>OY728158.1:466695849-471495849 GCA_963277665.1 Viscum album
AAAAACATGGTGTTTGTGTAGTATTCCTGATGAAACCAACCATTTAGGTGTGGTGGGTTGTGTTAACATAAAGGGGTTACATGATTAACATATCATTCATCCATACCGTCAACGAGCAAAGGATGCTGGGAATGGGGTTTGTGGTATCTATTTTATTGAATGATGGCTCATAACATGTATCAATGTATGTTTAGATGAAATTTTATTTATTTCATTAAATAAACATTTTTATATTGTTTTAAATTATTTTATGGATGCATTACTACTGTCATACTAGGTCATGTACTCCCACACTACTCAGTGATTTTTGAGCGATTAAATATTTCATCATTAGAGACCCAACAAAGGGAAATTTTCCCACATTTGATGGATTAGATGATGATTATGGATTATCTAGTGGGATGTGATGGACTCTATATGAATCATTATTTATTTATTTATTTGTTAATCTATTTATTTATACACTAGACCAGCTTTCCACTATGAGAGATATATTTATTATATGTCAACTATGCCATTATTTTATTTCCACATGATTACTCTAATTATAAATTTTTATTATTTTTTGATTATTATCTATCATGTGACATGATACTTTGGGTATAGTATCCCTATGATCATACCCAGATCATTAGTGCTAGTCGGAAGCATCTTGAATACAAATAGGCGTGCATGAGGTTATTTGGAATTATGGCTCAAAATTGATAGTTCACGTCGTTGTGTTATTAAATACCTATACAAATAATTTCCCAATATACATCCAGAAGTTATAGATGTATTATCTTTCTCATAATAACTACCATTATGGGATAAATTTATAAAGAAAATGAGGTTATGTGAAGGATAGGTATAGCTTTTAACCGAATCTTTTCATATTATTTCTTCTTTTACCCACTTCAAAACTCTTCATACACTTTGAAATGACAATATAAGTTCCTATACTATTATGAGATGTTACTATGTTGATGTATTATCCTCAATATATCTATATCCTCCATCAAATGGGAAATGAAACCATTGTTCATGTGTATAGGGGACAACCCCTTCACATACAAGTGAAATTAATTTTCTATCCCAAATAATTAGGGTTTTTAAAATGATGGATTTAAAGTATATATATAAGATATTTATTAAATTATTATAATTATAAAAAAATATTTCACTTATTTTATTACCTTTTAATTCCATGAAAAATGATATCATCCCTCATGTGTATGTGTATATTACCACATGCATGAAGTGATGTGAATCATTTTTCATCACCTAATCTCAAAGATTATTTATATCAGTGTATTTAAATAGAAAATATTTTATTTATGATATAACTAAAATACTATAAATATTAAATATTTCTTAACTTCAATCATTCATGTACTCCCAAAAATGGAAATGTTACTCTTGTGTATTTGCTTCCTACTTTCTCTATGATTGTATCATAATTTATTTTTTTTAATCACATTTCATGTTTGGTTATTAAATGGTGAATATTATTTACCAAATAATATTCATATCATTATAATTATTCTACAGATGATGATAAAATGACCTCTTTGACTATATTCAGTATACTGAACCCACGTTGAAATTAAGAATCTAACATCCTCAAAATACCCAATGTGGATATAAAAAATTTAGAAATTATATATTTAATTGAAATAAATGAATCAATTATTTTATGATAAATTAATAAAATTGTAATTGGTTCTTAAAAAAATATTAAATAAATATTTTTCAGTTATATAATTGATAAGGATATAAATATATATATAAACTCCAGACTCAAGGTAAGGGGTTTCATCTAAATTTCACTTCATTGAGGCATGATTTAATGGTATACAAAAAATTTAGTTTATATGGTATATATGATTATTATTTACATGTTATATCATGAATCCTTCATACTTAATTGTATTTTATGTTTTCATTAATTTTTTTACCCAAGTGGATTAGATTTGAATGTAACCGTGTGTAAATAAATTTCTTAAATTAATTCACATTTATTGGGTTATAACTCTTCCTCATAGAATTTATAATGACATGATTTTCTGTGATATTATATCAATATTTTTTTTAATTACACTTGTATATGTTTTATTTAAATACGGGTAAATAATAAATTAATAGATTAATTATAATTTCAAATGTTATGTTCTTTTCAAGGGTTGTCTTGGCCTTAATTTCATTTTATTGAGACATACTTCATGTTTTGCGCCATAATTTCATTGGATTATATAATTAAAACAATAATATTTAATTTTTATATAACACATAATGTATTTCATGGAAGTTTTAGGTCCATATAATATACTTACTTTGAATTAATTTTTAGATTATAGAATTTTTAATGTAGTAAAGTATTTATGAAACAATATAATTTATTTTTGGTATTTTTCATTTTAATTTTCCATTGGGAGGGATCATATTATCTTATTATCTTTAATCAAATATCTTTTATAATTCTATTTTTGTGAATCTGGTTTACAATCTTAATTTTTATTTCATCCCCTATTTATTAAAGACACATTTATAATCCTGTTTGTAAGTGATAATGGTCTTGTATATTCATTTAGATTGAGAAATCAATCACATCCATATCATTGTTTTAAAAAATCCATAATTTTTTTATTTAAACATAAATGATTTATGAAGTTAACTTTTATGTATAAGTGAGTTGTTTAATTTTTTTTTAAAAAAATTATTCTTTTTAAAATTATTCATACGGACATTTTTTACTTTCATTACCAAAGTGTTAAATAAATATTTTATTTTATCATATATAAATTAACTTTCTTATTTCACCATCTTGAGTATTTTTATTTTTATTATTCCTTTAAAACATTTTGATGTTATTTTCAAAGAAAAATGTTTTCCATTATTGTTTTAAATTTTTAGTTTTTAAAAGTAATTTACAATGGGTAAATAGTATTTTCCTCAATAATATTTTAATTATATTTTAATCATATTTATATTCATCCCCATCATAATCCCTTGATTTTACATAAACCACACTATGGGTATGTTTTATTGATATCCTCCTTATTATTTCTCTATGTGGATTATGCTTTTTTAAGGATATTATCATGGAACCCAATTCCTTTACATGGGTAAATCAAGCTGAGAATGAAAAAACATTATTTTAATTTGGATAAGTGGATGATTTTAATTATTTTTCTCATGATATGGTATACGGAAATTTTTTAGGAATGATGGATTTGTGGAAAACCCAAATCTATATGGTAATTTGTTAAATATGATACAGATGGATCTATTATATCTTTCCAATGTACTATATAATTATATTGAGATAAATTATTTTTAGTTTCCTTAATAGATTATCATAATTTTCCATATAGGTTATTCTATTTTTAGTTTCATTATAAGAGTAATATGACAATGATTTTCTAAGATACCAACATGTTTTTATATAAACCCTAGGCTTTTACATATAACATTACCCGATTTTATGCATAACAAAACATCAGAGTACAAGCCAAGGATTGTAAAGTCTAGTGTCTTGCAATACTAGGTAAATAGTAAAAAATTTTAAAAAATACTTTTTATTTAAACTCCAAAATGATCAATTATATTACAATATTATCACACATCTATATATGATACCCTGGGGAACACATGAACAAAGGGATGACCTAAAAAGACCAGTAAGGGAGTATAGATAAGAATCAGCCTTTAAGAGATGGGTTAGAAGGCATGACATAAAGATAAAAAAAGAATGGAACATATGGAATCATAGTATATAAGAAACATGACTTTATTATGAGTCAAGGTGAACCACCAAAATCGTTTCACATAGTAGCACAAGCCAGGGCTAACTGCCAGAACCATCACACATAACATCGCATGAAACATAACTTTACCCAAGGCATTGTAGAGCTATCTAGGTGAACCCATTGTAACTTGTTCATTAATATTCTTTCCACAAAAATAATCATACATAATCAATCATATTTAATCATAAGGGAACCCATAGAGAGAAATGGGTACACATTCTGGTCATAAAGCATTATAAATGGGTGTATCAAAAAGGTGTCCATGAGAGAAATGAATTAAAAACTAAATTGACATTGATAACATAAAATAGTAAAATGGAATGTTATGTGATGTAAAAAATAAGGGAAAACATGTAAGAAGAGTATTTATGAAATTCATAGAATTAAAAAAAATTACAGTTGTTTTAAGGAAAATACTAAAGAGGATTTATAATAAAAAAGGGAATAATCTATTATATAAAAACAAATGTGAAAAAATAAGGTTTTAATAATAAAAATACTGATTTAATAAGGACAATTGGGGCTTAAAACAGAGGATAGTGTGAAATTGAAATTGGGTAAGAATTCGGTATGTTCCCTCAAAATAGGTTTGCTTATCGTGAACAATAAATGAGGGAATCACTTAAAAACATGTATTTCCCTAAATATAATGATTTATGGATCTTTTAACATGAGTTCGGATAATATAAAATATTTTTATATATTGTGTATAAAATGAAATTATAAATTCATTTGGGTAAAAATAATTTTGGAGCAACTCGAAGTAATAAAAGATGTTCGGTTAAAATCCATTACCTTTAGTACGATAGTGTTTTCTACATGATATTAATTACCAGAATAATTAAATTAGGTAAATTAATTAATAATACTAGAATATATTCTATAATAAAATGAGTTAGTAAAACCTTTTCGGGTTCATTCAAAACCATTTGAATTGTTACAAGGTTCAATTTAATTATTTGGGTCCATTTATTTCCTTGGTTCTAATGATTGGTTCACTTATTTCAATTTTTGAAGAATCATGTAAAATTGGGATGGTATTATATAATTGGAGTTATATGATATTAGTAAAAATCTAGGAGGTTACATGATTGTAAATTCCATTCGGTTACTTGTCCTGAAGAAGAATCACTATATAAATTATTTAATGATAACTGTTTGGGTTAATTGGTGTTTTGTTAACACAACGAACTCATTGGGATTTATAAGTCAAAACCATGAGTAAAAAAAGAATCCATAACCATTTATGAGAAATAATATATATATTATGGTTTGTTTCACCCATGAAAATTATTTCATGAATAGAATTAAAGATAGTAATGGAAATTGAAATCCCATCTTCTTTGAATGTGATAAACTAGCACATCTTAGATGGTGTTTTCATTTTTGATATATAAGAAAGGAAAAGGAGAGATGATGAAAAGTTATTCATATATCATAAAAACATTTCAGTACATTTAAGGTACTAGATTCATCACAATACTTGGATGAAATGAGGTAAATAATGAAAAATAAATGAAATTAACTTGAAAATAAAAGAAAGTTGAGAGATCCCTTATTAAAATTTGGAAAACTAACGGCGTCAATTGAAATTACATAAAATGAATTGATGACATAAAAAGGGTATCTAATCATATAGAAATCAAAATAAATGTAATTTGTATACATAAAACCAAACTCCATCTTATGAAAATTGAAATTCAAAGAGATAACATAAAGGGAGTGTTGACTTAATTAGGAGGGTGTAAGGTTCCCTTACATTGTGAAGTAACTCCTAAAACATGAAAGTTGGGACCATAGAGACATTAGGACACCTTTTTGAGGGATACTATGGAGGTAAAACCACCAGATATTATAGGATTATAGATATGGTATGTAATAAAACGAAATAAAGAGGGGGTATTTATCGTAAAAAAGACAAAGTTTTTTGTTAATTTCAATGGAAACCTCATTAGTAGTTTTTAAAAACCATGGTATTTCCCATGGTATTATCTACACGGGACACATAATATCTTATTTTACTATAAAAAATTCTACCTTAATTTTATTTTAATTATAAAACAATTATTATTTCATTAAACATTACAAAAACTAAAAACTGATTTTTTAAAATTCATGGTAAAATTCAAGTATTTTAGAAAAATCCAAAAAATTCACCCTAAATTTTTTTCAATGTTTTGGACTAAAAAATTAACTCCATATTTTGAAAATAATTTCATTAAACTTTTAAATTTAATTTTTAAATAAAATAATAATTTATTCAGCAAATTCAAAATTAAAACTATGACTTTCTTTATAACACCTTGAAAAATTAATCAGGGTCCCATAATATTATCTTATAACCGGAAGAAAATAAAGTATCTATTTCTGATTACATTTTATGGAAATAAATTTCTATTTTAAATTAGTAAATTAATCATAAAATTTTAAATAAAATATTTTTGACATACAAAAATACATATTCTTATACTATGATTGTTTGTTCACATTCAAGATTTTTAAATTATATTTATACATTAAAAGGTGAAGTTTCTATTTTTTGGCCAATTTCTATTCATTACTAGTAATTACTATTCATAAATGTATGTTACTATTCATAATGGTATGTTACTATTAATCAAAAATTATATTTGACATATAAGACTACAAATATCTTACTAATCACAATTACATATGGCTGTTTTTCAAAATTAAATTCACCTAAGTGAAAAACATATGTTTAATGGTCACATTATACATAGTAGTTAATTGTGTTGTGATTTCATGTGATTATATAACATTTGTTTACCAAAGGAATTTCCATTGATAAAACATTGGGTAGTTATATTTTTTCTATGATTTATATGACTTTCAAATGGATCCAATGCTCAGGTATTATTTTCACATGGATCATAATTGTATCCTTATATGAAAATTTTACTATTTTATTGAATTATAAAACAATCCATGTTTTTATGGGTATGAATTATTTTATATAATTCTCATTCACTCTGATTTTATCATCATAAACATATTCTTATCATATTTTCCTTAATGACATTAAATTTTTAATTCTTATGTTCACCCTTACTAATCTCTTGATCTCAATATTATTATGTTTTAAAAATCCCTATATTAAGAAGAATTATGTTAAATAAATTATTTCTAAATTTTATTCATGTTTCAATAATATTATAGGAGATATTGACAAGCTAATGTATAATAATAAAATAAAGGTATTGTGTGAAAAACACTCATTTCAATACATGCATATTGATATGTATGAGTTTTTCTTAATTCTCTAAAATTATTTCCCATATATTTTTTATAAATTATATTACTAAATATTATTTGTGTAATTTTTAATTATGGATAAGTGAAATTAGTTATCAATTATTAAATTTAAATAATAAATTGTTAAGATGGAGTTTTTTTTTCGGATTCGGGAATGTGGATTCATTGATTTTATATGTATAAAAATATTTTGGAAGAATATTTATCAAGATGAGGTAGATGTAATTGTTAGTTTTATCAATAAAAATTATTTCAAAAATAATTCTATATTAAATTTTGGGATGTAAGATTAAATCAATGAGATAGAATCTGATGTTAAAATATTATTTAATGTTTAGGTTGTTGTGGTTAATTATGATATAGAGTTATTTATTTATGTAATGATATATATTGAACCTTTGGTGTTATTATTGTGATTTTGGAGTTAAAAATTGTAATTTTTCATATGAATATTTGATAATCTTTTTTATTATATTATCCTATGATAACCATTTTGAATTTAGTAAACAACTAATGGTTACCTTTTTTTATTATACTACATCTAATGATCTATTAAAATTTGACGACTTTGGAATAAGAATGATTCATCATGGATACTCATCGATTTGAATATGAGATAAGATAGAGGTGGAAACTTATCAAAACACACATAAAAATTATGATATTTCATTTTCGGATTTTAATAAATAAATTTATATTTATTTTTATATGTTTATAGTCTATATGTTAAGTGATTTTATTAATACTAGTAAAAGGACCTTTAAATACAAATTGTATCATATTACTTTCATTACTGATGAATTAATAGCCCCCCCACACATTGGTTTATGGTTTTGTGGTTGGTGACATTCTCTTGGTTGTCAATATTATTGTGACCAATGTTCTTATTCACTATATATCATTATTTTAAAATTAATTTTCTCCACCTTGTACATATCTTTAATTCCCAGTAGTTTTATCTTATTTTGGAACACAATTATGTGTTATTGAAGATGACCTTCTTATTTACTATTTGAACTTTTCAAAAGAATGTTTTATTATCCCTTTAAATGATGTGGGATTAAAAATAGATTTTTTAATGTAAAACCCCTTATTATAGACAAAGGAAAAATTTAACGGAAATAATTTATTAACAGGATTGAAAATATGACTACCCTATATTTTAAAATAACACATTTTTTCATGCTATATATATCAGACAAAATAATGTTTAATAAAACAATTAAATGTTATTTTTTAGATATGACTTATATTTCATAGATTTTGAATTAGAAGACATGAATAGGAGTAATAAATTATTAAATATACATAAGGTTCAAACTGAATAATAATTTATAAATTAATGGTTAGGAAATAAGAACTAATTTTACATTAAATCCATTTTATACATTAAAAATATGCTCTATTAAAAAATTGTATTTATTTCCATTTGTAAGAGAATATTAGAATTAGTTTGTAGAACATATATAAATTTTATTTGAAAACATTTATCATTTTGAGATCATCATATGAAAATTGAATAAATATTAAATTTGGGATTACTCTAAAAATATTTATTTTTCAACAAATACAAAAAAAGTAATAATTTTTTATACAATCATCTATTTTCATTTAAATTACCACTTTAAATCTACTTTTTTCCATTTAACAATTTAAAACAATACATAATGTTGAATTATTTTAAAATATAAAATTATATAGATATATAAATTTAAAATCGTATAATTATTATAACAAGTAATAAAGTTGATGTAATTTCAACTTATATATAAAATATTTATTTTTATAAAAAAATGATTTTCATCATTTTTTATGTTTAATTTTAATTTTTTTAGTAATTATAGGAATTGGATCTCAAAAAATGGAAAATATATTTGCAATCATGATATTCAAATTTTGAAATTCCCATTTATTTTTCTCTTGTAAATATTGACCATTGTAAATATTTTTCACCTCATTCAGGGTAAATTGAGTAATTAATATTATAAATAATATGATGAAGATGAAAAAATAACCCCAAAACTTTCCTTTTATCTATGGGATTATTTGAGTTCGACTTTTTCTATCCATGATTCAATTTAATGAAAATTTTGTTCCATTTTTCTTTGAAAATTTCTTATATATCATATCAATTAACAAAAAAATCACTCTCTTATGTTTAAATTTCTATCATATGTTTATATAGTGATAAAAACATGTTTTCAATAAATATTAAAGGTTATTTTGATAAATATATATTAATTTTTATGATGGAAATTTATTTTTAATTTTTAGTGATGAAATAATCTCCTTAAATTCTTATTCAATGTTTATATATTTATTTTGGAGAGAAAATAAAAATGAATTAGATGGTTTAAAAACACTAAAAGTAATTTTTTTGGTTGAGTTATAAGGTTTAATGAATTTTATAAATATATATTAAATACTAGTGATGTACATAGTGTTCCATCAATTCCTCTCAGGGTTGTTTATGATTTTTGATTTTCTGTATATATATTATATTTATGAAATAACTATCATTACATAATGATATAATATGATCAATTTTCTTACATTTCTATAAATTGAAAAATTATAATGTTTTTCATGCATATGTGTGGATTACCATATCCTGGATGTGATGTGATTCATTTTCTATGTACTCCTTTCATTGATTGTATTAAATTTTTCTTTAACATATAAATATGAAAATTATTTCATGGTTATTATTCTAGGGATGATGGAACAATTTCTCCTTTGATGATAATCAACGTACCAAAGTTTTTTGGGAATATATAATGAACATCATATAAATATCTAATATAAATATAATCATTTTCGTAATAAAATATTTCATTTAAATTAATAAATGTAATTGTTTAATGAAAAAAATAACAACCCATTAAAAGTCCATTTAAAAAGTATATAATTGATATAAGTTTCTAATAAAGGAGTTAAAGGAAATACAAGGTAATTCTAATCATAAGGTAATGAGATTTATTTTAAAATTTTCTATTTTAATGTTTCCTATTAAACAATATTTATTCAAGTAAAATTTAATTTTATGTGATAAATAAAATTCTTATTTTTGATTCAATGGTTTCTAAAGTTAATGTTTTTCCATTTAAACTATATTTACAATATGTTAAAAGGGAATCATTTTAACAATTTCATTGTGAGTCACTTTTAACTCTTTTTTCCAGAGTGTAAACTTATGTTTTTCATTAACATATTGGGAATGAACATAATTTCACATCATCATAACATTTCATTAAATTGATTTTAATCAATATTTCTCCATGTTTATTTATAATGAATGTTTTCCCATAAACATTTGGGTATTTATAACTTTTTTAAATTTTGAAAATAAAATTGAATTCCTCCCTATATTTATGATAAAATTTAATTTGATTTTTTCCTTGGGGTAAAATAGTTTCTCATATTTTTATGATAAAAAGGTGAAATATTAAGTTTTCTTAATCGTGATATAGTAAATGAAAATTTTATATAAAGACTGGTGAGCCTGATATGGATTATACAAGGGGTGAGCCTGATATAACTTATATGAACTCTGATGCCAACACGGATTATATGACCAATGAGAATAACATAGCTCTAAGATTCATTGGGTAATTATAGATGTCCTCATGGTCTCCAATGATTGATTTAACCATGGTGATTTCTCTTGTGGAGCCATCTATGCCCCATTTGTTTCTGACATGGGTTAACGTGAGTTATGAATCTGACGGTCAATGTTTACTACAAGGGTTTATATATTCTTAATATGGATATTGATGGATTTAATTGAGAAAAGATTCATCTATGCTGATATGATTTATTTAATATTCATAAAAATAATTTTGATCATTAAAACATTTTATTAGTATTTATGTTTTTTGTTGGACTAACATATTTCATTATTTTATATCCCTTGCTGAGATTTTTTTGTTTATCCCACATTTTCAAATGTTTTTCACCTAGTTTAAGGATGAGTAGGGAAAAATTAGTAGTAGTATTTAATGTCATGAAAATTTTCCAAGAAAAGAAAATTTGCTACATTTTAAATGTTTTATATAGTAGAAAACATGGTCACTTCAAGATAAGGGTATTATTATTTAAGATTTTTTTATATGTATCTATATCACTAAACCAAATAGGTCTGTGGGTATGTATGTGATACAATATTACATTTTTTTGTTAAACTTTGAATGTCTAAAATTGGGTCACATTTATTGGTAAGAAATAAAAAATGTAATATTTGGTGTTTAGAACCAACTCAAGGAGTGTGGGTCTGGGGCTATTATATTAATTACAAGAGTAGAACAATAAAATAATAAGAGATGATCCTATGTCACAAAATATAATATAAGATATGAAAAATGGGAATAATTTTGAGTTCAATGATGATCAATAAGAAGTCATATGGTTTCTTACAAGGCTCTAAAACTTATATAATATATAGTTAAAGAACGAATAAGAGGATGAATCTCACATATCGATATTCTCAATAAAACATAAGAGAACCAAAATATATAAAGAGCTGTGAGATAAATATTAGTGGGAAAAGAGGAAAATGGTTATTTCTACCTTTAATAACAACTGTTTAGTATGCAATTAAATAAAGGTTGAGCGATAATTACCTAAATGAGTGTTGCAACCACTACCCATATCATTATGAAAGTGTGATAACATCACTATGGACATTTTTACATGACTTAGAAAGACATAAAATGTATAAATTTATATATATTTAATCATTGATATTTTAAAAAAGTGTGCTCGTTTTATCTCTATAAAAGTTGATATAACCCTTGAGAACTATACTCATATATAGATTGAATAAGTGGTGAGACTTCATCAGGATCCACACAAAAAATTATTATAATCTAATATTTACTAATAGGATCTAAAGGATACTTCAAAATAATATGAATAAAAATGTAAACCATAGAAAAACCAATCATCCATATATTGATGGGAATTATAAGAGTAATAATCAAACAATGGAATCAATTTTAAAGGCTATATCACATTATTTTCATTAAAGATTGGACCAAAAACATCCATTTATTGAATTAACCTATCAAAAATTTTAACTTGATCATTCAAATAAATAATTATGTAGAACTCTATGAGAATATGTGTATAACATCAACATGTTGGGATGATTTTTGAGAAATAATATTGTTGGGACATTACATTTTTATGAAATTATGGATAATAAAAAAGTGAACCAAAAAAATATAAATGATTCCCATAGCCAAAAAACATTTTATGATGAAACTAAAATAATGGACATAGAGTTTCATGTCAATGATCATGTATTCCAAAATATATCACCATTTAGAGGATTCATGACATTAAAAGATATAGGGATATTGATTTCAAGGTACATTAGACCATTTTTGATTTTGGATCCTGTTGGAAGAGTTTCATATCCGGTAGAACTACCTCTAAATATTTCAAATTACCATCCCATCATCCACATCTACCTATTATAAATGTATTTGTCAAACCCAATATTTATAAATTAAAAAAATTATATGGAATTAGTTCCAATTCTAACATATGATGAATAATTTATCAATATTTTTTATTAATGTAAACAGGTGTTTAGGAATAATACAACAAAACTCCTAAACGTGTTGTGGTGAAATTTTAAATTTGAGAAGGATAACTTGGATCTTGAAGAATCTATGAATTATAAATACTCTAATTTTATGTAATTAGAAACAAATTTTGTGCATAAAATTTCTTAAATAGTGAGAATGTAACAAGCTAATACTCTTTAAATAGAATTTTATTTCAATTATACATTAGTGTGTCATACACAATAAGAAAATTATGAAAACATAATTGTTTTAGTCAGTTAAATGAGAATATTACATTTATAGAAACACAATAACATTTATAATTAAAATTCATACAATTTAAAAATAAATATAAATAAATAAATTACATTAATATACCAATTAAAATCATTTTGATCCACTAAAATCATCATAGCCATGAATAACACTATAAAAAAGACAACCAATTAGTTATCCAGTTGAAAAAATTAGTAATGTATAATATTCATGGAATTGTGGTCAATTATGATTAAATGAATTAATAATTATATATATTATTTAATATAACCATTGGAGTAGTGATATAAACATTGTAATAGTAAACCATCCATTAGGACTAGTAACATAATTGTTTGGCATAGTGACATGAAAATTATAAAATTAATTTAACCACAAAATAGTGAAATTTTAAATAAATAATTATTACTGTGAATAATTTAAATACGTATAAATATTTTAATTCTATAAGATAAATATATTGATTAAAAAACTCAATGAAATTACAAGATGTTTTTTCAATAAACCAAATTTTATTTTATTTAATTAGTATTAAAATTTTATGATAATAATTTAAATTTTCTATGATAGAAAATTATTCTTATATAATAAATTTTATATCTTGAATCATCACATTTATATAAGACTATGGTAAAATTAGTGGAATTTCCTAAATTAATTTATCATTCAATAAATATTAAAAAATAGTTTTCTTTTTTATTATATTTAATGAATTAGTAATTATGTAATAATGATCCAATAATTAATAAAAATTATTCCATAATCAAAAATAAATTATTATTTATATATATATTATTTCTTAATGAATTGAAATTTATTTCAAAACCTATTAAAATCTTTTTGAAGTCTCAAATGAAAATTATTCTTTTAAAAACATTATTTTGTTGAAAAATTATTTTCCACAAGAACATTAATATAAAATTTTAAAGTACATTTCTAAAACTAAAATATTGAAAAAAGATGACTTTGTTATGTTGTAAACAATTATATATGTTCAGGGATAAAAATGGTTGTTTATTTTTTTTACAACCATATTTCCAAGGCTTATATTAAAAAATTAATTAACATCCCCCCATACAAATTTCTTCAAAATACCCACCACTCCATCACATATCATTTAATCTGAATATATTAATAATAAAATTACCCTCAATTTTCCACATTATATCCTTCCCAAGTAGTTTTTAATTATTTAATGAACTATTCTTAACCTTTAAGATTCTATCTCATAGGGTATGTGAATCTATTATTCTTCTGTTTTATCCTTCTACTACCTTTATAGTTATCCTAATAATTTTAAAGTAATTAGTTACTCATTCACATTATATTACTACATTACTATCATAATATTTTTCTTTCATTGAGAGATTTCCATTCCCTCTTATTAAACCAATTCCATAATCAACTGTGTATATCTGTCCTACTTCCAAAATCTTCCTTCGATTGTACATGCAACCCTTTTTTATTGTGAATAACCAACCCTATATTTATTCAAGGGTGTTAATATATTTTTTAATTTAAATAATCAATATATTATTTACATGTATGTAACCCACATTAAATTATAATGGGGTAAAAAAGATGAAAATTTCAATTATTTATGAACTTATGTATTCAACGATTTTATATAAAACATGTTATTTATTATACATGGGTTATTGATGAAAATTTTTATTTTAATATATGGTCTATGTGGTACACATGAATTAATAAAAATGAAGGGTGATCCCAAATACCATGCCAATGAATTGGGTAAAGAATTAATCTCTATATATTACACGATTCTCCATAAATTGATGAAAAACATTAGTAATATGTTTTTTAACATCTTAGTACTGATCCATTGTGATTTTATTATGAATGTAAAATTTAATTTTTTAAACACATTTTTCACTTAATGTATAATATAAATATTATTATTCACTAATGTTATACATGTTTTTTAATTTATAATGACCACTCATGTTCTATTTTCATTGTATATCCCTTAATGGTCTTTATACAAACCAATTTTTATGGATGGATGTAAATAGGAAATCACTTGAAAAGACATAAAATATGATCGAATATATAAATATTCTTTCAAGAATTATAATTAAATTTTATTTTTATGATTTACTTATGGATTTAATGTATTATATACCAAGTTTCCCTGAAACTACACCTCAAAAGAAACTTATAATTTACTTATGTACATTATAATATTTTTTATGGTTGCCGATTTAATACATAATTTTTATCATAAGTTATAAACATGGTAAATAATATTAATAAATTAAAAATGAAACCATAGGATCATTTTGGTAATATTTCCTTTAGAAGGGGTTTTGGTTTAATAGAATCTGTGTGGGGAATGATAATGTTCATACACAACATTTTCAAAGAACTAGATTTAAATAAATTGTATTTTACAATATCAAATCATGCCATAATGTGAATATGGGGAGGATATGATTAAAATTGTTTTAAGGTGAAAATATTATTTATTAAATGTAGTGTTTTTTTGTAAATAAATAAATAAATAATTAAGTAGTGATATAAAATGGAGTTCCATGATGCAAGGTGAATAGTCATGGCGTAATTAATTGAACAAAATATAGAGGAAGAAGAGGGAGGTGTTTTGATGATGTTAAGACCAGTTGAATGATGTTTCTTATTTGAATTTGAACATATAATTAATATTTTAATGGAAGGAAGCTGTTTTGATACAATGTATGATAAATTAAAGAGAATTTGTTATCAACTTTGTTTTGTGGTTCTATATCAATGAAATAATGGGTGAAGTTGGTAATACATTTCTATTAAATACAGTTTATTATGAGTACCAATATAGAAGAGGAAGTCCTTCATTAGTTCAAGTATAAGTAGAAGAATATGAAAAAGATGAATAATATAACACACTAGTTTATGTGGGATCATCATAGTTTTTTCATGTTGTTAAGAAGGAAGAATTCATAAATATTATACATAGTGATTATGTTTGAGGGAACTATAATATAAATGATATACATTA
Organism: Viscum album; assembly: GCA_963277665.1. NCBI lineage: Eukaryota > Viridiplantae > Streptophyta > Magnoliopsida > Santalales > Viscaceae > Viscum > Viscum album. Next base: position 466,711,770 of record OY728158.1, read on the forward strand.
ATTAGTGGAAGAATTTTAACCCATAAAAAATAACTGTATAATAAAATAGTGACACATTTAGGGAGACTAAACAAAATAAAACACTCTTATACTCATGTATTATTAGTCCAAGGATTAACCAAGACTATTTTTATCCATAATAATGATTCTTGTAAATATTATATTCTGAGTTTATTTTAAATAATATCATTTATTAGGTTCTCATTTTGAGTAATGAAACTTATACTTCATGTATCAGTTATATTTTTATTATAACAGTACGTCTGAGTAAATTAGTGTGATGTCTCATTCTATCTTTTGACGATGGTTAATTTCATATGAAATTACAAAAATTTAAAGTGGAATATTATTAACTAATTTACCCAAATTGAACCAAAACCATGTTTGGGTCCATCACATGATAAACTCATGTTTCCTTTTTATATTGAAAACCCAAATTCCCCTACCCAATTCACATAACACAAATGTGAACCAAATCATATAAAAATAATTATCTTATATTTATATTTTTCTATTATATTAATGATGCTTATATACTACTAAAATAACTTATATCTCATGGTTTTGACTTCTAACATAAATTATTGTTGGTCATTTGATACCCCTAACCCACAGTCTTGGAATCCTCTGATAATAAACACCTTCTTTACTACTGAATTTAAAATTAAAAAAAGTGACCTAATTTTACCCATGAATAATTATAATATCACTAAAAATATGGACTGACTTACATCAAATGTAACATTTATGTTTATAGTTTTAGAGAGTTCGGTAAAATAATTTACTAAAAAATACCATGAATATTTCATCAAATAAGTATTTTTGGGCACTGTATAAGAAAGTAAATAATCTAAAATATATAATCAATATCCCCAATTAAATTAACTACTTAATCTATTATATTATAAATATATTATTTCATTCATTTCATCATAATATAGAGAAATATAAACATTATAAGGGTTGTGATCAAATGGCCAGCAATGATTAAGATAATCATTGATAATAAAAATCATAAGAAAGAATATGATACGAATACATAATATGGTGGAAATAAATAACAAAAAATAATACTGTAATAACATTAAATATGGATAATAACATATCCATAGTTTAAATATAAATAAATACATTTATAATAATAGTAATTACATCGATATAAATGGAATGAGTAATTTTGGACATTTAATTCAATACTATAAGACAAGACATCATGATATTGTAGAATTCCTCTCTCCAGACATATTGGTCTAGAAAAATTCACCTACACTATTTTTAATAGCATATGTATTGTAGAATTATTTTATGGAAGATGCACTTTTTGTTAGGAACCCTTAATCCCACTATATTAGAAGGACTTAGCTTTTACCTCAATATCCATGTTGAATTATTCTATTGTATTATTCAATTCATGTTTTACTATTAAATACAATGGTGTGTATTTAATGAATCTTCCACATTGTGATTGAGATTCTCCTCAAGGTCACTTTCCATATTATCATTCTAAGTTACTTTACATCCTTGTTTATTATTTTTATCCAAAAAATCTACACCTTTTGTGTCATACTCTAATTCTTTAGTACCCAATTGTTTTGTTTCCTTTATCCGAGTTCATGTTCCTATTCTTGAGCTGTATGTTTTTCTCAAGAGAAAATTCTAATAATTATTTTATAATCCACACAAGATGTGTTCATACTTTATCAAAATGATCATCACTACTTGAAGAATTAGATATATTTTAATCATTATTAAGGAAATTTCATTAATATTTTGAATATCTATTCTATAATGAGTTGGTTTGTATATATTTTCCCATTGACATTTTCATTTATACATTTAAGTGTGAATTTATCTTCAAATAAATTTTCTATTCTTGAGTTTTCTAATCATCATAATCGTATTTTAATTCATCCATTTTCTTCATTGTGTAATTTATATAAATTTGTCCAATGCATTTAAATTTTTATCCCATCAATGGTTTCATTCCTATAACTTACAACTTTCATTTCATTTCCCTCTTAAAATACGATAACTAATTTCACTAGGGTCTTCATACACTTCAATTTCATCAAAATCACTTAATTCCACATCTTCCACATATTTTATTTCTATTTTTCTCAAATACTCAATGGTTATCTACTTTTCTATATTCTTTTTTAAATAAAGATTCTTCCTCATTTCATAAGGTATGAATATATTATGTTATGCATCAAATAAAATTTATTCCCAATCTTCCATGGAAAACTACTAGGGATCAATCTTATCTTGGAAATATCTTATAATTTTATTCATAATTCTAGAATCTTATAGCTTCTTTCTAAATCCAAGATTAATATCTACTATCTCATATTCTCTAATTAATTATAAATCTATGTTATCATCATATATTATGTTAATATCCTTAATCTTACATATCATGATTTGAATCTTAGATTCTGTGATTTTCAAATTACTTTCAAAATTTATTCTAGACTTTCCCATGATCTACTTAGTAGTTTAAAGACCAATAACTTCTGTTTTTGCGATTTATAATAAGTCTATAATGATAAAAATTTTATTGTTGATGTTGTCTTCTATATTTATATTATTATCTTGATTCATAAAAACATCCTTAGTAAGTGGTTTGAATCCCATTATTACCATATCTTTCAATTCATTTCCAAGAGATAGGATTTAAGTAAGAGTCATATTCTTCCACAAATTGTATATTTTTATAAAAAATCTCTATTTTCCTCAACTATATAAAAAAATATAACTCTTCATATTTATAATGTTATTTGATATTCAGTGGGAAAATCCCTATAATACAAGTTGATGTACCTAACGCCCAATTAGATACCACTAGGGAGGAATTATTCATAAATTATATTTTAAAATTCATTATATTTTAATCCAATCATTGTTACAAATTAATGTCTTCATCCCTCATCTTAATTTATCATACAAACCTCATAAGAAACATATTTAAATATAGAAGACATCACAAGGATTGTAGATGGTTTGGTCATGATATATAATCCTTATTCAATTCCCATACAAGGTTTCGTATATAATTAATAGTTCATTAGGATTATTCTTAGTACTATAAAAAATTAATTGATCATATTAGAATTCATGCATTGTTCCTTGACACATGGTTGAAAAAACATGGAATTGGATGTTAATTATGGTTTTTTATTTGGATTGGTTAGCTCATATTTAATAGATTGAGTGGATTTTATTTTTTCAATCCATCTTTAGTGGTCCAAAAATGACCATATTGTTGGTACCCCACATTAAAAATCCTATCACACACCTTTAACTTAAAAATTAGTGTATATTTGAATGTTGACCACTTGAAATTGTTAGGGCTTACTTTGAGCTACCAATATAATTGGCATGTTCTAACATCCTCTATTTTTTCGCTACCCTAGTGTATGACCTAACTATAAACCCTTTTTTATGAAATTTATTCATAATGAACAACTCAATTTCTATTATAGGAAGGTAATATATTTAGATCATTTCTTATATAATATAAAAATAATGCTCAAAATAATACTAAGTGCAGAAAAAAATCCACCTCAATAAACTTACCCATTCTACTCAAATAGAATTCATACATTTTATTTATTTTCACTATCACAAATTATTTAATATAATATTTTTAAATCCAATAATTCAATAATAAAATAAAAAACTGTTCAAACATTATATAAATTTTCCTTATTTACAAGAATAATGAAATATGTATTCTCAGAATTTAGTTTGAACATGTCTTAAGAATAAATAACAACTATGAAATTATCAAAACTATGTCAATGATGTTTCTATAACACTTTTACAATAATGGCCAAGCACCTTAATAAATATTAATATCTCCCTACAACTATGTTGATCAAAATTATCAATATTAAATACAATTCACTCAAAGGTGACTTCAATTTTGTATAATCATTATCCCTTGAACAAAATATCCACAAGTTTTTAGTTTTATACAAGGGAATGTGGATTTATATATAAAAACTTGTATAAAATCAACCTTTAGAAGATAGATCCTTGTTTTTATGGAAGTTCAGTGCTGATTTTTGAAAAATAATAATGAATGGTTCTTGAAAGTGTATAATGGGAATGAACCAAATCCTTGAATTAATACTTGAGATAATCATTTTATGGTCACAATCCACTATGATGATTCTTTTAAGGAACCTCTATGATCAAAAAATATTCTACTATAAAAGGAAATATTTGTGAAAAAATATCTAAGGCCCAACTATTATTGATATGAAAACAAGTGCATAAATATTTTTTTAATCCAGTTGAACTAAAGTTGAGCACCTTACCATTCCCAGATATTAATATAGATATTTCTAACTCATTCAAAATCATTAATTATGTAAAGGAATATATTCACAGTATAATTCACTAAATTTTTTTTTTATAAATAATGGGAACATATATCTTCTAAAATACAACATTAATAAGGTTTTCTTGGTTCCGTACTCACCAATGTATTTTTAAACTTGATGGGGAGGTAGTTATATTGAATGTTGATTGGATTTTTATATATAATCCACTATATGTATGTAATATTATGATATATACATGATTAATATAATACAATATTTGATGGTTTCTAGTTAAAAAACTTGGATTATCACCAAGGGAGATTTATGAGTGAATATATTTCTTGTTTTTATTAGAAGTTTCTTTCAAAATGGTCTGGTGAGCACATTAATTCCTATAAATGATGACAGTAACCATAAACAATGGTTTTTAAAGAATTTATCATGAATAATTATCCATTGATAATTAAATATCTTTCTTACCCATAATCCATCAAGAATGTTTTTCAAAAATTCACATGCGATTCAGAATTATTTCCTAAAGTATAGATCCATTATGAATACTTTTTCACTACTATGGGGTATAGGAAATTTTTATAGATAAAATATTCACACAAGGTGTGACCTGATATATTTTCCAAAGATGATATATCTTGAATTCACTATATTTCTTGGTCGATTATTCTAATATTAAAACAACATTCTCACAAGGGTAATTCCAATCTAGACCATCTATCCCAGTGGTTCCTATATTTTTTTGTAAGTGCCACAAGAATATATTAATTATGTTTTCAATTATTCTATTGAATGATCTAACTTCCTTAATAATAATTGAAATTTTAATTAGAATATACATAAGAACAATATTCATGAAACCGATCCTACCACTAAATGATACAAGCATTCTCTATCAGTTAGCGGTGTTTTCATTAATCCATCGTACAATTCCATCAATATGTAGAGGATAAACTATTTTTTTGAGATGGGGAAACCTAAATAGTATACATGAAGATTTATCCCATAAATACCAATATTATCATTAGTGAGTTTTCAATTTAATCCTGTGAATTTTTTAGTAATGTAACTAATGCGCTCAGAAACATTAATACTTTTCCACGCTTGTAAATATAATAATTTATGATATATTTTTATTTAGGTCTTGAATTGATTATTTAATTTTTGAACAATAATACTTCATTCAGAATATTTAAATGGGATATTCCCTTGTATCCATATTTAACCTTTAGTGGATGAAACAACCCTTTTAATACTCCCAAAAATGAGGTTCCTACAAAAACATCCTTTTCCAATACAAATAGTCTTCTAGAAAGAAGATCCTCTTATCGAAGCCCCCAGATAGATTTAACTAATATGATATTTCACCCTATAAATGATATCCTGAACCAATTAAAATAATCCCATTTAATTTTTTTTACCAACCCAGTTAGAATAAGTACATTACACAATAACATTAAGAATGAATCCCAATATCATTTTATCATATTCTTTTTCTATATTTATCTTAACCATAATTTTGTGGCTAATAGTTTTTCTTTCTAAATCTAAATCAATCTCCAATGCAAATCCAATTACTCCCTTAATAGTACTAATTTAATTTTTTTTGTTTTTAACTTAAATAGTTTGATTAACTAGTGGATAAATCATTATATTGATGATGGTATCAATCACCTTTTAAGTGAAAGTACACATGTCGATAAGAAGAAATTAGCCAAATTTACTAGATTGAATCTCCCTAGGAATAAATATATGAATATTTATTTTAGAGACTCTAGGATTATGGTCTCTAATTAAAAATTAATAACCCAAATCCACCATATCATTCTTGATATATTTCAAATCCTCTATATTGAAAGATATATGGAATCCATTTGGACCTAGAGAACTATCTAGATTGAGTTTTCTAATATATTCATGAACAAAAGTTTCATTTGTATTTTTTTCATTATTTCATTATCCTTATACATGGTAATACAATAAATTTTATCAATTAAATGATCAATAGAATCTTCTATAAGAGAAAAAAATTCCATTCCATATTGACTTACCAAGAAAATATCCATGAAAATTTGAAAAAACCAATCGAATTTTAACATGCGCATTATCTATGTAGGATCCATCTTCTAGTTGTATCTTAAGCTTCCCAATATATTTCATCTCCCATAAAAATGTATCAAAAAGTTGTATTTTTATCAAATTCCAGGAGCCGCCTCACTAATTATATTTCTTTCTGTTATTTAATGGTATGTGATTGATCAATTGAGAATGCTTTTTTATATATAATATAGAAAAATATTAAAAAGTAAACTACATTTAATAAGATAATTCACTCATGTTCATGTTTTTTAATGCTTATGATCCCATCCTTGATGGAATGTTTGTTAATTTTTCCATTCTATTTCATTTTATATTACCCCTCTTTTACGATTTCAATTCCTCATCTTATAAATATTAGTATCACATATGGGATGCCATGTAAGAGGTTTAGAATAGTGTGATTGTTGATAAATGATAAAAATTATGTGAAATAATATTTTAATGTATCCAATCTCAAAAGAAACTAATCCTTTGGGTGTTGGTTTTTTATTATTTTCATGGTGTAGTGTTTAAATTATGAAAAATAATTTTAATTATATTCAATTTTATATTTATTTATCTCAGTTAGTATAAAATAAATCATGTAACGTATGTTTTTTTATGGTCATGGGATTGATGGCCTAGGTAATATAAATTTTTATTAGTCTTTTTTGTTAATCATTTTTCATCATTAGATGTATAAATCATTAGTGAAACTTCTAGGGATAATAAAAATTATTAGAAAATGTCATGAAGTTTTTATATAGTCTAATATGTGTATTTTCTTATAAATTTCATCCCTTTGTGGATACAAATATTTGGATGATGGTCATATAATATATACACCTAAGCTTAATGATCACTAAAAAATGTTGTTCAGGTGATATCCTGACCGTCACATGGTTCACAAAATTTTTTCCTTACTACACACCTAGTTTGATATAATTATGTGTAGTATTTTGTTAAACCAAATGATCTTCAAAAACCATAATGAATTATTTTAAAATAATTTCATGATTTTATATAAAACTAGTTAGTTTAATGAACCTAGTAAGAAAATTACAATGGTTACCCTAGGTTATACTGAAGGATTTATAGATTGATCTTACTTAATCCATTTTTATCTAAAATTTTAATTTTCATAAAAGACTTTTTCATGGAAATATACATCTTACGGTTGAGTTTTTATATTCATATGATAAGATAATATGTTTTTTTGGATATAATAAAAAAATTGTTGGAAAAGAGGCCAAGAAAAAGAATTATTGAAATCTATAAATCTATAAACTCACAAGACTTATATATAGCTAATGGGGAATATTTGTAACATATTTTTATGAATAAACATATGTAAATATTATAATGGAATTTTTTTATAGTCTAACACCAAAAATTGGGGTGGAAATTATATCTTCATTCATATTCATTGTGATTTTTTATTATTCAGTATAGATTAATATTAAAAGGAAACTATTTATTTATGGGGGTGATGTAACACCCTAGGTTTTAAGAACACTTTTCCTTTCATAAATTATATGTATTTAATTATAATTTACTCCCTTATATTAATTCAAAATATTAAATAATTATTGGAAAATGATTCATAAATGATATGAATCAAATTAATAACACTATACTCATTCATAGTGTAAAATTACAAAAAAAATATATTAACCATATATTACATACAATTGAATATTATATAACCTTGATGATTACATCGATTAAAAGTGTATAAATTTAAATGTGAAAATAAATAGTAATGAAAAATAACATTAAAATGAAGAGATTACCTATATCATATTCTCTATTAAGAATTTCTATGCTCAACTCCTATAAGTGCATCCTAAGAGAAACAATGTATGATAGAATTTAGAACTCATGGGAATCACTATGAGATCTTTTCTATCTAGATATCCACCTCTGAAAAAAATTCATTTCTTATATTATCCCTGGGTGTAATGAAAAAATATAATGGGGTTTTTTTAATTGATGTTAGAATGAAATTAATATGTAAATATCACTATAAAAACAGTTTATATATATAATTTATTTTAAAGAATCTCTCACTTCAACTTTTATAGAAAATAAAATATCATTTTTACTACTAATTCATTGATAAAATTTAGTTAGTATTAAAAAAAAAGTATAATAACATTTATTTCTTATAGTGTATTTTACAAAAAAAAATGTCCTTTTATACGTCATGAATTATTATATTAAAAATATTAATATATTATTGTTATTTGATGAGAAACAATATTTTATACATAAAAAATTTATTAATACATATTTCATTACTAATTTATAGAAAATATGAGTAAGGTAAATTAATATATTAAAAAAATAAATTTCCTATAAAAAAATATTTCAATCTTATCTTATTGTTTCATTAAATTGTTAAATTAATATTTTTTAAAATTGTAATTGAAAAACATAAAATCATTTTTGGATTCATAGTGACAATGTTATATAAGGAGAAATTTTTGGGTTTTTCTTGGAAAGATTGAATTTTAGTAGAATATCATAAAATATATTTTACAAAAAAACCATAAAATATGACATTATCAAGATATAAATAAGTCATAAGATTTTTTGAGTTTTCTTTCAAAAAATATGTATATAATTGGTGAAAATATATATTTGAAAAAAAAAATTATATTAAAAACTGATTATTGACATTTTGTTACTAATATTATATTTTTTCTAAAATAATGTTTTTATTCTCCACACATTTATTATTTTTAAATTAATTTTTTTATTAATATTTTTAATTTATTATTATAACATGGATTCAATATTTTTATTCATTATATAAAAATTATTTAAAAAAGTTAATTTAATTCTGCGTTATAAACATATTTGACCGAGGTAAAAAGTGAGTTTCTACATTAAAAGTAATTTATGATAAAAATTTAAATTACAAGTACATATCATAATATATTTAAAAATTATACCTTATTATTATGTATAAGGGGAGGTTTGACCAAGAATCATATCTTTTCCATTATTCTCCTCATTGGATCAATATTTCTTTTAATGTGAGAAGTGTTTAATTTAACATAATTCAAATTTATGAAAATCACACCCCTCTCACACATCAAAGAATCCCTTAACGATCACACATATCCACAAAAATAGAGCCTCATATATTTACCAAACTATTAAAAAACTTTTTAACACTATTTTACATTTTTTAGAGGCCATGTTCTATCAAAAATACAATTCTATTAAGGTTCATTGAGTTTTCCCATGGAGTAAGGTAAAACACCAAATCACCCATGTTTCATTTATATTACTTTCTTTATACATCCACATTTTCCTAATCAATTATATCCACAATAAATTAATTACATTAATATTATTATTATATAAAAAAATTTCTATTTTATTGTAATATCTACTATCTACCTTCCTCTAATTCATTAGAAAATGAAAATGTCGGTTGTCTTACATGTGGACTACCATATCCATGAATAATGTATTTAATTTTTCATCACAAACCAATGTGTATTGTTATAAGAATATATATATGGAATAAGTTTTTGGGGAATTATTAATATTATAATAAAATCAATTGTGAATTATATTAATAGTGTTAAAAATAATGGATCATTGTAAATTTATCCCCCAAAATGAAGTATACAGATAGGAAGAAAGATTTCTTCTTCTTATATAATATCATTTTATCATTTATATTATTCTTATACATATTCCCCATTATTCACTATATATTTATTAATAATTATTAAAATCATTATACTTCCAGAATAATGACATTATAAGAAAATGACTTTATAATTTTATTTATTCGTTGATCATAGAATGCTCTTTTTTAGGCCGGTTTAACCACTTATATGAATGATGATATAAATTTCATTCATTTATGAATATGTAAAATCAAATAATGTTAATATTAGATACTAATGAATAGTATTTTTTCTAGAGTGGTAATATCAATATTTAACAGATTATTACTGCACAACCTTGGGTTCAAAAACAATCACAGACATAATATCATCATTGATTCCATATTCACAAATCATAACAATAACCCTCATTAAATAAAAATATATCCTTATAAATATTTATATAACATATTTTAATGTACCTAAATAATATATTAATTTACATGGTATAAAATAAGAAGGTTAAATAACTCAAATACCAATTTATGGATCATCATATTATTACTATCGAGGAGACCACCCATAGCAGAATTCTGCAGACCAATTGTCCCCAAAATGCATCTATCAAATTCATCAACTAAACAGAGATGCTGCATAAAATGAGAAACCAACATGATAATGAGAGGAACCAAAACCTCGATAATCTCTAAGGAATATATTGACAGATGAGGTAAACCACAAGAAGAATGTGGAACCTTTGGGAAAATAGAGATTTTTAGGAAGGAGGGAAAAAAATTTGGGTTGAAGAGAGGGGAGAAAGAGTGAGAAGTGCTGCCTTCGAATCACAGAGGATGTCCCACCTAGACTAGAGGGTGAGGGACCAACACAATGTTCATCAATGCTAGGGGATGAGAACAACCTTCTCTGAAACCCTCCCAAGATCTAATGGTAATACTCACACTAAGGTTTGAACTCCGGTTAACATTGACATTTTGAAACCTATATGAAACAATCAAGAATAATAACATCTTTTAATGAATATAACCGACAACTAAAAAATGAATTTATACTAAATTACTATAATTATGGAGTAGAAAATATAATATAAACCAATAAATTTATCAAATGAGTTATTAATTTTTTTGTTATTATATATGATGTTTACAATCGTTTGAGTAAGTTGGGAGTTAATGTAAGGGCTTTTCATCTCAGTTTTTCTTCTTGGAGAAATTTTTTCTATTATACACCCATTTCCATTTATAAGGATTATATACATCCCCATTGAAAATTTTTATAATAAATATAACTTAATAAAAGGAAAATAATGTTCAATTTCAATTTCTTTCATTAAAATAGTTTTAAATCAAATGATACTTAATCCAAAATGGGTTTTATAACCTCAATATATTTTATTGAGTAATTTTCATTCTACATGAAATTTTTTTCTTATGAGTATCATAGAATCAACCTAATGATTGGATTATGTTTTACATCATCTATGTTTTTTGGATATTTACATTTATTTACCATGAACTCCTATAAGATGAATTTTTATCCAATTTTATCTTCATTTATGGACTTCATTATTCATAAAACGAAACACTATAAAGAAGTTTCCTCATCATATTGGATTGTTATTTATCCTCTGTGCCCATATAGTTTCTTTCGATATGTTTTCTCCTGTTTTATTTTGAATCAAAAAATTTTATTATGTCAATTGATATTATTATTTATCATAATTTTTTTATTATTTTGAATGTTTATACTTTTTATGATAATGGATTTTAATAATTATTTTGTTACATATTATAATTTTTTTCCTTCCATGATTATACCATTTATCTTAAAATCCAAATTGGTGTATTAACATTTATTTATTCTAAAGGTACCTTTATTAAGGATTATTTCAAAAATGATTTTTGAAAAATTATTCATCTCAACTTCATTACAATAACACTAAATGTAAAGTATAACATCATATTTTTATGATATTTTTAGTAATTTTTAGTGAAATATTTTTTCCATTTTTCTTCGATTATCCATTTTAACTCCAAAATATTTATCTGTTTTAAATTTTTTTTCCATTGAATACCCTCAAAACTTCTCCATGAAATACCCATTTTTTGTGACTTTGTTTTGGAATTATTTCCCAAAATTCTCAATGTATTATTTATGTGAGTCCATTTGAGATATTAAAAAACTCTTTCAACTCCATTGGTTCATTATGATATTATATATGATTAATTATATTTAAAAAATAAGTGTATTGATGATCATTATTTGATAGTTCAGTTCTTATATAGAGATCTAATTCAATGGTTAATTATTTATATATCTTGAGATAATTAAATTGATTATGGTCATAATTGTACTTATTTATGTTCATTAGACTGATCCTGGTCTTTATTGTTCATAATTATATTCAGAAGATTGGGTTTTGTCCCCATTTTATATTCCAACGTTCACAATTTTTTTTCTTATTCAAATTCTAATGAAATATTTCTATGTTATATTCCATTGATATTCTCTAAATAACATGATCATAATCTCACTATTTTACACTCTTACAATATGGTATGTGATTGATAATTAGAAATTACTTTTCCTTATAATATATAGGTAACTATTGTTATACCGTGTACTATTAATTAGATATTTCTCACAGGTTAATGTTTTCTCATGATTATGACCTGACCATTAATGAAATTTTAATATGTCTTTACCTTACAAATTCATTTTAGATCATCTATATCTTATATCATTTATTCCCTATGAAATGAATAATTATATGACATAAGATATTTCTTTAAGGATGTATAGTATGGTATTATTTTGGATAAATTTTCACACTAATGTGGAATAATATTTCTAAATACAAAATTTCGAAAGACACTAAAAAATTACAATTTGTGGTGGTGAGACTATTTTTTCGATTTGAAATTTATATTAACAAAGTATGCGACAAATATTCATGTTTCCCTTTAATTAATCTCGCTTGAAATCGGTGAATGATTTTAATGATAGTGTTTTTTACATCAGTCCTAGGAGTATGGGTCATGGGTGCCTCAAAATAGTTTCATAATGGAAACATCATCCCCTAGATGACTCTCCATTGTGATAAAGAAAATTATCATATACATCCAGAATTGGAAAATGATTTGGGAAACCTCTATCTTGTGCTATCTACATAGATCATGAATCATTGTTTTGTACCAAGATTCATTTATATTACATGGATAGTTATTCAACTATATTATTAATTTCCATATTTTTTATACCTAAATAATAAGTACATTATTGTGTATTTTCTAATTTTTAGACTAGAAAAACCTTGTAATGATATTAATGTTTCTCTATTTCTATTGATTGGTTATCTAAAATTGATGTGTAATTCGGGTTTTATGTTTTATTATGATTATTGAATTTTTAATTTACATTGATATATATATTGTGTAGGAGGATACATGATTTTACAACTAATGTACTTTTTGGTATATATATATATATATATTGAATTTTCTGGTATCCCATTTGAGAAAATGGTAGACACTAAATTAGGTTCAAACATTCCATAATGATAGTTTTTTAGGATTTTATAAAAATTTTCTCTATGGATTAATTTAACAATCCCAGAAAAATGTATTTGAAGGTAATTAAAAATTAGATACAAAAATCCCTCTAATAATAGGTGAAAAAACATTTTATTACGCAAATGAAATTTTAACCATATTATGTGGACCATTTTTTTTTGTTTTTTTAAATTATTGTGTAAAACATGAATATTTTCACCATAATACCTTTTTTTATTATTTTAATTTTATAATTTTACATAATTGCATGCATGTAAAAAAAAGGATGTGACATGGTCATTGAAACATTACTAATTAAATCTAACAAAATATTACATTGATACTTCGATAGACATGATTAATATGGTTTTGAGGGAAGCGTTTATCCCAATTAAGGATGATGAATATACTATTCTTCTTCCAAAATCATAAATTATTTCCAAGTGAAGGATATTTATATTTTTTAATTTCTTAAATAGATTAAAGGTTCAAGAAGGGTATTCATCAAATATAAATAATATAATTTTAATGAATGTATTTTTTAAAATTATTAAGAACATATTTTATCATTTTTGATGAATTATTTTTTTACTATAGCTTTATGTACCCATTTACCCCAAAATGTATTAGATTCATTAACATTTATTTATTATTTTGATAAAATTTGTTCAAAATTTGTAGACCGAGTCAAATTTACTAAAATATAAAAGAAATTATTTTCATATCCCATAGTTATTCCTTGATATAATGGGTCTCGTGATTTTTCACATGGTTTTAGAGAACTTACCAAGTGGTCTTATTCATTATAGATAGATGTACCTCATTTAATAGTATATAATGATTTTTAATGGGTATGTAAAACATAAATGTCTCTTAGACGGTTTTAATATGGTTTAATAAACTATTAATGAATAAGTTGAATTCTATAGAGATTTCTTGTCCAGTTTTCATAGAATTGGACTCCCAAAATATAAGGCCCCAGCCTTAAACCATACTTAATCTTGAGTTATTACAAGATTACACGTTGAAGATCTTTTCAGGTTTAGAGTTTTAGAGAATTAGATCATAAAACTTGCATTACATTTCACATATAAACAAAGTGGTTACATAAAGATAGTATTCTTCATTCCCATCAATGGAAACACATTTAGAAATAAAACATGGATTATTTCTTGACACATCCTTGACTCTATCATCTTATCATGTACCTTTCCCTTGACCTGTGAAAAACATTTCAAAAACTTGGGATGAGCATAAAAACTCAGTATGGGTTATAAAAAAAACATGGAAAGGAAACATGAGTTCATATATACATAAGAATGAAATCATACTTTACCCATAAAACATAGGCACTTTAACATACCTCATAAAATCAGGAATAAATCATAGAAATCATAAGACATAAAGGTAATTTGAGGCATTCATAACATTCTTACGTAGGGAGTAACCCTTTTGGTTACGTTTGGAATACCCATCACAGTATATTCCCTAAAATCTCTTCGGAGAAACCTTAACGTTTCACTCCTTCGCATTACCCAATGCATTGGAGAGCTATAACGGGCTCACCCACCCTTAGTTTATCACGGAACCACCTGTCTTCATAATAATTCCTAAGAACCATAACATAATCATATCACATAAAACATGCATAAAGGTAACATAAAATTTCCACATTTCAATCACGAGATATCAATACAACACATTGATATAAAAACATTATGAAAATCATTTTCAATACTAAAATAAAAGAAAAGTAAAACATGGTATTTATTTTTCTTTTAAAAAGAATGTATGGCTTGTAGAGGAAGCTGAAACTCAAATAACGGTCACGACGGCGGAGAAGTCGTTGTCGTCGCATACGTACGACAAAAACATTCCCTTTTGTCGTTTAGTAAACGCTTCGTATAAAAAAGATTCCTTTTGAATAAACGTAAAAGTCAAAGGGGTTTATACACAGTATAAAAGAAAGTTGTGTATAAAATAAAATATGCCTCAATGAAAGGAGATTGAGACGAAGTCCCATACCTCGTATCCGACTTGACCCGACCGTTCTTTAATCTCCTGAATAATAAACTTGAGTTAATCTCTACATTCTTATAAATCTTTTTCAAGTTCATTATTCCTTTTATACCATGTTATGAACATCATGTAATCAGTTAAGTTAATAATGTTCATTTTGTCGGTATTTAGTTCTTAAGTCAAAAATAGACTTCTTACACTTACATGTTGTTAATTTGGTCAAAGGTTCATTATATACAGAATGTTATTCATGATGTAGATATCATATATGTCATATATATCCAGTATATACATGTATTTATAATATTACATAATCATTTAGAGGTAAGAAATGAAATGCACCGTTCATGGAGATGGTAAGCCGTACGTACGCATGAACGCTACTTTCATTTCTATTTCATATTTTCTGTAATGGAATCATAATGATATAAGAGTGTATTATAATTCCAGTATAGTAACATATATAATATCATTAACTTTATCCTTTACACATCCCACATATGGTATTAACGAATCAAATCACTTTCAGGGGGCGGTAGTCCGCACTTCCTAAAATGAAGATATCGTGTTTACCCATAACGGAAACCATAAAGGTATGACCAAAATGAAAAAAAAAACAGAAGCTTAAGGAAAACATAAACATAATATATATCATATATATAAATAGTGACATCATAATGTCCACCTTTGAAGGTGTTAAATGAGTATTGAACAATCATCGTTTCGGGAGGCATAATTTCGCCATCCAAGGAAACCGTATGTTCTTTAACCATTTGATGTAGTTGTGTGAGAGTGTAGCTCAAATAAATCTTATAACAACATCCTAGTATATTGAAGATACTGGTGTTGTTACAAAAGAAGTAAATAAAAAGAGTTTAGGGGGTTGGAGAATCAAAATAAAACAAATGAACATGAGAGAATGAATTACCTTTAAAAGTGTAACTCATTTTGATTTGAGTCTAATGGCTTCCTTTGAAATGATTCTTCCCAAAGGGAATCCTCTAGGATTAGGAGAGGGATGTGGAGAGAGTAAATGGGCATGGGTTGGCCGAGCCAAAGGCTTGAGTAGTGTGTGAAATGAGGTAGAGGTGGGGGCCTTTTATAAGAGGAGAGGAGGGGAACTTTTGGAAAGTAAAGAAATATTACTTTATTTGAAAATGTGTTTCGGTTTCAAAAGGTCCCACATTGATATAATTCGTGGATAAGGTGATAAGGGTTCGAAATCCACTCATCCAATTGGTTTTGGCCATTTGTAGTTCATAGATTTTACATTGTCTTTCTATTTTATTTAAATCGTCAAATAATGATGTCATCACTGCATCATTATTATGTCATAAATAATTTAATTTATTTAATGTCTAAAAATCATAAAAAACTACTATGATGTAGGAAATCTTTTTAGCTTTCCAATGACTATTTATAATCAAAAATCTGATCTTTATGACCCCATGTAAAAATTGTTTTCGTAAAACATCTCTTGTTTGTGTCATTTTTACTTTTACATTAAATAAAAAGTTATTTATGTCATTTCCAAACCAAAGTGTCTCCATGGGGTCCCCAAGTTGACCCATGGCTTGTCATGGTCGGACATGACACAACCAATAAGTTTGGAACATGTGTCTAGGTCATTTCATATTATTAAAGCATTATTTATACCTTAAACTACACTAATTACCACTAATCGCGATTAAAAACTTAATAAGTTACTATTCACCAAAAAATTATTATAATCCCATTGAACCACATTTTACTTCTTAATTACAACCATGTATGTCGGATTTTCAAAATTCAATACACATTAGTGGTAAACATTCATTTAACTGAAAAATCAGTTTGCTTGATTACCACTTAGTGGTTTCACTATTCATCAAAAATTGAAGTTTTTCAGAAAATTACCAAAAATTCACCCTAAGCTATATTTGATATTCCGAATTCAAAAATGAAGTCTATTTTAAAAAATTCAAATCATATAAGTCACATTAATTAATTTAATAATTAATTCTCGCTGCCAGAGCAAATAGTGTGTTTTTACAAAACAATAAGTATCAAAAGATTGACACCAGTTTAAGTCTAATTTCAAAGTGAAATTGATTCAAATGACCACCATTGGATAAAATGGTAAAAATATATTCTAATTTCACTTCAAAACCAATTCAAAACATAATCGAATCATATAAATAAATTAGATTAAAAAGCAGTTTTGATGTAAAATGCAGCATTTTTCACTATTCATTAAAAAATGAACTTTGTCAGAAAAATACCAAAAATTCCCACAAGGTAAATTTTGATGTCGCAATCATAAAGTATAGGTTTATTTTGACAAACATAGTTTATAAAATTGTCAAAATATAGATTCAAAAATGGTTTTCCATCAAAAGGCACTAAAACAATCTTTTAAGAATATTAGTGTATTCCATGCATAAGATTGTATTTATTTTCATTTTAAGCCTCTATAACACTATATTAATCATTAATAGACATAGATAAAAATATCTATTATTCATTACTTACTTGGGATGTTACATCCTTCCCCCATTTAGAAAATTTCATCCCCGCAATTTATTTACTTATCGAATAAATGGGGGTACTTATCCCTCATTGCATTTTCAGATTCTCATGTTGCCTCTTCAATCATGTGGTTTTTTCACAAAACCTTTACCTGGTGAATCACCTTATTTCATAACACTTGCTCCCTGTGGTCAAGAATCTGGACCGGTTGTTCCTCATAAGATAGGTTCTCTTCCAGTTGAACTACCTCTGGACTCAAAACATGAGATGGATCTGGCATATACTTTCTCAACATCGAAACATGAAAAACATTGTGTACCTGAGATAAACTCGGAGGCAAAGCCACTCGGTATGCGACTGATCCAACTCTCTCCAGAATTTTGTATGGTCCAACAAACCTTGGACTCAACTTTCCTTTCTTACCAAATCTCATCACGCTTTTCCAAGGAGAAACCTTGAGAAAAACATGATCACCTACCTCGAAAGATAGATCCTTCCTTCGGTTATCCGCATAACTCTTCTGCCTGCTCTGAGCTGTTCTCATGTGTTTCTGAATCAGCTGAACTTTTTCTGCCATCTCTTCTACCAATTCTGGTCCCATCAACTTCCTTTCACCCACTTCATCCCAGAAAGCTGGAGTTCGACACCGCTTCCCATATAATGCCTGAAATGGTGCCATCTGTATACTGGAATGAAAACTGTTATTATATGAAAACTCAACCAAAGAAAGATGTTGGTCCCAACATCCCTGATAATCCATAGAACAAGCTCGTAGCATATCCTCCAATGTCTGAATTGTTCGTTCTGACTGCCCATCTGATTGAGGATGAAAAGCTGTACTAAAATTTAATTCAGTACCCAATGACTTCTGAAGGCCTTTCCAAAAGTTAGAAGTAAACCTGGGATCACGATCCGATACAATGGAGAGGGGAACTCCATGTAACCTGACTATCTCTTTAAGATACAAACGGGAAAGTTGATCAAGAGAGAAAGTATCTCATATAGCAAGGAAATGAGCAGATTTGGTCAAGCGATCAACAATAACCCAGATTGCATTATTACCTCGAGATGTCTTCGGTAATCCAACAACAAAGTCCATGGATATATTCTCCCACTTCCACTCTGGCACTGGTAAAGGCTAAAGCATCCCTTTCCGTAACTGCCGCTCTGCTTTAACCTGTTGACATGTCAAACACTTCACAGTAAAATCAGCAATATCTCTTTTCATTCATCCCACCAGTAATACTCCCGCAGATCTCTATACATCTTAGTACTGCCCGGATGAACTGAAAACGGAGAACTATGAGCTTCACATAACAACTCTCTCTTAAACTGTGAATCACAAGGCACACACAATCTCTTCCCAAATATCAAAACGCAATCATTATCAATGTTGAATTCAGGCAACTTACCTTTCTGAACCAGCTCTACCTTTTTCTGCAACTCACTATCTTGCTTCTGTGCTTGCTTGATTCTATCTGATAGAGATGATCTCACTGATACCTGAAACAAAACAGAAGGACTCCCTGCACCAACAACTTCTATGCCAAAGTTCATCAAATCCTTAACCAAAGGATCACGTTCCAAACGAAACATTGTTAATGAAGCATTACTTTTTCGACTCAAAGCATCATCCACTTTATTTGCTTTTCCCGGATTGTAATGAATTGTAGAATCATAATTCTTGATTAATTCCAGCCATCTCCTTTGTCTCATGTTTAACTCCTTCTGAGTGAATATATACTTTAAACTTTTGTGATCGGTATATATTTCACACTTTACTCCATACAAATGATGCCTCCAAATTTTTAAAGCAAAAACAACAGCAGCTAATTCCAAATCATGTGTAGGGTAATTTACCTCATGAGTTTTCAACTGTCGTGAAGCATAAGAAATTACCTGATCATTCTGCATTAGGACGCAACCAAGTCCTTTCAATGAAGCATCACTGTTTATAACAAACTCACCATTCCTGGAAGGTAGTGCCAAAACTGGAGCATTCACCAATCTTCTTTTCAATTCCTGAAAACAATCATCACATTCTTTTGTCCAGATAAACTTAACACCCTTCCGAGTTAGCTTAGTCATTGGACTAGATAACCGTGAAAAATTTCTAACAAACCTTCGGTAATAGCCCGCCAAACCAAGGAAGCTACGAATCTCGGTTACATTTGTGGGTCTTGGCCATTCTTCCACAACTTTTGTTTTTGCAGGATCAACAGTTATTCCATCTTTAGAAACAATGTGAGCAAGGAAAGAAATTTGTTGCAACCAAAACTCACACTTACTGAATTTCCCATACAGTTTCTTTTCTTTTAAGGTTTGCAAGATAACCCTTAAATGTCTTTCATGCTCTTATTTACTTTTAGAAAACACCAAAATATCATCAACGAAAACCACCACAAACTTATACAAGAACTCATGGAAAATTCTATTCATTAAGTCCATGAATACAGCAGGTGCATTGGTTAGCCCAAAAGGCATTACTACAAATTCATAATGGCCATATCTCGTACGGAACACGGTCTTCAGAATATCTGCCTCCTTTACCTTCAGCTGATGGTACCCCGGTCTCAAGTCAATCTTTGAAAAAAACTGAGCTCCCTGGAGCTGATCAAACAAATCATCGATATGAGGCAAAGGATATTTGTTCTTAACAGTGATATTATTCAAGGCTCTATAATCAATGCAAAGTCTCATAGAACCATCTTTCTTTTTAACAAATAAAACAGGAGCACCCCATGGTGATGTGCTAGGTCTAATGAAACCTTTCTCTAATAAATCTTGCAATTGCTCCTTCAACGCTAAAAGTTCAAATTGTGCCATTCGATAAGGGGGTTTTGAAATTGGCTTAGCATCAGGAACTAAGTCAACAGTAAACTCAACTTCCCGATCTGGTATTATTCCAGGCAACTCATCAGGAAAAACATCAGGATACTCATTTACCACTGGCACATCATTAATCTGAATAGTTCATTTATTTTCAACGACGTGTGCAAGGTAACATTCATTTCCATCTTTTACAAGTTTCTCGGCCTCTTGATATGTTATCAAAAGTAAGGGTTCATTCTGATAAACAAACTGAAAGTCTTTCTGAAAAGAAACTTCTTTAGATCTACAGTCAATCTTAGCATGGTAAATAGAGAGCCAATCCATACCCAGGATAACATCAAACTCTACTAGAGGTAGAACAATAAGGTTTGCAAGTAGGTTCTTTCCACAGATAAGGATAGGAAGATTCTTATAAATTCTTTTTGCCTCAACATTTCCCCCAAGTGTTTTTACCAAAAGTTCAGGAGTCATTTCTTGAGATGGTATTCCCATTTTACTAGAAAAGGTTTCAGAGATGAAAGAATGTGTAGACCCCGAATCAAACAACACACTGGCATAATCTGAAAAAACAAACAAAGTACCTGATACAACTTCATTTGATGGCCCGACATCTGCTGAAGTAGTTGCAAAGGATTTCACCACCCCTTTATGCTTGTAGTCTAACTGATTCCCATCACTCAAGCTCTTTGTCGGACACTCGTTTGCATAGTGACCCATCTCATTACACTTATAACATTTCACTAACTGTAAATGAAATTTGTTCTTACCTTCACCTTGATCCTTTTCAGTGCAATCACGAGCCTTATGTCCCATCTTACCACATCGGTAGCACTTTCCAGAATTCAGAAGACATTCCCCAGCATGACTTTTGCCACATTTATCACAAACTAGAAACTTAGTTCTCTTACCATCAGACTTTTTTGAAGAATTCATACCTTTCTCCTGCCACCTCGGTCTCTTCTTCTGCTGGTTGTTATAGAAAACTTGGTCATCGGCAAACTCCATTTCCACCTTCTCAGCACATCGAACAAGCTTTTCATAACTTTTAAACTCACGAGAAGCTAATGCCCTTCGATACTTTGGCTTTAATCCTGAGTAGAAACGATTGATTTTACTATCAAGGTCCCGGATAAAATTTGGAGCATACCTTGCCAATCGAGTGAACCTTTCTTCATAGGCAGCCACTGAGTCTTCCTCTTGCCTCAATTCCAAGAATTGCTTTTCCATCCTAAGTCGAACAGCCTTAGGAAAATACTTCTCAAGAAACATACCTTTGAATTCATCCCAGTCAAGAGCATCAATCTCATTGGCGTCCTTGATATTTTTAACCATAGACCACCACTGATCTGCTTCACCCTCCAAACGGTAAATAGCAAGACTAACCTTTTGATTTTCTGAACACCCCATGACATCAAAAATCTTCTCCAGTGCTTTAATCCACCCTTCAGCTAGCACAGGGTCAGATGATCCTCTGAATGATACTGTATGTTGCCTCATGAAATGTTCCACCACTGACATGTTCCTCTGCGGTTGTTCTGGATGATCTCGTGCATGGATACCACCGCCATTTATCGCTTGAGTCAACTATGCCATTACTGCAACAAACTGTTCAGTTCCAATTCCGACCATTTCTGGATGCTGATTCGGAAGGTTATTTCCTTCTGTATGCCTTCCTAGCACTGCTTCCCTGTTTCCTCTACGGAAAACCATTCTGAACAAACATGTCTTTGATGAAGCAACATGGTAATCTTTAAATGCTATATCATTTCGAAAAAAAAATATTTTTGGATAATCATTTAATAGAATTCTAACTCCTAAAGTTATCTAAACCGACCTTTGATACCAACTATAAGGCCCCAGCCTTAAACCATACGTAATCTTGAGTTATTACAAGATTACACGTTGAGGATCTTTCCAGGTTTAGAGTTTTAGAGAATTAGATCATAAAACTTACATTACATTCCACATATAAACAAAGTGGTTACATAAAGATAGTATTCTTCATTCCCATCAATGGAAACACATTTAGAAATAAAACATGGATTATTTCTTGACACATCCTTGACTCTATCATCTTATCATGTACCTTTCCCTTGACCTGTGAAAAACATTTCAAAAACTTGGGATGAGCATAAAAACTCAGTATGGGTTATAAAAAAAACATGGAAAGGAAACATGAGTTCATATATACATAAGAATGAAATCATACTTTACCCATAAAACATAGGAACTTTAACATACCTCATAAAATCATGAATAAATCATAGAAATCATAGGACATAAAGGTAACTTGAGGCATTCATAACATTCTTACGTAGGGAGTAACCCTCTTGGTTATGTTTGGAATACCCATCACAGTATATTCCCTAAAATCTCTTCGGAGAAACCTTAACGTTTCACTCCTTCGCGTTACCCAATGCATTGGAGAGCTATAACAGGCTCACCCGCCCTTAGTTTATCACGGAACCACCCGTCTTCATAATAATGCCCAAGAACCATAACATAATCATATCACATAAAACATGCATAAAGGTAACATAAAATTTCCACATTCCAATCACGAGATATCAATACAACACATTGATATAAAAACATTATGAAAATAATTTTCAATACTAAAATAAAAGAAAAGTAAAACATGGTATTTATTTTTCTTTTAAAAAGAATGTATGGCTTGTAGAAAAAGCTGGAACTCAAATAACGGTCACGACGGAGGAGAAGTCGTTGTCGCCGCATACGTACGACAAAAACATTCCCTTTTGTCGTTTAGTAAACGCTTCGTATAAAAAAGATTCCTTTTGAATAAACGTAAAAGTCAAAGGGGTTTATACACCGTATAAAAGAAAGTTGTGTATAAAATAAAATATGCCTCAATGAATGGAGATTGAGACGAAGTCCCATACCTCGTATCCGACTTGACCCGACCGTTCTTTAATCTCCTGAATAATAAAATTGAGTTAATCTCTACATTCTTATGAATATTTTTCAAGTTCATTATTCCTTTTATACCATGTTATGAACATCATGTAATCAGTTAAGTTAATAATGTTCATTTTGTCGGTATTTGGTTCTTAAGTCAAAAATAGACTTCTTACACTTACATGTTGTTAATTTGGTCAAAGGTTCATTATATACAGAATGTTATTCATGATTTAGATATCATATATGTCATATATATCCAGTATATACATGCATTTATAATATTACATAATCATTTAGAGGTAAGAAATGAAATGCACCGTTCATGGAGACGGTAAGCCGTACGTACGCATGAACGCTACTTTCATTTCTATTTCATATTTTCTGTAATGGAATCATAATGATATAAGAGTATATTATAATTCCAGTATAGTAACATATATAATATCATTAACTTTATCCTTTACACATCCCACATATGGTATTAACGAATCAAATCACTTTCAGGGGGCGGTAGTCCGCACTTCCTAAAATGATGATATCGTGTTTACCCATAATGGAAACCATAAAGGTATGACCAAAATGAAAAAAACAGAAGCTTAAGGAAAACATAAACATAATATATATCATATATATAAATAGTGACATCATAATGTCCACCTTTGAAGGAGTTAAATGAGTATTGAACAATCATCGTTTCGGGAGGCATAATTTCGCCATCCACGGAAACCGTATGTTCTTTAACCATTTGATGTAGTTGTGTGAGAGTGTAGCTCAAATAAATCTTATAACAACATCCTAGTATATTGAAGATACTGGTGTTGTTACAAAAGAAGTAAATAAAAAGAGTTTAGGGGGTTGGAGAATCAAAATAAAACAAATGAACATGAGAGAATGAATTACCTTTAAAAGTGTAACTCATTTTGATTTGAGTCTAATGGCTTCCTTTGAAATGATTCTGCCCAAAGGTAATCCTCTAGGATGAGGAGAGGGATGTGGAGAGAGTAAATGGGCAGGGGTTGGCCGAGCCAAAGGCTTGATTAGTGTGTGAAATGAGGTAGAGGTGGGGGCCTTTTATAAGAGGAGAGGAGGGGAACTTTTGGAAAGTAAAGAAATATTACTTTATTTGAAAATGTGTTTCGGTTTCAAAAGGTCCCACATTGATATAATTCGTGGATAAGGTGATAAGGGTTAGAAATCAACTCAACCAATTGGTTTTGGCCATGTGTAGTTCATATATTTTACATTGTCTTTCCATTTTATTTAAATCGTCAAATAATGATGTCATCACTGCATCATTATTATGTCATAAATAATTTATTTTATTTAATGTCTAAAAATCATAAAAAAACTACTATGATGTAGGAAATCTTTTTATCTTTCCAATGACTATTTATAATCAAAAATCTGATCTTTATAACCCCATGTAAAAATTGTTTTCGTAAAACATCTCTTGTTTGTGTCATTTTTACTTTTACATTAAATAAAAAGTTATTTATGTCATTTCCAAACCAAAGTGTCTCCATGGGGTCCCCAAGTTGACCCATGGCTTGTCATGGTCGGCCATGACACAACCAATAAGGTTGGGACATGTGTCTAGGTCATTTCATATTATTAAAGCATTATTTATACCTTAAACTACACTAATTACCACTAATCGCGATTAAAAACTTAATAAGTTACTATTCACCAAAAAATTATTATAATCCCATTGAACCACATTTTACTTCTTAATTACAACCATGTATGTCGGATTTTCAAAATTCAATACACATTAGTGGTAAACATTCATTTAACTGAAAAATCAGTTTTCTTGATTACCACTTAGAGGTTTCACTATTCATCAAAAATTGACGTTTTTCAGAAAATTACCAAAAATTCACCCTAAGCTATATTTGATATTCCGAATTCAAAAATGAAGTCTATTTTACAAAATTCAAATCATATAAGTCACATTAATTAATTTAATAATTAATTCTCGCTGTCAGAGCAAATAGCGTGTTTTTACAAAACAATAAGTATCAAAAGATTGACACCAGTTTAAGTCTAATTTCAAAGTGAAATTGATTCCAATGACCACCATTGGATAAAATGGTAAAAATATATTCTAATTTCACTTCAAAACCAATTCAAAATATAATCGAATCATATAAATAAATTAGATTAAAAAGCAGTTTTGATGTAAAATGCAGTATTTTTCACTATTCATTAAAAAATGATCTTTGTCAGAAAAATACCAAAAATTCACACAAGGTAAATTTTGATGTCGCAATCATAAAGTATAAGTTTATTTTGACAAACATAGTTTATAAAATTGTCAAAATATAGATTCAAAAATGGTTTGCCATCAAAAGGCACTAAAACAATCTTTTAAGAATATTAGTGTATTCCATGCATAAGATTGTATTTATTTTCATTTTAAGCCTCTATAACACTATATTAATCATTAATAGACATAGATAAAAATATCTATTATTCATTACTTACTTGGGATGTTACACAAAATCTCATCGAATTAGGGTCATTTTGGGTGAATGAATTTTAGGATGGGATATTGTAATAATTAAAATACTATAGTAGGAGTAGGCTCACTGTTATGTTTTTCATAATAATGTCATCATTGCACTATATATTGAAATTCATAATGTTATTTTTATGTATATAAACCCTTTAAAGGATAAAATATGGATGTAAAATTTATATAATAAATATATTATACGTTGGTTCTGTGATTATTTTTTGTGGTGTTATCAAAAAATATTATTTTAATTCATAATGAATTTGATGTATATCGAGAAGAAAAAGTGGACAACTATTATATTAAAATAGTTTCAAAAATAATGGTTATACATTATTTATATTGGAACATGATGAATTCAATATGCTGAAAAACTATGGAGTTACTCTTTGGGAAATAATGATATATGTATCTGATACTAGGTTGAACCATTGTAAAAATAATTAAAATAAGTATAAATATTTAATTTTTTATATCAAATGAAAGTAAATTGTTCAGTTTCCCTCTTGGAGAAAAAAACTATAGGGTTAAATACAAATTCCATTGAGGAAAATCCTTTCATTGGGGAATCACATTAATTTCATAGTGTATTCACTGTAAAGGGTTTCTTATAATTTGGATGAGATGATAGGGAGGAAATTTGTATACATGATAAATGGTAAAATCCATTAAATATTTAAAAAACAATAAGAGTTTTATAAAGAGTAAAAGTTTTGATTATTTTTTCCTATTCAATTTTTTTGATTGTAATATTATGTATTCAATACTATATTAACATAATATAAGTTAACCAATAAGTAATTGTGAAGATAATATATTATTCACTTACTAATTATAACAATACCAATAACAACACAATGAAAGTATTGAAATGGAGAAATTTTTATAAAGGGAGGAATATTTGGAATGTTATTACTATATTTTAGGTGATAAACATCAATATGATGTTGAGAAATCAAGAAAAATACTATGTATAAAAAATATTTGAGTGTAATATTGTGGAAATATTATTAAATATTATTGATGTGGGAATTATAGATAAATGAAATTACACTATATGGAATTCATATTTTCAACATATTTACCAAAACAAGTCAAATTTCCTTAGTAACATTGGATTCACTACTCACATGATCATGTCGATTAATATAAATGGATTGAATAATGTTGTGACTACATTATATTCTATTGTAATCGAAATAATTATGGTATAATTATTATATAATTTACATATTTTACTAGAAAATAAAATTATGGAACATTTATTTAAACTTTATTATACATTACATATTACATTTATATTAGAAGATAATATGATGAAATTTTTCATAACGGTAGATATATTGTTACATAGATCTTTTTTTATAATTGTTTACAAACATAATCACAGGGATGTTAAGTGGAAAATAAAACCCCATCCACTTATTATATAAGAAGACATAAAAGGTTAAGAAACCTAGGATTATTTTATTTTTACTTTTGAGGATGATATATTTGTGGTGCATTATAATACATATTATTTTATATGATATTACATGTTTTAATCACATAGATTCAAAAGCACTAATTTATGAAATTAAAACATATTTTGTAGAATAATAAAAGTTCATTGATATCACCATATTACTATTTTAAATAATGGATTAAGTATGCTTATCTTAAAAAAAATCAAATGAAATTTAAATTAATTGTAAAATATTGATTTGATGTGGAACAACCACAAATGTTTTTGTGTTTATATACATATTTATTAATCTGAATCTCAAGACACTTCTATCACAAGACATGTATAATTGAATGACGATATTGTAAATAAAAAGGGAAAATGGATGTATAAAACACACACATAGTATATAAAGCATATGTAAGTATGACATACTAAAATCTTTTTCATCATTAAATAAGTATTACATAACAATGACTTCATAATTTCTTATAATTTTATCTATTTTAATCACAAAAATTTTTATCTACCATATCAAACAATTAAGTACATTCCATAGCCTTTAAGTCCCAAATATATTATGGACATGTTAGAGTTGATATTTCTGGATTGTTTGCCTAAGAATACTTCAGAATGAAAAAAATAAACGTGGAATGAAACTAGGAAATTTAGAACATGTAGTGAGAAATTGAAATACTAAAAGAAAAAAAGTTATTAGGAAATGTAATGAAATAATTTATTTTCATTAAAGGTATCAATAAAAAGAATCAACCCAAAAATAAAAAAAACTATGAATATCAATAAGCCCCCTATTTTAAGGATTACCATTCCCCTGAAAATATTCCCTTCATTTAGGTAATATATTTATTAATAATTATCTATGGAATATGTAAATAAAACTATTAATGATTGATTTATTTTAATAAAATTTTATAAGTTTAAATTTAATATGATATATATATATATATATAAATTCCAACCCATTTACTTATTAAAAAAGGGTTAATTTTCTTTCCTGATGTGATTTTTAAAATACTCAAAATCCACTTAAAGGGTCAATTAAGAGTATGTATATATTTAGCCCATGATCCAAGTATTAAGTTATATTTTCCCTTTCGTGATCATGATATTCACATGGTCAAATATGTTATAGAACATTAATAGAATATCCCTATAATTTTATAAAGAAATTTGATGATTACGATTTGTGTCATCTTCAACATATATTTGATTTAAAATCCATTACAATTAATTAATGAAGTTACTAAAAAAGGTATGGTATTAAAATGGGAAATTTAAGGCATAAAAAAATATAAATTCGAGAAAATATAAAAGGGTGAATGATTATATTGAAAAGGGATACTAATGGTACATTTACCCCCATAAATTTTACTACTTCATTTCATAATGTTCCATGTTAAGGTGATACAACATATCCAATAATGATTAAATTTATAGAGAATATGAAGAGAAAATATGTGAAGAGTTTTTTAATGAATTTATTATTATTTGGAATGTAAATGAAATTATGAAAACAGGAATGGTTGGGATCCTTGGTTCTAAAATTATATAGAAATTTTATTTTCTAAGATCATTTTTTCAAATAATTATTTGATATTTTTATTATAGCTTAATATAATGTGTATTATACATAGGTTTATATTCCAAAAATCAGTAATGTAAAAACAATAAATCCATTTTGACTCATTGGTCCTAATGTAACTTGTGTATAATAAATAAATGTATGGCACTAAATTCCTAAAAAGAGATCCCCATGTCTCTAAATGTAACAACCCGAGATTTTATAAGAGATATTATTTTTAATTTCTTTCGTATCTTCTATTGTACACTACACAAAGATTATCTTGCACTATACGCAACACCATATTAGCTTGTAGTATACACAACACTAATCTTGGATCGTGTTACACACAATTTCAAGTTTGTTTGATAGTAGTTATTCTACGCAACATTGAGTGTATATATATATATATATTCAATGTATAAATCAAATATGGTTGGATTTTGTTATACACAACAACAAAGGAGTCTCGCACTACACACAACCCTGACTTGGCTTGCATTACACACAATCGCAACCTTCCCCGATAGCGTGTGTTGTACGCAACACCGGGTGTCACTAAACAACGATATATGGTTATAATATTATTATAAACTTGCCATTATGAATAGTAGTAAATACATTTTGAATTTAATGACATTATAATCCATCTAACACATTTTATTGAACATGGTATGAGAACAAAATAAATTTTTCAGGTAAAAAAAGTATTTTTCAAAAAATGCAGTTTTGCCGCCTTTTCATGGCTCACCCATTTTAAATATAATTTTTGAAAATTTTATAAGTTAAATTTTAAAAAAATAAACTTCTTATTTTGAATCAGGATATAAAACATTACATTGGAAAAAGTATTGATATTTTTCAGATAACTTTCATATTTTAATGAATAGTAAAAACACGCTATATTTTAATTAAAAACAACTTTTTTCATCGTAATAATTTATATGTTTAAATTATAATATTTAATGGTTTAAAAGTATAAATAGAATATATATGTTTAACATTAATATAATGTATTTCATTATCATTTATTTTACACTGAATTCATAGATAAAATCATTTTAATCTTTTACAATTTTTTGGCTTTTAAAATTCATTTTCTTAATTGCGGGATTAATTTTAAATTAATTAATCCAACTTCTATGTTTTGAATTATGAAAAATTAATTCCATATTTGGAATTAGTAGGTCCAAATTATATTAATAGGATACTTGTTATTTTTTGGCACTATGAATAGTAACTACGATAAATTTTATTTACCATAGTTAAAGGTAAATCGTGTAATTGAGGGTAAATATAATATTATAATATTACCCTAACACTTTTATTAATATAATTGGATGATTATATTTTGACTTATGACATATTTTTGTCAAAATGGAATCCATTGGAACTCACTTGTATTTGATTATGACATTTAGTTTATTTTATTTAAAGGAAAGTGAAATATGTCTCACTCAACGTTAATCATTAAACTATTTTTAATATAAGTTTATACAGAATATAAATTCGGTTATAAATACTCATCGGAAAGATAAGTGATTATTTAAAACCATTTAAAATTTAGAATTTTTTACCATAAATAAAAATAAATAGATTAAATAAGGATAAATCAAAATGATAAGGTCTAAAATAATATCAAAACATGTCTAAATTTGATTGGTTTATGAGATTACAACCCTATATCATCTAATCATCGAATTGAGTCATTTTTGGAGGTTTTTATATGGGGTTTGAATTTAAATTAAACTAATATTTTTGAGGATTCCAAAGGTGTCCCTCTCCTCCCTTA
Source organism: Viscum album (assembly GCA_963277665.1). NCBI lineage: Eukaryota > Viridiplantae > Streptophyta > Magnoliopsida > Santalales > Viscaceae > Viscum > Viscum album. The sequence goes on from OY728158.1 coordinate 466,743,001, forward strand.
TAAAATGGCACCTCCTCCCTCTCCTCTTTAAACAATTTATAGCCTTCAATCTTGTCCAAAACCTACCCATGTCCCTTATCAACCTCTTTATCAACATACTAGAGGTCCTTTTCTTCTTCAAAAACCAATTTTAGTTCCCTATGAGGAGGTTTCAAAGAGACGTGTCGAAAAAGAGGTAATATCCATTACCGATTCTTTCAAATTTATTTCTTCTTATACCGTTTCTTCATTAGTTTTTTCATTATATTGTAATAACAAAAGTATCACTAATATACTGATATGTTATTATAAATATGAAACAACCTCATTTCACCTTCTATCCATCCTAAGGAAAAAAGAAATCACCGTGCGTGCGTACGTACGAAATACCGTCTCCACGCCTTGGTGTAATCTGTTTTTCCACCACCACTTTACATGGATGGGTATAATGGTGTAAAGAATAACTAAATATGATTATTATTACATCATACGGATTCTAAGATATTATATCATTCACTACAATTCCATTTAATAAATATGGGAACGATATCATTGTTCGTGCGTACGTACAGATTACCGTCTCCACGACAAGATGAGATTCATTTTCCATTTTAACAATTCAAGAATGATTATAAAGTATATATAATAAGTAATCATGAAATATATGACATAATAATACTACTGGATTTATGTATATATATATGTATGTCATCTACTTAATTACATTCTATTCAATAAGTAAACGAAAATGGAATTCATGCGTACGTACGACCTACCGTCTCCATGAACGGTGTATTTCATTCCATTTATCGATCTATTATATATATGTATATTTTGAATATATATTATATATAAATCATGTTTTATATTCTGAAATTAATTAATCAGGAACAATGTAATCATATGAATAATAAAAGTCTAAACACGGACAACAAATGAAATGATTTTACCCAAATTGCTCTTTAACATTGAATTTACAAAAGAACGGGTAATATAAAGTCATAAGTGAACCATATATGATATCATAACAATGAATATGATTCTGTAATAAGTCATTGACTTTATTTAAATCATTATACACATGGTTAGGATACGTATGAAGCATATCAGATCTAAGGTAAGAGATAATGTTGCAATCTTAATTGTTTTCTATCAGAGATTGCTTATACGTAAGTATTTACTGGGGTTATATTTATCATCCATGTCCATGTTTTATAAAATAAATTGATGTATGTTTAAATTCCTTTTTACCCATTTTTGACTTTTACTACATGCTATATAAGGAATATTTTTTTTGTTTACCATACGAGGTACTTTTTGACTTTTCCGGCAAAAGTACGAGAAGAGCGTTTTTTTAACATATACGACATGAAAAGATTTTTACGGTTTCATAAAACCTTATTTTAATGAAGCCTACTCTACGATGTTTCATGATTATTTTCAACAAAATAATTTCTTTTAAAATTGCATGTCATTTCATGAAAATAAAATGATTTTGAAGAAGAAAGGATATTTTCCTCAAGAATTCATTTCAAGTATTTTATCAAAACCATTTTCTATCTAAGATGAAATTATTTCCTATGTGTATGTTTCAAGTATAATTTATATATGATTTAAATGATTTCACTTTTCTTATGATGAAATGATATCTATTTTTTTCTATGGATTATGTTACGATGGAATGATGTTTGTGAAACCCAATTTATTATTTGGGTTATGATGAATGATTTATAATTGTTTTGTGGCACACATAAGAATTATTTCAATATGAGATGGGTGGGACCTATATCTCCCTCCAATTCATTGGGTAAAGATTTATATCTCAGGATATAGACATGGCTGAAACATAAAGTAAATCTGGTTCAGTAATACAGGGCTAGAACGACAAGTAAACACGGTTCAGTAAGGGACTTTATCCACTAAGATGGTCTTGGCAGCTATGCCTTGGCTACTATGGAAATCATATCATTTTCTTAATGTTTTTCCACAATTAAAAGTTTTATTCCCATGATATTTTATCATGATTGATTTTCCATTATGATCTATGCCTTACGTACTGCCATGTTTTATGTCATTTCTCAAGATATTGATGTTTAAACATTATGGTCATGTTTTTAAGATAAAATATATATGGTTTGTTTTATTTTCTCCATACTTACCCTTATTGAGCATTTTATCTCACCCTTTTTATGTTTTCTTTTCACCCATGTTTAAAAGAAAGTTTTTAGGTAAGGAAATAAAAAGGGGAAGATCATTATGGGAGATGTTGAAGATCTTTCAACATGATTAGAAGTTTATATTCCATGTTTCCAAAGACACTATACTTTTACGGTCCTTTGATTTCGATTTTTGTAATGTATTAGATATTCCGAAAGAGTAATGTAATGTATATGTACGTCAAGCTTTGGGTCTCTACAATTGGTATCAGAGGAAAGGTTTAGCCAACCTTTGGAAATAAGGATGTGATAACTTTAGTGAGATCTCTAGAGATATTTCTAAGTTATGTCTAGGGATGTCCCTAAGGTTAAGTATAAGTATAGGTTATAATACTAGAATTATGGTAACGATATTATAAATAAACATAGTATGATAGATATGGAAGGTACTCCCCCTTTATTATGTTGTTTTCCCTATCATGGTGTTTACCTAACGCTATTCTTTTTGGGTTTTAGATGATGGATGGAACCCAAAGGAATCGTGTTGATCAATGTAATGGACGGTGCACTGATTGTCCTCTTGAAGAAACAAATGTTATGGGAGATGGAGTGCACAATCTTATTTATATACTTACACAAGATATGAATCATTCTGGACTTCCAAATGGGTAGAGAAAGGAGAAAAATTCTGTTGAATCCTTCATGAGGTAGAGTCCACCTTCATTAAGGGGGTCTTCTGATCCCTTAGTGGCTGAAAATGGATCAGTACCACTGAAAAGATATTTTCAGTTCTACAATGTTTTGAGCATGATAAATTCATCTTATCAGTATATCGTTTGGAAGGTGATGCTGATCAATGGTGGAATCTTATAAAGAATACGAGGCAAAGAGATGAAATTGAGTCTACGAAATGGGACGAGTTCAAGAACATGTTTTTCAGTAAGTAATTCCCTCGTATTTTTCGAACAGAGATGGAAAAGAAGTTCCTTGAGATTAAGTAGAAGGATGATGAATCTGTTGGTATATATGAATCGAATTTTACAAGACTTGCAAGGTATGAATCTAGATTTATCATCCAACCTAAAAGTAAAGTCGATCGATTCTTCAGTGGCTTAAAACCAAATCTTATATGTGAATTAGCTATAAAAGACTTGAGTAGATATGAAGAAATTGTGCATTCTACTATCAAGGTAGAACTGGAATTTGGTGTAACAAATCCATATCATGGTTTTGACAAGAAACTATAGATGGAGTCCAATGAGAAATCTCAGAATAATGGTGAAAAGAAGATTAATGTTTCTTTATGCTCAAAGTGTGGAAAGAAGCATGGTGGGGATTGTCTTAAAGGGACTAGAAAAAGTTTTAATTGTGGAAAAGAAGGTCATCGAGCAGATGAGTGTCGAAGTAATGAAAAAATGGTATCTAATGATGTGAATAAATAAAAGACTGTAGAGAACGCACCACCAACACTTTAATGCATCATGTTCAAGGAAATGGGGAATTATGCTAATAAATTGCCTAATCCAAGGATTAATGATGGTCAACGTGAGAAACCCCTTATGGAAAAGGATAAAGGGAAGTCACATGCGATCACTATTTGTGATGTTGAGTATGACAATGATGTTGTGTAATGATTAAGTGTTTATGCAATGAGATTTCAAAATAGTATCATGGAATCTCATTTATGGCATCGTGGAATTTTGGAATATCTATGTATTGGTTTTTAATAATTATATGGTACTGGTAACCAGGAAAAGTGATTATAATATTTTTTGGAAAGTAGATGATATGCACATAATGAAGGGATAAGGATATAATGAGATGTTTGATAGTATTATTGAGCTCAGGATAGATGTAAGGACAATGTGATATCATGGTTTGAGTATATAGAATTTTTGGGATTTTGGTATGTGGAAAGAGTTAACTTTTGATAGAATTCATGTTTTCACTAAGGTTCTATGGTAATTTATGTCTCAAGAGAATACATGATTAAGGTATTCACATGTTTGGAATGTGACCAACAAGATATATCGTATTATATATGAGGGATAAATGATGGTATTCACATGCTCGGTAGATGACATTCCTTGTAATTGTTTTCTTTATACTATGATATTGGACATATGTATAAGCCTAAAAATTGGAATGGATTATGTTGGAAATAACATAGTATTGTTTAAGGATCGAAATTTATTCGATATTATTTATGGAATGTTATAATAGTATCGTTTTAGAAAAAGGAAAACATGCAGGAAGGGCGACAACCCGTCGCATCGGACAAGGTTGCGAGAATCGAACCCACAACCAAAGTGAAACAGGCCTTTATTACCTACCACTAGCCTAACAAAAAGTCCCTGGTTAGTAGAAACTATTATTATTTTATTATGTGATATGATATATGAAGTATAAGTCCATTTTAAGAACCATATATGATTAATCTCACTATAGATGGACTTATGTATATTTAATAACTTTTACTATCCTTTTGTTAGAGACAGATGGAATGACCTATCATTCTATCGCATGATCTACTAACACTTCTCAGAAGTCAAATTCAACTTCATTTCTTTAATAGATGATATGGAAATTGTTCAAGGCACAAAAACAGTAAGATTGTACCAAAATCAAGTAAGTATTTATTTTAATTCAAAAATTCTTCAACTTTAGGGAAATGATCATGAATAAAAAAAATTGTCCTAGTGTCCTTATAATATATGAATTAGATGGTACCTTAAATCATCACAAATTTATGGCTTTGTGATTGTTGACATTTTCATAGCCATGTTATCTACCACTCTCCATCAGAAATTGATGGTTACATTTTTCTTCCATATCCATACTTTCACCTATGTTCTCTTATATGGAAACCCAGGGATGAGTTACTTTGGGTAATCATTACATTTCATACTTTAGTTTTTAAAATTATGTTTTAGTATTCCTTCTTACGATGTGGGTTTCTATGAATAGTAAATGATTTATAACCCCGACGAATTTCAAGGGAAAAATTCATTTTAAGGGGGTAAAATGTAACAACTTGATATTTTATAAGATATATTCTTTTTAATTTCTTTCATATCTCCTGTTGTATGCTACACAAATATTATCTTATTCTATACACAACACCGTATTATCTTGCAATATACACAACACTAATCTTGGATCGGGTTACACACAATTTCAAGTTTGTTTGATAGTAGTTATTCTACAAAAAATTGATTTTATATATATATTCAATGTATAAATAAAATATGGTTAGATTTTGTTATACGCAACAACAAAGGAGTCTTGCACTACACGCAACCCTGACATGACTTGCATTACACACAATCGCAACCTTCCTCGATAGCGTGTGTTGTACGCAATACCAGGTTTCACTAAACAACGATATATGGTTATAATATTATTATAAACTATCCATTACGAATAGTAGTATATACATTTTGAATTTAATGACATTATAATTCATCTTACACATTTTATACAACATGGTATGAGAAGAAAATAAAATTTTCAGGTAAAAAAAGTATTTCTCAAAAAATGCAGTTTTGCAACCTTTTGATGGCGCACCTATTTTAAATATAATTTTAAACAAGTTTATAAGTTAAATTTTACAAAATAAACTTCTTCTTTTGAATCAGGATATAAAAATTTACAATGGATAAAGTATTGATATTTTTCTGAAAACTTTCATATTTTAATGAATAGTAAAAACACAATATATTTTAATGAGAAAAAACTTTTTTCATCGTAATAATTTATATGGTTAAATTATAATATTTACTGTTTTTAAAGTATAAATAGAATATATTTTTACCTTTTAATTTAATGTATGTAATTATCATTTATTGTAAATTTAATTCATAGGTAAAATCATTATAATCTTTTGCAATGATTTAACTTTAAAAACTCATTTTCTTAATAGCGGGATTAATTTTAAATTAATTACTGTAACTTCTGTGTTATGAATTAGGAAAAATGAATTCCATATTTGGAATCATTAGGTCCAAATTATGTTAATAGGCTACTTTTTATTTTTGGGAACTATGAATAGTAACTACGATAAATTTTATATTCCATAATTAAAGGTAAATCGGGTAATTGAGGGTAAATATAATATTATAAAATTACCCTAAAACTTGTATTAAAATAATTGGATGTTTATATTTGGTCCTATGACATATTTTGGTCGAAATTTATTCCATTGGAACCTACTTATATTTTATTATGACCTTCAGTTTATTTTATTTAAAGAAAAGTGAAATATGTCTCACTCATCTTTAATAATTAAAGTATTTTTAATATAAGTTTATACAGAATATAAATTAAGTTATAAATAATAATTTTAAATATAAAACGTTTTTATTTATCATGTTAATTTATTTATAATTTTTAAGAGATATTTAATTACCTTAATACCTTATACATTAATGATGCAGAAATTATTTATTTAGTGAAAAATAAGTAATATAGTTTTTATTGAAATAATAATACCCATTAAAAGGCTCAGAAACATGACGAAAACTTATTTTTAGGGTATATATACACCATAAGAATCCAATGACCGAATATATAACCCTTTGGAGTATTATAAAAGTGATTATGACACTTATATTATATTATTTTAAATGATGTCAAAGTTGTCACCTTCATAATTTAAAAAATATAACATTTTAAAAGTTGGGCGTTTTAGAATATAAATCCGACTAAAAGTATTCTTATGAAATATAAAAGATTTATATTCATCCTAGTATTTTATTTTTTATTGTTATGCAACAAATAAGTATATTTAATAATTATACAAAAATGTTGTAGAAATTATTTTATTAAGAGAAGTATCAAATAAATGGTTTTACAAATAGTAAAAATAAATATTATATGGACTATTTAACGTTATCCACTAATTTTCTAGATTAATATGACATGTTAGGAACCTATTAAATATTTTATTTCGAGTATAACCTCTGTGTAATTTTTATTTAAATTCAAATAAATGAATAGTGTCAAATTGACAGTATTGTTATTTTTTTAAAAAAATATTATTAAATTGTTTAAACATCACAAAAATATTTAAAAATTATAAATTGAAATTTATATAGTCGAAAATTTCATAAAATATAAAATTATGGAAAATTAACAACACATAAGTGATTATTTATAACCATTTAAAATTTGGAATTTTATTATCACAAATAAAATTAAATAGATTAAATAAGGATAAATAAAAATGATAAGGTATAAAATAAAGTCAAAACATGTATAAATTTTATTTTTTGATGATATTACAACCCTATATCATCTAAACTTCTAATTGAGTCATTTTTTGAGGTTTTTATGTGGGGTTTAATTTATATTAAACTAATATTTTTGAGGATTCCAAAGGTGCCCCTCTCCTCCCCTGTAAAAGGGCACCTCCTCCCTCTCCTATTTACACAATTTAGAGCCTTAATTCTCGGCCAAAACCTTCCCATTTCCCTTCTCAACCTCCTTATAAACATATTAGAGGTCCTGGTTTTCTTAAAAGACCAATTTTAGTGCCCTAAGAGGAGGTTTCAAAGAGACGTGTCGAAGAAGAGGTATATCTGTTACTGATTCTTTCAAATTTATTTCTTCTTCTACCTCATCATCTTTAGTTGTTTCATTATATTGTAATAACATCAATATCACTAATGTTCTAATATGTTATTAAAAATATGAAACAACCCCATGTCACTTTCTATCCATCCTATGGAAAAATAAATCACTGCGCGTGCGTACGTATGGAATACCCTCTCCACGCCGTGGTGTAATCTGTTTTTCCACCACCAGCTTACTTGGAAGGGTATAATGGCGTAAAGAATAACTAAATATGATTATTATAACATAATACTGATTCTATGATATTATATCATTCACTCCAATTCCATTCAATAAATATGGGAACGATATCATCGCTCGTGCGTACGTACAACTACCGTCTCCACGACGCGATGAGATTCATTTTCCATGTTTCTAATTCAAGAATGATTATAAAGTATATATAATAAGTAATCATGAAATATATGACATAATAATTCTACTGGATTTATGTATATATTTATTTATTTCATCTACTTAATTCCATTCAATTCAATAAGTAAACGAAAACATCGTTCATGCGTACGTACGACCTACCGTCTCTATGAATGGTGTATTTCTTTTCATTTATAAATCTATTATATATATGTATATTATGAATATATATTATATATAAATCATGTTTTATATTCTGGAATTAATTAATCATGATCTAAGTAATCATATGAATAATAATAAGTCAAAACACGGAGGACAAATGAAACGATTTTACCCAAAACGCTCATTAACATGGAATTTATAAAAGAACGGGTAATATAAAGTCATAATTGAACCATATATGAAATAATAACAATTAATATGATACTGTAATAAGTCTATGACATTATTTAAATCATTATATAGGAGGTCTGGATACGTACAAAGCATATCCGACCTAAGGTAAGGGATAATGTTGCACTCTCAATTGTTTTCTATCCGAGATTGTTATATGTAAGTATTTACTGGGGTTATATTTACCATCCATGTAAAAGTTTTATAAAAATGTTTTCATGTATGTTTAAAGTACTTTTTACCCATTTTTGACTTTTACTACATGGTATGTAAGGAATCTTTTTTTTACCATACGAGGTACTTTTTGACTTTTCTAGAAAAAGTGCGAGAAGAATGTTTTTTTAACTTATACGGCATGAATAGATTTTTACGGTTTCATTACGCTTTATTTTATTGAAGATTACTCTACATGATTACATGATTATTTTTCAACAAAATCCTTTCTTTTTAAATTTCATTTAATTTTGTGAAAAGAAAATGATTTTCAAGAAGAAAGGATATTTTCCTTAAGAAATCATTTCATGTGTATTATCAAAACCATTTTCCATATAAGATGAAATTATTTCATATGTGTATGTTTCAAGTATAATGTCTCTATGATTTACATGGTTTCACTTTTCTTACGATGAAATGATATCCATTTGTTTGATATGGATTATGTTATGATGAAATGATGTTTATGAAACCCAATTTATTCTTTGGGTTATGATGATTGATTTATGATTGTTTTGTGGCACACGTAAGAATGATTTCAATATGAGATGGGTGGGACGTATGTATCCATCCAATGCATCGGGTAATGATTTATATCTCATAAGATAGACATGGCTGAAACGATAAGTAAATCTTGTTCAGTAATACATGGCTGGAACGACAAGTAAACCCAGTTCAGTAAGGGACTTTGTCAACAAAGATGGTCTTCACAGCTATGCCTTGGATACTATGGAAATCATATCATGTGCTTAATGTTTTACCATAATTACAAGTTTTATTCCCATGTTATTTTATCATGATTGATGTCCCATTATGATCTATGCCTTACGTACTCCCATGTTTTATGTCATTTCTCAAGATCTTGATGTTTAAACATTTTTTTCTTGTTTTTAAGTTCAAATATATATGGTTTATTTTATTTTCTCCGTGAATACCGTTACTGAGCATTTCAGCTCACCCTTTTTATGTTTTCTTTTCCCCCATGATTAAAAGAAAGGTTTTTGGTAAGGGAATAAAAAGTGGAAGATCGTTATGGGAGATGTTGAAGATCTTTCAACATGATTAGAAGTTTATATTCCAAGTTTCCAAAGACACTAAACTATTACGGTCCTTTGGTGTCTATTTTTGTAATGTATTAGATATTCCTCAAGAGTAATGTAATGTCTATGTACGTCAAGATTTGGGTCTCTACAATAAAGTTCATGGAAAAAAATAGATGACATAATCTTTTTAATACGTATAATGGAGAGATTAAACACTACACTTTAAATATATAAAGTATATTTTTATTTTATTTAATTAAATAATTAATTTTCATTTTTTATAATCATACTATATTCTCATTTTTATTAATTTGGATACTCTGATGATATTTTTCTGATCCAATGCATGGATATCAAATAAATCAAAAAAAAAATTATTCCCTTATGAATTATAAATACAGTAAAGTCAAATTCATAAAAATAAAATTCAAATGAAATATTTTATATTTTTTTTATCAACTAAATTGTATTAATTGGTTTTCATTTATTTATATTAAAAAACAAGGTGCGTGGGTAGTAATATTTCATTTATAAACTAGCTACTTATAACTAGTATTTCCAAGAGAAATTGAAATTTAATTTCAAATATTCATTAAATATTTTTATATCATTAATTCTTTTGTAATTATAGTTCTATCAAATATATATATATATGTATATATTTATATTTAAAACAACAAAAATATTTTTTTATGAATGAACAAGAATCCTTCCAGGTATCAGATTGTATAATATAATCACGAAATGTTTGTTTCCCATCATGTTGGTCAATTTTTTTATTTCATAAATATTATAAGGATATGGTTTATCTACATTTTATTTCTTTTATTTACTTTTTATTAATAATAAATTTTTTCCCTTCATCTTCATTTAATGAAATTATATTAAAAGTTTTAATGATTGAAAGTGTGTGTCTTAAATATGATATATATTTTACTTCAAAACATGTTTAATATAGTCATATATATGACAAAAATATGGGATTATTGTTTTAATTTAGAGACGTTTTTATTTATTATTATTTTACATATAATAATAAACAGTAAATAAATTTAACATCCAATGCATTTTGTATGATGAAGGGTTTTTTATTTCCTTTTAAAAGTGAAATTTTAGATTAAGAAATGTGCCAAGTAGTCAAATATATAAAAACACACTCAGAGAGTGTGGAAACTTTATTAAAATTATTAATGATTCATTTTTGACATGTAGTAATTAACTTCACATCAATCGGAACCATCATGAGAAAAGTACCACCTAAAGTTCAGGCTTTCAATTTAAAAGTGACATTGTAGTTCAAAACATCCATGATATACTCAAAAAATGAGAAATTGTGCTTAAATTGTCTTGATACCTTAGGATTATGATATATGATTATATTTCAATATTTATAAATTAATCTCATGTCAATATGACTTACAGTGTGGCCGGTATGGTAGAAGGGGAGTGTTTTCAATTTTAAATCGATATTTTAGTATAATACAAGCATCATATGGTTAAAAAAGATCATATTTCTATTATACATTAGTAAATTGTTCAGTATTCATTTGTGATATTTAATAATTAACTACACATTAATCTATCCCATAGTCTGGCCAATATCACTAAAATTTCATGTTTTTAATTTAATAGTAATATTTTAGTTGAAAATGTGTTTCACATAATAAAAATCCAAAAACCTTCTAGGGTATTTTTTTGACACTTGAGTAAAAAGATTAATGTTTAATTTTTGATATATTGGAGTTAATATGTTTTTAAAATGTCCCATGGTATGGTTATTATAAAAAAATTATTTTTTCAATTTAGAAGTTATTTATCATACATGTCATATATCATATACTCGAACCCATGAAAAAACATCTTATTTTTTTGATTAATTAAAAATGTTTTATATATAAATTTGAGGTTAATAATAATTAACTACACATCAATCTAACATTTACTATTTCTGGTACAACTGAAAGTGAATTTTTTTAATTTTAAAGAGAAATGTTAGTTCAGAACATCCATCCCATAGAGCAAATAAAGAAAATGTATTCAAATTATCATGATAACCTATAATAGAAATTAATTATCCATTTTGGGAAAATATTAATTAAACTCAGATTAATACATCAATTAGTGTGAATATAATGACTAGAAGTGTTTGATTGTAACTAAAATGTGAGTTTCTTACTTCAATGATGAAAGAAAATTTTAAGGCCTTTCAAACATTCTCGAATTGTCATGTTACTAGTGAAAATGATAAATTATAAAAAAAATACATATATAAATTAACCACAAGTAAATCATCTATATGATTTTTTCTACAAGACTTAATATGGTAGTTATCAATTTAAAATATTTATTTTAGTCAAAAAAATGCATTAAAAATCCAAAACTATGAAAAATGACCGGATTGTCATGATGAAATCCAAAAAAGATGAAGGGATATGTTATGATATATAAGAATTATCAGTATTTTAATATGACAATATGTAAATCATGTATAACTGAAATATCATGATTTCAATTTAGAATTGAGTTTTAGTTTAAAAATAGTATCAAATTGTAAAAAACTATCAAATACGATAATATTTTAATGATACATTAGGAAAATTATCAGTCATATGTTTTTTTCATATAGAAATTTATGGCACATCAATGTAAACCCTGGAATGTTATGTTTAAATAGAAGTGTATGATTTTTATTTAAAATTAAAATTTTATTTTAAAATAAGTTTCCCATAATAAAAACCATGAAAACAGTCTCATATTTTTATGATACCTTAAAAAAATAATTTGTGATTAATTTTTGAAATGTAAAACATTACTCCATATTAATCTGACATGTTTTGTGTCAGGAATGATAGAAAGATTTTTTTCATTTTAAAAGATATTATTTGGTTGTAAATGTATTTCACCTAATCACAACTATTCAATCAGGTATGATTTTTATTATACATGAATAAAATTATTTCTTATTTGTTTATGACATATAATAATTGGCCACACTTAAATCTAACTTATGGTATGGATGGTATGACTGAAAGTGTGTGTTTTGAATTCAAATATTTTATGTGTTTCAATTTCAAAAACTAAACACACATCCAAAATTAAAGAAAAAACTCAAATGTTAGAGATATATATTAGGTTTTGGGGGGTACAATTACATTAAACACACACACCACACACACAGGCTGAAAAAGATGGTTGTATCCCCCCAAGGGATAACCTACCTATGAATCATTATTTATTATGTGCATAGCCTGATGGCCATGTGGGAATGAACACAATTACATATCCCAAAGGCCCACAAACTGGCCTAAAGGGCTAGTACAATGTCATGACTACATCACACATATGTCACCATTATCTTGCATCATGTTTGCATCATCACCTACCAGTATCATGTCTGCATCACCACCTACCTGAGTCATGTCTGCATCACCCCCGACCAATAAAAATATTCTCCCATTGAGACTTAATCCCAGGTCTAATACAATAACCAATAATACTTTTCTTACATGTAATATTTAAGCTCAAGTCAATCTGACATGTTGTGTTCCTGATATAATTAATGTGAGTTTTTTCAATTTGAATGCTTCCTTTTAATTGAAAAAATTAATCACATAGGTAACACTAATCAAAATTATTCATATTATCATTTTATTAATGGAAATTATAAATGATTCATTTTTTATATTTACAAATTAATTATATATAAATCCTATATCAATATTATTAATTATTTTGAAGAAAATTTATAATTAATTTTTTATGTTTAGAAATTAAGTAAAAATCATTCCAACATTTAAATCGATATGTATTCTAAAGATATATTTTTTTACTTTAAAACTAAAATTTTTCTTCAAATTGTATGACATATACTCCCAAACAATTAATCCTACTCAAAGTGTCATATTACATTATAATATGATTTAATTATGTATTATTATATCCTTCTATATTAATGAACTATGTTTTATAATTTGTTTAATGCCATTTATTTACATTTTACTTAATAATTATTTTATCATATTTTATGTTTATTAATTAATCATATAGTATTACAAATTTTAATTACAAGTACACACTTATTTTTTAAAGAGCATGGTTGACACATGAAGATGGTCTCGTAGGAGTTAGACACTCTTTGTGTTTTTAGAATACTATAATTATTTTTAATGTATTTTACATATCAATGTAATTGAAATGAATTGGAATTTTTCAATATAAAATTATTTTTATTCAAAACGATTAATTTCAATATATTGTTTTATGTATGGAAATATTTGGAATGATAACAATTGCATTGTTCCTTAACTAATTATTTATTATAGTTTTATCTTTCTATATCATCACATAAACACTATAAATTAACTAATAAAATTAGTTTTAATTATTTTAAAGAATGAATCTATAGTATATATCATATTGACCATCATATTTTCTGATAGATTAGAACTTGGTTGTTGATTTTATTTGATTTTACATATAATTTATTCTAATAAATAATTAATTAATATTGAAGTTCATAAGAAATATATAGTTTCCCGCTACAACCCACTTTCTAGTTGTATGATTACTTTCATTCCTTACAACATTTAAATAATCCCAAAATTATTTCATTAAAACAAAAATCACGGAAGGTATCATTTCACATAGAACAAATATATAAATTCATAGTTAAGTATCATCTTATTTAATATCAAATTTCAGGTAAATATAATTATATAGTAATAGAAATTTTAATATCTAGTGTTTTTTTATAAAACATAACTTCTTTCTGACCAATATATATACCAACACACCATAAAATATGGTAAAATTTATCTTCTTAAATCTATATGTATAAACCACTATATAAACTAGAATCACTCATACAAATCTCCCCTACTTCCAATATAGAACTAAATGTTAGCTGTCTATGATTGTATTTATTTATAAATCATTATTCAATATTAAATTTAGCATATTTATTAATGTTTTATAAACCAATCAACTGAAATACTTTATATCATAAACTAATCAAAACATTCATTGCACATAATAATGTTTAGCAACTTGCACCCTCACCCTCTATCTAACATTGTTTGGGCATGCCATCCTCTTTTTACACATGAAACAATTCTATAATTTTAATATCCTATTTTATTATAAATCATCCTTACTATTAAATTACATGAAAATAAAAATAAATATATCATGGAATCATTATAGTAACAAAACCTTTAATAATAGATCTATTATGAATAATAATTTCATTATAAAGAAATGTTTACAATTATTTTATGTGATTTCCGAATCAACTCAAGTGTCTTAACTCATATGTTGATTCCCTATATCATGTTTGATACTTCCTATATCAACATTATTCCATCCAATTATTATTTCTTTATTTATCACAACTAAACTATTAATGGATGAATTCATTGTACTATTTTCTTTGAACACTAATTAAACATGCCTATCCTGTTTTTTAGGGGCATGATATGTTGTAGTTAACCCGTTATCATTATTATTATCACCACATATAATGTGAAAATTGATGTTATTATACTTTTTTTCACCATTTCCAAATTTGATGATGAAAACCCAATATAAATTATTTATTTTATTCCATTATCACTTCTAATTATACTCATTTTTCAATATTTTACTCCTTATATTAGGATAACCTTTGTGAATTTTAAATTCTATTATTTTTTAAATAAATTTCATTTAAAAATTTAATGAATAGTTTTTTTATTCTAGTTTTTATAATTATTTTGGATGTTTTATATAATTTTTTGTTTCCTTTTGTTATATTTTCTCATATGATACTTTTTGGGGGCTTTTATTTGGAAGAAAAATTCCTTAAATGTTTTCTTAATGATCCTTTACTTTTCCTTCTTTATGAAATAAATTGTTTCCTTATTCTATAAAATAGATATGAATTTTTATTTTCATTATCTAATTTTTCTTGAAATTTTTATTTTATCTTGGATCCTCATCCCCTCTTGTCAATCAATCATCTATAATTTTTTTCCTAATCTGACTGTATCAAAATAAATTCAATTCTTCCATCCAAGACATTTCATTTCATAAACACTATAGGTTATTTGAAAATATTTTAGATTCAACCCCATTAATAGTTTCATATACTCTTACTATTTATAGAGAAAAGTCATTTTATTTTGTGTCCAGTAATTTTAATTTGTTACCGATGGTGAAAATATGAGTTTATTTATAGTTTGAATGATTCATCAAAAACTGGTAAAAGTGAGTCTTAGATTGAGAAATTTAAATATAGGAGGAGGAGATTTCATCTATGTTTGTTTTCTCAATTTTTTATGTAATTGAGGATCATAGATAATTCCACATTCCTTCAGTTTATCTTCCATATTACATCACGTAAATATATTTAAAGTTTGATACTTAGATTTTCATGTATTAATTAACTTATACAATAAAAATTTGAGTTTGTGGTTAAATAAACTCATTAGTGTAATATATTTTTTCTTTTTATTTTCCAATTATTCTATTAATATCCTATAAAAATCATGTGGTGTCATGAAAAAGAATTCATATACCCTATTTAAAAATAAATATAACCATTACCGATCTCATCTTAACTAAAATATTGTGTTGTTAATATAAATCCAAGATCTAATTTCTTTATTTTAACAATTATTTGATGAATTTGATTTCTAATGTGTTTATCCAATGAATAATGAAGATGGTTAGATCAAGAGTGGTTCAGTCCTTGGGGATATTATTGCGACCAAGATATAGTTTTTTGTATTGAGAGATGAAGTAAATGTAGATTTAGTTATTTTCATTCCTTTTGTTCTAAACATGTAAATCATGTGGAAACTCAAGTGTTACAAAGTGTTTCATTTCATGTGAGGATTATTTATTTTTTTGGGGAGTGAATGTGTAATCTTGATTTATTTTTTATAAAATATGGAATCTATTTTTGAGATATAGTTTTAAATTGAAAAGTTCATAAATTTTCAAAATCTTATTATATTATGAATCTAGAAGCTAATATCGTGAAGTTAGATGTTTCTAAAAAATGGGGTTTTTTCTTTCAAACATCATGAGGTAACCCATATCTGGAGGTGAAGTTCAAATGTATTATTTACTAAGTAATTATAAATTAAATATAATCCATACTTATTTATTTGTTTTTTGTGAGAAGAAGGTGAATATGATATAATGTTTAGATTTTAATATTTAAGGATGTTTGATGTTTTTTAATGACATCAAATATTTCTAATTTGGAAAATAATTTCATGTGTAAATATAAGAAATTTTGAATAGACTTGAGGAAATATGATAATGATTTTATGTGTTAAAGTAATATTACTAATACATAAAGTTAATAGTGATAATAGTGAAAATATTTGTTAAATCCTTCAATATGAAAGAACATACCTACCAATATGTAAAGTTAATTATAGAGATAAATGTGATACATAAATCTCAATATGTTAATTTTTAAGGTAAAGGATGTGAAAAAATATATATACAAGCCATTTCAGAGTTACATAAGAGTTTTATGAAAATTTATATATTTCATATGGTCTTGAAACGTGGTATTTTTTTGAATTTTCCAAAATATAACATGTGTATTTATAGATGTTAACTTGGAATAAGAATGGTGATAAGAACATCATGGAAAGTAAATGGTGGTTCTTCTGAGAAGTCCTTGAATTCTTGAGGGGGTTAATTCATGTAAAATGGATTGGCTATTCCCTAATGTTTAAGACATGTAGTTTCATATAATGAAATATTTAAGGGTGTAATAATATGATTACTACATGAAATTATGATGTTTACCAAATGTAGTGTAAATAATTTAAATAATTTTTTAATTATAACAATTTTGAAACAATTATTTTAAAGAATAAATATACTGAAGTTGTTTCTTAAAACATGTACTGAGGAATAAAGGTCATACATTGTTCATATAGACATAATGAAGAGGAAATTAATGTTAAAAATATTTATCTATACGATTTTTTACTAAGGAAAAATTCAATACATTGAAATAGGGAGATCATATTAGAACAAATACATTTAGTAGGTGTTTTGATTGAGTAGTTTCTATGTTTTAAATAGTGGGTCTCATACATACAATGGTTGAATCCCTATTAAGAAATAAAAAATTTCATTAGGTATGGTGTCATGATATGATTTGATGTTATTAATGTTCATTTTATTATTATATTGGGGGAGAATACATGCACTGTGTAGAGGTTTATCAAGTCATTAAGAAAGAAAAAGTTACATAAACTAAAATTTCTTATCATCATGTTTGCAATCATTTCATGATGACTTGAATAGTTGCAATGGTTGAAAAAGAATATGGATAATTTGAAGAGAAATTTAGAGTAATTGAATGATTATTCTTCCATAAATCCTTGAAATTAAAATTTGAATGGTAAGAATAAGCATTGTTGGTATAAAAGATAAATTAAATATGGAATTGCA
Source organism: Viscum album (assembly GCA_963277665.1). Lineage (NCBI taxonomy): Eukaryota > Viridiplantae > Streptophyta > Magnoliopsida > Santalales > Viscaceae > Viscum > Viscum album. The sequence continues at coordinate 466,761,236 of OY728158.1, forward strand.
TACATGTTAGGGCCATGTATTTTATCGAAGATAGAGAGATGGTTATTTTCCAAATAAAAGTGTGTAGCGTATAGAGTAGTGTGAAAAAAATTATTGAATATGAAGAGCTCTTGATATGGTTTAACTATAAGAGGAATAAGAGAAAGAATAAAAAATCAACACACATGTTTTGTGTAATAATCACAGTTGAGTATTTTGGGGGAAAAATGAAGTTGTACCTATTTAAATTGAATGTATGTGTAGGGTAACTGTAATATTATAAAAATAAAATCATTTTATGAAGAATTATAATACCTACATCATCAAAGTACAATAAAAAATGAAACATGTCTAGATACTTGTTGAGAATCAAATTGAGAGATATAACAATAATAATTGTGTAATAAAAGGTCAAGGGTAAAAATGAACTCATTTATAACTACAATAGTGATCCTTGTGGATCATATAGTTTTGGGTGATTCTATATCATGAAATATATTAATTTTTTTTTTTAAGTAGTTAACAAAATACAATGAGTTCCCATTCATTATTTGTTTCCACTTTGTCGGTGAGTTAAATAGCGAGATTTATCACTAAAACTAATGAAGATGGATGATCACATAATAAATCAGAAAAGGGTAAATGAAATACTATTAAATTATTTACCCCTCCATCCCCACTTTTAGTTAACATATTCTATACCTATGTCCATCACAGTTGGTATCAAATCACTCTAGGTTTCCTATGACGATCAATAAGTTTGATGGTTTTTTTGTAATGATTGTTTTTCTTAGTTGGTGTTTGAAATATATTAAGAATGTATCTCTCCATAGTAAAACAATTTGTCTTTGGATTTTCTTTTTTGAACATGGAAAACATGTATTCTGTGAAATAGAAGGGTATTCTCACTTTTAATGGGAAAATTATTATATGTTGAAAGACCAAATATTATCATACATGTTATCAATTTGCTTATATATTTTAAGAGATACAACTAAGGGGTTTATTCCATTTTTTTGAAGGTAATTTTGATATTCTAATATGTAGGAAAAACATTTATAATGATGATTTTTCATAGAATATCATCTACTTATCTCTTTAGAAAATGTATTTCTCAAGGTTAACAGTATTAAGATGAAAATGGAAATTTGGGTAAAGTAGAAAAAATAAATGAATGTAATGTAAAAGTTAATTATTAAATGTATTGGGTTTGGAGACTAATGTATAATGATCTAAAGATTTATGATCAAAAAATATTAAATGATTTATTTATAATAATTATTTAATTCATTTACACCATCATAGGATTTGATGACATGTGATATGATTCAATATTTGTAGAGATGATAATGCTAATTTAAATGGAAGAGTTTTGATGGGAAGGTCGTAGATTTCGAATACTATGATCCAAATAAAAAATCACTTTTTTGATCTCTATGATAATATCATTGATTATATAGTGTTAAAATGAAGTGTATTTAAGAAAAAGATCAAGGTGGATTGATAAATATTCTTATAATATTTGAAGACAGATATGAGTCGAAATGATATAGATGAAACATAAATTTCAAATGTGGGCGATAATGTTATGTGATGTTTAGAAAGATAATGTTACTTATATAAATAGGTGTTAATATTTCTTTACATATCTACTCACTAAATTACTATGGTTGTAAAAAACCTCTTGGAACATGTTGTTAGGATTTCTCCTGATGAAAAATAGAAAACTTCTCCAAAATATCCCCCATATATTGATTCATCCCCAGCCCAAAAACAATTATCCTCAATCCATGGTATATCATGTGAACTCTAGGACATACCTCTAAAGGGGATTACATAAAATCAGTGAGAACTCCCTCATTCTTTGTTAATAGAATAAATAGGTTCCCCTACAACAACATCATTTTATGTCCTTCCTTTTATCATCTCTGTCAAGCATCGACATGGAAAATATGGTCACAAAAAATATCTATCTATAGGACGCACCACTTAGAATTATTTTACTAATGCTTAAAGGATGAATACATAGTCATTTCATAATGTCAACCATGGACACTACTCTCCCCTATTTCATATTACATCACTACAGGCTCCTCTAACCAATTTTAAACATATACAGATTATAAAACCAAGTCTACTTGGGATTTTTGACATAAAACATTAGGAAAAACAATCTCCTTTCATAGGGTGTAAGAGATTTAAAAATTATAATCCTATAAAAAATCCATCAACCTCAATGTTAATTAATTCAAATATTGTAGAGATAATAAGTATTTATTACTCTAATGGTTAATAAAAACCATGAATAACTTGTCTATGTAGTAATTCCACAATAGATTCATCCAAGGAATATTAGATTCCAACTCAAAATCATTTATGATATAGTTATAGTCATGGGGATGCAACTTTATAGACCCATAATATATCAATTTTATCTCCTATATCGAGACACAACCCAGAAAGAGATAGGAAGTGTCATCAAAAACCACAAACATCATCACTTCCTATGGAAATGGATGCATTAATACACTAATAATATTATATTTCACGTAACTAAATGCTTCATAGAAATGATCAGTCCATCTAAAGAAATGGTCCTTCCTAGATAAATATTACATTAGAGCTATAATATGACATAAATTTGATAAAAACATATGATAATAGCTTGCACTAAAAATGGAAATTTAACCCTCTACAATATTCTTGGGTTATTCTAAGGAAATAACTTCCTCGTCCATAAATGATCTCATGACTAAACCCTCCTGGAATACCACTTGACCATGTAAATACACCTCTCATGACTTGAACATACACCCTAACAGTCTTCCTTAGATCCAATATTTTCTATGGCCCTACAAGATAGTTCTGATATGATCGACATTATCATCCCCTAACATTGAGTATATCAGGATGTCATCGATGAACAAGACATAAATTGGTTACAAACTCTTAAAATATTTATTTAATGTTCCCCATGAACATAGTTGTCTTATTTAGGACATTAAATGGTATGAACATGAGATTAAATTTTCTATATCTACACATGATGATAATATTTATCATATGATTACATTTTAACCTCATCTGGTGATATCGAAATCTCTGGTTTATCTTAAATAACAAACTGAATCCCATTATCTTGTTAAAAAGGCATAAATCCCTAGAAGAGGGTAATGTTTCAAGACCATTACCTAATTTAAACTCTGATAGTCCATAAAAACCCTCAAACTTCCATATTACTTCTTAGAAAAAACTATTCTAACCAAATAGGACACATTAAGTCAAATGAAACCACTCGACATCTAATCATTAATCTATATCTTCAACTTATGAAACTCTATAAGAACCATTAAATAAGAAACCATCAAAATTAAATACATAACCTATTGGAACTATTACCCAAACATGAATGTTTGTTGATGATAGTTTGATTACCTCATATGGTAAATAATCAATGATCTCTTCCACAATCCAAGGAACATACCATCCATAAGATTCCACAGGAAACTCTGCCAACTAAAGAAAAAGAGTTTCAACAGTCCTTCCACTAATGTGATAGGCTACTCCCCAAAGAACTCTAACAATCATGCCCAAAAATTAAAAAATAAAACTCTAATCTAAAATATATAAATGAATATAAATGTGGAATAAAACTAATCCATACCAATTATAGGATCATTTTGATTTAACTATTGTAGGAAGAAATCTATAACTGACTGGAATTTCCCTATCACTAGTCTAATACCTAAAACATATAGAATAATAATCCAGACATCTAGTAAGTGTACATAAAACTAGGTTAAATGGATATATACTTAGATCAAGTCCAAATCTATGGCCTAAAGTAGTATAAAAAATGAGTGTATGGTTCAAAAATCAAACAAGAAACCAACCAATGTTGAAGATAAACTGATTGTTTGTAAGAAAACCTCTGGTCCATCTAGAATTGCCACCACTAATGCATGAATTTGACAATGACCATATCCTATAACTATATTTTTTTGGATTAATTTTTTTTTATTTTTCCTAGGTCTCTAATTATGAGGACCTTTATGAGGCATCCACTATATGCCACATCTTACATTGACGGCATCAGCGGTCCCAACAACTAAAACTACCTATTTAGAAATAGATGCTATTGCTAAAAAAGGGAATGACCACACATTTGAAACTAATCTCCTCTAGTGATCAAAAACGGATCATGGTGTTCTCCATGTTCGACAAATATATAACCCTAAAATAGTAATCCCCATGTAGAAACATGAAATACACTCACCCGAAAAGAAAGGGACTGGGTCTGCCATGGTCTATTCCCCACTAGTTGAAACCTCGACTGCATAAACGTTTTGAACTATTCCAAGTAGCTCTACTCTTCAAGATTCCCTATTTTCTACTCTCTCTAGGATCACCTCTCAAAGGAATAATCCATTTGTTAAAATCATTTTCTTATAAAAATATAGGTACATAGAAAGCCTAAACATGTTAAATGCTTACCTAATCACTATGTGCAACGCCTCCTCTAGATATTGTGCTTCAGCTCCTCATCTGAAAAGAAATGTGAAGAAATATATATAAGGTCCTTTAATATGATCATGGGATCCCACAAATTTTTGATCCAATTATTATTGTTCAATAACTCTCTACTAAATTATTCTGTTATCATGGATTTACTAAATTTCAAATGGAACAACTTTTGTATCTATTCTCACAAAACATCATCCTCCTTGTAATCACCAAGATATACCATACACCATGGATGTGCAGATCCCCACATATGAATAATTGAAAATGGAACATAGAAATCATCCACATATTAAATAATAAAAAAATAAATCTTAGGATTTTCTAACAAGTTCTCAGTATCTAGATCTAATATGCTCCATTCATACATTCCCAATCTCCAACGCTGAAAACAATGTAGACCCCACTTCCATGCCTTATTCTACTCTATCAATTCGATCCTCCAAAAATCAACAAAACAATCCTCTTGAACCTCTATTAATTAAGATAATTTTAGTTCAAGACAATGATCCATTCCCCAAAATAAAGTAGAAAAACTAATACCATTAAAATTTAATTTTTTCAATGTGTATTATATTAATTAATTTTAATTTTTTAAAATCAAAACACTTAGACATAAAAAAATCAATCAATATGCATATACCTATATGATTTTTCTTCTATGAAAATAGTCCCACCTCACATTTTTATTCAATAAGATTTGATTCCATGTATCATATCGTAAAGGGCCCTAAAATCCAATGTTCTAGCTAGTCTCCCTAGCCTATGTTGTGAACAAATATCAACTACCACTTTTTCCCTACCAACCCATGAAAACCTCATAATTCCCAAAACTAAAAACCATCTCCTATCTCCACATAGAACTTTGATACAATGTTTTAATCGCCCCTCCCTCTAGAGATACCCCAATGAGGCATCCAATTAACAAAGAGAGATAATGTCCCACGATTCACACCAATAGTGGGCCCTAAATTAAGGACATGCATTGAGTGTATGAAAATATAACAAATAGAATATATTACACTATATAATAATATAATATCAAGAGATAAGAAAATAAACCTGCATGAAGCTAGATAATATAACATAAAATAAAACCCAAAACCATCTACCAATGGAAGAACGATATAAAAAAATAAAAATGAAAGTCACTATGTTACTAACAAAGAGACAATTCCTATAGAAGCTATTGAAAAAAACTATAAAGTAAAATCTTGTAATGCCTATATCTATCCCCAAAATCTTTATGTAGATCTATAAAATAGTTTATAAATATATTTATGGTGATCATAACATGTAAACTCTGGAGGATCATACCCATGGTCTCTAGTGAATATTTGAATGAAGCATACTAATGAAACAATGAAAAAAATAGAAGATCCAATAAGAACCTAAATAGGTAAACTATCCAATCCCAACCTCTCCATGGGATTATCACTAAATATTTCATCTAATATAGTAACATTGTTTCAAGAACATAAAATAAGTTTCCTTGAATATTATTCTATGTATATTTCCTACTATCACGCCACAACATCAAACATCATTTTCTTTTGTCCCTCCCACACAAATCACATCACATACTTATATATATCTAATGTGGTCTAGGATGAATCCCTATCAACCCCACTCTCATGAGGTATAGCATTTGGTTCTATAATCTATCATCATTCCATAAAATCATCATCACATGAGTGTCTCCAAAAATAACTAGGGTAGTAGGGTATCATGATTATGATGGACATCAACCTAATTCTTTCCTCCCACCATAAATGACCCCGACCATATTTGAAAACTTCATAACCACTAGATAAAATATAACTTCAACAAACATCATCAATGGGTAACTAGAAAAACCAAACCATATCAACACTATATAAGAAAAAATGAGGAAGAGGGGGTATATAGCCATCTGTATCATAAATGTCCTGAATGTTGGGGAGAACACTGAACACTCAAAACCATGGGTTCTTGATATGGTTATCCAACTCATGTCAGAAACATAAATAAATATTATAAAATACATTTCAAATAGATGGAACTCAACATAGAACCTATGGATTCAAAACAACTATTGTAGAATATACTAAAACACTACCATAAAACCATGCAATGTCCACTAGAACAATATCCATCACTAAACACATCACACCATATTAACTCCAACACTATAATGGAGCATGATATAGAGGTGAGCTCAGCCCGCAACAAATTTCCCCTTCTTCCTAACGATAACATCCATCGATCTGGTCCATCACCCCATAGTGGGGGACGGTCCCATGCCATCCAATGAGGAAGCTCAACCTATTTCCTTATCCCCTTATTCCAGCCCCAACATTCTTCCCTCCTTTTATGAATTTCACTTTACCCTAAATTTCTAGATTTGTTCGAGAGATTCCCTCATATTCTGATTTCATATTCATAGTTCAATTCGGAATCTTCTATTTTGAATCTAATGTTGATTTCTTAGTTCCAAATAGTACCTCACTTCAAAGGATTCATTCAACATAGATATATTTGAGTTATTAGTTTTCTAATATCAAACATTTTTGGGACTTCATGATGACATGCATATCATTGTTTTATTTTCATCAAAAAATGACTTAGTTTGGGATTGTTCTAGTGACCCTGTAATTGCAAGGACATTCCATTCTACTTATTTAGGAGGACTTACCACTTCAACATGAAGTGTGAAACCCCAACCATAGTGATTTGGGAATTTTTACCCAAAAACCCATTACCATTTAAAAATAATTTTATTTTTCATATTCTAGGGAATATTGTGGGTAGATATATGTGCTTAGATAGTGGGGGAAAATCATGTTATCACCCTATCCTTCCGAGAATCATTGTGGAGGTTGATGTGTCCAAAAGTGCAGTCGATTTTGTTTGGAATATAGTCAAAGAAGAGTTCTATTATGAAATGCGTGTGGATTTTGTGTCATGGATGGTTTTTTTCTCAACTTGTAAAAAACATCGGTCACTCAATGACTATTTGTAGGAATATAATGAAGAACATATCTCAACAGATGGACACAAATACAGGAGGTAGTGGAAATGGATTATTGACTAGTTTAGATGAAGATACAATGAACCAGTTCAATGTTCATTTGGATCAATGCAAAGAATAATTTTATTATAGTGGATCACTTGAGGATTTCCCAATTGTGCAGGAAATATTTAAATGCATTAGGACCTATCTGGTCTATCCAATTTTTTTTATTAAGGTTACGTGGGATTTAGAGGTAATTGGGGAGGTTAGTCCAACTAGTTATTTTTTTTCTATTCCTTGTAATTCATTTCCATGCTCATACGCATTGGTTGTGCATCATGGATGTGGGTAAACCCCTAATGTGGGGGTGAAGTTAAAAAAAAATGAGGCCTTATGGGATATAAGATTTTAAAGAATACACAATAAGTGTCTGAGGAGTGGGTGGAGGATAAGAGGGGATCCAACCCAAGAAGGAAAGTGTGGTTCTTGAACCTAAGGAATAGATTTGAATTCATGGGTGCATAATTTCAGTTTGAGATCTCAAACTTATTATGTGAAGAGTTATGCGGGATAGCTATGGCCATGTGTCATACAATATTAAAAACTAAGGGATGAGAATAGTTCTTCAAAACCCAAGGAGGAATAAGTAGAAGATACCATTAATGGATATAGCGAGTTTCATAATAAGAAATAGCATGAGATCCATGGGGTGTATAATTTACTCATACCAACCTGAACCAATGAAGACAAGGTCATCCAGGAAAATTGGGACCAAGTCAATATTATGTGATTCTTTTTAGAAAGATCATGCTAAAGATAGTAGCTTCATCCATCTGAATGATGAGTCAATGGCCAATGGTAGGGACTCTAAGTAACAAACCATTGAGAATATGGGTGGCATGATGGACATTAAGTCCCAAGGATACTCTGTGATAATTTAGGATGACCTGATGGTTCCTCAGGGGCCATCTAGAAAGGAGGATTGAAATTTATATGCACTAATAAATTTTATGAATGGAACACAATAGACATTAGGTGAGGAGGCAAAGGAAAATTCATGGGGGGAATCTCATGCTCTTAGATGAAGAAATGTTGGAGAAATTATTTCTTATTCATGCCTTTGATGATGATGAATACATGATGGAATATAGAAAAATTAATGTGGACAAAAATATTGACATGATCAATTGGATTAACTAGAAGAATATAATTTTTACAAGAAGATTCAACAAAAAGAAGATAACATTAGAGGAATTCATCCATGATTGGGAGAAGATGGTTTATATAATTGAAGACATTATCAAATATGAACTATATAAAAAATTTAAATGATCTATTTTGGAAATTATTTAGGGACATTACTTCTAATAGTTTTATGTTTTCATTCAATTATTTTTTTAATATCACATTCTGTTTGATGTTTCCCTAGATGGAAATTTTGTGGTTTCTCATGTCACCCACAAAAAGTTTTTTTATAATAAAAATTTAATTTTCAGTCGCTAAACACAACACATCACATATCCACCACATATTGATAAATGATTCCAAAACCAATTAGATCTTCTTAAATTTTGAATATTTAATGATCATTCACTAAGTCACCTATACTAATACACTTCATTTCAAATTAATATACCCGATGAATTTATTCATTTACCAACCAATAAATATCATTTCAAAATTACATGTTATTATATTGGTAACTGGTAATATAGCTCAACTACACCATATAAAAACTCACCTATCTCACCTCAACCATCCCCACTGCACCAAATCAGCCTATCCATTTAACCAAAACAATAAAATGTCTCAACAACCATGAATTATAACAACTAAATGAAACAACCACTAGACATCACCACCGCCCCATATCAAAACCAAAACACAACACCACCACCGCAGATCACCACCACATCACTTCACCACAAGTGAACCATCTCCACCATCACCATAATATCACTAGATCCCATATCACATACCAGGAAAACAAACCATCGCATGAATACCCCACACATTTCAATCTCAATCTGGTCACAACCACCAATATAAAAAATCCAACATCACACATGGAAACACAACAAGAAAAACCACATAAAGAATCACATCCTGACATGAATGTTTTAGGTTCCGGGCCATAAATTACTCTACATCATAACTTATATTGGGTATTATCACACAACAAAACGCTTCTTGGGGAACTACTTAATTAACCATTATATATTATTAGATATTTATTTATGATGTGATAAAATATTCAGAAAATCAAGGGATTAATATATAGATCAACTAAAACACAAAATGCCCTAAACAACAACTAATATCAACAATGACAACAAACATATATAATTTCAATAGAAATAAAATGAATGAATTAAAATGTTCTATTTCTCTATTGTATCAAAAAATATATATTTACTGAATTCATTATCCTCATTAATATGAACCTTAATATCTACCTAATAGAAGGAAAAATCATTCATTCCCCACAAATAATCATTAATTAGGAGAGAATAAGGATCCCATAACATAAATAATCATTCTTATTCTCCATGTGTGATAGTTTTAAGGGGGTAAAACCCAGAAATCACAAACACAATTGGAATCCTTGGATCAATAAGTATCAAAATAAGGGATAAAAAACACATCCCAAATTATATATTATCCATAAAAATACCACCCATATGAATCTCTAAAATATTAATAGAGGCTTGTATTGGAAAAAAGAGGATAAATAAACTCATATTAATAATAATATAACCCCAGAATCCAATGATAAGATTAGAATGAATTGGGATAGAAGATCTACCAAAATTAAAAAGTTTTATCCACTGTTTTGAGGGAAATAAGATACGAGTAATGGAATTCATGTGAGCCATTTTTTAATGGTGTGTCTTACATCATTCACATCATGAATTTTTCTTTCCCATAATGAGTTTATCTATGAAACTCCATATCCATAAATGAATAGAATTTATTCTTTGAATACATTTAATTCACTTCTAATAGAACATAAATGAATTTTTATGTAACGTTACCCTCGATTTAATTCACTTTGTGAATCTTCCTTTTCTACTTTGAGTTAATTTGGGATAGAACCCCATCCTAAAATCAATTTCTGAATCACTAGATTCATAGACTGATATTAACCTATCATAACATCAATACATATTAATATCATGAACTACCTAATACTTCAAGGCTATAGCCCCAAACATATAGAACAATCTTAAATCCTCCCCCAAACACCTCTTTACCCATAATCGGATAACTAATGGGTCAATAATGCATGCATCATTACATTATATACCTATAAAATTGTTCTAATTAGTTAGAAAAAAACAATCCATAAAAATGAATGGTTTTCCTACAAACTATCATTTAATATAACTCTTAGCGATATCTTTCCACCCTAAAAGCTATTGCCAACCAAAATCACCATAATAAAAAATATATGTGAACACTCTAAAAAGACACATCCCAAAATCACCTAGAAAAACTCCACACAAAATTTCACTAGCTATAATAAAACAATTTTCCATTCTACCACCCATGAAACCATTATATACTCTATATAATCTAGGATTATAACCACCTCAACCATCTCACAACACTACCCCAAGAACAATAATTTGGTAAACCCATAATTCATGTCACAAAATTGTATGATTTGGGTTGAAATAAAATTTCTGAATGGTTTTTAATTGTTTCATAAACACCAGGAATCTTGATATAGAATGTGTTTCCCCCACTTCATATACTCGATGCCATAACATGCATCACTAATAATGGAAAAAGGAACATATTATCAAATCGAAAAGGTCAATACATTACATCATCATGGAAAAATAGTATAAGAAAACACTCAAATTATCTCTTTGTAGAAGGCATGCATATAGCTCTCATGCTTCCATGTATTATCCTCCACAAAATTATGCCTCTATATCACAAATACTAATGGGATGGTTCATCCATGAAACACATTCTCTCAATGTTCTTGAATCACTACTATCCACTCTATGAACACTCCTTTATCCTGAATATAAAAATCTCCCTAGTCAATGACATGGGAGTTATCATGAAGATACTGATGAAGCTAGGACACATGGAAGATGACATAGACAGTTTCCATCTGTTTTATTAATTCTAATGAATATTCCAACATTTCCCAACACATAAAAATTCTTATTGATCATGGGAGAAAACTTATTACCACTTCACAACCTCCACTCCCATAGTGCGGGAAAACCCTAAAAAACACTATCACAAACCTCAAAAATCTATTGGAATCCACCTTAAATAATCATAATCCTTATGATGGTTATTTTATTCCCTCTTACTTTTTTTAACTAAATGGATCTTTTTCCATGCTTTTCACCATATATGGACCAAAAACTACAGAATCCCCTACCTATGCCATGAATAATTGATAATAACATTAAATCCCATAAAATGCATCCAATAGAGCCATTATATAACCCAAGTGATAAATTTTATTATTTGTAATCAATTAAAGGTAGCTGATTTACCCATAATCTATTAAAATACAAGATTAATTCTGACAACATATCCTCCATCATGACATTGGTTTGATCAATTTTCACATTTTTTTGATGGTGGAAAGTAGTGATAAGGTCAAACTGGGATCCAAGAAATATTGAAATCCCCTCTATACCAATGAGTTGAAAAGAGGATCCTGGTCAAATTTTAAATTACTTGGTTCCCCCTAAAGTTTAACCATATCATCCTCATACTTCCTCACAAAGACATCCATGACACTCGATTCACAAATCATCATAAAATTTTCCAACTCTATTAGCTGCTCCATAATCACACAAACTATATCACATACTCCCTTAAAAAGCCATCAGTATTCCCTCCCATGTAATCATAAAAAAATTAATGTTCTATACAGAACTCTAGGAATAAATATTTATACTTTATCTTACTATAAAACGAGACACTTTTCCACAATCACTGCCTCTAACCATATCATCTTCTACTACCAAATTTATATCCTCCAAGTTGAATACATATTGGTCTCACCAAGATTTAACACTAAATATGATATATAGAATTGTTGGATATCATCCTCATGAATTTCCAACAAAAAAATATCCTCCTCGGGAATAACATCTGGCTCTAACCATCCCTCTAGAGCATCACCATATCCAACACGACCATACAAATCTTCTTCCTCTAAGTCTCTCAAGGGAAACCACCCCAAAAATTGTAACATGGATTAATCCAGAGTCATACGATAATGTAAAAATTGATCACTAAACACCCCCATGCCAAGATACATATCTAAGAGATCTTCCATCCCTTTAAAATATCTTAAGATCCCCAAACCACATCTTCATAGGCCTTTTGACTTGGTAAATTAAAAAAAATCCCTATTACCATAGTGTAATATGTCTAAAAAACACATTAATAGAGTGAATAAACCCACATATACTAATAAATAATGCTCAGTCTATGATACATAAAGTGCAATCTATTGATATGTAAGGGCCAAGATGTGAAAAAAGGGAATATGTAAGGTTTCATACATTGGTACAAAAGGGTTTTATAAAATTCTATATATTTCATATGGTTTTAAATAATATACAATTTTTAATGTTTTTTATGTATACTAATGAAATTTATAGAAGTTATCTTGGAATCCTAATGGTGATTAAAAAATCGTAGTCTATAAAAGGATGTTCTTTTGAGAAGACCTAGAAATCGTCATGGGGTTTATTCCATGTAATGTAAAATAGGTTAGTTATTCCCTAAAGTTTAAAACATCTAGTTTCATATAATGAAATATTTAATGGTGTAATAATATGTTTAATAAATTAAATTATGAGCGTAACAACAGGTCATGGTGATGATTCATTGTCTTTTTTAAATATGACAATGTTAAAACTATTATTTTAAGGAATAAATATATTAAAGTGGATTGTTTAAACAAGCAGTAGGGAAAAAAGGTAAAACCATAATCATATATACCTAAATGATAGGATGTAATTGGTAAGTCATGTTTAAATAGACCATATTGTACTAAAGAACAAGACAGTATATTGAAATAGGAAGATTATATTAGAACAAATACATTTAGAAGGAGTTTCAATTGAGAGGTTTCTATATTCTAAACAATAGATATCATATATAATGTTGTGGAATCGATGGTGAAAAAATAAATATTTTTATTCTATATAGATCCATTATATGATTTTAGGTTATGAATTTTAATTTTCATGTTGCGTTGGGGGTGTACATGCACTGTGTAAGGGTTTATCAAGTCATTATGTAAGAGGAAGTTACAATAACTTTAATGTCATGTCGTGAGGTATGTAGTAATTTCATGATGACCTAAATAGTTACAATGATAGAACAATAATCTGGATATGTTTAATGGGAATCTATATTAGTTGAATTATATTTCATTAATATGACATTTAAACTAAAACATTAATAATAATAATTAGTTTTGTTGTTATAAAACACTGATTAAACTTGATCTTGTATATATGTTAGTTTCATGTGCTGTATTGAACATAGAGAGTTATTTTCTGAATAATTGAATGTGAAGTGTAGTCTAATGTCCATAAAATGATATAAAAGTAAGTGTACTTGATGTTATTTAAGTAAAATCAAAATTAGATTAAGAATAAAATTTTCACACACTAGTTTGTGTGTAATTATCAAAGTTGAGTCTTTTGATGAAGAAAAGGAAGTAATTCTAATTTACAGTGAATTTATTTTTTGTTTAAGTATAATAATCAAAATATAATTTCATTTGAGGAAGAAAGATAATCCCCCCCTCGTCAAAGTATAAGAAAAAGTGAAACATATCAAGAGAATTATTGAGCATCATATCAATAGATATAAACATAAAATTTGTGTAGTAAATGTTCTAGGATAAAATAAACTCATTTATAAATAAAATAGTCATCTTAATGGATTTTATAGTTTTGGGTGATTTTAGATCATGGAATTGATTAGAAACATTTTTATGTAGTTAACACAATACATCGACAACCCTTTCTTTATTTTCATTCTTATTTTTCATTGATTCAAATAGTCATATTTATCAAACTATATAGTGAGGAAGATTGATCTCATAATTAATCATCAATGGTAAAATAAAATTATATTAAATTATTTACCCCTCTCCCTCCCCCTTTCAGTTAACCTATACCATGCATGTTTCCATGAAAATTGGTATTAAATCACTCTGGGTTTCCTATGATGATCAAGAAGTTTGGTGTTTTTTGTTGTAAATTTTGTTTCAATTATTTTTTGTTTTATATATATTATGAATTTACCTTTCCATAGTTGAAAATTTTCTCTATGGGTTTTCTTTTTGAACATTGAATACTTGAAATCTTCGAAATACAACTGTATTCCAACTTTTTATGGAAAAAATATTTATATAGAAAGATCATATACTAATATAATTTTTATCTATTTTCTTATATGTTTTAGGGGATACATATAAGGGTTTTATTCCATATATTGAAGATAATAATGATATAAAAGCATATATGAAAACTTTGAGAATGACGATTCATCATAGAATTACATCTACTTATATGTTTTAAATAATGGATTTCTAATGGTCAGTAAGATTTAGACAAAAAAATTGGGGTAAATAAAAAAAATCTAGGACGTTAATTTATAAGTAAATAAAGACAAGAAGTGGGTTTAGAGATTGAATTATAAAGACATAACGATTTATGATGATATAATAATAGATGATTTATTTATAAGACTTATTTAATTTGATTTCACCATCATGGGATTTGATGATATTTGATATGATTCTATAGTTGTTGAGACGATAATGTGTTCATTATGACATAGTTTTTATGGGAATGTCCTAGTTTTTGAAGACTATGATTAAAATCCAAATCCATTTTTTAATTTATATAATACTATTTTTTATTGTGAACTATGAAAATGATATGTATTTAAGAAAAGGATCAATGTGTATAGATAAATCTCTTTAAAATATGTGAATACCCATATAAGATGAAAATATATATATGAAACATTATTTTCAGATGTGGATGAGGATATTGATGTGAAGTTTAGAAAGATAATTGCACTTATCTAAAGAGGCTTCGAGATGTCTACCCATATCTAATATGGAAATTCCTAGGGTGTATAAAACCTCTAGGAACATGGTGTTCTACTTTATCCTACTGAAAACCTAGACACTTTCCCATAAGATCTTCCATCGAATGTTTCATCCCTATTCAAAAAACCATTATGCTCAATCTATGGTACATCATGGACACTTAATGAATAACCTCTAAAGTAGAGTAGTGAAAATCTTGTATAACTCCCTCATGGGTTTCTAAAGAAAGAGATGGGTTACCCTATAACAAAATCCATTTATGACCATCCTTTTATCATTTACAAGGAGAATCCACATAGTCAACATGGTCACTCATCCTCTCTATCTCTAAGACTCACCACTGAGACTTTGTTTTCTAATGTGTTTCGAATGAATCCATAGTCATCTCATAATTTCAATCATGGACACTAAACCCCCTATATCATAGTTCTTCACTACAAGCTTCTCCATCCCATTTTAAACATCTTTTGACTATCAAACCACCTATATTTTTGATTTCTTATATAACACATTAGCAACCACAAAATCTTTTCTTAGGGTGTATCAAATTTCAAATTTATCATTCTAAAAAAAACTCCATCCACCTATATGTAAATAGATTCATATACAACTGTAAGAATATGCATTTATGATTCTTTTGGTCTATGAAAACCAAAAATCACATTTCAATGTGGAAATTCCACAATAGATTTAGGATAAGAATAAAATATTCCAACTAAAAATAAAGTATTTCAAATTTAAAATCATTGGGGTGTAACTTTATAGGCATATAATATATAACTTATCTCTCCTATATTGAGACATACCCTATAAATATATGAGAAACATCATATAAACACTTAAAAATCATAACTTACTATGGAAATTGATTCATGAAGGCACTGATAAAACATATCCTTCAGGTAACTAAATTTTTATTGGCATTGATCAGTCTATCTGAAGGCATTTTCCTTCCTACAAAACTCTATCATTGAGGATATCATCTAACAGAAATCAGACATAAACATCCAATAATTGCTTTTATAACATAAGAAAATGAGTCTCTCTACCGTATTATTTGGTTCTTCCCACTGAAGAACATCCTTGAAAATTAATGATCCCATGACTATACCCTCATGACACACCACTTATCCATGTAAATGCACGTATAATTACTTGATCGTACACCTTCAATGCATTCCATAGATCCAGTAGTGTCAATGTACATACAATATGCATCTAATATAATCTACATTCTCTTCCTTTATATTTTAGTAGATCAAGATGTCATTGATAAACATAATGATTTTTTTCCAAGGCCTCTTAATATATATTGTTAATTATCCCCACGAACATAGCAGGTTCATTCAGGATAAAAAATGGTATGGCTATGAATATAAATTGTTATTATCTACAGATGATAATAGTATTTTTCATATGTGTACATGTTACCCTTATATGTTGACATCCAAATATAAATTTGATCTTTATAAAACAAACTTAATCCCTTAATCTAGTTAAATGAGGTATCAGTCCTAAGAAGGGGGTAATGTTTCTTGACCATTACCTATTTCAAACTCCGAGAGTCCATAAAAAAAATACAACAATATTTTTTCTTGGAAAAAAAAATTATACTAACCCCATTAGACACACTAGGTTGTATTAAACCACTCAGCATCTGATAATCATTCTACAACATCAACTCTTGAAACTATATAGGAACAATTCTATTGGCACCCATCAAAATTTGAGACATTACTAGTTGCAATTATTTCACAAAAATGAATGTGTGCCAATGGGTTTTTTTTATTACCTCATATGGGAAAGATTCCAAGAAATCCTCTATAACCATTGTAACATCCCATGAAAAATATTCCACTAAAATTTCTTCCAACTATGTAAAAAGAGTCTCAACATTCCTTCCCCCCATCTTATAAGCCTACTCCCCAAGTAACACCACTCTTCATCCCTCTACATTAGAATATAAACCTCTCCTCTAAAAGAAATAAATTAATACACATATAGGATACAACTAATCCATTCCAAGGAAAACATCGTATTAATTTTACTATAGAAAGAAGAAACCTCCCACTAAATAGAATTTATCTATCACCAGTCTAAACCCCTAAAACATATAAAATAAGATTCCCAACTTCAGACTAGTTTACATAAAACCTAGTTAATTGGATGTCTCCCCACATCCAGCCCAAATGTGTGGCCTACAGTAGCATAAAAATGGACTGGGTGGTTTAAAAATAAAACGATGGTATTTTAGGTAACCTCTTTTATTTATAGAACTACCTCCTCTAAAACATACATTTGGAAATGAACATATCCCCAACCACTCTATTGGTGGTTGAAAAAAAATATGGACCAATTATCTAAGGATGAGGACCTTCATGAGGTTTCCCTTCCAACCCCATATTCCATTAACCACATCAGCAGTCCCTACTATTGAAACTACCAAGTGGGAAAGTTTTTCTACTACTAAAAAGGGGCATGGACACCCATTGGAAATTGACAACCCCCAGGGATTAGACACTAATATTTCTGGTGTCCTTGTTCAACAAATATATAGACCAAAAATCATAATCCCCTTGAATGAACATGAAATCCACTAACCCTATAATGAAGGGAATGGGTCTGCCATGGTCCATTAGTTGCTAGCTGAAACCATGACTAGAAAAATGTTTGTACCCACTCCCTAAATCACTAATCCTCAAGATGACATATTTTCAATCACTTTAATCTCACATCATAGAGAAATAATCCATTTGATATCCTAAAACATCTTATATAACTATAGGCACATAGAAATCTTAAATAGGATGAATGATTACTTGATCACTGCGTACAATGCCTCCTCCAAACATTGTTCTTAGACTCCTCATCTGAAAACAAATATTGGGTAAATTTAAAACAACCCTTGATCATGATCATGGGATCTTACACACTCATGATCCTGTTTTGAGTGTAGATTAACTCTCAACCCTTTTATTCCTTCACTGTCGATGGTATGAATACAAAATGGACACCTTTTGTATAACTTATGGAAACACATTATCCTCCTTATAGTAACAAAGATTAAATATAAACCATGGATGTGTAGATCCACACATCTAAATAATTTTCAATGAAACCCTGAACTCATCCTGATATTTATTCAAACTAAAATATCTCTCAATATTCTCTAACTAGTTCACAGTCTTAATATATGATAAGATCCCTTCATACATTCCCAATCTATAACACTAAATTCAATGAAGATACCTCTTCTATTCCTCATTCTACTTTATCATTTTGATCCTCAAAAAATAAACAAAACTACCCTACTAAATCATTAGTGATTGATATAATCCTAGATGAATAAGATGATATATTCCCTAAAATAAAGGTGAAATATTAATCCAGATATAATGGAATTTTATCAATGTGTATTTATTTAATTAATTTTATTTACCAAAAATAAAAAAACTCAGATTTAATATAATCAATTTAGATATACGTACATATCTGATTTCTATTCTATGAAAATATGTCCACCTCACTTGGTCATTCAATAAGCTTAGATTTCATGCATCAGATCATAATGGGACTTAAAATTTGATGTCCAAGCTAGTCTCTCTATCCTATGTCATGAAAAAAGATCAACAATCACTATTTCCCAAAAAACACATGAAATACTCATAGTTACCAACTCTAAAAACAATCTTGTATCTACACTAAAACCTTTTAGAACATCTTTTATATTACCTTCCCTACAAAGGTACCCCTCTAATGAAAACAATAAAGAATGGGAGATAATGTCCCCGGAGCCTAACCTCCAATATCCCCCTAATCAAGGACATGCACTGAGTGTATAAAAATCAAACAAATAGATTAAATTTCCCAATATAATAGTATTATATTCTAAGATAATAAAAATAAACATACAATTAACTTGATAAGATAACATAAAATAAAACCCAAAACCATCTACCAATGGATGAATGATATAAAATAATAAAAATAAAAGTCTCTTAGTTACTAAATATTGGAAAATCTCTATTGAAGAAATTGAAAAAAAAACTACAAATCTTAAGCTTGTAATTCCCATATTTGTCCCCAAAGTCATTCTGGAAACATAAAATATTTTATAAATATATTTATGGTGATCATAACATGTACACTCTGGAGGATCATACCCATGGTCTCTAGTTAATATGTGAAAGAACCATACTAATGAACCAGTGAAAAAAATAAAAGAACCAATAATAACATAAATAGTTTAAATATCCAATACCAACCTCACCATGACTTGATCACAAAATATATCATCTAATATAGTAACATTGTCTCAAAAACATAAACAATGTTTCCTCACAGCCACTTCCCAATATATTTTCTACTATCACTCGCAACATCAGACATCATGTTCTCTTATCCCTCCCATACATATCACATCACATAACCATTTATATCTAGTGTGGGCTAGGATGGATCCCTACAAATCCCTCCCTCACGAGGTATAACATCTAGTGCTTGCATCATTCATCATTAAATTAATGCCTTATCACATCACAGCCTCATAAAATAACTAAGGTAGTAGGTTATCATTTCTATAAAGGCCATCAACCTTATTCTCTCCATCAACCATGTGTGAACTCTTCCATATTAAAAAACCTCATAACTAGTGGATAACCCATAAAATCAACACATATCATCACTGGGAAATCCGTGACACTAACCTGTATCAACACAATAGAAGTAAATGTGAGGAATATGGCATTAATACTCATCTATATCATAAAAGGTCTGACTTTGGGGGAGAACACTTGACACTATAAACCATGGGTTCTTGATACTATTATCCAACTCATGTGGGGAACATAAATAAATAATAAAAAGTACATTTTAAATAGATTTCACTTAATATTGAACTTATGAGTTCAAAATAACTATAATATAATATACTAAAACACTGCCATAGAACCACACAATTTCCATAAGAAATAACTCCATCACTAAACACATCACATCATATTATCTTTATCTCTATAAGGGATAATGATGTGGATTTGAGGTCAACCCATGATGGAGATTTCCCATCGAGATAATAGAAATGGACTTTGAGCTGGTCCATCACCCCAAGGTTGGAGAGAGACCCATTCCATCCTACAAGGAAGCTCAATCTATTTTTTATCCCCTTTTTCCAACCCTGACATTCATCCTTCCTTTTTCTTATTTCACATTTCCATAATGTTCTAGATCTATTCAATATATTCTCTCATCTTCTGGTTTTATCTTAATAGTTCAATGAGACCTATTTTCCTTTGAATATGATGTTTATTTATATGTTCAAATAGTACCTCACATCAGTGTATTATTTTGACATAGATATCTTATGTTTTTTTGGTTTAAATTATCTATAATTTGTTGGAATTCATGAATGAAGAAATGTCATTGTTCAGTTTTCCTCAAAGAATGACTTGGTTTGGGCTTAGTCCAGTGCCCCCTATGACTATAAGGTCTTACAGGTATACTTATTCAGGAAGACTTACAACTTCTACATGAAGTGTGAAACCCCAAAAATAGTGATCTATGAATTATTCTCTAAACACCCATTTACATTTAAAAAAAATTGATTTTTTGTGTCCTAAGAAATATTTCGGGTAGATATATGTGCATCAGTAGAAGGGAAAAATCAGGTTGTCACCCTGTCTTTCCCTGAATCTGTGATGAGGTTGATCTATTAAGAATCCCAATTGGGTTTTGTTGAATTATAGTTAGAGAAACATGGGGTTTTTGAGTGGTGGATAGATTTTTTCCAATCATGTAAAACATTGGGTCATTAAATGACTATTTGTAGGCATCGGACGAAGAAAATTCCTGAGCAGATGGATGCAGATACATGAGCTAGTGGTAAAGTCTTTGTTACTAGTTCAGATGAAGGTCCATTGACCAAATTTGATGTTCCTATGGATCAATGTAATGTGGAATTTTCTCACAGTGGATCACATGAGGGGTACCCAATGGTGAAAAATATTATTAAACACATAAGGACTTATTTGGTCTATCCAATTTCAATTGTGAAGGTTCCCTAGGATTTTTGGGAATTGGGTATGTGAGTACTACTACTAATTTGTTTCATATTCATTGAAATTATTTTCTAGGATCCTATGCAGGTGTTGTACATCATGGTGGTTGATAAAACCCTCATGTGGGGAGATGTTAAAAATATAAGGAGGCCCTACGAAATATAAGATATAAAAGAATTTTTAGTAAGGGTATGAGGAGTGGGTGGATGATAAGAAGGGATCCAACCTAAGAAGGGACATCTGCTTCATGGACTTGAGAAATAGATTTTAATGAATAGAAGTAGAAGTTCGGGTTGGGAGCTCAAAATTGCCTGGGGAAGAGTCTGGGACAGTTATATCCGTGAATTAGATGATAGTACAAATTAAGGGCTAATTAAAGGCATTACTTCTCATGGATGAATTAGGTGACAGGACAAATCAGGGATATGGGGAGTTTCATCATATGAATGAGAAATAGATCTAGGGTTATAAAGATTACTCAAACCAACCTAAACCAATGGAGACAAGGGAAACCTAGATAATTTGGTCCAAGTTAATGGAATGTGATCTTTTTGAGAAAGAGTAGGTTAAGGAAAGAAGGTTTATCCTGTTGAATGATGATTCATTGGCCAAAGGTGGTTACTCTAAGGAAAAAATCAATGAGAAGATGGGTGGCATGATGAATATTTAGTCCCACGAAGATTCTATGAAATTGAGGATGACATGATGGTTTCTATGGGACTGTATGAAAATGGAGTTTCAAATTTAAATGCACCGATAAATCTTATGTATGGAACATGACATGAAGAAGGTGAGGGGGTAGGGGAAAAGTCATGGGAACTTCTGATGCACTCAGAGGTATAATTTTTGAAGGAGGTAGCAATTATTCATTCTTATGATGAAGATACTGATAGGATGGATGATAAAACAATTCATGTGGACACAAATAGGGATAAGAGAAATTATATTGACAAGAAATAGCTAATTTAGACAAGAGTATTCAATAAAAAGAAGATAATAGTATAATAATTAATCCAATCATAGGACATTATGGCCTATATTATTAAAGATATTATCAAACTTGAACTAGATATAAAGGTAAATGATATCCTCTGGAAATTAATTAGAGGGATTAATTTTAATAGTTTTACATTTTCATTCAATAAAGTTTTAATAACCCATTATATTTTATGTTTCCCTGGTTTAACATCTGTGGCTTATCACTTCTTCTACAAAAGGGTTTTTAGAATAAAATTTTAATTCTCAATCAAAAAAGCATCACATAACACAGCCACCAGATATTAATAAATAACAACAACTCCAATTCAAGGTTCCATTAATTTTTAATATTTAATTTTTATCTACTAAGTCTCCTATACTAGTCCATTTCACTTCACATTAACATACTTTAGGAACTTATTAATTTTCCAACCCAGGAATTTTAGTTCAAAATTACAAGTTATTCCATGGATAACCGGAAATCTTGAGAAACCACACAAAATAAAAACACTCTTATCTAACCTCATCCATCACTACAACTCCACATAATCCTTTCCATTTAACCAAAACTATAAATGTGTCAAACACCATGAATCATAACCATTTCATGTCACAACCATTGCACATCAAGACCCCTGCACTTCAAAACCATGACATGACACAACCAAAACAAATCTCCACCAGATCACATCACTGATAGTGAACAGTCACCAACATAACTACTATTGTTCTGCTTCCCATATCACAACCCATGATAACCAATAATCACATGAATACCCCTCACATTTCAAAACCAATATGGTCAAAACCATCACTACAAAACATCCAACATCACACATCAAAACACAACAAGAACAACCACATAAGGACTCACATACTAACATTGAAAACATAGGTTCAAGGTCATAAATTACTCAACATCATGATTTATAATTGGAATTATCACACAATCAAATATTTACATGGAAACCAATTAATTAAACATTATATATTATAATAAATTTTATTTAGGGTGAAATAAAATAATCAACACATCAAGGGTTTCATATACATATCATCTACATCATGGGAAAGGTCCCCAACAGTCATGACTTTCCACAATGGCAAAAAACATGTAGAATTTCAAAAAAATGAAATAATTACAAAATGTTGTTTCTCCACATAATCATCAATTTTAGATTTACCAAATTCATTATTCTCATTAATATAAACCTAAATATCTACCAAATGGAAGGAAAAAGTATGCATCCCCCAAAAATATACATAAATAGGGATAGAATAAGAATCCCCTAATAGAAATAATATTTAGTATGCTTTATTTGTGGTTGGGAGAAGGAGGAAAATATTTAAATCACAAACGCACTGGGAATACTTGGATCAAAATGGATAATACAAAGGGATCATAAAAAATGAAACCCAAATTCTCCCTGATCCATGAAAATATCACCACTATGAATCACCGAAATGTAATGGAGAGAAAAAAGGGAAAAATAGGATAGATCACCTAATATTTCCAATGATAGACCTCCATAATCCAATGTTCAAATCATAAAGAACATGGATAGAATATCTCATAAAATCAACTATGATTCCCCAAAGGTTTGAGGGAAATGAGATATGAGTAATGGAATTCATGTGTGTTGTTATTTTTTAAAATTTGTATCTCGCATCACTCACATCATGAATAAAATATTCACATCATGAGTTTATATAAGGCCCTCCATATCAATACATGAAAAACATTCAGTCTATGAACACTTATAATTCCTTTATAATTGAACATCAATGGATTTTTTTAGATCATTATCCTTGATTTAATTTACATTTTGATTTTTCATTCTACATTTTGACTTAATTAGGGATAAAACCCCATCCTAAAATAAATTTTTGAATATCAAAATTCTTAGACACAAAAAAAGATATCATGAAATGAATACACATTAATATCATGAACTACCTAATACTTCATGGTTATAGCCCCAACTTATAGAACCCTCCTCAAAGCCTCCTCTAAAAACCACCAACCCCAAAATCAGAAAATTAATGGGGCTAGAAGGCATGGATCCTTACATTAGATACCTATCAAATAGTAACAATTATTTAGAACAAACCCAACACATCAGAAATAAAGGGTCTCCTAAAAACCATCATTTGATATAACTCTTAGGGATCTCATTACACCCAAAACATTATCACCTACCAAAAACACAAAATTAAAATGATCTGTGAATACTCCACATAACCACATCACCTAATCATCATGAAATACAACCAAACATATTCCACTAGCTAAAATAAACAATATTTCCATTCAACCACCCACACAACCATTTCAAAATAAATATAATTTATGCCAATAACTACCTTAACCTTCTAAAAACACTACTAAAGGACAAAAATTTGGGAAAACCATCCTTCATATCATGATATTGTCCTATGTATTGAAATAAATTTCCAGAATGGTTATAAATTATATCATAAACACAAGGAATATTGATTTGGAAGGGGTTTCCCCCTAATCACATTCTCGAAACAAAAAAACATTTCACAAAAAATGGAAAAAGGAACATCTTATCAAATCGACATGGTTGGTACATCACATCATCAAGGAAAATGGTATAAGACAAAAGTAAAAATATATCATGGTACTAGGAATGTATATACATATCATTCTCCCAATTAATCCTCTCTAGGGAAATATTCCTCCATAGAACACATACCAAGGGGATGGTTCATCCCTAAAACACAATCTCTCAATGATAATGGATCACTACAATACACTCCTAGAAAAGTACTATATACTCAAAATAAAAATCTCCCTAGTATATGACATGTGAGTCATTGTGAAGATATTGGTGATGTTGGGACACATAGAAGAAGGCATAGATCATGTACATACATCATAGAAATTATAATGAACACTCCAACATTCTCCAACACCTTAAAAGGAATAATTTAACTAGGAGAAACATTATTACCACTACCAAACCTCCACATCCCATAATGTGGGAAAACCCAAAAAAACACACTATTTGAGAACTCAAAATATGGGGGAATACACCTACAATCATCATCAAACTAATGGTGGTCATTAAATTCCCTCATACTCTTTTGAACTGAATGAATCTTGTTGGTCATTTTTTTTCACCAGATCAGGATAATGAACTGATAAATCTCTAACCTCTTCCCTCTACAATAGAGTACAACATAGCCACCTATACAAAAAAAATATGTTTACTTTACTAGAGGTAGTTTATTTACCCATAATCCACCAAAAATGAAGATTTATGATCATAACCTATCCTCCATCTCGACGACGGTCTGCTCCATCATCCATCTATCTTGTGGTGGCATGTAATGCCAATGTGAAACTAGGATCCAAATGAATATTACCCTCTATACATGTGAGATAAAAATAGGATCCTATTTAGTGTTTATGTTATTTGGAACCCCATTAATCCTAACCACATCATACTCATACTTCCTCACCAAGAAATTGATGACAATATATTCACTAATCATCATAAAATTGACAAACTTCATTATCTGATCCCAAACCACAGAAACTATATCACATACTTCCTTATAAGTCCACCAGTATGACCTCCCATTTAATCATAGAAACATTTAATGGATGTAAAAAACCCTCTAGGAATAAATACATCCACTTTCACTGGATGAAAAACAATACACTTCATCACAATCAAAAATTGTATCCTTTCATCCCCTACCGTGAAAGTTGTTTCCTCCAACCATGATACATCCTTGCCACACCATGATTTTACACTAAAGGTTGTATATAAAACTCATAGTGAACATACTAAATAATTTCAAATAAATAAATTAGAATATATAAGAACTATATCAAGTTTTTAAAATCCTTTGACCATCCCTCTAAAGCGTCACCACATCTATCATGACCATGCATCTTGTCTTCCTTCAAGTATCGGTAGTCAAAACCCTACACCCATTGTATCTTGGATGAATCTATATTCATATTATAATTTAAATAATGACTCCTAAACTCCCCCATTCCAAGATTCATCTCTAATATCTCATCCATCTATTTTAAAAATCAGAATATTCCCAAAACAAAACTACATTGGCCTTTTGACTCGGTACATCAGCAATAAAATTCCCTATTCCCATAGTGAAAGATATCTCAAAATCAAAACCACGTAGGGAATTTGTCCACCTATACTGATCTAGAATCAACTCCCACTGATAGAGGATGTATTTCAGGATCTCATGGTCTATGGAATACACAAATCACTCATTGATGAGGTAAAGCTACCATAATGTAATCGCAAACAAAATTATTTCCAACACTAGATCATGGGTGTCATAGTTATACTAGTTGAAAAATAACTACCAACACCCATAAGATTTCACAACTCTTTTTTGCGTAATGATGAATCCAAAAATCATAAAACAAGTTTCAAATATAACCTTAAACATCACCCCATACTTTGGAAATTAGAGCACTAGAGGACTAATCAACTTTGTATTCAGTTTAATGAATGTTGTTTAAAACTGATAAATCCATTTGAATGGATAGAACTTCCTATTAAATTATGTTTTTGGATCCTAAATCCAAGATAAATCACAAACATTCCTTCGATAATATCCTACAAAACTGTGGAAATTTTTATCCTCAACTACTTTCATCAATGATTCCGAAGAAACAAGTTCCTCAAACTTTAATTGTTTAAGGAAAACATCCTATTGAGACACCAAATGTCCAAATAAATGAACAACCTACATACATAAATTAAACATCAACAACATTACATTGATATTTCCATGTCATAAGACATTTACAATAGCTCTAGGATTGTCGACATTGTCTTCCTACGTATATGAGTAGATCAAGACATCATCGATGATCATTACTACGAACTATTATAAGAATTTCTGTAATTTAGAGTCCATGATCCATATAAACTCAAATATTGAGTTTCTTACACCTAATGGAATGAGAATGAACTCACGGTTACCATATCAAGTCCAAAAGGTTTTCATTGGGATATCCACATCCTTCCCCCTCATTTATTGATATCTAGATAGCATATCAACCTTCAAAACCCAACTGGCTCCTTTGAATCAGTTGAACAGATCATCGATCCTTGGAAGTAGGTTGTGGTTCTTGAATATTACCTGATTCAACCTTCAACAGTCCACAAAAAACCTTAGACTACCATATTTCTTCTTATAGAAGAAAAAATGATAACCCCATGAACAAAAACTAGGGTAGATGAATCACCTCTATAACAGATCATCAATCTCTATCCTTAATAAGTCATAAATCATAAACTCAATTAGATTGGGATATATCAAAATCAATTTCATTCCTAGTTTCCACTCTTTCTTAAACATGGAATTACATAAAGTAATAATTCTATAACCTCAGATGGGAAAACATACATGAACACCTCTATAACTATAGGAATAATCTCTTCTAGACCTTCCACTAATAGCTCCTTCAATAGAGACAAAATAAGATCAACATAAAAACCACCCATATCACCAATGTATACATATAAATGGACCTCCACATTGAAAAAAAACTCTTATAAAGAATTATTCAATGACTATATGAATGGAAATCAACCAATCCATGTGATGGAAAACATCTTATTAATTTATCTTGTATAAGAATAAATATCCCACAGACAAGTGCTTCCCAATCACCATTTTACATCCCAATAACATATCTAACAAAGAATACTGACCTATAACTAGTTAAGAAAAACAAATTTAACTCAAATACTCTCCACATCCATTCATATCATATGGATCAAGTTAGGTACTTCAATGTAGTGTGAGGATTCTAAATCAATCAAGGAACCAATAACAGTAGAGGATAAAATAACATTACATTGGGAATACATTGGCCCTACTTTTTCTCCTGATTCTCACATAGGAATCCAACAATGTTCAAATCTTATACCAATATGAAGGAATATTCATCAATTGATCTCTCACCTATGTCCTTGAGGGTAGGTACCATCATGATATTCCCATTGAAAACACTATCTAACCATGGTATTAATGAAAATCCCTGCTATTGAAATATCTTCATCGAATGCCACTACTACTACTCTAAAGGGTCTTGAATTCCCATCTCAAACTAGCCTCACTTAGAATCCAAACACTAATATTTTAAGTTTATATGTCTGAAGTGTGTGTGTGTGTGTGTCTATATATATATATATAATTAATATGATAATCCCCTAGACGATGATCAGAATCAACATTCCCCAGAAGGAAGAGAGGGCATCTTCCATGAACAGTTATGTACTAGTCAATACCCTGACTGACTAAATATCTATGACCCAATGCATGAATAACTACTCTTAAATATTCTATAATGGAATCTCTATCGAGGTTTGCATCCCATGTAAGTAATACACTCAATAAACTCAATCTTCTTATATAATTACAGGTATTTTGAATGTGTAAATAAGTTGATCGTATACCAAATCCTTGAGAGTAATGCCTCCTCTAGACACCGTACTATGGAATCATAATCTAATAAGACATCAAAATTACATTATAGGAGGTAATTTAACTTGATCCCAAAATCCCTAAAACATAGGATCATCTTTTAAAGGGATACAATATTATTCATATTTTATTCCTTTATCATCGATGATTGTAATTCCAAATGGATATCCTTCTGATATGTGACCACAACACATATGCATCTTTATGGTAACTAAGAAACAATTTCCACTAATGACGTGAAACACCCCAAATATGGATAACATCCAATGACACCTTTAAATCAATTTGAGATCAAATTATTCTAAAATAAATATTAAGATCCTACAAATCGTGCTTCATCTACAAATTTTGGATGACCCTCTCTAACGTCCCTAATATCTAATACTAAAAGGAAAGTAAATTCATCTAACATACAACATTATCGCGAATACAGTTTTCCCTAAAATGTTCCAATAAATTGGACTACTGATCCTCTACTGCTTGAGACAATTGTAGATGAAAACTAGGATCCATTCCTAAAAATAATGGAGTAATCATAAGTATGATATAATGGTATATTATCACTGTTTATTTAATTTTTTCAATTTAATTTCCCACAATCATCCAATTGAGAAATTAAAAAAATATATATCATGACGCATGTACATATTCTAAATCACTACCCAATAAAGAGATCTAACTAACTTGGTCAATCAATAATCCTAGTGTCTTTTCATTTGATCATAGGGGGGACTAAAAAACCTATGTCATTTCTGGTCATCCTACTATATGTCACACACCAAGATCAACTGGAACTATTTCCCAACAAACCAATGTAATCCTCATAGTTACTAACTATTAAATATTTACTATATCTCAAAAAACTGTTGATACCACATTTTTACGACCCATCCATCTAGAGGAACCCCTATAGGGCTCTAAATAATTATGGATAAAAACTGACCCATCTGTACAACCATTAGTTTTACCCAGGTTGGTTAAAGGAACTGAGGGTATAAAAATATCACAAATTATAGGCATTACCATATGTAATTATATAGGACATAAGATTGGATAAAAATCCCTATGAAAATTAATAACAACACATAATGTTAAACAAAAATTACCACAATGCTTGACCAATATCAATAAATACAAATAAATGTCCCCATGTAAATGCCAAAATAAATTTCCTATGACAGTGACTCAATAGTATCTCCAAAATCCATGATAGTAATGTATATATTGGCCCTATAAGTCCTCCTTGAAACCCGAATCACTGGTTTTATATTCATAGGTTGTAAAAAATATGTAAATTTAGTATGATCATACCGAGGGTTTGTAGTGTACAAGTGAAAACAACATAATAAGTTTCCATTGAATAAAAAATAGAACCAATAAGAACTAAGATAGGTTAAATAACCAATCCATTCCTCACTATAAAACCCTCTACAAATATTGTATTCAACACAATAGAAAATTATCAATAACATAATGAAAGGTTCTTCATTGCTTCTTCCCAAATTTTTATCCACTCTCACATACCAATGTTAATTAGCTTATCTTCTAATTACTTCTATACATATCATGGCATAGAACTATAAATCTCTCATATAGGTCATGCAACATTCATACCTATCACTACGTCACAAGGTCTTACATCTGATGCTACCGTCAGTCATCGCCAATTCAATACATCATCACATAACAAGGGTTGTTGGGTATCGTGAACTTAAATACAATAATCCTCATTCCCCAACCCACAACACATGACCCCCATGTCATATGACATCCTCTTAACTACTGGGTATTCTCTAAAAACATCCAACATTTTCACTTGGTAATCTCTAACACTAACCAGTATAATCATAGGAGAAGGAATAGTGTGGATGAGGGTGTACGTATCCATTTGTATCACTGCCATCCTTTATGATGTGGATAACTCACAAAACCAAAATTCCTTCGGAGTTTTTAAGGTTATCCAACTCATTTGGGACATGTAAAGTAATTTCCTAAAAATACATGATAGAATGATCAAACAAAATACATAATTTATGGTTGCACAAAAATTTCATGATCATACACCACAACATATCCATTTCACCACACAACATTTTCCAAAACTACTACCCCCACTAACTACATCATATCACGCAACCACCAAACATAGCCATAGAAATCAACATTCAATTATAGGTTCCACCAATTTCTAAATTTAATGATTTTAATTCCACATTAAAATATACCATTCATTTATTAAATTGTAAACACATTAATTTTATTTTAATAATAAAATTTATTAAATGGATAACTAGGGAACTAACCAAACTACACCATAGATGTAAAGACCCAAAAATTACATTTAATTTTTTTGAATTAAATGGGAATTTTATGAGTCTATGAATATTGACCGAGCGTGATTCAGAGGCCTGGAGTGCCCAAAATGAATTTCTGAATTTTTTTCATGTACATTCAGTATACGTGCGAGCAGGTTTTTGTAAGTTTTGAACTGGTGCTCAGAATTGAAATCTGAGGGAACTATTGGACTCACAGTGATAGTATTCTCTTAAGGATACCTTCACCTCGATCGCAGTGGGTCGCGAGTGAATGATAGTTTTTGTGATTTTTGTGAAAGAATAAAATAAAATAAAAATATCGAACATTTGTATTTCTAAAACACCTCAACATGGGTTATAGAGGTGGGGAACACCGAGCCCAAAACCTCCAAATTTAAATTGAAGGGTGTGGACCACCCAAACCCCCTAAACAACCTATTTATTGTGGAGATAGCTCTTGAACTTCCCTTTAATGGGTGATAACCTTTGGTATCCTCCAACTTTAATGGTGTCAACCAAATCTTAATTAATGACGTAAATTTAATTTTGTGCCAACAAATAAATTGATGAAACACCACATATTGGCACCTTTTCTATAACGACCCATACTTTACATACATTGTTAATACTTCAAAATTGAAACACACTTATTACAACATATGACAAAACCACAAAGGACCGTATAGGTATAGTGTCTTTAGAAACTGGGAAACATAAACAACTGGTTCATAAATCTTCTACAGTGTCTCCCATTTATTTCATCATATCTAGGGTCCCTTTTGGCATATTCTACTTAATATCCATCTTCCTGACCTGGGGAAAAGAAAACATAAAAGGGTGAGCTCAAATGCTCAGCAAGGGCAAATAAAGGAAATAAAAATCATATCATATCTTTTTGAAAATCAAAACCTGCAAAAGAGATCATAATATCTTAACATGGAATAAATCATAGAAGTGAAAATGAGATCCCCATAATCATAAAATAAAACTTGAAACTTTGTGGCATGCACACATAATCATGGAAAATCATTTCTTGTTAGTCATGACTCATTGCCAAGACTATCTTAGTGGACAATGTCCCTTTCTGAACCGAGTTCACTCCTCGTTTCAGTCCTGTATCACTGAACCGAAATAACCTTCCGTTACAGCCATGTCTATCTCATGAGATATAAAATCTTTACCCAATTCATTGGAGGGAGATATAGGTCCCACCCATCTCTTAATGATACCTTTCTTATGTGTGCCACAAAATCATAAATCATACATCATTGCATAACCCATGTAATAAAAATGGGATTCTTAAACAACATGATATCATAAAACAATTCATATAAGACAAAAGAATTCATAAAAATATTTCCATCACAACATAATCAAATAAATGTAATAATAGGGATATATACAAAACCCTATTTTATCTTATATGTAAAATAATTTTGATAAAACACTTGAACTCCATTCTTGAGGAAAATATCCTTTCAACTTCAAAAAAAAACATTTTTCCTTTCTTAACATGTCATACAACTTTAAACTAAAAGAAGTTGATTAAAAATAAACTTGAAAACTTGTAAAGGAAGCTTCTTGGAAATAATGTTTTAAAAATCCATTCATGCCGTATAAGTTAAAAAAACATTCTTCGTACTTTTGTCGGAAAAGTCAAAAAAGTACCTCGTACAAAAAACGAAAAAAGATTCCTTTCATATCTTTTACAAAAAACTCTCCGAAGGGTAAAAATGGATTTAAACAATTGTAGGTGGATGGAAATAATATTACATATTTATGAAACATGGATGTGGATGATAAAATACACCCCAGTAAATACTTACGAATAAACAATCTCGGATAAAAATGAGATTGTGATATTTCCCTTACCTTAGGTCCAATTTGCCTTGTATGTGTCCGAAGCTCCTGTATAATGGTTTAAATAATGTTATTGACTTATTCCAGAATCATACATATTTATATGATGTCATATATTGTCATATTCTTAGCTTCTTGTTAGTAATATTTCATTGTTACTTGTTACTCGGGTCTTTATTGCCTTTTGTTCTTACGCGTGTTTTGCCGAATAAATTCTTATTCTTCTTTCAAGGTTATAGATACCTTATATCCAGAATGGTATTAGTGTAACATATATCATATTTATTCATTCAATTCATTTATATAATTACTATGTAATGATGATCATGTAGAACGAGTCGCATCACATCGTGGAGACGGTATTCCGTACGTACACACGAGTGATGATATCGTTCCTATGATCGTGGAAATGTATTGGAGTATATATATATTATTTCAGTATCAATATTACTTTATAATAATCATAAATAGTTACTCATTACACCATTATACCCATCCTTGTAAAGTGATGGTGGAAAAATAGATTACACCACGGCGTGGAGACGGTATTCCGTACGTACGCACGCGCGGTGATTTCATTTTTCCGTAGGATGGATAGAAGGTGAATTAGGGTTGTTTCATATTTATAATAACATATCAGTATGTAAGTAATAATTATGTCATTACTTCATCATGAAACAACTAAAGAAGAAGAAGTTGAAGAAGAAAGAAATTGAAAAGATCGGTAATGGATATTACCTCTTCTTTGGAACGCCTCTTTGAATCCTCCACTTAAGGAACTAAGAGTGGTATTTGGAGAAGAACAGGACTTCTAGGACTATTCTAGGAAAGTGGAGAGGAGAAAATGGCAGGGGTTGGCCGAGCTTGAGTGCTCAATTTGGTGTGAGGAGGAGGGGGAAGAGGTGCCCTTTTATAAGGGAGGAGAGGGGCACCTTAGGAATATCTCAAAATATTATTTTATATTAAAGTCAAAATCGGTTTATAATGGTTACAAAGGGTCTTATTTAGAAGATAAAGTGGGGAAGGGTCTAAATCCTATCAACCAATAGGATTTAGACAAGTTTAGGGTATTATTTTAACCTTATCAATTAGATTTAACTCTAAGTTAAATAATTTAACTTTTACCATGTCTTTTTGTTTTCTTTCACTATATGGTTAATACACTTACTATAACATGCCAAACGAACCCCAAATTGTTTATTATTAAAATATATATCCTTATCTAAG
This sequence comes from Viscum album, assembly GCA_963277665.1. NCBI lineage: Eukaryota > Viridiplantae > Streptophyta > Magnoliopsida > Santalales > Viscaceae > Viscum > Viscum album. The sequence goes on from OY728158.1 coordinate 466,795,796, forward strand.
TCATTTGGCCGAACCTTAGATTTTTAGGAATACAATAACAATTAATAATATAATATTTTATTTAAAAACTATTTTGTGTCAATTTTGACACTATTTGATATATGATTTTTGTGAAAGTCATAACAGAATTATATGTTCTAACCAAGTTGCTTAAATCAACAATAATATATCATAGTAACCTAGAAAATTAGTAGAATTCATAAAAAGTCTTAAATTACATTTATTTGGGTGTTTATAACATTAATTATGTCAATATTTCATTAATAAGATAATTACTGCATCATCATTGTGTCATAAATAAATTAAATTATTTAAAGTCTAAAAATTACAAATAAAATACCATTATGTAGGAAATCGTTTTATCTTTCTAATGAATATTTATAATCTAAAATCCAACATATATAACCCTATGTAACAATTGTTTTTCTAAAAGATATATGCTTGTGTCATTTTTGTATTCATTTTAACTTAATTAAAATAAAGTGTCATTATCACTTACAAGTGGATCAATGGGGTCCCCAAATCGACCAAAATATGCCCATGGTCGACCATGTATCAACCAATAGGGTTAAGACACGTTTTAGGGTAATTTAATATTATTATAATATTATTTTTTAACCCTTATTTACCGGATTTACCCTTAACCATGGTAAATAAAATATTTACCGCAGTAATTATTCAAAATGTCTAAAAATAAAAGTTACCTATTTACACAATTTGAACATCCTGATTCCAAATATTTAATCCATTTTTCTAAATTCAAAACACATAAGTGGCAGAAATTAATTTAAAATTAATTCCCGCTGTCAAAACAAAAAACGTGTTTTTAAGAGATAATAACTATCAAAAGATTGACACTTGTTTATGTTCGGTTTAATTGTAAAATTGTGTCCAATGACCAACATTATATTAAGTGGTAAAAATATATTCTAAATATACTTTAAAACCACTCAAATTCATAATTTATCACTATTAAATGTTTTGATTAAAAAAGTTGTTTTTAATTAAAATTTAGTAATTTTCACTATTCATCAAAATATTAAAGTTATCCGAAAAGTACCAAAATTTCACCTTAGGCTAAATTTGATATTCTGAGTCCAAAAATGAAGTCCATTTTGAAAAATAAAATTTATAAAATTTCAAAAAGTGGTTATTACTATTCATAATGGCTAGTTTTAATAGCATATTGTTATTTAGTGAAACTCGGTATTGCGTACGAAGAAAGCTACCGAGGAAGGTCGCGATTGCGTGTAAAGCAAGCCAAGAAAGTGTTGTGTAGAAAAAGATTCCTTTGATGATTTATATAACATAAAAGTCTCGGGTGTTACATTCTACCCCCCTTAAAAAGAATTTCGCCCTCGAAATTCGTCACTTTGTAACAAACAGATGAGGATACTTCTCCCTCATCATATCCTCAAGCTCCCAAGTAGCTTCTTCAAGTTGGTGGTTCCTCCATAAAACTTTCACCAATCGAGTGGTCTTGTTTCGTAGAACTTTTTCGCTACGATCCAGAATCTCTATCGGCTGTTCTTCATAAGAAATATCTTGCTCCAGCGGTACAACTTCTGAGCTGAGTACATGTGAAGGATCAGGTATGTACTTTCTCAGGAGAGATACATGGAACACATCGTGAACTTGAGAGAGATTCGGTGGAAGCACCAATCGGTAAGCTACCTTCCCAACACGATCCAGTATTTCGAAAGGACCGATATATCTAGGGATCAACTTCCCCTTCTTTCCAAATCTCATAACCCTCTTCCAGGGAGATATTCGTAAGAACACTTTATCACCCACTTCAAACTCTAGGTCTTTTCTTCGGTTGTCGGCATAACTTTTCTGTCGACTCTGAGCTGCTCTTATGTGTTGTTGAATAGATCTGACCTTTTCTGCCATTTCATCAACGAGATCAGGTCCTAATAGCTTTCTTTCCCCAACTTCATCCCAGCAAGTTGGAGTCCTGCATTTCTTTCCATAGAGAGCTTCATAAGGAGCCATCTGAATACTGGAGTGAAAGCTATTATTATAAGAAAATTCCACAAAAGGTAGGTGTTGATCCCAACCTCCTTTGAAATCCATAGAGAAAGCTCTCAACATATCTTCTAGGGTTTGAATTGTTCTCTCAGACTGACCGTCTGTCTGGGGATGATAAGGAGTGCTGAAACTCAACTCTGTATCCAGAGTATGCTGAAGACTTGGCCAGAACTTCGAGGTAAATCTTGGATCCCTATCAGATATAATAGAAAGTGGTACTCCATGCAATCTTACCACTTACTTTACATATATCTTGGCAAGCTGATCTAGAGAGAAATCCTCTCTAATAGGAATGAAGTGTGCAGACTTTGTAAGATGATCAACTATGACCCAGATAGCATTATTGCCTTCGGATGTTTTAGGAAGTCCTGTGACAAAGTCCATAGTGATGTTTTCCCATTTCCATTCGGGTATGGGTAATGGTTGTAACATCCCCTTAGACTTATGTCTCTCAGCTTTAACTTGTTGACAAACCAAGCATCGAGAGACATATTCAGCAACATCTCTTTTCATGCCATCCCACCAGAAGTACTCTTTCAGTTCCCTATACATCTTCGTGCTTCCAGGATGAATAGAGAATGAAGAACTATGAGCCTCATCCAGCAGCTCCTTCTTTAATTCGGGGATGGAAGGAACACAAACCCGATTGCTGAACTTTATTATCCCATCACAATTAAGGTTGAATTCAGGAACATTTCTCACCTTCTTTTGTAACTCGACTTCTTCTTTCTGTGCCTTTTTAATCTTCACATGTATAGATGGTTGAACATTCATTTGAGAAAGATAAGATTTTTCCCCTTCCATTATAATTCCAAGATCCATCCTTTGTAAATCCATAAATATTGGATCTTTTGTGATCCTCATCATGGATAAACTAGCATGTTCTTGTCGACTTAATGCATCTGCCACCTTGTTTGCTTTCCCAGGGTGGTAATGGATTGAGCAGTCATAATCCTTAATCAGCTCCAACCATCTTCTTTGACGCATATTCAACTCCTTTTGTGTGAAAATATACTTTAAACTTTTATGATCAGTATAAATATCACACCTTTCACCATAAAGGTAATGCCTCCAAATCTTTAATGCAAAGATTACCGCAGCCAACTCCAAATCATGTGTTGGGTAATTTTGCTCATGGATTTTCAACTGTCGTGAGGCATAAGCTATCACCATATCATTTTGCATAAGAACACACCCCAATCCCTTCTTGGATGCATCACTGTAGATCACAAACCTTTCTCCACTACAAGGCAGTGTGAGCACAGGTGCACTGGATAACCTTCTTTTCAACTCCTTGAAATTCTCTTCACATTCCTCTGTCCAGACAAACTTAACTCCTTTCCGAGTCAACTTGGTGATTGGATTAGATAATTGTGAAAAATCTTTTACAAAACGTCGATAATATCCAGCCAAACCAAGAAAACTTCGGATCTCAGTTACTGTTGTTGGTCTCGACCATCTTTCGATAACCTCTGTTTTTGTTGGATCCACAGATATCCCCTCTTTTGAGATTATGTGACCCAAAAATGCAACTTTTTGAAGCCAAAATTCACACTTGGTAAATTTGGCATAAAGCTTCTCCTTTCTCAGGGTCTTCAATATAATTCTCAAGTGATCTTCATGTTCTTCCTTGCTCTTTGAATAGACAAGAATATCGTCTATAAAGACTACCACAAATTGATCAAGATAGTCTCTAAAGACTCTATTCATTAGATCCATGAAGATAGCAGGGGCATTAGTAAGACCAAATGGCATCACTATAAATTCATAGTGTCCATACCTTGTACGGAAAGCCGTCTTTGGTATATCCTCCCTTTTGACCCTTAATTGATGATACCCTGAACGAAGATCAATCTTTGAAAAGTATTGAGCTCCGCGTAGTTGGTCAAACAAGTCATCAATGCGTGGGAGAGGATATTTGTTCTTGATAGTGATCTTGTTAAGTTCTCGATAATCAATGCAGAGTCTCATTGATCCATCTTTCTTCTTAACAAATAGAACAGGTGCTCCCCAAGGTGACGCACTAGGGCGTATGAATCCCTTATCAAGATTCTCTTGGAGTTGCTTCTTCAATTCATGCAACTCAATTGGGGCCATTCTATAAGGTGTCTTTGAAATAGGCAAAGCACCCGGTACGAGTTCTATTGAAAACTCAACTTCACGATTTGTTGGAAGACCTGGTAATTCCTCCGGAAAGACATCATCAAACTCCCGTACAATGGGCATATTCTTAATCGTATGTTTCTCTCCAACCATTTGAGATAAATAACCTTCATTTAGTGGAATCATGACCCATAAGATGGAAGGAATTTCCACTGGAAGGTTATGTTCATCCTTGCATTGATAGACGATCGTAGATTGATCTGGAATATGAAATGTGACTTCCCTTCTTTGGCAATTGATATGAGCTCCATGTAGAGAAAGCCAATCCGTGCCAAGAATCACATCAAATTCCACTAAAGGAAGGATCACAAGATTTGCAGGAAGCACTTTCCCACAAACTTCGATCGGAGAAGAATTATAAACTTTTGATGCGATTGATGTGCCATTAGGTGTTGTCACAGCTAACTCAACATCTAATTGTTGAGGTAATATGGTGATACCCTTAGAAAATTCTTCAGAAATAAAAGAGTGGGTGGATCCAGAATCAAATAAAACATTTTCTACTTTAGAGTGGTTGGTAAGTGTACCTTTCACCACTTCGTTATCGTACTCCACATCGCTGATAGAAATTGCATGTGACTTTCCTTTGTCTTTAGCCTTAAGATTTTGTTGACGTCGACCATCATCATCAACACTTGGATTTGGGCATTGATTGGCATAATGCCCCATCTCCTTGCACTTGAAACATTGAAGTGTAGTAGGTTCATTCTGTGTATCCCTTCCTTTGTTTGCGTCATTAGACATCTTCTTCCCATTATCACGGCATTCAAATGCCCGATGACCTTCCTTTCCACATTTAAAACATTTACTTGTCCCTTTAAGACAACTCCCTCCATGTTTCTTTCCACACTTTGAGCATAAGGGAAAGTTCATCTTCTTTTCAGTGTGCTCTTTAGAGTTTCCTTTGAATTCCATCTTCCTCTTCTTATCAAACCCATGTGACTGATGGGTTACTCCAATCTCCATCTCGACTTTGAGAGCACATCGAACGATTTCCTCGTAGCTATTGAAGTCCCTTATGGCTAACGCCCTTCGGAGACTTGGTTTTAATCCACTAAAGAATCGATCGATCTTACTCTCAGGTTGGATAATAATACCAGAAGCGTACCTTGCAAGTCTTGTAAAATTTGCTTCATAGGTACTAACAGATTCATCATCCCTTTGCTTCAGTTCAAGGAACTCTTTCTCCATCTTTGTTCGGAGAATACGAGGGAAGTACTTATTGAAAAATAAGTTCTTGAACTCGTCCCATTCCATAGATTCAATTTCATCCCTTTGCCTCGTATTCTTAATAAGATTCCACCATTGATCAGCATCTCCTTCCAAACGATACACTGCTAGGATGACTTTATCATGTTCAGAACATTGAAGAACTGAAAATATCTTTTCAGTTGTACTAATCCATTGTTCAGCAACTAATGGATCAGTAGACCCACTGAAAGAAGGTGGACGCTGCCTCATGAAGGATTCAACATAATGTTGCTCCTTCCTTTGCTCGTTTGGAAGTCCTGCATGATTCATAGCTTGAGAAAGTTGTGTGAGCATGGCTACAATATTTTTCATTCCAGCTCCCATATCGTTTGGTTGCTCAGGGGGACAATCATTGCATTGCCCATCGCATTCCGCATTAACACGGTTCCTTCGGGTTCCAGCCATTGACTAAAACCAAGAAGAATAGTGTGAGCAACACTAATTATAATAGGAAAACCACATAATTCAAGAATAAAATTTTCATGCTTAAGGTCTTATCCTAGGTTATTCAAGGACATTTCTAAAACACTAAGATTGTGTTCTATGCTTAGATTATCCTTAGGGTTCTTACTAAGGCTTTCACATCCTAGTTTCCAAAGGTTGACTATACCTTTCCTCTGATACCAACTATAACGACCCATACTTTACATACATTTTTAATACTTCAAAATTGAAGCACACTTATTACAACATATGACAAAACCACAAAGGACCGTATAGGTATAGTGTCTTTAGAAACTGGGAAACATAAACAACTGGTTCATAAATCTTCTACAGTGTCTCCCATTTATTTCATCATATCTAGGGTCCCTTTTGGCATATTCTACTTATTATCCATCTTCCTGACCTGGGGTAAAGAAAACATAAAAGGGTGAGCTCAAATGTTCAGCAAGGGCAAATAAAGGAAATAAAAATCATATCATATCTTTTTGAAAATCAAAACCTGCAAAAGAGATCATAATATCTTAACATGGAATAAATCATAGAAGTGAAAATGAGATCCCCATAATCATAACATAAAACTTGAAACTTTGTGGCATGCACACATAATCATGGAAAATCATTTCTTGTTAGTCATGACTCATTGCCAATACTATCTTAGTGGACAAAGTCCCTTTCTGAACCGAGTTCACTCCTCGTTTCAGTCCTGTATCACTGAACCGAAATAACCTTCCGTTCCAGCCATGTCTATCTCATGAGATATAAAATCTTTACCCAATGCATTGGAGGGAGATATAGGTCCCACCCATCTCTTAATGATACCTTTCTTATGTGTGCCACAAAATCATAAATCATACATCGTTGTATAACCCATGTAATAAAAATGGGATTCTTAAACAACATGATATCATAAAACAATTCATATAAGTCAAAAGAATTCATAAAAATATTTCCATCACAACATAATCAAATCAATGTAATAATAGGGATAGAAACAAAACCCTATTTTATCTTATATGTAAAATAATTTTGATAAAACACTTGAACTCCATTCTTGAGGAAAATATCCTTTCAACTTCAAAAAAAAACATTTTTCCTTTCTTAACATGTCATACAACTTTAAACTAAAAGAAGTTGATTAAAAATAAACATGAAAACTTGTAAAGTAATCTTCTTGGAAATAATGTTTTAAAAATCCATTCATGCTGTATAAGTTAAAAAAACATTCTTCGTACTTTTGTCGGAAAAGTCAAAAAAGTACCTCGTACGAAAAACGAAAAAAGATTCCTTTCATATCTTTTACAAAAAACTCTCCGAAGGGTAAAAATGGATTTAAACAATTGTAGGTGGATGGAAATAATATTACATATTTATGAAACATGGATGTGGATGATAAAATACACCCCAGTAAATACTTACGAATAAACAATCTCGGATAAAAATGAGATTGTGATATTTCCCTTACCTTAGGTCCAATTTTCCTTGTATGTGTCCGAAGCTCCTGTATAATGGTTTAAATGATGTTATTGACTTATTCCAGAATCATACATATTGATATGATGTCATATATGGTCATATTCTTAGCTTCTTGTTAGTAATATTTCATTGTTACTTGTTACTCGGGTCTTTATTGCCTTTTGTTCTTACGCGTGTTTTGCCGAATAAATTCTTATTCTTCTTTCAAGGTTATAGATTCCTTATATCCAGAATGGTATTAGTGTAACATATATCATATTTATTCATTCAATTCATTTATATAATTACTATTTAATGATGATCATGTAGAACGAGTCGCATCACATCGTGGAGACGGTATTCCGTACGTACGCACGAGTGATGATATCATTCCTATGATCGTGGAAATGTATTAGAGTATATATATATTATTTCAGTATCAATATTACTTTATAATAATCATAAATAGTTACTCATTACACCATTATACCCATCCTTGTAAAGTGATGGTGGAAAAATAGATTACACCACGGCGTGGAGACGGTATTCCGTACGTACGCACGCGCGGTGATTTCATTTTTCCGTAGGATGGATAGAAGGTGAATTAGGGTTGTTTCATATTTATAATAACATATCAGTATGTAATTAATACTGATGTTATTACTTCATCATGAAACAACTAAAGAAGAAGAAGTTGAAGAAGAAAGAAATTGAAAAGATCGGTAATGGATATTACCTCTTCTTTGGAACGCCTCTTTGAATCCTCCACTTAAGGAACTAAGAGTGGTCTTTGGAGAAGAACAGGACTTCTAGTACTATTCTAGGGAAGTGTAGAGGAGAAAATGGCAGGGGTTGGCCGAGCTTGAGAGCTCAATTTGGTGTGAGGAGGAGGGGGAGGAGGTGCCCTTTTATAAGGGAGGAGAGGGGCACCTTAGGAATATCTCAAAATATTATTTTATATTAAAGTCAAAATCGGTTTATAATGGTTCCAAAGGGTATTATTTCGAAGATAAAGTGGGTAAGGGTCGAAATCCTCTCAACCAATAGGATTTAGACAGGTTTAGGGTATTATTTTAACCTTATCAATTAGATTTAACTCTAAGATAAATAATTTAACTTTTACCATGTCTTTTTGTTTTCTTTCACTATATGGTTAATACACTTACTATAACATGCCAAACGAACCCCAAATTGTTTATTATTAAAATATATATCTTTATCTAAGTCATTTGGCCGAACCTTAGATTTTTAGGAATACAATAACAATTAATAATATAATATTTGATTTAAAAACTATTTTGTGTCAATTTTGACACTATTTGATATATGATTTTTGTGAAAGTCATAACAGAATTATATGTTCGAACCAAGTTGATTAAATCAACACTAATATATCATAGTAACCTAGAAAATTAGTAGAATTCATAAAAAGTCTTAAATTACATTTATTTTGGTGTTTATAACATTAATTATGTCAATATTTCATTAATAAGATAATTACTGCATCATCATTGTGTCATAAATAAATTAAATTATTTAAAGTCTAAAAATTACAAATAAAATACCATTATGTAGGAAATAGTTTTATATTTCTAATAAATATTTATAATCTAAAATCCAACATATATAACCCTATGTAACAATTGGTTTGCTAAAATATATATGCTTGTGTCATTTTTGTATTCATTTTAACTTAATTAAAATAAAGTGTCATTATCACTTACAAGTGGATCAATGGGGTCCCAAAATCGACCCAAAGATGCCCATGGTCGACCATGTATCAACCGATAGGGTTAAGACACGTTTTAGGGTAATTTAATATTATTATAATATTATTTTTTAACCCTTATTTAACGGATATACCCTTAACCATGGTAAATAAAATATTTACCGCAGTAATTATTCAAAATGTCTAAAAATAAAAGTTACCTATTTACACAATTTGAACATCCTGATTCCAAATATGGAATCCATTTTTCTAAATTCAAAACATAGAAGTGGCAGAAATTAATTTAAAATTAATTCCCGCTGTCAAAACAAAAAATGTGTTTTTAAGAGATAATAACTATCAAAAGATTGACACTTGTTTATGTTCGGTTTAATTGTAACATTGTGTCCAATGACCAACATTATATTAAGTGGTAAAAATATATTCTAAATATACTTTAAAACCACTCAAATTCATAATTTATCACTATTAAATGTTTTGATTAAAAAAGTTGTTTTAATTAAAATTTAGTAATTTTCACAATTCATCAAAATATTAAAGTTATCCGAAAAGTACCAAAATTTCACCTTAGGCTAAATTTGATATTCTGAGTCCAAAAATGAAGTCCATTTTGAAAAATAAAATTTATAAAATTTCAAAAAGTGGTTATTACTATTCATAACGGCTAGTTTTAATAGCATATTGTTATTTAGTGAAACTCGGTATTGCGTACGAAGAAAGCTACCGAGGAAGGTCGCGATTGCGTGTAAAGCAAGCCAAGCAAGTGTTGTGTAGAAAAAGATTCCTTTGATGATTTATATAACATAAAAGTCTCGGGTGTTACATTTTCTTTTTGGGTGGAATTGGGAGCAAGGATTGGAATAGGATAACCTTGGAGGGATTCTTCTTCTCCAATGAAGAATGCTCCTCCAATGAAAAATGCTGACGCACAAATTCAACTTCTTCCTCAAGACATCATCCAACATGGAATGTCTTCAACTACGACGAGCCAACAAATGAGCCTTGGATCGGAGGTGTGTGGAGGGAACAAAAAATGTTGAAATCTTAAAATTCTTTCTCGTGCCTAAATCAACAAACCTTCAAGTTAGGTGTTTTATTTTGTGTGATTATTGTTTCCCATGTTCTTCACTTCTAAAACAATGAAAGTAGATCAACTATCTAAATAGTTGATCCACAGATGATTTCTTTCGTAGGTTTGAGAATAATAAATTGCTGGAGGTTTTAGGATTTAATGTTCTTCATTCAAGTTTTTTTGAGGTGCTTGCTACTGCTCAAATACGGAGGGTGTAGGTAAAAAAATGTGGCTTGACCTCTCTTGTCATTCTTCATGAATGGTGTGTTCTTCTTGATGGCAGAAGGAGACTTTGTTACATGGCGATGAATGGAGTGTGGCCGGCCAAACCGGCCACCAACGAAGGGGCTGCGCGCGATCGCACCACGCAGAAAGGAGGGCTGGCTGACCGGATAGCCTCGGCGGACCGTCGCACTACGGCCGTCCTGCCACACCATGGCTGCTCTGCCACCCCACGGCTTCCGAAACCCTGCGTCTCCCATGGCCTCCATGGAACCCATGGCCTCTTCCACTCCGCAGCCTTCGCGGGCCCGCCGCCTCTATGGACCGGCACTGCCTGCGGCCTCTACGACCCCCGTGGCTTCCGTTGCCCCACGGCCTCTGCCGCCCCGCGGACTTCGCTGCACCATAGCCTCCTCCATCGCACGGCCTTCATGACCTCTGCCTCCCCGTGGCCTCCACGCCCCCCACACAGCGGCCTCCACGTCCTCCGCTGCCCCACAACCACCGTGGCCCCTTGCGGCTCTTGCAGCCTTCGCAGCCCCCGTAGCCTCCGCGCGGGCTGGACCGCCCAGCACGGGTCGGGCCGCACCACTCGTCGGACCGGACCCATTGGGTTGGGCAGTGTTGACCCAAACCATGTCGGTCCTACTGGGTGGGACTAAACCTGGACCCACTTCAACCTATTTACACTCTTTTGGACATAACATTGGCACCAGACGTCCGTTTGACGAACCGTCTTCGGAGCCAAAAACCCTGGAGTGAGATGTTCCCTTTGGTATACCCCACTTGAGATTTAGATAAAGTTGTATTATGGTCAGTTTGGATCGAGCATGAATCTAATCGGGTACTCGAGACTAAAAGGCTAAAAACTTACGGACATGGAATCCAATTGACACACTGTCTATTGCGTTGAGACCCCTAAGACCCGGTGGTCCTTTGGGTTACATATTTGTGGGACTTAGTGGCGGTTTGAGTATCAAGCAGTGGCTAGAGGAGTAGACCCTCTTGGAAACTATCAGGCTTAGTGCGGGAACCCAGTAGCTGGCGGTGGCGTGAAGAATGAATAGCGATCCAGTGTGGGTCAACACCGAGCGATCTTGTGTGGGTCAGCACTGAGAAATCATGTGTGGGTCAGCACCTCGCAATCCTGTGTGGGTTAGCACTAAGAATTCCTATGTGGGTCAGCACTGAGTGATCCTATGTGGGTCAGCACCAAGTTATCATGTGTGGGTCCGCATTTAGGGATCCTTCGTGAGTCTTCCTCATAACAGAGTAAGATGATTTAGTAGTTACATCTAATCATCTATACATTGGTACCTAAGTTATAACTGGTGTGAGTTGAGTCTGTACCTTATGGTACTATCCTTCATGGTAATACCTTGGTGGTATTCTATTGTGTGGCGTACTCATGTGGTACTAACCTTTATGGTATTCATTCTTTTGTGGAATAGTTGAGCAATGGGATTTGAGTTGGACTCTGTGTTTTTCTTATGATTGATATGGGTATACTTGATAACTTAGGTAGATGTATGGTCACATACCTAAATAAGGTTGTCAGTTGATTTCATGCCTTTTTTTATCCTTGGTGTATTTTGTGAGACCTTGAGGGTCTCTGGGGTCCCTACTGAGTATCGTTATACTCACCCCTGCATGGTCTATTCCCGCACTTCATTGTGTTTGGTGTAGGCGACAGACAACGCGGACTGAGGAAGAGAGTACCAGGGTTGGAGGTAGCTCATATGTGGACTTTTGATGAGGCATACTGCAGAGATGACTGATCGAGAGTTGTACATACCCTTCAGGTAGGATCCTTGATGGGTGTTCATAGGAGCAGTTCCAGTTTACTTGTACTTTTAGTTTCTTGTACTTTCCCATTGGGCATGTATTTTGGCCCCGTTTACTTCCTATACTCACTCTGTTTACTATTCAGTTTACTTGAGTTCGTATCTTGTTGTGTACTTGGTTGCATGTGTTTATAGGTTATAAAGGCAAGGTATTCCTAGTTTTTAGGGAATATGCCTTCGGTGCTAGTCGCCATACCTTAGCCTATAGAAGGCGGGATTGGGGTAGTCAGGGAACGGGCCCCGGGGGATGGGTCGTGAAAAAATAGTATCAGAGGAGTCGGTTCTACAGTAGAACATAGGAATCTAATATTTCTTTTTAATAGAAATAGTGTTAAGTGTAGTGAGTGTGGTTATCAGTTTAGGGAATCCACTGTCGGTGCGGAAGCCAATGTATCCATACACCAGGACACTGAAATCTAATTTCTGACTCAGGGCATGAAAACACTAATTAAGTGAGTGTTTTCAAAAGTTTTCTTTGTGATATTTAGAGTCATCTCACCAGGTATAACTTATTGACCATGGTGCACCTATTTGTTTTTCAGGATGCCTCCACGCAGACATCCAGTTAGGGTTCCAGATATAGTATGCACTGATTGCCCACTGAGCGACAAGGCCTCGGTGCAAGGCCCTCTTCCAGTAGAGGCACCAGCGGTACCATTACCCGTTGGGCCACCGATTCCACTAGCCCTAGAAGTAGAGGGTGCACGACGCTTGAGTGCATTTCATATGTTCCAGCACTAGAGGCCACCCAGGTTCAGGGGAGAGATGAACCCATAGGCAGCTGAAGATTCGCTGGAGGCCGTGGTGAGAGTATTTCAACTATTAGTAACAAAAACGGATCTCATGGTGATCCTTATAGCCAGTCTTCTACAGAAATCAGCAGGCAGAAGGTGGAGCTTGATTCTCTAATTTCACGATGAGGTGACTCTTCTTTGGGCAGACTTCGAGAGCCTATTTTGAGTAGAGTCTGTTCCAGCGACTCTTCGCAGAGTGCGCATACAAGAGCTACTTCATCTGTAGCAAGGCAGCATGACTGTGGCTAAGTACTTAGCGAGGTTCACTGACCTCTCATGCTACTCCACTGATATTGGGTGGGACCCATCCTTTAGGGCCCATACCATTGAGTAGGGACTCAGGTAGAAGATCAGGGCTTCGATGATATCTCTTAGCATCCCAACTCATGAAGGGGTGTTTGAGAGACCCCTCTTTGAGGAGATTTTCCTTACTAAGCAGTCACTAGTAGTGAGACCCACCACCAGTCGTCACTTAGTGGAGTCTTCTGCAGATGGTAGCAGACAAGTGTCATAGAGTTCCAAGAGGACTAGACCTATAGGTGGATGACCACAAGATTCAAGTTTAGTTGTGTGGGGCACCTAAGGCAGCGTCCATCATTCCAGGAGCGGGCAGTGTTATGCATGCGGTGGGTAGGGTCACATGGCTCGTGACTGTCTGACCCGTCGTACGGATGATCAGAAGATGATCAAATAACCACCCAGTTAGATACAGATATTCAACCAAGGAGGTCCGTAGGGAGCATACAGACATGGTAGAGGAGCTGGCCATGCAACTGGCGGTGGTCGAAAATTTGAGATGTTACCACCACCACCACCATGTGGTCCACCCCGACAATAGGGAGCTGGAGGACTGGGGTGAGCTCAGCTCCAAGCAGTTTAGGCCTACGACCATGGATCTCTAGAGATGATATGAGGTATGATCTATGTCTACACCCCTTAGCTAAAGTACTTATAGACACAGGTGCGAGCCATAATTTTATTTTCACTACCCTCGTTCGGACCTCGAAGATTTCGACGGATCTGTTGGATCGATCCTTACAGCTAGAGACTCCTACAGGAGTGGATTTTAAGGATTACGCACTGGTGATGGTAGTGAGAACTTACTCTAGGAGGCGAGAGATTCATCTAGGATCTCCTGGTAGTGGCTTCGAGGCCTTAAGGCGTCATCTTGGTTATGGACTGGTTATCTACAGACCATGATCAGATTGACTATATTAGGCACAAAGTGCGGTGTGTCCACACAGATTGGGCCAGGTTTACCTTCACCGGCGAGAAGGGAGCCTTTTCAGCACTGGATAGAATTACCTATAGAAGAGTGCAGCCGATCACTCATCATTTTCTGGCCTTACCATCAAATCAGTTGATGAGGAGAGTCTGAGTTATCCTGTAGTGGTGGAACAGTATGCGGATGTCTTCCCTGATTACATTCCGGGTCTACCTCCTCACAGATAGGTGGAATTTTACATTGAATTGTACCCTGGGATGACACCTATATCTAAACCAGCGTATTGAATGGATCCCACGGAGCTTCGTGAGTTGTGAGTACAACTAGAGGAATTTCAGGGGAATGGATTCATTCGGCCTAGTGTTTCTCCTTAGGAATCCCAGATTTTGTTCACCAAGAAGGCGGATGGGAGATTGAGACTTTGTGATGATTATCTACGCCTGAAACAGGTGATCGTGAAGAACAATTATGCACTAATGGGGATTGATTACCACTTTTATTAGATGAACTGAGCACGATGGTTCTCGAAGATAGACCTCAAATCAGGCTATCACCATCTAAGAGTATGAGACGAGGATGTGCAGAAGACGGCTTTCAGATGTCGTTATGGCCATTAAGAGTTCTTGTTTATGCCATTCGGTGTAACCAACACTCCAGTAGTGCTCATGGGACTCATGAACATGATCTTTCATCCATACCTTGATCTCTTTGTAGGAGTCTTCATCGATGGAATTTTGATCTACTCGACTACTAAGGAGGAGCATTCCTATCATTTTCAGGTAGTACTGGACACACTCCGAGAGAACCATCATTAAGGTAAGATCTCAAAGTTCCAGTTCTATATCTGACATGTTCACTTTCGGGGACATGTCATCTTGGATGTTGGAGTTGTAGTGGATCCAGTGAAGATTGAGGCGGTACTTTCTTGGGAGCCACCCATGAGTGTTATGGAGGTACGAAGTTTCCTGGTTTTGGAAAGATACTACCAGATAATTGTACATGATTTCTCTAGAGTTTCAGCACCATTATCAACATAGATGAAGAAGGGGAAACCCTTCTTGTGTTTGGAGATATGCCATCTGAGTTTTTTGGATCTAAGGTAGAGGCTGACTAGTTCCCCCTTCTTGAGTCTTCCAGAGGAGGGCATTGGGTAAGTAGTCTACTGCGATTCATTAGGGACCAGGATCAGATGTGTGCTGATGCAGGAACAAGTAGTTATCTCATATGGTTCTCGACAGGTGAGACAGCATGAGCAGAACTATGATACCCATGAATTTGAGTTAGTAACAGTGGTTTTCGTCTTGAATATGTGGCAACACTATTTGATGGGAGAACGTTTTTCATTATACTCTTATCACAAGAATTTCATGTATATATTGTCTTAGAAAGACCTGAACATGAGACAATGACATTTGCTTGAGTTCCTCTAGGACTATGACTTCGAGATAGTCTATAATCCTAGGAAGGGGAACATTTTAGTAGATTCACTTAGTATGAGGTATGGTATACGACTTCTAGGTGACGCGATGTAGTAGATGGCCACATTGAAGATATGCTTTGTGGATCGGGATGGAGTAGTTTCTCTTCAGTCTCTTACAGTCACTCCCCCACCTCTTCACTGAGTCAGGGAGGCGCAGCATGGGGACGCTAACTATGAGGCTCGACATGCTCAGATGTTCATGGGGTAGGCACCTGATTGATTTTTTAAATGTTGGGAGCATGTCATCCTCTTCAGATAATGTACCACGGTACCAGTATCACATCAAGAGGAAGTGTTGAAGAATTTCCACACATCCCCTCAAGAGGTACATCCAGGAGTGGAAAATATGTACCAGGATCTCCGACAATAGAACTGGTGGACGAGAATGAATAAATTAGTAGTAGAGTTTTTCCCTCTGTGTCTCACTTGTCCGTAAGTGAAGGCGGAGCATCATGTACCAGCATGAATGGTTCAGCCTTTGGAAGTCCCAAAGTGGAAGTGGGATGGGATATCTATGGACTTTGTGATATGATTTCCACGTAAATCCAGAGGTCATTACTATATCTTGGTGATTTTTGACCGACTCGCTATTTCATCCCACTTCCTACTGATTAGAGAGTAGGGTTCAGTAGAGTGCTTGGGAAGCCTCTATGTGCATGAGGTTTTGCGGCTACATGGAGTACCCTCGATGATTGTCTTCGATCGTGATACCCGTTTCACTTTCTGGATATGGAAGGGGTTTCATGAGGCTTTTGGGACACAACTTTATTTGAACACCGCCTTCCTTCCTCAAATGTATGGCTAGACTAAGCGGACCATTCAGACTCTTGAGGACATGCTGCGTTCTTGTGTCCTCGACTTCAGTCATAGCTAGGAGGATCACTTTCCTTTAGTAGAGTTTACATACAACAACAGCTATCACTCCACAATTGGGATGAAACCTTTTGAGGCATTGTAAGAGTGACATTGCAGATCACCATTGTGCTGGACTGACCTAGGAGAGTTAGCACTAGTGGGACTAGAGATGGTATGGGCTACTATAGAGAAAGTGCAGATCATCTAGGAGTGGATGAAGACTACACAAAGCATGCATAAGTCCTTTGCCGACAATAGATGGAGACCTATGTAGTTCGAGGATGGTAACCATGTCATTCTATGGGTCTCACCCTGACAGGGTTTGCAGATATTTGGACGAGGTGTAAAGTTATCTCTGAGGTTCATCAGACCCCTGCAGGCCCTCAGTAAAGTTGGTGAGGCGGCTTACAACCTAGCTCTTTCACCTCAGTTGCACCGGGTGCACGACGTCATCCACGTCTCCCATTTGAGAAGATACGTGGACGACCCTTCTCACATCATCGACCATGGAATGCTATACATCGATGATGGGGATACATTTTCGGAGGTTCCAGTTGATATTGAGGACTGACTAGAGCAGGTCCTTCATTAGCGGTCGGTACCTCTGGTGCGAATTCGCTGGCAGCACAGGAACCTCTAGGAGAGCACATGGGAGCGGGAGGATCAGATTCATGCTCATTACCCCCACATGTTTTCCAAGTTTTTTTAGGTGGATTACAGGGACTTAAAGACCTGATTTGGGGAGAATGTAAAGACCTAGAAATTCCATGTTATTTTTTTAATTAAATGAGAATTTTATGAGGCTGTGAAAATTGACAGCGCATGATTCTGAGGCCTAGATGCCCAAAATGAATTTCAGAACTTTTTTTCATGTAGGTTTAGTAAATGTGAGAGAATTTTTTTGAAACATTTCAACCAATGATTAAAATTGAAATCTGATGGCACCGTTGAACTCACAATACCGATATTCACTTATGGAGAACTTCACATCGATCGTAGTGGCTCGAGAGTGAAAGATTTTTTTTTGATTTTCGTGAAATAATAAAATAAAATAAAAATGTCTAACATTTTAATTTTTGAAACCCCTTAACATGGGTTATGGAGGTGGGGACCACCGATCCCAAAAGATCCCAATTTGAATTTAAGGGTGGGTACCACCAAAACCCCCTAAACTCCTTCTTTAATGTGGAGATTACTCTTGAACTTCCCTTTAATGGAAGATAACCTTTGGTATCTTACCACATTAATGGTTCCAACCAAATCTTAATTAATTTCATCAATTTAATTTTGTGCCAACAATTAAATTGATGAAACACCACATATTGGTTACTTTTATTTTTTTGGTGGAATTGGGAGAAATTATTGGAAGAGGAGGATCTTGGAGGAATTATTCTTATCCAACGAAGAACACTCCTCCAAGGAAGAATTCTGACACACAAATTTGACTTCTTCCTCGGGACATCCTCTAATGTGGAACGTCCTCAACAGTGACGAACCGACGAACAAGCTCGGCATCGGAGGTGTGTGGTGGGCACGACAAATATCGACATCTTCAAATTATTTCTCACGCCAAAAACAACGAAGCATTGAGGTAGTGGTTTAATTATGTGTGATTATTTTTCCCATGTTATTCCCTTATAAAAATAAGAATGAGGATCATCTCTCTAACAAGAATATCCACAGATGATTTTCTTTACAGGTTTGGGAATAATCAATTGCGGGATGTTTTAGGGTTTGACGTTCTTCATTCAAGTTTCTTTTGAACATCTTGCTACCGCTCTATTGTGGAGGGTGTGGGCAAAAAAAACATGGCCCTACCCCTCCGTCGTTCTTCATGAATGGTGTGTTCTTCATGATGGAAGAAGGAGGCTTTATGCCATGACAATAAATGAAGAGCGGTCGGCCGAACCAGCCACCGACGAAGGAGCAGTGCGCGATCGTGCCGCGCAGAGAGGACGGCTCACCAACCAGCTTGTTGTGGCAGACCACCGCACCACGGCCGCCCCGCAGCCTCCTCTGCCCTGTGCGGCCTGCCGCCTCCACGAAACTCATAGACTTTTCTGCTCTACGGCCCTGCGGACTATGCAGCCACTGCGGTCTCTGCCTCCCCGCTGCGTCTGCGGCCACCGCGGCCTCTGCATCCCCGTGGCCTCCCCTAATCCATGACCTGCATCCCTCCACGGCCTCTGCCACCCCACGGAACCTAAAGCCTCTACGGCCCCTGCGGCCTCTGTGCAGGACGGACCACCCATCGTGGGTCGTGCTGCCCAGCACGGGCCAGGGCGGACCCAATGGTTTGGTTCGAGTCGACCCGAATCGGGTTGGCCCAGGATGGGTCGGCCGGGTTGGACCAGACCCAGACCCAATTTGACCCATTTATGCTCTTTTGGCCATTACTTTGGCACCAGATGTATGTTTGAAAAACCATCTATGGTGCCTGAAACCATAGAGCAAGATGGTCCCTTTGGTATAACCCACATGCGATTTGGATAAAGTTGGGTTACGGTCTGGTTGGATCGAGCACGAATCCAACTGGGCCCTTGGGACTAAAAGGCGAATAACTTAGAGACCGGGCATCCGATTGATGCATCATCTATTGCCTTGATACCCTTAAGACCTTGCGGTCCTTTGGGTTACTTTTTCATGGTACTTAGTGGAAGTTGGAGTATCGACTAGTGGACTAAGGAGTGTACCCTCCTAGAGACGAGCAAGATTAGTGCAGGAACCCAGTAGGTAGCTATGACGTGAAGAATGAATAGTGATCATGTGTGGGTCAACACCGAGAAATCCTATGTGGGTCAGTACCGAGTGATCTTGTGTGGGTCAGCACCTAGCGATCTTGTGTGGGTCAACACCGAGCGATTGTGTTTGGGTCCGAACTGAGTGATCTTGTCTGGGTCAGCACCGACCAATCCTGTGTGGTTCAGCATTTAGGGATCATTCGTGGGTCTTCCTCCTAACAGGATAAGATGATTCAGTAGTTACATCTAATCACCTCTACTTATGTACCTAATTTATACATGGTGTGAGATGAGTATGTACCTTGTGGAACTTTTTTTCATGGTAATACCTTGGTTGTATTCTTCTGTGTGGCGTACCTGTGTGGTACTTACCTTCGTTGTATTCCTTCCTTTCTTGAATAGTTGAGCTTTGGGATTTTAGTTGGACTCTATGTTTTCTTCATGATTGAGATGGTTATACTTGATATATTAGCTATATGTATGGACATATACATAAGTAGGGTTTCCAGTTGATTTCATGCCTTGTAGTTTATCCTTGGTGGATTGATTGAGACCTTAAGGGTCTTGGGGTTCCTAGTGAGTATTGTTATACTCACCCATGCACAGGATATGCTCGCACTTCATTGTGTTTGGTGTAGATGACGGACAACGCTGACTGAGGACGAGAGTACCAGGACTGGAGGTAGCTTGGAGGTGGACCTTAGACGAGGCATACTGCATAGACAATAGATCAAGAGTTGTACCTACCCTTCAGGCAGGATCTTTGGCAGGTGTTCACAAGATCTGTTCCAGTTTACTTGTACTTTCAGTTTCTTGTACTTTCCATTTGTGCATGTATTATATCCTCGTTTACTTTCTATACTCACTATGGTTACTATTTTGTTTACTGGAGTTTTTATCTTTTTGTGTTGTTGGTTGCGTGTGTTTATAGTTTATAAAGGCAATGTCATCCTAATTTTTAGGGAATACTCCTTCAGTGCTAGTTGCCAGCCCCTAGCCTATGGAAGGCTGGCTTGGGGTAGTCACAGCACGGGCCCCGGGGGATGGTTCATGAAAAATTGGTATCAGAGAAGTCGGTTATACCATAGAACATAAGACTCTAATATTTATTTTTAACGGAAATAGATTTATGTGTAGTAAGTGTGGTTATCTGTTTAGTGAATCCAGTGTCGGTGCGTCACCTAATGTATCCATACACCATGACCGTGAATTCTGATTTCTGACTCAGTGTATGAAAATACTGATTACGTCAATGTTTTAAAAAGTTTTCTTTGTGATATTTGGAGTCATATCACTAGGTATAACTTATTTTCCGTGGCACACCTATTTCTTTTTAGGATTCCTCCACGTTGACAACTTGTTAGTGTTCTGGGTATAGTACGCACTGATATCCCACCAAGCGACGAGGCCTCGGTGCAGGGCCCGCTTCTAGAAGAGGCACCAGCAGAGGCACCAAAAGTATAATTATCTGTAGGGAAACCAATGCCACTAGCCCCAACAGCATAGGGTGGATGCTACTTGAGTGTGTTGCATGAGTTCTAGCGCCAGAGCCTACCCAGGTTTAGGGGAGAGACAGACCCACATGCGACTGAGGATTGGATGGAGGCTGTGGTGAGAGTCTTTCGACTGGTAGGGACACTAGATGATCACATGGTGATCCTTTCCACCAGCCTTCTATAGGCAGTAGCAGGCAAGTGGTAGAGCCTGATGCTCCAAGTTCACAATGAGGTGATGCTTCTCTAGGCAGATTTCAAGAGCCTGTTTCGAGAAGAGTTTATTCTAGTGACTCTTCATGCAATGCGCATATAGGAGCTACTTCATCTACAGTAGGGAAGCATGACTATAGATAATTACTCAGTGAGCTTCACTGAAATCTCTCAATACTCCACTGATACGGTGTGGGACCTGTTCATTAGGGCCCGAACCATTGAGTAGGGACTCAAGTGGGGGATCAGAGATTTGATGATTTTTCTTAGCATCACAATGCAGACATGGGTGTTAGAGAGAGCCCTCTTACTGGAGTGTTTCCTTGCTGAGAAGTCACCAGCAGTGAGACCCACCACCATCATCACGTAGTGGAGTCTTCTGCAGCTGGCAATAGAAAGATGTCACAGAGGTCAAAGCGGACCAGACCTAGAGGTGGAAGACCGTAGGATTCAGGGTAGGTTGTGCGGGGGAACCAGAGGTAGATCCAGTCATTCCTGGAGAAGGCAGTGTTACGCATGCAGCAGGCAGGGTCACGTGGCTCGTGACTGTCCGACCTGCCATATGGATGATCAGAAGATGGTCGAAGGACCACCCCAAAAGAGACAGAGGTTCAACCGAGGAGGTCTGTAGGGAGCAGGAGGACATGGAAAAGGAGCTGGTCATGTAACTGGCGGTGGGAGACGATTCAAGATGTTACCGCCACCACCACCAGGTGGTCCACCCCAACCACAAGGAGCTAGAGAATAGGGGTGAGCTCAACTCCAGGTAGCTGAGACCTATGACCATGGTTCTTCAAAGATGATACAAGGTACGATCTGTTTCTACTCCACCTAAGTTGAAGTACTTATATACACATGTTCTAGTCATTGTTTTATTGTCATTACCCTCGTTCTGAGCTCAATGATTATGAAGGATAATTTGGCACGATCCTTATGTCTATAGAATCCTACGAGAGTGTATTCAATGATTACACACTGGTGCTGGAAATGCAATCATACACTAGTAGGCGATAGATTTGGCTAGGATCTCCTAGTAGTGGCATCGAGGACATACAACTTTATCTTGGGTATGGACAAGTTATCTACAGTCCATGCCCAGATTGACTATATTTGGCACAAAGTGCGGTCTGTCTGCATGGATGATACCAGGTTTACCTTTACCGGTGACAAATGAGACTTTGTAGCACAGGATGGACCTACCCATAGGAGAGTGCGGACGATCACTCATCAGTTGGCTAGCCTTACCCTCAAAGCAGTTGATATGGTGTGTCTGAGTTATCCTGTAGTGGTGGACCAGTATACAGATGTCTTCTCTGATGATGTTTTGGGCCTACCTCCTCGCATAATGGTGGAATTGTACATTGAATTTTACCCCTGTATGAAACCTATATCTACACCAACGTATCGGATGGCTCCCACAGAGCTTCGTGAGTTGCAGGTAAAGATAAAAGACTTGTATGGGAAGGGATTCATTTGGCCCAGTGTTTCTCCTTAGGCAGCCACGATTTGTTTCACCAAGAAGGTTGATGGGAGTTTGAGACTTTTTGTTAACTGCAAGCACCTGAACCAGTTGATCATGAAGAACAAGTACCCACTTCTGGGGATTAACGACCACTTTGATCAGCTGAAGGGGGAATGATGGTTCTTGAAGATAGACCTCAGATCAGGCAATCACCAAATCAATGTACGAGATGAGGACATGCAGAAGATGCCTTTCAAATGTTGGTAAGACCATTAAGAGTTCTTGGTTATGAAATTTGGTGTAACCAATTATACATCCATTTTCATGAGACTCATGGATAGGATCTTTCAGCCATACCATGATCTCTTTGTAGTAGTCTTCATCGACGACATTCTTTCTACTTGACTACTGAGGCGGAGCATGCCTATCATTTGCATGTAGTACCAGACACACTCAAAGAGAACCAACTTTATGGTAAGCTCTTGATGTTCCAGTTTAGGATATGAGAGGTTTATATTATGGTACACGTAATCTCAGAGGCTAGAGATGCAGTGGATCCATCAAAGATTGAGTTGATACTTTCTTGGGATCAACCTAGGAGTGTGACAGAGGTACAAAGTTTCTTGGGTTTGGCCAGATACTACTAGAGATTTATAACAGATTTCTCCAGAGTTGCAGAACCTTTATCAGCATTGACGAAGAAGGGGCAGCTATTCATTTGGTCGGAGAGATGACATCAGAGTTTTTCAGGGATGACGTAGAGGCTGACTAGCACCCCCATCTTATGGATTCTAGAGGAGGGAATTGGGTACGTAGTCTACTATAACGCATTAGGGAATGGGCTTATATGTGTCCTAATATACGAGCGAGCAGTTATCAAATATGGTTCTCAACAACTGAGACAACATGACAAGAACTACGCTACCAATGACCTGGAGTTAGCAGTAGTGGTATTCTACTTGAATATACGGCGACACTATCTAATGGGAGAATGTTTTACAGTATACTCTGATCACAAGAGTTTCAGGTATAACGTCTCTCAGAATGACATGAACCTGAGATAAAGACGTTGTCTTGGGTTCTTCCAGGGCTATGACTTCGAGATAGTCTACACTTCTGGGAAGGGGAACGTTGTAGTAGATTCGCTCAGTAGGAGTTCTGGTATACAACTACTAGGCGAGGCGAAAGAGTAGTTGGCCACTTTGCAGATATCCTTTGTGGATCAAGATCGAGTAGTTTCTCTTTGGTATCTTACAGTCACTCCCCAATTCTTTTGCGAGTTAGGGAGGCACAACATGGGGACACTGACTATGAGGCTCGACGTGCACAGATATCCACAGGGT
Organism: Viscum album; assembly: GCA_963277665.1. NCBI lineage: Eukaryota > Viridiplantae > Streptophyta > Magnoliopsida > Santalales > Viscaceae > Viscum > Viscum album. The sequence goes on from OY728158.1 coordinate 466,819,610, forward strand.
AGGAACCTGATGGATTTTCTAAAGGTGGGGAGCACGTCATCCTCATTTGAGAATGTACCCTGGTACTAGTATCACTTCAAGAAGAAGTGTGGAGGGTGTTCCACCCATCCCCTCTATAGGTACGTACAGAAGTGGAAAAGATGTACTATGATCTCCAATGACAACATTGGTGGCTTGGAATGAAGAAAGTAGTAGCATAGTATGTCTCTCTATGCCTCACTTGTTAGCAAGTGAAGGCGGAGCATCAAGTACCAGCAGGCTTGGTTTAGCCTTTGGAGGTTCTAGAGTGGTAGTGGGATGGGATATCCATGGAATTCATCATAGGACTTCCACACACATCCAGAGGTCATGACTCTATCTGGGTGATCATCAAACGACTCACCAAGTTGGCCGACATCCTACCGATCAGAGAGAAGGGTTCAGTAGAGAACTTGGAATGCCTCTATGTGCATGAGGTTTTGTGGCTACATGGAGTTCCCTCGATGATTCTCTCTGATCGTGATACTCGTTTCACTTTCTGGTTATGGAAGGGGTTGAAGGAGCCTTTTGGGATGCAGCGTCGTTTGAGCACCACCTTCCATCCTCAGACAGATGGTCAGACTGAGTGGACCATTCAAACACTCGAGGACATGATAATTGCTTGTGCCCTCAACTTTAGTCACAACTGGTAGGATCACTTTCCTTTGGTGGAGTTTTCATACAACAACATCAATCACTCCACCATTAGGATGGATCTTTTTGAGGCGTTGTACGAGCGACCTTGCAGATCACCTTTGGGCTGGACTAACCCAGGGGAGTCAGCAATTGTTGGAAGAGAGATGGTAAGGGATACCACAGAGAATGTGTAGATCATCCAGGATCAGATGAAGTCTACACAGAGTAGGCAGAAGTCATATGCCGATAAGAGACAAGGACCTCTATAGTTCAAGGACGGTGACCACATCTTTCTACGGGTCTCACCCCGATGAGGTTTGCGGAGATTTCTCCAAGCTGGAAAGTTATCTCTGAGGTTCATCGGACCCTTCTAGATCCTCAATAGAGTTGGAGAGGTGGATTACCACCTAGATATTCCACCTCAGTTTCCCCGGGTGCACGACATATTCCACATATCCCAACTGAGGAGATACGTTCATGACCCTTATCACATCATCGACCACAGCGAGATAGACATCGACGTTGGGGTGACATTTTCAGAGGTTCTAGTTGAGATTGAGGATCGATAGGAGAAAGTCATTTCTAGGAAATTGATACCTCTGTTAGGAGTTCGCTGGAAGGACGAGAACCTCAAGGAGAGCACATGAGAGTAGGAGGTTCAGATTCATGGTCAGTACCCTCACTTGTTTTCTTTGTTCTGTAATGTGGCTTACGGGGACATAAATCCTTGAGGTGGGGATAACAAAAGGACCTTGAAATTCCATGTACTTTTTTAATAATTAAATGGAAGTTTTACGAGTCCGCAAAAATTTACGCTGCGTGATTCTGAGGCCTGATGTTCCTAGAATGAATTTCTGAACATTTTTTTCGGGAACATTTAGTAAACATGCGAGAATTTTATTGTAAATTTTCAACCGGTGCTCATAATTGAAATATGAGGTAACCTTTTAACTCACAGTGCTGATAGTTTCTTAAGGAGGCCTTCACCTTGATCACAGTGGGTCGATAGTGAAAGTTAATTTTTGTGATTTTCGTGAAAGAATAAAATAAAATAAAAATGTCTAACATTTTTATTTCCGAAACCCCTCAACATGGGTTATGGAGGTGGGGACCACCGATCCCAAAACCTCTCAATTTGAATTTAATGGTGGGGACCACCCAAACCCCCTAATCATCTTCTTAAATGTCGATATAACTCTTGAAATTTCCTTTAAAGGGATATAACCTTTGGTATCCTCCCTCTTTAATGGTGCCAACCACATCTTAATTAATGAAATAATGTTAATTTTGTTCCAACAATTAAATTTATGAAACACCACATATTGGCCACTTTTCTTTTTGGGTGGAATTGGGAGAATAGATTAGAAGAAGAGAACCCTGGAGGAATTATTCTTCTCCAATGAAGAACGCCAAAAAACGACTTTGACTTCTTCCTTGGGATATCCTCCAACATGGAATGTCTTCAACTACGATGAACTAACGAATGAGCTCGGGATCGGTGGTGTGTGGCATGCACGATGAATGTCGACATATTCGAATTATTTCTCATGCAAACATCAACGAGCCTTCGAGGAAAAGGTTTAATTATGTTTGATTATTGTTTCCCATGTTTTTCACTTCTAAAACAAAGAATATAGATCAACTCTCTAACTTTTTGATATGGAGATGATTTCTTTGCAGGTTTTAGAATAATCAATTGTGAGACATTTTAGGGTTTGGAATTCTTCATTCAAGTTTTTGTTGAGCCGCTCGCTACCACTCTACGCGGAGGGTGCGGGACAAAAAATAAAGCCCAACCTGTCCTTTGTTCTTAATGAATGGTGTGTTCTTCATGATAGAAGAAGGAGGCTTTCTGCCACGCCGATGAACGTAGAGATGCCGAATGAACCGACTGCCAGTGAAGGCGTGGCGCGCAGTCACGCCGTGTGGAGAGGACGACTGGCCAACTAGCCAACCCCGGCGGACCGCAGCACTACGGCCGCCCTGCAGCCTCTGTGGCCCCACACCACCCACTTTCTCCATAGCTTCTCAGCCCCCGTGGACTCTACTACCCATGCGACCACCGCTGCTACACGGCCTCCAAAGCTTCTGTGGTCTCCACTGCTCCGTGACCTTCAATACCCCGTGACCACCGTGGCCCCACGCAGCTCCCACAGCCTTCACAGCCCCCGCGGCCTCCATGGCCCCCAAAGCCTCCGCATGAGCCAGGTCAGACCCAGTGAGTCAGTCCGAGTTGACCCAAACCCGGTCATCCCAGGCTGGGTCGGGCCGGGTCAGTCCGACCAGTTCAGACTAGACCCAGACCCACTTCAACCCATTTACGCTCTTTCGTCCATAACTTTGGAACCGAATGTCAGTTTGAAAAACTGTCTACATCGCCAGAAACCATGGAGTGAGACGGTCCCTTTGGTATATCCCACTTGATATTTTCATAATGTTGGGTTACGGTTGGGTTGGATCTAGCACGAATCCAATCGGGCCCTTGATACTAGAAGGAAAATAACTTACAGATCGAGCATCTAATTGACACGCCATCTGTTGCGTTGAGACCCCTAAGAGATGGCGGTCCTTTGGTTTACTTATTCATGGTACTTCATTGTAGTTGGAGTATCGACTAGTGGCGTAAGGAGAGGAGCCTCTCAGAGACAAGGAATCTTAGTGCGAGAACCTAGTAGATGGCTATGACATGAAGAATGAATAGAGATCCTATTTGGGTCAGCACCGAGCGATCCTGTGTGGGTCAGCACCAAGTGATCTTGTGTGGGTTAGTACCTAGCGATCATGTGTGGGTCCGCACCGAGCGATACTGTGTGTGTCAGCACTGAGCGATCCTGTGTCGGTCAGAACCAAGAAATCCTATGTGGGTCAGTAGTTAGCCATTCTTGGTGGGTCTACCTCCTAACAATGTAAGAAGATTCAGTAGTTACATCTAATCATCACTAGTTTTATACCTAAGCTATACCTTGTGTGAGCTGAGTCTATACATTGTGGTACAATCCTTCATGGTAATACCTTGGTGGTATTCTTTTGTGTGGAGTACCTTTGCGGTACTTACCTTTATGGTATTATTTCGTTTTTGGAATAGTTGAGATTTTGGATTTAAGATGGGCTCCTTGTTTTCCTCATGATTGAAATGGGTATACTTGATAACTTAGGTATATGTATGGGCATATACCTAAGTAGGGTTGTCAGTTTATTTCATGCCTTATGGTTTATCCTTGGTGGATTTTGTGAGAACTTGAGGGTCTTGAGGTCCCTACTAAGTATCATTATACTCACCTCTGCACGGGTTATACCTGTACTTCATTGTGTTTGGCGCAGATGACAGATAGTGCTGACTGAGGTTGAGAGTACCAGGTTTAGACGTAGCTCAAAGGTGGACCTTAGACGAGGCATACAACAGAGATGACCGATCGAGAGCTGTACCTACCCTTCATATAGGATCATTGGAAGGTGTTCACAGGAGCTATTTCAGTTTACTTGTACTTTCAGTTTCTTGTACTTTCAATTTGCGCTTGTATTATGGCCTCTTTTACTTACTGTACTCACTCTATTTACTATTCAATTTACCTGAGTTCCTATCTTAATGTCTGATTTGTTGCATGTGTTTACAGGTTATAAAGGCAATGCCTTCCCAGGTTTTAGGGAATACACCTTCGATGCTAGTCGCCAGCCCATAACCTATAGAAGGTAGGCTTGGGGTAGTCACGGCACGGGCCATGGGGAATGGGTCATGATAATAGAATAGGTCACCTAAGTCATATGAATGATCTTTAGAGCACCACATTAGAGAATCCATATCACCAAAACAACCGTACGTTTCAATCACCTCACATCACTGTAAATTCTCTACATAACCACTAAACATCACCTCCACAACACATAAAAACTACTGCATAACATAATTAACACACATCAGCACTATCACAAATCACAACCACCACACATCACCACCACCCACATCACCACTAGTTCAAAATCTCCCATATCTCATCCAATAATAACAACCCATCACATTACTATCCAACAAATTTCAAAACCCATATGATAACCATTTTCATTTCACAACAACCAATATTAAACAATACAACACAATAAGAGAAACCAAAAAATTCATCATAACCCGGATCTCACAATTTAGTTTTAATGGATCATATTAAACTACATCATTATTTTGGATTGGTATTGTCACCCAATTCAAGATTACCATGGTCATCCAATTCACTAGTATAATATACATTATTTTCATTTTATTTAGGGGTGATCAAATAATCAGTGTTTTAAGGTTCTTATATACATACAAACTAAAAAATAAGAAACAAAACTAACAATTAGGATATTTTTAAATGGAAACAACAATGTATAATTTCAATAGAAATGACATCATAGAATTAAAACATTTTATTTCACTATATTATTATAAATTATATATTTATCCTATTCAAAATCAATAATAATACAACCATTACTACCAACTCAATGTAAGGAAGAAATATGGATTCCATACACATCCATAAAAAAGGTGAGAACAAAGATCCCCTATATTAAATAAGCTTTCAGATTATCTATACACATTGTAGAGAAAGATGAAAAAACTAGAATCCAAAACCATAATTGGAAAAATCATATGAATTTGGATCACATTAATGGATAATAAAAAAATAAATCTCAAATTATTTTAAACTAGGAAAAATCACTACTATGAATACTTAAAAGAAGAATTAAAGGAAATAAGGGAAAAGGAGAATAAATCACCATTTATTTTCAATTATTAACCTCTGTAATACAAGTGTGAAATCATAAGGAATAGAGCTGAATGATATCCCAAAATTTCAAAGGGTTTAGCCAATGTTTGAGGGAAATGAGGGATAAGTGAAATAAATAAGGTGAGCCAGGATTTTTATAAACATGTTAGAAAACACTACATTTACATAGTGAATTACATGTTCACATCATGATTTTATATATATAGTGACATTTTAATCCATTAAAGTTATTCAGGTCATGAAAACTTCAACTTCCAAACTCGATGAAAATCTACCAATTTTTATTACTTCATATCCTCGATTTGATTCCCACCATGAATTATCTTTTCTTATAATGAGTTAATTGGTCATAGAACCCCCATCCAAAGCTCAGAATGTGAATAACCTACATCCTATAGTGATCCAACCTACCATGATGTGAATATATACTCACATCATGACATTCCATTAATAGAATGGTTATAGATCATATTCATTAAACCCTCATCTAGACTCCTATGAACACCTAAAACTAAAAAATAGATAAATTAGTAAGATAAAAAAGCACATGCCACTAAAAAATACTGAAAATATCTTTGAATATTTAGTGAAAATTTTAATTCAAATTCAAATGTAACTAAGGGATGTTAATTGAAAAATAGTATCAAAATTAGAATTTTATAACTTTTAAAAAAATAAAATTTGAAAGTGAAAAATTCTTTAAATATTTACTCAAAAAGAGATTGAAATAAAACTAGATTTAAGTGGAATTATTAGAAATTCTATAAAAACATGGAATATAAAAAAAATACAAATATGATGTCTAAGACATGTAATATTAACATATTTCAACTTTTAAAAAAATTTATTTTTAGAGTTATGAGTTTTATAAATACTATTTTTCATATTGGAGGCTTTGGTCTCATATAAATATTATTTTGATTTCATTTTTATAATTAATAAATGTCTATAGTTTATGGAAATAAAATTCTATGGTATAGATAGAAAACTAAATAGATAAATGTTTATATACTGTAAAAAATTTCTATAATGAAGGTTGAAATACATTTAAATCATTCGAAGAGGTTTGTAGAATATGTGACAAACCAAGTATGTTTACTAAATAGTTTTAAACCATGATTCCTACACAACATGGTATAAAATATTAAGCTAAAATATCTCAAATTAAGAAAGATAATGGGAAGAATAAGGAAATTGTTTTGAGGATACATATATATAATAAAAAAGAGAAAATCCAAAAAATATGGATAGTGGATTATCCTATCATTTGATGAGTGGTTTTAAGAACATGAATGTGTCTTAATAATTAAAATAAAGGATTCAAGAAATTTTATAATGATGGGTCACTAAAAATTAGATAATATAAAATAATTTAGAATATGGTATTCCAAAATAATGAATGTGGTGTGTAGAATCTGAATGATGTATTTTTTAGGGGGAAGACAATGGACAAAAGGTAATATGATTCAAAATGATGAAATCGTGAAGAAGAATATTCCACACAAGAAGAAAAAGGAAGTTATTGTGAAGAAATTAGATACTTATAATTAAAAAGTTTGTATAAAAACATTTACACTCAATAATAAGTATGAATAATTAATCTCATATAAAATATATTATAAAATGATATATGAAGAAGGTTCATCACTTTCAAGACCACTGTGTAAATGTTCTAGATGTAATTCTTATATAAAGGGAATAATGTATAAAATGTAACTCCGCGATCTTGGTTACCCAGAGTTAATGCATTATATTATTAAATTATAATGATTATAAGAAATAAAATTATGAAGGGTATATAATTTTTGTGCCAGTGGAAATACTAGATAAAAACATAAGTTTTACATTGAATATTGAAATGGAAATCAACATATTATACTCTCTAAAAACTCTCATATCTAATAGTATATCCCTACAGATCAATCATAATATATTTCTTCGGATTATGGGGAAAAATGAAACATAATAAAGTGGTGAGATTAGATACTCTATAGGGATTATATAGTGGAAGCAATCGTAAATAAGATAAAATTATTAAGGCAAGGTATAAAATAGAAAAAAATGACTTTTAAACATAAAATTATAGATAATATGGAAAGAATAAGTCAAATATTACCATTTAAACATCCACATGCATAATCTGAATAATCACATGTAATGTTACTCACAAAACTGGTAAATACATAATGTTGGAATTCATAACATTACTATCAAGGCCTCATGCCAAGACCATAAATAACCATTCCCTCAAGGCCTCATTCCAAGACACTAGTTTATCTCATTAGACATACTGATGCATCGAGGGGCTATAATAGGACCCACCCATCACTTACCAAGTACAATTCATTCCCCACATGAAATTTGTGAGATATAACATAAACATTCGTATAAAAACAAGAATATGAAATGTCAGTACATTAACCATAAACCATAAATGATATAAAAATTAAACATACCCAGTCAATCATATCATAAAAACTTCAATACAATACAGAATTTTTTATCATAATAAATAATCCTCAATCAACCATAAAATCCAACAAAGGATGTTGACATAGATAAAATAATCTAATAAATTCATTAAAACACTTTGAGAGAAATATCTTTTTTTACATTGAAATTATTTAAAAGATGCAAAATAAAAAATGAAAAATATTCATATAAAAACAAAATTGTAATCTTATATGGAAAGATTCAAAATAGTAAGGAATCATAACAGCGGAAAATATCCACTCACATCATATAAGTTTTAAAAACACACTTTCATTAATTTCTCGATAAGGTCTTGAAGTACCTCATTTCAAAAATGAAAAAAGAATCCTTTAAAAATGTTTCAAAAAATTTAAACATTGGTAAAAATCAATTTAAAATATTTTCAATAATATTTTTATACACATTTTAAGAACCATGAAAGTGGATGATAATGATTTCCGAATACATACTTATATATAAACAATCTTAGATAATAAATAGATTTGGAAATTAACCCTTACCTTGTACTTTCCTTTAGTAATGGGTGTGTTAACATATTTTATAATGGTTAAATTATTTTACTAAATTAAACTAGTACCATATCCTTATTTATTATATTATATATGATCCTCTTATATCATTTTGTTAACAGTATTTCAGTATTACCATTATTTTTTGTATTAACTGCTTCATTTTCCCATTCCAATTTTTCTGTTTAAGTAATATTTGTTATGAATATGATGAATTTTATTCATATATAGAATGATATTAAGTTCATAATAATTATTTTTACTCATCATATAAATTTTATAATCATTATTTAATGGTCAACATGGAGAATGAATCTCACAACGTCGTGGAGATGGTAAGTCATACATATGAACGAACAACAATATCATTCCCTTGATGGTTAAATGGTATAGAATTAGATGATATATTAAAAATAAAGATTAATTATCAAGTTAAATTAATAATTTATATCCATTATAATCATAATTATACCCATATAAATAAAGTAATGTTTAATAACAAATTACCCCACGACGTGGAGATGATAAGTTGTACGTACGCACGCATGGTGATATTGTTATTTAGAGGATGGATAAATAGGGGAATATAGTAGTTCCATAACTATAATAAATTATAATAATGTAGATGATATTGGATTTATTAATAATTAATGGAAACATTTTAGGAAGAGGAATTATAGGAAGAAAATAAATTTAATGGAATTGGTAAAACAATTTCCTCTTCTTTTAGCATCAACTTTTGATTTGGACAAAAGGACTACCTAGGATGGGTTTATTCCAAAATTATGACCTCTAATATAAATTCAGAGACGTTAAGAGGGAAACTTTTCAGGGTTTGTTTGATCCAAAATAATTTATTGGTGTAAATAAAAGATAAGGGTTGGTTCCCTTTTATATGAGAGGGAAGAAACTGTTTTTGGAAAATCCAAAACTATTAAATTATTATAAATTTATTTTCAGATTAAAACCATTAAAAATGAATTTATTTAAAGTATAAGATGATTAGGGGTCTAAATACACACGAAAAATTATTTTTAGGGATTTTTATGTCACAAATTAAAATTATCATTTGGGTTTAATCCTTATTGAAATAGTTCAACTTTTACCATGTCTACTTTCCTTTTTGTACTATAGGGTTAATATATTTACTATAAAATTACACAAGAAACCAAATTAAATCATTAATAATATATATAAAAATATTATAGTTATTTAGACAATCATGATATTTTTATGAATTTTATATCATTTATTAAAATATTATTCATTTTAAAGCATCATTTATGTCAATTTAGATACTATTCAATATATTCATTTTTAAAAATATAAAACCCTCTTGAATATATAAAAACAATATGTGTTTTATGTCACTAACTTGTATATGTTATATATAAAATTTTTGGATGTCATTAATTAGGTAAAATTATATTTATTTTAATATATTTCATATCATTTATTTGATATTTCTATTAATAAAATGATTTATATATTATTATTGTGTCATCAATAATGGTAATTATTTTATCTCTAAAAAATATAAATAAATTTATATTATTTTTTAAATTCTATATAATTTCTATATATTACTTATAATGAATGTTTTCCACTTTATATCTCTATATTAAAATTATTATACTAATAAGAAATGAGAGTGTGTCATTTTGTCACATTCATTAATGTTAAAAATATTCCTATCATATTAAGGGACAAGGGTCCATTAAATGATTTAGTTTCAAACAATAGGTCATAAGGGCCGATTTTGGTTATCCAATATAATTTTTATAGGTGTTAGGGTAATTTTAAAATATTATTTTTACCTTTAATTACCCGACTTCCCCTTAATCGCGGTAATAAAAAACTACTAAAGTTACTATTCATAAAATCAAAAAATAACTATAACATATTAACATATATTAGACCCGCTGATTCCAAATATGGAATAAATTTTTCAATATTTAAAACATAGAAGTATTTGTACTTAAATTAAAATCAATCCTTGTTGATAATACAAGAAAATGTGTTTTTCAAAAGTAAAAACCATCAATAGATCGACATGTATTTATATCAAATTTTAATGTGAAAATATATCCCATAACCTAAATTATATTAAATGATAAAAAAATAATCTAATTAAAAATCAAAACCATTTAAAAGGATAATCAAAAAATATAAATAAATTAGATGAAAAAGAAGTTTAGAATGAAAATGCAGTAATTTTCATTATTCATTAAAATATGAAAGTTATCAGAAAAAAATCAATAATTTGTTCAAAATAAATTTTTATGACCTAATTCTAAATATTAGGTTTATTTTATCCAATATAATATATAAAATTAGAAAAAAAATACTTGAAAGGGGGTTCGCTTAAAAGGCGGAAATACTGCATTTTAAAAAAATATTTTTTTATTCTAAAAATTGAATTTGTCCTTATATAATGTCTAAGAAACACATTAGATGAGTATTAAAATTATATGGAATATATAAAATAAAAACATGGTTAATACTATTCATTACATCTTTTTAAATGGCTAGTCGTGGTGCACATGAACTCGGGGTTGCATAGAGCACAAGCTATTGTATTATTTAAAAAGAAGCATATTGTGGAAGCTTGGGGTGTTACATTATTCCCTCTATCAAATAATTTTTTCCTAGAATTTTATAGAATATAACTTCGTAAAAAATATTCTTGTGCCTCTTCATTATATGTTCCATAGTTTCCCATGACACCTCTTACATTTTATAGTTTCACCAAAGAAATTTTATTAGACGAGTCGTTTTATTTTTTAACACTTGTTCTCTAATATCATGAAACTTTTTAAGCTCTTCACAGAAATAAAAATAGGGTTCCAATGCTATTTCTTCATTGTTGAGTACATGCTTTGGGTTAGGCATGTATTTTATAACATCCCAGGTAAATAAAGAATATGACATTTTCATATTTATTAATAATTTTGAATTAAATATGATATTTTAATTTAAAGAGAATGATATGCTTGATAGTGTACCCGACACACAGTAATGAGTTTCTACGAAATCTTATATTCCGCACAAGGTTGAGTCATACTGAGAAAAATAAAAAAATATTATATTATTATTTTAAATGGTAGTTAACGCCCAACCGTTTTATTTGAGGGAATGAACATAAATAATAGAATTATTATTAAAAATGTTTATTAAATGTTTTTACATTTATCTAATAATATTTAGAGACATAAAATGACAATGAATCCAATTTTAAGCATAAATACTCTCATATTTGTAAAAGGTAGTTTTACTGCCTTTTGATAGAGAACCCCTTTTAAATATAGATTTTGTAACTTTTATATGTCCCATTTGACAAAATTAACTTCTTATTTAGATGAAGGACATCATATATTTACTTTTGGTAAATTTTTTGTAAATTTATTATAAAGATCATTTCTTAATGAATAGTTAAAAATAATTCATTTTTTTGTCAAAATTGTTTTTTCATTTGATATATTTATATGGTTAGATATTTTTTAATTGATTTTAAAGTGTAATTAAATTACTTTTTTATATTTTAAAACAATTTTTGTCATTTGTAGTAATTTTACCTTTTAATTATACATGAACAAATGTCAATCTTTTGAGAGTTATTATTTCTTAAAAATTGGCTTTTTGGTTTTAACGACGGGAAATAAATTTAAAATAATTTCTTAAACGTCTGAATATTGAATTTGGAAAAATATATTCCATATTTGGAATTAGGAGGCCCAAATTGTGTATATAGGTAACTTTTATTTTTAGACATTATTATTTTTAACTTCAGTAAATATTTCATGTACCATGGTTAAATGGTAAATCATGTTAATTAGTGTATAAAATAATGTTATAAGAATATTAAATTTTACTCAAATGTGTCCTAATCCTATTTTATGAGGTATATACGACTATAGAAATCCTTGGGTCTATTTTAGGACCCCATGGAGCCACTTGTGTGTGAAAATGACCATTAATTACTTTTAATTAAATGTTAAGGAAGATATAACCTAAACATGTATCTTTTTATAAAAAAATTTGTATATGGGGATATATAAGCTTTCATTTCAACTTTAAATATTAACTACATATATAGGAATATTTCCTAAATCATGGAATTTTATTTATAATTTTTGGAGAATAGATAAATAAATTTGATTATGATACAATGATCATGCAGTGATTGCTTAATTAATAAAGGATTCAAATAAATGATATTATAAATTTTAAAATGAATGAAATTTGGTTGTTTTGATGTCATACATGAATTTTATGTATGATATTTGCATGTTATTTTTGTCTTAATGTTGTTTTTTTCGAATCAATCAATTTGTTATGATTTTTCTAAAAAAAATCCATGATAAGAATCTTGTCAAAATTGACATAATTCATATTTTAAAAATATAAAATATTTTATTAAATATTATAAATTTACAAAAAATCAATAATTCGGGAAAATAGTTATATTAAGTCTAAATTTTTATTATTTACTCTTTAATTGGACATTTTTCCTGCTTTTGAAACTATTTGTATTTCCTAAAGTATTAAATGATTTATAAAATGGTAAGGGTAAAAAAGTGGTTAACTAAAAAAATATGAGGATTAAAAAATATCCAAAACTAGTATAATTATTATTGGATTAATTTATTTCAAAATATATTCAACTTATCATTAAACTGGCTTAATTTGGACTCATTTATACTTGAAATGGAATTCATAATAAAATAATAATTCAAGATATTCCTTAAGTTCCCATCCTCCCTCTTATAAAAGGGAACCACCTATAACCCATTACCCACACATCTAAATCCCATTTCGTCATCCAACCTCTACCCATATAAGCTCTAATAATACCTCTCTTCCTTATTGAAGCCTTCCCCCATGAATAAGGCAATTCAAGAGAGACCTTTGGCTGAAATAAAAATAAGTTACTTGGTTTGAGATAATGTCTTCTCTCAGGTTTCTTTAAATTATTTTTCCTTCCCACCCCCTATGCCCTTATTTTTTTATGTTTATATAAAAAAATAAGTATAATAAATATACTTAGTTGTTTTTATTAGGAGTATTCTAACTACACTTACACACACTACCATCTAATGGATATGAACATACTGTTTCAGTGTACGACGAACTACTGCCTCACGAAACAGTTATTGTTTGATTTTCCCCTACCACCTCTCATGGTGGCCATTATGATTGAACTATAATTATATATGATAGTTATGATATTTATTGTACCTCTATTATTATTTAATTATCATTTAAAAAAATCCTTTATTCTTTTCATGTTGTATAAATGCAATAATTTCATTTGACGATGTGCTGACTTCCGCCCCCTCAAAGTGATATGACACATTCATGCTATACAAGAAAAGTATAAAGGATTAAATCAATGAACTTATGTAACATATTTAACATTTATATTATACTATAATTATAATATACCTAAGTATTATTTTTTTCATTCCATTAAATTTGAAAAATAAATTAAAGTAGCGTTCACGCGTACATACGGCTTACCGTCTCCACGAACGGTGCATTTCACTTCATGTATCCAAATGATATGGAAAATTAAAAATGAATATATACTGGATATATATGATATGAAAATCATGAATATGAATCTTTATATAATGGAATTTTGACCACATGGACAATTTATAATTATAACAAGTTCGTTTTTGACTCAAGTTCTGAACATCGATAAAATGTCCGATATGAACTCAAATAATTAACTAATTGTTATATCAGGGTAATGAGTGATATAAAAGCTATAATAAAATTGAAAATGGTTTTGAATAAATTATAAATTTACTTAATATTATTCCAAAAATTAAAGAACAAACTAGTGAAGTCAGACATGAGGTTAGATAATTCGTCTCAATCTATTTTCATTGGGGTATGTTTGGATAATATACCCCTTCTTATTTTCCACGGTGTATAATAACCCCTTTGACATTTACTTTCTTTCAAATTGAATATTTTATCTACAAAGCATTTCTCTAAACAAAAAAAGTAATTTTTCTAACGTATGCCTCTATAATGACCTCTTCGTCACCGTAATATTTATTTGGATTTCTCTATATGCCTTGATATTTTTAATAGGAAAAAAGAAACCCCTTATTCCAATTTTTGGGTGTTTTGGTTTTGAAAATGGGTTTTGAAATGGATTGAGTATTTCAAAAACTAGAAATTATTTATTTTTTTACAAATGAAATGTTTTTAGTAAAATTTTGATATTTGCAATATTTTAAGTGTTATGATTATTTAATGGTTGTTAGAAATTTAATGGGTGGTTATATGATAAACCAAATGATGGGTGGTTCTGTGATTATCCAAGGACGGGTTCTTACGTTATAACAACCAATGCATTGGGTATGGAAGCCATCTATATGGATATTCCATTTTGAAAAATGATTTGTGGAATTCGACAGTACGGTTATCCCATTTATGTGTGATTAAGTCCCCATTTTAGCTTTTATATGCTATATGTTTCTTTTTATGGTTTTTATGGAAATTTTTTTGTTACAAAGAATGGTAAGAAATGATATTTTATTCAGTGAAGTGTTTTTTATACTTCTTTAATGTGAAAAGTATTAGATTATTATAAAGTATTTATAGATTACATAATGTATTTGAAAACTTACAACAATAATTATTTGTGTATCCCTTACTGAGTTTTTTATGCTCATCCTATGTTATAAAAAAATCCTAGTACATAAGGTGGAATTGGTTCAAGAATGGGATCAGGGAAATGTCATGTTGTTTAAAAAATGTAACTAAGCATGTTTAATTTTTTTAAGAGTTTCTATTTGATGAAAAAATGGATACTGAGTGGAAGTGTCTACATGTAATATTAAAGATGATTTTTCTAAGTTATGACCTAATTCTATAAATCTTTAAACCTAAAAAGATCCCCAGTTTTAATTTTTAACTTAATTCAAGATTATGTATTATTTAAGGATAGTCCTTAAAGTCGGTATTAGAGGTTGGTTTAGATAGATTTTTAAGAGTCAGAATTTTTCTAATAGAATATACATAAATGATTTTTTTTACTTTATGGTAATATTGAAATGATATACCATTTTAAGGTTACCATTTTTCTTCACCTAAAATATTTCTGTGTTTAGAATGGTTTTCTATAGAGGAAACAATGAATCTATGATTGAAAGACCTCAAGAGGAAAACAACCTTCTGAATAAGAAACCTGAGATGAATAGAAACAGAACTGAATAGTTTTTTACAGTGATGGAATAGTTTACTCAGGCTATATATGGTAGTTGTATTCATGCATGAGATCAGCTAGATCAACTGCAAAAGATAATGTTAATATTGGAGCATTTCATGAGGCAACATCCTCCATCATTAAGAGGATCATCTGCCCCTGTTCAAGATGAAGGGTGGATCAAAGCACTTCAAAATATATTCTATGTCATGGGTTGTACATAAAATAAATATTTTTGTCTTTTTATTTATAATTTTGAAGGATAATTAGACCAATGGTGGTCGATGGTTAAAAATATCAGGGAAAGTGAGGAGATTGTCGCTCCTTGTTGGTAAGAATTCAACGGTTTGTTTCTTGAGAAATATTTTCCTAAGGTGGTATGACTTATGATGGAAATACAATTCTTGTAATTAAGGTAGGAGGATGACTCAGTGGCTACATAGGAAGAAATATTTACTAGACTAGCAAGGTATGCTCTAAATTTATATGAGATTTGATAGTAAGATAAATCAATTTTATTCGGGACTAAAGTCACATATCAGAAAGAATTAAACTCTTGTGAATTTAAAAGCTATAAGAAACCTATAAAATGTGTCTAGAAGGTAGAAATGGAGTTTTTGAATGATCAGGTGTTCCAAGAGAGTAAGAAAAAGAGTGGTCGAGTTGGTAGGAAAAGGGAAAGAATTCATCAAAGAAGCATGGAGGTAAAAAATTTAAACATCCATCTTTTGAGAAGTGTGGTAAAAAGCATCCTAGAGAATGTGTCTCAAAATATGGGAAGTGATTCGGGTGTGGTAATACTGAACATTTTGCCCATAAATTTATGGAAGATGGTCAAGAATGTAATGAAAATCTAGTAGTAAGATGTTTTAGTTGTAATGAGTTTGGGCATTATGCCATTTTATGTCCAAAGATGATCAAATAGGGTGGAAACCAGAAATATCAAGAGCAGAAGGGTGGGGAAAAATATTTTTATACTACTATGGTTGATGTGGGACCATAAAATGATGTTCTATCAGGTAATTTGTTTGTTATTTTTCTGACTATTCCATTGTATTTTTTGATTTAGGATATACAAATTATTTCATTTTTGATAAATTTTCTTGTAAATTGGGAACTACATCCTAAACTTGTTGTAAAAACACATGGGGGAAATGTTGAGGAAATAAGAAATTATAATAATATCCTTTTAATTATTTGTAGAAATAATTTACTTGCGATACCTATTGTGTTCCTCTAGTATATTTTGATGTTATTTTGGGAATGGATTGGATTTCGTTTTACCATGGTAAGACTGATTTTAGAGTTAATGAGGTTTCTTTTCAAAAAGATATTTAGTATATGTACAATAATGAACCCTTATCTCAGAGAACATATCAGGAAGATGAAAAACTAGTGAAATATGGAAATTAATGTCACCTTGAACATATTGATAAAAAAGGAATTATTCAGATTAATGATGTTTGAGTAGTAATTGAGTATATTAATGTTTTTCCTTATGATTTGCCTAGTATTTTACCTGGTTTAGAATTTGAATTTTTTGTTGAATTATTTCCTTATTCTAAGACAATTACAAAAATCCCTTATCAAATGACTCAAATTTTACTTTTAGAGTTAATGAAACAATTGCTGGAGTTGTTATATAATGGTTTATTTCGAACAAGCACACAATTGTGGGTTGCTCAAGTCTTATTTTTTAAAAATAAATATGGTTCAATGAGGATTTTCATTAATTATACATCCTTGAATAATATCACTATAAATAACTAGTTTCTTGTCCCTCATATAGATGATTTGATTGATCAACTCCAGGAAGCTTAGTATTTTTCGAAGATTGACTTGAGGTCGGGGTACCATCAATTGAATGTAAAGGAAGAAAACGTTCAGAATACCAACTTTCATACTATATATGGCCATTTGGAATATTTAGTTATGTATTTTGGGTTAACAAATTCACCTGTTGTATTCACGGATCTTATGAAAAGAAATCTTTGTTTGTTCTTGGAAAAGTTTATGGTTGTATTTATTGATGACATTTTGGTATATTTCACACTTAAATAAGAACATGGAAGTAATTGAAGGGTTGTCTTGAAAACCTTAAAATAAAATACATTGTGTGGGTAATTTAGAAAGTGTGAGTTTTGGTTACAAAAAAAATAATTCCATGGTCACATTGTTCCAAAACATTGCATCACTATTCATCCTTCTAAAAAAATTGTCGAAGAATGTCCAAGACCTACAAATATAACTATGATTCTTATTTTTCCTGTTTTGGAAGGATATTACTGAAGTTTCATTGCGAATGTTTCACAATTATCTAGCCCATTGACTAAGTTAACATAAAAATGTATTATGTTTATCTAGAAAAAATCATGTGATGATTATTTTAATCAATTGAAAAGAATACAGGTGAATGCTCCAGTATTGGTATTACATTCCCAAAATGGTGTGTTTTTGCATATAGTGATGATTAGTTGAAAGGAAATGGTTGTGTCCTAATCCACAATGATCAGGTAATTGCTTATGCTTCATGTCATTTGAAATCCAATGACTTAAATTACAGTACACGTGATTTTTAATTAATTACTGTTGTTTTTTCATTAACAATTTGGAGACATTACTTCATTGGTGTAAAGTTTGAAATATATACTTATTACATAATTTTGATGCATATATTCACTCAAAAGGAATTAAATATGAGACAAAAGAAATGGTTAGAATTAATCAAGGATTATTATTGCACAATCCATTACCAAATAGGAAAGGAAAATAAAGTGGTTGATGATTTGAACAGAAAGATTAATGCTACATTTACCATGTTACATTTGGAACAAGATCCATTGATTAAAAATTTGATGAACTTTGGCATAATAGTTGTTGGTACGGAAAATTCCCCTATTTTATTTCAGGTGCTAGTGAAATCATCATTATTGGACAGAATTAAAAAAGTTTATAAGGAATAAAATGAGTTATAGAAAAAGGGTAAGTTACCAGAATTTAATGTTGATAAATATTGTGTTTTGAGGTTTGGAAAGAGATTATGGGTGCCTTGTGTTTCATAGTGGAAGGAAGAGTTGTTATATAAAGATCATAGTTCTTATTTTTCAATCCATCGTAGTAGTACTAAGATATACAGAGATCTTTGAGAGTATTACTGGTGGGATAGAATGAAAAGAGATATTTCTTTCTTTACAATGAAGTGTTTAAATAGTCAATTTGTTAATGAAGAGAGAAAGTTACCAAAAGAGATGCTTCAGCCTTTACGAGTTCCAAAGTGGAAATGGGAAAATATATCCACGGACTTCATTGTGTGATTACCAGAGGCATATCTAGGTGATAATGAAATCTGGGTTATTATGGATCGACTGACTATATCTGCTCATATTCTTCATATTCGAGATCCATTGTCTCTAGATTAAATTTCTCATTTGTTAGTTAAATAGATTGTAAGGTTTCATGGAGTTCCCCTCTCCATTGTATTATATCGTGATCCCAGGTTCACTTCTATCTTTTGGAAAGGCCTTCATAAGTCATTGGGTAATAAATTAAATTTTTTTATAACTTTTGTTCCTCAGTCTGATGGGAAGTGAGAATGAAAAATTAAGACTTTGAATGATATGCTATGTGATTCTTTAATAGATTACCAGGGAAGTTGGGAAAAATACTTTCTTTTATTGAGTTTTCATATAATAGATTTTTTATTCCATTATACAGATGGCTCCATTTGAGCCATTATATGAAAAGTGGGGTCAAAATCTAGCTTTTTGAGATGATGTAGGTGAAATAAATTTTATGGGTCCATAATTGGTAGAAGATATCATAGAAAAAGATCAGTTAATTCATAATCACATGAGAACCACACAGAGAATGAATAAAATTTATATAGATAACTAGAGGATGTGTCTTCCTTTTGAGGTAGGTGATCATGTATTTCTCAAACTTTTTACATGGAAAGGTGTGATGTGTTTTGGTAAAAAGGGATATTTGATTTTTGAGGATCATTGGACCCTATGAAATCCTGGAGAAACATGGATCAGTTTCTTATAGAGTGGATTTGCCTAAAAGTTTATCTCAGGTACACAATTTTTTTAATATTTCAATGATGAGAAATTATATTCTGGATCCATCTCATGCTTTGAGTCCAGAGTTAGTTCATTTGGAATAGAATATTTCTTTTGAGGAACTACCATTCAAGATTCTTGATCGAAGAGAGGAAGTGTTAGGGAATAAGGATATTCATCAATTAAACTATTTGTGGAAAAACCACATGGTTGAAGTGGAAACTTGGTAATCATTGAATGATATGAGAGAAAAATACCCCCGCATATTTGAAAAGTGAATAAAATTTTGAGAGAGGAATTTCTAAAAGGGGGACGAATGAAACATCCCAGGTAAATAAACAATATGAAATTTTCATATTTATTAATATTTGTGAATTAAATTTTATTTTTTATTTAAAAGGGGGTTATATATTCGATGATGTACCCAAAACACAATAATGGGTTTGTCCGAAATTTTATGTTTCACACAAGGCTGAGTCATGCTGAGAAAAAGAGTAATAATATAATATTATTATTTAAAATGGAAGTTAACGCCTAACCGTTGTATTGGAGGGAATGAACAGAACTAACCATATTAAGATTAAACATATTTTATAAACATTTTTACATTTATCCAATAATATTTAGAGTCTATGAATAAGAATTTATCCAATTTTAAGCATAAATACTAAAATATTTTTAAAAGGAAGTTTTACCACCTTTTGATTGAGAACCCATTTTAAATCCGGTTTTTGTAACATTTATATATTCTATTTGACAAAATAAACATATTCTTTAGAAGTGGGACAAAAAAATTTACTTTGGGTAAATTTTTGGTATTTTTTTAATAAATTTAATTTTTTAATATATAGTGAAAAATACAGCATTTTAAGTCAAAACTATCTTTTCATATAATTTATTTGTATGGTTATATAATAATTTTAATTGGTTTTCAAGTGTAATTTTATTATATTTTTAATATTTAATCTAATTTTGGTCATCTGACGTAATTTAAATTTTTAATTAGATATAAACACAAGCCAATCTTTTGAGAGTTATAATTTCATAAAAAACACTTTTAGGTTTTGAAAATGGAAATTAATTTTAAATTAATTTCTAAAAATTCTATGTTTTGAATTAGTAAAAATAAATTACATATTCCTAATAAGGATGTTCAAATTTTTTAAATAAGTAACTTTAATTTTTAGATATTGTTAATAGTAACATCAATAAATATTTCATTAACCATGGTTAAAGGCTAAATATAGTAAATAATGGTAAAAAAATATTATAATAATATTTAATTACTATAACACGTGTCTTAATCCTATTGGATGAAATATATCCCACTATGGGAATCCTTGAGTCAATTTTAGGACCCCATGGAGCCACTTGTGTGTGAAAATGACATTTAATTACTATTAATTTATAGTTATGGAAAATATAACCTAAAAATGTATCTTTTGGTAAAAAAAATTAATATGGGATTATATATGTTATATTTTTTACTATAAATTTCCATTATAAATATAATAATATTTCATAACTAATGTAATTTTATTTATAATTTTTATAGATTAAATAAATAAATTTAATTATGACACAATGATGATGCACTCATTGCTTCATTAATAAAGGATTCAAATAAATGATATTGTAAATGTTAAAATAAATTTGATTTATTATTTTGATGTCATACATGAATTTCATGAATTATAGTTACATTTTATCTTTGTATTAATGAATTTTTTTGATTTAATCAAGTTGTTAACTATTTTTTTTAAAAGTCATGATATGAACAATGTCATAATTGACAAAATAGATATATAAAATTATAAAATATTTTATTAAATATTATAAAATTCAAGAAAATTATAATATTCTGCCAAATAGTTATCATAATTCTAAATATTTATTATTGAATCTTTAATTGGATATTTTTCATGTTTTTGTAACTATTTTTATTTCTCAAAGTGTTAAATGCTTGATAAAATTGAAAGAGTAAAAAACGTTAAATAAAAAATATAAGGATTAAAAAATATCCAAAAACTATATAATTATTATTGGATGATTTTATTTCAACTTATATTAATCTTACATTCTAACTTGTTTAATTTAGGCTCATTTATACTATAAATATAATTTACAATAAAATATTATTTCAAGATATTCCATAAGTTCCCCTCCTCCCTATCAAAAAAGGGAACCACATATAACCCATTACTCACACCTCTCAAGCCCATGGTATCATCAAAACTTTTCCAAAATAAGCTCTAAAATGCCTCCCTTCCTCTTATAAGTCTTCCTCTAGGCATAAGGAAATTCAAGAGAGCATTTTTGCTCCAATAAAAATAAGTTACCAGATTTGAGGTAACATCTTCTCTCAAGTTTCATTCCATTATTTTTCCTTCTCCACTACCAATGATCTTCTTATTATTTTTATATATAACAAAAACAATTTCCTCAATATACTAGGATGTTTTTATGAAATGTATTCTAATTACACATACACACACCTCCATCTAATGGATATGAACATATTGTTTCTGTGTACGGTGAATTGCTGCCTCACGAAATGATAATTGTTTGATTTTTACCTACCACCCCTCATTGTAGACTTTTTTATGGAAATATAATTATATATGATATTTATGATATTAATTTTATCTCTATGATTTTTTAATACTCAGTTATAACATACCTTTATGCTTTTCATGTTGTATAAATAAGATAATTTCTTTTGAGGAAGTGCAGGAAACAACCACCTCAAAGTGATATGACTCGTTTATGCTGTACATGTAAGGTATAAAGGATAGAATTAATGGACTTATGTGACATATATAACATATATATTATAATATAATTATAATAAACCTATTTATTATTTATTTTTCACTACATTAAATATGAAACATAAATGAAAATAACGTTCATGCGTACGTACGGATTACCGTCTCCATGAACGGTGCATTTCATTTCATGTATCAAAATTCAATGGACTATTCTAAATGAATATATAAAAGATATATATGATATATATGACATATAAATCGTTAATATAATTCTATAGATAATTTAATTTTGACCACATGGACAATTTATAATTATAATATGTTTGATTTTGACTCTAGTTCCAAACATCGACCAAATGTCCGGTATGAACAAAAAAAAATTAACTTGTTATTATAGAAAGGTAATAGGTGGTATAAAAGGAATAATAAACTTGAAAAAGTTCTAAATCATGTAGGAATTAACTTATGTTTTTTATTCAAGAAATTAATGAATGAATGAGTCAGGTCAAACATGAGGTATGAGACTTCATCTCAATCTCATTTCATTGAGGCATGTTTTGATAATATACACCTCCTTCTTTTACACGGTGTATAATAATCCCTTTTGACTATTACTGTCATTCAATGGGAATGTTTTATCTTCTAAGTGATTTAATAATCGACAAAAGGAATGTTTTTAATATATGTTGTGACAATGACCTCTCTGATGTCGAAATCGTTATTTCGCTTCCTCTATATGCCTTAATGTTTTTAAAGGAAAAAAAGAATCCCCTTATTCCATTTTGTGTGTTTTGGTATGGAAAATGGTTTATTAAATGGATTGAGTATTTCAATTTATTGAAATTATTTCTTGTGTAATAAAATGATATTTTATTAGTGAAATTTTGATATTTTAAATATTTTATGTGTAATGATTATATAATGGTTCTTGGACATTTGATAGGTGGTGACGTGATGAACCAAATGATGGGTGGTTTCATGATAAACCAAGGATAAGTGGTTATGTTATAACATGAAATCCATTGGGTGTAGAAGTTTTTCGTATGGATATTCTATTTTTAAGAATGATTTGTGGAAGTCTACCGTATGGTTATTCCATTTAAGTATGATTTTTCCCAATTTAACCTTTTATATTCTATATGTTTCTTTCTATGGGTTTTAGGGGAATATTTTTGTTACAAGTAATCATAAGAAATGAGATTATATTCAGTGATGTATTTTTTCTACTTCTTTAAGTTTAAAATAATTTCTTAATGATAAGGTATTCATGGTTAGCATGTTGTTTTGAAAACTAACAGCGTTCTTTCATTGTGTATCCCTTAACAATATTTTTAGGCACATCCCATGTTTTTGAAATGTTTTTCATAGCACATTAGGTGGAATAGGGTCAAATATGGGATCAAAGAAAATTTCATGTTATTTAAAACATGGAACTAAACATGTTTCTTTTCATTTTAGAGTTTTTATTTAATGAAAAATGGATATTGAGTAGAAGTGTCTACATGTAATATTCAAGATTTTTTGTATAAGTTATAACCTAATTATATAATTCTTTAAACTTGAAAAGATCCTCAATGAGAATTATTAACCTAATTCAATATTATGTAAAGTTTAAGGCTGGGTCATTGCAATTTCATTAATAGAGATGCGTGGAACACATTCTGAACTTCAGAAAGACTTGGAGGCATTGTAAAATGGTAATCTACAGCTCCAATTCATTACTAAATTTAATACATTCCAATGTACATGAGAAAAAATTTACCCTTCTTATGAAATCATATAACACCCTTCTATATAGAAGTCTTCATGAAAATATGATCTCCCACTTGAAATCCCAAATCCTTCCAATAGTTATCGGTATATCTTGTTTTATTACATTGAGGTGTTATGATTTGTGTCTGAATAATCATGAAATTTTCCATCGTTTCCTCAATAAGTTTTGGTTCTACATGTTTTCTTTCACCAACATCATCCCAAAAAGTCATATTATGAAATCTGTTTCCACATAAATCATGATATGGTGCCATCTGAATACATGAATAAAAGCTATTATTATAGGAAAATTAAATTAGAGGAAAATATTGATCCCTCATTCCTTGAATGTCATGTGTGAAATATCTCAACATTCCCTCTAAATATCGAATAGTATTTCAAATTGTTTATTAGTTTGAGGTTGGTAGGCAGTACTCAAATGAAGGTCAGCAACTAGGGCCTTTTGAATAAATTTCCGTAATTGGGATGTAAAATAAGGATCACAGTCAGAAAGAATCGATAGGGGTACACCATGAAGTCTTAAAATCATTAATTTATAGTCTTGGTAAATGTTCATGTGTTATATTTTATCTTATAGAAATAAAATGTGATGATTTGGTAAGATAATGGACAACAAAACATATCATATAATTTCTTTTGGGATTATTTGGTAGCCCCATGATAATATCCATCGTAATATCATCCCATTTCGACATAGGTATAGGAAGAGATTTTAGGACTCATCTGTGATGTTTTCTTCTATCCTTCACCTGTTAAAAAACTAGTCATCTGGACACATAATCAGAAATATACCTATTCATGTTTTACCACAAAACAATATTCCATAAAATCTATATAAATCATAGTGCCATAGAGTTTATAGATAAATTGGAGCTACAAAAATCATCCTATAATTTCCTTCTTAATTTTGGTATAGAGAGAACACAAAATCTCTTCCCAATTTTCAAAATTAAATCTTTATAAAGGATGCCGATCAATATCCAATCATTCACAGCTTTAATTTTATTTTGAAAATCCAAATCATTTAACTAAGTAATTTATATACTTTTAAGTAAAATGTTTTGGAAACCATTTTAAATTTTAGTGTTGTTTTACCATCCATGATAATTCTCATATCCATATTTTCTATATCCATGAATTTATGATATTTTCTAAGTCATGTTTTGTTTATAAATCCTTGTTTTTTTAAATCATCTGCTATCTTAATTTCCTTCCCAGGTTGGTAATGTATTATTCAATAATAATCGTTGAGTAGCTCAAGAAATCACTATTTTCACATGTTGAGTTCATTATCTGAGAAAATATATTTCAAACTGTTGTTATTTCTATATATCTCACATATTTTACCATAGAGATATTGTATCAATATATTCAGATCAAAGATTATTTCTACTAACTTAAGATGATGAGTTGCATAGTCTTAGTCATGGATTTTTAATTACCTTGATTCATAAGCAATAACTCTATCATTATGTATAAGGAAACAACCAAGTTCATTCCTTGATTCATCACTATAAATCACAAACCCATAATTTCCATACGGTAAAGTCATGATAAAAGAATTGATTAAAATTCTCTTAATTTCTTCAAAACATTATTATCACTCTTTTTTCAAATGAATTTTACCCCTTTACGTGTGAGCTTTGTTAATGGGTTTTCCTGTCTGGAAAAAATATAGATGAAATTCTGATAGTGACCTACTAAACCAATAATACTATGTACCTTGAATATACATGTTGGTGGTGTCCATTCTTGGATTTCCTTTGTCTTTATAGGTTCATCATAAATTGTATACTTATAGAAAATATGGCCAATAAAAGGAATTTCCGAAATCCATAATTCAAACTTGATAAACATCGTATATAGTTCATTTCTACTAAGAGTCATCAAAACATTCCAAAAGTGGTTCTCATGTTATTCGATAATTTTAAAGTATACCAAGATATCATTATTAACACTATGACAAAATATTCAAGATATTATTTGAAAACTATGTTCATTATATCCATGAAAATAGAGGGTGCATTTTTCAGTCTAAACAACACTATTATAAACTCATAATTCCCATACTTGGTATGGTATGTTGTCTTTGTAATATATTCCTTCAATAAAAAAATTGATGATATCTAGAATGAATGTCATTATTTGAAAGACATTGGTCTCCATGAAGTTTATTAAAAAAATCATCAATGTGAGGTAGATTATTCTTCTTATTTATTGTAATGGTAATGATTTATCTATAGTCAATGTATAGCCTCATTGATCCATCATTCTTCGTAACAAAATGAACTGGAGCTTCCCATGGAGAAAAACATAGGCTAATTAATCCCTTATTACCCAAATCCTATAGTTGTTTCTTTAGCTCTAATAATTCTATTATGTCCATTCTATAGGGAGTTTTTTATATTGGACTTCCATCATGGATTAAATAAATAGTAAACTCAACATCCCGCTCTGGTGGATGATTACGTAAATCATCTTGAAATACATCAATATATTCGTGTACAATAGGTGCATCCAAAATTTGAATATTTCTTATTTCATCCCTAGGTTATATTTCCACCGCCTCCATTATAATCTCATCCAGTAAATCTATTAGGGTGGTTTTTGATTAGTGGATGAAGTTTTGTCTCTAAAGATAATGGATTCGACATTTTCCTCAAAAATTAAAACACTATTTTTCTTGTTATAAATATTCACTTAATATTTTTATATCCAGTACGTATCAAAGATTATATCAAAGTAGACCATAGGTATAATGATAATGTCAGTATATAAATTACATTTCAATTCTATAATGGGAACTTCCAGACACAACTTTGTTGCAATGAGACTCCCCTTAGGGGTTTTTCAGACAAATACCTAGTTAATGTAAATTGAGAAACATCTAACTTTATATAAAAACTAAGAAGATATGAATAAATGAAAATATCTATAATCAAATAAAACATTTTCTGAATTTGAGGAATAGATTAAAGTAACTCCCACCAAATCACTAGGAACATCAACCTCAGCAGTTGTGATCATAAAAACTTGGCCCTTCTCCCTTGGCCATTTTTAGATAAAGTTTCCTTGATGCTCAGGACAATATTTTTCATAATGTTGCATCCATTTATAATATTATGATTGAACATTTGTAGCTTCTAAATTTCCCATGCAATCACGATCATGATGGCCTTTTTCTACACACTTTAAACAATCTCTTATCCTCTTTAGGAAAGTACTAGGGTATATCTTCCCACAATTATTGTAGGGTCTAAATTTTACATTTCCCTTATTCTCCTTACATACTTTTTCAGAGATTTTAGAATCCATATACTTCTCACAATTTTCTTTACATTCATAAGACATAGAGAATTCCTTTTATTTATAGATAGCACTTGAGTCTATATCTTCGTATGATGATAAATATTGTGAGACCATTTATCATCGAATGAATTGTTTTAACCCATCAACTAATTGATCAGTAGTACTTATTGGGTTATATATGTAGTATGTAGTACTATTTTCTAACTTGTGAAGTTAGATTTATACTTTCAAACATTCTCAACCTCCTTCTGCCATAGACTCAGAAATTGCCTCTTTAAATCCACTCATAGATCACGAAGATAGTATTTTTCATGGAATAGTTATTTAAATTCATTATACTCAATATTTGTTACCTCTTCATTATCCTTCATGTTCTAAATAAATTAACAATATTTTTATGAATCTCTTGATAGATGATATAATTATATAACAACTTTTCCATTTTGTTTCTCCCCAAATTAAGAAATTTATTCTCTAAATAAATTTCCCATTACTCAAATACAAATGGACTTTTAATTACATTGAATGTTCGAGGTTGTTGT
The DNA here is from genome assembly GCA_963277665.1 of Viscum album. Lineage (NCBI taxonomy): Eukaryota > Viridiplantae > Streptophyta > Magnoliopsida > Santalales > Viscaceae > Viscum > Viscum album. The sequence goes on from OY728158.1 coordinate 466,847,713, forward strand.
CTCATGAATATATATGACATTAAACCTCCATGTTTTTTTATCAATGTTCTCCATATGGGTAAGGTTATTGTTCCTAACCTGATTGAGCTATCAGAATATTGTTATAAGTTGTTCTATGCCAGTTTTATCACTAGCACTACTATCATTATCATGCACATGAGGTAAATCCATATATGGAATACATGAATTTATATGGTTTTAATTCCTTCCACTAGTCACCATTAAAAAATAATGGAATACACTACACGAGTTTATGAATCGTAATACATAATTCCAACCAAGTAAAATACTGAACATATATTGAAAAATTTATGCATATCTAATCCATAATCATAAAAATGGAATAATTGGGGACATATATTCTCATAAATCATCAATAATGGTTTTTAATGAAAAATTATATTATCCTAATCATATTCATTGGGGTTTAAAACTAGGTTCATAGTAAGGACCATTTTCATGTACAAGGTTACCCCAAGTCAAGGCAAAAACACCTTGTCTATCTTGTTACTCCTAGGTACTTCTATTATAGAATAACATAAACTTGTAGTATTTAGACAAGGATGTATTATTTGGAGTTCTCACATAATCTCTACCTTACCAAATTTTTTGGATGTTTTTATATACTTATCCTCAATGTCTATCTTTGGGTAGTTTTCCCTAAATAAAGTCTTTTCTAAATCTAGTTTCTTTGGTTTGTAATAAAATTACTCTGATAAAAATGGTAACATCCCTACCCCAGTTACTGAGAGAAAATAAATTAATTTATTACATTGGAATGATCACATGAAATCAAATTCTTAAGGACCAATTAGTTATGTATCCATGGTAACACTATATATAAACATAAGTTCTATATTACATCTTGAAATGAAAACAACATATTATTCCCATTGAGAACTATCATATCCCTTAAATAATCCATATTGGTAAACAATAATATTATTATCCACATCTTGATAAAAAATGAAACATAAGAATGGGGTGATCTCAGATGCTTGGTAAGGATAAATAATATAGTGGAAGATATTATAAATAGGAATAAAACATTAAAGAAATGTATAATATTGAAACACCAGACTTTTAAACATAATATTCAGCATAATATGGAATGAATAAATAAATTATTTCAATATAAAAATTCACATGGATATTTGGAATAAAAAATGTAATATTAATCACACAATGAGGAAATACATAATGCTAGACAATATAACCATACCATCAAGGCCTCATGCCATGACCATAAATAAACAGACCGTCAAGGCCTCGTTCCAAGACACTAGTTTGTCTCAAGAGATCTATTGTTTCATTGGGGGGATGTAGAAGGACCATCATATAACTTACTATGTTCAATTAATTACTCATATAAAAAGGGATAAACATAACATAAACATTTGTATTAAAACTATCTTATAAAATATTAATACATTAACTATAAACAATGAATGGTATAAAAATTTCACATATATAGTCAAACATATTATGAAACCTTCAATTAGCTATGGAGGACTTTATAATAATAAATAAAACTCAATAAATAAAAAAATACAAAATGGATATTGACATACATGAAAATAATCTATTAAATTCATTAAGACTCTTTGAGAGAAATATCCCTTTTTTACATTGAAATTATTTAAAAATTGTACAATTATAAAAGAAAACATTTCATATGAAAGTAAACATGTAATATAGTAAGAAAATATTCAAAATATTAAGGTTTCATAACTACTGAATATATCTCCTCACATCGTATAAGTTAAAACCCCATCTTTCATTAATTTGTCAAAAGGTCATAATGCTCATTGTTTGAAAAATGACAAAAGATTCATTTAAAAAAAATTTATTAAAAGTAAAAAATGGGTAAAATTGATTCAAAAATTTTATGATAATATTTTTATGTACATTTTATGAAACATGGAAATGGATGATAAATATTTCACAGTAGGTACTTATGTGTAAAAAATAGATAATAAAGAGATTGTGAAATTAACAATTACCTTTTACTTTCCTTTAGTTGATGGTGGGTTATCCTCAAGTATAATGGTACAGAATTTCAATAAATTATAATTGGAAGATATATATATTTATTATATCATATATTATCTTCTTATATCATTTTGTTAATAGTATTTAAGTGTTACCACTATTACCAGTATTAACAACTTCGTTTTCCCATTCCTATTTTTCTATGTAAGTAATATCTTTTAGGCATAAGATGTATTTTATTAATATACAGAATGATATTAAGTTCATAATTATTTTTTTAATCATCATATAAAATTTTAATTATTCTTTATTGTTTAACTTGAATAATTAATCTCATCGCGTAATGGAGATGGTAGTTCAAACATACGCACAAGTAACGATATCATTCCCTTGATGGTTAAATGGTAAATAATTGGATGGTATATTAATTATAAAGAATCATTATAATTTTATATTAATTATTTATATCTATTATATTCATCATTATACCTATCCAAATAATGTATTTTTGAATAAAAAATTACACCACGACATGGAGACGGTAAGCCATATGTCCACAAACATGGTGATATTGTTATTTATTGGATGGATAAATGGGGGAATATGGTTGTACCATAACTATAATAACATATATCAATTTATATGATATAGGAGTTATTATTTATTTATGGAAAACATAAGAATATGAAGCACAAGAATAAATGAAATTAAATGGAATTGTATAACAGTTGCATCATCTTTGAGTGTCTCCTTTTGAATTGCACGGAAGGAATCCTTAGGATGGATTTATACCCAAATTATGGAATATAGGATGAATTGATAGATTTTAGGAAGTGAAGTGGGAATTTTTTTTCTTTTACAAAGTTATTTATAGGTGTGAATAAAAGAGGAGAGGTTATTTTTATAAGAGATGGCGGGGGCACTTTTGGAAACTCCAAAACAATTAAATTATAATAAATTAAATTTCGATTCCAAATAGGTCTATAGTGAGTTAATTAGAGTCTAATATGATTTTGGGTATAAATAAAAACATGAAATTATTTTTATAAATGTTTAGGTTACAAAAGGGACCTTAACTATTGTGTTTATCCCTTAGTTAAACAAATTAACTCTTACCGTGTCTACGTATGTTTTTATACTATATGGTTAATATAGTTACTATAAAATGTCAAATAGACCCCAATTGGATCTTTAATGACATATTTGACTCTATAATACTTATTTTTCCAAAAATAATATTTTTATGAATTTTTTCACATTTAAAAAATAATTATTTATTTTAAAGTATCATTTATGTCAATTTTGATACTATTCAATATTTTAATTATCAAAATTATAAAACCATCAAAATAAATTCAAAGAAATAATTAAAATATATAAATATCATGTATATGTTATATATAGAATTCATTATTGTCATTATTTAAGTAAATTATATTTATTTCAATATTTTTAATGTTATTTATTTTTTTATTTCTACTAATAAAATAATTTCTACATCATCATTATGTTATCATTATTGATAATTATTTAATTAATAAAAATTATAAATAACTTAATATGATGAATTTAATTATTTTATATTTCCATATACTATTTATAATTGATGTTATCTTCTAAATATATCTATTTTATAATTATTATACTTCTAACAAATGAGTGTGTGACATTTTTTCATATTCATTAATTTTAATTATACTCATGTGATATTCATTGATAAGGGTCCATTAAATGATCCAATTTCAATAAATAGGTGATAATGTTATAATTTAGTTATAAAATATGATTTTTACACGTGTTTGTGTAATATTATAATATTATTTTTACCTTTAATTAACTAACTTACTCGTAAATGTGGTAATGAAAATTTACTAATGTTACTATTAATAAGATCCAAAAAATAAAATTAACATATTAACATAATTTTAACCCACTAATTAAAAATATAGAATCATTTTTTTTAAATTTAAAACACCAAATTTTTATTAATTTATTTAAAAATAATCCCCATTGATAAAACGAGAAAATGGATTTTTCAAAAGAAAACCCCAGCAAAAGATTGGTATGTGTTTATATCTAATTTAAATGTGAAAATATTTCCAATTACGTAAATTATATTAAATGATAAAAACATAATATAATTATAATTTAAAAACTAATTACATGTATAATATTTCAATAGGAATAATATATATGAAAAAGCAGTTTTGAATTAAAATGTATTATTTTCACTATTCATTAAAATATTAAAGTTATCATAAAAACACCAAAAAAAATTTCAAACAAAATTTTTATATCCCTCATACAAATTAGACATTTATTTTTTCAATATATATATATATATAAGTGTCAAAAATTTCATTTAAAAAGGTTTCTCCATTAAAAAGATGTAAGATTACATTTTTTGAAAAATACTTCTCTTATTCAAACAATTGATTTTGTTCTTTTATCATGTCTAAGAAAACCATTATATGAATATTATAATTATATGGAATATATAAAATTTAAAAAAAAATATACAAAACCATTTTTTAAATGGATAGTTGTGGTGAGATTGGCGTCGGTGTTACATGAAGTGCAAGTAATTGAATTATTTTAAAAGAAGAATACCATAAAATATTGGGGTGTTAGAAAAAGGATATTTGTACTTTTATGTTTTTAAAGTAAATAAAAAATATGATTTCTCCCAATAAAAAATTTGATTTTAATATTAAATTGTTTGATTAAGGTGATGGTCAGTAAAAGAGGGAGTTCAATACCAATCCATATAGGTTAAAGATAAAATTTCATCCTTAAATAATTAATGGATAATATTTCATGAATCTATCCCCTAACTCACTTATTAATTGGATTAATATTGAAAAAAATGTGTATTCAATGATAAATTGAGTTTTTTTTGCTTTTATGTACATAAAATGGGGATGTCATCAATATTGTGGGAGGATCCAAGGATATGTGTGTAGCCTAATATTCCTGAGATTAGTTATTTAAGGGGAGAAATTATTATTAGTGAGTTTTTAAAATGAATAATATATGAAGTTAACATATATGGTTTACTTTATTTATTTAATACCATGATTTGTGAGCATTAATACAAGAAATAGTTATACATAGTTTCAAAGAAATTTTTTAAATTGGAAATAGTTTTATGTAATAGATGAGGAGTTATTCGTAACTAATTTAATGTTGTATCAAGATCTATGAATAAGTACATGTAAGTAACATTAATAGATAATATGATATTATTATTTATTGTTCTTTTTTATTATTATTATTTTTATCAGGTGGTATTATTATTATTAATTTACTTTCCATTGTTAAGTGTTGTGAGTTTAAAAAGTGATTTCTATTTAATGGATTCCAATAAAATCAAAAAATCAAGATTGTTGATCCAAAAAATTGAAGAAAAATTCAGATCATATGTTTTTGTGGTATTTAGGTGATTTTTAAACCAAGATATTTTTAATTATTGTATTGTATAGATAATAGTTCAATATGGTTCTTATATAATCTTTTTAAGTTAACATATATATAAATCATGTTCAAAATTATTTGTTATATAATGTATCCTTTCATGTGAAGCTATTTTTCTATTTTGGGAGTGAATTGGGATGTCTGGAAGAGTTTGGAAAAATATTTATGTTTGTTTATAGTTTATGATTAAAATTATGAAATCCAAAAATATTTGGAAGTTAATATGTAATGAATCTGTATGCTAATATTTTAATGTTAAGTGACTCTAAAAAACAGATTTTTTTATGATCGTATGTTACATATATATAGATTTTTTTTGTTTAGAATTATTTCTTCAATAAGAAATATAAACTAAAGAAAATCAAAATGATATAATGTGTATAGTGAGTAAAATTTGATGATTTTTAGGTGTTATAATGTTAATATTTTTGGATAATTGTAGTTTTTGGATGAATTATAAAAATTGAAAAATGGAAAATTATTTCTTGTATGAGTAAAGGTAAATCATAATGAACTGGTGGAAATTTAGAACATTATATAATTTATTAGAATAAATTTTTTATTTATCTTTGTAACTCTTATAAAATTTAAAATGTTATCTATGTACTGTTATATATATGAGTAAACATTCTAAAACAAACTGGAAATATTAGAGAATAAGGTGATATGTGAAGGAAAATATTTTGATACATAAGGGAAAATATAATAGAAAGGAAATATGCAAGGGTTATTTCGTTGATATGTAATGGTATTTTGATGTTTTATAGAATATGTAATATATTTGGACTTTGTAAAAATTTTGATGTTTATTGGGGTTAATGGGATTATTTTTGAAAGATAAATTGGTATTAAAATATTCAAGAACAAGTTGTCGTCATGATTTGGTGGTTTTTTTAAGAATCCCCTGAAATATCAAGGTGAATAATTCCTATTGAAGTGAAAAAACTTTTTTATTTCATGAGTTTAAAATTGGAGGGTTTCATTGAATAACTCATATTATAGTTTAAGTGAATGTTTCATACCCAAAATGGTGAGGGGTAAAACACATCGTGGTGAAAATGGAAAAGTATTATTTAAATATGATAATGATGTAAAAGATATTTTAACAAATAAATATCAAGAAGGTATTTTATGATATATTTAGTGGGTAAAACTAAATCTAAAAAGATTATAATCATACTATGGTTATGAATACACATAGGATACAAATATATTAGTTAACCATGATCAACTACATTAATGTGTAGTAAAGAACACAACATAGAAAGGAAATAGGGAGATAATCTTTGAAATGTGTGTTTTAGAAGGTGGTTCCATTTAAAATCATACCCGTGAGTATTTATAATTCCTATAAACACCATGGTCAATGTTGTGGTGTGAAATAATTTTGTGTTGAAAATAAGGAATTATGGGATGATGTGATGCTATGGATGTTTTTGTTTAAAATTGTGTTAAGGTGAAATTTAAATTTATTCAATGTTGTGGATTGACACACTTTAAAGAAAGAATATGTAAGTGGAAATAGAGTGTTATGTCCTAAGTTGTGTAATCATGTTGTGATTACCTATTAGAAGATAGAAGAAGAAGTTGGAGAAGTCGAGTGAAGGTTAAGTGTAGTTCAATGTAGTTACTTTTAATTTAAATTTTAAATTCAAATTTGAGATGAAGAAGCACTATTTATAAAATTTAAGATATGTCAATCATATAATTTCATTAAAGTTATTCCATTATACTATATCAAAGATATAGATAGATAGATAATAATGGAATAAGTGTGTGTGAGTATAGTACAATATAGTGTTCATAGGAAGATATAAATGGAAGAGTACATTGAGCAGAGAAATTACTAGAACATGGAGATGATAAATATGAATAAGTAAATATACTATTTTTTTGTTTGATCATTATACTAGTTTCATGTGGTGAATAATTAAAATGTCAGATTTATTATACATAGTGATGAAGTTTGGGTGAACTACAATACATTCAATAGAAAACCATCTTTGGAAGAAGGATAATCCCTACTTCATAAAAGTACATGAAAATAATGAAGTTTTTTTAGAGACTTTTAGAAAATTTAAACCGATATATTCATATATTATGAACTCATGGATAAACCCTTGATATATGTATCAAAAATGGTCATTGTTTTGAATCATATTAATTTTCATTATTTGGGATCATGCAATATATTAGATACTCATTTAGAGTACCAAATATTTTACATTGAGTGTCCTTTGATCTTCTAGTCAGTTTGTACGAGTGAAGTTGTGATATTTTTCACTCTAACAAGTGAGGGAGGTTTAATTCATAAGAAATAAATAAAATGAAAAATCTATTATTATTAAATAATTTTATCCCTCCTAGTAATCATACAACATGTCATGGGCCATCATATATTGTACTAATGTATTATTTTTTAATTTAAAAGCTACAATTCTCATACACCATTCACATATTTCTGATTTGAATAAAAAAATATAAAATACCTTATATAATGTTTCTATTTTAGAAAATTATGTACTAAAAATTAAATTATATATATTATTTTATATATAACTTATATTATTTTTAATCACAAGATTCCCCAATCCTACACACCTATAATCCATTGAAATTATGGACCTTTATATATCGGCTTAAAAATTAATAGAACTGACTGAATTTTAACCTTGAATAATTTCAATATCACTAGAAATATTTATTCTCTTATGTCTAGAGAAAAATTTGGGTATATTTTCATAGAGATTTAGTAAAAAAAATTAACTAATAGGTCCCATGTATATATAATCAAATGAAAATTTTATCAATAATAAATAAAATTAGTTAATCTATAATAAAACCATAAAATATTCCAAAAAATTCTTAACAGAAGCTATTCACTTAGAAAAATCATGTGAAATACATTAATTCATAACCTGAAAAATGGGAAAATAATATTGGCATGAGATCAAAAAATTATTATAGTTATCCAACATTTATAACAATCAAACATCATATGTGAGCATAATATGATCATAAAATATATTTCTGGAAGAGAAAACCCAAAATAATTCCATATTAAAATGAAAATGAGACCATGACAAATATATGGTTGACATATTGAAAAATAAATGAATATTTAATATTAATGGGTTTATTAGTGAGAAAACTCAAAATTTCATATTGTTAATTCCAATACCTATACCAAGATAGCATGATATTAGACATCAAGATCTTATAGGTAAGGCCTTGGTTCTATTAAATATTTTTTCCAGAGCTAGAATACACTACAAATCCCTTCTATTTTGTCTCATGAGACCTTTCAATTAATTAAGAGGATTTTTCAAGCCACAATTATAATTCATTCTTGATATGATAGAATTAATATGACATAAAATTATTAAATATTATTCCTCAATAATCAATAAAATCCCTTTGTTAAAATAAAAATTATATGTATTTTCAATATTTCCCCAATCAATATAGGGAAAAGATTTCTATATAATAACCCATCAAACTAAAATCATATATATTATTTGGTATATGGTTATGTAAATAATTTTCTTAATCAACTAACATATGTTATCTAGTTTAACACCCTTAAATCCAATGAAAAATAGTGATTTATGAATATAAAGGCATGGGATGAAATATTATTCATATAACAAATGAATATTTGGAATGAAAAAGTAAGTGATGGATTTATATGACTTTATTACATAATAATAAAATTTAATGAGATTATTTATAAGTAAATATATTAAAAATACATAAACTATAAAAAATGAAAGATGTTGTGGATAAAACATATATCTCATTAAAGTTAAATGAATATAAAAAACATACCATAGTGGTAAAATAAGAACAAAAAACAAAAATCAAGAACCAATAAATTGAAATACATTCATTTTACATGATCTCAATAGGTGATTTAATACACCATATATTATAAAATATGGGGGAAATATGAAACAAATCTAATATAATTGAAAAAGGAAAAAAAACATACAACCATAAAAACCTTTCAATAAATACACATTAAAGAATAAAATTTATAATTTCACATTAAGTACCATGAATAATTATAGAATATGTATTTAAAATATCAAAGGGTAGTATGTTCAATTATTATATAAATATATATCTATAAAATAAATGAATCTTGGAATATTATATATTCAATGTGATTGATTGTAAATTAAGGGATTAAAATTCAGTTATCTCTAGCCCTTGCAAGAGAAAAAATCATTCAATGTCAAAATAATTTGATAGTTATAATATGTAGAATAATTATAGTACCCATTAAAATGAGTAAATATATTACCATGTGTTCATTTGGGATAATAAATCAATCATTGAGCAATATATTTTCAACAATAATGTTTCCAACTTAATATATGTAAATTGTGTTTGCACAAAAACATTATAATATCATAAACATTCAAATTAAATCTATTTGATATATACGATTTCAAATAAAATAATAAATACAATTAGTAAATATATTATAATGATAAAAAATATTAAATGGTCTGTAGATACACTATTCAAATTATACAATGATAAAAATATGAAACATGTCTCAAGAAATTCAATTTTAAAATAGAAACATTTAACTTTTTCATGATTCATTCTACCAATGATACTAACAATTTGAATAATAAAATAAATTTTATTATATATAATTTTAGGTTCATTATTCATATATATTTAATATAATTTACAAAATTTATTATGATCTTATTATTTTGTATATAGTGATTTATTATTTTCATGTGAAAATTTATTGAATGATTTCTTATTTCGGTAATTTAGATATCAAATTCTATATTATAATAATAAGTTAAATATTTATTATAAAAATTATTATAAAATAAATCAAAAAATATTTTCTTATTATTTTATTGAAATATATGTATTTTTCTTCTCATTTCTATCCATGTTTGAATTGTCTATACTTTTTCACATAGGTGGTTAATTAAACCAAAGACAAGAACGGGATATAACTCGATGGGTGAATATGTTTAAAGAGGTGTATAATATCATTAAAAATAAAAATAAAAATATTATTAGTGTTTTAGAAAATTAATTAATCATATTTTAGGTGGTCTAGATAGTGAATTAAAATCCAGATGTATAATGATAAAAGATACATCGTTGCGGTGGTACTCGGCATAATAACTGGTCAATGATCAATAATATTTATAGTTTTATTTGCATAAATAAATAAGGTTAATTTTAATAAAATAATAAATAGTCATAATATTGTTGAGTCTGTGTTCATTATCTAATAATGGTTAATATATTTTTGAAATGGAAAAAATAAAAATTAAGAGATAAGAATTAAGTAATACACACTTCGGGACCATGAAAAGTTTCATAGTATTCACCATTGAGATTAAGGGATTAAGAAAACTATTTGTGTCCAAATGACTATAAAAGTTTTATAGGTTTCATGGAGTAATAAATGGAACCATTTGGAAAGAAATTTGAAGGAATGGGTGTTCAAGGAAGGGGTGGAACTTCTCCCTTTTATAAGAGATGAAAATGAAACTTTTGTGGACACCCATTATTTTTCAATAATGGATTAAATATATTAAAGGGATATTGGTTATAAATATGGGAAAAAATGAGTTTTCATGGAGATTTTTGTTTGAGAAATACTAAACCATGTATTTCCAAACATGATTAATATATTTTGTAAGTCATTTGATGTTATATTTTTACTTTTACCCTCTTTAGTTTTTACATGGGTAATATGTTTTTGCCCATGTTTCTTATTTTTATCTAGCAATATAAAATAATAACAAATTGAAAAATTGAGTGTGATGAACCTATATTTAATATTGTTTTTATCTAATTTAATTTATAATCATTAAATTAAAAATGTTTATATATTGACCACTATTTTTTTGAAAAAGTTATCTTCACTCTTATATGTTATAAATATTATTTAGTATTAAATGTAAATTTAATTTTTGATAATTTATTTAAAAATTGGATTAAATTTTATTTTAAATTAACCTTTCATAATATTTCATTTTTATAGATAAATATTATAAAATATTAATAAAATATTTCATTTAAAATAGATTCTTTACAATTATCATGACCATAAACTTTATTCTAGGTAATCATTACTATACACCAAAAAAATGAAATTAATCTTATTTAATAATATTTTCTTTTTTATATAAAACATGAAATCCATTTAATTATTTAATTTTTATAAGAGATGAAAAATATGTTATTAATAGTAGTGAATAAATCAATATTTGGAGTAAAATATTACAGATGTTTCCCAAATGACATAAATGGGTTTTATAAATTTAACATAACAATTTTAAATATTTATTTTACATATAAATGAATATATATTTTTTATAAAATGTATTAAAAAATATTTCATTAATTCTTTTGTTATGATGATTTTTTAAAGGTGAGATATTTAGAAATATGCTTTTTTTAACTAATAACTTAAAAGGAAATTATTTAAAAAACTAAAAAATTCATCCAGGGATAATTATTATATGGGTAATTAAAAAAGGATGTTAATTTTAAAAAAATAAAATTATACTATTTATAAATTAATCTTATAAGTTAATATTCAATATATAATGAAAAACTTCTTCTATTAAAAATTATCATTTTAAAATATTAGTTGTTCTTTATCAAATTATATATGAATTTATAATTAATTATAATATTTTTATATAATATAGTATTTAGGATCCTAAAATATTATTAAATGTATAGATCTAATATTTTTTAACTAATTTTAGTTCGGTTTTGATTGTAGAATAAGTCATTAAAATAATATTTTCTTAAAAAATTTACATAGTGAAGCTTCATGCCATTACATTATCCGTCCTTAAATAAATTGGTCCATTGAAATTTTAATTATTCAAATAAATTGAAATTTTTTTGTGGTGTCTAAAATATTGAAATGAATGTGGATTTAATTTATAATGAGGTTTCATCCTTACTATCCTTGTTATGACTATGAGACTCATCTTTTTCCTCAAAATTAGAACATCACTAAAATTGAGTTAAATACCCCATTACAAAGGAAGTAATTTTTTATAGGGAATTTATAGTCATCATTTTATTAATCAATGATCGCGAAAAATTATTTACTTGTGATTATATTATAAGTAAAATTTATAAAGACTCTATATCAATCGTTCCAATGCAAGACTAATATGGAACAACTAATGAATAACTATAATTTATATTATGAACTATATTACAAGGATATATTATTTATTATTTATTTAATTCTCATATAGTAATCATACCATAAAAAGTTTTTACTAATAATTAAATGTTGAGTCATCAGGGTGGTAATTCATTTTTCTTATAAAAAATACGATTGGATGTGTAGTTTAAACAAGATATTAGTAAAATAATCATAGTTCATGATTGTATGATTATTGTTCCTCAACCAACATTATATTCTATGAAAAAATATATATTTGTGGTTGTGTAGTAATTTCCTTATAATAGATTATTCTGATGCTATCATCCTTAATCTCACATAGAATAGGGAATTGACTTTGATAACTTCCATGTTCCCCAAATTTATCATAGTGAGTTATCTTTAGTACTTTTGGACGAAATATTTTTCATTTCATTGTTTCCAAAGATCTCTTCAATGATATTCAGAAAATATTCTTTACATGTATTCCTTTGAAATATATAAAACATCATCAATATCCATTGTGACATATTACATAGTGATTCATCAAATATTATTTACTTGAAATAAATTTAATATTATTTCTCTCTTAATATTCTTATCCTGATCTTTTATATACCTTTATCTTTATTTTATTTGTTCTATATTAAAAATAAATTATCATTACATAATTATGCTTATTAATATATAGATGGTTTATTATAATCAAATAAATTCATACACCATCTCTAATCCCATTAGGTTCCCCATTGTGAGAATCTCTTCATTTTCCATCCAATACATTATTAACATTCATCCTTCAAGAATAAACCATTACTACATCCAAAAAGTAGTTAACCATCTATGATTAAAACTTAAAACAATAAGATATTTATTATAAGAAATAACCTGAGAAATTAAAAATCAAAATATATAACTCAAACATATTATTATATTATATTTTAATTCATCCCAAAAAATCTTAGTATAATCAAGGTTTATTTATCATGGGTTCTATCATATTCTTTAATTAAATTCCTTAACATAATACATCATTAATATTGTCTTTTAAATAGAATATGATTACTCAATCAATTCCCCCTGAGAGTGTCAATCTAGATTTTTATTTGTTCATATTTATCATGAACCAGGTGATTATTGAGAATTTACATAATCAACCATTTTTGGGTTTATTTACCCTAGGTAAATTTATGTCTGATCCCCCATCCACATATATTTTCCATGTACGGATATAATTTATATGCAAACTACACAAGATCTACTTTTAAAAAATTTAAAGATGTTAAATGATACACAGACATATCCCTAGGGTTTTCACTAATTTTCCCTCGTCATATTCCCTAAACAATATAAAATATTCAATATTACAACAACTATCCTAAAGGGTTATCTTTAACGTAGAAACCGCAATCTAACATAACATTTCAAAACATAATGAACATCAAAACACTAATATTATCCTCAAAATATGGAATTTTAATCTCAAAAGATATCTAAACTCTCCTTTGAAAAAATTATTGAATCCCTAGATAATCACTCCAATATCTTATTCTAAGAATCATAATCCTTACATTCAAGCTCAAAAATGAACTAAATCGAACCAATTTTAACTATAAATAACTACAATATCCACATAAAAATATTGAGCAACTTTTATCTAAAAACATTTTCACTTAATATTTTTAAATAGTTAATAAAAACAAAAAAAAACAATGTATAACTCTTTAAATGTAAATGTTCCCACTATATAAGAAATTTTACTATCTTTATTATGTCTTTAATATCACCGAAAATGATCTCAACAAAAAGAAATATTTTTTACCTATCATGTGTAATAATTTTTTTCATTACATATGTAAATGGATGAATCAAAATTGGTGAGCTTAGTTTTATATTAAGTGTAAATATAGGTGATAATAATAAATTAACATAAGTGAGAATTAAATGATCATAAATTGTAAGGAAGGGATGGATAAAAAAACTAATACATTAATAGATTTAAATAGATATAATAAGATATACATGGTGGATATAAAAATTTTTATACCAATTAAAAAAATAATTGGTTCCAAAGAGATGAAATTCATAATGACATAGATATAATTTCACAACTTAATCTAAGACATCATCATCTTATCCAACATGATTTTAATTTCAAGGCCATTTTTTAGACAATATATTATTCTAGGTTATCATATTGTAAAATAACGAACCTAGTTTCTATACTAAGACCTATCAATGCAAAAATGGGTTATTTAATGCCCCAAAAAATACTAATTATTTCTAATGAATTAATCAAGTGAAGGATTGAATAATATAAACAATACATAACCCATATTACTTAAAAATCAATAAACATATATATTGGAATAAATAGTATATGGATTTTTAATATTTACCCAAACAATAAATGGAATAAATTCTTATTCAATCATCCATCAAAGTAACATCATATAGAGAAAACTGTAAATGGTTAATTCAAATATTTTTTCAACAAATTTATTTATGGAATCTATGTTAACACACATAAATTAATTTAATGTAATACATAATGTTCACAAAGGAAATGTATTAGAATAAAAATATATTATTTTATCATAGGATGATTTTTCAAGATAAAGGATTTTATGGACTTTTATTAGTATAGTCCCAAACAACTATTTTATAAGATTTATAATGTTATCCATTTCCAATATATACACAGTTAAAATTTAAAAAGTCAAGATTATGAATTATACCTAAATGAAAAAAATGAAATTCAAAAACCCTTATGGTAGTGGTGAAATAGTAATCAAAATAACACAAGTTGACCACCCTATATAAAATGATGTTAATTTTATTTAATTAATGATTACATTAAATAAACTATATAATAGAAAATAAAAATTTCAATATCAACACATTCTTCTAGGACTGAATATAGTTACAAATAACACTTATAGATATAGAAAATATCAAATCAAATCCCATTGAACTATAAAATTCAAAATGGAACTTTTAATAGAATCATCAATGATAAAAATTGTAATATAATATATTAAAAACCGAGCAATTACATTATATAGTAGAATTTATTTTATATAACATCAATGAGTCTCAAGGAATACCTCATTTAGATAATGAACCCTTTTAACTAACATAATCATTGAGTTAAGAATAATATGATAATGATCCTATAAGGAAGAATTGTGAAACCAATGAAAATAAGTATTAGTTAAAATATAATGTATTCATAATATAGATTATGTCAGCCAAAAATCAATAGAGTATTAATAAGAATATTTGTAACTCAATGGAAGACAATTCAATAAGTATAAATCATTGGAAGTAACAAAATAAGTTTTATAAGAATCGTTATAAAAATTTGGTAAAATGGAAGAATTTATAAACCCAATAAAATAAATAGGAAATAAAATAAAATTTACTCATTATGTATAATATATCAATCATGAAACAATATAGTATCAATGGGATGGTTTGTAACTCAGTGGATTAAAATTTAGTTTGCACAAACCCTGAAAACATGAGAAAAATTTAAATAAAAACACCATGAAATATTTTATTTATTTTGAAGTTTGAAATACCATAAATAATGTGAATATAATAATAATAAAAAATTAATTGGTAGTAGAAACACCGTTGTATATAACACATGGTTAATATAAAAAATATCTCAAAATTAAATAAATATCAATAAAGAAACCCTTAACTTATTTTTGATTAAATCGATGAATCTAATGACATAATAAATAATCAAATTAAGATTATTATATACCTTATTATGAAACTTATTAATTTATATTTCATTTAACATATACCATTTATTATAATATGTTATTTATTAATTATGTAGTATTTTCATATGTTTTCAGAAAAATTAAAACTGTGTCAACATAATTTGCAAATTTTAAAAATCAATAGTGATATGTTAATGAGAATTTAAATAATTAAAAAAAATTCTATATACACAAAATTACCCCTATTTTTCTATAAAATTATAATATAATTATTATTTTCATTCCTGTGATTAACAATTATAGAGCTTTATAGAATTATAAAAGTTAGTTGTTAAACCAACCCCAAACCTGAACATGTTATTTCTTGATGGGTGAGTATGGATAAGAAAGTATGTAACATAAATATATGAGATAATATTATTTAAATTATTTATTTTTATGAATCATATTTTTTGTTTTTGGAAAAATAAGTCATTATAAAAAAGATAAATTTTACTTTGTGGAGGCAGTAGCTCAGAAAATGTATGATTAATGTTCTATTTTTTTAAGTCTACCAAAATGAATAAATAATAATTTTTAAATTAATATAATATAATTGCAGTATACTAATGATTATGTTTTCATTATATAACTATTATTAGGGTAAGTTTGTATTTGAGTGAATAAAAAGAAAATGGAAATGTTTATGTAACACTCACATTGGGAGCTTCAACATTTTCTTGGAAATATCTTTAAGATTGAAGGTCTTAGTCTAGTTAATTAAGACCACAAACTTATAATAATGCTATGATTTTATAGTATGATAAAAGTAAATACTTTTTGTGAGAAATTGGATTTAATGGGTTTTTAATAAAGGGTTTGATGGTTCCCCTTTTGTATGTGAAGAAATATGTACCTTTGTGAACACCTATTTTTGCAATAATGGAATGAAATTATTCAAGGATCCATGTTTCCAAAAGTGGGATATAATATATCATGACATTAATTTTTTTTACAAAGCCTCAAAAATGATTTTACAAACATGTTTTGGAAATTTTAGAATTTATTTATTATTATATTTTTTTTACTTTTATCCTTTTTTGTTTTTACTTAGGTTACTATTTTTTTAAAAATTAATTTATTTTTTACTATATCGGAGCCTAAAATATGGAATTAGGTAAGGATAATTTTTTTTTATTTTCAGTTTATTGGACGTTCATAGGTCTATAGAAGTGTTGTTGGACATTTTTTAGCTAGAGGTCACAGCCTTGCTGGTGGAGGTCCACTAGATAGCCAATCCATGATAAAAGAACACATATAACTCTGTAAGTTCTACTATCTAACTGGTGGACTCCCACCATCTAGTTGTAGGATGTTGAGTGGTGATCCTTATATATTATTGGACACATTATTATGTAAGGTTATATATTTTATTTTGATATGAAATATTAAGTTAAATCCTATAAAATGACCCTCTAGAACCTAATATAATTTTCATTGATATAGAGGATTCTAAGTGACTATTTTGGCTCTACCCCTCTTTCCACTAGTGGATCATGATACAAATTTAATGATCGAATCTATATTGATTTTTTATAGTGATATTGACCATTATAGTTTGATTATTTATAATATTATCTATTCATTTGATTTCTTATGAGACTAGATCACTATATCCAGTATGGATGTAGTGAATTAAAATTGTTTCCATCGAATCTAGGTCATCTAAGATCTAATATCATTATTTTCCATCTCCATTCTTAAAGGCAATGAGAATTTAAATTTTTTGGAGGTAAGTGTCACTATCATATGTGGTATCCCTTGGAAGTATTGTGTTATTGTGATATTATCCTTTAATTTTAATTTATTAACATAAAGTTTTTTATATTTGTGATTTATAGCCTTGATATTTGGTGATATTGGAATGTGTTTTATAAATGTGTATTATTTGTAAACTACATTTTATAAACATGATGTGTTTGATAAAATTCCTCAAAATGGTTATGAATTAGATATTATTTGTCAATAATGGAAGTAGAGTGACATTATTATGGTAAAGGTTTTATAAAATTGGTCTTGGTTTTCGTGAAATATAATAATTGTATGTAGAACATTATGTGATAATGGGGTATGTGGAAAAACTAAATATGTGTCCAAATTATATGAGTAGGAAATCACAAGGGAATGTTCCCATAATTCCATGACCACTACTAGGTAGTCTTATTAGTGGACTATGGTTTCTATACTATTGGATTCACTAATTACTTATAGTGCTCCATTATAATTCTTTGTTGTTTACACACTCATGTCATGGATTTCCTGTTGGGGATTTGTGCATACATTACTTGAATGATTCATTGAAATTATCATTTCCCACTTGATACAGTTATTGAATCATGAATATAGGGATTTTTATCTACCCTTTCTACATGGATAAATGTTATGTGACAATGTTTTTCTTACTAGAATATTGAATAATTTTCGAAAGAAACCCAAAACTTGATTTTATATAGAAAAATGACTTCCTTTGAAAAAAATGAATTTTTTATACAAATATTAATAGATCCATATTAATAGACATTATATAGTTTCATTATAGTATTCAACTTCGATTGTTTACCTCGCATCATCCATATAACTTTAAGAATTTATTGACTTAGTTTGGAAGGATGTAGAAACTGGGAAGTTAATCATGTAGAGGATGAACCTCTTGGATCTTGATACATTTTAGTGGGTTGAGGATGGTACAAAAATATGGTCAAGTGGAGAAGGACCCATTAGTTTCTTTGGGAACCATATTGATGGTCTTTCATTTTGTTCATCTGGAACTTGTTATCTAGTTTTGAACGTTACCATTATGGTTTGGTAGTTTTGATATATCATATATTCTTTATATTTACTATGGTTCACATAATTATTTTATATAGTCATGAAAATCTTGGAGGGTGAAATCCTTCCCAATTTTATTTTTTAAATATCCTGGTTCTTTTATTCAACCCGTGATGATCAGGAATGTTCTTCAGACCTCGTGGTAGGCTGTCTAAAGACACATTATATATTGACCCTGATTGAACTATTACTCACAATATTATATAAAATAACACCTCATTGAAATTTTTTGAGTTCTAAATCAAAATTTATTTTTTGTTTAATCTAACTTAATTTATGATAAATTGAAAAAATAAATTTTAAATAAAAAAAAATCATATATTGAAAAAATCTATTGTAGGAAAATGTTGTTTTCGACATTATGTGATCTTAATCTTGCTTAGTATTTAATACCAACCAAATTACTGATAATTTTTTTAAATATTGTCTAAATAAATTTATTAAATACAATTTTGAGAATATATTAATTTATTAAATTAGATAAAAATAGACAATAGAAAATCATTAAAAATAAGAGTTTTTCCATTATCATGTCCATTAAAATTATTCATAGTAATCATACTTTTGTGAAAAATATTGAAATTTCCAAAACATAATAATATGATCATGTTGATAAAAAACCAAAAATAATATTATATTTAATTTACATTAGTGTTTACAAATTATTGTATTTATTATAAAAGAATAGATCTATTTTTATAATAAAATATTACTTATACTGTTAAATTGATTTGTATGGATTATTTAATAAAAAAAAGTAATTTTAAATGACTTATTTTTATTATATATATATATATATCAAATTTATATAAAAATGATTCAAAAGAATTTATCTCATTCGTGTGTAATTAAAATTTCATAAAAGTAACAGTTTTAGAAATATCGATATCTTTTTCTTTTTAACCTAAAAATAAATTATTTTTTAAAAAAGTCAAAAATTCATATTATAAAAATATTATGTGATTAATAAAAAAAATTAAACACATAATATTTAAATTAAAAAAATATAAAATTTACCATTACTTGAATATAAAATATAAAAAGAGATTATTCTTTTATTGAGAAATTCGCTTTTAAAATATTAGGTGTTCTTAATACGATAACTTATTAATTTCTAATAATTATAATATTTTTATTCACTAAAGTTTTTATTGTTCATAAAATTTCATAAAAAATTATAATAATATAATTTGACTCATTTTATTTTTTTTTTGTCTGAAAAATAATCTATTAACATACTATTTACTAAAATAAAATACATAATGAGGTTTCAAGTCATTATAAATCATATCATATTTTGATTATATTGTTTTTATCATTTATATCAATCTAAGTATTTTTTTTATTTTCATTTTTATCATTTTTTGTATTTGGTTTTTGAAACCTATTATGGTATAATAAAATTTTCATACAGTTTTTATTTTAAATTATTTTATATAATCCATATACTATTGATTATATTTTAATGAGTATAAATTCATCACATGGGCTAATAGTTTCCATTTTATTTAGTAACTATAATTATTATTCATTTGATGTTATTCTCAATATCATTTTTTAATTTTTAATTTAATTCCTTTTATATGTGTAATAATTAATAAACAAAGTAATTGAATATCACTTCTTTTGTGATTTTATGAAACATCCCTAATTTCAATAATCTATATTGTCCATTTTTTGTACAGTTTTATTATAAATATTTTCATTAAATATTAATTTCGATTAAGGATGATGTTTTATAAATCAAAAATTTATTAATCCAAAAGAGAAAATAATTTTTGTTTGTGGTGAATTTAGATGTTTGGGTGTTTTAAATTCAACTTGGATTTAATTACTCTGTGTATAGTCATAGGAATATGGTGACCAAATTAATAATATTTTACAATGTTGTGTTTTTTATATAGTTATACCCTATAATATACTGGTAAACTTCTATAGTTTTAATTATTTATCATTACATGATAATATTTTTTATGAGGTCACTTAAGAAACCACTACAACTACTATATGTCTTAGTCTTCAAAACATTAACTTGAAATAATCACTTGTTGATAGGCTGTCCAAAATGAAAAGGTGTTATATTTTTAAAATTAACTCTAGTACTATGATTTGGGTTTATTTATTTTTATTTAATAAAATCCACTTTTTTATATAAAACACAGATATTATAGTTAATGATGATTATCTAGAAAAAAGAATTTCGATATATTTTTAATTATATTTTTACAATTTTTTTTCTATGATGCATGATAAATAGTCATTGAATTTAAATTAATTGTAGTACCCATTTTTTTAAAAAAAAGCTGGGTTTAAATCTATGGCAGTGAGAGTTTATTCCATGGCCTGAATAGACCACTTTGATCAATGAGATAAAATTGGTAAATAAATTAAGAGTGAGATTTTGTTTATATCAATGAATTTTTTTAATTATGGTAATCAAATTCATATGAATATGGAGAACTTTAATTCCCACTTTAGTATAATCAAAATGGAGTACAAGAGATTTAAATGGAAAATAAATCCTAACATAACTTTTTTGGTTCTTGTAATGTAAAATATTTTTCCATTATTTGAGGTAAAAGGTTACCCCTTTTTAAATATATGGAAACTAACTGAGTGAAAGTGAAACAAATATTTCATACAGAAACCCCATATAAATTTTTTAGAAACTTTACCATCTCATACCTTTCGCATGAAACCATACTATCCCTTGTATCCCATTTCTCAACCCAAGCCTATTAAAACATTTCCATAGGTTGACTATAAAATACAACTATTGATCTTCAATGAAAATTATCTTGATAATCTCCATCAGAAAAACATTACATGTTGCTTGAAAACATCACCATGGACACTATGATTTGTAATAAATCTATACTACCATCTATATAACTTTTTTTAAGTGAAACCCATTTGATTTATGATAATGTTTCAAAAAAAATTATGTTATTATATCTCATGAAATTTTTTTCGAATGTAGATTCACACTTTCTATAGTATATTTATAAATTGTGTTCCTTAAAATTCATTATTACTGTCAAATATCAAACATTAAATTTTACACCCTAATAATGATTTTTTGTATAGAAATATATTCAATTTTTTAATTTTTACCTAGAACATTCTATTTTACACAAAAAAATTCTTTGTTTCTAATTATTTTAATCATTTCGGACTTCCTAATTATCTATTACTTTGTGTACCTTTTAAAAATTCCTTATTTTCCAAATGATATTTTCTCTCATAATCTACTATTTTTCTCTATCTATGAGTATTTTTTTATTGTTCTAACCAATAATATTTTTTGTATGTTAAGAATATTTTATATATTTTATAAGATTTATAATAATCTGTTGTGGTTTTTATAGAATGCCCAAATTAATTTACCTCTATTTTGAATATAAAAATTGTCATATACCTAAAACATGCGTCCCTATATTCCATATTTCATCATCTAGTGCCGAGGGACAATTTGAAAAGTGTATAGACTATACCCACTATTGTACATATAGTCATAAATCATGGACAAAAAATAACAAACAAATATTATGACAAAATAAAAGTTCAATAATTTTTAAAATCACAAAATAAAAGAAAAAAATATATCTTCACTCATTATAAAACCACATGAGTAGTATTATTGTCACATAATCATATATATAATAGAAGTATTTCTTGCAGGATTGTAATATATTACATGATCTAATAAAAAATGATTAAACCATACACCAAAATTGTCTTGAGTCTATGAATTGACCCATCGTAATGATTCAACAGATAAGCCAAATTCAGTCATCAACAATAATGATCTTGAACCATCCTATACCAAATCCAAAAATTCTATCAAGATACGAGTATTCCTGAGTAGGATGTGAGTAAACAATTATAGTCCAATATCAACAGTGTCCCCAAACATATTTATTAAACAAAAATGCATACATGGTATGATATTTTTTAAGTAAAATAATAGGAAAGGGAGATGATTATAAATATGTAAAATCCATATGTACTACACAAACACCTATGTGGTACCATGGCTATTTTATCTCATTCATGGATGTATCAATATTTCTCAAATAGATACCAACTGGGCATCCTGATTCATGTTATATCATGTGGCTATATCATCCTTTCATAACACAACAACTAACACATGAGCATCATAACCAGATAACAGAGTCTAAATATTTGGAATAAGACCCTTTTGGAATCATAATAAAAACATATTTAGGTAGTATATATTGATAAAAATAATTCATGGGCAGGGAATTTCTGAGGAACCATGTAAGAGAGATCTTCATTTCTCAACCACATCACTAGGAGAGTACACATCATCCCAATCCATGGGAATAATCATAAGGAAAAGTGTCCTTAATCATGGGCCATATATTGATATAGGGTATTACATACCACAAATACAATTCTCATATTAATATATCTTCCCATCCATTATAAGAATCCCAATATGCGTAGATGTCCAATATCTATTTATAGTGGCAAACAATTGTGTAGACAGTCCCACCGTTATCATTTTTAGGGTAATGTGGGAATTATATTCCATGTCCTGATGGGATTTTATACCATTAAAAATGTTTATTATGTACCAATCCTAAATATATCAAATAATTGAACTAACATAGATAATTTGGAAAAAAATAATTTAAATCGGTGTTTTATCGAAAATACATCCAACATTAGCTATAAGGAAATATAATTTAATATACACAACCAAAATCATATCATGGAATAATAAATGGATCAATTAAAAATATATCTATGGAACATAAATTAAGGTTGCAAAAATTTTCAACACACTATAATACTAAATTAGGTTAGTCCGCATACACTAAACCAACATGCGATTTCTAATCCATTGTGATACATAACTTGTATGAAATATTTATTGGGGAATCTAACATTCCCCCAATACTCAAGCTAAAAAAACAAAAAGGAGTCATGATAATTCAAAATTCAATCAAGGTCCAAGCCTCACACTATAAAAAAGTAATTACATACCACTCTTATATTAATCAAAAATAAAAGGTACCTAATTGAGTTCCTTGAAATCCGAGTATAAATTAATGGAATCCCCTTTGGGTATCATGTATAATGTTCAACATTATTTAACTATCATCCATGGACATTAGTGACCATGGAAATAAGTATTTTCTCTCTATGGGTCCATCAGATCAAAATAAATTTTCAACTAAGTCCAAATAAGTCAATGGAAATAATTCAATTTATCATTTGGTAAAACAGATATAGTTGGAGACCCCTTATATCACCTATATCATGAGAAATAAAATACCATCAATAATGGTTTGGCACTACCCACCTTAATAAAAATTTATCCTTCTAATTGGAAACTTCCATCTAATTTATATTCTAATTATGTAAATAATTAAATATAAAAAACCCCTATAAATTATGCATAATTAATAGAAGATACTAAAATTCTGAGAGGAATGTAGAAAAGAACAGAGAGGAGTGTTTTCCTTACTTGACATAACCTTCTAAAATATATGACTCCTAATTTCAAGAACAAATTTTCAAAGATACAATCATAGAAAAATTAAAATTAAAGGTATCACATGTGAGGGGTATGTGGCCTATAGATATATAAATTAGTGCGGTAGAGGATTAATTTTGGTTAAAATTTTAAATTATAAATAAATTAAATTAAAAAATATAAAAAATCATTCTATCATAGGGTATCAAGTAATATCTCATTAGTTATATAATCATGATAATAGTTACTCCAAATGGCGTCATTAGGCACCCATTTTCCCCTCATTGGTTATAATCTCCCTATATTCCCTAATGGGTACTCAGTACTAATCCATCAAGTAACATAGGACATCATTCAGAAGATAGATTTATTAGTGTTATGTATATTAAATTTAACTGGACATTCGATCATCATTGAACACATCTAAAATTAATAATTTTAAAAAATACATGATGTTTGGTGAAAATTTGATTGAAAACACTCCTTGAAATCATATTATGTGTTACAACCTCCTCATCACAGGGTAGTTCATCCATGATATGCATCACCAAATGATATCTATAAATAACTCATGATGAGAAACCCATATATCAGACTCATTCTCAAATTCATACAATTAAATATTCATGTGATACCACTATACATAATACTTAGGGACCATTCTCCTTTAAATGTTATTCTCACTCGAATCTACCATATTTGTTTCTTAAATGATGTATGAGAATATATTATGATGTAATCAATGTTTATTACATGTGACGATATGGGGAAGTATTTCTTGAGTTGTGAGACATGAAATACATCTTACGTCACACAAAAACTCTAATGAATGATCTAATTTGTTCAAATGGATATTGACCCCCTAGGTTCTCTACTACTTTTACATTAAATATGATAGTTCCCAATTATGGTGAAACTTTAATGAAAACCAGGTCACCCACACAAAACAAATGAGGAAAAAATATTCTATATTTATATGAATTATACCTACTTTATAAAGTATCCAATTGCATATGGATAATCTCGATATGTTTTGAAACCTACTAAATAAGACTATGTATATTAATAGATGAAATATCTACCTCTATCGATCATAGATGTGATTAAATAGACCTTCATAAATTTCCTAGAAATATACCATGTGATTAAACTCCCAATAACTCTATTTCTAGTATAAATCTAAAAAGGGGATATTATTCTCCCAAAAACTCTCAAAATCAAGAACAGAAAGTCTATGTATGTTCTATGAAATACATATAGTACTCTTAAACTACCCATATGTATATGGATAGTCTGTTGTGATAAAATTCAATTGAGTATAAATATCCTTCTATAAACCCTTCAAGATAAATGGAGGGAACAATGTATCCAAATCTATAATGATACTTCTCATCATATCGTGGATCCATAATATCTCATAGACAAATTAGCAAACAATATCATCAATTGATTGTGTCTCTTTGATCAACCACAAATTTTTTACCCTAATCAACTGGGTTAAAAAAACCCACACTACTTAACTACCTTAGGATGATCATGAATACCCTTTCTAAAAATACATCATCACATTATCCTATAACCACTCAAGAATAAGAAGATACTGTAGAAGAATAATTGGTTTTCAAAAATTAGAATTATCTCATTGACATGTAGAAAATCATATAACCAATATCTCTATGACATTATTCATCCATGGTCACACGTATCACATTTGAAAATCAAGAAACATCATTTTGATCCTTAGGGGAATAACACATCTCAAGGTATATGAATCTTGCATCATCTCAACAATCACTCTTATTATATATCAATACCAGTTCACACAAATGTCACTAAACGTGGTTGGTTACATATCCTCAAGCACACCTCCTCATATTCCAAAGGCCACAAACTAGAATTGATTGTCTAAGGTGGTGCAGTGGGGATACTATATGTTCATGATCAGAGTAGAGCACATAAGTAAAAATATTTGAATAAACTAGTAGAATAAATAACAAATAATGAACATTGGAATTTAAATCATTTGTATTAAATAATAGTCATTATAATAGGATCAAAAACACTATTCTAATATGTAGTAACATATAAAAAAAATATCATGTCATGATGAAATAAAGAATGTGACCCATATGGGGAAATAGTTCAGTGTTTATATACATGAAAACCTATAAAAAATATAAAAAAGGAAAAAATATCTTCAATGGAATTGCATTAACTATCTCAGTCATCTATTCACATACTACATCCTAGTATAAAAAACAAATCCTCATTATCAAGATTCTTCCCATTATCCCAAACATCATATATTAATTCTTTCTAAGTACCAATCAACAGATGGATAAGGGGGTAATATAATACCAGTAGCCCCCCCCCCCCAATGGTGTCCAGTAATATCCAACTATTGAGTAATATATTTCATTAATCAGGTATTATGTATCCAGACACAAAATAAATAAACCATGTTGTTATGAGTTTCTCATGGGAAACATGTCTGATACAACCTTCTTTGGGATAGGCTACAATTTCTATGAACAAGTGAAATAATAATACAATATAAGTATATGTGTATATTTAATAAATCATGATACCCATGGAATATAGATAAGGTTTCCATATTAAATGAACATATAATGGATCTATATGTATCCTTATAAACTATGTATTTAACAGTCATTTATAAGTTCAAAGGGGAGGAACCATGGTATACAAAACTAAGGTATTATAATGTATCCCTATAAACACATTAAAAGTGTCCTTAGATTTTGGTGTAATAGGGAAAATATCCTATTGATTAATGTGGTAATAAAGTCTTTATGTTTATACCTAATTCAAGGATTTGTATCATAATATCAAACATCCTATTTATGGAGAGAGAACTTCGTTTCAAATAAAAAATAAAAAGATGAAGAAACACCATTCCCAACCTCCCTTTCAAGCATAAGTATCACAATGTGAAATATTCGAAACCATGGAGAAGTGTCTTAGTTGAGCGACATGTCCTCTACTTTCCCATTAAACATTGGGGAACTCTATGTCTATAAATAATAAACAATTATTCACAATGATAATGATAGGAATGGTCACAATTTATAATTAATAAAGACTTGGGTGACATAGTTATATCATTGACCTTCCATTTGTATCCTTTGTCCATTTCATTTATGTAACGTCCCCCAATTAGTCACTCTCTCATCTGGCCAAAAAAGTTGGTTATGAGACCTCAAGTGCACCTCCCTCTATGGTAGAGGCTTCCAACTAGTAGCGGGGGGTGTGGAATGTATAGTTGGGAAACTACACCCCCTGATATGATGTATCAAAGAAGTATAAAATAATACTTATAAATAATATTAATTTTTTTATAGAAATATCCTACAATAATAAGATACTACTAAGTAGTAAAATAAATAATAAGGGATAATTTAACGTCATGTTGTAATTTACCAAAATTTCATGCTAGAAACAATACAAATAAAAGAATATAAGATTCAAATAAAGAATCTAAATTCTCTATTACATAATCCTACACCACTCTCATTGCTAAAATCTAGCCCATAATTAATAAAAAGATCAACTGTAAGGTCCATTTCACTTTTCCAAACATGCATCCACATAATCTTTTCATATACTAAATGGAGGCCTGAATATAGTGAGTATAACTCAGTAAGTAGACACCATCATTTATATTCAAAACAATTTGATATGAATTTTAAGAAATAAAGTGATAAAAAGTTGTTTAAATTAATTAAATAAATAATAAAATACAACCACAACTTGCATCAGATATGTGTTAGAATATCTTTGAACATGTCTTACAACAATTCCAACCAAAACTATATAACCAAGTTAGAATAATATACATTTGAACCATGATATAATATATCTAAAAATTAATTATAACTATTCAAACCAAAATCATGTAAACGTTGTATAGTAATATTATTCTTGGTCAAATCCTTATATGCATTACAATATTCAGGTTAATTACAAATAAGCATTATAACATGGGAATAGTCACAAACCACCCTTTATATTCTTTACAACATAGTAATTGGTTGATCCCACAAAATATCATCTGTAAAAACTATCATTGTGCATTTTCAAAGGATCAGACCAATATATATTCATTTCATCATGGAACACAAGTCTTTTCATACCTCATAGATATCACAATATCACATCACATATCTCAATGTGAAATTATAAAAATTTCCATTTATCTTTCAATTATTAATTTCAATTTTAATCATGATTTATTTATAATTATATCAATAAGTGGATTATACAATTTAGGGATTATATATCAAGTAATCACCTAAGGTAAAATGTCATTATAAACACACTTTAATACATATTCCAATTCCATTATATTTAAGGTTTTCTCACACAACGAGTATCCATAACCCAGGTTAGAAGCCAAT
Organism: Viscum album; assembly: GCA_963277665.1. Lineage (NCBI taxonomy): Eukaryota > Viridiplantae > Streptophyta > Magnoliopsida > Santalales > Viscaceae > Viscum > Viscum album. Next base: position 466,876,891 of record OY728158.1, read on the forward strand.
TGAATCATGGGACATAAAAGGATAATCAAATTGATTTATTTTCTTTATTTGGGTGCATTATATGTTTAAAAAATAACAATATTTTTGAAACATGGGAATTATCAAACCATAGGGTTAAGATTTAGACCACATACGTTCAATTATTTATCCAACAACACTTCCAACAAAAAAATATCATGAGGAAGAAGGTTCTAATTATCTTAAAGTGGTTACTATATCAAAACTTTTATATATCAAAACCAATAATGAAATCAATTAATGGATTTCACCACAATGGTTGAGAAAATAGTGATATAAAGAAACAACCTAAATTAAAATAATTACTAGGAATTTATCACCCAAACGAGATGACTATAAGGTAATTGGCACTCTAAATTCATCTAAAAGATGACCTAGGGTTCATAGGAGAGGATATAAAATATATTTTAATGAGAATAAACCGCAAAACAAGATTAAAATAGTATGTCGGGAAATTACACGGCTTGTAATGTAGTTATAAGTTATGTAAATATTTTTAAGGGAATATTCCAAAAAAATATGTCACCTCAAGTTTATTTTATTAAAAACAACCAAACATTAAGAAACATGAAATCCCATTAAATGACATTTAAAATATCTATGGATTTGTTTCTTTTGAATTTTACCTTTAAACAAAAATAAATGCATTTAAAAGATTCTCAACATAACAAGTTCCCATGTAAACATTTAATGCATTTATACCCAGACTCCATTAATTCATACAGGAAAACATCTCTAAACATTAGTTAATTTTCCATAACAAAGATCTCCATGTGGATCCAATCTTGTTATTATGATTTTTTCTCACAACCTAACGCTGTGTTTATACAAAATACCAACATCATTGATGAAATCACAACCAAAATAAAAGTTAACAAAAACATAGAGAGGGTCATACCTAGAAAATTAATGGATCTTACATCCTCTGTCCCATATAATAGTTCATCACTATCCAACACCAAGTGTCACTGTAAGACCTCAGGGAACAAGACTATAAAATTTTTTCACATATCAACCACCCTCTCCTAGGTCTCCTCTTGAACTCTCTCATGTCTCCACCTCACTCAAAAAAATGGCACAGTCCTACTCTAAAGATATTTCTCACTATGGTCGTTAAACCATATCAGAAGATCCTCAAAGGATAAATTAACACAATTCCTAATGGATTCTATATATATTACAAGGGGACGGTCTAGATGATATCTCCGAATATATAACACATGGAACACATCATTCATGTAACTATAGAGATGTTGAAGCGATAAACGGTATGCCAATGGACTGATCCTCGCCACTATATCAAACAACCTGACAAACCTAGGCACTAGATTTCTTTATTTCTTAATACAGTAATACCCCAAACATAGTGGGAACTGAAGTATAACTTTATGAACAACTTTTATTACCAAAGGTAATCTCTCATGGTCATCAAAGGATTTCATCCTGCTCTGTGTGGTCACCAACTACTATCTAATCAATTGAACCTCCATAGATGTCTCATGCATGAGACTAGGCCCAACAAGCATTGGTTCACTTGTCTTAAGTAAAAAAAGAGGTAAACCTCATAGGATTCCATACAAAGACTCAATATCTTCAATTTGGATTGGTTACTATTATTATAAGAAAACTCAATGAGTTCCAAAATTTTATCCCACGAACAACAAAACTCCAAAACACTTTTATGTAACATATCATACAGAACCTGAATATTCTGCTCATATTGACCATCAGTATATGGGTGATTGGTTGTGCTCAAAAGGACCCAAAATCCTAGAGCCTTCCAAATACCATATTAGAAACTAGATGTGAAACAAGGATCTTAATTTAAAAATATTCCTCAATAAACTATTATACTAAACCACATCACGCACATAAAGACTGCCAAGATTATAAACTGTAATGGTTTATATGATTAGTAAGAAGTGGGATAGAATAGTTAGTTTATCTACAAATAACAATATAGAATCATTATTATAGGTTTTCCTAGGTAATCCAATCCCAAAATCCACTGTGACATCATTCTATTTCAACTCAGGAATGGAAAAAGGCTAAAAACCCTTAGATGGACTTTGATCCTTGTCTTTTATATCCTATCAACTAAAGCATATAACCATGATGTTTACCACCTAATTCTTCATTCACTACCACCATCACTATCTATAGAGTTCAAAATCCATCTTTGTTAAAGTAGAATGCACCGATCATCTAGAAGAATAAGATATCCTCATCATCTCCTCATGTAAGACCGTATTAACCCATACTAGGCCATAAAAAGAAGTTAATTTTCACTACCAATAGGCCATCTAGATTTTCTCATATAACATTTTCTTAGAACCAATCCCTTTAGATAAGAAAACATTTTAGTCATAATCTAGTCTAAAAACATGGGTATAATAGACGTCAAATTCAGAGCTTCACATCTGTGATACCCTTAAACATCCATATGCATGTCTTAAAAATGTTTTATTATCCACCAATCTTTACAATATTCTCACACTTCTTATACATGTTTCATTCATCCCAATACATCACCATCAATGTTTCCATTTTATGGTGTATAATCTGATTTAAATACAAAAAATTCAGATACACGATCCACCTTAATTGCCAAAGATTTTGGTCTCATTGATAAAAGATGATCCTAAGGATCATATTGATCATGTACTCCAAAAACATCTCACCCATGTGACAGTGTCTCTAATATCAATGGGCATGTACGATTTATTATAATTCTATATTGTGAGAAGGGTAATTCCTCTCATATAGACCCAACTATCTGGATCTATAAGAAACCACTCGATCCTCCTACATTATAACTACATTAAATCCAAACCTAGATGTGAAATAGTATAAAATATATACTTTAACCATCATAGGTAATGTGAGGATAGGTGAAAAAGTCATACTACCTTTTATATCCAGAAAATATTTCTCACATTCATCAGACCAAAGAAACATCACCCCTTTCATGGTTTTCCCAGATATTGGTTCTTCCAAAAGGGATAAATCTTAGGTAAACCGCAGATAATAACTAGATAAACCCATAAATCTCTGAATCTCAAAAAATTCTTGGTCGATTCCCAATATATCACACCTATTTTTTTCTCCGGTTCCAATAACACTCTGTCCTCTAAGATGATATGTCCTATGAAATGTACATTATTGATCCTTAAATTTAATTTTTATTAGATTTGTGTAAAGTAAATTCTCTATAATATACTCAGAAAGATGTCAAGTTGTTTGGAATGATTGTTTGTTGAGTGTCCATACACTAATATTTCATTAAAAAAATCCACAAAAATTGGTCCCTGAAAGGATAAAAGATCTTATTCATCAAGTCCAAGAGTACCTCTATAGCATTAGTCAAACCAAACGGCATCCCAATGAATTCATAAAATCCATAACTACTCCTAAAATTAGTATGAGGAATTTCGGATGGTCTATCCCTTAATTTATGGTGACCTGGTATCAAATAAATCTTCGATAATATCTTATCACCTCTTAACTGATCAATAATATCATCAATGTGTATAAGAGGATAGTAGTTCTTGACTGTCATCGTGTTCAACCTATGATAATACACACTTATGCATAAAGACTGATCAACCTTATTGGAGAAGAGAACTAGAGAACCCCAAGTAGATGTACTAGTCCATATTAAACTTCTATATTATAGATCATCCAACTGAACATTCAACTCCAAATACAATATGGGTTCCATTCAGTAAGGTGGGATTTAAATCAGCTTAACTTCCCACACCAACTCAATCGTTAACTTGATCTCTTTCTCATGTTGTAATCCGTAGAACATGACATGAAATACATCCAGAAAATTTTCATCCAATGGAGGAAAATAATTATTCTACATTCCAATATTATCTATAAAATACAAGATATCTGAGACAAGTGACAATCCAATCTATACTGAATTGGTCTCGCATGACCAGCCTGAAGATCCCACTCATCTTACTGAGAATAGCTACTCCTTTCAAGAGATAAAATGGTATCTATCCTCTTGTAATAGTCGATATGTGCATAGAATGGTGCAAGAAAGTATATAAAAATAATAAATTTGGATCCTATCATTTCTAGAATTAAATGTTCCTAGAAGAAATGGTAATAAAAAATATCTACATAACATACATTCCAACATTTTATATTCCCTGACAGAACTCCCAATGGTGTGTCAATGGTTAAAAAACCATCCCATATTTCCAAATTAAAGACCATTCCATCTGTAAAAATATGATACAAAAAAATAGTATGATACTCATGTATCAAACAGAACACATTCTTGGGTTGTTGATATAAGAATCATACCTTGGATGATAGATGGTCGTGGATCCCTAAGAGGCAAAGTATTATGAATAATGTGAAAGTAATTTTTCCATCTACCGGTATGACTATATTGATATATTTTCATTTTTAGATATTATTTTATAATCACCTGGGTACCATGTCCCCTAACTCGACCTGATTGGCCAGTGAAAATCCAGTTACCAGTCTGCTGAGGGGTAGCTATGCCCCTTTCTGACTTAGGTGCCTTGTTTTAATACCCTATCACTAGTTTGATATGGAATGTTTATATAAAACATATTAAAATGAACCATTCTTCCACATATAATAAATTCAAAAATAGGGTCAAGACATTGTGAGAACGTGTGACCAAACCTTCTGCACTGATAGAACTGGAACAGATACATGGTCTTGAGATGGTTATCCACTACTATTCATGGTATTCCCACTACTACCTTCGCCAAAACTATAATAGCAGTGCTTCATTCCACTCAAAAAAGTGTTCCCAAATATCCTTACAGAAATTTCATGGTTGTTGCTTTAGGCCCCTCCCAGATTACCTTTCGTAATGAGTGTTTGGTTTATCACATCATCAATGATACTCAAACAGAAAAATATAATACCTATGACATGATCTACTTGTGATGACAGTCTTGAAAACATCTCACCCTATTGATCTAATCAACATTAGAAGATAGTATAATTCATTTTATGATTTTTTAATCTTCTATAATAGTCAAACATTAACATGCCATCCAATGTCAGATGCACAAACTCATGAAAGTTATCATCCCACAACATCCCAGGATAGAAATGGCTCAGAGTATTTATCTATAATCCTGTAAAAGATATCTTATATTTCCTCCCATTTAACTCTAGAATATACCACCATCTCTTGGTAGTGAAATGAAAAATACCTACAACATGATTCCCCTTTCTATTCATGGGTGTTTCGAGATGCATGAAGATTTCTAGATTGACTTGATCCAATAAATGGCATTCCAGACCCCCCCCCCCAAGTAAGCATTGATGAATGTTTCAACTGAAAATATTATTTCATCTAAAATATATAAGGAATAGAATGGATAGTCTTCATTCCAATGGATCACATGACCCCTGGGGAAGCTATCATAAAGCTAAACATCTCTCTGATCCTCATGAACTAGAAGAATTAATGGTTTATCTCTTCTAGGAGAATTCTTATTTCCACAATCCTAAATCTCAAATTAAAGATGAAGAGGAGGAATTTTCTCTACAATAAAAATGCACACCTTAGAGAACTAGCTAAAATCAAGGTAAACCAAAACACGTGATTACAACAAACAACCATTGATAGTTGGTCTCTCAAAACATGGATTTAATTAATTTTAGCATGATACTAAAACTCATTTCTATTATCCAATGAAATTGATATATAATATCATAGTTCAATTGGAATGTATATGTCACATGAAAAAATAGGTATACCCTAATAATGAAAAATGAAATTCAATATATCCCTATATTTCTATTATAATGCATGTGTTCTCATATCTCACCATACCAGGTAAAGTGTAGAAATATTATGATATAATAACATCATAAAACAATAGTGTCACACAGTATGTGAATAACCCATGGTAAAATAACTTCTATTGTAACAAGTACAAAGACTAAACCATAATCCCATCCATGGGGACCAGATTTTCCCTCATACATGGGATACCTACTCCCTTGCACAAGCCCATAACCAAGTGCCAACACATCCGACTCTACATTATACCCTTCCAAATATTAAATAAGATAAAATTGAAAACATGCTTCAATGACCCAACTTAGTAACATCCCTCAATAAAAAACTCTTTCACGTGGCCAAAATGGGTTGGTTACGAGACCTCAAGCAAAACTCCCCATATGCCAAAGGATTCTTACAAGAACAGTGGTTGTGGAATGTATAGTGGAGAGATTATACCCCCTAGTATGAAGTGTCATTGTAGTATAATAGAATCTATAAAAACAAACAAAGTCAAAGTATAGACCTAGAGGACGACAACAATAACATCCAACTAATTAATATAGTAAATAATAATGAATAATGTAATTACATATCAGAATATAGCTAAATGTCATGATAGAAAAAATAAATGTAAAAAATCATCAGACTCAAATAAATACTAAAAGGACCCCAGTCTCTAACTGCATGTCTGTCCCATCATTAAAATACATCCCATCAGCAAGAAAATAATCAACTGCAAGGTCCTTTTCGTATATCCAAACCTGCATCCACATAATTTACTCAAGTGCCAGGTGGCATCTTGAATAGGGTGTGAGTATAACTCTATATGTCAAAAATACCATGTCTAAATAAACCAGTATGATAATAATTTTTTGCAATAAATAGATAAAGATGTGTATTAATTAATTCAAAAATTAATAAAATATAACCACTTTCAACCTTTTCTCCTTGCCGAAATATATCTAATATTTTCTTATGGCCATTACAACCCCAACCATATTACCAAGGTAAAATAACATATATCAGCACCATGCTAGAAAATCTCAGATCATGTCTTGCAACCATTCTAATCACAACCATATAATCATTGTATAGTCTCATCAATCCCAGAAAAATCCCTATATAAATTATAGTATCCATATCAAAGCCCTATAAGCATTACAACATGGGAATGAGCATATCCTACTCTCTATAAGAATTATATCATTTGAGTAATCCAAACTCACTCAATATCATCATCAATGTATATGAATGTGCAAGTTCCAGGGTTAATACCAAAATATAAGAATTTGAACATGGAACACATGCCCTATCATATAGGATGGAAATCATAATATCAGACCATATATATCAATGGTAAATTATTAAAATTACCTTTTATCTATAAAATACCACATTAATTTTCAACTAAAACTGACAATCAATTATATCTTTTAGAAAATGCCATAATTTCCATATTTTATGACAATAAATCACCAAAATTTTCATTTCATGGATAAAAAATTTTAATCCATTATCCAATTAAATTATATTCAATGTTTTCTTTCCCATTGGGTAGCCATATTCTAGGATAGAAGCCTATTTAATCAATGGGATTCAAATAATATTCATATTCATTTATTTAATTTCTTTCAGTGCATAATACATTGGAGAAATCACAAAATTTCATCAACTTGGAAATTATAAAACCATAGGGTTAGGATTTAGACCACGTATCTTTTACTAAAAATCGAACAATAATGTTGATGGAAAAATCCATTGTGGAATAAGGTTGGGATGATCAAAAATAGTTTCTATGATCAATACACATCATGATCAAAACCAAAAACTTAATCGGTCAATGTATTTAACGACAACAGTCAGAAGAAGATTCAGAGAAGGAAGAAACCAAGATGTAAAGACATGCCAATAATTTTTCAATCAAATAGGATGCCTTGAGGAGATCTGGGAACTCCAAATTCATCTGGAATATGACTTAGGGTTGATAGAAGAGGAGTTATAGTGGATTAGAATGTAACACCCCAAAATTTCATAGTAAGTTATATCTTTAAAGTAATTAAATAGCTTATAATGTAACACCCCAACCCTAATACCCAGTGTCAGTGCATTATTAAATAACATTATCATGATCACAAAAGATCATGTCTCAAAATACCGATTAGTTTATTAGCCTTGGAATCACTAGATACATTCAAAAAGATTACATTACATAATAAAGTGAAAAACTAAAACAACATATTGTCTCCATAGACCTCACTCATATCCCCTCATACTATCCCTGCAGGTCATTAACAAAATACTTCTTCACATCCTGGAAAGAATAAAACATAGAGAGGGTTATCTCAGATGCTCAGTAAGGATAACAATATAGAGAAAAAATTCATAAATAAACATAAACATTTAAGGATATGTATAACTAAAACAAAAGACTTTTACACATGAACTTCAGCATAATATGGAAAAAATAAAATGAAATAATTCCATTTACTTATTCACATGGATATTCTACTAGTAAAATAATCACATTCAATATCAATAACCTCTTTCATAATGATGGAATTCATAATGCCAGACTATCATAACCACATAGTCAAGGCCTTGGGCCAAGACTACAAATAAAATTTTGTCAGGGAATTTTGCCAAGACACTAGTTTGTCTCATGAGACCTACCGATGCATTGAGGAGCTATAAGGGGCTCCACCTGTCACCTATTAAGTCCAATGCATTCTTCATTTGAAAAGGTTTAAACATAACATAAACATTCGTATTAAAACTAGCATATGAAATGTCAGTACTCTATCTAAAAAAATGAATGGTATAAAAGTAACACATCCATTGTAAAAAATATCACAAAACCTTCATTACTATATGGAAGTTTTGTATGGTAATAAATCAAATTCAAAATAAACTTAAAATCCATCAAAAGATGTTGACATAGATGAAATCAAAACTATTTCAGCGAAATATATCTTTTTCTTAAATCATTTAAAAGTCACATAATTATAAAATTAAAAAGTTACTTTGAAAATATTATTATAATATTGTAAGGTAAGCTTAGATGATTTTATAATAGTGGAATGTAGCCACACATGTCGTGTAAGTTAAAAAGACATTTTTACCTTAAATCTATCGAAAAGGTTAAAAAGGACCTTGTTTGGAAAACGACATAAAGATCCCTTTATAAACATCTTATAAAAAGTCAAAAAAGGGTATAAATGACTTTAAACCATAGTCTATAAAATAGTAAGAATGATTTGAAATATATTTTTAAGAAACATGGATGTGGATGATAAAGAGGTCTTAGTAGATAATTACGTATAAACAACCTCAGATAATGAAGAGATTGAAGGATAAACCCTTACCTTGTACTTTTCCTTGGTTGAGGGTAGTTTAACATCCTATATAATGGTGAAATAATTTTTATTAAATTATCAAAGAATCATATACATTAATTTGATATCATATATAATCTTTTAACATTTCATTGTTAATAATATCTTAGTATTATTGTCGTTTTGGGTGTTAACTTACTTATTTTCTTTTATATGTTTTGTTACATAATCCATGTTTATTATGTATAGGTTGTATATTATTCATATATAGAATGATATAAAGTATTTAAAAATTATTTTTAATCATAAAATGAGAATTATACTTGAATGGATACGATGGGGAATGAATCTCATTGTGTTCGTGGAGACAGCAGTCCGTACGTACGCAGGAGCAACAATATCATTATTTTGATATTAGAATAATATATAATTGGATAGTATATCATATATAATGAATCATTATAATGTTATATTTATTATTTACTTAAATTAAACAACATTATCATACCCATCCAAACAATAATGTTTTAATAACAATTACACCACGACGTGGAGACGGTAAGCCGTATGTACGCACGTATGGTGACATGTCATTCAAAGGATGGATAGAATACTGAATATGGTTATACCATATTTATAATAACATCACAGTATATATAAGTTACTTGAGTTATTATTTTATAATGGAAATAACAAAGAAATAAGAAGTATAAGAACAAAGGAACGTGAAAGAGGGTGGTGAAATCATTAACTCTTCTTCGGGTTCTTGTTTTTTATTTGATCAAAAGGGATCATTTGGATGGCTTTCTGATCAAACTAAGGCCTCTAGGTTGAAGTGAGGGAAGTTGAGAGAATATTTTTTTAGGGTATGGACTACCCAAAAGGCTTTGAATGTATTAATTTGAGAGAAGGGTGAGTTCCCTTTTATAAGAGGGGTGCGGGGCACCTTATAAAAAACTTAAAATATTATTTTATAATAAATTCATATTCAGTTTATAATGGCTTCAAAGTGACTTATATTGAGGCTAAGGTGGGTATGGGTCAAAATCTTTTGAACCAATATATTTTAGACAGGTTTGGGTCACTATATTAACCATATAAATTATATTTAACTCTTAGTTAAATAGTATTACATTTACCATGTCTCTTTGTGTTTTTATATTATATGGTTTAAAAACTTACTATAACAAGACAAAAGAACCCCAAGTGGTTCATTATTAATATATATAACATTAACTAAGTCATTTTCCTGAACCATATATTTTTAGGAATATAATATCAATTAATAATATAATATTTGTTTTCAAAACTCTTTTATATCAATTTTGACACTATTTGGTAATTTGTTTTTGCTGAATTCACAAGAGAATTATTACATCGAAAAAAATTCATCTAAAAAACCCAAATATGTAATATTAACCTAGAAAATTTGTGGATTTCATAAAAAGTCTAAAATTACATTTATTTAGATATTTATAATATCATTTATTTTAATATTTCATTAATTAGGTAATTACTACATCACCATTATGCGTAAATAAATTAAATTATTTAATGTCTAAAAATTATAACTAAAATACGATTATGTAGGAAATATTATTATATTTATAATTAATATTTATAATTTAATTTATCTTATGTATAACCATATATTAAAAATATTTTAGTTATTTAACTTTGATTTTATCTGTTTTAACTCTTCCTTGATTAAATGATAATAAATCTCCTAATCTAATCCATGTGGACCAAAAAGGTTCATATTTACTCCTAAGGCTGTTATTGGTTGAATTATACTTATCCAATAGAATAAGGACATCTGTTAGGGTAATAATAATATCATTTTTATCCTTAATTACCCTATTTACTTTTAAACGTGGTAAATAAAAGTAAAAAGATACAATTCACCAAAAATTATTTTCATCATATTGAACCAAATTTTACTCCTCGATATTAACTGTGTCTCTCAAATTTTCGAAATTCCAGTCACAGAAGCGGTAAAATTATGTTTTATGTGATTTTTGCAAATTCTCCTAGGAGCTGGGTAAAAGAGGGTGAAAAGTTCAATAAACTTTTTATATATCTAAAATTATTATAAACTGAATCCAATGAATTACATTGAAATTATATAGGTATTATGTATCTATTTTTACCTAAAATAAATTAAAATAAGATAAATAATTATTTAAATAAAAATTTGGTTTTAAACTATAACTCAATGTTTTTCACTATTCATCAAAAATTGATAGTTTTTAGAAAAATACCAAAAAATCACCCTAAGCTAATTTTGATATTATGAATTCAAAAATGAAGTCCATTTTTAAAGATAAAATTTATAAAATTTCAAAAAGTTGGTATTACTATTCACAATGTCTTGTTTGATTGGTTGTGGTGTGTATTAGAACTCGAAGTTGCATACAACACACACTACTATATTATTCAAAGGGAAACGTACCGTGGAAGCTTGGGGTGTTACATTCTCCCCTCATTCAAATAATTTCATCATCAAAATTTCTAGAATATTACTGCATAAAACGACTCGGGTGGGTTTTCATCATATGTTCCTCAGGTTCCCACATTTCCTCTTCCATCTTATGGTTTTTTCATAGAACTTTTACCAGACGAGTCGTACGGTTTCTCAGCACTTGTTCTCTCGTATTAAGAATCCTGACGGGATCTTCGCAATAAGACAGATCAGGTTCCAATTCTAATTCCTCATAGGTGAGTACATGTGTTGGGGCAAGCATGTATTTTCTCAACAGTGATATGTGGAAAACATCATGAACTTTGGAGAGATTTGGCGGCATTGCCAAACGATAAGCTATAGCCCCAATTCGTTCTAGAATTTCGAAAGGTCCTGGGTACCTGGACCTCTCTTTACCTTTCTAACAGAAATTTATAACTCGTTTCCATGGAGATACCTTGAAGAAAACATGATCTCCTACCTGAAATTCCAAATCATTCCTTTGGTTATCAGCATAGCTCTTCTGCCTACATTGAGCTGCTTTGATGTGGTTTTGGATTACCTTCACCTTTTCAATCATTTCCTCCACCAGTTTTGGGCCTATGAGTTTTCTTTCACCAACATAATCCCAACAGGTAGGTTTGCGACATATCTCTCCATATAACGCTTCATATGGTGCCATCTGAATACTCGAATGGAAACTATTATTATAGGAAAATTCTTCCAGAGGTAAATATTGATTCCACATACACTGAAAGTCATGTGAGCAGGATCTGAACATGCCTTCTAAGGTTTGAATAGTCCGTTCTGATTGTCCATCTGTTTGAGGGTGGTAGGGAGTGCTCAAATGAAGTACATTATCCAAGTCCTTCTGAAGACTCTTTCATAATCTTGAAGTAAAATGGGGATCACGATCAGAAACAATCGATTGAGGTACTCCATGAAGTCTCAAAACTTCATTAATATAGAGTACTTCTAGATGTTCAAGTGGTAGATCTTCTCTTATAGCAAGAGAATGTGCTGACTTTGTAAGACGATAAACAATGACCCATATTGCATCATTCCTTCTAGGAGTCTTTGGAAGCCCCATGACAAATTCCATTGTAATATTATCCCATTTCCACTCAGGTATGGTAAGAGGTTGCATGATTCCTCTAGGATGTTGCCTTCCAGCTTTAACTTGTTGACAAACCATACATATTCATAAAAAATCATATATCTCTCTCTTCATGTTAACCCACAAAAAATGATCTTTCAAATCTCTATAAATTTTGGTGCTCCCAGGGTGTATAGAGAAATTGGAACTATAAGAATCATCCAACAATTCTCTTTTTAGATCTGGTATATCAGGAACAGAAAGTCTCTTCCCAAATTTCAGAATTCCTTTATCATACACAAAGTCACTCAAGGTCCCTTCATTCACAGCTTTAATCTTCTTTTGAAATTCTTCATCATCGGTCTGAGAACTATTATTCTTTTCTAGTAAAGATTTTTTGGAAACCATTTGAAATAGTATCGATGTTTCACCTTCCATGGTTATTCACATATCTAACATTACTAGATCCATGAAAATTGGATCCCTTTCAACTCTCATTTTTTTCATAACTCCATGATCCTTTCTGCTAAAAGCATCTTCCACCTTATTTACCATCCCCATGTGGTAGTGTATTGTGAAATCATAATCCTTGAGTAGTTCAAGCCATCGTGTTTTCCTCATGTTGAGTTGTTTCTGTGAGAAAATATACTTAAAACTCTTGTGATCAGTATATATCTCACATTTTTCACCATAGAGATAATGTCTCAATATTTTAAAAGAAAAGATTACAGCAGCTAACTCAATATCATGATTCAGATAGTTTTTCTGATGAATTTTCAGTTGTCGTGATGCATACGCAATAACCCTATCATTATGCATAAATACACAACTCATTCATTTTTTGAAGCATCACTATAAATAACAAACCCATCATTCCCTGATGGTAGATTAAATATATGAGCATTGAGTAATATTATCTTCAGTTCTTCAAAACCTTCTTCACACTCTTTTGTCCAAACAAATTTAACCCCTTTTCGTGTGAGCTTTGTTAATGGGTTAGCCAATCGGGTAAAATTCTGGAATAAACGTCGATAATAACCTACTAAACCAATAAAAAAGAATACATCGGTTATACTGATTGGTGTTGTCCATTCTTAGATTGCTCTTGTCTTAGAAGAATCAATAGAGATTCCATCCTAAGAGACAATGTGGCCAAGAAAATAAATCTCCTGAAGCCAGAATTCACACTTTCTAAACTTCCTATACAATTCATGTCTTATAACAGTCTTTAGGATAATGCGCAAGTCGTTTTCAGGATCTTCATAGCTTTTTGAGTATACCAAGTTATCATCAATAAATACCACTACAAAGTCATCAAGATATTCATTGAAAAATATTTTCATTAGATCCATGAAAACAGAGGGAACATTAGTCAATCCAAAAGGCATTGCTGTAAACTCGTAATGCATGTATCTGGTTTGAAATGTTGTCTTCGGAATGTCTTCCTTCTTCACACACAACTAATGGTATCCAGATCGAAGGTCTATCTTTGAAAATTATTGAGATCCATGAAGTTGGTCAAATCACTACTGGAAAAAAGGCCTATGCCCACGGTTCAAAACCGTGGGTATAGCCCCCAAAACTGTGGGTATAGGCTATACCCACGGTTTTGGGAACCGTGGGCTGGAACGCCGTCGGTATAAGTCCCCAGCCTATACCCACGGTTTTCCAAAACCGTGGGTATAGGTGTTCTGCCACCGTGTCAGCAAAACATTCCCAATTTCCATGGTGTCAATGGCTTTTACCGACGGTTTCAAAACCGTGGGTATAGATCCTAAAATAAAGCTGCAGGCGGGTTTCGATCCCACGACCTCTTCGCTGCAAAGTACCGCGTCTAACCACTACCCTACTATCAATTATGTGTATATATATTTATATTTAGTTAAATATAGTTATATAAACCGTGGGTGTAGAGGGAAGAACCGTAGGTATAGGACTCACGCCAAAAAAAAATCTTTCCCACGGAAATTTTTTTTTTCCGGCGCACACATGGGAAACCTATACCCACGGTTATTCAAAACCGTGGGTATATGTTTTTTATCCTATACCTATCCCCACGGTTTTCCTCAAAACCGTGGGGATAGGTACCCCTATACCCACGGTTCGTGAAAACCGTGGGTATAGGTCAATTTTCAAGACCTATCCCCACGGTTTTGGAAAACTGTGGGGATAGACCCCCCTATGCCCACGGTTTTTGAAAACCGTGGGTATAGGTCTTGAAAATTGACCTATACCCACGGATTTCCAAAACCGTGGGTATAGGGGTACCTATCCCCACAGTTTTGAGGAAAACCGTGGGGATAGGTCCATTTTCCAGTAGTGAATAAATCATCAATGCGAGGTAGGGGATACTTGTTCTTTATTGTTATAGCATTGATTTCCCTGTAGTCGATATATAACCTCATAGATCCATCTTTCTTATTAACAAAAAGGACAAGGGCTCCCCATGGAGAAACACTAGGGAGAATAAACCCATTATTACCCAATTCATCTAGTTTTTTCATTAGTTCCACTAATTCCACAGTTTCCATTCTATAAGGGGTCTTCGATATAGGTCTTGATCCAGGAATTAAATCAATGGAAAACTCAATTTCTTGTTCTGAAGGATATCCAGGTAAATCTTCTAGAAACACATCTACATATTCTTCAACAATAGGTACATCCTCTATTTGAACATTCCTTTCCTCACTCATAGTTATTTCATTCTATTCCTCCTTGATAATTGAATTTAGTTGAGCTATTGGGGGTGGATCTAGATAAGAATTTGGCAGTGACGATTCTGCACTACATATAAGGTGTTCTTTATCATCGTCATAAAAAATAGTAACCTCATTCTTCCTACAATAATTTTTTTCATCATGGTCTGAAAGCCAATCCATACCAAGTATTATATCAAACTCAATCATGGGTATGTCGATGATGTCAGCAGATAAAGAACATTTATGTGTTGTAATGGGGACTGATTCACAAAAAATTGTTGCAATGATACTTCCCTTATGTGTTTTGACTAAAAACTCCTTTGTTAAATAAAATTGGAAATATCTAATTTTCTTAGAAAACTAGGAAGATACTAAAAATGCGATGATACAAAATCAAATAAAGCATTTTCTAAACATGAGGAAACCATTAAATTACCTACCACCACATCTTTTGGAGCTTCTACCTCAGCAGTAGTGATAACATAAGCTTGGCCTTGATCCCTTGGCATTTTCTGAAGGTATGTTCCTCTGATGCTTAGGAAATTAATTTGCATAATGTCCCGTCTCCCTGTAGTTGTATCATTGAACATCGAAAGATTCTTTCTTCCCCTTGCAATCACGATCTTGGTGGCCTTTTTCACCACACTTGTAACACACTCACATTCGCTTCAAGCATGTACCAGGTTGTTTGTTCCCACATTTACTATAGGAGGGATATTAAAATTTTCCCTTCTTCCCCTTATTTCCAATCCCAGAGTGATCATAAGATCTCTTCTTCTCTTTCTTTACTTTAAATTCATAATACTTAGAGAATTCCTTTTCTATCTTGATATCACATGATACAATATCTTCGTACAACGAGATGGATTGTGAGACTAATGCTCGGCAGAGAAATTGTTTTAACCCATAAAAGAAATGATCAATCTTACTTCTTGGGTTATTTATATAATCTGCAGCATGCCTCTCTAACCTTGTAATGTTAGCCTCATACTTTGCAGCATTCCCATCCTCCATTTTTCTTAGACTCAGAAATTTTCTTTTCTATATTTGCTTGATGGTCACGAGGAAAGTATTTATCTATGAAAATATCATTAAACTCCTTCTATTTTATATTTGATAATTCATCATCTTCCTTCATGTTTTGAATCAATGACCACCATTGACCATCATCTCCAGTGAGACGGTAAACATCCAAGTTAACTTTCTCCCTCTCACTACTCCCCAAGGCATAGAATATTTTCTCTAAGGAATTTATCCATTTCTCATCTACTAGTGGATTTTTCCCCCATTGAATGTTAGTGGTTGACGCCTCATGAAGAGATCAAACACTGATCCCCCACGCTGCGGATCAGGGTGCTCCATACAGGTAAGGTTGTTATTCATAACCTGAGTGAGTTATCCTAGTATGGTGATAAGCTGATCAGAAATAATTGTATCACCAGCTCCACTATAATTATCTTGAGCAGGTGGGAAATCCCTACATGGAGTGCGTGCATTGATACAGTTTCCCTTACTTCTATTATTCTCCATTTCTAAACAATGGCACACACTAGATTAGTTTATGAATTGCAATACATAAATTCAAACTTGTAAAACACTTAACATGAATTGAACAGTTTATGGGTATAATACATAATCATAAAAAAATTCTTTGAGTAAGTATATACTCATAAAACCTTCATAATGGTTTGTAAAAAAATGAGAATTATCCTAAGCATATCCCCAGGGAGTTTCGTAACCAAGAGTGCAACAAGTCCCATTGTCGTGCCCCAATTCCCGTTCGAGTCTATCTCAAAGTGGTGTTTTCGGGTTTTACCCATTGGTACATCTGTACCAGAGCCGCCTCTACCTGCTCGTATCCAGACAGGGATATATTTCTCAGAAAACTCACAAAATATCTACAATACCAAAATTCTAGGAAGGTCTTCTATACTAATCCTCAAATTCCATCTTAGGTATATGTACTCTAATCAGAGTTTATCTAAATATAACGTCCATGGTTTGTACTAAACTTCCTCTGATACCAACTGTAATGCCCTGGCCCCACTTACCCAGAGTCGGTGCATTATTACATAACATTGGCATGATCATAAAAGATCATGTCTCAAAGTACCGATTAGTTTAGTAGACTTGGAATCACTAAATACATTGATAATGTTCACATTACATCATATAGTGAAAAACTACAACAACATATTCTCTCCACAGAACACACTCATATCCCTTCATACTATCACTGTAGGTCATTTAAAAAATACTTCTTCATATCCTGGGAAAAATAAAACATATAAAGGGTTGACCTCAGATGCTCAGTAAGGATAACAATATGGCAGAAACTTTCATAAATAAGCATAAACATTCAAGGAAAGGTATAACTAAAAAAAAGCCTTTTAAACTTTAACTTTAGAATAATATGGGAAAAATAAAATGAAATAATTCCATTTACTTATTCACATGGATATTCTAATAGTTGAATAATCACATGCAATATCAATAACCACTTTCATAATGATGGAATGCATAATGACAGACTATCATGACCACATAGTCAAGGCCTTATGCCAAGACTACAAGTAAGATTTTGTCAAGGCATTGTGCCAAGACACTAGTTTATCTCATGAGACCTAACGATTCATCGAGGAGCTATAGCGGGCTCCAGCTGTCACTTATTAAGCCCAATGCATTCCTCTTATGAACAGGTTTAAACATAACATAAACATTCGTATTAAAACTAGCATACGAAATGTCAGTACATTATCCACAAACCATGAATGGTATAAAAATAACACATCAACAGTCAAACATATTGCAAAACCTTCAATACTATATGGATGTTTTGTATTATAATAAATTAACATCAAACAAGCTAAAAATCCATCGAAGGATATTGACATAGATGAAATCAAAACTATTTGAGAGAAATTTATCCTTATTTTAATTCATTTAAATGTAAAATAATTATAAAATAAAACATTTACATTGAAAATATTCTTATAAGCTTGTAAGGAAAGCTTTGACTATTTTTTAACGGCGGAAAATAGCTGCACACATTGTATATGTTAAAAAGACATTATTACCTTAATTCTGTAAAAAAGGTTAACAATGACCTTGTTCGGAAAACAACGGAAAGATTCCTGTATAAAATTATTATAAAAAGTCAAACAAGGGTAAAAATGACTTTAGCCCATAGTCTATAAAATAGTAAGAATGATTTGAAATACATTTTTAAAAAACATGGATGTGGATGATAAAGAGGTCATATAGTAGATAATTACGTACAAACAACCTCAGATAATGAAGAGATTGTGAGATAAACCCTTACCTTGTACTTTAACTTGGTGGATGGTAGTTTAAACTCCTGTATAATGGTGAAATAATTGTTATTAAATTAAAAAAAATCATATACATTAATATGATATCATATATGTACTTTTAACATTGTTTTGTTAATAATATATTAGTATTAGCGTCATTTCGAGTGTTAACTTACTCATTTTTTTGTATATTTTGTTACGCAAGACGTGTTTGTTATGGATAGGTTGTATCTTATTCATATCCAGAATGATATCAAGTCCTTAATCATTATTTTTAATCATCAATTGATAATTAGACTTGAATGGATATGATGTGGAATGAATCTCATCGTGTTTGTGGAGACGGTAGTCCGTACATACGCACGAGTGACAATATCATTATTTTTATATTAAAATTATATAAAATTGGATGGTATATCATATATACAGAATCATTATAATGTTATATTTATTATTTACTTCAATTACACATCATTATCATACACAACCAAATAATAATGTTTTTAATAACAATTACACCACAACGTGGAGACGGTAAGTTGTACGTACGCACGTATGGTGACATGTCATTAAAGGATGGATAGAATACTAAATATGGTTTTACCATATTTATAATAACATCATAGTATATAGAAGATACTGGAGTTATTATTTTATAATGTAAATAACAAATAAAGAATAAGTGGAAGAAGAAAGGAACTTGAAAGAGGGTGGTGAAAACATTTCCTCTTCTTCGGGTTCTTCAGTTTGATTTGATCAAAATGGATAATTAGGATAGCTTTATGATCAAACTAAGGCCTCTAGGTTGAATTGAGGGATGTTTAGAGAATATTTGGATAGGGTATGGCCGATCCAAAAGGCTTTTAATCTATGAATTTGAGAGAAGGGGGAGATCCCTTTTATAAGAGGGGTGAGGGGCACCTTAGAAAAAACATAAAATATAATTTTATAATAAATTCAGATTCAGGTTATAATGGCTCCACAGTGACTTATTTCGAGGATAAGGCTGGGATGGGTCAAAATCCTTTAAACCAATAGATTTTTGACATGTTTGGGTTACTATATTAACATTGTCACTTATATTTAACTCTTTGTTAAATAGTTTTACATTTACCATGTCTCTTTGTATTTTTATATTATATGGTTCATAAACTTACTATAACAAGCCAAGATAACCCCAAGTGGTTCATTATTAATATATATAACTTTATCTAAGTAATTTGGATGAACCTTAGATTTTTAGGAATAGAATATCAATTAATAATATAATATTTTTTTAAAAACTCTTTTATGTGAATTTTGAAACTATTTGGTATTTTGTTTTTGTTAAATTCATAACATCATTATTAAATCAAAATAAAATTCATCTAACCAACCCTAATATGTTATATTAACCTAAAAAATTATTTTAATTCATAAAAAAGTCTCAAATAAAATTTATTTGGATATTTATAATATCAATTATTTTAATATTTCATAATTATGTAATTACTGCATCACCATTATCTCATAAATAAATTAAATTAGTTAATGTCTATAAATTATAAATAAATACGATTCTGTAGGAAATATTTTTATCTTTCTAATGAATATTTATAATCTAATTTATCTTATGTATAATCCTATATTAAAAATGTTTTAGTTATTGAACATTGATTTTATCTCTTTTAACTCTTCTTTGAATTAAATAATAATAAATGTCCTAATCTAATCCAAGTGGACCAAAAAGGGTCATATTTTATTCCTAAGGCTGTTTTTGGTCTAATTATACTTAACCAATAGAATTAGGATATGTGTTAGGGTAATAATAATATAATTTTTACCATTAATTACCCTATTTACTTTTAACTATGGTATTTAAAAGTAAAAAGTTACTATTCACCAAAAAATATTTTTTATCTCATAAAACCACATTTTACTCCTTGATATTAACTGTGTCTCTTGGATTTTATAAATTCCACTCAAATAAGTGGTAAAATTATGTTTTATGTGAATTTGCAAATTCTCATAGGAGCAGGGTAAAAGACGGTGAAAAGTTTAATAAAATTTTTATATATCTAAAATTATTATAAACTAACTCCAATTAATTAAATTGAAAATATATAGGTATTATGTATCTATTTTGTCCTAAAATAAATTTAAATAAAATAAATATTTATTTAAATAAAAAATTTGTTTTAAACTAAAACTCAGTTTTTTCACTATTCATCAAAAATTGAATGTTTTGAGAAAAATTCCAAAAATTAACCCTAAACTAATTTTGATATTCCAAATCCAAAAATGAAGTCCATTTTGAATGATAAAATTTATAAAATTTCAAAAAGTGGGTATTTCTATACATAACGGCTAGTTTGATTGGTTGTGGTGTGTGTTAGAACTCGAAGTTGCGTACAACACACGCTACTGTATTATTCAAAGGAAACGTACTGTGGAAGCCTGGGGTGTTACATATACTACACACAACACCTACTTGGATAACGTTATATGCAAGAATGAGTTTCTATAAAACAACACATTAGTATTGTAATTATTTAAATTATATTTTTATTTATCAATAAAATATTTTGATATGAATAGTGAAAATTAAATTTTTATTGTTATTTATAGTTTTATCACATAAATAAAACATATTTATAATTAAATTTATATGTTTTGTTAAAATAGTCATATATTTAGAAAAACTATTTTCTTAAAAGAACTCCTTTTTTTGTCCTTTTTTGAATAATAATAAATTTAATATTAGACACTCCTAGAATTTGAATTTGGTAAAATAGACTTCATTTTTGGATTTGGAATATCAAAAATAGTTTATGGTGATTTTTTTGTATTTTTCTTAAAACATTCAATTTTTTAGGAATAGGTAAAAATACGACATAGTACATAAATCACAATTTTTTATTTAAATAATTATTATTTTTAGATAAGTTTATTTTAAATTCAAATTGAATACATTGTTCTTATAAGAGTACAATATAATTCAATAATTTATTTTTATAATAAGATTAGATATATAAAATATTATTGAATTTTTTAACGTCTTTTACCAACCTTCTAGGAACATTTGTAAATTTGCATAAAATGTAATTTTACTGCTTTTGTGAATTGAATTTCAAAAATCTCAGAGACATGGTTCACACCAGAATGTAAAATTTGGTTTGATAGGATGAAAATAATTTTGTGTAAATAGTAACTTTTGAATTTTATTTAATATGGTTAAAAGTAAATATAGAAATTAATGATAAAAATAATATTATAATTACCCTTACATGTGTCATAATTTTATTGGATAAGTTTATTTTGACAAAAATCATCCTTAGGAATACAATATGATCCTTTTTTATCCACATGGATTATAATAGGAAATTTATTGTTATTTTATTTAAAGAAGAGTCAAAATTGTTAAATTCAAATTTTAATAACTATTTTTTTTTAATATAGTGTTATACATAATAAAAACTGGACTATAAATAATAATTATATATCTATAATGATTTCCAACATCATGGTATTTTATTTATAATTTTTATACATTATATAATTAAATTTATTTTATGACACAATGATGAGGTAGTAATTACATCCGTAATGAAAGTTTAAAATAATTGATGTTATAAATATAAAAATAAATTTAAATTGATATTTTTGATTAATTTCAATAATTTTATTATTTAATATGACATGTTCATATTTATTTAATGTATTTTTTTCAAATTAAACAAGTTCTTTTGACTTTCACAAAAACCAAATACTAAATAGTGTCATAATTGAAATAAATGAGTTTTTAAAACAAATACTATATTATTAAATGTTGTAAAACTCCTAAAAAGATAAGGTTTACCCAAAGGAATTATATAATGATATTTATGTCATTAATTCACCACTTGAGTTTCTATTTCATTTTATAATATGTTTATTAACCATGTAATATAAAAATACAAGAAGACGTTGTAAAAGTTATACTGTTTAACTATGAGTTAAATCTAAAATATAATGTTAACATGGTGACCTAAACATTGCTAAAACATATTGGATGATAGGATTTAGAACTATACCCACATTATCTTCAAACTTAATCCATATGGATCCATTATAAAAAATATGATTTTATATTAAAATAATATTTCTAGACTTTCCTTAAGGGAACCTCACCTCTCATATCAAAATGGTAATTCCCCTTCTCTCAAAATCACACCTCTAATGCCATTTGGATCTGCCAAACCCTTCACAAATATCTTCCCAACGACCCTGAATTCATCCTTGAGTACTTACTTTGATCAGAAATCCACCCCATGGATCCCTTTTATTCAAATCAAATGGAAGAACCCGAAGAATATGTAATTATTTCATCACCACATTCAAAGTTCTTTTCTCCGTCAACTTCCTCTTTCTTTGTTGTTTCCATACCAATGTAATAACTCCAATACCTTCTACAAAATGTTATTTTATTATAAATATGGTTCAACCATATTCATTATTCTATCCATCCTATTAATGACAAAGTCACCATACGTGCATACATACGGATTACCGTCTCTACGTCATGGTATAGTTTTTTATTCAATACTTTATTATTTGGATGGGTATAATAATGAGTATAACTGATGTAAATAGTAAAAGTAAAAAGTTAATTATTCTGTATATGTTATATATCCTCCAATTACATATGATTTCACCATCAATATAATGGTATTGACGCACTTGTGTATGTACGGATTACCATCTCCACGAACACGATGAGATTCATCCCCCATCGTAACCATTCAAGAATAATTTTCATTTTATGATTAAAAATAATGTTGTTGAACTTTATATAATTCGAGATATTAATAAAATACATCCTATCCATAACAAACATGGCTTACGTAACAAAATATATAAAGGAAAACGAATCAGTTAACACCCGAAACGAGGATAAAACTAAAATGTGATTAACAAGACAATAATATAAGATCATATATGATATCATATTTATGTATATGGTTATTGTATAATTTAATAACATTGATTTAAATATTATACAAGAGGTTAGTTTACCCTATACTAAAGGAAAATTATAAGGAAATGGTTAATTTTATATTCTATTTATTATCCGAGGTTGTTTATATGTAAGTATCTACTGGTACCTCTTTATCATCCATATCCGTGTGTTTTAAAAATGTATTTCAAATCATTATTACTATTTAATAGACTATGGGTTAAAGTAATTTATACCCTTTCTTTACTTTTTATAAAATGGTTTGAAAGAAATATTTCAGTCACATTCCAAACTTGGTACTTTATGACCTTTTTGAAAAATTAAGGAAATATTTTTTTTCACTTATACAACAAGTGAAACTATTTTCTACAATTATAATATCTTAGAAGCTTCCTTTACAACCTTATAAGAGTGTTTTCAAAATAAATTTTTTTCATTAATTTTGAATGATTTCAATGTTCAATGAAATATGTGACACAAATATTTTTTGGATTGATGCCATATATGTCAATATACTTTGTTGGAATTTATGTTTATTTGAAGTTGATTTATAATGATACAACATTCCATATTGTATTGAAGGTTCTGTGACATATTTGATGGTGAAGGTTCTATTTTTATAGCATTCTTGGTTTATGGTTAAATTATTGACATTTCTTATGCTAGTTTTAATATAGATGTTTATATTATGTTTCAACCTTTTCATATGGGGAATGCATTGGACATATTAAGTGACTGGTGGAGCCTGTTATAGCTCCTCAAAGCATCGGTAGGTCTCATAAGACAACCTATTTTCTTGGCATAAGGCCTTGAAAAATACTACTTGTAGTCTTTTCCTGAGGCCTTGATTATGTGGTTATGATGTATTAAATTATACATTCCATCATTATGAAATTAGCTAATGAAATTACATGTGACTATTCGACTAGTAGATATCCATATGAATAAGTAAATGGAATTATTTTCTTTACCTTTTCCATATTATACTAAAGTTAATGTTTAAAAGGCTTTTGTTTTAGTATTATAAAATGCCTTAAATTTTTATACTTATTTATGATAGTTTCAGTTATATTGTTATCATTACTAAGAATCTATGAAAACCCCTTTATTATGATTTATTTTTACTAGGATGCGAGGATGTATATTTTAATTAACCTACAAGAATAAGCTAAGTGAAATGAGTGTGTTCAAAGGGGACACAATATAGTTTTTTTATAGTGTAATGTAAAACTTATGTATGTATCTAGTACTTCAAAGGCAACTAAACTAATCAGTATTTTGAGACTTGATATATTGTGATCATGACAATGTTATCTAACAATGCACATACTCTACGTAACTAGGTCCAGGGAATTACAATTGCTATCAGGTGAAATTTAGTACAATCCTTGGAAACTAGATGTCACAACCCGTCCCCTAGGTCCCTCTTCGTGACTACCCTAAGCCCACCTTCCATAGGCCAGAGGCTGGTGACTAGCACCAAAGGCGTAATTTCTTAGATCTAGGAAGGCATTTAATTTATAAAATGTAAACACACACAACTAGAGAAAAAGTGGAAGAAAAAACAATGTAAAGTAGTATAACAAGTGTGCTGAAAGTACAAAGAGGCCGGAAATACATGCCCAACAGAAAGGTACTACTACAACTGAAAGAAAGTACAACTGAAAAGACAAACAACTAGAAGATGGAAGCAGCTCCTGAATCGCCCTCCGGGTTCCAACCAAAAGGGTAGGTACAAATGTCCTCCTCAGCACTCCACGTCCATCCGTCTCCTCTGGGTACCGACTCGTTGGGAGGTCCACCTCGGGGTACCATCCAATCCTCGTACACTATGCCTCGGTCAGGGTTGTTCATCGTCTGCATCCAACACAACGTGGTTCGGGCATAGCCCATACACGGGTGAGTATAACGATACCCAGTAGGGACCCCGAGACCCTCAAGGTCTCACAAAATACAACAAGGATAACCCACACAGAAAGATATCAACAGATAACCTTTACTTAGGTATATTCCCATACATATACCTAAGTTATCAAGTAACCCATCTTAATCATGAGGAAAACACAAAGGTCATTGACTCAGATCAAAACATTATTTTCATTATCAAATCCTAAACTACTGGAGAACTCTTCCTCTGTTGAGTACAGTGGCCCTGTAGAGACTCCGAGACGCTACTCACTAACCTTAGACTGCTAAGGTACTCCTCCTGCCGAGTACCACGGGTCTGCCGCCCCATCACAGTAGTGCTCCCCGCCATGGGTCTGCCACCCCAACACAGTAGCGCTCCCCCTAATAGCCTACAAAGGTACTCCTCCTGTCGAGTACCACGGGTCTGCCGCCCCAACACAGTATCTCTCTTCCGCAATGGGTCTACCTCCCCAACAAGGTAGTGCTCCCCACTGGGCCAGTCAAGTCACTCCGAAATGAATCGAACAAGCAGTCATCAGGTCTACAGCTATTAGGTCTCTGCACTCCATACACTCGTCTCCGGGAGGGTCCGCTCCATGAGCTATTGGTTGATACATCTAAGTGTTATGTAATCTCAAGTGGATGTTTCTCAAACAACTTCCTCGTCATAGGGGTCTCAGTACAATAGACGACGCGTCAATCGGACGCCCATTCTGTGTGTTATTAGCCTTTTTGTCCCCGGGGCCTGATTGGTTTCGTGTATGAACCAACCCAACCGGATCTCAACTCTACCGAGAACTCCGATGGGGTATACTCAAATAGACCGATTCTCAAAGATATTACCAATGCCACTGACGGTTCGTCAAACGGACGTCTGGTCTGAGAGTTATTGGATTTTTCGTTCGAGGGGCCCGGTTGGTTTTTAAGCTAAAACCAACGCAACCATACTCCAACAATGTCCAATACTCAAGTGGATTATGCCAAAAGAACCGTCTCATCATAGGTAATCCGACGTATTTGATGGCATGTTAATCGGACGACTGGTCCGTAAGTTATAAGTGTTGCCGCTCCGAGGGCCCACTTGGTTTCGGGTTCGAACCAACACGTTTGTACACAAACTTCACCGAAACCTTGAGTGTAATATACCAAAATGACCGTCTCAATCCAAGGATTCCTACGCAACTAACGGTGCTTCGATCAGAGGTTTGTATCTAATGTTATGTGAAATTAACCGAAAACGGTCTGAAAAAGGGGGCTTCGGGCCCGGTTCGACCCGGCCCCACCCACCCTGGGTCGGCCAGAAATCGGGTCGACCCGACCCGGGTTTGGGTCCGACCCAGTTGGGTGTGGCCCAGTCCGGCTGGTGCCGCTCGTGCCGGCCAGCATGGCCCGTACTTCTTAACCCGCCCCGGCCCAACCGGGGGGGGGGGGGGGCGCTGGTTCGGCTAGCTCGTGCGGCGTTAAGCCGCGCCTCTCCAATTTTCTAGAACGGTAAATCCATTCTGTTTTTCTTTTTCCACCACGGCTCAGCCGTGGAAGACTGTTCCGGCGGTGCACTGCTGATGCCTTCTTCGGACCATCGGACACGCTCTGGTGGTTTTTTCGCCCACCGGTTGCGCCTAAGGTCATCTCGGGACCCGAACATCACTGCGAAAGCCCCAAATTTCTATTGTGGTCTCGTTTCATCGTCTCCTGTCAATTCGCGCATAAAAGAACAACCAGCGAAGGGACCGAAATTGTTTGTTAGCATGTTCCCTCCGTGTTAGAGGCTCAAACCATAGTTCATCATAAAATAATGCCCATGATCGAGGGTATAAATCACACATACGAAAATATTCAAAAAAAACCCTACCTTGGAAAAGCTTCATGGTCGTCGAGCATCGCGGAAGACGACGTCGCGGTGGTCGGGTGTCGCGGTATACGGACGTCGTTTCCGTTGATGTCGGGGTGCGTCCGAAGGGAAGCGTCGATGGAGAGGACTTTTTCATTCTTCGTCAGATTCGTTCTTCGTCGAAGTTTGGTGTTCTTCGTCGAATGAAGAACGGTGTATTCTCCCAAGCCATTCCAAATAATATCCAAGCCTCAAAAGAAACAATAGGCTCTCTATAATGATATTGGTCCCATGCAATTCAAAATATTTCAAAAGAATTCACGACACCACATATAATTATTTAATTGAGTAGCTCAACCCATTAATTAGAAGAGGCTTAATTCATTTAATAACATGCGTTCGAAAATTAAATGGAGTGAGATGGGAGGTGAAGAGATCACTTCATTAAGGGGGAGTTGTCATAATAAATAAGGGGAGTTTAAGGGGAGTTATGGGGAGATGAAGAGTAAAGACTCGTGTGGGCCCCACCTCACAAATATCCTCTCATGGGAGGTTATGTGTGTGTGGGCCCCACCTCTAACTCCCCTTGGAAGGAAAAAAACCAACTCTCAAGATAAAATTATGTACCACACAATTTTATTTAATTAAATATTAAACCCCAAAAAATATTACTTTCAACCTGCGTAAAACGAAACTGCGGTAAAAGCCCCCTTAAGAGAATACTAGCACTGTGAGTTCATCGGTGTCCTCGGATTTCAATTCTGAGCACTGGTTCAAAATATTGAAAAACCCGCACGTACATTTATTGAATGTACCTGAACAAAAAATCTGAAATTGATTCAAGGCACACCGGGCCTCAGAATCAGGCACTGTCAGAAGCAACATATTCATAAAATTCCAAAGAATTAAGAAAGAAATTTTCCTTGAAAATTATGGGTATTTACAATAGATTTAAAAAAACACTTATTAATGAACATTATTCTAATATAGAGTTTGAGGATTAGTATAGAAAAACTGTAGGACCCCGGGACACCCTGAGAGGGGAGGGGTGAATCAGGGTGACAACTTTTTCTTTTAAAGTGAAGGATCTTGTTCCCACGATGGTAAGAACTTATTAAACCTGTATTATGAAAAGGATCATAAAGAAAAAATTCACATTTAGAAAGGTGACACAACACTTTTTACATGGTTCACCACTAAGGGCTACGTTCAAGGAGCATACGCCGATAGGTTGTCGGTCGTACCAAAATCCACTATGTTTCACTAGCTATAGATTACAAAGGTTTGGGCACAGTCACTCAGTCCCAGGCTCACTGCCTTTACAAAAGTTCAGGGATGGCTCACTGCGTCCCTCGGGTCACTCCCTTGACTCCCCCTGGCTCACTACCTTTGGTGAAGTCCCACTCAGTTTATAGACGTAAAGGTCTCTTCAATAGATTTTCATTTAATTATTTGTCTCTACTTAGAACGAGACTCTTCTTGCATCCAAGTCCAAAATTGATTCACAAGAATGCATAGAACCAATGAAGTGGATAACCAGAACGTGCAGACAAGATTCACTGACAATTGCACACAACACCAACCCTTTGCACGCAAAACCTTCCAATTGTGCACAACACCGACAATTTGCGCGCAAAACCTTCTTATTGCATGCAAAATTTCCTTTTTCGCGCAGAAAAATATTTCGCGCCACAACTCCCGTTTTCGCGCAACTGAATCTTTACGCGCAACCCCAATAGTTACGTGCAACTCTTCCTTTTTCGTGTATCCCGGAATTTTCCACGCAATCTTGATTATTTCACGCAAGCCCTTTACACGATCCTTTTTCACGCATCAGACCTTGAATCTTCTCCAAGTCATCAACCTAATGGAATGAAGGGGGTAACCTCATATTTATAGGCGTCTGAGACCCCCGCGTGAAAAATCCTCTGTGGCACGTAAAATCTCTCATCTGGCGTGTAATATTTTGCGCCAAAATCTTTTTTCGCGCACATCATCAGATATTTTGCGTAACCCATGACTTTGCTGTTTTTTTGACGTTCTGATTCCGAAACACTTTTTGTGCGAAAAACCTCAATCCTCTATTTCGCGAATCCCTCTCTTTTTCGCGCCCAACTAAAATTTTTCGTTCAAAACCCTTCTTTTTCACGCACCACTTCCTCTTTGAGTTCACCTCATTTTACCAACAATCCATGTCTTCATTTTTTGATTTTGAGGCCCAAAAATTTGTCAAACACTGGGAAACGACACCACCTTCAATACTGATGTCTGCTCGATCTGTATGATCACATTGCTAGTTCACATTCTGAACTTCCACTGAGGATTGTCAAAAAACAAAAACCATACTCCAATTGATGCATAGAAGACCATGGTTCCAACAATATCCCCCTTTGGGTTTTTTTGGAAATCAGAAAATAAATTCAATAGATCCCCATCCATGTGCAAACCAAAAACACAAGAATCAACTCAACAAACACTCTAAGTCTACGTGAGCAATGCTCAGTGTAGAAAACAAGAGAGGAAGCTTTAATTGGGTTCCAGTGTTTTGGGATTATCAATGACACCCAGGAAGCATGACATGACCGATGAATTCCTTCTCGTCCATATCATCCTATCACTGACACTTAATTCGTTACATGACTGAACATGCCTGAATTTATTCCCTTCTCCCCCATTTTCAATAAACCCAAAGACTAGTGATTTGTTCATTGTTCAGCTCAAGCCATACTCCCCCTGGATAGTATCTCCCCCACAAACCTGCATCACATCCATAAACAGATAAAAACAGTTATCATAATCGGGGAGTGGGGAATTTCATAACCTCTTTATGCAGTAGGAGGTGGTTGAACACCGAGGTTCAACTGATACTTTTCAAACACAACAGCTGACAGTGGATTTGTCAAGATATCATCTACTTTCTCATTAGTTTCCACGTGATCTATTCTAATCACCCATTGCTCAACTTTTTCTTTGATAAAGTGATACCTGATTTCAATATGTTTTGTACGAGAATGCTGAACATGATTCTTTGTAAGATCAATTGCACTCTTGTTATCACAGTAAATCGCCATTGGTTGCTTTACCTCATCACCAATATCTGTTAATTGTTTCTTCATACATATCAGTTGAGTGCATGACTTTGTGGCGGATATATACTCAGTTTCATCCGTACTAAGAGAACTACTTTCTTGTTTTTTGCTCAACCTGCCAACACAGTTATTCCCAATAATGAATGCTCCACCACTGGTGGACTTTCTGTCCACAACATTGCCAGCGCAAACAGCATCAGAAAATGCTGATATTTCACTATCCTTTCCTGCAGAAAAGTATAATCCACAATTGTGAGTACCTTTAATATACCTCATGATTCTTTTTACTTTTGCCATATGTTCCTCCTTCGGATTACTCTGAATGCGGGCTGCAAGACATGTGGAAAAAACAATATCTGGCCATGTCTCTGTTAGGTACAGTAGGCTCCCAATGATACTCATGTTCATGGTGGGATCTACAGATGTCCCATCCTCATGCTTTCCATGTTTGGTTCCAATTGCAATCGGAGTTGACATTGGTTTGGAGCCTTGCATATTAAACTTCTTCAACACCTCTCATGTATACTTTTCCTGAGAGATAAAAGTGTAGTATTTCCTTAGATTCACCTGCAGTCCAAAGAAATATGTGAGCTCCCCAATCATTGACTTTTCAAATTCTGATTTCATATGATTGGAAAATTCATCCACTGATTTCTTCCTGCTACAACCAAATATAATGTCATCTACATAAAATAGAACCATGAACTGATATTTCGGAGAAATCTTCACATAGAGATTGTGATCTACTCCTCCTCTTTTGAATTCCAATTTCCTAAGGTAAGAATCCAGTTTGGAGTACCACGCCCGTGGTGCCTGTTTCAAGCCAAAAACTGATTTCTTTAGCTTGAAATCCTTTGATTCATCAACACCAAGAAGAAAACCCATTGGTTATTCAATGTAGACTTCTTCTTTGAGTACACCATTCAAGAATGTTGTCTTGACATCCATTTGATATACTTTATATCCTCTTTGGAGATCCATGGCAAGGAACAACCTGATTGACTCCAGTCTAGCCACTAGAGAAAAGGTTTCTTTAACATCAACACCTTCAATCTGAGAAATCCCTTTTACATACCAATCGAGCCTTGTTTCTGATAACACTTCCATTCTCATCAAACATGTTCTTGAATATCCATTTTGTTCCAATCACATTGTGACCTTTGGGTCTCTGTACAAGATCCCATGACTGATTCTTGTAAATCTGATCTAACTCTTCATTCCTGGCTTTCACTCAGGATTCATCCTTTGCAGCTTCTTCAAATGAGGATGGCTCCACCACTGACAGAAATGCAGATGGTGTGTTATTCCCCATCCTCCTTGTTTGTGTGGCTGCATTCATGTCTCCAATTATGTTGGAAGGATCAATCTCTGCTCTTCGATTTCTCTTGTGAGGTTCAGTAGCATTCTCACCATCCAAGATTTCTTCTTCAGATTCTTCGTCTGAGTCAACATCATGATGTGACCCCTTAGTGTTTTTTACACCTTCCTCTATTTCTGTATTTGTATTTATTCCATGTTCACATTCATTCTCATCTTCAGTCTCATCAGCATAGGTATTATTTGAATCATTTGGGGTTTTTCCTTTAATTTTCTTAACATCATTGCTTTCCATAATCCTCCATAAGTGTTTATTGAAACACTTGTAAGCTTTTCTATTCATTGGATATCCAAGAAAGATTCCTTCATCATCATTGTCACCAAAAATTTCTTGGTTTACTTATTTATTCCGGATGAAACATTTTCTTCCGAAAACACGAAAGTAATTCAATGAAGTCTTCCTTCCATGACAAATTTTGTATGGTGTCTTCGTTTCTCCCATATAGATCCATGTTCGATTCTGAATGAGCACTACAGCTTCAACAGCCTCCTTCCAGTAATGGAGAGAGATATCACTCTCAATCAACATAGTCCTGGCCATATTGTTGGCCTATCGATTCTGACTCTCAACAAATCAATTTTTTTGTGGAGTTCTCACAGTAGCTACCCCATGATGTATTCCATGTTTTTCTAGGTAATTTTCAAATTAAATGGATGTGTATTCCCCTCCATTGTTAGATCGCAGGACTTTTATTGTCCGTCCAGTATCATTATCGGCAATCCGGTGATAATTTTTCATGCAATCAAGTACATGTCGCTTCCTATGAATCACCATAACAAAAGCCATTCTGCTAGAATCATCAATTCAAAGGACGAATTACCTTTCTCCATGGGTTCCAGTAACATTTATTGGGCCACATACATCTCTATGAATGAGATCATGAAGATGTGATGCCCTTTTCTTCTTTGGCCGATATGAACTACAGACCAGCTTCCCACGAATACAAGCATCACAAGAATTTTCCTGTTCACGTTTTAGAATGGTAATATCGATGTCTATATTCAGCTTAGATATCTTTTCCATGTCTTGTTGGTTAATGTGCCCCAGCCTTCGATTCCACAATTTGTTTTCTTCTTCAACAGAAAAATAGCAGGAGTTCACTTTTCTATCAACTTGATTTAAGTTTCCATATGTTCTACATCCTTTCATAAGATAATTCCCTATTTTTCCTTTTATAGTGCAGCCTTTTTGGTTGAAGGTTACTATGAGACCTGAGTCATAGAGTTGACTTACACTGCAGAGATTGTGGTGTAGACTGTCCATATATAGAACTCCAGTCTTCTTTAGCTCCCTGTTGGAGAGAGAAATATTACAACTTCCTTTAATCTTCAAAGCACCATCATTACCAAATCGTACTGTTCCATCAACCTTCTTTTCAATGTTCTTCAAGAGGTCATCATTTCCTGTCATATGTGAAGAGCATCCACTATCAAGAATCCAGGTGTTACTGCTCTTTGTGGCTTTGAAGTAAACTTCTGCAAGATTGGATTTCTCGATTTTCCTTTTTTCTTTCCAAGAGATATTAGATTGAGTGTAATACATTGACGGCTTTTTATTGATTTCTTCCACATAGTTAGATTCGTCATACCCATAATATTCTTCTAGAGGAGAAAACTTGTTTGTGAGATCAACACCATCAGGAGGATTAATAATGAATCGTTTCTGAGAGTTGTATAAATCTCTTTTATTGAACATCTACCTGCAATACATAGCTTTATGTCCAAAGTTATAATAATGAAAACAGTATCCATAGAAACTAGTTTCTCCTATAAGATGGAGGATATGAAGTTAGTCTTTTTTGTTGATGTCCCAGATCTTCCCTATTCAAGTAGCTCCTTGCCTCTTCGCAATATGACATGGTATGCCCTAGATAGCCATATAACTGACACTTCATGAGAGGAAATGTCTTCTCACTTGAATTTCTACTCATACCATAATCCTTGGGAGAATAATTAAACTACCTGTCATTTCTGAATTTTTGAGGATAATTGTCAGTTCTCCTTTTAGTTTGGATTGGGGGTTTCTTTTTCAGCACTTCAGGCAATGTTTCAACATGTCCAACCCTCGTTTTGTCTTTCTTTTGGATCACTTTATTTCCAGTAGTTGATGTCTTAGCTTCACACCCAATTCCAATCTTTCCCATGAAAGAAGGTCTTGATCACTCAAGATTTTTCCAACCCCATTTGAACCACACTTGGCTCTTTCCAGTAATTTCGCATCAAAGAATCTTCCAAACTGTATTTTCTTCCTTGATTATTTTGAAATTGATTCAGTCTCAAGTTTACTCTTCAGAGTAACAACTTCCTCCTCAAGACCCTCAGCAGTCTTGGACTGTTATTCTAGTCTGGATGTGAGGTCATTAATGACCATTACCTGCTCTTCAATTCTCAGATTTAGATCTACTACATCATCATTTCTTTTAAGGATTTTATACTTTACTTTCACAAATTCTTCCAGTCATTCAATTTCAGCTTCAAGTTCATCAACATATTCCGATGATTCTTCCATCATCTCCTTCCACATGTTACGTCTCTTACATTTATTCTCAATCTTGGAGAAAGAATCCTTAATTTGAATCCTTGTATCACCAATAGAAATAATATGATTATCTCTGCCATTATTGATTGAGGTTTCTGATATTTCAGTGGTAGCCATCATGGATGCTTGGTTTCTGGTTTTAAATTCTAGTTCTTCTTCCCCATAAAATTCAATATCATCACCATCTTCTTCACAGACAAAACTATTCCTCTATATTTTCTTTCCATATTTGAAGTCACCCTTTTTGAAAAACATTTTCCTATGATTCTCGATGTCTTCATCTTCGCTCTCATCATCATCAAAATTTCTTTGCAACTGAGAGGCAATGTGCCAAACTCTTCCACAATGAAAACATGCAAGAGGTAGCTTACCTCTAAATTTATCTATTCCCTTCTTCAGCTTCTTGGCGATGAGAGAAAGAATTTATTTTTCCTCATCATCTTCACCACCACTATGTTATGAAATTTTCAGTTTGTCTGTGTCTTTGAATGCCATTTCCTTTCTCACACGAGTCGTGGCATCTTTGGGTTTGACTCTCATCTTATATACCACTAAACTACATAACATATCATCAAGAGATAATTTAGAAAGATCTCATTCTTCAAGGGTTGAGCCCTTTGAATTGCATATGGGAGGAAGTCTTCCCAATATTTTCTTTATGATATCAATTTCTTTGATTTCTTCTCCAACACCTAGAATTTCTCCCACTACTTCAGTAATTCGATTGAAGAATGAATCTGCATTCTCATTAGGATGCATCTTAAATCGTCAAACCTGTTGTATAAAACCTGAAGTTTTTCCTCCTTTACTTTTATGTCTCCTTCATAAATGTTTTCAAGTTTATCCCACATAGACTTTGCTAATGTTCAACTCATCACCTTTAGATAAATCTGATCCGAAAGAGTCGCAGTGATAACATTCTATGCTTTAGCATCTGTATCATGACCTTTCCTCTATGTATCATTCATAGAAATCCCTGTTAAATCAGTAACCTGTATTCCTTGGACTGTAGAAAAGAGGACATCCATTCCAAGGGATCTTAAATGAGATTTCATTCTGTTCTTCCAAATCTGAAAATTACTTCCATCGAAGAGCGGTATTCCCCTAGAGTTGACTGCGTTATCCATGACGAAAAAGGATAGATCTAACACCAGTAACCTCCCTCTGATACCACTTGTAGGACCCTGGGACACCCTGAGAGGGGAGGGGTGAATCGGGGTGACAACGTTTTCTTTTAAAGTGAAGGATGTTGTTCCCGTGTTGGTAAGAACTTGTTAAACCTATATGATGAAAAGTATCAGAAAGCAAACATTCATATGCAGAGAGGTGACACAACACATTTTACTTGGTTCACCACTTAGGGATACGTCCAAGGAGCATACGCTGACAGGTTTTCAGTCGTACCAAAATCCACTATGCTTCACTAGCTGTAGATTACAACGGTTCAGGAACAGTCACTCTGTCCCAGGCTCACTGCCTTTATAAAAGTTCACGGATGGCTCACTGCATCCCTCGGGTCACTCCATTGACTCCCCCTGGCTCACTACCTTTGGTGAAGTCCCACTCAGATTATAGACGTGAAGGTATCTTCAATAGATTTGCATTGAAGTATTTGTCTCTACTTAACACGAGACTCTGTTTACATCCAAGTACGAAATTGATGCACAAGAACACACAGAACCACTAAAGTGGATAACCAGAACGTGCAGACAAGATTCACTGACAATTGTGCACAACACCAACCCTTTGCATGAAAAACCTTCCTATTGCACACAACACCAACCCTTTTCATGAAAAACCTTCTTATTGCGCGCAAAATTTCTGTTTTCACGTGAAAAAATATTTCACGCCACAACACCTATTTTTGCGCAACTTAATCATTACGCGCAAACCCAATATTTACGCGTTGCTCTTCCTTTTTCATGCATCCCGGAATTTTCCGTGTAATCCAAAATATTTCACGCAAGCCCTTTACATGATCCTTTTTCACGCATTAGACCTCGAATATTCTCCAAGTCTTCAAACGTATGGAATGAAGGGGGTCACCTCATATTTATAGGCGTCTGAGACCCCACACACAAAATCCTATGTGGCGCGTAAAACCTCTCATCTGGAGCATAATATTTCACTCCGAAATCGTTTTTCATGAACATCATCAAATATTTCGTGTAGCCCATACCTTTTCCATTTTTTTTGACGTTCTGATTCCGAAACACTATTTGCGTGAAAAACCTCGATCATCTATATTGCGAATCCCGCTCTTTTTTGCGCCCAACTCAAATTTTTCACGCACAACCCTTCTTTTTATCGCACCACTTCCTCTTTGTGCACACCTCATTTTACCAAAAATCCATGTCTTAATTTTCCAATTTTGAGGCCCAAAAATTTAGAAAACACTGGGAAACGATGCCACCTTCAATACTGATGTCTGCTCGAACTGTATGATAACTTTGCTGGTTCACATTCTGAACTTCCACTGAGGATTGTCAAAAAACACAAACCATACTCCAATTCATGCATAAAAGACCATGGTTCAAACAAAAACATCCTAGAATTTTGGTAATGTAGATATTTTGTTAATTTTTCAAGTGATACATCCCAGCCTGGATATGAGTTAGTAGAGACGGCTCTTTCATAGATGTACCTAGGAGTGAAAACTCTAAAAAGGAGTTTTGGGCTTTATCCGAGGTATCCTGGTACACAACAATGTCCCTTGCTGCACTCTTGGTATTGACGATCCTCTGGTAGATTCTTAGGATAATTCACATTTTCTTTAAAAACCAATATAAATGATTTATGATAAATACATCCTCAAAGAATTTTTTATTATTATTATGGATTATATACATAAACTATTCAATTTATGTTAGGTATTTTAGTAGTTTATAATTATGTATTGCGATTAATAAACTAATCTAGTGTGTCCCATTGTTTAAAACTGTATCCTAGTAGAAGGAATGATAACTCCAACAATATGCATGATCCAAAGATTAAGAAGGATCATATCATTCACAGTATAAAGCTAACATTTAGAATCTAAATAGTATCCCATGAATTCTCATCATAAGAAGAAATATTATCCTGTTATAATAAGATAAGTAAATAATTATTTGAGTTTCATGTCTTTGAAGGGAATCTGGATAATAAAAGGATGGTAGAGAGAAAAATGGATAAAGGGAAGAATGAAAAGATGGATTTTCTAATATATGATAACTGTGGAATGAATCACCTTGGTAAATGCTTGAAGGGAATTGGAGTTTGTTATAATTTTAGAGAAAGAGGACACCAATTATGTGATTTAAAAGGTAAGAAAAATGATTCAAATGTACAATGATTCATCTGCAAGGAGTTTGGAAACTACGCAAATCAATGTCCCAATCATCAGAGTAAACCACAAAACGATGCTGTTAGATAATTATCAAATATGATACTACTGCAGATGAGGAGGAATAATTAGTGTTCTATTTTTTAATATATTATGTTATTTTAGTGTTGAATCAATGATGTACTAGTTATATTAATTATATAAATAAATAAGGATTGTACTAAAGTGCTATTTCATTGAGGATTTGAGATTATATGGTTCTATGAAAATTGACTCAACAGCAAGTTAATATTTTTGAAAAATACATTGATGAAGTAAATATAAACTTTAATAAGATCCTGATACTGAGGTAGTGATTTTTGAATAAGAAATAGTTGATTTGGATAAATTATATTGGATATTCTTGACTACCTTGGAACTGATTAGTTGTTTGTTTATTCCATCATTGTTCACATATTAAAAATTTTTGGATATAAAGATGATATCTAGTATTCTATAAGAAATAAGGGAGAATGAATATAATAAATTTTGTTTTATGGTAATTTAGGGTGATACCATGTTTTAAGAGAATAAATGAAGTGGGTACTCACATATTATTATGTGGAATAAGGAGATCTTCAATATGGGATGTTGACATTCTATATAAATTTTGGACTATGAGTTAGGTCAAACGTATTTTGGATATTTTTAAAGATTGGAATAGATTATGTTCGACATTGGATACAATGGTTTAAGATTAAAACATTTCATAAGATTATTTTTGGATATTTTTAAAAAGGACATCTTGAAGGTCGGGCGATAACCCGTCACGTCCTGCAAGACCGCGAGACTTAAACCCACAACCAAAGGGCGACAAGGGTGAATCACCTACCACTAGCCTATGTGATGTCCTGGTTTGTATAATGTACTTTTTAAAATGATCTGATAGAAGAATTATAAATTCATTTTTTTCAACCCAATAAGATTAAGATAAGTAGAATATTTTT
Source organism: Viscum album (assembly GCA_963277665.1). Lineage (NCBI taxonomy): Eukaryota > Viridiplantae > Streptophyta > Magnoliopsida > Santalales > Viscaceae > Viscum > Viscum album. The sequence continues at coordinate 466,915,632 of OY728158.1, forward strand.
TATTTATATTATCTTTTGGAGAGAAATATGAGTTTGTGGTAGAAATTAGATAAAGGATAGAATTATACTTGTCAAGTATTATTTTTATTATTCAATGAAGAAATAAATTCTTAAAATTTAGGGAAATGATCTTAAAAACAAAAATATGTTATCCTAACACCTTATGTTTTGATGAACCAATGATATTTTATGTCATAATTGATTTATGTCTTTGACTCCCTCAACTTTCTATTTATTGTTCACTTGTTTGTGATTGATGTCCTTAATCACTCTCTATAAATATTTACGTTTTCCATCAATAATGTGTCTCCATTTTACACCAATATTCTCTTATATGAAATCATAATTTGGTTGCGACTTTTTCATTTCCCTTTCCCAATTATTAAGACTAAATTTTATTAACCCTATTTCTGATGTGGGTTTTCCCCAAAGATATTTTTTATTTTTAACCTTTTAATTTTGAAGAAAAGTTTCAAATTGTGGGATTTCAATTTGTTGGAGGGGATAATTTAACACCCTAATATTTCATATTAAGTTATAAATTTAATGTAAGTCAATAGATTATACTACACGCAACATCTACATGTCTTGTGTTATACGCAGGATTGATTTTCTACGAAACAATAAATTAGTATTATAATTATTTAAACGATATATTTATTTATCAATTAAATATTTTGATATGAATAGTAAAAAATAATTTGTTATTGTTACTTATAATTTTTTCAAATTAATAAAACGTATTTATATTTAAAAATAAATGTTTTGTTAAAATAGTCATATATTTAGAAAAATTATTTTCTTAAAAGAACAACTTTTTATATACTTTTTTGAACAATAATAAAATTAATATTAAAAACTCCTAAAAATTGAATTTGGTAATATAAACTTCTTTTTTGGGTTCTGAATAACAAAATTATCTTCGGGTGAATTTTTTTTTAGTTTTTTGAAAACTTCCAATTTTTGATGAATAGTAAAAAATAATGCATAGTACATAAAAACTGAATTTTTATTTAAATAATTACTTTTTATTTAAATTTATTTTAAAGTAAAAATATATATATAAAACTTATATTAGTCCAATTTAATTTATTGGAGTCATTTTATAATACAATTAGATATATAAAATTTTATTGAATTTTTTAACGTCCTTCACCCACCTTCTATGCACATTTGCAATATTTCATAAAACCAAATTTTAACGATTTTTTAAATTCAATTTAAAAAATCTGAGAAACATGGTTGACATCAGTATGTAAAATGTGGTTCAATAAGATTAAAATATTTTTTGTTGAATAATATCTATTGAATTTTATTTACCATAGTTGAAAGTGAATAGGATAATTAATGGTAAAAATAATATTATAATTACCGTAACACATGTCCTAATTCTATTGGATAAGTTTATTTTGACCAAAACCAGCCTTAGGAATAAAATATGATCATCTTTTATCCAATTGGATTAGATTAAGTCATTTATTATTATTTTATTTAAAGAAGAGTTAAAAGTGTTAAATTCAAATTGTAATAACTAAACCATTTTTAATATAGTTTTATACATAATATTAATTTGACTATAAATATTCATTATAAATATAAAAATATTTCCTAAATCATGGTATTTTATTTATAATTTTTAGAAATTAAATAATTAAATTTATTTATGACACAATGATGATGTAGTAATTACCTTATTAATGAAAGATTGGAATAATTGAATTTATAAATATCCAAATAAATGTAAATTGAGACTTTTGATTTATTCCACTAATTTTTAATATTAATATGAACTGTTGGGATTGATTTAATGTTTTTTCAAAGTAATCAAGTTTTTTTGACTTTCACAGAAACAAAATACTAAATAGTGTCAAAATTGACATAAATGAGTTTTTAAAACAAATAATATATTATGAAATGATATAAAATTCCTAAAATATAAGGTTATCTAAAGGACTAATATGATGATATATATATTTTATTAATTAACCACTTGAGTCTCCCTTGGAACTTTATAGTAATTTTATTAACCATGTAATATAAAAATACAAGAAGACATTTTAAAATATAAGCTATTTAACTAAGAGTTAAATCTAAAAGGGGGATTATGTATAATAAAAATAAAAAAGAAGGCCTTCAGGACATTCGGGTAAAAAATCTAAAATATATGGTTAATTTGTTGTCCTAAACGTTTCTTTGACCAATTGGATAAGCGGATTTCGACCCATACCCACCATATCCTTAAAATTAATTAATTTGATCCATTATAAACCTAAAATTATTTTATAATAATATAATATTTCAACACTTTCCAAAAGTGACCCTCACCACTCTTATAAAAGGGTACTTACCCTTCTCTCCAAATAACACCTCTAAATCCATTTAGCTCGGCCACCCCCTACTCAAATATCTTTCCAACTACCCTAAAGTCAACCTAGAGGCCTTAATTTTATCAGAAATCCAACCGAAGGAGATCTTTTGTTCAAATCAAAAAGAATAACCCGAAGAAGAGGTAATTATTTCATCACCTCTTTCAAGGTTCTTTTGTTCTTAAACTTCATATTTATTTATTGTTTCAATAACAAAGTCATAAATCCAGTACCTTGTACATATTTTAATGTTATTATAAATATGGTATAACCATATTCATTATTATATCCATCCTTTGAATGACAAAGTCACCATACGTACATACGTACGACTTACTATCTCCGCATCGTGGTGTAGTTTGTTATTCAACAATTCATTATCTCGATAGGTATAATAATGATATTAACTGATATAAATAATAATTATAACATATTAATGATTCTTTATATATTATATACAATCCAATTACATAGGATTTCACAATCAATACAATGGTATTATCGCTCATGCATATGTATGGATTACAGTCTCCACAAACATGATGAGATTCATCCCCCATCATAACCATTCAAGAATAATTTTCATTTTATGATTATAAATAATTTTTAAGAATTTAATATAATTTTTTATATAAATCAAACACATCATATCCATTAAAACATGACTTATGTAACAAAACATTTGAAGGAAAACAAATTAGTGACCACCCAAAACTATGATACTACTAAAATATTATTAACAAACCAATTTTAGAGGATCATATGTGATATAATATTTATGTATTCAGTTGTTTTATAATTTAATAACAATGATTTAACTATTATACAAGAGGATAATGTAACCTCGACTAAAGTAAAAGTACACGGTAAGAGTTAATTTTAAAATCTCTTTATTATCTGAGGTTGTTTATACGTGATTATCTACTGACACATATTTATCATCCACTTCCGTGTTTCTTAAAAATGTATTTAAAATCATTTTTACTATTTACTATATAATGGATTAAATTATTTTTTAACCTTTTTTGGCTTTTTATAAAATGGTTTTATAGTAATCTTTCTGTCCTGTTCCGAACCGGGTACTTTATGAACTTTTCTTCAAATAATGGAAAGAATGTTTTTAACTTATACAGTAGGTTCATATATTTTGTACCATTATAACACCTTCAAATATTACATTACAAGCTTATTAGAATATTTTCAAAACAAATGTTTTCTTTACTTTTAAATTATTTCAATGTAGAAAGAAATATGCCACTCCAATAGTTTTTGATTGATTTCATCTATGTCAAAATTATTTTTTGGATTTTACGTTTGTTTGATGTTGATATATTTTGATAAAATCTTCCATATTTTATTGATGTTTTTGTCATATGATTGACTTTGGAGATTCTATTTTTATACCATTCATGGTTTTTGGTTAAAGTATTGACATTTTGAATGCAAGTTTTTATAGGAATGTTTTTATTATGTTTCTACCTTTTCATATGAGGAATGAATTGGACTTAGTTAGTGATGGGTGGAGCCTACTATCGCTCCTCGATGCATCTATAAGTCTCATTAGAAAAACTAGCATTTTGGAACAAGGCTTGGAAAAATCTTATTTGTAGTCTTGGAACAAGTCCTTGCTTACGTGGTTATGATTCCACGCATTATGCGATCCATCATTATGAAATTAGCTATTGATATTACATGTGATTATTCAACAAAAAAAATATCCATGTGAATAATTAAATGGAATTATTTTATTTATCATTGTCATATTATGATGAAGTTTATGTTTAAAAGTTTTTTTTTATTCTTATACATTTCCATAAATTTTTATGCATATTTATAATAGTTTCTATTATATTGTTATCCTTACTGAGCATCTGAGCTCACCCATTTCTTGAGTTTTATTTTTCCTAGGATGCAAGGAAGTATATTACGATTAACCTATAGAAATAGGCTAGGGGAACTGACTGTGTTATAAGGGAAAATAATGTTATTTATTTATGATTTAATTTAAAACTTATATATGTATCTAGTATTTCCAAGTCTACTAAACTAAGAAGTCTTCCGAGACTTGAACTATTGTGATCATGCCAATGTTATGTAATAAAGAACCAAATCTGGGTAACTAGGGTTGGGGCATTACATAGATTGAAAATCATCTTCATATAATGTTTATAAGATAACTTAGGAAATTATATGGAATGTAATGTAGTTATATTTTAGATAGATATTTCTAGTGGAATACTCTGAAAACTCATCACCTTAGACTTATTTTATTAATAACCTAAAACATTACACGTTTTGTAATCAATTTACATGGAATCTTATGGTTCCATAGTTGGGTTTTCAAACCATTTTCCCTCTAGATAACACATTCCACTTTTAGAGCTTCTCAACTTACCAATAACCCATGTTTACACATAAACCATTTTTAACTAGGGTCCATTAATTTAAACAAGTATACATCCATGATATTTAGGTCATTTCCCCCCAAAAAATATCAACATGTGGATACCCTCTGTGTTTTGTAATGTTTTCTCACAACCTAATATCTGGTTTATTCAAATGAAAAATATCCACACAAAAACATAAAGGAAAGTTAACGAAAATCATAGAGATAAAAATACCTATAAAAAGTTCAGATCTTAAATTTTATAATGTATAATCCTAACATACCATATATGTTTGTTAAATCACATTTCGAAGAATATGGTCTAAGAATGATGTTACACCATTTAACTTAATTCATTAATTTTTTTATTTATGATATATAATTCAACATGCCTCAATAGGTTTTTAAAATACATATTATTTAAATCATTTTGAAATCATTTTAAATAACACAGCCGATTGTGTGGCTCATACTGAGGTTGTCGACCTCCAATGACACCACATGATTAAGAGATTCATTTACCATTTCACCATTATTGAAACTTAATTATAACATTTAATTTAGGTCCATTCAGTTAGGAACATAATTGAAATACTAATTAAGAGGTAGATCATGTTGATTAAGATATCCTTTGTTGATGGAATAAGGGTCATAAAGAAAACTATCTCAAGGTTAATATTTTTTATTTTATTAATTTCAAATTTTATCGGAAATTAATTTAAGGTTCAATGTATTGAAAAAAATTCCATAATATCTATTACTTTAACTATAGGGAAAATAATTACACTACCTACCTTTGATGGGTAAAATGATCTTCTTCAATTACTGACCACTAATATTGGAAGTAATAGAATAAAGTGGGTAAATATCAAAATTGCCTTCAAATAAGGCATAATATCTTTCACTGGTTTATCATTCCATAAATTGAGATAAAAAAAAGAAATAAAGGGGAATGATTGACATATCATCAGATATCTATTGGGATGAATAAAAAAATTATTATACATCGTATAAGGTAAGAGGTTCAAATACTAGATTGAGGGATAAGGGTGAACTAAATTAGGTGTTACATTGTTCAATTATAGAAATAAAATAAAATTTGAATGGTTAAAGTCATTTATGAAAAAATAAACATCTCATAATTTATAAACGGGAACATTTTTTCCCACATGGTTTTCCAAAATTTGAGATAAATGTGTGTTTAACACTATGTATGGTGGACCCCCTCCCACCCCAGGGATGGGTGAATGATTGGAAATACCATTCCTAGTAAGTGTGTGGTCACTATCCAACACTAGAACACCATCTCCAGATTAGGCATATGGTTAGTTATAAAATTCATACACCAAGAAGATCATATCTAAAACAATTCTACACCATTTCATAGAATCATGGGGCTCCAGTCACATGTATTTTCAAACCATGTTTCTCCTCTATTGGGACTCATATTTGAGAATTTTGCTTCACCCTAACAATGAGCTGACCACTCATGTCATATTGTTTCTCAAAAAACTATATATTTTACTACTAAACAAGAACTAGACAATCCCTTATAGGATTGAAATTTATATATAGATTACTCAATTACAAGAGGGGGTGGATTTTAGTTTTATGAACTTTCATTTTTATCCTTAATAAAATCTATGTTTAACAAACTTAAACAAAATGAATTCACAAACCCTCTTTAGTTATTAATAAAGAATCTAACTTAGATAGGATCGGATAATGTGAATCTGATAAAAAATCTTAAACATATTTAATTAAGGAAGGATTCTATCTTAAAGCGTATAAAATCAAAATCAATGTTTTTATAAGAAAAATAAGGTGTGAAAAATTTACACTTTTTATCAATAACTAAACATTGATGAATTTAAACAAACATGAAATAAGTAACATGTAAAAAAGAAATCATTTTACCCAATGATAAGGGTATCTAACAACCTTTGATATAGGTCCCTGGATTTATAATTTCTAGAAATTTTGCCTTACCAAAATGAGGGTAAAATCTCTATAAAAATAGCAATATCTATCTTTTTATCCCCAAATTCTCTCTATTAAGCTATTAATTGGGACATATATCTTCCAATCCCCATAATCCCTCGATTGTAAATAGTACAAAACAAATTCTCGGTAATTAGGTTGAACAAGTTTTTTACAGCTTCAAAATGTTTTTCACAACATTCTCACATGTTAAGTTGAGAAATGATTCTCATGGTATTACTTCAACTAAGATCTTCATGAATTTAATTCATGACTAACATCTCCCCACAAAAAATCCACACACATGAATGCTTAAAGATGGCTGGGTATTTATAGGTAATGTCTGAAAAGTGGAATTCCCCACCAAGGGTCATATTTCCCTAAATTTTTAGAGGTACCTCTATATGTTGAATTCATACAATGGATAATTTTTAAAAAGATTTGAAGATATCATTTTGAATAAAGAACTATGAGACTTATTGATGTCATTATTTTGTATAGATAATTATGAGAATCATTATCATTTTTTGAATCTGATTAAATGTGATGTTGCATTATGTATATTTGGTAAATATAAGAAAACAATAATTGGATTCTTTAAATATTTAATGTTAGATTCTTATTTTTGATAAAGTCAGGGTTTAATATCAGATGAAATTGATGTATGATTTCTGAGGAAATCAAAGTCTTATTTTAGAAGAAATCAGATACTTCTTTATGAGGAAATCAGAGTCCGATTTAGAAATAAATCAGTGTTGGATTTATGTGGAAATGAGATATTTAGTTATAAAGAAATATTAGTTTATATTCCATGGAAATAGAAGTTTTATATCCAAAGAAATAGGATTCTGATTTTTTATGAAATCATAGTATGTTTAACATAAATAAATGCTGACTTAAGTAAAAAAGTTACACTTTGTCAAGAAAACATTATGCAAGACAATGATGTCAATGGGTAAGGTTTAACGGGTTATCGAAAATTAATATTCTTATAGAAACAAAACTATACTTATGAAAATATGTTTGTGATTTTCAAAACATAACATAATCGAAAAAGTGGTAAAGAAACTTATTGACTCAAAAATATCCCCGTTTTTTGAAGGCAAAAACAAATTTTTTTAAAATAATATTTGAAGCCTAAGTTTGTCACATAATGGAAATACATATCTCTTTTTTTATGAATCATAATGAATAACAATAAATCCCCATTAGGTTTTGAAATCCCATAAGGATCGTAATCTTATCTTTGAGTTTTTCTATATTTAAGAAAATATTCCTCCGTTACTTAAGGATTTTTTTAATCAACCCCCCCAATAAACATCCTCCCCTTTACATTAATATTCATGGTTAAAATTATTCTCTTCCATTTTTATTTTTAATAATTAATTGGAAGATATATATATATATATATTGTACATTAATGGTTAAGAAAAAAACAACATGAAAAAATTGTATAATAAAAATTTCATTATGATTTCAAAGTGTAAGAAAAATTTTGTTTGAAAAAAAGATAGAGAAAATTTTAATCATCCTTCTTCTTTTCTATAATCATCTTTTCTATCATAGATTTCAACTTCTTTAGCTCCTTATATCTTTCTAGAAACTTGTTCTACCAAAAATATTGATCCTAATTTTTCAGTTCCTGATCTCTTATCTTCTCTTCGTGAGACTTATTGTCTTCATCATGAGTATTAAGTTTCTTACCCACCACTTCCCTTATTTCATTGCCCCTTTTTATTTTGAGAGTAATGGAGTAAAATTTACATTAAGATCTCAAGATTCTTATGGTAAAAGAGAATTCTCTTCATCATTTTATCTAATAAACATGTTGAGATATTTTTTAATTTTTCATTATATTTATTAAAGGCATCCATTACCGAGTCACTGAAGTAATCACAAATCTTTAAATCAACCAAAATGGTTTTCAACCACATATTTATCTCTTTACACATTTTTATATGTGCATCATACCTGTTCAAGAAAACAATGAAATCATCTCCATGTTTAAGTAATTTTCCCATAAAAATATTTTCAGACTTTGTATTTTGATTAACTATTTCTTGAATTAGTTGACATCTGGATTCTATACATGGAGATATTGTAATATAGTTTACAAGAATCATTATAGATTGATCAAAAAAATCATCGCCTATTGGAGTGGAAGATTCCAAAATTGAAATATTTCTTTATGAGGAAACTTCAACATACTCATCATCTATCTTCTTAGATGCACCAGTATCATAATTTTATTTTGCTACAACAACTCCCTAAGTCATTTCGTCTACTACTTTAGTACCTTTATATTCCATAGAGATTGCCTTCTCAATTTCTTGAGTTTCATTCTCACCATCAGAAACTTGTTATATTCTATCATCATCATCACCTTCATCATCTTCTTTTTGAACAACATCAGCTATATTGATTTCAACATGTTGGGAAACATTATCATCATCATTACATTCACTATCAAAAGTAATTTTATTAAATTCCTCTAAAAAGAATCATCCTCATGAGATGATATTCCCCTTAAAAGAATTCTTGTGGAGAAAACATGGGATGTTATTATTGAAATATTGTTACATAGACTCTCCTTTCCAGGTTCCTCAACTATTTTAATCTAATATTCACAATACTCTTCTTCATTATTTTCTTTTTATATATTTTATTCTTCTTGATTTTCTTCTTCTTAAATCATTAATGTAAATAAGAAAATATTATTTATATTATTCGATATAGAATCCCAACAGCCATAGGTGAAAGAGGAATCTCATATTCTTATAAGAAATATCGGGATACTTGAATTTGTTCAAAGACTTTCTCGGTGTCTCTTTACAGATTCTAAATAATCGCAACTTCTGACATTTTATTTTTCTCCTTTTTATCTTTTTCCTCTTTGTTAATTTATTCAGTAGCTTGGGTTTTTTAGTCCTTAGCCTCAGCTGGATATAAACCAAAAATTGGATCTCCTTATTTTCTTTTTCTCTTGCGTTCTCTCCATTTAGCAACAACTTTACATGAGATACTTTTCTGTTTCTTGGTCTTAGGATGTACAAAGGTAGGTTTATAAAGTTGAGATAGTTTTCAGGATTTGGATAGAATATTTTTGGATTCTTGAGCTTTTGTTTTCATGGGACTCAAAATTTTAATTTTTCCAACATTATATTCCTTACTGGATTGATCAAAAAACTCAGATTTTTTATCTAAAAAACCAAAATTCATTCTCCAGAGGTTTTCATCACATTACAACATGATTCAGAATATCTTAGTCTTTGATTTGGATGGAATATTACATGTTTGTAAACATATAACGATGAGCATGGACAAGATTTCTAGATACATTAGAATTTGAGATTTAATCATTCCAATCTCTATGTTGCTAATGGTGAGAAAGATATACTGCATCAATTTAATCTTTCTTATAATAACTACAAAATCAATTATCATGGTATCTGAGGACTTTAGATTATCCTATTAACCTTTTATCATAACCTTAAATCCTTTAATACAAAGGATAAAAAACCTATGGTTCGGTGAGATATTGGATATCATAGGTGTCTTCACTTCCTGAATTCCTATGCATTAAATTTTCTTTAATATTATCAAAATAAACTTCTCTGTATAGAATAATATTCATACAAAAGAATGCATCTCCCTTATAAGGTATGTTAAGAACACTATTATCATTCTTATAGGAAAAATAATACATTATTTGATAACATTTGAACTAAATAATATATTTTTGACCTTTTTCAAAAAATTTAATAGTATCATAAAATCCAATAATAAGATCTTTATAAAATAGATCATTATTATTTTACTTCTTTATAAAAATAAATTTTCATCTATTGATTTTTATGTTCTTTCTTATTATATAATCATACTCATCGAAGAAATTATTATTTAATAACCTTCATCTAAAGATTAACCATTTATTGAGTTCATTATTATAAGGCATCAGAGTTTGATAAGAAACTTCTAGGACATTAAAAACTGTAAGGAATAAAGGAATAATCAGATTAGTGTCTTTGAAGGGTGGCAAAACTCCGGTGAAAATGTTGTGAAAACCGATGTGCGATGTGAAGGGATCTTTTAGATATACTTCATGGAGATGGTTAAACTTCTTGGGTTAATCAAACGGATAATATTATCTTTATATGATTTTACAGTAGATATTAAATCCCATGAAATATTTGTAGGTTCCAATCTTTTGAGGTTTTGAGGAAATAATCAGATTTAAGGAAAGATTAATCGGATAAAAATTTTCTTACATGTTTTAAAATACCAAAAAACATAAATATAACTAATATTATTTCATTAATTAAATATACCATCTAGATTTATCAAAAATATTTCTTAGTATTGAAAATTTTTTTATTATAAAAATTAGGTTCCTAAAAGTTTTTTATGGAAATAAAAATTTTAGTTTCCAAAAAAATTAAAAGGGTTCCGAAAAAATTTCGTTTAAAAAAACGCAATCCCTGTATGAAAATAGTATCTTAATGTTTGGATATGGTGTAAAAACAGTAAATATGAATTATTAACTTATATTTATCATTCCTAACTTCTGTTTAATATATTCAAATCTATCTTAAGGTAATTATTTTGAACAAAAAAACAACAAGTTGTACATGAGTTCTGATGGATTGTAAAATATTATCTCTTTTAACTGTATGATCCCTAAGAAAGTGATTTCTTATGACTATGTGATTTTCATTGGAGTGATGTGTGGGGTTTTCTCTTAGGAAAATGTCACTAGTATTGTCTCACATTTTTTGTGTTTTGGTAAAACTAATGACATAGTTGGTGAGTGTGTGTTGCATCTATAATACTTTAGCACAACAACTTCCAACAGCTACATATTTAGCTTATGTAGTGGAAAGTGATACTAGGTTTTGTTTCTTACATAACTTAGAAACTAAGGAATATCCTAATAAATGAAAAGTTCCATATTAAATTTTTCTATCCATTCGACATCCACAAAAATCAATATCCAAAAAACATTTTAAAACAAAATAATTTCTTGAATAATACAAAAGTATTAATTTAAAAGTTCCCTTTAAGTAAATAAAAAACACATTCACTACTTTTAAATGATATTATTTTGGGTTATATTGATATATGTTACATTAGAATACAAAAAACATTAATTCTGGATGACTAGATATTAATTATAATAGACTTCCTATCATACCTCTAAAAGATGTTTGATCAAGTAGTTTTCTAAATTCATCAACATCAAGAGATTTTAAGGTATCAATTGGTGTATTTATACATATATTATTATCATATCCATACTTATTAAGAATATCATTAATATACTTATGTTCAGATATAAAATTTCACTATATATTTTGAGAAAACTGAGTAAAAATGTTAAGTCATTCATCATACTCATTTCAAAAACAAATTTCATAATATTTGAAAATGAAGTATTTAATGATTTCTATGTTGATTTGAATATAATATCATCAAACTAAATTTGAAAAATAAAATTTTTATTATTATTTTCTTTATAAAATGTTTTGGATCATTAGTTCCCTTAACATAATCATTTTGTATCAAAAAGCATGTAATTATATTATACCCGGCTCTAGGCGATTATTTAAGTCTGTATAAAGCTTTGGTATGTTTATAAAAAAGTTTAGGATGTTTTGTGTCTTAAAAACTAGGATGTTTTTCATTATAAAATTCCTCTTTAACATATCCATTATGGAAATAACACTTCATGTCCATTTAAAAATGTTTGAAATTGCAAAATGCTGCAAATTCTAGTATAATGTGAATAGATTCAATTCTAGCTACTAGTGTATAGGTATCTTTATTGTCTACTACTTATTGTTGCCTATAGACTTAAGAAAGTAATCTTGTTTTATTTCATAAAATGATACCATTTTCACCACATTAATGTCTGGAGACCCATTTTACAACAATTATAGAAGTTTCTTTAGGTATTTCTTCCAGTGTCTAGACTTTATTCCTTTAGAATTAATTTAGTTTATCTTTCATAGCTTAAATACAATCATAAGCACCGAATGCTTAGTCAATAAGTTTTTATTATAATTTGGAAAGAAATGCAATAAGATATACATAATTCCTTAGAGATCTTTTTTTACTTATAGGTTTATTTATGTTACCAATGATACTAACATTGGGATGATTCTTAAGAAACAACTAATTTGGGTTTTGTAAAACATGTTCATAAACATAAGCTAAAAGATCTTTTAGGGTAAATACTTTAAAACCATTTTCTTGACTATTTTCCTGATTAGAAGAATCTTCCATTAAATGTTGATAATTAGTTTTTGAAAACAGATCTGAAAATGTAGGTTTGGGTTGTTTAAAAACAATAGAATCAATTTAATAAAATTTAACATGTACCATTTTCTTCAATTGTATAAGAATTTTGGTTAAAACCCATCTGTTCCGTAGAATTAGTGGAATAGCCAATGAAAATTCTTTCATCGGATTTTGGTGTGAATTTATGAAAAGTATTTTTAGTATTCAAGATGAATTATTTGTATCCAAATACATTGAAGTAAGAAACATTATGTTTTCAACTATTCCATAACTAATAAGGTGTTTTATTATGAAAATGTTTGATTAAGAATAAATTTATAGTATATAAATCAGTACTAACAGCTTCATCCCAAAAATTTGTATCAATAGAGTATTCACTCATCATTTCTATTATGATCTCTTAATGAATATTGTTTCTTCTTTTAACAATACCATTTTTTTGAGCTGTACTTAGTGCTGAGAATTTATGATTAATGAATTTATTACTACCAATGATTTCAAAATATAAATTTTCAAATTCTATACCTTTATCACTACAAATGGAAATCAATGGAAGGTTTTTCTCATTTTTAACATCATCTGTAAATGTTTTAAAATAAAAAATGATTCAGATTTATTTTCTATAAAATATACCCATGTAAATCTACTATAATCATTAACTAAAACAAATACATAAATTTTCATCCAATAATTCCAATTTTTGTTGGACCAAAATGATCCATATACACTAGATGTAATGCATCATAATTTGAGACTTCACTAATTTATTTAATGATTGCCTTATGTTTTGTTCCATATTGACAAGGATAACATAATTTTCGAGAATAAAATCTAAGATCTTATAGATCCTTAACATGTTTTTTCTTTGAGAGTTATTATTTGTTCATATGGTTGTAGTGTCCTATTATTCTATTCTATAATCATGATTGATCTTCCATTTCCTTAAGGGAATATATTTCTTGGATCCTAATATCTTCTAGGTTAAGTGTATATACATTATCATGATGATGGGCAGAGATAATGAACTCATCCTTTGAATTTTGAACTGAGAATTTATCATTCCTAAAATTAAAAAGTTAACCTTAATCACATAATCCTATTATTCATATAAATTTGTTTTTAAGACCTTTAAAAAATAAATATTTTAAATATAAATCTTTTCTAAGAAGAATAATATTACTTATACCAATAATTTCTCCATTAGCATTATCTCTAAAAGTTACTTATCTACCTTTCATATTAATAATCTTTTTAATGAAGTTTTTGTTACTAGTCTTGTGTTGGGAACAACGATTATCCTTTTAAAATGTATTTATATTGGCCCTTCCTTTGTTTTCCTGGAAATAAAATAGTTAAACATTTAGAATCTAAAAATTCTTGGATCCATAAATGAAAGAAAATAAAATCACATGTATCCATATTTATTTAAAAAAATGGATTTCATGAAAACCTAAATATTGGAATTTATTCGAAGAAAAACATTTATCCCAATATCAAACACATTTAAACTTAGGGAAAAAATGAGAAATTTGGGGAAAAAATATTTTTTCCTAATTTTTTTTTTGAATGAGAATAACCAAATTCATAAATATTACTAAGAGGAAGAATTTGTGAATACATTTTATCAATGTTTTATTTACCAGACATAAAGATTGATAAAAGTTTCTTTACGGATAATATTTTGTATTTTTTTTCTAATGACTAGATTATTATCCAAATAGTTCTTAGTTTTATAATTTTATTTTTTCTCAAAAAAAAATTTCTTAGAAATAACAATTTCTAAATCCCTAGAAAGTTTACCCCTCTCAGAATTTACGTCCTTTCGTTTTTTGGAAACATTTTAAAAATAAAGTGTTTTTGGATCAATAGATGTTTTATCAATACTTAACCATCTCATTCTGTGGAAAATTCTGATTTTCATAACCATGAAAATGATGAATTCTTATTATAGGAAGAGTAGGGACACCCCTTGATTGATAAATACAAGGAGAAGTACAACTGTTCAAAACTACCAGAGAAATCTTGGAATCTGAACAGTACTGGTACTACGACTAACATTTCCCCTGCTCTAGATTTCTCTAATAGCACTTTGCAGGTCCCTTGCTCAAGTTACTATGCAGATCCAATTCGAATGGACCCAAAATAGAAATCATCCTTGGATGCACAAGGTGAGGTATGTATTATCTCAATGGAATCTACAGGTAGTTCTAATAGTTCTCTGGCTATGCAGGGCATTGATTTTGGGATTGATTTTGGGATTGATCATATAATGAATGCTGGTAATCAGCAGCTTTGCCCTCCCAAGGAATTGGAATTGGGGAGCAAGAACACATCAAATGAATTCCCCCCTACCAACTCTGCCAGGTGTTTGGTAACTGCCCAGATTTCTCCCTCTCACCATTCTATTACTTCTAATATTTTTATTATAACTGATAGAATTCCGCATACTGAAACAAGTAACTGCATACTACATCCTACTTCTAATTATAATTCCCACTGTGTGAAATCTGATATTATATGCAGTACTGTTTCTATGTAACCTGTTACACAATCTGTTTCTCCTGAATTGAAAACATAATCTATTTTGAAACAACACAATTCTGATCCCTATTTAACCACTAACATGAATATTACACACCAAACTCCTTTAAAATGGATAGGGTATACACAGAAACTCCTCTAATACTAAATCCTCCTATTAATGTGCAAAAGTCTGATTTTGGGGCTATTTTAGTTTTTTGTTTTAGAACAGAATTCTGAAATGGCACTTGTTCAAAACATGAACACTACCCACGCTGACCCTGGGTAGATTACAACTACTACTAGGAATGAGACTTCTTCTCCTATTTTGGATATTAACCTTATTGGTAAGAAACCCAAACCAAAAACCTCTCAAAAAGTTAGAAGATCATAGAGGAATAAAGGTTCAGTAAAAACCAATAAAAAGGGCTCTAACCCAATACACAAGTGAAAATGAATATTCTCTTTTGGAATTGTCAGAGTATCGCTAACACGGACAATTTAGTTATTCTTAAGAGGATCTTAACCACTCATAAACTCAATATTTTCTCTATCTCAGAACCTAAAATAGACATTACTCCTAACTTCAAGAACTTATTCTCTCTTAACTATGTCTTTCTGGGAGATTGTAATGATGGCTCCTTGGTAGAAACTCTATAGAATTTTTATCACAGTTCCCTACATAATGTGAATATTGTTTTATATTCAGAGCAATAGGTTACTTGTGACTTATATTGGGAATGGTAAAACTCATTTTTTACAATGATTTACGCCAAAAACAGATATCATGAATGAAGAACCCTTTGGATTGATCCTTATATGTTGAACAATAATATTCATGTCCCTTGGATTGTGATGGGTGACTTCAATTCCATTCTCACTTCCAATGAAAAAATTAGTCCCACTCATCTGTGAATATCTTCAAGGGAGATTAGAGTTTCTATTGATGATAATAACATTGTTTAAATCAACCTGACTGGTGCTATGTATATTTGGTATTGGAGGCATTATAATAAAGTTGTTACCGGTAAACTGGATAGAGATTTTGTTAATATGGACGCTCTGGATAAATGGGATAATGTGTCTAGAATCACTTTATCAAGGTTGAATTCGGATCACCACCCTATTGTGGACAATATTCACACTAATAAACACAAGCCTATTCTCCCCTTCAAATACAACAATGCTTGTTCTACAGATCCTGAATGTGTGTCTCTCGTCAAAAATGTTTGGGATACTATGAGTCATCATCAAGATTCTTTTTCCTGTATGTTTAAAATTAAAAATTTAAAATAGTCCTTAATGGATGGTGTAGAACTAAAAGTAAGAAAATTGACCTTGATATCTCCTCTCTTGAAAAAGGGTTGGATCAACTACAAAATCATAATACCAATTTGTATTTTAATATCAATCCCCAAATTGATAGAAGCATATCATTAAAACTCAATTCACTTCTCACATTCAAAGACAATATGTGCAAACAAATCTTCAAAACCAAATGGCTAACTGGTGGTGATAGAAACACTAAATTCTATAATTCGCTTCAAAGAGTTAGAAAGGCCAGTAGACCTCTCACTAAACTTTTAAATAATGATTTGATTATTGATTCTGAGGAATCTATCTCCAACCATGTTGTTTCTTATTTTCATAATATTATTAATGGTTCAGACATAAATATTGATCTTAGACATGATATCATCCCAAGGATGGTGGATGAAAATTATAATTCATCTCTCTTATGTATCCCTTTGGACCATGAAATTATAGACACCGTTTTTAGTTTAAAATCGGACAATGCTCCTAGTCTGGATGTCTTCAATAACAAATTCTTTCAGCAACATTGGGATGCTATTCATCTTGATGTCTGTAATCTTCTAAAATATTTCTTTCTCAATGGATTTCTCCCTCACGGTCTTAATGCTCAATTTCTTACTTTAATATCCAAAGTGGAAAATGCATCTGAGATACACCAATTTCAGCCTATTGCACTGATAAACACTATTTTCAAAATCATTTCCAAAATTCTTGCAAATAGGATTTCCCCTATATGCAACAAAATAGTATTTTGGAATCAATTTGGCTTCATTAAGGGAAGGTCTATACAAGACTGTATTTGCCTTACCTCTGAATGCACCAACAGTTTAAATAAGGTTCCCAGAGGAAGAAATGTTGCTATTAAACTTGACATTAGGAAGGCTTTTAATACTATTGAATGGAGCATTATTTTTAAGGTTCAAAAAAGATTTGGCTTTTATGATACTATTACCAAGACGATAAAAACATTGTTCAACTTTGAATTTATATCCACATTGGTCAATGGAACCCCCAGGGGCTTCTTCAAATGAACAAAAGGGGTCAGACAAGGTCACCCGATCTTGGAAATTTTATTTGTAATTACTAAAGATTACCCCAGCAGGCTCCCTACTCATTTGGTAAATCAAAAAAACCTCAAACCTATACATGCGTCCAAAAATATTCGAGTCCCTACTCATCTATTATATGATGATTACATCATCTTGTTTCTTCAAGGGGACCAAAAGAATATTCAAGTTCTTAAACAGGCCCTTACTCACTATGAGATTGTCTCGGGTCAGGCCATTTCTTGGCCTAAATCACTCATTTATTTTGGGAAAAACTTCTCCACACAAAGGAAAAACACTATTACCAATGATCTTGGTATTAAATAAGGTTGTTTCCCCTTCACTTATTTGGGGGTATATATTTTTTGGGGAAGACCTAAAACTATTTACTCAGCTAACATAGTGGATCAAATTATTAATCAACTCTCTAATTAGAAAGGTAAGTCCTTCTACATGGCTGGCAGAATCTGTTTGGTCAAATCGACCATTGTCTCCAAAATGGTCTACTCCCTTATGATTTATAAATGGCCTACTGGTATTTTTAAAATAATTAAAACCAATATTAAAAACATCATCTGTACAAAAAGTGTCTTTTAAAAAAACATGGCACCATTCCCTGGGAAACCTGTTGCAAAACTCTGGAAAAAGGGGGTATTGGTATTAAAAACATAAAGTTGTTTAATGATGCTCTTCAAGTGAGACTTACTTGGAGACTTGTCAATAATGACTCGAATGCCATTGACTTTTTTAAACACATATTTGTCTCCAAAAATAGAATGGGGAATTTCAATTATATCTCTTCCTCAATATGGCCTTCTATTAGGTACACTTATCATAGAATCATGGAAAACTCTAGATGGATAGTGAGCGGTGACTCTAATATAAATTTCTGTCTTGGAAATTAGACTGGTGTTCCACTGGCCTCAATGATTTCCCCTAATTATACTCTCATGGAAAATAGTCACACTATTAAAGATATTCTCCATTCCCATAGGGATAATCTCCCTAACAATGTTTCTTGGATCATTGATAACTATCCTTTTATTAATTGTGATGATTTTCTTGTCTAGGAAGCCGCTCTGAATGGAATTATTGACTCAAAAAATTTCTACATGCACAACTTTCTTGGATATGAATCTAGCTTTCAACGGTTAAATTATTTCAAAAAGACGTGGATTAAGTATACTAGACTAACTCAAATTTGGCGCATTTCTTATAACAGATTACCCACTAAGGTCTGCCTTCAATATTTTGGTATCCAGCTATGCTCTAAATTTCACCTATGTAATAAACATAAGTAAAACACTAACCATATATTTTTATCGTCTTCCATAGACTATTCTCTTTGGAAATATATTTTTGATTTTTTTATTGCAGATGGCATACCCCCGACACAATTTTTACCCTTCTTAAATGTTGTGTGCAGTGCCAAGCCTCTCAAAAAATTAAGTATATTTTTCAAGTTGTTGCTGCTGAGCTTCTGCATGTGATCTGGTATGATTGAAATGATATTCTACGAAATAAATGATCATTAAATCTTAATGCAGGGAAAGCACAGATCCTCGTTGCGATTCGAGAAATTTGATCAATTCAAAAATCTCACTGTAATAACTCGATTAGAGATTGGGATATTTTTCACAGGATTCGGGTTGATGGCATATACCATCAACCTCTTCACACCTTTAATGTTTTCTGGCAAACTCCAATGTCGGGATGAATCCAAGTCAACGTTGATGGTGCCTCGAAGGGCAATCCTGTACCTGGCATCTTCAGAGCCATTTTCAGAGATTCTGCTGGCAAGTTTCATGGGTGTTTCTTTGGAATTCACGGCATAGCTTCATCATTAGAGGACTAAATAATGGGAGTAATTCATGCTGTCAGGTTTTCCTTTCAAAAATCTAGATGAAACTATGTATTGAAAGCGATTCTACCACCATTGTCCAGGCAATCTGGAATGGTGTGACTCACCACGCCTAGCCTTTGATCAATCTTTGGATACAGTACCTGGACTCTCTGCATAATATAGACTACATTGACATGCATCCATTTAGAGAGTCTAACACTATTGCTGATTCCATTTCCAACAAGGGTGTTCATCAGACTATGACTTGGATGTACACCCTCCCTATATATTTACTTCAGCTATTTGATAAAGATTGTAGAAAAATCCCTTCTTCCCATCTCCTGTAATCCTTTAGAATTTTTTATTCAATAAAATATGCTTTTGTCTTTGACAATGGAACCACTTTTCCTTAAAAAAGGGTTTTTGGATCAAGATATTTTGAAATATCTAAGAATTCTTTTTTAAAATAGAGAATCTATAATTTTCTTTTTCTACTTTCTTATTTTATCTTACTATTTTCATTTTCATGTTACATGGAAAACCTAGATACTTCTTCAAAAGAAGTTAATTTATTATCTTTTGATAAGGAATATTCTTCATATGATGATTAAAAAATTTCTTTATTAGGATGATTATCACTCAATGAAATGTTGGTTAATGATTCAGCAATGTTTACCTTATCCATGAGACATTTATTTTCGTGAGGAGTTTTAGTTATAAGACCAATATTAATCTATCCTGAAGATTCAATATCTGAAGATTCATTGTAAGAGTATCCACCACTACAACTCCATGAATCATTAGATTTTATTAATTTCATTCCTTTAGACTTGTGTACTTATTCATATTACTTTCATAATATCTATTATTTATTTATTTCTTCTTACGATTAGGAATATATGGTCTAATATATTCATCCTTCTTATATTCATAGCAGGGCACTTTGAATTATTTATTTTCCTTTATGTCTTTTTTCATGTATTTTTATTTGAAATCATTCATTTTAACTATATTGTTCATCCTTAGAGAAATATTGTCTAGTTAATTCTTTGAGTGATCATTGTCAATTAAGTCAGATATAATCTCTTTCTTAGACTTTGAAATGTTATATCATTCAAGGGATTGGGAAATTATTTATTTATAATTTCTTGTAAAAGAAACACTCACTTTAGTATTCTAAATGTCATCAACTTCTCTTTTCAGTTTATTATCATGTTTTAGAAGAGTCCTGAATAACTGATCAAGAGTAAATGTTCTAACTTTCCTCAATTCATCAATAACAGTTCACTTACTTTCCCATTCATTATGCATGATATCAATAATCTTCTCTCTAAGAATATCATCATCTAATCCATTTCTCTAATTGATTATAAGCTATTAACAATTGTTATAAACCACTATTGAAATCTACATATGGTTTCTCAATAGAGAAATATAAAACAATGGTAGTCATCTCTTGGCATAACTCATCTTGTTTCAACAACCTTGGATGTGCCAAAAAATTTTACTTCTAATTTCCTCCAAAAGCTATTATTATATTACCATGATTAAATCTAGTTATAGATGGTCCTAATAATATAAAATAATAATTATTTTCATTCCATAATGTTATAATGATACTCTCTTTTTTTATTTTTTTATTGTATGATTTCGTTGTCAAGAATCTTTTAATTTGATGTTTACATAAAAAATTATCCACACTAGTATTAATAAAAAATATTATTCATCCTATCTCTCTAGTATTCATATTAATTTCCATCAAATATTTGGGGTCTATTAGATTTAATTTTTCAATTGATCCAATGTTCATTTATGTCATTCTAAAAAATGTGTTTCCAAAAAAGTGGTCAATATCAAAAGATTATAATGATATTTTTAAGAAAACATGAAGAAGTAAATTTAAGCATGAAATGTTGAGAATGAAAACTAATAGGAAAATATATGTATTTAAGAGACCTACTATAATACCAATTGTAAGATTGAAATGTATAACTAGATTACTCAATTATTAGAGGGGTGATTTTTATGCTTGAAAACATTCATTCTTATCCATAAGAAAATCTATGTCTGACAATGTTAAAAAAGATGAATTCTTTATCCCTCTTTAGTTCTTAAATAAGAAACTGACTTTCTTAGGATTCAATAATGTGAATATAATAAATAAAATTAAACAATTTTACTTAAGGAAGGATTCTACCTTAAAGCGTATGGAATATAAATCATAGTTTTCAAAAGAAAAAAAATTATAATAAAGTTACACATTATATTTGTATCTAAATTCAGTGGAGTTTAAACAAACATGAATCAAGTAAAAATCAATAAAGAAATATTTTAACCCAAAGAGACGGTTATCCAACAGCCTTGGATAAAGGTCCCTTGATTTATACTTTCAAGAAAGTATACCTTACCCATACTAGGGTAAGCCCTAAATAAGAAAATCAGTTTATGTTTTTCTATCCTCGCAAGACCATGATTAATCAGGTAACCAATAACTCTATCTTCTTATCCTCATAATCCATCAATTTTAAATATAACCAATCATATTTTCCCTAAGTAGGTTGAACAAGGTTTTCACATGCATTCACATAAGGAAAGTTGAGAAGAGCTTTCATGGTGTATTACATCAACTCAGAGCTTCATGAATTTTATTCTTGAACAACATCTCTCTATAGAGTCTACACACACATGAATGATAACAAATGGGTCTGTATTGATAGGAAAAGTCTCAAAAATTTAATTCTTCCTCCAATGGTTATATTTCTCTAAAATTTAGGAGGGACCTATATACGTGTAATTTATTAAATGGTTAATCTGTAATAGTTAGATTACATAATTTTGAATAACGAACTATGAGATGTATTGATGAAATTTTTATCTATAGCTATGTATGGTAAAACTTTTCATATTTTCGATCTAATAAAATGGACCGTTACATTATAGAAATTTGGAATCTGTAAGAAAAAAATATTAGATTTTGAAAATTTTGAAAGTAGGACTTTGATTTCTAAGAAAATGAGAGTGTGATTTAAGACGAAATCAAAGTTATATTTCTTAGAAAATTAAAGTCTTATTTTAAAAGAAATTCGAATTTTATTTTTGAGGAAAAGGTATTCCTATTTTTTGGGAAATTAAATTCAGATTTCATAAGAAATCAGAGTCAGATTTCTGAATAAATCAGAGTCTAATTTCATAAGAAATTAAAGTCTCTTCAACAAAAATAAATTTTGGATTATGTAAAAAATTTATACTTGGTTAAGAAAGAATTAAGAAAATTATGCGTTCTATGGGAAATTTTTAAATGTTTATATCATATAAACATCCTTAGACAAAGAAAAATATCTTTAAGAAATTGTGTTTATGACTTTCAAAACATAAAAGAATAAAGAAAGTATTAATAAATATTATTGAACCAATATTCTTAACCCTTTTTAGTGCATAATTTATCCTCATAAATATAAAAAGATGTTTATATTGAAATTAAAAGGATTTGTACTTCTCTAAATAGATAATATTATAAAACATCCCCTCTTTAAAACAACTCATCCCTGAGTTTCACTTTTCAGGGTGGATGATTTGTATCTGAGAGTAATTCTTACCACTGAGCATATACTTTATCCTCTCACTCCTTGGTATCATCTAAATATTATTAATACATCTATTACATCGACACTATAGGGTTTAACCAACCAGAACTAACAATCATGATATGACCAATGATATATTTCAGATACATCTCAAAAAATAATAATTATTTACCTCAAACTCAATAGACACAATGACATGATATGGTTGTGAATGATAATTATGTAACTGAAATATTTGAAATACATCATTCATATCCATGTATCTATGAGGGAGTGAAAAAAAATATGAAACTAATTTGACCTAATACATAAACATGAATTGATCAAAAAATATCAACACATGATTACATTGATTCATAAACCATCATTTCCCAATTCTAATTGTAATATAAACGAAGACATGATCATGCACCTCGAACTATGGAGGTGGTTAATACAGATCGGCATCCGAACTATATCTATACTAAGCTATATCTATAAACTTCTTGATAATATATAACTACTCTGAGGTATTTGTAATGATATTTGGCACTAGAAGCACTACATATCTTTCCTCGAACAAGAATATGGGTGAGGGACTTGGCCTTCTATACTGATCCTTATATGGGGCCATCTATATAGTTTCCTAAAATATATTTTAATAATAGAAATCAAGAAGCTGTTGATATTTCTCTAAATTACCTACAAATTCATTAAAAATTATCATTACATATCCATTGATACATGAATCGTTATCTTTTATTGACCATTGATTTGATTTTAATTGGTTGTTCTCGAATTCATCTATGAAATAATATTATTTTACAACCCCTGATTGAATTGTGACATGAAACAGTTTTCCCCATCTAAATCAATGATGTGTGGAACTTCAATATAGTGTATGATCTCCCTGACATATATCCATCATATCATGTCTACTAAAAATATCTCTATTATAGGCAATAACTAACCAACAATTGTAATATTATACACAATTACCCATATAGACTCACTACCTCATGGTGCCCTTAAAAAAGAAATCATAAAATCTATAGTGCATCATCCCATTTTCATTCCAGAATGGGTAGTGTTTGTTATAAGAAGGATGGATTCTTATGATCAACCTTCACATGTGGAAAAGTCGAACACCTAGTAAAAAATTGTTATCTTCTATTTTTTAATAGTAACCCAATATTAATTGTGTAAATTGTGATATATCATCCTGATAATGTAATTTACATGCCAAGAAGAGTACTGAGACACTTTCATTAACTACTCTCATATTTCTTCTAGAACCTAGACATGTTAATGAAATGTACATGATCTCATCATCAACAAAAACCCATCAAGGTGGTGGGTGATTTCCAGAAATTGAATCCCTTAGTAATAAATCCTATTGTTTATAAATTTTACTCATATTTACTCAATCAAGTAGGGAGGACACGATGGATAAATATGTGAGTACTAGATTCTCAATACTGTCGTACACCTCTATATTCATCTCAAAAAACAAATCCATCATCTTTCATTCTCTACTAAATTCTTGAAAATTATGTGTTCGAGTTTTTCTACTTATATAATCAGTCACAACGTCATCAATCCAAGGTGTATAAGAAATATAAAAGTTAAAATACTATAATTATTCGACAAGTATCCATTTTATATGATTTAATTAATGCTTAGTGAATATTTATTTAAGTATTTTATGTTATATTTATACTATGAACCATTCTACCAATACAAAATGCATCCAACAAATAAAGGAATTAATATCTACAAGTAGATAGCGGTCATGCATTGGGAAATTATGCTCATGGGTCCACAACTAATGAGACAAATATGCCCCAACTCACTCATACTAAATCAAAATGAAATACATACCAATTCTATTTGTATCATAGTAAACATAATATTTCTTTCCATACTTCATTAAAATCTATAATATTTTTGAGGTATGACTTTCATTCAACTTTCAAAAGGCATTATCATAAGATTCAAACATTGAAAACATATTGCCCATATTGTTATGCTAGTAAGAGGTTTTTAAAGTTGAGTAAAATATTTAATATATTGTATATAATATTCAACTATCCTAATTTATATTCTTATAAAAAATATTTTTCTCAGATTCTATCCAGAAACTATGGATCCCACCTACTCTAGGTCCATAGATACTGCTACCTTTGAGATATTGTTACCCAAAAAGTAAAAAATATCGATTCAAAAAAATATTTTTTTTAGAATGGTATAGAATATTTGAACTCTTCATATACTCAATATGATGTTAAGGTTTTTTAATGATAATACATAGTATTTGAGTACACCAAGATATCATCCATGAAAAATACAATAAAATAATATAGGGATGGGTGGAAGACCTGATTAATAAAGTCTATGAAAATTATTTATGCATTTATTATACTAAATGAAAAGACCAAATTCTCATAAAGGATATATCTAATTTGGAATGAATGAAGAGATATATCATAAGTCTTAACTGGTACCTTATATTAACACAAACTCTAATAAATATTTAGAATAATTATTCACCACAGAGATGGATGAAGAGTTCACCTATATGAAGTAAAGGATACATGTTATTAACTGTAAACTGGTTCAATTTTTGAAAATCTATACATAGTAGAAGGATCCCATCCACCTTCTTGGAAGAAATCAGGGATGAAACCCAAGGTGAAGTTCTAGTTTAGATAATCCATTTAGCTTCAACATCCTTCAACTATCTTTTGAGTTCCTGAAGCTTAGTAAGATTAATCTTTTAAATAGAAATAGAAACTACAACACCCAAATATTATATTAAATATTTTTAAAAAAAATAAATTGAATTCCTTTGATATCATGTGTTACAAACAAAACCTAGTTTTAACAAACCATGATATATGATTGATATTATTATTTAAACATGACCATTATAACATTTCCAATAAATACGGAGGTCTAAATAGAAATAAAAAATTGTAAATAATATTTAAAATTCATTTATATAAATAAATAACTTTGAAAATTGTGCTTGATTATTAGTGAAGTCTTTATAGGTTTCAGAAATGAAATTTACATAAAAAAATTTTCTTATTTCTTTTTATGAATAAAAAAATCATTTACGAAACCTTTAGAAAAATTATTTGAAAAGGAAAACATATGTTTTTAAATTGTACATGTCAAAATTATCTTAGATTAATGTTTTGAATATTTTATGAAATGAATATTTTTTTGATGATTAGTAAAAAATAATATTTTTCACTAAAAATAAACTCTTCATTTAAACAATTTTCAAGATTATTTTTATTTTAAGATGATTTTAAAATAAAAATTAGAAATTTTTATTATTATTTGATCAAATTTAGGTTGTTGAAATAAATTTTATGTTGAATTTTTATATTGAAAAAATATATACTTATCAAAAAATTTCCTTGGAAAACCATATTTTCGTTATGTTGGAGGTTTTAATTTTAAATGAAATATTTTTAGTTATGCGATTGGAATTTTGAAAAATGGATTCCATATTTGGAATCAGAATAATTAATATTATCTAATATATTCAACTTACTTTTTTGTCCAAATGAGCAATAAAAATCGTAAAAATTAATTACTTCTGTTATGGTAAATCTTGTTTGTTGTGGGTTTAAGCCTAAAATATAAGGGGTATAACAATATAGAATCTTTTAAAAATAATATTTTGAGTAAATATATAGAAATTAACTCATCTTTGGTTTTATAAGGATCAATTTTTAATCCTTTTATGCTACAAAATTTGGGTACAGTATTTATTATAAAACATTAATGTATTTACTCTCACCCACTTATAAAAGGACACCCCATAACCTCTCTAATTAACACATCCAAAACAATTGTATTAAAAAAATAAACTCCTCAATCCATTCCTTAATTTTCTATACACATACTAGAATTATATTTTTATTAGGAAACACTATAACGAATGCTTTATTTCTAAACATAAAGGGTTATCCAATAAAGGGGTATAGTCCATAACCATGTTTTTTTGTTTTATTTATTCTTATAACTCCATAATATTTTATTAAAACATGATGATATAAAAAATCACTATATATTTTATAATAAAAACTCATTCTATTAATTACATGACTTATATCTATCTACTCTTCCATCATGTTGGAAAGGAAACTGTCTATCATGTGTACAACGGAATACTGCCACATGGTCTAATGTAATATATTTTCCCTCACAAAAAATCTTGGATAGATATAATGATGGGTTTAACAAATAATATTTATATTTATAAGACATTTAAAATTTTATAATTATGATATCTCAAATAACTTCTTACTTTTCATTTTGTGGGAATATGATAATGGTAATTCTGTGTATGACAGACTACAACCTCACGAAGTGATGTGATTCATTTTTAACATAAAATTTACATGGAGGAAAATATGTATATGAATAATTATAATTTATGATATATATGTCATAAAAAATTAATCAATAATGTTAATATATTATTCACATTTATTTCATTTCATCTGTTGAAAAAATGGAAACAACATTCATGCACACGTTCTGACAACTATCACCCTGGATAATGTATATAATTTTCAATATCTAACTATAATGGATTATTATAAATAAATATATAATGAATATATATTATATTTACTTCACTATTATCCTTCTATAAGTTTTTAAACCATGATCGATTTAAAAGTACCAAAAATACCAAACCAAAGAAAACATGGAAAATAATGCATTTAGTTCCAAAAATGTGATTTTATCAAGAAATTGTCTTAAACATGTAATAAAAGGTCATAATTAAATTTTTTATTATAGGATAAATTTTTTTATAGTTATTTAATATATTTTTAAATACCCTATATTATTTATATTGGATGTTTCAATGTGTTTGAATGATGTCAATACTTAATCAAAGTAAATTTTGTTTCACTTTTATTCCTATGGGGAACATGTCTAATACACAAATTTTTTATTTTTTGTGGTCTATATACTACCCATTAATTTCCTATATAGTCATTATCATGATAATTATGGTATATAAATATCAAGATAATTTTATTTATTTCATGGGAGTCATGATTCAAAAGATACAAAATTGGTAAAAGATTAATGTTATAATCTCATCATTTATAGAGATTGTTTATGATATGATTATAATGATGGAAATTATGATCTACTTAAAAATAAACTGATATATTTTTTTATTTATATTAAATTCATTTTTATCATTTCATTTTTATTCTTTTTATGTACTCAATATTCAAAAATACTATTTTT
This sequence comes from Viscum album, assembly GCA_963277665.1. Taxonomy (NCBI): domain Eukaryota; kingdom Viridiplantae; phylum Streptophyta; class Magnoliopsida; order Santalales; family Viscaceae; genus Viscum; species Viscum album. Next base: position 466,944,233 of record OY728158.1, read on the forward strand.
TGTAAAAAATAAATTTATTTCTCACCTCAGCCGAAAAATATTTTTCATCCATGTCCTTATTTTATAAAATGGTTTTAATGAAATTTTTCTAAATAATAATCTGTTGAATTATTACAGAAAATTGTATAAACTTAATATTCATTTCATTTTCCAAAAATGTATATGTTTACTTTTTATTGAATGTTTTAAATGAATCATTATTTTATCATGTACGACCTGAATATTATTCCCCATAGTTAGGAACAATCAATAGTTTAAATATCAAATTAAAATTTTCTAGGTTTTTTGTTAATGAAAATGTATTATTTGATATTTGTTAATTTTTTTGAATTTATAGTACTTTTTTTAATATGGAAATTTTATTTTCAACAATAATTTTTTAATGAAAATTTATAGAATTTTTATGCATCAACAATAAAAACCATTATTATCGCCTTTGTTTTATTGGGGATATGATCCAATGGGACCATACATATTCTTTCATTGGATGTTTTATGAATTTAATTAATTTAATATATGATTTTGAGACCCATTTCCTTTATTTGGGTTATCTTGTAATAGAATATTTATGAATCATTTTTTAATGGGTTGTGATATAATGAATGATTTATGATCTAGTGGAACACATATATATGATTTTAATAATTTTATTAGTGGAAAAAATATTTACCTCCAATTATTACAGTAATTTTTTATATATCATTGGATTATTATTGGATACAAGATGATGTTCTATATCTGCAATGGGATATGGGTTGATGTGCTTGATCTACTATGAAAATTAGTGATGATTCTTGATGAGTTATCATATGGGAAGTAAATACTGATGCCTAATCTATTTTCATTTTATGTTGTTGGATTTTAACTATTATTTACTATATGGTTTCTTTATTTTTTATGGTTTCACACTTATATGACATCATCATATTCTTCATTATTAATTTATGATGATTTCTTACTCTTATGGTTCATGTCTTTTGAAATGAAAATGTTTTATGCCATGGATAGTGTTTGAGATACATTGTAGATCATGTATGAAATTTATAAGATAAATTCATAACCTCATTCCCATAGGCATAACTTATCCATTCACATAGTCATTGGTTGATATCATCCATGTTTACCCTCAGTGAGCATCTTAGGTCAAGCTATCTTTCGTATTATTTATCGAGGGTGTGAGGAATGGTTTAAATAGTTTATGACTATAAATTGTTCTAAATGTTAATATAATAATTGGATATGTTGAATATCATTCATGAAATATGAATAGATTGTATCTAGTATCCAATGAATTAAAAATTTTACAGACCATGGGCATTTATTTATGAAATGTATAGAATATTCATTGATTCATATGTAATATCTTTTTATGAAAAGACTAGGTTTTCATAGTTATAATCATATAATAGGTTTTGTTAAAAATTGAAAATTAGTATCATAAAACATTAATGAGATCACTAAGTACATGTTTAAGTATTTTTAATGTATAAGTCTAAGGGTAAGTCAGTGTATAGAAAAATGTTCTAGAATTTTGGTGAAGGGTAGAGAGAGTTGTTTTTAAGAAGTTGAATCTTAATTTTCATATTAAAAGTGGGTTTGGAATAGTAATAAATGTACCTAGGGGTAATAAATCTAAAAATGTATAATTTGGATTTTATTTGATTACCACCTACCTCACGACAAAGGGTCTTGTTGCCCATATTGTTTGAAACAATGAAGGTATAAACTTTGAAAACAAAAAACTCATTAAAAACAACCTTGAGGATTATAATAATAACCATTAAAGGATTAGGTTAATACTATGTTGTCATATATTGTAAATAAGGGGTCATAGTTTAGACATCATATAAGTTATTCATTATGATATGTGGTTTTCCCACTAAGATTATTGTTTCCCACACCAAGATTTTCTTTTTAGTTGATGGAGGGAACTTGAAGTAATCATGTTGATAGTGATTTCCAATGATAATGTGATGATTATACTCTCGAGAATAAAATTTATTCAGATCAGGAATGGGAAATCTCATTATGATGCATACTTAACTTTCTATGAATCATGTTGAACATCCAAACATACCAAAGCGGGAATAACATTCGGTAGGGTCCTTAATGAGGAAACATTCACCTTTTTATTTGTTTATGATGATACACTAGTTTCTAAGAAATTGGTCAACACCATTGAGAAGACATTTTCCATTCTCTATTCTTTGGATAATGAAAAAATCATTTTTTATTTTAATCATTTGGAAGGTGAAGCATTTCCATGGTGGAATCTTGTCAAAAATATGAGCTAATATGAAGAAATCAACTTAATAGACTCGGTTGAGTTTAATATCTTATTTTAAGAAGAAATTCCAATGTGTAATTCATATGAAAATGGACAAGGAATTAGTTGAGCTAAAATAAAAGGAAGATGAATCTATTGGTGCCTTTGTGGAAAATATTTTGACACTTGTGAGGTATACTCTTGGTATAGTTATCCAACATAAATGTAAGACTAATTGATTATTTTTTAACTTAAAACCATGTATCCAAAAATAAATAAGTATATGTTACTTTTTGGAAATTACAAAATCATTCTATGTGCTCTCAAGGTTGAAATTGATATTAGAGTTACCCATCGATCTCATGGTTTTGATAATAAAAGAATGTCAAAATTCAAAAAAAACATAAAAAACATGTTGAAAATAATATGATCATTCTTTCATGCATGATGTGTGTAAGGAAACATGGACCAAATTTACTTATAGGGAATTAAATATTTCATGTGTGAAATGGAAGTTCATAAACTACAAAAATTACATCGTGATGGGAAGAAGGTTTCTAATGATGTGAATAAAAATAATTCTCCACATAATTCACCACCAACACATCAATGATTTAAATTCATGTATTATGGAATTTATTTGAATAAATTCTCTTAAATAAGAGGTAGTGAGGATAAAAAACCACAAAAACCTCTAAATGCAATTGAAAAAAGGAAAGGTTGTGAAATCATTATATCTGAAGTGAAAAATTATTTTTAGGTAACTCTTATCCTCCACTCTATTTTTGGGAATTTAATGACATATTTTTTATGAATAATCCCTATGAAAATATAGTTTTTCCCCCTTTTAATGAAATTTTGAGTGATTTTGAGCAGTGATTGTGTCCCTCTACATTGATTCCAGATTAATGGAACCACATTTTTTGTTCAATTAGTGATAGGATAAAACCTTGGTTCCAATGGATTTCTTTTGTAATATAACAGATTATTTAAAGAAGGGATGTAGATTTATCATTTGGAAGAAAATATTTCTCCATATAATAATAACACAAAATTTATGGATATCATTATGGGTTTATGGATTAAATTTGGATCATAAGTTCAATGTCTTAGATTCCCATTTTTATGTTCTACATAATGGTATTTTCAAGTAATCAATGAAATTTTGAAATATTTTTTACTGGAATAATGAATATGTAAATATTAGGTTCAATATAAAGTATTATAAGAGGAAGAATGGGTATTTAAAACAATAATAGTATTCATACCTTTTAGGGTTTATATTACCTCAGATGATTAAGATTATTTTCAAGGAAGTTCAACATATTTATGGGAATTTTATAGGAATCATATTAATATTTTTTTTATTTAAAAGTACTACCATCACATCTAGAAGGGTTGTGGGTCATCAAACCATAACCAAATGGTGGAAGGGTTATAATACCTACCACTGGACTCTGTGAAAGAGTATCTATATTGGAGAAACATGAAGATATATGTTGTTGAATAAATATATTGGTTCTTATAATATTATAAAATTAAGGAAACGATATAATGGATTAAAAGGATTTTGTAACAATTATCCATACCATAATTGATATGGTAAAAAATCACCATGGATTTTTCATCAATATCCCAAAAAAATATAAAGTGTTCAATTCTATATGGTTTGTATTTTATCTCCATATAAATTCATCACACATCATCAATATCAAAGAATATTTCTCTCTTGATTATCTTTCTAGAATATACACTATGTAAGTGGTGATGTTGTATAGAGAACCAAATTATATTTGATCTGATCTAAATTTGAGGTTTAACATGATGTTCTAGAGAAGTATCTGTTACGCTCTGTATATGGAAGTGACCTTCATCACAATGTATAATAATTAGAAAAATGTTTTGTGTAAGGTAATAATTTAGACACTATAAAATTTTTTAATATTGTGTTTTATGTATTTCTAAGGTGGTTGGGATCAACACCTTATTCTGGTTGAGTTTTCATATAATAAGAGCTTAATTTGATCATTTATATGGATCTTTATGAATCCCACTAATAAATAAACTGTTAAAATCCAATTAAATGGGATGATTTAAAAGAAATAATGATTTTGGGACTTGATCTCTTTGAAGAAATTCTATAGAATGTTAGAGTGATTTATAAACACTTAAGGGTAGTATTAAGTCAGTAGAAATTTAATGATGACATTCTTCGGTGTGATCATTAATTCCATATTGATCATAAGATTTTTTAATAATTTATTTAGGGGTGAAGATAATGATATTTGTAAAGAAGGGTTTATTTATACCCAATAATATCATTTCATTATAAATTATTTATTGTATTGGGATGGTTTCTTCTCTATTGGAATATCCACCAAACCTCTCTCAAATCCATGATGTGTTCTAGATATCTATTCTTATGAAGTTCAAACAGGATCCTTCACATGCACTATAATTGGAGATAAAAATTTTGGATTATGATCATTATTATGAATAAAAACTTGTTAGGATTTTTAATAGTATAGATAATGTTCTATAAAATAATACAACTCAAATGGTCAAACTTATGTGAAAAAAACACTAACTTGAGGAAGTTATGTGGGATCCTGAGGATTTAAAGAGGTAAAAGTATCCTATATTTTTTATACCAGTGTGGCAGAATATAAATGATGATATTTATTCTAATTTTTTATAATGTAACAGCATATGATTTTATGAAAAAAATTAAAATAAACATAATTCATTTGACAGATCGTGTTACATACAACACCATGTTTTAATGAACCATGATATAATATTAAAATTATTATTTAAACATAAGCACTATAAATCAAAAATTAAACCTAGTATTATGAATAAATATATAAATATTACATATAACATTTTTACATAAAGAAAACATATTGATAAAAAATATATCATTTTTAGTAAATCCTTTTTATGTTTCAAGAAAACTATTTTGTTAAAAAAATTATTAATTTTTTTTTGAAAAAAATGAAAGAAATATTGGTCTATTTTAAAAATGGTATTTGAAATATTAAAATTTATTTTTTAATCTATATATGAAAAATATATTTGAATAAAATTTTGATAATTATCTGAAAAAACTTATTTGTTGATAAATAGTAAGAACTTTAATTTTTATTAAAAACTCTATTTAGTTTAAGGAATTTACAAGAGATATTTTTTTATAGATTTAAATTTTAAATTATATCAATTATATATTTATTAATCCAATTATAGTCATAGGAATAAATTTCATATTGAATTTTGATATTAAATATTTCTATACTTACGAACATTTTCTCCTTGGAAAACTGTTTTTTCATCGCATTTGTTGGACTAAATTTTAATTATGTTTTGAAACTTATGTAAATGGAATTTGGGAAAATAGATTCCAAATTTAGAACAATAATAATTTAAATTATATAATAATTTTACTTATTTTTTTAAAATGAATAGTAAAGACAATAAATATTAATTACTATAGTTAATCATAAAAGAGGTTTACTAAAGGTTAAAAATAAAAAATAAGAGGTAAAATGGTCCATAGGTATCTTCAAGTCCCATTATATGGAAATATATAGACTATATCACATCTATGGTTCATTAATGATCAATTTTATATTCATGTTTCATATTTAAAATGATAGTACAACTATTTCTTTTTAAAAATTCCATGAGTGACCTCTCCCCCACTTATAAAAGGCCACACCCTCTCCTCTCCTCTGAACACTTAAAACCCCTTTTTTTTATTTTAATACCATCCTAAATCCATTAATATTTTATATCCCCACATAATAGATGGTATTTTTGATTATTTAACCCTTATATGAACAATATTGTTGTAAATGTAAAGGGGTTCTATGTAGAAAAGGTATGGCCCTTAACTACAATTTTTATTTTATTTCTATCCTCTAACGCCTCCAAATATTCTACAATTGTGCTGATAAAATAACATAAATAAAACCCAAATACAGATATTTTTTATTTTAATTCAATTACTAACATTTTTCTTTTCTTCCTTCATGTGGGGAAAAAATATTCGGTCATGTGTGTGGGGGAAAACAGCCTCACAAATCAATGTATATTGTTTTCCATCACCACTAATAACATCTAAATTTAATGATGGATTTAACACACATACACATACACACAGATATATATATATATTATTTATTAATTAATAATAATTATCGAATTATTTTATCACATATACCTTCTTAAATACCATTCCTTGGGAATAAGATAACGTCACCCATGTAAACGATTGTCTTCCACCGTGTAAAGAAATGTGATTTGTTCTTCACATACACATTAAATAATATATAATACAAATAGGTATAGTGGAAAATTTTGATATATACGACATTTAAATGAATAAAAAATATATAATATATTATTCCCCTTTATTGGTTTCATCCATTGAGAAAATGGAAATAACATCCATGTGTCTATAAGGTCTACCATCTCAATGAATGGGGTACTTGATTTTATATCCCTCACTCTAATTTATTACAATTAACAAGTTTATAATGACTATATATGATATTTTAAAAAATCATCATTCGAGATTTGAATAAACTTGGATAAATTTAAAATTATAAAAAAATATGAAACCAACAAATACCTAAAAAACAATGCAGCTATTACAAAAAACGTATTTTTTTACAATGAATTGTTAATGAATGGGTAATGAAATATCATAAGTAAATTCTATATGGTATTATACATAAGAGTATATAATTATAATATAATTATAATATACAAATAGTTTTTATATATTATGTTTAAATGAATATGAAACATGTCGAGACTTAAGGTACGAGATTTACGTACCACTTTTTTTCATTGGGACACGTTCCTTATACACTATTTTTTTTTATTTTTTCATTTATTTAATAACCATTAATGTATTTTAAAATCCCCATAATTATAATTTTGGGAAATATTTATCCATCAAATTTACTTTCTTTATTGGTATTTTATTAAAATGATTCCAAAGTTTATAAGTTTTAATGTTACAATCTCATTATTATTGGGATTTTTTATGATATTCTTGAAATGATGAGATATTATTTTCTACCTCTAAATAAACTCATGTATTTTCTTTTTCTCTAGTTATTTTAAAAAAGTACATAATTTCTTTTATTTTTCTTTTATTCATCTACTAAATATTTCAAAATATTTTTTTAATGGAAAGTTTTATTTATATCTCCCTTTAGTAAAAACCCCATTTTATTCAATGTAAATGTTTCCTATTAATTATATAAATAATCTTTTCACTATTTTATAATGATTATTTAATGAAATTTTTACACACAATTTGTTTTTAAAAAATTTCTTAAAATTAATCTTATTTTATTTTTTAAACAAGGATCATTTTGAATTTTTAATGAAATATCAAAATTAGACTTTATTTTAACCTATAATGAATTAATTATATTTATCAATTTCCTAAATACATAATGATTAAAATATTTCACTAAAATTTTCAAAGGTTATATTCAATGAAATATTGTTCCCTTAATATTGGAATTTTTTTAAATCTTCTAGAAGTGTTTTGAATATGGAAGTATATTTTATTGAATAATTTTATAATGAACTTTTATGGAATTTATATACATCAAATGAAAAAAAATTTAGTGTTGCATTTTTTTCAAAGATGGATATTATCCAATGTTTCCATCCTTATTCTTTCTTTGGTTAATGTATTTTTATAATGATTTGATGACATGAATTTGAGACCCATTTCCTTTATATATGTTATGCAATTATGGAGTGTTTGTGAAACCATTTTCTTTTCATGAGTTATTATATGATTAACGATTTATTATATTTGTGGTACACATATGTATCATTTCATTATGTGATGAGTGGAACTTATATATTCCACCAATGCATTGGGTAAAGTTTGATATCTCATTAGATAATGTAAGGAAACAAACTGAGGTGATCGATTTTCTATGGGAAGAGGATGACATTCTTGAACTACTATAGGAAATAGGTGGTGATTCCTAATCTATTAGGAAATTAGAAAAAAAGTTTTGATTACTGATCAATAATGATTTGATAGTGTGGGATGTTAACCTAGATATATGATATAGTTTCAATATATATAATGGTTTGATATTTGTTTGATATAAATTTATTGTTTATGATTGATTTATAATGATTTATCACTCTTATGGTTTATGACTTTATATAATATAATGTTATACAACATGGATCATTTTTATCATCCATGATTGATTTGGTATAAACATTGAAATTATATACATAATATTATACCCTTATTCTTATCTTATTCATTCATATGTTCATCGGTAGATAAAACACATGTTTATACTTACGAAGAATCTGAGATCACTATTACATAAGTATCCAATATATAGGTTATGAAGAAATGTTTAATGAGGGTATATCTATGTTTTTTTTACTAAAATGGAAGATATTTGTTAATAATATTAAGATCAATAATAAAATATGAAGATGGTGTATCTTGTATCCAGTGAAAATAAACTATTTTAGTCGTTAGGAATTTATTTGTTAAATTTATTGAATATTTATCTATTTAGATATATTATCCTTTATTAAAATACTAGGTCATTATAGTAATTAAGAAAGCTGCTGACACTAAATTAATATTATACTCTACCTCTCTCTCTTTCTAATGAGGTAGCCTTGAATATTCATTGGTGAATAATCACATAAATGATCTACCATATGAAAGAAATATTTTTAATGTATTCCCTTATCATTCAGAAAAAAATATTGGAAATATGGGAAATCACTCCACCCACCATGTTATGCTCAGGTCCAGATTGACTAATATGTACATCATATTAGACATTTTGAATATAAATACCACCCTCATGTGATTTCAAAGACAAATTCCTATAATAAAAATCAAAATGATCATTACCAGTTACTAAATAGTCTTCCTTGGGAATGATATCAAATCTTTTCATCATGAGGAAGAATATGTTTCATAAAAATGATAGATTCCTATCACAAGGTGGTATTCCTTACATTGGTGTGCACTCTGCAATCAAAATCCCAATGGAGTGTTGAGAGTTATCACTCCCCTAATATAATAGATATTGAGGCCAAGAAAATCCATATTATCTGTATATATATGAATGAAAATGGAATGTGTCAAATAGAAATGCTATTAATGTAGAGGATATTAAAATCATACCTCAATTATAGAATTCCTCACACATGTATGCTCAAGTTTCAGTTGTAGTGAATATATATAGTCTAACATGTCGCACTTGGACACAACCAATACACCCTAAGTATGACCAATATACTATAATTATATACCATATATCCATTTCCCTCAATCGTGAATACATTCTCAGACTAAATGGCTTGTACTACTCATGTTCTACACCTAAAAGCGGCTCCTAACTCCTATCCTAAATATGTAATCGATGTTTATCCACTCGCACAAATACACTAGAAGAATTACTATAAAGAAGTGATGAATATGCCACAAATTTATAAATGTCGGTCACAAAATGGGGTCTCTATGAAGTAGGGGTTTCATATAACATGGCTAACCATACTGGTGGAATAAAAAATTGCTACTAGTGCCGAGACTTTGGTTTCCACCATCCTATCGAGGACCATCTAGGGGACTCGTCTAGCCACTTTAAAATGTATTATCAGATCTAGGTGTTATAACACCCCTTCCCACACATCCATCCTTTTTTAGATTATGCTCGGTGATGAAAAACGGGTTCAGTATCACATACATTCTATTCAACATAAAATATTCACCTATGATAATATTTTATAAGTCAATCCATCCTAAAACCTCCTAGTCCTGGATGACTCATCACCCAAAAAAACTATTAATAAGAATTAAAGTTCTATATAGAGAGACGAATATCCCATAACAGACATACTTTCCTACATCAGGTGTATAAACTCCCTATCCTGGCCAGTATTCATAGTCTTAGGGTAGAAATAATTAGATAATGTTGTATGAAAATACTTCTAGACCATATCATTATGCTGATTGGATTAGTTAAATACATCTCACCAATGTTTTATAGATCTATGAAGCATATATGTATCAAGATTCAAATTTCCATCAGGAGAAGTCTCCAAATACTTGATGATAGATATAAACCCCTATATCAATGGATCTTCACCCTAGGGACCACCTTCCCCAAAAAAACGTTGTAGGTTGTTCCTTATGGAACTCCAAAGTCAACTCTTCCATAGAAAGGGAATGCCAGAGTCCTCTTTTCATAAGTTGTATTATTTGTATGAAGCCTGCTTCAAACTGAAAATAAATGATCTGATTAAGAATTATATGAGGATCTAAATTTAGAACTGTAATTGATAATACAAGTCTCTCAAGGCCCACCACTTTTCGATTATGGTCATCACTACCTTTCAGACTTTCTATCTTAGTCCATTTTGGTGGCATTATTCTCTAAATGAAAAACACAGTCCTCAAAAAAAATTTATAACAAAAGATATCATAGATAATAGAATAAGATTAGTATAAGACATCTTATAGATATATTCAACACCACATTCTCTACTCCTCAATAGATTTTAATCAGACATTTAAAATTATAAGGTCCATAAGAGACACTCCCTACTACCCACTATTGAGGTTGTGTTAGGTTCATGTTATTTGTTTCACTCTAATGGATCTGGTATATATAATTTCAATTGAATGTTAAATTGTAAATCTCCCTTTTATTGTAAATTGGAATCTCCATTTAATGTAAGACATTTATTTTATCTTATAAAAATAAATATGTTCATATTTATGTTCTTTACTTTCTAGTAAGATGATTCACCATTCCCATGTTATAAGTTCATACTCTCTATAAGTTACAACTGTCACTTCATATAACTATAAATTAACCATAAACATTTTCGTAATCATATAATATGTCCATATGTGATAGTCAGATTATATGGATCGACATCCAAAATTTAAACAGTGATTTATTTATAAATAATAATTAACATCCATTTTATCACAACCAACTAATGTTTTAATTCATGAAACTAAAATTTCATTGATCAAATATACTATAATTTATTTGTTAGTGTGACACAATCATTCTATGTCATAAACTAATATATATCTTGAAATTCTCTTTATAATTATCCATGTATTTAATTACCTTCAAAAAATGTTATCACATTTACAAATAATGAAATCTTCGAACATACAGTACGATGCCAGTAATGCATGTAATGAAATAAATATGGATGTGACAAGCATGAAATTTGGAACCTAGGGTTTTTATAATGATGCGTGATCAATTGAATCAATTTCATACTGGGTTAAGTGTAAAAATAGATTCCATAATAATAATAATAAACCCCAAAAATCATGTGTTTCACCCATGTGTGGAATGAATACAACTATTATAGTCATAATCCAGAACAACATGTCACATCCCTAGAAACATAGTTTCTCCCAATATGTGGGTTATCTACTCCCAGGAGTAGCACATTTGAAAATTTGGACACCTTCACAGTCTCCTATATATTAACCCAACATAGTAATACAAAGGGAACATGGATCTAATATCACTTGTAACATCATAGACATATTTTACTCAAAAGTAAACAAACCAAATATTTTACATGGCCTAAAGGGTGACTCGTCAAACTCTAGAGTCTACTGACTAATAGTGAGTCTATAAGGTGGTATAGTGTAGATACTATAACCTTATGATCATAGTGGATAATAGGGGCTAAAATATTTAAATAAACAAATTGAAGCATTAAATAATAAGGAATAATGGAATGTAAATCATTTAGATAAAGTGATAATCAGTAGTACAATATCATAAATAACAATCGATCAATATCCAGTAACAAATAAAAAAATGGAAACATGTCATAATGTAATACAAAATGGGGGTATACTATGAGAAATAGTGCATCATGCACACGATGAATGTACTTAAAAAAATAAGACAAGGGAAAAAAATATTTCCAACAGAATCATGATCACTAGCTTCATCCTCTACTCTCTTACTCCCTCATAATATAGAAAACCAGTCATCCATTGTAGAATGATCCCATTTATCCCAACCTACATCCATAAGTTATATCGGGGTACTAATCAGTGTCCCAAATACGGTGTGAGATAAACATAGTATATAAGGACCTAACCTTAAACATTACATAATCTTGAATTAAATGGATAATTCACATTGAGGATCTTTTTTAGGTTTATAGTTTTAGAGAATTAGGCCACAACTTATTACATTACATCTCAAATATTACATTGTAGATACTTCTACTCAGTATCAATTTTTTTCCTAAAATAAAAAATCTAAAAAATGATTCATGAATAGTCCAATATTTTAGACCACATTACTTTTCCTTGATCCCATAATTGACCCTATTCATAATTATGTCCTATGAAAAACATTTCAAAAATAAATAAAAATGGATGAGCCTAAAAAGCTCAGTGAGGGATATGAAAAGATGAAAACTACTAGTTTTTCAAAAAAAATTAAACCATGAATACGTTATCATAAGTAATAATTTTCACCTTTATGAAGTATTAAATACTCTTCACGGAATAAAAGATCATTTCTTACCATTTTTTAGCCAAAATATTTCCATAAAACCCATTAAAAGAATAAATAACATATAAAGTTAACTTGAGACATAAACATACATAAATTGAATAACCATACAGTAGACGTCCACATATATCACTAAATGGAATAGCTATATAGTCAACTTATATACCCAATGTATTGGAGGTTATAATGTAAACACTCATCCTGGTTTGTCACGGCACAACCCGTTATTTGGTTTATCACGTAAGCACCCATCAAATGTCCAAGTACCATTATAAAATCATAACACATAAAAGATTTTAAATATAAATATTTCACTAATAACATTTCATTTGAAATCAAAATAAATCATTTCAAGGTATTGAAATAAAAAATAAATTTGAAAAACCATTTTCAATACCAAAACACCCAAAAAACAGAATAGGGGGTTTCTTTTTCATTTAAAAAAACATTAAGGATTATAGAGGAAGCCAACAAATAATAACGGTAACAGAGAGGTCATTGTCACTATAAACGTTAAAAACAATTATTTTTTCATTTAGTCTAATGATTTGTAGAAAAAATATTCCCTTTTAATTAAATTAAAAGTTAAAGGGGTTTATTATATACTGTATAAAATAAAGTTGTGTATAAATCAAAGTATGCCTCAATGAAAGGAGATTGAGACCAAGCCCCTTACCTCATGTCCGACATGACCTGTTCATTATTTTATTTCCTGAATAATAAAATTAAGATAATTTCTAATTGCTTATGAACCTTTTTTAATTTTATTATTCCTTTCATATAATTTAGTACTTTTCTATACAAATTAGTTAATTATTTGAGTTCAGATTGGACATTTTGTCGATGTTCAGAACATGAGTTAAAAATGAACTTTTTATAATATAAATTATCCACGTGGTCAAAATTAAATTATCTCCATAATGATATTAATTATTTATATATCATATATATCATATATATACAGTATATATATGTATTTATAATAGTATATAACATTTTGAGATAAGAAATGAAATGCATTGTTCGTGGAGATGGTAAGTCGCACGTACGCATGAAAGCTACTCTCATTTTTATTTCATATTTTAATGGAATGAAAAAATAATTAAAAAAATTATATTATAATTTTATTATAATATCATATATAATTTCATTAACTTTATCCTTTAAACGTCCTATGTATGGCATGAACGAGTCATATCACTTTGAGGGGGCGGTAGTCTGCACTTCCTCAAATGAAATTATCGTATTTACCCACTATGAAAACCATAATGGTATTATATAAATGAAACCTAAAAAACAATTGAAACAATATAAATATAATATATATCACATATAAATATAGTTCCATCATAATTTCCATCTTGGGAGGTAGTTGAAGATAATTGAACAATCATCGTTTCGTGAGGTAGTAGTTCACCGTCGACAGAAACGGTTTGTACTTTATCCATTAAATAGAGGTGTGCGTAACTGTAGTTAGAATCCATTTTATAAAAACAACCTAGTATATTGAGGATACTTTTTTTTCTATAAAATAAAGTTATAAAAAGAGTTTATGGGGTTGGAGATGGAAAATAAAACAAAATAACTTAAGAGAAGATGTTACCTTTAAATCGGGTAACTCCCTTTAGATTGAACCAAAAAGATTTCTTGAAGTCCCTCCTGACTAAGGTAAGGATTCTATATGGAATAGAGGGATGTGGGGAGATTAATTGGTGTTAGGTTGGACATTCCAATGGGTTTGAGAGGTGTGAGTAATGTGTTAGAGGTGAGGGATTTTGGTAAGGGGGGTGAGGGGCTCTTTATGAATGTTTGAAAATATTATTTTATTATATAATGATTTTCATTTTCTAAAGCTCCAAAACTCATTAAAGTATAATATAATATTACCCATGTTAAAAATAAAATCATCCAATAATAATTGGACCGGTCTGGGATATTTTTTTAATTTGTATAATCAAATTTATTTAAACCATTCATTAATGAGGTAAACACTACATCATTATTGTGTAATAAGTAATTTTATTTATTTGATGTCTAAAAATTATAAAAAAATATGATTATGTAGTAAATTGTTTTATACATATAATGAATATTTATAGTGGGTGAGAAAACCTATATAACACCATTTAAAAATATATTTACTAAAAGATATATGTTTATGTCTTATTTGTCTTTACTTTAAATTAATTAATACAAAGTGTCATTATCACTATTAAGCGGCTCCATGGGGTCCCAAAATCGACCCAATTATTCACATTGTTGTAAATGTATCAATATATATTATTAAGACACATGTTAGGGTAAATTAATATTATTATAATATTATTTGTACCTAGAATTACCCTATTTACCTTTATCCACGGAAAATAAAAGTCAACAGTAACTATTCCCCAAAAAATCATCTAATTGAACCAAATTTTACATAATAATAACAAAAATTTATGTTTTAAATTCTATATTCTATTCATAGAAGTGGTATATATTTCATTTAAATAAAAAATTAGGTTTTTAAACTACTACTCTGTGTTTTCACTATTCATCAAAAATTAAAGGTTTTTAGAAAAATACCAAAAAATCAGCCTAAGGTATATTTGATATTCTGAATTCAAAAATGATGTATATTTTACATCATTCAAAACAAATAATTTGGATTAATTAATTTAAAATTAATTCTTATTGTTAAAACAAAAGCGTGTTTCTATGAAACAATAATTATCCAAAGATTGATATTTTTTATGTCAAATTTCTAAGTAAAATTACATTCAAGGATATACATTGGATTAAATGGTAAAAATATATTCTAATTAAAATTTGAAACCTATTAAAAAGATAATCTTACCTTATAGATAAATTATATTAAAAGATGATTTTTGAATTAAAATACAGTATTTTCACTATTCATTAAAAATTAATTTTACCAGAAAAATACCAAAAATTTACCCATAGTATATGTTGATATCATTATTCTAAAGAATAACTTTATTTAATCAAATAGAACATAAATAAGTGACCAAAACTAGACTTAATTTGGGTTACCCATTAATATGTTGTAAATCAGCCTTTTAAGGAATATTAGAGTATTTAGGATTTAAATCGGATTATTTCTTATTTTAAGCCTCTAATTTTTTTTGGATAAATGTAAAAACATTTAACCAATATGTATAATTATATTTTAGTTAGATCTATTCATTATCTCCAATACAATGGATAGGTGTTAACAACTATATACAATAATATTACATTATTATTTTTCAGTATGACCCAACATTGTGTGCAACATAAGATTTTAAAGAGACTCGTTGTTGAGTATCGGGTATGCCCTCAAACATAGAATATCCTTTAAATTAAAATTAATATTTAATTCAAAATATTAATATATATTAAAATGTTTTATTCTTTATTTACCTGGGATGTTACATCCTTCCCCCATTTTGAAAATTGCATCCTCACAATTTTTATTCACTTATCAAATAAGTAGGGGTATTTATCCCTCATTGCATTTTTAGATTCCCAAATTCCCTCATCAACCATATAGTTTTTCCACAAAACCTTTATCTCATGAATTAAATTATTTCACAACACTTGCTCTCTTCGGTCAAGAATCTATATTGGTTGTTCTTAATAAGAGAGATTCTCTTCCAATTGAACTATCAATGGGCTCAAAACATGATATGGATCTGGAATATACTTTCTCAGCATTGAAACATGATAAACATTGTGTAAATTGGATAAAATTGGAGGTAAAGCCACTCTATATACAACTGGTTCAACTTTATCTTGGATTTCATAAGGTCTAATGAACCCCAAACTCAACCTTCCCTATTTACCAAAACACATCACACTTTTCCATGGAGAAACTTTGAGAAAGACATGATCACCTACCTCAAAAGAAATATCCTTACTCCGGTTATTTGCATAACTTTTCTACCAACTTTGAGCTATTCTCATGTGCTTCTGAATCAACTGAACTTTCTCTACTATCTCATTTACCAATTCTCATCTCATCATCTTCCTTTCACTTACTCCATCCCAAAAATCTGGAGTTCAACACTGGTTCCCTTATAATGCCTTAAATGGAGCCATCTGTATACTTGAATGAAAACTGTTACTATAATAAAACTCAACCAAATAATGATGTTGGTCTTAAATTCCATAGTAATCCATTGAAAAAGCACATATCATATCCTCTAAGGTATGAATTATTCGTTCTGATAGTCCATTAAATTAAGGAAGAAAAACTGTAATAAAATTTAATTCAGTACCCAACTACTTCTGAAAGCCTTTTAAAAAGTTATAAGTGAACTTCAGATCATGATCAGATTCAATGGAGATGGGAACTCTATGCAACCTGACTGTCTATTTAACATAAAATCGAAGATATTTTATCTAGAGAAAAATTATCTTGAATAGGAAGAAAATAATAAAATTCAGTCAATTAATCAACAATAACCGAGATAGAATTATTACCTCGAGATGTCTTTGGTAATCCTATAACAATGTCCTTGGATATATTTTCCCATTTCTACTTAGGTGCCGATAAAGATTAAAGAATCCTATTCGGTAACTGTCACTTTACATTATCTTTTTGAAAATTCAAACTCTTCAGAGTAAAATCAGTAATATCTCTTTTCATTCCATCCCTCCAATAATACTCTCGAAGATCTCTATACATCTTAGTACTTACAGGATGAAATGAAAATGGATAACTGCGAGCTTCAACAAATAACTCATTCTTCAACTATAAATCACAAGGAATGCATAATCTCTTTCCAAATATCAAAATACAATCATTTTAAATGTTAAAATACTGAAACATACCCTTCTAAGCCAACTTTACATTTTTCTAAAACTCATTATCTTCCTTCTATGCTTCCTTAATTCTGTCTGATCAAGAAGATTTCACTAACACTTGAAACAAAACACAGGAATTTCTTGTACCAACAACATCTATGACAAATTTTATCATGTATTTAATAAAAGAATCTTATTCTAAATTTAACAAGGTTAATGAATCATTACTTTTTCGACTCAAAGTATCTTCCACTTTATTGGATTTTTCTGAATGGTAATGAATCATTAAATCATAATCCTTGATTAATTCCAACCATTTCCTCTGTATAATGTTAAATTTTTTCTGAGTGAATATATAATTCAAACATTTGTGGTTAGTATATATTTTACATTTTACTCTAAACAGATGATGCCACTATTTTTTTAAGAAAAAACAACAACATCTAATTCCCAATCATGAGTAGGGTAATTTAACTCGTGATGTTTCACCATGCATGAAGCATAAGAAATTACCTTATAATTATGCATAATGAAAATCCAATTATTTTCAACAAAGAATTACCGTAGATAATAAACTCACCATTTCAGGAAGGCAGTGGCAAAACTGGAGCACTGACCAATCTTATTTTCAATTCATGAAAACAATCATCACATTCATTTGTTCAAATGAACTTAAAAACATTTCGAGTTAACATACTCAGTGGTCTAGATAACCGTGAAAATGTTCAACAAACCTCTGGTAATACCATACCAAACCAAAAAATATATAGATATTGGTTGTATTTGTGGGTCTTGCCCATTATTCAACAACTTTTGTTTTCGAAAAATTAATAGTTATTCCGTTTTTTTTTGAAATACTGTAACCAAGGAAAGAAGTTATTTGTAACCAAAACTCACACTTGATGAATTTTCCATATAGTTTATTTTCATTTATGGTTTTCAAGACAACCGTTAAATTATTTTTTATCATTCTCTTTACTTTTAGAATAAACCAAAATATCATCAATAAACACAACCACCAACTATCACCTGAGTCAACTAAAACACCACTACAACAAACTTTTAATTTCTGATTCTGACCATCTCAGGATGCTGATTTGGAAGGTCATTTACCTTTGTATGCCTTCCCAGTATAGAAGTCTAGTTTTCTCTGATGAAAACCATTATCAACACATAATTATCTTAGGTGAAGAAACATGGTAATATATAAATGTTATATCATTAACCTAAATTAATTTATGGTTATTAATTTAACAATACCCAAACTCATAATGTTGTCTAAAATGACCTCTAATACCAACTATAAGGACCTGGAATTAAACAATAAATAATCTTGTATTAAGTTAATAATTACCATTAAGGATCTTTTCAGGTTCAGAGCTTTAGAGAATTAGGTCATAACATAAACATAACAACATGAATGTTACATGTAGTCACTTATAATAAGTATCAATATTTTCATAAAATAAGAAGTCTAAAAAGATTCATGTCTAGTTCCATATTTTAGACAACATTACTTTTTTCCATGATCCCATCCTAGAACCTATTCATCATTATTTCCTCTGAAAATCTTTAAAAAAAAGAAACATGGGATTAGCATAAAAATATCATTAAGGGATAGGCAAAGAAGGAAAACTGTTAGTTTTTCAAAACAACAAGTAAACCAAGAATAATTTATTATAAGTGATAAGTTTCACCTTTATGAAGTAGTAAATATTATTCACCGAATAAAATATCATTACTTACCCTTTTGTAACCGAAATATTACCATAAAACCCATAGAAAAAAAACAAAACATATAAATGTAACTTGGGACATAAATACACTTAAATGGAATAACCATAAGGTCCACTTCCACACATATCACTAAATGGAAGAGACATACAGCTGACTTCCATACCCAATGCATTAGAGGTTGTAACATAACCACCCATCCTAGTTTATCATGGCATCACCCATTATTTTGTTTATCACGTAACCACCCGTCAAATGTCTAAGTACCATTATAAAATCATAACACATAAAATATTTCAACTATAAATATTTCACTAATTAAATTTCATTCGAAATAATAATAAATAATTTCAAGATATTGAAATAATAAATCAATTAAATATCCATTTTCAATACCAAAACACCCAAAAATTAGAATAAGGAGTTTATTTTTTATTTAAAAAACATTAAGGCTTATAGAGGAAGCCAACTAATGATTACGGCGGTGGAGAGGTCATTGTAACAGTAAACATTAAAAAAATTCCTTTTTCATTTAGTATAATGCTTCATAGAAAAAATATTCTTTTTAATGAAATTAAAAGTAAAGGGGGATTATTATATACGATATAAAATAAATTCATGTATAAATTAATGTATGCCCCAATAAAAGGAGATTGAGACAAACTCCTTTACCTCGTGTCCAACTTGACCCGTTCATTCTTTCATTACCAAAATAATAAACATGAGATAATTTATACTTGCTTAATAGCATTTTTTCAAGTTTATTATTCCTTTTATATCACTTATTACCAAGCTATAACAATTAGTTAATTATTTGAGTTCATATTAGACATTTTTTCAATGTTCAGAACTTGAGTTAAAAAGGAACTTGTTATAATTATAAATTGTCTATGTGGTAGAAATTCCAGTATCTCCAGAATGACATTCAGGATATAGATATAATATATATCATATATATCTAGGATATATATGTACTTATAATAGTACATAACATTTAAAGATATGAAATGAAATGCACTATTCAAGGAGACGGTAAGTCGTACGTACGCATAAACGCTACTTTTATTTCTATTTCATATTTTAATGGAATAAAAATATAATTATACATAGTTATAGTATAATTCCTATATAATATCATATATAATTAAATTAACTCCATATTTTTACATCCCACTTATGGAATATATGATTCATATCACTTTTGAGGGGGCGGTAGTCCGCACTTCCTCAAATAAAAATATTGTATTTACACACTATGAAAAACATAAAGTTATTATATAAATGAAAAATATAGAAACATAGAAACAATATAAATATAATATATATCACATATAAATACATTTCCATCATAATGTCCACCATGAGAGACGGTTGGAGATAATTGAACAATCATCATTTTGTGGGGCAGTAGTTCACTGTCCACAGAAAGAGTATGTTCTTTACCCATTAAATAGAGGTGTGTGTAAGTGTTGTTTGAATACCTTTCATAAAAAAAACCTAGTATATTTAGGATACTATTTTTCATAAAAAAATAAATGAATAAAAATATGTTAGGGGGTTAGAGAAGGAAAATAAAACAAAATAACTTAAGATAAGATGGTACTTTTAAATCGAGTAACTCCCATTAGTTTAACCGAAAAGATTTTTTTAGGTTCCTTATGACTAAGTTAAGGATTCTAAGTGAAATAGAGAGATATAGGGAGATTAATTGAGTAGAGTTTGAATGTTCCAAGTGGCTTGAGAGGTGTGAGTAATGAGTTATTGCTGAGAGCTTTTTATAAGGGGGAGAAGGGGCTCTTTAGAAAAGTATGAAAATATTATTTTATTATATAATGATTATCCGCTTCTAAAGGTCCAAAACCCATTATAGTTGAAGATAAGATGACTCATGTTAGAAATAAAGTCATCCAATTTGAATTGGATAGGTTTTGGATATTTTTTTGATCTTTATAATTATATTTATTTAAATCGTTCATTAATGTGGTAAACAATGCATCATTATTATGTCAAAAGTAATTTTATTTATCTGACGTCTAAAAATTATAAGACAAAACACCATGATGTAGGAATTTTTTAGTTTTATAATAAATATTTATAGTCTAGGAGATAACCTATATAACCACATGTAAAAATTCATTTACTAAAAGATATATGTTTATGTCTTTTTGGTCATTACAATAAATTAATTAATATAAAGTGTCATTATCACTCATAAGTGGCTCCATGGGGTCCCAAAATAGAACCAAGGATTCCCATGGTCGTACATGAATCAAAAATAGAATTAAGACACATGTTATGTTAAATTAATATTATTTTAATATTATTTTTACTTTGAATTACCCTATTTACCTTTAACCATGGTAAATAAAACTCAAAAGTTTCTATTTACTAAAAATTATTTTCATCTAATTGAATCATATTTTACATAAAAATAACAACCATTTATGTCCGATTTTTGAAATTCAATTCACAAAAGTGCTAAAATTTCATTTAAATCAAAATGTATGTTTTTTAACTACTACTCAATGTTTTCACTATTCATAAAAAATTGATGGTTTTCAGAAAAAATCCAAAAATGAAGCCTAATAAATATTTTTTACTATGAATTAAAAAATGATTCCTATTTTACCAAATTAAAAACATTTAATTTTTATTAATTAATTTAAAATTAATTTCCATTTTCAAAACAAAAGCGTGTTTTTAAGAAACAAAAATTATCTAAAGATTGACACTTGTTTATGTCCAATTTCAAAATGAAATTACATCCAAAGATCGACATTGGATTAAATGGTAAAAATTTAATATAATTACACTTTAAAATCAATTAGAAAGATAATCTAACAATATAAATAAAATTGATTAAAAGGTAGTCTTGGATGAAAATATAATATTTTTCACTATTCATTAAAAATGAATTTTATCAAAAAAATACCAAAAATTTACCCAAAGTAAATTTTGATGTCCTGATTCTAAAGAATAATTTGATTTCATTAATTAGATCATTTAAAAGTGTCCAATACAATATTTAAATAGGTTTCACCATCTAAAGATGGTAAATCAACCTTTTAATGAATATTAGAGTATTTCTTCTTAAAATCAGATTATTTCTTATTTTAAGCCTCTAAATTTTATTGGATAAATGTAAAAACATTTAATAAACATGTATAATTATATTTTATTTAGTTCTATTAATTTCCACCTATACAACGGCTAGGAGTTAACTACCATTTAAAATAATATTATATTATTAGTTTTCAGTATGACACAACGTTGTCTGAAACATAAGATTTCAAAGAAACTCATTGTTGCGTATCGGGTAAGCCATCAAACATAGCATCCCATTTGAAGTAAAATTAATATTTAATTCAGAAATTTTAAAAAATATAAAATGTTTTATTCTTTATTTACCTTGGATGTTACATAGTAGGCCATACAGAATAGTTTCTAGTACTATCTAGTCAATCAATATATAATGAGTAGTGTGCATTCATAATGAATAAGGATAGTAAATAAATAAACCCTGACAGTTCGGATTCATCATTGGACAACCATCCTATTCTAATTTATTTGGCCTAAGCTGGAATATTTATGAACAAGTGACATTATAACACGATATATATATACAGGAGTATGTATAAGAGGGAAAAGTACCTCTGGAATATAGGTGGTGATCCATGTAGAATAATAACATAAAGTAAAAACAAGATTTTGTGAAATTTCCGAATTTAGATTTCATGTTTAAGTCGATAGTGGCCTACCCCTGGAATATCACACTAATGTGTTCTACCTGATACCTAGATATACATTTTCGGTAGTGTTGAAGCTAGGCATAATAGGATCCAAATCATGTAAATCCATATAGTTCCTAATTCATTATTTCCCCACCTAATTTAGGTATTTTTATAATAATGTCCAACATCTTATTAAATGGGAGATAATTTCATGAAAACAAATACTTAAAAAGGGGAAGATATACCATGTCTAACCTCTATTTTATGTATAAGAATAACCATATCCAATATTCTAAACCAATTAGAAGTGTTTTAGTAGAGATACTTTTCCAACATATTCTTATTAAAGAATGGGTAACCCCATATACAATAATAATTAACTATTCACAATCAAAATTATAGGCATGGTCACACTTTATAAGTAAGAAACCGATGGGTGAAAGGGTTATACCATTAACATTTCTTTTCTCTCATTTATCTATTTCATTTATAAGGTATAATAGTAACACAAATTATAAGGTGGTTCAATCACATATCCAATCATATGGTCTAAGAATAGTGTCACGTCATTTTTTTTAATTAATTTTAAATGAATATTTTATAAAGGATAATTTAAAACACATCAAAAGGTTTTTTAAACACTTATTAAGGAATATAGTTTATAAACATTTAAAACATCCTAAACTATGGGGTGTCTCATGTTGATGTGTTCGACCTCCAACAATAAAATATTTCCAAGAAGTGAATTTACCATTACACAATTAGAATATGGGTTGTAAGTACTACTATCTCAAGATTATATCAATTAATTTAATTAATTTTTATTTTATAGGGGAACACAACAAATTCATGGAACAATGTAACTTAATATATTTGACATGGACATTAGGTAAAAGTATTAAACAAAATACCTTATATGGGTAGAAGTATCCCCATTTAGTATCATCTATTAGTTTAGAATATAATGGGAGAATTTTGGGAAATAAAAAAACACACTAAAAATAAGTCATATTAGAACCCAAAAATTTATCATTCCACGTGATTAGATATGCAATGAAAAGAACAAGTATAATTAGAGACTTACCATTATCTATTAAATGTGATGAAATACAGTTGAATCATTCATATTTTGAAGGAGGATTCTCAAATTATAACTTAAGGGTGAAGGGATCTCGCAATGAAAGGGGTCTTCTATATGATTCGGGAATGAAAAATGACGAATAAGGGTTTAAGGAACGTAGGAAAAAATAATCATTTCACACTTTTTAAAGGGGCTCATGGTTTGGATGCATTGTCGGATAAATTGTGTACCCACCTTGTGAACCAACTACCTATGGTAGCCCCCTCCCAAATTTGAGGCACAGAATTTAACAATCAGTAAGAAGCTCATGATTTATTTTATCCAACTACTAAACCCCCTTCATTATTAGGTGAAAAGTTTATCAAAACATGTCTATGCCTTTTGGATCAAATCTATAAATTTTTTCCCCAATTTTTAATAATCATGTGCCCTCCCTTGCATGTTTTTTTCAAGATATTCTTTTTCCCTTTGGGGCCCCATAGTTGAGACCCATAGTTTTCATAGACCATGCACCTCATCGTGTATATCCAAAAACCAAAACTCTACTCCCCGAAAAAGAACCAGATGATCTTCAACCCTTTTTGAGTCAATTGAATAAACTCATATAAATAAAAAAGAGTTTTATATAGAATTTAAAACAATTTATACTACTTCAAAAATCCAGGTTCATGAAATTCTTATCATATCCGCAAATCTAGATTGCACAAAAAGGATCAAAAAAATCATGGGGCCTTTTATGTGATGGATACGAAATGTATATATTTATTTATATTTCTATTTTTATATTTATACATATGAATATTATTCACCCTACTAATTAGTGAGAATGTAAAATCAATAAATTCTTATAAATATGTTCCTTTATACTCTTGAATAGCAAGATACATTTATTTGAATTGTAATATCAACTTCTACTCACTATAATCACCATTCAAATCCTCTTGTGGGTATTTCTTCTCAGTGTGTCAGCTAAAATATTACAATACCTAGTGGTATATCCCATATAAATGTGAAAAATCATGTAGATACTAGACCATAATTCTTTTTTAAAGGCTCATATAATAATATGATATAATATTCCAAAAACTCTTGTGGTTATTAGAAACCAAAACCCCCTACCACATAATTTAATGATTTCTACAACATACTAAATGAACATCCCCCACTAGCTCCAAACTGTGATTCATATAATTATTCTCAAGAGGAATAAAATTCATTAACTCAAAGGAAACTACATTACCATATTACATCAGTGTGAATATCATACCAAAATCTAATGAATGAAAACATATATTATAATCATTACCCAGAATAGCTAATGTCAAAAATAGAATAACTATAAACATTCCATTTAGCTCATTAAAGGATCTCTCACAAGGATCAAACCATTAAAAATTTAACCCTTACTAGTTAGTTCCATCACTTATTTTTTCAAATGGAATAAATCATATATGAATTTTCAATATTATACTACCAATCTTATGAATTGATATATCTAAAAAACATTCTTGGCTCAAACCAAATAAAAGGAAATATGAACATTCTTACTGTTTGGTGATGTAACTACCTCTTATATCATGTTACCTAAGAAAGAGACATTATTAATATATAATTTAAACTTCATAATATTTATTTAAATACCATCAAATAAAGTAATACCCAAAACTATCCCTAAATTATGAGCAAGGACCTTACACAAACGGGAGTGTAAAAAAATATTACCAAAAAAATGACATTAAAAGAATATACATATGGATGGGAGACTTTATTCACCTATAAAATAAACATATCTAACATACTCATCAACCGAAAATAAATCATAAGGTACTAATACATTTAATTCTTTCTACTAAAATAATTTAAGGAATATTATAAGGCCACACTCACAACTAATGATAACGGGAACTAAACTCATACATAGAGAACCAATTGTCTCCCTAAAATGGTTCAATTTTCCAACCATACCCATAAGAGGATACTATTTATTATCCACCAATTTTTTATAACATTGGTAATCCATATATAAATTGATGGGTTTTTATATATTCTTCATAAACAATAAAAGGACAACCTAAAGGGACATGGTTGAAGAATAAATCCCATCACCTTAAGATCCATTAGTCAATCCATTTCAGTTCATTAATCTCTATAGGGTATATTATATTATGATGAATGGATATATTTAATATTACTAGAATAATATCGATAATAAAATCAACCTATAACTCAATTGTAATCCTTAAAAACATATTGGAAAAGTTTTCATATGAAATGTCTTCAACATGGGGAAATACCATTTGAAATATTTCCTCATTATCTAGAAAAACCCTAGAAAATTGGATTGGTTCTAATGGATAGATCTTGAATGACATAACTAAAAATACCACTCACCTACTATAGTATTATAATATTCCTGAATAGATATGGAAATACTCATTATTGATAAAGGTTTGTGTGAACCCAATACCTATTAAGAAAATCCATTCTTATGATCACATTGAAACTATTCATCAATAACTTATAGAAATACTAAATATGTTTCTACCCACTAATCATGAGTCCATTCCCTTTACATGTTTGATACCCTTGTATTTCACCCCTAATATCATATCATTGGGAATATCTATATACTATAACAGGATGGTCAATCCTATATCACCAGTTAACTGAGATGACAGAACCAAATTCAATGCCCTCAAATAAAATATAAAAGATTCTAAGGTACGTTCTATAAAGATAATTATTCTAATGGATAAAGACCCCTATTTATTATTATTACTAGTTAGATCAATTACAATAATGTTGTGTAACACCAGTTTTTTTTTCTATCCTCCTAGTCCCTAACGACCCTGAGGAGCACTATTCTACTATATTTTTCTACATTGAGAAACATGGCCACCTTCATACCCTAACCCATAAAATAAAATTTCACTATCATCTAGTAGTAAAAAATTCAATGAGTAATGAATAATCCTATCCATCATCATTGATGCTATCTAGTTGATAATATCTTAAAAACATGGTTTAGATGTCCAAAACTATTATAATAACAACACTAATATAGTGTTTTATGGAACTTTGATCATGCATTAACTAATTACTACCCTAATAACAAACTAATCACTACCCTAAGAACAATAATAAGGGAACTAAGTGTATTGGACATCACTACATCAGTTATAATCTTAACACATGGACTTCAGATACATAAATATTTATTCTCTGGCCTAGAATAAGAACCCATCAAAAATAGAATCTATATCCTTTTCGGAGTTCCTCCCTGCCGTAAGTGAATTATCCAGGAACATAAAAAAGTCGGAATCCTAAAGATTTTCACCATAGGCTAAATTTTGTATCTCAATTCATCCTAAAAATAAAAAAACCTATAGGTATAATCACCCACATATGAGGGATAAAATTGATAAAACATAATAAAGTAGGTCACATACTCTATCACAGGTATGCTCCCCTTAACCAGATGTATAAAATTATATTCCCTATCATCTCCCAATATTTCATGGAAGAAATTATTGAAGAAAATATCTTAAAATTTTATCCAATATATATCCAAAATATAATCATCATAGTCTAGGATATACCACCTATTATTCCCTGGTCCTTGATGCATATATACTACATGATTTACCCACATCTCAAATATGGTTCCAGAATTGTCAAAGATAGTCTTTATAGACTCAAAACAAAGCTCTATTATATAAGTCCCACACTATTCAAAATGTGTAGTTTTTTATTTATCCAAAAAAAATCTAGTTAGATCTAACATGGAAGGATATCCTCTCAGAGATACATATCCAAAAGATAGAATCACATCAACTAGATTCTCAAGGAGATGTTGATCAATAGGACACATCATTACAACCAAGTGATTTGTCATAATTGTTGGTTGGTTATACTCATCGAAACCATTATGAACCTACAAAGGAGGTTATTATAGTGGCATGTCTCTCAAATTACAAACAAAATCATCAAAATAATATTTTTAATATATATTAATATAACAGGTACGATAAGAAGATATAGGAAGAGAATATAATTACCCTATACAAAAAAATCTTTAATATGTGGGGTGTCATTTAACCACTGTTGTTCTCTCTAGCATCAGATACCTACACTCATAGTTATAATCATATATATATTGGAATAAAATTATAAATCCAATGATATAAGAAAATAATCACGGATTATTTATATACAATTGAACTGTTATTTTATACAACATAACAGTATATAAGTTGTTTTTAGTAGTTTTAAAGAACAATCCTTATGTAATAATAAAGATTCTAAAACATAGATAAGTGAATGAATATTAATTTAATATTGTATTCTAATAAATATGTATGAATTCATTCTACTTTCACCCTAATCTAGAGAAAGAAAAGAAACCATGATTTTATTTCATATTGCATCAAATTTAGTAGAAAAAACCCAAACATAAATGAAAAAACCAAAAATAAAAACAATATTATCCCTAGAAATATGAGCATTCATGATATATATATTATCTTTGATAAATAATGGGCTCTATCTCACAATCTGACCACATATTATCTCATATATACCATTTTCTAAATAATATTAAAAATAAAAACAATTCTATAATACCAATTCATATCAAATGTAGCTTGGGTCACCTCCACTATTACCAAAAAAATTGCCATATACCTCTAGTGTGCTTCATTGTAAACCAATGACATCCAAATAGCGATGAGGTTTTATGTGTAATGTGGGGGAGACTATTCACTCTTATATATAGATTTCCTTAAATATATTGAATGAATTAATAGTTATCCATCATAACAAATAAATCTAGACTTAATATAGAAATCATAAAAAAAATGACAAACTAATAAAACCTATAATAACAAAATAATATGTCTTGCAGTAATTTCACATATATAATAAAATGTAAACATAGTGTTTTATTATATATCATATAATTTTATGCTCAATAAAATATTATATTATCACCCAAAGCCGTATTGAGTTCATGACCATCCCCACAACCTTTATTTAAGTAAGATATCTAGTTCATTCATTAATTGAATGGTCATTTCCCCTACCTAAATCAAGCAACCTAATTCTAAATTGGTTTTAGGGAACCTAATAAGGTTTTAAGTACAACTTAGTAGGAAATGGCTAACAATATATAAAAATATATCTTAAAAATAAATCCTCAAGGATGGTGTGATATTCTTATATGTAATATATTAGGAAACAATAATAGTAATAATAAATATTTTAGGGATAGAGGTACCTCACAACCACATGAGTGTGACTATACCTAATTTATCCAGTGTTGGGGTGTCTCTAAACATATCTCGTAGATACCAATAGGGAATCTTAAACCAAGTAATTTCAAGAGATATAATCATTTGATAGCAAAAAAATTAGTGTATAGGCATCATATCTTTATATAATAGTCAATAAAAAGGGTATAAAATCCCTTTTTGATCATTATAATATAGATAATACATCTTGATAAAAAATTTATGACCATGTGTATGTATTTTCCAAGAAATATTCTTCAATCTATCATCATATCCATATCATATCATCAATATATTTCATAGAATACCAATACTTTAGTGTAATCATTTGGGGGAAACAACCATTATCATAGGAAACATAAAGAAAATGTTAATATTGAATGACAGAATAAAATTGTCATATGAAAATATTTTCCCATGCCTTGGAACCATCAAACCAAGAGTTTTATATCCCACATCCAAGGGTAATATAAATCAACGGGGTATAACATCCCACCCTCATCATTTCTAAGTCGACATGGGAATTATTTTCCAAGGGCTAATGTGAATTTCATTCCATTATAATGAGAATTTCATCTAATTCATGAACATATCAAATAATGTAGATAACATTCATAATCATGAATGATCTAATAGAAATATGAAATTAATCCCAAAAATATACATCATTTAAAAAAATATAATAACATATCATATGCACAACTAAAATCACATCTTTTAATAATAAATGGATCAATAAAAAATATATATATTTATATATCAATGTCATTTATGTAGTGGTTGGTTTCATATATATTATATTAATTATTTTTTATAGTAGATTAATGATTTAATCCAGATGAATTTCATAATTCTGGTTTAATTATCACATATTCAATTTTTAACAGTGAATTTATAATTTATATTTGTCATGGACTAAAATGTGACTTATTTGGATTTTATTTTTTAATTTTTGTTAACTCATTTAACCGAAATACTTCTTAATCATTTTTCTCATGTTTTTTTTCATAAGTTCAAAACCTAATGTATGGGTTATCCTATGTGAAATAAATATGGACTTATAATTGAGTAATTTTTAGAATTTTAATGAGTATGAGATCTAAAAAGTGATAAATAATAACTTTTTGATGATATGTAAGATATGTGACATTTGAGTGAAAATGTATTGGGTGATATATATAGAATGAATCTAGATGTTTATGAAATTTTCTATTTTTTATGCAACTTGTGTAAGGATTTTTTTTCTAATTCATAATTTCCCTTATCTACTATATAATGTTGCCGAACATTCTCTGTGATGTGTAGGTGTAAGAACCCTGGTTTTGAGCCTGTAAGACTTTGAAATTTTCTTAATGTTATTCCAGAGTAGGGCGTTCAGAGGACATGTGATTCTGAGCCCCAGTGTGGCTGGAATTAAATTTTTTGTGCGTTCACACTAGGCACACCAAATAAAAAAATAACTCTTAAACGGTTACTCAGATGGGAAAACCGAGGGCACTGTTGAGTTCGGAATGTGCCTTTTATCTTAGGAGAGGTATAACTTTAGTGGGCACAACCCTTCTGTGAAAAAATCCACCAGGGGAATTTTTGTAATTTAGCAGCCTCAGGCGTGACCTTTACAACTTTTTAATGGAGGCTCAGATTAAAATTCTGAGACCGCCATTGTGCTGAGACATGGTTTTTATCCTAAGGGTGGCTTAACCCTGACCCCGCCGAAAGTTCGGGTACGGGGTCTACGGGCGGGGGGTTTAAGTGATTTTCTATTTAAACACCACCCCACCCTCTTCTCCCCATGCTATCTCTTTGGTGGTTTCCTTTCAAAGAACTCTTCCCCTCTCCTCCACCACTCCGGTGTGGTGTGGAAACTATGGCGGATTGTTGGTGAAGCGTCGGGCTATGCCCATCGAGGTAGGCTTGCGTTTTTGTCGTTTTTATTACCACTACCCCATTTGAATTATTTTTCTTGCATCAAATTTTTGTCCGATCATTGAGAGAAGACCATATTTGTATAGATATTTATTTTAACTTTCCAACGGTCCTTTTGGATCAAAATATTGAGTCCTGGGGCGTTCGAGGAAGCCCTTAATGGTTTCTGGTTGTTTTTTCCTTTTTCTGGTAGTTCTAGGGAGCTCTGGTGGGCGACGGTGGCAGCGCGCGGTGGCTTCAGGTGGCGGCGGTGTGGTTCTGAGAAGGAGGTCTGGCGGCGAACCCAAGTGGTTTGACAGGGGTTCCAGGCGGCGACTCCATCCGGTGTGCGAGCTCACCGGGGCATGTCGAGGGCTGGGTCACGGCGCGCGACCCCATGCCGAAACAGAGACCCACACTCGGCGGGTCTCCGCGCAAGACCGAGAACAGCCACGAGGACCGGTCGGCGCCGTGTGGACCTAGGGTCCACGGTCAGGCTACGCGGTAGAGCCGTGGGCCAGTACTAGACCGGGTGGACCGACCGATCCAGCCCAAGGGGTTCGTCCCCTCTGACTTCAGACACCCATAAGATTCACTACGGGTGTCCGTTTTGTGTGCCCTCTGTGGCAGCGTAATCCTAGTATTGAGAAAAAACTTTTGAAATGGTATCGGGAAATTTTAATTCCTGAGATGTGGGCTTGGTGGCGCGTCACGCCCATTAAGTGGAATGGCGTTTTTCTGGGGGTTCTTGTTTTGGATGGAGCAGACACATATGTTGTCCAATTTGAGTGTCGTCAGCAGCATTGTGATCCTGGCATCGAGGCAGAGTTTTCCAGTACGGTTTCTGGTGTTGAAGTCGGAGTTGATACGTGGGACCTATGGGCTGTCTTTTAAGCGACGTGCATCATTTTGCGACTTTTTCATTAGGCGTCCATTCGAGGGAGATGAGTAGCCGATTTGATGTGTTTTTTCAAGGCCATCGCAATGGTGCAGTTTGCCCGACCACTTTCAGGACCAATAGTGGGCACCACGAGACACCGTGCGGGCCAAAAGTAGTGGAAAACAACTTTTCTATCGGGGGTCCATTCTAGGCGAATGAGTAGTCTATCTCGTGTGGGTTTCCATGAGGAGTTCAATGGTGTAATATGTTGGGCTGAGCGGAGTGTCTTACATGATATTATTAAATGTGGAAATATGTAAGGACGTTGGTTGGGGATTACTTTGATGCACTCTGACCCAATGCACGGTCACGATGTTAGCGACACCCAATGATGCCGCGGGCAGCGCAGAGTTATCAAACCCATATTCGGGTTTACCCTTTGGGTGGGCAGGGTAGTGGGTTACCCGTTGATTTTGGGGTTTACCCTCTGGGTGGGCCGGGCAGTGGGTTACCTGTGTACCCTAGGTTTTACACTCTGGGTGGGTAGGGCAGTGGGTTACCCATTGATCTTAGGGTTTACCCACCAAAGGGGTTGGGCAGTGGGTTACCCATTGACTTCTAGGATTTACCCTATAGTGGGACTGGGTAGTGGTTCACCCGACGACCTTTTGGAGTTTACCCTCTAATTGGGATGGGCAGTGGGTTACCCATTGACTTCTTTAGGACTCCACTCCTTTTGTCGTGTCTAGTCATTGGTTTTCATCCATGGTTACTGAAGCGGGACTCTTGGTGGTTTGGGTTAGCAATATGGCGGTTTGACGTGCGGGACTGTTTGGCATCAGTGGCAGACATCCTTAGAACTATTGGTGACTTTTACCTGGGCTGATCTTGGAGATGGAGATCCCATTAAGCACTCATTTGGGTTTTTTGTTGAGGATATGTATACATATACACCGGAGTTCGGTTCCCACTCCTCGGGTTCAGTTACTCTCCTTCTAGGAGGCGTGAAGATGCACAAGGTATGCCACATGCTTCCCGTGTTTAGCTCCTCTTGGTTGGACGAGTTCACTCTCCTACTATCAGTAGCAAAGACTCAGTGAAAATTTTTTCTTCTAACCGTTCATAGCTCCTTGTGTTTGGACGAGTTTACTTCCCTCCTCTTGTTGGGTTGATCTGCACTCTCTTTACTATACTCTTTTACTATTCTAGTTCTTTCTACTTATCACCTCTTTAGTGCCTCCTTTGATGCTCCCTCGAGCTTTTGGGGAATCCTACTAAGTATATTTATAATCACCCCTACTTGGGCTTTGCCCGTACCTGGTGTTCCCTTTGAGATGACGGATAGGTCGATCGTGACTACGGAGGAGTGTAGAGGTCACATGAGCTCGGATATCGTGTTGTAGTCATGATGGAGTATTCAAGTGGGGATCTATCTAGTTGTTTCCCTTTGTTTTACCTATTGCCGGGTTGAGGTACCTTTGTGGTTGGGAATTTTTTTTCCCTTTTTACTATTTATATTACTTTTCAGTACTTTCAGCACTTTACTTGCTCTATTTAGTGGTTGATGCATGATCGTGGTTGGGCTATAGTTGTTTTTCATATGGTTTTCTTTTTTACTCTGCACTTCTGCATCGATTGGGTTGTGTGTGCATGTGTACAGGTACTTTGGTGAAGAACTCCCTAAGATTGTAATGCCTTCGGCACTAGTTGCCAACCTCTGGCCTATAGAGGAGGGCTTGAGGTAGTTTCGACTCGGGACAAGTTGGGTTGGGTCGTGAGAAAGTGGTTTCAAAGGTGGTTTATTCCTTGGGGCGTCGTTCAGACATCCCTAAAAAGGAATTGGTTGGTATTTAGGGCAATAGTGTCGACGTGTCTCGAGAGCGGTTCTCAGGCCAGGGAGTCCAGTGATGGTATGGGCAGCTGACGTATCCATTCATTAGGACCCTGATAACCCACTTGTCGACTCAACATGCCGAGACACTTGTTTCAGGGAACTTCAGAACATGCATCTTGTAGGAATGAGTCTTTGACTATCTTTGTTTGAGTTAGATCCACTTTGGGATTACTGTTATATATATATATATATGCTCATCTGATCCCAGTAATCCTTGATACATTTTCAGGATGCCCCCACGATAGCAGCCAGCTAGGTTACCCTCTCCAGTTCAGGATGATGACCTGGAGAGCGATGAGCCATCAGTTCAGGGGCCCTCACGTGATCCCATTCCGCCCAGTGCTTCAGTATCAGCCCCTACATCTGGAGAGAAGCAGTTAGTACTGGCCACTCAGGCCGAGTTTGCGCAAAGACTGAGCGTGCTAAGAGACTTCAAGCATCAGAGGCCGCCAAGATCCATAGGGACCCAGATCCTTAGGCAGCGGAAGACTGGCTAGAGTCCGTGGACCTACATTTCAGGCTGGTATGGACACCAGTAGACCAGATGGTATCCCTATCTTCCAGCATTTTCCACATGACGGTTGGGCATTTCTGGTGTTTTGTGACGTAGACCAATGAAGATTCGTCTCTCACGTGGGATAGCTTCCAGTAGCTCTTCCGGGAGGAGTACTCCCCCTCTAGCTTATGCTCTGTTTGGATTCAGAAGCTTCTTGAGATAAAGTATGGGCTGATGACCATGGAACAGTACTCATCCCAGTATACCGATCTGACACGCTACACACAAGATATGATCTGTGATAGTTACTTTCTAGCGCGGAAGTTTGAGCTGGGTCTTCGCAGGGAGATCTATGCTAGTGTAGTGACCACGTGCATACCTACTTATGCGGGTTTCTAGTGTAGGTGCGGGTGACAAGGAGCTTCTTCGCTGAGGGGCACCAACTGACGGGGCCTAGTAGTATCCGCTTTAGAGGAGAGTCATCGCTGAGTGGAAGGTGGTAGAGAGTAGAGCCTCGTTCGAGGAGGCCCTTCCGTGAGCAAACACTAGGGAAGGTTCACACACTATAGTGTCATCGTGGAGCACTGGGGCAGGGGAAAGGGATCCAGTGATATGCCTGTGATGTATGAGGCCACCTAGCACGAGACTACTTATCCAGGCATACTGAGCAGTTGTCCCAAGTAGTGGGTGCACAACAGTGGCAGAGGCAGCACCGTGACCAGGGATCCCCTAGGCGGGGACATGGTGGTCCTAAAGGAGGCGGTGCAGACAAGGTGGAAAGATCTGGAGGTCCGAGACAGGGTTTTGAGGTCCTTACATGACCACCACCAGGCAGCCCACGCATGCTTAAGGAGCTGGCGGTAGGGGCTGCAGGCTGCTTCAGGCTATGGGTGTTCACAACACCCCAGCACATGAGATGGTTTGAGGTACACTTTTTGTTTACTCTACACTTTCTTCGGTACTAGTATACACAGGTTCTAGTCACTCGTTTATATCATTGTTGTTGGTACGGGAGTTGGAGCTTCCAGAAGAGGCGCGGACACCTGCACTTAGATGTAAGGTTCCTACGGGAAGTGCCTCGTTAGGGACCTTTATTTGTAGAGAGTGCGAAATATCATTAGAAGGAGGGAGTTTCACATGGGAACTACTCATCATCACGATGGAACCTTACGACTTCATCCTGGGAATGGATTAGATTTCTATGGTTCACGCCCAGATCGACAGTCGTCACAGACGAGTCAGAGGCGTGTTTTTTAAGGGGACGAGGTTCACTGTCCTTGGTGAACGAGACTTCATGGAAGAGCATATGGGTACTCTTAGTAGGATACCCTGACCTTTTTTACACTAGTTGGTGAGAATGGATCTTAGAGAAGCAGACGCTACAGGAAACTAGATCCCTACCATTGTAGAGGAAAACATGGACTTCTTTCCTGGGGATGTTCTGGGACTACCTCTAAGGCAAGAGATGGAGTTCTGCATTGACTTATAGTCAGGGACTACCTCGATATCATGTTCAGCTTATTTTTTGGCACCCACAGAGCTTCGGGAGCTATGAATTCAGCTGGATGACCTTCGTGAGAAGGGATTCATCAGGCCTAGTGTGTTCCCCTGGGTGGCTCCAGTTTTGTTTGTGAAAAAGGTAGATGGGATTCTGTGGCTTTGTATGGATTATCGTCGATTAAATCAGGCCACGATAAAGAATAAGTACCCTTTTTCAAGGATCGACGATATCTTTGACCAATTAAGATGTGCGAAGTGGTTCTACAAGATTGATCTTCGATCCGGCTACCACCAGTTGCGGGTTCGTGATGCTGATATCCCGAAGTTCGCTTTCCGTTGTCGATATGGGCATTATGAGTTTCTAGTGATTCCCTTTGGCCTGATGAATGCCTCCACCATCATCATGGATTTGATGAACCAGATCTTCCAGCCGTACATGGACCGGTTTGTGGTTGTCTTTATTGATGACATACTCATTTACACTACGACAGAGGAGGAGCATGCAGAGAATTTGAGGATGGTCCTAGACTTACATTGAGAGAACCAGCTATATATGAAGCTCTCAAAGTGCCAGTTCTGGATTCATGAAGCTCACTTTTTGGGGGACGTCATTACAGAACATGGATTGGTTGTGGACCCCGCAAAGATAGAGGCAGTGCGTGCTTGGGAGCCACCCAAGAATGCGTATGAGGTGCGGATTTTCCTTGGTTTGGCAGGGTACTACATGAGGTTCATGGAGGAATTCTCCAGGATTGATGCCCCTTTAACTGCATTGACAAGGAAGGGAAAACTGTTCACATGGACTGATCAGTGTTAAAAGGCCTTCGAGGAGTTGATACAGAGGCTAACTAGTGCTCCAGTGTTGAGGCTTCTAGAGGAGGGTGTTGAGTTCATAGTATACTGCGATGCTTCAGGAGCAGGGCTCGGGTGTGTGCTGATGTAGCAGTGAGTAGTGATTTCATATGGGTCGAGGTAGTTGAGGCCCCATGAGAAGAATTATGCGACTCACGATTGGGAGCTAGCAGTAGTGGTCTTCGCCTTGAGGTTATGGAGACACTACCGTCTGGGTGAGCGTTTTGTGGTCTACACAGACCACTGGAGCCTCAAGTATATCTTCACTCAGAGGTATTTGAAACATAGGTAGTGTATCTAGAAGGAGTTATTCCCAGACTATGATTTCAAGATATTCTACACTCCAGGGAAGGGAAACATAGTAACAGATGCCCTTAGCAGGAAGTCTCAGGCTCGTCTCGGGCGGGAAGCATCAGAGTAGTTGGCTTCCCTGCAGCTGATCTTGGTGGATCGGGAGGGTACAACTTTTCTGCAGTTGATGACACTAACTCCTTCACTCCATGAGTGTTTGAGAGAGTCACATTTGGGGGATGTCGATAGTGAGGTATTGTGTGATCAGATATCCACCGGCGATGCACCCGATGGGTATTTTGAAGGAGGGAATCACGAGACCTTGTTCTAGGGACGAGTCATTGTACCAGTGGAGATGCGAGAGTTGCTGATGCGGGAGCAAATCACATCCACCTTTTCTATACATCCCCGTGTGGGTAAGATGTACAAAGACCTTCAGTGGTAGTTTTGGTGGTCTGGCATGAAGCGGAGCGTAGCTGAGTTAATTTCTCGGTGTCTTACCTATCAGTAGGTGAGGCAGAGCATCCAGTTTTGGTAGGGTTGTTGCTGCCCCTTGATATCGGAGAGTGGAATTGGGATGGAATATCTATGGACTTTGTCATAGGGATTCCACGCACAGCAAAGGGCTGCGACTCCATTTTGGTGATAGTGGACCGACTCACGAAGTCGGAACAATTCCTTACTATTAGGGAGAAAAGCACGGTGGAGAGTCTGGGGTAGTTATATGTTTGGGGGATTGTCCGCCTTCATGGAGTACACTCGAAGATCATCTCTGGCCATGATGTGTGGTTTATTTCACGATTATAGTGAGGCCTGCAGGAGGAATTCAAGACTATGTTGTGGATTAGTACAGCTTTTCACCCCCAGACTAATGGGTAGACCGAGTTCACTATCTAGGTGTTGGAGGATATGCTCAGGACGTGCGTGTTAGACTTTGGTCGGAGCTTGGAAGATCACCTACCCTTGGTGGAGTTCGCGTACAACAACTGTTACCACTCTACTATCAGCATGGATCCTTTTGAGGCCCTCTACGGGATACCATGCATGTCATCGTTATGCTAGATGGAGGTTGGCGAGACCTCCCTCATGGGCCCAGAGTTGGTGCAGGTGACGACGGGGAAGTTGCAGGTTATTCGAGAGAAGATGAGGATGGCTTAGAGCAGAAAGAAGTCCTATGCAGACTGACGTCACAGACCTTTGGAGTTTTAGCAGGGGGACCATGTCTTTTTGAGGGTCTCCACGTGGTGTGGTGCTCGAAGGTTTGGCCTGGGAGGCAAGCTGTCCTCGTGGTTCATCAGACCCTTTGAGATTGTGAGCATGGTCGGTGCGGTGTCCTACCGTCTTGACCAACCCCCACAGCTGAAGAGGGTGCTTGACTTCTTCGACGTGTCGTAGCTGAGGAAATACGTGCACGACCCCACACACGTTATCGACTGGGAAGAGATGGAAATTGAGGATAGAGCCACCTTTTCGGAGCACCCGGTGGCGATTGAGGACTGGAAGGAGAAGACACTACGTGGATGGACTATCCCTTTGGTTTGTGAGCTGTGGCAGCACCGTAGGGTGTAGGAGAGCACCTGGGACATGGAGAGCCAGATGCGAGCTCAGTACCCTGAGTTGTTTTTGTAGTTTTTTTGGGAAGAAAAACGTGAAGGATAGAATGATGTAAGAACCCAGGTTTTGAGCCTATAAGACTTTGAAAATTTCATAATTTTATTCCAGAGCAGGGCATTCAGACGGCGTGTGATTCTGACCCCCGGTGTGGCCGGTATTTCATTTTTGGTGCGTTCACACTAGTCACACAAAATAAACAGAATAACTCATAAATAGTTACTCTGATTGGAAAACTGAGGGCACCGTTGAGTCCGGAATGTGCCTTTTACCCTAGGAGGGGTAAAACTTTTGCGGGTGTGACCATTCTATGAAACATTCCACCAGGGGCGTTTTCGTAATATAGCAGCCTCAGGATTGGACTTTACAAATTTTGAATGGAGGCTTGGATTAAAATTCCAAGATATCTATTGCGCTCAGAACATGGTTTTTATCCTACGGGCGGCTTAACCCCGACCCCACCGAAAGTTCAGGTAATGGGTCTACGGGCGGGGGGTTTAAGTGATATTCTATTTAAACATCAGCCCCACCCTCTTCTCCCACTAACTCTCTCTTTGGAGGTTTCCTCTCAATGAACTCCTCTCCTCTCCTCCACCACTTTGGCGAGGCGTGGCAACTCCAGCAGACCATTGGTGAAGCTTCGGGCTACGCCTATCAAGGTAGGCTTGCGTGTTTGTCGTTTTTATTTCTGCAACCCCCTTTAATGATTTTTCTCACATAGAATCGCTGTCTGATCGTCAATTGAAGCCCATATATGTGTATATCCCTATTTGAGCTTCCCAAAATTCCTTTTGGATCAAAATTTTGAGTCCCAGGGTGTCTAGGGCAGCCCCAGGAAGTTTCCGGTCGTTTTCCCGTTTTTCGGCGGTTCCAAGGAGCTCCGGCGGGCGACGGCGGTGGCGCGCGGTGGATACAGGTGGTGGAAGTTCTTTTTCAGGATGGAAGTGTGGAATAAGACCCAGGAAGAATAGTAGGGGTTCTAGGAAGCGTCTCTAGGAGGCGGACGAGCTCGTCGGGGCATGATGAGGGCGGGGTCGCGGTGCGCGACCCCGTGCGAGAACAGAGACCCGCACTCGGCGGGTCTCTGCGCAAGACCGCGACCAGCCACGGGGGCCAGTTGGCACCTAGTGGACCCAGGTTCCACAGCCTGGCCATGTGGCTGAGCCGCGGGCTGGCGCTTCAAGCCGGGCCGGCCGGCGCGGGTCGGCCCAGACCGGGCAGACCAGGCCAGTCTAGCCCAAGGGGTTCGTCCCCTCTTACTTCCGACACCCGTACCATTCGCTATGGGTGTCTGTTTTGAATTCCGTCTATGGAAGCACAATACTATGATCTATAGGAAGATTTTGAAATGGTATTGGTAAATTTTAATTCCCTATATGGGGCTTGGTGGCGCGACACGCCCATTAAGTGGATTGGCATTTTTCCAGTGGGTTTTTGTTTTGGATGGCGTGGACACATCCGATGTATGATTTGAGTTTCATCTGTAGCATTGCGATCCTAGCGTCGAGAAGGATATTTCTAGTATGTTTTGGGGATTTGATGTCAGATTTGAGACGGTGACCCTATGGGCCATCTTTTAAGCGTCGTGCAGTGTTTTGCGACATTTTCATCAGGTGTCTGTTCAGGGCAGATTAATAGTCGATTTGACGTGCCTTTCTAAGGACATCGCAATGGTGTAGTCTGCATGACCTCTTTCGAGACTAGGAGTGGGCTCCAAGAGACACGGTGCAGGCTTAAAGTAGTGGCGAACAACCTTTCCGTCGGGGGTCCATTCCTGGAAAATGAGTAGTCTATCTTGCGTGGTTTTCTGCAAGGATTTAATTGGTGTAATCTCTTTTGGCGAGCATAGCCTCTTAGGTGATCTTATTAAATGTGGAAATATGTAAGGACGTTGGTCGGGGATTCCTTTGACGTACTCCGAGCGAACGCACTGTCGCGGTGTTAGAGACACCCAGTGATGGCACAAGCATCACAAAGTTATCGAACCCATATCCGAGTTTACCCTCTGGGTGGGCCGGGCAGTGGGTTACCGATTGACATTGGGTTTACCCTCCAAGTGGGCCAGGTAGTGGGATACCCGTGGACCTTAGGGTTTACCCTCTAGGTGGGTCGGGAAGTGGGTTACCTATTGATCTTAGGGTTTACCCTCTAGCGGGGCTGGGCAGTGGGTTAACCATTGACTTTTAGGGTTTACCCTCCAATGGGGCTAGGCAGTGGGTCACCCGACAAACTTTTGGGATTTAACCTCCAGTAGGGTTGGGCATTGGGTTACCCGTCGACTTCATCGGGACTCCTCCCCTTATGTTGAGGCTAGTCAGTGGTTCTCTTCTAAGGTTATCGGAGTGGGACTTTTGGTGGTATGTCTTAGTGATGTGGTGGTTTTGACGTGCGGGACTATTGGGAATCCGTGGCAGACATCCTTAGAACTATTGGCGACATTTACCTGGGCTGAACTTGGATATGGGTATCCCCTTACACACTTTTTCGGGTTTCTTGTTGTGAATATATATACATATACATCTGACTTTGGTTTCCACTCATTGGGTTCAGTTACTCTCCTTCTAGGAGGGGCGAAGACACGCGGGGTATGCCACATGATTTCCGTGTTTAACTCCTCTTGGTTAAAAGAGTCCACTATCCAACTATAGGTAGTGAAGACTCAGTGAGAAGTTTGTTTTCTCACCATTCTTATCTCCTTGAATTTGGACGAGTTTACTTCCTTCCTCTTATTGGGTTGAGCTGCACTCTCTTTACTGTACTCTTTTACTATTCTAGTTTTGTCTACTTTTCACCTCTTTAGTGCCTACGTTATTGCTCCCTAGAGATTTCAAGGAATCCTACTGAGCATCTTTATACTCACCCCTACGTGGGCTTTTCCCACACTTAGTATGCCCTCGCAGACGATGGGCAGGTCGATCGTGACTACGGAGAAGCGTAGAGGTCACAAGAGCTCAGACACATGCCATGGTCGTGCCAGAGTTTTCAAGTGGGGATCTATACAGTTGTTTCCTTTTGGTTTACATGTTTCCGGGTTTTGGAACCTTTGTGTTTGGGTGTGTGTTTTTCTATTTTTACTGTTCAGTTTACTTGTCAGTACTTTTATCACTTTACTTGCTCTATTTAGTGGTTGATGCATGATTGTGGTTTGGCTATAGATGTTTGTCATGTGGGTTTCTTTTTTACTCCGCACATCTGCATCGAGTGGGTTGTGTGTGCGTGTGTACAGGTACTTAGTCGAAGGTATCCCTAAGATTGTTACGCCTTCGGTGCTGGTCACCATCCTCTGACCTATGGAGGCGGGCTTGAGGTAGTTACGGCTCGGGACCGGTTGGGTCGGGTCATGATAGTAGGGATAAAATCCATTAGCATGGGGGTAGACTAAATTATGTGTAAGCTCTTCCAACTATGATACATATGAATATAATGGACATTAGGTATGATTAGTCGATGTATGAATTCATAATTAATAGAATTTAAGTATCCATAAAATAGAAAATCCCATACATAAGATATTTTCAAACTCTGATAATATTTTTTACCCGGTGTAAATTGGTCACACTATTCGTGTAAGGTTATGAGGATAATATATAAGATATTATCAATTCCTAGAACACTTACATAAATAACGTACAATTAAATAAATCATTTTATTTTTTGAATGGAATTTTATGGGATAATTCAAAATTTACCATCACTCAAAAGAACTATGACTATTGTGATAATCCCAATGCTATATTGAGTCTAGGTTACCACACCATGATGGAAAGAAAAATTTCATAATTAAAAATTAAATGGATTATTAAAATCACATTACCATTCCATGGGAGTCGGAATCCTGGAAAGGTAACTTGAAGATATTTGAATATAAACCATGATAAATATTCTAACACTATAAGGATTCATGAGTCGGAAGTATCTTGGAATTGGAATTTGGTGGTTATGACATAACACATTAAGTCATGCCACAAGTCAGTGAAGATAAAATGATTCTATATTATCAATAACCAATTATTTGAGAGAGAAATATAATAATCAAATGGGTGGATTTGAATAAAACATGACAATAATTTACTAGGATAAAATAATTCATAGTTATGTATTTGAAGGAAACTGAGGATAATTAATGATTTTAAATAATAATAAAGATAAAAAATCATTGAATCCCAATGTGCACATGGAATCTATATCCATTCACAAATTTAATTCTGGTGAATCTTGTTATTACTTATTTAATTAATTTATTCCACTCATTTTATAGTATTCTTAAATAATCCATTCAACATTTCAATGGATTAGAATAGTAATATTTAGTGATTATTTTCCTGAATTTTTAATATATTAGTTATTTTAAATTATATTCTATAGGATTAAATTATCCATTTTATCCAATTTGATCTCTAAACACAATTTTTATAAGGAATTAACTAATGGGTTTGTTCTCAAGAAATATTACATGGGAAACTTTATCCATAAAAATAATTTATGTAATTCTTTCTATTATCAAATATGCAATGTTGGGTGTGTAGGGAATAGGAATAACATACATCGTCTTCTCACTTCCCATTTTCTACCATGTTCTTCTATCGATAAAATATTCCCTTTATACATTATCTTATTCCACACTGTATATGAGTGGATTTGTGTAGATCAAGGAAAGAATGAAATATGGTGTATTCAAATGTTAATGAAAATTAATTTCATGGGATAGTGAGTTCATTTTTTACACCATAAAGGAGGAGGTATGGATATGCATAGGAAGGTTTTCCAGGATTTTACAGTCCCAAAAAATTGAAAGAGGGGAGTAATCAATGATTGTATGTGACTTTGTAATTGGGTATGTTAAGGAAATCACTTCTAAAATTAAGTACCCATATTATCCATCCAATTATGACCTCATTTATCCTTGAATATTTCTTCTTTAATTTGTTTATTTTTCAATAAAATAATCCTTACATATTTCTTTGACATGATTTAGTTTTATAAAGTATAAAATTTTATTTATAAAAGTGAAAGGAGGAGTTTAGGATTGGCTCTATATTATAATAATATTTGGTCAGCTATTATATTTTATATAAATAATTTGTAATTTCTATTATGAAATAACTGTGAAAATTTTCAAATCAAAATTTTGAAGAATTACTTCGGATTTAAACCTTTAATTATAGCTCTTCTTCAAATTTATTTTTTTCCACTATTTACCATTAAAATAAAAAAAATGAATCATTTTATACAACACTTTATCGAATATCAATTGGATTTTATTATTTATTTATAGTGAATTAAGGCGATTTTAAATCTTACTTTTAATAGAAGAGGTGTTCAGGTAGGGTATTCAGGACCTTATAGAATCCCTTGAGTAACAAATGTTTTAATCCTTTCACTATTAATTTTCTAAATTCTAGGAGTACTTTTGTGATTTACATTACTAATTGGTAAACACACATTAATACAATACATTATTCTCTCCCACTATTTTATGAAGAAACATGATATTGATTCCAAGCATTAAGATGT
Organism: Viscum album; assembly: GCA_963277665.1. Taxonomy (NCBI): domain Eukaryota; kingdom Viridiplantae; phylum Streptophyta; class Magnoliopsida; order Santalales; family Viscaceae; genus Viscum; species Viscum album. The sequence goes on from OY728158.1 coordinate 466,988,656, forward strand.
GAAACTACTATATCAATTAATTTAATTCCAAATTCACTCCATAAAAAACAATAGGAGAAAGAAAAAAATTTGGAAGAAGAAGATATGACTATAAGTTATCTAGACTTTATTTTCCCCAAAACTATTGTGCAATGTTTCATTCCTTGTACTATTTTATTTGAAGAATTTACATAAAAACAGAGTTGAAAGTGGGGGTGATCAATAATGAGAGGATATAGTGTCTATTGCTTGGTCCAATAGAAAAATTACTATAGGTTGTGCTTGTGGTAGAGGAACATAAAGTTGAAATTCATATGGGGATATATTTTATGATCAAGAAATAAATCTTTATTATATAGAATTCGATTTAAAAAATATACACCTTTATACATTTTTTTTTAAATTAATAACCATTTTTATTATTCATGGTTGGATAATATGATCATGTCATCTAAGAAGTGGCATTTTTTTACGAAGGAATAATGGATCCACTACAAATTCCTTCTACGATTTAATTTGGAAATTGAAAAAGGCATACAGTTTTCATGAAAAAAATGATGAAAAAAACCTATATGATAAGACACTCCAAGTAGAATATTTTATTTACATATTGGGATTTATTAGTGTTCAAAAAGTAGTAGTGCAAAACTTATAACTACTTCTTCCCCATAATGAAATTTCTATCTTAGAATAATGGTGTGGAAAATAGAACATTGATCAAGGGATCATGCACACTCATTTTATTAACATGTGTGATGGAAGAACAATAATTTTTTTCCATATCATATAATTAAGATCCCCTTCTTATTAGAGAAAATATCTAGAAATTTGAGACTAGGGGTAATAAAACCCGTGTATCAACATGGAAGGGGATCAAAAACAAGAATATTTTGTGTTTCTAGTTATTTTTCTTTATTTTAATAAATTATTTATCTATTATTATTTTATTTAATGTTTTTAGTAGGAGTTATATAAGAAATAACACAATGAAAACAATTCTCAATAATTAGTTCGTTGTCCCATTTAATATTTTTTTACTCCTTGCCTAAAATTTTTCTTACCTGCATAGATTGAAAGGGATAATGATAGATATTTTAGGGGGATCTAAACCTATTTATATAAATATTCTACTTTTATTTATTTCTTTAAATATTTAGTGTTTTTTGAAAAAATTATCTCTAATATGGTTCCAAATCTTATGAATTCTTTTTCTTATTTTGAGTTTTTCAGTAGTTTTGAAGTTATAGATATTAAATTATTCATGTAGTGAGTTTTGTTTCTACATTCATATAATTTAATACAAGTAAGTATTCTATAATTGACTATATAATCCATAAACTCACCTACTATAATTTTTAATCCCCAACCAAATATACCTTTTTATCACCTATAAATATTATTACACAACTTTTTATTAAATAAATTTAAAATCATTGATATCTTACACCACATGGAACAATAAAATAAAAAAAACTCATGATACTTTAAATTATAAAAAATAATTTTTAATTTTATTATGTAGCCTTTAAATTATATGTTATGAAAGGAAGTAATGTTACTATGATATCTATGATGGAAAAGTAAAGAAAATACATTTGGTAGTGGAAATATCTATTATGAATCTCATTTTTTAATCTTGAAAATCTGGTAGCTTCACTAGGTTGTTACCTAAACCAATAATAATTTCAAATAAAATAATTAAAATTTTATTGAAATTGTATGTAAGATATATTCAATCTTGAGTAAAATTTCACGTCTTCCATTCTAGCACAATCAACACCAGAGACAAAAACTAGAATATAAGTTACGCTTGGATATTATATTGTTATATTGAGGTGTTATATAACTAAAAATTATTATGATATAATTATGTAACTATTAATGTGGTAATATATTTATGACATGTATTTTACACGAAAAAAAGTATATTAAAAAATGCATTAACAAAATTAAAGATGTAATTTTTTTAAAAATATATTTTTCTATAATTTTATTTCAAAGTTCTATATTTAATGAAAGTAAATATTTTTTATATTTTTTATATGGAAAATAAGAAAAAAATAAAATGACCAGTTGAAAGAAAATAATAGAAAGAATAGTTTATATTTTAAAATTTTATTTTCCAATGGAAAAAAAATTACTATTTTTTATGTTTAATTAAAATATGAATTCCTAAATATTAATTCTTGATTTTAAAAAACTATAAAAAAAATTCTATTAATAATTTCATAATTATCGTAATATGTATCAATTATATTTTTCTCAAAATATTAATTTTTAGGTTAATTGAGAAAAATATCATTCTTAAAATTACTATGAATTTTATCAGTTTATAATTTTATCATTATCCATTGAAATTTATTAAAAAAAATTATTAATTAATATATAATTTTTAAGATGAAATTTAATAATAAAAATATTTTTTTTGTAGACATATGGTTGCGTTTTTAGAACATAAGCTACATTGTAATCTAAAAAAATTAATATTTCATAAATTTTTTAGTTTCATATAAATTTTTATCACTATTATAAAGTGAATCATATAAAATGGATTTCATATTTTTAATTAAGAGGATCATATTTTTTTAATGGGGAACACATTAATTTTACATATAAAATAGAAATTACATAGGTAAAAACTAGTATCCATAGAAAAAACAAAATGTTTAAAAAATTATTAACCAATGATGTAAAAGGACAAAAAATGTTAAAAAAATATTATAATTGAGTGTTTGGGGGCTTATATAATAAAGTTTTTTCCACTCCATTATTTCATATTCATTAGTCTTCATGACATGTAAAAGTAGTTCTCTATTTATATTAAGATATCATATTTACAAAAATACATTCTCACCGCTTATAAAATTGGCCTCTGATAACCACTTTAATAACACTACGAAATTTCTATTTAATACTCAAAATCATCCCATTTTCATTCCCATACAATTATCTTTTTCATGATTAATCTTACATTAATGTGATTTTTTCTTATGCTCCCCCTTTTGATGGAATCTTTATTGGGAAAACTAAAAGTTCTCAACATATGTGTTAACGTTTTTATACCATTATTTATTTTCAATCATTCTGTATAAAATATATTTTCACCAATATTATATAATTAATTTATTATTATATTATAATTATTGTTTTTAAATATTGTTTGAATAACCATTATCCTCCTTTCCTTGTTTCCATTATGAAAAACATCATTCCACAATTTGTATAGAATATTGTCACTATAATGTAATGTATCATATTTTCCATCTATTTTATTTACTTTTTATTATAGTATCTTAAAATATGATTCATAACCTTAATAATTTATAAATAATATCATTATGATTCTATAATATATATATATATATATTATTAAAAAATATTCCATTTTCATAACCATTCTCATCAATTAATTATGGTATGTTCATGTATTGGTAGGTCTTACAACCTACTTAACCAATTCCATAATATAATATCATGGATGACTTTGTGAACATAATTATAAGAAATATATGACATAAATAATTAAATAATTATTTTTTTATTGTTTCATAATAGTAATATTAAACTCATTAATTATGATACCAATGTATTTTTATTAAAAGTCATTGAAACTTGTTCATTACAGATTTCACATTTATGGATTGTAAACAAAAATCCCATATAATGAATTTAAAATATGATAAAAATTTATAGGGGATCAATTAAAGTAAAATTTACGATTTGGTTATGTTGAACCTTTGGAGAGTAAAGATGAACAACATAACGATTATGAAGAAATTTCAAAACGATCAACATTACTTGCACCAGATAATGAAAATTAATAGTAACTAACTAATATAATTGCAGATAATAATTAAAAATTATGTTTTTAAAATTTTATATATAATAATATGGTTTCGAAATTGGATAATAAGATATTTTTTATAGGATATTCATGATGTTTAATGGAAGTCATGTATTATGCTAAGGGGATCTTTCCCTCAAATATTAATTTCATGAGATATATTTTATATTGTGAACCATGATATCTTTGATGCTATGTGATTTAGTAATATAATTTACTTATTTACCATATTAATTTTAATTATATGGTTTTAATATCCATATTTTTTTATTTATTTAAGACGAAATTTATTTAAGGGATACAATTCTTGTAAGTGTAATCCCTCTCAGTTTTCAATTCTATGAGACTTGTTCGATATTTCACACAATAAATTCAAATATATGGAATATTAAAATTACCATTTCCATAAAATATAATTAATATATCTAATTTCATGATATTATAATGTGTGTTTATGGGTAACCCTTTTTTTCTTATATTACAATTATCATAAAGGGGTTTTTATCAAAATTTTCTCTATTGAGATATGATGAGTATTCAAAAACTGTATCATTTTTCTCATCTATAGATTTTCCACGTATTTATTTTTTCATTTTTTCCTAAAATATAATTTATTAACAAATAAAACTCATGCTCTTCCTAGAATGGGTATTTAATTTTAAAGATAATGATGATGTAATTGAGTTTCATCTCAATTTCTTTTCATTGATATTTTTTATGTACCTAATTTCATTTATATTATTTGTATATATTCAATTAGATATAAAATATCATGAATTGTATTTTCTTAATTGTATTTTAGGTTCACTTTTAGGCTCTCCCTTTCATGATATTTTCTATTAAAACATTTCGTATGTCGTGGATGTTTTTCTTGACTCCACATCTTTTCTTGAGTAATAATCAGTCACTTTTAACTATGGTATTAAAAGATGGATTATCCTTTTATATGATAATACAATATAGTTTATATTCCTCATTTAATTGGAAATTAAAATATTAATTTATTCCATTATAAAATATGATGATATTTTGAATAATTATCATCATCTAAAAATGAGTTATTTTTAGTTTATTTTAAAATATATTTTTTTATATTCTACAAAAAAAATTCATTAAAACCCATTATTCCATTATCAAGCGTGAATTTATAGAAATTTATTTAAAATTAATAGTTTTCAACTATTTTTTCTTCATCATTTTAAAAATTACTTAAAAATGAAATCATTAACCTTTTCTTTTATAACTATTGTAAAAACATTTTCTAGAAAATCATTTTTCTTTTTTCACCATTATGAGAATTATTCAATATTAATATACTTTTAAATTTTTTAAATAGTTTTCAATATTATTTTTAAGTTTTAATTTATTTAAAAATAAAATAAAATCTTATTATATTTTTCGAATGTAAATCTCTATATTTAAAAATGAACTATTGATTTTAAATGTGATTTTAATGGAATGTGTTTTTGTGAAATAAGCATTCAAATGTTTTTACATCTTCTTCGAGAAATTTATTATATTCATATTTATATTATTAAATTTATTTCAAGAAAATGAAATTATTAAATTTATAATTTGTAAAAAAATTATCGATCTCAAAGTATTTCATTTTAATGAAAAATATTTAATGTAGTTTTTTATACATAGAAAGAACTAGTATTTCCACATATTCTCATGTGTATTATACCATTATCTAAAAGGTATTGTTCATCTATGTAAATGTTTTGAATGGCCCTTATGTTACCCTAGGTATATTTTTATTCCATTATCTATCTTCTTTTTTTAGTTGTATTGTAGAATGTTTTAATAATGATTTTTAAAAAATGCATATATTTTCCATATTTTAATAAAGTAATGTTTGATGTATGATATCTTATCAGTTCTACAAAGCCATATATGTACATGTATTTTATATATAGGTTTTTCCCAATTCACCCTCTGATGAATTTATTTAGATTTCATACCAGATAAGTTCATGAAATGATAAGTGAACATGATTTAAGTGGATTTTTTCATATGTTTTTTTGTAAACATTATATGGGTAGCTTTATTAAAAATATTGTTGTGTGAATTTGATAAGTGAAGAAAAATTCATAATTGTTTATGTGAATGTGATGAAATTATAGTTTTTCACAGATTTCCCTATTATGTTATTGTTGGTATATTTTTTCACAAGTTGTTTCATGAACATGATACAAGATGATTAGTTTAAAAGATTTTATTGTTAAATGTTTGTACCACAATTAATTATCATGATGTATTTTCTAAATGTATATGATTATTAAAATTTAAATATTTTTAATGTGTCATCATTTTTTTACACATTCTCTATAGTTCTTGGTTGTTAATTTGAGTGTGTATGTCCTTTTGTAATTACCTATGGAAACTCTTATTGTTCCATGATCTTTTAATAAGCTATTTCTCCCCTAATAATGTTTTATCCTAGGATTAAAATCTATCCATTGATGGAATATTGATGATTTTTTTCACATACTTATCATTTGAGCTCACATGTTTCTTATGTTTCCATTCCATAGGTTATTTAGATAAGCATAAATTATGATAAATCTATAAGTGATTAAAGGGTTATTTAATTACCAAGAAATGTCCACGGGGTTTTTAAAATTGTCTTCATTTATAACTGGTCTTCAAAAAAAATTAAACATTCATTCTTGGAATTTTTTTAATTATGAGATGAATTCATTAACATGGATAAATATTTACAATATAGATAGTTTCATATCATTTTGTATTGATGAATTTTTTTAATGAATTTTTATTATTACACCTATTCTTGGAGTGTAGGTCTTGGTCTTAATAACTGGTATCCGTGTAGGTGATAATTTTTTTTATGATTTATATAAGTTAATTTTGATATTTCTATGATATCACATTAGTTAAAACTCTAGTGATAACTCTATGTGGTCATCTAATATTATATAACATCATGGTATTTTGGTAATTATTTGAGTATGTTGTTTTCCAAGAAATTACATATATTTCATGATACAATAATGTGGATGTGGCTATATAATAGACACACCAAGGGGTAATCACTTCACGAAAAGTTTTTTGAGTATCCAATAGGTCTTCAATCTATTTTATGATAAGTGGGCCTAATATCGGAGACCTGGAATGAAACTATCGAGGGAAATGCTTTTGTTAATTTACACTCTATTTATATACTATTATATTGACTTAATTGGTTATTAAAAAGTGATACATAATTAGTAAGTCTGTAGAACATAATAGGATAATGATAATGTATAACCTATATTAAATAGATAGAGTTGTTAGCTGAATAAATTGTGACATACTGGAACCGAATGTATCACAATTTGAAAACATGGATTCATTGTAGAATACATCTTGGTAAAGATCATTCATATTTAGTTGATAATATAATATGATTTTAATGGATATTATCAGAATAATTATGGTTTTAATATTTTGTTGGAAATAGGATACATATAATGAAATATTTGTATCTGTAACACCCTATAGATTTTGGTTAAATGAATATTATTCTCAATATCTTTCTAAACATGCTACCAAATCCTTAATTGATCTATAATATACAATAAAAATAATATTATATAAATATTACCCTTATAATATTGGAATTAAATTAGTATGTATGAATATTAATAACCAAATTATGAAAATTATTTATAAATGTTTTATAAAATTCAAATAAATATATTGATTCATAATAAATATGTACTCAATTTTTAGTAACGTCGTTTAAGTCCTCAAAACTATATATTATTGAAAACTGTATGTTATTTCATTTTTTTCAAAATTAAAAACATTTCTTCCATTTATAGAAATTTTATTTTTATTAATTAATATCATTGTTAAAATCCACATGATAAATTTTTTATGTGCGTTTTTTGGGATTATGATAAAAAAATCTGCGAAGGGTGAGAAATATAGATTTTTTTAAATTATAATTTCATTCCCTAAAGTAATGTAATAAAAATATTATGTTATATTTAAGAATTTATTTTAAATTGATATTAGATAAATTTTATTAATAAAGATCTAAATAATTTCATTGGAATAAATATTGTATTTTATTTTGGTAAATGTTGACGTTTATTACTAAAAATACAATTTATAGAAAAAATGATGTTCATTGTGCTTAATTAATTTGTACCAAAATTGATTTCTTCTAATTCTGGAAATTATATCAAGAAAAATCAATTCCATATTATGAATCAATATCTTCAGATTTGGTAAATAGTAACCTTTTATTTTTAGAAAGTATGAATGTAACCATGCTAAAATTTATGACATTAGTAAAGGGTAAAATTGTATAAAAAATGTCAAAACTAAATAATAAGGCTTTAAAATCAACCATAAACATGAATATAATTCATTTTAGGAGTTTAATTGGACCATAAATTGAATATATTCTAAAATATGGAATTTGGTGACATTTTTCTTTAATAATGAAATTTATATTATTTTAAGTAAAGTAAATTTCCAAAATGTTATTCTCCTGGTTTTAATTTCTATTATATATTCACAAAAAGATAATAAGATGATATTAATTAATATAAAGTTTTATTTTAAAAATAATTAATTTATTTTTTTGATAGTATATTATGTTTACTATTCATTAATGGTATTGTTTCATTTTAATATTTTACAATGGTGATATAGTGCTTTTGCAAGAAATATAAAAATTAATGTAAATGATTTCAAAAACATAAAAAGTGTAGTTTTTGTATCAATTATGGTGAAACAAAACTTTTATAGTCATTAATATTGAATATGTTTCCATTAATGAGTGTATATTCAAGTTCCATTCATATATTTGCATCTTTAAATCCAAAATATATGAGTGGTTCTTAAACTGACTATAATAATATTTTATATTAAATAATATATTATAAAATGTTTTATAAGTAAGAAAAATCAATAAATTGGACCCATGATATTTGATATGGTTTAAAATTTCCTCTCTTCACCATTTCTGAGACAGTTTAAGCACTAGAATTAAATTTATAACCCTTTTACATTAAAAAAGTTGTGACAACGATTAAGGTTAAAATTTCTTAATGAAGTGGTTAAAAAAGAAGATAATGATTAAAATTTCACATGAAAAATCAAAATGTTAATTTTTGAAGGAATTTTCACCTTAAAATTTATAATATTTTCAATTTTGGAAACTTTTTCAACTTTCATATGAAAATTAATTTAATAAATTTAAATCATTAAAGTGCATCCTTGTTTTTCCTTTACTTCACTATAAAATGACACTACCATTCCACTCTACTATATACTTAAATATAATATTATCTCTTCATATAACTATATAAATACATTCATAAAATCCCAACAAAACTTCTAGAGGGAATTTTTTTACCATAATACCATCCTTTCAAGGCCCAATATGTAATCCAAATGAGGTTTTTGAATGAAGATGTATAAATCATAACTGAGTGTATTCAATTTTATTTCTTCTCAAATATTATCTAAACATGTTGTATTCTTTAGAACACGATGAATGCGATATTATAAATAAAATTAAATTTAATTGTTATGATTTTACAACCATTTTACACCGTTATATAAAAAAATAAATGAAAGTATCGGTCATGCGTAAGTGTGGAATACTGCCTCCAAGTATCGACAAGATTCATATTCCATCACTATTATTCATGATTGGTTATTCTGATGGATTTATTTTGCATTTCTTATATTTATTAAATAATTATTATACTGTAATTATTATATATTATATACCTTATTACCTTCCCATCCATTGTGAAATGATAACATTGCTCATTCTTAGATGTGGATTACTATCTCCACAAAGTGATACAATTCATTTATCCTTTCTAATTTACATGGATGATAGTAAAGATACATTTAACAAATATATATAATATTTTTTATTTTATAATAATTAATTAATGTTGAATTTTTTAACTTTTTTCGGTTCCATCTATCAAGAAGATAAAACATTACTAATGTGTATATATGAATTAATAACACTATAGAGTGATGTAATTTTTTATTTTCCACGATTTTATATTAATTTTAAAAAAATACAATTATTACATATGATACAAATTACATTATTAACATTCTAGATATTAGGGGTATATATTTAGTTTACAATTACTAGAAACATCGAACCAAAATATGAATAAAGAAAAGAAATTTTTTTCACCCAAAACGAGGATTTTATTAAATAATTATTAATAAATAGATGAAAAGATGTTATCATTTAATATTATATGGTATTATATGTATTATTATGGTTTTATGAAATATTTATGATATACATAGGTTTACTTTATAAAAGTTTTTAACTTGTACAAAGAAACATCAGACTTATGGTAAGTGGATTTGTCATATCACTTTTATTTCTATAAGAGAAGTACCATATTAACAATGTGTTTCTTTTCTAGGGATTATATAACTACCATTAATGTATATTATTATTATTTTTATTTAAATTATGGTGATTGAAATTTTAAATTTTGATTCTCTGTTTTATTATGTTTTTATTCAAATATTACTATAGTGGTTAGAGAAATATGTTATAATCTCTTTTCATTTCAAGATAGTCGATGATAATTTTAGTTGGTGGAAATTATATGGATCCTATCCTTTAAACCTAATATATTACTTTATATTTTTTTATTCATGTTTTTTTTCAAAATATAGAACCATTCCCCTCTATTTATTACCAAAAATTATTAAGAAAATATTTTTAAGAAAAAATAATTTATTCTCACTTTAGATATGAAAATTTTTATTCAATATCCATGTTCTCAAAAATAGTTTAATTTTATCTATGATGCTTCAATGATTGTATAAATTTAGTTAGAATATTCTATATTCATTAAAAATATTTAAAAATAATTATTTCCCTTTTACAAACAAAGTATATCTTATCGATGGTGTGAAAAAATCATTATTTTCAACAATTATGGAATGAATGAGATTTACCACCCACATGACCACTCAATGATTTGATTATTCCATTAAATACTCATATGTTTATTTTTAAGGATAATATTTCTAGTAATATTTTTAAAATTTAAATATTTTGGATATCTAATTTCAAAATGAAAATGGTATTTTTCTAAAGAAATTTTTAGGTGTCTTTTAATGGTAGTTTAATTAGTGAAAAAACCCCTTGGTTGTTATTAATACTTCACTGTAGAAATGTTCTAATGATACCATCCTTAATATTTATCTTAGTGATTGTTGATTATGCTGATAAAGTCATGACGAAACCTATTTTATATTCCACGGGGAATCCATAATAAAATGATTAATGCTTTTAGGACCTAACAAAATCCTTGTGAATGTATTATGATTATGTAATGGTTGGTTATATTATATCCCTATAATTCATTTAATAATGTGATATTATTGTGGTGATGATATGTTTGGACCTGATTGAAAATAATTTTTTTTAAAAAAATTAATGTGTGATTGGTATTTCATTAAGATATATCCATAGGATTTGGAATGTACAAGATTGAAAGTAGTCTTGTTCGGATTTTTTATTTTTTAGTTTTATTTATTATAGCTATACTCTCAAGATTATTCCTTTAAATGATAAAGAATGGAAATGATCTGAATATTATTGATTTTTTTTTCTTATGATACACACCCCTTTGTTATGACTCTAATGATAATTATGACTTTAACACCTTTGTTGATCCTGATTCTTGGTATGGATTGATTTTAATGATTATGATCTAACCTTTTTTGGGAGTGAATCCTTACATTGAGAATATGAGCTTCATTATTTTACCATACCGTTCTGATCATATTATTCTCTCTATTATGATTCATATCTATCATTTTAACCTTATAGAGCATCTTATCTCACCCTTCCTTATTTTTTATTTCCCAAAGATTTTATCGAACTATTTCAATATAATATTTTCAAGAAGAATACTAATATGAATATAATTATTAGATATTTATTATATATTTTATGAAATAATTTTGTTAATAATCTTGATCAAAATACACTAAACCATTACGATAATTGGGTGTATATTATTGTCATATTTATTTAATATTAATCTAGAATGATGTAATATTTTTTTGATCATCTTTTATCACTATAATATCTCTTTACAAGATATATCTTGATTCATATTGATAGTTTTCATTTAATTATGAATTATTATTCTTATGTGAAGATTAAAACTGAGAGGGTGAATTTAAAACAAAAAAACATAGGCAGTTAGTGGTTGTTTATTTGGTTTTGTGGAAGTTTTTATAAGTATTTTATTTCTTCACATAATAGCGGTTTATTATTTATTTTCTAGTGTTGAAAAAAATAGTGTATAAAATAAAAAAAAATAATTGATATCACGGTGGATAAATTTTGAGAATGAATAACTATATGAACTACTTCTCAATATTTTAGATAGAATTTTATTTTTTGGTGATTATTTAAAAATACAGTTGCACATATTAAAAGAAATAATTCCATTTTAAATAATTTTTTAAAACAGTATGTATTAAAATAATTACTTCATAAATAAAGGAAACCAAAAATTCTCAATAAACTTATCCATGCATATATAATCATATACATATATACATATATATTTATATAATCTCTAGTAACATATATATTCATAATAAAAAATAGAGAACCATCTATAATCCCAAAGTTGTGAAAACATATGTGTGCGTGTGTGTCAAATATCCTCCATCAACCTGTAAACAATACATCCATACAACCACCTCCACCAAATCCAACTAACTTCATATAAAGAGTCATCATATAAAAAATCAACAACAACATTCCATCAACTTGAATAAAAAGATATAAATTAGAACTGGTCATTATAAATAATAATTACAATAAAATAATTAATAAAAATTAACCATACCAAAAAAACAATGATCCATCAAGAATTCCATGAAAACAGTGTCCTAGATCTTAAAGATAAAAAACCAATCTACTATTGAAATATTTTACCTACAATATAAATGAGAACGTTTAAGAAAAGAAAAATGAAATGGAATACATATAGAATATATTCATAATTTTATAGATAAAATTTATTAATTTTTTAACATTACAAATTAAATTTCAATATAAACATTTAATAAATCATGAATAACACATTGAGAAAATAAAAATGCATATTTAAGATATTATTAAACACTTTGAACTCGAAAGGGATAAGTATTTTACAATATAATTACAATTTAAACTAATATGTATCGTGCTTTGTGACACCCCAATATTCCATAGTATGTTATATCCTTAAAGTAATTAAATAGCTAATGATGCATGCAACACCGAATTGGCTAGCATTATATGCAAGACTGAGTTTCTACAAAACAACACATTAGTATTATAATTATTTAAATGATATATTTATTTATAAATAAAATATTTTGAAATTAATAGTAATAAATAATTTGTTTTTTTATAATGTTTTCACATAAATAAAACATATTTATAATGAAGTGTATATGTTTTGTTAAAATAGTTTTGTATTTAGAAAAACTATTTTTTTAAGAACTACTTTTTATGTCCTTTTGTGAATAATAATAAAATTAATATAGACATTATTAAAAATTTAATTTTGTAAAATAGACATCATTTTTGGTTTCATAATATCAAAATTACCTTAGAGTGATTTTTTGGTATTTTTCTAAAAACATTCAATTTTTGATTAATAGTGAAAAAAACTTTGTTATTGTTTAAAACCTAATTTTTATTTTAATAATTTTTTATTTTATTTAAATTTATTTTAGGTAAAAATAGATACATAATAACTATATAATATTAATGTAATTTATTGGAGTCATTTTATAATAAAATTAGACGTATAAAATTTTATTGAACTATTAACATTTTTTACCCACCTTCTAGGAACATTTGAAAATTTTCATAAAACGTAATTTCACTAGTGTAGCACATTCACTGAATACATTTTTATTCATATTATTATATAAAATTACATCATTAGAGATAATATGAATATTAAAAGTAAATTTTTGAATCCTAAACCTACACTTTATAAATTTACCATATAACACTTTTCTTATAACTGTCTCATGAACGATCCAAAATTTATTCTTACGGCCCTTATTGCTTCTATAATACACAAATACATAATTAATAAAAAACAAAAAAACAAAATCAGGATATCACATTACTAACATGTTCATTATATCCAAAAACATGGGTGAAATAGTTAATAAAAATTCCATTAATATAAATTAGTAATGTCCATACCTCATTTAAAATGATGTATTTGGAAAATAATTCTACTTTATGTGCAATTTAATATACCCATAATGAAGTTAAATCTTTGAAAAATATTATTCTCCATGAAATTTATTGAATAATTCAACAATATTAGGTAATAAATACTTTTTTTTATTAAATATTCATTGATTTACCTATAATCAATGCATAAACTCAGGGATCCATCATTATTCTAAATGAAAAGAATATGTGGCCGCAATTTGGAAATACAGGGTGTATAAATAACATATCAGAACAATACTATTGTTTTTTATTCAACAACAAAATTTCCACAGTGGTCATTTTATTGGGAATCTATGATATTGTTCTTCTTTCAAATATAAAATCAATGGATAACTAATTATCACACTCTAGTGTGTTTTTAGGTATTTCCTTATGTATTAAATCAATTTATTCCAAAAATACAGGTAAATACTTATTATTAAGATTACATTTTACATATTTAGTTCATGTCTAATCTTCATCCCCATGAATCTAATATAGATTACCTATTGGGGTCGATCAAGACAAGATCTGGATGTTGATGTATCCTCCACAAAGATGAATAATTGCATATCTTCATTAAAAATCATAATTTCCTACTCTTTTCAATAATTTGTTTCGTAATATTTTGAAATAAATTATTTATTAAGGATTATATCAATGTAAACCATTAGTATAATAACAAATTCAGTAAATAGAACAAGTTTATGCATCCAATTGGGAAATTCATAACACATCCTTCTAGAATTTAGATTTCAACTAGGTGTTTTGACTGACAAATCCCTTCCTAAGGTCTAATGGAAATATCTAGTTTCATGGTAAAAATTAAGATATAAAATAGTGTGAGTATCTAGAGTAAAATATATCAATAGCTCAATTTTATTTTTTGATTAAATTACATTCAACAACATATTTAGGAACTTCTTCCTCAATAGTATTGATCATATAAGATTATTCTTCTCTACTTATCCAATTTTTTGTTAGGTTCACTTGACCCTTAAAACAATGGTTTGAATAATGCACTATTTATTTAATGTCTAATAACATAATATATTTTATCTCTTTACATTCCCTATATTTATTAACTAGATGACCACTATCCCCCACACTTTTAAAAAACATTCATGACTTTTTTTGTATGTTTTTTTTCAAAACATCCACATGATGGTAATTTATTCATTTTATTATTATTCATCAATAGTTTACCATTTTCATGGTTCTTAGTCAAACTCTTCTTCTATTTATTCCCATTGAATATATAATATCTATAAAATTATATCTTAATATTTATGGTGTATAAACCTAATTCATCATATGATTAAAAGGTTTGATAAACAAGTTCCTTTTAGAGACTCTTATTAATCCCTTCAAATTAATTGTCAATATTTATTTCCATATTACATATGTAATCCATATCATGTATGTATAGTCTTGTAAAGGAAGCCTCATAATCCACAACACATTATTCTTCCTTTTTTCCTTAATATGATGAAAATTCTCATCATTTTTTTCATGAGGTAAATATTAATCATAAAATATTAGCTTAAAATTATTTCATTACATGATTTCTAAATCTCTGTCTGATATTGAATTATGTATTAACCACCACCATTGATCAGCATCACCCTTGAGAGAATAAATTGCCAATAAAAACATTTCACCTTCATCTCATAATAATGTTAGAAATATATTATCATATGACTTAAAACAATTCATAGCTACCACTGTTTTAGTAGTTCCACCAAAAGATGGAGGGTTGTATCAAATTAAGTGATCCAAAATAGTATAATCATGATTTGAAATGATGTTTTTCTCTATTTAAGAAATGTTAGTAATCATAACCTAATTAATATGATCTTATATGGCCATGATATTCTTAGTTCCAATACCAATTATATTAGATTTATCCATGGGGAAATCTCTACATTGGCCATGAGTATTGAGACCATTCTATCATCCAAGAACCAAATTTAAAAAATGCAATATATTTGATTATCTAATATAATTATGAATTTTAATCCATAATACTTAATTCACTATCTGATGTAACACCTAAAATAAATTGAAAATTTTTCGTTGCTAATCTCAAAATTATAAACTTAGTTTCATTGGGAATATCTTTAAATAATAAATATATGTTCACAAATTTAATAATGGGTTTTAATGAAATTTTGAATAATCCTAAAAATTTCCTCTCAAAGTTTAAAAGTGGGTTCATATTAAGGTCCAATTCAAAAATTAGTATAATGATGGATAAGATATTGTCAACCAAATATTTTCTGGATTATTACCCCTAGATGCATCTATACCAAAACTAAATCCACTTGTAGTATCTAGAAAGGGATGCATTTCTTAGAAAACCACATAATATAAAACCTAACAAACATTAAGTATTTTATTACACAATTAGAAGTGACGTGATAGTCTTTCACTTTATTATGTTCCCTAAAATATGTTTCCCTAAATCTAGTTCTCATGGGTTCTACTAAACTTCCTTAGATACAGACTATAACAACCCTGTCTCCACTAACATATAGTTGGTGGTCAGTATATTACATTATAAAAATATATAATGGGTGAGATCACAAAGGATTTAACCATTTATAATCCTTGAGGAACTATAAACATATGTGATTCATATTTTTTACTTTTCGATTAAAATAGAAAACATACCAAAAGTTAACATTCACCATCCTTGATACTCATTCAATGATTTTTTTCCATAGCTTTGGTAAAAAAATAAGGGTGAGCCTAAATTCCAACTAATGGTTATATACAAAATAATCTATCAGGAAAAAATAACTCAATCAATATAGAAGAGTAAAGAACTGAAAAAACATTCTATTTAATCAATAAATTGAACATAAAATGCATCCATAGATAATATTAATGAATAAATCACATGCATACTATTAATTGAATAATTAATGAAGGATAATCATATTATTGGACATCCTAATCTCATAAATCATGGTATATATAAGGTCAAAGCCTTGTTTCAATATAGTTTAATCATTGTTTGGGTGTACACTAGAAACCCATTTAATTTTTCCATTGGATTTGTCACATAAGATATGTCAAGGAATCAAGGGGCTATATTATTCTTGTCCCCACAAATCATTAAATGTAAAATTAATTCCTCATATAGTTAAAGATCAATTTAATTAATTTACAATATTCCTTCCTAAAAAATTTTGTATTGGGTAAAGTATACTAAATTTCAATATTTCCCTAGTTAATCAAATAATATTCTAAATAACACAATATATGTAGAAATGATATATGGATTATTAAATAATCATACCCATTATACAAATAAAATATATTTTCAATAGATATATATTGTCTAATGATCACAATATTTTAAACCTTTCAAGGTAAAGTTAATATCCAATAATTAGTGAAGAGATGAGAGATGACCATCTAAATAGTAGATTTTATTGTAAAATCAAGTCTTATAATGAATGGAAGAGGAAAATTTAAACTATGTTTTAATAAATATTATCCTTTTCAAAATATTTTAAATCGTACAAAATAAGATAAATGGCATAAAAGTATAATCGTGATGGGACATTCTATTAACAATGTACATGTAAAAAAGAAAACAATTAATTCATCTTTTATTAAAAAAAATTTTAAAAAATGAACCTTCCTAGAAAAAAATTAGAAATAATCCTTTAAAACCATGTAAAAATTTGAGGAATACATAAATTTTCTTAATAAATAATTGGATAAAAAAAATTATTTTGTAAATATTTTTTAAATGTTGTAATTAAAGAATAATATACTCTATCAAATAGAGAAATAATATCATCTTTTGTTTTAAGAATTTATATTAATATATTCATATTAATTAAATAATTAATAATCATGGAAAATATTTATTCATTTTAAATTATTTTAAGTACCTCTATATACACCACATAATGTAAATATCTGGACAATAGTAAATATTTTTTAATGATGTCAATATGGTGATGAAATCCCATAAAAAGATCATATCATTGAAGTGATAATTATTCACTAAATTGATTATGTATATCAAATATAAATATAAATAAAAAAATTAAATAAAATATTAGATATTTATATTTAATTAGAAACATAATTCTATCATGTCAAATAGAATTAATAATTAATCTAACCTAGTGAAAAAAAACGAATTATGAAACCCCTTAACATTTGGTAAATTTCATGTCAAATATCATTTGATGAAACAACTTTAATTGAAATATAATAAAACATTTATGTATGAATAATTAATGATATTAGAAAATATATTATTAAAAAGACTATATAAAATAAATTGGTTTATAATATTAAAATATTCCACAATTTATGGAAACTGTGATGAAATATTTTAACTACTGTTTCCCTTCAATTAAAAATGAATCAAACAAATTTATAATGGTTCTAAAACTATTATTAGATTATAAAATAACCATACTTATATTTATGGTATCATATATGATCCACTTATAACATCACATCACCAATTCATTAATAATATTTTATTATTACCATTATTGAGTCATTATAAGAACAACTCACATTATATAGAAATATTTAATACATGTACCTTTCCAGAATAATTCTATGATAGTTTTTCTATGATTTCACATCAATTGAATGTGCTTTTGTAGGATTTTTATTATTACATGCATTTTTAGGAGTTGTAAAACACTAAAAATTAATTTATTGTCATTCATGGAATATCAAAACATAGGTTAATATGGTTTCTATTTCTAAATTTCATAAAGAAATTTGAGGTTATTTTCATGTGATTTTAAGGCACTATGTTGATGTTATTTAGAAAAATTTTTATCCATATTTAATTTTCTTTTAGGATTATTTTTTATTATGTTTATTTTTCATAATTATGCTTCTATAGTCATGAAATAACATTATGTAGTAATTTAGTGTATTTAATCAAACATCTCTTATATGATTATACACAAAATGCCTTATAGATTCTAAGTAACATTATTCCACATCGCTTCCTAACCAATAGAGTATCATTTTTCATAATTATTTATAAAAAAAATTATAAAAGATAGAAAAACCAGATACTTATACAAAAATAATATAAATTATAATGGATAAAATAAACCAAGATCATTCTTTCTTATAAAAAATCTCTATAACCTAGTGATATAAATAATGCCTTTTATTCATAATTAATTTTATATTTATATATAATTCATTAAAAACTATAAAAATTAATAAGATGAATCTAATTTTAATGTGTATAAATTATTAATATAGAACATAATATTCAAAACCTTATGATATTAATCCCTATTATGTTCGATAAACATCTTCCACTTCTCAAGAGACACTCCTTTGTGAACTTTTTCATACACTTAACTAGTATCCAGAGATGGGTAATTAAACTCATGTTATAATCTCCTTTTATTTTCTCTCCATTTCTTACCCAATTTATTTATATTAGATGGGTGTAAAATGGAATCAAGAACCTCAAAATGAAAAAACATCTCAAAATAAAAAAAGTACACATTCTAAGCATATTTATAATTTTACTCAATCGTTTTAAATTAGTTATCTATGAGTATTAAATTAATATTACATTTATATGGATGTAAAAAAAATCATTTATCAAATATATAAGAATATAACTATGATCATTATAATTAATGGTATGTCTCCCATCATACAATAAATTAGGGTATGAATCCTTCCATACAATCTGGTAACATCACCAATAGGAACCCAAAAATCATCAAATGGAATGATTATTTTTATGTCCTTTAGGTCTCATACATCTAGTGTATTTATATTTTTATCTTTTTTATTTTTATCTATTTCTTTTTGTAAAATGTTGTAATGGTCAATAAAATATAAAATTTCTTATATGATTACAAACATACCAATAATATTTAGTCACCCATATCCCCTACATGGGGGATTAACCAACTACTCCATCACTAGAAATGCATCAGATAATGGGATCACAACAGCATATGTGGAATATTATAGATCTCTAAAAGTATATTGTATAAAAAATCAATCAGATTTAACACATATGATTTTAATTCTTGCTATCTATGATATGTTTTCCTTCTAGGATATCAAAAAAATATCATTATTCCTACCATTCAAATTATTTGGAATATATTCAATAAGAAATTATAGATAATGAAAAATATTTTTGAAAAAAAATTAGAACAACATGTACATTTATATGTGAAACCTTTATAATTGATAACTTATATTATAGTTTCATTACCAATTTATACATTCAATTATCTTAAACTTATTTTTTTATCATCAACTTTTATTATGATGAGTTCTCTATTTTCACCCTCTCCTGAATGATATATTATTTAAATAATTAGTGGAAAAAACTATTGAATTCTCAATGGTTGATGAGGTTCATTATCACAAACTACGATTTTACCTTCATTACCGATGTCATACAGGTCTCTATGTTTTAAGTGTTCAATAACACTCCAACCTTCTTATATTTCACCATCCACATAATAAATCATCTTATCTTTTGATGAAATGAAAAATGGACCATGATCTTCATGCTCACTGGTATAGATCAAGCGGGAGATGTTGACATTAGAAAAAGATAATGAATCTTTCATTGACCAATATAAATTTTGGACAACTTTTATTTGAATACAACTCCTAAAAATAGACCTTGATATTTTAATTTGATTACATTAATTATCTTCCCATTGAATCACACCACTAAAAGTGTCAATACTACACTATTTTGAATTTTTAATAATTCTTCATGACTAAATTTACAAAACATGAATCCATGAATATTGTATTTATAAAGTCACATAGCCATCTTTAAATGACCATAAGCCAAAAAAATCAAAGAGTTTGATATTTCATCTCAATTCTCAGCATTCATTATATAGATAAGAAAACATAAGTTATTACATTTAAAATATACAATATAACTATATTTTAATAATATGAATACGAGTATATACATACATGATAGTTGAACCATTGGATAATAAAATAATTAATAGATTTTATTAATTCCAACTTACTAATTGCTCGACCACAAAGTACTCTCTTTGTTTGAAATCATAATTCATCAGTAAATGAATCTGAAATATGACTGATGAGTAGAACATATCTATTCACATGTAGTAAATCCAGATTTTTCTTTGAAAAAATTAATCCCTTTCTAAATACTCAACAAATTGTTAGAAATACTGATGCTATGTTCTCAGAATGGTAGATATTATAGATTTCATCAACACATCCAATATGGTTGAATATAGTCATAAAAACTATATAAACACCTAGAAACATAAGACCATAAACTCCTAATCTATTTAATATTCATAAATATAGGCTTTATATTGAGATTTATTCCTCAAATATGATTTCAAATGACCTATGTACCAGATAAAAAAATAATAATAAACATATGAAATTTTTTTACAAAATGATTTTATAAATTTTAATTAATGACAGAAAAATTAATATTAATTTACCTCTAAATTGGATACACCCATCTACAATGTTATACACCACCATGTAAAACTTCATTATCCAAATGAATATTTAAATAAATAAAGATAGTGAAAGATTAAATGGGAAATAATATATCTAATTTAAAAGGTGTCTGCACAATTATTTCATGAATTTTATCACATTAATTTATTTAGAGTTTTTTCCAAATATCTATATGTAAAATGTTTATAACTCAACTTGAAATAAATTTAATTTTTCTAAAAAAATTATGAAATTAACATTTAAGAACCTAATATATAATAATATGTGAGCCATGAATTTTAAATTCCTATTATTTTCGTTGTTTTATGTCAATAAATCATGAACTGAAACTTTAATATCAATCTAGTACTTTTACATTCATTAATGTTCAAATAATATGTCTTTCTCAAGATTTTTCAATGTAAAAATTTCCAAATAATGATTTTCATTCTCCATTTTACCACATTTCAAGCTTTATATTCATTGACTCAAAATAGCTATCACCATTAAGGTGATCCTTTGATTTACTTGACTCATTAATCAAGGGTAAAAATACAATTTCATTGAAATTATTCTCAAAATTCATTATGTTATGATTATGAAATAGAAAATTAAACTCTCAATGAGAAAGTTTAAAAAAAACTCATTTTCTTCAACTGTTGTGTTCCCACAACTACATATATTATACTTTATACCCTTTCCACAATTCTTTAAACTGATTACATTTTCCAGATTCTATATTGACATTCATGAATTATCCTGTGATTTTTTAAATAGATGACATATTAAGTGACTTTTTCAATTCTATATATCTATTAAATATTGTCTTGTAAATCCTGAATTTATAATTAACATCATGGAATAATTAATTTCACATAAAACACAATTTTATACTATAAGGTTAGTATTGAACTTTAAAATATAAATTATAATCTAGACATTCCCTGTAGGTATGAGTGTTCCAAATATATAATTCTTTATTTTTAGGAAATTCAATAATTGTTTTAATAAATAACCATGAAATTTGAATAGATTTCCATTTCAAGCATGACATGTTTAAATTTTATCATCCTATAAATCTAATAATTAATTGATTAGAGGATGAAGGTATACATCAATGTTGTTTCCTGAAATATTCTCCCTCAGAATATCCCAAAAAATAATGAAATAAGTCTTCTACATAAAAATATGTGGAAGTATATTATAGGGAATAAAAATAAAAAGTCTTATGATATAATTATAAATTAATATACCCAAAGGGTTAAACCCATCAAAATCTAATCTGGAACGTACTTCTATAGGATCTTAAGAAAAATTTGGAAATAAAGAATCTAATACCTTAAAGGATTTTGAATCTTTTAGATGACACGTCATGCCATCACGATTTATATATTAATAATTACACTACATTTCATATGCACTCTTTAACAATATGAATAATATTTTTATTAATATATTTAAAGGAAACCAACATAATACCATTGCTTCAATTTCCTTATTATTCATCTTCTTTTTTTTATGCATTTTTATTCTCATTGAAAATCATTGAATTCTATCTAATTGTATGACATCTTATGTATTCATATTTATCACACTCTTATCTCCAATTATTAAAAAAATTATTAGATCATTTGTGTATCATTTTCTAATGGAGATGATGATTTTAAATGATTTTAATCATCTCATAGAATTAATTAAATATATTATATTAAATAAATACATCCTTAATCAACACTAAAATTAAAGAAACTAATTTTTTATAAATTCAATAGATATAGTTGATTATATAATACATAATTAGAAATGACAGATTCAAATATTTGTCCTAATATTCATACAGTTTTTGTTTTTTCCCTTCAAATAATTCATAAAACACATTTTTTATTCATTATGGTTTTGAGAAATATTGACCTCTTCATAAAAAAGTAAAGGTTCAGTTGATCTATTAAAATCACGGTCATTGTATCTTACAAATTCAAACGCATCATTTATCAAGATTCAATCTTAATTCTCCTTGGTCATTCCACTTTTCATTTTGTTTACATGAATCATTTTGTTTAAAAATACAATAATATATGATTTTCCTTGCAAAGTCCAAAATAAATTTCAAGTAAGAAACTATTTCAATATAATGTTCTCATATACATAATTTTTCTTGAAAAATTATTTAATTTACCACTAGGTAATGGAAATTTTATTATCCAATCCATAGATATTTTTCAATAACATAAACTAAAATTAATTTTAAACCCTTAACTTATATGAGATTCACATGGAGGTAAATTAATCCAAATTTTATGTATATATATCACTTTCTAAATATTCTCCATATAAATTAATAAATAAAGATATAATTATTTAATAAAATAAAAAAATTAATTTTTACCTTCACCTAACATAATCATTGACAAAAGAATGGTCTTGATTCAATAAAACAAAAATTCAACATAAAAATATCCAATTCATTGTGAAAAATGTAAAAAAAATCCTAAATTAATAAATATGAACACTCTCAATATTATTGATATATTTCATTGATTAAGGTCATTAAGTCTACGATATGGTATTAAATACTGTTTAGTTTAGGGAAACAAGAAAATAAGAATCTTACTCATTGAATAACGCAGGGTAGGAGAAATATGGTCGAAGTAGGGAGGAGGATAGGTTCATGGGGCGGCGGTAGGGTTATGCCAACATCAAGGGTCATGTCACTAAGAAATGGTTAAGTGGGGCAACTGTCTTAAGGAGTAGAGAAATCATGGGAATCTTTATGTTTGGTGGTCGGTGTCAATATAGGGGTTTCCTAGGATGTGTTGGTCAAGGGGAGTGGATAAGGGGAGGGTGAGAGAGGATAATTAGTTTATTTTAAATGAATTTGGGTTGGTATTATTAAAACAACATCTAGAGGAAAAAAAATTAAAAATATAATTACACTTATAGTTATTCACCATTAAAAAGTAATTAATATGTTTTAATTATATGCCCCTATATATACCACCACTAAGAAAAAAATATAGTGTTATTTTAAGGGGATAATGTAACACCCCCACAATTTTACTATATATATTTTCATTAATAAATCAATTATATTCAATAGAATTCTACACATACAACACTAAATTGAACTAAATCATTATACATTAAAATAAAATCATTAATCATTTTACTTTAAAAATACAAATATTAAATTATACTTTTATTAAGGATGTAATCACATTATTAAATCTGTAGATAAAATAGGAATAAATAGCATCAGATTACAGATATATACTTTATGAATTATATTCTTCGGATTATGTAATGGAGGTAATTTAAATCAGTATTTTCCATAAACCAACCCCAAGCCTATCTTAAACAATTAATATGTAAGAGAAAACATATTTTTTATAAATTCAAGGTCATAGAAATTTCTATGAGATCCATGATAACAGAATAAGGACACGAATCTTCTAGAAATTCTTAACCTCATATTATATTTTACAAAGAGATCTTGAAGGGATTAATAAAAAGATGTTAATATTATATTTTCTTATAACTATTAATGTACAAATTTAATTTTCTCATGTATTTTACATAATGGTAAAACATATTTAATAATGCCTTCAGAAATTTAATGATATTACTTTATTCATAAAAGGTATTTTTATGTAGTATATTTAATGAAATTAAATATATTGAATATATTTCTAATATTTTAAATAAGACATAAATATAAATAGTAATATAAATAATATAAGATTAAGAATGACAATTATTTTAAAAATATATTTTCCACTGAAAATATTTTCCACAATATTTTTATGTTTTTATTTAAATGTTAAATTCCAAAATTTAAGAATTTGATTTTGAAAAAATAATCTCCATCTATGGATTACTCATTTTAATATTATCCACAGTTGTATATTTTTCATTTTTCTTTAAATAATGGTTTTTAGGAGGATAGTGAAAAATACATTTTTTACAAATAAAAGTAATTTTATGAAATTATTAGTATATAGGAATTACTTGGATATTTATGAATATATATTTTTGAGAGAAAAAAAATTCGATACATTTTAAATTTAAAAATTTTGATTTTAGTTTAAAAGACAATGTTGAATATTTTAGTACATAAGATACATTTTTCTTTAAGAAATATTTTTAATAAATAATACATTTATTATTTTAAAATTAACTTTTATTATATTTATAGTGTTAATATATTAAACTTTATTTGAAATCATTAACGAAAACGTCCATATTATTTAATGTATATCATTTTATTTTTAGGAATAAAAATGATTTTCATAAGTAAAAACAACTTACAATAGTAAAAACCAAAAGTGTAAAAAATGGTTATCAAAGGGAATAAAAGGACTGACATGTTAAAATCATGGTTCTAATTAAATGGTTGATGTTTTTATCATCCAAAAAAATATCTCTACTCAATTATTTCACATTTTTTCTCTTTTTGACTTGTAAAAATATCTATCTTTACTTTAAGAGAAATATTTTCAAAAATGTCATTCTGGCCACTTAAAAATGTGGAATCCCACCATACCTTCTAGAAAAATACAAATTATTGGTATCTAATTTAATTTTTACCATTTTTCAGAGCCCTATAATCCCATTTCACTTCTGTAATCATCTATAAACATTTTTTTTCACTAATTCCTCCCTTTACAAGGAATCCACCAAGGAAAACTCAAATTTTATAACAAATGTACTAACTTGTCCATAACATTTATTATTTTCAGTATTTCATTTTCGAATAAATTTTTCTCAATATAATTTTAGGATTTAAATATTTTCAGTACCTATAATTTTCTTTCTATTTTTCTAGTAACCATTAACAACCTTTCCTCATATCCACTACGAAAAATATAAACGTTATTCATGTATTTGTGAAGACAACCACTTCCATGAAGAAACA
Organism: Viscum album; assembly: GCA_963277665.1. Classification (NCBI taxonomy): domain Eukaryota; kingdom Viridiplantae; phylum Streptophyta; class Magnoliopsida; order Santalales; family Viscaceae; genus Viscum; species Viscum album. The sequence continues at coordinate 467,015,140 of OY728158.1, forward strand.
AATCTCCCTTTTCAACTAGTTTATCAAATATTAAATAAATTATATTTAAATATTATCAAAACATAAAAATATGTTTATTAAATCATTATTCTTGTTTTATAATGATATTATTACAATAGATATAACTTTTATAACTATATTCATCAATTAATGATGTTTTATTCATGTTCGGGTCAGTCTTACCACCTACATGAAACATTATGTAAAATAATATAATAAATGACTAGGGTAGATTAACTATTGTTAATATACAATATAAATAAGTAAATAATTAATTTATTTTTATTTTTAATGGTAATATTAAACTCAAAAATTAATATACCAACATCCATTCATTAAAAATCACTAAAACATAATCATTGTTAATTTCATATCCAATGATTGTAACTAAAAATCTAAATTAATAAAATTATAAAAAATTATAAATAACAATTTATATGACCTCTTATAAAGTTTTAATGATGCAAATTGATATAAGAATAAAGAAGAAAACCAATGTCACAAAACTAGTTCAAATCGATCATGTTTACTGACTCCTGATATTTAAAATGGATAATAAATAAAAAATATACATGTAGATAATAATTATAAATGATGTTTATAAAAGTATAAATATATATATATGAATAATATTTTCTAAATCGTTTATTAACATATTTATTTTTATTATAATGTTTATTCCTGTGATGTAGTGGAAATTGGGAATTAAGTTAAGGGGGTTTTGTCTCAAATTTTAATGACTTGACACATATTTTAGATTCTACACAATGAAATATTTGATATATTGAAATTAATACCTAATGGATTTATTTTGTCATATTACTTTCATTATTTTCCAATTATGATCCCTATCATTTCAATTATTTATATATCTTGTGTTTCAAATGATATTATGCTTATAAGGGTTATTTGTCTCTATTTTAAATTTCTTGAGTCATGCTTTGTATTCCACAACATCACTTAGTTTATATAATTTTTTCATTTACCGATTACATTGATGTATAATGAAAAAATTTTATTTTATGATATTTTAATATTTATTTAATAGTAATCCACTTATTCTTATGCTACTATTAACATAGTGGTTTTGACATCGTGATTTTTCTTATATGGGATATGATTTTTATTCACCAATTGATTATTTTTTTTCATATATATTTCCCATAGATTTTATTTATCATATTTTTTAATGAATTATAGGATATTTAAAAATCAATCTCTTGTTATATATTTCATGCATTTTGAATTTTAAAGATAATAATGATATATGGGTATTTCCTCTCAGTTTCATTTATTTGAAACGTGTTTACATTATGAAATTAATGTCATTTAAATGGAATATATTCTTCATATTAGATATATAATATCAGGAATTATTTACGATTCATCTTATTTGATGTTCATATTCAATCATTATCTTTTCAGGGATTTCTATTAAAAATATCTTAATTTATAATGATTTTTCTCAAATCAACATATTTTCTCAAGTCATAATCATTCCTTGTTAACCAAGATTTTAGATTATAGTTTTACTATTCTCTATAATAATATTATAATGAATTTAATCTAAAATTTCAATATAATTACACATATTATTCTTTCCTTTGAAAAATTTAATGAAATTCAGAATAATTCATATCCCCTCTTAATGAAATTCATTTCCATTCTTTCCTAATAAAATATTTTATCTTCCACTACACATTTTCTCTAAAAAAACATTAATTAATTTTTTTGGGACCCATTATTGGAAATTATTCTTAATAGTAAATTATATAGAAGGTTTCACTCCACCATTTTTTAAATTAATTTTCAATGTGACCCTTTACTTAAACATTTACGATTATGGGAAAAACATTTTCTAAAATATCATATATGGTTTTTTTCACCAATATGATAATTTATATTTAAAAATATTCCATTCCATGATTTAAAACTGTTTAAGAAATTAATTTTAATTTATAATCACTTAAAAAGTGAAAAATAAATTATTTATTTATTTTTCAAAAGTAAAAGTTTGAATATAAAATGTAATTCATGATTTTAAAATGGATTTTAATGGATCTTGATTTTTATTAAAAACATCGATTGTTTTTATGTCTTTTCATAGAAAATTTTAAATGAATATTTATCTTGTATGATTTTTATTCTAACAATTATTTTTTTAAAGGATAATTATAAAATATGTTTTATCAATATCAAATTATTAAATTTTTTATAAAAAATTTTAATGGTGATTTTTTTTCTTTCATAAAAGTGGTATTTCATAAAAAAATATTGCGATTTATTCGATGATCTAAAAATGTTATTTTTCATCTACATTAGCATAATTACATCTCCACATGTTAATGTATTGTTATTTTTAATCCATCTCCCAAATTATTTTGTTGGATGCATTGTGGAATGTTCTTGGAATGTTTTTACTAAACAATATATATTTTCTACTAGTTAATTAAATAATTTTAAAAGTATGATTTTTTTGTCTTGTAATGGAAATTTTTTTCCTGAGAGATTATTATCATGTTTGGGGTCTTATATCAGACTATGATAAATAACTATATATTTTATATCGCATGAGATGATGAAGTATTATGTGAAAATGTTGATGGTAAATTTGTATATATGTTTTTTCTATGATCATTATATGGGTAGATTTGTTTGAAAGATTGTTGTATGAATGTAATGTAGGTAGATTGTTTTAAGAAAATTGTGAACTTGTTATGTGTATCATTTTATTTATGTTTTTCATGTAAAATATATACAGGAATAATTTTTCATATGTTTTTTTTAAAAGTTATCTGGTTATTTTATTTCCAAATATTTTTTATGGTTAATTTTGTCCTATATTTCCTTATCATTTTATTCATCGATCTCATTACATATTTTTAATATTTCTATAATTATTCCCATTAGATCCTATTTAATGTCTCATGATTCCTTATTTGTTTTCTATTTACATTAAATTTCCTTATATTTTTATCAATGAAAAACTATTATAGTTATATATTCATTTAATATGTTATTTAACCATACCCATGCTTTCTTTGCTGATTTTGATATTGTCAGTGATGAAATGTTGATGATTTTTTTTTATTATAGATAATTTTATATCACCTCATTAGTATTTTAAAATTTCATATTTTATGAATATTAGTGCAACTCATGATAAGTCTAAAGTAGAGTCATGTGAGGCATGATTATAGAAATGTTTTCAAATGTTCAGAAAAATATGTTGCATATGTAACATGTCCTCAAAGACAATAATCATTTTTTTTGGGAATTTTGTAGTTATTATGAGATGTTATTATTATCTTATAGAAATTATTTCAAATTAATATAGATTAAAATCCCTCTATATGAAATCTATGGTATAATTAATGTGTTTTAGCACCATCTCTGGGAGGGTGGCTCTTTGGTGCTATAAATGTTGTAATCATTTTGATATATTATTAATTGTAATTTCCCTAAAAATAGTACTTTTATTTGAGTGGTACTTAAAAAATCATTACAAATTATTTGGTGTTATATCATTTATGTTTTTTATTCAACATAGACAGTACCATTAAATTTAAAATTCCCTTTTAAAACACATATTCCATTCCAACCAATAATTACATTTGACCCTCTATAAAATAAATATATCATGAACTAAATATTATGAAATCCAAATTATAAGATTCTATAATCCCAACCTACCACATATTTTATTCATTTAATATGGTATTTTCATATGTGGGCAAGGTAGAAGGTATATTCTTGTTGAATTTATTTGATGAAGCACGATTTTTTTGGGTTGTGTGAGGGATCCTTTAAATCAATATTCACAGTGTGCCTGTGATTTATTACCATCATTATTATAAATATTTTCATCTTTTTATAAGAGAAAATATGAATATTCGAAAAAATAATAATAATGTACAATGAAAATAGAAGAAATATATATATGTATATATACTGAAAATAATGAAAAAGGGTTGATCTTCATTTATGTTCACTATAAAAATACAACTCATACAAAAGAAACACAGAAAATGTCATTATTTGGGAAATATTTTGTAAGGAATGGGAGGGATACATTCAATTTCTTAAAATGATGGGATCTAACATACCTTCTCCTAATGAGATTTAAAAATTCTCATTTTACCTCAATAATTTTTGCATATAAAACTTACCATCCTTCAAACCTTATAGAAACCTTTTAAAGGACCAATTGAGTGGTACAATTTTCATTTCCTTTAGAGAACCTTGGATATTGAAAACAATATGGTTGATCACATATAATATAGGAATGAAAAATAATTATATTAATTTTTCCAATATTGAAAATGAAAAGAAGATTATTGGTATGGTAAATCATATAATGGATTGGGTAAAAATAGAATTCCTAAAATTCGAGTGTCAGGAACAGGAAAACGAGATTTTATTATAATGTAAAAATTGATAAATTTTCAATAATAAATGAGTTAGTTATTTTCATTTATCTAGTTTCGGAATCTAAATTTTTTAGGTTGATATTATTTCTTGAATTCTTTGAAATTAACTCGTACTATAATCATTAATTATGATTGAATTGATATAGCTTATATTTTCATTATCCTTTATTTGAAAATAAATGATTTAATATCAATGAATTTATTACTTTTAGAAAAATTATACCATATTTTTGTAGATTATTTTTGTACTTTATTTTGAACATGGCCTAAAATGTGTCATTTTATGATTTTATTATTATTATTTTATTAATCGATTTAATGTCCATTATTTTAAATGATTCCTTTTATTAATGTGGGAGAGGACACACATGAAAAACATTTTGAAATTTCTGAAAATAATACAAAATGATAGTGTCATTCACTTTCTAAATTCATAAAAATGGTTTGAGATAATTATAAATCATAGGATATTCTATAAATATTTTGATAAAATATGAGTTATACAAGTTTTATTGGAAATATTACCTTTATCTTTTGGTTTAAACCCTTGGAAAACATGTCATAACCTTATCTACGGTAAGTAATTTTTATTGTTTTTAAAATTCACCCTGGACAAAAGCTAAGTTTGAATTATTAACTCATATAAATTTTTATGATTAAAAATATGGAATCAATATTTTAATAATTTAATCATTAATTCATAAAATCTATTCTAAAACTAATGCCATAGATGTGATAAAAAATAATTTTTTTCTAATAGAATTTTTATATAAGTATTAAAAATTTTATATCATAATGCAACATAAAATTGATTCTAATTACAAAAATTATATTATTAATAATATAATAGAACTAATTTTTCTTTTTAACAATTTTAATAAATATTAGATCTTTGTGAATTCTTCAAACAGAAAGGGTGCTCTTAATAAAAAATAGTATTTTCCCTATTCATTTATAAAATTAATTTATTTAGAATATTATCAAAAATTTACACTAAGTTAATTTTTTAATTTTATTTAAAAATTATTTTAATTTTGGAAAATAAATTTTATAAATTTGTAACATATATTTTTAAAATAAATGGAAAAAATGGGATTATATTTTTTTAAAAAATAATATTTAAAGTATGAAAATGATTTTATTCTTATCCCATGCTAAGAAAAATAAATTAATGAGTAAGAAATAAAATAAAATAATATATTATATATAGAATTTTTAAACTAATTTATCAATAGTATCTAATTTTATTTATTAAGATAAAATTACTTTACAATGAAAAAAATATTTTTCCAGAAAAAAACATTTATTTAAATTATAAATTTATTTTATTTTAATTTATAATCAATTTATTAATAAATAATTTATTATATTCATTCTTAAACCATATAATTTTTATTATTTATTTAGTTGGATTTATACATTAAAATATAACTATATGGTTATAAAAGAATATTATATCTTGTTTCATTAAAACATGATGTTTCATGTAATGAAACCTATCAATGAAACCAAATTCATTTGGGAAAAATATTTCATAAAATATCAAAGTGATATATTCTTCTCCCATTAGAATGAATTTATCCCGAAAAATTCCATCACAATATAGAAGCATAAGATAATAATACAAGTATAAAATAATTAATATAACTTAAATGATTCATACCTAATCTATCATGGATCATAAACATGATTCCTGGCCTAAAACATTGTTATTTGTAAATAAATGTATCATAAGATTCTAAAATCATCATAAATCTATCACGAACCATAAGATCACGTCATATAACTATTCTATCACAATATATATAGAAAACATGCTAGAGGAAAAGTTTGAAATCTAATACCTTAAAATCATTGTGTATGAGTCATCAACACTAGTTTCCCATAGTGGTCAATCACATCAATTTGGTTTCCATAATGAATCATTTACGTTGACTTGTTTCCCTTAGAAAATTAATCACATTTATTTTTTTCCTAATTACCTCGTGAAATATATTGTACTAAATTTTTTGGAGGGATATGGAATTTAGGTACCGCCCACGAAATAATTAAAACCAATAATATCATAAAAAATTTATCATATTATTGTAAAATGACATCAGAAAACATGTTGATCTTCATAAAAATTTGACAATTGATTATAGAATAACCTATGTGAAATAAATTAGTTTTACAAAAATATAATCATCATAATAAAAAACCATACAAATAAATGATAATAATAAAGGTACCATATTATTATATCCCAAGTAAAACATAATCACCACTAATGGTTATTGTTTATGATTAATATAAAATTAATAAAATGTTCATTGAAAACATTCCTGAACAAAATACATTATCCACATTGAAAATCAATTTATAAAAAATAAAAAACATCTAAATGTTAATGATAATATTTTATTTTAATTTTTTTTTGGAAATTTTAAACGCATGTTTCATGTCATTGAGTGTTCTTGATATGAAAAATTCCTTTAACGTCGTACACGTTAAAATAAAGATTCCATTTAAATTTGTGATCAAAATTCCAAACATCCTTATTTAGGAAAAAAACCAAGAATCCTTTTAGTTTTCTAAAAAAAATAAAACATTGGAAAATATTTCTTTAAAACATTTGTGGATAATAGTAAATAAAATATTTATAACATTTTTTGATTACATGTTCATGGCAGAGAAATCATTTTTTAATTAAGATAAAATAAAGTTGATTTTTATAAAAAAAAACCTATTTATGTATATTCAGTTATTAGGGAAAGGAAAATGAAAATAAAAAACATATTAATCATAAATAACTTGAGGATTAGAAAATTAATGAGTTTCTTAACATAGATATCATAATATTACATAATTTGAAACATAATCATAAACTACCATTAATGTGGTTTTACCATAAAACAGTAATAACATTGGTAAATTTTTAATACTAATACCAGTAAAAGAAATAGAATTTTATGGATAATAAAATCACCATAAATTTCATAAAAAACATCAAAAAATACATTAATGGTTATTATATACACCGCATAAAATAAACTAGCAGTAAATATGGCATGTGTCTCACAGAAAGGGAAGTCTGATGAAAATCCCTCACATGAAGTATCTACATTCTTCATACATGTTTAAACCTCTAATTTAAAAACTAATTTTATTATATATTAATTATTAGAAGATACTAACATATATTATAACATGTATTATTTATTTGTAACCTTTTTCCCTTGTTTAATAGTGATTATTTATTAAAACCAATGTTTCATGTGATAAGTGCTTCGTTTTTTCTATATATTTGGGTTTGATAGTTTTTTTTCAGTACTTTGATTATGGTTACATTATTTATAAAATTTTAATAATGATATAAATAAAATATATATAATTTATATTCCTTGTTATATTCATCCAATACTTTAGAAATGTAAAAATTGAATTACACCATTCCTAGAGATGGTAGATTGTATGTACACATGAACATTTTTCCCATTTTTTAAACAGATGGAGTGAAATAAAGGTATATGATAATTTTTTTATTATAGAATCATTCTTTATATAATTTATATAATATTAATTACATAAATTTATCCTTATTACCATACGTGATAGGAACTGATGGAAAATGAATTACATTGGTTCATGAGGTCGTAGGCCACCATACACACATTCGACAAGTTGGTTTCCCAGTTGATTAAAGAATGGATGGGTGGAAGTTATTCAATTATAATAATAAAATCTATTTATAAATGATATAATGATATTATTATAAATTAATTTTTTAATATGATTTTTCATTGCTAGAAAAATAAACAAAATAAGATGCTCAGTTAAAAATAGTACTGCTTCTTTAGACATCTAATTTAGGTTAGCACCAAAATTCTTTTTATGAGGGTTTACTAATATAACGAAGGAGAGTAGTATGTGATAAATTAATTAAGGAAGTTATTTTTAATGTTATTGGACTATGAAATAGTGGAGGGGATATGAGATAATTATTCTTTTTATAAATGTGGGAGAGGACACACTTGAAAAACATTTTTAAATTTCCCAAAAGAATAGAAAATTACACTGTCATTCCCTTTATAAATTCATAAAAATAGTTCTTAATAAGTATAAGTCATAGGACACGATAGAAATATTTTTATAAAATAAGAGTTATACATGTTTTATTGTAAATAATACTTTCCATTTTGGTTTAAACCCTTGGAAAACAAGTCGTAACCTTATATACGGTAAGTAATTTTTATTGTTTTTAAAATTCACCATGAAAAAAAACTAAGTTGGAATGATTAACTCATATTAATTTTTATGATTAAAAATATGGAATCAATTTTTTAATAATTTATTCCTTCATTGATAAAATCTATTCTGAAACTAAACCCATAGATGTAATGAAAAATCGGTTTTTCTAATAGAATATTTACATAAGTATTAAACAATTTTATATAAAAATAAAAAATAAAATTTATTCTAATAAAAAATTTGTATTAATAATAATATAATAGAACTAATTTCTATTTTTAACAATTATTAATAAATGGTGGGTCCTTGTGAATTCTATAGAATAGAAAGGGTTCTCTTAATAAAAATCAGTATTTCTCCCTATTCATTTAAAAAAAATATTTATTTAGAATATTATCTAAAATTGACACTAAGATAATTTTTACATTTTCATTTAAAATGATTTTAATTTTTTAAAATAAATTTAATAAATTTGGAAAATATATTTTTAAAATACATAGAAAAATGGGATTAAACAACTTTTAAAAAAAATAATGTTTAAAGTATGAAGATGATTTTATTCTTATCCCATGCTAAGAAAAATAAATTAATGAGTAAGAAACAAAATAATATAATATATTACATATATATTTTTTAAACTAATTTATCAATATTAACTAAATTTATTTATTAAGATAAAATTACTTTGCATTCATAAATATAGTTTTTCATAAAAAACATTTATATAAATTTTAAATGTTCTTTATTTTAATTTCTAATCAATTTATCAATAAATAATTTATTGTATTCATTCTTACACCATATAATTTTTATTATTTATTTAGTTGAATTTATACCTTAAAATTTAACTACACCATTCTATAAGAATTTTATATCATGGTTCGTTAAAACATGATGTTGCGTATAATGAAACCTATCAAGGAAACCAAATTCATTTGGGAAAAATATTTCATAAAATATCTAAGTGATACATTCTTAACCAATTAGAATGAATTTATCCCAAAAAATTCCATCACAATATGGAATCATAATATAAGAATATAAGTATGATATAATTAATATAAATTAAATGATTCATACCTAATCTATCATGGATCATAAAAATGATTCATGGCCTAAAACATTATTATTTGAAACTAAATGTATCCTAAGATTCTAAAATCATCATAAATCTATCAAGAACCATAATATCCTGTCATATAACTATTCTATCACTATATATATAGAAAACATGTTATAGGAAATGTTGGAAATCTGTGACCGTTAAATCATTTTGTATGAGTCATCAACACTAGTTTCCCATAGTGATCAATCACATAAATTTGTTTCCCATAAAAAATCATTTACATCAAATTGTTTCACTTAGAAAATTAAGTACATTTATTTTCTCCATAATTATCTCATGAAATATATTATACTGAATTTTTTGGAGAGATATAGAATTTAGCTACCACCCATAAAATAATTAAAACCACTAATATTTCTTCCATAATATCATAAAATATTTATCATATTATCATAGAATAACATTATAAAATAGTTTAATCTTTATAAACATTTGATAATTCATTATATCATAACCCATGTGAAATAAATTAGTTTTATAAAAATATAATCACCACAATAAAAAACCATACAAATAAATGATGATAATAATAGTACCATTTTATTATATCCCCAGTAAAGCATAATCAACACTAATGGTTATTTTTTTAATTAATATAAAATTATTAAAATGTTCATTGGAAACATTCCGGAAGAAAATATATTATCCACATTGAAAATCAATTTATAAATAATAAAAAATATTTAAAATTTAATGATAATAATTTATTTTAAAATTTATTTGGAAATTTTAAATGCATGTTTCCAGTCATTGAGTGTTCTTGATATGAAAAATTTCTTTAACGTAATACATGTTTAAATAAGGATTTCATTAACATTTTTGATCAAAATTCAAAACATCCTTATTCAGGAAACAAATATAATATTATTTTTAGTTTTTAGAAAAAAAAAATCAAACATGGAAAAATATTTCATTAAACAATTATTGGATAATAGTAAAAAAATCTTTATAACATTTTTAGATAACATGTTCCTGTAAGAGAAATCATTTTTTACTGAAGATAAAATAAAGCTGATTTTTATAAAAAACACTATTTATGTATATTCAGTTATTACAGAAAGGAAAATGACAATAAAAAATGTATTAATCAGAAATTACTTTAGGAAAAGAAAATTAATGAGTTTCTTAACATAGATATCATAAGATTACATTATTTGAATCAAAATCCAAAACTACCATTAATTTGGTTTTACTATAAAACCCTAAAAACATGGGAAAGTTTTTAATACTAATACCAGTGAAAGAAATATAATAGTATGGATATTTAAATCCCTATAAATTTCATAAAAACATAATAAAATACATTAATTCTTATTATATACACCACATTAAATAAACTAGAAGTAAATATGGAATGTGTCTCACGGAAAGATAAGTCTGATGAAAATCCCTTACATAAAGTCTCAACATTCATCATATATGTTTGAACCTCTGATTTAAAAAAACACTTTATTGTATATTAATTATAGGATGATAATAACATAAATTATGATATATATTATTTATTTATAACCTTTTTTAACTTTTTTAATAGTGATTATTTATTAAAACCAATGTTTTATGTGATAAGTGCTTCTTTTTTTTCTATATATTTGGGTTTGCTAGTTTTTTATGTACTTTGATTAAGGTTACATGATTTATAAAATTTTAATAATGAAATAAATAAAATAAATATTAATTATATTCATTTTTATATTCATCCAAGAGATTAGAAATATAAAAATTGAATTAACCATTCCTGAAGATGGTAGATCGTATGTACATAAGAACATTTTCCCCATTTTTTTGGACAGATTTAGTGAAATAAAGGTATATGATAATTTATGATTCTAGAATAATTTTTTATATAATTTATATAATATTAATTACATAAATTTATCCTTATTACCATCCGTTTAAAAATAAATCAAAAAATGTATCAAATCACTCCATGGGGGAGATAGTCCACGCATAAGCATGAGTGACATTATCATTTTCCAACAGATTGAAAAGTAAGAATGTAGACATGATATTATAGTTATATAAGTATAATAATTTCATTAATGTCACATATATATGAACATACAAATTAAATACAAAATTATATATATCCATGAGAGGAAATGATTAAAAATGAGTTACATCGGTTTACGAGGTCGTAGTCCTCCAAACCCACATTCGACAATTTTGTTTCCCATTTGATTGAAGAATGGATGGGTAGAAGTTATTCATTTATAATAATAATATCTATTTATAAATTATATTATTATATTATTATATATTAATTTTTTAATGTTATTTTTCCTTGCTAGAAAAAGAAAAAAAATAAGATGCTCGGTTAAAAATGGTACTTCTTCTTTACACAACTGATTTAGGTTTGCATCAAAATCCTTTTTAGGGGGGTTTACTAATAAAACCAAGGACACTAGTCTTTGATAAATTAATTAAGGAAGTTATTTTTCATGTTATTAGACTTTGAAACAGTTGATGGGATAGGAGATAACGATTCCTTTTATAAATGTGGGAGAAGACACACTTAAAAAACATTTTGAAATTTCCCAAAAGAATACAAAATGACATTATCATTCCCTTTATAAATTTATAAAAATAGTTTTAGATAAGTATAATTCATAGGATATGTTATAAATATTTTGATAAAATAATAGTTCTACATGTTTAATTGTAAATCATACCATTCTCTTTTGGTTTAAACACTTGGAAAATATGTCATAACCTTATCTATGGTAAGTAATTTTTGTTATTTTTAAAATTCACCATAGACAGAAACTAAGTTGGAATTATTAAATCATAGTAATTTTTATGATTAAAAATATGTAATCAATTTTTTAATAATTTTTTCATTAATTGATAAAATCTATTCTAAAACTAAATCCATTGATGTGATGAAAAATCGGTTTTTCTAATAGAATGTTTACATAAGTATTAAACAATTTTTTATCAAAATGCAACAAAATACTGATTCTAATAAAAAATATTGTATTAATAATAATATAATAGAACTAATTTTTCATTTTAAACATTTTTAATAAATGGTGGATCCTTTTGAATTCTTCAAACAGAAAGGGTGCTCTTAATAAAAATTAGTATTTCTCACTATTCATTTAAAAAATTAATTTATTCAGAATATTATCAAAAATTGACACTAAGATAATTTTTACATTTTCATTAAAAATAATTTTAATTTTTTAAAATAAATTTTATAAATTTGGAAAAAATATTTTTAAAATACATAGAAAAATGGGATTAAACAACTTTTATTAAAAAAAATTTAAAGTATGAAAATGATTTTATTCTTATCCCATGTTAAGAAAAATAAATTAATGAGTAAGAAACAAAATAATATAATATATTATATATAGATTTTTTAAACTAATTTATCAATTGTAATAAAATTTATTTATTTATATATAATTACTTTTCATTCATAAAAATAGTTTTTCAAAAAAAATTATTTATATTTTAAATGTTTATTATTTTAATCTATAATCAATTTGTTAATAAATAATTTATTGAATTCATTCTTAAACCATATTATTTTTAATGTTTATTTATTTGGATTTATACCATAAAATTTAACTACATGGTTATAAAAGAATATTATATCATGGTTCGTTAAAACATGATGTTTCATGTAATAAAACCTATCAAGGAAACCAAATTTATTTGCGAAAAATATTTCATGAAATATCAAAGTGATACATTCTTCCCCCATTATAATGAGTTTATCACAAAACATTACATCACAATATGGAAGCATAAGATAAGAATACAAGTATGAGATAATTAATATAACTTAAATGATTCGTACCTAATCTATCATGGATCAAAAACATGATTCATGGCCTAAAACATTATTATTTGAAAATAAATGTATCATAAGATTCTAAAATCATCATAAATCTATAACGAACGTTAAATCATGTCATATAACTATTATATCACTATATATATATAATCTTATTGGAAATGTTTGAAATCTAAGACCATCACATCATTGTGTATGAGTCATCAACAATAGTTTCCCTTAGTGGTCAATTACATAAATTGTTTTCCCATAACAAATCATTTACGTTGACTGGTTTTTCTTAGAAAATTAAGCACATTTATTTTTTTCCATAATTATCTAGTGAAATATATTGTACTAAATGTTTTGGAGGGATATAGAATTTAGGTACCACCCATAAAATAATTAAAACCACTAATATTTGTTCCATATTATCATAAAACATTTATCATATTATCATAGAATAACATAGGAAAATAGGTTGATCTTCATAAACATTTGACAATTCAATATAGCATAACCCTTGTGAAATAAATGAGTTTTATAAAAATATAATCACCATAATAAAAAACCAAACAAATAAATGATAATAAAAATGGTACCATTTTATTATATCTCCAGTAAAAAATAATCACCCATAATAGTTATTGTTTATGATTATTATAAAATTAATAAAATGTTCATTGAAAACATTCATAAAGAAAATACATTATCCACATTGAAAATAAATTTATAAAAAATAAAAAGATTTTAAATTTTAATGATAATATTTTATTTTAAAATTTATTTGGAAATTTTAAATGCATGTTTCAAGTCATTGAGTTTTCTTGATATGAAAAGTTCCTTTAACGTTGTACAAGTTAAAACAAGGATTCCATTTAAATTTTTTATGAAAATTCAAAACATCCTTATTCAGGAAAAAAAAAAGGATCATTTTAGTTTTTAGAAAATAAATAAAACATGGGAAAATATTTCTTTAAAAAATTATTGGATAATATTAAAAACAATCTTTATAACATTTTTAGATAACATGTTCATATAATAGAAATCATTTTTTACCGAAGATAAAAAATGTTAATTTTTATAAAAAACACTATTTATGTATATTCAGTTATTATGGAAAGGAAAATGAATATAAAAAACATATTAATCATAAATAAGTTTAGGATAAGAAAATTAATCAGTTTATTAAAATAGATTTCATAATATTACGTTATTTGAAACATAATCCTAAACTACTATTAATGTGGTTTTACCCTAAAACACTACCAACTTTGGTAAATCATTAATACTATAAATATAATTGTATGGATATTAAAATCCCTATAAAGTCAATAAAAACATCATAAAATATATTAATGGTTATTATATACACCACATAAAATAAACTAGTAGTAAATATGGCATGTGTCTCATGGAAAGAGAAGTCTGATGAAAATCCATTATATGAAGCCTCAACATTCTTCATACATGTTTGAACCTCTGATTTAGAAAAATATGTTTATGAGATATTAATTATAGGAAGATACTAACCTATATAATCACATATTTTATTTATTTATAACATTTTTTCACTTGTTTAATAGTGATTCTTTATTAAAACCAATATTTCATGTGATAAGTGCTTCGTTTTTTCTATATATTTGGGTTTGATAGTTTCTTTTATATACTTTGATTATGGTTTCATGATTTATAAAATTTTAATAATGATATAAATTAAATATATATTAATTATATTAATTTTTATATTCATCGAAGACATTATGAATATAAAAATTTAATTACACAATTCCTAGAGATGGTAGACCGTATGTACACATGAACATTTTCCCCATATTTTAGATTTATGGAGTGAAATAATGGTATATGATAATTTATGATTATAGAATCACTTTTTATATAATTTATATAATATTAATTACATAAATTTATCCTTATTACCGTCATTGTAATAATAAATCAAAAAATGTATCAAATCACTCCGTGGGGGACATAGTCCACGCGCACACGTGAGTGACATTATCATTTTCCAACTGATTGAAAGTCAGAAGGAAGACATGATATTATAATTATATAAGTATAATAATTTCATCAAGGTCACATATATATTCACACATACATTAAATAAAAAATTATATATATCCATGAGAGGAACTGATGGAAAATGAATTACATCGGTTCACGAGGCCGTAGTCCACCATAAACACATTCGACAAATTTTTTTCCCATTTGATTGAAGAATGGATGGGTAGAAGTTATTAAATTACAATAATAAAATATATTTATCAATTATATAATGATATTATTATATTTTAATTTTTATATATGATTTTTCATTGCTGGAAAAAGAAACAAAATAAGATGCTTGGTTAAAAACAGTACTTCTTCTTTAGACAACTGATTTAGGTTAGCACCAAAATCCTTTTTAAGAGGGTTTACTAATAAAACCAAGGACACTACTATATGAAAAATTGATTAAGGAAATTTTTTTTCAAGTTATTTGACAATGAAACAGTGCATTGGATATGAGATAATAATTCCTTTTATAAATGTGGGAGAGGATACACTTGAAAAACATATTGAAATTTCCCAAAAGAATACAAAATGATAGTGTCATTCCATTTATAAATTCATCAAAATTGTTTTAGATAACTATAATTCATAGGATATTCTAGAAATATTTTGATAAAATAGGAGTTATACATGTTTAATTTTAACTCATACCTTTCTCTTTTGGTTTAACCCCTAGGAAAACATGTCGTAACCTTATCTACAGTAAATAATTTTTATTATTTTTAAAATTCACCAAAGAAAAAATAATAATTTGAAATTATTAAATCATATTAATTTTTATGATGAAAAATATAGATTCAATTTTTTAAAAATATATTCATTAATTGATAAAATCTATTCTAAAACTAAACCCATAGATGTGATGAAAAATCAGTTTTTCTAATAGAATGATTACATAAGTATTAAAAAATTTGATATCAAAATGAAACATAAAATTGATTCTAATAAAAAATTGTATTAATAATATTATAATAGAAATAATTTTTCTTTTTAAACATTTTTAATAAATGGTGGATCTTTGTGAATTCTTCAAACATAAAGGGTGCTCTTATTAAAAATTAGTATTTTTCACTATTTGTTTAAAAAATTAAATTATTTAGAATATTATCAAAAACTAACACTAATATAATGTTTACATTTTCATTAAAAATGATTTTAATTTTTTAAAATAAATTTTATAAATTTGGAAAATATATTTTTAAAATATATAGAAAAATGGGATTAAATAACTTTTTTAAAAAATAATGTTTAAAGTATGAAAATGATTTTATTCTTATCCCATGATAAGAAAAATAAATTAATGAGTAAGAAATAAAATATCATATTATGTTATATATAGATTTTTTAAACTAATTTATCAATAGTAAGTAAATTTATTTATTAAGATAAAATTACTTTCCATTCATAAAAATATTTTTTCAGAAAAAAAAATTATTTAAATTTTAAATGTTTTTTATTTTAATTTATAAAAAATTTATTAATAAATAATTTGTTGTATTCATTTTTAAAAAATATATTTTTTATTATTTATTTAGTTGGATTTATACCTTAAAATTTAACTACATTCTTATAAAAGAATATTATATCATGGTTCGTTGAAACATGATGTTGCATGTAATGAAACATATCAAGGAAATTACATTCATTTGGGAAAAATATTTCATAAAATATCTAAGTAATACATTCTTCTCCCATTAGAATGAATTTATCCCAAAAAATTACATCACAATTTGGAAGGATAAGATAAGAATACAAGTATGAGATAATTAATTTAACTTAAATAATTCATTCCAAATCTATCATCGATTATAAACATGATTCAAGGTCTAAAACATTATTATTTGAAAATAAATGTATCATAAGATTCTAAAATCATCATAAATATATCACGAACCATTAGATCATGTCCTATAACTATTTTATCAATATATATATAATACATGTTATAGTAAATGTTTTAAATCTATGACCTTAAAACCATTTTGTATGAGTCATCAACACTAGTTTCCATAGTGGTCAATCACATCAATTTATTTCCCAAAACAAGTAATTTCTGTTGACTTATTTCCCTTATAAAATTAGGCACAATTATTTTTTCCATAATTATCTTGTGAAATATATTTTACTCAATTTGTTAGAGGGATATAAAATTTTGGTACCACCCATTAAATAATTTAAACCACTAATATTTGTTCCATAATATCATAAAACATTTATCATATTATCGTAGAATAACATCGGAATATAGGTTGATCTTCATAAACATTTGACAATTCTTTATTGAATAACCCATGTGAAATAAATGAGTTTTCTAAAAATATAATCACCAAAATAAAAATCCATAAAAATAAATTATAATAATAATGGTACCATTTTATTATATCCCTAGTAAAACATAATGACCACTAATGGTTATTGTTTATGATTAATATAAAATTAATAAAATGTTCATTGAAAATATTCCTAATGAAAATTCATTATCCACATTAAAAATCAATTTATAAAAAATAAAAAACATTTAAATGTTAATGAGAATATATTATTTTAAAATTTACTTGGAAATTTTAAATGCATGTTTAAGTCATTGAGTGTTCTTGATATGAAAAATTCCTTTAACGTCATACACATTAAATATAACGACCCATACTTTACATACATGTTTATTACTTCAAAAATTGAAGCATACTTATTACAACATATAACAGAACCATGAAAAGAAGGTATAGGTATACTATCTTTAGAAACTGGGAAACATAAACAACTGGTTCATAAAATCAACTACATTGTCTCCCGTTTATTTCATCATATCTAGAGTCCCTTTTTGGCATATCCTACTTAATAACCTTCTTCTTGTCCTGGGGAAAATAAAACATACAAAAGGGTGAGCTCAAATGCTTAGTAAGGGTAAACAAAAGAAATATCAGTCATATCATATACATAAGAACATAACACTTTGAAAATCTTAACATGCAGAAGAGGTCATAATATCATGTCCGGGATAAATCATAGTAATGATATGGAATCCCAAATAATCATAACTTAAAACATGAAACATTGTGGCATAAACACATAATAATAGAAAAACATTTCATATTAGTCAAGGCTCATTTCCAAGACCATCATAGAGGACAAAGTCCATTACTGAACCGAGTTCACTCCTCATTCATGTCTTGTATCACTGAACCGGTTTAACATGTCGTTCCAGCCATGTCTATCTCATAAGATATAAATCTCTACCCAATGCATTGGAGGGAGATATAGGTCTCACCCATCTCATAATGAAACCATTCTTATGTGTGCCATAAAATCATAAATCATACATCATAGCATAACCCATGTAATAAAAATGGGATTCTTAAACATCGTGCCATCATAACATAACCCATATAAGATAAAGACATCATAAAAGTAATTCCATCATAAATCAATCAAATAAATGT
Organism: Viscum album; assembly: GCA_963277665.1. Taxonomy (NCBI): domain Eukaryota; kingdom Viridiplantae; phylum Streptophyta; class Magnoliopsida; order Santalales; family Viscaceae; genus Viscum; species Viscum album. The sequence goes on from OY728158.1 coordinate 467,034,223, forward strand.
AAAAATATGGATAGAAACAGTACCCTATTTTATCTTAGATAGAAAATTTTTTTGATAAAACAATTGAACTCCATTCTTGAGGAAAATATCCTTTCTACTTCAAAAACATTTTTCCTTTATTAACATGTCATTAAATTTTAAACTAAAAGAATTTGATTAAAAATAAACTTGAAAACATTTAAAGGAAGCTTCTTGGAAATAATTTTCTAAAAATACATTCATGCCGTATAAGTTAAAAAAACATTCTTCTCGTACTTTGGCCAGAAAAGTCAAAAAGTACCTCGTACGAAAACAGACAAAAGAATCCTTTCATATCTTTTACTAAAAACTCACCAAAGGGTAAAATTGGATTTAAACAATTTTTGGAGGATGGAAATATTATTACATATTGAGGAATCATGGATGTGGATGATAAAATACACCTTAGTAAATACCAAAGTACAAACAATCTCAAATAAAAATTAGATTGTGAAAATTTCCCTTACCTTAGGTCTGATATGCTTCGTATGAATCCGAACCTCCGGTAATATGGTTTAAATAATGTTAATTGACTTATTACAGAATCATATTCATTTTTATGATATCATATATGGTCATATTTGTATCTTCTTAGTAGTAATATTTCATTTCTACTTGTTATTCGGGTGTTTATTGCTTTATGTTCTTATGCATGTTTTGTCGAATAAATTCTTATTCCTCTTTATAGGATATAGATATATCATTTATAGAATTTTATTAGTGTAATATAAATCATATTAATTAATTCATTTCATTTATATAATCATTATTCAACTAAGATCATATAGAACGAGTTGCATCACATCATGGAGATGGTAGGCTGTACGTACGCACGAGCGATGATATCGTTCCCATGATCATGGAATTGTATTGAAGTGTATGTATAATATTTCAGAATCAATAACACTTTAAAATAATAATATATAGTTATTTATTTAAACCATTATACCCATCCAAGTATGCTGGGGGTGGAAAACATATTCCACCACAGCGTGGAGACGGTATTCCGTGCATAAGCACGCGCGGTAATTTTGTTTTTCGTAGCATGGATAAGAGGTGAAATAAGGTTCTTTAATATTTATAATAACATATCCGTATATGAGGGATACTGATGTTATTAACTCATAATGAAACAACTAATTAATAGTGAGTAGAAGAAGAATGGAACTTGAAGAAAACGGTAGAAGGTATTACCTCTTCTTCGAAGTCCCTACTTTAAACTTTCTCATAGGGAACTAGAGTTGGACTTTTGAGAAGACCAGTACCTCTAGTAGGTTTATAAGGAAGTGGGGAAGTGACATGGGAAGGGGTTGGCTAAGATTTAAGGCTCAAAGTGGTGTGAGGAGGAGATAGAGGAGGTGCCCTTTTATAAGGGAGGAGAGAGGCACCTTTGGAAAGTGTGAAAATATTATTTTATTATAAACCTACCCTAGGTTTCAAAAGGTTCAAAAATCATTAAAGATAAATATAAGAAGACTCATGGTTGAAATAAAATTATGCAATCAGAATTTTCCATGTTTTGGAAAATATTTTAATCATTATGATCTTATTTATTTAAATCATTTATTAATGAGGTAAATACTGCATCATTATTGTGTCATAAATAATTTAATTTATATGATGTCTAAAAATTATAAAAAAATATCACCATGTAGGAAATATTTTTAGCTTTCAAATGAATATTTATAGTCGAAAATATAATTTATATAACCCCTTATAAAAATTAATTACTAAATAATTTTTTTATTGTCAATTTTCTCTTTACATTAAATTAATTAATCCAAATCGTCATTATCACTACCAAGTGGCTCAATGTGGTCCTCAAATAGACCCAAGGATTCCCATGGTTGGACAATACTCATACAATAAGGTTAGGATAAGTGTCAAGGTAATTTTAAATTATTATAACATTCTTTTAACCTTGAATTACCATATTTACCTTTAACCACAGTAAATAAAATTTACCGTAGTTACTATTCATAATCTCAGAAAAAAGTAACTTTTTAACATAATTTGGACCCACTAAATCCAAATATGGAATCCATTTTTCAAAATTCAAAACACAGAAGTTTCAGTAATTAATTTAAAATTAATCCCATTGTTAAGCAAACAGGTTTTTAAATTTAAAAACATTGCCAAAGATTGAAATGTTTTTACCTATGAATTCAATGTAAAATTAATGATAATTAGATAAATTATATTAAATGGTAAAAATATATTCTATTTATACTTTAAAACCATTAAATATTATAATTTAACCATATAAAGCATTGCGATGAAAAAAGTTGTTTTTAATTAAAATATAGCATGTTTTTACGATTCATTAAAATATGAAAGTTATCAGAATAATATGAACTATTTATCCAAAGTAAATTTTTATATCCTGATTCTAAAAAACAATTATATTTTGTCAAATTGAACTTATAAACATGTCAAAAACTATATTTAAAGTGGGTGCTCCATTAAAAGGCGGCAAAATTGCATTTTTTTTTAAAATACTTATTTTACCCGAAAAAAATATTATGTTCTCATAAAATGTTATAGAAAATATGTAAGATGAATAATAAGGTTATAAAATTTAAAATTCAGTTAATACTATTTATAAAGGCTAGTTTATAAATTTATATTAATATATCGTTGCTTAGTGGAACTCGGTATTGCATGCTACACACGCTATCGAGGAAGGTTGTGATTGCATGTAACGCAAGCCAAGCTAGTGTTGTGTGCCATGAAAGATTCCATTAATGTTGTGTAAAACATAAGACATAAAAAATACTTCTCATAAAATATCATGGTGTTACATTATACCCCACTAAAAATGAATTTCTCCCTCAAAATTCGTCACTACGAAACAAACAGATGAGGATACCTCTCCCTCATCATATCCTCAAGATCCCATGTAGCTTCTTCTAGTTGGTGGTTCCTCCATAAAACATTCATCAAGTGAGTGGTCTTGTTCCGTAGAACGTTTTGGCTACGATCTAGAATCTCTATCGGTTTTTCTTCATAATAAATATCTTGCTCCAGTGGTACAGCTTTTGAGCTTAGTACATGTGGAGGATCAGGTATGTACTTTCTCAGGCGAGATACATAGAACACATCATGAACTTGAGAGAGATTCTTGGGAAGCGCCAATCGATAAGCTACCTTCCCAACATGATCCAGTATTTCAAAAGGACCGATATACCTAGGGCACTACTTTTCCTTTTTCCCAAATCTCATTACTCTCTTCCATGGAGATATTTGTAAGAACACTTTATCACCCACTTAAAACTATAGGTCTTTTCTTTGGATGTTGGCATAAATTTTTTGTCGACTCTGAGCTGCTCTTATGTGTTGTTGAATAGATCGGACTTTTTCTGCTATCTCATCAACAATATCAGGTCCTAATAGCTTTCTTTCCCCAACTTCATCCCAGCAAGTTGGAGTTCTGCATTTCTTTCCATAGAGAGCTTCATAAGGAGCCATCTGAATACTAGAGTGAAAGCTATTATTATAGGAAAATTCCACCAAAGGTAGGTGTTTATCCTAAACACCTTTGAAATCCATAGAGAAAGCTCTTAACATGTCTTCTAGAGTTTGAATTGTCTTCTCAGACTGACCGTCTATTTGAGGATGATAAGTAGTGCTTAAACTGAAATCTGTCTCTAGAGTATGCTGAAGACTTCTCCAGAACATCAAGGTAAACCTCGGATCCCGGTTAGATATAATGGAAAGTGGTATTCCTTGCAATCCTAACACTTCCTTTACATATATCCTGGCCAGCTGATCCAGAGAGAAGTCTTCCCTAATTGTAATGAAGTTTTCCTACTTCGTAAGATGATCAACTATAATCCAGATAGAATTATTTCTTTTGGATGTTTTAGGAAGTCTAGTGACAAATTCCATAGTGATGTTTTCCCATTTCCATTCAGGTATGGGTAATGGTTGTAACATCCCCTTATACTTCTGTCTCTCAACTTTAACGTGCTGACAAACCAAGCATCGAGAGACATATTCAGCGACATCTCTTTTCATGTCATCCCACCCGAAGTAATCTTTCAAGTGCCTATACATCCTCTTTCTTCCCGGATAAATAGACAATGAAGAACTATGAGCTTCATCCAGCAGCTCCTTCTTTAATTTTGGTATGGGAGGAAGACAACCCCGATTTCTGAACTTTATTATCCCATAAAAATCATGGTTGAATTCAAGAACATTTCTCACCTTCTTTTGTAACTCTACATCTTATTTTTGTGCCTCTTTAATATTCACATGTATAGATGGTTGAACATTAATTTGAGAAAGATAATATTTTTCCCCTTCCATTATAATTCCAAGATCCATCCTTTGTAAATCCATAAATATCAGATCTTTTTTGATCCTCATCATGGATAAGCTAGCATGGTCTTGTCGACTTAATGCGTCTGCCACCTTGTTTTCTTTCATAGGGTGGTAATAAATTTGGAAGCTGTAATCATTAATCATCTCCAAACATCTTCATTGGCACGTATTCAGCTCCTTTTGTGTGAAAATATACATTAAACTTTTGTGATCAGTATAAACATCACACCTTTCACCATAAAGATAATTCCTCCATATCTTTAATGAAAAGGTTACCACAGATAACTCCAAATCATGAGTTGGGTAATTTTTCTCATGAATTTTCAACCGTCGTGAGGCATAAGCTATCACCATATCGTTTTTATGAGAAAACACCCCAATCCATTCTTGGACGTGTCACTGTAGATCACAAACCATTCTCCACTACAAGGCAGTGTGAGCACAGGTCCACTAGATAACCTTCTTTTCAATTCCTTGAAATTTTCTTCACACTCCTCCATCCACATGAACTTAACTCCTTTTCGAGTCAACCTGGTGAGTGGATTAGATAATCATGAAAAATATTTCACAAATCATCGATAATATCCAGCCAAACCAAGAAAACTTCGAAACTCAATTATTGTTTTTGGTCTCGACCATCTTTTGATAACCTTTGTTTTTGCTGGATCCACAGATATCCCCTCTTTTTAGATTATGTGACCCAAAAATGAAACTTTTTGAAGCCAAAATTTACACTTGGTAAATTTGGCATAAATCTTCTCCTTTATCAAGGTCTTCAATACAATTCTCAAGTGATCTTCATGTTCTTCCTTGCTCTTTGAATAGACAAGAATATCATCTATAAAGACTACCAGAAACTGATCAAGACAGTCTCTAAAGACTCTATTCATCAGATCCATGAAGATAGCAGGGGCATTAGTAAGACCAAAAGGCATCACTATAAATTCATAGTGTCCATACCTTGTATGGAAAGCTATCTTTTGTATATCCTCCCTTTTAACCCTTAATTGATGATACCCTGAAAGAAGATCAATCTTGGAAATGTATTGAGCTATCAGCAATTGGTCAAATAATTCATCAATGCGCGGGAGAGTATATTTTTTCTTGATCGTGATCTTGTTAAGTTCTCGATAATCAATGTAGAGTCTCATTGATCCATCTTTCTTCTTAATAAACAGAACAGGTGCTCCGCAAGGTGATGCATTAAGGCGTATGAATCCTTTATCAAGATTCTCTTGTAGTTGCTTCTTCAATTCCTGCAACTCAATTGTTGCAATTCTATAAGGTGTCTTTGAAATAGGTAAATCACCCGGTACGAGTTCTATTGAAAACTCAACATCATGATTTGGTGGAAGACCATGAAATTCCTCCGAAAAGACATCATCAAACTCTTGTACAATGGGAATATTCTTAATCATGAGTTTCTCACCAACCATTTGAGATAAATAACATTCATTTAGTGGAATCAAGACCCATAAGATAAAATAAATTTCCATTGGAAGGTTATTTTCATCCTTGCATCGATAGACGATCATAGAATGATCTGGAATATGAAATGTGACTTCCCTTATTTGGAAATTGATATGATCTCCATATAAAGAAAGCCAATCCATGCCAAGAATCACATCAAATTCCACTATAGGAAGGATCACAATATTTGCAGGAAGCACTTTCCCACAAACCTCAATCGAAGAAGAATTGTAAACTTTTGATGCGACTGTTGTTCCATTAGGAGTTGTCACAGCTAACTCAATATCTAATTGTTGAGGTAATACGACGATACCCTTAGAAAATTATTCAGAAATAAAAGAGTGGGTGGATCCAGAATCAAATAAAATATTTGCTACTTTAGAGTGGATGGTAAGTGTACCTTTCACCACTTCGTTATCGTACTCCACATCGCCGATAGTAATTGCATGTGACTTTCCTTTGTCTTTGGCCTTAAGAGTTTTTTTACGTCGATCATCATCAACAACCCTTGGATTTGGGAATTTATTGGCATAATTCCCCATCTCCTTGTACTTGAAGCAATGAAGAGTAGGAGCTTCATTCTGTGTATCCCTTTCTTTGTTCGCATCATTAGACATCTTCTTACCATTAATTTAACATTAAACGGCCCGATGACCTTCTTTTACACACTTAAAACATTTTACTGTCCCTTTAAGACAATTCCCTCCATGTTTCTTTCCACAATTTGAGCATAAAGGAAAACTCATCTTCTTTTCAGTGTGGTCTTTAGATTTTCCTTTGAATTCCATTTTCCTCTTCTTATCAAACCCATATGACTGATGGGTTACTACAATCTCTATCTCAACCTTGAGAGCACATCAAACAATTTCCTCGTAGCTATTGAATTCCCTTATGGCTAATGCCCTTCGAAGACTTGGTTTTAAGCCACCAAAGAATCGATCAATTTTACTCTCAGGTTGGATAATATTTCTGAAAGCGTACCTTGCATGTCTTGTAAAATTAGCTTTGTAGGTAGCAATTGATTAATCATCCTATTTCTTCAGTTCAAGAATCTCCTTCTCCATATTTGTTGAAGAATACGAGGGAAGTACTTATTAAAAAATAAGTTCTTGAACTCGCCCAATTCCATGGACTCAATTTCACCTCTTTGCCTCGTATTCTTGATAAGATACCACCATTGATCAACATCACCTTCCAAATGATACACTACTAAGATGAATTTTTCATGTTCAGAACATTGTAGAACTGAAAATATCTTTTCAGTGGACCTAATCCATTATTCAGCCACTAATGGATCAGAAGACCCGCTGAATGAAGTTGGATGTTGCCTCATGAAGGATTCAACATAATGTTTCTCCTTCCTTTGTTCGTTTGGAAGTCCTTCATGGTTCATATCTTAAGAAAGTTCTATGAGCATGGCTATAAGATTTTTCATTCCAACTCCCATAATGTTTGGTTGCTCAGGGGGATAATCATTGCATTGCCCGTCACATTCAGCATTAACACGGTTCTTTTGGGTTCCAGCCACTTACTAAAACCAATAAGCATGGTGTGAAAAATACTAAACATAATATTAAAACCACATAATCAGGAATAAAATTTTACACTTAAGGTCTTATCATAGGATATTTATGGCCATTTCTAAAACACAAATATTGTGTTCTATGCTTAGACTTATCCTTAGGGTTCTTACTAAGGCTTTCATATACTAGTTTCCAAAGGTTCACTATACCTTTCCTCTAATACAAACTATAACGACCCATACTTTACATACATGGTTATTACATCAAAAACTTAAGCATAATTATTAAAACATATAACAAAACCATGAAAGTACCATATAGATATAGTGTCTTTAGAAACTGGGAATCATAAACAACTGGTTCATAAATTCAACTACATTGTCTCCTGTTTATTTCATCATATCTAGAGTACCTTTTTTGAATATCCTACCTAATAACCTTATTCCTGACTTGGGGAAAAGAAAACATAAAAAAGGGTGTGCTCAAATGCTCAGTAAGGGTAAACAAAAGAAATATCAGTCATATCATATTCATAAGAAATAAGATTTTGAAAATCGTAACGTGCAAAAGAGGTCATAATATCATGTCATGGGATAAATCATAGTAATGAAAATTAATCCCAAATTATCATAACTTAAAACATGAAACTTTTTTGGAATAAACAAATCATCATAGAAAATCATTTCATATTAGTCAAGGCTCATTGCCAAGACCATCATAGAGGAAAAAAGTCCATTACTGAACCGAGTTCACTCCTCATTCCAGTCCTGTATCACTGAACCGGTTTAACTTGCCGTTCCAGCCATGTCTATCTCATGAGATATAAATCTTTACCCAATGAATTGGAGGGATATATAGGTCCCACCCATCTCATAATGAAACCATTCTTATGTGTGCCACAAAATCATAAATCATACATCATAGCATAACCCATGTAATAAAAATGGGATTCTTAAACATCATGCCATCATAACATTAACCATATACTATAAAAGGACATCATAAAATTAATTCCATCATAAAACAATCAAATCAATGTAAAAATAGGGATAGAAACAGAACCCTATTTTATGATAGATGGAAAAAAAAATTGATAAAACACTTGAACTCCATTCTTGAGGAAAATATCCTTTCTACTTCAAAAACATTTTTCCTTTCTTAACATGTCATTCAATTTTAAAATAAAAGAAGTTGATTAAAAATAAACATGTAAACTTGTAAAGGAAGAATCTTGGAAATAATTTTCTAAGTATCCATTCATTCCGTATAAGTTAAAAAAAACATTCTTCTCATACTTTGGCTGGAAAAGTAAAAAATGCACCTCGTACGGAAAACGACAAAAGATTCCTTTCATATCTTTTACTAAAAACTCACCGAAGGGTAAAATTGGATTTAAAAAATTGTAGGAGGATGGAAATAATATTACATATTCAGGAAACATGGATGTGGATGATAAAATATACCCCAGTAAATACCAAAGTACAAACAATCTCGGATAAAAATGAGTTTGCGAGATTTTCCCTTACCTTAGGTCCGATATGCTTCGTATGAATCCAAAACTCCTGTAATATGGTTTAAATAATGTTAATTGACTTATTACAGAATCATATTCATTGATTTGATATCATATATGGTCATATTTGTATCTTTTTAGTAGTAATATTTCATCTCTACTTGTTATTCGGGTGTTTATTGCTTTATGTTCTTATGCATGTTTTGTCAAATAAATTCTTATTCCTATTTATAGGATATAGATACATCATTTACAGAATGGTATTAGGGTAATATATATCATATTCATTCATTCATTTCATTTATATAATCATTATTCAATGAAGATCATATACAACGAGTCGCATCACATCGTGGAGACGGTAGGCCATACGTACGCACGAGCGATGATATTGTTCCCATGATCGTGGAATTGTATTGAATTGTATGTATAATATTTAAGAATCAATAACACTTTAAAATAATCATATATAGTGGTTTATTTACACCATTATACCCATCCAAGTAAGATGGTGGTGGAAAACATATTACACCACGGCGTGGAGACGGTATTCCATACGTAAGCACGCGCGGTGATTTTGGTTACCGTAGGATGGATAAGAGGTGAAATATGGTTGTTTTATATTTATACTAACATATCAGTATATGAGGGATACTGATTTTATTACCTCATAATGAAATAACTAATTAAGAGGGAGTAGAAAAAGAATGGAACTTGATGAAAACGGTAGAAGGTATTACCTCTTCTTTGAAGTGCCTCTTTAAACTTTCTCTTAGGGCACTAGAGTTGGGCTTTTGAGAAAACCAGTACCTCTAGTATCTTTATAAGGAAGTGGGGATGTGAAATTGTCAGGGTTTGGCCAATATTGAAGGATCAAAGTTGTGTGAGGAGGAGAGGGAGGAGGTTCCCTTTTATAAGGGAGGAGAGGGGCACCTTTGGAAAGTGTGAAAATATTATTTTATTATTAACTTATCTTCGGTTTCAAAAGGTCCAAAAATCATTAAAGATGAAGATAAGATGAATTATGGTCGAAATAGAATCATCCAATCATAATTGGACATTTTTTGCAAAATATATTAGTCATTATAATCTTATTTATTTATATCATTTATTAATGAGGTAAATACTGCATCATTATTGTGTCATAAATAATTTAATTTATATGATGTCTAAAAATTATAAAAAAAATCATCATGTAGGAAATATTTTTATATTTCCAGTGAATTTTTATAGTCGAAAATATAATTTATATAACCCCTTATAAAAATTAATTACTAAAAGATTTTTGTTAATTTCAATTTTGTCTTTACATTAAATTAATTAATCCAAATTGTCATTATCACTACCAAGTGGCTCAATGGGGTCCCAAAATCGACCCAATGATTCCCATGGTCTTCCAATACTCATGAAATAATGTTAGGGAAAGTTTAAAGGTAATTTTTAATTATTATATCATTATTTTAACCTTGAATTACGCTATTTACCTTTAACCGCAGTAAATAAAAATCACCGTAGTTGCTATTCATAATCTCAAAAAAAAAGTAACCTATTAACATAATCTGGACCCACTGAATCCAAATATGGAATCAATTTTTTCAAAATTCAAAGCACAGAAGTTGAAGTAATTAATTTAAAATTATTCTAGTTGTTAAGCAAACTGGTTTTTAATAGTTAAAACATTGCCAAAGATTGGAATGTTTTTACCTATGAATTAAATGTAAAATTAATGCTAATGATATAAATTATATTAAATGGTAAAAATATATTCTATTTATACTTTGAAACCATTAAATATTATAATTTAACCATATAAAGCATTGTGATGAAGAGAGCTATTTTTAATTAAAATAGAGCGTGTTTTGACTATTCATTAAAATATGAAAGTTATCAGAATAATATGAAACATTTATCCAAAGTAAATTTTTATATCCTAATTCTAAAGAAAAATTATATCCTGTCAAATTGAACTTATAAACTTGTAAAAAACTATATTTAATGTGGTTGTTCCATCAAAAGGAAGCAAAACTGCAATTTTTTTAAAAATACTTATTTTACCAGAAAAATTTATTTTATTCTCATAACATGTTCTAGAAAATATGTAAGATGAATAATAATGTTATAAAATTTAAAATTAAGTTAATAATATTCATAACGGCTAGTTTATAATATTATATTAATATATCATTGTTTAGTGAAACTCGGTATTGCGTACTACACACGCTATCGTGGAAGGTCGTGATTGCGTGTAACACAAGCCAAGCTAGTGTTGTGTGCCATGAATGATTCCTTTGATTTTGCGTACAACATAAGATTTAAAAAAAATAATTCTCATAAAATATCAGGGTGTTACATTAAAACAAGGATTCCATTTAAATTTTTGATCAAAATTCCAAAAATCCTTATTCAGGAAAAAAAGAAGAATTCTTTTAGTTTTTAGAAGAAAAAAAAGACATGGGAAAATATTTCTTCAAAAATTTATTATATAATAGTAAAAAAAATCTTTATAACATTTTTAGAAAACATGTTCAGGGAAGAGAAATTATTTTTTACCGAAGATAAAATAATGTTGATTTTCATAAAAAACACTATTTATGTATATTCAGTTATTAAGGAAGGGAAAATGAAAATAAAAAACGTATTAATCAAAAATAACTTGAGGATAAGAAAATTAATGAGTTTCTTAACATAGATAACATACGATTACATTATTTGAAACATAATCCAAAACTACCATTAATGTGGTTTTACCATAATCCCTAACAACTTTGGTAAATTTTTAATACTAATACAAATGAAAGAAATAGAATTGTTTTGAGATTAAAATCCCCATAAATTTCATAAAAACATCATAAAATACATTATTGGTTATTATATACACCACATAAAATAAACTAGTAGTAAATATGACATGTCTCTCATGGAAAGAGAAGTCTGATGAAAATCCCTTACATGAAGTCACAACATTCATCACACATGTTTGAACCTCCGATTTAAAAAACTAAGTTTATTATATATTAATTATAGTAAGATAATAACATATATTATAAAATATATTATTTATTTATAACCTTTTTAACACTTTTTTAATAGTGATTATTTATTAAAACCAATGTTTTATGTGACAAGTGCTTCATTTTTTCTATATATTTGGGTTTGATAGTTTTTTTCTGTACTTTGATTATGGTTCCATGATTTATAAAATTTTAATAATGATATAAATAAAAGATATATTCATTATATTAATTTTTATATTCATCCAAGACATTAGAAATATAAAAATTGAATAACACCCTGCCTGGAGATGGTAGACTGTATGTACATATGAACATTTTCCCCATTTTTGAGACAGATGGAGTGAAAGAAAGGTATATGATAATTTATGACTATAGAAGAATTTTTTTATATAATTTATATAATATTAATTGCATAAATTTATCCTTATTAACATCAATGTAAAAATAAATCAAAAAATGTATCAAATCACTCCGTGGGGGAGATAGTCCACGCGTACACATGAGTGACATTATCATTTTCCAAAATATTGAAAAGTAAAAAGGTGGACATGATATTATAGTTATATAAGTATAATAATGTCATTAATGTCACATATATGTGAAAAAACACATTAAATATAAAATTATATTTATCCATGAGAGGAACTGATGGAAAATGAATTACATCGGTTCACGAGGCCGTAGTCCACCATACACACATTTGACAATTTTGTTTCCCATTTGATTGAAGAATGGATGGGTGGAAGATTTTCAATTGTAAAAATAAAATATATTTATAAATGATATTATTATATTATTATATATTAATTTTTTAATATTATTTTTCATTGCTGAAAAAAGAAACAAAATAAGATGCTCGGTTAAAAATGGCACTACTTCTTTAGACAAATGATTTATGTTAGCACCAAAATCTTTTTTACGAGGGTTTACTAATAAAACCAAGGAAACTATTATGTGATAAATTAATTAAGGAAATTATATTTAAAGTTATTGAACTACAAAACAGTGTAGTGGATAAGAGATAATTACTCCTTTTATAAATGTGGGAGAGGACACACTTGAAAAACATTTTGAAATTTATCAAAAGAATACAAAATGGAAGTTTCATTCCCTATATAAATTCATAAAAATGGTTTCAATAAGTATAATTCATAGGATATGCTAGAAATATTTTGATAAAATAGAATTTATACATGTATAATTGTAAATAATACCTTTTTCTTTTGGTTTAAACCCTTAGAAAACATGTTGTAACCTTATCTATGGTAAACAATTTTTATTGTTTTTAAAATCCATCGTGGACAAAACCTACATTGGAATTATTAAATCATATTATTTTTTATGATTGAAAATATGGAATCAATTTTTTAATAATTTTTTCATTAATTGATAAAATATACTCTAAAATTAAACCCATAGATGTAATGAAAAATCGGTTTTTCTAATAGAATGTTTACTGAAGTGTTAAACAATTTTATATCAAATTTCAACATAAAATTGATTCTAATAACAAAAATTGTATTAATAATAATATAATAGAACGAATTTTTCTTTTTATCCATTTTTAATAAATGGTGGATCTTTGTGAATTCTTCAAACAGAAAGGGTGCTCTTAATAATAATCAGTATTTTTCACTATTCATTTAAAAAATAAATTTATTCAGAATATTATCAAAAAATTGACACTAAGATAATTTTTTCATTTTCATTAAAATGATTTTAATTTTTTAAAATAAATTTTATAAATTTGGATAATATATTTTTAAAATACATGGAAAATGGGTTTACACAACTTTTTTGAAAAATAACGTTTAAAGTATGAAAATGATTTTATTCTTATCCCATGCTAAGAAAAATAAATTAATGAGTAAGAAACAAAATAATATATTTTATTTTATATAGATTTTTTAAACTAATTTATAAATAGTAACTAAATTAATTTATTAAGATAAAATTTATTTTCATTCATAAAATAGTTTTTTGAAAAAAAACAATTATTTAAATTTTAAATGTTTTTTATTTTAATTTCTAATAAATTTATTAATAAATAATTTATTTCATTCATTCTTAAAACATATTTTTTTTTATTTAGTTGGATTTATACATTAATATTCAACTACATGGTTATAAAAGAATATTATATTAGGGTTTGTTAAAACATGATGTTTCATGTAATCAAACTTATCAAGGGAACCAAATCCATTTTGGAAAAATATTTCATAAAATATCAAAGTGATACATTCATCTCTAATTAGAATGAATTTATCCCAAAAAATTACATCTCAATTTGGAAGAATAATATAACAATACAATTATGAGATAATTAATATAACTTAAATGATTCATACCTAATCTATCATGGATCATAAACATGATTCATGGCCTAAAACATTATTATTTAAAAATAAATGTATCATAAGATTCTAAAATCATCATAAATCTATCACGAACCATAAGATCATGTCATATAACTATTTTATCACTATATATATATAGAAAACATGTTATAGGAAATGTTTGAAATCTTATACCTTAAAATCATTGTGTATGAGTCATCAAAAATAGTTTCCCATAGTGGTTAACCACATAAATTTGTTTCCCATAAAAAATCATTTACGTTGACTTGTTTCCTATAAAAAATTGAATACTTTTATTTTATCCATAATTACCTCGGGAAATATATTGTACTATATTTTTTGAAGGGATATTGAATTTCGGTACCACCTATAAAATAATTAAAACCACTAATATTTGTTCCATAATATCATAAAACATTTATTATGTTATCATTTAATAACATCGGAAAATAGGTTGATCTTCATAAACATTTGACAATTCATTATAGAATAAACCTTGTGAAATAAATGAGTTTTATAAAAATATAGTCACCATAATAAAAAACCATACAAATAAATGATAATAATAATGCTACCATTTTATTATATCTCCAGTAAAATATAAACACCACTAATGGTTATTTTTTATGATTAATATAAAATTAATAAAATTTTCATTGAAAACGTTCCATGAGAAAATACATTATCCACATTAAAAATAAATTTTAAAAAAATAAAAAACATTTAAATTTTAATTATAATATTTTATTTTAAAATTTATTTGGAAATTTTAAATGCATTTTTCAAGTCATTGAGTGTTCTTGATATGAAGAGTTCCTTTAACGTCATACATGTTAAAACAAGGATTCCATTTAAATTTTTGATCAAAATTCAAGACATCCTTATTCGGGAAACAAAAAGAAGAATCCTTTTAGTTTTTAGAAAAAAAATAAATCATGGGGAAATATTTCGTTAAAAATTTATCAGATAATAGTAAAAACAGTCATTATAACATTTTTACATAACATTTTCATGTAAGAGAAATCATTTTTTAACGAAGATAAAATAAATTTGATTTTTATAAAAAACTATTTATGTATATTCAGTTATTAAGAAAAGGAAAATGAAAATAGAAAACGTACTAATCCTAAATAACTTGAGGATATGAAAATTAATGAGTTTAATAACTTAGATATTATAATATTACACTATTTGAAACATAATCCTAAACTACTATTAATGTGGTTTTAACATAAAACCCTAACAACATTGGTAAATTTTTAATACTGATACCAGTGAAAGAAATAGAATTATATGGATATTAAAATCCATATAAATTTCATAAAAACATCATAAAATAAATTAATGTTTATTATATACACCACATGAAATAAACAAGTAGTAAATATGGCACGTGTGTCATGGAAAGAGAAGCATGATGAAAACCCATTACATAATGCCTCAACATTCATCATACATGTTTGAACCTCCGATTTAAAAAACTATGTTTATTAAAAATTAATTATAGGAATATACTAACATATATTATAACATATATTATTTATTTATTAGCTTTTTTCACTTTTTTAATAGTGATTCTTTATTAAAACCAATGTTTCATGTGATAAGTGATTTGTATTTTCTATATATTTGGGTCTGATAGTTTTTTTCTATACATTGATTATGGTTCCATGATTTATAAAATTTTAATAATGATATAGATAAAATATATATTAATTATATTCATTTTTTTATTCATCCATGACATTAGAAATATAAAAATATAATTACACCATTCGTGGAGATGGTAGACCGTATGTACAGATGAACATTTTTCCCACTTTTTAGACAGATGGAGTGAAAGAAATGTGTATGATAATTTATTATTATAGAATTATTTTTTATATAATGTATATAATATTAATTACATAAATTTATCCTTATTACCATCTATGTAAAAATAAATAAAAAATGTATCAAATCACTCTGTGGGGGAGATAGTCTACACGTACGCATGAGTGACATTATCATTTTCCAACAGATTGAAAAGTAAGAAGGTAGAAATTATATTATAGTTATATAAGTATAATAATTTCATTAATGTCACATATATATTCATACACACATTAAATACAAAATTATATATATCCATGAGAGGAACTATTGGAAAATGAATTACATCGGTTCATGAGGCCGTAGTCTACCATACACACATTCGACAATTTTGTTTCCCATTTGATTGAAGAATGGATTGGTGGAATTTATTCAATTATAACAATAAAATCTATTTATAAATGATATAATTATATTATTATATATTAAAATATTAATATGATTTTTCGTTGCTGGAAAAAGAAACTAAATAAGATGCTCGGTTAAAAACGTTAATGCTTCTTTAGACAACTGATTTAGGTTAGCACCAAAATCCTTTTTAAGAGGGTTTGATAATAAAACCAAGGACACTAGTATGTAATAAGTTAATTAAGTAAATAATTTTTCAATTTATTAGACTATGAAATAGTAGAGGGGATAAGAGATCATGATTCCTTCTATAAATGTGTGAGAGGACACACTTGAAAAACATTTTTCAATTTCCCAAAAGAATACAAAATGACAATTTCATTCCCATTATAAACTCATAAAAATGGTTCTAGATAAGTATAATTCATAGGATATTCTAGAAATATTTTTATAAAATAGGTTTTATACATGTTTATTTGTAAATCATACCTTTCTCTTTTGGTTTAAACCCTTGGAAAACATGTCGTAACCTTATCTACGGTAAGTAATTTTTATTGTTTTTAAAATTAACCATGGAAAATAACTAAGTAGTAATTATTAAATCATATTAATTTTTATGATTAAAAATATGGAATCAATTTTATAATAATTTATTCATTAATTTATAAAATCTATTCTAAAACTGAACCCATAGATGTGATGAAAAATCGGTTTTTCTAATATAATTTTTACAAAAAATATTAAAAAAAAATTGATCAAAATTCAACATAAAATTGATTCTAATAACAAAATTGTATTAATAATAATATAATAGAAATGATTTTTCTTTTTAACCATTTTCAATAAATGGTGGATCTTTCTGAATTCTTCAATCAGAAAGGGTGCTCTTAATAAAAATCAGTATTTCTCAGTATTCATTTAAAAAATTAATTTATTCAGAATATTATCAAAAATTGACACTAAGATAATTTTTACGCATTCATTAAAAATGATTTTAATTTTTTAATATAAATTTTATAAATTTCAAAAATTTATTTTTAAAATACATGGAAAAATGGGATTAAACATCTTTTTTAAGAAATAATGTTTAAAGTATGAATATGATTTTATTCTTATCCCATGCTAAGAAAAATACATTAATGTGTAAAAAATAATATAATATGTTATAAATAGATTTTTTAAACTAATTTATCAATAGTAACTAAATTTATTCATTAAGATAAATTTAATTTTCTTTTATAAAAAAAGTTTTTTAGAAAAAAACATTTATTTAAATTTTAAATTCTTTTATATTAATTTATAATAAATTTATTAATAAATTATTTATTGTATTCATTTTTAAAACATATAATTTTTATTATTTATTTAATTGGTTTTATACCTTAAAATTAACTAAATGGTTATAAAATAATATTATATCATGGTTCGTTAGAACATGATGTTGCATGTAATGAAACCTATCAATGAAACCAAACTCATTTAGAAAAAATATATCATAAAATATAAAAGTGATACATTCTTCTCCAATTAGAATGAATTTATCCCAAAAAATTCCATCACAATATGGAACCATAAGATAAGAATACAAGTATGAGATAATTAATATAACTTAAATGATTCATACTGAATCTATCATGGATCTTAAACATGATTCATGGCCTAAAAAATTATTATTTGTAAATAAATGTATCATAAGATTTTCAAATCATCATAAATCTATCATGAACCATAAGATCATGTCATATAAATATTCTATCACTATATATATAGAAAACATGTTATAGGAAATGTTTGAAATCTAAGACCTTCAAATAATTGTGTATGAGTCATCAACACTAGTTTCCCATAGTGGTCAATCACATTAATTTGTTTCCCATAACAAATCATTTACATTGACTTGTTTCCTTTATAAGATTTATCACATTTATTTTTTCCATAATTATCTCATGAAATATATTTTACTCAATTTTTTAGAGGGATATAGAATTTAGGTTTCACAAAAAAAATTAATTAAAACCACTAATATTTGTTCCATAATATCATAGAACATTTATCATATTGTTGTAGAATAACATCAGAAAATAGGTTGGTCTTCATAAACTTTTGACAATTCATTATAGTATAACCCCTGTGAAATAAATGAGATTTATAAAAATATAATCACCATAAAAAACCATACAAATAAATGATAAAAATAATGGTACCATTTTATTATATCCCTAGTAAAACATAATCACCACTAATGGTTATTATTTATGATTAATATAAAATTAATAAAATGTTCATTGAAAACATTCCTGACGAAAATATATTATCCACATTGAAAATCAATTTATAAAAAATAAAAAACATTTAAATGTTAATGTTAATATTTTATTTTAAAATTTACTTAAAAATTTTAAATGAATTTTTCAAATCATTGAGGGTTCTTGATATGAAAAATTCATTTAATGTTGTACTCATTAAAACAAGGATTCCATTTAAATTTTTGATCAAAATTCAAAACATCTTTATTCAGGAAACAAAAAAAAGAATCCTTTTAGTTTTGAGAAAAAAAACATGGGAAAATATTTCATTAAAAAATTATTTTATAATAGTAAAAACAATCTTTATAATATCTTTAGATAACATGTTCATAGAAAAGAAATCATTTTTTACTAAGGATAAAATAAAGTTTATTTTTATAAAAAACACTATTTATGTATATTCATTTATTAAGGAAAGGAAAATGAAAATAAAAATTTTATTAATCATAAATAACTTGAGGATAGGAAAATTAATTAGTTTATTAACATAAATATCATAATATTACATTTTTTTGAAATATAATCCTAAACTACCATTAATGTGGTTTTACCATAAAACCCTAACGACTTTGCTAAATTTTTAATACTAATACCAGTGAAAGAAATAGAATTGTATGGATATTTAAATCCCCATAAATTTCATAAAAACATCATGAAATACATTAATGGTTATTATATACACCATATAAAATAAACTAGTAGTAAACATGGAATCTGTCTCATGGAAAGAGAAGTCTAACGAAAATCCCTTACAGGAAGTATCAACATTCCTCATACATGTCTAAACCTCCGATTTAGAAATCTATGTTTATTTTATATTAATTATAGGAAGATACTAACATATATTATGACATATATAATTTATTTATAACCTTTTTCACATGTATAATAGTGATTCTTTATTAAAACCAAAGTTTCATGTGATAAGTGCTTCGTTTTTTCAATATATTTAGGTTTGATAGTTTTTTTCTGTACTTTGATTACGGTTCCATGATTTATAAAATTTTAATAATGATATAAATAAAATATATAATAATTATATTCATTGTTATATTCATCCAAGACATTTTAAATATAAAAATTGAATTACACCATTCCTGGAGAAGGTAGACTGTATATACACATGAACATTTTCTCTATTTTTAGACAGATGGAATGAAGGAAAGGTATATGATAATTTATTTTTATAGAATCATTTTTTATGTAATTTATATAATATTAATTACATAAATATCTCATTATTACCATCCGTGTAAAAAAATAAAAAAAATGTATCAAATCACTCCGTGGGGGTGATAGTCTACCCGTACACATGAGTGACAATAAGATTTTCCAACAGATTGAAAAGTAAGAAGTTAGACCTGATATTATAGTTATATAAGTATAATAATGTCATTAATGTCACATATATATTTAGACAAACATTAAATAGAAAATTATATATATCCATGAGAGGAAATGATAGAAAATAAATTACATCGGTTCACGAGGTCGTAGTCCACCATACACACATTCGACAATTTGGTTTCCCATTTTATTAAAGAATGGATGGGTGGAAGTTATTATATTATAATAATTAAATATATTTATAAATGATATAATGATTTTATTATATATTAATTTTTTAATATGATTTTTCATTTCTGAAAAAGAAACAAAATCAGATGCTCGGTTAAAAATGGTACTGCTTCTTTAGACAACTGATTTAGGTTAGCATCAAAATCATTTTTAGGATAGTTTACTAATAAAACCAAGGACACTAGTATGGGATAAATTAATTAAGGAAATTATTTTTCAATTTACTAGACTCTGAAATAGTGGAGGGGATAGGAGATAATGATTCATTTTATAAATGAGGGAAATGACACACTTGAAAATCATTTTTAATTTTCCCATAAGAATACAAAATGATAGTGTCATTCCCTTTATAAATTCATAAATATGGTTTTAGATAAGTATAATTAATAGGATATGATATAAATATTTTGATAAAATAGGATCTCTACATGTTTAATTGTAAATCATGCCTTTCTATTTTGGTTTAAACCCTTGGAAAACATGTCGTAACCTTATCTATGGCAAGTAATTTTTATTGTTTTGAAAATTCACCCTGGAAAAAAACTAAGTTAGAATAATTAACTCGTATTAATTTTTATGATTAAAAATATGGAATTAATTTTTTAATAATTTATTCATTAATATGAAAAATCTATTCTAAAACTAAACCCATATATGTGATAAAAATCAGTTTTTCAAATAGAATGTTTACATAAGTATTAAAAAAAATTATATCAAAATGAAACATAAAATTGACTCTAATAACAAAAATATTACTAATAAAAATATAATAGCACTAATTTTTTTTCAAACATTTTTAATAAATGGTGGATCTTTGTGAATTATTTAAACAGAAAGGGTGCTCTTAATAAAAATCAGTATTTCTCACTATTCATTTAAAAAATTAATTTATTCAGAATTTTATCAAAAATTGACACTAAGATAATTTTTATGTTTTCATTAAAAATGATTTTAATTTTTTAAAATAAATTTTATAAATTAGGAAAATATATTTTTAAAATACATGGAAAAATTGGATTAAACAACTTTTTAAAAAAATAATGTTTAAAGTATGAAAATGAGTTTATTATTATCCCATGCTAAGAAAAATAAATTAATGAGAAAGAAAGAAAATAATATTATATTATATATATATATTTTCTAACCTAAATTATCAAAGGTAACTAATTTTATTTATTAAGATAAAATTACTTTTCATTAATAAAAATAGTTTTAAAAAACATTTATTTAAATTTTAAATGTTTTTTAAATTTTTATTCAATTTGTTAATAAATAGTTTATTGTATTCATTCTTAAACCATATAATTTTTATTATTTATTTAGTTGGTTTTATACCTTAAAATTTAACTACATGGTTATAAAATAATATAATATCAAGGTTCATTAAAACATGTTGTTGCGTGTAATGAAACCTTTTAATGAAGCCAAATTCATTTGGGAAAAATATTTCATAAAATATCAAAGTGATACATTCTTCTCTGATTCGAATGAATTTATCCCCAAAAAATTCCATCACTCTTATATAATTAAATAAGGATACTTTTTCCCATCACACCTTTAGGTTTCCATATAGCTTCCATAAATTGGCAGTTTCTCTATAAAGCATTGATTGGGTGAGTGGCCTTACTTTATAATACATTCTATCATTCATCAAAAATGTCAACCTTTTTTTCTCATTAAAGAGAAATTTCTATAGTTGTATGATGAAGTATTTTAGTACATGTGATATGTTAGGTATGTATTTCATTAGGATAGATAAATATAACACATTGTATACTTGAGAAAGCTAGGGTGGAAGCACCAAGAAATAATATAATTCCACTACTCAATCAAGAATCATGAAGGGGATAATATACCCTGTTCTTGATTTCCTTTCTTCCTAAAACTCGTATCCTTCTTCGATGGATAAACATACAGAATGACCTTATCATCAATTTCCGACTCTCGATCTCACTAATTATTGTTAGCATAACTTTTATGTCAACTTTGTGTTTCCTTATGTTTTTATAAATTTCATCAACCATCTTTTCCATTTATATAGCTAGAATAGATCCTAATAACTTTCTTTCTCCACCTTTATCTCATTATATTTTATTTCTACACATCATTCTATATAGAGTTTTATACAATTCTATTTGAATGTTTGAGTGAGAGAAATTGTTATATAAAAAATCAACTCGAGGAAAGTGTCGGACCTGCCCATGTTTAAATTCCATATAAAAATATCTCAGCATATCCTTTAGGGTTTTAATGGGTCTCTTGGACTGAACATATTCCTGAGAATGGTACGCAGTGCTATAAATTAACTTTATGTCCATATCTGGATAAATACATTTATAGAAGTTTGGGGTAAACCATATATCCATGTTTGATATACTAGAATATGGTTCTCCATGAAACCGTACCACCTTTTATATGTGTGTTCAAGAAATATGATCCATAAATAGTGTTCTATGATCGAAATCAAGTGTTCTAACATCATAAGAAGACATATACCTACCCATATAGTATTATGTCATTTAGATGTTTGGGGGATGACTATGAAAAAAATTACATAGTGGTGTTTTTCCATTTATATTCTGGTAAGTGTAATGGTTTTAAAATCCCTCTATAGTTTTGTATCATAATAATAACTTGTGTAAATAAAAAGATAAAAAGGTAAAAAAAATGGAATATTCCTCTTCATTTATTCCCACTTGAAATTCTCTTTCATGTCTCTATATATCTTTTTTACTTCTAGGATGGATATTTTATGAATGATTAATGGAATACTCCAAAGGCTCTATATTAACATATTGTATCGATGGAACAAATAAACAATTCATAAACCATATTATTCCATCATAATCTCGTTAAAATGTAGGAACATTATTTAACTTCTTCTATATCATTGTATCTTCATTATACACCAATGTAATCTTCACATACATAGATTGTCGAATCCTCATTTATAGAATAATATATTTCTCCTCTTACTTTATGATTAATATATATATCCGCGTCAAATATATAAAAATTGGATATTCAATTATCCTCGTCATAGATAAACTAGAATGATCTTTTTGACTAAAATCATTGACCACCTTGTTCTCTTTCCCATGTGTAATATATTTTTCAGTCATAATCTTTAATTAGACCCAACCATCTTTTGTATAACATATTATTATCCTTATAAGTGAATATATATATTAAAAATTTATAATAAATGAATATATCACACATTTCTCTTTAAAGGTAATTCATTAATATATTTAATGCAATGATTACAATGGCTAACTTCAAATCATGGGTTGGTTAATTTTCCTCATGAACCATCAATGTTTGTGATTAATTACCATATAATTATTCATGAGAATGCATCCCAAAACCCTCTTTAATATATATATATATATATTACAATAACTTATCTACTATATGCTAATTTAATCATAGGTTCGTGAACTAACCTTCTCTTCATCTCCTTGAAATATCCCTCTCACTCAGTTGTCCAAAGGAACTTGCCTCCATTACGATCCAACATGTCCTATAGATTTTGTAGTTGTGAGAAATTCTAAAAAAACCATTGATAATATCTGACCAAAAAAAACTACGGTACTCAATCATAGTGGCTGGTATTGGATAGCATTCAGTAATTTTTTTATTTTGGATCCACATATATACCCTCTCTTATGACAATATGACCCATAAATGTATCCATTTTTGAAAAAAAATTACACTATAAATAAATTTCCTTAAACTTTTCCTTCCTCGTTGTATTCATCACAATTATTATGTTATCTTTAGGACCATCATTTCTCATTGAATATATAAGAATAAATTATATAAATACTACCATAAATTGATCAATGCAATATATATACAGTTTACTAATTAATTCCATGAATATAGTGACGAAATTGGTAAGTCCTAATAGAATAACTATATATTCATAGTGTTAAAGCCTTGTATGAAATGTTTTCTTGGGTATATCCTCCTAATTGATTCTCAATGGATGATATCCCGAATGAATTTCAATCATGTAAAATTATTGAACTCCAACTAATTAATCAAACCAGACATCAATATGGGGAAGAGGATACTTTGTCTTGATTGTAATCTTTTATAGTTTTTGATAATCAATGAAAAGTCACATTATTCCATATTTATTCGTAATATAAGGACCAGGTGGACCCTAAGGGGAAACACTTGTCTTAATAAATTCATTTTCAATGTTCTCTAATATTTTCATCTATAATTACTATAACTAAACTATGTAAAATCAATATGAATTCTTTGAAACATGTGTACAGCCATGATTTATTAAATAATAATCCTCATGATTTGATAAAAGTCAAGAAAAATATTCTACAAATAAATCAAAAAACACTCAAAAAATAAGAATTTCATAAATTTTGGCTTTATCCCTAACTATCTAATATAAAAATGACTTTTTAATAGGATTAAAAAACCATAAAATCATTATAATTTTTATTGGATATTCATATTTATCATTCCTATAATAGATGTTTATTGGATGGTTTTTTATATCAAATGTGACTACCATTACTCAAAATTTGATGTGTCATTTATGTAAAGAAACCCAATCCATTCCAAATAAAACATCAAATTCAAATTTAAGGGGATACAGATATTTATAGGAAGAACATTATTATAATATTCAATATGATAAGAATCAAAAACATGAGTTTTGAACATCATATCATTAGGTGTTTGTACTAATAATTCAATATCTAATTGAATTGGATATGAGTTAACATTCCAAAATACATTTATGATATAATATATCTTTTATAACTAATATAAAATAATATTCTTTAATATTTGGGCATTCATATCCCCACCATATCATCATTATTCTATTTTCAATACCTTTCTAAAAACATTATGGTTATTATAACCATCAAGAATCATTAATCATACCAAATAATCATGAAAATTCAGTCATATGATGTTTAAATCATTGAATGGGGTTTTTAATATATGAAACCTTATGTTTAACCATGCTCATTCTATTTATCATCTATTAAAATATTTCATAGTGGTTCATAAAGGGGTTTTCATGTTCTAAGAAATTTCCCCCATGAGTATCAATCAAAGTGTGCTGTATTACTCATTTTCATTCAAAAAAGTGATGATCGATTCAAATCCCAATGTGGTATTTTCAGATTTTTTACCCATATGTGGAACTATTTTAGATCCACATCAACTTGTAGAATCCAAACTAGGATTTATTTCTAAGAACAAATTATTATCTATTTTTTATAGAAACATTTGGTTATTATCATATACATAAACATATCAATAGGTTTATCATTGATGGTTAATAATAGTTGTCTCCATGTATGGACTAAACCTTGATCTCATATCAACTATATCAACCCAAGGTTTTCCATACATAAATATTACATATTTTAATATTAGTATTCAATACATCTCGTAAATATATGCTCTAGGAACATAATATTTAGTTTGATTGGATAATAGATATACAATATTCTTATATCATGCAACATCACAAAATTCTATAATAATCATCTTTCTATTTAGTACTGTTCAATGACATACCCAACATAAAACATTTCTTCATAACATATGAAAATTAACATTGGAATGTGTGATCTTATATTATTAGTATGGATAAACATGGGATATATCAATCTATAATCATATGAAATATTAAGATAATTATTTGGGAAAGAGATAATTCATATATCATAAAAGCTTCATATCCAATCTATCATATTCTAAGAAATGATTAATGTTATAGAACATTATCATTTAAATAGAAATGAACAATAAAAGTGAGAATACATCATAAATAAAACATGAACCAAAATTCCCTGTCCTATAAGTGTGTCACCATAATAAATAAATAAATAATTTCCTGACTCATTATTATGTTCAAATACTATAAAATCATAATAAATCAGGTATCAAAACTTATTTCCAATAGTGGATCAAGAACATTTACTTATTTCTTATTATATATCATGAATAAAATCTTTTACCATATTTGATCAATAACATAAACATTTTTCCATTATTATCTCATGAGGGATAATAATTTACACAATTTATTATAGTGATATATAAATCTACTCCCACCCATCACATAATAAAAACAATAAATATGTGTCAAACAAGATCATAAAA
Source organism: Viscum album (assembly GCA_963277665.1). Classification (NCBI taxonomy): domain Eukaryota; kingdom Viridiplantae; phylum Streptophyta; class Magnoliopsida; order Santalales; family Viscaceae; genus Viscum; species Viscum album. The sequence continues at coordinate 467,060,698 of OY728158.1, forward strand.
CATTTATCATGTCATTAATGAATAAATTATTCAATGAAGATGAGTTTCATAAACATTATATCAATCCATCATAGCATAACCCATGGGAGATAATTTTGTTTTATAATCATCTCATTATGATAAAAATAATCCAACTAGATAATTAATCAATATATTACCATTTTATCATATCTTGATTAATATATATATAACATAAACGTTTTTTTTAATTGATGAATAGTAAATCCATTAATAGTACATTGTAAACATTCATAAGAAAAATTCACTTTCCAATTTGAAAATAACTTTTTAAAAATAAAAAAAGTTAAAAAATATTATTGATACCATTTTGGTTGAAAATATTTTTGGAAACATTTAATGTAATTTTCAATGAATTTAGTGTCCATGATGGTGAAACATTATATTCATGACATAAAAGTTGAAAAATATATTCCTTTTATATTTTATCTAAAAAGAAAAATGAAGTTTTTTCAAAAAATGAAAAGAAAATTACTTTTATACTATTTTCGAAAAGGTAAAACATTCAAAAAATTACTTTAAAAATCATTGTATAACAATCATAACTATATTTAAGACATTTTTAGAATAATTTTATATATAAGATAAATGATTTTAAATCAATGAGAAAAATAAAACTAGTTTTTTTTAAACATTTTTTTGGTATCATTAGTTGAAAAAGAGTTTTAAATGAAATAAAAACATGTATTCTACTAAAATAATCATTGCGGAGGAAAATTCATGAGTTTTTTGAGAGGGGGATCATAATATTTCTTCATCGTTAACCTAATAATAAAAAATTTAAATAAAGACTGAGATTATAACATAAAACCACTACCAATTTTGTAGCCACTGAATAAGAAGCGCTATGAAAGAAAAAACCTTTTATAGATATATGAATAAATATAATTTTAGAAATAATAATCCTAAAATACCCTCATTGGTAGCATATACACCATATAAAATAAATCAGCGGTGAATATAGCATGTGCCTCATAGAAATAAAATTGATGTGAAGGTCCCTTACCTCAAGTCTTGAATTTATTCATACACATTCAGTCCTCCTATATAATAAATATAGTTTTATTATAAACTATTACATAAAAATAATAAGATATATCATATCATGTATTATTTACTTATAAAATTTTATCACCCATTTATTAACAATTCTTTTTTAAAACCACTATTATAAGTGATAATTTCATCATTTTTCATGTATGGTTTGCTTCAGTAGTTTTTGTCTGTGTAATTTGATTATGACTACATTATTTACATAATGGAAATAGTGACATAAATATAAAATATTTTCATTGTATAATTACTTATATTCATCCATAAAAGTAAGAGACATAAGAATAAATTACACGGTTCATGGAGATGGTAGGCTATACATATGCATGAACATTGTTTACATTTTTCTAAATAATGGAACGAAATAATGGTATATAATTTTTTTTACCCTAATATAATAATTCTATATCCTGGATAAAATACATATTCCATAAATGTATCATTATAACCATCCATGTCATGATGAAATGGAAAAAATATATCATTGCTTCCGGGAAGCAGTAGTCCACACGTACTCACGAATGATGTTATCATTTTCCAATGGACTTGAAGGTAAGAAATTATATTTCATAATATAAATAAAGAAGTATAATTGTTCCATAAATATCATATATATATATATATATCATCATTATATCTATCCATGATAGTTGTTGATGGAAAATTAAATTCATCTGTTCCCGAGGTGGTAGTTCACCATCCACGTGATCTATGATTTTGTTTCTCATTTAATGGAAGAGGGGATGGGTATGGGATATTCCATTAACATTATATCATATAGGTATATGGGATAGATGTATTTCATTATATAATAATGTTTGAATAATATTATAATTATGTGGAAGAAGAAACAAAATAAAATGCCTGTTAAGAACGATACCCCTTCTTCAGACTACCTCTTTTGTTTATCATAAGAAACCTTCATAGAAGATTTTGTTAATCAAAATATGCCTCTAAAACATGGTAATGGATTTAAGGAAATGATGTACATAGATATTTTATATAAAAAATGACCTTGAAGTGTGTATTGGTTATAATAGGAGTTGTCCTCTTATATGTGGGGGAGATAATCTACCAGGAATCAACTTGGGAATTTCCAAAAAGAATAAAAAAATGATAAAAAAATTATTAACACATATAGCTAAAAATTAACTCTTATTGGAATCAATTATAATATTAGCTGAAAATATTTACATAAAATAGGATTTAGATATGTTTTTTTCAAGCATTCCCTTATCTTTTGGTTTAACACAAGTTAAATCTAATTTAACCATAATCGAGGTAATTAATTCTTACTATATTTACTATTCACTAAAAAGTTGCATTAAATTATTGAAACTTAATGTCTTGGGGTATAAAGTAATGGATTAATTTGCAATAACTAATGAAAATTATGTTTCAATCTTTTAGGAGAGATCATATATAATGTAAAATAATAAGACAGTCATTAGGGCCACCCTTATTGGTATCTTTTCTACTATGAAGTTCCCCTCCCTCTAAGTGTGATAAATATCCTTCTAATTATATATAAGGTTCTTTAACATCAAAATTTCAAACACTATATACCATAATACATTATAATCCCCACATAAAAAACTAAAAATCACTTTTGATTCTGTTTCAATATAAGAAATCTAAATATTATAAAACCTACAAAGAGAGAGACCACTAAGCATTGATTTAACATAAAAATACATGGAATTACCTAGCCCATAATAAGAACTAAATATGATTACCATTGAACACCATTCACCCCAAACAAACCCTCCATCCTTTATGACACACTAGTGAAATGACCCATTGACATTTAGCTTACACCAAGATTGTGGGGGCCTCCACTTGACTCATTTTCCTTGAGTCATGAAGTCACTACATCCAAAATAGTCATTGATTTGTGATGTAGTCCAATTCTAGTAATATATTCCTCTCATGTAGGTATATGGAATCTCTATTCATCAACCAAATAAATGATATGAAATTTAAAGAAAAAAAATAAAAACCATTGGAGTTGTATTTTCATATTTCTAGATTCCCATATCCCCCAACAGACTAAAGAAAATATCATTTCCTATTTGCAGAGTAAAAGAGGTCATTGTTCAGTCCCAAAAAACAAGTTAGAAAAAAAAATATCTCTATCATCAACCTATTCATTGATACCTAAATTTAATCCATAGAGATTCCATGAAATACCATCACATTCACTTTCAAAAAAATACACCATCATTTCAGTGATGGGACTCTGACAACAAATACTACTAGAAGAAAGTTTCAATCCTTTCCTCTGAATATTTTCTTTATTGTGGATTACCTAGTTATGGACTATCCAAAATAGAAAATTCATATTATTTTTGATTTTCATGAACCAAATTTTAGTATCCCATTCATCCTTTTCCCTTATACCTTTCCTTTTCGAACTATAATACCAAGAGTCTAATTTAAGAAAAGGTGAAAATTTATAGGAACATCCATATGGATCATCCACTAAGGTTATATTTTCATACATAATATTATTCTATATATTCAGTGTGGTTGATATAAATTGAAAATGTAGACTATACTAATTCAAGGTAATTTCTGATACTAGAAAATCGGGAAAGAACAAATAAGAACCTACCCAGTCACCTTTGCAGTAGTTGATTTCACTTCTCCAAACCACCCACTACACACTATCATTAAAATATTAAAAATAAAAAACCATGCATCTTTCTTGGATCAAAATATTATGAGGAAGATCATCCCACATTCTCTATTTCTCTTTGTAATTTTCCTTCACAAATCTAGGAAACAATGATCATCCTTCAATAATTTCCAAATTAATTTTACCTCGTATTCCATACATTTTCATTTCTATACTTTATAGTTTGAAACTTTCCCTATATATGGGCCTCTCCATTATTTTCTCGGATTCCCAATAACTTCATGCCTCATTCTTGAAGTCCCATAAAAGGATTTAATAATTTTTTCTGGACTGAGATTAGATCCATTTTTCTCTTTAATAATATAGATAATATGCATAGGAATGGAATTTTGAATGCTAATAAATCAGGTAATATTACCCCCAATTAAAGCATCTTATTTTTCCCATACTATATGAGTCTATTCATACACATTATCAAATCTTAAAAAGACACATTTTTAATTTTTCTATCTAATATTGGGACTTCAAGGTAACCCATCGGTATATCTCTTCTTCGAATTCCAAGCTTCTCCTGAATGAAAATATCATGATGATTCACAAACTCAATTTATATATATATTATTTTCTTTTAAAGATTTATTTTTTCACACTAAAATCACCATAATTTTGCATCACTTTACTAAATCCTTCAATAGATTCATTTCTCACATTATGAAAAAATAGAATTTCATCAAAAAAAATATAATATGGGATATGATCCCTTTACCATCCCTATTCATGAACTAAATAGACTCTCTACTAGATATCCCATGGTTATAGTTATTTTTAGAGTCTCCTGGTCTAAAATAATGAGGCTAGTAATAATCATATATCCATGATTTAGTCCCAAAATAGATTTCAAGAAACCAAAATTCTAACCTAAAAGGGAAATATAATGCAACAATAAAGCCTAAAACCTGAAAAAAAGTCACATGACCAACCAAAAAATACAAAGATGCTCATAAATCTCAAGATGAAATTCCAATTTATCTTTTCATAGGCCTTCTCCATTTCCACCTTTATCATGATAGTAGACACAATAGATTTAAAATTAATTTCAACCACTATCTCATTCAAAATAGCCACTACACCTTATATGATTCTTCCCTGAATGACCCCATGTTGTTCTATTGAGATGATCAAGTGAAAAACCTTACCTATCCTCCTATTTAATATTTTAGTGATAATTTTATAAGATATATTACAAATGAAAAACTGGCCTATATTGATTGATATTCATTGGATACTTCACTGTTGGGAAAAGAACCTGTTTTGAAGAAAAACCTTCTCTTGAAAGATAAACCCCTTAGAAAATTACCTCGGTCTCTTCCATCACATGAGAACATATGATATCCAAAGAAGAAACATATAAATTCCCCATAAATCTATTCATCCCTAGCTCAATCTCAAAATTTATATTAAATACTTTATATCTAATATTTTTCTCATTCAAAATATCCTCTATCTGATTATTTTATAAATCCTCAACAAACATTAGAAGGGAGCTCAAAAACATATCCTCACATTGGACCTTTGATTTGGATCTATCACAAGAAGTAATTTTTATGTCTAGAATATTCTCAAAATTATTTTATACGACCATTCTATATATATTCAAATCCTTTGTATATGTTCCATCATCATGAAAAATATTGATCCTCCTCAAAGTAATACTCTCCTTCAAGAAGGAATTAATATATCATTAGATGTTATCCACTTGCTTTAATAAATTTTACCTTTATTTCTCTTATTAAATTACCTCTATTTCTAAAAGATTCGCCACAAGTAAATTATTTTTCTCCATCATCCACGAAAACAAGTCATCATCCCAACTCTCCTATTTCTTATCATCAATCACTCTTAATTCATGTTTTATATATTATAAGGAGAATTTATTTCTAGGCTTAGTAGATATCTAATCCCTCAAGTTAAATATTAGTATTTTTAAGTGATCAAAAACTCCATCCCATTACCTTCAACTCATAGGCTAGACCTATGAGTTTTTCACAATCTATATATATCACTCCTTCCAAACCCAGCTAGCTTAAAATCTAATGTTTGGAATCCTTTTTTCCTCTCTCTTAATGAGAAAAATTAAAGGATAATGATCATAATGTACAACGGATAAATTCATAACTGGAGTATGAGGAAAGGATTATACACCTTATATATTATATAATAACATATATAACCAATAGTAGATTCATTCTATTCTATTTTTATTATTGAAAACATTAATGGATATCCCTGAAAATAAAAATCCCTTATTGTAGCTGAGGCCAAAACAAATAATTGAAATCCTACATTCCTTTGAAATAGTACTCCACACATCTTTTCATTTCTGGCCTCCCATTGATAGTGTTAGAGCCACTTCCCAAAAACTAGGAAAGCTTACCTGGTTCAAATGTAACCAAATGCTTCCATAATATTTTTCTCTCTATCATATAACAATTTTCCTAAATAATGGATAAGAATAATGAAATTATTGTTTTTACTGTCTTGGTGGTAACGTCTTATGGGTAAAATCCAATTTTAATATAGTGATATTGATCTTAAAAGAATGTAGACATGTTGTTTCATGGAATCCCAAGAATATAGTGTAAAAATTCCAACCCCCTTAAAAACATATAAGGAGTCCTTATTTTTCTTTTGTTAAAAAATGGATAGGATTGTAGATTGGTGTATCCTCAAATTATTTACCATGAATTATCATTTTTCTTAAGCCCCCAAGCCCTTTGAATTACACCCAATTATGGATGTAATTAAAAAATGATTCTCTATCCTTTAGAACCTTTGATAAAATGTATAGAGAAATTTAAAATAAGGATCTTTTGGCCTCTATTCTTGGATCAAGTGATTTTGACATCTAATTTAAAGTCATTATGAACATTAGATAAGTACTCCTTCAACATCCCTTGATAAGAAACCCTATAAAAATCTTCTCATATATTCAAAAATACCTAAATTTTTTTAGAGTGAAGTGTAATTGGATTAGACTACCTGGAACATTCCCAGTGGAGATCTCTGAAATGTTAACAGAATGCACCCCCAGAACAACCATAACCAAATCATAAGGATGTATCTCAGTATTGAGTTTGATTGGAAAGTAACTAATCACTTCATCCATTGAGATACTAGAAGTAAATGTTTACTTAGAATGATGGTCATAAATAGGAGATCTAATGCCAACATTAACCCACCTTGAGAATATACGAAGACCAGGACCTGGGTAATTTTTTTATTAGTAGATACCTCATTTGAGGAATCTACTAAAAGAATAGAGGGATAATTCACAATAATAGGTTTGATATACACGAAAATACTCATTATTACACCACTATATTATATGACATAAGAACTAGGGAACCCAAAAGTTTCACATATAATATTCTTATACCAGCAATAGCCTCTATCAAAACCCAATATAGACCATCATGCTGAGTACCTGAAACTATAAAAAACCAAAAGGCCAATATTGACCTTACCATCCTTATCACCATTGAATCACATAACCTAGAGACACCCAAAATAATGGAGACCTCAACTACAATGTATCCATGAATAAAGGGCTTCGGTTTATCCATTTTTTTAAACTACAATAAGAACCACATGATCCTATTAATGGAATACCATGAAATACCTCGGGATTGACTACAAGAAAATGTGCTTCCACCATGTGATGGCATCTTTTTCTAAATGTGAATGTATTCTAGAATATATAATTCTATGTCCACTTTCACATAAATTAGAGTAACTGAATAATACTGAAGACTACTAGATTCAACATCTTCACATAGTGAAACCCCTGAGGAATCAACTTTAATTTTAGGAATCAATGGATTTAGAAAATGAAGAGGGATTCCATGTTGCATAATCCAAACCAAAACCAAAATCGGTTCATTCTCTCTGTGCACATCCCTTGTCTATTTGGATAGATAAACCATCCATCCACCTCAAACACACCCCTATAAGGAAAATTCCTTTAGAAAATCCTCACACAAGATGTAGTGAATAGGAAAATAATTCCATTAAATAGAAGAATCCATAAAAGGAAAACTATGATTCCATGAATAAATAAATGATCAGAAAAATTATATCATCATTCAATCATGTCTGGATCTCACCAACAATGACCATATATGATAAGATTCATCCTCCCTGAGATACACCATTGACAAATTGACCATAGGAAACCCTTCTACCCTTATTGAAAAATAAGGATCTAGATCAATTCCTAGAGTGAATGAGATCCTGAATAGAGAAATTTCAACAGATGAACTAGCCAAGACATCCTTGAAGGAGCAAGGAAAAATCCCAATATCCAAATTGATGGGAGAAGAAAATTTATGTAGAACTATTTTGGGAACCTCCATTGAAAACCCAACATGCACTAGAAGAAGATCATTTTTCTTCACTAGTAAAAACTTCAACTCAATTGTTGAGAATTTTGAAAATAACTCAGGCATGTGAGGCATGTTCTTTATGGGACGTAAGGGTTCCATCTACCAAGACCTTTCTATTATGATTACTATTCATTATGACCAAAACTAAAGTAGAAAATTTCACCTAATAATATTTATTTTTATTCTAAATATTTAAAACATTTTACCGAATTCAACTAAATTACGTGTAATAATTAAATTTAAAATATAACAAGTAGAAGTGACGAAAAAGATGTTTTCCAAAGAAAAAGTTTTCATAAGTATAAAAATATTTTATTTCAAAATTCACCATATAATTTATTCAATTGAAATAAATTTGATTAATTATAATAGTGTTCATCAAATTTTACTTTTAAACCATTTTAAAAGTATATAACATTGTAAATTACGTAATAAAAAAGGATGTTTTTAATATGAAATATTATTTTTCACGATTTATTAAAAAAATTATTCCATAAATTGTTTGTAATAAATTTCTCTAAAATAATTCTAAAATGTTTATTCCAATAATAAATATAATTTTTTCATATACTTTTATAAAATCGGCAATTTTAATTTAAAAATTAGTGTGAAAAAGTGACGAATACATTTTATATAGAAATTTTATTTTTAAGATTGAAACTAATTTTATGATTATCTTATTATTAAAAAAATATTAGATGATTTATAAAAAAATTATTTAATTTACAATATATTTATTTTATAAATCATTCACCATGGGTGACTAATTTTTATTATTAAGCCAAAACACTTTTTTCGAAACCCAAAATGTTTTCCGAAAAATATTTCTTTTATTTTCAAAAAAAATTATCCTCGATTCTAGTAAATTGATAAATAATTGATTTATTTTATTCATGTTTAAACGATATAATTTTCATAATTAATTAGTACTTATTCATACCCACCAATTTAACTTATGGGTTATAAAGGTATACTATGTTGTGGTTTGTTAAAACTCGATGTTGCGTATAATGTTTGTGATCAAAAAATTAAAATTAATGGAAATTTGTTTATAAAATTTTAAGTTGTTATAATAATAGAGCATATTTAAGATAATTTATAACACAAAAAATAAAAAATTTATAAAATTAGAGAAATAACTTACATAAGTTTTTTTGGATCAAATATTAGATTTTCTATGAGATCGAATCAGGATAGGAAGTTTGGTACCACCAAAAATCTATCATCAAAGGAGGATTATTATTGATTCAACATGTTACTGATGAAGTATTTTGGATATATAACCTTAACGATTTATTATGTAATCCATGTCGAGGATACCCATTTCATAAAAATACATGAGTCGATAGTATCACATGCTGGATGTTGGAGGATTCACTTTGTTTCTATATGTTTCACTAGAAATAAATTGATCCACAGAGGTATATATATTTTAAATATACTATCATTATTTAGGTAAATATGAGAATTAAATTAGAGAGTTTTAATTGGATTTGGAGAATACATGAAAGTATTTATGAATTAAAATATGATGATTTCAAGGAATTATTAGTGATAATAATAGTTTATGAAGAATAGTATAGCTGAACAAAATCCTACAAGCTCACTTCCCATGTATATTCTTTCCTCATTCATACATTAAATCTTAAGGAATACCATTATTTATTATTTAACTAATTTTTTCAATTCATTATAGTGGATTATAAGCATAACCATTCATACTTTCATCATATTAGAATATGAATCTTATTTTTAATTTTTCTATACATTTTAATATAATTGTAGTTCTCATTTATATTTATTTTGATTACACTCTTCCTTCCATCTTCAAATATCTCAAAACATTATGGTCAAAGAGAATAACATGTGGGATGGTCCGCAAGAATCATTACAAGGGCATATAAATCCATTATTTACATTTCATAATGCTCTCTCTCATCATTGATATAGAATGTCTATTTTTATATGTTGATATATGGAAATTATTAAATATATTCCTATTTTTTAATGTGTTCTTACATCTATATAATATTATATCTTCCCATATTATTGATCACACATTTGAGAAGTTGTGTTTTTTGGATTTTGAGATTATTGTCATATGGTGGAGTTGAGTTTTGGGATAGTGAATGACTCAATTGAGTATGTTCATTAACTCTTCACAGTGAAGGAGGAGGGATGGATAATCATAGGTTGGTTTTATATGTATGTTTATTACTATAACATATATATAAATATGTACTCAATGATTAAATATAATTTGGTTATTGTTTGAGTCAAAATATCATCTGGACAAAGAAATACCCATGTTATCCATGTAAAATCCATCCACATTTTGAATGTTTGTTTTATTAATAATATTCTCATGCCTCACTTATTTAATTAATTAAATGGTTTTTTTCAGTATTCTATGATGGTTTAGTAGTATCTAGGGGCCCAGTGCTTGCTTTATTAAAGGTGAACTCAGGGTCATTAGTAGTGCCACTAGCTAGGTGGTATAAAGCCACCCGCAAATAGATGAAAAATTAGTAACACTATTTGGGAACTGGGATCATTGATCACCTAGTGGACTTAATTTTTATTTATAATTAGGGTTATCCCAATAAGTTTACCAATGTCCACCCCTTGTTGTATTGACTCAGAAATCTCACCACATTCTGGTTAGTAGACACTCTTATATGCCCCTTATTTCCCCATTGAAGATAGTGGTGGTTCTTCAACAAACCTAGTCTATTTCCTCTTCCATTGGGTGCGATAAAGATATTATGTTGAGTCTATTTGTCCTTATTCTCTCCTTTTTTATTTCATGGGTTGGTCATCTATCACCTTTTTCTCTGAAATTTAATAATTTCAAGGATTTTTTAGTTTTCTTACTTGCTCTCATTTTTGGAAGAACCAAAACCTAACGTTGGGTGAGTAAAAATTTCTATGAATAAGGTAACTAATACCTAAATTTAACCATTATTCTCACCTTATATTCTTCAAATGATTCATTATGTGGTTAGATCAAATTCATCAGGTATTTAATTTATATTTAATTAAATTTTTTAATTGTTTTTTTTTGCATCAACACAACATTGACATGCCTCGAACCTCAGAAAATGTCGATTCCTAGTGAAACACCTTGGTAATAAAATTTCCTTATGCATCTCAAATAAAATTGTATGACATATTTTTCAAAAATTAATTGAGTAATATTAAATAGATGAATCTAGTTTAAAAACATGATCATCAATTTGATTGATTTAATTATATTAATAATTTTTTAAAGGGGTTATAAAATGAATTTTTATAAAAATATATTATTGTCAAATGGTATTTCACAATCATTTATGTTTTAAAATGGTGTAGGAATATTATTTACTCCATATGAGATAAATATGGATTTCAAGGGGAATACCAAAATTGGGATGGGACTCTTGAGTTAGGACAAACGAATATATAATTATTGAATTGTAAAATAAGTGATTGTTATTGAAATTTCATTTCATTAAATAGAAGGTGAATCATGAAATGATAATGATTTGGTACATTGGTAACCCATGGGTAGGGAAAGCAGTATAAAAGATAAAATGTGAATTGATGGATTAAAAACTAAAATGAATTGTTAAAATAATTGTAATATGTCAAATGTGGATTGGAACTAATGGTTAAAATGGAAATTATTTATGAATTGGAATAGTAACCCTTAAATTGGTAAGGGGTGTTGACAATAGAGATTCACCAGAGGTAATAAATTGGAATTTAATTGGGGTTCTACTTTTTTTACGATGTTTAATCGAAATAGATTTATATGGATTTTCAAGTATTATATGTTTAAGTAGGTATGTGTTTAACATAATCCTTCAGATAAATATCTAAAGGTCGTATCTTCAAGAAGGGATCTCTGGATATTTTTGAAGTTAACTCAGAGGTGGTTTCGGAGAGGATTTAAATGGGTAATAACATTCATATTATTAGACTCACTCTTAGGAAAATTCTCTTTCATTGGTTTTCAAAATAGTAGATTGGTGGTTGAGTGGTAGACAAAAAAACCATGAATGGGATACAATTTTAAAGATACCATACCGAAGTTAAAAATTCAAAAACACTCATAACACAAGGATACCTTGACCCATGATAACTTACATCATCTGAAGTCATATCATGTTTACATACATCATCATCATCACTATGAGACTCACCATCCTCATTTCCATCTTTTTACCACTTTCGTCAATATCGATGGATCACCACACAATTCACCAGAAAAACTGACCGACAGAGTCCATCATCGATGGCATAAAACACCGAAACATATCACCATAGACCATCCAATCAATAAGATAAAGACACTAAATAAAGTTATTATCATTCATAACCACTATAATAACTAAATTATCACCACTCCATCTCACCAAAGATAACCATAAGCCAAAGTCTAACATTGACACTAAAAAACACTATAATAGGAAAAAACAGAAATAGATAACCACCACCATTTTCTATAACATAGCTTCCTTCAAGACCACCATCATATGAGACATGTTTTTACCCTTATAAAAAAACCAGTTACACCAACGATTTTCACCAAACTACAATCACAGCTTTTTCTATTTCACTGAATAGGAAAATTATGGTCTCACCTCAGGAGATTGTTGGCTGCTAAAGAACCACATCCAAAATATCTATTGAACTACTGAAAACAATTCCTTGGATAGGAGATATGGTATGTGAAACCATGAAGAGAAAATTTCCTTAAGGCCTCCAAAGAGTGTTGAGGCCTTCTCCATCAATGAGTATGTTAAACCCATGAACAATACAAAAAAACCTTATGAATCAAAATATATTAAAATAGAGACATAAATTTGAACAAAAACCAAACAATAACTAAACCCCATCACATAGATAAAAATACAATGCATCGTAGGAGAAAATAATGAAGCCAAGGAGAAAAATAAGCCAACATCAATGACAATCAAGACTAAGGTTTTTGTTATCCCACCTCCAGTACCATCCCATGCTGACTTGAAACTTGTATCAAGATCAACCAAGATGGGGTCAAGCATGAAGATTTGTCCATAAATTGAAGTAGAGGATAAAAACATAAGACACCACCACTGACACAAATATAAGCTATCTAAATTACCTTTACCGAGACCCAAAATTGATGTTTGAATCACATGTGTTAGGTGGAAATAGGGTCAACAAGAGATGTATGATTTCCACTACAACAACATATCTAGGAAAGAATTAGGAAGGTAATAAGAAACTGGGATGAGAAATCATACCTAGGTGAAGTGAGGATATTCATCATTGCTAAATGAACCCATGGAAACCCTATAATGAGGGGGAAAGTGGAGATAACACGGGGGGGAACTTGGAGCACCAGGATAAACTAAAATAATGTGCATGGAGTTTTGGGTCCCTGTTTCTTAATCATGTAACTCTATAATTTCATTATCAGAATCTGGATTTTGATATTTCAAATGTTATAAATGTTTCTTATAGGTTTTGATTTGGGTACATGGGATCAGTTTGATGTTATGGCACCAGATTATCCATCATGATATCTCTATAGCAATCAGAGTTACATTTAGAATGTATAAAAAAACTATGAAAGTGTGTTTCCACCATTTTTTAAGATTTCTGGTGGAATTGGATCTCATTTATACCCTCAAGGAGAAGGTAATTATTTCCACCTCTAGGGATGAAATCCACAAGTGTGTTGAGTATGAGAATAATCCACTGTATTATGTGGACTGTAATGTGGTGGTATATTCCAAATATATCTATCGTAATAATATCATATGCAATAACTATATTTTGAAAGGATAATTTATGACATATTTTTGGAGAATGGTTTTGGAAAAGATTGTTATTGAATATGACTCTCAAAAGGTTTCAAACTAGGGAACTGCTATGAAGGATTAATTTATTCATAACAATCACTCTACCCCTCCTATTATTAGTTTTTCTACTCCAACATGGCCTTCATAGCTCCCTATTAAGGATGCAAATTACATTCATATTTCAAATAGTTGGGTACCTATTAATAAAAAATGATTATTAATTCTACAGTGAATGGCAGTATGATTGGGGATTAAATTTGGATTATCCATGATGCTTTTTTATTATTAATATGTATTGGGATGATCTGGTCTCTAAAAATTATGACTCTGCTGATGGAGATATGGGGGATGGAAATGTGGAGGATGATTATGGAAAAACATTCCATGATATTGAAGAAAAAAAATATACATACCACCAACACTAAAAAAAATAAATTGGTTTCTTTAAAGTATCAAAAGATAAAAATGATGATGGATTCAGCATAACTAGAAAAGGTGAAGAAGTAAATGTCTAGATATGCCTTCTAAAACCTTGACCAGGTTAATTTTCTCAACATTAATGATAAAATGGACACAGGGGATCCTTGTGTAGTGAAAAATTAGCATGAATATGGTGCTTTAAAAACTCCTTTTAATTATCTGATGACAGAGTCTTCTAGTGTTATTTCTGATAGGTCCTATTAGATGGAGTAGTCTTCTTCATTTAAATAAATTGGGGGTAGTAATAAAATTCTTGACTCTATTCCATTTAATACACATGAAATCAAGGTTCATACTAAAGATATGATTAAGGTAATGACTTCTATGGGTGTTAGATCTTCTATCAATGTGGCAGACATTGTTGAAAGACATGTTATGAGGATGAGTTCCTATGTTTGTACTCCATGGGAAATAGATGGATTCATCAATTGGATCATTCTATCAAGAATTAATGATTACCCTACTATGTGTCTTACTGGTGGAATGGATGTGGTCTTCGCAAATAATTATAATGTATTGCAAAGTGGTAAGGTTCACATAAACAATTCCATTGATCTTTTTCCTTCTCACAACAATGAAGAGAATGGTAAAAGGTGTGTTGATGATTCTAAATTAGAATAATTAAAAATTACTTCAGAGGATGAATCTATCAATGATGGAGGCGGGCCTTGGTACTAGTTTAAGTCATGAAAGAGGGGAATTATCCTCATGGTTGTGGAGGATATATTGCAAACCAAAACATGAGTACTGACTCTCTTGAAATATAATTTATTTTTACTTTTGAAGTTGGTGATCACTATGGAAGTTGATTTTTTGTGTGTTCTAATAGATTATTTTTTACATACTCTTATGATGATTGAAGTGTCATGTCTTTCCCATACTTATCTTATCACTTATTTCTTATTAAAATAAAAGGACCTAGTCCTTGACTTGTTTTAAAAAATGAATTTATTTGACTTGTGATTGGACTCGTATTGAAAATAAACATGATGAGTTCATGAATACTCCCTATAGGGGGTCATGAAAAATATGTATGGGGTGGTCATTAAAACACCCTATGACATCATGAACTGGAAGATAATAAATTGTTCTTTGAGAAAGTGGGTCACATGGACTCATGTGCACCTCCCCATACACCATATGATTCTGACTAGAATTGAGGGTCTATTGTGGAATAATGAGGAGACTATAACCACTAAAGTAGAGTGTATCATAATGGTGTAATGATATCAATAAATATAATAATGGGGATATTATACCCCTATAATTAGAGACACCACATTAGCTGATATTTTCTAGAAACATCGGTAAATAAACATTGGTAAATTAGAAACATATTCTAGAAATAGTGGTAAGTAAATGTCGTGAAATTATATATCATTTATGGACTCCCCTTAATTATGTATTTTTTATAATAATAAAATACTAATGGGGTTCCTATCCACACTCTACTCTCTAGTAACCCCATCCCCTCTCTCTTCCAGTACCCACCCCTGCCTCACCGTCCCACCCCATCTACCCTCTAGTTTGCATCTAGTGCTTTCACACTCCACATACCTACATGTTTCTATCCCTACGTCATGTACCCTCCTCCATCCTTTTCCCATACCACGTAACTCCCATCCCATAACACAAATCTCCCACTAGGAAAAATCCATTATTGTAGGAATCAGACCTTGGATATTCTGACTATAGCTAAATAACTCTTCTAACTCCCCTATCGGAACTATAAGTATATATATATATATATATATCAATATTTCAAAAAATAATATATATATATATATATATATATATATATATGTTTGTGTGTTTATATTATATATACATATTATGTTTATATTAATATATGTGTGTTTATATATATATATATATATATATATATATATGTTTATATATATTTATATATTTGTATGTGTGTGTGTGTGTGTATACACACATATAATTAGCCACTTTTAAAATTATGGTATAAATGTTACTAAAATGGTCATGTTTTCTTAAAAGCATGACTAAATTTGAAATATTTAATTGTGTTATGTTATATATATATATATATTTCAATATTTAAAATTTAATATTATAAATATACATTTTATATTTTATATTTTATATTTTATATTTTATATTTTATATTTTATATTATATATATATATATATTTATGTTCTTGTTTTTATTTTAGGGTTATGTTTTATATATATGTTTATATTTTATATTAATTTATATATTTATACTATATTTTATATATGGGCCTATGTATGTGTGCTTGCGTTTATGTTTATATAATATGTATGTGTGCGTGTTCGTGTGTTTATATATATGTGTCTGTGTGTGTTTATATTTCATATGATTATATTAATATATATGTGTGTGTTTATATATATGTGTGTGTACATATATAAGTGTATTTATGAATATATATATAATTATAATTATATATATATTTAAAATTACCCGTGTTTTGGAACACTGGTAAAAATGTCTCTAAAATAGCCACATTTCTTAAAACCCGGACTAAATTTAATATGTGTGTGTGTGTGTGTGTGTGTTTATATAAATATATGTATACATATTTATTTATATGTGTGTGTCTAAATATATATATATATATATATATATATATATGCATTTGTCAATGTTTACATATTAGTGAAGATTTTCATGAAGCATCGTTAATTTAGTGATGATTTTCACAAGTCATCAATAATTTTGCGACTCTTTCCATGAAGTGTCACTAATATAGTTATTAGTTTCATGATATGTTGTTAATTTAGAAAAGGTTTGGAAGTAAAGGTCTCCAATTTAGTTAAGTTTTTGAAAATTGTCACTAAAAACCATCTCCAAATCAGTGTTTTTTGTATTATATATTTCTCTTATATTAGAAAGATTGCAGCAATTTCATGGGCCTACAGTATAGGTCTCATGGTTTGGGAATACCATGTGCCCTCTGTTGTTCACCAAGACACCCCTAGGTTTTAATCTAACATTGTGGAATGCAAAGCAGAATTTCTACTAACTATGTGGCCTACCTTTTTCTTTCAACACATAGGTCGTTGGGCTCCCTACAAGCCCTAAACACCTCCATTTAATCCATATCCTTACTAAGAATTAATGTTGTGATAAAAATAATGAAATTAATAAAAATAAAAAGGTTATTTATATCAATGAAAATATGAGTTCTTATAATCTTCCTCCCCTCCCCTAAAGCAATTTGTCCCCGAATTTCTCTTCTAATGGTGTTTAAGCATCTTTTGAGAACAACTCTAGCAACATGACAATAAGTCAGCCTCCTGCTCCCAAGTCTTGTCCAGTAAATGGTTAGGTTATCATAGATCCAAGACTGTTCTCAAATAACCTTCATGTCATAATGAACAATGTCGATAGGATTCCTGTCAAATGACGCATCTACATCCAACTCAACCTCCTCAAGCTGAAGAATATGTGATATATTTTAATGAAATCAGTGAAGATGAGATACATTGAGGACGTCTTTCATGGAATGGTACCTCTGAGGTATCTATAGTCGATAGTCTTCTATCATGACTCTTTCTAGAATATCAAAGGTCCCAACATAACAAGGTGATATATTCTATTGTTTCTGAATACATATATTCCCCATTTTAGAATTAAAACACAAGAAACCCTAACTCCCCACCTCAAACTCTAGTGGATGACGATGACAATCGGTGTATGAATTCTATCTATATTGAGCTATTGAAAACAAATTCGGAATAAGTTAAACCTGCTCTAATGTCTCCGGAACTAGATAGAGACCCAATTATGCTACCTCACATACGTTTAACTATCATACTGGTAAATGGAATTACTTACAGTATAGAGCCTCCTACGGATACTTATATATGGTTTCATGGAATATTTTATTATAATATTACTCAGTAAGAGGTATGTGTTTCTCCTATAAACCTCACAAATCAAGGATGTATTCTCATATAATGTCTTCCAAAACCTATATCAGCCAATTTGGTTTATCTTCTATAGGTGGGTGATAGGTTGTACTCTTCATTAACTTTGAAAATAGTTCCCTCTTCAAACCCTGTGAGAACCATGACATGAAATGAGTATTAATTTCTTATACGATAGAATGTGGAACCCCATGGAGTTTTATCATCTCATGAATGTATCCCCTCCATATCTCATCCACTAAATGGATCTACCAAATAGTTAGGAAACAAGTTACCTTTATCAACATTTCTATGATCACCCATACGGTGTCACTACACTAAGGTGATCCTGGATATCCCATCATGAAATCCATATTCATATCATCACATTTCCACTCAAGAATAGAAAACTTTTGTAAAATCCATGTTGGTCTCTAGTGATCAATGTTCACCTAATGACTTGTGGAAAACTAAGTAAAGAATCCATATATCTTCAATTTCATACCCATCCACCAATACTGGTGGTGTACGTCACGATACATCTTCATTATGTCAGGATTAACTACCAAATCTGAGGCATGAAATTCCCATATAAACTCCTCTAAATTGTTTTTTGGACCCCATAAATTCTCATGTATTTTTAGAATTTAGTAATCACCAACAGTCCAATCATGAAGAAATCCCTCACTTGTAAAAAAATTATATAGGACCAAGTCCTCAGAATCTGATAGCATTCACAGATTCACTCTCCCTAGAAGTGAATAGGTCATTGATAATGATGTGAGTATAGACATTCCATAATTATCCTGAACCTATACATGAATCTAAGAAAATAGGGTCATAATTTAGGACCCATTACTATAATATTGAACTTTCTATACTAGAGTACCCCTTATTGTACTTAGAATTGTATTACCCATTACGAGAATATAAAAAATCTCAAACTAAAAATATTCTAGGTATTCAACCCACCATTGTTTATTAAGATTCAAGTCATGCTATATAAAGATGCACATGAGGATTTTTTGTTTTTATACACCAGGAAATGCTCTACCAATAATTTATTCTGCTAATAATTCATGACATGAATAAAAAAGATAACTCGAGATCATGCATTCGGTAGTTCCTCTTATGTGGCCTCAACTGATAACACCCTTATGCCATGACTCCATACTGCTGGATTAGAAATTATCCATCCTCAATTCTTGATGCATCACTATATACATTATAGGTTATGCATGATACATGTAGAATTAGTATTGACACAGAAGTCAGTCTCTCTTTTATCTCCTAAAAGGTTGCATCATGGGATTCAAACCATGAGAACATCACACCCATCTCAGTCAAGAATGTAAGAGGTGTTTCTAAGAATGATAATTCCTAAATAAAATGCCTATAATGACCAAATATCCCCAAGAAACATCTTATATAAAAGCATTTCATGGACTTAACCCAGGAAACTACCACTATCACCTTCTCTAGGCCAACTATAACACCTTAATCTGAGATAATATTACCCATTTAGTGAATTGTTTCTATCTAAATGTGTACCTTTTTTATCTTATCATATATTTTCTTATATCTTAGCATATCCAATATAATATTAGATTGTTTGGAATGGTAATTTTGAGTGTAATAACATACAAAAATATCTTCCATGAATACCACCACAAATGAATCCACATATTAATGAAAAAATGATTCATCAATTCCATGAAAACTATAGGCTCATTCATAAGAATGAATGTCAGGACTAAATAATCATACAAGAAATACCTACTGTGGAATTTTGTATATGGTATATCGAATAGGCTAACACAAAATTGATGATAACCCAATATCAGAATATAATCAAGAAAACTCTAGATATTATGAGATCATCAAAGTGATAATCCATTTAGGGAAAAGGATAACGATATTTAACCATCAACCAATTAAATATCTAATAATCCGCACATAAATGAAGGGTTTTATCGGCCTTCTTGGTGAAAAAATACAAGTGAACCCTATATATAAGTAATGGTTCAGATTAACCCCTTTTCTGCAATTTACTCTAGCTTCCTATTGAGCTCTTACAACTCCATATTACTGGTCCTGTAAAGATGAACAGATACTAGTGTAGCTCTAGGCACTAGATAGAAGGAAAAATCTACCTCTCTCTTTGGAGGTTGCCCTAAAAATTCCCCCAAAAAATGTCCCTAGAATGATCAACTACTTGACTAAACTCTTCCTAACACATTCCCTGATCATCCAGATATAACATGGAAATCTTGACTACCATCCTTCCCAAACCAAAATTCTCAAGTCTATCTCAGCTCCCTTAGACATATTTTTCACCCTTTGAATTAAAACCCTACACTATAGTGATTTTAACCTCAACCTCTCGTGATAAAAATCCACATAATCATGAGAGGTATCCAACCATGACATCTTGAGAATAACACCAGACCCCATCATTTTGATGGAAAAGAGGTATCATTAGATGTGAAACCAATGAACATCATGGTATAAATCCCAAAACTATATTACACTCTATGATCATATCGCAAATGTAGTATCAATTGTCATCATGTCATTGGATAAATGAATGTTGATGATGTCTCTCTCCACAACAGGCACTAATATGGAAGAATTAGAAACCCCTATATCAAACGGTTAAAATACTAACATATATGCTACTAGAATAGTACACCAAACTATAGAGGGTCCAAAACTATTCTACATAGGTATTTCCTATAATGTATACATCTTTCTAGAACTGTAATTTTGAGTTATTTCTGGAATAACTTAAGAAGGTTCCCTCTACTTTCAATGTATGTATGGTGTCTTTCTCCCTCATCCATGACCACCACCTCATCCTAATCATCCATTCCCACTCTATCTCCCTGCCTAACAATAAGCTATTGACCCCGATCCTAACATGGAGTCATTGTAGAGCCTATACAACCTATTATTAGAGGAAAGGTCTTAAAAATTGTTGTAGATGGACCATCATAAAAAAGTATCATCACTCAAAAAGGTCTCTATCACACTTTCTCCTTATGTGTCTCTACCTCCCACAATGATGAAAAAGAATAGAACTACTAACACTCATGATCTTGATGGTATTTCTCTCATGATAGACCAAAAAGGGTCACTTCCTACCCCAAACCACTGGGCCATTTGTTCTAAAAACTTATCTAAACTAAACATCGCTTCTATATTCCCTCAGGATATGTTTGGTAATCAGTGCCTGATTTACTATTTTTGATACGGTAGAGAGTTGAATAAATTCACATATGATTGAATTTCATAACTGAGACCATCCTAAAATCTCATATATTTAGATACATTATCTATGAATAAAAGAGGTGAAAAATAGTGGAGCTCTTTGAAATGGGAAAAATATTCCATGACCAATAATGCACCCTTATCAAGATGCATAACCTCTTTATATGTGTCAGACCTCTATTTAATATGATAAAAATAATCGTAGATCTCAGTCTTGAAATCCCACCAATCCATATCTCGATGATGATCTATCTGAGAAATCACATCCCACCAACTCATGGTAGAATCCCTGAGCATATATGTATCAAGCATCACACTACTCTTGGTAGGAGTCTCGAGATTCTAAAAAATAAATAGTGTAGCCTCCAACCATGAATTTTTAGTCATTATTCCACCATTCCCTGAACCGCCTACCTGACATGTAGGAATCCCTCTTGAAATTGGGCCTTATCACCCTCATCAGGTATAATTGGAGGTATTGTAGGTTGCAAATCTTGAGGTTCTATGGGTGTTCAGGGCCCACCACCTCGTAAGCACGGACATCACCACCCTTTAAGCACACAAATATAGGATTACATGGTGGAATATATCTAAAATTTCCATTTACACACGTCATAAAAATACTTTTTAATGAAAATATCATAGATATTCAAGCACGACAGGTAGAATCCTTCCTAAAAAAGTCACACCCTTCTACTGGCTCCAAATGCAATGTCCGGGTGATCTAAATATCATAGCTAAGAAAGAGACACTGCTTACATAGAACTACTAAGGTTGGGTTAGGGTTAACCTTGGTTCTAACAGTGCAATGTATTAGTATAGAGAGTGTAAATTTTAATTTATAGAGGATACTCCCATTAAATTGAAAATGGAGTCACTATTTAATGGTTGCAATTTCAATTTTGGATTAAAACCCATTTAAATTCATTCCCATTTATAAATAAATCCTATTAAAAACATATACCTATATGTATCACCACATCAAATTTTTAAGGGAACATACACCTTACAAATTGATGTGTGGAATCAATTCATTCATAACCACTGATTTATCATGCCCATCCACAAAATGATATCTGGATAAATATATATCACTCAAGGAACATACCAAAAATATCCTAAAGTTTGTTAATTCATTCTATAAGAAAATGGGACATGGAAGATTCCTCGATATATAAATCTTAATGTGCCTATAAGGATACATGATGTAATATTTCCTTTCCATACCATTCAAAGGTAAAAATATATAATCATAGGGAACATCAAACATCAAGTGCATCACCCAACAGCTAAATCACAACAACCATAACATGAACAATCCATATCAACATGTCTCATCCTAGATAATTTGGATTTTAACTATTTTTGGGATAGATACTCCTAGGAATTTTCACATAAACAAATCTCTATGTGTCCTATTTCTCCTTCTATCATCCCAAAATATTATGAAAAATAAAATTAACCTTTGATACAACTTTTTTATATACCAACCCAGAATGCACTAAATGTTACCTAATTCTAGTGGTTAAAATGGCCTCAATCATGCCCCCCCCCCCATTCTCTAGAGGATACTGACTTCTATTGAGGGTCCATGGTGGAATAGGGGAGACAACACCCTCATAATAAGAGTGTATCATAGTGGTATAATTTTATAAATATAATTCAATTTCACATAAAATAACTGAAAATCTAAAGAATATACATCCATTATATAATTAACCTTTTAATTTCATCCATTAGTGTCATATAAAAATGATAATCATGGTATGCTATAAAAGATAAATGAAAAAAATGGAAACATGAATCTTATAAAATACATGTATCATAAGTACAAAAATACCAAAAAGAAACTATCCCCAAATACCATCATGATCTATATCCTGGACTTATGCTCCACTGTTCCTATCAATCAATAGGAAAAACATCAATAAAAGTGTGTTTCCCTTATACCTACCAACTTTCATGATGTCTTTACATGTACCCAAGAGAATCCCAAATAGGATTATAGATAACACTAAATAGTCCACCACCAACGGTGTATATAACAAGTCCATCCTGTACATATAATATGAAGTAGTGTGCAGATATAATAGGAGTCCAAGTAATGAAATATGAAATGATATTTTCTAGTCCATCTTGTACATATAATATGATGTAGTGTGTAGATATAATAGGAGTCCAAGTAATGAAATATGAAATGATATTTTCTAGTCCATCAGGTATCACAATGATAAATAAAATAAATCACAAGGGATTTTTGTAAAGCATAAAAAGAATATAAAATGTAAAATGTTTTGTAATCATGTATCACTCATACATTGGCTAGGGTCCAAGTATTATAAATTTCAAAGGAAAATGTGTAAGATATGTAATACAACTAAACTAGACCCAAGAAGTAGAAATGTCCAAGGAATCCTAATGGGTTGGATCCATGGAGTATAAATTTTTCAAGTCATTTAGGTAAACTTATTAAATATGATTCGGGGAGTAGAAATTTCAATGGAATCCAAATAAGTTAAGTAAACCTGATCAAAGGAGTATAAATATAAAAGTCCTCCTAATAAATAATCAGATCCAATGAGTAAAATTTTAAAAAACATCCTATAATATCTAGTAAATAAAATCCCATGTGTTGAAATATATAAGGAATCCTAGAATCACTAATCAATGAGTCAAAATTGATCATTGTAGTAGAAATGTCTTAGGCGCCAATGTAGGCCATCAGTGTCCTTTCATGAACCCTCTAATATCATCATCACAAATTTATTCACCATTAAATAAAAAATTTCATTAAAAAAATTACTAATCCATACATAATAAAATCTATTCAAGGTATTATACATTTTATTCCTTTCATATATAAATGAAAAGGTGTTATAAGGTGCTTAAAACCTTTAAAAATTCTCTTAATTTCCATTTTAAATTCCCAAATATATAAAGTGATCCCAACACAACCTGTGGGTTGTATAATCATGGTAAAAAGGTACAAACCTCCAAATTTGTGGTTTAGGTTTAGGTAAAAACATCTCATATTATATAAGATATTCAAGAAATGTTTTCAACGTGAATTTAATATTTAAATCAAATATATTTTAAGTGAGGAGTCAACTTACAGAATGTTTGGCATGCGAAAATCCCAAAATATGGTATAAAACAACTAGTCATAATGGAAAAGGTATAAAACACCCCTCATAATCCCTTAGTGGAATATTCATTGAATATCATCATATGATTTATTAAATATTATATGAAAAATAATAATAGATGAATACCCTAAAATAGTGCATCAATGCCTGCACCAAAATAGTGTCACCAACATTAAGGAAAATATATAATGGAACCTTAGGAATGGTGGGATCACTGGAGGATAACCAATGAGATGAACAGATCATAAATTAGATTTCGGATGGATAAATAGGATCAAAGACTAAATTTAAGACATAATGAGTTCCCATGGGAGGATAATAAAACCACATATAGGTAGTACAGTAGAGAGAAAGAGGATGCAGTGATAAAATTGAAGGAGGGTAAAATAGTGTTTTAACCCCTTTAATACTAGGTCATGTGGTATAGTTGCATGGTTGGCCAAAAAATGGGCTAACCGTGAACCAAACACTACCTCATTACTCCCTCAAAATTTCATCATGAATAGTCAGAAAACTCATGCACCGACCATGCATTTCTTCTTTATTAAAAACATTTCAGCAATAACACATAAGAGTATCAGGGGTCAAATAGTTAGTGAAAATCATACTCCCTCTATTGTGTGCTAATACAACCATCAAGTTTTACTCTATCTAGGAAGACTAGGCGATATGGTTTCTACTAATTGTGTAGCCCAACTATTTCATCCAAAAGAGAATGACATCGAGATCTGAAAAATCCACATACAAACTCATTTCCTAAATTACTTTACTAGAAAATTAACATAAGGGTAAAACTGTAATAATTAATAGAAATAAAAAGGATTCCACACTGTAGAGAAAATTTGGGTTCCTACACTCCCATTATGGAGGTTTTGAAGACCATCCTCAGGGAGGTCGTAATAATACTATCAAAATAACACATCAGGGTAGTCATGGTGCTAACATGGAAAACACCCAAAAGGGTGGTCATGATACTATAGTTGGGATAGTTGCAATGACATTTTTAGAGGAACACTGAAATAGGATGAATTATGAATGGTTGATTGGGGTCATGAACATGTGGACCGATTATAGAAACCCTAGTTTTTAATACATATAAATTACATAGATTTTTATAATATTTAATACATTATACAAATACACACACAAAGACCATATTAGTTTAATACCTTTGGAAACTAGGAACACATATGTCTAGTCTAGTAAAAGATCTTAAATTTTTTTGCACAAATATCCTTCCCTTTAGTACTCCTACTGAAAACTTTTCCTCAAAACCTATTTAAGGGAAACATAAGAAATGGGTGATCCCAAATTCATAGTAAAGGTAAATAATGAAAATGTGAAAGAATATCATGAACAAAAGAGTAAGAAGATGTGATCGTGAAAATAAAATATCATACCCTATATATCAATGATCATATACATGAGTCCTGGAATATTTATTGGTATTTTATTAGACATGAATCATAATGAAACAAAGAACATAATTCATGAAAGCACATCATATGAGTAAGATGTAAAATTTATGACAGCCACAAAATCATATAATATTGATTTCCATATTTTTTTAGGCATTGCTGCCAAGGATAATTTAGTATGATGGGTTCAGTTTGTATACCATCTTGGTTGTTATGGTTCACTTCCAAAATCATATTGGTAGTCATGGTTCACTTCTATAACCATCTTGGTAGTGATGGTTCACTTCCATTTCAATCTTGGTAGTCGTGGTTAAATTCCATAACCATCTTATTAGTCATGGTTCACTTCTATAACCATCTTGTTAGTCAAGGTTCACTTCCATAACCATCTTGGTAGTCAAGGAACATCGCAAGACCATATTAATCTATCTCATGAGATATAAATAATTACCTAATTCATTGGAGGTAGATATAGGTCCCACCCATATCATAATGAAATCATACATACATGATCCACAATATAATAAAAAATCATATCATAACCAATGTAATATAATGGGTGTTATATACTTTTTATCATATCATAACCTATGGAAAAGATTAAGGTTTTATAATAATTTCATCAAAATCATATCCTGTGAGAAGAATTGGGTTTGATAAAAATAATTCCTTCAAAACATTAATAATTAAGAGAATGAATTTGAATGGTATTATTGAACTATAATAAATTATGTCATCTTATATGGGGATGGATTTTTAAATACTACTTGGAACATATATTTTCCTTAAAAATCACTTTTTAAAACCAAAAAAAATTCAATAAACCATTTCATTCAAAATGATCATGAAAAAATTTAAAGAAAGCTTAAAAACATTCTAAAAACATTTTTCTTAGAAAACACATTAATTAATTATAACAACTATTTTAAATTTTTTTCTTTGAAAAAGATCTTAAGAGAACTTTTAACAACATTTCTTAAGTAAAATAATATTTAAATATTTCAAAGTGTCCCATAACACTCTAAAAGATTCAAATAATAATAAAAATTAATTTATAACATTAAAATAACATTAAAATATCATGAAAATAAGAATAATCTTGATATAAAATGAAAATGATATTATATACACCTCATAAAATAACATAGGTGCATAACAAAACATATGTCTCAAATAAGAAAAATTGAGGCAAAACTACCTTAATCGTTTGGTGACATTTGAACCATAAAACTCCACGAAATAGTGATCATAAAATGGATATGTAAATACCCATAAAACATGTTATAAAAATAAAAGAATTCATTCATAGGTAGTATTTACACGACACAAAATAAATGAGTAGTGAATAAGTTATGTATCTCCAAGAAATAAAAAGTGAGATGAAATTCCCTTACAAATTTATAATCTAAGGAATTAAATATCCCATGAAAGAAATAAAATTATATGTATATTAAAATACCATAATATTATGGTTAAGACTAATAAAATATATTCTTGGGTAGAATATACTCCACATATAAGAAACAAGTATTGTATGAGGAATGTGTCTCACCGAAGTAAAAGTTAGACAAAAATCCCTTACCTAAGGTCTGATTCCATCCATACATGTGTGAAACTCATGTATAGTGGTTTTAAACTTATTAAAACTTATACCAGAATCATAATTATATATATTATATCATATATTATTCATTTATGATGTTATATTACATGTTTATTAACAATTACAAGTTAACAAAACGTTTCTTGTAATAACTACATTGTTTATCATATGTTTTTTGACTTGTTATCAATGATCCATTTATATATATAATGATTTAATTACTTAATGAATTTAAAACATGATTTATATATGTTATATTTATTTATTATATAAACATATATAAATTATAGATACATGATATGAAATACAATGTTCATGTAGATGGTAAGTTGTACGTATGCATGAACATTGTTTCCATTTTCTTATCAAACTAAATAGAAGAGGGTAAATGAATGTATATATATATTTCAATTATAATTATTATGTCATATATTTTAGATTTATTCATTATATAATTTTTTTAATCATTCTTGAAATGGTTAGCATGGGAGAGAAATCTCATTGTGTTGTGGAGACAGTATGTCGTACGCACGCACGAGTGATGATATCATCCTCTTAATGGAAAAGGGTGAGAAATTATATGATATATTAATTATAAAAAAAAATATTATTTCATATTTATTATTTATATACATTTTATCCATCATTATACCCATCCAAATAATTTAGTGATAAAAAATAGATTACACCATGGTGTAGAGATGGTAAGTCAAACATATTCACACATGGTACTTTCATGTTTCTTTATGTTGAATAAAAGATGTAATATTATTTTTCTATAATAATAATAATATCCCATAATATATTTTATAACAAATTTATAATTTTAGAATGTAATTGATACATGAAGTAGAATTATAGAACAAATAATTTTGAAAAGGATGGTAAGGATATTACCTCTTCTTCAATGATCTCCGTCAAGATATCCACTAAGAGTCCCTAGAGTTAGTATTTTGAGAATACCATCACCTATGTAATTTTACCATGGATGTTTTAAATGTCAATTTTCTAGTTTTGGTCAATATATAATGGTCAATTTTGTGTGTTGAAGTGAGATAGGAAGTTTCCTTTTATAATTGAGGTGATGAGAACTTTAAGAAACTATTAAAATATTAAATTAACAAAAAATAATTTTCAATTAAAAATAAATTGAGAGTGGGTCATTTTTAAGAACAGATAATGATGGGTAAAAACACTCATTACCAATTATTTTTAGACATTTTTATGTCACAATGTTGACCTTGTCTTTTAGATTTAACCCTTAGTTAAACCCATTATCTTTTACAATGACAACTTTTCTTTTTTACTTATTATAGTTAATATAGTTACAATAAACTGAAAAAAAACAAAATGGATCATTTATGACCTGAATAAACTTATTCTAGACATATCCTAGAAATTTATATGTTCATAAATTTTATTTAATTTTAAAAAAATGTTATTTATTTTAAATAATCATTTCTCTCAATTTTGATATTATTCAATATTTTTATTTTAAAAAATATCCTAACAACATGATAATTTTGTACAAACATTTTTAATATATCACTACCGCATATATTTTTTCACATAATTTTTTCATTTCATTAATTTTGACATATTTTATTTATTTTAGTATTTTTAATATCATATATTTTATATTTCCATTAATTAATAATTAATGTACCATCATCATGAAAACCTTTAATTAAAATACATATCCTCTATAAATTTAAAATAAATTATCATGATGAATATAAATTTATTAGATTCCAAATTAATATTTATTGTCTAATTTATCTTTTATATTACCCTATATTAAAAAATATTTACTTATTAAAAATATTTTTATGACATTTTTACCTTATCATTAAATTAAATATAACAAAAAGTAACAATCTTACCCAAGTGGCTTAAATGGTTAAATTCGTTTTACTATAGTTTATTTTAGTTGAAAATAAGTCATCCAATAAAATTAAGAAATGTTTTAGGATAATATTATAATATTATGTTTACTTTTAATTATCCCATTTACCCTTAACCATGGGAAAAAAATAATGTTATTATTCACTAAAAATTAAGTTGATATTATTTAACTATAAATTTTAAACTGATTACAATCATGTATTCCTATTTTTCAAAATTTTATTCACATAATTGAAATGATTATGTTTAACTCTAATCCCACCAACATAGTAAGAAAGTGGTAAAAAGAATGTTAAAAAGTTCAATAAATATTTATATCTAATACTAATACCAAAATTATTTCAAGGACCTAAATTGTATAAATATATTTATAATTAACTTATATTGATTGTAAAATAATATTAAAATAGAATAATTTTTTTAACGAATTTTTTTTTTAACTACAATGCTATACTTTAACTATTCATCAAAAAATGAAACCTCTTAGGAAATTTCTAAAAATTAACTATAAATTAATTTTGACATTATAAATTAAAAAAATTATTTATTTTACCAAATTAATTTTCCAAGACTGTAAAAAATTAAATTTACTATTGTTCACAAAAGTATATAAAAATAGTTCCTTTAAGAAAATAAAATTTCTAAATATATAAAGAATTTACCAAAAATTATACATTTAATTATAAATATGTCTTATTTATGTAGAGACATATAAAATTTATTTATTACTATTAATATTATTATATTTCATGGCTAGATCATAAAATTCTTATTTAAATACTTATAACCATAAAATGATGTTTTATGGAAACACGAGCATGCATGTAACACAAGTGAAACTAGTGTGTTATGTTTCTTAAGCATAACATGGTGTTGTGCATAACATAATAAAAACATAGTGATTTTATATAATAATCAAGATCTATATTCCGTGTTAAGTGAAATTAATTATGAAAAATAATAATTCAAAAAATTTCAAGGTGTTACATTCTACATCCTTAAAATAAATTTCACCCTCAAAATTCATTGGGTTATCAAATGTATAATTCTTGAAAAAAAATTTCATAGAAACCCACATCATTAAAATGAATATAGATCCTTCCTTTGAAGAATTAATGTTTGGAACACAACGGATAGCCAAAGTAACTCGTAGTTGTGTTCCAACATAGTAGAACCTGTGTGTCAAGTGAAAACATTGACATGGAAGAGAAGTATAGCTATGAAGTTCTAATGGAGAGTGATAGAGAAAATTTTCAGAAGAAAGATAAAAATCATAAATCCATTAATATTTTATGATCTAAGGGACCTTTTGATTCATTGGAAACAAATGTATTAGGATAACTATTTTTTCTAGATTTTATTTTCTAAAGTTAAATAATTTTCCTAAAAAGATATTCTTACTTGATTCCGAAAAGTCTTTCCATTTTTTGTGCCTTGATCAATTTCCACCTCACCACTTTCTCCAAAAAAACGTTATGTTTTAATTCCTAAATAACTAATAGAACATGAGACCCACGAAAAATCATCCCATCTATCATTATTTACCATCAAAACAAATTTTTTTGAATGGGCCATCTAATATGAATAATTCCTCCTATAGGGAGATAATACATTAATCTCATAAAAATTTACTTAAACATTCCATCAGGGGTTATCCTTATAACCCTTCTAAAAAATAAAAAATCCAAAACATCATAAAAAAGGTCACTAAATCATATTAAAATTTATCTATAAAAAATCTTAAAGAATTTCTAGGTTGTCACGTTCAAAAAATGTGATCACCTTAATCATGTGTTCCCTTAATTCATGGTAATAACCTAAATTTCCACAAAAGATTAGTGAAAACAAGAATTCTTTTCAAAATTACCTATATTATCATACCATAAATCCAATAATACTATAAAATCTACCCATGATATCATAAATCATCATTTCATCATATCTATACCAAAGTCATCAATACTATCTCATTTATAATCTAGCATCTATTTATCTAATTATCCTAACATCATGCGCATATTAAGGGATATCCTTCCCTTGATCATGTATTATCTAAAAATACCACCTTAGAACCTCAATAAATTTTCCTATTATTTATAACTATTAAACATATTCATTCCATTCCTTAATGAAAATCTTATAATAAAAATACTTATATATTTCATGATTTGTATAATATAATCTTTGAATTCCATAATATATAGCTTAATCATCCAAATTTATTCTTAAACCATTACTTAGGCTTCATAATATTATTAATAAATTACACTTTCCTATAATATGAAATATGAATCACTTCTTAATGTTCATCAACCTCAATCACATCATGCTTATTATGTTCAATGTTCACAATTCTGTTATAACATCCCATACTTTTTACATTTCATTTGCAATCCCTTTTTCCTCTATAGTATAACCAATAATCATACCACCTTCTTGATTGTATTCATGATATTTCAACTTAGTAAATTAATTTTCATAATTACCATAAATCCCAAATATAAAACATTTGATATTAATCTTGTTCCCTCTAGTTACTGATAATTATTATGACTATAAAATATAGTGTGAGAAACACTTATCATTACATAAAAAATCACAATCATGAAAATGTTCATATCTGATACCCATATAGTGACACCTAATTCATTAATCTATAACACCATTAGTTAATCCTAGGATATTAATTATAATATTCAATTTAAATCATACTTGATATTTTGTAAATAGATTGTGAATTTCCACATCAAATCTTCCAGGAGTGTCAAACTTGGTGTGTAGCAAGGATCATTGTCGTGTACTAGGTTACACAAAGTCAGGCCCAATACACATTTTCATATTTTTTACTCCTATTATTGTCTATGCCAGGTCCATATCCACTTGTAGAATCTAGAAAGGGATTTAATTATATAAAACCACTCTCTATATCCTTTACCAAAATTCCATGACATTTTACAATACTTTTCTACATCCTTTAATTCATTATTAAACATATCCACAAACATTTCCCTTAGTATCTCACTGAATTTTTATCATCCTAGTTTCCAAAGGTTGACTAAAACTTTTCTCTAATACCAACTATAGAGACCCTATATTTTCATACAAATACATTACATCACTTTTGCAGAATATTTAATATATTACACAAACACACACCCAAAGACTGTAATTGTTTAGTTCCTTTGGAAACGTAGTACTCAAAAGTCTAGTATAGTGGATGATCTTCAATGTTTCCAACAAATATCATTCCCCATAGTACACCTACTTCAAACCTTTCCTTATAACATGGGTAAGGGAAACATAAGAATGTGGTGAGATCAAATGCTCAGTAAGGGTAAAAAAGAAAATGTGTAAGCATATCATGAACCTAAGAGTATGAGAATGTGATCAGGAAAATAAATGATCATACCCTGAATATCAAATATCATATACATGAGTTATGGAATAAATATTGGTAGTTCATAAGACTTGAATAAGAAGGAAATAAATAACACACACCATTAAATCACAACATAAGAATAAGACAGTGAATTTTTGGAAAAAAATAATAAAATAATAATGATTTCCATAATAGCCAAGGCCATATTGTCAAGTCCATATTAGTAGTATGGGTTCACTCCCCAAACCATCTTTAATGTTATGGTTCACTTACATAATCATATGGGTATCAATGGTTCACTTGCATAACCATCTTTGCAGTCATGGTTCACTTCCATAACTGTCTTGGTATTCAAGGATCACTTTGAAGACCATATTTCTCTATATCATGAGATATAAATTTTTACCCAATGAGTTGGAGGAAGATATAGGTCCCAACCATATCATAATTAAATCATACATAAATGTTCTAGAAGATCATACAAAATCATATCATAGCTAATGAAATGTAATGGGTGTCATAAACATGCAATCATATGATATTATGTGGAAAATATATAGGTTTCCTAATCATTTCATCAAAAGAATAACCCATGAAAAGAAGAGGGTTTCATATACATCATACCATAAAAGCATAAATCATTTGTAGACATAATATGAAGTTTATTATTTAATTATAATAAATTATTTCATCTTATATTGGGAAGTATTTTGAATGATTACATGAGACATAACTTTTCCTTAAAAATAAAACTTTATAACATAAAATTTTTTGAAACCCATTATCATTGGAAATACACATGAAACCTTGTAATTAATTAATAAAAAACATAAAAAAACATATTTCTTTGAAACCATATAAAGTATATTGAAATTATTTTTAAATCCTTTTTCTTTTAAAATTATCTTATTAGATCTTTTAAAAAACTCTTGAGGAAAATAATTTTTATACATTTTAAAGTGTCACATTCCACTTTAAAAAAATTTAATCATAATCCCCATGAAATAATAAAATTAATAGAAAATTAAAATATAATAAAAAGAAATATATTCCAAGTATAACATGGAAAATTGAAGTATATATTCTTAGTAAAATAATATAGTTTCATAACAAAACCTGTGTCTCAAAAAATGAAAATTGAGACAACAATATCGTACTCATTTGGTAAATTTTGAAACATAAAACACCATGAAATAGAGATTATCAAATTTATATTTAAATACCATTAAATTATATTATAAAAATCATATAATTTTCCCATGGTATGTATATACACCACACAAGTTAAATGAGGGGGTAACATGGCATGTATCTCAAAGAAATAAAAAGTGAGATGAAGTTTCCTTACAACATTATAATATATAGAATTGTATACCCCATGAAAGAAATAAAATTATATAGATATAGATCATAAAATACATTAATGTTTAGTATATACACCAAGTATAAGAGACATGTAATGTATGAGGCATGTGTCTCACAGAATTAAAAGTGATAAAAAATCATTTACCTTAGATCTGATTCCCTCTATACATGTATGAAACATCTATATAGTTGTTTTAAAAAAATGAACTTTTAACCGAATAATAAAAATATTTATTATATCATATATGATTCGTATATTTTGTTGTATTACATATTTATTAACAATTCCATGTTAAAAAAATGTTTTAGGTAATAACCGCTTTGTTTATCATAGCTGTTTTGACTTGTTATTCATGATCCAATTACATAGAAGATGATTTACATACTTCCGAAATTTAAAAAATTATTTATATTTATTATATATAATTATTATATAAATATATATAAATTATAGATATGTTAAATAGAATACACCATTCATGGAGATGGTAAGTCGTACATACACTTGAACATTGTTAACGTTTTCTTATCATACTAAATGGCAGAGGTAAATGACATATATGTATATGTATATATATATTATTAAATTAGAATCATTATTTCATATATTCCATATTTATTAATTATATTTTTTTTTATAATTCTTGAAATGGTTAGTGTGGAAGATAAATTTCATCGTGTCGTGGAGAGGGTAGGTCGTGCGTACGCACGAGCGACAATATCATTCTCTTAATGATTTAAGGGTAAACAATTATATGGTATATTAATTAAAAATATCAATATATTTTAATATTTATTATTTATATACATTATATCCACCATTATAACAATACAAATAAATTAGTGATGAAAAATAAATTACACCACGACATGGAGATGGTAGGTTATACGTACGCACGCGTTATACTTTCATTTTTTGAAAGGTGAATAAAAAATGAATATGGTTGTTACATAATAATAATAAAACATCATAATATTTTAGATAATAATGTTGTTATTTTATAATGGAATAAACACAGGAAGAGTAATATAAATAATAAATAATTTTGAAAAAGTCGTTAAGGAGATTACCTCTTCTTCAAGGATCGCCCCTAGATCTCCTCTTAGGGACAGAAGAGTTTGTATTTTGTGAATATAAGAACCTATATAATATTACTAGTTATGTTGAAAAGGTATATTTTCATGGCATGGTCAAGATATAAGGCTCAAAGTTGTGTGAGGAAGTGGGGGAGGAGGTTCACTTTTATAATTGAGGTTAAGGTCACTTTAGAGAACTCTCAAAATATTAAATTAATATAAATTAATTTTCACATAAAAATAACTAAAAAGTTTTTTATTTTTAATTTAAGATAATTATGTTCCTAAAAAATATCAACCAACAATTTATAGATTTGTTTATTGTCACGAACCAACCCAGGTCGACCCCGAACCGGACACCCAGGTCACCTGAGCCGGCCCGCGACATGGCCTCAAGCGTGTCTCCCCTTACGCCAGAGGTTGCCGACTAGCGGCGAGGGTGTAAGGTAAGTCAGGGGGAGACTATACCCTCTTATCAAAGTGGAACAAAGGGACAAAAAATACAGCAACGGAAGTAGTGTAAATAATAATAAGAAAACAGTGGAAAACATTTTTCATTTATAAGTTTTGAATAAATTTTGCGAACGGCAGTTTATATAAGAGATGCATGCATGAAATGCTAATGATACAATGAAAGAATTAAATCACGCGACATACTTACACATCAATGCAGATGTAAATGAACAAAAGTCTCAAGCCCCGAGGGCGATCTCCATGAGCATCCCGAGCCCCAACTCGGTCCTTTGCTCCTAACTCCACGTACGAGAAATAGCAACAACAAGGTCCTGCAACCAAATGGAATCTACTCGGGTACCCCAGTGCAATGGCGGCCCAAGTAGGGTGTGAGATATATATCTCAGTAGGCCGGAACCACTGGGGTCTAGCCCACTCTAGACCATGAAATATAATTAAACAAAGTTCTGGTATTTTCGAACAATAACGACACAATACAAACAATAAACGCCCGTCCAGGTTCCAGAAAGGACACCTGCGGCACTACCTGCTTCGGCCCATAGCCGGAATGAGAACCTGTTTAAAACAACACAAGTAAATTTGGTTCAAGCATAAAAACACTTTTTATCACTTTTCTCACTTACTCTATTTATTCACTTATCATTTCAACTCAGACTGGAAATCCACTCATTCTTACCTTTCTTTATTTGATCACAATTCACTCGGGTCTTACCCACATCTCTCATTCTTTTCATAAATCATTATTATCATTCGTTCGGTGTAGATCACCATGTCTAACACCCTGTATATCACAAGCTTGGATATCCATTGGGAAGGAACGCCATGTCCAAAACCCAAATTTTAAGTCGATCTAGAACGTCATGTCTAGGACCCAAAATCTCATTCAGTGTAGATCGTCATGTCTAACACCCTATATCACAAGCTTGGATAACCATTTGGGAGGAACGCCATGTCCAAACCCAGATTTTAAGTCGATCTAGAACGCCATGTCTAGGACCCAAAATCTCATTCATTTATCACTTAATTAATCAATCGACGCAATTCTCATTTCATGATTAATCCATCACGTTTAGTTATCCAAATCAGATCTCAACTTTTTATAATCAATTCTCATAATTAACTATCCTTGTTCAACATTCTGGAACTTGCACGAGCAATAGAAGGTAAACAAAAGCATATGGCACCAACATGCCTCTATGTTAGGTGATTAATGACATTAGATGGTACAAGTACAAGCACGCCATTGATCAAGTATAATTTCAAGCACAAAGTTTCATAAGGATTTTAAGCAAGCAATCACAAAAAAAGAAATCTCCTACTACACATTTATTTTGAAGGCAGCTCACCTCCATTGGATGAGTTTTATTAGAAAACATGTCATTACATTATCAAACAATTCATTTAGTGATATTTAGCATTTTATTTAAAACTCATTCAACACTTAACAAAGTTAAGAAGCCAAACAATAGGAAAGGAAATCATGAAATTCTATTGAAACATTTTTAGATTGAAGGTAGCACACCTCGAAAGAGGGGTTTTATTATTAAATCGTTCATTTAGTGACCAAACAAACTCTTTTATCTTATTCCTGCAATTCACACGATTTGCACAGAAGCATTTAATTGGAAATAAACTTGCATAATTAAAATACTAAGTGCAATATTAAACTCACTATTACATTACTTAAATTTAAAGGGCAAGGAGAGGGACCCTACCTCAAGGTGGATCCATCCGTCTACTCCGACTCTTGGCGCTTTCTAACTAAAGCTGTCGTAGCTGCTCCCCCGCGAGGCATATGTGATTTCACATACGTATAAGAACACCTAGCCCCTATGAACACGCTCCGCATGGCCATGAGCGTGCACAAGGGGATCCTTACACATATGCTTATACACATAAGCCTGTCTCCACTCACCTGCACAGTCACTTTTTATATATGTAATGGGGACAACTAGCCCCGTACATGTGTATATTTGCTGCCATGGACAAATATACGCACGCCGGGGGAACCCACGTACATATAAATATGTACCTATGCCTGCGCAGGTGAGTCGCCTAAACTCCGGCAACCCGAAAACAAACTGAAACCTCCAGCGCACTATAAGACAACCACTACGAACCTTAAGACACAAAGATAAACCAATTTAGGCCAGGAAAAACCAACCAGAAATAATAAACCCTTACCTCGGGGGCTGGCGACAGGCCAAAACGAAGGCGAACCACACAGCGAAGCTCAACGCACTGCCAACGACAAACCAGGGACTCATAAACATCAAAAGCCCCAAATTTAACAAGTGAAAAACAAGGGGAAAGGGGAAAACCTCACCCCAAAACCATTCCGACAATCCGAAACCACCCGAACCGCTTCGCCTTCGGCGGCGGTTGCCGGAACGCGCGCCAAGGAGTCCCAACGGACCATCCGCGCCGACCTAGAACAAGAGCAAGACGAAAAAACGGACCACATCAAAGCCCTAGGGTTCGGCCATACCTCACCGAGCGCCGATTAGGTCAAAATAAAGCCTAAAACGGGGAGGAGAAGGGAGAGAATAGCTTACCATGATGATTCAGAGCGAAGCCGAGAAGAAAAACCGGGAAGAACGGGGAAGGAGGTGGCGCCGTGGAGGGGGGGTCACGCGCGGCTCGCCGGGGAGAAGGGAGGGGGTGCGTCGCGGGTTGAGTGAGGGTGAGGGAGGTGTTTAGTTTAGGTTTTTTTTCTTTTATTTTAATTTAATTTATTTTCATTTATTTTAATTTTAAACAAAAACTAAAATGCACCCACCCACACTGTTTTACCCGCACCGCCTGAAACACCGCGTGCAGCCCGCGCGCCTGCTACCGGATGCCCGGGGTACCACGCACGCCTAACCCGCACGGTTAAACCTACCGCACGCGGTCCGATATCACCGCTTAAAATGGATCCAGAACTCGGGACCTCGTTCCGAAGATCGGTTTTAAAACCGACCCGCTGATAAAAGAAAAAGTTCAAAAACCTTCGAATTTTATCCGCTATAAAAAAACGGTTTGTTACAAACTACCCACCAAAAAAACTTCTCGTCCCCAAGAAGCCTTCAGAATACAACGAAAACATCACCCGACTCACAAGGGTCGTGAAGTTTCATTCAACTGGTTGTATTGTGTTTCCAACGCCCAAAGCACCTTTAAGAATTTTCTAAGAAGACTGCACTTAAGCCTTTACAACTCGAGCCAATGCTCACGTTACAACTGAAACATCAAAGCAGAGCTTACATCCGAGGCCATTATAGGGACCTCAACCCAAGAAAACGGTTGAATCACGATCGACCAACTAAAATTGGTCACGCAAGATTTCCTCGAAAGACATCGCCGACCCGAGATTCACACTCGCCCTTAAACCGACGACATGCTTTTAAAACTGTTCTGTTATCAACCACACGTGCACCGAAGTCCTTACACGATGTTCGGTGATATTCTCAATTCAAGTCATCACAAGACTATTATAAAACTATCGTGCCTCAGCACGAAGCATAACTCCAAGAAACCGTGCATCCCACACAAAACCAGAGAGAGATTACGAAACAAACCAACAACTTTTAACTTTAGCACGGCATACAACTGACACTATCTTGGTGTATCGAAGACGACGTCAAGATGGGGGACATGCTCATCTCATCCGCCAGAGTACACTAAGATTAATCCAAGGTCGCTGAGAAGATCAATCGGACCAAACTCTGATGCCTATTCCACCCGAGGCATTCGTATTCGTCCAAGCTTAACCACTGAAACTCTTCCCGCACTAACGGAGTTTCTAAAGCATTGCACACACTTCCAACCTTATCAAAGTCGTGCTTCCAAGCAAGCACCGACATGAAAACAGAAACTCATGCGACACTACCCACCTTAGAAGTGTTCATGTCGTCGTAAGAACTAGCCGCTCACCGGCGCGCTATTTTTGAAACACTTTAACGCACGGGTGACGTTCCTCGAACTACGATCACCACATCATAAGCTCAAACCGAAAACAAGGCAACTCATGCTCTAAGGGTACTACCTAGCACGGGCTACTCCCTTACGAAGCACACGTGTCGACCCTAACTCTTGGTCATGCAAACAAGGATTACTAGGCTCAAAACCCCTTTCCGTTTTATCCATTTCATTAATTCATTTCATCCTTTAATCATTTGAATGAAGATCTTAACAAACCCACAAGTACTATTTCACAAAAAAGTAATTGGTTTTCAAACAACGCCCCACGGGAAAAACAGGCAAGTTGCAACAAACTTCCTCTTAAACATTTAGCATTTAATGTTATCCAATCATAAACAGAAAATTTAGCATCTAAATTCCTTTTAACAAAGAGGCGACCTCATAAGGTCCCATTCATTCAAACTAGGTTCATCAAAAAGAAACCATATCACAGTTCATTTCAATAAAACATGCCCCAACTAACCCACTCAGTCCAGTTGAGCATGTTTAAAAGTACACCACAATTTCAATCAAAACTCAACAGTTTTACATTTATAACCATTTTCCACATGCAGTGGTTAAACAAGGTTCAATCACATGGGTGGCCACCTACCAATCGATAAGGTGCCCATACACCTTACCGTTGGAATTTGGTTCCCATTAATCAGATAAATTTTTCCATTTAACATTTAAACTTCAGCAGCCATCTTTTAAAATGTTTGAAAACACGATTTACCCTTTTCCCAATTACAAGGCGCCCATACACCTTATAATGGAAAATTGGTTCCTTCGTAATCGCAACCAACAATTTCAGCCATAGCAACCAAGCGCTTGCCAGCAAGCTAACAAGCCACTACAAACAGCTAACACAAAGCAACAAGTAGAAATCACTAAAACATGCTATAACACAGAGCATAACACACAAGCAAGATAGAAAACATGACATATTATCACCCAAACATGTTAACTATCACCGAAACATGCTTTCTAAAGAGGCGTGCTAAATAAATCCAGACTTGACATATTTCCAAGGCACACAATCAAAATCAGCAGGTATCCTACTAATGCAACTACATGGCATGGCACATATGCATGACATGTGAATCTATAAGTGTCTAATATGATGCAGGCAATGCAATTTCCTGGCCATATCGGGCCAAGGAAAATTTTCAAAACCTCTTCATAAACAAATAAGCAGTGGAAAGTACAACATTCACCCAAGGTGAAATCACATCAACTGTAATAGCAAACAACATGAACATCAATTCCAAGCCCTGGCCACTTGGTCATTTCCCGTACATGGGGTGATCAGTCCCAAGCACGGCTATTAACCCATGCGCCGATACATTCCTAGTCTCCTGTCTACCATCCCTGAAGCAGTAAGACAAAGGAAAAGAATGAAACCTCATCTGATACCATTTTTTCATGAACCAACCCAGGTCGACCCTGAACCGGACACCCAGGTCACCTGAGCCGGCCCGCGACATGGCCTCAAGCGCGTCTCCCCTTACGCCAGAGGTTGCCGACTAGCGGTGAGGGTGTAAGGTAAGTCAAGGGGGAGACTGTAACCTCTTATCAAAGTGGAACAAAGGGACCAAAAATACAGAAACGGAAGTAGTGTAAATAATAATAAGAAAACAGCGGAAAACATTTTTCATTTATAAGGTTTGAATAAATTTGGCGAACGGCAGTTTATATAAGATATGCATGCATGACATGATAATGATACAATGGAAGCATTAAATCACGCGACATACTTACAAATCAATGCAGAAGTAAATGAACAAAAGTCTCAAGCCCCGAGGGCGATCTCCATGAGCATCCCGAGCCCCAACTCGGTCCTTTGCTCCTAACTCAAAGTACAAGAAACAGCAACAACAAGGTCCTGCAACCAAATGGAATCTACTCGGGTACCCCAGTGCAATGGCGGCCCGAGTATGGTGTGAGATATATATCTCAGTAGGTCGGAACCACCGGGGTCTAGCCCACTCTAGACCATGAAATATAATTAAACAAAGTGCTGGTATTTTCGAACAATAACGACACAATACAAACAATAAATGCCCGTCCAGGTTCCAGAAAGGACACCTGGCGGCACTACCTGCTTCGGCCCATAGCCGGGATGAGAACCTGTTTAAAACAACACAAGTAAATTTGGTTCAAGCATAAAAACACTTTTTATCACTTTGCTCACTTACTCTATTTATTCACTTATCATTTCAACTCAGACTGGAAATCCACTCATTCTTACCTTTCTTTATTTGATCACAATTCACTCGGGTCTTACCCACATCTCTCATTGTTTTCATAAGTCATTATTATCATTCGTTCGGTGTAGATCGCCATGTCTAACACCCCATATATCACAAGCTTGGATAACCATTGGGAAGGAACGCCATGTCCAAAACCCAAATTTTAATTCGATCTAGAACGTCATGTCTAGGACCCAAAATCTCATTCAGTGTAGATCGTCATGTCTAACACCCTATATCACAAGCTTGGATAACCATTGGGGAGGAACGCCATGTCCAAACCCAGATTTTAAGTCGATCTAGAACGCCATGTCTAGGACCCAAAATCTCATTCATTTATCACTTAATTAATCAATTGACGCAATTCTCATTTCATGATTAATCCTTCACGTTCAGTTATCCAAATCAGATCTCAACTTTTTATAATCAATTCTCACAATTAACTATCCTTTTTCAACATTCTGGAACTTGCACGAGCAATAGAAGGTAAACAAAAGCATATGGAACCAACATGCCTCTATGTTAGGTGATTAATGACATTAGATGGTACAAGTAAAAGCACGCCCTTGATCAAGTATAATGTCAAGCATAAAGTGTCATAAGGCTTTTAAGCAAGCAATCACAAAAAAAGAAATCTGCTACTACACGTTTATTTTGAAGGCAGCTCACCTCCATTGGAGGAGTTTTATTAGAAAACATGTCATTACTTTATCAAACAAATCATTTAGTGATATTTAGCATTTTCTTTAAAACTCATTCATCACTTAACAAAGTTAAGAAGCCAAAGAATAGGAAAGGAAATCATGAAATTCTATTGCTACATTTTTAGATTAAAGGCAGCGCACCTCGAAAGAGGGGTTTTATTATTAAATCGTTAGTTTAGTGACCAAACAAACTCTTTTATCTTATTCCTGCAATTCACACAATTTTCACAGAAGCATTTAATCGGAACTAAACTTGCATAATTAAAATACTAAGTGAAATATTAAACTCACAATTACTTTACTTAAATTTAAAGGGCAAGGAGAGGGACCCTACCTCAAGGTGGATCCATCCGTCCACTCCGGCTCTTGGCGCTTTCTAACTAAAGCTGTCACAACTGATCCCCCATAAGGCATATGTGATTTCATATACGTATAAGGACACCTAGCCCCTATGCACACACTCTGCATGGCCATGAGCGTGCGCAAGGGGATCCTTACACATATGCTTATACACATAAGCCTGTCTCCACTC
The DNA here is from genome assembly GCA_963277665.1 of Viscum album. NCBI lineage: Eukaryota > Viridiplantae > Streptophyta > Magnoliopsida > Santalales > Viscaceae > Viscum > Viscum album. The sequence continues at coordinate 467,104,127 of OY728158.1, forward strand.
ACCTGCACAGGCACATTTTATATATGTAATGGGGACAACTAGCCCCGTACAAGTGTATATTCGCTTCCATGGACAAATATACGCACGCCGGGGGGACCCACGTACATATAAATACGTACATATGCCTGCGCAGGTGAGTCGCCTAAACTCCGGCAACCTGAAAACATACTGAAACCTCCAGCGCACTATAAGACAACCACTACGAACCTTAAGACACAAAGATAAACCAATTTAGGCCAGGAAAAACCAACCATAAATAATAAACCCTTACCTCGGGGGCTGGCAACAGGCCAAAAAGAAGGCGAACCACACCGCGAAGCTCAACGCACTGCCAACGACAAACCAGGGACTCATAAACATCAAAAGCCCCAAATTTAACAAGTGAAAAATAAGGGGAAAGGTGAAAACCTCACCCCGAAACCATTCCGACAATCCGAAACCACCCGAACCGCTTCGCCTTCGGCGGCGGTTGCCGGAATGCACGCCAAGGAGTCCCAACGGACGTTCCGCGCCAACCTAGAACAAGAGAAAGACGAAAAAACCGGACCACCTCAAAGCCCTAGGGTTCGGCCATACCTCACCGGGCGCCGATTAGGTCAAAATGAAGCCGGAAACGGGGAGGAGAAGGGAGAGAATAGATTACCATGATGATTCGGAGTGAATCCGAGAAGAAAAACCGGGAAGAACGGGGAAGGAGGCGGCGCCGTGGAGGGGGGGGGGGGGGGTCGCGCGCGGCTCGCTGGGGAGAAGGGAGGGGGTGCGTCGCGGGTTCAGTGAGGGTGAGGGAGGTGTTTAGTTTAGGTTTTTTTTTCTTTTCTTTTATTTTAATTTATTTTATTTTCATTTATTTTAATTTTAAACAAAAACTAAAACACACCCACCCGCACGGTTTTACCCGCACCGCCTGAAACACTGCATGCAGCCCACGCGCCTGCTACCGGATGCCCGGGGTACCCCGCACGCCTAACCCGCACGGTTAAACCTACCGCACGCAGTCCGATATCACCTCTTAAAACGGCTCCAAAACTCGGGACCTCGTTCCCAAGCTCGGTTTTAAAACTGACCCGCTGATAAAAGAAAAAGTTCAAAAACCTTTGAATTTTATCCGCTCTAAAAAAACGGTTCGTTAAATTTATACTACAATATTGACCTTATCTTTTGGCTTTAACCCTTAGTTTAATCCTTTATCTTTTACAATGAGAACATGGCTTTGTACACTTTATGGTTAATATAGTTACTAAAAATTTGCAAAATAACCCCAAATTGATCATTGATGATTGGTTTCACCTTATTCTAGTTATTTGTCATAATTTTATATTTTTATTAATTCAATATATTTTAATAAAATATTATTTATTTTAAAGTGTCATTTATTTCAATTTTGATACTATTCATTATTTTTATTCATAAAAATATCCAAAAAATTTGATAACAAAATAAACTTCTAATATATAACTAAAATATAAAATTTTTACATAAATTATTTTAAATTATATTATTTTAATATTTTTAATAACATTTATTTGTATATTTTCATTAATTAAACAATTACTACATCATCATTATGCAAGAATTTAATTAAATTATATATTCAATAAAAAATAAATTAAATTATCACGATGAATATAAATTTATTATCTTTCAATTGACTATTTATATTCGAATTTATTATCTATATTACCCTATATTAAATATGATTTAGTTATTAAAAATATGAGTATAACATTTCAAACTTATCTTTAAATAAAAATTATATAAATGTCATATTATTAACCAGGTGTCTTTAAAATGTTATAATTATTGCCTAATGTGATTTTATTTTAAACACATTCATCCAATTAAATTAATACAAGTGTTAGTATAATTCTATAATGTTATAATGTCATTTTTACCATTAATTACATGATTTACCCTAAATCGTGGTAAAAATTATAATAAATTTATCATTCACCAAAAAAAAGTACATAATATTAGACTATAAATATCATACTGATTAAAGTTGTGTATTTCTATTTTTCAAAATTCAATTCACAGAAGAGAAAATGTTATGATTAAATCTAATCCCGCAAATTTAGCGAGAAGGTGGTAAAAAGAACGTTCAAAATTTCAATAAGTATTTATATTTTATTTTAATAAAAAATTATCCAATGACCTAAATTGGATTGATATATTTATAATTGATCTATTTTCACTTTAAAATAAAATAATTATTTGAACCAAAACTCCATTTTTAATTAAAATGTAATATTTTTCACTATTCATCAAAAAATGAAAGTTCTCTAAAAAATAATAAAAATAACCATAAGACAATTTTGTCATTAAAAATTAAAAAATGATTTTTATTTTAACAAATTAAATTTCTAAAACACTCCAAAATAAATTTTATTATTGTCCACAAAAGTTCATAAAAATAGTTCTTTTAAGAAAATAGTATTTTCAAACATATGATAATATTACCAAGAATTATACATTTCATTATAAATATGTTTTATTTAGGTGAAAACACTTACAAATTATTTATTACTATTTATATTACTATATTTAATATCTAGGTCATAACCATATTATTTAAATATTTATAACAATAAAATGATGTTTTAAGGAAGTTTGAGTTTGGGTGTAACACAAGCCAAGTTGGTGTTGCATGTTGCATAATAATAACTCAGTATTTCATATAAGTAAATCCAAACATGGTGATTTTACATAATAATAAAAAACTATATTTATTGTTTCTTAAAGTAAAAATATCAAAAAGATAAAATTAATTCAGAAAAATAATAATAATCACAAATTCTCAAGGTGTTAAACTGATAGTGGTATGTAATGATCTTAACTGTTGATATAGAGTGCAAGAATCAAATGTTATTTAATACCTTTAATTAAAATTATTTAGATTCCTAAAAATGGATTTCATTACTTTTTCATCCATATTATTCTGTAATTCATATTTGGGATGTTTTTAGTTTTAGCCTAATGAGTTTTATTCACACCCTTCTTAGAGTATAATGGAAAATTAGTACCTGGCTAGAAATCACAATTTTGGAATATTTTTTAGGTTTAGGGAAAGTTATTATTGTATGATGATTAATTATCAAGTTGAGATGGAGTTTGGATAATGTTATTAAGTTAGACTAGGGTCTAGGTTCGGATAAGTTATAGATTTAGTTTATTTTTTTATCTTGTTATCAAATTTATATATATGATATCCCCTTAGAGGATATTTTTTTAAATGAATTGAATAATATATTAACATAGAATTTTGATATATTAGTTCATTTTTGTACTTTCCTTACCTTGTATATGATATTCTTTTGGGATGTTTTTTATAGTTAATTATAATTTATTTATTTTTAACATTTATTTCATGGGTGTAGTCTTCACACTATAACATCATTTACCATCACCTCTAATATATATCCTTTGGGATATATTTAGGCTCACATATGATGATGTTGCACCACCGATATAGGGAACTATTTGACGGGACTCTAAGACATGACATTATAAATTTTTATTAGAATATTTTTTTGTCTTACTACTTGGTTATGATAATCAAAGGATATAATATGTTGGGAATTGTAATGAGCTCATAAATGGTGTGGTAAACCCATGAAAGGGGAAAGAAATCTGTTATAAGTGATGAGAATTTTTTTATTTGGAATTTTTTTGTTATAATTGCATTTCATTTTAAACATGATTGAGTCACTTTATTTATCATTTTATTAGTTTATTGGAATTATACTTCTATCAAGTACAATGATATGGATTGTGTTTATCCATCATTTCAAGAATTCAGGGATTTTTATGACATTTATCATACTAAGGACATGAGATTTTGATTTCAACCACATAAAGAATGTGATTTATATTAGCCTATGATTAATTTTGTGTAATTTATATGTACTTGTAATTTATAAATTCTTATATTTAAAAAGGTATTGGGTATACAAGTGTTAGTATAATCTAGATTTTTTTTCCATGTAAGACTATGGTAGAATCATGGCCACTTCTTGGATGGTCTCTTATTCTAATGATAAACATAAATTGATTGTAAATGAAGGTTTGGTTCAATAAAATTCTAGTCAAAAACTTATGAAATGTTTCCCCTCACATCCTGTGATGGAATATTAATTAAAAATCATTATAATGTGAGACTTTATAAATAAGGGAAAGTAATTATAATTAATAGAAATTTTTACTCCATTAGTGGTGATAAATTTTGATTGTGATCCTAATGAAATGATAAAATATAAAAATTGTAAATTCATGAAAAATTGAATATTTAAAGAATATGGTAACTTTTTCCCCATGTGTGATTTATATAAACCTATGTATGCGTATATGGGGATAGATAGTGATCTCAAGTTTTGAAAACCTTTTCATGCGGGGTGTTTTTATTAAAATATTATTATGACTTGTTTGAAATTTTGTTAATCTATGATATTGAGAATCGTAGTATGATGTGAATGCCAAATTTAATATAGGATAATGTTATATTAGGTGATGTTGTTATTTATGGGGTAGATAAACCTAGAAATGCGTCATCACGAATTCTATATTCCATGTAATTATGGACCTTATACTATAAGGTTGAATTTGGGTTATGTCCTAAGTGATATTTTATATATGTATTAGGTGTGAGAACCTAGTGACCCTTATATATGACTTAGGTTTAGTGACATTGTGCTATGTGATGTGTATGGCTATCCCATAATAAGGGTTAACCTAGATTGATGATCTCATTGGAGGCATAAGAAATGGGTAAATTCTTGTGTATCTGTGTTGATCATGAGAAATGCATCACAGATATTCGTAATGGTGATGTAGTCCTTGAATGTTTAATGGAATTGGCCATTCCTCAAACTATGCAAGTGGTCACCCATAAAATGTTTGGGGAATGAAAAAATAGTTACCTATTTCATTTTTATGAAAATAAACTTTTTTAATCAGGTTATGGATTTCAAAAATTAGTTTCAAAGGGAATGTATAGTCGTGTTTCAAATCTTACTATTCTCAGGTATACTTCAGTGTGTGATGAGAGCATGGTACGGAACCTTTGAATATGGAATGATTTTTTACAGAAGATAAATCATGTGTTTAACAATTATCATAGAAATATTATTTATTTTTAGAGTTCTCATCTGTTTAATTCTTTATTTATACATTATATCCTATTTGTAAATCAATGTACCAATATCCTTATCATGCTATCTTTGACATCAAGTTTGATATTTATAACATCAATTCTATATTTTTTTTCCTCCAATGCATATAAATTTTTTTCAAGTGTCTTTTTATGTGTATCAATCTCTGAATCCTTACCAATTCATTCCCTTCCAAATATGGATCTTATCTTTTCAAGATCCATGTTTAATTATTTTATGGATCTAATCTATTTGAAGAGAATAGTTCATTTAAGAAATGTATCATTCAATAATTTCCCAATATTTTAAAACTATTCTTCAAGTTTAGTGAATTATTTCTATATATATTCAATGATCTCACAAATAATAGAGACTAAATCATTGGGAAATAGTATATCATTCCATTCAATGCATCAACAGAAATATTTGTTTATATATAAACACTCCCACTAATATTTGGTTATTAATGAGGATATTTTTTAGAAGATATTTAACTTAACTCAATATAACATCAATTCCATGATCCTTTTGCGGTATATGGACCATTTATTTACTTGGTGGTGGGTTCAACGATGTGTCCATTACCTTTTATATTATATTTTTCTTCAATATTATTAATTCATGGAAGAAATAGACATTATACTTTAAACAAGAGTGATAGTTTCTCTATTATCATATTTTCATTCTTTTTCTAGTTCAGTATAGTTTGGTTTGAGACTGAATTATGATATAAAATAGATAAATCATTACCAGAACTACACTTCTTTATAAATTCATAATGAAAAACATAGATCTTAAAAATTGAACAACTTCAATTTAGATAATCCTATCATAGGGGAATTATGATCTGATGGAAATTAGTATGTCTAATCTTGGATATGTTCAACACCGAGAGGGGGTAAATTTTTATCAATGCTATTTTATCCCATTTTGAAACATTTCATCCATTTTATTTACCATTAAACTTATTAAGGTGAATGGATATATTATTCTCTCTTATCACCATTATCATTGAATGATACACATACACCAAAAATTACACATAGGGAATGATATATTTTCATGGTTCACCATCCAAAATAAATAAAATAAGTTTTATAAAATATAACTCACTATGATCAGACATCCCACTTTTATCTACCTATGAGTATAATGAGTAAGGAATATCTTTAACATTATTTGAAAGTATATGGACCACATACATAATCCTTCTGATCATGTATAATAATTTTATATAATTTGTAATAAAATGTGAGTAAAAACAAGAGAGTCCATCACTGATTTTTAATTTTGAAAAGTAGTATGTATGATACTTTTTATTCATTTCCATATTTCCATACATGCACAAAAACATGATTTATATCACTAATTTTTTTATAGTATTAAAAGAAAATGTGATTTGTCATTATTATATATTTGGAAAATAATAAACACTTTACTTATTATGAATACTATACTTCACGAAACTCTTCCAACTTCTTATCATTTCTTCTTTTACTTCAGTGTAATTGAAGCACACTAGATCTCTTCTACTCTTCTATTATTATTTGATGATAAAAACATCTTCAGGTTATTTATTATGTCCAATAGATTCTATTATCTCCCTTACACAAGGATATTCTTTAATACAACTATATCATATCTCTTCTCTAGATATACTGTTTTTAATTTTCTGAATAACATTGTCAATCCATCACATATTCTATTTCCTGTGTAATATATATATATATAATATATATCTACTATTTTTTATATAATATTTTGTCAAGATTATTAATTTTTATTTATTCCACATAATATATATTAACATTACCATATGAACAAAATAGTTTTAACTACTATTATTCTCAATAATTTAAAATTCTTGTGATCTTGTTATTTAAAAAATATCAATGCTCCCTTTCACAAATTTTGGTAACTATATAAAACATGAAAAAATAATTCCTTGTAAAACTCAATACATACGTTAATTATGTTAAAAAAATTAGATATCATAGATCCTTACGTCATAATTTCATACTAGAATCATTATAAATATCAATTTAAAGGTTTATATTATGACGATTAACATACCCAAGATCGACATATTCATTATATATAAATTTGCATGTTCTTAAGTGTTGAGCCTTCTAATGATCATCCATATGAAGCATTTAAAATTACGAGATTCTAATATTAACCATAAGAAAAAAAATTACAACATCATAGGTAACCATAAAAAGTATCCTTACAATTTCAATATACCTTATGAAAATTTCAACTGTACATACTGCATGTTATTTGAACTCTATCTTCTTATTGTATAGTCTTATTCACCTAACATTCACAAATATATTATTTTCATTATTTGGAAATCATTATTTTATATTACCTATTTCTTTTTATTATTTTATTCTTAATTAATTCTAGAATTTCATCTAATCCAAATTAAAAACATTAATTGTGTCTTATGAATGAAAACCCAGGTGTAGTATGTGATTTTGGTAAATGAAAAATAACTTATGTAATAAAACAAAGTAAAATGTATATGAAAACCCAGAAACTTCTATTTCAATACAGAACATATAAATTTCAATTTAGGAAAATATATCATATTAATTTTTCTTATATTTGAAAAGAAATGGGGATTTATTCATATTTATTAACCATCGTGCTTCTTCGCTGCTAAAAAATCACTTAGGGTCAAGACCATCAAAATAGGTTCGTTAGGTCTCCCCACATAGTAATATTTGTCCTTGATTCTGTGTCACCCTACATAGGTGATTTTCCTCCTATATTTCACCTCAAAATATACTCAAGTATTGTTTAGCCCCTTCATGTTCTGTTGGGTGTTCTTTTAACGCCTTATTTTCCTAGTCGGTTGTGCAGGAATTATCCGGGCTATATATTTTCTTTATCTCTATTAGAAATTACATGGATAAATAATAATAATTTAAAAAATAAACACCATATAATATCATACAACTAATTCTACTTATTTAAATTTATATACCACTTTATAGATGTCCATTGACACATAAGATTTATTCTTTCAATCATGAAAACAAATGGGTGGAACTTCTTCAAATTTCATCATCAATGAGACAATAATACTCATTAAAATCTATTCGAACCCAAATATTTCCATGAATAATTTCCTTTTAATATATATATAACTTCCTTGAAAATAACTTCAAAAAGCATATGAAATATTCCTTAAATTTTAATTAAGTTAACTTAAGATGACATAGTACTTGGGATTATTCTTCCAAATTATAACCTCTTATTCACTAAAATTATCATTTCTTCCACATTAAAAAATTTTCAATTTAATATCCAAATTGACAAATAAACATTTAAAATAAAAACATCATGCAAAAGTGAGCCTAACACCCTCCATCGAACATTGAACTTTAATAGTAATGACGTGGGATATCATAATAAATCGATCAATGACCACCCAAATAACATAATTAGCACTAAATGATTATATAATTCATGTCGTGAAAATTATAAATTATATATCCCACTTTCACTAAACACCCTCATGGGGTTAGGTTAAACATGTTGGGTTATAGCACTCAGTCTTCACATTTTGAAGAGTGAGACACCATAAGATAAACTTAACAACACTCATATTTATACCTAACCACTAAAAATGAATCATGGGGTCTTTGTAAATATTCATAATTAAAAAAAATGACATTAAGGGTGATGTGTGGAAATCCTCTAACACATCCTTGCACGATAGGATTTGAACCTCTATCTACCCTAAAAAGATCCTAAAAATCCCCCCATATTAAAAGAATCCATTAGTTTCATCCTTTTAGGAAATCGAATCATATAGGAACTCAAAATAAATGTATCCAAATTGGTTCTCCATCGTTACCTTAATAATTAGATGGGATACATTCATAAGTTGATGATAAACCACATGTTACTCATCCTCTATGGAAAACTAGATCAACACTAAAATCATTGATTCTTTCATTTCAATTTGAACCGAAGATTTATTTTTATGTTCATCTTCCCCATGTTTTCATTTTCCATGTATAAAAAATATAAAATTCATCAACATACAAGAAATTAAACCATTTATTTTACCTTATATCAAATACTCTCTAGGAGAATATGAATTTGAGAAATATTTAGTCTATGTAGACTAAAAATCACTCGAAGAGAATTTAATTCCCCTAGTTCTTTAATTCAAACGCTGCTTTTTGTAGTCAAAAATCTTGTCCTACTTGGTTATTATCAAGAAGTGTCCATTTTCTAGGCACGTAATCAATCACCGTCTACCTACACATAATCGCATAAATAATCCTTGATCTATAGGTGTCATAGAACGCCTCATACTCAACTCCCTCCTTGAGTAGACTTAGAATATGAGAAGAAATAAATCTTAACTTCGAATGCTAAAAATATTTCTAGTATCACTCTGGCTAAATGAAATGATACCTTTTTTAGGGATGCTAATATCTGGGGCCAATAATACTGGAGAATTCAAGTAAAAAATAAAATTTATCTTTCCATACCATTAATGGTTCACACTATAATAATATTCTTAGGTGGATCATAGGAAATTATTTCCTTTATATTGTATGGTTATATAGATTCTCTTTACAATGAAATGTAATGTACAAGAAATCAACCACTTGAATTAAAATTTCATACTTTGATAGTATAGATTTGAGTTGTTACCCATGAAATAATTCTAAAGAAATCCATAAATTTTCTATGCGCTCATATTGATGTGGAATTAGGCATTGTAGGTTCATGGATAGTGGGGAGTGAATCGATTAACAAAATTTGTTTTCCTTCCATTTATGATTTCCTATATAATAAAGCAATTTACTTTGTGAGATTTATTATATCACAGTAAAACTCACACAAAACAAGGATAGAGACAAATAATAACACATAATATAATATTCCAACCTCTTAAAATGAGATGGATATTCCTTTTTATGATCTAGAATAAACCAATAACATATAATCCACTATAATCACCCTAAAATATATAATGAACAAGGTATGTACTAAAATACAAATACAAGATTAATCAACATTCTATCTCCAAATAATCAACCCAATAAAATGAGAAATTATATTTTACAATCATTGTAAGGATTACCCTTCAAATATGGTGATTATCTCCTAATTAATTAAATTTAGCTTTCACTTCTTATTCATTGTTTTAATATATGTGAATTTATTTTCCTATACTTAACCACATGTCACATTTAGGAGGACCAAATAGAAAAAGTACTGTGTTTTTCTCTTATTTTTGTTCCAAATTAACTACATTCAAGTAATGTGTTAATATTCTATCATTCTCTTCATCCTATTATATTTAATTATGATAACTTCATATCACACAATGTCTTAATCCACAAAGTAAGATTTTGATATTATATAATGATGAATAGGAACCACAATTATCACTCTATAGAATACTCATTATTATTATTTTATCATTACTTGTTATAGGATTTATATTTTATAAAGAACACAATAATCTTATAAATGTATACACCCTCCATTAAATAATTTAATTATTTTTCATCACACGTGAAGAAGTAGAAAAACTATTTTTAAATTTTAATTTTAAATTTATGTTAACAAATAAATTACTTCAACTATTTTCAATAATAGATTCTAATTTTTCGCACTAATTATATTTATATCCTACTATTTTAGGTTATTGTAGTGTAGTTTAAAATTTATCTGCATGACCAAGTTGTTTCAGTATAATCACCCCTTAATCCTTCATATCAACTTTCTCTTCAAATTGAGGATAAGTTTCTCCATTTTAATGGATCACAAATTCAATTTTTTAACTTTTATTTCATTTACATAGAATGATCTAACTTATATTTCATCAAAATAAGTAAAATATGGAAAATTAAAAGATTTAGTTTATAAAATATATGAAATTATGCTAATTGTTGAACCATATGAGATTATATTAAATATTACGAGGACTAATATTAATCCTTTGGTCATTTTATACCCTTATTATTAGATTTAAAATTATTATGAGGAAACTTGTTATCCATAATAAATATTCTCTCGACCATATGGAAGCCTATTTCAACCTTACACAAAACATTCCCAACCATATGAGTTTTCAATCTAAACTTCATGGTTGACTATTAAAAAATGATCCAACCTTATTAACTCAATTTTTTCAAAATTATGATGTGCATGCCAAAATCTTATATCCAAAAGTCCCAAATTTATTAAAATGGAATAAATAATCCATTTTATCATTTAGAAACACCAAATTCTTGATCTACATCTAATGAGCTCAAAACCCCTTTAAAACCTACTATTTAGTCATCAGTTAAAATATTATAGATTACATTTTTTGAGTTTTAAAATCATTTATGTATTAAATAAAAATATTACACAACCATTATATATACTTCAAACCAATCAAGAAAATTTATAGATAATTTCAATGTTCTATATAGAAATTCATGTCTCAAAAAACCTATTCAAGTTCTCAACAATTTAAAAAGAGATATTGGGCACAAGATGACTAATGATACTAAATAGAAGTAGATTTTTTATGAAGAAAACCATTAATTATTATATTTATCCTAAAATACCATGTTTATGAAGCCCCTAAGAAAAGTCCAGGAATTTTTCATTCTAAAAGGTTTCACTTAAAATTCATAATATTTATAATAACACTGAAATTTTATTATAAATAAATAATTCATTTGAATTAAATGTTGATGATAATTGATCCTATTATTAGTATTGGAAAACAAAATTGCTTCCCTTTGTGGGTAAAAAGTTCACTGGTACTTTATATAGGGTATTTTTCTTGATTTTAAATTATGTATGGAACTGATAGTCAATAAAAGACTCAACATATCATCCTCCTTCTTGAGGAACAACACATAAGCTGGTGATGGGGACACACAGGGTCTGATGAGACATTTCTCTATAGGGTTTTCCAACAATACCTATAGCTACCGGATCTTATTAAAGTAAATGTTATATGATTAAGATTATATTAGAGCATTCCTGAAGTGTTGATCAATATAGAAGGAAATCCCTAAATGAGGGTAAAATAAAGTTACATCCACTGGAAAAACATTTATATACTATTTCATGTTTGAATAATGATGGTCATCTTATGTTTTCTATATGAAAAAAACTAATATCATCAACATATGGTTTATTGGATGAGATTTATTATTCACAATCCATTATCATCTCAACTAAATGAATTACTTTCCCATGATGTAAAATATGATACCCTCTACTCTACATCACACCACTCTCCAATAGTGGTTGTTTAATTGGGCACAAACTAATGATAGTTATCCCATACTATATATTACATTATTGAGATCCAAAATATAAATTATGAGGTCCCATGAAATACAATCATCGTCAAGTATAATTTCTCATCATTCATAAATAGGTGTGAGTATATGGTCAGTTCTTATGGCATCCTAAAGTATCATAGAATAGGATAGGAAACCACTAAGATCTAAACCTCTTGAAATATTAATGAAAAAAAGAAATGAATCACATAATTATATATGATTTTGAGTAATAATGTTTAAAATATATAGATCATACATCAAATAATATTAAGAACTACCTATTCATAGGTATCCGCAACTTATATCTACCCACACCCCTAGCCACTAAATCCCTGATCATAGCATGGACCTCCTGGTGGTGAAAATAGTGAAAGTGAATCATTGACACAACTACCTCTAGTTTTTTTCTATTTTATCTCCAAATATAGTTTTATAGCCACATTACTAAGTACCTCCATTTCTTACTCAATGAGTTCATTGATCACATCACTTACTCTAACATGAAGGCCAATATAATTCTTGACTGTCGTTTTCTACATGCCAAGTCCAGTAGTACAAATATATGTGACCTCATCCTCTAAAAGAATATAAAATAATCTCTTATAACATTCTTAATTTTAATCATGACTCCTATATTAATTATCCCCATCACTGGTAATATGTATGTGAATTAATCAAACATTATTCCATAACACTAGTCATCATCCAGCCACAACTGATGTCTCTACTCTAAGATTCCCACCACCACCATTGGATACCTCTTTATCATACTCAAAAATGATATATATAAATATATACCTATCCATGAATCAATTATTGGTGGGGATATATATTTGAATAACACTAGTTCATGTCCCAATAAAAAGGTTATTCTGAAAAATAAACAATCAATGAAATATAAGGACAATCATGTCAATTATTTCCCTCATGTGGTTAGTGGACCTCAATACATGATCTCAAATAGACATGTAACAATATTATAGATCAAATTTATCTGGAAATCATTTTGTCCAAACAATATATGGGTAATAATCTATTCAAAATAGATTCTTTCATTATTTCCCATGAAAGGTTTATTCTCCATGGGTCTAGAAGATCATGGTCAAACAGTGACTCACTACACCATTGAAGAGGCTAGATGATACCACTAATATCGAATCCTTCATTTTCTTTACATGGTGAAAACCTAAGTTTCTACCTCAATATAATCATCCACATCCCAATAGCTATAATGTACATAGAATATGGGTGATCACTGGTGTTAAAACACATGAAGGGTACTCCTCCAACACACATCTTAATCATGTCCCACTATAATGATCACATGCATTAAATGTAGTGTAATATCAATTAGTCTATTATCGTTGGATCTACTCACTTAAACATGGACAAATAAACTTATATCTATCCACATGGTGTGGGAATCAAAAAATTTGTTCCCTAAATATAATTTTTTTCACCCAATATGTTGGTGATAGGTGGTTAAATCACTGGAAGATGTATTTCAAAAACCTTCCTTAGGATCCATGTTTACTATCTATGTAGTGTAATATTGAAATTACAAGATAAAATAAAATCATTAAATCATATCAATAATGAAGAATAAATATGTACATGGAAAATTAATAACCATTCCCCAAATGATGTATATTCAATTTACTTGTTCCCTACAACTGGTTCTTTAGAGTTCCAAATCCAAAAAGTTAGTTATAAGAGTCCTAGTTAATAGATATGTCATATATTATAAAATCATAGAGATACATATTCTAATAGAAAAACTCAAGACCCTTATTTACCACATTCCTTGATTCCCAAACCAATCCTCACATGATGGTTAAATTTACAATCCAACACTTGAAAGAAACCAATATGATACCGGTCTTACATGAATTGACCCACCAAAACAATTCCTAGGCTGACAGTAATCTTGGTGTGTCAACCAAATCCTACCTCAAATAGGGAAGGTTCTAGTTACTAGAATTGATTTTGAATATCACACAACATAAGAATCCTTGACGAAATTCTCATGTATAGAAATTCATATGCACATTGGAAATTTAAATAATGGATATATCATAAAACTAACTTTAATATATAAAACATAAAAAAAATTCAATGAAAAAATTATAGATATATTAAGTAAAAAAGAGAGAAAAGTCAATTATCCCAGAGTCAAAATCAAGAATACCATAACTAGAACATAATAACGACTCCCCAATGTACATCTCCTTACATGAAAACCTTTAAAGCCAGTCACCTCTAATTACCACTAAGATACCACTCCACCATCAATATGTCTTTTTATATTTATTCGAAAATATTTTCCCTCTATATAGGATAATACACAAATGGGGAGACACCCATATATGGTTGGGTACATAAAAAAATAGTAGAAATCCCATTATCTCAAAAGCATTAGTGCTATGATATACCTATATATTCTTATAATTAAATGACACAGATGGTTAAAAATGATCTTTATTTATACAAGTTATAGTTTAAATAACCATGATAAGAAACCAAATAACTCATACTAACAAAAATTAAAACCCATTTCTCATATCATAAATCTAATGGGGGAAATGTTTCTCACAAATTTATGTATGTTATAAGGTTGTAACTAATCCCATTAGAGTAATCATTCATTGTTATCAAGAACATGTTATATGAGGAAGTGCATTATTCCCTAGATAGAGGACACATTCCTTGTGTACATGGAGGGGTTATTAACTCCCTCAATTGTGTGGGGGGGGGGGGGGTCTGTATCGATATAAGGGAGTACCTACCCCATATCTAATATAAAGGAATCATCCTCTATGAATATGGGGTATAATAAAGTCCAATATAAATATAGGGGACTGGTTCCATGCCAATAGCTTTCTAATCGTGTAATTTCAAACCTAGTATGAGCTTTGATAGTCATGATCAATCCTAATTGTAGGTCCTTTGGAGATAAAGAAACAGAACTATATGAATCACCTTTTATCTCACCTTTGATATTGAATAGGGATATATAATCATTTAATATGTGGAAAAAATGCTTAAGATACACTACTTATGTGCCAAAATATATATCTCAAGCACTAAACTAAAAAAATATGCATGTATAGAGAAGTAAAAAAGATATATGGTTTGACCTACGTGGTATATATGGGTCAACCTATATGCTTATTTATGTTATATATGGTTTATGAGACCTATTGAGGTAAATCGTATGTATCTCCACAATTTGGGTTATAGAGAGATCAAGGAACAGAATATATACCCTTGAGATGCCTGACTTGTGGGAAAAAAAGTCCTTATGGGCATGTGATCTTTATGCACACATATATTGTAAACCTATGACCATAGGACATTTACCTTTTAAGTATAACCCATGTGATATATAAATTAAAATTAAAATCAATCATCCACTTCAAACATAACATATGGTGTGTGGGTTTGGATCATATACTATGTGATTTTTTGTTTGATCTATACATTAGTAACCTGATTTGAAACACAATGCATCCACCAATATCACCTCTATTCAATCCCAAAATGCCTCCATAAACCTCTTTAAAAAAAATTGAACCCTCAATTAACAATTTACAACTATTCTCTACTAGATAGTAATCCATAATCCATTCAAATACAACCCCATATCTCCACACATATCTATCATTTGGTAACCTACCCCAAAATGTCTCTATTTGGTCCAATATTAATCAATGATCCTCTTATACTCCTCACACATTAATTACATATCCAAATTAAGAAACCAGATACCCATATATTGATAACTCATCGATCTTGGTGATGAGTTAGTCAATTATAGACCCTTGAGGTGGAAGACGGATAATATGTGAAACAATGAATGAAATGAAGTTTTAATAGGGTTTCTATTACTAGTATGATCATTTTTCCATCATAAAATTTCTTTTAGGTTTCCAATGATGAAGAATATAGAAAAGGATTCACAATTTTTTTAAAAAATATAAAAAAATTGAACAATATTGTTTTTAATGATGATAATAAATCCTAAATCAAAATATAATATTAAATCACCATTAAAGTATGAATGGATGGATAAAAAAATTAAATATCAGTTCTTACTTCATGTTGGGATAAATATTCAATTTTTATTTTTCTCCAGCTCCATTGGTAATCCTTTTTGAAGTATACATTAATCATATCTCAAGGATCTCTACTTGTCCTCTCCTCTATCTCATTTATAATTTTCAATAAATAACATATAACCCTAAATGAGATATTTTTCTTATGATTAATTTATGAAAATTAAGGTTTAATTAATTAATTAAGTTAAATTAATTACACCACCCCTAGGTTAAATCCGGTATTCTGGATAAAAATGTGGAATTGGTTTTCTCATATGAGGCACTATATTGAGTGAAATGTCGTTTTCCCTTAATCATGTGAACACAACTAATAAAAAATATATTTGTTAATATATTATATCTATACAACTTTGATGATATTCTAATTAAGACTTTTTAAAAACTATTCAATAAAATATTATTAAATTGTTTTATGGTTTAGACCAAATGAAATTTGGTTGCTAAAATAAAATTTTCAATGTCAATCTTTAACTTCTTCTCCACTTTTTAATTTTATAGATAAATATATTATAATACTTGAATGGTCCCCCTATTAAAAGACCATATGCGTCATGAATGTATTATTTTTATCTCTATTTATCTCTCCTCTTCTTCTTCCATACTCTAGTATGACCATCAAGACATGTCATCATGTTCTACAATTAGTCCAAGTCATCATGTCATGTATCATTGAAAAAATTAGGTAGAAATTAAATCAATATCTCATTAATTAATAGTAAAATATATAATAAACAAACTAGATATTTCATGAATGCTTTAGGTTTCTCTCTCTTTGTCTCCCCTCCACTTTTTCCATACTCCAGGTGACCATCAAAACCTATCATCATGTTCAATGATTATTCCAAGTCACCATGTAATGTATCATGGACAAAATGATGTAAAAATTAAAAAAATATTATTTAATCAATATTCAAATATATCTCACACAAATATTTATCCTTCCACACATGAATCATCAATTAATATCTCCCAAATTATCTTGTCAAATATCCCATCATGATTAGATATAAAAGATTCCACATGAAAAAAGAAGATGAAAACCTTATCATTTCATAGTCAACAACTAATTCCATGCCAATTAATATTCTTGACTTTATGTTATTAAATAAAAATAATATATTCATAGATATAATGATAAAATAAGAATATAAATTTTCTCTTAAATCATCCACCTTGTTAAATATCTATATTGATCAAAGTTCCACTATAGTCAAATTCTATAAAATATTTCCTGTTATAGATTTGAATACATTACAAAAATATCACTTTAAAATTCATAAAAATATATTGAATAATTTCTCTAAAAACTCTATTACATTAAATAGGTCAATCCATAACAAGTCACATGTAAAGGGTTCTTCGAAATCCTATAAAAATATCTATTCATCCCCCAAATGAATATATCTTTATAGTTCTATAAATTTTAATAAAACCTAAATATTAAAATCAAAGGAAATTATGAAACCATGAAATATTGCTGCCCTTTTTATTGCCAAATTTCCTGAACTCTATATGATCATGTAATGAGTGCCTATTTTATAGAATGATCATTAATTTGACCATAGATCAAAAAAATATTTTTATTACCACATTTAAAATCTTTTAATATCTTAGTGTGATCATCCCAAATTTCCTCAAATATTGAACCCATTCAAGTATTGTCTTCTATATTTCATTATAATGTTCATCAAACAACATTTACCAGTGTGGAAGCAACAAAATCATAGTATGATTTTCTAGAATTTCATCTCCTTGAAACTTATACTTAAAAAAACATTTAATCAAATTCATCACACACCATGGTGTGAATAATTCTTAATATGTTGTGATGATCAAACAGTTATTATGACATTATAGTGTGAAAGTGTGGGTAATTCATCCCGTGTAAATTAACTCATATAAATCTTGAAAAAATTGAACCATGTTTTTATGAGTTATTTGGTATTGTGTGAGTCCTTACCCAATTGAATGACACCAATGAATTCATCGTAACCGATCAATCTCATATACCACCTTCCTTCTACATTTCCTCCACCACATTTTAAAAACATATATACCACTATGGAATTTTCTTCTCAAATAAAAACATTCCAGCCTTATATAACCACAACCAAATTCAATTATATATACTCATACTACCACCAATTCCACATTAATCCTAAATTTACATAATTATAATTTTAATACTTCCATCGAAACTAGATTGATCAATTACTCTTCAAGATAGTTTTCTCCCCACATTAAAATTTCCTTTATATCAATACTATGAATCCTTCACCTAGTATGGTTTCCATGAATGAAAAACATCATCATTTTAATCTTCCACTAATACTACACATATCAAAATCTTCATTGATGTAAAATTAACCAAATTTCAACTACTAAGACATTGATTTTAAAATTTTCTTACCATGGATGATTTTCAAAAAAGAATGTTTCAAAATTAATGTATACAATGATCTAGTTACCTACAGGTTCTGTATGTTTTCACAAAAAAATTCTATATTCCTTCATTTTAAATACAATATTTTTAGAAGTGTATCTTCAAGAAAAGTTTATTATATTATATCCTTTTTTTTCTGATGAATTTCTTGCTGATATCCCTTGTTTTCATAAAATCATAATTTTATTTTATTTTAACTGTTTAATATAAAATCATTTGATAAAAATAAATTTTTCAAAAGTGTTGTTTGTCATATAATTTTTTCACATGATAATATTAACTAAATATAGTTACTATAAATTTTTTGTCTCATTGGGAATACTATAATCCAAAAATAATGTTTATTTGGACTAATTACACATACAATATATTCCCAAATATTTTAATAATGAATTTATTAATATTTTTCCTTAATATGAAATTATTAATCTTTATGTGAAAGATTCCAATGATGGTGACATGGGGGTATCTCAGCCAAACATCACTGTAAATTTCTAATGTAGAGACCCAATTTTTTCCTTTTATGACTTTAAAATATTTCTATATATATTTCTATATATAGCCTCTGAGAAAACATGTGATTATAAGGTTCAGTGTTCCTATAATTAATTTTCTAAAAAAATAAAAAATATTTTAATTATGCACATGAAACGTTTTAAATAAAATTCGATTACTTTTTAATGTTAGATTAGATCAAATATCATGGGAAAATATTGAGTATGGAACTATGTGTTTACCAATGTTGTGACATAAAATGGTTTACCATTGGTCTTACGGACTCCTCACTCAAAGAAAGTACGTTCTATAACTTAAATAATTATTAAATTCATTCATTCAACCATTTCAATGCAATGAAATATATATTTATAATTCCATGTGAGATTATACGGGGTTATAAACCTAAACCATAGTATAATTCCAGATAACTTCCTTCATCCTCTATTTTATAATCTCATTGAATGATGACCAAATTCCAGATCGAAGAATATTAAGATGTTGCAAATGAAACGAATTCTCTAAATGGATTGAGGATGCATATTTGAAAACACCTTATTCAGTGTCCAGGTAGGACACACAATTTTTTGTTTTATGTACTTATTGATTAAACTACTTGATAATTTCAATACCTTCTATCAATCTATGTAAATTTTAGCTTAAGCATGCACCTATATACCATTTTAAAATAGGTTACTTCATTGGTTTATATCCTCAGTATCACTGTTCATGATCATTTGACAGGAACTCTTGGATGATAATAGATTAAAAAAATTATTCCTTTATCCTAAATTTTATTTTCATTCTTCATCGATAAGACTCTATAGTCCCGGTTTGACATTGCGGAGAAATACCAAGAATGATAGGACCCCCTCAAATCGTGATGGATTGAAAAACAAGTCTCTGGTCGATGATCTAACACTATATCTAGAATCATTCCAATGAATGGATGATAATTTGATGATTTATGATCCCAAAATCAAATTTGGAATGTTTATTGGTTTTCGGGATGAATGGAGGATCTCTAAGGATTGACATAGTCTATTTTTCTAGTGAACAATGGCTAGAAATGATAGATCTGGTCCATATCTACTAATTTTTGGAGTAGATAAGGATGAAATTGGATAAGTATATCTTCAATCAAGGCATAGAGATTATATCTAATAAACTTTGAAAAACTATACTATACACCATATACAAGGATGGACACACAGTGTGTATCCCCTTATAGGTGATGTCTAGAGATTTAAAAAATTAAAAAAAATACGACAACATGTATCCCTCCTACACATTTTGTACCCCATCCATGCATGGTAAATCCATGTGGTGGATCACAAAGGTGGTATCCCATGTGGAAGTACATTTCCAGGTACACGGTTAGGTACCCAAGTACATGGACATGACTAGATCACACAGTTGATAACTTGTGTGCTGAAACACACCATATTCCAATGTACATGGACATAGTTAAGACCAAGGTCCATAGACAAGTACCCCAAGTACTTGGAAACTCTATGTAGAATCACTAAAAGGCATGTGCCCCTACATTTCTTGGAATCTATGGTCTAGTTAGGGACATTGCCAAGTGGTGGAGAGGGGATACACACTATGTGTGTCCCCTCACCCTCCAGGTACACTTTAAACTCATTTTAGGAAACATCAAGGTTTTATATCTCCTTCATTTGAACTCAGTTTTTGGAAATTGGGTAAACTATCTTGAGTGGTGTCCCATATAAAATTTAATGGTTTCTTTCACTATGGCTCTTGAGATATGGTGTGGAAGGTTTCATGGGAGATGCTTGTTTATGCGATGCTCGATGACAGTAGTGATCAAGAGGAATTATCAGAGGATTCTTCTAGAGTGGACCCCCATGCATCAGCGTGGAAGTGAGTCCTCTACATATAAATACTGATTGGAACCCCCTACTGATTAGGTAATGGTTCGTCGATGGCCAGATTGGAACCCCCTGTCAAAAAGGGATCAGGTCCTCGACCTTCTGAGTGGAACTCTCTACTGTGTAGGGTGCGGGTCCTTGAAGACCAGAGTGGAACCCCCTGTCACACCAGGGAACTAGTCATCAACATATAGAGTGGTACCCCCATCTGCATGGGAAGGGGTCCTATGCAGATACATATTGTGTGACCCCATTAATTTACATGGGTGTGAGTCCTCTAATTAATTTTTCTATCCCTTTGATAGTGAGACATAGTGACGAGGCATGGCTTGACTTGGATGGTTACTTCTAATAAGATGTATGGGATTACAGGCATCATTGATGAACTTTTAGAACTATTGGTCTCTCTTATTTTTGGTATGATCTCTAAAATGTAGATCCCATTACTCTCTCATTTGGGGGTATTTTCACTAATCATATTTTTTTTGTATCCACACAGTGGGTTTGGCTACTCTCTTTCCATTGGAGGTGAATATGAATAACATATTACACATTGTTTCTATGATTATTTTCTTATGGTTTGATGATTAAACTCTTATGGTATTTTTGGTGAAGTCTTTATGGGTAGTTAATCTACCCACTATTTCGATATTGTTGTGATTATATTAGGTTACATTCACTCTTGGTTTTGATTGAGCTGTTATCTTTCACATTAACTTACGTTTTATACTTTGAATACTTTCTTAATGTTTCTATTATAGATCCCCATTCAGCATCCGGGGTGTCCAACTAGGTATGTATATACTCACCCCCGTATGGTATTTTCCCACAACTGTAATTCCTTCTACAGATAACGGATAGCTCGGCGGTGGATTTAGATGATCTTAGGGATACCTAATACTTTAGACCACATATGATGGTTATATTTTTAAGATCTTGAGAATGGATCTCTCAGTAGTTTAATTTTCAATTTTTTTGGTTGGTTTATATTTCTGGATGGCCATGTATTTTATTCCTTTACTTTTTAGTTTACACTATCGCACTATTTTACACCCTAGGGGTTATGGATTCATAGTTTATATTTTAGTACTTCTATATTGTTTACTCTTTCACTATGAACATTTTCATCAAGATGGATGGATGTGTGCATATATGTTATTAGGAAAATGCCTCCCCATGTTTAGATATTCTTTCTTCATTAGTCTCCACCCCCTATCCTATAACGGTAGGATTGGGGT
This sequence comes from Viscum album, assembly GCA_963277665.1. Classification (NCBI taxonomy): domain Eukaryota; kingdom Viridiplantae; phylum Streptophyta; class Magnoliopsida; order Santalales; family Viscaceae; genus Viscum; species Viscum album. Next base: position 467,126,785 of record OY728158.1, read on the forward strand.
AGTGGTGACTCAAGCACTGGGTTGTGTTGGGTCGTGATGGGTTGGTATCAGAGAAATTTCACTCCTTAGGACATTTATTGGACATTTCCACATAATAATATTTGATTGGGTCTTGGTTAAAAATGTCTTGGTTTAATGAATACATATCTTAGGATAGGGAATTTAGTGATGGTGTAGGCAGCCAATGTATCCATTCACCAGTACCCTGACATCCTGCTTGTTGGCTTAGCATATTGAGACCTTTTTTACAGGGATAAATGGTACATGAAACAAATAGGATTGATTCATTAAAATTTCTAATTGATTCAACTCCTCGTTGTTGTTGATATATATATATATATATATATATATAAATTTATATGTATATATATATATATTCAATTGAATTTGGTACATCTTGATAAATCATAGAATGAATCTATGATGCCAGCCAGCCAATATACTAGTTCCAGATTGTGAAGATGAACTGATAAGCAATGAGGCCTCAGTTCGGGGTCCATCCCATGACCAATTTCCTCTAGGTGGGTAGGTAACAACACCTCACTTATTGATTATCATATCATTCTAGCAGAAAAGTATGAGGATGTGCATAATCTTAGCACACTCTATGAGTTCAAGTGCTAGAGGCTGCTAAGGTTACATGGTGAGGCATATCCTTGGGAAGCTAATGTGAGGATAGAGTTGGTGTTCCATATCTCCAAGATTATTTAGACCCCAATGGATTAGGTGGTTACACTAGCAACATTCCTTTTTAATGGAGTAGAAGGGAAATGATGGACCTTGTTATGAAAATGAATGATTAGCAAACACGCTCATAGACATAATTCTAGAAGTTATTTTGTGAGGATTACTACACCTCATTCTTGTGATCAGCTTTGGTTTATTTGATATTTTAGCTTCATCAAGGAGGGATGGTGATGGATTAGTACACAGCAAGGTTGACAGACCTTAGGTGGTACACTCTTGACTTGATCTGGGATGGATACTTCTGAGCATGAAAGTTTCAACAGGGACTCCAAAGAAGGATTTGATCAAATGATGTTCCCTTGTTCATCAACAACTATGTTAGGGTGTTGGAGTGTGAACTAATTAAAGATATCTTTATATCATAGGTATTTTATAAAGCTAGAGTTATAAGTGTCACCATAGTGATGAAAAATCTATAGTAGCTAGAAGACTCCAGGATCGAGTACCACAACATAAGAGACCTTCCTATGATCAAACTCTGTCATGTGGTAAGGGGTAGAATAGATTTCCATGAAAGCCCAGAGTGGGGAGTTTCATTTCTTGTAGTGGGAGAGATCACATGGTGCAAGACTGGCCAACCAGACATGATAATAAACATAGACAGATAGCTAAAAAACTACCAAGGCAGAGGTAGTTCCATGATCATGGATCTCCCAGGCGAGGAAAGGGTGTTCCCTAGGGAGTGTATATAGTATAGGAGATAGAGGATCCATGGGTGGTTAAATAAACTATGATTCCCTTCCACCACTACCCTAGGTAGACCAAGTCAGGATCAGAGAGATGGAGGTTAAGACCACGAATTTTTACAGGCTATAGAGGTGTATGACCATGTGGCGCATGAGATGATTAGAGGCATGATCTATGTGTTTTATAATATTACATCACTGTTAGTAAATATATGTTCCAATCATTCATTTATCTCTTTACACCTAGAGGAAGTTTTGGAGCTCCTAGTTGAGGCACTAACCCAACAGCTTAGCCTTGAGGTTCCTAAGGGGAATGCATATTCTGTATTGTTTATCTACCAACAATGATAGCTATCTCTTGGTGGAGAGAGGTTCACATGAGAAATGTTGGTCATCATACTGGAACCCTATGACTTTATCTTGGGTATGTATTATTTTACTATTCTCCAAGATTATATTGACTATAACCACCATCAAGTCATATTCCCATGCATTAATGGGATGATATTCTTCTTTTCTGGTGATAGAGATATCATGGTAGGACAAGTGGGTTTTTCAAGAAGTAGGTTTCATCTCTTCAACCATTAGCTATTGAGTCTAGACATTGGTGCAATAGGCTCATTGAGTATTTGGGTTCCTTCAATTTTAAAGTATTAAATGAACGTTTTCCCTGAAGACTTTTATTGACTACCTCCATGGTGAGGGATGATTTTTTGTAATGAATTTCATCGAAATACCACTTCGATATCTTTTATGGAATATCGTATTTCCCCTATATATATTTTATATCTATGGTTACAGTTGGAGGACCTTTTGGGAAAGGCTTCATCAGAACTAGTGTGTCCACATGGGATGTTCTGGGGTTGTTCATGAAAATATAGACATGATTTTGTGGCTTTGCATGGATTTTCATTGCCTAAACCAAACCACAGTAAATAAAATGTACCCCTTGATGAGGATTGATGATGTCATTTTCCATTTTCAAGAATATATGTGGTTCATGAATATCGATTTTAGGTTTGACTACCACCATTTGAGGGTTCCTAAGGCTAATATTCCAAAGTTGGTATTCAGAAGTCGCTATAGACACTATGGATTCCCCGAGATTCCATTTGGTGGGAAGAACACCCCCACCATTGTTTATGGCTTTGATAAACTATTTTTCTATCCATTAATAGACAAGTTTTTTGTTATCTTCATCAATGGAATACTCCTCTAATCTATATCAAAGGAGGATCATGCAATGTAATTGAGGATTTTCAAAGATTTTATTAATGAGAACCATATTTATGGAAATATCTAGAACTGCATGTTCTAGAATCAAGAGATTTAAATTTGGTGTAATTTCATTTATGATCATGGTTTATCCAAAACCCAGTAAAGATCGATTCAGTTCATTCTAGGGATCAACCCAAGAGTGTGTCAAAGGTGCATAGTTTTCAGGGTATGGAGGTGAAATACAAGAGGTTTATGGAAGACTTCTCCATAATCTCATCCCCATTAACTACTCGGAAATGTATATGTAAGTTTTTTAATTATTTTAAGTAGTTCTAGAAGATCATAGAGTATTTTATTTTGAAGCTGATTAGTGATCCAGTGATGGGACTTCCAGGGGATGGTGTAGAGTGTGTAGTGCATTGTGATTCCTTGAACGTTGGGCTTGGTTATGTGTTGATGATGCAGTATGAAATTATCACATAATGGTTGAGGACGTTGATACCCCATGATAAAAACTATGTGAATCATGACCTATATATTGTATTGGTATTATTCACCTTGAGTATGTGGAGGAACGACCTTCTTGAGAGCACTTTATTTATACCACCAGAGTCTGAAGTACATATTCACATAGAGATACCTAAACCTGAGACACCGGCATTGGTTGGAGATCATAAAAAATATAATACAAAGATATTATATACTCTAGGGAATGTAAATGTAGTAGCTGATGTTCTTAATAGTAATTCCCACTCTCATTCGATGAATGTGGATTTGGAACAGTTGGCCTACCTATAACTCACTTTGCTGGGGTAGGAGGGTACAAATTTTCTATAGTCGATGGTGTTGAGTCCTTCGCTTCTCGAGTGTGTGAGAGATTTCAATCTAGGATACATTAACTATGAGGTCTTGCATAACCAGATATCCACAACTGACCCACTAGATTGATATTATGAAGGATGTAATCATGTCGTCCTTTTATTGTGACAAAAATTAGTCCCAGTCATGTTGTATGAATAGGTGATGCAAGATTTGCACACTTTTCACCAAGATATACATCCCAATGTGGGGAAGATGTAATGATGCCTTCAGTTTAAATTTTTGCCTTTTGGAATGAGAATAATTATAGTTATGTTAATCTCTCAATGCCTCACCAGTCAGTAAGTGAACGTTGATCACCAAATTCTGGTAGGTTTGTTGCAACCCATTGAGATCCTGGAGTGGAAATGGGATGACATGTCCATGGTCTTTTTCACAAATACTTCATGGACAGTGAAGTTCCATGAATCCATCTAGGTGATAGTAGACCGACTCATAAAGTTGGAACAATTCATTTCCATCAGGGAATAGAGTTTGGTATAGATTTTAGGGAAATTGTATGCACATGAGATCGTTCTCATTCAAGGGGTGACCTCCACAATGTTCTACGATTGTGACATGTGGTTAACAACAATACTTTTTAGAGTCCTGCAGGATCAATTCAGGACCCATATGATTATGACTATAACCTTTTAACAATAGAATGATGGGAAGACAAAGTGCACTATCCAGGTGCTTGGGGATATGCTAAAGGATTGGATTTTAGACTTATACTAGAGTTTGTATGATCACTTCAAATTTGTAGATATTGTGTAAAAAATAGATACCACTCTACCATTAGTATGAAAAAAATTAGGCCTTTTAAGGGAGACCATAATGGTCACCCTTGTGCTAGACAGAGATCTATGAGACCTCCGTTCTGGGCCTAGAGTCGGTGTAGGTTATGATGGAGAAATTCTAGGTCATCCATGATTGGATGAGGATGGCCCAAAGTAGATAGAAATATTATATAGATCATTATCATAAAACCTTTGAGTTTTTGGAAAGAGACCAATTTTTCTTAAGAGTCTCACCATAATAAGGATTGTAGAGTTTCATATGATAGAATTTTATCTCAGAGGTTAATTGGATCATTCAAGATCATTCAGAGCATTGGAAAGGTTTTTTACCCCCTTTCCCTACACCCAAAGCTAGAGTGGGTGTACAATGTCTTCATTGTGTCACTGATGAGGATATTTTTTCTTGATCTCACACACATTATTGAATGGGGTGAGCTTGACATTGAGGTTGGAGACACCTTTTTAGAGAACATGGTGGAAATTGAGGACTGATATAATATGACCCTGTGTACATAGACCAACCCTTTGGATCATGTGTTGTGGCAACATAAAAATTTTGAAGAGAGTTCCTGGGGGTAGAGGAGCTAATTGTGGACTCAGTATCCTGATTTTTTTTATTATTTCTTTTTGGGGATGAGAATATTGAAGGAGGGAATGAAGTAGAGAATCAGTTTATTCCTTTTAATACTTTTGAAATATTTTTATATATTTCTAGAGCTAGGCACTGAGGCGGTATGAGATTATAATGCTAAGTGTGCCCGAACATAATTTTATAAAAATTGAAAATATATGTTAATTACATGTCCACAATTTCATAATGAAAATGGGATTAAACTTAAAAAAAATATCATATCAGAAATATGATACCATGGTTGAGTCTGGATTGTAATTTTTATCCTATGCATGATATACAATGGGTTGATGTGGTGATTTAAAACTCTTCATTCATTGGAGGTATGTTCAGTGAGTTAATTAGTAATTAAATTAATTCATTCATTAATTTCAACAAAAATAAATTCATATATCTAGAAATCCATGTAAAATTATCCAAGATTGTCTACTTTTACCATGCTATAATTCTAGAGATCTTCCTTCCTTAACTGTTGAAGAATCTCATTAGAAGAATACTAAATGGTAGATCGAAGTATATCAAGATTCCGTGAAGTTAATAAATCAACTCAATCATTGTCATGTGTGTTCTTTGATGAAAAATGATCCAATATCTAGGTAGTACTCTTATATTTTTTTTCACACACTTGTTCATAAACTAATTGAGCATATAGATCCATGAAATCGATCCGCACCAATTTTTTCATAAAATTTTTCCTACATACTAATTTAAATACATGTATTTCATTAGTTTCAAACCCTGGATTCAATATTTTTGATCATTTACCAAAAAAACATAAAAAATGATGGTTAATATCATATTAGGGTTCCTTTAACCCATATATTATTTAGGTTCTTCTATGATAGGACTCTACAGTCATGGTTCGATATTTTCAGGTGGTAATGGACCTAATTGGACCCCCATAAAATTGTTATTGACCGATGAATGAGTCTTGGATTGATGAAAAAAAGTTAGATCTAGAATTTTTGTGAGGAATGGATGATCATATCAATGATTTAATATCAAAAACTTAAATTCGTAAGTCTTGGTGGTGTGTGGAATGAATGACAGATCTATGAGGATCGACGAAATTAATTTTTCTGGGGAATGGTAGTTGGAAATGAATGATCTGGTACATATCCACTATTTCCTCATGGATATCAGTTTGAAATTGGAGAGATGTATCTTGAATCAAGGTGTGGATATCCTATCTGGTATACTATGAAAACCCTAAATACACACCATGTATAAGGATGAACACACTGCATGTAGACACATAGGCGCAGGGACTAGGGTTCCGGAAAATCAAAAGGATGGCATGGAGTGAAGCCCTCCTAAATGTCATGTACCCCTTCCCTATATGGTAAACACATGTGGTGAATAATAATAGGTTGATCGCATGTGGAAATATAAAACCTAGTACATGGACATGTACATTAGTACACGGACATGGCTAGATCACACAGGCGACACCCAATGTGAAGAAACAGTCATGTACCACAGTACACATACATGAGGTTATGTGCATGCACACAATCAAGGTTCATGGACAGGGACACTGAGTACTAGGAAATGTCATGTACACTCTCTATAAACCATTTAATCCTAAATGTCTTGCAATACAAATGAATTCTAGGTACCCTAATAGGGGGTGGAGTGGGGACACATGTCGTGTGGGTCCCCTTACATATCTTGTACCATTTGTCCTTTTTTAGGAAAGTTCAATGATTTGTATCTCCGTTTTTGGACTCATATTTTTTCCCCAATATTATCATATCTTGAGTGTATTTTCATGTAGAACACAATGGTTCCCTATGTTGTTATTATCTATATATGATGTGTAATGATCTAAAAGAAATGATTATTTTGGAAATGCTCGATGATAGTAGTGATCATGGAGAATCACCAGAGGATTCATCTTGTCTGGACCCCCCTTTAATCATGGGAAAGGGTCCTTAATAGAAACCTTCTTAGTAAAACCCCCCTTATGAGTAGGTAGAAAGTCCTCATTGACCATAGTGGATCCACTATCGCACCAAGGCATGGCTCCTCGACCGTCCGAGTGGGACACCCCTACTGAGTATGGTGTAGGTCCCTGATGACCAAATTTTAACCCCCCCCCCAACCACACTAGGGCATGGATCCTTGACCTATATAGTGGAACCAACTATAAAAATGGGAAATTTTCTTATACCATACTCAGTGGAAACACCTATGAAATAGGGCATGGGTCATCATGACCCTAGAGTGGAACCCCCCATCAGCATGGGTGGGGGTCCTCTACAGATAGGTAGAGTTAAACCCCTAGATATACTAGGGTGTGGGTCCTCCACTTTGATTCTCTGGCCCCTTGAAAGTGTGTCATAGTGATGAGGAATTTATTGACTTGTATGGTTACTTTTGAGCAGAAATGTTAGATTTATGGGCATCATTAATGGACTTTTGGAAATGTTTCCCACCCATATCCTGAGTCTAATCAATGAGATGGAGACCCCTTTACTCTCTTTCTTTGGATTCACTTGATTGAGCATATATATTTTCTTCTATATCCACACAACAGATTTGGATACACTCTTTCCATGGGAGGGGAAGATGTGTGGGGTATGCCATCTTCTTTTCATACTTATCTTCTCATCTTTGGTTGATTTTACTCTCCTTCTGTAGGTGGAAAATACTTCACGTGTAGTTTATATACTCATTGTTTTGATCGCCTTTTTCATGGAAGAGGTTACTTTAACTCTTGGATTGGGCTGATCTATTCTCTTTCACTGTATCTTTTGATATCTAATTTCATTTTTTCATTATATATCTCTTTATTCTCCCACTATAGATTTCAGGGTGTCCTACAATGTGTATATACATAATCACTCCTACATGGTAGTTTCTTTCACATGTGATGTATTATTAAAATGATGGATAGGTCATCGGTGACTTCAAAGGTTCTTATGGATACCTTGTACTTTTGATAGAGTATTGGGGTCTTAGCTGTATTATATCATTAAATATTTCCCACTGCACTTTTTCATCAATATGGTTGTGTGTGTGTTTATAAATGTACTAAGGAAAAGGACTCCCTATGTTTAGATATTCCTTTATCACTGGTCAGCACCAATGTCCAATGTGGTTGGGTTTGGGATAGTTGTGGATTGAGCCCCAGCATGGGTTGGGTTGTGACATATAATAACCTGGATCACATAGTATTGTTAAATTATAAAATAAGATTACATAACTTTGATATAACGTCTGAGAAAGTAGGTAATGTCAAGGAAAAGGGACTATTAAAAATCCACCCTCAAAAGAGTAGATAAATTATTATCCTAATTTAGTTAGAGTAACCTATATTAATATGGGAGTGACAAGTCCAATAGGTAAAATTATAAAAAAACAATGTATTATTTCAAAAAATACCTATATTTTAATTATTAAAATATTAAATGGAATTAAAAAATATTAATATGATTTCTTTTTTACTTGATTTTTTATTCAATGTTATTTATATTGTTGAACATTTCTAATTTTTTATACTTTCTAAACTACTTAACGTTAACATTGAATATTGGCAAGTTTACTCATCTAAATCTTGCTACAAGTCTTCACTATGGTTAAAAAATTGTGTTATTTTTTTTTAAATAAAGGTAAATTTATGTTGTGTTATTTGATTTTTTTAAATCATTTTTAACACATTTGGGTAAGTAAGATTAAATAATTTTTAAATAATAATTTTATTTAGTTCTAAAATTTGATTATTGTTTTATAATTGGGAAATATCAAATAAAATTTAAATCTCACTACTAGATAATCTATTCTATTTTTGGTTTTTATAGATATTATGAATTGTATTCTAGAAATAATTTTATTGGTTTTAACATGGTGATTTATTACTAATTTATTTTTATGGTTCATTTTTTAGGATGGTTCATTTTTTATGTATAGAGACAATGTAAGTGTACATGTTAATAGTGTTTTACATGTTTTTTGAAATATTAATTTGTTTATTTATTGGTAAACTGGTCTATTGAAGTGACATGGTTGAGTGATGTAAAATGGGGGGATTATATAAAATCAATCATGGATGTGTTTTTGTGTGTGTGTGTGTTTTAGATATAATATCATATGTATTTAATCAATTCTTATCTATTTATTTATTGGTGGTGATACAAGGATATAACTAGAAGTAGTTTGACTACCCCTAATGGGGTATTCTTTTAGTGGTTTCTTTATGAATTCATCGTGGAAAACACATGATGGACAATCCATGTACATGGATACTAATGTAAGTAGTTTTTAGATAGTTTATGGAGGCTTCTAATTCTTGTTTTCAAAAATGATTAAGGTTGACATTATTTGTTTTTTTATGACTCCCCCCCCCCATTATAGGTACCCCTCTTGTGGAAAACGAATAGAATGAGTGACCCATGAATCCATTCTCTAATTAGCCATGGGTTGGTGAATTGAGTTGAGGGAATAAAAAATACAATTATTTAAATTTCCCTCATAATATAAGTCAAGAAAAATAGATTGTATGAAATATACCTATAAAAAATATACCATATAAATATAAAATTACAAGCATCCCATAATATGTGTCATTTGATGGTAAAAATATTTAAAATAAAATAGTACCAATAGAAACCATAAACCAAAATCTCTATAGAAACTACAAAATACAAGATATTATTATTTACCTCATTGTTCAAGACCCTCCTTGAAACCTACACAACAATTCATATATATATGTTGTTAATATGATGCATACATAGTTGGATTACACCAAAAACCTCTAAAAATGTTGGATAATATTAATAATTTCCTAATAAATGGATTAATTAACTAAAAAGAATTTAAACATCTCAAATAATCATCCTACAATCTCCCCAAGCCTCACCCAGCAAATAAAACTTACAAAGTAGTAATATAATATCAATAAAAAAATTCAAGGTTCCATGAATATTCTTCTCCATTAGTACTCCACTCTCTATATAGAAAGCCTAGAATTATATGTTATGACCCTTTCCCTAATCAATTATCAATACATTCTCAGCATCATCATCATCCATGAATCCTATGTCCAAGGTAGTAGGGTATCTTAAACATTAAGGATATCAAACTCGTTCCCTCCTTGTAAGATGAATATTACCCATTGTGAATCACATAAAATACTTCCACCAACCAGTATTATGCCATCACAGTGCATCACCACCAACAAAATGACCACCACTAGGAATTTACATTAACTAATCCATCATCACTATGAATTTAACTAGCCATGATTTCACCACTACACACCACATCTAATGAGAGATCAGTGTAGAGGGTGTATCTGTCCATCTTCCCCCTCCAAGATATATGTAACACCCCAAGTTTCCATGGAATGCTTCTTTTTGAATAATACAGTAGTGTGTGTTGTACGCAACTTCGAGTTCTAACACACCACAACCAATCAAACTAGCCGTTATGAATAGTAATACCCAATTTTTGAAATTTTATAAATTTTATCTTTCAAAATGGACTTCATTTTTGGATTCAGAATATCGAAATTAGCTTTGGGTGAATTTTTGGTGTTTTTCTAAAAACTTTCAATTTTTAATGAATAGTGAAAACCACTGAGTTATAGTTTAAAAATGAATTTTTATTTAAATAATTATTTATATTATTTAAATTTATTTTATGTTAAAATAGACACATAATACCTAAATAAGTTCAATATAATTCATTGGAGTCCATTTATAATAATTTTAAATATATAAAAATTTTATTGAGCTTTTCACCGTCTTTTAACCACCTCCTAGGAGAATTTTCAAATTCACATAAAACTTAATTTTACTACTTCTGTGAGTGGAATTTCAAGAATCTGAGAGACATGATTGATATCAGTAAGAAAAATGTGGTTCAATAAGAGGAAAATAATTTTTGGTGAGTAGTAACTTTTTAATTTTATTTACCATGGTTAAAAGTAAATAGGGTATTTAAGGGTAAAAATGATATTATTATTACCCTAAATCATGTCCTGATTCTATTGGATAAGTATAATTCTACCAAAAACAACCTTAGTAATAAAATATGAACCTCTTTGTCCACTTGGATTAGATTAGGACACTTATTATAAATTTATTTAAAGAAGAGTTAAAAGAGTTAAAATCAAAGTTTAATAACTAAAACATTTTTAATATAGGGTTACACATAATCTAAATTAGACTATAAATATTTATTTGAAAGATAAAATGATTTTCTACATAATGGTATTTTATTTATATTTTTTAGATATTAAATAGTTTAATTTATTTATGACACAATGATGATGCAGTAATTACCATATTATTTAAAGATTTAAATAATTGATATTATAAATATCAAAATAAATGTAATTTGAGACTTTTTATGAATTACACTAATTTTATAGTTAATATGACATATTAGGGTTGGTTATATGAATTTTTTTCGAAGTAATAATGTTGTTATAAATTTAGAAAAACAAAATACCAAACAGTGTCAAAATTGACATAAAAGAGTTTTAAAAAAAATATTATATTATTAATTGATATTATATTCCTAAAAATCATGAGGTTCTTCCAGAAGACTTACATAATGATAGTTGTATCATTAATGAAACACTTGTGGTTCTCTTGGAAGTATATAGTAATTTTATTAACTATATAATATAAAAATTCAAAGAGACGTGGTAAATGTCAAACTATTTAACTAAGAGTTAAATCTAAAATAAAAAGTTAATATAGTGATCCAAACCTATCTAGAAACTATTTATTGAGTTTTTTTGACCCATCCCCACCTTAGATATTAAATAATATATTTTTTAGCCATTATAAACTGAATATTATTTTATTATAAAACAATTTTTCTAGCTTTTCCTAAGATGCCCCTCACCCCTCTTATAAAAGGGCACTCCCCTTATCTCTAATTCACACCTTAAAATCCATTTATCTCGGCCATCCTCTACCGAAATACCCTCTAATCTATCCTCCCTTCATCTTAGATTGCTTCATTTATTCATAAAGCCATCATATGGAGCCCTTTTGATCAAATCAAAAGGAAGAACCCGAAGAAGAGGTAAATATTACATCACCTCTTTCAAGTTCCTTTCTTCTTCCACTTCACCTTTCTTTGTTGTTTCCATTTTAAAATAATAACTACAGTATATTCTATATACTGTGATGTTATTATAAATAAGGTACCACCATATTCATTATTCTATACGTCGTTTGAATGACATGTCACCATACGTGCATACGTACGGATTACCATCTCCACGTCATGGTGTAATTGTTTTCAATACATTATTTTTTTGATGGGTATAATAATGATGTATAATTGATGTAAATAAAAAATATAACATGATATTTATTCTGTATATATGATATACCATCCAATTATCTATTATTTTAATATCAAAAGAATGATATTTTCACTCGTGTGTACGTATAGATTACCGTCTCCAAGAATGCGATGAGATTCATTCCCCATCGTATACTTTCAAGAATATTTTTTACTAGATGATTAAAAATAAATTTTAAAGACTTGATATCATTCAGGATATAAAAAATATACATCCCATCCATAACAAATATGACTCACATAATAAAGAATATAAAGGAAAACGAATCTGTTAACACCTGAAACGACGATAATAATAAGATATTATTAACCAAGAAATGTTAAAAGAGCATATATGATATCATATTAATTTATATTATTCTTGCATAATTTAATAAAAATTATATCACCATTAAATAGGTGGTTAACTTACCCTCAACCAAGGAAAATTACAAGGTAATGGTTAATTTCACAATCGCTTTATTATCCGAGTTTGTTTTTACGTAAGTATCTACTGGGACATATTTATTATCCATGTCCATGTTTCATTAAATAGTTTTCAAAGGGATTATTTTTAAGGTACTATTAACTAAAACATCATTTTATATTTTTTAAATATTTATTCTTCTAAACTATTTTCATTAATGTCAATGTTTTCAAAATGGTTTTAAGGATCTATTTAAATGGGCATGGATGTTTTAAATTGTTAATTACTTTCAAAAGATTCAAAGTGGTATGGAATACTTTGATTCAAAAATGTCTTTAAATCTCTTCCTTTCTAAATTGTGTGACTTTTAAATTTTTTCATTAAAAAGGGATATTTCTCTCAAAGAGTTTTAAATATCATTTTCATCTATGTCAAAATCCTTTAATGAATTTTATACCTATTTAAAGTTGATTTATTATGATACATATATTCCATATTGTATTGAATGTTTTGTGTTATGTTTGACTGTGGATGTGTTATTTTTATACCATTCATGGTTTATGGATAAAGTATTGACATTTCGTATACCATTTTCAATAAGAATTTTTATGTTAACTTTAAACCTTTTAATATGAGGAATGCATTGGACTTAGTAAGTGACGGGTGGAGCCCGCTATAGCTCCTCAATGCATCTGTAGGTTTCATGAGACAAACTAGTGTCTTGGAACAAGGCTTTGACAAAATCTTATTTGTAGTCTTCGCACAAGGCCTTGACTATGTGGTTATGAAAGTTTGGCATTATTCATTCCATCATTATGAAAGTGACTATTGATATTTCTTGTGATTATTTGACTGGTAGAATATCCATGTGAGTAAGTAAATGGAATTATTTGATTTTATCTTTTCCATATTATGCTTAAGTTCAAGTTTAAAAGGATTTTTTTTAGTGTTATACATTGCCTTAAATGTTTATACTTATTTATGAATGTTTTTTCTATATTGTTATCGTTACTGAGCATCTGAGCTCACCCCTTTCTATGTTTTATTTTTCCCAGGATGCAAAGAAGTATTTTTTCAATAACCTACAGGGATAGTCTGAGGGGATATGAGTGTGGTCTATAGAAACAATGTTGTTTTAGTTTTTCATTTTATGATGTAATGTAAACCTTATGAATGTATCTAGTACTTCCAAGGCTACTAAAATAATCGGTCTTTCAAGACTTGATCTTTTGTGATCATGAAAATGTTATTTAATAATGAACCGACTCTGGGTAACTGGGGTCAGGGCATTACAGTTGGTATCAAAGGAAGTTTAGCACAAACCTTGGAAACTAGATTTTGATAAACTATGATTAGAGCACATTACCCTAAGATAGACTTTGAGGATTAGTATAGAAGAACATCCTAGAATATTGGTATTGTAGAGATTTTGTGACTATTTCAAGAAATATATTCATGTCTGGATATGAGCAGGTAGAGGCAGATCTGGCACATATGTACCTAGGGGTAAAACCCGAAAACACCACTTTGAGCTAGACTCGAACAGGAACTGGTGCTCGACAACGGGCCTTGCTACACTCCTACTTACGACACTCCCAGGGGATATGCTTAGAATAATTCTCATTTTCATTACAAACCATTATGATGGGTTTATGACTATATACTTCTCCAAAGAAAACATTTTTATGACTATGGATTATATTCATAAAATATTCGATTTATGTTTACTATTTTGAAAGTTTTGGATTATGTATTTCGATTCATAAACTAATCTAGTTTATGCCATTGTTTAGAAATGGCGCCTAGTGTAAGGAATGGAAACCGTATCAATGCATGCTATTCATGTAGGGATTTCCCTCCTACTCAAGATAACTGTAGTCGAGCTGGTGATACAGCTGGTGTTGATCATCTTATCACTATATAAGGAAAACTCACTCAGGTTATGAATAATAATCTTACCTGTATAGAGAACCCTGATCCACAACGTGGAGGATCAATGTTAGATAGCTTCATGAGGAAACAAAAACCAACATTCAATAGAAGTAAAAATTCATTAGTACTTGAGAAATGGATAAATTCCTTAGAGAAAATATTCCATGCCTTGGGGAGTAGTGAAAGGTAAAAAATTGTCATGGTAGTTTACCGCACCATTGGAGATACTAATCAATGGTGGTCATTGATTCAAAACACAAAGGAAGATGATGAAGTATAAAATATGGAATGGAGGGAGTTTAAAGAGATCTTCTTAGAAAAATACTTTCATCATGACCATCGAGCATATATGGAAAGTTAATTTCTGAGTATGAGGAAAAAGGAGGATGAGAATGTCGCAAAGTATGAAGCTAACTTTACAAGGTTAGCGAGGCATGCATAATATTATATATGTAACCCAAGAAGTAAGATTTATCATTTAGTTGATGGGTTAAAACCAATTCTACATCGATCATTAGTCTCAAAATCCTTCTCGTCGTATGAAGATATTGTCTCGTGTGCTATCAAGACAGAAAAAGAATTCTCTAAGAATTACGAATTTAAAGCAAAGAATGAAAAGTAGAGATCTGCTGAACACTATAGAAATATAAATAAGGGGAAGAAAGGAAAAGTTGAATATCCATCCTGTAATAAATGTGGGAAGAAACACCCTAGTACTTTCCTGAATCGAATGGGAGTCTGTTACAAGTGTGGTGAAGAAAGACACCAAGCTCGTGATTGTAAGGGGAAGAAAGAGGATATCGATGTTGAATACTACAATTGTAGAAAAAGGGGGCATTATGTGAATGAATTTCCTAAGCATCAGGGGAACTTAACTCAGAAAAGGCCAAGGGATCAAGGCCAAGCTTATGTTATCACTACTGTTGATGATGATTCTCTGAAAGACGTAGTAGTAGGTAATATAATGGTTTCCTCAAATTTAGAAAATGCATTATTTGATTCTAGATCATCAAATTGTTTTATATCTTCCCAGGTTTCTAAGAAAATTAGATATTTCCAATGTGATTAAACAATGGAGTTGTCAGTCAAAACTCCTAAGGGGTGTATCATTACAACAAAGTTTTGTGAATCAGTCCCCATTAGAGCACATAAATGTTATTTATCTTCTGATCCCATCTTCATACCTGTGATTGAATTTGATACAATCCTCGATATGGATTATCTTTTGTACCATGATGCAAAAATTTATTGTAAGAAGAAGGAGGGTACAATTATTTTGATGATGATAAAGAACACCTTATCTTTAGAGAAGAATCATCACCACCTGATTCTGATCTCGATCCACCCCCAGTAGCTCAACTAAATTCAATTATTGGGGATGAAGAGAATTAAATAGCTTTGGGTGAGGAAAAGAGTGTTCAAATAGAGGATGTACCTAGTGTGAAAGAATATGTTGATGTGTTTCCAGAATATTTACCTGGGCATCCTCCAGAACGAGAAATTGAGTTTTCCATTGATTTAATTTTTGGATCAAGGCCCATATCGAAGACCCTTTATAGAATGACCACTGTGGAATTAGTGGAACTAAAGAAACAACTAGAGGAATTGATTAATAATTGATTTATTCTCCCTAGTGTTTCTCCATGGGGAGCCCCTGTTCTTTTTGTTAAGAAGAAGGATGGATATATGAGGTTGTGCATTGACTACAGGGAGATCAATGCTATAACGATAAATAACAAGTATCCCCTACCTCACAGTGATTATTTATTCGACCAATGTCATGGATCTTAATACTTTTCAATGATTAACCTTTGATTTGGATATCATCAGTTGTGTGTGAAGAAGAAAGAAATTCCAAAGACAGCATTTCGAACCAGGTACGGGCATTACGAGTTTAGAGTAATGCCTTTTGGATTGAATAATGCACCCTCTGTTTTCATGGATCTAGTTGATATAGTTTTCGAGGAATATCTTAATGAGTTTTTAGTGGTATTTATTGATGATATCTTGGTTTACTCAAAAAGCTATGAAGATCATGAATATAACATGGGCATTATCCTGAAGACTCTTAGAAGACAAGAATTATATGGGATGTTTAGCAAGTGTGAATTATGGATTTAGAAGATATCTTTTCTTGACCATATTATCTCAATGGATGGAATATCTGTTGATCCTTCAAAGTCCAAGGCAATCCAATAATGTCCATCACCGACGAGTATAACTAAGGTATGCAGTTTTATTGGATTAGCATGTTTTTATCAACTTTTTTTCCAGAATTTTTCCCTGTTGGCTAACCCATTAACAAAGCTTACATGAAAAGGGGTTAAATTGGTTTGGAAAAAAGCGTTTGAAGAATGTTTTGAATAACTGAAGATAATATTAGTCAATGATCATATATTGACTCTACTATCAGGGAATGATGGGTTTGTCATTTATAGTGATGCTTCAAATAACAGACTTGTTTGTGGAATTATGCAAAATTATAAGGTTATTTCATATGCATCATGCCAGCTAAATATTCATAATAAAAACTATCCTACTCATGATCTTGAGTTAGAAGATGTAATCTTTTCTTTGAATATTTGGAGACACTATCTCTATGGTGAAAAAAATGTCAGATATATACCGATCACAAGAGTATGAAGTATATTTTATCACAAAAAGAACTCAACATGAGGCAAATTTTATGGATTGAACTACTCATGTATTATGATTGTACTATACACTACCACCCGGGGAAGGCAAATAAGGTGGAGGATTCTTTGAGTAGAAAGGATCATGGAGTTTTAAACAAGATTAGAGTTGAAAAGGATCCTATATACATGGGTCTAGTAAATATGGATATGGGAATAACCATGGAAGGTGAAACATCAATTTTTTTTCAAATGGTTTCCAAACCATATTTAATAGAAAGGATAAAGATTTCTCATACCGGCGATGAAGAGTTTCAAAAGAATATTAAAGTTATGAATGATGGGATATTGAGTGAATTTGTGTATGAAAATGGAATTTTGAAGTTTGGGAAGAGACCTTGTGTTCCCGATATACCTAATCTAAAAAATGGAATTATTGGATGATGCTCATAGTTCCAATTTGTCTATACACCCTGGGAGCACAAAAATGTATATATATTTGAAAGAACATTTTTGTTGGGACAACATGAAGAGATGGATTGATGATTTTGTGTCAAGATGTATGGTTTATCAGCAAGTGAAAGATGGAAGGCAACAACCTGGAGGAGTCTTGCAACCTCTTACCATACCTAAGTGCAAATGGGATAATATTATGATGGAATTTGTTATTGTAATACCAAAGACTCCTAGAATGAACAATTCAATATGGGTTATTGTTGATCATCTTACCATGTTCACACATTTTCTTTCTATAAGAGAAGATTTACCACTTGAACGTCTAGAAATACTATATATTAATTAAGTTATAAGACTTCATGGAGTACCACTATCATCTATTTCTGATCGTGATCCACATTTTACATCAAGATTCTGGAAAAGCCTTCAGAAATCCCTAGATACTGAACTTCATTTGAGCACTGCCTACGACCCTCAAACAGATGGAAAATCAGAATGGACTATTCAAACCTTAGAAGACATGTTGAGATCATGATCACATGACTTTCAAGGTATGTGGGATCAATATTTACCTTTGGTAGAATTTTCCTATAACAATAGCTTCCATTCAAGTATTCATATGGCACCATATGAAGCATTATACAGAAAGAGATTTTGTTGGGATGATGTTGGTGAAAGAAAAATCATAGGACAAGAACATGTGGAGGAAGCGATGGAAAAGGTGAAGGTAATCCAAAACCACATCAAGTCATCTCAAAGTAGGAAGAAGAGCTATCTCGGTAACCGAAGGACGGATTTGGAATTTCATGTAAGAGATCTTGTCTTCTTGAAGGTATCTCCATGGAACGGTGTTATAGGTTTTGGTAAGAAGGGAAAATTGAGTCCCAAGTATATCGGACCTTTCGAAATTTTAGAACGAATTGGGGATGTAGCTTACCATTTGGCAATGCTGCTAAGTCTCTCCAAAGTTCACGATGTGTTCCACATATCACTGTTGAGAAAATACATGCCTGAACCAATGCATGTTCTCACCTATGAGGAATTAGAAATAGAACCTGATCTTTCTTATTGCGAAGAGAATGTCTAGGTTCCTGATACAAGAGAACAAGTGCTGAGAAACCGGACGACTCTTCTGGTAAAAGTTCTATGGAGAAACCATAAGATGGAAGATGCAACGTGGGAACCCGAGGAACTTAGGATGAAGAACCACCCGAGTCCTTTTATGCAGTAATACTCTAGAAATTTCGAGGATGAAATTATTTGAAGGAGGGTAGAATGTTACACCCCAAACGTCAACGGTATGCTTCTCTTTGAATAATACAGTAGCGTGTGTTTTACGCAACTTCGAGTTCTAACACACCACAACCAATCAAACTAGCTGTTAGGAATAGTAATACCCACTTTTTTAAATTTTATAAATTTTATCTTTCAAAATGGACTTCATTTTTTGATTTTTAATATGGAAATTATCTTCGGGTGAATTTTTGGTATTTTTATGAAAACATTCAATTTCTGATGAATAGTGAAAAACACTGGGTTATAGTTTAAAACCGAATTTTTATTAAATAATTATTTATTTTATTTAAATTTATTTTAGTTAAAAATAGATACATAATACTTATATAAGTTCAATATAATTCATTGGAGTCAGTTTATAATAATTTTAGATATATAAAAATTTTATTTAACTTTTCATTGTCTTTTACACACCTCCTAGGAGAATTTGAAAATTCACATAAAACATAATTTTATCACTTCTGTGAGTGTAATTTCAAAAATATGAGATACACGGCTGATATCACTAAGAAAAATGTGGTTCAATAAGATTAAAATAAATTTTGGTGAATAGTAACTTTCTTACTTTTATTTACCATAGTTAAAAGTAAATAGGGTATTTAAGGGTAAAAATGATATTATTATTACCCCAACACATGTCCTAATTCTATTGTATAAGTATAATTCGACCAAAAACAACATTAGTAATAAAATATGAACCATTTTGGTCCACTTCGATTAGATTCAGACACTTATTTCTATTTTATTTAAAGAAGAGTTAAAAGAGTTAAAATCAATGTTTAATAAATAAATAATTTTTAATATGTGTTTAAACATAAGATAAATTAGACTATAAATATTAATTAGAAATCCAAAAATATTTCATACATAATTTTATTTTATTTATATTTTTTAAACATTAAATAATTTAATTTATTTATGACACAATGGTGATGTTGTAATTACCGTATTAATGATGGATTAAAATAATTGATATTATAAATATGAAAATAAATGTAATTTGAGACTTTTTATGAGTTATAATAATTTTATAGGATAATATGAAATATTAGGGTTTTTTAGATGAATTATTTTTGAATAAAAATGCTGTTATGAATTTAGAAAAAACAAAATACCAAATAGTATCAAAATTGACAAAAAAGTGTTTTTAAAACAAATATTATATTATTAATCGATATTCTATTCCAAAAATATATGGTTCGGCCAAAAGACTTATATAATTATATTATTATCATTAATAAACCACTTGGGGTACTCTTGGAAGTATATAGTAGGTTTATTAACTATATAATATAAAAATACAAAGAGACATTGTAAATGTCAAACTATTTGACTAAGAGTTAAATATAAAAGATAATGTTAATATAGTGATCCAAACCTATCTAAAACCTATTGGATGAGTGGTTTTCAACCCATCACCAGCTTAGCCTTTAAATAATCCATTTTATAGACATTATAAACCGAAAAATATTTTATTATAAAATAATATTTCAAGATTTTCTTAAGGTGCCCCTCACCCCTTTTATAAAAGGGCACTCCCCCTTATCACTAATTCACACCTTCAAAGCCATTTTTCTCACCCAAAATCCTCCCAAATACCCTCTAAAAAATCCTACCTTCATCTTAGAGGCCTTACTTTAGTCATAATGCCAACCTA
The DNA here is from genome assembly GCA_963277665.1 of Viscum album. Lineage (NCBI taxonomy): Eukaryota > Viridiplantae > Streptophyta > Magnoliopsida > Santalales > Viscaceae > Viscum > Viscum album. The sequence goes on from OY728158.1 coordinate 467,147,434, forward strand.
ATGATCCCTTTTGATCTAATCAAAAGGAAGAACTCGAAGAAGATGTAAATATTTCATCACCTCTTTCAAATTCCTTTCTTCTTCCACTTCCCCTTTCATTGTTGTTTCCATTCTAAAATAAAAACTCCAGTATCATCTATAAAATATGATGTTATTATAAATATGGTACAACCATATTTATTATTCTATCCATCGTTTGAATGACATGTCATTATACGTGTGTACGTACGACTTACCGTCTCCACGTCGTGGTGTTATTGGTATTCAATACATTATTATTCAGATGGGTATAATAATGATGTGTAATTGATGTAAATAATAAATATAAAATGATAGTGATTATGTATATATGATATAAAATTTAATTATATATTATTTTAATGTCAAAATAATTATATTGTCACTCATGTGTACGTGCGGATTACTATCTCCATGAATTCGATGAGATTCATTCCCCATCATATCCATTAAATAATAAATTTCAATATATGGTTAAAAATAATATTTAAAGACTTGATATAATTCTGGATATGAATAAGATACATCCTGTCCATAAAAAATTTGACTCACATGAAAAATAATATAAAGGAAAATGAATCTCTTAACACCCGAAACAACGATAATACTAAGATATTATTAACAAAGAAATGTTAAAAGATCATATATGATATCATATTAATGTTTATGATTCATGTATAATTTAATAACAATTATTTAACCATTAAACAAGATGTTAACCTACCCTCAACCAAGGAAAGTATAAGGTAAGGGTTAATTTCACAAACTCTTTATTATCTGAAGTTATTTTTATGTATGTATCTACTAGGACATAGTTATTATCCATGTCCATGTTTCATAAAATAGTTTTCAAAGGGATTATTTTTAAGGTAATTATTACTAAAAAGTCATTTTAAATGTTTTAAAGATTTATTCTTCTAAACCATTTTCATAAATGTTCATGTTTTCAAAATGGTTTTAAATATTTATTTAAATGGACATGAATTTTTTAAAATGTTAATTACTTTCAAAAGTTTCACAGCGGTATGGGACAATGATTCAAAAATGTCTTTAAATGTCTTCCTTTTTAAATTGTGTGACTTTTAAATGTTTTCATGAAGAATGGATATTTCTCTCAAAGATTTTTACAAATAATTTTCAACTATGTCAAAATCCTTTAATGGATTTTAAAATTGTTTGAAGTAGATTTATTATGATACAAATATTCCATATTGTATTGAAGTTTTTTTATATGTTTGACTATGGATGTGTTCTTTTTATACCATTCATGGTTTATGGATAAAGTATTGAAATTTCATATACTATATTTAATATAAATATTTATGTTATGCTTAAAACTTTTCATATGAGGAATTCACTGAACATAGTAAGTGACGGGTGGAGCCCTCTATAGCTCCTCGATGCAACGGTAGGTCTCATGAGTGAAACTAGTGTCTTGGCACAAGGCCTTGACAAAATATTATTTTTAGTCCTGGCACAAGGCCTTGATTATGTGGTTATGAAGGTCTGGAATTATTCATTCCATCATTATGAAAGTGGCTATTGATATTGCATGTTATTATTAGACTAGTAGAATATCAATGTGAGTAATTAAATGGAGTTATTTGATTTTACCTTTTCTATATTATGCTGAAGTAAAAGTTTAAAAGGATTTTGTTTTAGTCTTATACATTGCCTTAAATTTTTATGCTTATTTAGAAAAGTTTCTGCTATATTGTTATCCTCACTGAGCATCTGAGCTCACCCCTTTCTATGTTTTATTTTTCCTAGGATGCAAAGAAGTACTTTATGACTGACCTGCAGGGATAGTCAGAGGGGATATAAGTGTGGTCTTTGGAAGCAATGTTGTTGTAGTTTTTCATTTTATGATGTAATGTAAACTTTATGAATATATCTATTACTTCCAAGGATACTAAACTAATCAGTCTTTCGAGACTTGATCTTTTGTGATCATGCCAATGTTATCTAATAATGCACCGACTCTGGGTAATTGGGGTCAGGGCGTTACACTATTTATTATGGAAAACACTTGGAACCTAAAAAATTTGGGTGTTGGTGAATAGATCCATCTTGGGAAGGGTGAATTTATAAAATAAAATGAATATAAAAGAATATATATTCTGACATAATACCCAACCTAACAGTCCACAACAAAAAACAATATCATCGACTTAAATATTACCACATAACCACAAAAAATCCACTACCTTGAGTTTTCATCACTAAATACAACTCTCCATGAAAAAACAGTCAGAACACATCCCACAATTCCCTTATTTATTCCCAAGTTCATCAATTTCTATATTTACCTATTTACATACATTTTTTATTTACAAAAAAATCATATTTAATGGTAAAAATCTCCCATGTATACCTTGTATTTAATTTCAAATACTAATCATTTAATTCCACTATATTTATTATTATTTAATTCATCGACCAATCATCGAATGTTGAATTTTATCATACACTTATATAATTATATACCTTGAAATTCACATTTAATCATTAACAATAATATTCTATAGCTACTAGAAAAATACAATATGGATTCCACAAAACATTTCCCAAATTAATCATTGCATATCAACCCTCACACATCAACAACCATCGATTAACCACCTTAATGAAACCCTTAAAATATCTAATTTCAATCTGTCTAGAGAGGCACTACCTAAAAATACCCCAAAGAAAGATGTTCACCACCATCACTATACAAACTATACATGATCTACACAACCAAAATAGAATTTTCAAAATTCTTATTAGTAAAGAAAATATAATATTCCAACTTCCATAAATTTTACTATTTTATTTTAAATTGGTATTTCATAACATTTTATCATCTCCTGGAAGAATAATTTCATATAAATTTCAGATTAAAACATAATTAGTTATTTTTCATGGTAAAGACCTTAAACATTTATGAATAGTGAATTTAGATGTCAATCACGTCAAGAAATCAAAATTTACTATGGACATAACTCAAACATAAAAACATATCTTGATGATCAATCTTAAGAAAAAAAGGGAAATGACATAAAATCGGTAAACACATGTTAATAATTCCATCCCATTAAATATCATTAGTTTTAGTTGATTATATTCTGTATATAGTCTTTAACATCCACAAATTGAAAAAAAATAATTCTAAGTAAATATATTCCCATGATTAAGTAGAAAAAATGGATTAGTTATATCAATCAAAGCTTTCTAAATCATTATGGAAGATCAAAGAAATATATAGATGATCACTAGGAATAGTTCACCCAAATAAGTATCAAAAACATAGAACACAAAATTTTGAGTCAATAACCATACATAACACCATAAAACCAGCAATACCCATACCCATTAACATATATTGGAAATGAATGATAATGAAAATATATGTAAATAGAATAAATATCAACATAGATTAACTATTAAAATTTTGTGATTATCTGATGCTTTGATTTATCAGTTCTAGGAAAAAACACTGATAAAGGTCTCCTTATCAACACAAGAAAAAGGGATTATAATGGATGGATTTATTAGTTCTAAAAAAGAGCTAATAATGGTGGGGGTATTTATTATCACTAAAATAGTGTATATAAAGGGGGTATTTATCAACAATAAAAAAATGATGATAAATGGGGACACTTTATCGGCCATAATAATAAAGTACTGTTAAAGGAGGGCCTTATGAGTTCTATAAAAGAAACATTGATAGAGGGGTTATTTAACAGTGCTAGTAAAAAATCAATGAAAAAGTGTGTTCCTTTATCCATACATCTTTACTAGAACATATAAATGCCCCCTAAATCAGTTCTTTATATTTCTAGTGCTGATAATTATTATATTTCAATATATGTATGTATATTTCATTAAAAAATTTATATTAATATATAAATATAATTATATTAATATATAAATATAATTATAATAATATAAATATAATATTTTTTACGTATGATTAAGCTAAGTCTAAATACTCATTTACCGTTAATCTGTAAGATATTTAGTGTAAATGGGTTTTAAAATAATTAAAAAATAATTTTAGTTTATTATTTGATAATTATTATCGATTAATAGTTATTTAATAAAAATTGGATGGCATAATGATTAAATTAATTAAATAATGGTCTAAGATATGTTGAATACATAAATTAATCTTCAAATGGACATAACATTTGATTCAGGTGTATGGTTGGGCTCTACCACATATCAAGTCAAATCCTTAGAAGAGGTCTATGGTGTATTGACTAGGGGACCCATTCAATGTTTCTTTAGGTAAAAAAAGAGAAAATTCCTCCAAAAATGATTTTTTAGTTTCAATACACGGATTTTTTAATATTTGATAGTATTTCTTCTGAAAGTGGGTGCCCTAGAACCAACTGGTTATGTACATTGATTCACACTATATGTATAGTTTATTATATACACAAGTTCTTGTTTTTACATAATAGTTTTGATACTTCTTCATCCACTATATTAATAGTAATGTCCTTAGATTGTGTGTCATATTAAAGGGTTATAGTAAATCCTTGGCTATAATGAGAACCCAAAGATACTATGGTAATAATCTTTAGGTAATTTTCTATGGTCTATAGACATTATAATGATAAGAAAAAGATGATTTTAAATAATCATGTGTTGGGGGATCATAAGAATTGAGACATATTCTCAATAAGTTCATACTTTTTATATCTCCAGTAGTATACATCATTGGAATAGACCCACCAATTAGAATACCACATGTTTCAGGTGTCATTGGTTGTTCCTATCTACATACATTTTTAGTAGTCTCATGACTTGATATCATTATCAATGTATGTAATTTAATTATATACTTTGATGCAAGGTTAAATCCGTGATAATAAAGTTGTGGTGAGGTAGTTTGTGTTGGGTGCATCCTTGATGGAATTCCATTTATTGAATAATAAAGATAAGATTTGTCAATTCGGAGTTGAGGAAGCGATATCTTTGACCTGGTTGATCAGGATGGTAGTACCTTCATAAATTCATGTCCATGGTAGTCAAATCTAAGTCAATCATGTTAGATCAAAAAATAATGAAGCATGTAAAACATGATGACATAAGTGTGCATCCTACTTTATGGGATATCAATGAAAAAGATATTATATTACACATTGCATTTTTGTTGTTTAGTAGTCATTACATTGAATTTCACTTATATCTTTAGGGGCCTTGATGGGTTTCTAGACCCTACTATTGGTCTGTGAATTTTATTCACTACTATTATGATAAAGTTCTATAGGGTTACACACAGTATCACTTTTGAGAATCTTCCCTATTTTTTTGAATAAGAATATATGACTTTGTGGGACCCAATATAGGGTCTAGGTGTTATCCAAGTTCTATAGGTCACTAGTAAATAAATAAATTCATTATTATTCTGGTGAGTAATAATTGATTTGAGTTTATTTGTTACATTTATTTATAACTTATTAAGTAAATAAAAGGATAAATATTATACGAATGAATATTACTTTTAATATTCCATGTTTGTTTAATAATATCAAGAGATAAAACTCTTCTTAAAAGTATCGAATTTTAACATAATATATTTAATATATATTACAGGTAAGTGTTAAAATACAAATAATTTTTATGGTTTATTTTTTATCATCATCAATAATTATTTATATTACTTATTTAGTTTATTTTTATTACACCATGGCTAAGAACCCAAACCAGGTATTGTAGATCTCTACTATTTAAGTGGAGAGAAGATCTTTCCATGAAGTCTATTAATTCCATTAGAATTGAGAAATTCTCTCTCATACTGATTCCTAGAGCAGGAATCATTCAATTGATTGAGTGATCCAAGTTCATCTTCATGGATCGAGGATAGAGGATCATGGTGATCATCGTTGTGTCGAAGTGATCGTCAGATCTCCACGCTAGCACCCAGAATCTGATGAACGTGGTTAATGTAAATTCAAGAAGTGTATGTGGATTACCTAGAGGGATTCACAATCAGATCCTTCATGAAACAGATGCTAGAAACCTATGATGGGAATTCACCCTTCGAATTGGAATGAGGTATTAAATTTTTTGGCCTGATTAAACCACACATGACTCCTCTGATACCAATTGAAGGTACCATGTAACTTTTAATATTAATTAATTAAAATTAATTTTGTCTTTTAAATTTTTATAATCTAAAAGGTTAATTTAATTTTACCCATAAATTCAATGTGTTTGAATTTAATTTTTGAGTTTAAAATTAAATTAAAAATGAAACCAATAAAATAAATTATTTGAATTTATTTAAATTCATTTAATTTATTGAAAAACCCCTCATACTATTTAAATTTATGGTAATTTTATTTTATTTCATATTACTTCTTTTTTACTAACTAGTCGGGAGTGAGTTACTAACCCATGCATGTTTGGTTTTTATTTATTTAAGTATTTATTTATTACAAGTGATTATTTTAATAATTAAGTAATTAAATTGTGATTTGTGTATCACCTTTTTATAAATAAAATATGTATAATGGACTCCTCTAACAATGAACCTTTTTTACATTGAACCCCTAGACCCCTAACCTTCATGAGAGTATATTTTTAAATAGACGACGAAATTCTAAAATGTGGAACCCGCCACGTTGTGGCGGAAATTCAGATGAGAAGCGAATACATTGCACTGGGGGAGAGATGAAAAATGATTCAGGAGTTGAATCAAGTATGGAACCCCATAGGTCATGATTGATCCATTATCGATCCTTCATAATTAGAATCTCATGACTAGTCAGATTGATTTTTTTTCTTTTATTCTTCATTTGATATTTTATGAAAGCGCATGGTTATTTCATGATCACATAAAATATTAAATAAGATAAAATGAATAAATATAAAATGAATATTTTTATATTTAATGTTATGTTGTGAGCATGAAAACCTATATTGAACATAATAGAAATGGATAATATTCATCAAGAAATAATAAAATCCCTCAAATATATATTATGTCGTAAGGCTTTACACTGCTCACCTTTGAACAAAAAACGGGTGTTTTGGGTGCTCGTCATCCATAGTTGAGAGGGCCTCCTACTACCAGGGTGTTCTCATGATATTATTGGGTCAACTTAACTAAATTATGTAGTAAATTATTATAAATATCTATAATTGTATCACTTTATAAGAAAATAGTTCAGAGAATCATGTTACAATTCCAATAATATGGGACTTTACTACACAGATCAAGGAACTGCCAGTTAAAGAGATTGGCCAACCAAGTGCCTACCTTGAAACCCTCCAAGTAGTGGTATAGCCATATATTGTAGAATATAAGGGAGTTTTTAAGGATCATTTCCACTATAATACTCATGTGGAATAGTATTATGAATCTTATAGTGAGGGCTATTAAAGTCTGATAAAAATATAAATAGACATTTAAATGAGATCATAATTAATAAATCATAAATGAATAAAAGGTGATCAAAAAAATTAATAACTTCTCTAATTTATTTGTTGTAGATTTAAAATGGAAATTTACAACACCATAAGTACATTACCACTGTGATCAATTTTGGATAAAGAACATATCCTGACCGACCATAACATCCAGGAGTGGTAAAGGCTCTTGCGCATAGTACTATGACAAGAAATGAATTTTATATGTCGAAATACTCAGTTCAGATATGTAACACCCTATTACCTTGGTTAGTTAAGTTTACTTTTTCTATTTTCCCTCATGGTTTTCAAAATAATTTTATGTGATCTTTCTGGGTTAACTGCAGACTGTTAAGTAGGTACATGACGTGTACCTGAAGTACATGATGTGTACTTGGTGCTGGTTTCATGTCAAGGGCAGGGAGATCACATCGTGAACTGGGAGATCATGTTATGAGTTGGTACACATCATGTACCTAAGGTACACATCATTTAGGGGATAAATAATTGTTTTTAACCCAAGGCGATGGGTTTTTCAGCATTACTTATTTAGTGAGGCGTACACGTCGTGACCAAGGGGTACACATCATGACCCATTCCACACCCAGGTTTAAGTCACATGTTTTTTATTTTTTGTCAGACTTTTTCAAATGGAACTCATGAATATTGAACCTAAACTTATCATATGTAATTTTTATAGGCGTCTCACCTTCTAGATCGATCTGATTGGCTCTATTTAATCATTGCTTCTATGATGCATCTATCAAGGTATGTGTTCTTTCTGATTCTTCTCTGCAGTTGATCATGGTAGCACCCTTGCCTTTTATTTCAAAAATCATTGATCTTAGTTGGTTGATATTTTGTATATTCTTCTAGATATATTGTGAGATCTCATTCTGGAGGCATTTCCCTTTCGTTTGATGTGGTGTGGTGGGTGTTCTTCTTAGAGGTATGTGGGTTTCCATTCGTTCACCAACCTTTTGTATTTATATTTGAATCAACCCTACCATGTATTGGATTCTAGGGTCTCTATTGGTTCTTTTGGGTTTCATTCTTGTTTTTGGATCTGGTTGTGGGAGTGTGCAACCTAGACATTGAGATAGGTGGTTCTGTATCTAAGCCTATGATAATGATCCTAATTACTATGGCTTTTCAAATTGATTATTAAAATTGGCATGGTTGTTTGTGTATGTTGAAAAAGGGTTTTGGAAAGAAAAATGGCTTTCCCATGGCTTTTGAAATAGATTTTCAAATCGTTTTGAATGGTTTTCAAAGGCATTGAAATTGGTTTGTAAAAAAAAGTGTGCATAGTTTACATTGGGTACTTAGGTGGAAGGTTATCTTGAGGCCATCATCCATTGCTCTGTGATTATCAATGATGTTTTTCTTATGGGTTTCCTCTATTTCCTATGCAAGTTTTTTATGGGACTGATAGTGACTTCTTGGGGAGGTTACTCAGGGGGTATTCCCCTACTTTCTAGGACCTTTGTTCTAGGATTAGTTTTTGTGCACTAGATTATTTTTGTACAAGTAGTCTGAAACCTAAAACTATAGTATTACATGGAGTTTTGATAACTATGATTCTATTTTGTATTTTTTGGATTTCTAAGTTATCCTTGATGTTCTTGTTGATGCGTGTGAAAAATGAAGTGGAAACTCTTATTTGGAACTATAATACCTGCTTTTGTTTAGAACTGTGGAAAAATTTAAATTTACCATGTTTTCTATAAAAATACTTTACTTCTTATCATTCCATGTTTTATTTTAAAATGAGCATACATGATTTGTTATACAGATAATTGTTATGGAGCACCTGGGTGGGATCTGAATCATCATATTAGCTCACACCCTATGAACTGCTATGGTGGTGAATAAACCTTTTTTTTCTTCCTGTGTAGGAAAAGGCAAGGCACCGCAGTGAGGCAGTGAGGTTCTTGTCAGCTGTGATGGGTATCTAGTGGTGAGATGGATTAATTTCATCCATGCGATTGTTAGAGTATCTATTTGGTTTTGAGTCCTTTGTAGTAAAACTTGTCTTTTTTGTTTTAGCAATTATTTCAGTTATCTTGTTTCTACTTTTTTCATTAAAGTTTTGTTATATATATTTGTTAGTCTTCCACTATTAATTATTTTCTCTATATATGTATTCCATGTGGTTGTTTAGTTTGGGTAATACCAATCCCTTGGTTTTGTCATTTGATGCCTGAGTGCTTGTCGTTAGCCCATGTGGATCAGGAACACCCTTCGGGTATGTGACGGGTCAGGTCGGGTGTCAGGTTTGAGGGTAACCTAGTTCAGTTCATTATTTTTTTGTATCAGAGCAATGTTATCCTCAAGAATCATTTTCTTAGGATGTCTATTAGACTAGATTTTAAACTATCAGGACTTGAGATGTATGTTACGATGAGTGCATGGACAACTCTTGTCATAACGAGACTCAAGTTACCATGGGATGTCGGGATATGTGTCTCTAGTGTTGTTTTGTTCTTTTAAAATCTCATTTTCTAGTTATGGGTTTCTAGTTGGAATTGAGATCTATTCTATGTCTAATTTTTCTTATGTTTCGATGTGCAGTAGTATGCCTCCAGGACAACTTCCACAGGTTCGTCAGGAGGGTGTAACTGATGCTCCTCAAGGAATTATACCTATGGATCCAAATCTTATCGAGATTATCATACAAGAAGTCCATGCTTTTTACCAGGATATTCCATGAGTTCTGAATGCATTGGTTGAGGTACACCCATGAGTTGGAGGAGAAAGAGATTGATCGCGGAAGTTCATGCGTGAGAAGCCACTGTCTTTTAATGGGATGACTAAACCTCAAGAGGTGGAGGATTGGCTGGATAGGATTGATAAAATCTTTTACTTCCTCGATACACCTGAGAATATTAGTTTGATGTTTGTAGTGTTCAGACTCGAGGGTTTTTATAATCATTTGTGGGACTCTATGGTCTATATGGACAGACATTTGGGCTTGGATTTGAAGGGTTTCAAGACCCTGTTCTTGTAGCAGTTTTTTCCAAAGTCGCTAATGTTGGTAAAATCAATGGTGTTATTATCTATGGAGTAGGGATAGAATTTGGTTTCTCCATACACCAACCGTTTTTCAGAGCTTGTCCATTTTTCTTTGGAAGTTGTAAAGAATGATGAGATAAAGGCACATAATTACCTGCAGGGTTTGCAACTGGACATTCAATTACAAGGGTTCATGCTGACGATTTATACCTATATAGATACAGTAGACAGAGAAATGATGACAGGTATGAACATGGTAGGAAAATTCAGCTTTACTACCACTTCTTTTCCAATAGGTTATTTCTTCAGTGGCATGCATGTGAAGAAAATAAAGTGGTAGGATAATCACAAAAGTGGTGGAGGTGAGTCTCAAAAGCGATCCTACTATGCTTTGTTTGTTGCAACTAAAAGTGTTCCATTGAATTTCAATTAGTGTGGATAGGGAGGACACACTATACATTCTTCTACAATTCAAACAAAGATGTCAATAGTTGTGGTTGTGTTGGACATCTAAAAAATTTCTGTCAGGCGATGAATACGCCCCGTTAAGGTCATGTTTTTTCAACTCCAAAGGCTACTACGGTGCAGTCTAAAGCTTTAAAGATTATAGGGATCTAGTCACAAACCTCATGAATAAATCATTTACATGCATTAGATGAGTTTCCAATAAAAGTTTATGTTGGTGTAGAAATAGTGAGAGGTGCACTTATTATTGCAGCTTCAATTGCAATTGCATTGTCTGATATTGGTTCCTCCCACTTGTTTATAACTGCACTTTTTGTTGACATGCTAAAACTTCCAATAGAACATATGCCATTTTTAATATAGTTAGCAACACATCTTGGAAAGAGTAAAGAGTAGGGATTTCGGTGTCCTTATTCATGGATGATAGCTAATACGAAGTTGTTCTGTGATTTTCTCGTTCTTGATCTGGATTTGTTTAATGTCATCATCATTATGGATTGGCTTATTGCTCATCAAGATAAGGTCTATTGTTATAATCTGTGTGGTTCATTTCTTATTGAATATTGTATCTCTTGTGTGTTTTAGGTGGAGTGGGACTTGAGGTCAGGTCATGTAGGACATTTCCTCTGAGATCTTAGGAGTTTGTTGGCTTCTATTGTGCATGAGCCCAATGACATTTTTTTAGTTGGGGATCTTGTTGTCGTCATTTGAGTTTTTCATAACATTATCCTAGGAGAATTCTTCAATATTCCTCCATAGATAAGGGTAAAGTTTACAATTTATCTGGTGATAGGTACACAACTGATATCAATGCATACATATCATATGGCACCAGTAGATTTGAAAGAGCTCAGTATTCAGTTGGAGAACCTATTATAGAATGCTTTCATTTGCCCCAGTTTTTCTTCTTAGGGATCCCATATGCCCTTTTCCTAGAAAGTAGATGGTTCACTTCGGTAGTGTGTGGACTACCATAAGTTGAACCAGGTAATAGTTAAGAACTAATACACTTTGCATTGTTTGGATGATTTGTTTGATTATTTAATGGGGGAAAATTATTCTCAAAGATTTATATTCAGTAGGGTTATCATCAACTCAGAATTTGATATCCTGATATACCAAAGATGACCTTCAGAAGAAGGTATGGTAATTTTTAATATCTTTTTGTGCCTTTTGGTATAAGTAATGCTATTTCAGTTTTTATGGATTTGATGAATTTGATATTCCAACAATATATCGAAACTTTTTTGGTTGTGTCCATGGATGATATTCTGTTGTATTCAAAATCTGAGCATGAGAATGAGTACCTTCGGATTTTGGTTTTGGAAGTTCTGAGAAATCATTGTTTGTAAATAAAGCTTTCAAAGGGTAGTTTTTAGATTCAAGAAGTGAAATTATTAGGGCACAAAATTTATAAACATGGAATATCTATTGATCTAGAGAAGATAAAATCTGTTTTTCCTAGGAAGGAACCACATATTGTCTTTTTGATACAGATATTCCATGTTCTTGTTGGATACTACCAATGGTACGTCAAAGATTTTTCAAAAATGGCATCACCTTTGATTTCCCTTACTAAGAAAGATTTGAAATTATCAGGGGATACAAAGTGTTAGTATTCTTTATATGAACTAAAATTACTTCTGACATCGTCACCTATTATGATCTTACCTTATCCCAGTAAGGGGTACGTGGTGTTTTTTGATGCATCTGGAACTAGTTTGGGATGCGTATAGATTCATGATGATTATGTGGTAGCTTATGGCTCTCGTTGGCTCTAAACTCATGTGAAGAACTACCCCACTCATGATTTAGTTCTTTCTTTAATGATGTATGCACTTAAGTGTTGGGGTCACTATCTCTTTGAGGAGAATTTCACAGTGTTCTCTTATAAAATGATTTTGATCTATATATTTTTTCAGAAGGACTTGAATCTCAGATATATAATATTTTTAGAATACCTTAGGAAGTTTTTTATTCGACATCACCTACACTATGGAGAAGAGGAATGTTGTTGAAGATTCTCTAAGAAGGAAGATACAATAACAGGCTCTTCTGGAATCAAAGGAGGAGTGGAATCTAATGTATATTTTTTCTTAGTTTCACTTGGATTCTCAGGAGGATTCTTCAGGTATGGTTATGACTAATGTATAGTTATCATCATCTCTCCTGAATTCTATTTTGAAAATTCAATATTAGGATGATGAGTTTCAAAATACTCAAGAAAGTTGTTATGGTGGGGAGACCATTCATGGTTGTTCTCTTTCTTCAGATGGCATACATCACTTTGGAAAGTGAGTTGGTGTCCCATAATCTGTGAGGAGTTCAATCTTGTTTGATTTTCATATATCTTCCAGATTCATTCATCCAAGAACTATGAATTTGTATTATAGTATGAGAATTCGGTTCTGGTGGCTAGGTATGAAGTGTGACATTGCAGATTATGTGTCCCATTGTAACACCTACCAACAGATAAAGCTAGATCACTTGAAACCATCTTGTTTGCTTTGACCTCTTCTGGTACCATTTTGTAAATGGGATAAGGTGTCCATAGATTTGTGTTTTTTGGTTTCAGCGATCACCCCGAGGGAAAAATTCTATTTGGGGGGATGTTGATCAGTTGACGATGTATTATCATTTCATTCTGATCAAAGACACCACTAAAGATATAGATATTTGTAAGTTGTACATGAAAGAGATTATGAGGTTTCTTGGGAGCCCTTATGCCATTGTTTCAAATAGGGATCCTAGAATTACCTCATTTTTCTAGAGGAGTCTTCAATAGGAAATGGGAACTCAAGTCAAGTTGAGGACAACATACCATCCATAGACAGATAGTCAAACAGAGTGTGTGATTCAAATCCTAGAGGATATGCTTTATGTCTGTGTCTTGGATTTTGGTGGATCATGGGATAGCCATTTGGGACTGGTTGAGTTTTTTTAAAACAAAAGTTATCAGTAATCCATAAGAGTGGATCCCTTAGAAGCATTGTATGGTTTCCCATGTAGATCACCACTTTATTGGGTGGATGTGGGAGAAGTAGCTTTTGTTGGACCATGTCTGGTTCAGAAGACGTCGGCAAAGATTCAAGAGGTGCAACGACATCTGGTTACAACCCAGAGTTGACAAAAATTATATGCAGATCGGAGGTGTCATACTTTGGATTTTTCCATTGGTGACTTGGTTTTCATGAAATTTTCTCCATGGTTGGGTCACTGTTAGCTTAGAATATAGGGAATGTTGGTTCTGAGATAGTGTGGACCATTGGAGATCACTGAACGGTTTGGGAAGGTTTCTAATCAGTTTTCATTCCTTATAAGGACCCGAACTTATTACATACATAATCTTGAATTAATCAAAAGACACTTCCTTTTACATTGAGAATATTTTCAAGTTTATATGTTTATAGAATTAGGACAATACATTCATAACATTACACATTATTACAGAGTGGATACCATAAAAACAGTTTCCATTCTTCTTTTCAAAAATAAAACATTAAAACTTAAACATGACTTCTTGACAATTATTCAACCATTAACATGGATTACTTATTTGTATTACACATCCATTAACCTGTGGAAATAATTTAAAACCTAGGGATGAGCATGAAATCTCGTTATGGTATGAAACAGAAGGATAGAGCACATTAGTCCTTGAATACTCATAAAGTATGAAAACATTTTCAGAAGACATAATTGTCACTCATATATACTTACTTTGTGTAACATGATATTTACACAAGATACACACAAGACATGAGAACATAAATATAATCATAAAGGAATCTTGGGGAATTACTTACATAATATTGTAACCATTCTTGGATACCTTATAATTTGAAACCCTCACTGCTACCTTACTTTGTGTAACCATCGCAGTTACACTAGGAGTAACCATACAGCCGACCTCCAATATACTCATACCCAATGCATTGGAGGGTGATATAGGTCCCACCCTTCATCATAAATAATTCCCAATAACCATGACATAATCATGCAACATGAATAATTCCATAAAAAAATTGCTTTGGAATTTTGTAAAACCGAATTTTAAAAGAGGTTTTTAAAAAAAAGAATGTCACTTTTAAATTACATACAATTGAAGAGAGACTTAATAAAGTGGATGGAGTATGTACATATAATGTAAATTCACATAATAAAACATAATATAAACAGAACCGATCACACAAAAATTTTAAATATAACATAAATAATGAAGTAGAAGGTTAACCCAAAGAATGGAAATCAGGTTATGAATTCCCTTACCCCGGGTGTGTATTACATACAACTTGTTTAAACCTCCTGTATAATTGTTAAAAGAGTGTTAAAAATATTTTATAGAAACATATTCATTTTTATACGATATTATATGATCATTTCATACCATCATTTAACCCTTTAATTGTTAGTATTTTTTCCCTTGCATTGTTTTTGGGTGAATTCTTTACATGATTTCCAAGATTGGTTCATGATGGATGTTCTTGTTGATTTGAAGTGAAATTACATAATTGGAATGGAAAGGTATTTAAATATTTCTCATAACATAATTTATATCATTTATCATTTTGTTGTTTAATATGAGGATGATTCATAACGTAAAACATTAACGATGTTCGTTTAGATTATTTTAGTGGTTCTTTGATAATAACAACATCATTTTTTCCTATAAATTAGAAACATGAGTAAAAAATAATTTTAGAACCATGGGTGATTCATAACACATATATTATAACATGTTTAAATCACAAAAATGGTTTTTTGACCAGACTTGAAATAATTAATGCAAATTGAAATCACATTGTCCACGATGTCGGTAATTCGACACATCACGAACAATATTTTAATTCCTTGAATAATTGGGGGAGGGGAAAAATAGTGATGATGAATTTTCCATGAACATGAGATAATCCGAAATATACAATATTATGGATATTTTATGCCTCTTAATTAAGAGTAGGTGAGGAAATAAGAAGAAAAGAAAGGAATAAAAGAAAACTTGATAAATTTCTCACAAAAATTCAGCAACCTAACGACGTCTCTTAAAATTTCATAAAAATAGTTTGATGAGAGGAAGGGGATATCTCATCATTCATAAATAATATGGGTAGTAAGTGGGATATTTAATGAAATATCCCATCATAATCCAAAGTAAATGGAAGATAATAACATAAATTGAATGAAAAGAATAAAAATAAAAGAGGGTGTTTACCTCTTGATCTCTTCTCCTTGAGATCTTCTTTAAGGGCTTTGTTCTTGGTCTTTTAGTGATAACTGCAGCTCTAGGACGTGGGGAAGAAGATTAGGGAGGGAATTTGGCAGAAATTAGACAATTCTCAAGTCTTGAGAGGTGTGGGAGGAAGAGGGGAGTGAGGGTGTTATCTATAGTGGAGGAGAGGGGTATTTTTCATTATTTTAATCATTATTATAATATTTTTGCTCAAGGCTATGAATAATCATAATTTATGTGACCAAAAATAGTAAAAATGGCATGTGAGTTTGAACCAAGTGGGCTTACATCATCCTTGCATCACCTATGATGTAGTAAATGAAGTATTTAGCATTTATCAAATTTTATAGTATTTTACTATTCATAAAAAATTCTTGAATTTCAGAAAAATCCCAAAAAATTACCCTAACCATTTTTCAATGTGTATAATTAATAAATGAAGTCCATTTTTGAAAAATAATTTTCTAAATATTATTAATTTAATTTTTAAATAAAATAATACTTAATTCAAAAATTAATAGTTCTAATTCTACAACTATTACTTTATCACAATGAAAAATTAACCTAGATGTTATTATCTTAAAGCCTTAATAAAATAAAATAAAAATTTACTATTAATTAGGGGCATATCAGTAGTCATATTACTATTCATAAGGGTATGTTACTATTCACCCAAAAAATAAGTTGGTTCCAATAGACTCCAAATAACATACTGAACAAAATTATAGATGGCAGTTTCTTGAAATTCAGAACATAGAAGTAGAAAAATTATGTTTTAAAGGATAATTAAAAATATACACTTAAATAAAAATTCCATGAATTTCTATTTATTTTTAGAAAAACATGGGGTGTTACATTATTCCCACATTCTTGAAATTGCATCCTCGAAATTTTATTTACTTATTAAAAAACTAAGGGTACTTTTCCCTCATAGCATCTTCAGACTCCCATGTTGCTTCTTTAACCATGTGGTTTCTCCGCAAAACCATTACCTGGTGTATTACCTTATTCTGCAATACTTGTTCCCTTCGATCAAAAATCTGAACTAGTTTCTCTACATAAGAAGGGTTATATTCCAGTTTAAATGCTTCTGGGATCAAGACATGTAATGAATCTGGCACATACTTTCTCAACATCGAAACATGAAAAACATTGTTTACCTGAGACGAACACAGAGGTAAAGCTACACGGTATGAAACTGTTCCCACTTTCTCTATGATTTCAAAAGGACTGATGAACCATGGACTTAAATTTCCTTTTTTACCAAAACACATCACACTTTTCCAAGGAGAGACTTTAATGAAAAAATGGTCACCTACCTCGAAAGAGAAGTCTTTACTTCTATTATCTACATAACTTTTATGCCTGCTCTGAGCTATCCTCATGTGCTTCTGAATCATCCCCAATTTCTCAACCACTTCTTCAACTAATTCTGGCCCCATCAACATTCTTTCACTAACTTCATCCCAAAACGCTGGAGTCTGAAACCGCTTCCCATACAAGGCCTCAACAGGTTCCATCTGAATACTATAGTGAAAAATATTATTATAAATAAACTTAACTAAAGAAATATGTTGATCCCAACTTCCCTGATAGTCCATTAAACAAGCTCGAATAATATCCTTCAATGTTTGAATCGTTCTTTCTGACAGCCCATCTGATTGAGGATGAAAAGTTGTACTAAAATTTAACTCTTTGCTCATCGACTTCTAAATTCCTTTCCAAAAGATAGAAGTGAACCTAGGATCTTTGTCAGATTCAATAGAAAGAGGAACTCTATGTAACCTGATAATCTCTTTGAGGTACAATCGAGAAAGTTGATCCAAAGACATTGTATCTCGAATTGATATAAAATGTGAAGACTTTGTTAGCTGATCAACAATAACCCAAATCGCATTGTTACCTCGAGAATTCTTTGGTAGTCCCGCCACAAAGTCCATGGATACATTCTCACATTTCCACTCTAGCACTGGAAAAGGCTGAAGCACCCCCTTTGGTAATTTCCTCTCTTCTTTTACCTATTGAAACGTCAAACATTTCATGGTAAAATCAGCAATATCTCTTTTCATTCCATCCCACCAATAATACTCCTGATGGTCTCTGTACATCTTAATACTGCCAAGATGAATAGAAAGTGGAGAACTTTGGGATTCACACAAAAAATCTTTCTTCAACTGAGAATCACTATACACACACAACATTTTTCCAAATCTTAATACATAATATTTATCAAGATTAAATTCTTGTGACTTTCCCATTTTAACCAATTCTAACTTTTTTGTAGCTCACAGTTTTCCTTCTGCACTTGCTTAATTCAGACTAAAAAGGAAGACTGCACTAAAACCTGAAACAAAAGAGAGGTATTCCCTGCACCACAAACTTCTAAGCCAAAATTCGTCAAATCATTAATCAAGGGATCATTTTCCAAACGTAACATGGTTAATGATGAATGATGTTTACGACTTAAGGCATCTTCTACTTTGTTTGCTTTTCCATAATGGTAATTGATCATGTAATCATAATCCTTTATCAGTTCTATCCGTATTCTCTGCCTCATGTTTAATTTCTTCTGAGTGAATATATACTTTAGACTCTTATGGTCAGTATATATTTGTAATTTGGTTCTGTATAGATGATGCCTCGAAATTTTCAAAGCAAAAACCACAGCTTCTAATTCCAAATCACGTGTGGGATAATTTAGCTCATGAGGTTTAAGTTGTCTCGAAGCATAGGCAATTACCTAATCATTCTACATCGAAACACAACCATGTCCATTCAAAGAAACATCATTGTAGATGAAAAACTCACCATTTCGGGAATATAAGGCCAAAACTGGATCATTCACCAATATCTTCTTCAGTTCCTGAAAACAAACATCACATTCTTCTGTAAAAACAAATTTTACCCTTTTCTATGTTAACTTAGTTATTGAGCTAGATAACCGTGCAAAGTTCTTAATAAACTGTGGGTACTAAATTTCTAAGCCCCGAAAACATTGAATCTCTGTAACATTTTTGAGTCTTGTCCAATCATCAACTACTTTTATTTTGGTAGGATCAACTGTTATTCCATCCTTATTTACAATGTTCCCAAGAAAATAAATCTATTGCATCCAAAAATCACACTTTTTGAATTTCCCATATACTTTATTTTCTTTTAAAGTATTCAAAACAACTTTTAAAAACTTTTCATGCTCCTATTTATTTTTAGAAAATGCCAAAATATCATCAACAAATACAACCAAAAACTTATCCAAGAACTCATGAAATAGTCTATTCATAATATTCATGAATACATTAGGTGAATTAGTTAATCCAAACCACATAACAACATGTTCATAATGCCCATATCTAGTACGAAAGGTTGTTTTCAGGATGTCATCCTCCATCACCTTCAGTTGATGGTATCTGGATCTCAAGTCAATCTTAGAAAAGTACTAATCTCCCTAGAGCTAATCAAACAAGTCATCAATATGAGTCAAAGGATAATTGTTTTTAATAGTGATGTTATTCAAAGCTCTATAATCAATTCAAAGTCTCATGGAACCATCTTTCTTTTTAACAAACAAAATAGGGGCTCCCCGTGGTGAAGTTCTTGGACGAATGAAGCCTTTGTCAAGAAAATCCCACAACTGATTTTTCAATTCAAGAAGTTCTATTGGAGCCATACGATAAGGGGGTTTTGAAATTGGCTTTCCATAAGGAACTAAGTCAATTGTGAATTCGACTTATCGATCAGGTATGACACCGGGTAACATATTAGGAAAAACATCAAGGTATTCATTTACCACTAGCGCATCATTAATTTGAATAGTCACTTGTTTTAAAAAATATGAGAAACATAACTTTCATTTCTATCATTCAATAGTTTCTCAGCTTCCTGATATGTTATCAAATGTATGGGTTCATTCTTGTATACAAACTGAAACTCTTTCTGAAAAACAACTTTTTTATCTCTATAGTCAATCTTAGCATGATAATCAGAAAGCCAGTCCATCCCCAGAATAACATCAAACATGATTAAGGGTAAAACAACAAGGTTTGAAGGTAAGGTATTTCTAAATACCACATTAGAAATATTCTTATCATTCCGCTTTACTATAACATTTCTCCCTTGTGTTTTAACAAAAAGTTCGGGTCTCATTTGTTGCGGTGATATTTCCAATTTTCCAGAAAATTTCTCAGAGATGAAGGAATGTGTAGACCCTATATCAAACAAAACTTTATCAAAATTTGAGAGAACAAACAAAGTTACAGATACAACTTCATTGGATGGCCGAACATCTGCCGACGTAGTTGAAAAGGGTCTCACTACACCTTTCTGCTTGTAGTCTGGATTCTTTGCATCATTCGGATCTCCCTTTGGGTAGGCATTTTCATAGTGACCCCTCTCACCACATTTAAAACACATTGCAGTTTTCTTATAAAGATTATTATTAAGATCATTTTCATTGAAATCTTGGTCCATATGTCCAAACATACTACATTTAGAACACCTCCCAGTTTTTCTAAGACATTCCCTAGTGTGTTTCTTGCCACACTTTTCACAAACTAGAAATTGGATTTTCTTACCATCAGATTTATTTGGTTGATTCTTATCCATTTCATGCCAACTTGACCTCTTCTTCTCTTTCTTTCCAAAATGCACATGATCATCAGAAAACTCCATCTCTACCCTCTAAGAACATAGTACACATTTCTCATAACTTTTGAATTCACAAGAGGCCAACACCCTTTTATACCTTGGCTTCAATCTTGAGTAAAAGAAGTTGATTTTACTATCAAGATCTAGAATAAGATTTTTAACATACCTCACCAATCGGGTGAAGTCCTCTTCACACACAACCACTGATTCTTCCTCATTTTATTTGAATTCTATGAATTTCTTCTCCATTCTCTATTTCACCACCTTAGGAAAATATTTTTCAGGGAAAACACTTTTAAATTCATCGCACTATAAGGCATAAAAATAATATCTACCCCTAATAATCCTTACCATTTAACACTACTGATCAGCCTCCCATTTAAAACGATAAATGGAAAGAATTACCTTTTTATTGTCTGAACATCCCATAACCTCGAATATCTTTTCAAGGGATTTGATCCATCCTTCAGCTGATACTGTTTCAGAAGATCCATTGAATGCAGGAGGATGTTGTCTCATAAAATGTTCCACTACTATCATGTTTCAATGTGATACCTCTATTGGTTCTCTTTAATGGATTCCACCACCATTTATTGCTTGCGTTAGCTGAGCCATTACTATCACAAACAGCTTAGTTCAAATCCCTAAGATTCCGGGCTGTAGTTCAGGAAGGATGTCATTATGCCGGTGCCTCTCCTCTTCAGCATCCCTATTCCTTCTGCAGACAACCATTCTGGATGAAAATGTCTTAGATAAATTAGTATGGTAATCTTTAAATGCTATAACAAATTAAACATATAGTGAAAATAATTTATGGTATTCTATTAACATCACCATAACCCATAAAGTTATCTAAACCATCCTCTGATACCAACTATAATGACCCGACCTTATTACATAAATAATCTTGAATTTAGTCTATAAATCAATTCCTTTTACATTGAGAATATTTTCAAGTTCATATCTTTAAAGAATTAGGACAATACATTCATAACATTACACATTATTAGAGAGTGAATAGCATAAAAATAGTTTCCATTTTGCTTTTCAAAAATAAAACATTAAAACGTAAAAATTACTTCTTGATAAATCTTCAATATTTAACATGGATTCCTTCTTTGTCTTACACATCCATTACCCTATGAAAATCATTTAAAAACATGGGATGAGCATGAAAGCTCAGTAAGGGACTAAAACAAAGTAAATAGCACATTATTCCATGAATACTCATAACGTATGAAAACATTTTCAGAAGACATGACTGTCACTCATATATACTTAATTTTTGTAACATGAGATTTAAACAGGATCCACACAAAATATGAGAACATAAATATAATCATAAAGTTATCTCGGTTCATTACATACATAATCTTGTAACCATTCTTGTCTACCTTATAATTTGTAATCCTTGTAACTACCTTACTTTGTGTAACCATCGCACTTACACTTGGAGTTACCATACGGCCAACCTCTAACTTACTCATACCCAATACATTGGAGGGAGATATAGGTCCAACCCTTCATCATAAATAATTTCCAAGAACCAAAACATAATCATAAAACATGAATATTTCCTTAAAAACTTTTCTTTGGAATTTTGTAAAATAGAATTTTAAAAGTGTTTTTTAAAAAAAGGAAGTCACTTATATATTACATACAATTGAAGAGAGACTTAATAGAGTGGATGGATTATGTATATATACTATAAATACACATAATAAAACATAATATAAATACAACCCATTACACAAACAATATAATGAAAATATAAATAATGAAGTAGAAGGTTAACCCAAAGAATGGAAATCGGGTTAAGAATTCCCCTACCTCAGGTGTGTCTTACTTACAACTTTTTTAAACCTCCTGTATATTTGTTAAAAGTGTGTTATTAATATTTTACAGAAAAATATTCATTTTTATATCATCTTATATGATCATTTAATAACATCATTTCACCTTTTAATTGTCAGTATTTTGCCCCTTGCATTGTTTTTGGGTGAATTCATTACATGATTTCCAAGATTGGTTCATGATGGATGTTCTTTTTGATTGGTAGGGAAATTCAATAATTTGAATTGAAAGGTATTTAAATATTCCTAGTACCGTAATTTATACCATTTATCTTTTTGATGTTTAATATGAAGATTATTCATAACCTAAAACATTAATGATGTTCGTTTAGATCATTTTAGTGGTTCTTTGATAATAACAACCCCATTTTGTCTTATAAATTAGAACCATGAGTAAAAAAGAATTCCAGAACCATGGGAAAGTAATAAAACATATATTATAACCTGTTTCAATCATCAAAAATGGTTTGATGACCAGACTTGAAAGAATTAATTAAAATTGAAATCACATCGTCCACGATGTCGGTAATTCAACACATCACAGACAATATTTTAATTCCTTGAATAAGTGGGGGAGGAGAAAAATAATGATGATGAATTTTAAATTAACATGATAGAATCCAGAATATACAAGATTCATGATCTTTTATGCCTCTTGGTTAAGAGGTGGTTAAGAAATAAGAAGAAAATAAAGGAATAAATGAAAACTTGATAAATTTCTCATGAAAATTCGGCAGCCTAACAGCGTCTCTTAAAATTTAATAAAAATAGTTTAATGAGAGGAAGTGGATATATCATAATTAATACATAATATGTGAAGTAATGGGGAATATTTAAGTAAATATCCCATCATAAGACAAAGGTAATGGAATTTAATAACATAAAATGAAAGAAAAGAATGAAAATAAAAGAGGATGTTTACCTCTTGGTCTCTTCTCCTTGAGATCCTCCTTAAGGGATTCGGTTTTTGTCTTTTGGTGAGACCAGAAGCTCTAGGGTGTGGTTAAGAAGATTAGAGAGGGAATTAGGTACAAATTGTACAATTATCAAGGCTTTAAAGGTGTGTTAGGAAGAGGGGAGTGAGGGTGGTATTTATAGTGGAGGAGAGGGGGTATTTTTCATTATTTTAATCATTATTATAATATTTTTTCTCAAGAAAATGAAGAAACTTAATTCATGTGACCCAAAATAGTAAAAATGGCTTGTGAGTTCGAACCATGTGGGATTAGATCATCCTTGCATCACCTATCATGTTGTAAATCTTGTATTTAGCATTTATCGTATTTTATCGTATTTTACTATTCATAAAAAATTCTTGAATTTCAGAAAAATCCCAAAACTTTACCCTGATCATTATTTGACATGTAGAATTCAAAAATGAATTCAATTTTTTAAAAATAATTTTCTAAATATTATTAATTTAATTTTTAAATAAAATCATACTTAATTCAAAATTTAACAGTTCTAATTCTACAACTACTTCTTCATCACAATGAAAAATTAACCTAGATGCTATTATCTTAAATCCTTAATAAAATAAAAATAATAATAAAATTTACTATTAATTAGGGTCATATCACTATTCATATTATTATTCATATGTTTATGTTACTATTCACCAAAAAACAAGTTGGTTCTAATAGACTCCTAATAACATAATGAACATAATTTTAGGTGCTAGTTTCTTGAAATTCAGAACATAGAAGTAGAAAAGTAATTTTTTAAAGGCTACATAAAAATATCTACTTAAAACAATGTTCCATAAATTTATATTTATTTTTATAAAAATTTGGGGTGTTACATTTCTGATTCAGTTGATGGTCATAAATTATGTTTTCCATATATCTCAGCTTCGGGAGTATCACCCTGATCCCGCTCACATTATGAGTTGGGAAGAAATTTAGTTAGAGATGAATTCTTCTATTCTAGAGAAAACATTTGATATTTTTGATTCTCAAGTG
This sequence comes from Viscum album, assembly GCA_963277665.1. Taxonomy (NCBI): domain Eukaryota; kingdom Viridiplantae; phylum Streptophyta; class Magnoliopsida; order Santalales; family Viscaceae; genus Viscum; species Viscum album. Next base: position 467,172,024 of record OY728158.1, read on the forward strand.
AAATTCTTGCATTGGAAGTCGATTTCATTGGTTAGAGTTTTATAGAAATAAGGATTGGATTCTCATGAGACTTGGTAATGAGATTCATTGATGATGGAGAAATGGCTTCATATTTTTCCATATATTACGTCTTCAACATGACTTCTTGGGGACGAAAAGTGTGTATGGTGGGGATTTTATAACATCTTGTTACCTTGGTCTAGTAAGTTTCTGTTTTCCATGTTCCCTCCTAGTTTCAAAAATCTTTTTATGTGATTTTTTTTGGGTTTAATGAAGACTGCTGATAAGGTACATGTTGTGTAGATGTATTACATGACGTGTACATGGTGATGGTTACATGTCGAGGACTGGGAGATCACGTCATGAACTGGGGGATCCTGCTATGAGCTAGTACAAATCATGTACCTAAGTTACACATCGTGTAGGGGATAAATATCAATTTTTCAACTCATGGTGATGGGTTTTTCAATGTAACATATCCAGTGAGGCATACACATCATGACCAAGGTGTGCACGTCATGACCTGGCCTGCGCCCAGATTTAAGCCTTGCGTTTTATAGTTTTTCTTGTCCTTTTTCTCCAGAAACTCTTGGCTCTCATTGCTAAAATTCTCCTAGGCTATTTTTCAAGGTGTCTCACCTTTCAGATCAATCTGATCGGCTCTATTTCATCATTTCTTCTACAGTGCATCTTTCTAGGTAAGTGTTCTTTCTGGTTATTCTTTTCAGTTGAACATGGTAGCACCCTTACCTAGAGTTATCAGATCCTTTGATATAAGTTGGTTGATTGTTGTCATCTTCTTAATGGTCCCTTGTGAGATCTCATTTTGGAGTCCTTTCCCTTCATTGGTTGTGGTGCGGTGGACATTCTTCTTTGAGGTATATGGGTTTCCCCTCTTCTATCAGGATTTTGTGTTTAGATATGAATCAATATTATCATGGATTAGATTCTAGGGTCTTCATTGTTGTTGTTGGGTTTCATTCATGGTTTTTGATCCCCTTGTGGGCATGTGAGATCCGGTCTTTGATGTAGGTGGTTTCATCTCTAAGACGATGATAATGAGCCTAATTGCTTTTTCTTTACAAATTAATTTATAAAATTGGCATGGTTGTTTGTGTTTGTTGAAAAAATATTTTTGATAGAAAAGTTATTTATCCCTGTATTTTGAAATGGACTGTGAAATGGTTTTTAATTTTTTTCAATGGAATTAAAATTGTTTTATGGAAAATAGAACATGGTTTAACTTGGGTATATAGGTGGAAGGTTATCTTGAGGCCATCATTCATTGCTTTGTGATTTCTAAACAGGTTTGTCTTGGGACTTATCTCTATTTCCTAGGCCGGTTATTCTAGAGGACTGATAGATACTTTATGGGGGGTTACTCATGGGGTATTCCTATACTTCCTAGGACCTTTATTATAGGATTAGTTTTTGTGAACCTGATTATTTTGGTATGAGTAGTCTACTACCCAGATCTGTAGTATTCCATAGTGTTGTGATAACTATGCTTTTTTTTGTATTTCCTGCCATTCTAAGTTATCCTTGATGTTCTTGATGATTCTTATAAAAAATTAAATGGAAACTTTGAGTTGGAACTATAATATCTTCTTTTGTTTATAACTTTGGAAAAACATAACATTACCATGTTTTCTATAAAACATCTATACTTCTTATCAGGCCATGTTTTATTTTAAAATGAGAATACATGATTTTTTATACATATACTTCTTATGGAACACTTTTTTGGGACCCAAATAAGAATGTTATCTCAAATCATGTGCACTGCTATGGTGGTGCGTATACATTTGTTTTTCTTCCAGTGCAGGGAAAGGCAAGGCACTGCAGTGAGGTGGTGAGTATTGTGTCAGCTGGGATGGGTAGCTTGTGGTGAGATGGTTAGAGTTCATCCATGTCATCATTGAAATAGCTATTTGGTTTTTGGTCCTTTGCAGTTAGAGATGTATTTTGGGTTTTTTCTACTATTACAGTTGTTCTATTTTTGTTATTTTCCTTACAGTTATGGAATATATTTTTATTTGTCTTCTGTTGTTCATTTTTTTATCTATTTATGTATGCCATGTGGTTTTTTTGTTTGGTCAAAATCATTCCCTCTTTTTTTTTGTTCGGTTCCTGAGTGCTTATCACAAGCATGTGGAGATTGGGAACTCCCTTCGGGTATATGACAGATTAGGTTGGGTGTCGGTTTTGAGGGTAACTAGGGTTGGTTCATTACATGATAAGCCTCCGCAGGGAGAAATCACGAAGGATAAAAAATGGAAAATGTATGTAGATGATTTACTAGATGTTCATCCCATCATGTTTTCATAAATTTATAGAAAATTGTAGAAAATGCATGAGGATAGGGATTCCTACAAGATTCTTTCTCATCGCCAAGAATTATATCAGTAAAGGGTAATAAATGGATAGTATAAGATATCCAGTCCCTTTTATAGGTGCATCCCCGCATAAGGGCTTAAATGGGGTCCTCATGTACTCAAAATGATTGGGTACATTGAGGGGATTAAAGACCTTGGGTTCAAATTGATCCAATAACTAGAAACTAATCTAATTTTTCCCTATTTACCACCATGATTTTTGGCTTTCGTTGTTAATTATTACCTGAATAAAACGTCAAAGTCACACCTAGGTCTTTTTTCTTTAGTTCTCTAAGATGATATGGATATGAATAATAATAGTTATTTTTTCCTTATGGTGAACAAGAGAAAGAAGGTCATGGATAAGGGGTTTAAAGAAAATCCTTGGATGAAGACACCTATTCACCATCCTTCTAAGAATCCAATGTCACCGAATAAGGGAAATGAGAATGAGGATGTATAATTTTTATATGGAAAGAAAGGACACTAGAAGAAAAATTTATTGTATGGGAATAAGAAGAAAGGTGACACTTATACTCCAGGTATTTTTTTCATTGAATTCAATGTTTCATTTTATGAAATTTTAGTATTGGATATTGAATGTGGCTCAGACATATGTATTCATATATAGGATCCATATAGATTCAAGAAGATTTCAAGAGGCGAAGTGGATCTCCAAGATTCAAATGGTTCAAGTTTAGAATCCATGGTAGTGGGAGACTATCACATAACGTTTTGTAGTAGATTGGTTTTAGAATTGAAAATTTGTTATTATGTTCATTATATAACATGAAATATAATCTTAGTTCCAATTTTGGAAACTATAGGATTTTATTTCATGTTTGGAAAATAAAATTTGTCTCTTCTATATGGAAAACATGTGTTATGGTGTGGGTCACCTTAACAATAGATTATGTATACATGAATGTGAAAACCCAGTAATGATAATCAATAAAAAAACCAACAATCAAGACACATATATCACATTACTGTGTAACTTTAGGCTAGTTCATGTAAATGAGAAGTGTTCGTAGAAATTACATCAAGCTGGGTTTTTTGACATGGTTCATTTAAAACCCTTGGATGTTTTTAACACTTGTTTATGAGGGAAAATGACTAAAGTACCCTTCTATAGGAAGGTATAAATATCCAATGCATCAATAGAATTAATACATACCAATTTATGTGGTCCATTTCTAGTAGAGGACAGGGGTGGGTTTTCCTACTTTAATACTTTTACATATGACTATAATAGGTACGTCTATATATTCTTAATGTGGTATAAGTCATCTTCCTTTCAATTTTTTAAGGAATACAAACATGAAGTATAAAATTATCTTTGTAAGAATATTGAGGAACTATGTTCATACTGAGATGGAGAATATCTTAAACAAGCCTTTATTGGTCACTTGATGGAGTGTGTGATAGTATCCCCACTCACACCAATATATGCACAGTAGTGGAATGGTGTTAGTGAATGTTGGAACATGACCTTGATCAACATGGTTGGGTCAGTGATGAGTTGGGAGACTCTTCCATTAACCTGTTTGGTATAGACCTTACAGACAACCCCATATACCCTTAACCATGTACCAACTAAGGATTCATATGGGATTCCATATGAGTTATAGTATGGATATAAACCCATTCGGTAACACATATGTACATGGTGATGCAAGGTCTTTTTAAATCCTATACCTAGTGAAAACATTGGCTCCTTGAAGTATGATGTTCATCTTTATATGTTACCCTAAAAAACAAAAGGATATTACCGACATAAACCTTCAGATAGGGAAGTGATTTTGGAAATAAAAGCCACATTTCTACAAATGAAACACATTTCTGATGGATATAGGGGGAGAAATATTGACATAGATGAAGTTAATTCTTCAGATGCACATGAGTAGTTATGGTAAAAATATTCAAAAGATTTAGTGGAAGTTGAAGTGGTTCCTTAAACACAAGTATTGTACAGGTATACTTAAGAGGTTTAAGAACCATACAGTCATGGTTTTATTGTCACCGCATTAGGTGACACATTAATCTTTGATGGTGATGAACCTATAACATCCAAAGAGGTATTAAAAGGTAAGGATTATTCTAACTGGAAAGTTTCCATGCATTCTAATATGGAATCCATGTATCAAAATCAATTATGGATTTTATTATACCCTATAGATAATGTAAAATCTATTGGGTGCAAATGGGTATTCAAGAAAAATATGGGCATGGATGGTAAGGTTAATACCAATAAATCAAGATTAGTTTCAAAGGGTTTTAGGAAACAACAATTCACTGACTTTGATGAAACCTTCTCATAAGTATCAATGCTGAAATCCATCAGAATATTACATGAAATAGAAGCCTTCCTTGATTATGATGTTTTTAAATTCATGTCAAAACTATTTCTCTAAAATTTAATTTGGTTGAATATAGATATATGACTCAACAATATTTTTTTATTTGGTCAGAGAGTTTTAATAAGGTGTGAAAGTTATAGATATTGATTTATTAGTTTAAGGAGGAATCAGGATCAAGGGATGTTCATTTTGATTCAACCATACGAGAACATGGTTTCATTAAAAATGAAAGTGATATTTTTATATACAAAAAGGTTAATGTGAATTCCATCATTTTACTAATATTATATGTTAATGATATGTTAATTATGTGAAATGAAGTGAAAGTCTTATAGTCCGTTGAGAATTGGATAAACGAATTCTTCTTCATAAAATACTTAGGAAAAGTATTCTATATTCTAGGGATCAAGATCTATCGAGATAGATCTAAGAGGCTTATTGGGATAATTAAAAGTACATACATTAACAATGTACTCAAGAAGAATAATATGGAACAATCCGGGTTGTTAACCATGTCACATTGTGTAAATATCTCAAACAAAATTTTTCTACAAACACAATAAGATATTGGAAGAATGAGTAGAACCCCTTATGCCTTGGTAGTGGGTTATATCATGTCATTCATGCAATATATTATGATTGATGTTTCTTTTTCATTAAGAATATTGGGAATATATCAAGATAATATAGCAGATTTGAACTAGGAAGCTGTTAAAACTATTATAAAGTACTTGAGGCATACAAAGGATATGTTTCTAATGTATACAGAAGTGAGGAACTATTAGTGATAGGGTAAACTTATGCTTGTTTCCATACATATCATGATGACATGAAATCCAAGTTAGGCAATGCATTTTTCATGAATGGTAGTTCAGTGATCTGGCTAAGCTCGAAGTAATATGTGGTTTCTGATTCTATAGTAGAATACTAGTATATTGAATCTTTTGGTATAGGAAAGAAACTAGTTTGGATACATAGATTATCCTCAAATATTGGTTTTGTGACTAGTACTGTAGAAACTATTTTAGTTTAATGTGAAAATATTGTAGTATTGGTGATTTCCAAGGATACCAGTTCACACTATTGGATGTATAATATACATTTGAATGTTTCATATCATCATGGATTTTACTCAAAGATATGAAGTAACAATTAGCAGAGTATCCATAGGGAAAAATGTGGTAAACTCCCAGAATAAATCCATATATCATCAAAAAAATTATTTTCATGTGAGATCTAGTGGATTGTGACTTATTAGTTGTTGGCTCTAGTGCATGTGTAAGTGTTGAAAGTGGGTTCCCTAGACCCAACATGTTATTTACTTTGATTACCCCTACATGTATACATTTTGTTATATATACTTGTGCTTATCTTTCAATAATAGTGTTAATACTTAGACATCCACTATATTAGTGTTAATTTCCTTAGATTTCATGTTTTATTAACGGGTTATAATAGATCCCATGCTATAATGATAACCATGAGATCATATAGAAGTCATCTTTAAGTAATTTCCTATGGTCCAGAAACATCATACTGGTAGGACAAAGATGATGTGGGACTATCAGGTTCTTGGGGGTCAAAAGCATTGAGAATTGTTAACATGATGTTCACACTTTCTGATCTTCGGTATTTGAGATCATGACTACAAACCCTCTAATAGGATCATTGCATGTTTCGGGTGTCATTGGTTGTTCCTATCTATGGACATGCATAATGATCTTTTGAATTTTGATCATTATCAATGTGTGTCATTTAATTGTGTACTTTGATGCAAGGTGAAAACCATGAAAATAAATTCATGGTTAGGTGGTTTGTGTTCAGTGTGTCATTTTTCGAATGAAATATATTGAATGATCCTAATAGGATTTTTCACTTCTGAGTTGAGGAATAGATATCTTTGGCCTCATTGATTAGGATGGTAGTACCTTCATAGATAAAAGTATCCACTCGAATGTATAAATCATGATCATTAGATATAAAAATTAAATAGTAAATTTCATATTTATTAATCAATAATATAGATAAAATAAAAAATATACAAATCATACCTCAAATAAAAAATTGAGAATCAAGGTCTTAATCCTATGATACCTACAACTGCCTTCATCTCTGACGACTATCTCATTGAGCTTCACATAGACCACCTGGGCATGATGGTGGTAGTAGACTAAGACATTAACCACTTATTAATACTCTCCCATCCCCTCTTCCACATATTCCAAACTACAGAACTCCCTTCTCTAGTCTCTTTTACTCTCTATATAGTTTATCAACCATCTCCCTATCTTCTTCTCAATAGTTCAAATTGTCCCATGTGATATGTAACAGCTCCTCACAATTGTAACATCGCATACCCCTTGGGTAATAACAACCATCCTGTGAATCATGAAAATCCAACTCCCTATCTTTATACTATCTCCAAAAACACCTCACACACTTGGATACTTTAATTTTTCATCGACTACCTTCTCCAGAAGTATCTACTCTAGGGTATCCATTAGAATAACCAATTTTTAGTTTATGTTATTCCATAAATCTCTCCAATTCTAAATCACGTTCTATAACCCTAGTAAAATAAATAATGTGAAGTGGTACAACACCATCCTAGGGGTCTCATTGAAGGCCAAACTCAATGTTCTGTGCTCATAAGTATAGATGTGGAACCATATTTGTGGATCATCACTAGCGGTTAGTGAACTTGGACACATATTCTAAGCTCATCATGCTTACCTATTGAGGATCGATTAGATCTTGGATGCATACTACTCACAATATATAATGGTATAAGAACTATATGAGGTTAAAATCAAACTTTGTCCATGAAAGAGTCCCCTATTCATAAGTATTAGTCACTACACTCCACCAACATCTTACGAAGCCATGTATAAACCTCTCTTCTAGAACCATTATCCGATTATGATCATTCCTATTAAGGAATAAAACTATCCCAGCTGCATTGATCTAGTAATTTTCTACCTATGTTACTAGATTAAAAATATACCTGCTGGTTTGTAGTCTCTAAAACCCATGGAGATTCCTCAACCTACACAATCATCTTATGGTACTTTCAGAGAAACCATCTGATGAACGAGTGGAGGTATAACTACAAAACCACATAGAGGTACCACCTCCAACAAAGACCCCAATACTAAAGCATATTCACTAGGTGAATCATCATCATGACCCTAATCTAGAGTCCTAGCTGGTGATCATCATAGAGGCATCAAAAAAAATTCAAGATATGACACAGACACTGAGTATATCATTGGAGATAACTCATGAAGAACATAAAAACCAAAAATCATTGAAATATGATGCATATAATGATGTTTTACCTACAATTGGTGCCTGAATTTTCTAATTCAACAATTAGATTATAAAATTCTTGGGGAATGGATATGTTGGTTGTCCCACTAACATCGGGTTCCTAGGTCTAGGATCTAAACTCGAGACACTTTAACAATATTTCCCTTATTCCAAAACTAAACCTCATAACTAAAGAATATCCACACACTAATACTAAGATAATTCCCCTTAGATTCCACTATTTTATGAACCAACTCATTGGGGGCCACCTGGATGGTGTTAATCTATGTCTTACTCACCAAGACAACCTCCGATATATTTGAGGATGAAAAAAATGAGGAGTAGGAATTTTAATCACATGGAAGGCCTTAGCCTAAGATACTTTTACAGACACAAAAATCTCCAAAAATATATATAATAAAAAATGGGAATATATAATTAATACCAATATGCTTGAATAAAACGAAATTTTACATTACAGTATGACCCAAGTATGGGAATGTGTAAATTGAAAAATATAAGCCCACAAAAACTGTAATGATTCTAACTTTTTAGTAGCGATGAGACTACTATAAAATGGAAATACTAGAAACAACTATTATCAATTTAGATCAACTACATTAAAACTAATATTAGATCACCTTGTACTTAATCATAAGACATTTTATATTTATAGGACATGACACATGGTAGAACAACCCATGCAATGGTGAGTATAATCATTCCCGGTAGAACACCCCAAAATCATCAATCAAAAATCATCAAGAGATAAGTCATCTCATCATCATAGAGGTATGATAATTAGAATATGAGAAAAAAGATATAATAAACTATATATTATCAATATATTAACCATGTCCCAATATAGGGTCACAACCATATTTCCATCCAAGGATACTACTCAAGGATCCATGTTAACACTCCTTTTAACTCACTCCTCGAGACTTGTTAGCACTGATAGTGATCATTAGCGAGTTCATATCTTTTATTATACTCCATAATGAAATATATTTTATTACTCATACTATTTCAATTCATAGATTTTAGATCACACATAGGGATTATGGGGGTTATCGAACCATACCATGAGTAATACATTAGTATAGGGATCACACTCCCTTTTAGATGGAAATAGGATATCTATCCCAAAATAAGGAGTATTGATTAAGGATCATAACACATGCTAAATGGAGGGATAAATGACTCTATCCAACAATAATACATAAATGAGATCACTCATCTTATGATCAGGATGGGATACCCCACTATATAGTCATATAGATGGACCAGGTGAATGAATGAAATATATGATAGACTAAACTAAGGATAACTAGGTCTCTAACCCAAATTGGAATGGGAAAATAGTGTGTACAGGGAGTATAAGGAACACCCCTCTTATGCTAGACATGGCCAAGTACATATCATTTTCTCTAGCTTATTTACATGTACTCTATCCATTCCTTAGTAAACTAGTTATTCCAATGTACATGTTCATGTGTTATTACTATGATCGTTACCTCATAGCTTAGTCTTACATGTGTAGAGTGTCTATTTTTAAGTATCCTAGTTGTGTTAGTGTTTCTCTATCATGTATGTGCATCTTATTCATCTTCATGCCCATGTACCCTATGGATATATGTTATTTCACCAGTATTGTGTCACATGGAATGTGTTTTTTCTCATTTCGTGTGATATTTTGTTCATCAAGAAAACCCAATCCACCACTGCAGGGATCCACACAATGTGGATTCATCATAACAACACATTGTGGAATTAAAAAATTTCCAAAATCCTACAAAATTCTTTTGAATCCCTTTATGTAACTTCATCCTTTGATCTAGCCACAAAATAATTCAAGGAACATGGAATTGTTGCTTCACAAATATAAGTATTTGTTAGTGAATAAATTTTTTCCACCCATCTACTCATGAATAATTTGCATTGAACCAAATTATTGAAATAAAAAATACCATGAACTAAACATATTTTATCCATTTATGATATCATGGCACACTAAATCACACCTTTCTCATGCTTTTTATCCCAAATTTAATCATGTGGAAATGATCCCATGCACCAAAGATCGACTGTAAAATGATCAGTTTCATGGTATTGTCAAACCCCTAACCAAACTAAAATACCAATGAAGAATGTTTGATGAGATATTAGAGAAAAATACGGACCAAAAATTTTATAATGATTTTTGGCTATTTTATATATGGCCTCAATACATTAACCTGGATATTATTGAATGATATGGACATGTATGGATTAAAAATCACTCTAAATTCCTAATTCTATGAAGACAAATCCATATTAGACCATAAAATCATTTTGTCACAAAAATTTACTACCATTTGACTAAGGATAAACAAACCAAGGATTAAAACAACATAAAAAAATCCCTACCTAGATATTGGGTCGATCACTTATCAAGAATGGTTCAATGTGACTGCCATTGGAAATATCCAAGAACAAATTTGGCAAATAAAACATCTTGGAAAATAAATCACTAATCCATAATCATATTATAATCTATCAATATATTCCCAATGGCCTTATCTAGTCCCTGGAGTTATACATGTTACCCTAGGTGTTTTTTATATATTCATTTTAATAGAAAGTTTTAGGCCTTCCTATTTTTTAAAATTTAAATAAATATGTAAATAAAATTATTTATTAATCTACTAACAACTACTCCTAAGATAGTCACTCATTTCAAACAACATTAATTTTGCGCCTAGGTTTAAACCCACATTCTATATTTAATAGAGATCTCAGTTATCCTGTCTTGGTGTGAATTCAAGAGTTATTTCATTATTTCAGAAAAACCATGTGCAAGTGATATAATATGTTTAATATTTTTATTACATCAATGTTGAGGATATCCAGGAATTGGGATCCCATGATTACTCCATGCTTGGCCCCAAAAATAATCATTAAAATATACCAATGTTTTAAAATAAAAAAAATATAGTCACAACATACACTTAACCATTCCATACATCACCTCCAAAAAATAATAAACACTTATGAGATAGTTAAATAAGAAGCCCAAACCCTCAAGAATCATTTTTGCAATAAATAATTCATACTACAACACCCATATTCACAAAACACCACACCTAAAGTGAAAGTACAAGTCAAAAAAACAATCCATTAAAATATACACTATGGTTCAACTAAATCCTACACAATAAAGTATACTCCACTAGACAAAATCTCATATCCTTCTCTATGGTTTTTTCCACAAAATTCCACTAGGAACCCTAAACACTTGAATCCACTCATGTTAAATTGATGAAAGATCTAATCCATCACACTTGATACCTATAATGTTATTATAGTCTTATAAAATCAATGGAAAACATAAACATTATGCAAAATAAGGGAATATATGCAGAACTATATCATGATATTCCTCTTTCTAATCACCTTACAGCTAAAGAATGATCACCAATAAAACAAAAAATCATGGGGAACAAACAAATTTCATAATATTGTATATTATCAATCATTACATCACCAATATAAAACAAAAAAAGAGTTAAAATTTAATTGTGATATGGAGTGTGCATATGAATTTCATACTCCGTAGTAATTTATTCCAAGCTAGGATGACTCTAAAACACATTAACTAAGAAAATAACTCATCTACATAGAACCTTCTATAGATGATCTTGAATATCAATAGGCCACTCAATATATGTTACAAAATTATTCATATCTAACTCCCCATACTAAATAGAATGAGAGTCATCGTCATGATATAGATGGAGCTAGAACACCTATAAAATATCATGTCTCTTGACTAACAATAGTAGAATCACTGATCGATACACCACCTTACAAATATCATCAAAAATTTCAAAAGGATCAAAAAAACATGGTAGAGATCTTACTCACATATCTAAACCTTTTCTTTACCTATATATTGGAAATCATAAAGAAATATTGTTTTTAAACAAAAACCCCAAGGGTCGTCTCCTTTAGTCAGCATAGGCCTTTTGGTGGTCCTCCGCCACCTTTATCCATTCCAAAACCATCCATATCTTCTTCTTGAAATATTGCATCACATCTAGACCAGGGATTATTAACTCACGAACGTTGGTCAATAACATCAAAGGCCGATATGTCCATCCATAGAACACTTATAATAAAGTTATTCTAATGGATTAGTTGTAACCTTAATTTTAAGAAACCTGTAATAAGTCTATGTGATTCCCCCATGATCCACTAAAATCCAGAATACAAGTCTATAACATATCATCTAATTTATGGGTGGTCTTCTCTGTATTCTCGTCCATATGGGGTAGAAAATAATTTCTAAATCATAGCTAGGAGATAAAATCATATTCAAATCCCATTCAAACACACAAGTTCAATCAAGGATACTAATCATTGATGATGGTCCTTATCACCATAAAGAGGATGACAAATTCATTCGTGTATAACCTCACCAAAAAAATCAATTAAAATTAACTTTTAAATCTCTCAAAAATGTTCTGAACTCATTAGATAATCCATTATTACAAAAAATAAATTGTATATTCTTTGGGAATGTGATAGGATAGTGACGAAATCCATCGACACTTCCACTTAAGGACATCCAGTGAAAGAAAAAAACATTTGGGGACATAGTTCCTTGAATTCACATACTAAGAGTCCAAGATATATTCAATAAACACAACTAATAACTACTTTATCTCATAATTCTAAAGATGCATCCACAATGCATGATATATCTTACTTACACTTGTTTACACCACCAAGGGTGAGCTATGAAATTCATAGATAACTCTCTCACGCATGAATCATTGAACAAAAATACTTCCCTAAAACATTGTCTAATGGTATCTATATTTTGACCACACCTATAGATAATCCCTTTTAAATTCATAATCCTTAGTCACCTCTACCTTTTAGCCACCCCACTGACACTCCTCTACTTACCATATCAAAGAGAATCCACTTTAATCTGATGAAAACATCATCTATCATTAGCCTACTCATTTCTAATATGTAATATTTTTTTCTTCTCCATCTCCCTCCTAGCATCCTCATACTCTCAAATGGAATCTATTTTTGAATTTCTACTCAGTGTGTCTATAAGGACCAATGATTTTACTTTATAATTTCAACTTAAAATAAATACTGTGTTGGTATATTTTTTCAACCCACAAAACTAAACTATTAAAATAAATGAAATATAGATAAGAAAACCATAATAAAATTAAAACTATGGTTGATAAAAAATTATTAATTTATTATAATTATTTACAAAATAGCATTAAGAATACTAAATTTTTTTAAATAGAATTTTTCAAAATAAATGTTTTTTCATTATAATTTTTTAAATATATATTAATAAATTTTTGAATTTAATTTAAAAAAATTAACTAATTTTTTAATTATGAATTTATATATCCTATTAGGATTATTTTATGTCCTTTTTCAAAATTCATTTTATTTTATATGAATAGTAAAAACACTAATTTTACTAATATTGTTAATTTTATAACATTATCATAATAAAATAATGAATTAATCATTATAGAAACATTTTCAATAATTAACAATAATTTTATAAATTATAATAAATAATTTTTAAAATACTATATTGAATTTATTAATCCCATGTGTAAGATTTTTGAAACTTTAGTAATATTTTAAACTAAAAATTGTTTTATTTTCTTATGTTAATGTTTATTTTATAGCAATTACAAAATTTTAATATATCAAAAAATATATAATATTTTATATCAAAATGATCGTATTATTTAACAAGATCAATTTCATATTTGAAAATAAAATTATGATTACTAATATTAATGTCAATGGCCATGATAATGGTTAAACTCTCATTTCTCATGAATTTTTTTATTAATATTTTGTAATTATAATAGAGTAAAAAAAATAAATTATATCAAAAATGAATTTAATATAATATTTAATCCAATATATAATTGTATTACCACTCATTGAATTGGTAATAAATACTAAATAAGATTAACAGTAGTTTCCATTAAAAAAACATTTCTAAAAAACAATTTTTCTCTCTATTAAATGTTTTAATTTAAAAGATTATTTTTTAATATTTACTAATTGAATTTTATTAATTATTGATTTCATTTTATTAGTAAAAACAAATTTTATAAGTGGTTTTACTAATTATTTTTAGAAAAACACATTTTCTTAGTTAAAACCCATTTAACTAGGTAAAAATGAAAATGAAAAATGTAAAAATTTAATGGAAAATTAAATGAAACATGTTTAAAAAATGTTTTTAAATTAGGTTTCTAGGCATTAAAAACCATATTTCACCATAATTTTCATTATTTATAACTTTTATATCCATTGAAAATTTAATAGTTCCATTCCATTATTGAAAAGTAATGTAGATTCACAAAAGTGGTCATACCATTATTTATAATTGGGTAATACATACTCCACTTCTTGACACACATATTTCATATAATTTCTTTCAGAAAATATTCTATTTTTATCCTACTAGAATCCTAATCCCATATTTTTTAGCTTCTAGTATCAATTAGTATTCATATACCCTTTATTTAAAAGGATACATTCAAGAGAAATTTCAGACTCCCAACATGACTAGAGTATGTTGAGCTAAGAGGGAATATAAGGTAATGGTGTTTTGTATCAATTTAAATTTATTAAATTATATTTTTTTATACACCTAATTTCATTTACATTTTTGTATACAACTGATTGGATATATCATATCATGATTTATGTTTTATTCATTTTATTTGAAGTTCAATTTCATTCCATATATTTTATGGGTTTTTTAAAATGTGTCTTAATCCATAGGGGATATTGATAAATAAAATCACCATTTCTAGAATTATTATGTTTTTTATTGAATTTATTTATTTTATTTTTAGTTTCTTCCATACTAGGATTTTATATTAAACTTTCTTCATCTCTCTAAATAAAATTGAACATTTTATTCAAATCATCCCCATCAATAAATTTCATCCCCATAAAAGTATTGTATTATAAAGAGTAATTATTGCTGGTCGGTGTAGGACACTAAAGGGGGTGAATTGATTTCCTATAAAAATTTATGTTAGAAATATTTGCTCAAAATATTCACCCAATTAAAAATAAAATAGTCCAGTTAATCAAGGAAATAAGATTATAAGATTTTGAAAGTTCAAATATCTTCTTAGAAGATTTATTAATTATTACTAGTATCAATATTATATATTGATTCATATTTTGAAACTACTATAATAAGGGAAAATAGTTATAACTACTATCCATGACTAACTATCAAAGTAAAATTTAGATTTCTAAAATATAAATTAAAACAATGAGAGACTAAATAGAAATACATAGAGGATAAAACAAGTGGTTCAGTCTTAAGCAAAGATCTATTCCACTTCACTTGGTGATCACCTTCCACCAAGAAAATTATACTAATAAACTTGATCCACACCCTTGATCGGGGTAAACAATAGTACATATGACTATCCAGGTCACACGACCTCTTCCACAGCTATTCATGGGAATAAACTACCAAGTATCACATGGACCTATTTCATAATTATTTGTGGGAGTAAATAGATGTAAGAAGATATGAGTGGGAGGATATCTTGTATCCTTCTATTTGATATAGGAGATAGTGTGTGTTTTAAGACACACACACAATGCTCTAAAATATGTAAAAATGAACACGGAAAATTAAATAAGATTGAGATATTATTTAGAAGTATTTGTGTGTCTTGATATGAAGCTTTGGACTCTTAAGATGTAGCTAAGATTAAGTTTGAGTCCTCTTCTGGAAGTTGACCTAAAATAGTGTGTCATATTTTGGCTTCCAGGTGAAAGTATGGTTTTAAAGGTATATTCTTCTCCTTCCCTGATATGCTAATGTAGTATGTATATTTTATTTGAATCCCGGTTGAGATGGACTCATGTGTTCTTCTTTGTGTCATTGAGTTCACAATCATTACATGAGTGTTGCAGATGTTCTTCAGCATGTCTTACTCATTCTATTTCTTTGAGTCATGTACTATCGTATTTATTTCGGGGTGCATGTGTTGGAGCGAACACGAGGCATGATTTATACACCTTGTACCTCGTACTGTCAGGAAAAATGTCTATAAATAAACATTAATTATTTCAATTCCATTAAAATAATAAAATATGACCATTAGAAATAAAATTTAAATTTAAGTTAAAAAGGACCAAAAAGAAAGGAACGGTGTCACAATATGCCTTGAAATGGTGTTACTGGAAATAGTGTCTTCTCTTTTTTCCATTGAGTGATGAGATAGTCACAATTCCAGATTTTTATTATGATCTGGAACTGGTAGCACAGATTTGGTGTCACGATCATGGTGCCCAAGGTAATAGTGTGTAGTCCTTTGTTAAAACATTAAATGGTGACTTGTAGATGGTAGCAGGGAACCGGTTTCACTGACTTTATGAATTCTAAAACTAGTAATGGTGTCCGAGTCAAATTGTATGAGTCACGGTGTCAGTATCATGGTGTTAGGGTGATGGTGTTAGGGTTATGGTGTTAGGGTTATGGTGTCAGGGTTACGGTGTCAGTGACTTTTCCAAAATATAGAACTGGTGGTAGACTTATAGTTTCTCAGACTTTGCCAATTATCTATAATATTTTCTTAAGAAATAATATTTACAGAGTGAATTAGACTTAATAATTAATATAATAACACATTATAGAACAATATCAAACATATTTTACAAGATTCAAACATGATTTAAAGGATTATGAATTAGGATCTTGTGAAAGTTTATACCACGAGTAATAAGAATTAAAGCATAAGGAATCCCAAAATCTCTACATGTGATTTGTGATATATTAAATAAAGTTATCATGATTTCATTTGTGATCATTAAAACATGATTGATACATAAGGAGTCAAAAAATTTCCCTTTTTTGATGATCAAAAATCATGTAAGTGAAATTCCTTTTATTGTTCTCCCTCTTTTGGGATTATCAAAAAGAAATAAGAAAACGAGAATAAACATGTAATAAAGGTAAGTAAACAATAGTGGTGCACATTGCATTGGATAGAAATATAGAGGTCATTATAATCATGAGTAAAAATATAAAACAACCATATAAAAATACATATTCACTTTTCTTTAGCACCAACATTCTTTTCTTTTCCATGGAAGAAACATCAGAAGGGGATCAAAGAGAAGATGTATAGATTGGAGGAGGGATTGAGCCAATTGTGAGAGAAGGAAGAGGTACTTCATAAATAATAGAAGGTGCCAGAGTTGGTTTGGTTGGGGGCCAAGGAACGTATTGGTCAATAATAATCGTTCTGATCTATCTTAGATCCTGAGATAACGACAAAGAGGTAGAAGAAAAGGAAATGGATGAGGAAGTGGTTGAACTAGGATTTAAAGGGGTAGATGCAGGTGTCACAATGACTGTTCTTTTCACATGAAGATATGTATTCAACAACATAATTAAATTAGTAATTCTCTCACTACCATACTACATTGCCTTCTCAAAATCATCTTTGTTATCTAAGAACTTTTCCAACAGAGGAGTGAAATCCTTCATCTTTTGAAGTTATGTCTTGAAGGATTGAGTAACAGGAGGAATTTTCAAATTATATACAATGTACTCGAAATTATTTTTTAGATCATTCTTAGAGTAAATTCGATTAAAGTATAAATCCACTTTATTAGTAATTTCTTCCGGAGAATCATTGGAAATATTTGAATGAATCCTCACTAAATTAATTACTCAATCACTATTCTTGATGATAGTAGATAAAATTTCTTTATCAAAACCAATTAATGTTGAATGAAGCTCTTATTTAATATAAATTCTGATTATATCAAGGTCTATAGGTTCATATGACTGTCCTGAGGCATTTGAAGCTATAATGGCTAAAGTGTGAGACTTAAGATGATTTAAAACATTCTGTAAACATCCCTTATACTCATCAGTCATCTTGATAAGGCCAAAAACAAGCTCACACATTTCATTTACAATATTTATATTTTTTAATCCATTCTTCATATATTGAAGTCAAATTTGGTTGAATTAGAGTGCAACATTTTTTCGGATCTGATCACTATCATCCTCAACAGGATGAGAAGAAGGAGCTTTTCCATTGTACAACACTTTTTCCATATGTTCAACCATATATCTGAAAGACTTCACCTCATAACTCAACTGTTTATTCTCATTCCAAACTTCTTTTATTTCATGAAACATTTTCAGTTGAATTTTCCATATGATTTTCTATAAAAACATGGTAGAATCTCTTTCATTGATATTTATCACAGGAGCATGATGTGATTTCATGATCTTTTCAAATCTGGATAATAGAGTATCTCTAAACGTTTTCAAATAATTGTGACTCAGAGAATTAGAAGTTTCTTTTGTAGGTTCAAGAACTAGAGCTGAAACAGGTTCATGGTCCTTAGCAAAGATTACTTCTAGAGTAAAAACTGGTTTCAATTGAGACAGATTATAATGGTATATTCCTTTAACTGAGGCCTCCAGGGTATTATCCACATAAAAATATCTAGAAAACTTATGTCATGTATCTATAGTTCTTTTATCAATAGGATTGTAAACATGAAAACTTTTTAAACTGGGATGCATCTCCCCCTCAACAAGTGCATTTCTTATGGGACTAAGAGATTTGGTCACTTGACCCACTTCCAAATTTTCATCTCTAGCACGCTCACCCATCTCATTCATAGCTAGTTGAAAGGCTTGATACATTATTTACTCAGTAGATAAGGTAATTTCAAGATCATCTTTTTCTTTTTATTGTTCCTTAACAATATCTTCTTCCTCAATAGCAGATTCTTTTAAATGCTCCTTAGGAATAGCTTGTTCCTTTACACTAGTAGAAGGTTATTTTGTAGAAACAGGTACATCTTTTACAATTACATCTTGTGGAACTGGTAGGACACTATCTTCTTTGTATAAGAAAATTCTTTCCTTAGGTTTAAAAATGGAATCTCCCACTCCTTCATCCAAGTAATCAATAAATTCATCTTGTTCCAAACCAGGGTTAGATTTTTTTCTTAGGTATTTAAGGATTCTCAACAGGATTAAACATTTCATATAACCATTATTTTCCTTCTAACCAAGACTTTTTACAAGTATTCTAGCTTATTTTATTTCTTATAATTGTATCCATTGATATACAGAACTCAAAATCATCAATTACTTCTTTATTCAGGCCATATTCTCTTTTGGAATAAAAAATTGTAGAGATTAATCTTGAATAAAACAATGAGGTAGATTTGAAGTTGTCTTGATCATTTCACACATGTAAAGGATAAAATACTTACACAGATTGATCTTGTTCCCACTTTTCATAAGATGTATCAAGAATAAATCATGATACTTAAGAGTATAAAAAATCTCTTTTCCATTAAAAAATAATATTTTTGATAAGCATAAATAGAAACCTTGTCTCACCATCCCACTCTACAGTAATTGCCTTTCTTTTCTTTTTTATTTCCAGTTAAACATCCTAAGTCCACTTATAAGACAAAAAAATCACTAGGAGGGGGAGTACCTCTTTGGTAATCATTAAATATTCCTTCATGAGCTATCCCTAGGTAGCCAGCCCATGACTTGGAAGAAAAAGTACACCTTTGACCATTAATCCATATTGGTATGACAAATTTATCTTCAGTATTGAATGAAAACTAAACATAATGATAAAACTGAGATACTTGTTTTGGATAAATTGGTATTTTCTCTTTAGTGAACCAGTTTAGCCATCCATGATCTTCCAGTACTTTCAAAATGATTGACTTACTTATTATCAACCACATTGGACAGACTTCCTTTTCTGGTACTACTATTCTATCAGTAAGACTCGGATTTAGCGGTCTCCTGTGAATTAATTTCGGTGCCTTTTTCAATTTATTCTGAGATATGCGCTTCTCAGGAGACGATGAACATGAGTACTTCATTCTAGGAATTTAGTGAGGGATCAAGAAAGGTGATGTTCTGAAAGGGAACTAATGGTTTTAAAAACAGGGGTTTCAGTTTTGAGAGAAGAGAGATCTAGTGAAGAGAGGAGTGAAAGATATTTAGTCTTTATCATTTATGTATTTCATGCATTTGAAATTCAGACACATTGTATAAAAACAATAAAACAAACAATATAGTGATATGAGAAATAAAATTCATAAAATAGAAATCTAAGTCATTATGGTGAGACCAGAATAGGTTGGCCTAGTTTCATTTTTATGGTGTGACTCCAAACGGTGTGACTGTATTATTAAAACAGAAAGTATAAGATAGTAACCTAGAGACAGTATCTGTGAGATCGTAAACAGGAGACAATAACATCAAGACAATAGCATGTGAAGCTGTGATTCCTGAAACTGTATACTGTGAAACAGTATGTGTGATATTTTAACCAATAGATAGTAAAAAAAATTTACTTAATACTTATCATTACTAATTCATCTATGATGTAATTTATCCTTTTATAATTTAATTGTTTAGTGAATATATCTGCGAGCTGATTTTCAGTTCCTATGAATTCTAAATTGATGTCTCCTTTTTGATAATGATCTCTCAAAAAGTGATTCTTTACATCAATATTCTATTTACTAGAGTGTGAAAAATTATTCTATGAAATGTTAATAGCACTTTTATGATCACAATTTATAGGTACATGTCTGAATTTATATCCATACTCTATTAATGTGTGCTTCATCAATAAAATGTATGCATATAAACTACCAATAGCTATGTATTCATCTTGGAAATAGATAATGAAACATAATTCTATTTCTTACTACACCATGAAACCAAATGTTTTCCCATAAAGTTTCATGTCCCGATGGTGATGTATCTATCTAACTTTCATCCTCCAAAATTAACGCCATAATAACTCACTATATAAAATGATTTTCCATTAGGGTAAAACAACCCTAAATTGATAGTATGTTTTAGGTATTTAAAAATTATTTTAACCGCATTTAAAAGAGATTCTTTGGGATTATCTTGAAAATGGGAACACATACACCGACTAAACATTATATCCGTCCTCTTAGCAGTCAAGTAGAGAAAACTACAAATCATATCTCTCTAAGCAGTTTGATAAAAAAATATACTATCTTTATCAGTATCCAAAATACAAGTAGTACTCATTGGTGTGTCATTTTTTTCAGTGTTTTCCAAGATAAAACATTTTATAATATCTTTAGTATATTTACATTGATTTAAAATGATACCTTCTATATTTTATAAGATTTTAAATCCAAGAAAAAACATTAGTTTACCCATAAAACTCATTTCAAATTCATTTTTCATTATATTTGAAAACTCAATACATAATGAATTCCTTGAAAATATAAAAATAATGTCATATAAATAAATTTCAAATAATAAAACATATTTAAAAATTCATTTTATAAAAGAGTAGGATTATATATACCTTTTGTAAAATTTTAGGAATTAAGAAAACTACTAAAGATTTCATACCAATATCTTGGAGCTCGTTTTAAACCGTATAAAGCTTTTGTTAATTTGAAAACCTGATTTGAAAAAAAGAGGGTTTGTAAAACCAGAGTTTTTTAAAAAAAAATCATCACCTATTTACAGATTTAGGAATGCACTTTTTACATCCATTCAATAATTTTTTTAATTTAGATGGGTAGCATAATCAAGAAGGATTATAATGGATTCAATTCTAGCTACTGGTGAAAATGTTTCTTCATAGTCAATGTTTTATTCATAGCTATAACCTTATGAAACCAATCTAGATGTATTTCAAACTATATTACCATCTTCATCTACTATGTTTCTGAACACCCATTTAGTTCCTATGTTCAATATGTCTTGGGGTTTATCCAAAAGTTTCCAAATATTATTTATTTAAAATTAATATATCTCTTTTTGGATATCTATCACCCAAAATTCATCACTTATAACATTATTGATGCTTTTATGATCAAGATCTGACAAGAAATCTTGATGTTCAACTTGATTTCTAAGAGAAGCTCTAGTTTGTGTCCCTTTATCTAAATCTCCAACAACAGCATCTAAAGGGTGGTTCTTGAGGGTTCTGGGTGGTCTAGAAAAGGAGGGTATAATAATTTCAAGTCCTTCTACAGGTTCGGGTTCATCTTGTCCATATTATGAAGAATTTACAGAACTTTTTTATTTAACAGGTTTCTCGGAAAGAGGATTATATGATTTCGAATTTATTTCTAGGTTTGATGTATCATCTTCAAGAACCTATAGAGAGGTCTTAGGTTCAGTTGGATCTGTTTCATCAAATTTTACATGTACAGATTCATCCACACATTTTGTTCTTTTGTTAAAGACTCTATAGGCATTCCTAGAGGTTGAGTAACCTTGGATGATTCTTTCATCGCTCTTGGATGCACATTTATCACTATTATCATTTTTATTATGAATATAAACTTTACAACCAAAAACTTTGAAGTAAATATCTTTGGGTTTTATATTGTTCCCCAACTCAAAAAGATTCATCTTGAGGATATGTCTAATTAAGACTCTATTAATTGTATACAAAGAAGTATTCACACTCATAGCCCAAAAGTAAATAGGTAGGCCATACTAATGAATCATTGTTCATGATATCTATTGTAAGGTTATGTTCCTTCATTCAACAAATCCATTTGGTTAAGGTGTCCTAGGGGTAGAGAAGTTATGAATATATCCATTGTGTGAGCAAATTGATTCAAAGTCTTGGTTTTCAATCTCACAAACATGATCACTTCTTTAGGATATTATTCTAATTTCATTAATATTTTCCACTATTTTAGAATACTTGGTTATGTAAGTACATGATTCACTTTTGTGAGCAAAGAAATAAGTCCATGTATCCCAAGAATAGTCTTCTACAAGAAAATAGAAATAGTTCTCCCTATTTAAACTAGAATCTAGAGATGGTCTAAAAAAGTCCTTTTAAATAAAATCTAAAGGTCGAGAAGTTGAAACTTCTTTATTTTATTTGAAAGATATACTGTGATGTTTACCCTTTTGACAAGGACTATAGACTTTATCATTGGGAAACTCATGTTTGGGTAGGTATTTGACTAATCCATTCCTGGTAAGCATCCAAAGAGAGTGTACATTGCAGTGTCCCAGTATTATATTCCAAACCCAAGACTCCTTATAAAATTCACATAAAAAAGAAACATTAAGAGAAACTAAATAATCTAAGTTAAAAGCATAAAAATTTTCATTTCTAAAAGCAAAAAATATCAGTTCGTTTTTAGAGTGGAAAATATTTAAAGAATCATTTCCAAATTTAACATGAAATCCATCATCACATAATTGTAAAATAGTAAGAAAATTATATTTCAGTCCATCAAAAAAAAGTACCTTAGAAATTAAAACTGAGTTAGAGTTACCAATATGGCCTATCCTTTAGAATTGTCACCAAAGTTGACATAGACTCCATCAATCTTGAATAGATTGTTGAATCTTAAATAATCTCCTATCATATGTCTTTAACATCCAATGTCTAAGTATGATAGGATTTTACAAGAGCTCTTCAGACAACTTTCCTACAAAATAATCAAACAAAAATAGACTTTGGTACCCATGCTGGTTTGGGTCCAGTGACATTAGTAATCAGTGCCTTAGGTACCCACATTTTCTTCAGGGGTTTCCTATAATCATTATATAATATATTTGAAAGATAAACTCTATTTGGACTCTAAGAAAAATAGGTAGTAAAATATTTTTTGGAACATGAACTAATAGTAAAATTTTCATTTTTTGGTAGAAATTTTTTTTTCATGATTTAGTTATAAACATGGTTTTGGTAAGATTTATTTTCCCAGGATAATATCTAATACCATAAGTGTGGTTAAGTGTTATATTTTTTCAATTTATTTGATTAAGAGTATTTTTACCATTGGTAAAATTTTATATATGTTTCTTTAATTGCACATTAGACATTTTTCAATCGTTGTTTTATTTGAGAAGTTGGGAATTCATTTAGTTTTCTGTAGTAAGTTCAGATTTAGTACTCATAGTGAGAGAATGAAATTTATTTATGGATTTATATTTATCTTTTAGTTCATTTCATGTCTCTTCCATCATGTTACAATATTAAAATACTTTATCACGGGTCATATTTTCATAATCACTTTCATTTCTAGTATAGTAAGAATTGTGTGCAAGATAATATAAGTTTACCTTATATGTATTTGTCCTAAAAGACATATTTTACATGTTATAATTCTCATCATGAGATGATTCTGATTCACTGGAGATATCCTCATAGGCACTCCAGGTAGCCTTCATAGATTTATTATATTTATTATAATTGTTTTCATACTTCTTTTTTAATTTAATTTTGGATAGTCATCTTTGACATGAAATCTCCTCTTACATTCATTGCAGACAATCTTCTATGAATTTTCATTTCTTTACTAGTCATTTTTTCAATTTCCCTACTCATTATAACTTCCTTTATAATTGGGCTTCCTAAAGAACTTTTTCTTATGATAGAATTTATTGAATCTTCTTACCAGCTAATCTATATCTTCATCACTATTTGATGTTGATTCATCATTATTGGATATTTTAACAGAGTCTATAACCTTTTCCTTTTCCTTGTTATTATAGGTAGTAGAATTGAATGCTACATATTTTCTCTTAGGTTCATCTTCTTATTCTTTATTTACTTTCATCTCTTCTTCAAATATCATTAATTTTACAATGAGTTCTTTAAAAGGTAGTTTGATGATGTCATGTGATTCTCTAATGGAGATATAAGTTCATATCCATCTATCAGGTAAGCATATTATAATCCTCATAATTTTTTCTTTGGTCGTAATATCTCTTCCTAGAGAGATCATAGATTTCACTATATCATTAAACCTAAGATACATGTGAAAAATAGGCTCATCAAGATTCATTTTTAAGTTATAATATTTAATATTATATATAATAAGTTTCATTTCATTAACATTAGAAGTTCTTTCATGTTAAACAGACAAAGTATCCTAAATTTCATGGGTTGTTTTACATGCAGAAGTTTTGTCAAATTCATCATATTCTAAAAGTAAATTATAAGGAATTCATATAATTTCAATTATTTTTATAAGTAGTATTATTTGTATCGTCCCAAATGGTTTTATCAGTAGTAGGAATGTTATATTCATCTACAATTGAGGACCAAATCTCAAACCCCATACTTTTTATGTATATTTTCAATTTAATTTTTCATTGTGCATAATTGGTTTCATTAAATAATGGAGGTCTCTTGGTAGTATCACCTTCCAATATATTATCCATATATAGAGAAGAAATTATAGAATTTCTATTCTAGATAACTAAAACTTTATATCTAATAGAAATTTTAAGATATTTAAAACAAAACTAAAATCACAGTTGAAAAATATGTTAAATAGATTAATAATTTTAAAATTTTGAAAATGTGGATTTTAAACACTCCATTGATAAAAAATGTTGGTTGGAGTAGGACACTTAGGGGGGTAAATTGAGTTCCTATAAAAGATTCCGCTAAACAGATTTTCTTAAAAGATTCACCCAATTATTTTTAAAAAAATCAAGTTGATCAAGGTAATAAGATTATAATATATTTGTTGTTCAAAAATATTCTCAGAAGATTGATTAATTCTCAGTAGTATCAATATGAGATATTGATACAACTTTTGAAACTACTTTAATAAGGAAAAAAAGTTATAACTACTTTCCAAGACTAACTATCAAAGTAAAATATATTTTTCTAAAATATAAATTAAAAAAAAAAAGAAAGGATAAATAGAAACACACAATTAATAAATTAAGTTGTTCATTCTCAAACCGAGACCTAATACACTCCACTTTGTGATCACCTTCCACCAAGTAGTTTATACTAATAAAGATGATCCACACCCTAGATCGGGGTAAACAATGGTACACAAGACTATCCAGGTCACACGACCTCTTCTACTGTTCTTCGTGGGAATAAATTATTAGGTCACACAGGGACCTCTTACACACTTACTCATGGGAGTTAATAGATTTAGGAAGATATTAGTGGGAGGATATCTTGTATCCTTTAGTTTGATACTAGAGACAGTGTGGGTTTTAATATAGACACACACACTTCTTAAAAAATGTAAAAATGCACATGATAGAGAAAATAAGTATTAAATATGATTTAGAAGGCTTTGTGTGTCTTCATATGCAACTTTGGACTCTTTAGATGTAGTTGAGATGAAGTTTGAGTCCTCTTCTGGAAGTGCACACAAAAATAGTGGTGTATTCTGTCTTCTAGGTGAATTTATGGTTCTATAAGTATATTCTTCTTCTTCCATGAGATGATTATGTATTTTTTCAATTCTATGGGTAGATCAGTTGAGATTTACTCGTGTGTTCTTTATTGTGTTCTTGTGTTCATAGTCGTTTCATGGGAGTTTAGACCGTTCTTCAGTATGTCTCACTCTTTCTATTTCACTGAGTTTCATGATTTTGTTTTTCTTTTGGGGTGAATGTGTTGAAGCCAGCAGGAAGCATTATTTATAAACCTCATACCTTTCACTATCTGGTGACATGACTACAAAAAAACATTAATTATATCAATTCCATAAAAAGACTCAATTATTACCATTAAAAATAATATTTAAATTTAAATTGAAAAAGGTAAAAAGTAAGGAACAATGTAACAGTATCTCTTGAAACATT
The DNA here is from genome assembly GCA_963277665.1 of Viscum album. Taxonomy (NCBI): domain Eukaryota; kingdom Viridiplantae; phylum Streptophyta; class Magnoliopsida; order Santalales; family Viscaceae; genus Viscum; species Viscum album. The sequence goes on from OY728158.1 coordinate 467,198,750, forward strand.
ATCACTGGAAATTTTGTCTTCTCCTTTGACCTAGAGGGGTGAGACTTTCACAGTGCCACAGTTGCATTGAGATTAGGAACTAGTAGTAGAGATGTGGTGTCAAGATCATGGTGTCTCAGGTAATAGTTTCCAGTCCTTTGTTAATACTTTGAACAGTATGTTGGATATGGTAGCAAGGAACTCGTGTCATATACATTATGAATTATGAAACTGGTTATGGTGTCTGAGTTATGGTGTCTAAGTCACGGTGTCAGAGTCACGGTGTCTTGGTGGCAGTGTTAGTTTATGGTGTCAAGGTTATGGTGTCGGGGTTATGGTGTGAGGGACTTTACTAAAATTCAGAACTGATGGCAGACTTATGATTTCTCAGACTTATCCAAATACTTATAAGAATATCTTAATAAATAATATTCACATAATGAATTATAATTAATCATTAAAATAATAACACATTATAGAACAATATCAAACATAATTGACAAGATTTAAACATGATTTATAATATTTTGAATCTGGATATTTGGAATTTTATACCATGAGTTGTAAGAATTAAAGCATAAGGAAAACAAAAATAACTACACATGATTTGTGGTAGATTAAAAAAGGTTGACATGGTTTTATTTTTTATCAATAAAATATGATTAATACATGATGATTCAAACAATTATCATAATCTGTAAATGATGTTTCACTTCCTTGTATATATTTTTTTATCATTTATATTTGGAATCCCAATTAGGTGTTATCTCATGTACCACTCATATTTCCCTTATCCTCTTTGAAAAAAGTAATTTTTTTACTCCTCTTACAATGTAGCTTACCAATAAAGAATTTCAAAATATTAAATAGGTTTTCCATTATTTAAAAACTAAATATTTTAAATTCTAATACATATTATTTTTTGATAACCTTTATGTTTTATTGATGCTCAATTATTGAATACTCTTTTTAAATATAATTATCTTCAATGTTCATTCACTTCACCTTATTAGTAGTTTTATGTTGGTTTCAAGTATTTTCTATTTAATGTTTTTATTAAAAGTAATTCTTTTTAAATGTTTTTTATTTCATGTTTTTGAAAATTACTTACTTATGATAACAAGAACTTCATACTTTTCAATAAATATAAAATCATTTTCTAAAAATTTTATTTTGATTTTGGTCCCATTTTTCTCTTTATCTATAAATTAATTATTTTATTTTCTTGTTATTTTTCATAAACCACCCACTAAATATTCTTATTAAAAAATATTTTGGGGTATTTTTATGTTGGGTATCAATTTTTGGCATTATTCTGGTAAATTTTGTTGATACTATCTTGAAATTTTGTGAATCCCAGATTTCGTTCCCTGGTTTCTTTATGATATAATGGTTGATCTCATGTTGTGTACATATAAATGAAATTTTTATAGTAAAGGTCATATATCTCCCTCTAATTTAAGGTTATGGATTTATATATCATGGTATAAGTATGTTAAGAATGTATATTTTTTCACAACATTTTTCATGGCCATTAGGTCTGTTCGTAACTCGAAGTGTAAAAATCTTATTTTTTCACAATAGTAAGTGTAGACATTCTTCTTGGTTCATAACATGAAGTTCACACATTTTTTTCACAATTTTATAATTTCTACAAACAAATTTTTGTGGAAAATTTTATTATTATGATATCTTTTATGGTCATGGTTTATATCCATGTCATATAAAATGGTTATGCTATATGAATTATGTTAATAATCTCATTATTCCTCACTCTTGTGTCATGGTATCTATTTTTTAATATGAGATTATATGTCATTCTATCATGATTTAATGAAAAAAAGCATTGTCCCATGTTAATTTTATAAATTATTTTCTCACCTACCCATGTTATCTATAATTCTTATGATATGAAGCTTGTTGAAAAGTTGATAAGTGTTCCCTTAATAGGAATTTGAGGTAACCCGTTTTATTTATTTCCTTTACCGGGGTTATTTATATATATACAACTTGTTAGAAGTTAGGAAGCGAGTCAATAGGAGTTTGATTATGAATAAAATTTAACATGTTTAATAAAATAAGTTCCTTATGTAACTGGTACATAAATACAAAAATTCAAAGGTTTCTCTGAGTTGTGTGAGATTATTGTTATATGTAATACTAATGTGTAATTTATGAAAGTTAATCTTGGATTATATCACTTGGTATCAAAGGTAATTTTTAAAGGTATGTCTTTTTATCCCAAAATAGAACATTAAAGGTTTGGGGAACCTTAGTGCCAGCCATAATATTTCCCTTTCCTACAGTGTAAAGGGGTTATTAATTTAATTCTTAAAGAAAATATATCCACTACTCCTAAGGTAAATTCAGATATCATTGAATGAAAACATATAACATGACTTGGCCCAGGAGGTCCCACCTAGTCGGTGCTAAGCTGAGTTTTCCTTTCCATGCCCACCAATAATATCCATGTAGTGAGTAGAACTATTTAGTTATATAAAAAATATGAGATTCCTTACCATAACACGCTTGTACAAACAAACATATCTCTATAAAAACAACATTAATACATAATGTAAAACACTAGAATAATAACTTCTTGAGAGACCTCTAATATACCATAACTGATTATTATAATACATAACCATGTAATGTGAGAAAAAATACTACCCAATAGATAAAAAACTTGTCAAACCTAGCAAAAATATTGAAAACTGTCCTTAGATTACTACCACTATTTTAAACACAATCCTACTACAACAACTGCCAAGTGCCATGATGGACCACCCACACAATGTCCCATAGATCTTTATTTAATATCTTATCATCTTCATAAGACATGATACATCTTGGAAGATCACATATAGGGTTCATTATATACATACCACGTAGGAAACCCTGAAATCATGAAGAAGAAAATAATCAAAAGAAAGAGTCATCTCTAAACCATAACTGAGAGGGAACAAGAAAGGTAATTAGCATATTCTCTGAAAGGTTATACTCAAGTCCTAACATACATTTCCATAACACATTCATATAAAAAAAATTTATGTTCCCAATCTCTAATATCGAATTTCCATGAAACCAACATAGATATTCCCTCAAATGATGTTGGAGGAACCCTTCCATATGACTATTGGTGAAATAATGACTCTAGTGGAGGATCCAGATCTCATCCATGATCTATTGATGGGTGGGATACAAACTCCAAGGAGAGAGGATATAAATCCCATACTATGGGTGAAATACTAGCTCTATCTAATTCCTCATGTAGAATATTTTAGACCCATGATTGAATTGCTATAATTATAACTATCTAAGAAAATGTTAATACCAAAGGATGAAATACCAACTCCACTTTGAAATAATTAGGGATGAAAATCCATGTCTAACCAAACCATTCCCAGAAAAGGGGATGTAAAATGTGTTTCTTAAGGGTACACTGAGTGTTATCACAATCCATCCACCTATTTTTGGATTTCCACGAACCATAACATGAATTGGTCAACTACATGGCGTGTGGGTCTAGTAAAAAGACATGATTCAATGGGGATCATCACTCAAAATTTTATAAGACCTAGGTATTATCTGTCTGATTAGTACATGGGATATAGAATCATACTACATGATGTGTATTCAACCATGACATCCCTAGGTGTGTTATCTATATAAAAATTGAGTCAGGTCATCCAGGGTTACATGTACTGTTTGATCACTGTATGATTTTGAGATCTTTTTATCTTCAAAATACCATAAAAATATAAAATAATGGATTGCACAACATGGTTTCTCTCATGATACTAACTCTATAGTCAGTATATTTCTAGGCAGATAGCTTCTCCTACAAGTTTGGTATCTTCCTTCTCTCTTGTGTCAATCTTCATTGAAAATCCTATAATTTCATGTTGAATTTTATAAAAACATTTCTATAAGTCTTATTCTATCCACCATTAATTAGAAAAATGAAACATAATCCTCTCACATGTGATATCTTTTATCCCTCATTCCCCACATTAGGAAAACATGATCATATTATCCATCACCAATTACCCACCCTCATCCTTAAGCCACCACCATTAAGTAACCCATGAATCTAAACCCACAATAATAATCCATGGAACCAATGATTAACCATGTAATGAATTGGTTCCATGAAAATAGTTAAACCACTGGTTAAATGAACATTCGAGATGAATTGATATAGAATAAAGGGAGAAATATATAATAAACAAATTTTATAATCTAATGATGTTTTTATTTTCCTTATTGTGAATTAATTGGTTTAGTTACATGGTACATTACTAAAAAAGATTATAATCATCATTCGGAGAATTTCAATTATCAAATAATTGAAATTTGAAAAAATATATAAATTAACATGCTTGAAAATGGTTTCTCCAAGATTATATTATTCAGGGAGAGTCCACAAACACAATGAAATAAAAAAATGGGTATAAATCCACAACAAAATCCCAACATTAATAATGGATCAATATTTGGTGTATAATTCATCTATAAGAGATTTCGTTGACGAATATTCCACATTTATCGTTAATGTTTCATTCCAAAATCATCTATAAAAGTATTCAACACCATGGTTCTCCTACATATCTCTCTCAATTATCAAGGGTTGTGTAGCTAATGCTTTAGAATATTTATGTAGTATTTTATATAAGAAAATTATTTTCATAGTGATAATTAAGAAAATTCAATTAATTTAACAATTAACTTTTTTAGCCCTCACATGACTGTGAATCAACCAAAAACACAATTATAATGAAATATATGCATTTCCAAGGATAAAACCAATGTTCTAGAATAAATAATGATCTAGATTTCCTCATCTAGGTTTTGTTCGAATGAAAATCAATTATCTCTAGAATTATATATGTGTGGAAGTTATGATATTTAATATTTTTAATATATCAACATTGGGTAACATTATGCCTAAAACACCACATCAACTCTTTAGATAGGTTCAATAAATTACTAGAAATATCTAATTTTTAAAATCATTAGAACCTAACTCATTAAACTCTCACCACCTTTAAGAATATTTATCTCTAAAAAAAGTAACTTTGCGAACAATTAAGTGTATCAAGATCGGATTTTATTCTCCCAATCGTATAAGCTCTCTAGATTATTCTCATGATACTAGAGAACACACACAAGGGGAATCATCCACCCATGAATGATCTTCTTCTACTGATCTTTTATTGCTACATGGTATTTTAACATGGCAGCTTCATCTTTTATATCCAGCTCATGCTAGTCAATAATGTATAATGGATCATGTGAATACCTCATCAGTGGTGACACGTGGAAAATTTCATGAACGTAATCCTACTATGGAGGTAGATGTAGGTGTTATGAAACCTCACTATCCCTATGAAGAATTTAAAATGGGCCTATAATACTTGGATATAGTTTTCCAACCTAGAAAATATCTATAAATAATATTATGGTAAGCCCCTTAAGAATGCATGGCCTCCCACAAAAAACACCAATAGTATCAATAATCAATCCAAATAGTTCTTTTCATGGTTCTAAGATATTCCTACCCAATTCTACATGATTTTCACATTTTTGATCATTTATCAAACTAAAACTACGCACATATGTACTGATTCTCCCAACACTGAAAAGTATAGTGGTGACCTATATGGCCTCACATAATGTTCCTTGAATGGGGTAACACCAATAATATAGTAATAACAATTATTTTATGAAAAATATTCTATGAGTTAGTGATCCTCCCAACTTTATCCAAATTCCATCATGAAACCCACATCATATCCCCCAGGTCCAGAAATATTTTCTCATTGTGGTCATCTATTTGGGGTTGGAATTATTTTTCATATACAAACGAGTCTTTAAATACTATTTAATACCTATCCACATATAATAAATGAAGAAAGTTCCATAGTACAAGATAATCAGAAAGGGGGAAATATGGATTCATATGACCTCCTACACATTCAAGTTTCTCATGGTTTCCATATAACACAAATCTTTGATGGATTGGAGTGGTATGACTTAAGGAACTGATTTATTAACACCTATAAAGTGTCATGAACTCTCAACATAAATAAAAAAAATATCATGATATCCATGAATATATTGTCTTAATTCAATTCAAATGCCTCATGAAGCTAGGCCAAACCCCTTAGTACTTGTTTCCCAACCATCAACTTTTGATAGGTGATACATTAATAGATGAAATCTAAAACAATATTCTTCATCTTTAGATACAAAAACTGCCATTGATGGTCCCAGTACATCATTAACACTTTAGGATATACCCCTATGTGCTATGTATATGCAATAAATACAAACGAATTAATAGTTTATTTGTTGAAAATAGGTATGGTCATGGTTAAGGAAAAGGGATGTGTTGTAATATCAATAAAAATATATATAATTCTTGAATATATAATTATCAAAAAAAAATTGAAGAGAAAAAAGTGGTGAAGTGTTTATTTGGAGATTGTTTTGTCCTATTAATGATGGCTATGATAAGTTGTTTTGATCAAGATTAATAGATATTCCAGTCAGAATTGTAGAAAAAGAGGGGACTGGTCAAGTAGATGATGTTTAGAAGAAAATAAAAAGTAAATAAAAATGAGATGTATTATGAAAGAGTGAAAATAATAATACAATTATAGACACATCCATGGTTGAATGAATGTTTTCTTTAGATTTCTCAGTACGAGGATAGTTGCACCCTATTAAATAGATATGGTGAAGATTGAGAAAATGATGTGTTCATCCACACTCATAGTGTGGGTATTTTTGAGAATCTAAATTACCAATACACATTTTCATGGTCATGGGTAGTGCAAAATATTTACAAAACTTACACCACACTATAGGGTTGATGATGGGGAATTAGTTGATTTCCAGTCTGAAATGGAAAATTCAAATACGTCTAGGGATAAGTTCTTGGTCTAAAAAATTTATTTTTTTGAAAATATATAGTTCATGAAGGTCAACATGTTCTTGAACACACCCTTGGTTCAATACATAGTTTTTGTGATGTCTTCTTTTTCAAAATAAAGACATCCAAAATGAACGTGATGGTTTTCGAAAGAGTTCATTGTTGTCCAGAGGATTTATAAGACAAATTATGGAGAGGCAAGAGACCACACCCATGGTGGAAGTTCATAAGGACGAGTTGTTAAGTAGAAATCCAAAATATCTAGTATAAGGATGAAAATAACCTTTTTATATTCATTTTGATGTAAAAATTACAAAGTTTATTACACTATTCCATGCTAAAAGGTGTGTGAGGATATGACTCATGTAACTTGAGAGAAAAACTCTTGTGATGAAAAATATAGTTGTTTAAGGATTAAATAATCATGGGACATTTTTGTTCCATTGATAAAGTGTGATATGAAGGGAACTTGTATTATTATATAGGTGATTTAAACAATGATTAATTCATCTTGAAAATTATTATTTCCCAATTATAATGAATTATTTATGTTTATAGTTTTGATGGAAATTTATAGGGTATTTATAATGAGTTTTGGGTATTTTAAAATTCCTAAAAAATTGGTGGCAATTTTATATTTCTTGTCTCATGATCTCTCTATTTATTTGTGGGAGATTGAAATTTTTGGGTGGTAATTATATAGGGTTATGATTTGTGTATAGATTTTCACATCCAGAATAATATAGAGATAAAGGAGTGTCTATACAATATGGTCCATTTGTATAAGGAAAATAATATGGTTTATAGATGAGAGGATGAAAGATGTTTGGGAAGTATTGATGAAATTTCCTTATAATTATAAGGATATATTCTAGAGGCGATCACAAAAAGTCTTTAAAGAGAATCTTGTAGTCTCTAATGACAGTAATCTATACTAAGTGAACCATATATAAAAAATCATGTTGATAAATGGACCTATATAACCATAAACTATGTGGAGATCCAACCTTGTATTAGTAAGAAAATTGGATGGAATATGGATCCAACGTGAGGTAAGTGAGACTTGGGTGAGAGTGATTCAACCCATGATATTATAGGGGTAGTGATCATGGAAAGAAGAGACCTATCCTAAAACCCTCTATTATTAATTTTCAACAGTGTATTTTAGTGCATAAAAATTATCCTGGAAAACTCCTTGATATATCCTAGTGAGGGTGAACCACGTAAATTCTATCTATTCTATTTACTTCCAACATGTATTCCAAAATAATTTCAATAAAATTTAATAAATATGAAGCAATAAGGGTTGATTATGTGAAGAGTTTATTAGATCAAGTTAATCAATAGTGTAAATAGTGTGACCCTTAGTGTTAATTGATCAATATTCATATTGGAAAGTGAGATATTTAAGGAATTTTTTTAAAATGTTTCTAATTAAAATACCCTAATTCACTTCTTTATTAAGGTATGTCTCTTTTTTAGGTCCTATTAAGATAGAAAAATCTATATCAATGGGTGGTTCCCTTTTCTCTCTATAGTTTTTTTATTGATGTTTCAGTTTAATACAAGTTTGGTTATATTTATTATTATGTTAAAGTTGGATACTTTGATGATGAAGAATAAAAGGAAAATACTATTTCAGAAATAAATATTTTGGAACATTCTATAGAAAAAGATAGATCATTTTTAATGATACTTTAAATAAAAAAAGGTGGTATGAATGTGCTAGATAATGAGCCCATTTTCCCCTTTTAATGATTTAGTAGGAATGATCAATGAACCTTGAATAAGAAGTGATATTTACAATACCAATTATGAGGAAATCCTAATTAATCCAATAATTTAATATTCTTATTTATTAGAAGATATGGACCAGTAACTAAAGGAATTAATTTTTATACCAAAAGTGGGAAAAAGTATCTAAGAATCAAGATCAAAGTGTTGGAACTTTATTTATAAATAGGAGATGCGAAAAAAAATCCTTCTTGAAGTTGCAACCAATATCTTGGGAAAGAATTACTCATAAGATATTGAGATTATGATGATATCCAAAAAGGGGAATTACTCAATTAAGAGATTCTAAAATCAAAATAGGTTCAAAATGTGACTTGAAAATGATGAGTTGTATAGTCATTTGACATATGTGGTTGAGGAGTATAAAAGTATTCATTAATAGAAGGTATAAATCAATGTCATAATTCCTCAAATGAAATTTAAATTGAAGGTTCATGAGAACATGATAAGAAATAACATCCCATCCTTGGGATAAGATATGTCTAGTCGTAATACCCTTAAGGTATAATTATATAGTCAATTTGAAACAATTATTAAAAATATTCGATATTTGGAAGTGGAATTAGATTCATCCAAGAAACAATTAGATTATAGGTTAATTTTAATAATATTAATGATTTTTTTTTGTTATTTTTTCACCCTATGTGGATTACTATGAATTAATATAAAATTATTTCTTTTAAGAGGATAGATATGAAAATATTCTCATATCACAAAGATCATACTCAATAGAAAAATAAGGTTTTTTATATGACGGATGACTAATACGGTTTGATAATAAAGGAGAAATTAATATTCCCAATAAAATGGAAACTTGTGAAGTCTATAATAGTGGTCCTAATAATTACCCCGCAAGATGAACAAAATCAATAAAACTTTTAGAAGACATAGTACCATGTGTTACTTTTTTTGAATTCATGGAAACACTTTATGATTTTTTATTGAGGTATAGGGATATATAAAATACTATAAATCTAATGGAAAATATTAAAGACTAATTCACCAAAAAAATATAAGGAGTCGTGGATCCTTTCCTAATAATAATTATTATTATTTTGACCATGTTCTGGGTTAAATATTTAGGGAATATTTAGTAAGGATTGTATGAAAATATCATAACACAAACTTTGTGGAAAAATTTCCTTTGTGAAATATATTTCATATACATTTAGATGTAAAAACCCCATAATGAATTTTATGAAATGAAATTATAAATTTCATCCCCTAATCCTCATATATCCTATAAATATAAAAAAATTGTTTTGAAGTAATAGAATAGATCACTTTCATATGAAAAAAATCCCACGGAAATGGGGAATCCCAATGAAAGGTATGAATTGAAAAAAATGAATGTTATTTAATGTATTTTCATGGAATTAAGATGTTTTGGAGGAGTAAAGATTTTAATACCATGAGAAATGAAACCATTAGTCATGGAGCTCCCCAAGAATGAATATGTTTTGAGTTGGGTTGGGTGAAAAAAACAAACCCACATAAAATGGGGGTAGGTTTGATTCCATGAAATAAAGATAGATCTAATGATTTCCCCCAAAGTGAAGGGAAATTAAAAAATAGTTGTCTATAGTGTCTTATAATAGTCATAAACTTGTGTAAGATTGATGTAGTCCTCTCACCATGAGCATTATTATTTCTATCTATATGTACATTATTATTGAATTATGATAGAGATATGATTCATGGAGTGATCATTCTAGAAAATCACATGTGATGGGAGGTGAGATGGATATTTTATTTGGTCTCAAAACAATTATTTTCAATTAAGAATAAGAAAATATTTTAATAAGCAGCAACACATGAATTTCCAATTAATATTTTTTTTCTAACAAGTCGTTTGGAATCATATGATGTTTTTAGGAAACTAAAAGCTCCTTAATTGAGATATTTTCCCCCCAAGTGGAACAACAAAATTTAGATAAAATAATAATATTGAATACATAATGTCTTTGGAGGATTTATGAAAATAATTAAATAATATTATGCCTTGTCATTGGTTTTTAATGCTTTTGAGGAAAAAATAAATAGAGTTTAAGTGGTATCATTTGTTCAAATTATGTTTTTCTTGGGATAGGTGGAATGAACTACTTCATCATGTGGTATAATAATCACACTATATGTTCATTAATTATTATTTACCATTGGTTTTTTGTGAATATGTATTGGATACCACAAGTTGAGATATGATAAGTTCAATTTGAAAGATTATAATGATCATTAAATTGAATTCATGAGTGATATGTAAATACTTTTTGTTGTTTCAAAAGACTCTAATTTCCTTTTTCAGGACATGGATATGTAGTATTATAGGATTAATTGAAATATCATCTTCCATGTGGTAGATTCAATCAAATATTCTACTGAGAATTTTTATCTATGGTGGAATGAGAAATTCTAGTTTTGGGATATCTGACCATAAATTTATACAAATTGGGTACAAGTTTTTCGGTTTATATTTAATTGGATGTGAGAAAATTTTAATGTTAAATCATGAAGGTATTATGATCAGGGGATATGAAAATATATGAGGAAGTACACTCTATACACATTGGGGGATTTAATTCTCATAAGGATTCCCTCTTGGATGTGGAATGTGAAGACAGTGTTTCCTCCAATAAGGAGGATAGGGAAGAGAATTTCATTCCTAAAGTACAAAGGGGAAATTTTAGAAATACAATTTATATTTGAAATACCATTCATATTTCATTGAAAATAAGGGATAAAATATATCTTAAAAGGAATAATATATCTCCCAATGGGAGAATATTCCTAATTAGGAGTGAGTTTTTTGTTGTCACCAAAATCCAAATGGTGTACTATTAACAATATCAAAGGATTAATATTGGATTTGTTAACAATAAGGATGGTCATGGTTGGGGAAATGTTTTTTAGTTGAATATCAATAATGAAACATGGATTTTATGACAATAAAATTGTTGAAAACACATGTTAAATATCTCTAAGTAAGTGAAGTGGTACTTGATAGATTTATTTATCCCATTATTAATGGAAAAAGTGAGTTGTTTTCATCAATATTAATTTAGATTCATGTTTAAATTGGTGAGAAATATGTTATTGGTTATATGGAATAAGTCAAAAGAAAATAAGAAGTAAAGCGTTGTGGGTTATATTGTATAAGAGTGCAAGGAAGAATATAGTCATGAATATGTACATGGTGGAGTGCATATTGTGTAGATATTTCCCAATATAAGAAATGGAACACACCTGTAAGAATACATAGTAAATATGGATAAGATTAAAGGTATGGAAACACCCATAGAATATGTCATATTATGAATAACATGTTGTCTATGGGTGTTTGTATGGTTTTGGGTTCAAAAAAAAATCAACATATCATTCACCATATCATATAGTCAATCATAGTGAATTGGTGGATTTCTATTTCAAAATAGAGAATACTAATATGTAAATGGGGAAGGTCGTCACCTGAATATTTTATTATGGTGAAGACCGCCTTTGAAAAATGGGGATATCAAATATGGTCATTCTGGAATTTGTTGTAGGATGTGGTCATCAAGTGAAGAGTTAAGCTAAAATATGTAGATATAGGAAACCATGACCATGAAAGGAGTGGTCATGGTTGATCAGTGAATTATTTATAAAAATAATCTAGTAGATGATGTACCACACCCATAGTGCATGTTGTTTAAGGTAAATCAACCAAGGTTCTTGAACATGGATTTGTTGCAAGGTATGTTAAGTTGTGATGCATGTAGCTCAAGATAATCACCCAAGAGATGCATGAGATCATATGACCAGGACAAAAAAATTTGTAACCCAAAAAAATGGATTTTCATGGACAACACATGGTTTTTGAACCCATAAAACCACCTAGTAGTAACTGTGTTCCCCCTTGGTAGTAGGTTCACTTTTAGGTACATGATTTGGGAAAACCATGATACCCATGTAGGAAACTGTGCACGTAGGATTTTAAACCCCCAAAAAAATTAAAACAAAATGCTAAATACATGATATTAATCTCTAATAACCCTCACTAAAACCTGAAGTCATTCTAATAATTGTTATAGGTTCCAAGATAGATCCCAAATATTTAATAACCAAGTTATTATTGAATCGATGATCTTTTAACAAATCTACACCTATTTTTGGTATGTGATCTTTTCCTTTCCCTCTCTCTTATCTTTTTCTCATTTATTAGAAGTTATGTTGTCCTTATTTGGTGATGGATTAGATTGAAGTTAAGATATATCAAAATATTTTTGATCTTTATTCTAGGATTTGGTTTTATGTATTTTCCGTTGTCATGTTTTTTACCATTCCACTTCAATTGTAAATTTTCATTATCGAGTGTCCATCAATAATCTTTAGGTACGTGATCTAAATTAGAAATATTATATTCTATATTTAATTACTTATATCTAATTGTAAAATTTCAATTTCCAGGATTGGACAATTTCATTTGAATTTTATTTGATTAAAATAATTTTCAATGTGTTAATGATTTGGGATGAATTGTGGTAATTAAAATTGTACAACTTGTAATTCTTAAATTGATGGTGTAATGGTGTTATGGAATTGTCCAATTGGTGGGACTTATTAATTGATTTATTAATTTAATACTGATTTAGTTAATTAAAGTGATTTTTTAATTAGTCAATTAATATGGTTGTGAAATAATTGACAATTATAATTACGATATGTTTGGAAAAACCTTATTGGGTTAATGGGATATATGGTTTAAATGTTTTTAAATGGTTTAATGGTGATTAATCCATATTATTCAATGTGAATAATGTGTTGAAACATGATTTTTTTATAATTTAACTGGAATCCATTAAGTTAAATTAAAAAAATGGTTAATGTTTATTAACCTTGGTTAATGTTATATATTCTATATATGGGTGGTGGATTGATATATGAGCGTTGGACATGGAGTGATGCTAAAAGTACCCATATGTGATTGACTGATATAAAAGTGTGGGACACAAACTGAGGCTCCAAATAACCACATGTTATTGATTCATAAACAGGGTGTGAGATAGGGACTAATGCTCAAAATAATCATGAGGTCCTGTCCATGGTGTTCTATGCCCAAAATATTGGTATTGAACTACGGTTCCAATTAGACATTATTTATAAATATAAAATATAATAGATAATGGATAAATATTTAATAATTAATTTTTATTCTATATGTGATATCCCATAGGGATAGTCCAGACTCTGGAATAGACCTAAGTAGGTATTGATAGTATGGGTCTCATCATCAACACTTGGATTTATATGGTTAATTAAAGGATAATGAAATATGATAATTGTTTACATTATTTATTCTAATATATTATTTTATACAATTACATACATATTTATTTACTAGATATTTTTTATATGCTTTTTGTGGTGGCCTACTAACTTGTAATCACACCCTCATTAGGATACCTGATCAGTACCCGAATTGAATTCATGTTTGTATTACAGGATAAGGACAAGAGCCATATGCAAGATGATTGAGATGGTATGGATCATGGATGAGGGAATCGTACCTGGTGTCAAGACCCACTTAGAAGTTTCAGTGTGTCTTTTTTTTATTTTTCATTTAGACACCTAAAACATATATGGAATGACATATCTATAGTTTTGGTTTGGATATAGTATTATTATTCTAGATCATCAGGTATTTCTGGTTTCGTTTGGTTATGAAATTGTTCTGGTTGTTGGTTATTGTCAAGTATTTATTTCTTATTTATTTTCATTGTTATGTTACTTTGATAAATAGGTTTTAGTCTCCCCATGATGATATATTAGACCCATATTACTAGTCATATGCTTTTGTTATATAAGGAGGTGTTCATGAGATCATGTAATAGATGGGATTAGGGCACTAGTGTGTGGGACTGAGGTAGGTACATTTCAAACTCTTCATCAATCATAGAACCCTTTTGTTCCTCGATTAAATAATTATTTTAAGGTTATTAATAGAATTAAATTAGTGATTTAAATGTATATTAATTCATTCTACATAAGATTGTTTCCTTATGTCCACAAAGAAATTTTTGTTATGGTTATGAGGTGAATCATGGAGGATGATTATGAAGAGTTTTGGTCATTTTTAATGTCTCAACCTTGTTCTGAAATCCATCCATTTATTATCTCATGGTCTATCCATTTTTTTAAGTATGATTTTTTTTTTTTGAGGAAATACTAGAGGGAGATTATTTTTGTATACATTTTCACATCTAGAATAAAAGATAAAGGAGAGTATCCACTATATGATCCAGTAATAGAATGAGAAGATTATGGTTTCATACAGAGTGGTGGGAAGGTGATTAGAAACCATATAATACTTTTCCAAAGAAATATGATCTTTTTTATAGTATATTGCAACTTGTATGTGAAGAGAATCTAGTGGAATTCAATGGATGGAATCCATACCTAGTGAATTATCTACAATAAATGATTTTAATGAATGATCCTAAATGACTATAAAATCTATGTACATATTACCCTATTGTAGTGATAAAATTTGAAGGATGTTGATAGTAATCCAATAAAGGCATTGACTGTTGTGATGGTAGTGAGCCTTGGATAACATTGAGTCAACCCAGAACATTATAAGGTAGTGACCCCAGAAAAGGAGTTACCTAGCCAAAACCCATCCATTTATTAGTGTAGATAGTTTATTTTTGTATATTACACATCATTGTAGCATACCTATTAGAGTATCCTAGTAAGTTTGAACCATGTAAAATTTATGTGTCCTATTTACTACATATATAAAATCAAAATTGAGGTCAAGAAGCCTTAGTGAATATCAAGTAATAAGGGTTGATCAAGTGAAGAGGAAACTGGATCATTTCATTCAAAAGGGAAAAAAGTGAAACCCTTAAGGTTTACTGGTTAGGATATAAATAGGGATGTGAGCTTTTTAATATAATTTTTTAAATAGGTATTTAATGGAAACCCCATATTTACTCCCCCTAATGGGGTACATCTCATGTTAGAACCCTATGTGTACATAAGAGTATGGAACTATATTATAACCTCATATATATGTTTGACTAGTACCACCTTCTACCCTTAAAGGTGGTTGAAATTTTTCCACCATCCAAAAATACAATAGGGGTATATCCACAGAGTATCTAGCCATAAATTACCTAAAAATAATCATCACCATGTTTTTATTTCCTCATGATATGTAGAAGCATTGGAGTCCCAACCATCTATTGGAGGTATTATTCTCCTCCCTTATCCTCCAAGGATATCTATAATAATGTCAACTACACTAACACCCAACTAGAAACTAATAATGAAATTTCATTCTAAGATAATATAGCACAACATTACCCTTCCCAAAACTCTATACTAGATCAAAGGCATATCTGTGTAAGAACCCCATACATTACACCTATCTTGGATGTATATAACCCTCAATCAATATGTATATGAGACCCTTGTGGTCATAATAAACAATAACAATTCTCACCCATAAGTTACTTTAGCCGGGTCTTATGGGGACCACTATAGATTTCAACTCCATGTCATGGGTTCTATATTTCTACACATGGGTCTCTACTGTATAGACCAATATGTTATCATAACATACCTCTAAATCAGCATGCACCCAATCCCAACACTAAAGTAATTATAGAACACTATATAATCAACCACCTCTTCTATATACCATAAGATGAGAGTGCTAGTAAAACACCCCCAAAATTCCTCAAAGTAAATCAAGAAATTATTATTTTTAGATAAAATCCTTTCCCTTTCAGTTCAAGGTATTAATAGAGGTCACATTCCTTGGTTATAGTGAATGAATCTAAGGTAATATCCATATAACCTGAGGAAGATTTAAACCTCTGTCATGCTTTTGGGTATCACCCAACCTTTCACTAACTCGATCTTTTATGGGTCCACTATTACACCCTCTACTAAGATACTGATTCCCATATGGTGTAACTCTCAAATCTATAATTGAAACTTTGAGTTTTTTTCATATAGATGATGCTATTGAAGAACATCCAATATCATACTAAAATTATTCACATGCTCAGACATAAAGGCTAAGTAAATGAGGATTTCGTCAATATAAACCACAAAAAATATGTCTAGTAAATCCTAGATGATCTACTCCATGATTCCCATAAACACCATTGGGTATATTATCATGCCAATGGGAATCTTGGTTACTCGTAGTGACAAAAGTGAAATTAGAATTTCACATTCAGTATGTACTATTTACAAAATCACAGCTGATTATAACATGACTAGAGGTTGGACTTATAGAAATATTTGTCTACTTTATAATAATTGAATGGGTCATTAATTATTAGTATTGGATACATTATCTTAACAATTACCTTGTTCGGATAATTATAATATACAAACAACCATAGTCTCGCATTCACCTTCTTGGAGAATAACACTAGCGCTATAATGGGGGGACACACTAGGTCTAATAAACCAACTTTTGTAACTGTCCACTAACAAAACCATCTATTATTGAAGAGTTGTAGGAGAAATCTAGTATTCCATTAATGATGTTAGATCTATTCTTGGAATCATGTCAATATATTATTAAATATCTCATCAAGGAGGTAACCCAAGTTTGTTATAAGGAATGAAATATGGGTATAACTATACTATTGTAGAAAATTGAACACTTACAGAGTTTGTTTCACAAAGATTCAATCTCTCAATCTATTGAGGAATTGGTTTCCCTCTCCTTCACATGATCCTATCATACTCTAATTAAAATTCCTTCTCATTGAAAATGGAAAATCTCATCCCATATTCCTAGTTCTATTTCATCATCTAATGAAAACGACAAATCTAGTAATTGATGGTTGATAACCAATCCATACTAATAACGATTCCATAAAATCTCATTTAACCCCCAAAAGGATCTATACGATTTTTTCTTCACAAAGAACTAAGTCACAATATAGCGAAAAAATTGAGAAGACGGAATCCCCTACAATGGGAGTCTTTAGCCATAATGGTTGAGCTAGAGTCTCTTTTGGAACATAATGTTATCAGAAAAAATATAAGAATAGAAAATAATGGATCATTCTATTTTCTATAAAACCTATTTCTAGAGTATAGAAGACTTAGATAATTCCTTGAATAATGATATTATCCTCTAGTTTATATGCATCAACTACCTACAACTGACCACATCCTTTATTGATGGTTCTGTAATCCTAATGAAGACTAAAATGATATATTGGTGGTTTCATTGGATCATAACATCATCCACCTCATGCAACTCTCATAGTAAATCTACTATTTTTTTCTTCTGTATAGATCACCCCACTTAAACTGATTCATCTACCTTAGAAGCCCATTCTATTTCTATTTATCAATATCCACTGCATGGTTAGGAGAGTCATAAGTAATATGACATTTACCATTATAATAAAAAAATCAACTATCCATTTTTCTAATTGAATCAACTTTATAAATCATAGGTATTATACCCTCTAGTATTAAACTATATATACTGACACCTCGAGTGTTACAATGAAAATTCCCAATGTCATCCAATTACAACCAAAGTATATACTCCCATTTCATTGATATTGATACCACGTATCTATGAATACTCCACAAAAAATCTCACTTCCAATAAGGAACCATTCAAAAATTTGACATTAGTGGGGAATCAAAGTGGTGAAACACAAGCTGGATATCTCTATATAGACCATGATATTGATTCCATCACTCAAAAATATGCATCTAAACCCATTTATTGAGATTATTATATGAGGTATCTAATCTAAAATCTATACTCAATTATTGGAATAATAACATATTAAATCTCAAGAAGTGTTTGAATGTGCACTAACAATCGACTCACTAAGGAATGTTCCTTCTGAATTAGGAACTTTAATTCCATCTAGAGATGTGTCACTTCATCATGGGTACATATCATAAATATCCATAATCATCCTACTAATCCATGTTGAATAATTTTCATAAAAAACACTATCTGATATGAAGGGGTCATAATGGAAAATAATACTAAAACAATTATCTTTAAATGTTAATCTACCACCTATATGTCTCGATCACCCCAAATACAAAGCAGTCTCTAACTATGAAACATACAAAGAAGACTCATCAGACACATGTCATGGTCATGTACAGATAGAATGATATATTTCCTAGTTAGTGGTAAAACATCTTCATGTTCCCCTTGAGGAAATTATAGACCGTGTTCAATGACTGTAAGGACTTTTCATTATCCATTTAGAGGTAACACTTACTTAATAGTCCCCTAAACTGGGGAATCATCATTGATCTAATCCCCATCATGATCATATCCTATAAAAATATATAAGAGCCTATGTGGAGGCATCCTAATATAATAATGGTGTACAATGGTTAAAAGATGATATATTCTAGTGTAATCGATAAGGACGTGAAAACCAAAATTGATTATTATATCATGCATATGATTTTTTTCCCCTACTACTAGTTCCTCAATTTATCGAGCTGATAAGGGGATGTCAGAGTCAAAATAAATTGACCTATTGACCACCACACTTTCACTAGTTCCCTATCATGGAAGTAAAAAAGGATAGTTAAACACTATTTCACTAATTCCAAAACAAATACTCACACCCAATCAATCACAAAACTCCATTCTATGTATTCTTGGATCTAGTATCACTCTTACATGACCTAACCCATCAGGGCCTACTTAGCTGGTGGTATGATGTTGGTGCCACTCCATTCTCTACTCTAATGAGATAGGGTGTAGTGACTAGCATCATGTAAGAATATGACACATATTTGAGTCCATATCTTGATTCACTAATACGCGTGCATGCATATTTTCATACACACCAAAGTAATAGAGAAATTAGAAAAATATAATAATAAATTCATCCATAATTTCTAATATCCAAACTTTGAGTATAAAAAATAACCAGTGGATAGGAAAAAAATTAGGTCTAAAAACATAATGTATATCCAACCAAAAAAATGAGTGAAAACTATTCCCAACACAAAATCAACTATTTGGAAGAAATATTTCATCCATAACCACTAAGTGCCACAAATCACAACTAAAACTAAGTCCCCTGGATCTCTTTGGAATTTCTTGTCATCTGTATAAGACATGATATGTGAGGGTAGATCCCATGAAAAGGTGAGTATATACATACTAGAAATGAAACCCAAAAGTAAAAAATATGAAAAGCATAAAAATAATTATTTATGATGAAACTATAAGAATGAGAGGGGAAAAACCCCAAAAAACTCAAAGGGGATACTAAAGTCCTGTCATAAAAATCTCATCCTGAAAAACAAACTCTATGATCACAAATTTTGATCTATGAGCCTTAAGAAACCTATGTATTCATTCCCTTTTATATTGTTATAGGATCCATACCTCATGATTATTGGTGATAGAAAGAATCTATTATAGGATATTTATCTTGTTTTAACTGTATTGATGGGTGATAATACCAAGTCCATAGATAGCGGAACTTTTCACCATACTATGTGATAAATATCGACTATATCTTAATATGTATGTTTTGGACCCCAACCCATGTTTACAAGGGTGAACTGCTTAATGATCAAAAGAATCCCAGTACTAATGGGTGAAATAACTACTCAACCTAGGAATAATGATGGGGGGTCTATGTCTCACTGTACCATTCAATTCCATGGGGATGTACATGGACAATATTAGGGATACAGGATTTGTTATCCCAAATGGGAAACTTAAATTTGATCTACCTTTGATCATGGAATGAAAAATTAAACTACATGGTCCATAATTTCAGTAATACAGTGTGTTATGTCATGGATTGGCACTTGTTGTGTTCCACTTCACTATTAATTTATAACTTAGTAGTACATGGGGTATGGTCTTTGACAACATTAAATGTGTGTACCTAGATATTCTCGGACATGTTCTACATGTATGCTTTGAGTTAAGAAATTTAAGGCCACATGGTATGTAGACCTACCACACAAATTTGTTACATTTTTTTCTAACAAAAACCATATCCCAAGTAAAATCTATATTACATGGAATGTGTTCTTTCAAACTACATGTTGATTATTCATAAATTTTATAAAAAAACATCTTCCCCAAGATTTCTCTAAAACTTCTACCTTTTCACAATATCCACCAAAAATAAAATAACCACTTGTTTTCCATCATTAACAGTTTTCCATAAATCATATTTTCTCTATTTCTTATCATGAAAATGAATCTTCATCACCTCCCATGTCATATTAGTTTCCCTATATGCCCTGGATTCCCAAAAAAAATTCATGTAATCCTTATTTGATTACCCTTCATCATCATCAAACATCCACCATGTTATAACCTATAAATCTAAAATATTAACAATGATCTTTAGTACAAATTCTCAATCGTGAAATGATTTTCATATATGAAAATGGTCAAACCAATGATCAAAAGAAAATTGGTCATGAATATGTGTATAATAAAGAGAGAAATACAAAAAAATAGAATAGTGAGGATCCAATGATGTCCATTTTTGTATTTGAAACTTTTATATGAAGTGATTTCAAGATACATGATTACACAATATTTAAAAAATATTTTTTAAGAATGAAAATTATCAAATTTTTCAAACTAGAAAAATAAATAAATTAAAAGGATAGAAATGGTTTATTATAGATTATATTATTATGATCCAATTTATTATAATAATGATATCAAAAGATTATAAAAATAAAAAAAATCCTTACCATAGGAATGGAATGATCATTTGAGAAGAATGCTTCTTCTAGTGATGTCATTGAGGAATCTATTTTTTCATTGGTTCTTCAATTTAGGATCATCCATCAATTCATTCACCACTAAGTTTCTCCTTCATATCTCCATAAATTATCTAGGGTAGTTCGTATATACCTAAAGAATGTCTATAGAGTTTTTTAAATAGGAAAACCTCTAGTTTAGTGGTAATTAAAAAATTTAAATTAAATTATTTATTTCATTGTTTTTATTCTTCTCATGACTACACATCAACCTGATACTTGAGGTGAATGAATCATTTTTACACCTAAGGTAATTCCCATGGTCCATAATCAAGGGTGATCTCAATTTTCCTTCTAGAAAATCATTTAATGTATAAAACATTGTCTATTTATTTATGTGCACATTTGAGTTAACATATTTAATATTTTTAATATATTGATATTAGGGCCAAATGTTACTCAAAACATCATCTTAAATCATCTTTTAACTCTAAAAAATATTGTTAGAAATGTCAAATGGGCCAATTTAGAAAAAAATTGAATCATTAAAACATGCCACATACTTTTATTGTAAGTGAAGACCATAATTCACTCTCCAATGAGGTAATTTCACCACAACATAAAAACCCATAATTCTGGAAATTTTAGATCATGGGTGGAATAGTTATTCTCATGGGGATGTCAATTTATAGAATTATATGACACCAATTCCTTATAAAACACCAATAAACATCCCAAACACAAATGGGATACTTCCTAATTGAAATTGTTCATCAATCCCTCCTTGGGAAACCAGTCCACTAGGGAACTAATTGCCCTATTCCTAAGATTGATAAATGTTTCCTAAAAATTATCGTCTATATGAATACATGGTCCTTCGAAGTTAGGGTAGTTAAAAATTCTAAAGCTTGAGGGAATCTGGACATAACCCTCTAATAATATCCTTTATGATCAAGGAATTTGGGAACCTCTAACGAATTATTTAGTAAAACCTATGAATCAACTTACTTAATATTTGATGATTCTACAAAAACACTTTATGGAGACACCACATTTCCATTGAATTTATCCTATAACAATATAAAAATTCAAATGGATAGATTCTTATATTGCTCATGGAATCAAAAAAAATATAAATGGAATCTCTATGTTCCTTAACATGATCCTCCCCTAAAAACTATTATATGAGGTGTTTTTATTGAAAAAGACAATGAAAAAGCCTAATAAATCATATAAAATTGATTCTGTGGGCCTCATTAATAGAGATGGAGTGTTCTTAATATTTAATGGAATATTAAAAGGAACTTAAATATTCCATACCAGAATTGTATTATAGTTTCCAGGATATACTCATTATCTATCCTTATCTAATGATATAAATACCACATATTGATATTTGAAAATCAACTGTCCCCCTTATTCTGGTTAAACAGATCATATATCCTTTGATGAGGATAATATTTATCATGAATCAATTGGTTCAGTTTCTATTATTCCGCACATATCCTTGCAATATAATCTACCTTCTTTATGAACAAAACTAGATCCCAAAGGAGATACACTAGGTCAATTGAAGTCCTTTTACAAAAAAATCATTGATATGGATCCTAAAATCCTTCTCTCTATGGGTTCTATATGATAAGGAACCATTGAAATCAAAGAGGCACCCGGTTGAAACTCTATTCAAAACTCAAAATTACAAAAAGGGGAAGGTAAAAAACCACATCTATAAAGACAACAAAAAACATATCTAGATATTTAAGAAACATCAATTCATGAGCTTCTACTAATAACTCATATAACTAGAATAGAATAGTATTATCATTTCTTTCACCCATTCACTAATCATTCTCAAAAATAATTAACAGTCGTTGGACCTACACATTAGAAAATGTGATTCCT
Organism: Viscum album; assembly: GCA_963277665.1. Lineage (NCBI taxonomy): Eukaryota > Viridiplantae > Streptophyta > Magnoliopsida > Santalales > Viscaceae > Viscum > Viscum album. The sequence goes on from OY728158.1 coordinate 467,222,106, forward strand.
CTCCAAGAAGTTGAAAACTACATGCATATAATGTATCCAATGAATTTCAAGGATGACAGTGTTTCACATATTATATATTGGAACAAATCCCTCATTTATTTAGTTTTCACCATTATCAGTCTACACCCATGGAACATATCAAACAACCAATCCTAACCAACAAATATAATGGATAACACTAAGGGAACTGTAATTATCTCCACCTCATCACTTTTCTGAGAACCAAATTAAGTATGTAAAAAACGATTCCATGGCTCTAGAACCAAAAAAAAAGAAAAAAGATAAGGTAGATGATAAATTGATCATGACTAGAACAACCTTTATCCCTTTAGGTGTTGGAACCTATATAGGACGCATTTGTATGTGACCAAATCCTATGCTTAATTATTAATGGATTCTATGAAAATGGGATAATATTATTTTTAAGGATGAGAACCATCCTGAGGATTGTTACTCCACCTCTATACCCTCTTTGTAAATCATAAACCAGCTGACGTAGCTAGTAAGGGAATCTATTTTCATAGTGGATGATAATGGGAATGAATCCCCACACCATGATTGTAACACTATGATATTTTAGTTTATATTTTCTATTAATAAAATAATATGTTGAATAGATTCCTCCACACACAAATAAGATTTAAACTGAAACTTTGACACAATTTATTAAGTGAAAATTTTAATTATTAAATTTTATCATTATAATATAGTTATTAAGTTGGTGGATATAAATAGAGTCAGCTATATTATGTCACATATATAGAAAGAGAAAAAATTCCAATACTAATTCATTTATACAATTCAGTTACATTAACTAAATAACCAATGAAATCAATTTTCATTAAAAAAATATATTCTACAAATAATTGACTTTTTTAAACTATGAATTTTGATTTCATGAAACATAGAATATTATATTTATATCATAGAAAAATATATTATTTATTTGGATAATATTTAAATACTCATTTAATTAGTAACTAATAAGGAAATAATAACAAGAACAACTAATATTTTAAAAATTCATTTTCTTGTAAAGATAAGTTTTCATTATAATTTTTATTTCCATGTAAAAGTTAATTTACTATTTTTTCATTTTAATATTAATAAATAATATTCATTTTTAGATTTATCATTTTAGTATTATTTTGAGATTAATTTGGTTCTTTTATGAAATGATTCATTTTTTATTGAATAATAAAAAAACAATATTTTCACAAATATCATAACTTTGATGAATTTAAATAAAATAGTTGACTAATTTTGGTATATAATATATTTGATTTAATTTATAATTATTTAAATAATTTTTTAATTCATTCAATTGGTGTGATTTTGAAAAAAAAAATCTCTTTTTTTAATTACATGTGAACTTATTCACTTATTGTTATGATAATTTTTCATTATGAATCTTGCATTACTTATTTTAAAAATAGTTTTCTAAATGATTGATATCTTTAATTATTTTTTAGAATAAATGAATATTTTGTAATATTTTTTTAAAAACAAAATATCTCATTTTAAATGGAAACATTTTTTTGAAAATATATCATGAACCAATCCAGGTACCCTGGTAACTAGATAACTATGTCAGCCCTGATATATCCTGAAGGGAATTCCCTATCCACATGGGTCGATGACTATCAATAGACATCCTAAAACCTGGAAGGGGGAACATTTTTTTCCATTAACAATGTGGAAGTAAATGAAACAAGGCAATATATGTAACAAGAGAAACACCACTTGAAGTAATGTACCAGAAGTCAGATAAGGATTAAATCCAAAAGTGCTAAAACCCAAGTACCAAAACATTGAAAAATATCACAGGACCCTAAGGACACAAATCACTAAGTCCAAGGTTCAATAGTTGTATCCACCTGCAATGGATCATTTCCCCTTGTGAAAATATTAAATGAGATAATCTACAAACATTTGAAGGCACAAGTAGAGTTGTGAGAAAAAAATTCACATAGGGTCTCACCAAGGATTCCATAACATATTCCAATAAAAGATTAACCAAGTGAATACTATCAATTTTTAATTAATAGTTTTGGCATTTAAAAGCACATTTAAACAATCATGCTACACAATTTAAATTATGAAAAATACTTTAATAAAAGTCTTTACAAGTGATGGATTATTTATAAAATAATGGATTAAATAAAAAAAATTAAATCAGTTTATATAAATTCATAAGTCATGTAAAGTAGTTTACCGACATTATAATACATTTATATCTCAAATATAAAACTAGAGAGCACCATGGTCATCTTCCAAACATGTACAAAAATTATAGGATATAGGACTATAAACTCTATAATTGATCAGAAAAATATGTGTGTCTACACACATCCCTTTCACACTATCCAAAGGCGATTCATCCTCATCCCATCAGGGGTGTGACCTACTGCATTTATGTTATATAAATTTTATAATTGTAGAGGGTGTACAAATAACTCATAAACTACCTAAACCATGCTTGTTTCCTTACAAAAACAATTATTGAAAATTTATTTTATGCATGATTAAAGTACAATTAACTCCCATTCTTATATTTAAATAAAAAATTTCTATTTCAAACCAAAATAGGTTTTAATAAAAAAACATGCCTTTTTTACAAGATAAAACCATTGGTTTTCTTTAAAATCTTTTTAATCCATTTTCACAAGTTTGAAATAAATTCAAAACCAATTCCATTAAATTCAAAATTATATTACACAATCAAATTATTCAATTTAATTTATATAGTTTCCATTAAATCTAAAATTTAAATTAAACAAATTTAATCAACAAATTCCCATAAACACACCCTAATTCAATAGAATTGGTTTTTTCCCAAAATTTTGGCCAAAACCATTTCAAATCTCCCAATTCCCTAGAATTGCGTTTTATTAAATCAATTAAAAGAAATTTTGAGAAATGGAATTTAAATCAATAGTTGAAATAGATAATTTAATTCAAGATTAATCAATTTGGCCAAAAGGGATGGAATCACCCTCCTTTTTAATGAAACTCAACACTTGCAATGAAACCCTTCAATGATGACGAAAGAGTAGAAGACCTCAAAACTCAACCCAAAAATGAAATATAGCACTAAAAATCATAGACCAATCAATTTCAAGATGATATATTGATCCCCAAGGTGGATAAAAAAATAGACGATGAAAAAATGGGGAAATAATTACCCAGGAATTATCACCCCCAAATGTAACGACTATTGAATGCCTAATGAATGGACCTGGAAGGGTTGGAGGGATAAAAGATCACATGGGGAATGCCTTTGGTTGAGTTAAATGGAACATGAAAAGTAACAAAAGTGAGATATCATCCATTTTTTGATTTAAAACCCCCATTAAGGGTATTACACAACATGTGACCCCATTACACGTTATGAAATAGTTATGTTTCATAAATTTCAAAAAAAATGTGCCACTTTGAATGAAAAATTGTTCATTAAATAACTCATTAAATTTAATGCCTCATAATTTCTTGTAACATTTTATGGTGTGAATATTCTCACGGCTTGAACCTTATAAAAATAATCCCCCAGCAACCATTACACAGTGTGTAACCTAGCTACATAGCATGTAACCCTGTATCAACCTGAAAAAACACTCGGTTAAAGCGGAGAGTCCAAAAAATCAATTAATTCTCCATCATATGTATCCTCTCAATTACATATCAACCCTTATCGGATAACAAAAAGGAAAACATAGACATGTTTAAAGACATACCTATCATATCCTTAATGGGATGTTACAACCTCCCCACCATAAAACAATTATATCCATATAAAGCCTATGAAGAAGCATCCATGCCAAAGATATAAGGTTGTTACTCTCTCATTATTTCCTCATGTTCTCATATATCAAAACTTTTAGAACCATGTTGTAATAGTGCATGATCCAAAGGTATCATCCTCCCATGAAGTACCTTGGTTTTAAAATAAATTATTCTGACTGGCTACTAAGTCAAAGATAAAAAATGTTCAATCTCAAGATCACTCAAGATTAAGACATGAGATGGATCAAAAATATACTTTCTCAATAATGATACCTGGATTATGTTATGTATATACATTATCATCAATAGATGTGGTAAGTGATATGAAACTTTCCCAACCTGCTCGATAACCTCAAAACATCACACAAAATGAATAGAAAGATTCCCTTACCTCCCAAGATTTAGATGACCCAACTGGGGACAAACTTTCAAGAACACCTAGTCACCAACTAAAAACTGCAATTGTCTATGGTGAAGATAAGAATGAGACTTATGTCGCATATGTGTTGTCAACATTATCTAATGAAATTATTGAATCTTTTATATCATCTCTTTCACAAAACATGTTCACACCAAGGAACATTCACTAATCCCTGGCCAACACAACAAATATTTACAAGGAATTCCATATAAGGCCTCAAAATGAATCATTCTAATCATAGACTATAAACTAATGTTATAAGAAAACTAAACTAGTCCTAAATGATCATCCTAGGACTCACTAAAGTCAAAAACTTAAGTGCAATGAATATCATCAAGAATATTCATTGCCCTTTATATTTTTCCATCCAATTATGGATTCTAGGATATTATCAAACGTACTTGAGATCCTAGTGCCTCCTAAAGGACACTCCAAAAGAGATAAGTGAAGTGAGGATCCCTAGAAGACACTATAGTACATGGAAATCTGTGAAAAGGAAAAATATCTTTTATGTATAGATTTCCCAACTCCAGGTCTTTGGTTGTATCACAAATGGGTATAATGTGTACCAATTTAGTCATTATATTGATAAAAAATCATATCACGTTATTTCTTATCTAGGTAAAAGGAACCCAATCACAAATTCCATATATATCTCATCCCACTTCCATGTAGGGACTAGAAGTGGATAAAGTAAACCTTGTGGTTTCTGGTGCTCAGCTTTAACATGTTGGTATGTATAATAGCGGAAACAAACTCAACAATTTCACATATCATACCAAGACACCATAACTATCGTTGCATGTCATAGAACATCTTAGTGGTCCCTAGATTCAAAAACCATTTGGAATTATAAAAATCCCTAATCAAAACCTTCCTAATGACTAATGTCACAATGAAGAAATTCTGATAACACCTAACACCCTCTTTGAAGAATGACCATTGGGAAACAGTCTCTCAACCATAAATAGAGTCTATAAATCTATAGAATTCATTTTCAAGTTGTTAATCCTAAAGAATCATCTTGAGAAGTGAATATTATAACTAAATGCTGGCTAAAGAAACCTATTCCCTAAATTCCTAGACTTCAATATGCAATTGTGTAAAGAGGGACATCAAATTTCACTATTTCAAAGATTCTTTCACTGCCTGGGTCAGAAGTTTCCTACTCAAAGCATATGCAATGACATTCTATTTCCTCGAGGTATAGGTAATTTCAAAGATTAAAGATTGCAGGAACTCCACCCAATACCTCTAGTGAAGATTTAAATATTTTGGAAGAATATATAACTCAATATTTTGTAGTCCGAATACATAGTAAAACTTTCTCTATAAATATATTATTTCCAACTCTTATATGTTTGCCTTATAAATGTATGTTCAAGGTCACGGGTTGGATAATTCTTCTTGTTTTTTATAATCTTATAAGATCGATATGTAACTAAATGATTTCCCTATATAAGAATGTAGTCCAATCCTAAACTCGATGCATCACTGATGACCACATAACCCTTTTTTGGATTTTAGAAGAGTCAACACTGGTGCAGTGGTAAAAAGATGTTTCATCTAAAAAAATTCTAACATCTATAATTATAAGAAAACATCACTCACTTAAAATTTAGAGTAGTCATTATAGAATCCAACTATGATAATTCCTTCATGAACTAACGATAATATCTGGCTAAGCCCAAGAATATTTGGATCACAAAGACATTATGTGGTTACTCTAATGTGATAGCATCATTCACTTTCTCATGATCAATTGATATTCCTTATATGGACACCATGTTTCCTAATAATTTCACTTCCCAAATCCAATAATCACACTTCAAAGTATTTGAATGAAGTCATGGGTTTCTTAGTAGACTCATAACTATTCTTAGATGATGTTAATGATAATCCTTGTACTTCAAGTAAATGAGTATTTCATCCACAAAGACTACCATCAAGGAATATAGATTCTCTTGGAAAACACTTTTCATCAAAGCTATGAAATATTTAGGGGAATTTTTTAGACCAAATGAAATAACAAGGTAATCAAAATGGCCATACGTTCTCTGAAAGGCGGTTTTTGGAATGTTAGATTCTTTTATTATAAGATGATAGTATCCAAAATGAAGATAAATCTTTGAGAATCACTTATCCCCCTTTTAATTGATCAAATACATCATCAATATGTTGAAAAAAAATTTGTATTCTTTATTGTAACTTGGTTGAGTTTTTGATAATAAACATCTACACCAAGTGAGTTATCAGCTTTCTTACTAAAGAGAACCTGTACTGCCCAAGTTGACACACTTGGGAATATAAATCATTTCTTAAGAAGATATTCTAAATGGGACATCATCCCTTTCATTTTATCCAGTTCCATATGGTATGGTGTAATTGAAACTGGTTGAGTATTATTCATTAAGTCAATAGAGAACTCAACCTCCCTTACTAGTGGAAAACATGAGAAATTAGAAGGAAATAAGTTTGGAAAATTGATGACAACTGGAGAGCGATCACCTCTAAAAGATTATCACTCCAGATCAAAAGAAAATGATGATATTACCTTCCCTAAATCCAAATAAGATGGTTCCTTCCTCCTTGACCTTGGGTCCCATTATCTGTGAAAGATAGGAGACACACCACTAGGTGTAGTGATGTAGACCTATCAAAGATAATAATTAATCATGGATTTATTAGAATGGACTCAATTAATTTGGAAAATTACATCAAGAGGTTTCATATTGAGGAATAGAAAACTCTAAGCTATCTTGACATCAGATAGAAAGAAGACACAAGAAAGACTAAAATGACCTCGCAATCTCTTTATTCCAAGGGGTGTAGTAATATCAATTGCACAGAATAAAATCTCTATAGGAAAATTTAGTATATTAACAATAAAGGTTGAAATAAATGAATAAAATTCACCAATATCAAATAGAAAAGTCAGTCATGAAGAATTTATAGTAATGGTACCTCTCATAGTCACTAGAGTCTTATCCGCATCCTATGAAGACTCTTCCACTGTGTGAAAAAGTTTTATTCTGGATTTTTGTGGTTGGAACTCTTTTGTATATGAAGAATCTAATTTCCCCACGGTTTTAGGAGGAATTGATGGTCATTTTCCACCATACATAGTAGAAAATATATGAAGGAATCACTATAAGTGTCTTGAATGTCCACAGGAGAAACAATGTGTGTGTGACTCAGTGAGAACCCTCGTAGAATTTCCTATCATTCTACAATAATAAAATATCAAAGGACTTCCTCATGGCTCTATAAGAGGTATGTAATAACCCATCCATCAAAAACTATCATGAGAATCATCACTCTTCTGATTTAACTTTAATGAGCTCATGATACCATTGGTAGTAAACGGAACTCCATTTAACCCTATCTTTCCATCCAGGTCCATCTCAACAATCATTTCCCTATCAAACACATCAGGAAAAGTTTGAATCTTTAGCAACCTATCATGAGAAGGTATATCTGATCGAAATATCAACATGAACCATAAATCCTTCATACTCTCATTAGATACAATCTTTGGTGTGATGTTCATAAGTTCATCCAATCCATTTTAATACATAGTTAGGGATCTTTCGGTTACCTCAAGCTTGAAAAACTCTATAGCCTTGGCCAACACCATTTACTCTGGATATAACTAGTCAGTGATAAAAATCTTGAAGTATTTCCACTCTAATCCCCCATTTTTTTTACATAACCATCATTTTTCATCATCTCCTATTTGGTCCCTCTAACACAAATATATAACACTTCACCTTGATCCCATTTGGTGTTTCCAGGAACTCAAACAAATGAGCTATCCTGCCGAACCATTCCTCTGCATGTGAAGGATTAGTGGAGCCTTTGAAAACAGGTTGCTTATGGTGAAGGAACTATTGAGAATGATTTTTAAGAACATCCCCCTAATGATCCATAGATTGATCCTAGATGGGGACTCTATGTGGTGTTTTTCCTTGAGCATGGAGAATGCACATAATCACCACAACTCGATTTGAGCTTACTAGAGGATTTGATCGTTCTAGTTCATGAGAAGATTACTACTAGATCTAATTCACTCATCTTCTCAAAGGCATGAAGCTATACAACATTATCATAAAACAAAGAAGACATTACATAATGTTCAAACAGATCTACAAGGGAAACAAGATCTTGACCAATAAGACTAACAATATTTGCATTTCACTCTATCCAAATAAAAATAAGGAAAAACCATTAACTAATCCACATAAAGTATTCCCTTAACCATCCCTAGTAACATAAGGCTCATTATGGTTATATTTATCTAGGAACTCAATCGCAACTACCACCTATGTTCCAACAAGATTCCACAAATGCATATTGACTTCAAGACAAAAGATCAACTTGAACCAACCCTATGATACCATTTTTCAAAAACCAACCCAAGTACCCTGGTGAATGGATAACCATACCAAACCTACCATATCCTGATGGGAATTCTCGATCCCCATGGGTAATACAATAGTACCTTAGATCATATAAACTATAAGTGGAAATGATTTTTTCCACTAACAATGAGAAAGTAAAAGAAATAAGGCAGTATACATAATAAAAGAAAATCCTCCAGAATTAATGTACCATAAGTAAAATAAGAATTCAATCCCAAATTACTACAACCCAAGTACCAAAACTGGTAAATGAATCTTAGGTCCTAAAGTAAATATCTCACTATGTCCAAGGATCAAAAGCTAGATCCACCTCCAAGGGATCTTTTCCCCTTGCTCAAACCTGGAAGGATATTGTCAAAAAATACATGAAGTTACAAGTAGTGTGTAAGCTAAAAATCCCAGTAGGGTCTCAGAAAGGATTCCAAAATAGATCCCAATAATATATTAAACAAATGAATTCTTTCAATTTTAAATAAATAGGTTTGAAATTTCAAAGAATATTTAAACAAATTTTTTATACAATTTAAATGATGGAAACTACTTTAAGAAAAGGCTTTACAAGTGATCGAATCTTTCTAAAACAATGAATTAAATAAAATATTTATATAATATAGATTATATAAATTTATAAGGATTTTAAATTATTTTAGAGACATTGGAATACAATTATATCACAAATAAAGAACAAACGAACAACATGGTCATCTTCCAACTATGTCAAAAAGTTCTAGGCTATACAACTACACACTGTCTAATTGATGATAGAAATATGTGTATGCAGATGTCCCTTCGATACTGGCCAAAGGAGACTTTTCACCATCCCATTAGGTATGTGACCTTCAAGATTTATGTTTTAGAATTTTTTATAATCATAGAGTGTGTCTAAAAAAATCACAAGCTGCCTAAGGCTTACATGTTCTCTTACACAATAAATGATTTAAAAATTATTTTAAGACTACTTAAAATAAAATTAAATCCCATTCTTCCATTTAAATCTTAAATTCTATTTGAAACTAACATATTTTTTTAATCAAAAACATGATTTGATCAAGATAAAACCACTTAGTTTATATCAAAACTATTTAATCCATTTTTAAATGTTTGAAATAAATTCAAAAGAAATTCCATCAACATTATAATTAATTTACACAATAAAATTCAAAAGTTTTATTGAAATATTTTCCATCAAATCTATAATTTAAATTAAATAATTTAAATCATCTAATTCTCATAAACACACCCCAATTCCATGGAAGTGGTGGTTTTCTAAATTTTCATGCCAAAACCATTTCAAATCTCCCAATTAACTTGAAATGGATTTTATAATATAAATTGAAATAAAGATTGAGAAATTTAATTTAAATTACCAAAAAAAATAAATAAATCAATTCAATGTTAATCAATTTTTCAAATAAGACCAAATAACCAACATTTTTTCCAAAACTCAACACTAATAATGAAACCCATAAATGAGATTGAAAGTGTAGAATACCCCCAACACGTAACATATAAATTAGATACAACAAAACAGAGCACAGATGCATCAATTTCATGATGTTCTATTGAACCATAGGGAGGATAAAAAAATAGAAGAAGAAAAATGTGGAAACTCTTACTCGATAGTTTTCACTTACAACACAACAAATATCAAAATCTAAACGAATTGACTCCAAAGGGTGGGAGGTATCCAAGATCATCTAGGGAAGGACTTTGTTTGAGAGAAATGAAACTATAAAATAACAAAAATGGAGAGATGAGTTTTTATTATTGTATAAATACAATAGTAAGGGTATTATGTGATGTGTATCCCCATTACATATTGTGAAATAATCAAGATTCATAACTGCGGAAAAATGTGTCAATTTGAATGAAAAATTATTCATTAAATAACTCGTGATAAGAAAAGTATAATCACATCATGTAACCATTGATGGTGTGAATATTCTCACGGAATGAACCTTCTCACGGTATTCCTGCACCATACTTTACATGGTGTGTAACCTAGTTACACGGTATATAACCCTCCTAATGACTGTAGAAACACCCAATTAAAGATTAGAGTCCAACAAATCTATGAATTCACCATCTCAGGTATCCTAACAATTCCTTCTCAACTGTACCTAGTCAAAAAAAAGGAAAAAAAGACATGTTTCAGGACATACCTGTCAGGTCAGTAGCATGATATTAAAAAATATATTTTAAATTCATGTATTATTAATAAATAATTCTTACATGTTTTTATATATTCATAAAGAATGTTATTAAAAAAATATTTAAATTATAAAATATGTATTTTAAAAACCATTTTTATGTTAAATGGTTGTATTTTAAAAAAAATATCAAAGTCATAGTATTTTATTTTAAATAAAAACATTGCTAATGATTTTTTATGAATTTTAATAAAATGGAAATTTCTTCTTGTTTAGAAAAGTTACATGTCTAGTTAAATTTAAATGGGTTTTCACTTGAATGTAAAAATAATTTAATATTTCTTACATAAAATTTAAAATATGTCCATATGATACCATCCACCTTCTTTTAACATATAACTTATTAATTATTTTATGAGTGTCCTCATGAAACGTATCACTTTTCCATGGGTTAACAAAATGATGTTTGAAATATGAATTTTTTCACGTTCAATTGATTAAAATAGTTATGGATGATTATTATGTGATGGTCCAGGTCATATATATCCCTCCAATACATTGTCTAAGTGTTTTTATCTCAATAGATAATGAATTTTTGAATGAGTATATTGGTTGTTATCTTTACCCACAATGATAGTGTGTGAGTTCAGTTATGATTTCCTAGGCATAAAAAAACATGTGTGTTGGTGTGTTTTTTGGTTTTATATGCTCAAAAAAACAAATTATGAGTTAAAATATGGGTATCTATCCTCATATGAATTGTACAAGACTGTACATGTGGTTACCTATACTCATAAATATTGTGATAGAGTATATTTGGGGTTAGCTATAGTCATAGAATCTATGGGTGTGTGAATTCTCAATTAAACATGCTAATAAGGACAGTGTTTGGGTGTATTTTGTTAGTTATTCTTATAGATGCTATGTGTGAGTATCCTTGAGGTTATCTATTTATACAAAGAAAATGTGTTCTTATCACTTGAGAGTTTTGTTAATTCTACTATGGATAATAAAGTTAATAATTTATAAAGGGAATGAAATTAAAATAACTATATACACAAATTAGTAGTATAATATTTGAAAGTCTTGAGTTTTATCATATGATGAATGTTTTGAGGAAAATAGTAATTTAATAATAATGATTAAAAAAATATGAATTAATAAATAAGTCTAAAAAATTGAGCATGGGGAGTTGAGGGAGAGAAGGGTAAAACAATCAAAATAACATAACAAATATTTAATTTCTAGTGAAAATTAAGAATAAATTTTATGTTAATGGTTTATTAATTTTTTAATTAGAATATGTATAAGGTATCCCCTTGGTTTTGGTGATTACTCTACCACTTTATAACATCCCTTTTCTAAAGTTTATATACTTCAATCAAATAAAAACCCATTTTTAATAAAAATAACAATTACTCACCAATTGTAATAATGAAAGATTAATTCTAGATTCACATTATATAACACTTGTTTAATTGAAACAGAATGGTAATTCATAAAAAATAAAATATTTAAGGGAATAAAAGAATTGTTATGTGAATAAAAAATATGAAATAATCGTAAAACAAAAAAATACATTAGAAAAATTCCTATTTTATTATATGTTCAAGAGAAAAAAATCACCCTAAAACTATATCCATGATAGGTTGAGAAAATAGAAAAATTCTTACAAATATTAGTGAATATGACCTAGTGAAAAGTTATACAACAGTAAAACACATTTTCCCAAGCTCTGATCTCCATTCTTGTTTTATAGAAGTATTATCTTCTCATATATGTAGGCATAAATGCAACCTATATACATATTTAATTCTTAAAATTAGGATAATAATTGCATAATATTAAAAATTGAGGTTCTCCTAGTAATTAAATATTGTTATTGGTAAAAACAAATATTAATAATTGGAAGATTATGTTTTCCTGTCAACCAGGATTATGATTTGAATTTAATATTAGTTTCATAAATATTTAGGCTGACCTCCTATATTTATTTTATCTACGATTATTATAAGGGAATTAAATTTTCAATATTCACAGTGTGAATGAAATAGTTATACCATGAATCTTTACTTCCCATCCCGGTTTTCTTTATTTTGACTCCAACATGTATTTAAAATAGTGAATTCATACCAAGAACATCTCACAATATGAGTAGGACTTACATGATAAGAATTTGGATCATATAAAATTATTTTTTAAACAATTATCTTTTATTGTCTCCATCTAAAATATAAATAAAACAATAAAATCCTGGTGAATTATAATCATATTAATTCTAAATAAAATTTATTTTATATTAAATGCATGAAATCATGGTATCAAATCCCCCAAAAATTTATCTCATGATTTCCATTAAAATAGAAATATAAAAATACTACAACGTATATCCAATATACCAATATTTAAATTAAATTTCAACAGAATTAAGTAAATAAATAGGGAATTAATTTTTCTAGAATCAAATAGTAATATTTCATAAATTCCTCATTTCTCAAATAAAAAATTTAAATAATGCATTATACATTTTCTTTTTTAAATTAACCATTCCTCTTCTCCCTTGAATTCATATTTCTTAATCCATTATCATTGTGAATGCCAATTTTAATTTAACTATCTTTAAAATATATTTCACTCATAACTCAAGGTATAAATGTAAATAGATTTTCTATCATATCTAGAATCATGTTCTATACTACAGGATGGAATTTTGTCTACATTCTCCACCAGTTGGAGATAAAAATAACAATTAATCTTGAGTTCTTCACCATCAGTATCAAGTGACTCTAAGAATTTAGGATAGGTTGGTAATTTTTTAAAAAATAAATAAAGATAAAAAATTATATTAAACTCAAAACTGCATTCCATGAAAATCCAAAAAAAAGATCAATGAAAATACTTCCTTTGGAAATGAAATCTCACATTTAAATATGGGATAAAATCATTTAATAACAATGAATAAATAAAACTCTTCATTTTTTCCCAATTTTCTTTTTTCCTTTTTGATTATTTAAAATTATTCATAATTTATTTTTTTGTAAAATTATCACACACACTACCCAACATCCAATGATATCCTCATGAAATTAATCATGATATACATAAACACCCATCAATCAAGAAATAATGAATCTTATATTTTCTAATATATTACTCTTTTTTGTGAGTGTGTACAATAAATTAATGTAATTGTGACCATGAACCTTTTCCCAAATTATCAATAAAACACCCCCACACATGTTCATTTTAGTATCCACATCCCTTACAACACAGATCAATATCTTCCAAACTCATCTATTTGATAATCACGAAAAATACTCAGAGTGGGGTAAGAAATGATAAGACATTCTTGTAATGTGGCTCTCCCCCAAAAAAGTCTATTCATTTATTTTTTGAGATTAATTTGGTTTCAATGTAAAAGTATGTATTATGATAAGGGGTTAAAAAAATCTCTCAATCATAGTAAATGTAAATTTTTAGAGTAAAATATTGAACAAGATACAAAGAATTCTCTAGACGAAATAATTACCAAGTATCTCAAGAAGTATGATTAATAAATTATTATAAATACTAGGTTAAGAAATTTTTTCAAGAAATAGAAAATGTAATCGTGAAAATTACATATGGAAATGAATACTAAATATCCAATTTACAAATATTTCAAATATTCAAAACAGGGAGATTTTAACAAAAAAACATTTAAATAAATTAACTAGTCTCCATAGATCATGATTCATAAAATCAATACTCACATGTTAATATTTAATTTTTCATTCCCTCATTTTTTATTTAATTTACTACCAAATGAATTTAGAACATGGAGTTGTGGTTAAGTAGTTTTGGTCTCCATTATCATAATGTAAAGAAAAAAATCAATGTGTGGAGCATGACTTTCCAATTAAAAACTCAAAATTAGAATTTAGGCATGTGAAAAAAATTAATAAATTTATAACTTATACTACCCTTTTTCTTTAAGTTATTAATTTTTCAGCTATAGATACTAATTATTCTAATCCATGTGCTTAAATGTGCCTTTAATATATACCTATAAAATCAAACAACCCATTATAGCACAATCTACATTAATTAATGTTCACAATAGTAATGGGAATTTAAAATAATTTACTAATATAAAATCAATTCCAATTAAATTAATAAAACTAATTCATAGAAAAAAATAAACCAACTTGGGTTTCCTCATAGTGGTTTATCATTTTTGTTGTCATATAGCTATAACTTTTCCTTATTTAGAATATGGGACTATGAGGAAAAACTATCCTTATTGGTTTTACCCAATTATAAAATAGGAGTCCATATGGAATAGATCTTCTTCTCCTTTTTTCCGTATATTCCCACTTCATTATAAATACATCCCCAAAGACTAAAGTGAATGTTGATTGGATTTACACACATGATTCAACTCCTCTTGTGTGTCTACTATTGTATATTGGTCGTCATATTATTTAATAATAGATTAGTTTTTAGCATTCATAATTTCAACATCCTCTTATTGAACTTATTTTTATTTCTTCTCATGATTGAATTTTTCATTGTCAGTATAGATTTAAGTAGGTTTTCACTCTTCTTAATCATGTTTTCCCTATATATACTTAAAAAATTCCTTTATAAATGTGGAATTTCCCATCTCCAATACTTTTCCTGGTTTTTCTCTAGCTTCGTCATCCATTTCTACCAGTTTTTATTTAATTGGGTTGGACTTGGGAAATCTTTTATGAGTAGGTATTATGTGGATATCCAAATATATTTTTTATGGAATTTTAGGGAGGTCCAATCTAGAAAAAAACATCACTTTTACATTGGATTTTTATTCTTCTTCATGGAAGTAAGTAGTGAGTGTGTCTTCAAAATAAATAAATGTAACATCCAGAAATATTCTTTCCTTATGTTTCATTTCAAACTATATAAATATATTAAACATATCCAGAGTTAATACTTCATCGTTGTTTTTATCCTTTGGTTCTCTAAATGATTTCTTAGCTTCCTCTTCCATTCTCTCTAGATTTTTAAAAATTTAATTGAAAAAAAAATCCAGTCTATAGAGATTTTGATCATAATCTATCTTGTACGGTTGCAATCCATGATTATCATAACTATTTTTATATTTTCTCATGGTTATTTTTTGTGATATAGATACATCACTTGAATTTAAAAAAATCATGCTTATTCAATAAGAAATTTTTTAAAGCCATTATAATAAAAAATTTCCAAGTTATACCAATGATAAAAAAAATTGAAAAATCAAATTCTATGCTAAAATTAATAAATTAGAAATTTTAGAACAAAATTTTTATTGTTTATAAAATTAAAATAATATCCAATATTATTATATAAAATCATATAAAAAATTTGGTACCACATTAGTGAGTAATTAATTTAGTTAGGGATACTGAATTTAATAATTTATAAAGAGAAAATAATTGTAGTTACTAAATATATAATTAAGTATTATAGTATTTTAATTTCCTGATGTTGATCCAGTGAGGATCGGTTTAGAGATAAAAATATTTTAATATTAATAAATTAAATTAATTATGAATGTAGAAATATATCTAAAATAACACCATTTATAGTTAACGGAGAGAGGTATAATATGATCAAAATAGAATAATAATAAACATTCACATTCATGTACTAATTTATTTTAGGAAAATTATTCACTCTTTTTTATCAGAATTAGTTCTAAGAAATCCCCTTGGTCTTACTAATCATTACCCCTCTCACTAAATTCCCTTTTCAAATGGTCATGGGCTTCAATTAGTTATAAAGTGAGGTAACCAAATATAATTTTTAAACATAGAAAAGTTTCACTTTCAGTGGTCATGTAGAAATAGGAATTCGAGTTTCACATATTGACTACTCGTTTAGTTGACACATGATGGTCGTGTACAAAAATAAAATAGATAATGGAATATAATAATTGAAATACGAATACCCAATTTTAAAAAATCATAAAATAAAAAATTACCTTAATAAAATTCCCCTTTGATTAAATGTTCTATATTAAATAAATCACCCCTTGTTATATCCATGAGAGGGTGAGAAAATATGAAAAATAAAACCCTAATGAAATTGATGGATATGTCCCTGTGAAGGATGCTATACTGGTGAAACACATTGGGCCATGATCTTCTATCCATACTTTTTTAATAGAAGAATGATCCTCTCTTATTAATAGGAATAAATATAGTCCTTATACTTATTTAATTCCATAAATGAGTATTTTAATTGTATCCAAGTATATCTTGGGGTTCCTTAGGTCATTAAATGTGGGTCCATGTTAAAAACATCAAAAAATAGAATATAGAATTTTCCCATTTCTCAGGTTCATTGTATGAATATAATATTAAAATTGTGAATCTTTGGGCTAACCCTCTAGAATATTTTTCCCTAGTACTTTTCTATAGTAATGAAATTATAAACTTTATTTATGTGCAAATAAAAGTGAGGTTGTGAATATTTTCTACATTATCCCATTTTATTTTATTTTTGTTTCCATCTCGCATTTTAAGTCATGAATCCATGCAATAAATTACTCATGATGTGATTAGTCTTTTCATGACATGAATCTTGATCATCTAAAAAAATTAATATTTTATCTTTAATTTTCACCTAACACATTATAATATAACAATAAAAACATGAGATACAATAATAATTATAATTCCAAATTCAATAAATTTTAAATTAAAAATTCAATGCATGAAATCAGAATATCATGCATGGCCATAATTTTGAATTGATAGGTTCACACATTTATGTTTTCTATGTGGTATGTGACATTTCAATATGATATACCTATGTTAATATATATTTCTCATGATTATCATCTTATTATTTAACACTCTTTTTTCATGGTATTTCTCATCACTTATAATTACATGTCATACTATTTTCCCTTATTAACTACTATTATTATTAATGGTTGTTTTTAATAATATATTTATCTCATGATCATGTTTTCTTATATTCTTTTGATATAACTCTTAATGAAATTTTGAAAAATTTCCCATACTAAAAATTTTATATCACCCTTTTCTTATGCTTCCAATACCCATGTTATGTTGATGTGTGTACCCTATGATATTTCATAAAGGGTATCATGTTTGGTGTCATTATGGAGATATGTTAGGAGTGATATTTTTATGACACTAATCTAAAATAAAATAAACCATTTGATTCCTAGGGTTATGATATTATTTATTGGATTATATGTCTGACTAATGAAAAAATGTGAAATATTTGAATATTTGTTTTGAGTCATCTCACTTGGCTTCGAATCTAGTAGTAAAATGAAAATTTTTAGCACTAAATTTAATATTATGGGTATAGTAAAATTCTATTGATATAAAATATTAGTTTAGTTATTTTGGAAATATTTTTAGAAATTCTTTGACATGGGGATGTGATATCATTTATAAATCACCAAGGATGTGTATATCTATAATAAAAATGATTAAATTTTAGTGAAGTGTAAATTTTGTGGTTTTATAGAAATCCAATCCATATATAGATAGAAAAAATTTCAGTAATTCTCTCGCATAGATGAACCATGGGATAATAACTCTGAAATATTTTTCTTAAGAATTTACTCTATATTTAATCAATTCAAAAAAGTATTCTTTAACTCCTCCTCTAGTTTAGAACAATCAGGGGATATTATTTGGTTGTTCATATATTATCTTTATAAAATATTATGATTGATTTGAATATATTTAGTTTTAGGAACCTAATATTAATTAGACAATGAATAGCCAATATATGAACCTTAAAATTTTTATGTTAGGGTATAAATGAAAATTTTAAATTATACATTTTAATTTATTAGTTTTCATTTTTATAATATCACCAAATTAAGTAATCTAGTTTTTAACATTCCATTATTAAATTAATTTTTTGATTAATAATATAGGTATTTAATAATAGTTGTTATGGGAATAAAGAAAATTATTTAAATGAGTTATTGAAAGGAAAAAAAGTTGGGGCTCACTATCTTATAGTTATACTCACAAAACTATCACTTCTTATGATTAATAACACGACTAATTTTAAACATAAAAATAATCTAACAATGGTAAATAAGTTCTATATATATGTTTATAAGATAAATACCATACGAAAAGAATATTAAACATTACACCTATCAAAAATATGGGAAGAAGCATGGGGGAAATCATGTCTAATATACTGGTTAGTGCATCAATTATGGAATATAAGGCCATCATAAAAATGAATTTAATAGGGATTTAAAGTGTTAATTAAATTTAATTTATAGTGTTAAATATAATCCTATGAAAAATTAAACATTTCAAATATCTATTTATATTTATTAATTTTGAAAAAAAGGTCACCAAAATAAGTGTTAACTATGAAAACCATCATCAATAACCTCCTTCTCCAAGGGAATAAGGGAAATCCTATGAAATGACTACCACCAAAGTAGATTATGATAATTAATTCACAATTATTCTCCATTCAATATTGGATTTTTTTAAATTGGACTCTAATTTTATCCTTGTCATTATATCTAGGTTGTTTTCTATTAGCATAAACTCAACATTCAAATTAATTTAACATGGGATAAAACCTATAGTTGTAGGATTATTACATCCCATTTTCATTTATTTAGGAATGTACTTCATGAAAATAATATTATTCTACCTTTATAGAAACCTAATGCAATTTATTTATTAATTATCTCTCTCAATATTTATCCCATATCAATTACCATAATAAAGAAGTAAAATTTCATATATTAAACCAAGTTATGATCATATATCAGCGAAATGATATACATACACTCCTTATCATGATTACATCTACTATATAGAACACAATACAAGATCATGAGATTCATTTCCTAGTCTTAACTAAGTCATTGAGTATGATATATCATCGAAAATTTTATCATGATCCCTTACTATAAAAAGAATATCATCCTCTATTTTAATTGTTGAGAGAAATTGAAATTATGAGGTGAAATTTATTTATGGGTTATAATATGAAACCCCAAGGTTTTAGTACGTATTTTATGTTTATAAAATACTATTTAAATAAGGTTTTTTCACATGATATAACAAACAAAAATACCACAACACATTTTCTTAGGTGAAAATTCTAAATAATAAATTGTGATTATTATAAAGTAATTATTAAATTAATGGATATAAATAAATATAGAAACATTATCAAATATACATATATATATATACATAAAATCATTATCCAAAACAATTCATTGATAAAATTAATTTTATCTAAATAACTAATTAAATCTTTTAGGGCATAAAAATATCTTTTTCTACAAATTGTATTTTAAGATGCTATGAATTTTGATTTCAATAAACTATAATATTATTGTTAAATAGTGAAAAAAAAATATTATTGGTATTTATAACATATTAATCCTAATTTAATGATTAATTGATAAGGAATTAAGAATAATAACTATTAATTTCCAAAAATTTCATTTAACTATAAATTTAACCTTTCATTTTATTTTATATTTGTAGGTAAAGGTTAAATTACTAAATAATATAATTAAAACTTGAAAAAATGAACTTTATTTTATGATTAATCATGTCAATAATAAATTAAGAACATTTTTTTGGGATTTTTATGAAATTATTAATTTGTAGGTGGATAATGAAAAATAACGTTTTTACAAATACTATGAGTTTTATGATATTATTAGGATATAAAAATAATAATCATTTTAAATATTAATTTTAAAAAATATGAATTATATATATATAATTATAAATTTAAAAATATAATTTTTAATAAAAACCCTTTATTATACTATTTAAAATTTAAAATTCATTTTTTCTATAGAATATTTTTATCTTAAAATTTTATTTTATAAAAATCAATATTTATCACATTTATAAATTTAATATTATGAAATTATTTTTATATTTAAATTCATAATATTCAAATTACCTAATCAGTGGGATATTGTTTTTATTTATAAAAAATTTGTTACCAAGGATATAAAATAAGTTACTACGATAAAAGAAAATTTTGGTAAAATATAAAACTATAGTGAAATGGGTTATATAACTCAAAAATAGTTTATAAATGAGTATTTTGGAGGTGAATATACCCAAAATAATCCTCTCAACGTTATTTTCTAATTGTTAAGGCATTATCCTTGAATACTGACTTGTCCTTTTATATTATTACAAAAAACACAACTCTCCTTATGTAGAAAAGGAGTCTTCTACCACCTGTTATATATACACTCTCAAAGTTTAATTCCTATAGAAACTCATAATTTTTTACTTCCATTGGATCCCTATCCAATATTTTGTAGCCACATAATCCTTCTAAAATCCAAAAATACTTTACTATTAGGAGGTATTCAAAGAGATGGTTCGAATTCTCAGTATAAGTATTAATCAGGTCATAAGTTTTTTATTTGATGTATTTATCCTACAAATATTTTTTATCTATTATAATATAATAAAATATATGTTATTAATATATAAAAATGTTATTAAGTTAATTTAATAACCATTATCTACTATTCCCACTTTTTATAGAAGAAAATGAGAACATCATTCATGTATACATGTGGACTACCACCTCAATAAAGTAATCTATATTTTGTACAAACCCGTATTATATGTATTGATATAAAATGGTATTTAATAAATAAATATGATATTTATAAAATGGATATTATTCTAAAAATATTTAAACAATTATACCATTTATGATTCTATGGAAAATTAAGACATTATCTGTGTGTATGTTATGATTACATCCTATATGAAATGGTGTATTTCATTTTTTTTACCACAAATGTGGATGGTTATAATGATTTTTATAATGAATTCAAAAAAAATTATGAAATTTTTATTGATTTGTATGGGTTATAATAATATTTAATATATTACATAACATACTATAAAAATTGTTAAAATGGATGGAATATTTTTTTACTTATTTCCAACATCAAGAATCCTGACTAATGGATGGAGATTAAAATTGACTCTTTATTGAACTGAAGAAACAATCATTCATAAAAAAATCATACATAAAACAATCATGAAAAAAATAATCAAAATCCCTAACATTCAATGTCGAAACAATCAAAATATCTAACATCTAATGCTGAAATTAACCTATAACATGAAAATAAATGTTAAATAAATGGTTTTAATTGATTAACATATAGGTTAATAGATGTTAATATGGATCTTAAATAGGTTTTTAATATATTTAGGTTTCTTATAAAATAAGTCAGTGCACTATCGTCGATGTCATGGGTAATGGTAATATGTTGTCATTTCACTTTCATTTATTTGAGACATATGTCGTATTCATTACTAGTTTTATATTGTGTGGTGTATATACTTTGTTATATTTTTTTCAACATACATTTATAATTTTTAATGGATTTACAAATAAATAACATGTTATTTATTTTAATGCCTTTTGATTGAATATATGTCAATATAATAAAGGTTCTCCTCATCTTAAGATCACTTCATTGATATATTCTTCATATTTTTAATTTCATGATATTTTCTAAAGAGTAATATATTTTATGGGATTCAAGATATGAAAAACAAATCTTAAACAGAAAAAAAATTATTATTATTTAAATTTGACTGTTAAAAAATAGCCATTAAATTAGCTTGAATAAATTCTATTAACCACGTTATGATATATATATATAATGTCCCTAATCATTTAAAATTTATTAATTAAATACTTTTAAATAAGATATTTATTTTTAGTAAATTCATTTCATTCTAAAAAAATTTGTTTCTTCAAAAACTGGTTTTTTATATTTTTATGAGTAAATATGATAATTATTTTTTAAAAATATTATAAAATTTATTTGGAAAAATTATTTTCATTTATGAGTTCATCGTGTCAAAATTATATTAGGAATAAGTTTTTAGAATATTCATAAAATATCTATTTTCAATGAATATTGAAAAATATTGATCTTTATTGAAAACCTTATTTTATTTTGTAGTATTTACGAAGTAAAACACTATTTTGGTTTAGTTTTAAAATTTAATTAGTTATTTTTTAAACTGATTTTGGTTTTTAAAATGTATATTGTACTTTAATTTAGTATAAAAACATTTTATATTATCAATGTTCATTTTTCTGAAAAACTATTTTTAATTGTGTTTTATAGGATTTATTTTAAATTAATTTCTAAGATTTTTTTTTCAACATTGAAAAATGGATTACGTATTTGGAAGAAGTGGGCCAATATATGGAATATAGGTCCCTTTTATTTTTGGTTAATATGAATATTAACCAAAATAATTATTATGGACACAATAATGGTTAAAAGAGGGGTTAAAACCAACCAAAAAAGGTAAAAATGTAAGACCCTGGAATTCTAAAGTACAACTTTGTATTCAGTAATGTTTATTACACCCAACACCATGTGTGTGAGAGAATATAAATTCCAAAAAAAATTAAATCTATTTACTACTTTAAATAAAAATCACTATATTTTATGGCATTCAATGCATGAAATATTGAGTTAGCGTATGTCACACACCACATATTCATTCAATAGCTTACATTACATGAAATATCGATTTTTACTGACAAATAATACAATATAAATGTTTAATGTTTAATATAATAAGAAATAAAATGGATATTAAACTAGTAGTTATGAATATAATTAACTAACTTATAATAATATATGGTTTAAAAAACTTTAAAATGAACTAATTTTATACAAATTAATTACAAATGAATATAATAACCAATTGAATATAAGATATATTATTTTTATAAAAAAATTATTTTTATACTCACAAGGATGTTTTATCTTAATAAATTATATTAATTACAATTATAATGTGATATTAATGTAATATATATATATATATATATATATTATTAAAAATAAAAAAAATTTATTCATCCAAAAGATTTTATAGACATAACATAAGAACAAACTCAACATTACTTATAAAATTTGATATTTTTATTAAGTCACTTTTATCTCATATAATGGAGAACCTATTTTAAATCCAATTTTTGGAACTTTTATAAATATTATATTTCAAAATAAACATAATCATTGAAATCTAAACATAAAAAATTTGGTTTGTTAAATATTTGGTATTTTTCTGTTAAGTTTCATTTTTAATGAGTAGTGAAAAATACTGAATTTTAGTTCCAAACTGCATTTTCATCAAATTTATTTATATGGTTAAATCATATATTAAAATAGTTTTAATGTTTAATTAGATAATAATTTTCCCAATTAATCCAATTCAGTTCATTGGAATGAATTTCAATTTTAAATTGACTAAAAAAACATAGCATACTTTCAGACGTTTTTAATTTAAAAACCTGTATTGTCATCCTGCATAAGAGATTAAATATAAATTAATTTATACCACCTATTTGAATGTAATTATGAAAATTTATTTCAATAATTGGAATCATAAAAATATATAATTTATAATAAGGGAAACATAGTTTTTGACCAAAAATATTAGTGAATGTAATTAAAATTAATTACAATGATTAATGTAAAATTAAGCTTAATATGGGACTAAATCTTAATCTTAAGTGTCTAAATAACCTTGAAACTTATAAAAAATACATTATGAGGATATATATAGAACCAATCCCCAATTTTATCAAAATGGGACCACTATGGGAGGCAATATCAATGTGAAAAGCGTGGATGAGATTCCTTTGACAAAATATTACAAGAGTGACACTACTTCTCCACTAGAAAACACCTCCCCTCATTCCACTTACTCACACCTCTCATTAAACATTGAATAAACTATTATATTCTTAAATATCTCCCCAAAATCCCTACCTTAATCCTATAATCCTCCCCTTTGGCATCAATCAATCCAAGGAATCATTTTGGTAGAAACCAAAGAATTTATCTGATTAAGAGGTAATTACTTTTCTTAAGATCCTCTGTTTTATTTCCATTCTCCAACGCCAAAAATATTATTATTATATTATTTTATAAAAAAATATCCTAAATATTTTTTTATTTTTTTATTATAAGGGTTCTACATATACTTACACATAGTTCTATCTAATGGGTAATGAGCATATTGTTTCTGTGTACGGTGAATTATTGCCTCACGAAATGATGATTGTTCATTTTTCCATTAACACCTCTCATGGTGGACATTATGATGAAAAATATATTTATAAATGTTATATATTATATTGTGTATTTATTTATTCTTCTATAATTCTTTTATAACACGTACTCTTATACATTCCATTTTTTATAAATACGATAACATCGTTTGTGGAAATGTGGACTATCGTCTCCACAAAGGGATGCGATTCATTAAAACTATACAAGGAATGTATAAAAGATGGTTTAAATTAAAAATATGTTACATGAAAAAAAATCTTTATGTTATTCATGACATAATTACATTTCTATAAATTATATATATATATATATATATCATTTTATTTATTACTTTTTCACACACACTTAAAAATTAATAACGTCGTTCGTGGACATGTGGACTACCGCCTCCTCGACATGATGTGATTCCTTTTACACAAGAATAATTTTATATATTATTACATATTATTAAATAGTATTGTATTTGTGATGTAATTATCTTTCTAGGATGATATTTTTCTACATAACTTCTTTCTGTAACTATCATTGAAAAATGAGAAAGTTACTTATGCGTATGTAAAACATATCCTCTCCATGATTGTAACATTCATTAATTTTTAATAAACATATTAAATTACTGGTTTTAAAAGTATAATTGATGTATAAATATAATAATTAAGTCATTATTATTATTCTGTATATGTTACATAATGACCCCTTTGACCATAGTTGACCTACCAAATTTGTTCTTGACACATTAACTGAATTTGGTCAAAACACTCGACAAAAACGTAATTGATTACGTAATTATACATAAAATGGTAATAAGTGAAATAAAAGTAATGATAAAACTAAAAAATTCTAAATAACTTAGATGATTAATATTATAATTTTATATAATAATTTAAGGGGTTTTCACCTGAATGGAAATGTGAGGTAAGATAATTCATCTCAATTTACATTTCACTGAGACTTATTTGTTGTTATGAACCTAGTTTCGTTAATATGGTGTATGTACTACCTTTTTACATGATATATCATGAATATCCATACTCACATGATATTATAAAGTTCATTTAATTTTATTCCTTCATGAGTATTATGATTCAAAATGTTTCAAAGTGTTATGGGATACTTTTTAATGTTTAAAGATAATTTCCCTAAAAATGATGATAATGATTATCTTTGAAATCTCACTTCCTTTTGTGATTGTTAACTTTATATTAGAAACAATCACTATATTTTAATAATTTTAAATTTTTAATCACCTTGAATATCTAGATTCTCCACAGTAGACATTATTATGGCCTAAAACGTATATCATTTCACACACGGTGTTCACTTTTACAATTATTTCATTAAATGGGAAATTATTGATAAATATATATCTCTTATTCAATACAGATATATTTTTATAATGAATATTGTTTATAAAATTTATGAGTAATTATTTTTACATGTAATACATGGGTTGGGTACCATTTAAGGAAATCCCTGTGGGTTGGGGACTGGTGAATAAAATCCCCTTGATGCATCGGTTTTATCATGGGATGAATTAGTTGAACAAATTATAGTAGTTTAAATGGCCTTGAGAATTTCACGATAATAATGGTTCCATATACCTAGTAAACATGGAATATAATAATTAATAATTTCCATCATTTAGCCTCTATTATTTTTCATCCATGAGATCCTGTGTTGATATTTCTATAGATACATTTTATTTACATTTAAATGGTTCAATGGCATGTGTTTCAGTTTCTTACCTTGGCATATTTATTTTTCCTGCTCTAGATATTTTAAATGTCATATTACCTTTTTTTATTTTTTATGAACTCCCTTATTATGTTGATGATTACATGGTATGTGTGTTTAGTCATTTACCATCTCATAATTATTATTCTCATTGATTCATTATTTATTTCACTATACTTTATCCTTAATGATCATTTGAGCTCACCCTTATTTTGTTTCCTTTCCCCAATAATCCAAGAAGTGTACTATGAAATATATTAAGGGATATACTAGATGTAACAATTTTATCCTCGAAGTAATTTTGAAAAAAAATATTTTGTAATTAGTGTGTTAATTTGAAATAAAAGACTAATGTGTTTATCTAGTTTACTGAGGATACTAAACACTCAGTCATTTAAGATTTGGTTCCTTCTAATCATGCCAATGTAATTGTTATTAAACACTTGATTTGTAATTTCTATGGTTGGTTCACTATAGTTGGTATCATAGGATGTTTAGTAGAAACGTTGGGAACTAGATTTAGGAAAACATTGATTTGAGAACATAGCCCTGAGGTTGAATTTCAGGATATGTATAGAAAACCGTTAAAAATATTTTTTTATATAGATTGTGTGGTTTTTCTAGAAATAAATCCTTGTCTTCATACTAAAAGTGGATGTTGTTCTGGAAAAAATATTCCTATGAGTAACAAATCCGATAAGGGGTGTCAGGCCTAACTCAATGTAACCTCGTACACAACAACGAGCCATACTGTGAACCAGTTTTGACACTCCCATGGGATATGCTTAGAATAATTTAAATTTTATTTACAAACCACTATGAATTATTTTGACAATTAATAACCTTGGTTTAAATGATTTTGTTTCATATTGGAAATAATTTTTCATTGTTTATAATTCATAGAAATGATATTATGGATAAACATTAGGCCAAGGAAGGGACTGTGTTAAAATAAAATAGATAATTTATTTATATGTTGAGGTTGTATTGAAAACCATAGTTAAATGGATATTTAGTTATTAACCTAATTTCAAGGATTTCCATAATAGTTATATTGGAAGTTATATTAATATGTTTTTAAAAAAACAGATCATGTAAGTCAGGTGACAACCAATCAAATTTGGCAAGGTTACAGGTCCTGGACCCATGATTTAAGAAAGATAAGGGTTTCACTCCAACCAATGACCTACTCGATGTCTTGGTTAAAATTTCATTGTATTTAGTTTAAAAAATTGACAAATATATATTAATGATAAAAAAAAAATTTTTATTTTAGGTTTATAGATTAATGTCTTAACAGTATTTGTTTAAGAGAATAGTTAGAGACAAATATTTAGACTTTCCACTCTTTTATGGGCCTTAAGATCCTTTAGAAACATATTTTAATGCTTCAACCATCAAAATTAATTTTTGGATGAATTATAAAATCAATAAAATAAAAACCAATGGATGAAAATATGTTTAAAAATATATATCAAGTAAGTAAATTTCCTTATATCTTAATTCAGTAAATGAATTTTCCAGCATTAGGAAAATGATTTAAAAAATAATATCCTAATACCTTAATTTTTGTTCAACTAATGGTTTCTAAATCATCAATGATTCATGGATTTGAGTTCCTAAACATTCATTTTATCATTCACCTATTTGTGATTGATGACCTCAATCACTCCCTATAAATAATTACATATTTCCTCCAAGTACATATCTATACATGCCACTAATGTTCTCCTACTTAGATACCTAGTTATATGTTAATCCACATGACCATTGTACTTCACATTCTCTCTTATTTAGATATTTTTTCATGAACCCTTCTCATGATATGGGAATTCAATGTAAGAAATATCGAACAATCTATTAAAATGATCGAGTTTAAATTATGAGGACTAAATTTAATTATGGTGGGGAGAGTGTAACACCCTGAAATTATAAAGTACAACTTTGTATTCAATAGTTTCTATGACACCAAATTCCGAGCGTGTGAGGGAGTATAATATCCCAATAATTTATAATATATTTACTATTTTGAATAAATTCAATATATTTTATAGATTGAAACACACACAACATTGACTTATAATACATTGCATGACACAACAATTTTCTTCAATAGATTACATTACACACAAGATCGAGTTTTATATAGCAATAATATATTATTTAAAAATTATCATATAATATAATAAGATGTCAACTAGCTGTTAAATTAGAGGTTATGAATAGGATTAACTAACTTATGAAAATATATGGCTTCCATAAATTTAATATGAATTAATTAGATTCAAATTAATTATAAATGAATATAATAACCAATTTAAAATAAGAGTATTATTTTTAGAGAAAACTATTCTTATGCTCATAATGTTTTTTATCCTAATAAATTAAATTAATTATAATTAACGAGTGATATTAATGTAAGTAATATATTACGTATTCAATAATATATTTTTGATATTCAACCAAAATATTCTATAGAAATAACATAAGAAATAACTAAATATTATACAAAAAATACGATATTTTTATTAAGTGACTTTAAAAAACTTTTAATGGAGAACCTGTTTTAAATACAATTTTTGAACTTTTATAAATATTTTATGTCAAAAAATACATTATCATTGAAATTGAAACATAAAAAAATTAGTGAATTTTTATTATTTTTCAATTATGTTTTTTTAATAAATAGTAAAAAATACATCATTTATGGCCTGAAGGCCTTCAATTTTTATTGATTTTTGTTAATCGCCATTTCAAGGGATAAGGGGGAACCCTTACAAGTCTTGGAGGCTTATGTGACATTAGATTACCCATATGTCTTAGGAAATCAACTAAAACAAGGAAACATGTAACTACACCTCCATAGAAAATGACATTATTTCAGATTTCCACCTTCACATGGTTGGTCGGCTAGCTATCCTATATAGATCTTCACATGCCTGATACCGATGGTAATGACATAACCTCTCAATATTCCATGTCTAGTTAGCTCTTCTCTGCCACTTCAATTATTGTAATTTGGAAAAAAATGGATTCCATATTTGGAATAAGCATCATTTATGATATCTAATATGGTCAGCATAGTTTTTTACAGAAAATACTAGTGAATGAAATTCAAATTAATTATAATTATTAATGTAAAATTATGCTTAATAAGGGATTAATCTTTAATATTAAGGGCCTAAATTCCCTAGACACTTTTCCAAAATCCATTGGGTGGCCATATTTTTACCCTATCCCTAATTTTGTCAATATTTGACCATTATTGGAGCCACTTGCAAAGTGAAAAATGTCTATGTAATTCCTTTGTCAAAATATTACAAGAGTGTCACTTCTCCTCCAATATAAAAAGTCCTCATCTCTTCCCACTTCCTCACACCTCTGAAGTCACTTTTTCTTGACCAAGATCTTCCCAAATAGATCCCCAACCCCCCCCCCCCCCCATAATCCTATAATCCTCCCCTTGGGAATAAATCTATCTAATGATTCCTTTTTGTATAAACCAAAAGAATTTACCCTGTTAAGAGGAAATATATTTCCTTAAGATCTTTAGATTTATTTCCATTATAGAACCCCCAAAAGTATTGTATTCTATTATTTTATAAAAACAACAATATCAAAAATATATGAGGATGTTGTTATGATAATCTTTATACCTAAACTTACACACACTTCCATATAATGGGTAACTACCATTCTATTTTAGGGTACATAGAACTACTGCCTCACAAAATGAAGGTTGTTAATTTTTCGTTTACCACCTCTATTGGTGGTCATTTTGATGGAAACTATTTTTATATATTTTATATATGAAATTTATTACATATTTATTATTTTTTAATTAATTTATAACATATAACATTATAATTTCCATTTTGTATAAATATGATAACATCATTTGTGGAAGTGTGGACTACCGCCTCCTTAAAGCAATTCTATTTTTTCACACTATACATAGAACGTATAAAGGATGGTTTAAAATAAAAAAATTAAATAAAATGATATTAAAGAAAAATTTTACTTTCTATAAATAATATATATATATATATATCTTATTCTCTTTATTACTTTTTTACACACACTTAATAGGTGATAACATTGTTCACGGACATGTGGACTACCACCTCCTCGACATGATTTGATTCATTTTACATCACAATATTTCTATATATAAGTATATATTATTAAATAATATTTTATTTATGATATTTTTATCACACTATAAAGATATTATTCTACTTACCTTTTTTCTATAACAATCATTTAAAAATGATAATGTTACTCATGCGTACGTATGGCCTATTGTACCTACGATTGTAACATGGATTCATTTTTCATTAAAATATTTAATTATTGGTTTTGAAAGTATAATTTATGTAGAAATATAATAATTATTTCATTAGTATTATTCTAGAGATTTTATATATTGACCACTTTTCCCATATTTTACCTACCAACATTTTTTACACATAAACATACTTCTGTAAAAACACATGACATAAAGGTAATTTATTAAGAAGTTGTATATAACATGGTAATAAGTGAAATAAAAGTGATGATAAACATTTAAAAGGTTATAAAGAAAGTATAAAATTAAAATAATTTTATTATACAATAAGTTAAGGTATGTTCATCTGAAAGGAAATGCAAGGTAAGGGATTTTTTCTCAATTTACATTCCATTGCAACGTCTGTATAATTATGCACCTAGATTACTTTATATGGTGTATATAATTCCTCTTTACAAGATATATAATCAATATAAGTATTATCATGAAATTTTAAATTTCATTTAATTTTATTATGTCATAATCCCTGTGATTTAAAATGTTTCAAATTTGTATGGGACACTTCAGAATCATTAATGGTTATTTTCATCAAAAAATGTTCTTAATGATTATCATTTAAATCTAACTTCTTTTTGTGAGTGTTAACTTTATCTTCAAAAAAATAACTTTTTGTGATCAATTTTCATTTTAAATTACCTTGAATATCCATATTCTCATACGAGGTATATTTTTATTGACTAAACCATATATCATTTTACATACATTGTTCACATTGATATTTATTT
This sequence comes from Viscum album, assembly GCA_963277665.1. Classification (NCBI taxonomy): domain Eukaryota; kingdom Viridiplantae; phylum Streptophyta; class Magnoliopsida; order Santalales; family Viscaceae; genus Viscum; species Viscum album. The sequence continues at coordinate 467,253,834 of OY728158.1, forward strand.
GATTAACTGGGGAATTATTGATAAATCTATATATCCTATTCAATATGGATACATTTTGATAAGGAACATTATTTATTCAATATATGAGGAATGCATTGGACATGAAATAAATAGATTTGGGAATGTTTAAGGAAATCCCTATAACTTGGGGAATAGTTAATGAAATATCTTTCATTCATCAGTAGTCTCATGGGAAAACTTAGTTGCCCAAATTAGAGTGTTTTAAATTTCATTGAAAAGATCTTGGCGGGAATGGTTCCCTATACCTGGGAAACATGGAGTCCAATAAATAAGAGTTCCCCTAATTTATCTTATGTTATTATCCATCCATGAGATCTTGAGTCAATATATTTATGGATACATATAATTTTTAGTTCAATGGTTAAATTTTATGTGTTTTAGTTTCTTATCTTTCTATATTTATTTCTCATTATCTAGATATTTGAAATGTTTTATTACCTTACCATATTGTTTATGTATATCCTTCTTAGTTTTTGGATAACATGGTATGTCAGTTTATTTATTTACCATTCTATAATTATTTTTTTCTTTTTTCTTTTTTTCTTCCACTCCACTTTACCCTTATTAAGAATTTAAACTCAGTCTTATTTCGTTTTATTTCCCCGAGAATCCAAGAATCATACTATGAATTAAATGTAGGGATATTATAAATGTAATAATGTTATCATAAAAGTTATTTAGAAAAAAAATATAGTATGTTGTAATTAGTGTATTAATTTATAATAAAAGAATCATTTATATATCTGGTTTACCAAGACTACTAAACTCTTGTTCCATTGTGATTTGATTCCCCATAGGCATGCCAGTGAAACTGATAGCAGACACGAGATTTGAGATTCCTCAATTCGGTTTGCTTTAAAAAATGTGCCTAAATAAGTTAAAAATTTATTAAATGAGATTATTTTTACCCATAATATTCATATATTATAAATAAATTATTTTTGATCCATTGAGAATTGAATAATAATTTTATTAATTTAATTTTTGAGGAATTACAAGATTCCCCTTCCCAACTCTTATAAAAGGACACTTATTATTCTCTTTTCATAAAACATAAAAAAAAATATGTATTAGAAAATACCTACCCAAATAACTTACTAGAATATATACCCTCATTTTAGAAGTTTTATTGTGCATAACACCATCCATATTGGTCATAAGTTTTTATGAAAATCAGATTGTTCGAAGAGGAGGTATCATTTATAATTGAGAATTTTAGTATTTGTTTCTTATTCCACCACTATAAAATATTATTAAACCCTTATAAATTAATAACAATATTTTCCCCCATATAATGATATTTTAATATTTTAATATAATAACTAATATTTGACTCCTATTCCATCAAATGGTAAATGAAACCATCCTTGTGTGTATGTTGGACTAGCGCCTCCCGAACCGTTGTAATTCATTTTATGTCCCCTTCTCACATGGATGGATTATAATGATGTAATTAATGTTTATATATGAAATTAATTACATTTTTATCATTTTTAAAATATTATATATCATTTATCTTCTTACAATTAAATTCACCGAAAAATTATATCGTCATTCGTGCGTATGCATGGACTATTTCCTCCAAAAAGTGATGTGATTCATTTTTCACCACCACATAACATGGATGATATATATAATTATATTTAAATAATTAGTGTGATACTTATTATATAATTATAATTCCATAATGATAAATTAGTAGTTACCCTCTTTATATAAATATTGTTGAAAATGGAAATGTTACTCATGTATTTGTACGACCTATTGTCTCCATGATGGTAATGTATTCAATTTTTCATAATCATTTATAAAGGTAGGATTTAGAAGTATGAATTATTTATATATATGATAATTAATTCTTTATTATAATTCTATATATGATGTAATATTGACCTATTTTACCATAGTAATCCTACTAATTATATCTCTGACATATGAGGTCAAAATCCTTAAAAACCCCTGATGTGGATTACATTGATTAAGTAATTTTATATACCATGGTATAAAATAAAATAATATAATAATGATAATGAAATATTTTCTTAATAATGTATTAAAATGACATAATATTTTTATTGAGGATGATAAATAATTTATGTGATGATTCAGTCTCAATTTCAGTAAGTTTCTTTTAAAAATAATCTTTTAAATATCATGTTTAATCTTTTTTAAAAAGGTAAAAGGAATGTATATTTTTATATATAAGGAATGAATGTAATTTCCCTCCATAATGGAACCTCTATAATTTGATGTTTCATTTATAAGTTTCCATATTTCTTTTCAAATAAAATGGTTTCTTCATTATGTGTGTGGATTTTTTATTCTAATAAATGGTTTCCTTTAACAATCTTTCAAAGTCTTTCAAAATTAATATTTTTTAAAAAAAATTAATTTATTTATAAAAAGGAAAAAAGGAATGTACTATATTAACATATATGAAAACAAAAAACATTCCCCCCACAATACCATTATTTATTGTTTGGATTCACCTAGAATCATTAAATTTTTCTTCAATAAAAGACCATATCTCTATTTTTTGTGTATTTTTGAAATTTAAAATGGATTTTTAAGAAGAAAGGGTATTTTGATATCAAAAATCTTTTCCCATTGTATTAAATAAATAAATTGTTTTATTCATGATATGGTCAATGGACATTCTCTATAAAGGGTTGATCCCCATTATAGCTCGTGAGTGATCCCGATATAGATTATATGATAGTTATTCCAGGATAACACTATATGAGTCTGTTATATCCTAAATTGATGTTGCGCCCAGATAGTGATGAAATTAGTTGGGTAATTATTATGTTTTATGGAAAATTATATTTGATTTTGGTCATATAGTCATTTAGATTATAAGGATTTTGTTTATTTTTTAAGATGAAGATGTCTCAAGGAACCTAAATTACTTTTCTATGCATATTAATGAGTTTTCATAGAAATTGAGTGATTTCAAAAGGTATTTTTAATAATCCATTAAAAGTAAAAATAATTCACTTTTCAGATAAAAAAATTGTTCATGAAATTTTTTTTATAGGTTTTCTTATTTTTTTTATTAGACTAACATATTTCATTTACTTATGTATCATACTAATATTTTTGGACTCATCCCACATTTTTTTTAAAAAAAATAATAGGGTTTTAAATATGGGTAAATAAAATGATGAATTTGGGTTTATATCATTGTTATTTTTCATGAAAAGAAATAACATCTTATTGTAATTATTTTATATTTTGGGAAAATATACATTTTTTAGAAGTTTACACTTTGTAAAATATTTTTTATTATGTAAGATTTATGACCTAATTCTTTATATATATTATCATAAAAGGAATTTCAGAATGAATGAAAGTTAATTCTAGTTTAAATTCACAACAATATGTTATATTCAAGAATGGTACCTCACTGTTGGAATCAGAATAGGGTTTAGATAACATGAGATTTTAGAATATTATTTGAGGATAAGTTAAAATTCTTTCTTACAACAATGGTAAGTATGTTATAGTGAATCATAGTTAATTTGGATAAATTGAAAAAAAAATCTATAATATTTATAGTTATATCATAGTGTTTATTATCCTTATAAGATGGTTTATTTTTATTTAATTGATATCTCCATACTAACCTTTTTTAATATCATAAATGGATCAATATATCAGGAACCAAAGTAACAATGGATGTGAAGAAAAATGCGGTGGTTTTATGAATAAGAAACCGAATAGAATGAGATCTATAGTGATAACACATACTGTTATTCTTTACCATTTATCATGTGTAACGATTAATAACATGAAACATATTAAGTTTCCTAATGTAGTTAATATGAGGGAAATTAATACTTGTGGGAGTTTAGGTGATAGTGATCATAAAGTTAAGTATATTTAATGACCAATGTGTCAACAATGTGGAATGATTCTCTAAGGAAAATGTCTCAAAATAATTGGTAGATGTGTTATATGTGGTAAGATGGGTCATAAAGAAGTAATCTTCTGAAAAATGAATCATTTAGTTAAAAATTTGAAGGGGAAATAAGTTCTTCCTAATGTATTAGTTCAGTATTTTACAATTGGTTAGAATGTTTTTCATGAAAATCAATGTCATAAGGGGAAATTTCATAAATGGTATCAACAAGACCAAAAAGATAACTCTTTAGGAATACATAGTTCCATTAAATTTTAATTTTTTAAAACATAAAATGACATATGAATGGTACGAATTATTTCTAGACATATTCTTATACATTTTTGAATTCAAGAAATGACCCATTATTTTTTGGAAATTATTAATAATAATAAGATGGAAAATAATTGTTAAAGGGTTATGAAGAACACTGAATGATTAAGTCATCTACATATATGATGTATTGGTAGATTTATGTATGATTATATGTTTAAACTCATTAATACTCTTTTGATTATGGTAGTACTTTGGGAGAATTTTAATGAGGTTGGATAGATGTTTAAGGTATATGTAACCCTTAAATTTATCATGGAAAATTATATCTATAGAAGAATGATATTTTCATTTTGTGAATGTATGTTTAAAGATATGAATAACCATTAGGGTTTTATGATATTTTATTTTCAAGTAATTATGGATTATTATTATTTTTATTTTTTGGATGCAAAATGAAACATATGAGATGATCTTTGAGGTCAAAACACATAAATAATATTAAATATATTAATGTTATTTTTATGATGTTGATCACATTTCAAGGAATTTTATAAGGATTGTATTTAGAAAATTGAAAACCCATAGGTTGGGAAATAACTTTTCACATTGGCAATGTTGCAAGGATTGAACCCACAACTGAATGGAGACAAAGGTGCACTACCTACCACTAACCTATGTGATTTCATGGTTAGTATGACATTTTTTTTATTTATATTATCTGAAAAACATAGGCTATGTTAATTTTTTGAAATATGTTTTATTTTATAGGAAACTATGGGATTGTAAATTGATTTGTTGATAAGTGATTAATGATATTTTTGAATAAAGACACTATAATTTTAGAGAGCATGATAGGATTAAGGAAAACATAATACTCTAAAATTTTATTTGAAAAATAAAGGTTGAATTATCTTTTTAAAGAATACATTATTTGATTATGGATTATCATGATTAAGGTTTTTATTAAAGTAAATATAAAATCTTGGATATTATTTGATTTAAGAAATTAAATTTTTAGAATGAGAAATTATAAGTTATTGATGTTATTTTGGAAGATAAATATTTAATTTATCATTCAAGACTGTGTGATAAAATTCAAATAATATTTGGGTTTCAATATTACTCATAAATATTTTTGATGAATTTTATGTATAGATATTTTTGGATGATCTATGTTGTACTTTGTGTATTACAATTAAATTTTGTAGAATAAATTATCTTTTATTCATGTGAAGGTCAATTTGTTTTGGAAATTATCTTACCTTGTTCTAACCATTTTTTTAGTTAATTAATAAATAAAGGATCAATATATTCTTATTCTTTTGTGGTTTTTTATCGCTAAAAATTTATTCTAGTTCTTATGGAAAGAAAAAATAAACTTAAATACTCATCATTTGAAGAAAATGATGAGATTTTGGGGGGAATTGATTAATGTATGAAATTATACTTGTCAATTATTTATATATATTTATTTTCATATAATAGGGAGTAAAATAATTCATCATCTTTATGAAAATTATTTTGAAAATAAAAAAAATTATCCTTTTATTTTCGTAACCGAGAAATCATTTCCTTTTAACCCATTATATTTTTACAGTTTTGTGATATTTTAATTTATCATGACCATGTTCTCTATTACATTATAATACTCCTTAGAATTTAGTTTTTTCATCTATATACATGATTTCAATTTCATCTTATGTTCTCCAACTTGGGAACCTACTATGTGTTATCTAAGATGACCTTTATACTTTCATTTCTCTCTTTTCAAGAGGATGTTTTATCGACCTTCTATATGATGTGGGTTTTCAACAAAAATATTTTTGAGAATCCAAACCCAATTTAGTTAGCTGAAATTAAAATCTTAAGGATAAAACTTCTTAATATATTAGATTCCAATATCTTGAGATTTTTAAAAAATAAATTCTATATTTGATAGTGTATAAGATACACAATACTTATCTTAAATGAAAAATGTATAATTATTATTTAAATGTGGTCGTTAGAACCTAGTGAGTAAATTTTCAAGAATAAATAGTGTAAAAAATATTTTAAAATATATATATTTTTTCTAATAATTAATTATTTGTAAATATGATCTTGAGTTTTGGTAACATCATTTTATTCTTATAAATTATGTTTTCTTCAAAAAAAAGTTTTATTGATTATTATGAGGGAATATTAGGATTATATTTTTGGGAATTTTCGAAAATTTATTTTCAAAAATTAATTTTATATTTGAATTAATATTTTCAAAATTATCCTTGGATGAATTTTTTAGAATTTTATTAAAAAAACATTTTTTATTGAATAGTGAAAATATTGATTTTTATTAAAAATTATATTTTTATTTAAAGTATTTAGAAAGTAGAACTATATTTTATATTAGTTTTAAAATTTATTATTTCCCTTCTATAATTCAACAATGGGTTTTAAAATATATTTTACACCTGAATTTAGTATAAAAACCTTTTATATTTTAAAAGATCGCTTTTAAAAAAAATGTTTTTCGTCCCGTTTTTTATTTGATTTGGAATTAAATTATAAAATTTCAAAACATTTATTCTGAAAATGGATTATATATGTATAATCAGTTGTTCAAAATATTTTAAATATTTTCATTTAATTTATAGTTAATATGAATAGTAACATATATAATTTCAATTACTGCGGTACAGTGTAAATTAGGTAATTAATGTTAAAAATTAAAATATAAAAGCCATAAAATGATCATAACACTTGTATTGAGTTTATTTGGTTATCCCATTTACTCCATACTCATCCAATATTCTATCATATGAATTTTTATATATTTAGTGTGATTATAACATTTGAAATATTTAATTTAAAGAAAATTAAAAAAATTCACACCTGTGTTTCTAATAACCATAATATGTTTATCATACGGTTAACTTGATCATATGAATATTTATAAATATTAATTTTAAATATAAATTATTTATATTCATTATAATAATTTATTTTTAAATTTTAGTGGCGAAATAAATAACTTAAATAGTTACACAATGCCAACGCAGTAATTATTCAATTAATGGAAAAATAAAATAAATGATATTAAAAATATATAAAATAATATAATATAGTATAATAAATTTGATACAATATTTTTATATATGACCATAAAATTTAATAGATTTATTAAAATATTTTTTAAAAATTTTACTTATTTTCCCGATGTTACTAAAATCAAAGTAATGAATATTTCTAAAAATTAATGTTAATGATATATTATAAAAAATAATATTTTATTAAATGATATGAAATTAAAAAAATCATATATTCCTCCAAGTGACTAGTAAATTGTTTATATTATCAATAATTTAACACCCCAAGCTTCCAGGGTACGATTCTCTTTGAATAATACAGTAGCGTGTGTTGTACGCAACTTCGAGATTCTAAGACACTATGACCAATCAATGTTACCGTTAGGAATAGTAATACCCACTTTTTGAAATTTAATCAATTTTATCTCTCAAAATGGAATTTATTTTTTGATTCATAATATCTAAATTATCCTAGGGTAAAATTTTGGATCTTTTTGGATAACTTTTATATTTTGATGAATAGTGAAAATTAATAAATTTTAATTAAAACCAAATTTTTAATAGAAATAATTAATAGTGATAAAATAAAAATTTAAGTGGTTTTAAAGTATATTTAGAATATATTTTTACCATTTAATACAATGTTGTTCATTGTACATAATTTCACAATTAAACTGGACATAAACATGTGTCAATCTTTTGATAGTTATTATCTCTTAAAACACGCTTTTTGTTTTAACAATGGGAATTAATTTTAAATTAATTTATGCCACTTCTGTGTTTTGAATTTGGAAAAATGGATTCCATATTTGGAATCCGGATTTCCAAATTGTGTAAATAGTTAAATTTTATTTTTAAACATTTTGAATAATTACTTCGGTAAATATTTTATTTATCATGGTTAAAGGGTAAATCCGATAAATAAGGGTAAAAAAATTATATTATAATAACAATAAATTACCCTAAAATGTGTCCTAACTTTATTAGTTGATACATGTCCGACCATGGGCATCTTATGGTTGATTTTGGGACCTCATGGATTCACTTTTAAATGATAAGGATACTTTATATTAATTAAGTTAAAATAAATACAAAAATGACATAAGCATATATCTTTAAAAAAAATTTACATAGGGTTATATAAGTTGGATTTTAGACTATAAATATTCATTAGAAAGATAAAACGATTTAATACATAATGGTATTTTATTTATAATTTTTTGAAATTTAATAATTAAGATTATATATGACACAATAATGATCCAATATTTTCTTTATCAATGAAAGAATTAAATAATTGGTATTATAAATGTTAAAATAAATATAATTTGATAGTTTTGATGAAATAAATGAATTTTATTGGTTAATATGAAATTATATTATTGCTTAAATTAATTGTTTTCGAATTAATAAAGTTTTTAAGACTTTAAAAAAATCAATTATTGAATAGTGTCAAAATTGACAAAAATGAGTTTTTAAAACAAATATTATATTATTAATTGATATTCTATTCCTAAAAATATAGAGTTCAGCAACAATGACTTATATCATGATAGGTGTGTCATTAAGGGACCACTTGGGGGTCTCTTGGATTTATATGGTATGTTTATTAACTATATAATATAAAAATACAAAGCGACATGGTAAATGTCAAACTAATTAACTACGAGTTAAACTAAAAGATAAGGTTAATATAATAACCCAAACCTATCTAAATTCTATTGGATGAAATTATTTCGACACATCCCCACCATAGACTTTTAATAATCCACTATAAACCGAATATGAATTTATTATAAAATAATATTTCTAGCTTTTCCAAAGTTGTCCATAACCCCTCCTATAAAAGAACACTCCCCGTTCTCACTAAGTAACACATTAAAATCCTTTTGGATTAGCCAAAACCTGCCCAAATACTCTTTAAACTTCCCAAAATTCAACATATAGGCCTTATTTTGATCATAAATCCAGCCGAATAAGCCCTTTTGATCAAGTGAAAAGGAAGAACCCGAAGAAGATGTAATGTTTTCACCACTCTCTTTCAAGTTCCTTTCTTCTTCAACTTATTCTTTTTTTATTATCTCCATTCTAAAATAATAACCCCAGTATCTTCTATATACTGTGATGTTTTTATAAATATGGTACAACCATATTCAGTATTCTATCCATCCTTTTAATGACATGACACCATATGTACGTACGTACGGCCTACCGTCTCCACGTCGTGGTGTAATTGTTATTCAATGCATTTTTATTTGGATGGGTATAATAATGATGTGTAATTCGAGTAAATAATAAATATAACATTATAAATATTCTTTATATATGATATAACATCCAATTATATATTATTTTAATATCAAAAGAATGATATTATCGCTCGTGCGTACGTACGGACTACCCTCTCCACGAACGCGATGAAATTCATTCCCCATCGTATCCATTCAAGTATAATTATCATTTTATGATTAAAAATAATTTTTAAGTACTTGATATCATTTTTTATATGAATAATATACAACCTACCCCTAACAAACACGACTTATGTAACAAAAAATATAAAAGAAAACGAGTAAGTTAACACCCGAAATGACGATAATAATAAGATATTATTAACAAAGCAATGTTAAAAGATAATATATGATATTAATGTATATAATCCTTGTATAATTCAATAAAAATTATTTCACCATTATGCAGGAGGCTAACCTACCCTCGACCAAGGAAAAATTACAAAGTAAGGTGTTTTTGTCTCACTCCTTATTCCCGTGAGATTGGTACCATATTGCCACTATTTCCTTTTGTGTGGTGTATGTACTGCCCATAATTGTATTCTTTGTGTAATACACTTTAATTTATTTGTATATACATATTCATTGTATGATACCTCTTTCATGGGGTTTATGTTTTGTAAGTTACCAAATTGGTAAGGGTTTATTTCACAATCACTTCATTATCTGAGGTTGTTTATACGTAATTATCTACGGGGACCTCTTTATCATCCACATCCATGTTTCTTACAAATATATTTCAAATCATTATTAATATTTTAAAGACTATGGGATAAAGTCATTTATACCCTTTTTTAATTTTTATAAGATTTTTATAAAGTAATATTTCTGTCAATTTCTAAACAAGGTCCTTTTTAACCTTTTTGACAAAATTAAGGTAAGAATGTATTTTTTTAACTTATACAGCAGGTGCGGCTATTTTCCACCATTATAAAATCGTCGAAGCTTCCCTAACAAGATTATAAGAAAATTTTCAAAGTAAATGTTTTATTTTATAATAATTTGACTTTCAAATGATTTCAAAAAAGAGATATTTCTCTCAAATAGTTTTGATTACATCTATGTAAACATGCTTTTATGGATTTTAAGCTTATTTGAAGTTGATTTATTGTGATAAAAAACTTCCATATTTTATTGAAGGTTTTGTGATATGTTTGATTGTGGATGTGTTATTTTTATACCATTCATGGTTTATGGAGAAAGTATTTACATTTCGTATGCTAGTTTTAATACGAATATTTATGTTATGTTTGAACCTGTTCATATGAGTAATGAATTGGACTTAATAAGTAACGGGTGGAGACCGCTATAGCTCCTCAATGCATCGGTAGGTCTCATGAGACAAACTAGTGTCTTGGCACATGGCCTTGACAAAATCTTATTTGTAGTCTTGGCACGAGGCCTTGGCTGTGTGGTTATGATAGTCTGGCATTATGCATTCCATCATTATGAAAGTGGTTATTGATATTGCATTGATTATTCGACTAGTAGAATATCTATGTGAATAAGTAAATGGAATTATTTCATTTTATTTTTTCCATATTATGCTGAAGTTCAAGTTTAAAAGGCTTTTTTTAGTTATACATTGCCTTAAATGTTTATGTTTATCTATAAAATTTTCCTCTATATTGTTATCCTTACTGGGCATTTGAGCTCACCCCTTTCTATGTTTCATTTTTCCTAGGATGTGAAGAAGTATTTTATGAATGACCTGTAGGATAGTATAAGGGGATATGATTGTGGAGACAATATGTTGTTGTATTTTTCACATTATGATGTAATGTAAACTTTATCAATGTATCTAGTGTTTCCAAGACTACTAAACTAATCGGTCTTTCGATACTTGATCTTTTGTGGGCATGCCAATGTTATGTAATAATGCACAGACTTGGGGTAACTGTGGTCAGGGAGTTACAGTTGGTATCAGAGTAAGTTTAGTAAAACCTCAGAATCTATATTTAGATAAACTCTGATTATAGCACATAGATCTAAGATAGACTTTGAAGATTAGTATAGAATAACTTCCTAGAATTTTGGTATTGAAAAATTTTGTGAGTTTTCCAAGAAATAAATCCTTGTCTGGATATGATCAGGTAGAGGTGGATCTGGAACAGATGTACCTAGGGTTAAAACCCGAAAACACCGCTTTGAGCTAGACTCAAATGGGAATAGGTTCATTACAATGGGCCTTGCTAGACTCTTGGTTACGACACTTCCGTGGGATATGCTTAGGATAATTATCAATTTCTTTACAAACCATTATGAAGGATTTATGAGAATATACTTCCTCAAAGAAAACATTTTTATGATTTTGGATTATATCCATAAATAGTTCAATTTATGTTAAGTGTTTTACAAGTATGGAATTATGTATTTTTATTCATAAATTGATCTAGTTTATGCCATTGTTTAGAAATTGTTCCCAGTGGGAGAAATGGAAATTGTATCAATGCACACACTCCATGTAGGTATTTCCCTCCTACTCAAGATAATTATAGTAGAGCTGGTGATGCAACAGGTGCTGATCAGCTAATCACCATACTGGGACAACTCACTCAGGTTATGAATAATAACCTTACCTGTATGGAGCACCCTGATCCACAACGTGGAGGATCAATGTTAGATCTCTTCATTATGAAGAAACCACCAACATTCAATGGGAGTAAAAATCCATTAGTAGCTGAGCAATGGATAAGTTCCCTAGAGAAAATATTTCAGGCTTCGGGGAGTAGTGAAAGGGAAAAAGTTGTCATGGCAGTTTATCACCTCACTAGAGATGTTGATCAATGGTGGTCATTGATTCAAAACACAAAGGAAGATGATGAAGTATCAAATATGGAATGGAGGGAGTTCAAAGATCTTTTCTTAGAAAAATACTTTCCTCGTGACCATTGAGCAGATATGGAAAGGAAATTTATGAGTCTGAGACAAAAGGAGGATGAGAATGTCGCAAAGTATGAGGCTAAATTTACATGGTTATCAAGGTATGCTAGAGATTATATACATAACCCAATAATTAATATTGATCATTTTTTTATGGGTTAAAACCATATCTTCATCGAGCATTAGTGTCACAATCCTTCTCTTCGTACGAAGATATTGTCTCATGTGCTATCAAAACAGAAAAAGAATTCTCTAAGTCTTATGACTTTAAAGAAAATCAAGAGAAGAAGAGATCTTTTGATCACTCTAGGAATGGAAATAAGGGGAAGAAGGGAAAATTTGAATATCCATCCTGTAGTAAATGTGGGAAGAAACACCCTAGTACTTTCTTGAAGGGAATGGGAGTCTGTTACAAGTGTGGTAAAAAAGGCCACCAAGCTCGTGATTGCAAAGGGAAGAAAGAAGATACTGATGTTCAATGCTACAATTGCAGAGAGATGGGACATTATGAAAATGAATGTCCTAAGAGTCAGGGGAAATTCCCTCAGAAAAGGCCAAGGGATCAAGTCCAACCTTATGTTATCCCTACTTCTAAGGTAGAAGCTCCAAAAGATGTGGTGGAAGGTAATTTAATGGTTTCCTCAAGTTTAGAAAATGCATTATTTGGTTCTGGATCATCACACTGTTTCATATCTTCCTAGTTTTCTATGAAAATTAGATATTACCAATTTAATTTAACAAGGGAGTTTTCAGTTAAAACTCTTAAGGGAAGTATCATTGCAATAAAGTTTTGTGAATCAGTCTCCATTAGAGCACAAAACTTTTCTTTATCCACTGATCTCATCATCATACCTATGATTGAGTTTGATATAATCCTTGGTATGGATTGGATTTTGGACCATGATGCGAAGATTTATTGTAAGAAGAATGAGGTTACAATATTTTATGATGATGATAAGGAACACCTTATCTTTAGAGTAGAATCGTCACCACCTAATTCTTTTCTAGATCCACCCCCAGTAGCTCAACTAAATTCAATTATTGGTGAGGAAGAGAATGAAATGACTATAGGTGAGGAAAATAATGTTCAAATAGAGGATATACCTATTGTGAAAGAATATGTAGATGTGTTTCTGGAAGATTTACCTGGACATCCTCCAGAATGAGAAGTTGAGTTTTCCCTTGATTTAATTCCTGGATCAAGGCCTATATCAAAGATCCCTTATAGAATGGCCACTGTGGAATTAGTTGAACTAAAGAAACAACTAGTGGAATTGAGTAATAAGGTATTTATTCACCCTAGTGTTTCTCCATGGGGAGCCCCTGTTATTTTTGTTAAAAAGAAAGATGGATCTATGAGGTTATGTATCGACTATATGGAGATCAATGCTATAACAATAAAGAAAAAGTATCCCCTACCTCGCATTGATGATTTATTTGACCAACTTCATGGAGCTCAATACTTTTCAAAGATTTACCTTCAGTCTGGATACCATTAGTTGTGTGTGATGAAGGAAGACATTCCGAAGATAGCATTTTGAACCAGGTACGGGAATTACAAGTTTACAGTAATGCCTTTTGGGCTGACTAATGCACCCTCTATATTCATGGATCTAATGAATAGAGTTTTCAAGGAATATCTAGATGAATTTGAGGTGGTATTTATTGATGATATCTTGGTGTACTCCAAAAGCTACGAAGATCATGAAAATCACTTGCGCATTATCCTGAAGACTCTGAGAAGACATGAATTATATGTGAAGTATAGTAAGTGTGAATTCTGGCTTCTGGAGATTTCTTTTCTTGGCCATATTTTCTCTAAAGATGAAATCTCTGTTGATCCTTCTAAGACCAATTCAATCCAAGAATGGCCTACTGACGAGTATAACAGTACACAGTTTTATTGGTTTAGCAGGTTATTTTCAATGTTTCGTCTAGAATTTTTCCCAGTTGGCTAACCCATTAACAAATATCACATGTAAAGGGTTTAAATTTGTTTGGAAAAAAGAGTGTGAAGAATATTTCAAATAACTGAAGAGAATATTAGTCAATTATTCTATATTGACTCTACCATCGGGGAATGATGGGTTCCTTATTTATAGTGATGCATCAAAGAAAGGACTTGGTTGTGTTCTTATGCAGAATGACAGGGTTATTGCCTATGCATCATGATAGTTGAAAATTCATGAGCAAAACTATCCTACTCATGATCTCGAGTTAGTAGCTGTGATATTTTCTTTGAAGATATGGAGACACTACCTCTATGGTGAAAATGTGATATTTATATTGATCAAAAGAGTTTGAAGTATATTTTCTCACAAAAAGAACTCAACATGAGGCAAATGATATGGCATGAATTACTCAAGGATTATGATTTCACGATACACTACCACCCGGGGAAGGAAAACATGGTCGCAGATGCTTTGAGCGGAAAAGATCATGGATTTTTGAACAAGATGGGAATCGAAAGGGGTTCTACTTTCATTGATCTAGTAAATATGGATATGGGAAATACCCTGGAAGGTGAAACGTCGATACTTTTTCAAATTGTTTCCAAACCATCATTACTAGAAAGGATAAAGATTTCTCAGACTGGTGATGAAGAGTTTCAGAAGAAGATTAAAGCAGTGAATGTTGGAAGATTGAGAGACTTTGTGTATGAAGATGGAATTTTGAAATTGGGAAGAGACTTTGTGTTACTGATATACCTGATCTAAAAAGGTAATTTTTGGATGATACTCATAGTTCGAATTTATCTATACACCCTGGGAGCACCAAAATGCATAGATATTTGAAGGAAGATTTTAGGTGGGACAACATGAAGAGTGAGATTGCATATTTTGTGTCAAAGTGTATGGTTTGTCAACAAGTGAAAGATGGAAGGAAACAGCCTGGAGAGTATTGCAACCTCTTCCCATACCAGAGTGAAAATGGGATAATATTACGATGGACTTTGTCATGGGGAAACCAAATACTCTTAGAAGGAACGATGCAATATGGGTTATTGTTGATCGTCTTACCAAGTCAGCACATTTTCTTGCTATAAGAGAAGATCTACCACTAGAACGTCTAGCAAGACTATATATTAATGAAGTTGTGAGACTTCATGGAGTACCCCTATCGATTGTTTCTGATCATGATCCATGTTTTACTTCAAGATTCTGGAAAAGTCTTCAGAAAGACCTGGATAATGAACATCGTTTGAGAACTGCCTACCACCCCCAAACTGATGGACAATCAGAATGGACTATTCAATCTTTAGAAGACATGTTGAGATCTTTCTCACTTGACTTTCAGGGTATGTGGAATCAATATTTATCTCTGGGGGAATTTTCCTATAATAATAGCTTCCATTCAAGTATTCGGATGGCACCTTATTAAGTGTTATACGGAAAGATATGTCGCAGACCAACCTGTTGGGATGACTTTGGTGAAAGGAAACTTGTAGGCCCAGAACTGGTGGAGGAAACAATGGAAAAGATAAAGGTAATCCAAAACCACATCAAAGCATCTCAAATTAGGCAGAAGAGCTATACTGATAACCGAAGGAAGGATTTGTAATTTTAGAAAGGAGATCATGTTTTCTTGAAGGTATCTCCATGGAAGGGAGTTATACGTTTCGGTAAGAAAGGTAAATTGAGTCCTAGGTACATTGGACTATTCGAAATTCTAGAACAAATTGGGGTTATAGCTTACCGTTTGGCAATGCCGCCAAGTCTCTCCAAAGTTCACGATGTGTTCCACATATCACTATTGAGAAAATACATGCCTGACCCAATACATGTACTCACTTACGATGAATTAGAAATGGAACCTGATCTATCTTATTTTGAATATGCCGTTAAGATTCTTGATACAAGAGAGCAAGTGCTGAGAAACCGGATAACTCGTCTGGTAAAAGTTCCATGGAGGTACCATAAGATGGAAGAGGTAATGTGGGAACTCGAGGAACATATGATGAAGAACCACCTGAGTCTTTTCATGCGGTAGTATTCTAGAAATTTTGAGGCCAAAATTATTTAAATTAGTGTAGAATGTAACACTATAAGCTTCCACGGTACGATTCTCTTTGAATAATACAGTAGCGTGTGTTGTACGCAACTTCGAGATTCTAACACACTATGACCAATCAAAGTAGCTGTTATGAATAGTAATACCCAATTTTTGAAATTTTATAAATTTTATCTCTCAAAATGGACTTCATTTTTGGATTCGGAATATCAAAATTAGCCTAGGGTAAAATTTTGGAACTTTTTGGATAACTTTTATATTTTGATGAATAGTGAAGATTACTAAATTTTAATTAAAAACAACTTTTTTAATCGAAATAATTAATAGTGATAAAATATGAATTTAAGTGGTTTTAAATTATATTTAGAATATATTTTTACCATTTAATACAGTGTTTTTCATTGTACATAATTTCACAATTAAATCGGACATAAACAAGTGTCAATCTTTTGATAGTTATTACCTCTTCAAAACACGCTTTTTGTTTTTACAATGAGAATTAATTTTAAATTAATTTCTGCCACTTTTGTGTTTTGAATTTGAAAAAATGGATTCCATATTTGGAATCAGGATTTCCATATTGTGTAAATATGTAACTTTTATTTTTAGACATTTTGAATAATTACTTCGGTAAATATTTTATTTAACATGGTTAAAAGGTAAATCCGATAAATAAAGGTAAAAAATAATATTATAATAATAATAATTACCCTAAAACGTGTCCTAACATTATTTGATGTTACATTTCCAACCAGGTTCATCTTTTGGTCGATTTTGGGACCTCATGGATCCACTTTTAAGTGATAAGGACACTTTATATTAATTAAGTTAAAATAAATACGAAAATGACATAAGGACATATCTTTTAGAAAAAAAACATTTACATAGGGTTATATATGTTGGATTTTAGACTATAAATATTCATTAGAAAGATAAAAATATTTCCTACATAATGGTATTTTATTTATAATTTTTATACCTTTAATAGTTAATATTATTTATGACACAATAAAGATGCATTATTTTCCTTATCAATGAAAGAAGAAAATAATTGGTATTATATATGTTAAAATAAATATAATTGGAAATTTTTGATGACATCCATGAATTTTATTGATTAATATGACATTATGGTATTCCTTAAATGAATTTATTTCGAATTAATAAAGTTTTTAAAACTTCAGAAAAAATCAATTATTGAATGGTGTCAAAATTGACATAAATGAGTTTTCAAAACAAATATTATATTATTAATTGATATTATATTCCTAAAAATCTAGGGTTCAGCCAAAGGACTTATATCATGATAAGTGTGTCATTAATGGACCACTTTGGGGTCACTTGGATGTATATAGTAAGTTTATTAACTATATAATATAAAAATACAAAGTGACATGGTAAATGTCAAACTAATTAACTAAGAGTTAAAACTAAAAGATAAGGTTAATATAATGACCCAAACCAGTCTAAATTATAATGGTTGAAAGTATTTCGACCCATCCCCACCATATACTTTTAATAATCCACCTTTTAGCCATTAGAAACCGAATATGAATTTATTATAAAATAATATTTCTAGCTTTTCCAAAGGTGCCCCTCACCCCTCTTATAAAAGGTCACTCCCCCTTCTCACTAATTCATACATTCAAAGACTATTGGCTCAGTAAACACCTGCCCAAATACTCTCTCATCTTCCCTCAATTCAACCTAGATTCATTGGTTTGATCAGAAAGCAAACCTATGGAGCCCTTTTGATCAAGTCAAAAGGAAGAACCTGAAGAAGATGTAATGTTTTCACCACCCTCTTTCATGTTCCTTTCTTCTTCAACTTCTTATTTCATTGTTATTTACATTATAAAATAGTAACTCCAGTATATTATATATACTTTGATGTTATTATAAATATGGTACAAAAATATTCGGTATTCTATCCATCCTTTGAATGACATGTCACCATACGTGTGTACGTATGGCCTACCGTCTACACGTCATGGTGTAATTGTAATTCAATACATTATTATTTGGATGGGTATAATAATGATGACTAATTAATGTAAATAATAAATATAAAATTATAATTATTCTTTATATATGAGATACCATCAAATTATATATTATTTTAATATCAAAATAATGATATTATCGCTCGTGCGTACGTATGGACTACCGTCTCCACGAATGTGATGAGACACATTCCCCATCATATCCATTCAAGTATAATTCTCATTTGATGATTAAAAATAATGTTTAAGGACTTGATATCATTCTGTATATGAATAAGATACAACCTACCCATAACAAACATGACTTATGTAACAAAAAATATAAAAGAAAATGAGTAAGTTAACTCCTGAAACAATGATAATAGTAAGATATTATTAACAAAGCAATTTCAAAAGATCATATATGATATTAATGTATATGATCCTTATATAATTAAATAAAAATTATTTAACCATTATACAGGAGGATAACCTACCCTCGACCAAGGAAAAAGTACAAATTAAGGGGTTTTCATCTCACTCCTTATTCCAGTGATATTCGTACCATATTGACACTATTACATTTTCTGTGGTGTATGTACTACCCATAATTGTATTCTTTGTGTAATACACTTTCATTTATTTGTATCTAGATATTAATTGTATGATACCTCTTTCATGGGCTGTATTTTTCATATGTTTCTAAACTGATAAAGGTTTATTTCACAATCTCTTCATTATCCGAGGTTGTTTATACATAATTATCTACTGGGACCTCTTTATCATCCACATCCATGTTTCTTAAAAATGTATTTCAAATCATTATTAATATTTTAAAGACTACGGGATAAAGTCACTTATACCCTTGTTGATTTTTTATAAGAAGTTTATAAATGAATCTTTCTGTCGTTATCCAAATAAGGTCCTTTTTAACATTTTTGACAGAATTAAGGTAAGAATGTCTTTTTTAACTTATACGGCGGGTGCAGCTATTTTCCACCGTTATAAAATCGTCGAAGATTCCCTTACAAGATTATAAGAAAATTTTCAATGTAAAAGTTTTATTTTATAATTATGTGACTTTAAAATGATTTCAAAAAAATAGATATTTATCTCAAATCGTTTTGATTTCATCTATGTCAACATCTTTTGATGGATTTTAAGCTTATTTGAAGTTGATTTATTGTGATACAAAACATCCATATTGTATTTAAGGTTTTGTGATATGTTTGACTGTGGATGTGTTATTTTTATACCATTCATGGTTTATGGAGAATGTATTGACATTTTGTATGCTATTTTTAATACGAATATTTATGTTATGTTTAAACCTGTTCATATGAAGAATGCATTGGACATAATAAGTGACGGGTGGAGCCCTCTATAGCTCCTCGATGCATCGGTAGGTCTCATGAGACAAACTAATGTCTTGGCACAAGGCCTTCACAAAATCTTATTTGTAGTCTTGGAACGAGGCCTTGGCTATGTGGTTATGATAGTATGGCATTATGAATTCCATCATTATAAAAGTGGTTATTGATATTGCATGTGATTATTCAACTAGTAGAATATCCATGTGAATAAGTAAATGGAATTATTTCATTTTATTTTTTCCATATTATGCTGAATTTCAAGTATAAAATACTTTTGTTTTAGTTATACATTGCCTTAAATGTTTATGCTTATCTATAAAAGTTTCTGCTATATTGTTATCCTTACTGGGAATTTGAGCTCACCCCTTTCTATGTTTTATTTTTTCCAGGATGTGAAGAAGTATTTTATGAATGACCTTCAGGGATAGTATAAGGGAATATGAGTGTGGAGACAAGATGTTGTTGTAGTTTTCACTTTATGATGTAATGTAAACATTATGAATGTATCTAATGTTTCTAAGACTACTAAACTAATCAGTCTTTCGAGAATTGATCTTTTTTTATCATTCCAATGTTATGTAATAATGCACCGACTCTGGGTAACTAGGTTTGGGGCATTAAAAATAATGGTAAATTTATTATCTGTATTTTATTTATAGTAAATACATTAACCCTAAAAGAGTAATCATCATTTGTTGTTATAGTAAGAGTGAAAGTTGTTAAAGAGTGGTTAAAACCAAATGATAAGTGTAAAATTGATACCTAAAATTATGAAAAAACTGATTGAAGATATTTTTTGAACCTATAATAATTCAATTTTAGAAGTAAACCAGTTTTAAAAAAATAATTGATTAAATTAATTTTTTAATTTTGAGGAATTCTAAGAGTGTTCATCCCCTATATTATATAAGGGAACCATTTTTTCTCATTCAATCACACATAAAATCCCATTTGGATCATCCAATACATTCCCAAATACCTTACTAGTATCACTACCATCATTATAGAGGTATGTTTTTGGTAGAACACCAACCTTAGTGGTCTTAATGTTTTATGAAAATGAGGTTGTTCAAATAAGAGGTATTGTTTTTAATCAAGAGATTTTGTTTTATTTCTTATTCCACCTATTTAGAATATTCTTCAAGCCTGATAAAATAATAAAAAAATTATCCTCCATATATTGGTATTTTATTTTGCTAATATCATAACCTATATTAAACTCCTCTTCCATAAAATGGGTAATAAAATTGTCGCTCATGTGTATGATGTACTACTACCTTGAGAACCTATATAATTAATTCTCCATCACCATCTTTCATGGATTGATTATGATACTAGAAAAAAAAATTATATATTATTTTCATTACATATTTATCATTATCAAAATTTTATATATCATTTTACTTATTTCCTCTCAATTCTCTAAAGAATGATAATGTTGTTCGTGCGTACGTGTGGACTACCACCTCCATGAAGCTAAGTGATTGATTTTTCCTCACCAAATCCCATGAATTAAATTTATAAGTATATTTAAATTATTAATATGATATTTAAAATATTATTATCATTTTGGAAAGACAATATAATACTTAACCTATTTCCATATTTATTTTTGAAAAATAGAAGCGTTACACCTATGTATGTAGTCATACAATCACTATGATTATGAGGTGGTTCATTTTTTCAAAACCGCAATTAATGGTTGGATTTAAAAATATAATTTATTTATAAAAATTGATAATTATAAAATTATTATTATTATTTAGATGATTGAAAAAAATTCCTCCTTGACCATAGTCATCCTACCAAAGTTATTTATGATATATAATTTGAATATCATCAAAAAATCGGACATTAATTTAATTGATTAAGTAATTTTATATAACATGTTACACTACAGGAATTAGATGTATTTTTGAAGGGCTATTTGTGATGGGATCCCATCACAAATATCCCGTTGTAGAAAACAGCGTCACAAATATTATTTTTTACGACAGGGCCATCGCAAAAAATAATATATGTGACAGAAAATGTCCCCCATCGCAAATAATCCTCTAATTATATACATTATATATATATATATAAACCTTTCATGATGGGCACATCGCAAATATAATTTGCGATGAGAAAATGTCCCGTCACAAATAATCCTCTGATTATATACATTATATATATAAAAACATTTTGTGACGGGCCCGCCGTAAATACTATTAATAAAAATTTATATTTTCATTATTTGTGATGGGTTCCCGTCACAAAAGATACCATCGCAAATACTATATATAATAAAACAAATTAATAAAATTATGATTGATGAAAAAATTATATTAATATTATTAAAATAATAAAAATAATAAAAATATTATTATTAGTAAAATAAAAAAACCATTAAAAAATATAATACTAAAAAAAACTATTTAATAAAATTATGATTAATAAATAATTAATATTAATTTTATTAAAAAAATATAAAACAAATTCATAAAATGTTATTATTAGTAGTAAAAAACATATATTGAAACATATATTACTAATAATAAATAAAAAATATTAAAAATAAAAAAACAATTAAATTACGCAATATTTGCACCAATATAAAAGACAGAAACTGTAAATATTTAATATTACAATAAATCTACAATTCAATTGTTTTTAACCTTAAAAATAAATCACTAGGGGTCATCTTCTGGAGGAGGTGGAGGAGCTGTAGGAGATGGCGGAGGAAACTCCATCCCTAAACTACGAGTCAGACGGTGCATGTACTCCATCTGCTCGTGATACTACTGCTTCTATTGATGCATCTCCTCCTCATGTTGTTACTGCTGCTGCTGCCACCGAAACATCTCTTCATACTGCTTCTGCAAACTCTCTATAAGGTCAGACTGAGATCGCAACTGCTCCTAATACTGTGAGGCAGAAGATGATTCCTCTCCATGAGCTCCTCTCGAACTGGACACCGACATCACAGCAGTACCATTATAAGTATCGGGAGTCACATGAGAGTTGATACCAACTACTCAACCCTTCTCAAAACCATACTAAGTCTCCTGCAACCATACCACCTTATCGAAATTGTGGGCACTGGTATGCTCAGTCATCTCATCTTGACTCTTAGCCTCTGTCTGAGAGGTCTCTACCTCATATGACTCCTTCAATTCCAATTGAAATTTAAATGATGAAAATATTATATGCAGTTAATTGTAAAACTGAAAAAAAAAATACGAACCACAATCTGATGATGGCGATCACCTCTAATATCTCCAGTGGCTGGATCACTGTACATCCTCTAATAAATGTCAAACTTTTTAATATCGGGATGCTCTACTTCATACAGAAATATAAAATAAACTATTTATATTTAATGTTATATAAAATATTTAAATAATATACTTACCAGATGCTCCCTATGTGTACTGAATTTATGGCTACCAGCTCGATGTATCACCTCATGTCTCCCCCGATTCTACCATCCCACTATAGATCTCCTCTGAAATCCACCACCCAAATAGTGTAAACATAATCCATCCCAAACATGAGATGAAATGTACTCTAGTCGATGGGCTCTACACGACTCATCAAATTCTGTCACTCCTGTTTTTTTAATGCCTTCTTTTCTCAAATTGTTCAAAAACTAATGGAAGCGGTCATGCATAGACACGTGCCATGCCGCGTGGATAGCGTCATGCATGCTATCATCGATGGGATACCATAAACCCAACAAATAATTTAAAATATAAAATTATTAATAAAATAAAATTCAAAATAAATATTCTTTATTTACGTACTTGCCAATGACTGAACATGTCACATCACACATCAACAGGAATATGTTCTCATGTGATCCATGGCTGAGAAAAATAATTGCGCAAGATTGTGCTCCTCTGTCCAATAGCTGCACGCGCAAAACTGTGAAAAATGAATAAATAATCAAACAATTAATATATATATATATATAAATTAAAGAAATATAAATAAAATATATAGGATACCATACATTTGTGTGCATGGATCGAAGCCAAGACGTGGACATCACTCAGGGATAGGGTCAGGAATCATCAGTCACGCTAGACCACGCCCCATCCACGTACCCCGTGAACCATCAGTAGGCTGAGGGTCAGATGGTCCACAAACCCCCTCATCCAAAGGTGGATCAGCCTCCTGCATCTCGCGAAATAGATCATGGTCCATCTGAAACACAAAATGATTATTGTTAGCAGAAATTTGAATATAACTATTATGTATATATATAAATTAGTTATGATTATAACCAGCATTTAACTGTGTCAATTTCCATCTTCATCCTCATCTTCATAGATGTCAATGCCAATGTCTTCATCTTCCTCCTCAACATCATCAATATCCATATTAGTTTCAGTTTCACCATCTCTTGTTATTTCAAATTCATTTGTAACATCATTAACATTTTCGTCATCAACGATCCTTAATTGTGGAGTGTCATCATCAATATTCACATCTCTTTGTAAAAAAGATGTATTTTGATCAGTCTCTTGAAAAATTTCAAATCATTCCACTTCAGTGGAACCACATTCTGTTTGAGTAAACTGATTTTCCTGAGATTTCATTTTTATTATGCTCCACTAATCACTCAAGTCTCTTGATGTAGCACTATACTTTGCATAATAAATTTGATGTTCTTGTTGATCCAGTAAAAATTGTTTATTTAATGCAAGAAGACTTATATTTAATATCGACGATTTCATGAGTCGGATGAACACGCAAGCCCCTCTCAGTATCCAACCACCAACATTTAAACATCATTATGTAATTCTTTCCTAGATAACATAGCTCAATAATTTCATCTATAATTCCATAAAAGTCAACTTCAAGTTCTCTATGACTCGATCCTTTCAAGAAAACTCCACTGTACATTGTTTTTTTAATCCTCATATGCACGTGTATGAAATTGATAACCATTCACCACATATGAATTATAATATTTAACCATTTTGGATGGTGGGTTAATCAATATACACAATCGCTTATCAATTTTATAAAAATGTTGAGACACCTGAAATTTTGTAAAACAATTATCAATATGATAAATAATAAACAGAAATGATACTAAACCATCAATAAATTATTTTACCAGTTTTTGAAACCATTGGGGAAAAAATTTTATCTGTGTTCTTCAAGAGCTGCTGCTATAATTTGTGGGATTTGTTTCTTGATATGATTATCATATAACCTAAAAATAAAATAATTTAACATATTTTAACATAAATTATAGAATAAGTGATAGAATCACTTACATTACAAATGATGTTATTTATTCATAGTTGAGCAGAACATATATATTAGCTCTGTGATGTTCATCATCTGAAAGTCATCGTTCATGAACTCCACCAAAACCAAGATTTGGATGATTAAAAACTGATAATTGATTTTCAATTTTTTTAGTAACATTCCCCACATTTCATCCCATGCGATTGTGTTTTAAGTGATATTGAGATTCAAAATAATGAGAGTAGAAAAAAACAATTTCTTCTTGCAAATAAGCTTCAACATTTGAGCCTTCAATTGATGGGTTGTTACATACTTTTATCTTCAATTTCTGCATGAATCTCTCAAATGGGTACATCCATCAAAACTATACTGGACCTTCACATTTAGATTCATGTGGAAAATGTAATATCAGATGTTTCATTGAGTCAAAGAAAGCTGATGGAAAGATTTTTTCCAGTTTACATATCATTATAGAAACATCTTCTTCCAGTTTTCTTAGCACATCGTAGTCTGTTTTCGTTGCACAAATGTCTTGAAAAAAATATGATATATCTGATATCGAGTCCCAAATCATATAATTCAACAATCCTCTAAATATATTCGGCATAAGTCTTTCCATTATAACATGAAAATTTTGACTTTTTAGTCCGGTAATATAATCATTCTTAACCTCCAATGGCCCGAAGGCCTTCAATATAGCCATTATTAACACATTTTCTCAAATTGGAAGCAAAGCCATCTGGATTTATCAAATCTACAATCAACTGAAAAAAATAGTGAGTGAATCTCTTTGGACAGTGTATAAGCTGCTTTGGGGTTCATTAACCTTTGTGATTTGACATTTTCAAATAGTTCAAGTTCTTGTCACCTGTAAATTTGGGCAAGATCTAATCATGTCTTTACAGTATCTTTGGTCTTACCTGGTTTATCCAAAACTATATGATGTAAATTATCAGAGTAGTTATTCTCAATATGTATGACATCTAACCTGTAGCGGACCAACAAATTAGACCAATATAGAAGATCGCAAAAATTTCTTCGTTTTATCCAATTATGTTCTTTCCCAAAGACATGAATTTTCTGTTGGTTTTCTGTTGGCCCAAATGTGATGGGTGGTAATGAAAATACAACTAATTTTAACTCTATACCTGAGATCATTTTTCGAGGCTCATCCCTTTCAATTGTACCTTATCTAAAATGAGATTTTTTTTTCTTCTGAAAAGGATGATCGGTTGGAAGAAATCTATAGTGATAGTCAAAATAGAAAGATTTTTTTCACTAATGATCATAAAGGCTTTGTTGTCTTTCATACAGTAAGGACATGATTTCAAACCATGTGTAATCTAGCCAGATAACATTCCATATGCCCGAAAGTCACTAATCATCCACATCAATCCATCTTTTAATATGAAATTTTATTTCGCAGCAACATCATATGTACTAACACCATCACACCAAAATGTATTTAACTCATAAATCAATGGTTTCAAATAAACATCAATATTCTTTTTCATATGTCATGGGATTAATAAGGTCAAAAGGATATAGGGCTCCTTCATCAGCATCCATGGAGGTTAATTATACGGAGTTATAAAAACAGGCCAACATGAATATTTCCTACTATAAGAACCAAACAGACAAAAACCATTAGTAGAAAGACTCAATCGCACATTTCGGGCTTCTAAAGAAAAATAAATATGTGGTCAAAATTTTTTTATGAATCACCATTAGATGGATGATTCAAGCTTTTATCAGTTTAAATCTTGGTTTTGTGCCATGACATCATTAACACTATGTTCTTAGACGTAGAAAAACACTGCAACCTAGGTGTAAGGGGGAAATATCTCAATTGTTTTATTGGAATCGATCCAGACATCCCTAGTTGAGATTCTTTATACATTGATTGTCTACATCTGGGACAACTATCTAACAAATAATTTTCTCCAGAATATAAAATGAAATCATTTTTACATGCATGAATCTTCCGATAACTAAGGACCAGATTACAAAATAGCCTCTTTCTCTCTTATTAATTGCAGGAAACACATTTCCTTCTGGTAATAGTGTCTTAACCAAAGAAAATATCTGATCAAAATAGTTGTTTGAAATTTGAATTATCTGATTTAATAGCCATAAATTTTTCAACTGCTTCTAATTTTCTTATCTTGCAACCAGGATATAATGAATCCTCAGCACACCTCAAAAAATAATAAAATTCAGATGGTGCCAACACAGGAGTTAAATTAATATCATCTTGAGTTTCATTTTGTTGAACAGATGGACCTGCAACATCATGTCCTAAATTATGAAACTATGATGGATCTGAAATCAAGTTATTAGTATCTTTTTTGGAACTGCATTCACCATGTTGATACCAAAAAACATAATCTGGTTGAAAACCAAACCTCAAGAGATTTCCCCCAACCTTGTTAAATTTGTCAAATCGTCTCAGAGCACATTTTTTACAAGGATACTTTATTGTGCCTTATGAAACATATTCTAGTTTTAATAATGCAAATGATAATAAAGCTTTAACACCCTCAATATATATAGGATGTAAACTAGAAATGTTTGTATTTTTACGCTAATTTATCCAAGCGCGGTCATCTAATAATGATTGTTGTCGACTTCCTTGTTTCATATTTTTCTACAAAATATAAAATAATTACTTTTTTGAATAGTTTGAAATTATAAAAACATTATCTAAAAAAAGATAAATGATTACAACTGCTTATTAATAATTACCATTACTTACGGGCGACACAATTTCTAGTGGATTGATGACTACTCTTTTCTCCCACGACTCATTCACTTGCAACTTTCTCACACAAAAATCACAATGAAGAATCTATTTTGAGGTATGCATATTTATTCTCACATACACAGGAATGAATATGCGTACCTCTTAGCAGATTCTTCATTGTGATTTCTCTGTGAGAAAGTATCAAGCAAATCAGTCATCGGACAAAAGATCCCCCTTTTCATCGATGAATCGTCTTCTTGCAACTATCACCACCTGAACACATTATGAAAAATGTGGTCCTACGAATGCATATTCAAACTCGTGCATACAATATTGGATTTGCATACATAGAAGCATACTTTTCATAATTATTTGATTCGGTGAAAGTTGAAAGGAGAAGAGTCATCGAGCAAAAGGAGTGTCGTCAATCCACTAGAAATTGTGCCATGTTATTAGAAGTTATTACAATTTATTTCTATTTATTACTAATTATTACTATTCATTACTAATTATTCATATTCATTACTAATTATTTATGTTCATTACTAATTATTCCTATTCATTACTAATTATTCCTATTCATTAATAATTATTTCTATTCATTACTAATTATTTCTATTCATTACTAATTATTCCTATTCATTACTAATTATTACTATTCATTTTTATTCATTACTATTCATTATTATTTATTACTATTTATAACTATTTATTGCTAATCTTTACTAATTATTCATATTCATTACAAACAATTACTATTCATTAATAATCATTACTATTCATTACAAATCATTACTATTCATTACTATTCATTACTAATCATTACTAATTATTAATAATCACTCTTATTTATTACTAATCATTCCTATTTATTACTAATTATTCCTATTTATTGCCAATTCTTACTATTTATTTCTAATTATTCCCATTTATTACTAATTGTTACTATTTATTACTATTTGTCACTATTTATTACTATTTTTTACTATTTTTTACTATTGGTTACTATTTATTATTACTTGTTCCTATTTATTACTATTTGTTCATATTTATTACTATTTGTTCCTATTTATTACTAATTATTCTTATCTATTACCAATTATTCCTATTTATTCCTATTTATTCCTATTTATTACTAATTATTCCTATTTATTACTAATTATTCCTATTTATTACTAATTATTACTATTAATTACTTATTATTTCTATTTATTACTGATTATTGATACTTATTACTAATTATTCCTAATTATTACTAATTATTCCTAATTATTCCTATTTATTACTAATTATTCTTATTTATTACTAATTATTCTTATGTATTTCTAATTATTCTTATTTATTACTATTTTTTACTAATTATTACTATTTGTTACTAATTATTCCTATTTGTTACTAATTATCCCTATTTTTTACTAATGATTCTTATTTGTTACTAATTATTACTATTTGTTACTAATTATTCCTAATTGTTACCAATTATTACTAATTGTGAATAATTTTTACTAATTGTTATTAATTATTCCAATTTATTAATATTTCTTACTAATTATTACTATTTCTTACTAATTATTCCAATTTTTTAATAATTATTCCTATTTGTTCCTAATTATTCATATTTGTTACTAATTATTACTATTTGTTACTAATTATTCCTAATTGTTACTAATTATTACTAATTGTTACTAATTATTCTTAATTGTTACTAATTATACTTATTTATTACTATGTATTCCTATTTATTACTAATTATTACTATTTATTACTAATTATTCCTATTTATTACTAATTATTCCTATTTATTAATAATTATTCATAATTATACATATTTATTCTTAATTATACATATTTATTACTAATTATTCTTAATTATTACTAATTATTCATATTTATTACTAATTATTCTTAATTATTACTAATTATTCATACTAATAACAAATTATTTCTATTTATTACTAATTATTCCTAATTATTCCTAATTATTCCTAATTATTACTAATTATTACTAATTATTACTTTTTATTACTATTTATTACTAATTATTACTAATTATTACTATTTATTACAAATAATTCCTATTTATTACTAATTATTCCTATTTATTACTATTTATTACTATTTATTACTAATTATTCCTATTTATTACTAATGATTACTAATTATTACCAATTATTACTAATTATTTTTAATTATTACTAATTATTACTGTTTATTACTATTTATTACTAATTATTACTAATTATTACTTATTATTGCTAATTATTACAAATTATTACTAATTATTACCAATTATTACAAATTATTACTATTTATTCCTATTTATTACTAATTATTACTATTTATTACTAATTATTACTATTTATTACTAATTATTATATTTGTTACTAATTATTACTAATTATGACTATTTATTACTATTTATTACTAATTATCCCTATTTATTACTAATTATTTTTATTTATTACTAGTTATTCCTATTTATTTCCAATTATTAATCATTATTACTAATTATTACTAATTATTACAATTTAATACTATTTATTACTATTTATTACTGTTTATTACTAATTATAACTAATTATTACTATTTATTACTACTTATTCCTATGTATTACTAATTATTCCTATTTAATACTAATTATTCCTGTTTATTACTAATTATTCCTATTTATTACTATTTATTACTAATTATTCCTATTCATTACTATTTATTACTAATTATTCCTCATTATTACTATTTATTACTATTTATTACTATTTATTACTATTTATTACTATTATTACTCATTATTCCTACTATTACTAATTATTCCGATTTATTACTAATTATTACTAATTATTACTATTTATTACTATTTATTACTAATTATTACTATTTATTACTAATTTCTACTAATTATTACTAATTATTACTATTTATTACTATTTATTACTAATTATTACTATTTATTACTAATTATTTTTATTTATTACTAATTATTCCTATTTATAGCTAATTATTCCTATTTATTACTAATTATTCCAATTTATTTCTAATTATTCCTATTTATTACTAATTATTACTATTTATTACTATTTATTAGTATTTATTACTAATTATTCCTATTTATTACTAATTATTATTTATTACTAATTATTCCTAATTATTACTAATTATTACTAATTATTACGATTTATTACTAATTATTCCTATTTATTACTAATTATTCCTATTTATTACTAATTGTTCCTATTGATTACTCATTGTTACTATTTATTGCTAATTTTTCGTTTTTATTACTAATTGTTCCTATTTATTACTAATTACCCGTCATTCTTACTCTAAAAATAGAGTTTACAATTACTAATTACTAATTCGTAATTATAAGTAATTATTTATAGACAATATTAATTTTCGTTAATAATTATTAATTATTACTAATTTTTAATTATTAAAAATTATTAAAAATTACAATTAATAATTTCAATTTATTATTACAAATTAATACAGATAACAAAACAATTTAAATCTATTATAATTACAATTAATCAATAAAATTTAAAATTAACATTAAAAAATGAAATAAATACTACATTAAATAAAATATAAATACCTTTAAACTTGATCTCCTATTGATGTAATCGACTTCACAACTTCTCCGTAAAAAAACTAATTCAGAGAAATTTTCACTCTAAAAATAGAGTTTAGAGAGAGAGAGAGGAAGTGAGAAATGAGAGGAAGAGAAAGAAAATAGAGGGGGTATATATAGGTTAGATTAGTAGCGACATGACTATTTGAGACGGGATTATCGTCGCAAAAGGTACTTATTATGACGGGTCCCATCTCAAATACCTTTATCCGCATTAATTGTTGTCGGTGGTTAAAACGGTATTTGCAATGGGGCCCGTCGCAAAAAGTGGCCTGCCGACACACCTTTTACGACGAGACAACATCCCGTCGCAAAAAACCATTTACCACAGCCGATATTTGCGACGGGTCCCGTCACAAATACCCTCCGACTGACACACCATTTGTGACGAGGGGATGCCCCATGTCGCAAATAACCTTCCGGCACTTTCACACGCATCCTGCGTCAAACCACGCGTTACTTTTTGTGACAGGACCCCAAACCCCATCGCAAATAACTGGTTATTTGCGATGGGACGAACCCCCCATCGCAAATAACCTCTGGGATGGACTATTTGTGTTGGGATTAATTCTCGTTGCAAATAACCTGTCGCAAAAGCCTGTTTTTCCCGTAGTTTAATTAAATGAAATAAATAAATAATGAACAATAAAATTTTCATTAATAAAGTATAAAATTAACATAAGTTTTTTATTCATGAATATAAAGAGTGTACATTATGATTTCGACTCAAGGTAAGGGGATTTCTTTTAAAAATATTTTTTTACGTTCCTATTTAAACTATTTTTTACAAAAGTCATAAGGAATGTACATTTTTACATATATTTCCTAAAGAAAATTAACCACTAACAAGACACCTCAATACATTGAATATTCATTTAATTTTTTATATAGGAAAGATCAAGGAAAATTTTTTCTTCACCATGTTTGATGTCATTAAATTTTATTAAATTATTTTCTTTATATTTCATTGAATGGATTTCAAAAGGAATCTCTTTATAGAATGTTTGAATTTATTTTAGATAATGTCAACATAAAATGTTCCATTTTAACATAAATAGAGGAAAACAAATTCCTAATATTATAACGGTTATTTCATGTTTGGAGTCCTCTAATATCATTCATGTTTTCTTCAAAGAAAATCCCTCTTCCCTTTATCAGGTTATTTTAGTATTGAAAATATTTTTTAGAAGAAATTTATTTTTGATATTATACATTTATTGTGCATGCATTTATTTGATTTTTTTCATTTTTTTATTTATTATATGGTATTATTATATTTTATACAAATTGGTGAACCCCACTATAGGCCACGAGTGAGCCAAATATAGCTTATACAATGGATGCACCCAAAAGTGCTCAAATGCCTTGGGTAGTGATTATGTACTCCAAAGAATAACATTGGAAGTCAGAGATATAGTCATTCAAATTGTAAGGGTTTTGTACGGGTTTTAATATGAGGATGTCCCAAGGAACTTACATGACTTTTCTATGTAGGATAAAGAGTTCTCATTGAAATAATTTGATTTAAAAAATATAAGATAATGATATTTTATAGAAAAATATGATTCTGTTTTTGGATAAAAAAAGATTTTTGTAAGAAAAGGATTTAATAGGTTTTCATAATTTTCACTAGACTAATATATTTATTTTTCTTATGTTCCTTAGTAAAATTCTTATTCTAAAAAAAACTTGATATTTTTTCTCATAGTTTTAACTATGGGTAATGAAAAGAAAGAGGTCAAGTTGAAGTTATAATGATTTGTCATACAAAATCATGTTGTATCTCAAATATTTCATATTATGGAAAAAAATAGATACTGAATAGAAGTTCCTATTTTTAAAATATATTTTATTATGTAATATTTTTTAATTAATTTTATAAAACTATAAACCAGAAAGACCTTTGGGAATATAGTAAAGTGAATTATATAATAATTTCACAAGAATGTGTAATAATTATGGAGTGGTCCTTACAGTATTTACCACTTATTTTATTTTTTGGTGCATATACTAAACATTATTTAGTTTTAATAAACTTATACTGAAACTCAATAGATTCCCCAATCCATCTTATGTTATTCCTTTTATGATATTTTAGTTTAAATTGAAGTGAGTTTGTAAAGTTTTATTTTCAATATCATTTTAAAATCATGATTGATATGATTGAATTTGAATTTGGGAAAAAATGTGTAAATATTATTTATAATATACCCAAATATTTTCTTCTCTACTAGTTATTATTGGGCTTTTATATTACCTCTTTCAATTTCATTTACATTGGTAAAAAATTTACCTATTGTGATATTTATTAGACAATATAAACACACCTCTTCTATTTTATTAGGAATATTTCATCTTCTACATCCATACTCATTGAATGATTTTATGGATGTATCTTCTATAATTGGTTAGGTTTTTCTCTTCTATATTTATTTTAATTTTCAAAAACTAAATGTACTATTTTAAATTTTTCATTTTTTAAAAAAAATTATCTGTTTTTAACATTTTCTATGTGAACACATTCTTTCATTGTTATAAGCTTTCTTCTTTTAAAAGATTCCATTACATGCTTCAAGCTGGTTTTCAAAATTATTTTAATCCTTAATTATTTTTTGAAAGAAAATGAAATATTTATATAATTTAATCAAAATTTAATAAAAATATCTTAAAATGGAACCCTTAATTTTAAAAGGTAATTTAATGTTTTTTTATTAAAGTATTCTTTAGTCTTTTTATGTCCTCTCAAAAAAAGTGTTTGAAATAATACTTCTTTTATTATTTTTTCTAAAAGAACTATTTTAGTTATAAAGGGTATCATTTAAAAAGTTTTTCAGGATAAAAGTATTTTTTCTAAGTAAAAGTGATTAAGAATTTTTTAGTTAATTCAAAAAACATTTATTTCTTATTGTCTTTCATGGACATTTATCCATTAATCATGAATTGTTATTTTATATATATTTAATCACCCTTTGACATTTTATTATTTTACACATTATAAATGTTCTTATGATACCTTCTATATTATTTATCTCGATGTCTTATGAAATGTTCTATGAATTCCTTCATGAAACCAATTTATTTTTCAAAGGTTAACTAACTAATGTTTGAAATATAACTATTTCAATGTTAAACCAATACACATATATATGGATGATTATTATTTTATGTATATCCCTCTATTTAATTGGTTAATTATTTTTATATCATGATATAATGAATGTTTTGTGTGAGGGTAATTTTATTTATCTTTTCTCATAAATATAATACATGAGTGTATATTTTGTATAGTTATAGTCAAAAAGAGTATGTGTGAGTGTATTTTTGGTCAGTAGTGATCACAAAAAAAAATTTAGTGTATTTTTCAGTAGTAATGCTCACAAAGACAGTGTGTGAGTGTATTTGGGATTAACTATTGTCCCAATGTTTTGTCATGACTCTATGTGTGAAAAGATATGCTCACAAAAATTGTGGTTGAATGTATTTATGGTAAGATATATTATCATACATTATGTGTGAGTTTATATCTGATAGATATGCTAAAAGATACAATGTGTTATTTTAGTTTCAATTGGTTAGGATAAAAAATATTGTTTCTGGTCATTATTGTGAATATATATCCTTATAATTTATTCTGTTCCTATGCTTATTTTTATGAAAAATTTATATATGATTTGCCTATATTATGCTCATAGATCATTATTATCATCTCATGATTCCACACTCATTTTAAATTGTATATTTCTGATCATTTGAAATTACAATAAATTTTTTTATGGATTATCAACCATGTTATTTTTTATAATATATTTATCCCATGGACATGTTGGATCAAATGTGTATGATATTAACCTTGATGAAATGTTCATTAGTTATCACTTTCTTTTAATTTGAGCTCACCCATTACATATGTTTTCATTCCCCATGATCTAAAGACGAATATTTTCAAGTAAATGTTTATAAGGAGATCTATTGTGGAGTGAATATGGAAAAAATTTAGCAGTAACAATATAATACATCTAATCTATAAAGAAACTAAACCATTCAATTCTTACAATTGTGAGATTATTTATGAGATGTAATGTTTTCATTATTAAAAAATTTCAGATATATATAGGTTTCACATGATTCATCCCCCATGGAACTGAATACATTTTTGAAGTACCTATTTTTTGTACTAGAATCAGGAATCATGGTATGGATTTCTTTAGTTGATATCAGTGATGGGTTTAGTTATTTTAGGGTATTAGTTTAATTATTTCTGGATATTAGGATGGGAAAATTTTATTGAAGTCACAAGTGATAAGTTATGTATTGGATAAGATCCAGATTTTTTTAAACTAGATATTTTTTAGTTTTTAAGCAATGAAATCCTTTTTTAGAAATAAACATGTCCATGAAGGATCTGAAACATATGCATCAAGGGTTAATAATCCTTAAAAAGGTTGGTTAAGCAGTAACTCAATCTTTACTTGGTGCATGACATGTGGGCCTAAATTGTAACGACCCAAAGTTTTAAATGGAAATTTACATTCTTATAAATATGTGATAAAATAACATTAAAACACTACATAATGAACTAATAAGTGCCAAGTTTTATTTAAACATAAGTTTGTCACTTCTGTGTTTGCAATTTCGAAAATCTGATATACATGGTTGCAATCAGTAAGTTATTTGGAGTCTTATAAGAAAAAAAAATTTGTCAATAGTAATCTACCCTTATGAATAGTAACATACCCTTATGAATATTTAAATACCCTAATGAATAGTAACCTTACCTATGATAGTCATAAAATAATATTCAAGTTAAATTATGATGTACCTATATTTTAGAATAAGTAAATGAATGTTTTAAAACTGGTTTTTAATAATAAATTATGATTTTAATTAAATTTTAAATTAATCTTATTTATAAAAATATTTTTGATAAATGGAATTAATTTTTGGATTCTACACGTTGAAAAATGGTTAGGGTGAATTTTTGGAATTTTTCTGAAATACTTGAATTTTTTATGAATAGTAGAATCCGATAATTCACAATAAATGCTAAATAATGGATTAATTGAGTCATTGATGATGATCTACTGATGTAATCTCAATTTTTTCTAATTCACATGCATATATTACTATTATTGGTCATATAACACTTACAATTCCTTGTCTTGTGAGGAAATAATTAACTAATGATTAAAAAATTATGAAAACCCTCTTCTCCTCCACTATAAACCCCCCCTCACTCCCTCTTCTCTTCACTACTATCAAGCCTATTTCCTTGCCAATATTCTACCCAAATCTCTCCCCAAGATCCTTCCCCATGTACAAAATCTCCTAGCCTTTTCAAAATAATAAAACCTTTTCCCTTAAGAGGTTCTCAAAGGAGGAAGTCTGAAGAGGTAAATTCCCCTTTCCAATTCCTTCTTTTCTTTTAAGTTCTTTTCTTTTTGTTTCTTTCCTCACCTCCCTTCACCCAAATGGTATGAAAAATCAAGTGACATACATTTACTAGAATGTTTTTATTCTTTTGGGATATTTCATTATCTTCTCTCCTTTCCCCATCTTTTATTTGAATGAAATGAAAGCACCGTTTGAGATGTGCTAATTTTGCACATTCAAGGAAAACAATTTATCAATTTCTATTATCATCATCAAATCTAGTCATGAAACCATTTTTGCTATGGTTGAACCTGAATAGATATATATAATATATCCTATTTTAATTCTGAAATAATTTTTTACAAATGTTATTAAGTTATAAATAAAAATATGTTCTTTGTAATCAAACCCACCAATTAACAAAAACAGTTGTCACTTTGGTTTTATATAATAGTTCAACTTCAATATAAGTAACCAAATTAATTTTAAAACCATGTAATCTCCTGAATGTTCACTAATATAATATCACTTCAATTCTTGAAAACCACTTCCATCTTTCATGTATATCTGAACTTGAATATAAGTGAACTGATATTTTAAAATCAAGTAAACAAACGAGCCAGAACAATGAAATTGAACCTCATAACCAATCAAAACGATTATAAATGAACTTAAAATGATTATACTAAACCAATTAAATATATGATATGTTTTGTAATTATTAATTAATAAGCCTAATTTCTTTATTCAAGTCATTAATAACAAGTGGAGGACACCACCAGAATTAAGGTAAGGGATCCTCTCCTTTTCACCCTTAATCAAGATTGTTCTCTATGTTATGACTTTTTTTTATAATACCAAGTGATGGGGTATATATTCTCACCTCCCCCATACTTATCTAATGTTTTATAAGTTTTGATAAAACACTTATCTCTCTCATCAATCTCTCTTAGTTACACCTGATACCATGCCGATAAACCGTAATGGATTCTACCTGAACTTCCTTTATTCCATCGTGTTGCTCTATATTTCTTTTTACCAAAATTTAGTTGTTTTTATTTTTATGTAAAACTTATAACTTATGTTTATATGCTCCAAAATCATGTTCCAAGATCCATCTCTCATTCTCTTTCTGGGATATACATGCTTTTACGTGAATCCTTCCTCAATACTTCCCAATAAGAACACTCGTTTTAAGCGAACTTCCTGAATTTTTACCCAAATTTCAAGTGCACTATATCCTATTTTTTAAGACACCATTGTCTTTATAAAATCATTATTTTTATTATTAAAACCTTCTAGGGTAAATTATGGTTTTATATAAAAGAATATCATCTTTTCTATTTGAAACTCTCTATAGTATTTTCCTTAAAACCTCACAATTTTTTTCTATTACTAATGTTTCTAAAATACATTTCTTATATGTTGTCACTTATTTTTGACACCACTTACTATGTTATATGCCTTTTTTTCCTATGAACGTCCATGTATGTTCTAATCCATTCCTTTCAAGGACACTTTCGCGATACGCCCACTGGTTATGAATTAGTTCATAATTGTGGTACTGATAAAGAAAATATATTCAGTTAATTTATATTGAATATCATTATTTTAAACCCAAAAAAGTGTTACTCTAAGATGAATTGTTTCATTTTTATGATATTGGTGTTATTTTGAGTTGATTAGTAAAAATTTTCCATTTTATATTTTTCACAATTTTAAATTATTTCTCTAGTTTGGACATAACATTATCTACACGGATCCAAATTGAAAAATTATTTCTTTTCTAGATTCTACAAATCCAGTCCTGCATTTACTATTTTTGGACTAAAATTTGAATCGACCATATGGAAGCTCAAAATAAGCTCACAAGTGGGAGAAAGAAAATTGTTTGCAGTTCTGCCTAGTTTTGGTGTAGGCTTAATAACTTATTCATGGTTAACCCAAATATTGTGATATTAGGTGGGTGGACGTGAATGGAGTTTTGGAGAATCTTTTATGAAGGAAGTGACGCGTTAATTGGCCGTTTATGGGGTCCTTAAATCACACTAATCCAAAGGATTGCGTTTTGGAGAGTCTGACTGGACAGAATAAATGCTCGGAGTAAAACGGACATAACTCTCGGAATACATGTCCAAATACAATACGATTTTGAGGGGACACGACCAAGGTAATTATGAAAAAACATGCAATAAGGGATCAACACATGATAATGTCATTTAATGTGGATATCATGTATCAACATCTTGGAGAAAAATTCTAGCTATAAAAGGAGAAGAGCTCCACCCTCTCAAATCATCCCATTCTCTATCCCATTCCTTCCGGAACACCAAGGAGGAGAACTTTTCGGCTTTTTATTTTATTTATTTTCTCTTTAATAGTTTTGTAATGCCTTATTCTTCCCCATTTATCTAGATTACCCTTACCATGGTGGGGTAAACATTTGGAGTGACTGGGGAAGGGTTGGTTTTCTATATTGTAATGCTTGAGTTCTTGGACGCAATTGAATAAATTTATTTCTTCTTCAAAGTTGTTTTCAATTTCTTATAGATGATTTTATTATCAATTGTGATTATTCTTGAATATTAATTCCTTTATTGATTTTTTTCCTTGGTAAAATAATCCTAATCTCCCTCTACTGATTTCTGGTTTATATACGATGGAATAGACCAGGGATTAGTGTTGAAGTACTCGACGATCGTTAGTACGTGTAAATGGTGTAGTGAATGTTATTGATTGTTTGGGATAAACAAAACTCGATTGGGTATTAGATATTTCAATTAATGATATTCAATACAACTATTTTACACATGGAAGGAGAGTTGACCAAACCAAGATCTTGGTAAGGTTTTCTTTCACAATAATAATTTCACTAAGAAAGTGAGAGGAAACGATTGTGGAAACTCTATTTAATCAAATTAGAAGAAGAGGTTTGAATTAAATTGAACAAGGATAGCATTAAAATTAGGAAACCAACCTTGACCTAATCACCATTTTAATATCATAGTTTTTCAATCATTTGAATTCTGAATTTCTTTTCAAAAGCACAACATTTTTACCCCCGTTTTAAAGTGACAACCCGTTTTGTGTGCACTCCACTTTGAGAGACATCCTAGGTCAACCACATTACTACATTTTAACTTAGTAAATAATTTTTTTTCCACGCCCTACGACAGGCGTGCGTCAAACTTGGCGCCATTGCCGGGGAGGCAGTGCAACAACAACAAAAATCAAAATTGAATGACCCACAACTCAAAATAACCATTAATTGAATTTGATCCAAAAATTTAAAGAACATTAACCCAACTAAGAAAAATAAATCTACCAAAAATATTTGAAGAAATAGATCTCCCATATTTATGTGAAACTCTTAGTGTTCCCTCTGAACGTGAAATCATGGCTAGAAATCCCAACCAAACCCTGCGTGATCTATGTGCACCACAATTTTCCATTCAAAATAACCAACTAATTGCACCCACTAAACCAAACGATTTTGAATTTAATGTCAATATGATTCTTGTGCTTACAATGTTTCATGGTCTTACAGGAGAAGATCCAAATCGGCACATGCAAGAATTCAGATACACTTGCTCAAGCCTCAGGCCAAGAGGAGCACCCGAAGACCAATTTCAGTGGAGGGAATACCCTTCTCACATGAAGGAGCAGCTAAATAATGGTTGTACAACCTACTACCATAGGAGATAAGTGATTGGGAAGACCTAAAAAAGAATTTTCATGCAATGATTCTTTCCCACATCGAGGAGCACTACCATCAAGAAGGAGATTTACATCATACAATAATCAACTAGAGAAACACTCTACGAGTACTGGGAGTGCTTCAAGAAGATATGTTCTAGATGCCCACATCAAGAAATGGAGGAACACCAATTCCTTGTGTTCTTCTACCAAGGACTTATGGATAATGATCGAAATATTCTAGATGCCTCGTCAGGGGGGGTCCCTGATTGACAAGTATCCTGCAGATATCAGAATACTAATTGAGAAGATTGCTTAACACTCACACAAATTTGGACTAAGAGGAATGGGAACCAGGGGATACATTAGTTAAAAAAATCTGATTCATCTACATTGATTGAAACCGAAGTTGATGACCTTGAAAGGTTAGTCCGTCAAATGGCTGTAAGACAAGAAAATGGACAACAAGATTCAGCTCAGGTATGTGGTTTATGTTATTCTTCCTCTCATTATACTGACCAGTGCCCTGAGATATAGGGGGCAGAATATTGTGTTGTGACCTTTCAACCAAGAAAATTCCAACAAAATCAACTGCATCAACCCCAATCCCAACATGGATATGGGAGCCAAAAAAACCAGATGAGACCATTTAACCAGCACCCCAGTCAACCTTCTTACCACCACCAGCAATACCCAAACCCCCTCCCTTCCAACAATATTATAAACAACCCTTCCAACAACAACAATATTTTAATCCACCACCATTCCAAAGAAAGACATATAAACAACCATCCAACAGCACATAACCTTCTGTGGAATAGCTACAATCCATGTATGAGGGCCTAGAAGATAAGCTTGACAAGCTGGTAGACACAGTGGGAAGTCTTGTTGAAATCATGTCCAAGAATCCATGGAAGCTTCCATCCCAAATAGTTCCAAATCCTAAATAGAATGTTAGTGAAATCAAAAAAAGAAGTGGAAAAGAAATCCCACCTCCATCCAACCCTGAACTTGAAATAATACCACCTATTCTGAGGGATAATGATTCTGAAAGCCTTTTGAAAATCCACCAAGAAGATGAAAAGGAAGAGGAGGAAGAGAAGGATAGGCCACAGAATAAGAAACAAGAAACACCAATGCAAAGAAAACAAAGGGAGAAGAAAGATTCACCCCCACCATTTCCAACAAAGATAATCAAATCAAAGAAATTGGATGAATAAGAACTTCAAAAAGAAATTCCGGAAACCTTTTAGAAAGTGGAAATCAATATCCCCCTACTTGAAGCTGTTAAACAAATCCCTAAATATGCAAAATTTCTGAAGGATCCTTGTACTAAATGAAAGAGGCTGGATGGAAATGAAATAATCAACTTAGGAAGAAGCGCCTCTGCATTGATCACACCACTGATACCACAAAAATGTCAAGATTCAGGGACTTTCTCTATTCCATGCACTATCAGTTCTTTAAATTTCTCTAATGATTTGTGTGATCTAGGTGTTTCAATTAATGTATTACCTCACTCGGTATACACTTCTTTGAAGATGGGAGAATTGAAGCCTACTAGAGTGGTGTTCCAACTCGCAAATAGATCCATAGTTTTTCCAGCAGGTGTACTGGAAGATGTTCTTGTAAAGGTAAAAGATCTATTATTCCCAGCTGACTTTTATGTCCTGAAAATGGAATAACATAGGAGTTCATCACACTCACAAATCATCTTGGGAAAACTATTCTTAAAGACATAGAAGACCATCATCAATGTGAATGAGGGAACACTCTCAATGGATCTTGGAGATAGTCGAGTGCATTTAAATATACTCGAATCCAGGAAGAATTTGTCAGATGTTTATTCACTGAAAGCAATCTACCACAAAGAAGGAAAAAAACCAAATAAAAATTCAGAAGAGACAACCAGTGAATTCTTGGATAGTTTGTTAGAAGAGGATGGAGAATCAGAATAAGGATAGGATGTTGAGCTCAAGAAGTATAAACTCGAGGAGGCCGAACATGAAAAGATTATCATAGATCTCCAGAAGGAACTTGTTACAAAGGAAGAAGAACTAGCTAAGAAAAATTCCATATGCCTTGCAATGGAACATGAGTTGAAGCAGGTTAAGGAAACCCCTATTAAAACTGTAGAATGTAAAGGATATTCTCAAACGAATGGGAAGAGGGGATCACAAGAAAAAAAGGAAAAACCCAAAACTAGGTTCGTATGGGTAAAGAAAATTGAGGGTCAATCTCATGCTCAAGAGAAGAGAAGAATTTTCAAAGGACACCACAAACCCTTAAAAAGAGTTATGGTCACATTGCAACAAGGAAGAAACAAATATCCAAAAATATTGAAAACCATTCTAGAAGAACAAGATTCCATGGGTTTTGCTGGTGTTGTGTTATCTATGGACACAAATCAGACTCTTGTTGGTACAACATGTCTTTACCAGGAAATAGAAAAGAACAAGTGGAGGAGATCCCGCTCCTCCAACTTGTCTATCAATAAGAACCATCAGGTTGTACCTCTCCTTAACACTTTCTTGATGTTGTGATTCATTTTAAAATTGGCTTACATGTTAAATCAACTTCAACGAATTGATTACACTGCATCATTTAAGTGTGGGGGAGGGAGCCTTTGTAGTTTAGTATTTTAATTTTGTGTTTGTTTTTCAGAAAATAAAAAAAATTGTGTGTTTTCATATTTTTGTGTGTTTATTTTTTAGTTTTTGTTGTATTTTTGATACTTTTGAGCTGAAATGATTATCATTACCATTTTTTAAACCCATGTCAATGAGGGAACCAATCTATTTCATGAAACTGAGCTTAAATGAATGCTAAAATAACATTTTTTTGAGTTCAAATATTTTGGAATTTCATGAAAACTACACTGATTTTTGAATCCCATTCCATATTTCAATGTCTATATAATTGAAATCACTTTCTTGTGAGGCTTCTAAACCATTTTTGTCATATTATTTTCATTCACATCATTTCTTGAGAGAAACAGACCATGCTTTCTTAAACCAGAATTTGATTTATTCCTTTCAAAACATGAGGGTTTGGGGTACATGTGTTTTAAATGATTGAGGCATTTATTTGGTTTTAAGCCACCTTTTCAAAATAATCCTTTCCATTAAGTCCAACCTTTACAATTATCCTTCACTGTAGCCCCTAGTACCCACGAATTTCCTGTTAGGTTAGCCACTTTACAATCCAATTTTCCCTATCATACCTTCTCCTGAAGTGAAATTTCATGATCTAGTTGAACTTAAGTGTGGGGGAAGATGTCTTGTGGTGTACTACCTCATTTGGTGATACTTTTGTAGGAATATGAACTGTTGAAGAGCTAATGTTCCTACTGAATATTTCATTTTTTAAAATTTGTGCCTTTCTGGAGATTTCATGATAAGAGAAGTTGTGCCTTTCTGGAGCTTCCGATGTAAAAAGAAAGAAAGTTGTCCCTATCTGGAGCTTTCAAGAAAAATCATGTTTGAAAAGATATAAAATTTTTCTGCTAAAATCCTGAGCTTATTGAATGATAATGGAGCCTATTTTTTACAAATATTAAGATAAGGATAACATATTTGATTGAAAATTAGAATCTTGCAATATTGCTTCAAAAGAGCCAAGCCCTCCTTTTTCGGCCTCAGAATTTTTAACAACTAAATCCTACCAACCAGAAGCCACAGAACAACCCAAAAAATTCCTTATGAGAAACACATGTCCTTGACTCACATCGGGTTGAGAATTAGGAATTTATCAATCCTATGGCGACTCTTGTGTGAGTTTGGATGAGAAAATCCTTGTTCAACATTTAAATTCGTAAGATGAGAGAAAAATCATGTAAGATAGGTTTTTTTTTTGTGCATGGGATAAGAAATGAAGTGTAAATATATTGAAATCTAAAATGGAGAACTTTAAATAATTTTTTTTGATGAGGCATGTTATCTTTTTGTTTCTTGGAATTAATTTGGTAGATCTCATTGATATGTGTTTTGGATTTGATTTGATTTTTACTTGTCTAGGAGTCCAAGTGCTAGGTGTGGGGGAATTTATAGAGCAAATATTTTCAATTAATTTATATTGAATATCATTATTTTAAACCCACAAAAGTGTTACTATAAGATTAATTGTTTCATTTTTATGATATTGGTGTTATTTTGAGTTGAATAGTAAAAATTGGCCATTTTAGATTTTTCACCGTTTTAAATTATTTATGTAGTTTAGAAATAACATTATCTACCTTGATCCAAA
This sequence comes from Viscum album, assembly GCA_963277665.1. Lineage (NCBI taxonomy): Eukaryota > Viridiplantae > Streptophyta > Magnoliopsida > Santalales > Viscaceae > Viscum > Viscum album. Next base: position 467,298,564 of record OY728158.1, read on the forward strand.
TTGAAAAAATATTTCTTTTCTAGATTTTAAACATCCAGGGCTTCATTTACTATTTATGGACTAAAAGCTGAATCGTCCATATGGAATCTCAAAAGAAGCTCACAAGTGGGAGAAAGACAAGTGTTTTTAGTTCTGCCTAGTTTTGGTGCAGTCTTCATAACTAATTCATGGTGGACCCAAATATTGTGATATTCAGTGGGTGGACGCAAAAGGAATTTTTTAGAATCTTTTATGAAGGAAGTTCCGCATGAATTTTCTGTTTATGGGGTCCTTAAATCACCCTAATCCGTAGGATTGCGTTTTGGAGAGTCTGACTAGAAATAATAAATGCTCGGAGTAAAACAGTCATAACTCTTGGAATACATGTCCAAATATGATGATATTTTGAGGAGAAACAGACAAGGGAATTATGAACAACATTAAATAAGGTATCAATGTGTGAAGATGTCATTTAATGGGGATACAATGCATCAATATCTAGGAAAAAAATTCTAGCTATAAAAGGAGGAGAGCTCCACCCTCTCAAATAATCCCATTCTCCATCCCATTCCTTCCGGAACACCAAGGAGGAGAAATTTTTGGATTTTTATTATATTTATTTTCTTTTTCATAGTTTTTTAATTCCTTATTATTCCCCATTAATCTATATTACCATTACCATGGTGGGTTAAACATTTGGAGTGATTGAGGAAGGGTTGGTTTTCTATATTGTAATGCTTCAGTTCTTGGACGCAATTGAATAAATTTATTTCTTCTTCAAAGTTGTTTTCAATTTCTTATAGAGGATTTTATTATCAACTGTGATCGTTCTTGAATATTAATTCCATTATTGATTTTTTCCTTGGTAAAATAATCATAATATCCTTCCACTGATTTCTGGTTTATATACGATGGAATAGACCAAGGATTAGTGGTGAAGTACTCGACGATCGTTAGTACATGTAAAAGGTGTAGTGAATGTTCTTGATTGTTTGGGATAAACAAAACTCGATTGGGTATTGTATATTTCAATTAATGATATTCAATACAACTATTTTACACATGGAAGGAGAGTTGACCAAACCAAGATCTGGGTAAGGTTTTCTTTCACAATAATAATTTCACCAAGGAAGTGAGAGGAAACGATTTTGGAAAATCACTTTAATAAACTAAGAAGAAGAGGTTTTAATTAAATTAAACAAGGATAGCATTACAACTAAGAAACCAACCCCGACCTAATCACCCATTTAATATCATAGTTTTTCAATCATTTTAATTTCAAATTTCTTTTCAAAAGAACAATATTTTTACCCCCATTTTAAAGTGACAACCTTTTTTGTGTGCCCTCTTCTTCGAGAGGCATCCTAGGTCAACCACATTACTACATTTTAACTTCGGAAATAATTGTTTTTCCACGTCCTACGATAGGCGTGCGTCAGGTACCCAATTCTTTCTATGGGTATCCTTATGTTTATGTATGGTTGATTATGTATGATTATATATGAGGTAAGAATATTTATGTGGAAAGTATATTCATGAAAATTCTGAGATGGGTTCACCCAGATAGCACTCCAATTAATTGGTTAAAGTTAGGTCTCATGAGATGCGATGTGAAACGGGATTGGCAGTTAGCCTTGAGTCGTCCAAAAATGGAAAAATAGATTAGAGGTTAGCCTGGAACCGTACTAAAGAAATGTTTTATGATTCTATCACAATTATATGATTCCATGTTTAGATAATCCCATTATTAAATGATATGATTTTATATGTACCATGTTTTTTTCATTACGTCATGCATCTTAACTCATGTGCTTAAGATGTATCATTATGTTCATTCCCTTACTGGGATTTTTAGCTCATCCCTTTGTTCATGTGTTCCCCTGGGTTCCCTATGTAGATGTAAGGGCACAGAGGATGTTAGGAGCTCTTTATAGAGATTAAATAAAGAAGTGTTTTCCCCATGTTTTATGTTTTATTTTCCTAGTCTTCTAAGACACTATACTTAACAATCCATGGATTTTACTCTGATAATTAACTATGCTTAAAATCATGTAATGTTATATGTAAAAGGCTTGGGTATCTATAGTTGGTATCATAGGATGGTCTAGTTATTTTTTGATATTAGAAATAAAGCACCTTATTTATAACATTAAGGATATGATGAAGTATAATAAACATCACTAAATTTTGGTAAGTATAGAGTAAGTGGTTTATCAAACAAATACATCCCTGTCTGGATATGAGCAGGTAGAGGCAACACTGGCACATATGTACCTAGGAGTGAAAACTACAACAAATAGTTTCGGTCTTGACCCAAGGTATCCTGGTACATGACAATGGACCTTGCTACACTCTTGGTAATGACACTCCTGGGAGATATGCTTTGGTAGATTCATGAGCATAGTACAAACCATTATTAAGGGGAAAAAAAGACCATAAGAATATAGGTCAAGAAATAGATCGAGGATAACCTTGGTTTTAACCTAAAGAATCACAAGTTAGGATGTACGTATTCTTTATATGTTTATCCTTTTAGGTTCAAAGTTTCCTTTTATGCCCAATAGCTAAATATTAAAGACCTCTAATTATACGTTCTTTTTCTTAGTTAATGGCGGAAAATAGAAGAATGCTTTCTAATAATAAATGTGATAGGAAATGTGAATATTTCCCTAATGATATTCTTTATATGATGGGAGTGGGTGCTCAAAACATCATGACAGTATCTTCTCATCTGGATCGAGTTATAAATAAGAACTTGAATCATGAGAAATTCCATCCTCCTCCAAAGAAAGAGAAAAGTTGCCATAGAATCCTTCATGTGGAAAAGGCCTCCCATGTTTAGCAGATCTTCTGATCCCCTCCTCATGGAACAATGGATTAACTCCATTAAAAAGATATTCTATGTTCTCTAGTGCTCAGAAGAAGAGAAGTTTGTACTGGAAGTCTATAGTTTTGATGGGGAAGCTGGCCAGTGGTGGACACTAATCCAGAATACAAAGTCCTAAGAGGAAATTGATTCCATGGATTGGGAGGAATTCAAGATGATGTTTTTCAAAAAATATTTTCCTTGAACCCTCCATCTCAAGATGGAAAAAGAGTTCCTCAGACTCAAGAAGAAGAAGATGAGTCTGTCAGGGCATATGAAGAAAACCTTACAAGGCTTGAAAGGTACACCTCATGTTTTATCATGAACACCAAAATTAAGGTGGATCTCTTCTTTAGCAAACTAAAGCCGAGTCTATAAAAAGAGTTGTCAATTAGAGACTTTAACACTTATGAGGATATTGATTATTGTTCCCTCATGGTGGAAATGGATATTGGAGAGTCTCAGTGGTCTCACGGGCTCAATGAACAGAAGTTGAAAATGGAAAAAACATGGGTGGTTCATCAAACAAATCCCATGATAGAAAGAAGCATGACTTTCCCCTTGAAAAAATTGTGGGAAGAATCTTCCTGGTAACTGTCTGAAGGGAACCAATAATTTCTTCAAATGTGGAAAGATTGGAAATCTATCCAAAAAAATGTCGAAGGGATATTAAAAATCCTACTAATGTTGAAGAAGAAATGAAGGTTCAGATCAACACTCAACCTGTAGTGCAGTGTTACAACTGCAAGGAGCATGGGCATTATGCGAAAAATTTCCTTAAGCCAAGGGTTGTTAGAGGGAATCAACAACAACCTCCAAGGCAACAAGGAAGGGCTTATACTATCACTACTGCTAAGGTGGAGCTAGAAAACGATGTGGTGACTGGTAAACTAGTTATACATTCAAGAATAGAAGATGTACTATTTTATTCTGGTTCTAGGCATTCTTACATATCTTGAATGTTTAGTAGAACTATTCAAACACCACCTTAAAATTTGGAGGAAAATTTATCTGTGAGAACAGAAAATGGGGAAATCGCTGCATCCATGGTTTATAACTCCTCTAGGTTAATGTTTTTGGACTAAACCTCCTAGAAAATCTTTTCATACTTCCTCTAGTGTATTTTGACGCAATCATGGGCATGGATTGGCTATCTTTGTAAAAATCCAACATCAACTGTCGAGAAATGGAGATCACTTTTCACATCCCAATGAATCCTCCGATTCCTTACATGTGTAAGGAGGAACATGAGTCTCCTTTAGAATCTTCATCTCAATTGTGGATATTGTTGCCTTATGAGCAAGCATATCTTTCTCAAATGATTGAGACAAAGGAGAGAATCATGCTTCAAGACATTCCCATTGTGAGGGATTATAATGATGTATTCCATGAATATTTTTATGGTCCTTCTCCTAACAGAGAGGTTGAGTTCTAAATTTAACTTATCCTTGGATCTCTGCTTATATCAAAGACACCTTATATAATGGCCATCGTAGATCTAGAGGAGCTGAAGAAGAAGTTGTAGGATAATATGGAGAAGGGTTTTATTTTCCCGAGTGCATCACCATGGGTGCGGTAGTCTTCTTCATAAACAAGAAGGATGGATCAATGCACCTATTCATTGATTATCATGAGCTCAATAAAATCATGATAAAGAACAAGTATCCCCTTCCATGGATAGATGACTTGTTCGGTCAACTTCATAGGGCCAGTTATTTCTCTAAGGTGGACCTTCGGTCAGGATATCACCAAGTAAAGGTGAAGAAGGAAGACAAACCCAAGATAGCCTTTCGAATGAGGTATGGACACTATGAGTTCATAGTGATGCCCTTCAGACTCACTAATGCTCCAGTAATTTTCAAGGATTTAATGAATAGATTCTTTAGATATTACCTTGACAAATTTGTGGTAGTCTTTATTTATGATATTCTGATATACTCTAAGAGTAATGAGGAACATGAGGAGATTTTAAAAACTATGTTAAATAATTTGTGAAGGGAGAATTTGTATAAAAAATTACAGTAAATGTGATTTCTGGATAGAGGAAGTATCATTTCTGGGACATGTTATCACCAAAAAAGGGATATCTGTAGACCCTTCCAAAACGAAGGCAATTGAATAGTGGCCCAGGAAAACTTCTGTAACAGAGATCCGTGGATTTTTGGGTCTAGATGGGTATTATCGATGATTCGTGAATAACTTTTCACGATTGTTAAACCCAATGACCAAGATGAAAAGGAAGGGGTAATGTTTGTCTGGATGGAAGAATGTGAGGTAAGCTTCCCGGAGCTAAAGAGAATTTTGATCACTACACCTATACTCACAGTACCAAAAAGTAGAGAAAGTTTTGTGATATACTGTGATGCTTCAAATAAAGGCTTGGATTGTTTACTCATGAAAAATGATAATGTGGTAGCCTATTCCTCTCGATAGTATAAGATCCATAAGCAGAACTACCCGATGCATGATCTAGAGTTAGCATCTGTGGTTTTTTCCTTGAAAATATAGTGGAACTACCTTTATGGTGAGAAGTGTGACATATACACCAACAAAAAGAGCCTAAATTATATATTCACACAAAAGGAGATCAACTTGCATCAAAGGATATGGTTAGAGCTAATCAAGGATTACAATTTCTTGATTCACTATCATCCTGGAAAGTTGAACAAGGTATTTAATGCTCTAAGCAGAAAATAAAATGCTACTCTATCCATGTAACAGATTGAGAAAGACCCTATATTCTTGGATACATAAAAGATGGATTTAGAAATCATAAGGGTATGAAATACATCCTACCTTTACCAAATGATTTCGCAACCAACCATTCAAGAGAAGATTAAGGAAGCACAAAGGGATGATGTGGAGTTAAAAAAGAGGTTCAATGCAGTAAAGGACATGAAGCTGCAAGAGTTATATATCAATGATGATGGTGTGACTTGGTTTGGAATGCATCTTTGTGTGCCTTCCTCACCAGGGGTAAAGAAAGAGCTATTGGAAAATGCACATAGCTCAACATTCTCTATCCATCCTGGGTGTACCAAGATGTATCGTGATCTCCGAGAACACTCTGGTGGGATAACATGAAGAAGGATAATGCTGAATATATATCAAGGTTCTTGGTATGTCAGTAAGTTAAAGTAGAGAGACAAAATTCCAAAGGGATGATGCAAACATTGCCTATACCCATGTCGAAATGGGAGAATGTCATAGTGGACTTTGTCACGTGTCTCCCGAAGACATCGAAGGGAAATAATGCGATATGGGATGTGGTTGACCGACTCACCAAGACTGCCCATTTTATTGCTACTCGGGAAGACATCTCACTTTAAAAACTTGAAAAAAATATATGTGAAAGATGTGGGGAGACTTCATGGTGTTCCACTCAATTTTCTCTGATCATGATCCAAGGTTCACATTTAAATTCTGGAGGAGTCTTTAACGCGCTTTGACTACTGAATTAAATTTCAGCATGGCCTATCACCCCCAAACTGATCGAAATCTGAAAGGACTATTTAGATGCTTGAAGTTATTATAAGAGCCTTCTCTCTAGAATTAAAAGGTGGATCGGATCAGTATCTCCCATTGGTTGAGTTCTCATACAACAATAACTTCTACTCGAGTTTTCAGATGGCTCTATATTAAGCTTTGTATGGAAAGTGATGTATAACTCCAACCTGTTAGGATGAAGTTGGAGAAAAAAAGCTACATGGACTTGATCTTGAGCAAGAGATGAAAGAAAAGGTACAATTCATCCAGAAAAACATCAAAGGTTCTCAGAGTCGGCAAAAGATCTATGTTAACAACCATCGAAGGGACTTGGATCTCGACATTGGGGATAAATTCTTCCTTCGAATATCACCATGGAAGAGAGTCAAGTGGTTTGTAAAGAAAGGTAAGCTAAGCCCAAGGTATATTGGACTCGTTGAGATCCTTGACCGCATAGGATCTATGTCCTATCAGCTCTCACTTCCTCCGAATATGACTCGAGTTCATGATGTGTTTCACGTATCACTCCTGAGGAAGTACATACCCGATCCCTCACATGTACTGAACTCAGAGGTGGTGCAGTTGTAAGATGATATTTCTTATGAGGATAAGCTAGTAAAGATTCTATACCAAAGAGATGATATTCTATGCAACAAGACAACCCACCTTTTGAAAGTGTTGTTAAGGAACCAAAAGTATGAAGAAGTTACTTGGGAACCATAGGAGGTGATGAAGGAGAAGTACCCCCACCTGTTTACAGCCTAGAATGTAAACATAAATTTTGAGGGTGAAATTTCATAAGGGGGGAAGAATGTAACGACCCAAAGGCTTCAATGGAAATTTTCCTTCTAATAAATATGTCATAAAATAACAAGAAAAGACAACATAATGAACTACTAAGTGTTAAGTGCCCTTTAAAAACAATTTTCTCACTTATGTGTTTGGAATTTTGAAAATCTGATATACATGGTTGCAATCAGTAAGTTATTTGGAGTCTGATAAGAAAAATATATTTTTGGTGAATAGTAACCTACCCTTATGAATATTAGAATACCCTTATGAATAGTTAAATATCCTAATTAATAGTAACCTTACCTAAGATAGTCATAAAATAATATTCAAGTGAAATTATGATGTACCTATATTTTAGAATAAGTAAATGAATGTTTCAAAACTGGTTTTTAATAATAAATTATGATTTTAATTAAATTATATATTAATCATATTTTGAAAATTATTTTTGAAAAATGGGCTTCATTTTTGGTTTATTCATTTCAAAAATGGTTATGATGAGTTTTTGGAATTTTTCTAAAATACTTGAATTTTTGATGAATAGTAGAATCTGATAATTCACAATAAATGCAAAATAACAGATTAATTGAGTCATTGATGATGATATGCTGATGTAATCCCATTTGGTTCAAATTCACATGCATTTTTTACTATTATTGGTCATAGAATACTTAATATTACTATTCTTGTGAGGAAATAATAAAATAATGATTAAAAAATTATGAAAACCCTCCTCTCCTCCACTATAACCCCCCCCCCCCTCACTTCACTCCTCTCAAGCCTTGTACCTTGCCAATATTCTACCCAAATATCTCCCCAAGATCCTCCCCCACGTCCAAAATCTCCTATCCTCTTCAAAATACCAAAAAAACTCCCCTTAAGAGGTTCTGAAAGGAGGAAGTCTCAAGAGGTAAATTCCTCTTTCCAATTCCTTCTTTTCTTTTAAGCTCTTTTCATTTGGTTTCTTTCCTAACCTCCCATCACCCAAATGATAGGACAAATCTATTAACATACATGTACATTAATGTTTTTATGGTAATTGGATATTTCATTATCTTCTCTCCTTTCCCCACCTTTTATTTGAAAAAAATGAAAGCACTGTTTGAGATTTGCAAATATAGCACATTCAGGGACAACGGTTTATTAATTTCTATTATCATCATCAAATCTGATCATAAAAATACTTTTTTTATGGTTGAACCAAAATATATATATTTAATATATCCTATTTTTATTCTGTAATATTTTTGTAAAAATGGTATTAAGTTATAAACAAAAATATGTTCTTTGTAATCAAACCCACTAATTAACAAAAACAGTTGTCACTATTGTTTTATATAATAGTTCGACATCAATCTATGTAACCATATTAATTTTAAAACCATGTGATATCATTTATGTTCACTAATATAATATAATTTCAATTCTGGAAAACCACTTTCATCTTTCATGTTTAACTGAACTTGAATATATGTGAACTGGTCTTTTAAAACCAAGTAAACAAACGAGCCCGAACAATGAAATAGAACCTCATAACCAATAAAAAGGATTATAAATGAACATAAAATGGTTACACTAAACCAATTAAATATAGTATAGGTTACAGAATTATTAATTAACAAACCTAATTTGTTTATTCAGGTCATTAATAACAAGTGGAGGACACCACCAAAATTAAGGTAATGGATCCTCTCATGTTCACTGTTAATCAATATTATTCTCTTTGCTATGACTTTTTGGTGTAATTACAAGTGATGGGGTATGTTTTCTCACCTACCCCATACTGACCTAATGATTTATAAGTGATTATAAACCCCTTTATCTCTCTCATCAAGCTCTCTTAGTTACACCTGATACCATGCTGATAAACCGTAATGGATTCTACTAGAACTTTTTTTATTCCTTCAGGTGCTCTATCTTTCTTTTTACAAAAATATAGTTGTCTTTTATTTTTTTGTAAAACATATAAATTATATTTATATTATCAAAAATTATGTTCCAATATCCATCTGTCATTCTCTTTCAGGGATATACATTCTTTTAAGTGAATCCTTCCTCAATACTTCCCAATAAGTACAATCATTTTAAGGGAACTTTCTGAATTTTTACCCAAATTTCAAGTGCACTCTATCCTCTATTTTAAGACACAAATGTCTTTATAAAATTATTATTATTATTTTAAAAAAATTATTAGTTAAATTCTGGTTTTATATAAAATAATTTCCTCTTTTCTATTTCGAAAGCTCTATAGTATTTTCCTTAAATCCACACAAAAATGTTTTAATGCTAATGTTTCTAAAATACATTTCTATATGTTTTCACTTATATTTGACACCACTTACCATTTTATATGTATATTTTACCCTATTAAAGTACATGTATGTTCTAATCCATTCCTTTCAAGGAAACTTTCATGATACGCCCATTGGTTAGGATTTATGTCATAATTGTGGTACCCAATTCTTTCCATGGGTACCCTTATGATTATGTATGGTTGATTAAATATGATTATATATGTGGTAAAAATATTTATGTGGATAGAATATTCATGAAAATGTTGATATGGGTACACTCAGATAGCGATCTAATGCACTGGGTAAAGTTATGACTCATGAGTTGCGATGTGAAACAGGATTGGTAGTTATCATTGAAATGTATTAAAATGGGAAAAGGGATTGGCGGTTAAACTTGACCCGTACAAAAGAAATGTTTAATGATTCTTACACATTTATATGATTCCATGTTTTTATGATCTCATTATTATATAATATTATTTCATATGTTCAATGTTTTGTTTTTATTATGTCATGCCTCTTAACTCATGTGCTTAAGATGTATCCTTGTGTTCGTTCCCTTACTAGGATTTTTAGCTCATCCCTTTGTTCATGTGTTCCCCAGGGTACCCTATGCAGATGTAAGGGCTCAAGGGATGTTAGGAGCTCTTTATCTAGATTAAAAAAAGCAGTGTTTTTTTGCTCCATGTTTTATGTTTTATGTTCCTAGTCTTCCAAGACACTAGATTTAACGATTCATGGATTGTAATCTGATGATTAAGTATGCTTAAACTCATGTAATGTTATATATAAAAGGCTTGGGTTGCTATATAAATGTACAACGGGTTTAAAAATATCATGGTACATACATTTTTGACTCACGTGATCAGAATGAACCATTATATTGTATTTTAATATATTTAATATATTTAACCTGATATGAAATATAATTGAAAACCGTAGATTCGAACCTAAAATTTATAAGTTACGGTACCTATTTCATATATGAATTATCACTTTTATGTTATTAATTTTCATTTTTATAATATCATATAATTTAGGGTTATCATCTTTAATATTCCATTACTTTTTAAATGGTTGTATAAAGATTAAACTGAGTTAATAATGGGTTTTATGGACAAATCATTGATTATCTTAATGGAAAACAGAATTGATTAATATACAGTGTTGAAAATATTATGATTATTCTCACCAAACTATATTGAGTAATGAATAATAAATAAACATAGTCAGAACATCCAAACACACTAAAGAAGAGAAAGATGGATTTTCATAGAATTTCATGTGATAAATACCTAGGGGGATAATATTCAGCTTCTTATCAACCAAAAATATTGGAAGAATCCTGGGTAAAACTATCTCCAAGAATATGCAAATGCTTTAACTTTATAGAAGAAGTCTATAAAATAAATGAATGTCACAAGGATATAAAATGTCTATATAATGAAAAAAATAAATTAAAAGACCATCTTAATAATATATCTATATTCTTATGCTTTAATTTCATGGAGTATAGAAATTATTCCAAAAAGTTCACCAAACCAAGGGTTAACTATGACGACCAACATCAAAAACCACCCAAACTAAGTGAATAAGGGAAATCCTATGAAATAACTAATGTCAAAGTGGATCATGGTAATTAAGGTAATATTATCATATACTCTATATTCAATGATGTCATATGGTTTTATTTTTCTCACCACTCCATTATATATATATATAATGTTCTATAAGTATATCAAATCATTGCCCCAATAATTTGATTGTCACAAAAAACCACTTATTGTATAAAACTTTCTTCACAAGTTTATTTAAATGGGAATTTGATTAATGAAAATTATGTTACATTTGGACAAACCTTTTGTGATTCTTAGAATTTATTATCTCTCTATAGATAGATCCCATATCAACTTCTAGAATACGGATCTCACATTTCATATCCTAGACTGTCTTATGACCATCTATCATTATATATAAAAATATGAACTAATCTTCAAGATTAAATCCATTATTAATCTCTTAAAACTCAATAATGAGATTATTTTATGAATATTACCCAATTTATTATTGTTCGTATTATATTAGAAATTATTTTTGAGGTCATGAATTTTTTATGAACATTTTGATATATTTGCATCAGTGAGAGAAATTAAAATTATAAGGATGTAACTTCTTTAATATGGAGAACATGAAACCACTATATGATAGTATATATTATTAAATAATAAAATATTATTTATATTATATTAATTTGCATGCTGTAATGGAAAAAAACAAGTAACAAAACATTTTATTATTAGAAAATTATAAATATTAAAATGTGGTCATTATAATGTAACCGTTAAGTTCACGAATATAAATTCAGTTAACCAAATTTTGAAATAAATGGAAAAATAATGAAATGTGACTTCAAATACAAAATCATTGAAAAAGTTAAATTAGTGTAGCTAAATAATGAATTAAATATTTTTTGGCAAAAAAATATATTATATGAAAAAAATCATTTTATGCATCATGTATTTTTATTTCAAGAGACAATGAATATTTTGGTTATAAGGTTTAAAATATACCATTTATATGGATTATATATTAATACTATTTTAATTAATTTTTAAAAAATAAATAAGAATAAGAATAGTAAATATCTCATAATGTCATTTTTTTATAAAAATAAGTTTTCATTATATTTTATGTTTCAATGTTAAAGTTAAATTACTAAATTTTATAATTATAATATGAAAAATGGAACATCATTTTTTTATACATTATTTCAATATTAACTTGAGATTAATATTTTTTATTTCATTGACATGATTGAATTTTAGGTGAATATTTCATATTACAGTTCCTAAAAAACAATGACTTTTATAACATCATTATGATATAAGAATAACTTAATTTTTTTTAAAGTTTTTATACCAAATTTTTAATTTATATGTAAATTTATATATTTAAAAATTTATATATTGATTTAAAAAATCATTATTTTCTATTTTAAAACATAATCTCTATTTTTTATAAATTTGTTTTTATGGGCTATACGTTTATTATTTTAAAATTAATTTTTATCGATATTATTAATTTAATATTATGAAATAGTTTTCTTTTTTGGAATGAGAATATAAAAATTTTCCAATATATTTATTTTTATTTTTATTTTTTAAAAAATAAGATACCAAAGTTAAAACAATGTTGTCATTGTAAAAGTTAAAATGAAGGAGAAAAGGGATAAAACCAAAAAAATCCAATCCTCTAAATGATTTTTTGAGATGAGGGATAACTCGGAGTCATCCTATATCCACTATTTTCAACTTATGGATCCACATTACTTGAATAGTGACATTTATTTTTATATTTTTACAAAAATACCACTCTCCTCACTTATAATAGGAGACTCCATGGACTGTTTACAGATAATCTAGAATTTGAAATCATTTTGATACACTGACTTTTTTAATTCACCTATAAATATCTCTAATATTTTATAACCATTTGATCAAATTAAAAGCCATATATTCTTTATTTCCCATAGGTACACCAAGATAAGGTTCAAATACACAATGTTCGTACTAATAACATCTTAACATTTTAAATCTCTATCGTCCACATAGAAATTTGTTTTAACTAATATAATATAATTATATCATAATTATTATTATTATAAATAAATTCTATTATATTAATGGTATGACCATTATCTTCCCTTTACCCTTCCCTATAAAAATTGAGAATGTTATTTGTTAGTACTTGTGGGATACTACCTCCATGAAGTAATGTATATTTTTTCCATAACATCATTACATGAATTTTCATAAATGGGTATTAAATGAATAAATATTATATTTTTAACATGTCTATGATTCATAAAATATTAAACATTTTCTACCTTTCAATCATTATTTGGGAAACAGAAATGTTATTCATGTGTACGTGTGGACTTACATCTCCATAAATATACTTAATTATTTTTCATAACCACATTGATTTTATGATTATAATAAATTTTATAATGAATTAATATTATTTTTAAGACATATTTATTTTTATATAAATTTTATATTAATATTTAATTTGTTATTAACAAACCTACCATTATTCTACAAAAAATACTAAAATATTCTTATCACTAATTTTCACCTTATTGAATCATGAAAAAATTATCATAGACTAAAACTATGTATTTTAAAATAATTATAAATAATATATTTTAATACATTGGGTAATATAAAAATAATTAACTTGGTGTTGATGAATGAGTTTCAACATCGTCGCGTTATATCATGTGTGAAAGAATCAAAATTACTAACATCTGGTTATGAAAATATACTATAACCAACTAATAAATCCATAATAAATAATTATAATTTTATATAATATAGGTTAATATATATTAATAATGATTTTTAATAGGTTATCAAGATGGTTATTGTTTTACATAGGATGTTAGATCACCTTTATGGTTGTCATGAATAAAGGTAAGGGTTTCTCATCTCACTATTTTTTCTTTAATACATATAAAATATTCACTTCTTTAATACTGTGTAGTTTATATACTACCTTATAGATGTATTTTTAATACAATAATGAAATTAAAGATATTTAGAAATCCCTATCATGTTCTATATTTCTGGGTATTTTTATTCAAATGATATCAATGTTGTATGGTTTTCTTCATGTAAAATTTTCTTTACTGAGATATACATTTTAATCACCACTTATTTTCTTTATGGTGCATATAACACCCTTTTATATACTAATATAATTATATTGAAATTAAATTTATTCACTAATACATAGTATGTTCTTTCATTCCTGAGTTATTAACTTGGATGTTAATGAAGTTGTAATTGTTTCTTTCCAATCTCATTTTCAAATTGATATTGTTATGAGTGAATTTCCAATTGGGGGAAAATTATGTGAACTTTTTTTAAGACACAACCCATTTTATTATTAATTTTTTATTATTTTTTAATAAAATTTGCTTCGTCAATATCTTTTCCTAGGATATAAAATTTACCTTATTTTATGTTTGTTAGAGAAATTAACCAACCTCTTCTTTTAAATTTGGAATTTTTTTCAATATACGTATTAATTGTATGATTTTGTAGATTTACATTCAAAAATTTATTAATTTTGTTTTAAAATATATTTATTTTACTTTAAGAAAATTTTATGTAGTGTTTTATCATTTTCCATGCCCAATTGTTTTACAAAAGTGACCATTTTTTACATTTTCCATTTAACACATTCTTTCACCCTTATGATCATTTGTCTTTACAAAGCTTCCATTCCATTTTTCAAAATGGTTTTACAAATTATTTTCATGTTTAATTAATTTTTAAAACAAAATTATATATTTTTTAAATAAAAATATATATTTTTTATAATGGATTTATTGATTTAAAATGGAAATTATAAGATTTTATTTTTTAAAAAATATGTCTTCGGTGTTTTTATATCTTATAAAATAATTTTTTAAAAGAATCATTCTTTTATAAAAAAAATTCTAAAACCTATTTTTGGTTTTAAATGGTTTTATTTTAAAAAATTATCAAGGTCAATATATTTAATTTTTAGGAAAATATTTTTATGATCTTTTTAAGTGTTAAAAATGTTATTTTTAATGTTTTTTTGGTTGATATATCCAATAATTATAAAAGGTTATATTATATCTATGTTAGTGTCCTTTTATGTTATTCATGTTAGACTTGGGCTCTTCTTGTGATATCAACCACCTTCTTTCTCTTGAGGTCTTATGAAATATTCTATGAATGTATTCATTAAACACATCTTATTTTTATGGGTTATCTAACAAATGTTTAAAATATGCTTTTTTTATGTTATCTCAATACACACATATATAAATATATGAATGATTATTATTTAATTAGTGGGGTTCTACATTTTTTTTCCAATGCATTAGTACATTATTTTTATCTCATGATAAAACTAATTTTTTTTCAATATTTTATTTTTCATTGTATTTTATCATAAAGATTATGTGTGGGTGTATTTTTAGTTATCTATACTCACATCGACTATTATTTTTGATTTTGGTTTTTTATACTCACAATGAAAATATATGCATGTGTATATGTAGGGAGTTTTGATCACAAAGGATATATAAGAGTTTATTTATTGTTATATGACACCATAAATACCATCTATGAGTGTAATTGGGGGTTTTTATGCTCACATAGACTATAAGTGATTGTATTTATGGTTAGTTATGATCATAATGTCAATAAATGAGTTTACATGTATATAGATATTCTTAATGGGACTTTGTGTGAGTGTTCATGTGTTCATATATAATAAAAATGATTGTGTGGGTCATAATTGTGAATGGATATGGTTACAATGTTATTTTCCCAATGTTTACTATTATTCAAAATTTATATCTGATAAACCTATATTATGCTCCACATCATATGATTCTCATCTCATAATTCTGAAATCATATTACATGGTATATGTCTGATCATTTAGGATTATAAGCCTTATATTATTCCTTATTATCCAATCTAATTATTCCATGTTATTTTTTATAAATATATTTATCCCAAACTTAATTTTTCTTATATTATTATGATCTAATCCTTGATGAAATTTTTATTATTTTTCCCTTAATGATAATTTGAGCTCACTAATTTCTTCTATTCCCATTTCCATGGATATGAAGATAAGTATATCCTTAGAGATGTCTATAAGGGGATCTTAAAGTGACCTAAACTAAACAAAAAGAGTTATTTCAATATTTTAAATGAATAATAATTACATTTAAAAACAGTTACACCAAACTAGAGAACCAATGGTTTATTGTCTTAGAATATTTTATATATATACATATGATTTTATTAAACAGATGAAAATATCTCCATAATATAACTATACAAGACTCCCTTTTATAATTCTAATTGGATACAATCATATTTATATCCTTATAAATACACAAAATTAGAAAGGCAATGGTTAAATTTCTCACTAATGGAAAACATATAAATATGTCATAAACAATTTGATCATAAGAATATGATAAAACCTGAGTGTGGAGAAATATCTTTTTATAATGAACATTTATCACTAATAATTATCAACAATTTATGATAACAAGACATGAAATATGAAAATAAAAAATATATATTGTGGAATAAAGTTGTAAAAACATGGGATTATAAACAAGTTCCATGGAACATAATTCATACGCACATTTATATGGAATGTATTTGAAATGAATAATAAGAGAAAAAAATGGAAATAACATATGAAATAAATCATAATATAGTACAGAGATAAAAATTACTCACTTCCTATAACATTGTGAAGTATTCTCTAGTACTGGATTTCCATGACATATTGGAGAATGTTTTACTTCCTAATTCCTATTGTGGAGTACGTATCAATACCTGATTCTCATTATTAACTCATGAGATATAATTCATTCACTAATGTATTGGATGGGGATATAGAACCCCACCCATCATAATCCATTCATTTTTGGGCCACATGAAAACAATAATTAATCTATCATAAGGTACCCCTAGAAATAAAAAAATAGTTTTGAAACATTAAAATATGGCATCACATAAATTGACCCCATAAATGTAAATGGTTGATTCCAAAAACTCAATAAATCCAAAAAAATATTATTTTATAAAAAATAAGATGGATTTTTCTAAAATAAAACTTCTAATATGATATATCCTTTAATGATAAATATGAAATGGTTGTGAAATCATAAAAGAGTTTTTAGAAATACTTTTAAACATGTATTTAAATGTTGTAGTTGAAGTCACATAAAAAGTTAATTTTTAAAAGTATAATTTTAAGTGATTTTAATGAATGAATTTTCATAATCAGTATTTTAAAAATAAATCTCAATAATTATTCCCTGAAAAGTCATTCAAGTTTCAAAAAGGTGATGTGAAAACCTTTTAGAAACTTATACATTTTAAAATAATCTTCAATAATTGATCCTTGAGAAATATATATAGGTTTCCAAAAAGAATAGTGAAATATTTGGAAAACACTTACTTTTGAAAATGAATGTGAGTAATAGATACATGAAATGAAATAAAGGTTATTAATTTAAATGTATAGTGGAATATAAAAAATTATATTTTGAAAGGATGGAAAAAAAATTTGAAATGATTTTGTTGGAATATCCACATCATAAAAAGGGTAATATATCTTCCTTTTAAAAATATGATAGGTGAAATGTCAAAGTCACATAAGGTAACACATAATTGGATTTCTATATATAAAGTATAATATTGTAGGGAAATTAATATGTTGAAAATGAGGGAAACCATCTTTAAAGAGGGTGAGAATTATTCTCAATAATGATATAATATTTTTATGGGGTAGAAATTCATATATTAGAAAGATTTGAATAAAAGTGAATTTTTTTACAGAATGGAAAATATGGTAGCATAAAAGAAAAAATTAGTGTGGAAAATAAAAAATGTAATAAATAAGTTCTATAACAATCATTCTAAATCAATGAAGCAATTTTAGATGACAAAGAAACTTACGACCTTGGAATCCATTAAATCAAAAGGCATTTAAAAATTCAAGATGATATGGATCATAAATAACCATGGATTACATTAAAATGGTACAAGATATTCATTATGTAGTAATCACACCGTATCAAATATTTCATGGTGCATAATAATAAATATGTGCCAATAAATTATATTTGAAAAAATGAACCAATTACCTTAATTCATAGCTTTCACTAAAGAGTTTTAATCTAATTTATTGATAAAATAACTATCTTAATCACCTATTTAATAACTTTATATGCATATAAAATTTTATTAACACTATTTATATTTATTATCTTCATGTAGACTAGTAAGTTATTAACAATTTTCAATATCGTGTGTGAGTACTCTTTATCATTTTGAACTAGTAATGTAATGATGGTTTCTTGATTTATTATTTTTATATCAATATTAAACATATAAAATCAAATCAAATAATTATTTACTTATTTATATCATATATAATTAGTAATTAATTTATCATTTTCTTTAATGATATTATTTTATATAATTTCTCATTTTGGTGGTTAGACCGACCCAAACACGAACATACCACAATTAATGGATGATTATGATTATGAATATGGTTTATTTTTGCATTATAACAATATTAAAATTTAATAATGAAATTTTATGGATAATTTTATTGTGTTGAATCATATTTTAATAGAGTATAGAAAATAATAATGAAATTATATCAAAAAGAATATATGTTACTTCATAGAGTAAGTAGTATAAAAAATGAATATTTAATATTTTCATTTATCAGTGAAAGAGATATATATATATAGAGATAGAGAGAGATAGGGAATTGGGATTATATTTTTTTTCCTAATAATAATGATTATATTATATATTTAATATTTATTCATTAATTTAACCCATATAACCAATAACAACCCCAACTCAGGTAACACGAAGTCAATGTTTACATTAGGACATTAGAACAAGGTAAAGAGGATCACATCCAAATGAATGAATAGTTTAGAGGCCTTGAAGAACAAGATAAATACATCATACCCATTTTACACTGGGAATAAAATTAAAAAACATAGTAATGGAAAAAAAATAGGCATCCATGAACTCATTCAATGAATTCATCTTTATGTCATGGGGGAAAGGAAAAATAACAGTTACTTAAAATCCTTAGTAATAGTTATGTATAGTATAAGATAACATAAATCAATAATAAATAATCAGTATTAACATAAATTCCTTTTAATCAATAACCTAAATATCTTGATTAGATAAGGAATAATCAATATGGTAGGTTATATAACCGAACACACATGCCAATTAATTAATTAAACGATAATTAATTGAATATATAAAAAATATCAATGTGAAAATATCATGGATAACAATAATAACTAAATTTTAAATTAATTAAATTCTTAAAGGTTTGACAACATGATATAAGGCATCATGATACCTCTAATTTCAGGGCCTTTCAAATGATAATTTAAAGCTATGGGTAAACCCCCATTTAATGTTAACTTACTAATTTGCCTTAGAAGACTACCGATGCATCAAGGGAATGTATTATTTTAGGCCCCAGCTATCACTACATGTCTGAATCATTACTCATATATCAAATAATAAATTTAATTCATGAATAATATTCCTTATCATCAAATATCTGTATTGAGTAGTGTATATAGATGTATAAATATTTCTCTAGTCAATCAAAACCATTTCAAAGTAAATAAAAAATGAAAACATGTTATAGATTTAAAAAATTCATATCTAAGATACAAATAATATGGATATTTAATATTATGAATGGATCTTCTGAAGGATAAATGACATGATTCCTTCTACATTAGTAAAAGTAATCCCAATAGAATGGGAGATTATAAAATTGATTCCTATAAATTCAATAAATTTTAAATTATAATGAATGAAATAATAAACATGAATAAAAACATTAAAAATAATTAATAAATTATTATTATTTTTAAATACCTCAATGGGGAATTATTTACAACACATAAAAGTTAATAGGTGCATATTAACAAATAAGTCTCAATGAAAAGAAAATTGAAACCAAATCCCTTACCACATGATTACTTTTGGTTTTAACTTATTTATACTCATATATGATGGTTTTAAAAAAATTATTAATTAATTAGATAACCATATTCATTTTTATAATATCATATATGATCATATTATAACATTTTACCACTTGTTTGTTTATTGTGTTTCTTTATTTTCAATGTTTTAGGTATCAATTGTGTTGTTTTCTCATCCATTTTTTATCATCAATGATTCGATTATTTTGTATAGTATATAGGTATATCATGTAAAAAATGATATTAAAGATATAAATATATTATTTACTCATTAGATTCATTTTTATAACCATTCTTTATAATTTGGATATATAAAATGAGTCGCATCACTTTGCAGAGAAGGTATGTCGTACGTACACATGAGCGACAATATATTTTCTTAATAGGTGAATGAATAAGGAAGTCAGTGATATATTAATTTTATAAAATTAATATCATGTAATATATATCCCATATATTCATTAAATTTATCCTTATTACATTCAATGTAATGTGTAAGTGAAAAATGAAAGACATCGCTTTGTGAGGTGGTAGTCTATCATACACATGAGCAATGTTGTCGTATTTAAAATAGAATGAAAATTAATAAGGTATATATGATATTAAAACTTCTTGAGTATAATAATATCAAAAATAATATATATATATATATATACAATAAATCTATCATTATATACAGTTGTGATATGTGTTGATGAAAAATGAGTTATATCGGTTCATGAGGTAGTAGTCCATCATACACACAATCGGTGATTTAATTTCCCATTTTAGAGATGGGGAGATGGATAAATTTTATTCCATAAACATAATAAAATCTCAGTATATATGATATACTAGTGTTATTGTATTTTATGTGTCAATATATAATTGAAGGGGTATAGATGAAAGATAATGAAAGAGCTTTGTTAAGACAATTACATTCCCTAAGAGAAACCTACATTGGATATCCTCTTAAAGAAACTATCGTTTGTATTTTGGGTGGAACATAAACTCTATAATGTGTGAAATGATGTTTGGGAGATATATTTTGAGGGTTTTTATCCAAATGGCTTGATATGTTTGAAAAATGAAGGAATAGAGTGCCCATTTATAATTTAGGAAGAGTTTTATTTTTGTAAATATTCAAAATTATTCAATAATGAGAATTAAATATCAAAACAAGTTCCCTAAAATTGATTAAAAATGGAATGGAGGTATTATATGGTCATTAAGATAATCCACAACATAAAAAAACATGTTTTTAACATGTTATTCCTTATCCTTTAAGTTTACTTAATTTTACCATTTTATTTTTCCCCATGGTAACTTAAATATTTTTATTTACTTAGGTAATTTATCCTATATGAATAAAATTAAAATGACACTTATTATATAATTTGGACCTAATGACTATAAATATCAAATATAATTTTTAAAATAAAAATTATATAAATGTGTAAAATAAATTTTAACACAAGCGCATATAATGCACAAAACCTTGTGTTAACTTTAACTAGTGTAATTGATTTTTAATGTAATTTATAAACATTATGAAAAAATAATAAGTTTTACATATTATCTGATATTAATTATGATAATTAAAAATATGGAATCTAATTTATTAAATTCATCTCAGAGAAGAATAAAATTATACTTTAAAATAAACCAGAAATTTGTGTTGAATTTTTTTTTCAATAAATGATTTTTTCAAGAATAAGATGATCTTATATTAAATATACATATTTTAATCCTTAATATATGTATTAAAATTTATATAAATGTATATATAATTTATAATTTTAATATAAATTATTCATAATTAAATATTATTTTATTTTATTACATTTTATAGAAATTATGCCTTTTAAAAAAATGTATCTTCTTAGAAAATAAACGGCTTTACATAAAATATTTCTTTTTTACCTCCATTTGTTTTTATCATTATTTATAATAAAATATTTTTACACATATTGTTATTTAAACATTTTACATTTAATTATTATAAATAAAATGAGGAATGTTTAAAAAGTATATTCTCAATTATTCATAAAAGTTTATTTCGAAGGGAAATTTTCAAAAATTAATTCTTGACATATTTTGCCCAATTATGTTCAAAATTGATATTCATCCTAGAAAATTATATTTTTTTGATGAAACATTTTAAAATTTTCATTTTTGTATATTTTTTTTAAAATATATTGTTCACATACTATAATTAATGCACGGGGTTGCGTGTATCACAAGCTATTGAAGAGTTTAAATTTATTAAAAAGGGATCATATTGTTAGGTATTGGGGTGTTACATTCTTCCATCCTAAAAAATAATCCTAGAAATATCATGGATATTACCTTTAAAAAAAATGAGGGTATTTATTATTTATATTATCTTCTGGTTCCCACATTTGTTCCTCCGTTTTATGATTTCTACAATGTATCTTTACCTATTTAGTCTTCTAATTCCTCAACACATTCTTTCTAGTATTATGAATCTATAAGGGTTCCTCATAGTAAAATTTATCACCATAAAATTATATCTATACAATGTGAGCACATGCATTGGGTATGTGTAAGGTCCTGAGAATTCTACCAAGGGAAGAAAATACCCCCACAAACACTTTGCAGAAGTAAGTAAGTACTTCTAGAAGACTAGAAAGGTGAATGGACTTGAATTGAGTTGCAAGGAACATGAAATAATTCAATATTTTAATTTTTTTTAAGTTCCCCATGTACCATCACTAAGAAAGTTATGCAGAGCGGATTGATCACAAACTGTTAGGTGTAAGGGATAATCCACAAAATGTTGGCCTGTGCGGTGATATCCAGCGAGCGATGCAAACCAAGAACTGAGTCACTGATAGATTCATACGTGTGATGACCGTCTGTGTACTATTCCACAAACTCATCCGTTTTCGTATGAAGCAAATCTGTAGGGTTTCGCAAACCATTATCATGAATTGATTCCTCTACAAACCCCGATTGACCGAGTCTTCCATGGGTCAGGATATTTCTTCAATGGGCCTCTACAAATTGTATCGCATGCCCAATAGATATGATTTCTCTGATGATCTATAAAAGGATAATAGTAGAATTACGACCCACACACAGAAAAAGAGAGACAGATAGGGAGAGTCACGAAGGATAAATGCTTGGGGGAGACTTAGATTTTGCACTCTGGCTTCTGTCTTGTTCCATCGATGAAGCATGAACCGCGAACCACTCCCTCTATAAGTAAATCTAGTATCAAACCCTAAAATGGGGTTATTGAATAAAAATAATGGAACTATGAACCTAAATGGTGAAGCACAGATCAAGGGATTCCCATGGATAAACTCCCTGAGAATGATAATTCCCCAAACCCCCTTCAATATGGTGATCTTCATAGCATACCACTACATGGACTAATCCTAGCACCGTGTACTTCATCAGTACGTGGATGAAACCCAAATCGAACAACCCCTTGGCTCGCATACTACTATTCTATGAAGAGCCTCCCCCATCCCGTATAAAAATTCAGTACATAGAATTGGGTGTTTTCGGGTATTGTTCCCACCAGTTCCAACATCACCACTCCACTATCGTCCAATCCTCTGTTGTCCCTCTGCAAACCAGTCCTTCAATATTAGTCCAAAGACTCCTCCAAATCCACAAGACCAGTATGATCAAACCATCAAGTGCATCATCACGCCCCATTGAGTCTACATATCCACGGTAAGCAAAGTCACTAAATTCCTCCCCACAAAGGTGCGATCTTTGGTAATGCCTGTGATGCTACATTCCCATGGTAACCAAGATCAAAACCTTGGGACACTAATTTGAACCTCCATGTTCTCAAGAATATGGGTGATCACTTGATTTTCCATTCAATGAGGAATAGTGATCAGTTGAAGGGTTTATTTTTGCTCCCCCCTTTGATAAGGACCAAACTCCTCCCCTTCCCAAAACATATTCTATGGCCCTCTTACTCAGGTAAGTCCCCATTCTTCTGAGATAGAGCCACATGTCATTTAATGTCATCTCACATGGAAAGGTTCATTACTCCACACCATCACCCACTATTGCCCCGACCTCTTAAAACATGGGCTCTACCTCATCCACCAATAGGGTAGGAGGCATGTGCATTATTGAATCTCTAACATATTATTATTTCTCACACCGAGCAAGAATCACATGGTCTTAGAGGCTTGGGGGGATTACAACATCTATATGATTCTAAAATATGAGAACTCTGATTCTTGATAGAAATAGGATATGTAGGACACCTACCAAAAGGCCCGAGATCAAAAGGGTTACCATCCCAAAGGTTCCACCTAATCGTGCCCCGTCAAATGGGAAGCTTCTATGCATAATCCCCACATAATCCAAACTTCGTGTGTTCTAATTCCTCTATTGAGGATATGTAGGAAGCCCTTATTATGGGCCTGATACCAACATCAAGTCACCTTCTATCCCCCATGGATAACGATAATCTATAGATCACCTTACAATGTGTCTCAAGTCAGCATCACCTCTATAGCATCACATATATGCATGATTACGAAGATTTTTCAAACCAAGCGTATCCCATGGAAACACTCTTTTGGAATGAACCAAGGATTCATGAACATATGAACACGAATGAAATCTATAAGCTAGTCCCGAAACATGCCACAATCCTCCCCTAGAAGGGTGCAGGGATCCTGACCTCCAATCCTCTTGACCAATAGATTCCTTAAGTGTCGTTGGCCAAATTGTTAGCCAATTATCACCTTCCTTTGGAAATCAGGTCCATGAATCATGAATACCAGGGTTGTTGGGCATTCTTGGATCCACGAATAAACTCATTAGAGACCATCCAAGGAAGTTATATCTGATAAGGACTGATTTCATGAGTGCTTGAACCCCGCACAATAACCCACTAGGACCAATAGTTCCTACAGGATTAATTCAGCCTAATTTAAAGTATAATAACGCTAAATGGGTCCAAAAAAAGGAATGGTAAATTCGACAAGAACTCGTCTCTGTAGAAAAATTGATGAGTGATGATCCTCATCGAACCATTTCCGTACTGCTCGTAAAATGCTCCACCTCGGAGGTGGAACAAAATGGTGAACCCAACGTGAATCCTTAACCAAGGTGGCAGTCTCACCCCACTCAGGCCCCTTCACCCCATAGTAAGAGAAAAGGGGAAGGTGGCCAAGCTGAATCACCAAATATTCATATGGTTAAAATAATGCTAATTTGATGAGGTTTTGTGATCTGTATGCCATATAAGTATATTTCAAGATCCCATAGAGCAACCTTCGATCCAAATGACATCTCAATGACCCATGAATACATGCACATCAATGATTCTACAGGCGGTCAAGGCCCCAACGAAGAGTAGGACCCCCTCATCTACCCAGTGCCTTCAATGCTGGGTATCCAATACCCTGATCAAAAAGTACTACCAAAATGGTACTATCCCCATGTTAGAGGCCGCAAGACAAGCCCTCTAGTCTAAAAAGGTTCGTCTTCCACCTCTTCATCCGTTGTTGATACCCAAGTGCAAGGCGATCCCGGTGGTCATCTCAAATCGAATCGGGAGCTTTTCCCTGGAACATGATAATGAGAACCTCCCTTATCTTAGAGAGGAAGCTAAAGTCAATGTAGACAGCTTCATCTTAACTGAGAAAGGGTCCTACTCACATGCCCCTGAAAGAGCTCATATTTTCATATTTATACATATGTTTTTAAATGATTTAATCTCTTTCCATTAATCAATTTGATCATATTTGCATCATTTTATGACTTTTGGTGTGTTTTGAGCTTAAATGTGAAAAGTGGTTAATTATGGACATTTAACAGTTTTATGTGTCCTATGTATTTCAATCATAACTCCTACATTTTTAATCCAATTAACCTGATTCCTTTGTTTAGGATGTTATGATTCGTGGGCTACATATAATTCTTCAGGAACAAAAGCCAATTTGAACACCAACAAGCCAAAATAATTCAGTCAATGTGAACATTTATTCTGGTTGGAAGAATAGACTATGACATATTCAAAGAAGTATATCTTGGACCAACGGCCTCAAAATTCAGTGGTTCTAGCTAGGTTTGAAAAATTAATAGAGGGGTCAGATTAAACCAGAATATCAGAAATAAATTCATTCATTAAGGCTGCCAATTCAATGTTCAAAGAAGGGTTGGTGGAATAGTGATCAGCGGCCACAATAAGTCAAGTCTACTAAATCAGACATAAATCCTTCCACATGGCTCCAAATACTTTCAAACTTTGTGTGTGGATGGCCAACTACATTACTCACCTCCTATAAGAAGGGACCTCGCCTGATTCAAAAAGAGTTTGGGAGAACTGAAGCTGAACTTCTGGTGGACAGATTCTCGAGGAGAAACTTTTGGTTCTTTCTTTTCTTTCTTTTGTTCTTTTTAGTTTTGTAATGTATTCATATTACCCCTTCTACTCAATTACCCTTACCATGGTGGGGTAAATATTATTAGTGATTGGGGAAGGTTAGGTTTTCCATTTGGTAATGTATGAGTTCATGCGCTTAATGTTCTAAAATGATTTCTCTATTATGAAGTTGGTTTCAATTGTAATAACAACTTATATTATCTTGTGCGATTGCATTTGATTTTATATTTTGTTGTTAGTATTCATTTGATTAATGATAATTATATCCCTCACTAGGTTATGGTCTACATACAATGGAATAGATCAAAACATAGTGTTGAAGTACTTGGCGATCGTCAGTACGTGTGAGATTTGTACTGAATATTCAAGATTGTTTGGGATTAAGAAGACCCGATTGGGAATTGCCTTAATCAATTGAGGGTATTCTCTACAACTCTTTCACAAAAGGATATAGATTATACCAAAATAATATATTATTGAGTTTTAATCTCCCCAACATCATTAAACAAATAAGTGAGATGAAGTGATTGTTAAATCTCATTTTAATCGATTTAATAAAAAAGGAATGAATAAATAAGAACTATAATAACATTGCAATTGGAAAACCAACCCCGACCAGATCACCCAATAATTATCACTATTTTTAATCACATTACTTTTCAATTTGTTTTAAATCTTATACTTCATTGATTTCTTTAGTTTTGTTTCATTGTTTTCAAAATCAAACAAATTCAAATACAAAGTGACAAACATGATTGTTGTGTGCTCCTCTCTGGAGACAACTTAGGTTTACTACTATACTATATTTTAACTTAGTAAATAATTTTTTTTTCAACACCCCACGACAGGAACGTGTCAAAACTTTGCGTTGTTGCTAGGGAGGTAGTGCCACAATCTCATTATAAATATTTAACACTTTTAAAAAAACATAAAAAATATTTTTACATGATGTTTTCAAATTATTATTTATTTATTTCATGTAAAAACTACACACTTTTAGAGAAAGTAGATGAGGATGGTTATGATATAGTTCAGATCCATGAACTTAAAAATGACGTAGAAAAACTAGAGAACAAAGTAGAACTTGCATTTGAATATGTTCGTGCAATGATGGAAAACCCATAACCTATGAATGAACCTGAGGAGTAAAAAAAGGAATAATTACCTATTGAGCTACATGTGGGAGAGAAAAAATATCTAGATGAATTCTGGAATTAGTGTGAAGAATTACTTGATCCACATATTCTTTAAAAAGTAGATGATCCAAAAACATTGAAGGAAGACACCACCAAAGTGGTGGAATTTGAAGAAAAGATGGAGGAGTCTGACTACCTACCTCTATCTTGTGAAATTAAACTATAAGAGGAACCTCCAACTAAATAAGAAATTGAAGTCAATACACATAAGGGAGATATTATTTTTCTTAACTCTTTTCATTCTAATTATATTTAATCTGAATTGAGTATCACCTTCCCTTGTTATAAATTTTCAGAATTGGATAACAATTATACTGTCTTGGTGGATGAGGAAGAAAAAGAAGATACACATCATAAGGAAAATATGGGGCTCCCTGAACTAGATGAAAATTTATTGGATGAATTTCAAGAGGATACAAAAGTATATTTTCATGAAGAAAAATATACACAAGATTCTTACTATAAAAGGGAAGAGTTTGATATTGATTAATCATGTTTTAATTTTATTCAAATAGAATTACACTTTGATTTTCCCTTTGACTATTATTTTGATACAACATACCTTGAGGAACCACTGGAGAATGAAGAAGAAGTTATGAAATTGGAAAACAATAAAGAGGAGGACTCATTCTTTATCCTAACCCCACCATAAAAGAAGAATATCATTTTCATAGGGGTGGAGTTGGTGTACTGTATCCATATACTCCTCAATATAAAGGAAGAAGTTCAAACTAGAAGGAAAATGTGTTGGTGGTTCATCTCAAAGAAACTCAACCCACCATCAGATTGGGGATAACCCACTGAAACTGCCCATCTGGAGGTAGTCAAAACCCAGGGCCCACTTGGGGGATTAAACCAAGATCTATCCTTATATTCTCATTCTATTTCTATTTTCCTCACATTCATTAAATTTATTATGTTTTATTATCTGCCTTTGTTTGTAGGTTTTTATATGCGTAGAACTTAAGAGATTAACTCAACATTGCACTACAAATAAGTCAGGTTGTACCTCTACACATCTTTTGCTTGATTGTTGTGATTTAATTTAAACTATAATTACATGTTAAATCAATTTGAATGCATTGTGGACACATTATCATTTAAGTATGTGGGAGGGAACCTTTGTAGTTTAGTATTTTCAATTATTTAAAAAAATGTGTTTTTCAAATTTTTGGGCGTTTTTAAATATTTGGAGCTAAAATTAATATCATAGCCATTTTTGAAACCCATTTCAATGATGAAATAATTTATTCCATGAAACTAATCTTAAATGAATGCTGAAAATGACTTTGTTTCAAGTTCAAATATTTGGAACTTTCATGAAAAGTACTCTGATTTTTTAATCCCATGCCACAATTCATTGTATTTATACTTGAATTAACATTCATGTGAGGCTTCTAAACCTATTTTTCATACTCTTTTTATTCACCTAACTTCTTGAGAGAACCATACCATGCTTGATTTAACCAGAATTTGATTTATTCCTGTCAAAACTTGCGGGTTTGAGGTACATGTGTTTTAAATGATTGAGGAATATTTTTGGATTTAAAGCTCCCTTTTCAAAATAATCCTTTCCATTATGGAACACCTTGTACATTTAATCCTTGTATCCCATAGAATCCATGAACATCCTATTAGGTTAGCCACATTACAAGCCAATTTTCCCTATCCAACCTGCTCTTGAAGTGAAATTACATAATCTAGTTGAACTTGAGTGTGGGGGAAGCTGTCTTATGTTGTGCTACCTCATTTGGATATAATTTGGGTGGAAACTAAAATGTTGAAGATATTTTCTTGCTGCTGCAAAAATATATATTCATTATGTAAAAGAAGTTGTGCCTTTCTGGAGCTTCTAATGAAAGAAAAGTTGTGCCTATCTGGAACTTTCAAGAAAATTCATGTTTAAGATGATTGAAAATTTTACTGCGGAAATGATGAATGGTGTGTAATTTCACTTATTTTCCATACTGTTGGATCTGATTTACTCTTAAGGGGAGTGAGGAGGAGACTACACTTGAGTAAAAATTAGAATAATGCAATTTTTCTTCAAAAAGAGCCAAGCCCTCCTTATTCATCCTCAGAATTTTTCACATCTTAATCCTACCAACCTGAAGCCATAGAACAACATTTAAAAGTCATCATGATAAACATATGTCCTTGAATAACATCAGGTGGAGATGTAAAAATTTATCAAGACTATGGTGACCCTTGTATGAGTATTGGATGAGAAAGACATTACTGAAAAACTGATATTTGTGTGAGGAGAAAAAAATGCATGTTAGGTAAGTGTTTTGTGTTCTTGGTAGAATAAATGAAGAGGAAATATATTTAATGATATAAATTGAGAACTTGTAATAATGGTTGTTTATGAGGAATGATATTTTTGGTTCTAGGTGATAAATTGTAGGATCTCAAGGATATGTGTTTTAAAATTAGCTTTGATTTAATGTCGATGTTTACTTGTCCAGGAGTCCAAGTGCTAAGTGTGGGGGAATTGACAGAGATCATATTTTCATATTTATAAATATGTTTTTAAATGATTTGATCTCTTCACATTAATCAATTTGATCATATTTTCCTCATTTTATGACATTTGGTGTGTTTTGAGCTTAAATGTGAAAAGTGGTTAATTCTAGACATTTAACAGTTTTATGTGTCCTATATATATCAATCATAACTCCTACATTTTTAATCCAATTTACCTGATTCCTTTTTTGTAGGATGTTATGATTCGTGGGATACATATAAGTTTTCAGGAACAAAATCCAATTCGAACTCCAACAAGCCAAAATAATTCGGTCAATGTGAACATTTATTCTAGCCGGCAGAATAGACTATGACATATTAAAAGAAGTATAACATGGACCACCGGCCTCCAAATTCAGTGGTTCTAGTTTGGTTCAAAAAATTACTATAAGGGTAAAATTACCAAAAAAATATTAGAAATAAATTCATTTATTAAGGCTTTCAATTCAATGGTCAAATAAGGGTTTGTGGAATAGTGATTGGCGGCTGGAATAAGTCAAGTCTACTAAATCGGTCATAAATCCTTCCCCCCGGATCTAAATGCTTTCAAAAACCATGTGTAGATTTCCAACTACATTATTCACCTCCTATAAGAAGGTACAATGGCCGGATTCGAAAATAGAGTGGGATAACTGAAGCTGAACTTCTAGTGGACAGATTCTAGAGGAGAAACTTTAGGTTCTTCCTTTTCTTTCTTTTGTTCTTTTTAGTTTTGTAATGTACTCATCTTCCCCCTTCTACTAAATTACCCATACCATGGTGGGGTAAATATTATTAGTTATTGGGGAAGGTTAGGTTTTCCATTTTGTAATGTATGAGTTCATGCGCTTAATGTTATAAAATGTTTTCTCTATTATGAAGTTGGTTTCAATTGTAATAACAGCTTATATTATCTTGTGAGATTGTAATTGATTTTATATTCTGTTGTTATTATTGTTTTGTTTAATGATAATTATATCTCTCACTAGTTTATAGTCTATATACAATGGAATAGATCAGAACATAGTGTTGAAGTACATGGCGATCGTCAGTACGTGTGAAATTTGTACTCAATATTCAAGATTATTTGGGATTAACAAGACCCGATTGGGAATTGCGTTAATCAATTGAGGGTATTATCTACAAATATTTCAAAAAAGGATAGATATTATACCAAAATAAGATATTATTAAGGTTTAATCTCCCCGACATCATTAAACAAATAAATGAGATGAAGCGATTGTTAAATCTCATTTTAATCAATTTAATAAAAAAAGGAATGAATAAATAAGAACTATGATAACATTGCAATTGGAAAACCAACCCCGACCTGATCAACTAATAATTATAACTATTTTTAATCACATTAGTTTTCAATTTATTTTAAATATTATACTTTATTTCTTTCTTTAGTTTTGTTTCATTGTTTTCAAAATCAAACAAATTCAAATACAAAGTGACAAACATGATTGTTGTGCACTCCTCTCTAGAGAAAACTTAGTTTTACTACTATAATATATTTTAACTTAGTAAATAATTGTTTTTTCCACACCCCACAACAGGCACATGTCAGCCCCCTCTAGAGAGCATAATCTATGATGCCAGATGACCAGGCCTCCTCCCACCAAGGAGGACCTCATACCGAGGGCAACTACCAAAGTCTAGGAGACCTGGGCCCCTTGGACGGCCCGCCCTGAATGGGGAATATATAATCAAGAGAACGCAATCACCCTTGTTCTTGAAAATCAACTCTGTAATACTATCATGGTGGAATTCATCTAATAGAACTACGACTTTTCACCCTCCACTCAGGTCCATCATCGAAATAGGGTGCAACAATACAAGCCTACACACGTTCCTGCTAGTGCTCGCCTGTCCCACTGTGTAGAAAGAGTGGAAAGTTACAGGAAGATGCAAATATCTTCTGATGCACAACAAACCCGCCATCAAAATAGGGCGGAAACTAGCTATACGCAGGCACAAATACCTGCTGATGTAGAAGAATCCATTCAACCAAATAGGGCGGAACACAGTTATAAGCAGGCATAATCATCTGCTAATGCATTTCAAGACTTCCATCTAAATAGGACAATAACTGTCTATATAGAAGCCCAAATACCTGTTGATGCATATCAAGCCCTCCATCCAAGTAGGGTGGCAACTAAATACGAGTAGAGTCAAATTATTGTGGATGGATACAAATACCATTAGGCAAATACAACAGAAATTGAGCGGATAAGAATTCTATCTCATGAATATGAAGACCACCAGTCAAATATAATGGCAACTATAGATGAAAATCGATGATAGGATCATTCCTCTATCCCAGCACAAGAGAACTGCTAGTATCCACTGGAAACTCATGGAGGACCAGATTAGGCTACAACTGCTACTCTGACATCGGAATGGGACTTCATACCGATTCTAGCAAAAGATTTATCCATTCAAATCCTAGAAATGATGGAATATCAGACGTCAATTCCAGACCACATCCTCCAAACATTCCAAGATATCATTGCATCAGCAGAAAAGGAAAGAAATCTAGCCCACAGCCCAGTTTCCTTGAATGGAATGACTCTATTTCAAAAATGAGTTACTCACCCTCGGGCAGTTATGCATCCCTACTCTAGTCTAGGAGGGTCAACAACAATATCTCACGACATACAGACAAACAAATCAGGAACAAATACATGTTCCAACTGGGGGATGTCGGTCGAACATGGTGGCTGCTCCAGGGAAAGCATATATCCCTACCAAAACACAAGATGTTTGTCGGCATATCCTGATGACATCATGGGACCCAGAAAGATAGGGACCTATATATTAAGAACATTACCAATTACAGATGGCCTCGGTTACCCGCAAGAGAGTGCCCAAGAATGAAAAGCAACAAAGATCACCAGAAAATGAAGAGCACAAACATGATCATGATCTGCAGGAAGTTGGGGTTATTGACGCCCTCAAACATATATCAATAAAGGCTCAAGACCCTTTCATTCCATTACCAAATTATAGAAGTGGCAGTAGCGGTTGTGAAGGTCCTCCCCGTAATGTCGCTACTAGCAGCTCTAAAGGTCCTCCACAGAGCACCCACAGGGGATTACTATGTGGATCATGTATAATCGATCATGATATCTTATCTCCTGATGTGCATTGGGGTATCCCTACTCTCAAACTAAATATTAGGCAGCAAGAAGGTCCTCCCCTTACTGTCATCCACCCTGATGGTCCTCCCCAGGTTACATGCTTTAGATATGCTTCTCCCTGTAGTCGTACGTCAGTTCATGATGGTAGTCCTTACCATGATGACTGTCATTGTGAAGACCCTCCCACAATGACAGTTACCATGAAGTCCATCCCCACAATAACATCAAGCAATTAGAATTTCCTCCCCTCATTGTAGTACATCCTGAAGTCCCTCCCCGGGATGTACATAGTAGAAATTCTCCCTGCAGCCAGGTATTAAGTCATGATGGTAGTCCTCTCCATGATGACAGTCATTGTGAAGGCCCTCCCTGTAATGATGGTTGTTGTTAAGGCCCTCCCCCATAGTGAAATCAAGCAGCAAGAAGGTCATCCCCTTGCTACATCCCTCTCTGAAGGTCCTACCCAAGGTATACACCTTTCAGAAAATTCCCACAGTTGGGAATCAAGTTGAAATAGTATCCCTCACCATTGCATCACCACTTGAGAAGGTCCTCCTTGTGACCAAAATTCATGCTGTAAAGAAGGTCCTCCCCATGTTGGAACAAATATGATAAATACTTCCTATGTTTAGGTGCTTTGAAAAGAGATAGAAACATCAGGCACTCCATCTATAACAAATGATATTCTTTTTCAACTAGAGGATGGCATTGGGCCATGCTCGCATTCTAAGACACCGCCATGTCATCTACAAATCAATAAGTCCCCCACCATCCTGGCTTCATGGAACAAAATTATTAAGAAGAAGTTGAGCTGAGCATATCATGTGGAAGAGCCTCCAGAAGAACAATAGCATGATATGTTGCTTGTGTTAAGACAACTAGCTGTGGATAATATTCCAGTGATTTAGTGGCCTATGGCCACTTCTCACTTAGACATGATAGGAGAATTGTCTAGGGAATGCATTCATGAAATTCACCTCAACATATGGAAGAATATTTGAAACTTGAAAGAAAAATTTCTACCCTACTAAGGGTATTAGGATCATGTCAGCATGATAGGGAATATTCTCCATCTAATTGATTTGGAAGCCCTCCCATCTGCAAGGAAGCCACAATCATAAATACGAAAGAAAAACCTTGAGCTGGATTTCCTACATGCACTACATAAGTTGTGTCGCCTCATTGGTAATTCCCCGACTAGAGTTCACATTTAGGGGTGTGGAGAACATGGAGCTCAACACTTCACCCCACATCTCATCATGTAGGCCCCATTGGAAATGAAACCCTGCAATGTCATCACACAGATGAGAAAATCAAGTGAAATCAATGCTCAATAAAGATGGGATAATCAACAAAAAAACACACCAAAGTAAGTCGCAAAATCATCATGGATGAATAGATCAAGCCATCGAAAAGTTTTTGAGTCAGGAAACCAGGAACATCCAGCAGGATTCCCACCTCAGGGAATCCAACCAGAAATCAGTGCCCATATCTTCAAATGGATATATATTTTGTGCAGGACCAATGCCATACTCATCTCACACCTATTCAAGAGTACATAAAATTGAAAGGGTGGTAATAGCGGCGGCTACTACCATGATATGGGAACAACCCCAGCCCATAGGCCTGAGAAAATTTTTACATCAAAATTCCACCATAAGACCAACAAATCCTGGCCATAGTGCATCTATAGGAGAACAAGAACAACCCCAGCCTGCAGGGCTATGGGAATTTTTACCTCAAATCTCCACACATAGGATGTGTGTCTTCCACCATCTAGGAAGTGCAATGGACAGAGGTGTTACCCGTTCAACCCATTCTCATGGTTCACACCCTCTAGGACAATGGTACGTTATGAGGTCAGATTATGGATCCCTTTTGGACAATCATATCGAAGAAACCTATAGAATACGGTATAATGGAATAATAAAGTCTAATAAAGGGTGCAGGATGCCTTCCTACCATTCAGAACTGGGTACACCACCCCCAATGCGGTATTCCTCAATAAACGTGGTAAATGTCAACCCCACAGATCTCACAAGAAATAACGTAGGGAGAGAGGATGTGAAGAAATATGGTTTCTTACTATATCCATCCCACATTGATCCTAATGGTGTGAATATTTGAAACCAAAGGGTAGCCCTAAATATGGGTGCCCCCTCAACCAATCCGACATAACATCCCACACAAAACCCTAAGAAGGAGAAGAATAAATCCATTTTCATCTATGACCTTCCTTCTCCTCCATCTGAGAGTACATCCCTCACCATCGAGGAAAGTTTATCAAATAATGAGGAAGAAATGAAAGAGCTCAGGTGAGTTAATTTTGATCTACGTCGAGGGAGTTATCTCGCCAGATGTGTTCCCCCGTGGAACGTCAGCATGTGCTACTAGAAGAGGTACCCATACCACATGCACTCATCACAGGGAATAAATCCAAGCTCTTAGGACTGTTCAACCCATCCCTAGAAGGACATCAAGACTTACGCCTCGTTGGGAAGGAAGCTGAAGTATATCCAGGTAAACCCACAAATGATTCCCTCATCTTTGTATCCACCCCAAATTCCAGCACCACCGGCACATCCTATCTTGGACCCTACCACACCAGCTCCAGGTCAGGCCTAATAGGATATGCATCAAAGGATCTTAAACACCTTCGAGTAGCTAATAGCTCCACTAGAATCTATGGAGGGGTGGCGCACTACTATACAACCAGAGCGCAAACCCTACCCTAAGTGTGTGAGCAATTTTCTGCCACCACCAAACTTTGAGAACCCCGTATTCCACATATTCAATAGCTCGGGGGACCCAGAACATCATTTGATGCACTATGCCTCTTACTGTGACCACATTATGGGCACTCTAGAGAAGTAAGAAGCCTTAAAACTCAGGTGCTTCATAGGAACCATATAGGGCTCAGCTTTTTTATGGTATACTAGTGTGCCATCCAATTCAATCAAAGGATGGGAGGACCTCTAGTGATAGTTTATCTTCCAGTTTTGTTCGACACTGCCCAATATGATGGTCAGTGATCTCATGAACTATATGTAGCGAGACTATGAAAGAGTCTTAGACTTTATTTCCAGATAGAAGGGCATGACATATTCCCTGAACCGAGCACTACCTACGGATGAGATGCTTACCATGTGAATCGACAACCATCTAGATGAAATGAAGACACCACTCATCCCGGTGAAGTACACAATTTGGTTTAGTTATTTCTTTGCCATTTCCCAAAATATAGAAGACTCCATGCAAAAGATAAATATTAAGTCCCAAGTTTCCCCATCATCCCCATGGAAAAGAGTAGGAAAATATGAAGCGACTTCTGTTATGGTTAAGCCACCCCTAGCACCAACTCTAGCTGTGAGTCCCCTAACGAACCATGCAGGACCCCCAGGTTGACAACAACCACCCCACCTCGACAATATGAGCGATGTGGTACCAAAAGAAATCTGTTTGAAGAATGAATTAATAAAGTCTATTTGTTTTGAGATGACAAGGTCCGTGGTTATTTCATAGTCACCATGAATTTCAAATTGGTTCAGCTACCAGAGCCAAAGAAATCCGATGAAGTGGGTCTCAACAGCCATCCAAAAAATTTTCTATATCACCGGATAATAGGACACACCATCTAGGAATGATTTTCTTTCAAGTTCCAGCTACAAAATATGGTTGATTTATGGTGGATTTAGAGCAAGTCAAGTTGGTCCTGCCACCAGCCAAAGTGGGATAAGTTTCCACCTCAGACTCGAGAGAAGAAGAGGAATGGAAAATAGTCACTAGTAAGAAAAAGCAAAAACATTTCTAGCTGGATGACCCGGAATACCATCAACTGAGTGCATGGAATCCTCTAGGAATAATTGAAACAACCAATTGTGCCCCCAAAATATCCTAGTATAGCACAACCATCCTCCTCAGCCCCATGGTCCTCTAAAGGCTAGAAGGGTAGAAATAAAGAGTAAGAAGATGAGATGAAACCAAATCCAATGTCGGTGCTGACCCTTTTGGACTTCATACCAACAGTCTTGGCACAATAGGAACTGCCCCAACAAATGGTTCAACGTGCACCACCCCAATGAATGACACCATCAGAAGGAGACATTTATATATAAATAGTTTCGGATCATGAACTGATCTGCAGCTCCATTAATGTCATTCACTTGATGGAACCCTTCTATGATGAAGATTATGTCCATGAACTAGAATTCCCCACACCCAACTAGAGAGCTGGAGGAAGAGGCTTCAGAGGTTGGAGGTTTCCTGAAAGGCATGATTGTAGAAGGAGAAAAATTCACGACCATGCCACAAGTCAAACCGTTAACATCATGTAAACTCATGGAAGGACCCTCTGGTAGATAGAACAAGAACTGGAATGCTCCTTCACCCCCATCAGAAGAAATCCAATACCAATTATCATGGAATATCCATCAGTGGAAGAACAAATATCAAGTCTCCCAAGGTATGCCGGAAAACCAGTTCGGCCAAACCCATAAAGGACCACAACACCACCGACCTCGAGTATAGAGGTTGAACCATCTACATCCATAACTCAAACCACTAATGTGTCTGTGAAAGAGAAACCATGAGATGGGAA
This sequence comes from Viscum album, assembly GCA_963277665.1. Classification (NCBI taxonomy): domain Eukaryota; kingdom Viridiplantae; phylum Streptophyta; class Magnoliopsida; order Santalales; family Viscaceae; genus Viscum; species Viscum album. The sequence continues at coordinate 467,336,419 of OY728158.1, forward strand.
TCTCTGAACTTTAGACCATTAGTATGATATTATAAACTAGTAGTCTTTAGTACTATTGAATCTATCAGTCATGGATGTGTTGATCATTTATGTAGATCTTAGTGAGGCACACATATAATCCTTACTAAGCCCCCAGGAGTTTGAGGCTGAAGTAGCAGCATCTGAAGTCTACCGGGTGGAGACTAGTCCTGAAGAATGTCACGTCGTCATCTCCTTCACAGACAGTGATAAAGACGTCATCCTGCAAGGGTGCATCAAAACCTTATAAGTGTCCAAAAGGATAAATGGAATTGATGTTTGGAGGATCTTCATCGACAACGGCTCTAGAGTTAACCTCCTCCCACTTAAAATGCTTTGTCGTCTAGAATATGATGAAGATAGTTTGTCACCATTCACTAGAACTATGTTGGGATATGATAAAAGTGAGAAGAAATCATTAGGACAAATCAAGAATAACACATGGCTCAGAGATCTCATATCATATTCTAAGTTCTTGGTGGTATGGTAATGTACGACCATCAATGTCCTCTTAGTGAAACCTTGGCTGCATCAGCACTCTACAATTCCATCCTCATTCCATCATTGCATCAAATATTTTGCTAATGGAAAAAACGGGATGGTGTGTGCTGATAAATCCCTATTTGTGTCATGTGAGTTTCATTATATCAATATTGGGTTTTATGAATCAAAAGAAAAACATATTTCGGCTAATGACACTAATTGGATCAATGTCTCAAATGGATTAGAGATGGATCCCGCCGACCCCCAACAACAACTTCTGGAAGAGTATGTACTACCCATAAACCAAGTTGAATGCATAAGTGCACATCTTGGTGTAGACTCAGTTGTCTGCATGGTCTCTATTGCGACAACCAAGTACAAGGACACAAAAGAATGAACTGACTCCCATGTTGTCAGGAAAATCCCTATCAAAGATGCTCTCTTCCAGTCCTTAGGGTATAAAACATGTCACAAATCGTCCTCTGGGCCCGTGTCGTGACTACCCCAAGCCGGCCTTCCATAGGACAGGGGCTAGCGACTAGCACCAAGGCATAAATCCCGGTAAAGGGAAGGCATTTACTTTGTAAAGTAAACAAGCACCACAGAGTAAGAAAGTGGAAAAGTAAACACTAAGTAAAAACTGGAACAAGTTGTGCTGAAAGTTAAGGGGCTGGAAATACAAGCCCAACTGTAAAGTACAACTGAAAGGGGAAAAACAGAAACTAAAAGAAAGAGCCGCAGTGTCGAGCTGTCCTCTGGAAGTCCCACCTGAAGGGTGAGTGCAGAAAGCCTCCACTGCTCCTCGAGTCCAGCCTACTGCTCCGAGTACACCCCGCCCAGTGGTCCACCTCCAGGTACTGTCCTCCTCCGCAAGCCTCCACTACGATCAGCGTTGTCTGTCGTCTGCAACCAACACAACGTAGTGCGGGCATAGCCCGTGCAGTGGTGAGTATAAGCTACTCAGTAGGGACCCCGAGACCCCCGAAGGTCTCCGAAAATCCACAAAGGATAAACCACAAAGGAAAGATACAATAACAAAGTAACATCTGACACTGCTTAGGTATATGCCCATACATATACCTAAGTCATCAATTCTCGCTCGGCTCCAACATCCGAGCTCAAGTACAACCCAGTCCACACAGGAAAGCAAAACGTAAAATCCACACAGGATAACTCAACACAATCCACAAAGGAAAGTAAAACGTAAATCCACATAGGATAGCTCAACACAATCTACAAAGGAAAGTAAAATAGAGTTTCAGCTCACACAGGTATACTTCTTCGAATGACGATAGAGATGATCACTGATCCATCTAAGTCGTCGGACCCACAAAGGATCTATAGGTACTAACCCTTGCAAATACCCACACAGGATCGGGCCCACACAGGACCTGTAGGCGCTGGCTCACACAGAACCGCTGAGTGCTGAACCACACAGGATCAGACCCACACAGGATCGGTAGCACTGATCCACACATGATCACTGAGTGTTGTAGTCATCGTCGTCGAATCCACTGAGGATCTCTGCACAATCATCGTCGCAGTCACAGTAGCAGTCGCAGCTAGCTCTAGGGTTCCCGAACACAGCAAGCTCGTTTGGGAGGGTCCGCTCCACGAGTCGAGAGGCTGATACACCAACTGACACATAGTTCAGAGTTGATGTATCCAAAAGTTCCGTATCGTCAACAGGAACTCAACGTCGCAGACGGCGCGTCAATCGGACGCCCAGTCTGAGAGTTATTGGCTTTTTCATCCTAGGGGCCCAGTTGGTTTTTTAAGGAAAAACCAACCCGACCGTACTCCACCTACGTCCAAACCTCGGGCGGAGTATTCCAAAAGATCCGTCTCACTTAGAGGAAAAAAACAAAGTCTACGGCACGTCAAACGGGCGTCTGAAGCTCAAGATATGAGCGTTTCCGCTCCGAAGGCCCGGGTGGTTTCGTGTACGAACCAACCCGGCTGAATCCAAAGTATTCCGAAACCTTGAGTGCAATATACTAAAATGACCGTCTCAATCCAAGGATCTCATCGCCGCTGACGGCACGTCGTTCGGAGGCCCGTAGCTCATGTTATAAGCAAAGGACCGAAAACATCCGGAGACGGGGGGTATGGGCCCCGACCGACCCGGCCCAACCCCCCCTGGGTCGGCCCGAACCGGGTCGACCCGACCCGGGTCCTAGTCCGACCCGGTTCGGCGCGGCCTGTCCCAGCCTGAGGGCGACTCAGCCAGCGGGTCGGCTCGGCTCGGCCGAGCGGCCGAGCAAGGGAGCCGCGGGGCGTGAGGTCCCCGCGGGAAGAGAAGTCGCGGCCCATGTGGGGCTGCGCTGGATCAGCGGACGCGGAAAAGCCGTGTCCCGTGTATGCCGGACCCGCGTGGCCGTGGGTCCGCTGGCCACTGCCGCCGCGGATTCAGCCGCGACGGCCCTGTCTGGCGGCGCTCCGGGGTGCCACCGCCTCCGCCTTCCGGCGCCGTCGCGCCGCTGGTGGGTTCCACGGGCCACTGGAGTTTCTCGGGTGGTCCGATTTCGTTTCCGTCTGCACCGTAGCTCCTCCCGGGTCCCGTACTTCACTGCGGAAACAACGAATCACCTCTGAGGCATGTTTTGTTGCCGGCCGCCTATCCACACATCAACGAAGAACTGCGGAGGGTTGTCGGGCCGTGTTTGTTTGGCTCGCACCCTCCGCGTTAGGTGATAACAATCGGGAAGAATAAATTATCATATGGAAACGTAACAAGATACAATTTAATAAATTAAAATTTCACTTGATACAGGTTCTTTGTTTTAGGAGGAACATCCACGGAAATATAAATTATTTCACAAACAAACCCCTACCTCGCCGTAGTCGTCGAGCGTGCGTTCTTCGCGGAATTGATCGTCGCGGAAGGAGGCGATCGTCGTTTCGTGGAAGGGCGTCGCGTCGTTGCGGAATGGCGTCGCGTAGTCGCGGAATATGGTGTCGCGTTGAAAAACTCCGAGGTTCAAGAACATGTAGATTTAATTATATTAATTAAATCCATGATGTTGTTATAACCCACAAAGAGATTTAAAAGAAGAAACCTGAAATCTCCTACCTCAAACAGTTGGTGATCGGAGATCGTTGCAGGGAAAAACGTCTCGGAAGAAGCGTCGTTGATCGCCGAGGGTGACGGCGTTCTTCGTATTCTCCGCGTTCTTCACGTTCTTCGTGAAAGAGGATGAAGGCACACAATTTCTGTCAAAAGCCTCTCAACGAGCAATCCTCAAGAAGTCGAGCGTTGGTCTTATTTTATTATTACGCCAACAGATTGTAAACAGGTTAAGAAACAATTAAATTAATTCATAGAATTAATTTAACGAAGTTAACCGCCCAATTAATTGGTGCGTTAAGAATTTAAGAAAACGCGTCATTTGACTTTCATAATGACGGGTTTTCACGGGTGCGTTACTTAGCGGAAAAGAAATGGTGGGGCTCATGCGGGACCCACCTCACAAATATCCTACCAGGAGGGTAAGATATTTCGGGTTCTACCCTATCCGCTTCAACTCAGCTTAATCAGTTTAAAGTGGCATTAGGTGAAATAAAATAAAGTTTGTCGTACCAATTATTTTATTTCTTAACCTTAAGCCCAAAAATTAAAAACCACACCCGAGCAAACGCAACTCCGGAAGAGGCGTTTCTAAGAAAAAACCGACGATGCGATTCCGTTGGTGCCCTCAAAATTCGATTCTGAGCACCGGTTCAAAATTTAAAAAAAACCCGCTCGTCCGTTCACTGAACGTACCCGAGCCAAACTTCGAAAAATGATTCTGGGCACACCGGGCCTCGGAATCAGGTGCCGTCAGAAACGGCGTCCTTTTAAAATTCGAAAAAAAATTAAGAAAAAAAATTCCCTTGAATTTTACGGGTCTTTACATCACTCCCACCTCAGGTCTTTACGTCCCTGTAAAGATACATCATAATTTAGAGAAACAAATGTGGGTACTGAGCACGCATCTGAGCCTCCCACTCCCAAGTGCTCTCCTGGAGGTTCTCGTGCTTCCATCTGATGCGCACTAGAGGAATTGATCGTCCACGTGGGACCCACTCCTGTTGATCCTCAATCTCCACCGGGACCTCCGCAAAAGTCGCCCCATCATCCACGTCTAGCTCCCCATGGTCAATGATATGTGTCAGGTCATGCACGTATCTCCTCAGCTGAGATACGTGGAAGACGTCGTGCACCTGGTGCAATTGAGGTGGTAGAGCCAGGCGATAAGCCACCCTGCCAATCCTGTTGAGGACCTGGAAAGGTCTGATGAAGCGTGGAGACAACTTGCCGCCTCAGCCAAATCTTCGTAATCCACGTCGAGGTGAGACACGCAAAAAGACGTGGTCTCCATCCCCGAACTCTAGTGGCCTCCGCCTCCTATCAGCATAAGACTTCTTCCGGCTCTGAGCTGTCCTCATCTTCTCCTGGATGACCTGGACCTTCTCTGTCATGGGCCGGATCATCTCTGGTCCCACAAGTGCTGACTCCCCAGGGTCTGCCCAGCACAAAGGAGATCTGCAAGGTCTGTCGTACAATGCCTCGTATGGTGTCATCCCGATGGTGGAGTGGTAGCTGTTGTTGTACGAGAACTCCACCAAGAGTAGGTGGTCCTCCCAGCTGCGACCAAAGTCACAGACACATGCGCGGATCATGTACTCGAGTCTCTGAATGGTCCTCTCAATCTGACCATCCGTCTGAGGGTGAAAGGCTGTTCTCAGACGTAACTGTGTCCCGAATGCCTCCTGCAATCCCTTCCATAGCCGGGAAGTAAAGAGAGCATCTTGATCGGAGACGATAGATTATGGCACACCGTGAAGCCGTACAATCTCATGAATGTAGAGACGCCCCAAGCTCTCCACTGAGCCCTGCTCTCTAATGGGTAAGAAGTGAGCCGACTTGGTGAGTTGGTCGATAATCACCCATATGGAGTCGTGACCTCTGGAAGTGCGGGGAAGTCTAGTCACGAAGTCCATAGATATCCAATCCCAATTCCACTCCGGGGCCTCCAAGGGTTGTACCAAGTCTACTGGTACCTGATGCTCTGCCTTCACCTACTGGTAGGTGAGGCATCATGAAACGAACTCTGCCACAGCCTTGTTCATGCCAGGCCACCAGTATTGTCGTCTGAGATCCTGGTACATCTTCGCCACTCCAGGATGTACCGCCAAAGGATAAGTGTGAAACTCTCTCAGCACCTCCTCTCGTAAAGCAACTAGTTCCATGGTACGTCCTCTAAAAAGGATGTCATGCTCTTCTCCCTAGGAGAAGCCATCAGGTGCCTGTCCTGAGGATATCTGTGCACGCCGCGTCTCACAGTCAGCGTCCCCACGCTATGCCTCTCTGACCCGCTGTAGTAGTGGAGGAGTGGCTGTGAGAGACTGAAGGAAGGATGCTCCATATCTATCCACGAAGGATATCTACAAAGCGGCTAGCTTCTCTATCGCCTCCTCAAGTATTTGAATGCCCGTCCTCCTACTGAGAGCATCGGCCACCACATTCCTCTTCACAGGAGTATATACTATCTCAAAGTCATAGTCCTAGAGGAACTCGAGCCATCGCCACTGTCTCAGGTTTAGGTCCTTCTGCGAGAAGATGTACCTGAGACTCTGGTGGTCAGAAAAGACTGTAAAGTGCTCGCCCATCAGATAGTGTTGCCATGTCTTCAGAGCGAAGACCACTGCTGCTAACTCCAGGTCATGGGTAGCGTAGTTTTGCTCATGTGGCCTCAACTAACGTGATACATAGGCGATCACTGCCCACTCCTGCATCAGGACACATCCGAGTCTGGTCCCTGATGCATCATGGTAGACTACGTACCCTACTCCCTCCTCAGGCAACCTCAATATAGGGGCGCTGGTCAATCTCTGTCTCAGCTCATGGAAGCTCTGCTGACATATGTCTAACCACACAAAGGGTTTCCCCTTCTTCATCAAAGCTGAGAGTGGTTCCACAAGTCTGGAGAAGTCCAGCACAAATCTCCGATAGTATCCAGCTAGTCCCAAGAAACTTCGTACCTCCGTCACGCTCCGGGGTGGATCCCAAGCTAGCACTGCCTCGATCTTCGTAGGATCCACCACAACTCTCACCTCAGAAATGACGTGTCCTAAGAAGTGTACCTCACGTATCCAGAACTGACACTTTAAGAGATTTCCATAAATCTGGTTCTCTTGGAGTGTGTCTAGTACAACCCGCAAGTGGTAGGCGTGCTCCTCCTCAGTAGTCGAGTATATCAAAATGTCGTCGATGAATACCACGATAAATCGATCGAGGTATGGCTGAAAGATCCTGTTCATGAGGCCCATGAACACTGCTAGAGAATTGGTTACGCTGAATGGCATAACCATGAACTCATAGTGGCCATACCGACATCTGAAAGTCGTCTTCTGCACGTCCTCATCCCGAACTCTGAGCTGATGATAGCCTGACCTCAGGTCTATCTTCGAGAACCACCATGCTCCCTTGAGCTAATTGAAGAGGTCATCAATCTCGGTAGAGGATACCTGTTCCTCACTGTCAACTGGTTCAGGCGACGATAGTCGACACAAAGTCGCAATCTCCCGTCCGCCTTCTTGGCGAACAATATCGGGGAAGCCCAGGGTGAAACACTGGGTCGGATAAAACCCTTGCCCTGCAAGTTCCCCAACTGTACCCATAGCTCTCAAAGCTCAGCAGGGGTCATCCGATATGATGGAGTCGATATCAGGGTTGTCCCGGGGTATAGGTCGATATGAAAGTCTACCTCTCTGCGAGGAGGTAGCCCTGGAACGTCGTCGGTAAAGACGTCTGCATACTGATCCACCACTGTAGGAAAACTAGGACTCTGCGCGTCAACTGCTCCTAGGGTGAGGCTAGACAACTGATGAGTGATGGGATGTCCTCTCCTCTGCGGAAGTCCATCCTGTGCTGTGAAGGCTCCCTTCTCGCTGGTGAAGGTGAACCTTCTCCCGTCGGTGCGTACACATCGCACCGTGCGCCTAATACAGTCGATCTGAGCATAAACTGTAGATAACCAATCCATTCCCAAGATGACGTCGTAAGGCCTAGACGCTGCTACAAGAAGATCCCAGCCTAATCTCTCGCCTCCTAGAGTAAGCTCACACTGCCGGCGCCAGAGCGTAATCGTCGAGTCTGCTCCCGTAAGAGTCTCTAGCCGTAAGGATCGAGCCAACGGCTCTGTCAGAATCTCCGAGCCCCGAACAAGGGCAGCGGCTATGAAAGAGTGACTCGCTCCCGTGTCTATAAGAACTGCAGCAAGGGTGGAATAGACATAGATCATACCTCGAATCATCTCGGGTGCGCCGTGTTCATAGGCCTCCGCTGCCTGGAGTTGTGCCTGTCTCTGCCCTCCAGCTCCCTGTGGTCGAGGTGGACCTCATGTTGGTGGTGGTGGTAGAGCCTCAAAGTGTCACCCACTACCTGCTGCTCGGCCAGCTCCTCTTCCTTGTCCTCCTCCTCCCTGCGGACCGTCACGGTCGACCCTCTGCCTCTGCCTGGGTGGCCCGTCAACTGTCTGTTGCTCCTCGGCACGTCGGGTCGGGCAGTCACGAGCCATGTGGCCCTGCCCGTCGCATGCGTAGCACTGCCTGCCTCTCAAAAGACTGGCTCCGCGCTGTGTGCCCCGCACTGCTAAGCCAGTGTCCTGAGGTCGTCTGCCGGAAGGTCTGGTCTGCCTAGACCCATGAGTCATCAATCGGCTACCTGCTTCCGAAGACTCCGCTACCTGCCTCCCTGCAGTAGGTCTCGCTGTGGACTCAGAAAGAAATATCTCAATCAGAAGGGCTCTCTCCAGTACTCCTTCCTGAGTCGGAATGCTGAGGGAGATCAGCAATGCCCTGATCTTGCGTCTCAATCCCTGATCAAAGGTCCAGGCCCGGAAGAATGGGTCACGTACCATGTCAGTCGATTAGTGCGAGAGATCAGTAAATCTCGCCGAGTACTGGGCGTCCGTCAAGCTGCAATGCCATAGCTGAAGAAGCTCCTGGATGTGTACCGCACGGAGGGTGGCCAGGACGAACTCTGAGAGGAAGAGGCTCTCAAAGTCTGTCCATAGGAGAGATGCCTCATCGTGCACCTGGAGCATCAAGCTCCACCATCGGCCTACTTCCACATGCAGTAGGCTCGCTACGAGGATCACCATGAGGTCTGCTGGTGTCCTCACTAGCCTGAAAACTCGTATGACTGCCTCCATCCAGTCCTTGGTTGTCTGGGGGTCCGTCTCCCCATGGAACCTAGCTGGTCGCTGGTGCTGAAACTCGTGCAGACCTCCAAGGAGATGTGCATTGTCAGCGGCTGGGGATGGAAGCATCGGTGGCTCGGCGGGTAGAGGTACCGCTGATGCCTCTGCTGTCAAAGGGCCCTGTACCGAGGCCTCATCGCTCGGTGGGCTGTTGTCACGTACAACTCTCGGAACCCTAGATGGCTACTTTCGTGGGTCCGTCCTGAATAGAAACAGGTGTGCCACGGTCAGAACAGTATACTTGGTGAGCTGATACAAGTAATCACAAAGAAAACTTGAAACACACATGAAATCAATTTTTTCGTGCATTAAGTCGGAAATCAGAAGTCAGGGTCCTGGTGTACGGATACGTCGGCCGCCGAACCAACACTGGGCTCCTTGGACTGATAACCACACTCAATACGCTTAAAACTATTGCTTCACATAGAAGAAAGATCAGAATCTGTTGTAGAACCGAACTCCTCTGATACCAATTTGTCACGACCCGTCCTCCGGGCCCGTATCGTGACTACCCCAAGCCCGCCTTCCATAGGCGAGGGCTGGCGACTAGCACCAAGGCGTAAATCCCGGTAAAGGGAAGGCAATGCCTTTGTAAAGTAAACAAGCACCATAGAGTAAGAAAGTGGAAAAGTAAACACTAAGTAAAAACTGGAACAAGCTGTGCTGAAAGTAAAGGGGCCAGAAATACAAGCCCAACTGTAAAGTACATCTGAAAGGGGAAAAACAGCAACTAAAAGAAAGATCCGCAGCGTCGAGACTTCCTCTAGAAGTCCCACCTGAAGGGTGAGTACAGAAAGCCTCCACTGCTCCTCGGGTCCAGCCTACCGCTCCGATTACACCCCGCCCAGTGGTCCACCTCCAGGTACCGTCCTTCTCCGCAAGCCTCCACCACGATCAGCGTTATACGTCATCTGCAACCAACACAACGTAGTGCGGGCATATCCCGTGCAGGGGTGAGTATAAGCTACTCAGTAGGGACCCCGAGACCCCCGAAGGTCTCTGAAAATCCACAAAGGATAAACCACAAAGGAAAGATACAATCACGAAGTAACATCCGACACTGCTTAGGTATATGCCCATACATATACCTAAGTCATCAATTCTCGCTCGGCTCCAACATCTGAGCTCAAGTACAACCCAGTCCACACAGGAAAGAAAAACGTAAAATCCACACAGGAGAGCTCAACACAATCCACAATGGAAAGTAAAACGTAAATCCACACAGGATAGCTCAACACAATCCACAAAGGAAAGTAAAACAGAGTTTCAGCTCACACATGTATACTTCTTCGAATGACGATAGAGATGATCACTGATCCATCTAAGTCGTCGGACCCACAAAGGATCGATAGGTACTAACCCCCGCAAAGACCCACACAGGATCGGGCCCACACAGGACCTGTAGGCGCTGGCTCACAGAGAACCGTTGAGCGCTGACACAAACAGGATCGGACCCACACAGGATCGGTAGCACTGATCCACATAGGATCGCTGAGTGTTGTAGTCGTCGTCGTCGAATCCACTGAGGATCTCTACATAGTCGTCATCGCAGTCACAGTAGCAGTCACAGCCAGCTCTAGGGTTCCCGCACACAGCAAGCTCGTTCGGGAGGGTTCACTCCACGAGCCGAGAGGCTGATACGTCAACTGACACATAGTCCAGATTTGGTGTATCCAAAAGTTCCGTATCGTCAACAGGAACTCAAAGTCATAGACGGCGCGTCAATCGGACGCCCGGTCTAAGAGTTATTGTCTTTTTCGTCCCTGGGCCCGATTGGTTTTTTAAGGCAAAACCAACCCGATTGTACTCCAACTGCGTCCAAACCTCGGGCAGAGTATGCCAAAAGATCTGTCTCACTTAGAGGAAAACAACAAAGTCGACATCACGTCAAACGGGCGTCCGAAGCTCATGATATGAGCGTTTCCGCTCCGAAGGCCCGGGTGGTTTCGTGTACGAACCAACCCGGCCGAACCCAAAGTATTCTGAAACCTTGAGTGCGATGTACCGAAACGACTGTCTCGATCCAAGGATCGAATTTCCACTGAAAGCGCGTCGTTCAGAGGCCCGTAGCTCATGTTATGAGCAAAAGACCAAAAACGTCCGGAGATGGGGGGTCTGGGCCCGGACCGACCCGGCCCAACCCCCCATGGGTCGGCCCGAACCGGGTCAACCCGACGCGGGTCCGGGTCCGACTCGGTTCGGCGCGGCCCGACCTGGGCGCGACCCGGATAGCGGGTCGGCTCGGCTCGGCCAAGCGGCCGAGCAAGGGAGCCGCGGGGCGTGTGGTCCCCGCGGGAAGAGAAGCTGCGACCCACGTGGGGCCGCACTGGATCAGCGGACGCGGAAAAGCCGCGTCCCATGTGTGCCGGACCCGCGCGGCCATGGGTCCGCTGGCCGCCTCCGCCGCGGCTTCGGCCGCGGAGGCCCTGTCTGGCGGCGCGCCGGGGCGCCGGTGACCCGCGCCGCCGATGGGTTTCGCGGGCCACCGGATTTGCTCCGGTGGTCCGATTTCGTTTCTGTCTACGCCGTAGCTCCTCCCGGGTCCCGTACTTCACATTGGAAACAACGAATCACATTTGCGGCATGTTTTGTCACCGCCCGCCAATCCGTACATCAACGAAGAACTACGGAGGGTTGTCGGGCCTTGTTTGTTTGGCCCGCACCCTTCGCGTTAGGTGATAAAAATTGGGAAGAAGAAATTATCATATGGAAACGTAACAAGATACAATTTAATAAATTAAAATTTCACTTGATCCGAGTTCTTTGTTTTAGGAGGAACATCCACGAAAATATAAATTATTTCACAAACAAACCCCTACCTAACCGTAGTCGTCGAGCGTGCGTTCTTCACGGAATAGATTGTCGCGGAAGGAGGCAATCGTCGCGTCGCGGAAGGGCGTCGCGTCGTCGCGGAAGGGTGTCGCGTCGTCGCGGAATACGGTGTCGCGTCGACGAACTCTGATGTTCAAGAACATGTAGATTTAATTATATTAATTAAATCCATGATGTTGTTATAACCCACAAAGAGATTTAATAGAAGAAACCCGAAATCTCCTACCTCAAGCAGTTGGTGATCGGAGATCGTTACGGGGAAGAACGTCTCAGAAGAAGCGTCGTCGATCTTCAATGGTGACGGCGTTCTTCGCGTTCTCCACGTTCTTCGCGTTCTTCGCGAAGGAGGATGAAGGCACAAAATTTCTGTCAAAAGCCTCTCAATGAGCAATCCTCAAGAAGTTGAGCGTTGGTCTTATTTTATTATTACGCCAACGGATTGTAAACATGTTAAGAAAAGATTAAATTAATTCATATAATTAATTTAACAAAGTTAACCGCCCAATTAATTGGTGCGTTAAGAATTTAAGAAAACGCGTTAGTTGACTTTCATAATGACGGGTTTTCGCGGGTGCGTTAATTAGCGGAAAAGAAACGGTGGGGCTCGTGCGGGCCCCACCTCACAAATATCCTACCAGGAGGGTAGGATATTTTGGGTTCTACCCTATCTGCTTCAACTCAGCTTAAGCAGCTTAAAGTGGATTTAGGTGAAATATAATAAAGTTTGTCGGACCAATTATTTTATTTCTTAACCATAAGCCCAAATATTAAAAACCACACCCGAGAAAACACAACTCCGGAAGAGGCGTTTCTAAGCAAAAACCAGCGCTGCGATTCCATCGGTGCCCTCAGAATTCGATTCTGAGCACCGGTTCAAAAGTTAAAAAAAAACCTGCCCGTTCGTTCACTGAACGTACCTGAGCCAAACTTCAAAAAATGATTCCGGGCACACCGGGCCTCAGAATCAGATTCTGTCAGAAACTGCGTCCTTGTAAAATTCCAAAGAAAATTAAGAAAAAAAAATCCTTGAATTTTACGGGTCTTTACAAAACTACCCTTACCTCACACACTACGGGAAAAAGATGATTTCTCTTCCATAATTGGAAATTTCATCTCAAAAACCCCTTTCTTCATCAGATGATGAAGATGATGAAGATGAATAAGATGATGATGATGAAGAATACGTGGAATAAGACCCCAAAGATTCCCCACCTGTATTTAGAGAAGGTGTCTCCACAACAATTGATGAACTTAAGGAGATAAATATGGGCACTAAAGATGACTTGTGGCCCACCCTAATCAGTGTGGCCATGCCTATCGAGGAAAGGGAGGAATATAACTCCTTCTAAAAGAAAAATCAAGATGTGTTTTCCATGAATTACACAGAGATGCCAAGCCTCGATCCAAAGGTATCCACCCATCATATGGGCTTACCAAAAGATCATCGTGGCTACTAACAGGCAGCCAAAAGGACCCAATGAATGCATACTGCCAAAATAGAGGTTGAAGTTGACAAGATGATCAAAGAAAACTTTATACATGAGGTCCGATATCTGACCTAGATGAAAAACATAGTCCTTGTAAAAAAGATGAATGGGCATATTAGAATCTACATCAAATTTAGGAACCTTTATGGGAACATCACAAAATACGACTTCCGGGTCCCAATCACAAAATTTTTGATTGATCCAACAGCCATATATGATTCCCTCTCTTTCGTGGATGGCTATTCTAGATAAAATCAAATCTAGATGGCCTAAGTAGATTAATAAGATACTTTTTAGGGCCCCTTAGGTAGTTATATGTTATAAAGTGATTCCATTTGGTCTAATGAATGTCGTCACCACATATCAGTGATCCATGCATCACATACTGAATCCCTTATTGGGAAAATTCATTGAGTGTCTTGTCAAAAACCTGGTGGTTAAGTCATGACAATGTTTGATCTACCTGTATGATCTTAAGACTATCTTCAACAAATTGCAACAACACAGTTTAAAGATGAATCCCTTTAAATTCACCTTTGGTATCACCTTGGTAAAATTCCTCGTCTTCGTCGCACACCATTGTGGCATCAAAGTCGACCCCAAGAAGAAGAAGTCCATACTTGGCATGTCCCCACCTCACAACCTCACTGAGTTGAGAGGTCTCTAGGGGAACCTCACCTACATTTGGCACTTCATAGACAACCTAGTAGGTAAATTTTTACCTTTCACCAGTCTCATGAAGAAAGGAGTTACGTATGAGTGGGATAATGATTTTCAAGAAGTTTTCGACAATCATAAAATATATCAGCTAATCCTATTGGTTATCATGCCTCTAGTTGAGGGGAGACTGCTCATTTTATATGTAACTGCCCTAGAAGGGTCATTAAGCGGCTTCCTCATGAAGAAAAATGATGTCGGTAGCAACAATATCCTCTACTACCTCATATAGACACTGATCGATGTCGAAACTCAGTATTTGAAGATTGAAAAGAACTGTCTAGCCCTAAATTTTACAATTTAGAACATAGGCATTACTTGCATCACCATGTTTTCCACCTGGTTACCCATTTTAAGCCGCTCAAATATATCCTCAACCATTCCATTATGAATGGGCACCTATCACGATGGGTGGTCATCCTATAATAGTTTGACATATGATACATTCCCCAAAAGTCCATCAAAGGCCATGTGCTAGAAGACTTTCTGGACGAGCACTCCTCCGATGAAAAAACATCGTTGGATGCCAAAATTCTGAATAAAGAAGTTTTTTCTATTTAGGAAAACCCCCAGACATGGGAAATGCACTTTGATGGTGCTTCCTGAAGCCCAAAAGGGAAAAGTATGGAGGATCCCAAGCTCCAAAAAGTGGGGTTGGTAGCTATACTCATATCTCCTGAAAATGAAATCTTTCCATATTATTTTTTTCTTTCATAAGGGTGTAGAAACAATGAATCGGAGTATCATTCTCTCATTATATTCCTTGAATTGGCACTCTAGGTGCGATCTAAAAACCTAAAAATAACGGTTGATTCAGATATGGTCATCAAACTGGTCAATGGTGACTATGCTATCAAGAAAGAAGTGTTTCTTCCCTTGATAAACCATGTTTGAGCACTAATGGTAGAATTCCAATCAGAACCAATGTTGACTTATGTCCCCCCAGTCACAAAATGATCATGCCAATGATTTGGAAAATGTAGCCATATCCTAGGATGATCCTGACGGGGATGAAACAGTCATTAGCATTGCTCACCTCTATATGGTCTTTCCATTCATCCAGAGGAATACAGAGGAAATCGATGAAATTAGACTTGTTCATGATCCTTATGGTCATGCCACCCGTTAGATGTCACCCATTGAAAATTACCTTTGGAATGGGGAACTCCCACTAGATAGGGATTGAAGGGTGCCGGTCTAAAGACGAGCATCCAATATTGCCTTGTATAATGGTGTAAACCAAGAAAAGGACCTCTTCAAATGATGTCTTGATGAAGTCCTTCCCAGGTTCATTGATGGAGAATAAAAGGCTACCATCATGAAAGAAGTGCATGTTGAAGCTTCTAGAGTTCACAATTCAAATACCAAGAATTCTCACCAAATTTGAGGGCTAGGGTATTATTAGACCACTATAATACAAGATTGTTCTACATTCACCAAGAAGTTCCATTACTGTCAAATTCTTGAATATTTCATAGACCTCCCCTGGAGTTATTTCATGCAGCAAAGTACTCATGGCCATTCACCACCTGGGGGATAGATGTTGTGAGACCATATTCTCCTGCTACATCTAGACCATTCAAATTCATATTCACAGTGACCAAATTATTTTCAAAATGGTCATAAGCCATACCCCTTAAAGAATTCAAGGTGAAAAACATCATCAGCTTTGTGAAGGCTAACATCATTACCAGATTTGGTGTCCCTCATACTATCCCGACAGAAAATGGCACAAACTTATGCTCTTTTGAGATGGACAAGTTATACCAAGAGTGTGGAATCAAATCCAATTGGTTGTCTCATTACCCTGTGGTGTCCAATGGGTAGATATAGTCCTTCAACATGACTTTTTCCAACATACATCAAAATATGTTTTATAAGGATAAGAAATTGTGGCCCTACAAGCTCCTTCATGCGTTATGGCCTTACCAGACCATGACCTGCACAGCCACCCAGGAAACCTTGTACGCACTAGTATATGGGTCATAGGCGGTGTTACCAATCGAAATAAAAGTTACATCATTCTGTGTGGCCATTTGTAACCAACAATCCATGGATGAGAAATCCCGGAGATAGTTTGATGAATTGGTGTAGCTAGATGAGAAAAGGTTTCACACTCTATAACATTTTCAAATATACCAATATTGGATTTACAAGCCTTTAACAAAAAGGTTTTCCTTCAATAATTCCTTGAAGGATAAATTTTTTTAGTTCTCAAAACCCTGATGGTACTCGGGAAGAAGCCCCCAAAGCATGAACCAAAGTGGGAAGGACCATATGTCATACATATTGTCCATTCCAGTGGATCATACGCCCTGATATCAATGGACAGAAAACTCATCATGGCTCCTAAAAATGTGAATTTCTTGAATAAATACTTTGGGTAATAGAAATGTTATGGTACAATTTCTACAACCCTAAACTGTGATTTAGGTCCATGCTCTATGACTATAAACTATGAGTCATAAAAATTCCCTCCATGTTATGGTCAAAACTCTAAGACCTTAAACTATGAGTAATGGAAAAACACCATGATGCCAAGGTTCGAGGTATATGACCCTAATCTATGAGTAAAAATACCCCAAATGATATGGTTTTTTCTCTACGACCATAAACTATGAGTTATAACAGCCCCCATAATTCCATGGTCCCAACTCTTATTCCTTAAACTATGAGTCATCATCATTTCCACATGACGTTAAACTGTATGGTATTAGTCCATGTATCACAATGTTAAAATGAAATTTCATAGTCCAAACTCTAATACCTTAAACTATGAGTCATCTTCCTCTCCACATAACATTAAACTCTAAGGAACTCATCCTTAATTGCATGATAATAAACTGCATGATCTCACACAAAACTATGTGCAACCTGATTTCTACCCTTGCAGGATATGTAGTGATTCCTATATCATCAATCCTAGCATATCCCCCATAAAAAAAATTCCTCGATCACTCTCCTTTTCTACCTGTATTCATAAAGGAAACCCTTATCACTTATTATTTCTCACATCAAGTAAAACACTCATGATCTTAGAATCAATGGTATGGATTATCTTACAAAATCAAACTATAGGGTAACATGGTAGACCTAGAAACCATGATGGATAGAACGAAAATGACCCTACCCCTTGGACTAAGCCAATTCGGTATAGGGAACTTTAATAACCACATACGTCTTGATTCTTGCCCTTGCAAGATACATAGTGATGCAACAATCCCTGATATTGGATCATCCCCACCATGAAAGAAAAAAAAGAAAATCCCCCCATCATATCCTATACCTCCCCACACTTGTAAAGGAGACTCTGTGACTACTTCTTATTTCTCACACTGAGTATAACTCATGTGAGATTAGGATCAGTGGTGAGGATTCTCTTACGCAAGTAAATCATAGGGGAATATGACATTCCCAACAACCATATCAAGTGAAACCAAAATTCCCTCAAGTGTCCCTACACAATGGGAAAAATATATGTGTATCATACAAAACTACGTACATCTTGATTCCTACCCTCGCAGGATATGTAGTGATGCTCAGATTCGGCATCCTGGCCTAGCCACTACCAAAAAAATGACCCTTTCTCCCATGCATAGGTTAGACTTGTACAAGGATTACATGAAAGGTCCTATATCATGAAAATAAAACTATGAAATCCTTAAAGAGTTATATGTGTCCTAGTACTTAGTATTATGAGATTTCGTACAGGCCTCTCAATCATGAGAAGTCAAAATATCATGCTTCCCCCTATAAATATGGTTTAGATCTATGTGGAAGCTCCAATTGGTTCATGGTTAATCATGGTTCAGGTATTCTCACATTCTTAGGAACATATTTCCCATTTTTTGCACTCCATACCTTAGGAAACATGTATTCCCATTATCATTCAGGGCCATCAGAGATGGAAGTTCGGTGTCATGCGAACACATTTTCTTGACTATGCATATCATGCCCTGGTGGCTCTGCATATATTGTCCAAATAAATGGTCATCAATCAAAGGAAAATTCGTCCCCAGGATAGTCCTCTCCTATCTCAGTACACCCAAAAGATTCCAAGCCCCATGCCATCACTCTTGATTCATGTTTCCCTTGGGACTGTTTCTTACACCTTTTATCAACACTAACATCTAGGGAATTCCAGAAAATACTGATTATGATTAACCTGAAACTATTTAAGATCTTTATGATAGTATAATCATCCTCACTAAACGACATCAAAGTGCAAGTCCAAAATCTTCCTCACTACATGACTCTAAACTGCACAACATCACATCCTCACTATACAATGTTAAACTGCAAGGCCAAGATCATCCTCACTGCATGAGTCCAAACTGCATAGTATCACGTCCTCACCACACGAAATTAAACTACAAGGCCAAAATCGTCCTTATTGTACGATGTTAAAATCCATAATAATGGTTTAATCCCAAAAGTTTCCTCTAATTATGACCTTTATATTTATAAGAAATGACATGACATCCTCACAATCCCTTGTATCTCACACTCAGTACCGACCGCGTGAACTTAGGGATTTTAGTGGGAGATCCATTGTGGAATTATGAAAAAATATTCTAGGAATTTGGTCCTAGTATCACGATCTTAAAAGGTATTTCATGATTTCATCCCTTGATAGGAACCCCATGTCTCATCCATGTGAGCTAAAATGACCAGGAATCCCAAATATAGAACAAATTCCTCACCTTTCATATGAGTCAGATCTATGTAGGAGACACCCGATTCCATGAGTAAATCACATCACAAATTTCCCCAATATGTTCGGATACACTCCTTCCATATTTTAAACTCCATGATCTGAGAAATCTTGAATCTACATAACCCTCCAAGGCCATCTGGGATGGAAGCCCAATGTCCTCCAGACACCTTTTCTTTAATATACACACCTTGCCCTGGTGGATATGCTTATGTTTCCAATAAAAATGGCCATCAATCAAAGGAAAATTCATCCCCTGTAGATTCATGTCCTATCTCTGTATGCCTAATGGATTACAAGCCTCGTTCCATCCCTCCTGATTAAAGGGCCCTCAAAGTCATGGTTTACATTTTCTTCCTTACACACATCTTGGATATATCGAAATGTACGGGTCCAATTCGTCTCTGGTCTCTTTTGAGGTTTATAAATATATCACATATATATGTGTGAAGTTGGTCCACATACAAAAGAAGAGTGTCCCCACTCATTTATGGGTTTACCTGAAGAAGCTCAGTTAAAATTCCCCTTTTTGATGCTCAGGTGAACCCCTCATTTAAGGTCACTTACCTTATTCATAAAGTTCCCAATATCCATAATCCTCAACAGTCATCGGAGATGGACGGACGGTGTCTTACAAACACCATTTCTTGACTATGAATATCACACCCTAGTGGATCTACATATGTTTCCCACAAAAAATGGACATTAATCAAAGGCAAATTCGTCCCCAGGATAGTCTTGTCCAACTTCCATATAATCAAATGACGTTCATCTCTTGTCACACCCCCTGGATTTGGAAAACTCCTGGATGATGGCTTATGTACCACCTTCGTCCCAAATAACCCTGACATAAAAATGACTCATAACTAAACTGACTATTCGCCAACTCTCTCTCATGAAAGTAAGAAATGTGTGGGAATAATTGTGCACTAAAAGCCGATATGAATGTTCCTAATGTTTTCAGAAAACACTACACAGGCCAACCACCTACTATGGCTCCCAACATCAAAATAAATAAAAAAATTGCAATTCCCACCAAGCCATTGGAAATGGAAGGCTAGTGTTCTATGGACACCTTTGCTTGACTATGAAAATTATGCCTCGATGGCTCAGTATATATCACCGACAAAAAAGGTCATAAATCAAAGGATAATTCATCCCTAAGAAAGTCCTTTCCTACCCATGTACACCTAAAGCGGCTCCTGATCCTCATGCATGTCTATAATCCACTAATAAAGGTTCATGAAAAGTCCCTAATCCATGTCCGAAGGATACTATAACATTTCTAGCCAATGGCCACTAGATAGGGACTTTACTCGTTAAGTCTAGTCAAAGATGTTCGACCGAAAACATCATTAATAAATTTGGGTGGTAGGACTTTGAACTGCCAGTGAAAAAGACTCCATACTTTCCATATAAAAAAATCTGTAAAGGTAACCTCTAGGAAAAATTCATTTATTGGTTCGTTAAAAAAAGGGAAACATTGAGATATTAGAAAAGTTGTAAATATTGTTAGGTAGAAAACCCACGAAGGGCGGCCTAATAAAAAGCCAAGTTAAAAAAATCCAAATTATGTCTCCTAAGCCTATACCATGTAGGATTAGGAAAAAATTATGATAATAAAAAAAGGATACAAAGTTCATTGGGATTTCCAGGAAATCCCAATAATAGTCAAACTATGCTCGTGGAGGTTTGAAACTTGGGGAGAAATTAGAACTTGATTTGATTATTACAATTCAAAAATTTCAAGTCATGGTATTTAATTAATGCCAGGCCAAACTGATGTAGAAAAAGTAGGAAAATATAAAAATAGGGATATTTAAAATCCAAATCAGTTCCATTGAGTTTAGAAAAAAATGGAGGAATATCCTCAATCTGGAGTCTCTCCAAAGTATTAGAAAAAAGAAAAGGGGAAGAGTGAATATCATGATTTGGGATAGGACTACAACAGGGCTCGGTTCTCCCTTTTTAAAAGGATGTAAATTGATTTTCGTAGGCCATTGATAGTCTACTCTAAAAAATCTATTTCCTTCATTTTGTCCTTGATCGTCGGGCGCACCCACTCTAAAACAAATTTAAGGTCCTACCCCTTCTTCTAGATAGCTTCATAGTTGGTGTGTGATGAGGATAGTTGTTCCCTCATCCTGGTTACATGGGATTCTCACTCCCACAGCTCTTCCTCTTGGGTCATCACCAAATCTTGGGCCTTCACTTCCTCGGCTGTCAGATGATCAAATTCATCAGAAATATCTCGGAAGTCCACTACCTGGTGATGGGGAGAATTGAATTAAGCCAACATGTCGATGCAGGAGGTGAGATATTCTTAGGAAATGATGATTTGGTAAATAAGGAGGTGTAAGTGCTGATAATCAAAGTCGCCTGAACCCAGATCAGTGAATAAATACATAAAATTGTCACGCCCTTCAATAAAATTGGCCAGGGGTGTCTCCATGTCAAGAGAACATAACTGGCTCCATGCCTCTTTTTGTATTGCTTGGTGCCTCGCCACAGTACTAGTACTTTGATCCTCCCCTACTTTCATATGTTTTTAAGCCAGAATCATTGTCTTAGGAGTTGGGAGGGACTTAAGGTAGGTCATGAAAAATGGGAGAATCTCTTCTCCCTTATATGGCCTAGCCAAAGGATCTAGATGCAGAAGACTAATAGAGGCCTCTGGGATGATTGGTGATACTCAGCTGGTGCCAGTCTCATTAATATCTTGGGAAATATCTTCAGGAGGGTAGTAGTCTGAGCCACTTCTCACCGAAAAGCGCTGTAAAGCTCAGCGCTGTAAAGATCAGCGCTGATAAAGGGGGGGGGGGTCCTTTAACAGCGCTTTTTTTAGAGCTGTTAAATGTCACCTTTAACAGCGCTAAAAAAGCGCTGTTAAATGTCACCTTTAATGGCGCTAAAAAGCACTGTTAAAGGATACCTTTAACAGCGCTAAAAAGTGTTGTTATATGTTGCCTTTAACATCGCTTTTTTAGCACTGTTAAATATCTCCTTTAACAGCGCTTTTTTAGCGCTGTTAAATGTCGCCTTTAACAGCGCTAAAAAAGCGCTGTTAAATCCCTGCCTGCTGCTAATAAAAAACCTGCACTAGTACAGCCAGCCGAGCAGACCTGCACAAAAACCAGTATATCAACCACTGACCTGCACAAAAACCAGTATATCAACCACAAGCATGTCATCAACCGATCACAACCCAACCAAACAGTGTTCTTACCATGAGTTAGATACCATCTACCCAGAAACCAAAACTACCCCATTACATAGTATCACAAAATATTCCTACACAACTCAGAAGATAAATACTAGAACATTCCACTATGAATTGTTTCTCCTTGGATTGCCACTTGGTTTTGACAAATCGTGCAGAGCCCGTGCTCCTTGAATCATTCTGCAATACATAAAAAGGATATCATAACTCTCCCAACCATCACCCTTAGTAATTATGTATATTAATACAAAAAAGGTAACATATCATAAATTGGGGGACTGTAATGAGACATCAAGATTAACATTCTATATATAGGATCGATGTCTGGTAGGATCGGTTGTGTCGATACATGACTCTACCTGGACCTCAAAAATAGATATATGATCTCACTCCAGGACTTTCAGAGAGACTCCAACTATGTCTAGGACGTCCTGCTGAAGCGATCGTACTACCGTAAGTCGGAAAAGATACCAAAACCATCCTAGTAAGGATCATGGGAGCCAACCCTAATGAAATATGTCCTTGATATAGTGTTCAAAGAGATCAATCATGGTACATAAAATTATGTGTCATTTAAAGGGTCACATGCCTTGTCGCTTTACCCTGGGTAACTCCAATGTTCAGATGCCTGTGTGAATATACATGTCATATCAATAGGAAATTACATGGCATGTTAAAAAACATATAATTGTTACCCTTTGATCTTGTGTCCTCTTATGCACCCTTGCCCTATGTTAGTACATGACGTCGATCTCGTGTGATTCTTCCTATGTATCTGTACAAGGGATAAACTGCGTAGCTGGCTCATTAAAGACTTGTAGTGGGATATATTCCATGTAGGAAAGCCATGTAATCCACCCCATGTTTGTGTATCTCAAAAATTCATGCCATGTCTTGGGGGAGGGTCTACACTACATGTGAGGTGGATATCTCAGTTGTTGATTTCACTTAAAAATAAGTCCATTTTGAACAAAACAGAGGCACTTTGAGTGGTGTCGACCACACCGGGCCTCGTATTGAGTCGGGGTTGACTCATACACATCAAATTTGACCCATGGATCATTTTCCTTAAGTTTCAATAGAATCCGAATGCGTTTGGTCAGTTTCCCGTATGTCAGTTGTTGATTTCTCACTTAAAATTAAGTCCATTTTTAACAAAAACAGAGGCACTTTCAGTGGTTTCAGCCACACCGGGCTTTGGATTGAGGCGGGGTTGACTTTTACATGTCACATTTGACCCATGTATCGTTGTTCTAAAGTTTCAACAGAATCCGAATGCGTTTGGTTGGTTTGTCGTATGTTAGTTGTTGATTTCACTTAAAATTAAGTCCATTTTTAACAAAAACAGAGGCACTTTGAGTGGTGTCATCCACACCAGGCCTCGGATTGAGGCGGGGATGACTTGTACACGTCACATTTGACTCATGTATCGTTTTACTTATGTTTCAATAGAAACCGGATGTGTTTGGTCGGTTTGGTGTATGTATGTAAAATATTGTCCATTTTAAACAAAATACATACACTTGGAGTGATACCAGCCACACCGCGTCTCGGATTGAAGCAGGTTTGACTCGTACACGTCACATATGACCCATGGATCATTTTACTAAAGTGTTAACACAATCCTAAGGCATTTGGTCGGTTTCCCGTATGTCAGTTGTTGATTTCACTTAAAAATAAATCCATTTTGAATAAAATAGAGGCACTTTGAGTGGTGTCGGCCACACCGGGCCTCGGATTGAGTCGGGGTTGACTCTTACACGTCAAATTTGACCCATGGATCATTGCCCTTAAGTTTCAACAGAATCCAAATGCGTTTGGTTGGTTTGCCGCATGTCAGTTGTTGATTTCACTTAAAAATAAGTCCATTTTGAACAAAAGAGAGGCACTGTGAGTGGTGTCGGCCACACCGGGCCTCGGATTGATGCGGTGTTGAATCGTACACGTTACACATGATCCATTGATCGTTTTGAAAAAGTATCAATGCAATCAGAAGCCGTTAGATCAGTTTGGCATATGTACGTAAAATATTGTCCATTTTAAACTAAATACATACACTTGGAGTTATACCGATCACACCGCGCCTCTGATTGAGGCGGGGTTGTCTATTACACGTCACATTTGACCCATGGATCATTTTCCTTAAGTTTCAATAGAATCCCAATGCGTTTGGTCGGTTTGTCGTATGTCAGTTGTTGATTTCACTTAAAATTAAGTCAATTTTTAACAAAACAGTGACACTGTGAGTGGTGTCGGCCACACCGGGCCTCAGATTGATGCGGTGTTGAATCGCACACGTCACACATGAGTCATTTATTGTTGTGAAAAAGTATCAACACAATCAGAAGCCGTTAGATCGGTTTGGCGTATGTACGTAAAATATTGTCCATTTTAAACTAAATACATACACTTGGAGTGATACCGGTCACACCGCGCCTCTGATTGAGGTGGGGTTGAATCTTACATGTCACATTTGACCCATGGATAGTTGTCCTTAAGTTTCAATAGAATCCTAATGTGTTTGGTTGGTTTTCCGTATGTCAGTTGTTGATTTCACTTAAAATTAAGTCCATTTTTAACAAAACAGTGACACTGTGAGTGGTGTCGGCCACACCGGGCCTCGGATTGATGCGGTGTTGAATCGTACACGTCGCACATGAGTCATTGATCATTGTGAAAAAGTATCAATGCAATAAGAAGCCGTTATATCAGTTTGGCGTATGTACGTAAAATATTGTCCATTTTAAATTAAATACATACACTTGGAGTGATACCGGTCACACCGCATATCGGATTGAGGCGGGGTTGAGTCGTACACGTCACATATAACCCATGAATCGTTGTCCTAAAGTGTCAACACAATCCGAAGGCATTTGGTCGGTTTCCCGTATGCCAGTTGTTGATTTCTCACTTAAAAATAAGTCCATCTTGAACAAAACAGAGGCACTTGGAGTTGTGTCAGCCACAATAGGCCTCAGATTGAGGCGGGGTTGACTCGTACACGTCACATTTGAAGGTGAGTATGCATACACGATAGTTGACCTTCTTAGAGAAGGGTTTCTGGAAGAGTATAAAATACATGAAGCAATGAAGATCATTAGAGTGTTGGAGCAAATGTGGTTGCTACAAACAATGTGGAAATCGGCTTGTGCAAAGCGACCTAAGTTACAACTTGCAGGTATTGTACTCTATTTTTTTCTGGAAGGTTTCAGTTTAAATGCATTTTGGAATGATACCTTCCAGAAAAAAATAGAGTACAATACCTGCAAGTTGTAACTTAGGTCGCTTTGCACAATCTGATTTCCACATTGTTTGTAGCAACCACATTTGCTCCAACACTCTAATGATCTTCATTGCTTCATGTATTTTATACTCTTCCAGAAACCCTTCTCTAAGAAGGTCAACTATCGTGTATGCATACTCACCTTCAAATGTGACGTGTACGAGTCAACCCCGCCTCAATCTGAGGCCTATTGTGGCTGACACAACTCCAAGTGCCTCTGTTTTGTTCAAGATGGACTTATTTTTAAGTGAGAAATCAACAACTGGCATACGGGAAACCGACCAAATGCCTTCGGATTGTGTTGACACTTTAGGACAACGATTCATGGGTTATATGTGACGTGTACGACTCAACCCCGCCTCAATCCGAGATGCGGTGTGACCGGTATCACTCCAAGTGTATGTATTTAATTTAAAATGGACAATATTTTACGTACATACGCCAAACTGATCTAACAGCTTCTGATTGCATTGATACTTTTTCACAATGATCAATGACTCATGTGCGACGTGTACGAGTCAACCCCACATCAATCCTAGGCCCGATGTGGCCGACACCACTCACAATGTCTATGTTTTGTTAAAAATGGACTTAATTTTAAGTGAAATCAAGAACTGACATACGGCAAACCGACCAAACGCATTCGGATTCTGCTAAAACTTAAGGAAAACCAAGATATGCATTAGAACGCTCATGATACATTGATTAATTCACTGCCCTCCTTCGAGAATGATCTGAATCCCAAACCATGACAGCATTATGTTTTTCCTTGAAAATTCTCTTAGCGAAGTGGAATGGCAATAGCTGCACACATGAAGAGACAAGTAGAGACGCAAAATCACAAGACTGAGTTGCCATTCCAGTTCGCCAAGAGAATTTTCAAGAAAAAACTTAATGCTATCATGGTTTGTGCTTCAGATCATTCTCGAAGGTGGCCAGTGAATTGCTCTATGTATCATGAGCATTCTAATGCATATCTTGTTTGGAAGATCATTGTAGTAGACAACGATCTAAAAGTGGGGAATGTGTACATATCTGGTGCATATCATCTGTTAAAATGGAAAAATGACTCATTGGAGAAAGAATTTTTTATTTAATAACAATTACAATTTTTCTACGAACATTTACATACAACAATATTTCATCTTCTGATCCCCTTAACCCCTCTCAAAAATAACCACCAATTGTACATGTCCCCAAGTCAGATCTTCATTGTATTTGTGTACAATCTGTCATCAGGTATGTGGCCCACTCGTTTCTGAACACATCTATATCGTCTTGTGAGTATGAGGCTTTTCGGAAGTCATAGTAGTACTGCAAAATAAAAAAATAAAGAATTAATAAATAACTTAAACGAACTAGTAGTTGTTTTTGAAAATACCTCTTTAGGGATGCTAGTTTGCTGATGAAAAACGATCTCTTTCATAAATTTACAAACATAATAACCGCAATCATTATTTTTTGTTTGTTTTGGACACTGCAAAAAAATTGATCATTAGGAGAATAAATAACTTGTGTTGAGATGTGTTTGGATAGTGAAATTTTATTATATATATCCTGATATTTGTCCAGACGTAGTACTTGCTCGCCTCCCTATGCTTAACCCCTGTCCTCATTCCTTTTTTTAGACGATATTGACACACAGCCCTATCATAACAGAATCCTTAGTAAAAGATAATAAAAATTATATTACTTGATGTTTATACCTAAAACGTAAGATGTAGTGTCTTACAGATTCAAAACCTCCATCATGTATGGTTGGTTTGATGGATATCCTAGCTTTGAATCCAGAAAATAATTCTTTGGAGTATCCAAGTTCACCGCAATTAGCAACCAATGTTTCCTAAAAACACAAAAAGGAATAAGTAATAAAAAAAGTGAAAATATAATTGATATGCTTTAATCGTAGAGTATTACCCCTGCATGGTTGGTATTAGGAAAAGTCTGTCATCTATAATCTTGCGTTCAAATGTTTCCAGCAAGTCGTTCACTATTGCATCCCTTTTTGATGACACTATTTTTGTTTGGTGTGTTGATGTGATATGAGGACTAACTAGTCCAAATCTTGGCTCATGGGAAAATCCCTTCAACTGTTTTTCATAAATGCGTCTGTCAACAATATAAAATGCATTTAGTCATAATTTGCACATTAGATCAGCTTTTAGAAAATCAATTCATGGAAACATACCTCATATATACATTTACAACAGTGATTCCTAACCAACCTTTTTCAAGGATTTCATTTACATTTTCAGCAGCAACGAAATCTTGACTTTCCTCTCCGTATATATTATCTTCGAAAATCACTATATGACTATTACCATCTTTTAGCTTCGTATCCACATGAGTCTTCAATACTAGTAAATGTGGAAAGAGAACAGGTGGTGTTATTGTGCTTTCAGTAGCTCCTTGGGATCGATTGGTCGATCCTTTAGATGGTTTCGAGCCGATGTTAGTCACCCCCTTTCCTTTCTCCGTCTATAACAACAATCATTGATTCAGACACTCTTTTCATTAATTATTAAGGGTTTAGCTTGAAAATAAAAGGAAATAAATACCTCTTTGTCTGAATGTACTCTTACAAGTTGTGTTGGCCATGCAATGAATGTCCCAATAGCCTTTTCGACCGTATTAATATCATCGTCATCAAGTGGAATAGCTAGCATTTCATTTGGCTCATGAGCTACAGTAATCGTCACTTTCAGATGATCTTTTGAAAGTGGTCTATTATGCAGTGTGGCATCTGGGATATTGAACACTATAGCCCTCGCTACAAGGTGATAGATGGGTGTTTACAGATATAAATCACAATCATTATCACCCTGTAGAAGATCAGTACAGATAAATTATCAGTGTTTGTCTGATTCATATTTCATGGGAACCGTTATTAGAATATTGATTACCATGACTAAGACATTTTTTTTAGGTGAATGGCTCGCCTCAAAGCTGGTGGGGGGTGGGGTAGGATGTTCATGAGGTGGTTGTTCCTGAGTTGTGTCCTCCCTTTGCTTCCCACCCATAAAAGTTTCTAGCAACTCTCCCTGCCATTGCAATTGTTCTTCAAGGGTTGCTATTTTTCGCTCATTTGTTCCAATTTTTTCTCTGTATCATCCATTTTTTTCTTCTTCTCAAAATATACTCGGGGTGTCACCCCAAACCCTGCACCTCTGACATGACCGTATTTTTCTGGCTGCTTCAAAGCCGTCGATAATAGGTCTGTATCAGCTACAGGAGTAGCTGATTCCTGTGACTGTCAGATATAGGAAAAAAACTATTTATTTTTATGTAATAGCAATTTTAAACAAATATTTTTATCATCGTGTCATACTTACACATATTTCCCACACTTTTTGTGTGTTCTCATCTATTAAATTCCCTTCTTTGTTCACACGTGCCTCCTTCCATAGCACATGACGTGGGATAAAAGTGCATTTGGTTTTAGATTCATCAATCTACATATAAACATAGAAAGATAATTATGATGTTGTTTATTGTCACCTAACAATATTACTGTAAATTTACAATACGTACCATTTTCTTTTCTAATGAAGCGTACCCCATCCTTGCTTTACGATAGGGGTATGTTGGATTTGATGCACGTTCCTTATTTTCAGTACAGAGTTTCTATTTCACAAATGAAATATTGACAATCAAAGTGATGAATACAGGTATCCTCAAACAACGTATTATCACTCACAATGTACCTGAAACTTCTCATCCCCACGACGGCCAATAAATGCATCCCATGCTTCTTGGGATATCAGGTGCGCATAGACAATGGGTGGGTGCGGGTTTATTTTACCTTTAGAATCTTTCAGGTGATATGTTGTTAAAATAGTACGAAAACCTCGATGAATCTTTCCTGCAAGCCTTAGTATATAATACTTGTGTGAGTCGTCTACTATAAATGTACTCTGCAAGAGATTGAGAAGAGTAAGACACTGTTTCATCATTTTATTTGCTAGTTAATTAAAGAAAAAAATTCATAATGTTACCGTAATTTCTTCCCAGATCACAGCCTTCAACCCGGACACAACATGGTGCCATGAATCTATGTCAATCGGCAGGTGTTGCCGAGTGACAACTCCAATGTAACTGTTAAACATAGCCTTGTTGGGATTCACATGTTGGCCTCGTGCATTCCATCCGACGTCAAATTTGATGCCTTTGCTTTTCACCTTAATAATTTTGGCTAACACTGTCAAACTACGACGCACCTGTGATTTCTGCGACGTCGGTCCTTCATTCCCGACCATTTCATCGATATCAACATCATCTATATGTTCATCTACTATGATATCAACGGCATGTGCTGATGGTTGTTGGACCTCAACACTAAGAGAAGGATCCGCAACAGCAAGAGCAGCAGCAGGAGCAGTAGGAGCACCAGGAGCCGCAGCAGTAAGAGCAGTAGCAGGAGCAGTAGGAGCACCAGGAGCCACAACAGGAGGAGGAGTATGAGCCACAGCAGTAGGAGCAGCAGGAGCCGCATCAGGAGCAATAGTAGCAGCAGCATGAGCTGCAGGAGCAGCAGCAGCCGCAGCAGCAGCTGCTTGAGAGACTTGTTCAGTCTCAAGGTTAGGAGCACCAGAATGTACAGAAGTCATTATCTGCAAAAGTGGTTGAACAGTTCATTCAAATTACATAAATTCTGTAATGATAAGATAATAACATGAGATAACAAGATCTATATTACAAACAAAATATAACCTGTTTACTGAACTCTCTTTCTTTTTTTCAAAGGTTGAAGAGATTTGACACCTCTATCGACAATCCAAATCCCTTCATTGTGGTCTCCTCTAACATACAAAACATTATCTGCATTGGGACCGCTCCTAATTGATTGTGACGTACCACTAAAAGGATCGTCCTCAACTGAATTATCATCGGAACCCTCAATAGTTTTGGACGATAACAGAACAATCGACCACTTTCGGTTTGCGGGATCTGGAACATAAAAAACTTGTACCGCTTGTGATTCCATTATAAAATGTTCGTCTTTGTACCCTTCTTTACTAAAATCAACTTTCACAAATCCCCATTCATCTATTTTAACACCACTATTGTTATCAATCCATTTGCATTGAAAAATCGGCAATTGAAATGTCGTATAATCCAACTCCCATATTAGTTTGATAATGCCAAAGTATGACATATTTGCATAAATTTGATTTCTATCCTTACTACCAGAAACATGCATCGCTTCAGCCACTAGTGTAACTCCACTATTTTTCATGGTACTCTCTTCATCATGTTCATCCGTATAGAATGTATAACCATTAATTACATACCCACTGTAAGATAATACATACACACTTGGTCCAGCGGCTAGCCATCGAAGTCGTTCTGAAATTGAATTCGGATTTTCATCCAACTGCTTAAAAATATGGTCCTGAAACCATCCTATAAACTGGTGATTATGTGTATCTGCTAACCATTTTTCAGCCCTCGATGGATTCAACTGCCTAAGAATTTCTTTGTGAGTTTCAATATATGGAGCAACCTCCCAACTATTATGCAAATCATAAAGATGAGCCTGCTCCCGATCTGTAATACTGATTGTTACAACTTCTCTTCCAGAAATTCCCCCACCCTCAATGCGTCCAGTGTGACGAGATTTCGGGAGACCAATGCTTTCCACATCAGATAGGTATTCAATACAAAACTCAATGGCTTCCTCAACAATATATCCATCCACTATACAACCCTCTGGCCGACTTTTATTTTTGACATATCCTTTCAAAATCTTCATATACTGTTCAACAGGATACATCCATCTATAGTGCACAGGACCACAAAGTCGAATCTCTCTCACCAAGTGAATCATCAAATGAACCATCATATCAAAGATTGTTGGCGGGAAGAACATTTCTAATTCACATAATATGATGACAATTTCTTTTTCCATAGCTGGCAATTTCCACGGGTCTAAAACTTTGCTACATATAGCTTTGAAAAAGAAACAATGTTTGGTTAACGTATGACGAACATTCTTGGGTAAAATGCAACGTAAAGCTATAGGAATTAGATCTTGCATCAAAACATGGCAATCATGTGATTTCAAACCTTTTAACTTCAAATCATTCATTGACACAATGTTCTTGATATTTGATGAGTACCCCTCTGGAACCTTTTCATCATTAAAGAAGTTGAAAAACTGATATCTCTCTTCCCTATAAAGAGTATAAGCAGCAGGAGGAAGAAACATTCGATTTTCACCTTTCACGGGAGCCAACTCTTCTCGTATTCCCATGTCAACCATGTCCAACCTTGCCTTAATTCCATATTTTGTTTTGCCAGGGGCATTTAGAAACGTTCCAATAACACTATCACATACATTTTTTTCCACATGCATCACATCAAGAAAATGTCTGACGTACAAACAATTCCAGTATGGTAATTCAAAAAAAACTGATCTCTTTTTCCAACCGATTTTCGTAAGGTTTTTCGAAAATGGTTTACCAAAAACAGTGTTCATATCTTTTACTTTCTCAAACAGCTGATCACCTGTTAGTGGAGACGGTGTTGTGCGTTTTTCTGAACTTCCATTGAATGATGTCCTCCAAGATCGGTACTTATGCTGACGAGGTAGAAATCTACGATGTCCTAGAAACACAGATTTCGATGAATGTTTCAACCTAATTGATTCTGTATCTTCTTCGCACACAGGACACCCTTGAGTTCCTTTAATGCTATAGCCTGACAAATTTCCATAAGCAGGGAAATCATTTATTGTCCCATACAACATCGCTCTCAACGTGAAGTATTCACTTTTATAAGCATCATACAACATTACACCTGAGTCCCACAATAACTTCAAATCCTCGATCAAAGGAGTCAGATAAACATCAATATCGTTACCTAGTTGTTTTGGTCCCGATATAAGCATAGATAACATGATGAATTTTCGCTTCATGCATAACCAGGGTGGCAAGTTATAATTTAGCAACATAACAGGCCATGTACTATGAGTGATGGTTTGAAAACCAAAAGGATTCACTCCATCTGTAGATAACGCAAGACGAAGGTTTCTCAGCTCTTTTCCAAATTCAGGATACTCATGATCAATTTTCTTCCATTGAGGAGAGTCGGTCGGATGACGTAATAACCCATATTTATTTCTTTTATCTGCATGCCACGACAATTGTCTTGCAGTTTCTTCACTTCCATATAAACGCCTAAACCTTGGAATGATTGGAAAGTACCATACAACTTTCGTAGGATTGGATTTATCTTTCTTGTATCGAGAAGCGCCACACTTTGGGCATTCTGTAAGTGATTTGTTCTCCTTTCGAAACAATATACATTCTTTCGGGCAGGCATGTATTCTTTCAGAAATCATTCCCATCGAGCATAGAATTCGTCTAGCTTCATATGTCCGGCTTGGGAGCTCATTATCTTCCGGAAGCATGTCATTCAAGAGAGCAAGTAGTTCTGTAAAACTGACATCACTCTATCCATTTCCTGCTTTCAATTTATACAACTTCAGTACAGCTGACAATGTTGTATACTTAGTGCAAGCAGCATACAATGGGGTCTTTGCACAACTCTTTAACTTCTCAAACAATTTTGGGCAATCACGGGGTTCATCTTGAATTGTCTTTGTCATTTCCTCAATACGATCTTCATCATCATTGACATCTGTAATCACATCCTCCATACGGTCTTCTTCATTATCTATATTTGTATTCATATCTGACGATCCATAAAACGCAGTTTTATCCCAGCCAGTAGCTACATTCGATTTTTCTCCGTGTTTATTCCAACATTTATAACTCCGATCTATTCCGTGACATATCAAATGTTCTTCCAACTCCTCTGGAGTAAGTAGTCTAGAATAACAACAACGTAAACACGGACAAAGGATTTGAGAAGGATCCTTTGTGTGATCCTTTGCAAACTTGATGAACTCTTTCACTCCGTTCTCGTACTCTATTGTTAAACGATTAGAATCCATCCAATCTTTATTCATCTTCATCCTATTTGAATCTCAAATATTAGTATTTATGGTTCAAGTACACAAAAGAAGACTTCCAAATACAGTAGAAGGGAACCACTTCCTTGGAAGGAGATCAAGTAGTCTAACCTATAATCAAGATTCATAAAAAAGAATATTAGATTCACTAAAAAGATGATTATCTATCACTCTATAAGGAGGATATAATAGGAGATAGAGGATTTCCAATCGATGAGAGATACCTTTATCAGAGAGAAACCAAACGCATCCACTAGAGATTCTATCTGATTTGTATAGTCACTCAGGATACAAAAACTATATTTAGAATGCATGTGAGATAAAGAACGAATAATTAAAATAAATAATCCATTATACAATTTAAAATTCATTATCATCTCTATTATGATTTGTATAGGCACTCAGGATTCATTCTAGTAGTGGTACAGGTTCCCCCATTAATCATGAGTGATAGAGGGAATAGTAGTTTTTGGATTACCTTTCTTGTTTTATACAATTTATGAAGAAATGACAAGGGTTGGAAGTGCCGAGTGTGTTTGACTTGAAAATAGAGGTTCAGTTGCAACACCCTATGATGTTTTCTGGAGAGGGTGGACCCAAGGTAGATAAGTTCTAAATTTAGTTCATCTAGAATATTCTAGATAACTTTTCTACTCCTTAGTATAATAGGGTAGAGTTGGTAGCGTATATGTTATGGGGGCCAACAATGATCTACTGTGATATTTAGTCTTGGGATGAGCATATGGAGGGAATGACTTGGAAGAAAATCTAGGATATGTTCATGGAGCACTTTTAACCTACGACATTGAGGAAATGAAAATATGAATATTTAATATGTTTGACATAATTATGTTTGATAATGATAGATTATGTTAGATTCTTCACATACCAGTAATGTTTTTATCTAATGTTGACAGGAGATAAGGTATCTATGAAAAAAAATTAGGATGGACTTAGATGTGAGATTAAGTCCCAGGTAAATATATTTTTTATGAGGTTTGTTGAGGTGGTGGATCAGGTTCTCATTTACAAGGGGAACCTAAAGGAGACTTGTAGTGGTGGTAGGGCGGTTTCAATTGAATGATCTAGTGGTACATATTATGATAGTAGGATTCACCATTATGATATCTTCCACTAGGGTGGTGGTGGATAGAGTATCTATGTGAGAGGATTTTTCTCTTAGAGAGGTTTTTAGTCATCTTCAATCAATGAGGTAGGTCTGGTCACATGTTAGGCCTATGAATTTGACCACTAGTGAAGTGTCAATCATGTATCATGATGGTTCATATATATAGGTTCTACATGAACACTTGTAATATGGGTAGTGATGGATGATCTATATTGGTACAGAGCACCGAATAGGGGAACCTAAAGGAGACTTGTAATAGGGGATCCTCTCATTATTTTATATCTTATCTCTTGGTAAATGGTTTCTGTTTTGTGTTAGAGTACTTTTGTGGGATCATGTTGGTCAACACACCATTGGGGGTGTGATTAGAAGGCATCTGTCTTCGTAAGGGATGTTCCCTCATGGTTTGTGAGTATTGTTTCATTTTGGATTTATACATGCTTGATATGATATGTATTGAATAGATAGTGATGATGTAATTTTTGGTATTTAATCAATATCACATTGATTTTTACCGTAGATGAGTGACCGTCATGCCTCATAAGGGTAGAGCCCATGTCTTTTATGGAGAATGGGATATCTTGGTAGACCATGTAGGACCAGTTCTTCCACAACTAGGTGAGAACATAGACCAGTTTACGAATATTTTTCTTGATGATAATGGATTGAAACAAGAAATATTTCCCCCAGTAGTAGACTGGTTTCAGGATGTGTTTCATGAGAATTGATCAGGGCTACCACCTAAAAGAGACTTTGAGTTCATGGTTGAGCTGATGCATGGAGTTGAGCCATTTTATATAACGCCTTTCAGAATGAAACAAGAATAGATTCAGGAACATAAAACTCAATGAGAGGAGTTAGATTATGAAGGGTGCATCTGCTCGAGTATGTCACCTTGGGGATCTCATGTTTTATTTTCCAAGAAGGATGAAAGAACATTACATATGTGTTTCTATTAATAGAATATGAATCAGATGAAAATTAAGAACAGATATCCACTTCTTTGTATTTTTGATCTATTTGACCAGCTGAGGGGTTCCATATTGTTCTCTAAGATTGATCTAAGGTTTGTTTATCATTACTTGAGGTTGATAAATTCTGATATACTATAAACTAATTTTGAAATCATGTATAGTTTTTATGAATTCTTCATAATAAAATTTGTGTTGACAAATTCCCCATGGAATTTATTCTCTTGATGAGTTGAATATTTCACTTGTACCTAGACCAGATTGTAGTTGTTTTATGGATGAAATATTGGTGTAATACAAAAATAATGATGATCATTCCCAACATCTGGACATCATCATGAGTACACTTAGAGAGAATCAGCTATACACAATCTATCTATATGAAAACATATACATCTTCTTCATAGATTGTTACCTTAAGGCGGCGGCCGAGGGCGTTGCGGGTTGCGGAAGGCGGCCGCGGAGGGCGACCGAGGGCGGCCGAGTGAGGCGGAGGGCGGCGGAGGCGGCGGAGAGCGGCCGAGGGCAGCGGAGGGCGGCCGAGGGCGGCAGAGAACGGCGGCCGAGGGCGTTGCGGGCAGCCGAGGGCGGCAGGCGGTGGAGGTCGGCCGAGGGTGTTGCGGGCGGCGGAGGACGGCGAGTGTACCGAGGGCGGC
Organism: Viscum album; assembly: GCA_963277665.1. Lineage (NCBI taxonomy): Eukaryota > Viridiplantae > Streptophyta > Magnoliopsida > Santalales > Viscaceae > Viscum > Viscum album. Next base: position 467,372,150 of record OY728158.1, read on the forward strand.
AAGCTCCGGCGAAGCGAACACAGCAGCGGTATTTGGGAGAAGAGTAGCAGGGTTACGGTTCCGCGAGGGCTTTAGCTGCGATAAAACGAGGACACTGTGCGACCGACTTTACAAAAAAGTCGACTAAGGTTTTATCAGCGCTAAAAAAGCGCTGATAAAGGCTGCCTTTATCAGCACTAAAATTATAGCGCTGATAAAATCTAGCTTTATCAGCGCTTTTCTAGCGCTGATAATATTATGATTTATCAGCGATAGAAAAGATCTGATAAAGATTCCCCGTATCAGCGCTACAATTTAAGCGTTGATACAGGGTCTCTTTATCAATGCTTTTTGAGCGCTGATAAAGGATACCCTCTATCAGCGCTGAAATTTGAGCGCTGATAGAGGTGTTCTGTATCAGCGCTTTTTTAGCGCTTATATAGGCGAACCTTTATCAGCGCTTTTTGAGCGCTGATAAAGACCAATTGTATCAGCGCTAAGAAAGTGCTGATAAACATTAGCCTTTTCAGCGCTGTAATTTTAGCGCTGATATAGGGTATCCTTTATCAGCGGTTTTGCTTAGCACTGTTATAAGGGCGCGCTTCCCTTGCCCGTTTTTGTAGTAGTGCAGGGTTGTACCGGGGTATAGGTCGATATGAAAGTCTACCTCTCTGCGAGGAGGTAGCCCTGGAACGTCGTCGGTAAAGACGTCCGCATACTGATCCACCACTGTAGGAAAACTAGGACTCTGCGCGTCAACTGCTCCTAGGGTGGGGCTAGACAACTAATGAGTGATGGGATGTCCTCTCCTCTGCGGAAGTCCATCCTGTGCTGTGAAGGCTCCCTTCTCGCTGGTGAAGGTGAACCTTCTCCCGTCGGTGCGTACACATCGCACCGTGCGCCTAATACAGTTGATCTGAGCATAAACTGTAGATAACCAATCCATGCCCAAGATGACGTCGTAAGGCCTCGACGCTGCTACAAGAAGATCCCAGCCTAATCTCTCGCCTCCTAGAGTAAGCTCACACTGCCGGCACCAGAGCGTAATCATCGAGTATGCTCCCGTAAGAGTCTCTAGCTGTAAGGATCGAGCCAACGACTCTGTCGGAATCTCCGAGCCCCAAACAAGGGCAGCGACTATGAAAGAGTGACTCGCTCCTGTGTCTATAAGAACTGCAGCAAGGGTGGAATAGACATAGATCATACCTCGAATCATCTCGGGCACGCCGTGGTCGTAGGCCTCCGCTGCCTGGAGTTGTGCCTGTCTCTGCCCGCCAGCTCTCTGTGGTCGAGGTGGACCTCCTGTTGGTGGTGGTGGTAGAGCCTCAAAGTGTCACCCACCACCTGCTGCTCGGCCAGCTCCTCTTCCTTGTCCTCCTCCTCCCTGCGGACCGTCACGGTCGACCCTCTGCCTCTGCCTAGGTGGCCCGTCAACTGTCTGTTGCTCCTCGGCACGGCGGGTCGGGCAGTCACGAGCCATGTGGCCCTGCCCGTCGCATGCGTAGCACTGCCTGCCTCTCAAAAGACTGGCTCTACGCTGTGTGCCCCGCACTGCTAAGCCAGTGTCCTGAGGTCGTCTGCCGGAAGGTCTGGTCTTCCTAGACCCATGAGTCATCAATCGGCTACCTGCTTCCGAAGACTCCGCTACCTACCTCCCTGCGGTAGGTCTCGCTGTGGACTCAGAAAGAAATCTCTCGATCAGAAGGGCTCGCTCCAGTACTCCTTCCTGAGTCGGAATGCTGAGGGAGATCAGCAATGCCCTGATCTTGTGTCTCAATCCCTGATCAAAGGTCCAGGCCCAGAAGAATGGGTCCCGTACCATGTCGGTCGAGTAGTGCGAGAGATCAGTAAATCTCGCCGAGTACTGGGCGACCGTCAAGCTGCCCTGCCATAGCTGAAGAAGCTCCTGGATGCGTACTGCACGGAGGGTGGCCGGGACGAACTTTGAGCGGAAGAGGCTCTCAAAGTCTATCCAGAGGAGAGATGCATCATCGTGCACCTGGAGCATCAAGCTCCACCATCGGCCTACTTCCGCATGCAGTAGGCTCGCTACGAGGATCAACATGAGGTCTGCTGGTGTCCTCACTAGCTTGAAAACTCATACGACTGCCTCCATCCAGTCCTCGGTTGTCTGGGGGTCCGTCTCCCCACGGAACCTAGCTGGTCGCTGGTGCTGAAACTCGTGCAGACCTCCAAGGCGATGTGCATTGTCAGCGGCTGGGGATGGAAGCATCGGTGGCTCGGCAGGTAGAGGTACCGCCGATGCCTCTGCTGTCAAAGGGCCATGTACCGAGGCCTCATCGCTCGGCGGGCTGTTGTCACGTACAACTCTCGGAACCCTAGATGGCTACTGTCGTGGGTCCATCCTGAAAAGAAACAGGTGTGCCATGGTTAGAACAGTATACCTGGTGAGCTGATACAAGTAATCACAAAGAAAACTTGAAACACACATGAAATCAATGTTTTCGTGCATTAAGTCGGAAATCAGAAGTCAGGGTCCTAGTGTACGGATACGTCGGCCGCCGAACCAACACTGGGCTCCTTGGACTGATAACCACACTCAATACGCTTAACACTATTGCTTCACATAGAAGAAAGATCAGAATCTGCTGTAGAACCGAACTCCTCTGATACCAATTTGTCACGACCCGTCCTCCGGGCCCGTGTCGTGACTACCCCAAGCCCGCCTTCCATAGGCCAGGGCTGGCGACTAGCACCAAGGCGTAAATCCCGGTAAAGGGAAGGCCTTGACTTTGTAAAGTAAACAAGCACCATAGAGTAAGAAAGTGGAAAAGTAAACACTAAGTAAAAACTGGAACAAGCTGTGCTGAAAGTAAAGGGGCCAGAAATACAAGCCCAACTGTAAAGTACAACTGAAAGGGGAAAAACAGCAACTGAAAGAAAGAGCTGCAGCGTCGAGCCTTCCTCTAGAAGTCCCACCTGAAGGGTGAGTACAGAAAGCCTCCACTGCTCCTCGGGTCCAGCCTACCGCTCCGATTACACCACGCCCAGGGGTCCACCTCCAGGTACCGTCCTTCTCCGCAAGCCTCCACCATGATCAGCGTTGTACGTCGTCTGCAACCAACACAACGTAGTGAGGGCATAGCCCGTGCAGGGGTGAGTATAAGCTACTCAGTAGGGACCCCGAGACCCCCGAAGGTCTCCGAAAATCCACAAAGGATAAACCACAAAGGAAAGATACAATCACGAAGTAACATCTGACACTGCTTAGGTATATGCCCATACATATACCTAAGTCATCAATTCTCGCTCGGCTCCAACATCTGAGCTCAAGTACAACCCAGTCCACACAGGAAAGAAAAACGTAAAATCCACACAGGATAGCTCAACACAATCCACAATGGAAAGTAAAACGTAAATCCACACAGGATAGATCAAGACAATCCACACAGGAAAGTAAAACAGAGTTTTAGCTCACACATGTATACTTCTTCAAATGACGATAGAGATGATCACTGATCCATCTAAGTCGTCGGACCCACAAAGGATCGATAGGTACTAACCCCCGCAAATACCCACACAGGATCGGGCCCACACAGGACCTGTAGGCGCTGGCTCACAGAGAACCACTGAGCGCTGACACACACAGGATCGAACCCACACAGGATCGATAGCACTGATCCACATAGGATCACTGAGTGTTGTAGTCGTCGCCGTCGAATCCACTGAGGATCTCTGCACAGTCGTCGTCGCAGTCACAGTAGCAGTCACAGCCAGCTCTAGGGTTCTCGCACACAGCAAGCTCGTTCGGGAGGGTTCACTCCACGAGCCGAGAGGCTGATACATCAACTGACACATAGTCCAGATTTGGTGTATCCAAAAGTTCCGTATCGTCAGCAGGAACTCAACGTCACAGACGGCACGTCAATCGGACGCCCGGTCTGAGAGTTATTGGCTTTTTCATCCCTGGGGCCCGATTAGTTTTTTAAGACAAAACCAACCCGACTGTACTCCACCTGGGTCTAAACCTCGGGCAGAGTATGCCAAAAGATCCGTCTCACTTAGAGGAAAACAAAAAAGTCGACATCACGTCAAACGGGCGTCCGAAGCTCATGATATGAGCGTTTCCGCTCCGAAGGCCCGGGTGGTTTCGTGTACGAACCAACCCGGCCGAACCCAAAGTATTCTGAAATCTTGAGTGCGATGTACTGAAACGACTGTCTCGATCCAAGGATCGCATCGCCGCTGACAGCGCGTCGTTCAGAGTCCCGTAGCTCATGTTATGAGCAAAAGACCAAAAACGTCCGGAGACGGGGGGTCTGGGCTCGGACCGACCCGGCCCAACCCCCCCTGGGTCGGCCCGAACCGGGTCAACCCGACGCGGGTCCGGGTCCGACTCGGTTCGGCGCGGCCCGACCTGGGCGCGACCCGGATAGCGGGTCGGCTCGGCTCGGCCAAGCGGCCGAGCAAGGGAGCCGCGGGGCGTGTGGTCCCCGTGGGAAGAGAAGCTGCGACCCACGTGGGGCCGCGCTGGATCAGCGGACGCGGAAAAGCCGCGTCCCATGTGTGCCGGACCCGCGCGGCCATGGGTCCGCTGGCCGCCGCCGCCGCGGCTTCGGCCGCGGCGGCCCTGTCTGGCGGCGCGCCGGGGCGCCGGTGACCCGCGCCGCCGATGGGTTTCACGGGCCACCGGATTTGCTCCGGTGGTCCGATTTCTTTTCCGTCTACACCGTTGCTCCTCCCGGGTCCCGTACTTCACTTCGGAAACAACGAATCACCTTTGCGGCATGTTTTGTCACCGCCCGCCAATCCGCACATCAACGAAGAACTGCGGAGGGTTGTCGGGCCTTGTTTGTTTGGCCCGCACCCTTTGCGTTAGGTGATAAAAATCGGGAAGAAGAAATTATCATATGGAAACGTAACAAGATACAATTCAATAAATTAAAATTTCACTTGATCTGAGTTCTTTGTTTTTGGAGGAACATCCACGAAAATATAAATTATTTCACAAACAAAACCCTACCTCACCGTAGTCGTCGAGCGTGCGTTCTTCACGGAATAGATCGTCGCGGAAGGAGGTGATCGTCGCGTCGCGGAAGGGCGTCGCGTCGTCGCGGAAGGGTGTCGCGTCGTCGCGGAATACGGTGTCGCGTCGACGAACTCTGAGGTTCAAGAACATGTAGATTTAATTATATTAATTAAATCCATGATGTTGTTATAACCCACAAATAGATTTAAAAGAAGAAACCAGAAATCTCCTACCTCAAGCAGTTGGTGATCGGAGATCGTTGCGGGGATGAACGTCTCGGAAGAAGCGTCATCGATCTTCAATGGTGACGGCGTTCTTCGCGTTCTTCGCGAAGGAGGATGAAGGCACAAAATTTCTGTCAAAAGCCTCTCAATGAGCAATCCTCAAGAAGTCGAGCGTTGGTCTTATTTTATTATTACGCCAACGGATTGTAAACATGTTAAGAAAAGATTAAATTAATTCATATAATTAATTTAACAAAGTTAACCACCCAATTAATTGGTGCGTTAAGAATTTAAGAAAACGCGTTAGTTGACTTTCATAATGACGGGTTTTTGCGGGTGCGTTAATTAGCGGAAAAGAAACGGTGGGGCTCGTGCGGGCCCCACCTCACAAATATCCTACCAGGAGGGTAGGATATTTTGGGTTCTACCCTATCCGCTTCAACTCAGCTTAAGCAGCTTAAAGTGGATTTAGGTGAAATATAATAAAGTTTGTCGTACCAATTATTTTATTTCTTAACCATAAGCCCAAAAATTAAAAACCACACCCGAGAAAACACAACTCCGGAAGAGGCGTTTCTAAGCAAAAACCAGCGCTGTGATTCCATCGGTGCCCTCAGAATTTGATTCTGAGCACCGGTTCAAAAGTTAAAAAAAAACCTGCTCGTTCGTTCACTGAACGTACCCGAGCCAAACTTCAAAAAATGATTCCGGGCACACCGGGCCTCAGAATCAGGTTCCGTCAGAAACTGCGTCCTTGTAAAATTCCAAAGAAAATTAAGAAAAAAAATTCCTTGAATTTTACGGGTCTTTACAAAACTACCCTTACCTCACACACTATGGGAAAAAGATGATTTCTCTTCCATAATTGGAAATTTCATCTAAAAAACCCCTTTCTCCATCAGATGATGAAGATGATGAAGATGAATAAGATGATGATGATGAAGAATAAGTGGAATAAGACCCCAAATATTCCCCACCTGTATTCAGAGAAGGTGTCTCCACAACAATTGATGAACTTAAGGAGATAAATCTGGGCACTAAAGATGACTTGTGGCCCACCCTAATCAGTGTGGCCATGCCTATCAAGGAAAGGGAGGAATATAAATCCTTCTAAAAGAAAAATAAAGATGTGTTTTCCATGAATTACACAGAGATGCCAAGCCTCGATCCAAAGGTATCCACCCATCATATGGGCTTACCAGAAGATCATCGTGGCTACTAACAGGCAGCCAAAAGGACCCAATGAATGCATACTGCCAAAATAGAGGTTGAAGTTGACAAGATGATCAAAGAAAACTTTATACATGAGGTCTGATATCTGACCTGGATGGAAAACATAGTCCTTGTAAAAAAGATGAATGGAAATATTAGAATCTACATCAAATTTCGGAACCTTTATGGGAACATCACAAAATACGACTTCCGGGTCCCAATCACAAAATTTTTGATTGATCCAACAGCCATATATGATTCCCTCTCTTTTGTGGATGGCTATTCTAGATAAAATCAAATCTAGATGGCCTAAGTAGATTAATAAGATACTTTTTAGGGCCCCTTAGGTAGTTATATGTTATAAAGTGATTCTATTTGGTCTAATGAATGTCGTCGCCACATATCAGTGATCCATGCATCATATACTGAATCCCTTATTGGGAAAATTCATTTAGTGTCTTGTAAAAAACCTGGTGGTTAAGTCATGACAATGTTTGATCTACCTGTATGATCTTAAGACTATCTTCAACAAATTGCAACAACACAGTTTAAAGATGAATCCCTTTAAATTCACCTTTGGTATCACCTTGGGAAAATTCCTCGTCTTCGTCGCACACCATCGTGGCATCAAAGTCGACCCCAAGAAGAAGAAATCCATACTTGGCATGTCCCCACCTCACAACCTCACTGAGTTGAGAGGTCTCTAGGGGAACCTCACCTACATTTGGCACTTCATAGACAACCTAGTAGGTAAATTTTTACCTTTCACCAGTCTCATGGAGAAAGGAGTTACGTATGAGTGGGATAATGATTTTCAAGAAGTGTTCGACAATCATAAAAGATATCATCTAATCCTATTGGTTATCATGCCTCTAGTTGAAGGGAGACTGCTCATTTTATATGTAACTGCCCTAGAAGGGTAATTAAGCGGCTTACTCATGAAGAAAAATGATGTCGGTAGCAACAACATCCTCTACTACCTCATATAGACACTGATCGATGTCGAAAGTCAGTATTTGAAGATTGAAAAGAACTGTCTACCCCTAAATTTTACAGTTTAGAACTTAGGCATTACATGCAGCACCATGTTTTCCACCTGGTTACCCATTTTAGGCCGCTCAAATATATCCTCAAACATTCCATTATGAATGGGAACCTATTACGATGGGTGGTCATCCTATAATAGTTTGACATATGATACATTCCCCAAAAGGCCATCAAAGGCCATGTGCTAGAAGACTTTCTGGCCGAGCACTCCTCCGATGAAAAAACATCATTGGATGCCAAAATTCTGAATAAAGAAGTTTTTTCTATTTAAGAAAACCCCCAGACATGGGAAATGCACTTTGATGGTGCTTCCTGAAGCCCAAAAGGGAAAAGTATGGAGGATCCCAAGCTCAAAAAAGTGGGGTTGGTAGCTATACTCATATCTCCTGAAAATGAAATCTTTCCATATTATTTTTTTCTTTCATAAGGGTGTAGAAACAATGAAGCAGAGTATCAGTCTCTCATTATATTCCTTGAATTGGCACTCTAGGTGCGATCCAAAAACCTAAAAATAACGGTTGATTCAGATATGGTCATCAAACTGGTCAACGGTGACTATGCTATCAAGAAAGAAGTGTTTCTTCCCTTGATAAACCATGTTTGAGCACTAATGGTAGAATTCCAATCAGAACCAATGTTGACTTATGTCCCCCCAGTCACAAAATGATCATGCCAATGATTTGGAAAATGTATCCATATCCTAGGATGATCCTGACGGGGATGAAACAGTCATTAGCATTGCTCACCTCCATATGGTCTTTCCATTCATCCAGAGGAATACAGAGGAAATCGATGAAATTAGTCTTGTTCATGATCCTTATGGTCATGCCACCGGTTAGATGTCACCCATTGAAAATTACATTTGGAATGGGGAACTCCCACTAGATAGGGATTGAAGGGTGTCGGTCTAAAGACGAGCATCCAATATTGCCTTGTATAATGGTGTAAACCAAGAAAAGGACCTCTTCAAATGATGTCTTGATGAAGTCCTTCCCAGGTGCATTGATGGAGAATAAAAGGCTACCATCATGAAAGAAGTGCATGTTGGAGCTTCTAGAGTGCACCATTCAAATACCAAGATATCTCACCAAATTTGAGGGCTAGGGTATTATTATACCACTATAATACAAGATTGTTCTACATTCACCAAGAAGTTCCATTACTGTCAAATTCTTGAATATTTCATAGACCTCCCCTGGAGTTATTTCATGCAGCAAAGTACTCATGGTCATTCACCACCTGAGGGATAGATGTTGTGAGACCATATCCTCCTGCTACATCTAGACCATTCAAATTCATATTCACAGTGACCAAATTATTTTCAAAATGGTCATAAGCCATACCCCTTAAAGAATTCAAGGTGAAAAACATCATCAGCATTGTGAAGGCTAACATCATTACCAGATTTGGTGTCCCTCATACTATCCCGACAGAAAATGGCACAAACTTCTGCTCTTTTGAGATGGACAAGTTATACCAAGAGTGTGGAATCAAATCCAATTGGTTGTCTCATTACCATGTGGTGTCCAATGGGTAGATATAGTCCTTCAACATGACTTTTTCCAACATACATCAAAATATGTTTTATAAGGATAAGAAATTGTGGCCCTACAAGATCCTTCATGCGTTATGGCCTTACCAGACCATGACCTGCACAGCCACCCAGGAAACCTTGTACTCACTAGTATATGGGTCATAGGCGGTGTTACCAATCGAAATAAAAGTTACATCATTCTGTGTGGCCATTTGTAACCAACAATCCATGGATGAGAAATCCCGGAGATAGTTTGATGAATTGGTGTAGCTAGACGAGAAAAGGTTTCACACTCTATAACATTTTCAAATATACAAATATTGGATTTACAAGCCTTTAACAAAAAGGTTTTCCTTCAATAATTCCTTGAAGGATAAATTTTTTTAGTTCTCAAAACCCTGATGGTACTCGGGAAGAAGCCCCCAAAGCATGAACCAAAGTGGGAAGGACCATATGTCATACATATTGTCAATTATAGTGGATCATACGCCCTGATATCAATGGACAAAAAACTCATCATGGCTCCTAAAAATGTGAATTTCTTGAATAAATACTTTGGGTAATAGAAATGTTATGGTACAATTTCTACAACCCTAAACTATGATTTAGGTCCATGCTCTATGACTATAAACTATGAGTCATAAAAATTCCCTCTATGTTATGGTCAAAACTCTAAGACCTTAAACTATGAGTAATGGAAAAACACCATGATGCCAAGGTTCGAGGTATATGACCCTAATCTATGAGTAAAAATACCCCAAATGATATGGTTTTTTCTCTACGACCATAAACTATGAGTTATAACAGCCCCCATAATTCCATGGTCCCAACTCTAATTCCTTAAACTATGAGTCATCATCCTTTCCACATGACGTTAAACTGTATGGTATTAGTCCATGTATCACAATGTTAAAATGAAATTTCATAGTCCAAACTCTAAGACCTTAAACTATGAGTCATCTTCCTCTCCACATAACATTAAACTCTAAGGAACTCATCCTTAATTGCATGATAATAAACTGCATGATCTCACAAAAAACTATGTGCAACCTGATTTCTACCCTTGCAGGATATGTAGTGATTCCTATATCATCAATACTAGCATATCCCCCATAAAAAAAATTCCTCGATCACTCTCCTTATCTACCTGTATTCATAAGGGAAACCCTTATCACTTATTATTTCTCACATCAAGTAAAACACTCATGATCTTAGGATCAATGGTATGGATTATCTTACAAAATCCAACTATAGGGTAACATGGTAGACCTAGAAACCATGATGGATAGAACGAAAATGACCCTACCCCTTGGACTAAGCCAATTCGGTATAGGGAACTTTAATAACCACATACGGCTTGATTCTTGCCCTTGCAAGATACATAGTGATGCAACAATCCCTGATATTGGCTCATCCCCACCATGAAATAAAAAAAGAAAATCCCCCCATCATATCCTATACCTCCCCACACATGTAAAGGAGACTCTGTGACTACTTCTTATTTCTCACACTGAGTATAAATAATGTGAGATTAGGATCAGTGGTGAGGATTCTCTTACGCAAGTAAATCATAGGGGAATATGACATTCCCAACAACCGTATCAAGTGAAACCAAAATTCCCTCAAGTGTCCCTACACAATGGGAAAAATATATATGTATCATACAAAACTACGTACATCTTGATTCCTACCCTCGCAGGATATGTAGTGATGCTCGGATTCGGCATCCTGGCCTAGCCACTACCTAAAAAATGTCCCTTTCTCCCATGCATAGGTTAGACTTGTACGAGGATTACATGAAAGGTCCTATATCATGAAAATAAAACTATGAAATCCTTAAAGAGTTATATGTGTCCTAGTACTTAGTATTATGAGATTTCGTACATGCCTCTCAATCATGAGAAGTCAAAATATCATGCTTCCCCCTATAAATATGGTTCAGATCTATGTGGAAGCTCCAATTGGTTCATGGTTAATCATGGTTCAGGTATTCTTACATTCTTAGGAACATATTTACCATTTTTTTCACTCCATACCTTAGGAAACATGGATTCCCATTATCATTCAGGGCCATCAGAGATGGAAGTTCGGTGTCATGCAAACACATTTTCTTGACTATGCATATCATGCCCTGGTGGATCTGCATATATTGTCCAAATAAATGGTCATAAATCAAAGGAAAATTCGTCCCCAGGATAGTCCTCTCCTATCTCAGTACACCCAAAAGATTCCAAGCCCCATGCCATCACTCTTGATTCATGTTTCCCTTGGGACTGTTTCTTATACCTTTTATGAACACTAACATCTAGGGAATGCCAGAAAATACTGATTATGATTAACCTGAAACTATTTAAGATCTTTATGATAGTATAATCATCCTCACAAAACGACATCAAACTGCAAGTCCAAAATCTTCCTCACTACATGACTCTAAACTACACAACATCACATCCTCACTATACAACGTTAATCTGCAAGGCCAAGATCATCCTCACTGCATGAGTCTAAACTGCATAGCATCACGTCCTCACCACACGAAATTAAACTACAAGGCCAAAATCGTCCTTATTGTACGATGTTAAAATCCATAAAAATGGTTTAATCCAAAAAGTTTCCTCTAATTTTGACCTTTATATTTATAAGAAATGACATGACATCCTCACAATCCCTTGTATCTCACACTCAGTACCGACCGCGTGAACTTAGGGATTTTAGTGGGAGATCCATTGTGGCATTATGAAAAAATATTCTAGGAATTTGGTCCTAGTATCACGATCTTAAAAGGTATTTCATGATTTTATCCCTTGATAGGAACCCCATGTCTCATCCATGTGAGCTAAAATGACCAGGAATCCCAAATATGGAACAAATTCCTCACCTTTCATATGAGTCAGATCTATGTAGGAGACACCCGATTCCATGAGTAAATCACATCACAAATTTCCCCAATATGTTCGGATACACTCCTTCCATATTTTAAACTCCATGATCTGAGAAATCTTGAATCTACATAACCCTCCAAGTCCATCTGGGATGGAAGCCCAGTGTCCTCCAGACACCTTTTCTTTAATATACACACCTTGCCCTGGTAGATATGCTTATGTTTCCAATAAAAATGGCCATCAATCAAAGGAAAATTCATCCCCTGGAGATTCATGTCCTATCTCTGTATTCCTAATGGATTACAAGCCTCATTCCATCCCTCATGATTAAAGGCCCCTCAAAGTCATGGTTTACATTTTCTTCCTTACACACAACCTGGATATATCGAAATGTACGGGTCCAATTCGTCTCTGGTATCTTTTGAGGTTTATAAATATATCACATATATATGTGTGAAGTTGGTCCACATACAAAAGAAGAGTGTCCCCACTCATTTATGGGTTTACCTGAAGAAGCTCAGTTAAAATGCCCCTTTTTGATGCTCAGGTGAACCCCTCATTTAAGGTCACTTACCTTATTCATAAAGTTCCCAATATCCATAATCCTCAACAGTCATCGGAGATGGACGGACGGTGTCTTACAAACACGATTTCTTGACTATGAATATCACACCCTAGTGGATCTACATATGTTTCCCACAAAAAATGGACATTAATCAAAGGAAAATTCGTCCCCAGGATAGTCTTGTCCAACTTCCATATAATCAAATGACGTTCTCCTCTTGTCACACCCCCTGGATTTGGAAAACTCCTGGATGATGGCTTATGTACCACCTTCTTCCCAAATAACCCTGACATAAAAATGACTCATAACTAAACTGACTATTCGCCAACTCTCTCTCATGAAAGTAAGAAATGTGTGGGAATAATTGTGCACTAAATGCCGATATGAATGTTCCTAATGTTTTCAGAAAACACTACACAGGACAACCACCTACTATGGCTCCAAACATCAAAATAAATAAAAAAATTGCAATTCCCACCAAGCCAATGGAAATGGAAGGCTAGTGTTCTATGGACACCTTTTCATGACTATGAAAATTATGCCTCGATGGCTCAGTATATATCACCGACAAAAACGGTCATAAATCAAAGGAGAATTCATCCCTAAGAAAGTCCTTTCCTACCTATGTACACCTAAAGCGGCTCCTAATCCTCATGCATGTCTATAATCCACTAATAAAGGTTCATGAAAAATCCCTAATCCATGTCCGAAGGATACTAGAACATTTCTAGCCAATGGCCACAAGATAGGGACTTTACTCGTTAAGTTTAGTCAAATATGTTCGACCGAAAACATCATTAATAAATTTGGGTGGTAGGACTTTGAACTGCCAGTGAAAAAGACTACATACTTTCCATAGAAAAAAATCTGTAAAGGTAACCTATGGGAAAAATCCATGTATTGGTTTGTTAAAAAAAGGGAAACATTGATCTATTAGAAAAGGTGTAAATATTGTTAGGTAGAAAACCCACGAAGGGCGGCCTAATAAAAATCCAAGTTAAAAAAATCCAAATTATGTCTCCTAAGCCTATACCATGTAGGATTAGGAAAAAATTATGATAATAAAAAAAGGATACAAAGTTCATTGGGATTTCCAAGAAATCCCAATAATAGTCAAACTATGCTCGTGGAGGCCTGAAACTCGGGGAGAAATTAGAACTTGATTTGATTATTACAATTAAAAAATTTCAAGTCATGGTATTTAATTAATGCCAGGCCAAACTAATGTAGAAAAAAATAGGAAAATATAAAAATAGGGATATTTAAAATCCAAATCAGTTCCATTGAGTTCAGAAAAAAAATGGAGGAATATCCTCAATCTGGAGTCTCTCCAAAGTATCAGAAAAAAGAAAAGGGGAAGAGTGCATATCATGATTTGGGATAGGACTACAACAGGGCTCGGTTCTCCCTTTTTAAAAGGATGTAAATTTATTGTCGTAGGCCATTGATAGTCTACTCTAAAAAATCTATTTCCTTTGTTTGGTCCTTGATTGTCGGGCGCACCCGCTCTAAAACAAATTTAAGGTCCTACCCCTTCTTCTAGACAGCTTCATGGTTGGTGTGTGATGAGGATAGTTGTTCCCTCATCCTGGTTACATGGGATTCTCACTCCCACAGCTCTTCCTCTTGGGTCATCACCAAATCTTGGGCCTTCACTTCCTCGGCTGTCAGATGATCAAATTCATCAGAAATATCTCGGAAGTCCACTACCTGGTGATGGGGAGAATTGAACTAAGCCATCATGTCGATGCAGGAGGTGAGATATTCTTAGGAAATGATGATTTGGTAAATAAGGAGGTGTAAGTGCTTATAATCAAAGTCGCCTGAACCCAGATCAGTGAATAAAGAAATAAAATTGTCACGCCCTTCAATAAAATTGGCCAGGGGTGTCTCCATGTCAAGAGAACATAACTGGCTCCATTCCTCTTTTTGTATTGCTTGGTGCCTCGCCACAGTACCAATACTTTGATCCTCCCCTACTTTCAAATGTTTTTAAGCCAGAATCATTGTATTAGGAGTTGGGAGGGACCTAAGGTAGGTCATGCAATATGGGAGAATCTCTTCTCCCTTATATGGCCTAGCCAAAGGATCTGGATGCAGAAGACTAATAGAGGCCTCTGGGATGATTGGTGATACTCAGCTGGTGCCAGTCTCATTAAGATCTTGGGAAATATCTTCAGGAGGGTAGTAGTCTGAGTCACTTCTCACCGAAATGGGTTGTACTGATGAAACCCCTCCCAGATACTTTTGATGACAGAATGGACATCTTCTTACCAAAATAGCAGGATCATGAGGTGTATCCATCTTGGTTGTTACATGGATGGAAGCAGAAGGTGTAGCTTATTCACTCTTCACAGCATAAGGAATGTGTCATGTTGTTGTTGGGGAAAGGATGGGAAATGAAATGGTCAAGGGTTTCTTCACCCACCGAACTGGTTATTTCAGCATTCCACCAGGGTAATAATCCTCCCATAGGTGGGAATACTCCAATGATATAATGGTGGGCCCCATTGTGTTAGGAATGATAATCTCCCTAGCATCACCTTCATGAATTATCACAAGACAAAATTGGTAGAGGAAAAAGGGATGTTATTCTCCCCTTAACTAAATAATTGGAAGTAGTGCAGTTCGCTGAAGGCATCCAAATTGCCTGGAAAACCGGTAGGGGAGATATGGCTCACAAATGGATACTCAGTCTATATGATCAGTGAGCATCATATATCGAAGGTTGATGAGGTATGAGAATTTCTCAAATTAATAGCCCCTATCAACTCTCGATGATCCATGACTGGTAGGACGTGGTGTGAATGAGAAATGAGAGGTATCAATAAACAACCCAACCGCATCGGTAACACTCAGATCACTGAGACAAACATCAGAAATGTTGAGAAGAGCAGGATAAAAATCTGAATAGGGATCCTTTATGGTGTGTTGTCATTAATAATAGGGGAAGTGTTTGGCTATCAACTCATACAAAAATTGGAACTATCCGCTGAGACGATGCGGAGGCCTACCTTCCTGTATCTATTCCAACAATTAATAAATCCGAGCAGGGTTAGGAAGGGACAAATTTAGTGGGCGACCTTCTGCATGTTTGGCAGTAATCATTAGGGTACAAGCCCAAAACGCAATGTATACATCGTGATATGGGAAGATCCATCCACTTAATATCATGGAAAAGAAACCTTCCATTATAAGATCAAGTGAAATGTCTGGTCGAAGCTCATATCCCCATGCGATATATCACCCTGCTTCAAGGGTATCACAATATGACCCTGGGGTTTGGCAGCACTAGAAAGTTGGATGAGTTCGACTCTAGTGAGCCCTCTTCTTGGGCCCGTTCGTCTATAGGAATAAACTTACCCATGCTTTGAATGGGATGATGGAACGAGCCTCGAGGGGATGATCCAGTGATCCCACTGCCATGATCAGTAAGCTCCTTATCAAAAGAGAAATCTGATCAGTGTCGTTCAATGTGGCGGCTGTCGGGAGAAACTTGTTGTAAATTTCTACAAGGATGGGGAGCCCACCAAACTAGTAGATATTCCATAGACTGATTCCCACCTCCCCATGCAGTAGGTGGAAGTTTTTGGTGCTCGAACACTAGCGGCTCAATAATTCTGGATGAATTTCTCCCGGAGAAAAGATTTCAAACTAAGAAACCCAGGCTGCTTGGTTTAAGCCAACCTCCTCCAGCTAGTTAGGGGACTCCAGATAGGCCTGATGCACCCAGAATGATAAGGCCCACTCATCGTAGAAACATCCTCCATCCCACAAGTCCCACTTGGTGCTCCACTCGCTACTAGGATTTTCTCAGGAGATGCTTATAATGGATGGGTATTCTCAATCTTCTAGTATTAGGACACTATCACAACACTCATGGTTTACTTAAGTCTATTTTGAGCTCCATAGTATGAAGATGTTCTCCTGAATTGGAGTGGTGATGACTTCTCCTACTAGGGAAATGTTGGAACGGTCATGTCCTTGTGGTGCCTCCAAGAGGATGAAAGGTATGTCGGGGTCATGCAATGGAAGAGGCACATCAAAAAGAATACTGAAGAAAAAAAGTGTCTACTGTATAGATAACAGATAGGCTAAGAGATCTGGTATCAAGAAGATTTTCAAGAAGCTATCATGTGGAATGTTGTTGGATGGAAGATGATCATCACTATTCTTCTCCAGGTTTTCCCTTAACTTCATCAATTTAGTAGAAGCCAGTGAATCAACCATTTTATCCTGCAAACGAAGATATAGAAGCCAATGAGAAGCCAGTCCGATAAGAAATTGTTGGATAAAGGCTATGGAAGAGTGTTTGAATCTCTCAAAATATATCCACATGAACCTCCACATACATATTCTAGAAATGGTATGTGGTCACCGCATCCTGCACACTGGGTGATATATGGAATTAACCCCACTTACATCTATGGTATACAGACTTACCCCATCGCATACAACCATGGTACGCGAAACATCTGCGAGGTGTTAGCCCGTAGATCGTTTGCTGTTGAATAGAAAGATTCTCAAAATATGTCCTGTGAACCATGGATTTTATTAAGTTCCTGTTCAGAAATGGTGGGTTAATGTTTATGTTTAGATCGTTAATATTCTTAAAAGTATGGTTTTCCAATCAAAGTATGGTATGCAGACAAACTAGCCATGTAGGATCCTCCTATGGAAAATCTAGATTTTAAGTATTAATGTTTCACCAATATATTTTTGAAATCAAAAATATTGTATGTGGATGGAAAAATAGTGAAGAAATCAGTTCGTGGAATGTACGAAGCAGTTCGTGAACAGGGTTTTCTCAAGGATCATGGTACGTAGTAGCAAAGGAAGTCGGGGAAATCTAGAGTACTTTTCACAGCAAGAAACGGTAAAATACAAATGACATGGGCTCCTATATATAGGTTTGGTACCCTCCAAATGAGTCCATATATTCTACCACAAACCATTTTAGTTCATGAACACTTCTACATCGAAATAGTACACTTTTTGTTCTGAATAGACCCCATTACGATGGGGGGGATTTATAGGGTCCTAAAAATTCTGCCAAGGGAATAAAATTCCCCCACGAATGCTGTTCAAAAGGAATCAAGTACTTCTACATGTCTATCATGGTGAATGGACTCAAATTGAGTTGCAAAGAACTTTAAGGAATTCGTGTTTTTATGGTTTTTAAGTTCCCTGCGTACCATCACTGGGAAAGGTATGAAGAGTGGATGGATTGCAAACTGTCAGGTGTGCAGGATGATACACAAACCACTGGCCTGCATGGTGATGGCCAGTGAGCGAGGAAAACCATGAACTGAGTTGCCGATGGATTCATATGTGTGAGGACCATCTACTTACCATGCAGTGAACTCATCTGTTCACAGATGAAGCAAATCAGCAGGGTTCTACGAACCATTAGCGCAAACCGAAGCCTCCATAAACCTCTGTTGATCGAGTCTTATGTGGGTCAGTATATTTCTTCATTGGGCCTCTGCAAATGGTGTCATGTGTCCAATAGATATGATTTCTATGATGATATTTGAAAGGATCAAATTATAAGTATGACACACGCACGGAGAAAGGGATACATACAGGGAGAAGGACAAATGAAGAAATATTGAGGGAGACTTAGAGGTTGCACTCTGACTTCCGTCTTATTCCATCAGTGAAGCACAAGATACAAACCACTCCCTCCACAGGTACAGCCATCTAAGAACCATAAAATAGGGGAATTGAATAAAAATAATAGAACCACAAACCAAAATAGTAAACTGTGAACCAAGGGCTTTTGAAGATGAACTCCTCGCGAATGATGATCCCCCAGACCCCCCTTCAATATGGTTCTCCACATAGAATACCGATATGTGGACTAAACTCATTGCCACATACTACATCAGTACACAGATGGAACCCAAATAGGATGACCCCTCTTCCTGCATACCACTATGGTATGCAGATCCTCCCCCATCCTACATAAAAAAAATTTGTATGTGAAATGGGGTGTTTTCGGGTATTGTTCCCACCGACTCCAACCTCACCCCTCCACTACCATCTAGTCTTCCATGTTCCCTTATCTAACTAGTCCTCCGTCATTATGAAAAAGTCTCCTCCAAATCCACTAGACCTGTATGATCAGAACTTTGAGTGTATCAGCTCTCCCTATTGAGTCTACATACCCATGGTAAGCTGAGTCATGAAGGCCCTCCCCACAAAGGTCTGGGATTCAGGAATTCCTATGACGCAACATTCCCATGGTAACCTGAATCCCATCCTTGGGACACCAACATGAACCTCCCTTTTCTCAGAAAAAAGGTGATCACTTGCTTTTACATTTAATGGGGAATAGTGATCAGTCAAAGGGCTTATGTTTGCTTGCCCCCTTTGATAAGGAAGAAACTCCACCCGTTCCTAGAATGTGTTCTAGGGCCCTCTCAATGAGCTAAGTTCCCAATCTTCTGAGTTCGGGCCGCATGACCTTTAATTCCATCTCACATGGAATGGTTCATTTCTCCACACCCTCACCCACTGTCACCCCAACCTCTTCTGTCACGAGCTCTCCCTCCCCACCAACATGGGGGGAGGCATGTGTATTTTTGAATCTTTCACATCCTCTTGTCTCTCACACCAAGCATGACTCACGTGGACTTAGGGGATAGGGAGGATTACTACATCTATATGATACTGAACTATGAGAACTATGATTCCTGATCAAAACAGGATATGTAGGACACCTACCAGAAGGGATGATCTCAAAAGGGTTCACATCCCAAAGGGTCTACCTAATCATGTCCCATCTATTGAGAAGCTTCAATGTGTAAGCCCCACACAAACCGAACTATGTGGGTTCGGATTCCTCTCCTGAGGATATGTAGGAAGCCCTTCTTATGGGTCCGATCCCAAAATCAAGTCACCTTCCATCCCCCCTAGATGAAGATAAACTCAAAAGCACCTTATAATGTGTCTCAAGTCAACATCACCTCTGTAACATCAAATATATGCATGATTATGACGATTTTTTAAACCAAGGGTTTCCTGAGGACACACTATTTGGGAATGAACCAAGGAATCATGAACATATAAACACGACTTAAATCTATAAGCGAGTCCCAATACAAGAAAAATCCTCCCCCAGAAGGGTGCGGTGAGACAGACCTCCCATCATCTCGACCAATGGAGTCCTTAAGTGTCATTGGCCAAATTTTCATCCAATGAGTGCCTGAATTTGGAAAGAAGGTCCATGAATCTTGGATACTAAGGCTGTTGGGTGTTCTTGGCTCCACGAATAAACCTTTTAGAGACAATCTGAGGAATTTATATCAAAGAAGAAATGATTTCATGAGTGCTTGAACCCCACACAATCGCCCGTAGGGACCAACAGTTCCTACAGGGTATTTCAACCTTCTTTAAAGGATAATGATGTAGAATGGGTTGAAACAAAGGACTGGTAAATTCGACGAGAACACATCTTTGTAGAAAAAGGGACATGTGATGATCCTCATTGAACCATTTCCGCACTGTCTATAAAAATCACCACCTCAGAGGCAGAACAGTTTGGCATTCACTTCCTTAACAATGATATATTGAACACATATTATAATTTGGAGTGGCTTATAAGAATTTCCAAATGATAATCCATAGGTCCAATGCATTATATAATTTAAAAGGATATATTGTACCTAAGGATCTATTTCCCATTCTTACCAAACCTTATGAAACCCTTCCTTATAAATACTTTAAAAAAATAATTATCTCATATTTGGAATTCTAAATCCTTCCTCGGATTATTAGTATAACTCTTTTTCCTACTTTAATATTCATTAATATGAGCATGAATAAACATTACCTTTTGTTGTTTCTTAAACATATTTTTGGACTATAATTTCCTTTCACCAACTTCATCCCAACAAGTTTAAGTACAATGTATATTTACATGTAATTCTTCATATATCTACATTATAATACTTGAATGGAAACTATTTTTATAGTTAGACTCTACCAATGTTAAATATTGATCCCACATACCTTGAAATTCAAGTAATAAGTACCTCAAAATGGAATCCATTGTTTGAATAGTACTTTTAGAAAGTCCCTAAGTTTGAGGATGGTTGGTGGTGCTCAAATAATGGTCATTATCAAGGTCCTTCTAAAGAATCTTCCAAATTTTCAATGTAAAATCGGGACACAATCATTCAAAATAGAAATAAGCGCACAATTTAGTCTTAAATCTTCCTTAATATATAGAATTTTATGGATCTTAAGAAAAAATGTTTTCTAATTGTGAGCAAATGTTTATATTTCGTTAAGTGATCAATAATAACCTGTATTTCACCATTAAAACTAGGATATTTTTAGAATTTCCTGGAAAAATTTCATAATAATGTCATCCCATTTCTAAATAAGAATAATAAGAGGTTGCATTAATTCTTTAGGACGTTTTCTCTCAACCTTGACCTATTGGAAAACCAAGCATCTTGATACCTAGTCCATAATTTTTCTCTTCATGTTATCCCACCAAAACATTCCCCCTCAAATACCTATATATCTTGTTTTTAATAGGGTGTATAGAGAAATACGATCTATGAGTGTCATATAAAAATTCTATTTTTAGCTCAGGTATATAACGAACACATAATTTCATTCAAAATTTTAGAACACAATCTTAGCTAACTATGTCTTCTAATTTTCCATCATTCTCAATTTTAATTTTCTTCTCAAAATTATCATCATTAAATTGATATATTTTTATCTTCTCAAATAAATATTTTATTCTAAATAATTTGAAAAATGAGTAATGACACTACTTACATCATAATTTCTATCTCTATATATACAAGATCCATGAACATATCATCCTTCTCAATACTTGTTTAGTTTAGAACTCCATGATCCTTATTGATTAAGGAATATGCTACATTATTATCCTTCCATATGCGTTAGTGTATTTATAAATCAGAATCTATGAGTAGATAAATCCATCTAATTTTTCTTATGTTGATATATTTCAATGAAAATGTATATTTTTAGATCTTATGGACTATGTATATCAAAAAAATTTCACCATAAAGATAATGTCTCAATATATTTTAATCAATGATTATAGATTCTAAATCCAGACCATGGATTGGATTTTTTTTCATGATTATTTAACTACCCTGATTCATATTTAATAATTTTTTCATTTTACATAAGGAAACAACCATGTTCCTTTTTCTATGAATTTATATATATCACAACCCATCATTTTCCAGAAGGTTGAGTCAAAATTGTAGCCTTGACCAATATCCTCTTCAATTGTTCAAAACATTCTTCACATTCCATTGAATATAAAATCTTTAACCCTTTTTCAAGTAATCTTTATTAATGGGTTATCCCATCAGGAAATATTTTTGTCAAATCACTGATAGTAAACTCCCAAAAAAATAAAACTATATATCTCAGATATTTTCATTGATATACACCAATATTTGAATTCCTTTTTCTTTATAGGATCCCCTAAAATTCCATCCTTGGAGAAAATATATCCAAGAATATAAATATACTAATTCATGAAATCACACTTACTAAGTTACCTATGTAACACTTTCCTTCTAATAGTCTCAAGAATGATCCACATGTGATTCTCATGGTTCTCATAGATTATAGAATAAACCATGATATCATAAATAAATCCCACAAAAAATTATCAAAATAATCCTTGAACAATCTATTCATTAGGTTCATAAAAATAGATGGTTCATTAGTAAATCCAAATGGAATTAATATAAACTTATATTGACCATACCTCATTCAAAATTTTGTCTTAAAAAATTATTCATTATTTACTTTCAATTGATGATACCTAGAACAAAGGTCAATCTTTGAAAAATATTAATCTTCATTAATTTAATCAATTAATTAAACATTGAGTGGAAATGGATATTTTGTATTTATTATAATGGAATTTACTTTCCAATAATCAATTCACACCCTCATGGATTCATCCTCGTTCTTAATGAAAATAATAGGGGATCCCCTCAGTAAAACACTATGGAGATTAAATCCATTATTACACAACTCCTCTAGTGGGTTCTTTAACTCCAATAAATAAATATTTCCCATTATATAGAGAGTATTTGATATTGGTATTGCATCAAGGATTAAATTAATGGAAAATACAACTTCATGCTCTAGTATATTTATAACTAATTCTTCAAGAAATGCATCAATGTGTTCATGTACAAAAGGTACATCCTTAATTTGAATGTTTCATTCTCCATAAATATTTTTTTCTTCTTACCAACAATCTAATTAATATTTTTACTAGGGGTGGATGTAGACATGACTCATATGTTTAATTATTTTCTCTTAAGATAAGGAATTCAACATCTTTAGCACAAATTGTATTTTCCTCCCCCTTTAAAAAATCATTGAATCATATTTTGAAATCAATTCCATAATAAGGATAATATCAAAGTCAACCGTGGGTATAATAATAAGGTTAGAAAATAAATCACGTTATGTATCATGATGGGTACTTCCTTACACATCCATGTTTTAGTGAGACTTCTACTATGGTTTTTTCTGACAAATCCATTCTTAAATTTCAACAGAAATATCTAATTTTCTTGGAAAATGTGAAAGATATAAAAGAGTGAAAGGATACATAATCAAATAATGAATTATATAAGTTTTATGATAGGATTAAATTATTTTCCATCACATCTTTGGGAATATCATCCTTAGTTGTAGTGATTGTATAATCTTGCTATTCTCCCCTTAGCCTCTTCTACAATAGTTCCCTTAATTCTTGGGAATTTTTTCCGAATAATAACCCATTTATTTGTACTTGAATCATTGTAAATAATTGATTCTTATTTCATAACATTTAATTCATGAGATATATTACCCTTATCTTTCCACTTGTCAAAAAATATAATTCCCTACAAGAATTTCAGAGGATGATTATTTCCATAGTTTTCACATGATTAAAATTCCTTCATTATAATCTTCTTCTTTGGCACATTAACATTTTATGGGTACTTAGTCAGCCTCTTATTTTAGTGGTTCCCTTAAACATATGAAATCTAGATAGCTCTTTTTATTTTTTAATTTCCCATAAAAAATATTTCATCATAAGATGAAAATTGTAGAGACCAACGCCGTTTAAAGAAAAGACTTATTCCCTTCAAAGAAATGGCCAATATTGAATTCCAGATTGCATATATAATCTATAGAATAATTGCCAAATCTTGTAAATATATCTTCACGCTATAAAATAAATTCTTCTTTTTTATATTTAAGATAAGAAAAATTCTCAGAAGGGAAATATTTATCAAATATTATTTCTGTAAAATAACTATATTCTGTTTTTCTATTTCTTATTCCCCACATGAATTATGGATCAATGAACATCATTAATCATATTCTCCCATGAGATAATATACTATGATTATAACCTTTTCCTCTTCCTTGCATCCCAAATCCAGAAATATTGATTCAAGGGATATAATATATTGCTCAACTACCAATAGATTAATAGTCCTACTAAATGATTGGGGCATGTTCCACTTGAAAAAATATAACATAGAATAATCTATCTATGTAACAAAAAGTTTTTATATCTAGGAAAGTTTATTTTTAAAACATGATTATTCTTCTTTAATATATCCATGATATGTTTTATTCCAAAACTAGTTGTCTTGTCTTTCTCAGTAGGTAAATCCCAACTTTGTCCATGAGTATTCATACCCTTCTTCTTTATAGGTGTTATTTATAAAAAATTGAATATATGGGATACACTCATAACATTAAGAATTTTAAATCATAATGTATAGTTAGAAACATGGTGTAACAAATAGCATAAATGAAAAATTTATGCCCTTTTAATCATATAATTTGAAACATTGTTTATTTTTAGATATCATCATTTTCAATTCGTTCATAATAGTTTTTAAATAAAACAAGTATTATCCTAAGTATTTCCCCTATGAGTGTCAAACAAGGTGATAAGTATATCCTTTTATCAAACTTATAATAATTATTGGGTCAATCCATCTATTACCTTTTCAATTTTATTACCCCTAGGTGAAACTCTTCAATAACCATTCCCACTTGTAATATCCAGATAGGGTTGTATTTCTAGGAAAAACTATAGAATCACTTCCTCAAAAAAATGTTAGGATGTTCTTTTATTCTTATCCTTAAATTATAACTTAGTTTTATTTTCCCTAATATATTTTCTCCATAATATAGTCCCCTTGGTTTCTAATAAACTTTCCTATGATATCAAATGTAACAACTATGACTCCAGTAACCCAGAGCCGATGTATACTTTATTAAATTTTCATTAGGTACAAGTGATCACACACCAAATCACTGAATAGTTTACTCATCTTGAAGAACTAGGTATATATATCATACCCATTTTACATTGGGAATAAAAAAATATTATTATTGGAAAATATTTGGAATCCTTAAACATGTTTAATGAATTCAACTTTATATCTTGGGTAAAAGAAACAAAATAAGGGTAAAATAAAATTCTTAGTAAAATTTAAATACATTGGAAGAAATCATAAATGAATACAAGATATACAATATATAAAGTTAGATAAGAGAACATGCATTATATTTAATCAATAAATTTTCTCTCAGGATTAGATACGGTGTAATAAATATGGAATGGTAGATAGATGAACATTCATTCCATTTAATTGATAAAGTTAGAATGAAATTCATCAATATATAATATCAACCTAAGAACCTCATGCGTAATAATAAAAAATGAATTATTAATTAATTAAATACATAATTATTGTACTTAATTATCTTATGCATCATGACATCACTACTTTCAAGACCTTTCAAAAAAACAATTTAAAAAAATGGGTAAAACCCATAATGCAAGTTTTCTGATTCACCTCATGAGACAACATATGCATCTTGGAGCTATATTATTTTGGGATAAATCCATAAAATAATTTCCAAATTATTCCTCGTAAATATAATATCCAATTTAAATCGTGAATAATATTTCTAATTATCAAATATCTATATTGAGTAAAGGATATATAATTTTCAATATTTCCATAGTTAATCAAAGAGATTTCAAATTAGAAACCATAAGTAACAAATGAAATATAGTGTAGGAAGTAATCATATCCAAGATACAAATAATATTTATATTTAATTGAATGAGAATATATTATTAATTGTAAATGATAATATTCCTTCAACATGAGTGAAATAATTCCTAAAATAATGGGAGATTGTAAAATAGATTCTTACAATTTCAGTAACTTTTAAATTGTACCCCATGAATGAATAAACATGAATTGAAACATTAAACATAGTGAATAAATAATTATTAATTTTAAATACATCAAAGGGGATTTATATATGTAAAATTAATTTGAATATGTGAATATATTATCAAATATGTCTCAAAGAAATGGAAATTGAGACGAAATCCCTTACTATATTCTTCTTTTTTGTTAAACATTATTTAATATACCTTATAATGGGTTTAATCGTGTTATTAATCTATTATAAAACCATATTCGTATTTATAATATCATATATGATCTTACAACATTTTACCACTAATTTGTAAATAATATTTCATTATTTTCATTATTTCAGGTGTTAATTTCCTTGTTTTGACATGTTTGTTTTCCATGATAGTTCCTATTATTTTTCATTCTTTTTGGATAATAATAAAAATATTTATTTTAATTATATAAATATTATATTTAGTAATTATATATTTTTTATAGAACCATTCCTGAAAATTTTGATATCTAAAATGAATTGCATCGCTTCTTACAGAGACTAAGTCATATATATGCATGAATGATGATAAAATTTATTAATGGGTGAAAGGGTAAGTAATTAAGTGGTATTTTAATTTATAATTATCAGTATAATTTCATACATATATATATATAATATTCATAAAATATATCCTTATTACCTTCCATGTAAACCGTAATTGATAAAAAAATAACATTGCTTTGCGAGGTGGTAGTTTGTCATACAAATGAGCAATGTTATCATATTTTAAACAAAATGTAAATTTATAGGGTATATGTGATACTATAATTCCATAAGTATAATAATATAATAAATATTATATATATATATATATACATTAATTCCATCATTATATACAATATTTATATGTGTTCATGAAAAATGAGTTACATTGGTTCGCGAGGATGTAGTTTGTCGTATACACGGTCGATGATTTAATTTCCCATTTAATGAAGTAGATGATGAATATATATTATGACATAAAACTTATAAAAAAATGTGATATGTTTTATATATGTTTTATTATATTTCAAGTGTTAATACAAAACCGAAGGTTGAAAAAGAAGGAAGAAAACACAAGAGACTTGTTAAGACAATTAACTTATTTAAGAGAAACCTCCTTTGGATATCCCCTTAACAATTATAGAGTAGGTATTTTTTGATGAATATAAGCTATATAATATGAATAAGGATATTTTGGATACATTTTTTCGACAATTTTGCATGCCAAAAGGTCTTTAGATATGTGAAAAACGTGAAGGGAGGGGTCCCTTTTATAATTGAGGAAGAGTGAAATTTTTTGTATATACCAAAAACTACTCCATAATGGGAATTCACTTTCACCCCATGTGCCAAAAAAACTAATAAATAATATATTTAATGTATTATATGGTTGATACACACTTCCACCATGAAAAAACACATGTTTTTTACATGTTATTCTTCAGATCTTAACATTACTTTATTTTACCTTTTTTCACCATGATAACTTGTATCTTTTTTATTTACCTAGGTTTTTTATCCTTTAAAAAAATTAAACTGAGATTTATAAAATATTTTATAACCACGTATTTTAAATATTAAATCGAATTTATTATGTAAAAAATCTATGTTTTTTGTAATTTAATTTTAACATAATAGCATGCAATGAACAAGACTTCCTTGTAACCTTAATAGGTTTAATTAATTATTAATGTCTATTTTGTTAATTATGTAAAAATTTAGGTTGACCTTATTAACTAATATTAAATAGTATTTTCAAAATATAGAATATAATTTATTACATTTATCTCACATAATTATATAAATTTAATTTAATATATAAAAATAATTTTTCAAGAAATAAATTTTTCATGTATAAGATGATATTATATTAAATATATTAATAGTAATCATCATTATATGTATTTAAAAATATATGTATATATAGTTATTTAATCAATAATTTTAATATAAATCATTCATCATTAAATATTACTTTAATTAATTAATATGTATAGACATTATATCTTTTAAAACAAAATCAGCTTCTTGGAAAATAAATTGTTTTCTGAAAAATATTTATGTTTACCTTCAAATGTTTTTATCATTATTTCTATAAAATGTATAGTTTATAATTTTTTAATTGTATATATTATAATACATTATTATATATAAATTTAGTAATAGTTAAATATTATATTTTTAAACTTTCAAATATACTTATTTCTAAGGGGAAACATCAAATTTTCATTCTTGGTTCATTTTGGCCAAGAAAGTTTAAAATTTATATTAATCATAGAAAATTATAATTGTTTATTTCTAAAAATATTTAAATTTGAATCAATTATATTTATATTATAATATATTGTTCACTTATGATAATTGGGTCTTGGGGTTGTGTTTATCACAATAAATTGAATAGTTTTCATTTATTTAAAAGTAAATATTTCATATGGTATCCAGGTGGTATATAATCTGTGAATAGAAATGGGGGTGAAAATATAATTTATTTATCCATGGAGGTAGTATTCTGAATGACATATAAATATTAGTTTCACCTTTCTTGATGAGAAACTATAAAGGTTTTTAATAGTTATTCCTTTAGAAAAATAATTTTTTTAAAAAAATAAAACCAATTTCATTATATATGAATTAAGAAATTATAGTTGAAAATTTTTAAATGAAAGGGAAAGTTGTTAAGAAAAATGAGTACTCATGTTGAGGACATTATTTTTCACTTCTAAGACTCCTTGTAAATTGAGTTCTATGCAAAATTATTATGACCAGATGTTAATGGAAGTTAAATAGGATCTGACTTAAAGGAAAAAGAGTTTATTTTTAATGGGAAACTTAATTATTTCAGTAGTATTAAAGGGGTGAAGAGAGGTACATTTTATAATTTTATATAATTTTATTTTTATAAATATTAAAACACAATCTATAGTTAACACATGTTTTAGATTTATATTGTGTAATGAATCGTCTTTTCATGAAGGTATGCCTTTCTTGTTTTTGGTTTAAATTCCTTTAAATAGACCTTATAATGTTACCCAATGGAGTCACAGATGTTATGATGGGATATAGGGCTTAATCAGATCTCAGAACCGCAGAATTTGGAAAATAAAATGGGCTTCCTAGTTATTAGAAACTATACATCTCATATCACAGAGTATTTATTAAACGTGCGGGGTGAGACAGAGGAGCAGTAGGGGCCCCACAATTTGTATGAAACCGTGCAACCCCAAGAACACACATGAGTAAAAAATTTAGAGATTTGGAAAGTGTTATTTTTTACATTTGTCACACAGTTATGTAAATTGTGTTCCTAAATTGTGTGCGGTATTTTCTTAAGAAGTGGGATTAGCATAGTTTGCACAAGATTTTTCTAAACTGTGTGGCCAACCTATGAAACCCCTATTTTTAGATTAAAAAGTACAAAATAACCTTAATGAAATAATAAACCTAATTTTATCCATCCTCTATTTCATTATATTTTATTTCCTTAGATCCCTCCTCCCATGATCATTTTTATTCTCCCACGTAGGTTCTTCAATTTCTCTATGATCTGATGTTTGAATCAAGTTCTTATGGAAGTGTTGGATATCTAGAGGTATGATCACAAGTCCACATTCTTTCATTATAATTTTATCTGTCAATCTATTTTTCTAATTAGGTTTAATTTATTTTCCCCTGTTTTTAGGGAGTTGTATGATTTCTTCAATTCCTTTAAAACTACTTCAAATTTGAGGTCTCCATCATTTAAGGAGTCATCAATTCCTCAAAGGTAGGTGTTCTCATAGTTTTCCCCTAAATTTATGGTGTTTTAATTTTCATTTTATCATTCTGCTTGTTATCCTTACCCACACATCACCCTAAAATGGTTTTATTGATTCTAAATTGAAGTACACATCTTGTTTAACTCATGAGGATTGTTGTTTGGTAATTTAAAGGATTTTTTATTCTGTTATGGACACCCCTTGTGAGTGCTAACTTTAATTTCCCTTTATAGTTAATTGTTTAAATATATGGAACGCCTCATAAGTGTTCATCTTGGGTTATAATTGAATTTTCCCACTTCTATATCAATTTTGTATGAACCCAATGAACCTATTAAGTGTTTGTACCTACTTAAAATGGAATTAAAAATTTAGGCAACTACCCAATTGATAAAGAAACCTTCTATATTCCTCTTTTAGCCTTATAAATTGAAATTCCAAATTTTAGTGAATTAAATGGATCGATTATATTGAATGGATTACTCATGATATTTTTTTACAAAATTGAATTTAATGATTTAAATGGAAATTAATATAAATGGTGGAAAGACAATGCTAACTTTGACATTTTTTATTAAATGCATTAATTGAATTTTTATGACTTGGTTATTATGGTCTTGGAAAATTTAATTCTTTAGAGGTAATTCAAAATGAATATTATTATAAATATTATTACACCTCTTAAATAGGTTGCGGAATGATGGTATGGGTTTTATTGGGAATGAAGACTCATTCTCCATTATATCAGGTGTTGATCATGAAATTTCATGCCATTGACTCTATTAGTATGGTGGGAATGACACACCACATCCCTTGTTTAGATGTTAGCGTGATGACACATCCACCATCCAGAATGTTATGCATGAAGTCTCTCACTCATTATTAAATGTAGGTAATTTTCCCTTTTGATTGAGCTTGTTCGATTTTTTAGACTGGTTATGGATGTCTGAAATACCCCTAGTCCAGCTAGTGCCTAGTATTCTAGGTATATGCCCACTTATGTATGCACATACATGGTTTATATTGGTGGATGAAATATATAACTAAACTATTTATATTATTAATATATATATATATATATATACTAATCAGACACTCATTTTGGCTGTGATCCAAGGAAAATAGATATTCTAGGTTTCCTTAGGGACCTCAGCTAGCTGGTTATTTATTTCAGTATTATTGAGTATTTTATTTATACTTGAACATTTTTTTCTATGATCACTACTTTGATTAATTCTATAAACCATCAGTGTTGGCTTACTAGGGTTTTATAAAACACCCTACTAAGGATGCCTTTGGTACCTTAGAATATTATATGATTGAAAGTATGGATAAGGAAGAGCTCCTTATTATTAATTCTTGAAATTCATTACCTTTAGATGGAGCACAGGAGCAGAGGACCGAATATACACTCGAGATGCTAGTGGAGAAAAAATTTGTTCCTTTTTTCTTTTATATAGCAAGGTTGTATATTCATGTTAATTCTCCCCTTTTGTATATAATCATTCCATGAATCCATTTATATGACACTGTCTAGTGCATTTTGAGATTACTATTCAATTCCTTGGTTATTTATTCTTCTACTAGTTATTTT
Source organism: Viscum album (assembly GCA_963277665.1). Lineage (NCBI taxonomy): Eukaryota > Viridiplantae > Streptophyta > Magnoliopsida > Santalales > Viscaceae > Viscum > Viscum album. Next base: position 467,403,219 of record OY728158.1, read on the forward strand.
TATGTCTTCTTATATTATAATTCCTCTATTGATTGATGATTTTTTTATATTTTGTGCCATTTTTATATGAGGGTATAATATTCCCACTATACTTCCTTTACTCCCTCACTTATAGTTAGCATCCTCTAACATATGGGGAGGTGCAATTAAGGCCATGTGACACACCGACTCGATGCATGGGTTAAGTGGATCCCAGGTCAGGATGTTACAAAGTGGTATGAGATCCTTATTTTTCATTTATATTATATTTTGGTTATTAGAAAGGAAACTTGGAGTCAAAGGAATTTTTAAATGACCCAATTTTTGGATATAGCTAACCCATGTTCTAGGGAAACCCAAGTTATATGGGATGGATAATTACAATCACTGATTATGTCATTTATAATTGATATAATTTCATAGTTGGGTGATGTACATGTCTTGTGATGTTATTATATTAGATATGATTAAAATAACATTTCTTCCATGTTTTCCCACTAAAATGAGGGTGTTTTATTTTTTCATGCATCATTCTAGGCACAATAAGACTAATATTCCATATATTTTTCCATTTCACATTTATTTTCACTATGAATTTTCCAATTTCATTTTATTTGTACCTTGATTATTAAATAGAAATATGTTGACATTCCTTATAGGGCTGGGAAACATAATTGATTCTCAAATTATTTTCCTTATCCTAATATTGTTTCCCTATACAGGTTAAATTAAACACTTTTGGAAGTCAGTTATGGCACATTGATCCATGGGCCATTAGTTGTATGTGTTGGATCATGTTATGGTTTGGGTTAAGTGGATGTCATATTTTAGATCATAAATAGTATTTTCCCTTATGGATTGGAAAGGTTGATCCATCAAATTCAATAATTTAATGGTATTTGAATATTTTACTGACAAAAAATAGAAAATTAATATGGATTTAAAGTGAAAATATCCATTTTATACATGTGAAATAGAGACTTAGACCTAAAATTGACCTTAGAAGTGGGTATTGGGGTATCTCTTATGTTCTTATGGACTATTCAGGTATTTTACATTTACCCGGTTCATTATTTAAGAGCAATAAGAGAGGTATGATATGTCTATAGGAAGGTTGTGTACCTATCAAATTTTTCTATCTAAAATATTTTCCAATTTTTTAAATATATTATGACGTGTCTGTATGGAATTATAGTATCATGTCACCATGAAGTCCTCTATTCATGCACTCTGAAGGTGGTGATGACCATGCACCAAAGGTTGTGGATTTTGAGTATCCAATGGTTCCTTCTATAGTTCCACTTATGGAACAAATTTCTACACATGGTATGGGCATTGAAGCCCAGCTCCAAGAGGTTTTTTTATATACGCTGAAGAATATGCAAGGTATTGTTTAACCTACCATGAGTGTGGTAGAGTTAACTCAATATTTCTAGTACCAGTATCCTTCTTAATTTTTGGGGGATGGTGGACCTCATGATATTATTTCTTGCATTGAAGCTATTATTTCTATATTCAAGAATATTGAGACACCTATAGAGTGGAGTTTTAAACTTTTTTTTACAAGATGTTTGATTCTTCCAAGTGTTTAATGGATCTTATTACCTTGGAAGATAATCATTATGATATGGTCTTGGTAGATTTTCAACCTATCTCTTAGGACTATTTCTTTCCATAGACTCTGATGGATGATAGAGCTAGGGAATTCGTGAACCTATTTAAGAGAGGCATGTCTTGTATGGAATACTCTAATCGTTTTATTCAGTTGTATTGGTTGTATCTTACTCGAGAGAGTGACTATCTTATAACTACCATGTGATTCAAGGATGGGATATTATATTCCATCTGGTCAAAATTTAATTTCTTTCAGTTGATGAACATATCATAGATAGTCAACCAAACCCTTATTAAAGCTTGAAATTTGAGGGAAGCTGATGGTGCGAGTTAGGGAATTTTGACTCCTTGATCTATCAGTGTTTCATATTCTTGGAGAAAGAGATGTATTGGGGATACTCATGGAAGTTGTAGTAATCAGTATCTTCATGTTGATAGCTTTCTAATATTTCACAATTGTAGGATGTATGGACATACAATACCTCAATGCTTCTGATATCTAGTGGAATGTAGAGGCTGTGGTAAGATGGTCCACATCAAAAATTTCTCTAGGACCATTAAATTAGTTCCTAGGAATAAGAGATCTACAACTACTTTACATTTAAGAGCAGAGCCAATAGGATCACACTAGGGAGGTACCTGGAATACCAACAACTTCTTAGGTTGAGTTGGTGGTCAAGCCAGAGGCAGTTAGACCCATGATTCTCAGCACCTGTAAAGAGGGATTTCTCATGGTATTCATGCAGTGACCCAAGTCCATGGTATAGGCAAGTTAAAAATAGTCCAACCTATGTTAAAAGAGAATATTTTTGAACCATCTATAGTTTGAGGTACTATTCTAGTATCCTTAACTTTAGTGTATTTCTTATTTCACATAGGCATGTCTCATTCATTTATGTATGAGTATATTATAGAGAGTATTATATTCAAGATTGAAAAATTCTATGGATTTATGATGCTTGATACCCCTATTATATATCTGTTCAGAGGGTGTTCCCAATTATAAGGATTCCCCCTTGAGGTAGGAAATTATATTTTCATATGGAGTCTTTTCATCCTCAACATGATGGGATTTGATGTAATCTTTGGGATGGATTGTTTAGTTCCCCATTAATTCCATATTGAATTATATCATCAGAGGGTGATATTTAAATCACAAGATGGAATTAGGCACATGCATAAAAGAGAATGGGGCGTGAAAGCTATGTGGTCAAGACATGAGCAGCAGAGGCTGGGTAGTGTGATATCTTAGATTTCCAGTTTCCTTGATGACCAGAGGTTATGACCCACTATTTTCCCTCCTATAGTAGATCATTTCTTTAAAGTCTTACTTGGTGAATTATCTATTCTAAATATAATGAAAGAGGTATTGTTCACTATTAATCTAGTTCCAAGAGTAACATCAGTGACCTTACCTCCTTATAGGATAGCACATATAGAGAATCAGGAGTTTTATAAATAGTTATAGGATATGGAGGCTAAAGGATTCATACTCCCCATAACTTATCCATGGAGTTCAATAGTCCATTTTCCCAAGAATTTGGATAGTACCCTTAATCTTTGAGTGTATTGTCATCAATTGAACAATCTCATGATAAATAATCGAAAACCATTTCCTAGAATATATTACTTATTTGATCATATATGAAGAGATAGGATGTTTTCATAGACAGATCTGAGGTTGGGCTATGATATGGGGTGTGTTAGGTCCTCAAACATACCTCAAACAGATTTTAGGGTCATGTATGTTCTTTCGAGTACCCGGGCATGCCATTCAGACTTAGGAATGAATCTATTATATTTATTTATCTTATGATTAAGGTTTCCACCCACATATAGATTCATACGTGGTACTCGTTATTTAAAATACCATAATGTATTCATGCTCAAAACATGACCATTACAACCATATTGATATTGTGTTAAATACACTGATAGATCATCATCTTTATACTAAGCTCAATAAATTCCACTTTTAGATTGACAAATTCCATTTCCTAGGTAACATTATCTGAGATCCATGAGTTTCTGTCAAGCCAAAGAAAGTGATTAATGTAGTTTCTTGGGATCATCCCAAGAATGTAATGTACATTCAGATATTCTTAGGGATAGATGGGTATTAAAGATGATTCGTCTAGGATTATTCACACCTTGAAACTCTACTTATGGTCTAGATAAAAAAGGGTGTGAAATTCATTTGGTCATAAGATTGTGACGCATCCTTTTTGGAGTTGTAGTGGAATTTGACTTCGGCTTCGATACTGATTCTACCAGAGAAAGTCATGAGATATACAGTTTGTAGTGAAAAATTAGTTATCAGGTTTGGATTTTTTCTAATGCAAGATGATAGAGTCATCATGTATGGGTCTTATCAGTTGAAGCCTCACGAGTGGACTTACCTGACGTGTGACCTCGAACTAGCTATTGTAGTTCATTCAATACATTGTTGGATAAAATATCTAATTAGAGATTTTTTTGGTATTGAATGTTCTCAAAAGCCTCATGTACATCTTTACAATTTGGTATCTGAATCTCATGCAGCATAGGTGTGTCAAGTACCTACAGTCATTTAATTTTGAGCTTTCCTACTCACCTTGTAAAGGAAATGTGGTAGTTGATGGTCTGAGTCGGAAGACTCGGGATCATGAAGATTATGTGGCTAGTGTAGAATAGTTTCTCATGGGGTTATTCTCACATATTCACATTGAGGTTCAAGAGGATCATGGTTAGACTATCCTTATAGCCTTATAAGTGACTTCTACTCTTCATGAATAGGTAATAATGAGAAAAATATATGATCTAAAAGGAATTTTACTAAGGGAATGTGTCACTAATGATGATACATCTTCAAGTTGAACCATTGATGAGGATGAAACATTACTATTCCATTGGCGTGTATGGGTCCCAGTACACATTAGAGAGGATATGGTGAGGGAATTTCATGCCTCATAAAGGGAAATTAGTCATGTTGTCACCAAGATGTATAACAAATGTATGGAACTAGTATTTGTGGTCTTGTATGAAATAGAACAATACCATCATCATCACACGATGTTCCATCTATCCATAGGTGAATGAAGAACACCAACATTTTCAAGACTTTTACAGCCATTGTCCATTATGAAGTGGAAATGGGATGATGTTTTGATGGATTCTATGAATTGATTAACCAGATCACCTCATGGAAATGATATATTTTTCATTATCTTTGATCATTTTCTGGAGGTTTCTCACTTCTTACCTATGTGAAAGACCTTCTCAGTAGACGATTTAAGGATGATGTATGTTAGGGAGGTTGTACATCTTCATGGAGCTTCGTGGAATATCATTTCTAATAGAGATGATCACTTTACATCATGGTTCTGGTCTGGGTTTTAGAAGTCCCTAGGTGTACAAGAGCTTCTAATCATATCTTATAACCCACAAACTAATGGACTTATATAGCATATGATTCAGGTTCTATAGGATATGCTATGTGCATGTGTACTTGATTTTGGTGGTTCCTGGGAGAAACACATTCCCCATTGTTGTGTTTTCTTATACTAATAGATTTTTTGGAGACCATCAATTTGGATCTTTATTAACCCTTATATGGAAGGAATTTTTGATCAAATCTATACTGGTTAGATGTAAGAGAAGGGACTATGCTTGGACCATGTCTCATTCAAGAGACTAATGAGGAGGTCCAGGTAATCAGAAAGTACATGATGACAGGATAGACTAGACAGAATTCTTATGCCAACTGAAATTGGAAACCTATATAGTTTGATGTTAGAGATTGGGTTTTCTTTATAGTATTTACTAGTTTGGGCCATCATTGTATTCGGATATAGGGTAATCTCTCACCCATGTATTTTGGACCCTTCAAGGTTATAAAGATAATCAGACCAGTAGAATACCAAATATCACTTCTTCAGAGATACCAGTCTATGTATGATGTATTTAAAAAATCTGAGATTCAACAATATTATCTAGAACTTTCCATATATTTTATCCTAATTAGGTTTATTTGTATGTGGATTCTTTCTTCAAGAAGTATCTTGTTTTTATTATGGACTAAAGCATGAAGACACTCAGAGGTAGGTCAAGTCCTTTTGTAGGGGTTGTATTCTATAATGGCTAGGTACATGATGAGAACTAGGATCAAGAAGCTAATATATGAGCTCAGTGTCCATATATATTTTTCCGTGATACCTCTTAACCCTTATAAGACCAACTCGTTGATGAGTTAAATTAAGGATGTTCAGTTATAATGATCCATTTTTTACTATGGTATGACTCATTTGTATTCTATTAAAGTTCCTTTAAACAACCCTTACAATATTAATCAATGGAGTCCTAGAGGTAATGAGGTTGTTTTAAGATTATTTAGAGCCAAGAACCCCGAAATTTGGAAAATAAATTGGGATTCATGGTTAGTAGAAACCATGTATCACAACCCACACAGTCTCTTCTAATCGTGCGAGGTGAGACATAGGAGAAGTAGGGGACACATGGTTTTTTCTGAAATTGTGTGACCCCAAGGGAATGACCCTATGAAAACTATAGGGTTTTTGTATGTTGTATTTAACACATATCATACATGGTTAGGTAAATTATGTTCTTAAACCATTATAAGTCTTTCCTTATGTAGTGGGCTCAACACGGTTTGTGCATGGTTTTTCCAAACCATTTGGCCTAACCATGCACCCCCTATTTAGAGGGTGAAAAGTATAAAATATCTTTAATGAAATAATAAAACTAATATTATTATTCTTCCTTTTAATTCTAGTATATTTTCATGGATCCCCCCCCCCCCATGTTCACCTTTCTTCCCCCTCCTCGGATCTTTGATTTCTCTCTGATCTGGACTCTAAATACAGTTCTAAAGGAAGTGTTGGATGGATAGGGGTATTCTCTTTAGTCCTATTCCTCTAATTCTAATTGTATCTTTCCATTTTATGTGCTATATAGTTGAAATATTTATCCCCCTAATTTCAAGGAATTGAACAATTTCTTTGATTTTTCTCAACTTACTTGGAATGTGAGGCCACCATTATATGAGGAGTCTTCAATATCCCTAAGGCAAGTGTCCTCATCATTTTCCCAAATTTTTTGTTTTCTCATAGTCAAGTTGTTGTTCTACATGTAGGACTTACTATTTGTGGACCTGAAATGATTTTTGTAATTTAAAATTTATGTACACAACCTTTATACCCCCCCCAAGATCATTATTTTGTAATTTAGAGGATATTTACCTTTGTTATGGACACCTCTTAGGTGTTCCATCTCGAATTTACATTTATAGTTAATTGTTTTATTTTATGGAATGCCTCATATGCATTAATATTTGGTTGTAATTGAATTTTACCACTCCTATATAAATTTTTAATAAACCCAAGTTACCTTTTAAGTGCTTGGACCTAATTAAATTGGAATTACCCATGTAGGAAATTTTCAAATTGATAATGTCATGTTCTAAGTGCCTCTTCGAGCCTTATAAATTTAAATTCTATGTTTTAATGAATAAATGGATGGATTATATTGAATATATTATTCATGATGGTTTTATTTTCCTTAAATTAATTTAATTATTTAAATAGAAGGAAATATATAGGGTGTCAAGGCCACCCTAACTTTTACATGTTCTATTAAATTCTATAATTGAATTTTTATGCCTTGTTTATAATGGGATTGGTGAATGTAATTCTTGATAGGAAATTCCTCATGAATATTATTGAAAAATTATTATTCCTATAATATAGGAAGTCAAATGATGTTAAGGGTTCTATTGTTCATGAAAATTCATGACCCCTTACATCGGTTGTGGATCATGACTTCTCACACCATTGACTCTATTAGGAAGGTGGGTATAATGCACTATGTCCCTTTCTTCAGATGTTGGAATTACGATACATACACAATCTCATGTTTTGATCATGAATTCACTGACTCATTATGAAATGTAGGGAATGTATAATCTTTCTTGAGTTTATAGGCTTGTTTATACTTTTTATATATGTTTTTATTTTGACCCAATCTATCCAGCGCATAGTATTATGGGTATATTTATACTTATGTCTATGAGTAATTGGTTTGTATAGGTAGATAAAATGTATAACTAAACTATATATATTATTAGTATATATATAAACTCATCAGACGCTCGGTTTAGCTATGATCTGATGCATGTAGAGCTATGGGGTTCCCTTGATAGTCCTGGGAAGGCTAGTTATTTATTTTAGTATTGTTGATTATTTCATTTATACCTTCACAATGTTTATCTATATCAACTTATTTGATTAATTATAGACATCATTGGTGGTGGACTATAGGGATTTTATCTTACACCCTACATGGGATGACTTTAGTAACTAGGAATATTATATAACTGCATGTATGTATAAAGGCAAGAGCCTTCCTACAGATTCTTGACATGATTTACCTTTAGATGAAGCATTGGAGTAGAAGACCAAGCATAAATTTGAGATTCTAGTGAAGGAGACTTTTGTTCTTTTTTTAGTTTTTGAATATTATGATTTTATATTCATTTTCTATATTCCCCCTTTTTACATCAGTGTTCCATGCATCCATGTATATGGCTCTGTGTAGCAGCTTTTGAGATTATTATTGAGTGGCTCAGTTATTTATTATTCCACTAATTATTTATTATGTATAATTATATTATAATTCAACTGTTGATTTATGATTTTTGTATCCTCTATAACACTCTAACATAAAGTTATATTCTCTCCACTGTATCACCTTTACATCTTCACTTCTAATCAACATCCTCTGGCGTATAGGGATGTGTGCTTGAGGTCAGGTGACCCACTGGCTCAGGGAATGGGTTATGTGGATCGTAGGTTGGGAAATTACAATTGGATCTAGAAATGGAAAATAATGGAGGGTATTATATATGGTAAATAATATTTCATTTATTCATTTACACTCATTCTTTTAACCAATTTTTAAGTCATTTACTCTTAGAATTTTAATTTTTACCTTTTTATTTTACTATTGTAATTAATTTTTATCTAAGTAATTTACTTTTAATGAATATATAAAATAAAATTCATTAAATAATTTTTCTTACTAATTGAAAATATGAAATCCATTTTATTATCTGAAAATTATTTTTAATAAAAATTAATATTAACATTAGATCAAGAAATGTCTAAAACCTCATTTTTAGAAAAAAAAAATATATTTTTTATCTTAAAATTTATGTGTAGGATAAAAAAATCAATTTATCTGATTTTAATGATTTAAATTGTTTCATTATAAATCATATAAATATTTTGGGCCCATAATAGTAATCCAAAACTAAATATTACCAAAATTAATATTTTATTGAAAAATGGACAAAAAATGATTATTTTCTAATAAAATGTTACTTATGTTGTTAAATATAGGATTTCAAATTTCATAATAGTATTTATAAATTTATAGTTTTAATCCTTAATAAATATCTTTGCAAGATATTTTTTATAAGTTTTTAAGTTACACTTACATCTTTATATAGTCATAAATAGTGATATTTGAATAAAAATCGCATTTCTCACTATCCACCTAAAAGTCAATTATTTTGAAAGAAATAAAAAAAATCATAGTAATATAATTTTGAAACTGTAAATTTAAAAATAATATTATATTTATTTAATTAAATTTTTCAAAATTATGAATCTTATTTTCAAACGAAAGTGAAAAATATAAAGAAATTGATTTTATTAAAAAACTATAATTTTTGAACATTAAGTGTTTTGATATTATTCCATACTAATTTCTAAATAAATTAATTTTAATATATTAGTTCATGGATTTTAATGTCATTTATTATGATAATAACCATTTTAAATTGGTCTATTTGATTTACTAAAATATTAAAAAGTTATTTGAGAAAGGTCAATCCTTTTTTGAATATTAAATCATATTATTTATTTATCCTATAAATTTAATGAATTTTAATTTATTAAAATATTTTTAATTACTAGAAGAAATATTTATCTTATAATTTTTTAATAATGTTCTTATCATGTGTCATGGATTATTTTATTTCATTACAAGAAGAAAACTATTTAAAAAAAGTATTTATTTAATGAAAATATATTTTAAAATCTTGAGGTGTAACACTTTACCCCACCCCCTTAATTAAATTTCTCCCTAGATATTTTAATTATCATATAATAATTAAAATATAAGAGGTTATTTAATATATATACATGATTGAAGATAATATTTTGAGAGATATATCAACCTTCAAAGCTTAGGACACATATCTTTTCCCCTATAATAGTTCTTCCATATCATTGTGTTTTCTTTAAAACTTTGAGCCAACATTATATCATTATTCACTATTAAGACCCATATTATATAGTTTACTTACAAGGTTGTTCATAACAATCCTTGATTTGATATACAACCATATATTGATAATAAATGTGATCTTCTAATTATAATTTTTTCCCTCTTATTAGAGAGAACCAATAAAATAAAATTCATCTATATAAAGGATAATAAAATTATCAAAATTCACACTCTTATAAACTCCAATTTGAAACAAAATAATGATACAAATAGAATTTCTATTTGATACTCAAATTATCTGGGTGGTGATTTAATGCTCTTGAAAATTCTTCAAGATATACTAGGGTTGCTGGTATCAAAAAACAATAACGCATTCACAACTTTTAGTGGAGGATAATTGTGCCTTAATTATAATGATCCACACCAGTGGTAGTGATAGTATATTATTTACATTGTTCCCTTGGATAAAAATAATTCTAAGGGCCATTCCCCTCATTATCCCATGGTCTCACCTATCATTTCATATAATTCCAAAAACTCAGTAAAATTGAAGCATTAGGTTTTGGGTGGAATTTGTGATGGTTAATTTTCTATCTCTGTGATGTTAATTATTGGTTTTCATTCCTATATTAAGTTTGTTCAAGATGGATACCACTACCCCACTTGAAACATCTTCTAATTCCTTTTCAAAAATTATTGGGTGATTTTTACCACATTCATCCAATTTAGATAATTAGACATTCCTTCCACCATGATATTTATCCTTTGGGTTTCAATAATATCCCATTTTCCTTTTCTTATCTTTAAAATAATAATAGTATCCATATTTTATCTCCACCATAATCATACATTGAAAAAACAATCATAGCTACAAAAATCTCGATTAGTTATTTTATTTTGATGACCTAGATTTGTGATAATAAAAATTAATTTGATCCTACTCTTAGGTATACCTTGAGAATATCATGAATTTTTATTCATAGGTGTTGATGGATTCATCCTCTTATTTCAAATATAAATATTCTTTCTCAATTTTTGAGTGAAGATTTTAGGGAAAGTATTTTTTGAAAATTGTTTTCTTGAATTCCCCATATTCTATAGTGTTAACTCCCTAATTTTATATTTTATTAATAATGAGATTCCACCATGGGTTATCATCCTCATCCACACAATAAATAAATTTAACAACCTTCTTATGCTCCCAAAACTGTAGGAAAAATATATATTTTCCATCACATTGATCAATTTCTCAGCAAGAAGTATATGGATAGAGCCACTAATGGTGGGTAAGTGTTTGTGAAAAAAATATATATGATAAAGATGCTACATCATTTGTGAGTTTGAGGGATGAACATGGTCCTTGTTATAAGTCATATCTTGGGAGGCTTGTGTGAGAATGCAAAAAACCATGTAATGAACCAACCTGGGTTGACCTAACATGTAACCTAATTAATCTCACTATAAGACCCAAAATGCATTCTTTCTTTCCACTGGCTGGTGAAAAGAACCATCATATCATCACAAAAATCATGGACAAGATTTCACCCTAAAATCAAAACATAACATATATATATTGTATAATAAGATAAGATAAGCAATTAGAGTACAATATGGAAGAATAGTTACAGAACCATGAGACATAACAACAAAAAACCAAAAGTGAAATTGTGAAAAACAAGAAAGTTTCAAATCTAGACGTCCATCACCACTATCCCAAACCACCCTGAAGAAACATTAAAAAAGATAAGTCTTCAAGATATATGAAACCCTTTCCATTACTTTTATCCTTAAAAATGAGTATATATATGCCCAATGGAATATGATGGGTGCGAGGTAAATGCCTGGTAATATTCCACCATAAATCTATACAATGTTCAACACCATTTATCAATTACATAAATCTATAAAAAAAATCTTCATAAAGTATTTCATTTGAAATAAATTTTCATTAACCATCCTTTGGTTTCCATTAAATCATTGCAAAATCAAATAATCCATGAATAATATAGAAGTTTGTGAAAGATAATAAAAGGTAAATAATCAAATCATCCTTGATATCTACATGTGAGAATCATATCATGAAAATTAACCATTATAAATAAAACCAAACAAAAATGGGATCTAGGATATGGGAATATGTAACTTGGACATGCACGGAACACTATTCAAGAATAAATTGATTCCTAAGGATACCAATTATTACCAAATTATGTTAATATCAAGCTAGAATATTTTCTACCAAAGAACAATTAACACCTACGCATAATATCTATTAGATCCTCACTAACTAGAGCTATGAATATGTTCTTATCCTGACACACCCAAGGTTCCCATGTGAAATTTTTTCAAAAATAATAATTAAATAATTCTCAAAATTTAATAAATCAATTCCAAAGGCATCGAATTATCACATGCATACTTAAAAATATTTACAGTCAATCCCAATTTTTAGTAATTTCATTGAACACATGAAGTTCATAAAATAATTATTAAAGTAAAACCTATTTAGAACCATATTTGAGCCCTCCATTAATGAATTACCCCAATTTATACATCATATATATCAAATAAGTAATATCCACATTCCAAACCAAATGATAATACAATCAAAACAATGTATGTAATGAGGAAGAACTATTTCACTAAGACACCTACCTCCCCAATGGAGTAAAATTAGTCATCATAAAAAATATTGATATGAGAAGAATAGATAAATTCATATTATGTTTAAATCCATAAGAAATGTTTTCAATTACCCATCACAAAATCTATATTCATCTATAAATTCCCTTAAGATATTGAACACTTAATGTTGAAGAGTGGTATAAGGAGTGTGTATTAAGAGAAAGAGAAAACAGGTGGGAATCAGAACATACCTTAGAGAGATCCACCATAACTAAAGGAGAACCACCATTGGACTAAATGAAAAACATACAAAATTTATTCTAGAATTTAATAGATTAAAAATAATAGTAAGAGGAGGATGGATAATAGACTAATATAGGGGGAAATTATTTTAAAAATAATTAAATAACCCCCTTAATGATCTCACACAACTTCATTAGGAGGCATAAATCCCCTTGTATGATCAACGGTTTAAGAAGTCATTTCCAATTATGAAGCAACCATCTCCAGAGAATGATTTTTCCCACCATGGTGTGGTTTTATTGATCACACCAAGATCTATATGCCTATCAAAGTGACCCTCCACAATATGGTGTAAAAACCAAGGTTTTTTTTGACCCTCCATAAGATGGTGGTGGCTATTTTTGTCATAGTTAATTGGGAGACACACAGTATCTCATTCCCAAGAAGACACCCTTCCATGGGAAGGCCAATTCTACTCATTTAACACAGCTATATTTTAGGATTAACATGGCCTAGACCATGACATGGTCTAGCCTGTTTTCTATAGATAAGTTTTAAAACCCCTCTTTAAGACACCATGCTGCTCTAAAACATCTCAAAAATGAATTTCACCACAGGAGAAGAAAGAAAATTACAAAAAAAATCATATATGTGACCTTGATGGTATGATTATTCTCTACATAATTCCAATTTTTATCCATAGAAATAAACCATGGCTCCGAACTCACTAATTGATAAGGTTAGTAATTCATTATTAGTGCTTCAATCTCCCATGTCTTGTGCCTATCTCTTCTGAAGTACCATAGCACAAAGAACAATGGAATTGTTTTACTACAAGGTAATTTATTTTGACAATCCATAATTATATCAGAATTCTAAACAATAGAGGTTCCAGGCTCAATATAAACATCATCCCATTATATAACATCAAAAGGATCTGATTGATACCTCCATAGTTGGGAAACATGAAATAGGTCATGAATTGATGTCAATCCAACTGATATGTCTAACCAATAATCCACCTTTCTAAGATGTTTGATTATTTAAAAAGTGAAAATATACCAAAGTTATATATTACCCTATCATTCCAAATGAAAATTTCCTTAATGAGAAGAGACCTTAAAAAACATGATCACCAAATTAAACCATCAAGGGATGACAAATATTTTCTACAATGTATTCTAGATGACTCTAAGCTATCATTAACCTCTTCTAGATAAACTATACATTTTTATTGTCTTAGAAATAAGACTCGGTCCAACCAATGACCACTCTACCAACTCTGAAAAACACAAAATAGATTAACATAGACACCCTACAATTCAAAAAGGTTCTATTTTAATTAAAACTTGATTACTATTCTGATAAGAAAATTAAAAAGCGTAACTGTTTTTTGCATGAAGCACCAAAATCAAGTAGAGAATCCTAAATCATATATTCATGAATTGGATTGTATCACTGAGTCTGTCAATCATTTTAGTGGGGATATATTGTCTTTAATGTTAATTGTGTTCCTATATCCTCTTATAAACATATCCAAAAATACGATTTAACTCATAGAACTCTCAACGAAATAATTAAATTATGTACTCTATGGATTTTCATGATCTCTCAGACATATAGGTTCCCAATACCTCCCACCTTCATTTTCTCCTTATTATGAATGAAATGAGTATATTTTTTAATTTGATCTATGACCTCCCAAATCATATATTTCCCACTATGAGTAAGAGGTATGCGGAATATTAAATCCATGGATATCTATTACAACTTCCATACTAGAATGGTTAAAGGATAAAACAATATAATAGGTGTCAGGAGCAATGCCTTAGTCTTCTGAAAGGTAATACATCATTATATGAAGTCTAAAATAAACCACCTCATCCCCAGACACCAATAGATGTGTTAAATCGTGATATATCTTGGTAGAACAAGGTTATAACATCCAACTAGACTACTGTTAATTTTATATCATCTACTTTATTAGATTAATCAAAATGAACAATAAACTATAGGAACATAAGACACCATAAAAAGACCAAGACAAGTCACCTGAAGTCTCTACACTATAAAGGATTTCACCAAAATAGTAATAACTAGTCTAAGTTTATTTTTCAATATGAATAGAACCATAAAATGAGGAATCAACATTCCTAAAATATAAGAATGTTGGAACCATGTAAGTTATGTGCATGAATTGGAGTGTGGTTTGTGTTTGTTGTAAATCCTCAGTAGAAGTTCAGAACGTGTACCAACAAAGTGATCATACAGTTCAAGCAGACAATAGTTTTGAAGATGGCGTTGTTTCCCAGTGTTTGCCAAATTTTTGGGCCTCAAAACATGAAATATGGATAAATGTTTTCTTGGAAAAGATACTTGCATGTCGAGGCCTTGGAGGCTTGTAAACTTGCACGCCTCATGTTTTTCAGAATTAGAACATGAAAATATAGCAAAGGAAAGAGGGTCGCGCAAGTATTGGTTTGGTCGCACAAGTGACTTGCACGCCATGAAAGGACTTGAGCGCCGGTACCTTAGAGGATTGGAAAGTTGCGCACCGTTTGACCATCATGATTTGATCATAAAAATATGGAAAAGTAAATAGGGGCGCCCAAGATTGGAAGTTGGTCGCGCAAGTGTCTAGGAGGACAGAAGGGTTGCGCGCCGAGACTTGCGCGCCGAGGGAAGACTTGCGCGCCGCTGCGCCGGGTATCCAAATGCCTATAAATAGAGGAATACCCCTCCTCATTCAACATGAACTTTGGAATTGAATAAATTCAGAGCTCCTGTCGCGCATGTGTTGAAGTCACGCAAGTGTTGGTGGGTCACATAAGGTGGAGCAGCGTGGTAGTTGTTTGCTGCCCGTCTAGTAGTCGTGCAAGTGATTTGGTGATACTTGCGCGCCATAATTGAAGTTGTGCGATAGGTTTCCATTAGGATTCAAAATCGACTTCAGTTGAAAAGAAGTTGAGTAGCGAAAGTTTGGTTTTAAAGAAGACTGAATCGCACAAGTGTTGAAGGTGGACTTGTGCGACAGTTATAACTTACACTCTGTCCTTGAAACTTGCGCGTCGTCCTTGAAAGTTGTGCGTCGCCTTGGAGTTGGGTGCCAAGTGATGTTGAGGCTTGCCGGTTGTCTTGGTGCTGCACGAAAGTTGTATATCAGTTCACGGGTGATAGTTGGACTTCAACTGAGAATCCACATAATGCATAGGATGAATTCATTAAGCAATGATGAAGAGACTTTCACGTCTATAAACTGTGTGGGACTTCACCAACGGTAGTGAGCCAGGGGGAGTCAATGAGAGTGACCTGAGGGACACAGTGATCTATCCCTGAACAATTATAAAGGCAGGGATCCTGGGACAGAGTGACTGTGCTCGAACCTTTGTAATTCACAACTAGTGATGAATAGTGTAATTTGGTACGCCCGACAACTGGTCGGCGTATGCTCCTTGGATGTAGCCCTTAGCGGTGAACCAAGTAAAATTTGTTGTGTCATCTCTTTTCATGTGAATGTTTCATTACAGATCATATTCTTCATACAGGTTTAACTAGTTCCTACCAACGTGGGAATAAGATCCTCAGTTTAAAAGGAAAAATTTTTCACCTTGATTCACCCCTCCCCTCTCAGGGTGCCTCAGGGTCCTAAAAATAACACCTTACCATAAGTTTCTTTCACATCCAAGTGCCCCATAGCAATCAACAACAAAATACTATTATTTCGCTAATTACTTCAAGTATTCTGTCAGTGAAAGTTTAGTCAACATAATAGATACCACGTTATGTTTTCCATATGTGTATCAAATATCATATACAAAATAGTAAATATAATCAAACTATGTTATTTTTCCTAGATTTATATCCCTCTAGGTAAAAATATATTTCAACCACTTATCATCTAAATACATAGTAAACTAATATCCAAAGAGGTAGTTGTGTTATGTATTTTGAGCATGAATCACCTTATGAAACTCGATATCATTAAAAGGGAGATTTTTTTCAAGATAATGAAATTAGAGAGAACCATAAGCTACTACATTCTTAATTTTCATAAGAACACATACTAATCCAATGCAAGATGAATTAAAAAAATATCAAAACCCAAACTCGGTTCTGGACGAATCAAAAACTGGATTTGAGGTAAACTCTACCTTCAATTCCTCAAATGATCATTGGAACTTATCAATCAATTCAAACATAATAACCTTACAGTTTAACTCTGTCATATGAGATGAAATCTTGGATAAATCCCAAAAAAAGTTTCTATAATAACCATCAAAACCTAAGAGTCTATGAATCTCAAACACATTCATGGATCGTTCTAAAGTAATAATCACCAGAATACTTTTATGATATTTTGATATTCATATTAAAAATATAATAGGGTCAAGAAATGTCACAAATTGTATTTAAAACAAATATTTAAAATATTTTTATATATGATATTGTCATTCAATGTTATTATAGAAATATCTAAATGATTTGTGTGTTCTTAATTCAACTAGGAAGTCACCAAAATATCATCCACAAAAAAACCAAAAAAATAATCTAAGTAACAATGAATGATATGATTCAGTGAGTCTATAGAAACTTCATGAGTGTTATTAAGAACGAATTGAATAACTAAATACTCCTCATTTCAATACATGATCCTGAATTATTTCTTAGGAACGTGATCCTTTGGGAATCTTACCTAATGGTATCCTGATCACAAGTCAATCTTAGAAAATGATCAGGATACCCTATGTTGGTCAAATAGATCTTAAATAAAAAAAGTATATTAATTATTAATATTCACACAATTAAGGTTTTTTCTAATAAACACAATTCTAGAGTATTATGTATGTATTCATTATGTATAGAACTGATTAATCCTAAGGCGACACAATCAGGAAAAAAATCATTTTCCCTCATAATCCCCAAGATGAACGATAATTTCATTTAAATCACTGGGTTCTATATGATATGATGGTAAGGAGTTGGGAATAATCAATGGGATAATATTAATACTAATAATACCCCATATATATGGTGGTAACTTAGAAAAATAATTATGAAATTCCTTAGGAAACTCATCCAATATTGAAGGAAGAATTCCACTTAAACTCAATTCAATGGTTTCAAGAAACATCTTTGACAATTGGCATGAGATCATTTCAAAAAATGAACATGATGGTGATAAAATATAATATATAAAATAATTCATCCAATCTGTACCAGTTAAAAATTCAAATATATCATGACCATGAATTAGGAAATTTCACATGAGCTCATGGTTAGTGATCATAACCTAGTACGCGGATCATGTAAACCCCTTCTCTTTCCTCCATCCCAAGATAGTGTAATGATCCATCATGAATGAAATAATATTTGAGAATAATAAAATAACATAAATCAACTTAGCGGATATGAAATAATAGATTCACAATTATCCAAAAACCATGGACTATAGAGGATTAAATAAACATTGTACTTATCAAACTAAATGGCCTCTCTTTAGATTCCTTTGCTGCATACTCCACTATATAAAGATGTTTGGTCTCACACCATTTTTATATTTTCTTTCCTAATGAGTATCCACCTTTGGATGAGAATGATATCCCCCATACTTCACTGCATCTAAAAATTCCTAGGATACTTTGTTAAGGGTCAATCCAATATACTTCTCTAAGACAATTTTCCACAAAAATGATTAATGAGGATGAAATATCTACGATGATAAAGAAACCTGGGTTCTACAGAACAATCAAGATTTGTATTTTTATGTCTTCCACACTTGATGAAAAACACCAGGTGTTATCCTAAAGAAACCCCAATAATTGATACTAATGTAAACTAATAACCCTTACCATGCTTCCTTTTCTATAAAAATGACACACCAGGGATACATATTTTTGTAATATAAGATTTTTTGAGACCTATATTTCCATCTATGTATGCCTTAGTGATATCATCATTAACAAATACATCAAAAAAGATCAACAAACATATGGGAATAATACTTAATTGAATTTCATGATTTATACCCATCTCAAACTACCAATCCTTAAAGTATTCATTATTGATATATTATAAATAAAGAATAACTAACTTATAAAATGATTATCATCCCCCTTCAGTAAACGGTCTTCTTAATATAAAGGTGAAAACTCTTGATCATTTACCACTCACAACATTTTAGGATAGAGATTCATATTTAATGACATTTTGAAAGTGGTACAAGTGATTTCCTCATGTTATTCATCATTCATGATGTAAAAACATCATTTCATTTCACGTACTTCATAAATATAAGTGAGAAATCCCACCTTAGAGTTTTATAGGTTATTCAAAAAATTTAAAATAGATTTTATTCTCTCAATACATTCCTTGGGTTATTGGGTTCATTTATCACTATAAACACCAAAGTTAATTCCTCATCAATTTATGGTTTCTACCACTCACTTTACCGAGGGATTAGAAAGTCAATTTTACTATTTCCACTGTTATTTTTGAATTGATGGTTTTCATATGGTAAATTCCCTATAGGTACTTCTTAAGACTCTAATTCATGTAGACCCTTTAATAATGTATAATCTATTAAACATATGATATGACCTCTAATTATCATAGGAATACATATTTAAAGAAACTTATTACCTTCAAGAATTTAATCCCTTAAAAAGTATTTTAGAAAATATTAGGAACTAATAAATAATATATAAAAGTTTCATAAAATAAACCTGAATCAAGCCTAAAATATTCATGAAAAATTACTAACCCAAATGTTAACTCACCATCAGTTATGAGAGTGAGATGTCCAAGAATCCATTTACACATACCACTTGAATTATGATTATCCTAACTCATGCATACCAACCAGCCTAGAAACAATTTTTTCCTCCAATACTATTTTTCAATGAACCAACCCGAGTCGACCTCACATGTCACCCAATATGGGTCTCTCCAAGGTTTAAAGAACATTCTTGTTTTCCATGAGCAAGAAAACAGAAATTTTGTATCATCACACAAAACCATGGGAAATATTTCACCCTAAAATCAAAACCCAAGAAGTATCATTTATAAAAAAGAAATAGATAAAAAACCATAGTACATCATTTATGTATACGTACACAACCATGAGTTATAAATAAGAATATATAAAAACTAATATGAGAAACTAAACAAAACCAAGTCCCCATCTTACTCTCCATCACCACCATCCAAAACCATCTTTAAGTGAAATTAACCAAGAGATGTCAAAAATATACATGACACACGTCCCATTACTTGTATCCTGAGAATCCATGTATTCATATGTCCAATAGAATATACATTGTGTGAGTAAAATTACTATTATAATTCCCCCATGAAATAATATAATATCTACCACCAAGAAAAAATTATTTCAATCATTAAAATAATATTTCATAAATAATTTCATTTGAAACATTTTTAATAAAATATCAATTAATTCCTATAAAACATATGATATTAAAATAAACCAAGAATATTATAGAAGTTTATGAAATAAAAACCAAGTTAAATAATCAAAAAAAAATTATATTAATTATTAATCATCATGTCTTAAAAATTCACCATCATGAATAAAACTAAATAGAAATGGGCTCTAGCCTATGTTAAAATGTAACTTAGACATGTAGGGAATAATAAGATATCATAATGTTATTCTTAATGATAATGATCATACAACATCTTGTTAGAATTAGGCCAATACATTTTCTGCAACAACATTATGAGACCTATGCATAATCTCTAGTAGTAACTCACCAACTAGATACATGTAGATAACTATAACCTAATGCACCCATTGTTCCCTTGTGATATATTTTTCAAAAACATTTAAGTTTAAAATGATCAAATTTTAATAAAAATATTCATAATAAAAAAATACTACTTCAATGGTTGAAATTACATTGATTAAAACCCATATTTAAGACATGTCATAAAAAAATAATGTGTGTAGTAATATTTATTAAGAAATAACCCATTAAAACCATTTTCACATACACTCAAAGATTAATTTACCCAAATTAACCCTCATAGATATTAAAAAAATCATTTTAATAAGACAAAGGAAAGTAAAAAATAATAATAATAATGTATTCCCTGAGTAAGGTTATATTTTATAGAGACATACCTTGCCAACAGAGGGGACATAGTCAACTTTGAAAATCTCATATGGAAATGGTTAGATCGATTCCTATAAATCCTAGATACATAAGAAAAAATTTCAATTTTATATCAAAAACTATAGATCTATACATAATTTTCCTTTAGATATTCATCTCTTGAAGGGTAAGGTATATTGAAGGGATATAAATCAAGATATAGAAAAAATGGGTGGAAATCAGAGCATACATCAAAGAGGTCCACTAAAACTGCATGAGAGATAAAAAAGGACAAAAGTATGAATATTAAAAAGCCTTCATGGAATTGACTGTATTAGAAAAACTAGAAATATGAGGATAGATAAGGCCTAATATGGTAAATTGAGGTTCTGATCTATTAAAAATCCCCTCTTAATGATCTCATTCATATTTATTAAGAGGTGTAACATCCCCCAGAAGATTAGGGACTAAATCAACCATTTAAAATTATAAAACAACCAACACCATGGCATGCTATTTCCTACCATGTAATTATGTGCTCAATCTCACCAATACCATGTAAACTAGTACAGTGACACATTTTGGAAAGGCATAAAAACAAGGTTTGTTTTAGACCAACGATTACCTCCCCATGATGTGGTGGTGTCAATTATTATTATGGCTGATTAGGATACCCCTAGATTTTCAATCTCAAATACATGACCCACTATGAGCATATTGGTCCTACTCTTTTCACAAAATAATATTTCTAGCTCAAACCAACTTGGACGATGTCATAATCTATCCTACATTGCATAGTGAAGTTCCAAACCCCCTATTTAAACCACGATGCACCTACAAATCATAACAAACCAGAATTTAACCACAATTGAGACACAATAAGATCAAAATAGAAAATACCTATGAACTAGAGGGTGTCACATTCTATACACTTAATCCCTTATCATTTGGTTACTCATCTGGATAACCTATACATTGTCCATCACACCAATTATTAACTCAATGTTTCCTTTCTCCAACCATTACTAAAACCAAAATGGGTTAACATGGGGCTTCAAAATTATATAATAAGGGAATTATCATAAAAATATCATAAAAAATTAATTTTGAAATATATTAATATTTTAAACCATCATTACATTTTTTAGTTCAACTTAATCATTCTTAGTTCAATCATGGTTTCTATAAGTTTTGTTTTCTCATATTAATTAAAATAATTTCTTGATGTAATAAATATTTATTTATTGATTTCAAAAATAATTTAATTGACCAAGGAATGTCCCATATATAGTTTAAAACTATGTTCATAGTTTATCCTCTTTCATATACACCTGGTGATGATTTTGTTAATAACCAACACAACCTTTTTAGGATTACAGTTAAATCATAAGATAAGTTTAAATGAAAATACTTACAAGATAGGGTAAATTTTAGTTTAAAAATATACTTTAAAAGAATTAAAATAACCAAAAAACAAATCCTATTTAAGTGGATTATCAGACTCGTCCATCAGTCCAATTGAAAAAGTCACAAAATTGGAACAATAGAATAGTCTGATTATATCATAGTGAAAATTGTAATCCCAATGGATCCAATTTATCAGAGAATAATAATTGTAATAATGATAAGAAAAATTAATTAAAATTTATTGTTATAATTATTATCATATTAATACATTTAAATAATGAAAATATGAATATAAATACGATTACTCACATTCAATTAAATGTGTAGTGGAAAATAAATCATATAAACAACAATTAATACAATAGAAATAATTGAAAGAATGACATGCAAGCTATTTAAAAGGTAAATATCAATTAAAAATTGTAGAAAGGATTTATATAACCTAGACTAAAGGTATTTGATATTTTATATTTAAGTAGTGTTTGCATTTCCGCACAAGGAAATTCCTCGATATAAATATCAAAATGGCTCTGTCTTCTATCCCCAAAATACCTTGATACGATGATCAGATTCTCTGTCTACCTAGCACCGGTAGCCCTCAATCTGAGGAATCAAGTTATATATATTCATATCCCAAGAATCCATTGATCATTACTATGATCTTACGTGAGTTCAAAATACAAAAGATCTTATAGTGACAAAGTGACAAGGTTTCCTTAGAAAGAATACTCTCTAAAGAAATGAAAATATTAAGAATGAGCTATTCATAGTATGTATTCTTCTAAAAATTATAGATTTAATGTAATAAACTAAATATAAACTATTTAAATGAAAAACTATTTATAATAATTCTTTAAATGTCCATATTCTCCATGTTTTTTTCAATTATATTGGACACTTGAAGGTTAATAGCTCATGAAAACCTGGTGTAACAGAATGTCTAAATTCATATTGAGTAAACACCATCACAATGTTTACTATATTCCTTAAATTCGAAATATATATTCATATTATGATTGTAAAAATAGTTATTCTAATGTAATTCCTTATTAATGTCAATTTGATAATATTTATGAGTATTATTTCAATGTTATTGGTAACAGTATTGGTCTAATCATTAAAATTTTGTAACTATGAAAGACATGATAGAAATTCTAACTTCTGGTTTTGATAAAGGTGACTATGATTAATTAGAAACATACTTGTTACGATAATCATAATTATGAATTTAATTTTTAATATTTATAATACTTTATAACTTATTCTAAGTAAGTTAAAAGGTAATTTTTTCTACAAAACATTCTAAAACACTTAGCACATAAAAGGTCAGTAAACAAGTTTTAAGATTGTGTTTTTGATTCCAAAAACAAATTTAATGGAAAATTAAGAAGTGTAAATTCTAACTCAATAACCTCCCCATTTTCTGAAATCACAAACCCCAAAACATAGTTGAAAAAATACATTGAAAAACTTATAGTCCAAGTTCTTTTAAGAACATCGTATTCAGAGTTAAATATTAAACCTTAAATCCCCCTCTGTTTATAACTCTTCTAAATATGATTGTGAATGTTATGGAGTATTAGTAAATATATTTATTATGAATGATTCACCCACTTAGTAAATATTCTCACCCTAAGGATCATACTCTCCCCCTTAATATAACAAATTCCTTTATAAAATACCATCCCCATTAAATATTTTCTCCCCCTTTCTATAAAATTTTCACCCATTGTAATTTTAAAAAGGAATAGGGAAATGTATAGAGTCTCAAAAATTGTTAGATCATGGAAACCAATATGGAAAAATGTAATGAATTAACTAATCACCCTCAAAAAAATATGAATGAACATTAAAACAATTATAATTGGACAACATTTAAAAAAAATTCTTTTGTTTAAAAAGTAATTCATTCATAAAAAAAAATTCAAATGTTTTACATAACAAATAAAATGGGAGTTCAAAAGAAAAATATTCAATCTTTCTTCCTCGAAGTCTTTAAAAATGCTTTGATCTTTTTGAACTCATGATGGTATTTATCCAGCTTATCTACTTTTCCTTATTGAATCCGAAATATTTTCGATAACTCATTTTTTTTATAGTTTCTCAAAATGATAACTTTATCCTCACGTGATCAAATTCAAGGAATCTCAAGATCCATGTCTCGAATATTATTTTTTAGTGATTCAAAAACCTAATTTATTTCATCTATTACATCTTTCAAATCCTCTAAAATCTTTACTATTTCATCCATGTGAGATGATAACTCATTAAAGAAATTTTCTTATTCTACAAAATGATACTATATTACACCAAAATAAACATCTTTCATCTGAATATGAGTATCAACTTGAGGAGGCTATTTAACAATATGATTGCATGCCTTTTTTTACTTGAAATGTTTTCTTAAAAAAAATTAAATCATATTTGATATAAATCTCTTTTTATGTTATAATCTTTATTGACACTAATTTCTGATCAGTAATTTAAGGTATTACTTGACCTCCTTATTAAAGTATTATAAATTATAGAATTTTTTTTATTTACCATGATATTTGAAAATATAACTGAGGGATAAAATTCATGAACCACATCATGAAAAAACAAATCATCCTTATCTGGTTTCCCAAAAAAATGGACTCCTAGCATTGAAAAGAGATAATATTTTTTTAAATAGACTCATACTTATCATAGAATATCCTCTTAATAAAACTTTCTCTAAAAACAAACCTTTTTAAAAAATCCTCTTTGGTGGATATCGTATTCAGATCTAGAACTACTGAATTTGTTGAGTCAATAAGGTTTTCCTTATGACTTTTCCATTCCTTCTTGTTTTGAAAATCACAAACACCTTATCTTTAAGGAAAATAAATTTTATAAGGAAAATTTATTTTATAAGTAAAATCACTTTTATATGGATAATCGCTTTTATAAGGAAATCACTTTTATAAGGAAAATCGCTTTTATAAGGAAAATCACTTTTATAAGGAAAATCACTTTTATAAGGAAAATCGCTTTTAGAAGGAAGATCGCTTTAGTAAGGAAAATTATCCTTATCATATTTTCATTATCTATATCCATATATTTCTTAAGTATAAGAATCAGATTCATTTTTATATTCTCGGAATCATTTAAAAACTTTTATATGAAGAATTCTGTTTTAGGCTCCGAATTCTGGATGGGAACTGTAATGAAGTTCCACTCCGAATTCTAGATACAAACTCTGATAAAGTTATACTCCAAATTCTGGATACGAACTCTGATAAAGTTCTACTCTGAATTCTGGATACGAACTCTCATGAAGTTTGACATCGAAATCTAATGACAAATCCTGATTACGAATTCTCATTACGAATTCTGATGACGAATTGTCATTCCGAATTCTCATTCTGAATTCACCTATTAAACAGAATCTGATCATCTTTGCTTTATACACTCTGAATTTATTTAGACTAAAAATATTATTTTTGGTTAGACTCCAAACTTTTATTTTTCTTACACTTTTATAATTTTTCTAATCTTTAATATTTTTTCTTACACTCCAAACCTTCACTCCGAACTTTTGTGTTAGACTTAAAATGATGTCGTACATTCTGTTACACTTGTTTTATTATAAAACGATGTCGTCTATTCTGTTATAAACTAACCGTTGGTTAAGTTACACGTGTACAGTTCCCTCCAATTTTTAAGGAAAATATGACCGTTGGAAAGGAGGCCAACATTGCCTATAAATAGGAGATCATTTGAAAGAGCTCAAAAAAAACTTCTTCGACATTGTTCACACATGATGTTGAAGTGATTTCTAGAGAGAGAGGCTCTTATTAACACTCAAAGCTTCGTTCGACTCCGAATGTTGGTGATTACATTTGAGGACTTCCGGGGATAGGAAGACAGAGGTGCCGACTACCTTGAAGTTCGAGGGCTTCCTTGCTGAGGAAGACAGAGGTTGCCAACTACCTTGAAGTTGAGGGCTTGCGGGGATAGCAAGACAGAGATTCTGATATTCATATCGAGGGCTTACCCTGGTGTGGGTAAGACAGACTTTCTTGAAAGTATAAATCAGTGGACCTTTATCCAAGGTTGTTGGATACCCTTCTCTTTGGGTTAAAATACTTATATCTTGTTACTTGTAGTTTTACTACTTGTTTGTTTCCGCTACATATTGTATTGTAAGGAAAGTATAACTTTCTTATACTTCCTTACTTGTACTTTGATAAGTTTAGATTCTATACGCTTTAATGTAGAATCTCATATTGTAATCTTTAGTTAAGTTTCAATTTTCCGATCCATATTTCTGGAACCTACTTTCGGAATCTCTTTCCAGTTTTAAGCAAGTACATAGAACATGAAGTTTATAACATCATTCATTATTCCAATTTTTCAATTGGTGTTAGAGGAGTTGTGAATTTTCTTAGTTTAACTTTGTTAAACTTAGCTCTTTCCTTTGTTTAAGGAAATTTTTAAAGTGTACAATTCACCCCCCCCCCCTCTTGTATTTTGAGCATCTACATCATTATTTTGATCCTACAATTGGTATCAGAGCCAGGTTTCTGAAATACTTATACTCACGTTTAAGTTTTTATTGTTCATTTTTTTTATTCTTCATACTTTCTTAGAAATTTCTTTGTCATTCCAAACTTTGTCATTCTGAACTTTGTCATTCCAAACTTTGTCATTCTGAACTTTGTTATTACGAACTTTTTCTACTAACAAGTTTGTGTGTCGAAGGTTATTTTAAGTATGGTAGGAATCAATGTTGGTTACATTGATAATATAAATCCTACAAGAACACTAATCCTTGATGGTAATGACTATGAGTACTGGAGAGATCGAATGAAGACTTTTGTTATCAATACTGGAGTGGACAACTTTGTTATGCTTACCGGAGATTATAAGATTCCTGATAAGGAAGTTAGAACTTTCACTAACCAGGAAAATCAAGAGTATCAACTCAATTATAAGGTACGCAATACATTACTTGGTTAAATGACTAGAAATATATAAAGCCAAATTTCTTCTTGTGAAGTAGCTACTTATATCTAGAAGAAGCTAAAAGTTGCAAAAATTGGAACTTCTAAAGTTATTGAGACTAGGAGAGCTATGCTTAGAGCTGAATACCATGGTTTCAATTTTCCTTATGGTGAACCAATATGTAAATTTCAACAGAGATTTATGACTATAGTCAACAGCTTACAGTCTATGGGAGAAAAAGGTTTAGATGATGAATCACTTGTGGATAAGATAATTGATATCATGCCCAATGAGTGGGAATCCAAAAGAACAGTTACAGATGAGAATAGGAAGGTCACTGAAATTTCTCTTGATGAGATTTTCGGAACTCTTCTTCAACATGAGACTAGAATGAAGAGAGATGCTGACAACATCAAATCAAATGAAAGATAAGACTCCAGAGAGAGTGACCAGATCCAAGTCTAAGAATGTTATTTTCCAATCTGAATCTAGTGAGAGTGAAGTCTCTGAAAATGAGTTAGAAAATCTTGCTTGAAGGATGAACAAGATAGCTGGCCAAAGAAATTTCCAATCCAAGTATAAGAAAAAGGAAAGGAAAGATAAGAAATATGGAGAAGTCACATGTTATGAATGCAAGAGAGCTGGACATATTAGACCAGATTTCCCTTTGCTCAAAAAGAAAGAAAGAAAAGAAAGGAATTCAGACAGGAACAGAAAGAAGTATTATAAATCCAGAGCTAAGAAAGTCTTGAAAGAAAATGACACCTGGAGTGCTAGTGGTGGTGACTCTTCTGATGAATCTTCTGGTTATGAATCTTCAAGAGAGAAGAATGTTGGTCTTATAGCCAGACCACCTTTTAACAATCATTGTTTTATGGCTAAGGTACAAAATTCTGAATCATTGACCAATGTATCTTTAAATTCCAATGATAGTAAGTATTATAAATCTTCTGATGAAGAATCCTCTTCTGATGAAGAAAATATTTCACCTACCTATGAAGAACTTTCTAGGTTTGCTGAACTTCTTGAAATTGAGAATTCCAAAATCAATAAAAAACTTGATAAGGAAAACTCTAGGAATTCTATTCTTACAAAAGAGATATCAGATCTTTCTAAAGATCTTAATAGGAAAAATTCTGATTTTAAAAATATTTCAAAAAATCTTGAGGATGTAAGTTCTGAGAAGAACAAACTTTATAAAGAGTTAGAAAAAGTATTTTCTAAGAAAAATGTTTTCGATCCTAGCTCTAGTTCTAAAACTAATGATTTTGAGGATAAGAACTTGGTTATAAAACTCAAGTCCGAAATTTTTTCCTTAAAGAAGTGTTTATCAAACTTTACCCATTGTAAATTTTTTTTTGATAAAATGTATTCCCAAATACGACATTTAAGAAATAAATCTGGATTTGTTTATACCCATGAAAAACCAACTTTTAGTAACAATTATTTTGTTTCTCAAAGTGCCCCATTTTGTACCAAGTGTCAATGTGGTGGTCACTGGGCAAAGAATTGTTCCTTAAACAAAACCCAATCTTTAGGTTTTTATAAGGCATATTTCTCAAAAACGATGTGGGTACCTAAAATTTTATTATCTGGAAATCTCGGATCCAAACAAGTTTGGATTCCGAAAGTCTAATTCTCTTCTTGATTTCAGGAAAATAAAGAGAGTACCAACAGCAACACATGGTACATGGATAGTGGATGTTCCCAGCACATGACTGGTAACAAAAGCTATTTTGAAAAGATTATCAAAACGAAAGGAGGAAAGGTAACTTTCAGAGATAATGCTAAGGGAGAGATTGTTGGTATTGGTAATATTGTTCTTCTAGGTAAAACTTTGATTTCAAATGTTTTTTTTGTTAAGGGTCTTAAGAACAACCTCATTATCATAATTCAGTTATCTGATGAGGGATACCTTGCGAATTTTAGGAATGATAAGTGCTTAGTTCACAATTCCAAGGAAGAATTTGTTCTCTCAGCCAATAGGCAAGAGAATGTTTACACCTTAAATATAGAAGACCTCAGGAGACAAGATTTACCTGGCCGAAGTGCAATAGAAGATCATTCATGGTTATGGCATAGAAGACTAGGTCACTGTAACCTTATAAACTTATTCAAACTCTCTAAGAAGAAACTAGTTAAGGATCTACCGGAGCTTAGATTTGATTCTTCTAAAGTTTGTGATCCTTGTCAATATGGAAAGCAACATAAATCTAGTTTTAAATCAATCGGTGAAGTCTCAACAACTGATGCATTATAGTTAGTTCACATGGATCTTTTTGGTCCAACAGGAACTGGAATTATTTGAGGAAAATACTATATGTTTGTTCTAGTTGATGATTACACTAGATTTACTTGGGTTTATTTTCTAGCAAAGAAGTATGAAGATTTTTCTTATTTCAAAAGTCTTAGAGCTCAAGTTAAAAATGAGAAAAACCTTCCATTGAAAACAATTCATAGTGATCATGGAGGAGAATTTCAAAATTCTGATTTGGAAACTTTTTGTAGTAGAAAAGGTATTACTCACAATTTTTCAGCACTTAGAACTCCTCAACAGAATGATGTAGTTTAAAGAAGAAATAGAATTCTTCAAGAGATAACTAGAACCATGTTGAGTGAATATTCAATAGCTAGACATTTCTGGGCTGAAGTTGTAAGTACTGCTTGTTATACTATAAATCGAGTTTTGATTAGACCTTTTCTTAATAAAACACCATATGAATTTTGGAATGGTAGAAAACCAAGACTTTACTACTTCAAATTTTTTGGTTGCAAAGTGTTCATTCTGAATAATAAAGATAATATACATAAATTCTCACCAAAATATGATGAAGGAATTTTATTAGTCTATTCCACAACTTCTAAGGCTTATAAAGTTTTTAATAAAAAAAACATGTAATGTTGAAGAAACAATGCATGTAAAATTTGATGAGTCTGATCCTTTTGTTTTTAAACCATCCCAATCCTCATCCATAGATGTGTTTTCAAAAACTTATTGTCAACCTTTGATAGAAGATCCTTATGATAAGGAAAATGTTCAAGAAGATACTTTTGAAACATTTACCCCAGAAGACTTTCTACCCTATGTTGATGAACAGGCTTTTCAAAACCCAAATTAGGTGTTACTTAAGAATCATACCAGTGATAGTATCATTGGTGATGTAAATCAACCTGTAAGGACTAGAAGTTCCTTAAGAAATGAAATAGAACATCTAGCATTTCTTTCCCAATTAGAACCAAAAAGTACTGATGAAGCTTTAGGTGATGATGATTGGATCAAAGATATGAAAGATGAACTAAATGAATTTGAAAGGAAGAATGTCTGGATCTTGGTTGAAACACCTAATGACACTTCTGTTATTAGAGTAAAGTGGGTCTTCAGAGAAAAATGTGATGAAAATGGAGTCATAGTAAGAAATAAAGCTAGACTTGTTGCTAAAGGCTATAATCAGCAATAGGGAATAGACTATGAAGAAACCTATGGTCCAGTAGCTAGAATTGAATCTATCCGTATTCTACTTGCCTTTTCGGCTTTCTTTAATTTCAAACTTTTTCAAATGGATGTGAAATGTGGTTTTCTTAACGGTTATGTCCATGAGGAAGGTTTTTTTTGAACAACCTCCTGGCTTTGAAGATACAAAACATCATAATCATGTTTTTAGACTTACCAAAGCTCTGTATGGTCTTAAACAATCCCCACGAGCATGGTATGATAGACTCACTGGATTTTTGATTCAAAGTAACTATGTTAAGGAAAATGCATATCCAACCCTTTTTATAAACAAAGATAAGAAAAATGTTTTGATTGTTCAAATTTATGTTGATGACATCATATTTGGTTCAACTCAGTAATCTTTAACCGACTCCTTTGCATGTCTAATGAAATCTGTGTTTGGAATGAGTATGATGGGTGAGTTAACTTTTTTCCATGGTTTTCAAATTTCTCAAAAACCATAAGGAACCTACATATCTCAACACAAGTATATTAAAGATCTTCTCAAAAAGTATGGTTATGACAACACTAAGAGTATAAGTACTCCCATTGGTACCTCAAAATATTTAGATCTTGATGAAGCTGGGAAACCAGTAGATCAAACATCTTTTAGAGGTATGATAGGAAGTTTACTTTACTTAACAGCTAGTCGACCAGATGTAATGTTCTCAGTATGCTTATGTGCAAGATATCAATACAATCTAAGGAATCCCACTTAAAGGCAGTAAAAATAATTTTTCGCTACCTTAAGGGAACCATGGATTTAGGATTATTTTATACTTCTGGAAATGATTTTGTTCTAAAAATATTTTCTAATGCTGACTTTGGTGGATGTAGAATGGATAGAAAAAGTACATCCGGAGCTTTTCATTTCTTAGGAGATTCACTAGTTTCTTGGTCTTGCAAGAAGAAACATTCTGTAGCACTTTCCACTGCTAAAGCTGAATATGTAGCAGCTGGAAGTTGCTGTACTCAAGTGTTGTGGATGCAACACACACTCACAGACTATGGCTTGAGTTTTACTAAAACTCAAATTTTGTGTGATAACACAAGTTCCATTTCCCTAAGTAAGAACCCTGCACATAACTCTCGTGAAAAACACATAGATATTAGGCATCACTTTGTTAGGGATCACACACTAAAAGGAGATATTATTCTTCAGTTTATCAGAACGCAAGATCAACTTGCTGATATTTTCACAAAATATTTTTCTTCTGATAGATTTTAATAAATTAAACATAATTTAGTAATGATAACCATAAGTTAATCTTTCTTAATTAACTTTTTGTTGAAAAAGTCTCCTTACAGTAATAAACTCCTTTTCATAGGGGGAGTACATTTGATTGTTAGAGTAACTATATTTTTTCAAAGTTAGTTTTTCAAACTTTTCGGAACTAAATTTCCGGAATGAGAATTTCTGAAACTAAAATTGTCCAGAATGGATATATTCGTATAGAAAACTTCTGGAATGAAAATTTTTGTATTGAAAACTTCCGGAATGGAAAATTTTGTACTGGTGTTTCCGTAACGAGATTTTTGTACCGATACTTTCATAATGATCTTTTCATATTAAAACATTCGTAATGAAATTTTCATGCTGAAAATCATGTAATGATTTTTCGTTTTCTTTGTTGAGTTTTTTGTAGTGAGTTTTGCAAACTATGTCTTTTCGTAGTAATGATTTTTCGTAGTCAATTTTTTTCTTCAAGAAAAATATTACCCATTACGAATAATCATCCTAAGCCAATCCGAAAGGTATGATTTCCTTAATCAAGTTTTTGTAATCATACTTTACTTGCTGGTATTTTCTTATATATTTTTTTCGAATTATAGTTTTCTTAAATCTTTGTTTTTATAAAAACGTCAAATGATCGGATTCAAGTTTTCTTTAGAATTTGTTTTCAACCGTCAGATCTGATCTCAACTTTTTACAACCGTTTGATCAACCAAGGAAGATGAATCGTCATATCATTTCCTATATAAAGGGGACCCCAAATGGTCGTCCCACATCGGTTTTTCAAGCTCCAGCGTCCCGAAGCTCTACCTCTCGGTTTTAAGGCCATTCCGATCTTCAGCAATCTCCATTCTGAACTTCACAGAAGTCTTCAGATCCGAATGTTTGTGGAAGCAGCTTCTCAAGATATGTCTTCCTCTAAGCCGATTTCCAAGTGGTTAGTATATAGAGAAAGGTTGGTTCATCCTGATTTCTTCAACAAGTATGATTCTCTTATATCCAAGAACATAAATATTAACAGATGGGAAGATGTTTCTATGTCTAAGCCTGGGAGTCAAGATGATGTATTTTCAGACTTTCTTTTTGAGTTCTATGAGACGGTTTCCTTCTTTAAGGAAAATGACAGGAATAAATTTTCGTTTAAGTCTTATGGAAAGACTTATAAGCTTTCTTATGTCAAGGAAGCTAGCTTGGTAGGGATGACCTATGAAGGAGAAGTCAAGTTCATCTCTCATGTTTTACCATATTCAAAAGGAAGCTTCAACAAGGAAAAGTCATTGGAAACTCTCGGACTGGCAGATGACAAGGCTCCGAAGATTGATACTCTGTCTACGAATTTTCGGATTCTAGAACAGTGGGTAGAAGGCTTTATCGTACCGAGAAAAGGTGACAAAGACAGTTTGAAGAAGAGAGAGTTCTATATTCTAGATTTTCTGATAAATCTAAGGAATTTTAATCTGATGAATCAAATTCTTGTAACCATTGAGAATGTTAGGAAAGGGAATCTAAGAGCTCAGATCATAATGTATCCATCAATCATCTCGAAGTTAATAGTTCGGTGACTTGAATATTTCAAGGAGGATTTCAAGTCTAAGCCAAGAGTTTGAAAAATTATGTTGGTGAGTGATGGTACCCTCAAAAGGATGGATGTTGCCTTCGACAAGAAGACTGGTGAGTTCTTTGATTTACCAGTTTAAGAAGAAGCGGTTCCGAAAGTTGCTGAACCTGAATCTTCTAAGCCAGTGAAGAAGAGAAAGTTGAAGGAAGTTGAAGTTGAAGCAGAGAATCATAAATCTAAGGAAGTTCATTCCGCACCTCCAAAACCGAAGAAGAAGAAATCTTACCATGATGAGGTAGTTGCTAAGTAGAGGGAAATCAAAGAAAAGAGAGTGAAAGGGGAGCCTCAGTTTGGCTTGGACCCTGCGGAGGCTAAGGCATTGAAGGAAAAAATAGCGGATGAGATAGAAAAATAAATGAAAGAAAAGAAGCTTAAGAAGAAGATTTCTGAAGCTAAGGTAGATCAGAATTTTTTTAAGTTTAACGAGATGGTCTCCGGAAACATTCCAATTCAGAGATCTTTTTATTTGGAATCTCTACCTGAGACTCCAGGAAGAAACTATGTCACTCCGGAAGAGGAAGTTGCTAAGCCTGTTGAGGAAGTTGAGTAGTTTGAGGAAGTGCAAGATGAAGAAACAGTTGTTGAAGGTAGTGGTGAGACCGGATATCTTTTGAAGCAAGTAGATGATTATAAGGGGACACCTTCGGAACATTTGTCGCTCCGAACTTCAGAAGCTGAGTCCTCTAAGTTAGTCACTCCAGGGAAGGATGAGGATAAAGGAGAACAATAAGTATCTTATCCTGCAGAGGAAGAACAACTTCTACATGATATTTCTCAAATGGACAATGTAGAGGATGGTTCTCAAAAAGTTATTGATGATGAAGAAAATATTGTTCAAGTGTCTGGTAGTGATCAGAAAACTCCGAAACAGCAATCCATTCCGAAAAAGGACAAGGGAAAGCAACTTGTTGTCGATACCCCGAGCTCAGTGACTGTAAAGAGAAGGGAAGTTGGTGATTCTTCTAAGAAGAAGGATGAGCAATTTGAAGAAGAAAATTATCCAAGAAAAGTCTCGGATTCAGAATCATCTTCGTTGGGGCATGAATTTGTTGTTCAGTCATTAAAGAAGTTGGTGGGTTCCATTCCGACCTTCTAAAGTATTGATTCAAGATTCCAGATGCTTCAACATACTTTGAATCAGAAAACAGACTCTGTATCCATGGTTATGGACAAATGTGTTGATATGGAGGCTCAGTTCAAAACTTTTTTTGTCAGCTATGAAGCCCACAAAAGGTCTTGTAAGAGAATGACAAGTTGGTCGAGGAAAACTGTAGAAGAGATGATCCTCTTTGATGAATTCAAGATAATGTTAAGGATGCTTTTGAGACAGAAGACATGAAACTGAATGAACTTACTTCTTCCTTTGAAGAAAATTTGACAGCTGAGAAGAATTCCCGGATTCAAGAAGACAGAGATCTGAATGGGAAGTTGAATTCTGTTTCTCAAAACTGGAGGAATGAAAGGGATCGTCGAAATGAGATTAAAGAGAAGTTGTTAAAGCAAGAACAAGTTTTTAAAGCTCAGGAAGAAAATCTTGTAGCCCAGGAAAAAAAGATTGAAGCTCAAAGTGCAAGAATAGTTGTGTTAGAGAAGCAAGCCGAGGAAGACCATAAAGACTTGAAGAAGATAAATACTATTCTTAAGGGTCTTATGTCAAAGAAAAATAACCTAAAATAGACAAATACGGTCTTTTTTTGTATCTTAGATTCCTTGTTTTTGAACTTTCAAACTTAATGAAAATTTTTCTTACTCCTCTCTTTTGTTGTTGCTACTAATTTTTCAGGTACTTTATTATATTTTTTCCATTCCCTCAAATTCTTTTTTGAAAATCAAAAAGGGGGAGAAGGAAAAAGAACCCTAACAAAGGGTGAGAAAGAAAAAGAACTCTAATAGAGTTTATCTAAGGGGGAATTTTTCATTAAAGAATACATTATTATTTTTAATGAAATACTATTATGGAAATCAAGAATATGATCCTTGGAGTTTCAAAGCTAAAGGGGGAGTTAGTCGTATTCATCAACATCCATAAGCAAAGGGAGATAAGCCTTAATTTTTTCTTTCTTCTTAGACTTTCTTTTTCGTAAGGTTGTTTGTGATTTCCAAAAAGGGGGAGATTGTTGAGTAAATAAGGTTTTCCTTATGACTTTTCCATTCCTTCTTGTTTTGAAAATCACAAACACCTTATCTTTAAGGAAAATAACTTTTATAAGGAAAACCTATTTTATAAGGAAAATCGCTTTTATAAGGAAAATCGCTTTTATAAAGAAATCGCTTTTATAAGGAAAATTGCTTTTATAAGGAAAATCGCTTTTATAAGGAAAATCGCTTTTATAAGGAAAATCGCTTTTATAAGGAAGATCACTTTTGTAAGGAAAATTATCCTTATCATATTTCCATTATCTATATCCATATATTTCTTAAGTATAATAATCAGATTCATCTTTATATTCTCAGAATCGTTTAAAAACTTTGATATGAAGCATTCTGTTTTAGGCTCTGAATTCTGGATGAGAACTGTAATGAAGTTCCACTCCGAATTCTGGATATGAACTCTGATAAAGTTCTAATCCTAATTCTGGATACGAACTCTGATAAAGTTCTACTCCGAATTTTGGATACGAACTCTCATGAAGTTCGACATCAAAATCTAATGACAAATCCGGATTACGAATTCTCATTACGAATTCTGATGAGGAATTGTCATTCCGAATTCTCATTCTGAATTCACCTATTAAACAGAATCTGATCATCTTTTCTTTATACACTCCGAATTTATTTAGACTCCAAATATTGTTTTTGGTTAGACTCCGAACTTTCATTTTGCTTACACATTTATAATTTGTCTACTCT
The DNA here is from genome assembly GCA_963277665.1 of Viscum album. NCBI lineage: Eukaryota > Viridiplantae > Streptophyta > Magnoliopsida > Santalales > Viscaceae > Viscum > Viscum album. The sequence continues at coordinate 467,439,647 of OY728158.1, forward strand.
TTAATATTTTTTCTTACACTCCGAACCTTCACTCCGAACTTTTGTGTTAGACTTAAAACGATGTCATACATTCTGTTACACTTGTTTTTTTATAAAATTATTTCATCTATTCTGTTATAAACTAACAATTGGTTAAGTTACACGTGTACAGGTCCCTCCAATTTTTAAGGAAAATATGACCGTTGGAAAGGAGGCCTACCTTGCCTATAAATAGGAGCTCGTTTGAAACAGCTCAAAAACAACTTCTTCGACATTGTTCACACATGCTCTTGAAGTGATTTCTAGAGAGAGAGGCTTTTATTAACTCTCGAAGCTTTGTGCGACTCCGAATGTTGGTGATTATATTCATGGACTTTCGGGGATAGGAAGACAGAGGTGCGTACTACCTTGAAGTTCGAGGGATTCCTTGCTGAGGAAGACAGAGGTTGCCAACTACCTTGAAGATGAGGGTTTGCTGGGATAGCAAGACAGAGATTCTGATATTCGTATCGAGGGCTTACCCTGGTGTGGGTAAGACAGACTTTCTTGAAAGTATAAATCAAGGGACCTTTATCCAAGGTTGTTGGATACCCTTCTCTTTGGGTTAAAATACTTATATCTTGTTACTTGTAGTTTTACTACTTGTTTGTTTCCGCTGCATATTGTATTGTAAGGAAATTATAACTTTCTTATACTTCCTTACTTGTACATTGATAAGTTTAGATTCTATATGCTTTAAGGTAGAATCTCATATTGTAATCTTTAGTTAAGTTTCAATTTCCGGATCCATATTTTCGGAACCTACCTTCGGAATCTCTTTCCAGTTTTAAGCAAGTACATAGAACTTGAAGTTTATAAATTCATTCATTATTCCAATTTTTCAATTGGTGTTAGAGGTTTTGTGAATTTTCTTAGTTTAACTTTGTTAAACTTATCTCTTTCCTTTGTTTAAGAAAATTTTTAAAGTGTACAATTCACCCCCCCCCTCTTGTATTTTGAGCATCTACATCATTATTTCGATCCTATAAAATTAGACATCAATAAAACTTTTTTGGACTAAGAATATTGAAGGTGTCCGGAAAATGAGAAGAAAAATATCGATAAGACGATGTGGGACATGATGGGTCCTTCTTTATATATGAAACGAGTGTGATGGTTAAACTTCCAAATCTAAACCAATGGTTGACATGAAAGAAACCTAATATCTTAATTATCATTGATCTGAATAAATTTTTAATAAAAATTTTAATCTCTTATAGTTTTAAAATATTTATTGGATTGAAGATGAATTTTATTCATAAAACTTTTAAAAAAAATTAAATAAAAAAATGTATTTATAAATACTAAAATTATCACTACAATATTTAAAGAACTAATGTAATGAAGTAGTGTACAATCTAAAAAGAATAGAGATGTACATTTTCGAGCGAATAGTTCTATCAGTATGAATATCATGTTCTTCAGAGTTTTTTTAGACTAAAAAACTTATAATAGTTTTGAAAATAAATACAAAATAAGATAGTTTCAATCTAAATATTAATTATAATTGTTTCATTAGAAAAAATAATTATGATAATTTTTTATTCTGAAAATTTTAAATAAATTTATATTATTGAAATTTTTAATAATTTTTAGAGTCCGAGGATATTTTTGAAGATTTTAACTCAAAAAAATTTATAAATAAATATGTGTCAGGAAAACACATTATGATAAAATATTTAAGAAAACATAAATTTTTAGAATGTGAGTGATGTGATGGGTTTTTACATAAAGTAATGGAACTGGTGTTATCAAAAAGTATTTGAGTTTCTCTAAATAAAAATTCATAGTCAGTAACTGTGTGTTGTATCCACAACACTTGATCCCAAGAACTTCCAGCGAGAATATATTCAACTTCAGCTATGGAAATTGATACTAAGTGTTTTTTATTAAAATACCATGGAGGAAAATACCCTTCTAATAAATGACAAGGTCTAGATGTGCTTTTCCAATCCATTTTATAACCACCAAAGTCAGCATGAGAAAATATTATTAGTTGAAACAAATTTCTTGAAGAATGAAATGTCTTAAATACATAGTTCCCTTAAGATAAATAAAAATTAATTTTATTTCTTTTATATGGGATTCTATTGTATTTTCTTGATATATTTCACATAATAATATAGAAAACATTAATATGGATGACTAGTAGTTAAGTAAAGTACACTTCCTATCATTCAACTAAAATTATTTTGATCAACTAGTTGCCTACCCTCATCGAGATATAACGTTTTTGAGGTACTGATGGGAGTAATACTTATTTTATTATTTTAATATAAAAATTTCATAAGATGATATTTTATATACTTATTTTAATATATAAAATTTCTTTTTGGTTTTTATGGAATTTTAAAACCAATAAAATATGGTAACTCACCCATAAAACTCATTTAAAACTCATATTTCATAAGATCTATAAAATAATATATTAAATATTATGGAGTTGATCTAAATATAATGTCATCAACATAAATTTTTATAATCATAATTTTTTTATTCACTAATTTTATAAAAAAAAATTGATCTTCATCTCACATAACAAAATTGTTTTTTATCAAAAATCTTGTTAATCTATCATACCAATATCTAGGGTCTTGTTTAAGACCATATAATTCTTTAGAATGTTTATAAACATATTTAGGATGTTTTTTATTTTCAAAAATATGAGTTTTTTCAACATAAACCTATTCCTAAACATATCTATTAAGTAAATCACACTTTGCATCCATTTGAAAATGTTAAAAATTAAATAATGCTACAAAGTCTAGAAGTATTATAATAACTTCAATTATTTCTTTAGGTGCATAGGTTTATTCATAAACTATACCCTCTTGTTGATTATGACACTTAAGAAAAATTCTATATTTACTTCTAACAATTATTCCATTTTCATCACATTAATCCTAAAAAACCCATTTTACTCCAATTATAGAAGTTTCTAAAGGTCATTCAACTAAATTTTGTACCTTGTTACTCTTAAATTCATTGAGATCATCTTACATTGCATTAATGAGGTCCTCGTCACCTAAATAATCATCAGGATTCTTAGGTTTTAAATTGGGATGTGAATTTTATATGTTCAATTTCATTCCTTAATAAACTTCTAGTCCTAACTGGTTGATAAAAATCACCAATGATACTTTCAATAAGAATATTCTCAAGAAATAACTAACTTCTTCGATTTTGAAAAATATTTTCTTGAACAATAGATAGAAAATATTCTAAAAGAATAATTTCATAAAAAATTTCTTGAGTTATATAATTATGAGATGAAATTTCTAAAAAAGGGTGAAAATATGTTTTAGAAATCACATCTAGGGATGTTGGCTACTTTTATTTTAAAACAAAATTATCTGTTTTATCTAACTTAACATAAAATATCTCCTCAATAGTTCAAGAATTTTTATTAAAAACTATCACTAGTGAAAAAACACTATTTAACACCAGTTGTTTTTCAATTTTAATGTTGGTTTTTAATCAAAATATATAAATGTGATGTAAAAAATACATTTTTTATGGTAGTTTATTAAAAAACAATTCCAAAAAATTAAATGATTTTCATTTTCAATGTCAATTTATCTAAGAAATCGATGCCAAAAAGTTGAACTGCATGGTTTGAGACATTCATTTATTATATAAACAGATTCCCAAAATGGTTTTCGGTATCAGTGTATATAATAAACTGACCCCTAAAACACCTTTGGTTCACATTTTAAATATGGGTTTCTATCAGAAACTGATTCCAAAAACCAATGGAATTTTTTTAAATGATTAGATGTCGGTTTTTATGAAAACCAATGTTGAAAGTTAAAAAAATTATAAATTTTTAAATATTACACCCCATAAAAATAAGAACCCCTCTAATAGAAATATTGTATACTACCATCAAACAAAATTTATCAGTGGCTAAAAATCTATAAAAATATACATACTTTTAACAGGTTAATCAAAAAATTATATGTGCCTCTTTATTATAAAGTGGAATTAAGAAACGCATACCTTAAATTAAAAACATGATCATCGTGGTTTATTGTTGAAGCATTCATTTGATATCATTATGTTCACATACCTATTATAGAAAAAATAATTATTTTTTGAACACTTTTTATTAGGAAAATTTAATTCTAATTAGAAACATTATAATATGCATACCTTAAATAACAATTAAACTTAACAATTAGTTCTCACACAAAGATCAAATATGGTCAAGTTTATCTTTCATGTTCGAATTGATTCCATTTAATGTCTAAAATATCATTTAATGATATAAGATTAAAAAACTTAATACTATGAAAGAAAATATAACATAATTAATATGACTAACCTGATTAAAATCAGTCATTACCCCAATTGTGATTATCTTATACATGAATCATAGAAAATAATCACCACGTTCGATATGTCCTAGATGAATATGACACTATAGTAAATAAAACATTAAATTGATAATGACAACCAATATATATATATAATCAAAATAATATCTAATATAAATAATAATTTCCTTTTATTCCATATAGTTGATTGCATTTTCCTTCCCTATCGACAAATGATCTTTGTGAAATTTTTTCCATGACCTAAATTTTCACATATATATCAACTAATAATACATGTATAAAAAATGAGAATTAAACATAACAATCTTATAAAAACAAATTAATTTACTTGTCTAATATGGTGGAAAATTTTCAACGAACACCACCTAATAAAGGGAAAAACTAGTATAATGTTTTCTCACTTGATAAGAATACCCCTAACAACCAATTCCCCCTATAATTCAAAAAGTTCACATTTAATGAAATTATAATGAAAATTAGTGCATAATTATGTTTCTGTTGTTACCCATTAATAAATGGAATAAACCAACACGAAATATTTTTTATTAATAACTTATCACATATATGTGCCTCTCTATTTTCACTCGACAGATATAGCATAGTCATTGACATTAATTCTGGATCTACAAAACCATAAATTCATGTGTTTTCATTTTGAACCAGCAGCATGTGTAGATAACTAATTAAAAAATTAATATGGTTAGTCAAGTTAAACCATATTTATTTTAAAAAATAAAAACTGAAATTTGAATTTACTTACATATAAAACAACTAAAACAAAGGCACACTGATATATTAAAAGTTAATTATATCCATGATATATTTTTTGAATATTCTAAATGGATAGTATCTTCCACATATGTCTGATGACATTTGAAACTCATAGATATTAGCCAAGGAAGAACAAAACTAAGATAATCTTTCGAGAACTCTGAGGTTCAAGAACATGTAGATTTAATTATATTAATTAAATCCATGATGTTGTTATAACCCACAAATAGATTTAAAAGAAGAAACCAGAAATCTCCTACCTCAAGCAGTTGGTGATCGGAGATCGTTGCGGGGATGAACGTCTCGGAAGAAGCGTCATCGATCTTCAATGGTGACGGCGTTCTTCGCGTTCTTCGCGAAGGAGGATGAAGGCACAAAATTTCTGTCAAAAGCCTCTCAATGAGCAATCCTCAAGAAGTCGAGCGTTGGTCTTATTTTATTATTACGCCAACGGATTGTAAACATGTTAAGAAAAGATTAAATTAATTCATATAATTAATTTAACAAAGTTAACCACCCAATTAATTGGTGCGTTAAGAATTTAAGAAAACGCGTTAGTTGACTTTCATAATGACGGGTTTTTGCGGGTGCGTTAATTAGCGGAAAAGAAACGGTGGGGCTCGTGCGGGCCCCACCTCACAAATATCCTACCAGGAGGGTAGGATATTTTGGGTTCTACCCTATCCGCTTCAACTCAGCTTAAGCAGCTTAAAGTGGATTTAGGTGAAATATAATAAAGTTTGTCGTACCAATTATTTTATTTCTTAACCATAAGCCCAAAAATTAAAAACCACACCCGAGAAAACACAACTCCGGAAGAGGCGTTTCTAAGCAAAAACCAGCGCTGCGATTCCATCGGTGCCCTCAGAATTTGATTCTGAGCACCGGTTCAAAAGTTAAAAAAAAACCTGCTCGTTCGTTCACTGAACGTACCCGAGCCAAACTTCAAAAAATGATTCCGGGCACACCGGGCCTCAGAATCAGGTTCCGTCAGAAACTGCGTCCTTGTAAAATTCCAAAGAAAATTAAGAAAAAAAATTCCTTGAATTTTACGGGTCTTTACAAAACTACCCTTACCTCACACACTATGGGAAAAAGATGATTTCTCTTCCATAATTGGAAATTTCATCTAAAAAACCCCTTTCTCCATCAGATGATGAAGATGATGAAGATGAATAAGATGATGATGATGAAGAATAAGTGGAATAAGACCCCAAATATTCCCCACCTGTATTCAGAGAAGGTGTCTCCACAACAATTGATGAACTTAAGGAGATAAATCTGGGCACTAAAGATGACTTGTGGCCCACCCTAATCAGTGTGGCCATGCCTATCAAGGAAAGGGAGGAATATAAATCCTTCTAAAAGAAAAATAAAGATGTGTTTTCCATGAATTACACAGAGATGCCAAGCCTCGATCCAAAGGTATCCACCCATCATATGGGCTTACCAGAAGATCATCGTGGCTACTAACAGGCAGCCAAAAGGACCCAATGAATGCATACTGCCAAAATAGAGGTTGAAGTTGACAAGATGATCAAAGAAAACTTTATACATGAGGTCTGATATCTGACCTGGATGGAAAACATAGTCCTTGTAAAAAAGATGAATGGAAATATTAGAATCTACATCAAATTTCGGAACCTTTATGGGAACATCACAAAATACGACTTCCGGGTCCCAATCACAAAATTTTTGATTGATCCAACAGCCATATATGATTCCCTCTCTTTTGTGGATGGCTATTCTAGATAAAATCAAATCTAGATGGCCTAAGTAGATTAATAAGATACTTTTTAGGGCCCCTTAGGTAGTTATATGTTATAAAGTGATTCTATTTGGTCTAATGAATGTCGTCGCCACATATCAGTGATCCATGCATCATATACTGAATCCCTTATTGGGAAAATTCATTTAGTGTCTTGTAAAAAACCTGGTGGTTAAGTCATGACAATGTTTGATCTACCTGTATGATCTTAAGACTATCTTCAACAAATTGCAACAACACAGTTTAAAGATGAATCCCTTTAAATTCACCTTTGGTATCACCTTGGGAAAATTCCTCGTCTTCGTCGCACACCATCGTGGCATCAAAGTCGACCCCAAGAAGAAGAAATCCATACTTGGCATGTCCCCACCTCACAACCTCACTGAGTTGAGAGGTCTCTAGGGGAACCTCACCTACATTTGGCACTTCATAGACAACCTAGTAGGTAAATTTTTACCTTTCACCAGTCTCATGGAGAAAGGAGTTACGTATGAGTGGGATAATGATTTTCAAGAAGTGTTCGACAATCATAAAAGATATCATCTAATCCTATTGGTTATCATGCCTCTAGTTGAAGGGAGACTGCTCATTTTATATGTAACTGCCCTAGAAGGGTAATTAAGCGGCTTACTCATGAAGAAAAATGATGTCGGTAGCAACAACATCCTCTACTACCTCATATAGACACTGATCGATGTCGAAAGTCAGTATTTGAAGATTGAAAAGAACTGTCTACCCCTAAATTTTACAGTTTAGAACTTAGGCATTACATGCAGCACCATGTTTTCCACCTGGTTACCCATTTTAGGCCGCTCAAATATATCCTCAAACATTCCATTATGAATGGGAACCTATTACGATGGGTGGTCATCCTATAATAGTTTGACATATGATACATTCCCCAAAAGGCCATCAAAGGCCATGTGCTAGAAGACTTTCTGGCCGAGCACTCCTCCGATGAAAAAACATCATTGGATGCCAAAATTCTGAATAAAGAAGTTTTTTCTATTTAAGAAAACCCCCAGACATGGGAAATGCACTTTGATGGTGCTTCCTGAAGCCCAAAAGGGAAAAGTATGGAGGATCCCAAGCTCAAAAAAGTGGGGTTGGTAGCTATACTCATATCTCCTGAAAATGAAATCTTTCCATATTATTTTTTTCTTTCATAAGGGTGTAGAAACAATGAAGCAGAGTATCAGTCTCTCATTATATTCCTTGAATTGGCACTCTAGGTGCGATCCAAAAACCTAAAAATAACGGTTGATTCAGATATGGTCATCAAACTGGTCAACGGTGACTATGCTATCAAGAAAGAAGTGTTTCTTCCCTTGATAAACCATGTTTGAGCACTAATGGTAGAATTCCAATCAGAACCAATGTTGACTTATGTCCCCCCAGTCACAAAATGATCATGCCAATGATTTGGAAAATGTATCCATATCCTAGGATGATCCTGACGGGGATGAAACAGTCATTAGCATTGCTCACCTCCATATGGTCTTTCCATTCATCCAGAGGAATACAGAGGAAATCGATGAAATTAGTCTTGTTCATGATCCTTATGGTCATGCCACCGGTTAGATGTCACCCATTGAAAATTACCTTTGGAATGGGGAACTCCCACTAGATAGGGATTGAAGGGTGTCGGTCTAAAGACGAGCATCCAATATTGCCTTGTATAATGGTGTAAACCAAGAAAAGGACCTCTTCAAATGATGTCTTGATGAAGTCCTTCCCAGGTGCATTGATGGAGAATAAAAGGCTACCATCATGAAAGAAGTGCATGTTGGAGCTTCTAGAGTGCACCATTCAAATACCAAGATATCTCACCAAATTTGAGGGCTAGGGTATTATTATACCACTATAATACAAGATTGTTCTACATTCACCAAGAAGTTCCATTACTGTCAAATTCTTGAATATTTCATAGACCTCCCCTGGAGTTATTTCATGCAGCAAAGTACTCATGGTCATTCACCACCTGAGGGATAGATGTTGTGAGACCATATCCTCCTGCTACATCTAGACCATTCAAATTCATATTCACAGTGACCAAATTATTTTCAAAATGGTCATAAGCCATACCCCTTAAAGAATTCAAGGTGAAAAACATCATCAGCATTGTGAAGGCTAACATCATTACCAGATTTGGTGTCCCTCATACTATCCCGACAGAAAATGGCACAAACTTCTGCTCTTTTGAGATGGACAAGTTATACCAAGAGTGTGGAATCAAATCCAATTGGTTGTCTCATTACCATGTGGTGTCCAATGGGTAGATATAGTCCTTCAACATGACTTTTTCCAACATACATCAAAATATGTTTTATAAGGATAAGAAATTGTGGCCCTACAAGATCCTTCATGCGTTATGGCCTTACCAGACCATGACCTGCACAGCCACCCAGGAAACCTTGTACTCACTAGTATATGGGTCATAGGCGGTGTTACCAATCGAAATAAAAGTTACATCATTCTGTGTGGCCATTTGTAACCAACAATCCATGGATGAGAAATCCCGGAGATAGTTTGATGAATTGGTGTAGCTAGACGAGAAAAGGTTTCACACTCTATAACATTTTCAAATATACAAATATTGGATTTACAAGCCTTTAACAAAAAGGTTTTCCTTCAATAATTCCTTGAAGGATAAATTTTTTTAGTTCTCAAAACCCTGATGGTACTCGGGAAGAAGCCCCCAAAGCATGAACCAAAGTGGGAAGGACCATATGTCATACATATTGTCAATTATAGTGGATCATACGCCCTGATATCAATGGACAAAAAACTCATCATGGCTCCTAAAAATGTGAATTTCTTGAATAAATACTTTGGGTAATAGAAATGTTATGGTACAATTTCTACAACCCTAAACTATGATTTAGGTCCATGCTCTATGACTATAAACTATGAGTCATAAAAATTCCCTCTATGTTATGGTCAAAACTCTAAGACCTTAAACTATGAGTAATGGAAAAACACCATGATGCCAAGGTTCGAGGTATATGACCCTAATCTATGAGTAAAAATACCCCAAATGATATGGTTTTTTCTCTACGACCATAAACTATGAGTTATAACAGCCCCCATAATTCCATGGTCCCAACTCTAATTCCTTAAACTATGAGTCATCATCCTTTCCACATGACGTTAAACTGTATGGTATTAGTCCATGTATCACAATGTTAAAATGAAATTTCATAGTCCAAACTCTAAGACCTTAAACTATGAGTCATCTTCCTCTCCACATAACATTAAACTCTAAGGAACTCATCCTTAATTGCATGATAATAAACTGCATGATCTCACAAAAAACTATGTGCAACCTGATTTCTACCCTTGCAGGATATGTAGTGATTCCTATATCATCAATACTAGCATATCCCCCATAAAAAAAATTCCTCGATCACTCTCCTTATCTACCTGTATTCATAAGGGAAACCCTTATCACTTATTATTTCTCACATCAAGTAAAACACTCATGATCTTAGGATCAATGGTATGGATTATCTTACAAAATCCAACTATAGGGTAACATGGTAGACCTAGAAACCATGATGGATAGAACGAAAATGACCCTACCCCTTGGACTAAGCCAATTCGGTATAGGGAACTTTAATAACCACATACGGCTTGATTCTTGCCCTTGCAAGATACATAGTGATGCAACAATCCCTGATATTGGCTCATCCCCACCATGAAATAAAAAAAGAAAATCCCCCCATCATATCCTATACCTCCCCACACATGTAAAGGAGACTCTGTGACTACTTCTTATTTCTCACACTGAGTATAAATAATGTGAGATTAGGATCAGTGGTGAGGATTCTCTTACGCAAGTAAATCATAGGGGAATATGACATTCCCAACAACCGTATCAAGTGAAACCAAAATTCCCTCAAGTGTCCCTACACAATGGGAAAAATATATATGTATCATACAAAACTACGTACATCTTGATTCCTACCCTCGCAGGATATGTAGTGATGCTCGGATTCGGCATCCTGGCCTAGCCACTACCTAAAAAATGTCCCTTTCTCCCATGCATAGGTTAGACTTGTACGAGGATTACATGAAAGGTCCTATATCATGAAAATAAAACTATGAAATCCTTAAAGAGTTATATGTGTCCTAGTACTTAGTATTATGAGATTTCGTACATGCCTCTCAATCATGAGAAGTCAAAATATCATGCTTCCCCCTATAAATATGGTTCAGATCTATGTGGAAGCTCCAATTGGTTCATGGTTAATCATGGTTCAGGTATTCTTACATTCTTAGGAACATATTTACCATTTTTTTCACTCCATACCTTAGGAAACATGGATTCCCATTATCATTCAGGGCCATCAGAGATGGAAGTTCGGTGTCATGCAAACACATTTTCTTGACTATGCATATCATGCCCTGGTGGATCTGCATATATTGTCCAAATAAATGGTCATAAATCAAAGGAAAATTCGTCCCCAGGATAGTCCTCTCCTATCTCAGTACACCCAAAAGATTCCAAGCCCCATGCCATCACTCTTGATTCATGTTTCCCTTGGGACTGTTTCTTATACCTTTTATGAACACTAACATCTAGGGAATGCCAGAAAATACTGATTATGATTAACCTGAAACTATTTAAGATCTTTATGATAGTATAATCATCCTCACAAAACGACATCAAACTGCAAGTCCAAAATCTTCCTCACTACATGACTCTAAACTACACAACATCACATCCTCACTATACAACGTTAATCTGCAAGGCCAAGATCATCCTCACTGCATGAGTCTAAACTGCATAGCATCACGTCCTCACCACACGAAATTAAACTACAAGGCCAAAATCGTCCTTATTGTACGATGTTAAAATCCATAAAAATGGTTTAATCCAAAAAGTTTCCTCTAATTTTGACCTTTATATTTATAAGAAATGACATGACATCCTCACAATCCCTTGTATCTCACACTCAGTACCGACCGCGTGAACTTAGGGATTTTAGTGGGAGATCCATTGTGGCATTATGAAAAAATATTCTAGGAATTTGGTCCTAGTATCACGATCTTAAAAGGTATTTCATGATTTTATCCCTTGATAGGAACCCCATGTCTCATCCATGTGAGCTAAAATGACCAGGAATCCCAAATATGGAACAAATTCCTCACCTTTCATATGAGTCAGATCTATGTAGGAGACACCCGATTCCATGAGTAAATCACATCACAAATTTCCCCAATATGTTCGGATACACTCCTTCCATATTTTAAACTCCATGATCTGAGAAATCTTGAATCTACATAACCCTCCAAGTCCATCTGGGATGGAAGCCCAGTGTCCTCCAGACACCTTTTCTTTAATATACACACCTTGCCCTGGTAGATATGCTTATGTTTCCAATAAAAATGGCCATCAATCAAAGGAAAATTCATCCCCTGGAGATTCATGTCCTATCTCTGTATTCCTAATGGATTACAAGCCTCATTCCATCCCTCATGATTAAAGGCCCCTCAAAGTCATGGTTTACATTTTCTTCCTTACACACAACCTGGATATATCGAAATGTACGGGTCCAATTCGTCTCTGGTATCTTTTGAGGTTTATAAATATATCACATATATATGTGTGAAGTTGGTCCACATACAAAAGAAGAGTGTCCCCACTCATTTATGGGTTTACCTGAAGAAGCTCAGTTAAAATGCCCCTTTTTGATGCTCAGGTGAACCCCTCATTTAAGGTCACTTACCTTATTCATAAAGTTCCCAATATCCATAATCCTCAACAGTCATCGGAGATGGACGGACGGTGTCTTACAAACACGATTTCTTGACTATGAATATCACACCCTAGTGGATCTACATATGTTTCCCACAAAAAATGGACATTAATCAAAGGAAAATTCGTCCCCAGGATAGTCTTGTCCAACTTCCATATAATCAAATGACGTTCTCCTCTTGTCACACCCCCTGGATTTGGAAAACTCCTGGATGATGGCTTATGTACCACCTTCTTCCCAAATAACCCTGACATAAAAATGACTCATAACTAAACTGACTATTCGCCAACTCTCTCTCATGAAAGTAAGAAATGTGTGGGAATAATTGTGCACTAAAAGCCGATATGAATGTTCCTAATGTTTTCAGAAAACACTACACAGGACAACCACCTACTATGGCTCCAAACATCAAAATAAATAAAAAAATTGCAATTCCCACCAAGCCAATGGAAATGGAAGGCTAGTGTTCTATGGACACCTTTTCATGACTATGAAAATTATGCCTCGATGGCTCAGTATATATCACCGACAAAAACGGTCATAAATCAAAGGAGAATTCATCCCTAAGAAAGTCCTTTCCTACCTATGTACACCTAAAGCGGCTCCTAATCCTCATGCATGTCTATAATCCACTAATAAAGGTTCATGAAAAATCCCTAATCCATGTCCGAAGGATACTAGAACATTTCTAGCCAATGGCCACAAGATAGGGACTTTACTCGTTAAGTTTAGTCAAATATGTTCGACCGAAAACATCATTAATAAATTTGGGTGGTAGGACTTTGAACTGCCAGTGAAAAAGACTACATACTTTCCATAGAAAAAAATCTGTAAAGGTAACCTATGGGAAAAATCCATGTATTGGTTTGTTAAAAAAAGGGAAACATTGATCTATTAGAAAAGGTGTAAATATTGTTAGGTAGAAAACCCACGAAGGGCGGCCTAATAAAAATCCAAGTTAAAAAAATCCAAATTATGTCTCCTAAGCCTATACCATGTAGGATTAGGAAAAAATTATGATAATAAAAAAAGGATACAAAGTTCATTGGGATTTCCAAGAAATCCCAATAATAGTCAAACTATGCTCGTGGAGGCCTGAAACTCGGGGAGAAATTAGAACTTGATTTGATTATTACAATTAAAAAATTTCAAGTCATGGTATTTAATTAATGCCAGGCCAAACTAATGTAGAAAAAAATAGGAAAATATAAAAATAGGGATATTTAAAATCCAAATCAGTTCCATTGAGTTCAGAAAAAAAATGGAGGAATATCCTAAATCTGGAGTCTCTCCAAAGTATCAGAAAAAAGAAAAGGGGAAGAGTGCATATCATGATTTGGGATAGGACTACAACAGGGCTCGGTTCTCCCTTTTTAAAAGGATGTAAATTTATTGTCGTAGGCCATTGATAGTCTACTCTAAAAAATCTATTTCCTTTGTTTGGTCCTTGATTGTCGGGCGCACCCGCTCTAAAACAAATTTAAGGTCCTACCCCTTCTTCTAGACAGCTTCATGGTTGGTGTGTGATGAGGATAGTTGTTCCCTCATCCTGGTTACATGGGATTCTCACTCCCACAGCTCTTCCTCTTGGGTCATCACCAAATCTTGGGCCTTCACTTCCTCGGCTGTCAGATGATCAAATTCATCAGAAATATCTCGGAAGTCCACTACCTGGTGATGGGGAGAATTGAACTAAGCCATCATGTCGATGCAGGAGGTGAGATATTCTTAGGAAATGATGATTTGGTAAATAAGGAGGTGTAAGTGCTTATAATCAAAGTCGCCTGAACCCAGATCAGTGAATAAAGAAATAAAATTGTCACGCCCTTCAATAAAATTGGCCAGGGGTGTCTCCATGTCAAGAGAACATAACTGGCTCCATTCCTCTTTTTGTATTGCTTGGTGCCTCGCCACAGTACCAATACTTTGATCCTCCCCTACTTTCAAATGTTTTTAAGCCAGAATCATTGTATTAGGAGTTGGGAGGGACCTAAGGTAGGTCATGCAATATGGGAGAATCTCTTCTCCCTTATATGGCCTAGCCAAAGGATCTGGATGCAGAAGACTAATAGAGGCCTCTGGGATGATTGGTGATACTCAGCTGGTGCCAGTCTCATTAAGATCTTGGGAAATATCTTCAGGAGGGTAGTAGTCTGAGTCACTTCTCACCGAAATGGGTTGTACTGATGAAACCCCTCCCAGATACTTTTGATGACAGAATGGACATCTTCTTACCAAAATAGCAGGATCATGAGGTGTATCCATCTTGGTTGTTACATGGATGGAAGCAGAAGGTGTAGCTTATTCACTCTTCACAGCATAAGGAATGTGTCATGTTGTTGTTGGGGAAAGGATGGGAAATGAAATGGTCAAGGGTTTCTTCACCCACCGAACTGGTTATTTCAGCATTCCACCAGGGTAATAATCCTCCCATAGGTGGGAATACTCCAATGATATAATGGTGGGCCCCATTGTGTTAGGAATGATAATCTCCCTAGCATCACCTTCATGAATTATCACAAGACAAAATTGGTAGAGGAAAAAGGGATGTTATTCTCCCCTTAACTAAATAATTGGAAGTAGTGCAGTTCGCTGAAGGCATCCAAATTGCCTGGAAAACCGGTAGGGGAGATATGGCTCACAAATGGATACTCAGTCTATATGATCAGTGAGCATCATATATCGAAGGTTGATGAGGTATGAGAATTTCTCAAATTAATAGCCCCTATCAACTCTCGATGATCCATGACTGGTAGGACGTGGTGTGAATGAGAAATGAGAGGTATCAATAAACAACCCAACCGCATCGGTAACACTCAGATCACTGAGACAAACATCAGAAATGTTGAGAAGAGCAGGATAAAAATCTGAATAGGGATCCTTTATGGTGTGTTGTCATTAATAATAGGGGAAGTGTTTGGCTATCAACTCATACAAAAATTGGAACTATCCGCTGAGACGATGCGGAGGCCTACCTTCCTGTATCTATTCCAACAATTAATAAATCCGAGCAGGGTTAGGAAGGGACAAATTTAGTGGGCGACCTTCTGCATGTTTGGCAGTAATCATTAGGGTACAAGCCCAAAACGCAATGTATACATCGTGATATGGGAAGATCCATCCACTTAATATCATGGAAAAGAAACCTTCCATTATAAGATCAAGTGAAATGTCTGGTCGAAGCTCATATCCCCATGCGATATATCACCCTGCTTCAAGGGTATCACAATATGACCCTGGGGTTTGGCAGCACTAGAAAGTTGGATGAGTTCGACTCTAGTGAGCCCTCTTCTTGGGCCCGTTCGTCTATAGGAATAAACTTACCCATGCTTTGAATGGGATGATGGAACGAGCCTCGAGGGGATGATCCAGTGATCCCACTGCCATGATCAGTAAGCTCCTTATCAAAAGAGAAATCTGATCAGTGTCGTTCAATGTGGCGGCTGTCGGGAGCAACTTGTTGTAAATTTCTACAAGGATGGGGAGCCCACCAAACTAGTAGATATTCCATAGACTGATTCCCACCTCCCCATGCAGTAGGTGGAAGTTTTTGGTGCTCGAACACTAGCGGCTCAATAATTCTGGATGAATTTCTCCCGGAGAAAAGATTTCAAACTAAGAAACCCAGGCTGCTTGGTTTAAGCCAACCTCCTCCAGCTAGTTAGGGGACTCCAGATAGGCCTGATGCACCCAGAATGATAAGGCCCACTCATCGTAGAAACATCCTCCATCCCACAAGTCCCACTTGGTGCTCCACTCGCTACTAGGATTTTCTCAGGAGATGCTTATAATGGATGGGTATTCTCAATCTTCTAGTATTAGGACACTATCACAACACTCATGGTTTACTTAAGTCTATTTTGAGCTCCATAGTATGAAGATGTTCTCCTGAATTGGAGTGGTGATGACTTCTCCTACTAGGGAAATGTTGGAACGGTCATGTCCTTGTGGTGCCTCCAAGAGGATGAAAGGTATGTCGGGGTCATGCAATGGAAG
Source organism: Viscum album (assembly GCA_963277665.1). Classification (NCBI taxonomy): domain Eukaryota; kingdom Viridiplantae; phylum Streptophyta; class Magnoliopsida; order Santalales; family Viscaceae; genus Viscum; species Viscum album. The sequence goes on from OY728158.1 coordinate 467,456,299, forward strand.
AGGCACATCAAAAAGAATACTGAAGAAAAAAAGTGTCTACTGTATAGATAACAGATAGGCTAAGAGATCTGGTATCAAGAAGATTTTCAAGAAGCTATCATGTGGAATGTTGTTGGATGGAAGATGATCATCACTATTCTTCTCCAGGTTTTCCCTTAACTTCATCAATTTAGTAGAAGCCAGTGAATCAACCATTTTATCCTGCAAACGAAGATATAGAAGCCAATGAGAAGCCAGTCCGATAAGAAATTGTTGGATAAAGGCTATGGAAGAGTGTTTGAATCTCTCAAAATATATCCACATGAACCTCCACATACATATTCTAGAAATGGTATGTGGTCACCGCATCCTGCACACTGGGTGATATATGGAATTAACCCCACTTACATCTATGGTATACAGACTTACCCCATCGCATACAACCATGGTACGCGAAACATCTGCGAGGTGTTAGCCCGTAGATCGTTTGCTGTTGAATAGAAAGATTCTCAAAATATGTCCTGTGAACCATGGATTTTATTAAGTTCCTGTTCAGAAATGGTGGGTTAATGTTTATGTTTAGATCGTTAATATTCTTAAAAGTATGGTTTTCCAATCAAAGTATGGTATGCAGACAAACTAGCCATGTAGGATCCTCCTATGGAAAATCTAGATTTTAAGTATTAATGTTTCACCAATATATTTTTGAAATCAAAAATATTGTATGTGGATGGAAAAATAGTGAAGAAATCAGTTCGTGGAATGTACGAAGCAGTTCGTGAACAGGGTTTTCTCAAGGATCATGGTACGTAGTAGCAAAGGAAGTCGGGGAAATCTAGAGTACTTTTCACAGCAAGAAACGGTAAAATACAAATGACATGGGCTCCTATATATAGGTTTGGTACCCTCCAAATGAGTCCATATATTCTACCACAAACCATTTTAGTTCATGAACACTTCTACATCGAAATAGTACACTTTTTGTTCTGAATAGACCCCATTACGATGGGGGGGATTTATAGGGTCCTAAAAATTCTGCCAAGGGAATAAAATTCCCCCACGAATGCTGTTCAAAAGGAATCAAGTACTTCTACATGTCTATCATGGTGAATGGACTCAAATTGAGTTGCAAAGAACTTTAAGGAATTCGTGTTTTTATGGTTTTTAAGTTCCCTGCGTACCATCACTGGGAAAGGTATGAAGAGTGGATGGATTGCAAACTGTCAGGTGTGCAGGATGATACACAAACCACTGGCCTGCATGGTGATGGCCAGTGAGCGAGGAAAACCATGAACTGAGTTGCCGATGGATTCATATGTGTGAGGACCATCTACTTACCATGCAGTGAACTCATCTGTTCACAGATGAAGCAAATCAGCAGGGTTCTACGAACCATTAGCGCAAACCGAAGCCTCCATAAACCTCTGTTGATCGAGTCTTATGTGGGTCAGTATATTTCTTCATTGGGCCTCTGCAAATGGTGTCATGTGTCCAATAGATATGATTTCTATGATGATATTTGAAAGGATCAAATTATAAGTATGACACACGCACGGAGAAAGGGATACATACAGGGAGAAGGACAAATGAAGAAATATTGAGGGAGACTTAGAGGTTGCACTCTGACTTCCGTCTTATTCCATCAGTGAAGCACAAGATACAAACCACTCCCTCCACAGGTACAGCCATCTAAGAACCATAAAATAGGGGAATTGAATAAAAATAATAGAACCACAAACCAAAATAGTAAACTGTGAACCAAGGGCTTTTGAAGATGAACTCCTCGCGAATGATGATCCCCCAGACCCCCCTTCAATATGGTTCTCCACATAGAATACCGATATGTGGACTAAACTCATTGCCACATACTACATCAGTACACAGATGGAACCCAAATAGGATGACCCCTCTTCCTGCATACCACTATGGTATGCAGATCCTCCCCCATCCTACATAAAAAAAATTTGTATGTGAAATGGGGTGTTTTCGGGTATTGTTCCCACCGACTCCAACCTCACCCCTCCACTACCATCTAGTCTTCCATGTTCCCTTATCTAACTAGTCCTCCGTCATTATGAAAAAGTCTCCTCCAAATCCACTAGACCTGTATGATCAGAACTTTGAGTGTATCAGCTCTCCCTATTGAGTCTACATACCCATGGTAAGCTGAGTCATGAAGGCCCTCCCCACAAAGGTCTGGGATTCAGGAATTCCTATGACGCAACATTCCCATGGTAACCTGAATCCCATCCTTGGGACACCAACATGAACCTCCCTTTTCTCAGAAAAAAGGTGATCACTTGCTTTTACATTTAATGGGGAATAGTGATCAGTCAAAGGGCTTATGTTTGCTTGCCCCCTTTGATAAGGAAGAAACTCCACCCGTTCCTAGAATGTGTTCTAGGGCCCTCTCAATGAGCTAAGTTCCCAATCTTCTGAGTTCGGGCCGCATGACCTTTAATTCCATCTCACATGGAATGGTTCATTTCTCCACACCCTCACCCACTGTCACCCCAACCTCTTCTGTCACGAGCTCTCCCTCCCCACCAACATGGGGGGAGGCATGTGTATTTTTGAATCTTTCACATCCTCTTGTCTCTCACACCAAGCATGACTCACGTGGACTTAGGGGATAGGGAGGATTACTACATCTATATGATACTGAACTATGAGAACTATGATTCCTGATCAAAACAGGATATGTAGGACACCTACCAGAAGGGATGATCTCAAAAGGGTTCACATCCCAAAGGGTCTACCTAATCATGTCCCATCTATTGAGAAGCTTCAATGTGTAAGCCCCACACAAACCGAACTATGTGGGTTCGGATTCCTCTCCTGAGGATATGTAGGAAGCCCTTCTTATGGGTCCGATCCCAAAATCAAGTCACCTTCCATCCCCCCTAGATGAAGATAAACTCAAAAGCACCTTATAATGTGTCTCAAGTCAACATCACCTCTGTAACATCAAATATATGCATGATTATGACGATTTTTTAAACCAAGGGTTTCCTGAGGACACACTATTTGGGAATGAACCAAGGAATCATGAACATATAAACACGACTTAAATCTATAAGCGAGTCCCAATACAAGAAAAATCCTCCCCCAGAAGGGTGCGGTGAGACAGACCTCCCATCATCTCGACCAATGGAGTCCTTAAGTGTCATTGGCCAAATTTTCATCCAATGAGTGCCTGAATTTGGAAAGAAGGTCCATGAATCTTGGATACTAAGGCTGTTGGGTGTTCTTGGCTCCACGAATAAACCTTTTAGAGACAATCTGAGGAATTTATATCAAAGAAGAAATGATTTCATGAGTGCTTGAACCCCACACAATCGCCCGTAGGGACCAACAGTTCCTACAGGGTATTTCAACCTTCTTTAAAGGATAATGATGTAGAATGGGTTGAAACAAAGGACTGGTAAATTCGACGAGAACACATCTTTGTAGAAAAAGGGACATGTGATGATCCTCATTGAACCATTTCCGCACTGTCTATAAAAATCACCACCTCAGAGGCAGAACAGTTTGGCATTCACTTCCTTAACAATGATATATTGAACACATATTATAATTTGGAGTGGCTTATAAGAATTTCCAAATGATAATCCATAGGTCCAATGCATTATATAATTTAAAAGGATATATTGTACCTAAGGATCTATTTCCCATTCTTACCAAACCTTATGAAACCCTTCCTTATAAATACTTTAAAAAAATAATTATCTCATATTTGGAATTCTAAATCCTTCCTCGGATTATTAGTATAACTCTTTTTCCTACTTTAATATTCATTAATATGAGCATGAATAAACATTACCTTTTGTTGTTTCTTAAACATATTTTTGGACTATAATTTCCTTTCACCAACTTCATCCCAACAAGTTTAAGTACAATGTATATTTACATGTAATTCTTCATATATCTACATTATAATACTTGAATGGAAACTATTTTTATAGTTAGACTCTACCAATGTTAAATATTGATCCCACATACCTTGAAATTCAAGTAATAAGTACCTCAAAATGGAATCCATTGTTTGAATAGTACTTTTAGAAAGTCCCTAAGTTTGAGGATGGTTGGTGGTGCTCAAATAATGGTCATTATCAAGGTCCTTCTAAAGAATCTTCCAAATTTTCAATGTAAAATCGGGACACAATCATTCAAAATAGAAATAAGCGCACAATTTAGTCTTAAATCTTCCTTAATATATAGAATTTTATGGATCTTAAGAAAAAATGTTTTCTAATTGTGAGCAAATGTTTATATTTCGTTAAGTGATCAATAATAACCTGTATTTCACCATTAAAACTAGGATATTTTTAGAATTTCCTGGAAAAATTTCATAATAATGTCATCCCATTTCTAAATAAGAATAATAAGAGGTTGCATTAATTCTTTAGGACGTTTTCTCTCAACCTTGACCTATTGGAAAACCAAGCATCTTGATACCTAGTCCATAATTTTTCTCTTCATGTTATCCCACCAAAACATTCCCCCTCAAATACCTATATATCTTGTTTTTAATAGGGTGTATAGAGAAATACGATCTATGAGTGTCATATAAAAATTCTATTTTTAGCTCAGGTATATAACGAACACATAATTTCATTCAAAATTTTAGAACACAATCTTAGCTAACTATGTCTTCTAATTTTCCATCATTCTCAATTTTAATTTTCTTCTCAAAATTATCATCATTAAATTGATATATTTTTATCTTCTCAAATAAATATTTTATTCTAAATAATTTGAAAAATGAGTAATGACACTACTTACATCATAATTTCTATCTCTATATATACAAGATCCATGAACATATCATCCTTCTCAATACTTGTTTAGTTTAGAACTCCATGATCCTTATTGATTAAGGAATATGCTACATTATTATCCTTCCATATGCGTTAGTGTATTTATAAATCAGAATCTATGAGTAGATAAATCCATCTAATTTTTCTTATGTTGATATATTTCAATGAAAATGTATATTTTTAGATCTTATGGACTATGTATATCAAAAAAATTTCACCATAAAGATAATGTCTCAATATATTTTAATCAATGATTATAGATTCTAAATCCAGACCATGGATTGGATTTTTTTTCATGATTATTTAACTACCCTGATTCATATTTAATAATTTTTTCATTTTACATAAGGAAACAACCATGTTCCTTTTTCTATGAATTTATATATATCACAACCCATCATTTTCCAGAAGGTTGAGTCAAAATTGTAGCCTTGACCAATATCCTCTTCAATTGTTCAAAACATTCTTCACATTCCATTGAATATAAAATCTTTAACCCTTTTTCAAGTAATCTTTATTAATGGGTTATCCCATCAGGAAATATTTTTGTCAAATCACTGATAGTAAACTCCCAAAAAAATAAAACTATATATCTCAGATATTTTCATTGATATACACCAATATTTGAATTCCTTTTTCTTTATAGGATCCCCTAAAATTCCATCCTTGGAGAAAATATATCCAAGAATATAAATATACTAATTCATGAAATCACACTTACTAAGTTACCTATGTAACACTTTCCTTCTAATAGTCTCAAGAATGATCCACATGTGATTCTCATGGTTCTCATAGATTATAGAATAAACCATGATATCATAAATAAATCCCACAAAAAATTATCAAAATAATCCTTGAACAATCTATTCATTAGGTTCATAAAAATAGATGGTTCATTAGTAAATCCAAATGGAATTAATATAAACTTATATTGACCATACCTCATTCAAAATTTTGTCTTAAAAAATTATTCATTATTTACTTTCAATTGATGATACCTAGAACAAAGGTCAATCTTTGAAAAATATTAATCTTCATTAATTTAATCAATTAATTAAACATTGAGTGGAAATGGATATTTTGTATTTATTATAATGGAATTTACTTTCCAATAATCAATTCACACCCTCATGGATTCATCCTCGTTCTTAATGAAAATAATAGGGGATCCCCTCAGTAAAACACTATGGAGATTAAATCCATTATTACACAACTCCTCTAGTGGGTTCTTTAACTCCAATAAATAAATATTTCCCATTATATAGAGAGTATTTGATATTGGTATTGCATCAAGGATTAAATTAATGGAAAATACAACTTCATGCTCTAGTATATTTATAACTAATTCTTCAAGAAATGCATCAATGTGTTCATGTACAAAAGGTACATCCTTAATTTGAATGTTTCATTCTCCATAAATATTTTTTTCTTCTTACCAACAATATAATTAATATTTTTACTAGGGGTGGATGTAGACATGACTCATATGTTTAATTATTTTCTCTTAAGATAAGGAATTCAACATCTTTAGCACAAATTGTATTTTCCTCCCCCTTTAAAAAATCATTGAATCATATTTTGAAATCAATTCCATAATAAGGATAATATCAAAGTCAACCGTGGGTATAATAATAAGGTTAGAAAATAAATCACGTTATGTATCATGATGGGTACTTCCTTACACATCCATGTTTTAGTGAGACTTCTACTATGGTTTTTTCTGACAAATCCATTCTTAAATTTCAACAGAAATATCTAATTTTCTTGGAAAATGTGAAAGATATAAAAGAGTGAAAGGATACATAATCAAATAATGAATTATATAAGTTTTATGATAGGATTAAATTATTTTCCATCACATCTTTGGGAATATCATCCTTAGTTGTAGTGATTGTATAATCTTGCTATTCTCCCCTTAGCCTCTTCTACAATAGTTCCCTTAATTCTTGGGAATTTTTTCCGAATAATAACCCATTTATTTGTACTTGAATCATTGTAAATAATTGATTCTTATTTCATAACATTTAATTCATGAGATATATTACCCTTATCTTTCCACTTGTCAAAAAATATAATTCCCTACAAGAATTTCAGAGGATGATTATTTCCATAGTTTTCACATGATTAAAATTCCTTCATTATAATCTTCTTCTTTGGCACATTAACATTTTATGGGTACTTAGTCAGCCTCTTATTTTAGTGGTTCCCTTAAACATATGAAATCTAGATAGCTCTTTTTATTTTTTAATTTCCCATAAAAAATATTTCATCATAAGATGAAAATTGTAGAGACCAACGCCGTTTAAAGAAAAGACTTATTCCCTTCAAAGAAATGGCCAATATTGAATTCCAGATTGCATATATAATCTATAGAATAATTGCCAAATCTTGTAAATATATCTTCACGCTATAAAATAAATTCTTCTTTTTTATATTTAAGATAAGAAAAATTCTCAGAAGGGAAATATTTATCAAATATTATTTCTGTAAAATAACTATATTCTGTTTTTCTATTTCTTATTCCCCACATGAATTATGGATCAATGAACATCATTAATCATATTCTCCCATGAGATAATATACTATGATTATAACCTTTTCCTCTTCCTTGCATCCCAAATCCAGAAATATTGATTCAAGGGATATAATATATTGCTCAACTACCAATAGATTAATAGTCCTACTAAATGATTGGGGCATGTTCCACTTGAAAAAATATAACATAGAATAATCTATCTATGTAACAAAAAGTTTTTATATCTAGGAAAGTTTATTTTTAAAACATGATTATTCTTCTTTAATATATCCATGATATGTTTTATTCCAAAACTAGTTGTCTTGTCTTTCTCAGTAGGTAAATCCCAACTTTGTCCATGAGTATTCATACCCTTCTTCTTTATAGGTGTTATTTATAAAAAATTGAATATATGGGATACACTCATAACATTAAGAATTTTAAATCATAATGTATAGTTAGAAACATGGTGTAACAAATAGCATAAATGAAAAATTTATGCCCTTTTAATCATATAATTTGAAACATTGTTTATTTTTAGATATCATCATTTTCAATTCGTTCATAATAGTTTTTAAATAAAACAAGTATTATCCTAAGTATTTCCCCTATGAGTGTCAAACAAGGTGATAAGTATATCCTTTTATCAAACTTATAATAATTATTGGGTCAATCCATCTATTACCTTTTCAATTTTATTACCCCTAGGTGAAACTCTTCAATAACCATTCCCACTTGTAATATCCAGATAGGGTTGTATTTCTAGGAAAAACTATAGAATCACTTCCTCAAAAAAATGTTAGGATGTTCTTTTATTCTTATCCTTAAATTATAACTTAGTTTTATTTTCCCTAATATATTTTCTCCATAATATAGTCCCCTTGGTTTCTAATAAACTTTCCTATGATATCAAATGTAACAACTATGACTCCAGTAACCCAGAGCCGATGTATACTTTATTAAATTTTCATTAGGTACAAGTGATCACACACCAAATCACTGAATAGTTTACTCATCTTGAAGAACTAGGTATATATATCATACCCATTTTACATTGGGAATAAAAAAATATTATTATTGGAAAATATTTGGAATCCTTAAACATGTTTAATGAATTCAACTTTATATCTTGGGTAAAAGAAACAAAATAAGGGTAAAATAAGATTCTTAGTAAAATTTAAATACATTGGAAGAAATCATAAATGAATACAAGATATACAATATATAAAGTTAGATAAGAGAACATGCATTATATTTAATCAATAAATTTTCTCTCAGGATTAGATACGGTGTAATAAATATGGAATGGTAGATAGATGAACATTCATTCCATTTAATTGATAAAGTTAGAATGAAATTCATCAATATATAATATCAACCTAAGAACCTCATGCGTAATAATAAAAAATGAATTATTAATTAATTAAATACATAATTATTGTACTTAATTATCTTATGCATCATGACATCACTACTTTCAAGACCTTTCAAAAAAACAATTTAAAAAAATGGGTAAAACCCATAATGCAAGTTTTCTGATTCACCTCATGAGACAACATATGCATCTTGGAGCTATATTATTTTGGGATAAATCCATAAAATAATTTCCAAATTATTCCTCGTAAATATAATATCCAATTTAAATCGTGAATAATATTTCTAATTATCAAATATCTATATTGAGTAAAGGATATATAATTTTCAATATTTCCATAGTTAATCAAAGAGATTTCAAATTAGAAACCATAAGTAACAAATGAAATATAGTGTAGGAAGTAATCATATCCAAGATACAAATAATATTTATATTTAATTGAATGAGAATATATTATTAATTGTAAATGATAATATTCCTTCAACATGAGTGAAATAATTCCTAAAATAATGGGAGATTGTAAAATAGATTCTTACAATTTCAGTAACTTTTAAATTGTACCCCATGAATGAATAAACATGAATTGAAACATTAAACATAGTGAATAAATAATTATTAATTTTAAATACATCAAAGGGGATTTATATATGTAAAATTAATTTGAATATGTGAATATATTATCAAATATGTCTCAAAGAAATGGAAATTGAGACGAAATCCCTTACTATATTCTTCTTTTTTGTTAAACATTATTTAATATACCTTATAATGGGTTTAATCGTGTTATTAATCTATTATAAAACCATATTCGTATTTATAATATCATATATGATCTTACAACATTTTACCACTAATTTGTAAATAATATTTCATTATTTTCATTATTTCAGGTGTTAATTTCCTTGTTTTGACATGTTTGTTTTCCATGATAGTTCCTATTATTTTTCATTCTTTTTGGATAATAATAAAAATATTTATTTTAATTATATAAATATTATATTTAGTAATTATATATTTTTTATAGAACCATTCCTGAAAATTTTGATATCTAAAATGAATTGCATCGCTTCTTACAGAGACTAAGTCATATATATGCATGAATGATGATAAAATTTATTAATGGGTGAAAGGGTAAGTAATTAAGTGGTATTTTAATTTATAATTATCAGTATAATTTCATACATATATATATATAATATTCATAAAATATATCCTTATTACCTTCCATGTAAACCGTAATTGATAAAAAAATAACATTGCTTTGCGAGGTGGTAGTTTGTCATACAAATGAGCAATGTTATCATATTTTAAACAAAATGTAAATTTATAGGGTATATGTGATACTATAATTCCATAAGTATAATAATATAATAAATATTATATATATATATATATACATTAATTCCATCATTATATACAATATTTATATGTGTTCATGAAAAATGAGTTACATTGGTTCGCGAGGATGTAGTTTGTCGTATACACGGTCGATGATTTAATTTCCCATTTAATGAAGTAGATGATGAATATATATTATGACATAAAACTTATAAAAAAATGTGATATGTTTTATATATGTTTTATTATATTTCAAGTGTTAATACAAAACCGAAGGTTGAAAAAGAAGGAAGAAAACACAAGAGACTTGTTAAGACAATTAACTTATTTAAGAGAAACCTCCTTTGGATATCCCCTTAACAATTATAGAGTAGGTATTTTTTGATGAATATAAGCTATATAATATGAATAAGGATATTTTGGATACATTTTTTCGACAATTTTGCATGCCAAAAGGTCTTTAGATATGTGAAAAACGTGAAGGGAGGGGTCCCTTTTATAATTGAGGAAGAGTGAAATTTTTTGTATATACCAAAAACTACTCCATAATGGGAATTCACTTTCACCCCATGTGCCAAAAAAACTAATAAATAATATATTTAATGTATTATATGGTTGATACACACTTCCACCATGAAAAAACACATGTTTTTTACATGTTATTCTTCAGATCTTAACATTACTTTATTTTACCTTTTTTCACCATGATAACTTGTATCTTTTTTATTTACCTAGGTTTTTTATCCTTTAAAAAAATTAAACTGAGATTTATAAAATATTTTATAACCACGTATTTTAAATATTAAATCGAATTTATTATGTAAAAAATCTATGTTTTTTGTAATTTAATTTTAACATAATAGCATGCAATGAACAAGACTTCCTTGTAACCTTAATAGGTTTAATTAATTATTAATGTCTATTTTGTTAATTATGTAAAAATTTAGGTTGACCTTATTAACTAATATTAAATAGTATTTTCAAAATATAGAATATAATTTATTACATTTATCTCACATAATTATATAAATTTAATTTAATATATAAAAATAATTTTTCAAGAAATAAATTTTTCATGTATAAGATGATATTATATTAAATATATTAATAGTAATCATCATTATATGTATTTAAAAATATATGTATATATAGTTATTTAATCAATAATTTTAATATAAATCATTCATCATTAAATATTACTTTAATTAATTAATATGTATAGACATTATATCTTTTAAAACAAAATCAGCTTCTTGGAAAATAAATTGTTTTCTGAAAAATATTTATGTTTACCTTCAAATGTTTTTATCATTATTTCTATAAAATGTATAGTTTATAATTTTTTAATTGTATATATTATAATACATTATTATATATAAATTTAGTAATAGTTAAATATTATATTTTTAAACTTTCAAATATACTTATTTCTAAGGGGAAACATCAAATTTTCATTCTTGGTTCATTTTGGCCAAGAAAGTTTAAAATTTATATTAATCATAGAAAATTATAATTGTTTATTTCTAAAAATATTTAAATTTGAATCAATTATATTTATATTATAATATATTGTTCACTTATGATAATTGGGTCTTGGGGTTGTGTTTATCACAATAAATTGAATAGTTTTCATTTATTTAAAAGTAAATATTTCATATGGTATCCAGGTGGTATATAATCTGTGAATAGAAATGGGGGTGAAAATATAATTTATTTATCCATGGAGGTAGTATTCTGAATGACATATAAATATTAGTTTCACCTTTCTTGATGAGAAACTATAAAGGTTTTTAATAGTTATTCCTTTAGAAAAATAATTTTTTTAAAAAAATAAAACCAATTTCATTATATATGAATTAAGAAATTATAGTTGAAAATTTTTAAATGAAAGGGAAAGTTGTTAAGAAAAATGAGTACTCATGTTGAGGACATTATTTTTCACTTCTAAGACTCCTTGTAAATTGAGTTCTATGCAAAATTATTATGACCAGATGTTAATGGAAGTTAAATAGGATCTGACTTAAAGGAAAAAGAGTTTATTTTTAATGGGAAACTTAATTATTTCAGTAGTATTAAAGGGGTGAAGAGAGGTACATTTTATAATTTTATATAATTTTATTTTTATAAATATTAAAACACAATCTATAGTTAACACATGTTTTAGATTTATATTGTGTAATGAATCGTCTTTTCATGAAGGTATGCCTTTCTTGTTTTTGGTTTAAATTCCTTTAAATAGACCTTATAATGTTACCCAATGGAGTCACAGATGTTATGATGGGATATAGGGCTTAATCAGATCTCAGAACCGCAGAATTTGGAAAATAAAATGGGCTTCCTAGTTATTAGAAACTATACATCTCATATCACAGAGTATTTATTAAACGTGCGGGGTGAGACAGAGGAGCAGTAGGGGCCCCACAATTTGTATGAAACCGTGCAACCCCAAGAACACACATGAGTAAAAAATTTAGAGATTTGGAAAGTGTTATTTTTTACATTTGTCACACAGTTATGTAAATTGTGTTCCTAAATTGTGTGCGGTATTTTCTTAAGAAGTGGGATTAGCATAGTTTGCACAAGATTTTTCTAAACTGTGTGGCCAACCTATGAAACCCCTATTTTTAGATTAAAAAGTACAAAATAACCTTAATGAAATAATAAACCTAATTTTATCCATCCTCTATTTCATTATATTTTATTTCCTTAGATCCCTCCTCCCATGATCATTTTTATTCTCCCACGTAGGTTCTTCAATTTCTCTATGATCTGATGTTTGAATCAAGTTCTTATGGAAGTGTTGGATATCTAGAGGTATGATCACAAGTCCACATTCTTTCATTATAATTTTATCTGTCAATCTATTTTTCTAATTAGGTTTAATTTATTTTCCCCTGTTTTTAGGGAGTTGTATGATTTCTTCAATTCCTTTAAAACTACTTCAAATTTGAGGTCTCCATCATTTAAGGAGTCATCAATTCCTCAAAGGTAGGTGTTCTCATAGTTTTCCCCTAAATTTATGGTGTTTTAATTTTCATTTTATCATTCTGCTTGTTATCCTTACCCACACATCACCCTAAAATGGTTTTATTGATTCTAAATTGAAGTACACATCTTGTTTAACTCATGAGGATTGTTGTTTGGTAATTTAAAGGATTTTTTATTCTGTTATGGACACCCCTTGTGAGTGCTAACTTTAATTTCCCTTTATAGTTAATTGTTTAAATATATGGAACGCCTCATAAGTGTTCATCTTGGGTTATAATTGAATTTTCCCACTTCTATATCAATTTTGTATGAACCCAATGAACCTATTAAGTGTTTGTACCTACTTAAAATGGAATTAAAAATTTAGGCAACTACCCAATTGATAAAGAAACCTTCTATATTCCTCTTTTAGCCTTATAAATTGAAATTCCAAATTTTAGTGAATTAAATGGATCGATTATATTGAATGGATTACTCATGATATTTTTTTACAAAATTGAATTTAATGATTTAAATGGAAATTAATATAAATGGTGGAAAGACAATGCTAACTTTGACATTTTTTATTAAATGCATTAATTGAATTTTTATGACTTGGTTATTATGGTCTTGGAAAATTTAATTCTTTAGAGGTAATTCAAAATGAATATTATTATAAATATTATTACACCTCTTAAATAGGTTGCGGAATGATGGTATGGGTTTTATTGGGAATGAAGACTCATTCTCCATTATATCAGGTGTTGATCATGAAATTTCATGCCATTGACTCTATTAGTATGGTGGGAATGACACACCACATCCCTTGTTTAGATGTTAGCGTGATGACACATCCACCATCCAGAATGTTATGCATGAAGTCTCTCACTCATTATTAAATGTAGGTAATTTTCCCTTTTGATTGAGCTTGTTCGATTTTTTAGACTGGTTATGGATGTCTGAAATACCCCTAGTCCAGCTAGTGCCTAGTATTCTAGGTATATGCCCACTTATGTATGCACATACATGGTTTATATTGGTGGATGAAATATATAACTAAACTATTTATATTATTAATATATATATATATATATATACTAATCAGACACTCATTTTGGCTGTGATCCAAGGAAAATAGATATTCTAGGTTTCCTTAGGGACCTCAGCTAGCTGGTTATTTATTTCAGTATTATTGAGTATTTTATTTATACTTGAACATTTTTTTCTATGATCACTACTTTGATTAATTCTATAAACCATCAGTGTTGGCTTACTAGGGTTTTATAAAACACCCTACTAAGGATGCCTTTGGTACCTTAGAATATTATATGATTGAAAGTATGGATAAGGAAGAGCTCCTTATTATTAATTCTTGAAATTCATTACCTTTAGATGGAGCACAGGAGCAGAGGACCGAATATACACTCGAGATGCTAGTGGAGAAAAAATTTGTTCCTTTTTTCTTTTATATAGCAAGGTTGTATATTCATGTTAATTCTCCCCTTTTGTATATAATCATTCCATGAATCCATTTATATGACACTGTCTAGTGCATTTTGAGATTACTATTCAATTCCTTGGTTATTTATTCTTCTACTAGTTATTTTTATGTCTTCTTATATTATAATTCCTCTATTGATTGATGATTTTTTTATATTTTGTGCCATTTTTATATGAGGGTATAATATTCCCACTATACTTCCTTTACTCCCTCACTTATAGTTAGCATCCTCTAACATATGGGGAGGTGCAATTAAGGCCATGTGACACACCGACTCGATGCATGGGTTAAGTGGATCCCAGGTCAGGATGTTACAAAGTGGTATGAGATCCTTATTTTTCATTTATATTATATTTTGGTTATTAGAAAGGAAACTTGGAGTCAAAGGAATTTTTAAATGACCCAATTTTTGGATATAGCTAACCCATGTTCTAGGGAAACCCAAGTTATATGGGATGGATAATTACAATCACTGATTATGTCATTTATAATTGATATAATTTCATAATTGGGTGATGTACATGTCTTGTGATGTTATTATATTAGATATGATTAAAATAACATTTCTTCCATGTTTTCCCACTAAAATGAGGGTGTTTTATTTTTTCATGCATCATTCTAGGCACAATAAGACTAATATTCCATATATTTTTCCATTTCACATTTATTTTCACTATGAATTTTCCAATTTCATTTTATTTGTACCTTGATTATTAAATAGAAATATGTTGACATTCCTTATAGGGCTGGGAAACATAATTGATTCTCAAATTATTTTCCTTATCCTAATATTGTTTCCCTATACAGGTTAAATTAAACACTTTTGGAAGTCAGTTATGGCACATTGATCCATGGGCCATTAGTTGTATGTGTTGGATCATGTTATGGTTTGGGTTAAGTGGATGTCATATTTTAGATCATAAATAGTATTTTCCCTTATGGATTGGAAAGGTTGATCCATCAAATTCAATAATTTAATGGTATTTGAATATTTTACTGACAAAAAATAGAAAATTAATATGGATTTAAAGTGAAAATATCCATTTTATACATGTGAAATAGAGACTTAGACCTAAAATTGACCTTAGAAGTGGGTATTGGGGTATCTCTTATGTTCTTATGGACTATTCAGGTATTTTACATTTACCCGGTTCATTATTTAAGAGCAATAAGAGAGGTATGATATGTCTATAGGAAGGTTGTGTACCTATCAAATTTTTCTATCTAAAATATTTTCCAATTTTTTAAATATATTATGACGTGTCTGTATGGAATTATAGTATCATGTCACCATGAAGTCCTCTATTCATGCACTCTGAAGGTGGTGATGACCATGCACCAAAGGTTGTGGATTTTGAGTATCCAATGGTTCCTTCTATAGTTCCACTTATGGAACAAATTTCTACACATGGTATGGGCATTGAAGCCCAGCTCCAAGAGGTTTTTTTATATACGCTAAAGAATATGCAAGGTATTGTTTAACCTACCATGAGTGTGGTAGAGTTAACTCAATATTTCTAGTACCAGTATCCTTCTTAATTTTTGGGGGATGGTGGACCTCATGATATTATTTCTTGCATTGAAGCTATTATTTCTATATTCAAGAATATTGAGACACCTATAGAGTGGAGTTTTAAACTTTTTTTTACAAGATGTTTGATTCTTCCAAGTGTTTAATGGATCTTATTACCTTGGAAGATAATCATTATGATATGGTCTTGGTAGATTTTCAACCTATCTCTTAGGACTATTTCTTTCCATAGACTCTGATGGATGATAGAGCTAGGGAATTCGTGAACCTATTTAAGAGAGGCATGTCTTGTATGGAATACTCTAATCGTTTTATTCAGTTGTATTGGTTGTATCTTACTCGAGAGAGTGACTATCTTATAACTACCATGTGATTCAAGGATGGGATATTATATTCCATCTGGTCAAAATTTAATTTCTTTCAGTTGATGAACATATCATAGATAGTCAACCAAACCCTTATTAAAGCTTGAAATTTGAGGGAAGCTGATGGTGCGAGTTAGGGAATTTTGACTCCTTGATCTATCAGTGTTTCATATTCTTGGAGAAAGAGATGTATTGGGGATACTCATGGAAGTTGTAGTAATCAGTATCTTCATGTTGATAGCTTTCTAATATTTCACAATTGTAGGATGTATGGACATACAATACCTCAATGCTTCTGATATCTAGTGGAATGTAGAGGCTGTGGTAAGATGGTCCACATCAAAAATTTCTCTAGGACCATTAAATTAGTTCCTAGGAATAAGAGATCTACAACTACTTTACATTTAAGAGCAGAGCCAATAGGATCACACTAGGGAGGTACCTGGAATACCAACAACTTCTTAGGTTGAGTTGGTGGTCAAGCCAGAGGCAGTTAGACCCATGATTCTCAGCACCTGTAAAGAGGGATTTCTCATGGTATTCATGCAGTGACCCAAGTCCATGGTATAGGCAAGTTAAAAATAGTCCAACCTATGTTAAAAGAGAATATTTTTGAACCATCTATAGTTTGAGGTACTATTCTAGTATCCTTAACTTTAGTGTATTTCTTATTTCACATAGGCATGTCTCATTCATTTATGTATGAGTATATTATAGAGAGTATTATATTCAAGATTGAAAAATTCTATGGATTTATGATGCTTGATACCCCTATTATATATCTGTTCAGAGGGTGTTCCCAATTATAAGGATTCCCCCTTGAGGTAGGAAATTATATTTTCATATGGAGTCTTTTCATCCTCAACATGATGGGATTTGATGTAATCTTTGGGATGGATTGTTTAGTTCCCCATTAATTCCATATTGAATTATATCATCAGAGGGTGATATTTAAATCACAAGATGGAATTAGGCACATGCATAAAAGAGAATGGGGCGTGAAAGCTATGTGGTCAAGACATGAGCAGCAGAGGCTGGGTAGTGTGATATCTTAGATTTCCAGTTTCCTTGATGACCAGAGGTTATGACCCACTATTTTCCCTCCTATAGTAGATCATTTCTTTAAAGTCTTACTTGGTGAATTATCTATTCTAAATATAATGAAAGAGGTATTGTTCACTATTAATCTAGTTCCAAGAGTAACATCAGTGACCTTACCTCCTTATAGGATAGCACATATAGAGAATCAGGAGTTTTATAAATAGTTATAGGATATGGAGGCTAAAGGATTCATACTCCCCATAACTTATCCATGGAGTTCAATAGTCCATTTTCCCAAGAATTTGGATAGTACCCTTAATCTTTGAGTGTATTGTCATCAATTGAACAATCTCATGATAAATAATCGAAAACCATTTCCTAGAATATATTACTTATTTGATCATATATGAAGAGATAGGATGTTTTCATAGACAGATCTGAGGTTGGGCTATGATATGGGGTGTGTTAGGTCCTCAAACATACCTCAAACAGATTTTAGGGTCATGTATGTTCTTTCGAGTACCCGGGCATGCCATTCAGACTTAGGAATGAATCTATTATATTTATTTATCTTATGATTAAGGTTTCCACCCACATATAGATTCATACGTGGTACTCGTTATTTAAAATACCATAATGTATTCATGCTCAAAACATGACCATTACAACCATATTGATATTGTGTTAAATACACTGATAGATCATCATCTTTATACTAAGCTCAATAAATTCCACTTTTAGATTGACAAATTCCATTTCCTAGGTAACATTATCTGAGATCCATGAGTTTCTGTCAAGCCAAAGAAAGTGATTAATGTAGTTTCTTGGGATCATCCCAAGAATGTAATGTACATTCAGATATTCTTAGGGATAGATGGGTATTAAAGATGATTCGTCTAGGATTATTCACACCTTGAAACTCTACTTATGGTCTAGATAAAAAAGGGTGTGAAATTCATTTGGTCATAAGATTGTGACGCATCCTTTTTGGAGTTGTAGTGGAATTTGACTTCGGCTTCGATACTGATTCTACCAGAGAAAGTCATGAGATATACAGTTTGTAGTGAAAAATTAGTTATCAGGTTTGGATTTTTTCTAATGCAAGATGATAGAGTCATCATGTATGGGTCTTATCAGTTGAAGCCTCACGAGTGGACTTACCTGACGTGTGACCTCGAACTAGCTATTGTAGTTCATTCAATACATTGTTGGATAAAATATCTAATTAGAGATTTTTTTGGTATTGAATGTTCTCAAAAGCCTCATGTACATCTTTACAATTTGGTATCTGAATCTCATGCAGCATAGGTGTGTCAAGTACCTACAGTCATTTAATTTTGAGCTTTCCTACTCACCTTGTAAAGGAAATGTGGTAGTTGATGGTCTGAGTCGGAAGACTCGGGATCATGAAGATTATGTGGCTAGTGTAGAATAGTTTCTCATGGGGTTATTCTCACATATTCACATTGAGGTTCAAGAGGATCATGGTTAGACTATCCTTATAGCCTTAGAAGTGACTTCTACTCTTCATGAATAGGTAATAATGAGAAAAATATATGATCTAAAAGGAATTTTACTAAGGGAATGTGTCACTAATGATGATACATCTTCAAGTTGAACCATTGATGAGGATGAAACATTACTATTCCATTGGCGTGTATGGGTCCCAGTACACATTAGAGAGGATATGGTGAGGGAATTTCATGCCTCATAAAGGGAAATTAGTCATGTTGTCACCAAGATGTATAACAAATGTATGGAACTAGTATTTGTGGTCTTGTATGAAATAGAACAATACCATCATCATCACACGATGTTCCATCTATCCATAGGTGAATGAAGAACACCAACATTTTCAAGACTTTTACAGCCATTGTCCATTATGAAGTGGAAATGGGATGATGTTTTGATGGATTCTATGAATTGATTAACCAGATCACCTCATGGAAATGATATATTTTTCATTATCTTTGATCATTTTCTGGAGGTTTCTCACTTCTTACCTATGTGAAAGACCTTCTCAGTAGACGATTTAAGGATGATGTATGTTAGGGAGGTTGTACATCTTCATGGAGCTTCGTGGAATATCATTTCTAATAGAGATGATCACTTTACATCATGGTTCTGGTCTGGGTTTTAGAAGTCCCTAGGTGTACAAGAGCTTCTAATCATATCTTATAACCCACAAACTAATGGACTTATATAGCATATGATTCAGGTTCTATAGGATATGCTATGTGCATGTGTACTTGATTTTGGTGGTTCCTGGGAGAAACACATTCCCCATTGTTGTGTTTTCTTATACTAATAGATTTTTTGGAGACCATCAATTTGGATCTTTATTAACCCTTATATGGAAGGAATTTTTGATCAAATCTATACTGGTTAGATGTAAGAGAAGGGACTATGCTTGGACCATGTCTCATTCAAGAGACTAATGAGGAGGTCCAGGTAATCAGAAAGTACATGATGACAGGATAGACTAGACAGAATTCTTATGCCAACTGAAATTGGAAACCTATATAGTTTGATGTTAGAGATTGGGTTTTCTTTATAGTATTTACTAGTTTGGGCCATCATTGTATTCGGATATAGGGTAATCTCTCACCCATGTATTTTGGACCCTTCAAGGTTATAAAGATAATCAGACCAGTAGAATACCAAATATCACTTCTTCAGAGATACCAGTCTATGTATGATGTATTTAAAAAATCTGAGATTCAACAATATTATCTAGAACTTTCCATATATTTTATCCTAATTAGGTTTATTTGTATGTGGATTCTTTCTTCAAGAAGTATCTTGTTTTTATTATGGACTAAAGCATGAAGACACTCAGAGGTAGGTCAAGTCCTTTTGTAGGGGTTGTATTCTATAATGGCTAGGTACATGATGAGAACTAGGATCAAGAAGCTAATATATGAGCTCAGTGTCCATATATATTTTTCCGTGATACCTCTTAACCCTTATAAGACCAACTCGTTGATGAGTTAAATTAAGGATGTTCAGTTATAATGATCCATTTTTTACTATGGTATGACTCATTTGTATTCTATTAAAGTTCCTTTAAACAACCCTTACAATATTAATCAATGGAGTCCTAGAGGTAATGAGGTTGTTTTAAGATTATTTAGAGCCAAGAACCCCGAAATTTGGAAAATAAATTGGGATTCATGGTTAGTAGAAACCATGTATCACAACCCACACAGTCTCTTCTAATCGTGCGAGGTGAGACATAGGAGAAGTAGGGGACACATGGTTTTTTCTGAAATTGTGTGACCCCAAGGGAATGACCCTATGAAAACTATAGGGTTTTTGTATGTTGTATTTAACACATATCATACATGGTTAGGTAAATTATGTTCTTAAACCATTATAAGTCTTTCCTTATGTAGTGGGCTCAACACGGTTTGTGCATGGTTTTTCCAAACCATTTGGCCTAACCATGCACCCCCTATTTAGAGGGTGAAAAGTATAAAATATCTTTAATGAAATAATAAAACTAATATTATTATTCTTCCTTTTAATTCTAGTATATTTTCATGGATCCCCCCCCCCCATGTTCACCTTTCTTCCCCCTCCTCGGATCTTTGATTTCTCTCTGATCTGGACTCTAAATACAGTTCTAAAGGAAGTGTTGGATGGATAGGGGTATTCTCTTTAGTCCTATTCCTCTAATTCTAATTGTATCTTTCCATTTTATGTGCTATATAGTTGAAATATTTATCCCCCTAATTTCAAGGAATTGAACAATTTCTTTGATTTTTCTCAACTTACTTGGAATGTGAGGCCACCATTATATGAGGAGTCTTCAATATCCCTAAGGCAAGTGTCCTCATCATTTTCCCAAATTTTTTGTTTTCTCATAGTCAAGTTGTTGTTCTACATGTAGGACTTACTATTTGTGGACCTGAAATGATTTTTGTAATTTAAAATTTATGTACACAACCTTTATACCCCCCCCCCCAAGATCATTATTTTGTAATTTAGAGGATATTTACCTTTGTTATGGACACCTCTTAGGTGTTCCATCTCGAATTTACATTTATAGTTAATTGTTTTATTTTATGGAATGCCTCATATGCATTAATATTTGGTTGTAATTGAATTTTACCACTCCTATATAAATTTTTAATAAACCCAAGTTACCTTTTAAGTGCTTGGACCTAATTAAATTGGAATTACCCATGTAGGAAATTTTCAAATTGATAATGTCATGTTCTAAGTGCCTCTTCGAGCCTTATAAATTTAAATTCTATGTTTTAATGAATAAATGGATGGATTATATTGAATATATTATTCATGATGGTTTTATTTTCCTTAAATTAATTTAATTATTTAAATAGAAGGAAATATATAGGGTGTCAAGGCCACCCTAACTTTTACATGTTCTATTAAATTCTATAATTGAATTTTTATGCCTTGTTTATAATGGGATTGGTGAATGTAATTCTTGATAGGAAATTCCTCATGAATATTATTGAAAAATTATTATTCCTATAATATAGGAAGTCAAATGATGTTAAGGGTTCTATTGTTCATGAAAATTCATGACCCCTTACATCGGTTGTGGATCATGACTTCTCACACCATTGACTCTATTAGGAAGGTGGGTATAATGCACTATGTCCCTTTCTTCAGATGTTGGAATTACGATACATACACAATCTCATGTTTTGATCATGAATTCACTGACTCATTATGAAATGTAGGGAATGTATAATCTTTCTTGAGTTTATAGGCTTGTTTATACTTTTTATATATGTTTTTATTTTGACCCAATCTATCCAGCACATAGTATTATGGGTATATTTATACTTATGTCTATGAGTAATTGGTTTGTATAGGTAGATAAAATGTATAACTAAACTATATATATTATTAGTATATATATAAACTCATCAGACGCTCGGTTTAGCTATGATCTGATGCATGTAGAGCTATGGGGTTCCCTTGATAGTCCTGGGAAGGCTAGTTATTTATTTTAGTATTGTTGATTATTTCATTTATACCTTCACAATGTTTATCTATATCAACTTATTTGATTAATTATAGACATCATTGGTGGTGGACTATAGGGATTTTATCTTACACCCTACATGGGATGACTTTAGTAACTAGGAATATTATATAACTGCATGTATGTATAAAGGCAAGAGCCTTCCTACAGATTCTTGACATGATTTACCTTTAGATGAAGCATTGGAGTAGAAGACCAAGCATAAATTTGAGATTCTAGTGAAGGAGACTTTTGTTCTTTTTTTAGTTTTTGAATATTATGATTTTATATTCATTTTCTATATTCCCCCTTTTTACATCAGTGTTCCATGCATCCATGTATATGGCTCTGTGTAGCAGCTTTTGAGATTATTATTGAGTGGCTCAGTTATTTATTATTCCACTAATTATTTATTATGTATAATTATATTATAATTCAACTGTTGATTTATGATTTTTGTATCCTCTATAACACTCTAACATAAAGTTATATTCTCTCCACTGTATCACCTTTACATCTTCACTTCTAATCAACATCCTCTGGCGTATAGGGATGTGTGCTTGAGGTCAGGTGACCCACTGGCTCAGGGAATGGGTTATGTGGATCGTAGGTTGGGAAATTACAATTGGATCTAGAAATGGAAAATAATGGAGGGTATTATATATGGTAAATAATATTTCATTTATTCATTTACACTCATTCTTTTAACCAATTTTTAAGTCATTTACTCTTAGAATTTTAATTTTTACCTTTTTATTTTACTATTGTAATTAATTTTTATCTAAGTAATTTACTTTTAATGAATATATAAAATAAAATTCATTAAATAATTTTTCTTACTAATTGAAAATATGAAATCCATTTTATTATCTGAAAATTATTTTTAATAAAAATTAATATTAACATTAGATCAAGAAATGTCTAAAACCTCATTTTTAGAAAAAAAAAATATATTTTTTATCTTAAAATTTATGTGTAGGATAAAAAAATCAATTTATCTGATTTTAATGATTTAAATTGTTTCATTATAAATCATATAAATATTTTGGGCCCATAATAGTAATCCAAAACTAAATATTACCAAAATTAATATTTTATTGAAAAATGGACAAAAAATGATTATTTTCTAATAAAATGTTACTTATGTTGTTAAATATAGGATTTCAAATTTCATAATAGTATTTATAAATTTATAGTTTTAATCCTTAATAAATATCTTTGCAAGATATTTTTTATAAGTTTTTAAGTTACACTTACATCTTTATATAGTCATAAATAGTGATATTTGAATAAAAATCGCATTTCTCACTATCCACCTAAAAGTCAATTATTTTGAAAGAAATAAAAAAAATCATAGTAATATAATTTTGAAACTGTAAATTTAAAAATAATATTATATTTATTTAATTAAATTTTTCAAAATTATGAATCTTATTTTCAAACGAAAGTGAAAAATATAAAGAAATTGATTTTATTAAAAAACTATAATTTTTGAACATTAAGTGTTTTGATATTATTCCATACTAATTTCTAAATAAATTAATTTTAATATATTAGTTCATGGATTTTAATGTCATTTATTATGATAATAACCATTTTAAATTGGTCTATTTGATTTACTAAAATATTAAAAAGTTATTTGAGAAAGGTCAATCCTTTTTTGAATATTAAATCATATTATTTATTTATCCTATAAATTTAATGAATTTTAATTTATTAAAATATTTTTAATTACTAGAAGAAATATTTATCTTATAATTTTTTAATAATGTTCTTATCATGTGTCATGGATTATTTTATTTCATTACAAGAAGAAAACTATTTAAAAAAAGTATTTATTTAATGAAAATATATTTTAAAATCTTGAGGTGTAACACTTTACCCCACCCCCTTAATTAAATTTCTCCCTAGATATTTTAATTATCATATAATAATTAAAATATAAGAGGTTATTTAATATATATACATGATTGAAGATAATATTTTGAGAGATATATCAACCTTCAAAGCTTAGGACACATATCTTTTCCCCTATAATAGTTCTTCCATATCATTGTGTTTTCTTTAAAACTTTGAGCCAACATTATATCATTATTCACTATTAAGACCCATATTATATAGTTTACTTACAAGGTTGTTCATAACAATCCTTGATTTGATATACAACCATATATTGATAATAAATGTGATCTTCTAATTATAATTTTTTCCCTCTTATTAGAGAGAACCAATAAAATAAAATTCATCTATATAAAGGATAATAAAATTATCAAAATTCACACTCTTATAAACTCCAATTTGAAACAAAATAATGATACAAATAGAATTTCTATTTGATACTCAAATTATCTGGGTGGTGATTTAATGCTCTTGAAAATTCTTCAAGATATACTAGGGTTGCTGGTATCAAAAAACAATAACGCATTCACAACTTTTAGTGGAGGATAATTGTGCCTTAATTATAATGATCCACACCAGTGGTAGTGATAGTATATTATTTACATTGTTCCCTTGGATAAAAATAATTCTAAGGGCCATTCCCCTCATTATCCCATGGTCTCACCTATCATTTCATATAATTCCAAAAACTCAGTAAAATTGAAGCATTAGGTTTTGGGTGGAATTTGTGATGGTTAATTTTCTATCTCTGTGATGTTAATTATTGGTTTTCATTCCTATATTAAGTTTGTTCAAGATGGATACCACTACCCCACTTGAAACATCTTCTAATTCCTTTTCAAAAATTATTGGGTGATTTTTACCACATTCATCCAATTTAGATAATTAGACATTCCTTCCACCATGATATTTATCCTTTGGGTTTCAATAATATCCCATTTTCCTTTTCTTATCTTTAAAATAATAATAGTATCCATATTTTATCTCCACCATAATCATACATTGAAAAAACAATCATAGCTACAAAAATCTCGATTAGTTATTTTATTTTGATGACCTAGATTTGTGATAATAAAAATTAATTTGATCCTACTCTTAGGTATACCTTGAGAATATCATGAATTTTTATTCATAGGTGTTGATGGATTCATCCTCTTATTTCAAATATAAATATTCTTTCTCAATTTTTGAGTGAAGATTTTAGGGAAAGTATTTTTTGAAAATTGTTTTCTTGAATTCCCCATATTCTATAGTGTTAACTCCCTAATTTTATATTTTATTAATAATGAGATTCCACCATGGGTTATCATCCTCATCCACACAATAAATAAATTTAACAACCTTCTTATGCTCCCAAAACTGTAGGAAAAATATATATTTTCCATCACATTGATCAATTTCTCAGCAAGAAGTATATGGATAGAGCCACTAATGGTGGGTAAGTGTTTGTGAAAAAAATATATATGATAAAGATGCTACATCATTTGTGAGTTTGAGGGATGAACATGGTCCTTGTTATAAGTCATATCTTGGGAGGCTTGTGTGAGAATGCAAAAAACCATGTAATGAACCAACCTGGGTTGACCTAACATGTAACCTAATTAATCTCACTATAAGACCCAAAATGCATTCTTTCTTTCCACTGGCTGGTGAAAAGAACCATCATATCATCACAAAAATCATGGACAAGATTTCACCCTAAAATCAAAACATAACATATATATATTGTATAATAAGATAAGATAAGCAATTAGAGTACAATATGGAAGAATAGTTACAGAACCATGAGACATAACAACAAAAAACCAAAAGTGAAATTGTGAAAAACAAGAAAGTTTCAAATCTAGACGTCCATCACCACTATCCCAAACCACCCTGAAGAAACATTAAAAAAGATAAGTCTTCAAGATATATGAAACCCTTTCCATTACTTTTATCCTTAAAAATGAGTATATATATGCCCAATGGAATATGATGGGTGCGAGGTAAATGCCTGGTAATATTCCACCATAAATCTATACAATGTTCAACACCATTTATCAATTACATAAATCTATAAAAAAAATCTTCATAAAGTATTTCATTTGAAATAAATTTTCATTAACCATCCTTTGGTTTCCATTAAATCATTGCAAAATCAAATAATCCATGAATAATATAGAAGTTTGTGAAAGATAATAAAAGGTAAATAATCAAATCATCCTTGATATCTACATGTGAGAATCATATCATGAAAATTAACCATTATAAATAAAACCAAACAAAAATGGGATCTAGGATATGGGAATATGTAACTTGGACATGCACGGAACACTATTCAAGAATAAATTGATTCCTAAGGATACCAATTATTACCAAATTATGTTAATATCAAGCTAGAATATTTTCTACCAAAGAACAATTAACACCTACGCATAATATCTATTAGATCCTCACTAACTAGAGCTATGAATATGTTCTTATCCTGACACACCCAAGGTTCCCATGTGAAATTTTTTCAAAAATAATAATTAAATAATTCTCAAAATTTAATAAATCAATTCCAAAGGCATCGAATTATCACATGCATACTTAAAAATATTTACAGTCAATCCCAATTTTTAGTAATTTCATTGAACACATGAAGTTCATAAAATAATTATTAAAGTAAAACCTATTTAGAACCATATTTGAGCCCTCCATTAATGAATTACCCCAATTTATACATCATATATATCAAATAAGTAATATCCACATTCCAAACCAAATGATAATACAATCAAAACAATGTATGTAATGAGGAAGAACTATTTCACTAAGACACCTACCTCCCCAATGGAGTAAAATTAGTCATCATAAAAAATATTGATATGAGAAGAATAGATAAATTCATATTATGTTTAAATCCATAAGAAATGTTTTCAATTACCCATCACAAAATCTATATTCATCTATAAATTCCCTTAAGATATTGAACACTTAATGTTGAAGAGTGGTATAAGGAGTGTGTATTAAGAGAAAGAGAAAACAGGTGGGAATCAGAACATACCTTAGAGAGATCCACCATAACTAAAGGAGAACCACCATTGGACTAAATGAAAAACATACAAAATTTATTCTAGAATTTAATAGATTAAAAATAATAGTAAGAGGAGGATGGATAATAGACTAATATAGGGGGAAATTATTTTAAAAATAATTAAATAACCCCCTTAATGATCTCACACAACTTCATTAGGAGGCATAAATCCCCTTGTATGATCAACGGTTTAAGAAGTCATTTCCAATTATGAAGCAACCATCTCCAGAGAATGATTTTTCCCACCATGGTGTGGTTTTATTGATCACACCAAGATCTATATGCCTATCAAAGTGACCCTCCACAATATGGTGTAAAAACCAAGGTTTTTTTTGACCCTCCATAAGATGGTGGTGGCTATTTTTGTCATAGTTAATTGGGAGACACACAGTATCTCATTCCCAAGAAGACACCCTTCCATGGGAAGGCCAATTCTACTCATTTAACACAGCTATATTTTAGGATTAACATGGCCTAGACCATGACATGGTCTAGCCTGTTTTCTATAGATAAGTTTTAAAACCCCTCTTTAAGACACCATGCTGCTCTAAAACATCTCAAAAATGAATTTCACCACAGGAGAAGAAAGAAAATTACAAAAAAAATCATATATGTGACCTTGATGGTATGATTATTCTCTACATAATTCCAATTTTTATCCATAGAAATAAACCATGGCTCCGAACTCACTAATTGATAAGGTTAGTAATTCATTATTAGTGCTTCAATCTCCCATGTCTTGTGCCTATCTCTTCTGAAGTACCATAGCACAAAGAACAATGGAATTGTTTTACTACAAGGTAATTTATTTTGACAATCCATAATTATATCAGAATTCTAAACAATAGAGGTTCCAGGCTCAATATAAACATCATCCCATTATATAACATCAAAAGGATCTGATTGATACCTCCATAGTTGGGAAACATGAAATAGGTCATGAATTGATGTCAATCCAACTGATATGTCTAACCAATAATCCACCTTTCTAAGATGTTTGATTATTTAAAAAGTGAAAATATACCAAAGTTATATATTACCCTATCATTCCAAATGAAAATTTCCTTAATGAGAAGAGACCTTAAAAAACATGATCACCAAATTAAACCATCAAGGGATGACAAATATTTTCTACAATGTATTCTAGATGACTCTAAGCTATCATTAACCTCTTCTAGATAAACTATACATTTTTATTGTCTTAGAAATAAGACTCGGTCCAACCAATGACCACTCTACCAACTCTGAAAAACACAAAATAGATTAACATAGACACCCTACAATTCAAAAAGGTTCTATTTTAATTAAAACTTGATTACTATTCTGATAAGAAAATTAAAAAGCGTAACTGTTTTTTGCATGAAGCACCAAAATCAAGTAGAGAATCCTAAATCATATATTCATGAATTGGATTGTATCACTGAGTCTGTCAATCATTTTAGTGGGGATATATTGTCTTTAATGTTAATTGTGTTCCTATATCCTCTTATAAA
This sequence comes from Viscum album, assembly GCA_963277665.1. NCBI lineage: Eukaryota > Viridiplantae > Streptophyta > Magnoliopsida > Santalales > Viscaceae > Viscum > Viscum album. The sequence goes on from OY728158.1 coordinate 467,485,180, forward strand.
CATATCCAAAAATACGATTTAACTCATAGAACTCTCAACGAAATAATTAAATTATGTACTCTATGGATTTTCATGATCTCTCAGACATATAGGTTCCCAATACCTCCCACCTTCATTTTCTCCTTATTATGAATGAAATGAGTATATTTTTTAATTTGATCTATGACCTCCCAAATCATATATTTCCCACTATGAGTAAGAGGTATGCGGAATATTAAATCCATGGATATCTATTACAACTTCCATACTAGAATGGTTAAAGGATAAAACAATATAATAGGTGTCAGGAGCAATGCCTTAGTCTTCTGAAAGGTAATACATCATTATATGAAGTCTAAAATAAACCACCTCATCCCCAGACACCAATAGATGTGTTAAATCGTGATATATCTTGGTAGAACAAGGTTATAACATCCAACTAGACTACTGTTAATTTTATATCATCTACTTTATTAGATTAATCAAAATGAACAATAAACTATAGGAACATAAGACACCATAAAAAGACCAAGACAAGTCACCTGAAGTCTCTACACTATAAAGGATTTCACCAAAATAGTAATAACTAGTCTAAGTTTATTTTTCAATATGAATAGAACCATAAAATGAGGAATCAACATTCCTAAAATATAAGAATGTTGGAACCATGTAAGTTATGTGCATGAATTGGAGTGTGGTTTGTGTTTGTTGTAAATCCTCAGTAGAAGTTCAGAACGTGTACCAACAAAGTGATCATACAGTTCAAGCAGACAATAGTTTTGAAGATGGCGTTGTTTCCCAGTGTTTGCCAAATTTTTGGGCCTCAAAACATGAAATATGGATAAATGTTTTCTTGGAAAAGATACTTGCATGTCGAGGCCTTGGAGGCTTGTAAACTTGCACGCCTCATGTTTTTCAGAATTAGAACATGAAAATATAGCAAAGGAAAGAGGGTCGCGCAAGTATTGGTTTGGTCGCACAAGTGACTTGCACGCCATGAAAGGACTTGAGCGCCGGTACCTTAGAGGATTGGAAAGTTGCGCACCGTTTGACCATCATGATTTGATCATAAAAATATGGAAAAGTAAATAGGGGCGCCCAAGATTGGAAGTTGGTCGCGCAAGTGTCTAGGAGGACAGAAGGGTTGCGCGCCGAGACTTGCGCGCCGAGGGAAGACTTGCGCGCCGCTGCGCCGGGTATCCAAATGCCTATAAATAGAGGAATACCCCTCCTCATTCAACATGAACTTTGGAATTGAATAAATTCAGAGCTCCTGTCGCGCATGTGTTGAAGTCACGCAAGTGTTGGTGGGTCACATAAGGTGGAGCAGCGTGGTAGTTGTTTGCTGCCCGTCTAGTAGTCGTGCAAGTGATTTGGTGATACTTGCGCGCCATAATTGAAGTTGTGCGATAGGTTTCCATTAGGATTCAAAATCGACTTCAGTTGAAAAGAAGTTGAGTAGCGAAAGTTTGGTTTTAAAGAAGACTGAATCGCACAAGTGTTGAAGGTGGACTTGTGCGACAGTTATAACTTACACTCTGTCCTTGAAACTTGCGCGTCGTCCTTGAAAGTTGTGCGTCGCCTTGGAGTTGGGTGCCAAGTGATGTTGAGGCTTGCCGGTTGTCTTGGTGCTGCACGAAAGTTGTATATCAGTTCACGGGTGATAGTTGGACTTCAACTGAGAATCCACATAATGCATAGGATGAATTCATTAAGCAATGATGAAGAGACTTTCACGTCTATAAACTGTGTGGGACTTCACCAACGGCAGTGAGCCAGGGGGAGTCAATGAGAGTGACCTGAGGGACACAGTGATCTATCCCTGAACAATTATAAAGGCAGGGATCCTGGGACAGAGTGACTGTGCTCGAACCTTTGTAATTCACAACTAGTGATGAATAGTGTAATTTGGTACGCCCGACAACTGGTCGGCGTATGCTCCTTGGATGTAGCCCTTAGCGGTGAACCAAGTAAAATTTGTTGTGTCATCTCTTTTCATGTGAATGTTTCATTACAGATCATATTCTTCATACAGGTTTAACTAGTTCCTACCAACGTGGGAATAAGATCCTCAGTTTAAAAGGAAAAATTTTTCACCTTGATTCACCCCTCCCCTCTCAGGGTGCCTCAGGGTCCTAAAAATAACACCTTACCATAAGTTTCTTTCACATCCAAGTGCCCCATAGCAATCAACAACAAAATACTATTATTTCGCTAATTACTTCAAGTATTCTGTCAGTGAAAGTTTAGTCAACATAATAGATACCACGTTATGTTTTCCATATGTGTATCAAATATCATATACAAAATAGTAAATATAATCAAACTATGTTATTTTTCCTAGATTTATATCCCTCTAGGTAAAAATATATTTCAACCACTTATCATCTAAATACATAGTAAACTAATATCCAAAGAGGTAGTTGTGTTATGTATTTTGAGCATGAATCACCTTATGAAACTCGATATCATTAAAAGGGAGATTTTTTTCAAGATAATGAAATTAGAGAGAACCATAAGCTACTACATTCTTAATTTTCATAAGAACACATACTAATCCAATGCAAGATGAATTAAAAAAATATCAAAACCCAAACTCGGTTCTGGACGAATCAAAAACTGGATTTGAGGTAAACTCTACCTTCAATTCCTCAAATGATCATTGGAACTTATCAATCAATTCAAACATAATAACCTTACAGTTTAACTCTGTCATATGAGATGAAATCTTGGATAAATCCCAAAAAAAGTTTCTATAATAACCATCAAAACCTAAGAGTCTATGAATCTCAAACACATTCATGGATCGTTCTAAAGTAATAATCACCAGAATACTTTTATGATATTTTGATATTCATATTAAAAATATAATAGGGTCAAGAAATGTCACAAATTGTATTTAAAACAAATATTTAAAATATTTTTATATATGATATTGTCATTCAATGTTATTATAGAAATATCTAAATGATTTGTGTGTTCTTAATTCAACTAGGATGTCACCAAAATATCATCCACAAAAAAACCAAAAAAATAATCTAAGTAACAATGAATGATATGATTCAGTGAGTCTATAGAAACTTCATGAGTGTTATTAAGAACGAATTGAATAACTAAATACTCCTCATTTCAATACATGATCCTGAATTATTTCTTAGGAACGTGATCCTTTGGGAATCTTACCTAATGGTATCCTGATCACAAGTCAATCTTAGAAAATGATCAGGATACCCTATGTTGGTCAAATAGATCTTAAATAAAAAAAGTATATTAATTATTAATATTCACACAATTAAGGTTTTTTCTAATAAACACAATTCTAGAGTATTATGTATGTATTCATTATGTATAGAACTGATTAATCCTAAGGCGACACAATCAGGAAAAAAATCATTTTCCCTCATAATCCCCAAGATGAACGATAATTTCATTTAAATCACTGGGTTCTATATGATATGATGGTAAGGAGTTGGGAATAATCAATGGGATAATATTAATACTAATAATACCCCATATATATGGTGGTAACTTAGAAAAATAATTATGAAATTCCTTAGGAAACTCATCCAATATTGAAGGAAGAATTCCACTTAAACTCAATTCAATGGTTTCAAGAAACATCTTTGACAATTGGCATGAGATCATTTCAAAAAATGAACATGATGGTGATAAAATATAATATATAAAATAATTCATCCAATCTGTACCAGTTAAAAATTCAAATATATCATGACCATGAATTAGGAAATTTCACATGAGCTCATGGTTAGTGATCATAACCTAGTACGCGGATCATGTAAACCCCTTCTCTTTCCTCCATCCCAAGATAGTGTAATGATCCATCATGAATGAAATAATATTTGAGAATAATAAAATAACATAAATCAACTTAGCGGATATGAAATAATAGATTCACAATTATCCAAAAACCATGGACTATAGAGGATTAAATAAACATTGTACTTATCAAACTAAATGGCCTCTCTTTAGATTCCTTTGCTGCATACTCCACTATATAAAGATGTTTGGTCTCACACCATTTTTATATTTTCTTTCCTAATGAGTATCCACCTTTGGATGAGAATGATATCCCCCATACTTCACTGCATCTAAAAATTCCTAGGATACTTTGTTAAGGGTCAATCCAATATACTTCTCTAAGACAATTTTCCACAAAAATGATTAATGAGGATGAAATATCTACGATGATAAAGAAACCTGGGTTCTACAGAACAATCAAGATTTGTATTTTTATGTCTTCCACACTTGATGAAAAACACCAGGTGTTATCCTAAAGAAACCCCAATAATTGATACTAATGTAAACTAATAACCCTTACCATGCTTCCTTTTCTATAAAAATGACACACCAGGGATACATATTTTTGTAATATAAGATTTTTTGAGACCTATATTTCCATCTATGTATGCCTTAGTGATATCATCATTAACAAATACATCAAAAAAGATCAACAAACATATGGGAATAATACTTAATTGAATTTCATGATTTATACCCATCTCAAACTACCAATCCTTAAAGTATTCATTATTGATATATTATAAATAAAGAATAACTAACTTATAAAATGATTATCATCCCCCTTCAGTAAACGGTCTTCTTAATATAAAGGTGAAAACTCTTGATCATTTACCACTCACAACATTTTAGGATAGAGATTCATATTTAATGACATTTTGAAAGTGGTACAAGTGATTTCCTCATGTTATTCATCATTCATGATGTAAAAACATCATTTCATTTCACGTACTTCATAAATATAAGTGAGAAATCCCACCTTAGAGTTTTATAGGTTATTCAAAAAATTTAAAATAGATTTTATTCTCTCAATACATTCCTTGGGTTATTGGGTTCATTTATCACTATAAACACCAAAGTTAATTCCTCATCAATTTATGGTTTCTACCACTCACTTTACCGAGGGATTAGAAAGTCAATTTTACTATTTCCACTGTTATTTTTGAATTGATGGTTTTCATATGGTAAATTCCCTATAGGTACTTCTTAAGACTCTAATTCATGTAGACCCTTTAATAATGTATAATCTATTAAACATATGATATGACCTCTAATTATCATAGGAATACATATTTAAAGAAACTTATTACCTTCAAGAATTTAATCCCTTAAAAAGTATTTTAGAAAATATTAGGAACTAATAAATAATATATAAAAGTTTCATAAAATAAACCTGAATCAAGCCTAAAATATTCATGAAAAATTACTAACCCAAATGTTAACTCACCATCAGTTATGAGAGTGAGATGTCCAAGAATCCATTTACACATACCACTTGAATTATGATTATCCTAACTCATGCATACCAACCAGCCTAGAAACAATTTTTTCCTCCAATACTATTTTTCAATGAACCAACCCGAGTCGACCTCACATGTCACCCAATATGGGTCTCTCCAAGGTTTAAAGAACATTCTTGTTTTCCATGAGCAAGAAAACAGAAATTTTGTATCATCACACAAAACCATGGGAAATATTTCACCCTAAAATCAAAACCCAAGAAGTATCATTTATAAAAAAGAAATAGATAAAAAACCATAGTACATCATTTATGTATACGTACACAACCATGAGTTATAAATAAGAATATATAAAAACTAATATGAGAAACTAAACAAAACCAAGTCCCCATCTTACTCTCCATCACCACCATCCAAAACCATCTTTAAGTGAAATTAACCAAGAGATGTCAAAAATATACATGACACACGTCCCATTACTTGTATCCTGAGAATCCATGTATTCATATGTCCAATAGAATATACATTGTGTGAGTAAAATTACTATTATAATTCCCCCATGAAATAATATAATATCTACCACCAAGAAAAAATTATTTCAATCATTAAAATAATATTTCATAAATAATTTCATTTGAAACATTTTTAATAAAATATCAATTAATTCCTATAAAACATATGATATTAAAATAAACCAAGAATATTATAGAAGTTTATGAAATAAAAACCAAGTTAAATAATCAAAAAAAAATTATATTAATTATTAATCATCATGTCTTAAAAATTCACCATCATGAATAAAACTAAATAGAAATGGGCTCTAGCCTATGTTAAAATGTAACTTAGACATGTAGGGAATAATAAGATATCATAATGTTATTCTTAATGATAATGATCATACAACATCTTGTTAGAATTAGGCCAATACATTTTCTGCAACAACATTATGAGACCTATGCATAATCTCTAGTAGTAACTCACCAACTAGATACATGTAGATAACTATAACCTAATGCACCCATTGTTCCCTTGTGATATATTTTTCAAAAACATTTAAGTTTAAAATGATCAAATTTTAATAAAAATATTCATAATAAAAAAATACTACTTCAATGGTTGAAATTACATTGATTAAAACCCATATTTAAGACATGTCATAAAAAAATAATGTGTGTAGTAATATTTATTAAGAAATAACCCATTAAAACCATTTTCACATACACTCAAAGATTAATTTACCCAAATTAACCCTCATAGATATTAAAAAAATCATTTTAATAAGACAAAGGAAAGTAAAAAATAATAATAATAATGTATTCCCTGAGTAAGGTTATATTTTATAGAGACATACCTTGCCAACAGAGGGGACATAGTCAACTTTGAAAATCTCATATGGAAATGGTTAGATCGATTCCTATAAATCCTAGATACATAAGAAAAAATTTCAATTTTATATCAAAAACTATAGATCTATACATAATTTTCCTTTAGATATTCATCTCTTGAAGGGTAAGGTATATTGAAGGGATATAAATCAAGATATAGAAAAAATGGGTGGAAATCAGAGCATACATCAAAGAGGTCCACTAAAACTGCATGAGAGATAAAAAAGGACAAAAGTATGAATATTAAAAAGCCTTCATGGAATTGACTGTATTAGAAAAACTAGAAATATGAGGATAGATAAGGCCTAATATGGTAAATTGAGGTTCTGATCTATTAAAAATCCCCTCTTAATGATCTCATTCATATTTATTAAGAGGTGTAACATCCCCCAGAAGATTAGGGACTAAATCAACCATTTAAAATTATAAAACAACCAACACCATGGCATGCTATTTCCTACCATGTAATTATGTGCTCAATCTCACCAATACCATGTAAACTAGTACAGTGACACATTTTGGAAAGGCATAAAAACAAGGTTTGTTTTAGACCAACGATTACCTCCCCATGATGTGGTGGTGTCAATTATTATTATGGCTGATTAGGATACCCCTAGATTTTCAATCTCAAATACATGACCCACTATGAGCATATTGGTCCTACTCTTTTCACAAAATAATATTTCTAGCTCAAACCAACTTGGACGATGTCATAATCTATCCTACATTGCATAGTGAAGTTCCAAACCCCCTATTTAAACCACGATGCACCTACAAATCATAACAAACCAGAATTTAACCACAATTGAGACACAATAAGATCAAAATAGAAAATACCTATGAACTAGAGGGTGTCACATTCTATACACTTAATCCCTTATCATTTGGTTACTCATCTGGATAACCTATACATTGTCCATCACACCAATTATTAACTCAATGTTTCCTTTCTCCAACCATTACTAAAACCAAAATGGGTTAACATGGGGCTTCAAAATTATATAATAAGGGAATTATCATAAAAATATCATAAAAAATTAATTTTGAAATATATTAATATTTTAAACCATCATTACATTTTTTAGTTCAACTTAATCATTCTTAGTTCAATCATGGTTTCTATAAGTTTTGTTTTCTCATATTAATTAAAATAATTTCTTGATGTAATAAATATTTATTTATTGATTTCAAAAATAATTTAATTGACCAAGGAATGTCCCATATATAGTTTAAAACTATGTTCATAGTTTATCCTCTTTCATATACACCTGGTGATGATTTTGTTAATAACCAACACAACCTTTTTAGGATTACAGTTAAATCATAAGATAAGTTTAAATGAAAATACTTACAAGATAGGGTAAATTTTAGTTTAAAAATATACTTTAAAAGAATTAAAATAACCAAAAAACAAATCCTATTTAAGTGGATTATCAGACTCGTCCATCAGTCCAATTGAAAAAGTCACAAAATTGGAACAATAGAATAGTCTGATTATATCATAGTGAAAATTGTAATCCCAATGGATCCAATTTATCAGAGAATAATAATTGTAATAATGATAAGAAAAATTAATTAAAATTTATTGTTATAATTATTATCATATTAATACATTTAAATAATGAAAATATGAATATAAATACGATTACTCACATTCAATTAAATGTGTAGTGGAAAATAAATCATATAAACAACAATTAATACAATAGAAATAATTGAAAGAATGACATGCAAGCTATTTAAAAGGTAAATATCAATTAAAAATTGTAGAAAGGATTTATATAACCTAGACTAAAGGTATTTGATATTTTATATTTAAGTAGTGTTTGCATTTCCGCACAAGGAAATTCCTCGATATAAATATCAAAATGGCTCTGTCTTCTATCCCCAAAATACCTTGATACGATGATCAGATTCTCTGTCTACCTAGCACCGGTAGCCCTCAATCTGAGGAATCAAGTTATATATATTCATATCCCAAGAATCCATTGATCATTACTATGATCTTACGTGAGTTCAAAATACAAAAGATCTTATAGTGACAAAGTGACAAGGTTTCCTTAGAAAGAATACTCTCTAAAGAAATGAAAATATTAAGAATGAGCTATTCATAGTATGTATTCTTCTAAAAATTATAGATTTAATGTAATAAACTAAATATAAACTATTTAAATGAAAAACTATTTATAATAATTCTTTAAATGTCCATATTCTCCATGTTTTTTTCAATTATATTGGACACTTGAAGGTTAATAGCTCATGAAAACCTGGTGTAACAGAATGTCTAAATTCATATTGAGTAAACACCATCACAATGTTTACTATATTCCTTAAATTCGAAATATATATTCATATTATGATTGTAAAAATAGTTATTCTAATGTAATTCCTTATTAATGTCAATTTGATAATATTTATGAGTATTATTTCAATGTTATTGGTAACAGTATTGGTCTAATCATTAAAATTTTGTAACTATGAAAGACATGATAGAAATTCTAACTTCTGGTTTTGATAAAGGTGACTATGATTAATTAGAAACATACTTGTTACGATAATCATAATTATGAATTTAATTTTTAATATTTATAATACTTTATAACTTATTCTAAGTAAGTTAAAAGGTAATTTTTTCTACAAAACATTCTAAAACACTTAGCACATAAAAGGTCAGTAAACAAGTTTTAAGATTGTGTTTTTGATTCCAAAAACAAATTTAATGGAAAATTAAGAAGTGTAAATTCTAACTCAATAACCTCCCCATTTTCTGAAATCACAAACCCCAAAACATAGTTGAAAAAATACATTGAAAAACTTATAGTCCAAGTTCTTTTAAGAACATCGTATTCAGAGTTAAATATTAAACCTTAAATCCCCCTCTGTTTATAACTCTTCTAAATATGATTGTGAATGTTATGGAGTATTAGTAAATATATTTATTATGAATGATTCACCCACTTAGTAAATATTCTCACCCTAAGGATCATACTCTCCCCCTTAATATAACAAATTCCTTTATAAAATACCATCCCCATTAAATATTTTCTCCCCCTTTCTATAAAATTTTCACCCATTGTAATTTTAAAAAGGAATAGGGAAATGTATAGAGTCTCAAAAATTGTTAGATCATGGAAACCAATATGGAAAAATGTAATGAATTAACTAATCACCCTCAAAAAAATATGAATGAACATTAAAACAATTATAATTGGACAACATTTAAAAAAAATTCTTTTGTTTAAAAAGTAATTCATTCATAAAAAAAAATTCAAATGTTTTACATAACAAATAAAATGGGAGTTCAAAAGAAAAATATTCAATCTTTCTTCCTCGAAGTCTTTAAAAATGCTTTGATCTTTTTGAACTCATGATGGTATTTATCCAGCTTATCTACTTTTCCTTATTGAATCCGAAATATTTTCGATAACTCATTTTTTTTATAGTTTCTCAAAATGATAACTTTATCCTCACGTGATCAAATTCAAGGAATCTCAAGATCCATGTCTCGAATATTATTTTTTAGTGATTCAAAAACCTAATTTATTTCATCTATTACATCTTTCAAATCCTCTAAAATCTTTACTATTTCATCCATGTGAGATGATAACTCATTAAAGAAATTTTCTTATTCTACAAAATGATACTATATTACACCAAAATAAACATCTTTCATCTGAATATGAGTATCAACTTGAGGAGGCTATTTAACAATATGATTGCATGCCTTTTTTTACTTGAAATGTTTTCTTAAAAAAAATTAAATCATATTTGATATAAATCTCTTTTTATGTTATAATCTTTATTGACACTAATTTCTGATCAGTAATTTAAGGTATTACTTGACTTCCTTATTAAAGTATTATAAATTATAGAATTTTTTTTATTTACCATGATATTTGAAAATATAACTGAGGGATAAAATTCATGAACCACATCATGAAAAAACAAATCATCCTTATCTGGTTTCCCAAAAAAATGGACTCCTAGCATTGAAAAGAGATAATATTTTTTTAAATAGACTCATACTTATCATAGAATATCCTCTTAATAAAACTTTCTCTAAAAACAAACCTTTTTAAAAAATCCTCTTTGGTGGATATCGTATTCAGATCTAGAACTACTGAATTTGTTGAGTCAATAAGGTTTTCCTTATGACTTTTCCATTCCTTCTTGTTTTGAAAATCACAAACACCTTATCTTTAAGGAAAATAAATTTTATAAGGAAAATTTATTTTATAAGTAAAATCACTTTTATATGGATAATCGCTTTTATAAGGAAATCACTTTTATAAGGAAAATCGCTTTTATAAGGAAAATCACTTTTATAAGGAAAATCACTTTTATAAGGAAAATCGCTTTTAGAAGGAAGATCGCTTTAGTAAGGAAAATTATCCTTATCATATTTTCATTATCTATATCCATATATTTCTTAAGTATAAGAATCAGATTCATTTTTATATTCTCGGAATCATTTAAAAACTTTTATATGAAGAATTCTGTTTTAGGCTCCGAATTCTGGATGGGAACTGTAATGAAGTTCCACTCCGAATTCTAGATACAAACTCTGATAAAGTTATACTCCAAATTCTGGATACGAACTCTGATAAAGTTCTACTCTGAATTCTGGATACGAACTCTCATGAAGTTTGACATCGAAATCTAATGACAAATCCTGATTACGAATTCTCATTACGAATTCTGATGACGAATTGTCATTCCGAATTCTCATTCTGAATTCACCTATTAAACAGAATCTGATCATCTTTGCTTTATACACTCTGAATTTATTTAGACTAAAAATATTATTTTTGGTTAGACTCCAAACTTTTATTTTTCTTACACTTTTATAATTTTTCTAATCTTTAATATTTTTTCTTACACTCCAAACCTTCACTCCGAACTTTTGTGTTAGACTTAAAATGATGTCGTACATTCTGTTACACTTGTTTTATTATAAAACGATGTCGTCTATTCTGTTATAAACTAACCGTTGGTTAAGTTACACGTGTACAGTTCCCTCCAATTTTTAAGGAAAATATGACCGTTGGAAAGGAGGCCAACATTGCCTATAAATAGGAGATCATTTGAAAGAGCTCAAAAAAAACTTCTTCGACATTGTTCACACATGATGTTGAAGTGATTTCTAGAGAGAGAGGCTCTTATTAACACTCAAAGCTTCGTTCGACTCCGAATGTTGGTGATTACATTTGAGGACTTCCGGGGATAGGAAGACAGAGGTGCCGACTACCTTGAAGTTCGAGGGCTTCCTTGCTGAGGAAGACAGAGGTTGCCAACTACCTTGAAGTTGAGGGCTTGCGGGGATAGCAAGACAGAGATTCTGATATTCATATCGAGGGCTTACCCTGGTGTGGGTAAGACAGACTTTCTTGAAAGTATAAATCAGTGGACCTTTATCCAAGGTTGTTGGATACCCTTCTCTTTGGGTTAAAATACTTATATCTTGTTACTTGTAGTTTTACTACTTGTTTGTTTCCGCTACATATTGTATTGTAAGGAAAGTATAACTTTCTTATACTTCCTTACTTGTACTTTGATAAGTTTAGATTCTATACGCTTTAATGTAGAATCTCATATTGTATTCTTTAGTTAAGTTTCAATTTTCCGATCCATATTTCTGGAACCTACTTTCGGAATCTCTTTCCAGTTTTAAGCAAGTACATAGAACATGAAGTTTATAACATCATTCATTATTCCAATTTTTCAATTGGTGTTAGAGGAGTTGTGAATTTTCTTAGTTTAACTTTGTTAAACTTAGCTCTTTCCTTTGTTTAAGGAAATTTTTAAAGTGTACAATTCACCCCCCCCCCCTCTTGTATTTTGAGCATCTACATCATTATTTTGATCCTACAATTGGTATCAGAGCCAGGTTTCTGAAATACTTATACTCACGTTTAAGTTTTTATTGTTCATTTTTTTTATTCTTCATACTTTCTTAGAAATTTCTTTGTCATTCCAAACTTTGTCATTCTGAACTTTGTCATTCCAAACTTTGTCATTCTGAACTTTGTTATTACGAACTTTTTCTACTAACAAGTTTGTGTGTCGAAGGTTATTTTAAGTATGGTAGGAATCAATGTTGGTTACATTGATAATATAAATCCTACAAGAACACTAATCCTTGATGGTAATGACTATGAGTACTGGAGAGATCGAATGAAGACTTTTGTTATCAATACTGGAGTGGACAACTTTGTTATGCTTACCGGAGATTATAAGATTCCTGATAAGGAAGTTAGAACTTTCACTAACCAGGAAAATCAAGAGTATCAACTCAATTATAAGGTACGCAATACATTACTTGGTTAAATGACTAGAAATATATAAAGCCAAATTTCTTCTTGTGAAGTAGCTACTTATATCTAGAAGAAGCTAAAAGTTGCAAAAATTGGAACTTCTAAAGTTATTGAGACTAGGAGAGCTATGCTTAGAGCTGAATACCATGGTTTCAATTTTCCTTATGGTGAACCAATATGTAAATTTCAACAGAGATTTATGACTATAGTCAACAGATTACAGTCTATGGGAGAAAAAGGTTTAGATGATGAATCACTTGTGGATAAGATAATTGATATCATGCCCAATGAGTGGGAATCCAAAAGAACAGTTACAGATGAGAATAGGAAGGTCACTGAAATTTCTCTTGATGAGATTTTCGGAACTCTTCTTCAACATGAGACTAGAATGAAGAGAGATGCTGACAACATCAAATCAAATGAAAGATAAGACTCCAGAGAGAGTGACCAGATCCAAGTCTAAGAATGTTATTTTCCAATCTGAATCTAGTGAGAGTGAAGTCTCTGAAAATGAGTTAGAAAATCTTGCTTGAAGGATGAACAAGATAGCTGGCCAAAGAAATTTCCAATCCAAGTATAAGAAAAAGGAAAGGAAAGATAAGAAATATGGAGAAGTCACATGTTATGAATGCAAGAGAGCTGGACATATTAGACCAGATTTCCCTTTGCTCAAAAAGAAAGAAAGAAAAGAAAGGAATTCAGACAGGAACAGAAAGAAGTATTATAAATCCAGAGCTAAGAAAGTCTTGAAAGAAAATGACACCTGGAGTGCTAGTGGTGGTGACTCTTCTGATGAATCTTCTGGTTATGAATCTTCAAGAGAGAAGAATCTTGGTCTTATAGCCAGACCACCTTTTAACAATCATTGTTTTATGGCTAAGGTACAAAATTCTGAATCATTGACCAATGTATCTTTAAATTCCAATGATAGTAAGTATTATAAATCTTCTGATGAAGAATCCTCTTCTGATGAAGAAAATATTTCACCTACCTATGAAGAACTTTCTAGGTTTGCTGAACTTCTTGAAATTGAGAATTCCAAAATCAATAAAAAACTTGATAAGGAAAACTCTAGGAATTCTATTCTTACAAAAGAGATATCAGATCTTTCTAAAGATCTTAATAGGAAAAATTCTGATTTTAAAAATATTTCAAAAAATCTTGAGGATGTAAGTTCTGAGAAGAACAAACTTTATAAAGAGTTAGAAAAAGTATTTTCTAAGAAAAATGTTTTCGATCCTAGATCTAGTTCTAAAACTAATGATTTTGAGGATAAGAACTTGGTTATAAAACTCAAGTCCGAAATTTTTTCCTTAAAGAAGTGTTTATCAAACTTTACCCATTGTAAATTTTTTTTTGATAAAATGTATTCCCAAATACGACATTTAAGAAATAAATCTGGATTTGTTTATACCCATGAAAAACCAACTTTTAGTAACAATTATTTTGTTTCTCAAAGTGCCCCATTTTGTACCAAGTGTCAATGTGGTGGTCACTGGGCAAAGAATTGTTCCTTAAACAAAACCCAATCTTTAGGTTTTTATAAGGCATATTTCTCAAAAACGATGTGGGTACCTAAAATTTTATTATCTGGAAATCTCGGATCCAAACAAGTTTGGATTCCGAAAGTCTAATTCTCTTCTTGATTTCAGGAAAATAAAGAGAGTACCAACAGCAACACATGGTACATGGATAGTGGATGTTCCCAGCACATGACTGGTAACAAAAGCTATTTTGAAAAGATTATCAAAACGAAAGGAGGAAAGGTAACTTTCAGAGATAATGCTAAGGGAGAGATTGTTGGTATTGGTAATATTGTTCTTCTAGGTAAAACTTTGATTTCAAATGTTTTTTTTGTTAAGGGTCTTAAGAACAACCTCATTATCATAATTCAGTTATCTGATGAAGGATACCTTGCGAATTTTAGGAATGATAAGTGCTTAGTTCACAATTCCAAGGAAGAATTTGTTCTCTCAGCCAATAGGCAAGAGAATGTTTACACCTTAAATATAGAAGACCTCAGGAGACAAGATTTACCTGGCCGAAGTGCAATAGAAGATCATTCATGGTTATGGCATAGAAGACTAGGTCACTGTAACCTTATAAACTTATTCAAACTCTCTAAGAAGAAACTAGTTAAGGATCTACCGGAGCTTAGATTTGATTCTTCTAAAGTTTGTGATCCTTGTCAATATGGAAAGCAACATAAATCTAGTTTTAAATCAATCGGTGAAGTCTCAACAACTGATGCATTATAGTTAGTTCACATGGATCTTTTTGGTCCAACAGGAACTGGAATTATTTGAGGAAAATACTATATGTTTGTTCTAGTTGATGATTACACTAGATTTACTTGGGTTTATTTTCTAGCAAAGAAGTATGAAGATTTTTCTTATTTCAAAAGTCTTAGAGCTCAAGTTAAAAATGAGAAAAACCTTCCATTGAAAACAATTCATAGTGATCATGGAGGAGAATTTCAAAATTCTGATTTGGAAACTTTTTGTAGTAGAAAAGGTATTACTCACAATTTTTCAGCACTTAGAACTCCTCAACAGAATGATGTAGTTTAAAGAAGAAATAGAATTCTTCAAGAGATAACTAGAACCATGTTGAGTGAATATTCAATAGCTAGACATTTCTGGGCTGAAGTTGTAAGTACTGCTTGTTATACTATAAATCGAGTTTTGATTAGACCTTTTCTTAATAAAACACCATATGAATTTTGGAATGGTAGAAAACCAAGACTTTACTACTTCAAATTTTTTGGTTGCAAAGTGTTCATTCTGAATAATAAAGATAATATACATAAATTCTCACCAAAATATGATGAAGGAATTTTATTAGTCTATTCCACAACTTCTAAGGCTTATAAAGTTTTTAATAAAAAAAACATGTAATGTTGAAGAAACAATGCATGTAAAATTTGATGAGTCTGATCCTTTTGTTTTTAAACCATCCCAATCCTCATCCATAGATGTGTTTTCAAAAACTTATTGTCAACCTTTGATAGAAGATCCTTATGATAAGGAAAATGTTCAAGAAGATACTTTTGAAACATTTACCCCAGAAGACTTTCTACCCTATGTTGATGAACAGGCTTTTCAAAACCCAAATTAGGTGTTACTTAAGAATCATACCAGTGATAGTATCATTAGTGATGTAAATCAACCTGTAAGGACTAGAAGTTCCTTAAGAAATGAAATAGAACATCTAGCATTTCTTTCCCAATTAGAACCAAAAAGTACTGATGAAGCTTTAGGTGATGATGATTGGATCAAAGATATGAAAGATGAACTAAATGAATTTGAAAGGAAGAATGTCTGGATCTTGGTTGAAACACCTAATGACACTTCTGTTATTAGAGTAAAGTGGGTCTTCAGAGAAAAATGTGATGAAAATGGAGTCATAGTAAGAAATAAAGCTAGACTTGTTGCTAAAGGCTATAATCAGCAATAGGGAATAGACTATGAAGAAACCTATGGTCCAGTAGCTAGAATTGAATCTATCCGTATTCTACTTGCCTTTTCGGCTTTCTTTAATTTCAAACTTTTTCAAATGGATGTGAAATGTGGTTTTCTTAACGGTTATGTCCATGAGGAAGGTTTTTTTTGAACAACCTCCTGGCTTTGAAGATACAAAACATCATAATCATGTTTTTAGACTTACCAAAGCTCTGTATGGTCTTAAACAATCCCCACGAGCATGGTATGATAGACTCACTGGATTTTTGATTCAAAGTAACTATGTTAAGGAAAATGCATATCCAACCCTTTTTATAAACAAAGATAAGAAAAATGTTTTGATTGTTCAAATTTATGTTGATGACATCATATTTGGTTCAACTCAGTAATCTTTAACCGACTCCTTTGCATGTCTAATGAAATCTGTGTTTGGAATGAGTATGATGGGTGAGTTAACTTTTTTCCATGGTTTTCAAATTTCTCAAAAACCATAAGGAACCTACATATCTCAACACAAGTATATTAAAGATCTTCTCAAAAAGTATGGTTATGACAACACTAAGAGTATAAGTACTCCCATTGGTACCTCAAAATATTTAGATCTTGATGAAGCTGGGAAACCAGTAGATCAAACATCTTTTAGAGGTATGATAGGAAGTTTACTTTACTTAACAGCTAGTCGACCAGATGTAATGTTCTCAGTATGCTTATGTGCAAGATATCAATACAATCTAAGGAATCCCACTTAAAGGCAGTAAAAATAATTTTTCGCTACCTTAAGGGAACCATGGATTTAGGATTATTTTATACTTCTGGAAATGATTTTGTTCTAAAAATATTTTCTAATGCTGACTTTGGTGGATGTAGAATGGATAGAAAAAGTACATCCGGAGCTTTTCATTTCTTAGGAGATTCACTAGTTTCTTGGTCTTGCAAGAAGAAACATTCTGTAGCACTTTCCACTGCTAAAGCTGAATATGTAGCAGCTGGAAGTTGCTGTACTCAAGTGTTGTGGATGCAACACACACTCACAGACTATGGCTTGAGTTTTACTAAAACTCAAATTTTGTGTGATAACACAAGTTCCATTTCCCTAAGTAAGAACCCTGCACATAACTCTCGTGAAAAACACATAGATATTAGGCATCACTTTGTTAGGGATCACACACTAAAAGGAGATATTATTCTTCAGTTTATCAGAACGCAAGATCAACTTGCTGATATTTTCACAAAATATTTTTCTTCTGATAGATTTTAATAAATTAAACATAATTTAGTAATGATAACCATAAGTTAATCTTTCTTAATTAACTTTTTGTTGAAAAAGTCTCCTTACAGTAATAAACTCCTTTTCATAGGGGGAGTACATTTGATTGTTAGAGTAACTATATTTTTTCAAAGTTAGTTTTTCAAACTTTTCGGAACTAAATTTCCGGAATGAGAATTTCTGAAACTAAAATTGTCCAGAATGGATATATTCGTATAGAAAACTTCTGGAATGAAAATTTTTGTATTGAAAACTTCCGGAATGGAAAATTTTGTACTGGTGTTTCCGTAACGAGATTTTTGTACCGATACTTTCATAATGATCTTTTCATATTAAAACATTCGTAATGAAATTTTCATGCTGAAAATCATGTAATGATTTTTCGTTTTCTTTGTTGAGTTTTTTGTAGTGAGTTTTGCAAACTATGTCTTTTCGTAGTAATGATTTTTCGTAGTCAATTTTTTTCTTCAAGAAAAATATTACCCATTACGAATAATCATCCTAAGCCAATCCGAAAGGTATGATTTCCTTAATCAAGTTTTTGTAATCATACTTTACTTGCTGGTATTTTCTTATATATTTTTTTCGAATTATAGTTTTCTTAAATCTTTGTTTTTATAAAAACGTCAAATGATCGGATTCAAGTTTTCTTTAGAATTTGTTTTCAACCGTCAGATCTGATCTCAACTTTTTACAACCGTTTGATCAACCAAGGAAGATGAATCGTCATATCATTTCCTATATAAAGGGGACCCCAAATGGTCGTCCCACATCGGTTTTTCAAGCTCCAGCGTCCCGAAGCTCTACCTCTCGGTTTTAAGGCCATTCCGATCTTCAGCAATCTCCATTCTGAACTTCACAGAAGTCTTCAGATCCGAATGTTTGTGGAAGCAGCTTCTCAAGATATGTCTTCCTCTAAGCCGATTTCCAAGTGGTTAGTATATAGAGAAAGGTTGGTTCATCCTGATTTCTTCAACAAGTATGATTCTCTTATATCCAAGAACATAAATATTAACAGATGGGAAGATGTTTCTATGTCTAAGCCTGGGAGTCAAGATGATGTATTTTCAGACTTTCTTTTTGAGTTCTATGAGACGGTTTCCTTCTTTAAGGAAAATGACAGGAATAAATTTTCGTTTAAGTCTTATGGAAAGACTTATAAGCTTTCTTATGTCAAGGAAGCTAGCTTGGTAGGGATGACCTATGAAGGAGAAGTCAAGTTCATCTCTCATGTTTTACCATATTCAAAAGGAAGCTTCAACAAGGAAAAGTCATTGGAAACTCTCGGACTGGCAGATGACAAGGCTCCGAAGATTGATACTCTGTCTACGAATTTTCGGATTCTAGAACAGTGGGTAGAAGGCTTTATCGTACCGAGAAAAGGTGACAAAGACAGTTTGAAGAAGAGAGAGTTCTATATTCTAGATTTTCTGATAAATCTAAGGAATTTTAATCTGATGAATCAAATTCTTGTAACCATTGAGAATGTTAGGAAAGGGAATCTAAGAGCTCAGATCATAATGTATCCATCAATCATCTCGAAGTTAATAGTTCGGTGACTTGAATATTTCAAGGAGGATTTCAAGTCTAAGCCAAGAGTTTGAAAAATTATGTTGGTGAGTGATGGTACCCTCAAAAGGATGGATGTTGCCTTCGACAAGAAGACTGGTGAGTTCTTTGATTTACCAGTTTAAGAAGAAGCGGTTCCGAAAGTTGCTGAACCTGAATCTTCTAAGCCAGTGAAGAAGAGAAAGTTGAAGGAAGTTGAAGTTGAAGCAGAGAATCATAAATCTAAGGAAGTTCATTCCGCACCTCCAAAACCGAAGAAGAAGAAATCTTACCATGATGAGGTAGTTGCTAAGTAGAGGGAAATCAAAGAAAAGAGAGTGAAAGGGGAGCCTCAGTTTGGCTTGGACCCTGCGGAGGCTAAGGCATTGAAGGAAAAAATAGCGGATGAGATAGAAAAATAAATGAAAGAAAAGAAGCTTAAGAAGAAGATTTCTGAAGCTAAGGTAGATCAGAATTTTTTTAAGTTTAACGAGATGGTCTCCGGAAACATTCCAATTCAGAGATCTTTTTATTTGGAATCTCTACCTGAGACTCCAGGAAGAAACTATGTCACTCCGGAAGAGGAAGTTGCTAAGCCTGTTGAGGAAGTTGAGTAGTTTGAGGAAGTGCAAGATGAAGAAACAGTTGTTGAAGGTAGTGGTGAGACCGGATATCTTTTGAAGCAAGTAGATGATTATAAGGGGACACCTTCGGAACATTTGTCGCTCCGAACTTCAGAAGCTGAGTCCTCTAAGTTAGTCACTCCAGGGAAGGATGAGGATAAAGGAGAACAATAAGTATCTTATCCTGCAGAGGAAGAACAACTTCTACATGATATTTCTCAAATGGACAATGTAGAGGATGGTTCTCAAAAAGTTATTGATGATGAAGAAAATATTGTTCAAGTGTCTGGTAGTGATCAGAAAACTCCGAAACAGCAATCCATTCCGAAAAAGGACAAGGGAAAGCAACTTGTTGTCGATACCCCGAGCTCAGTGACTGTAAAGAGAAGGGAAGTTGGTGATTCTTCTAAGAAGAAGGATGAGCAATTTGAAGAAGAAAATTATCCAAGAAAAGTCTCGGATTCAGAATCATCTTCGTTGGGGCATGAATTTGTTGTTCAGTCATTAAAGAAGTTGGTGGGTTCCATTCCGACCTTCTAAAGTATTGATTCAAGATTCCAGATGCTTCAACATACTTTGAATCAGAAAACAGACTCTGTATCCATGGTTATGGACAAATGTGTTGATATGGAGGCTCAGTTCAAAACTTTTTTTGTCAGCTATGAAGCCCACAAAAGGTCTTGTAAGAGAATGACAAGTTGGTCGAGGAAAACTGTAGAAGAGATGATCCTCTTTGATGAATTCAAGATAATGTTAAGGATGCTTTTGAGACAGAAGACATGAAACTGAATGAACTTACTTCTTCCTTTGAAGAAAATTTGACAGCTGAGAAGAATTCCCGGATTCAAGAAGACAGAGATCTGAATGGGAAGTTGAATTCTGTTTCTCAAAACTGGAGGAATGAAAGGGATCGTCGAAATGAGATTAAAGAGAAGTTGTTAAAGCAAGAACAAGTTTTTAAAGCTCAGGAAGAAAATCTTGTAGCCCAGGAAAAAAAGATTGAAGCTCAAAGTGCAAGAATAGTTGTGTTAGAGAAGCAAGCCGAGGAAGACCATAAAGACTTGAAGAAGATAAATACTATTCTTAAGGGTCTTATGTCAAAGAAAAATAACCTAAAATAGACAAATACGGTCTTTTTTTGTATCTTAGATTCCTTGTTTTTGAACTTTCAAACTTAATGAAAATTTTTCTTACTCCTCTCTTTTGTTGTTGCTACTAATTTTTCAGGTACTTTATTATATTTTTTCCATTCCCTCAAATTCTTTTTTGAAAATCAAAAAGGGGGAGAAGGAAAAAGAACCCTAACAAAGGGTGAGAAAGAAAAAGAACTCTAATAGAGTTTATCTAAGGGGGAATTTTTCATTAAAGAATACATTATTATTTTTAATGAAATACTATTATGGAAATCAAGAATATGATCCTTGGAGTTTCAAAGCTAAAGGGGGAGTTAGTCGTATTCATCAACATCCATAAGCAAAGGGAGATAAGCCTTAATTTTTTCTTTCTTCTTAGACTTTCTTTTTCGTAAGGTTGTTTGTGATTTCCAAAAAGGGGGAGATTGTTGAGTAAATAAGGTTTTCCTTATGACTTTTCCATTCCTTCTTGTTTTGAAAATCACAAACACCTTATCTTTAAGGAAAATAACTTTTATAAGGAAAACCTATTTTATAAGGAAAATCGCTTTTATAAGGAAAATCGCTTTTATAAAGAAATCGCTTTTATAAGGAAAATGGCTTTTATAAGGAAAATCGCTTTTATAAGGAAAATCGCTTTTATAAGGAAAATCGCTTTTATAAGGAAGATCACTTTTGTAAGGAAAATTATCCTTATCATATTTCCATTATCTATATCCATATATTTCTTAAGTATAATAATCAGATTCATCTTTATATTCTCAGAATCGTTTAAAAACTTTGATATGAAGCATTCTGTTTTAGGCTCTGAATTCTGGATGAGAACTGTAATGAAGTTCCACTCCGAATTCTGGATATGAACTCTGATAAAGTTCTAATCCTAATTCTGGATACGAACTCTGATAAAGTTCTACTCCGAATTTTGGATACGAACTCTCATGAAGTTCGACATCAAAATCTAATGACAAATCCGGATTACGAATTCTCATTACGAATTCTGATGAGGAATTGTCATTCCGAATTCTCATTCTGAATTCACCTATTAAACAGAATCTGATCATCTTTTCTTTATACACTCCGAATTTATTTAGACTCCAAATATTGTTTTTGGTTAGACTCCGAACTTTCATTTTGCTTACACATTTATAATTTGTCTACTCTTTAATATTTTTTCTTACACTCCGAACCTTCACTCCGAACTTTTGTGTTAGACTTAAAACGATGTCATACATTCTGTTACACTTGTTTTTTTATAAAATTATTTCATCTATTCTGTTATAAACTAACAATTGGTTAAGTTACACGTGTACAGGTCCCTCCAATTTTTAAGGAAAATATGACCGTTGGAAAGGAGGCCTACCTTGCCTATAAATAGGAGCTCGTTTGAAACAGCTCAAAAACAACTTCTTCGACATTGTTCACACATGCTCTTGAAGTGATTTCTAGAGAGAGAGGCTTTTATTAACTCTCGAAGCTTTGTGCGACTCCGAATGTTGGTGATTATATTCATGGACTTTCGGGGATAGGAAGACAGAGGTGCGTACTACCTTGAAGTTCGAGGGATTCCTTGCTGAGGAAGACAGAGGTTGCCAACTACCTTGAAGATGAGGGTTTGCTGGGATAGCAAGACAGAGATTCTGATATTCGTATCGAGGGCTTACCCTGGTGTGGGTAAGACAGACTTTCTTGAAAGTATAAATCAAGGGACCTTTATCCAAGGTTGTTGGATACCCTTCTCTTTGGGTTAAAATACTTATATCTTGTTACTTGTAGTTTTACTACTTGTTTGTTTCCGCTGCATATTGTATTGTAAGGAAATTATAACTTTCTTATACTTCCTTACTTGTACATTGATAAGTTTAGATTCTATATGCTTTAAGGTAGAATCTCATATTGTAATCTTTAGTTAAGTTTCAATTTCCGGATCCATATTTTCGGAACCTACCTTCGGAATCTCTTTCCAGTTTTAAGCAAGTACATAGAACTTGAAGTTTATAAATTCATTCATTATTCCAATTTTTCAATTGGTGTTAGAGGTTTTGTGAATTTTCTTAGTTTAACTTTGTTAAACTTATCTCTTTCCTTTGTTTAAGAAAATTTTTAAAGTGTACAATTCACCCCCCCCCCTCTTGTATTTTGAGCATCTACATCATTATTTCGATCCTATAAAATTAGACATCAATAAAACTTTTTTGGACTAAGAATATTGAAGGTGTCCGGAAAATGAGAAGAAAAATATCGATAAGACGATGTGGGACATGATGGGTCCTTCTTTATATATGAAACGAGTGTGATGGTTAAACTTCCAAATCTAAACCAATGGTTGACATGAAAGAAACCTAATATCTTAATTATCATTGATCTGAATAAATTTTTAATAAAAATTTTAATCTCTTATAGTTTTAAAATATTTATTGGATTGAAGATGAATTTTATTCATAAAACTTTTAAAAAAAATTAAATAAAAAAATGTATTTATAAATACTAAAATTATCACTACAATATTTAAAGAACTAATGTAATGAAGTAGTGTACAATCTAAAAAGAATAGAGATGTACATTTTCGAGCGAATAGTTCTATCAGTATGAATATCATGTTCTTCAGAGTTTTTTTAGACTAAAAAACTTATAATAGTTTTGAAAATAAATACAAAATAAGATAGTTTCAATCTAAATATTAATTATAATTGTTTCATTAGAAAAAATAATTATGATAATTTTTTATTCTGAAAATTTTAAATAAATTTATATTATTGAAATTTTTAATAATTTTTAGAGTCCGAGGATATTTTTGAAGATTTTAACTCAAAAAAATTTATAAATAAATATGTGTCAGGAAAACACATTATGATAAAATATTTAAGAAAACATAAATTTTTAGAATGTGAGTGATGTGATGGGTTTTTACATAAAGTAATGGAACTGGTGTTATCAAAAAGTATTTGAGTTTCTCTAAATAAAAATTCATAGTCAGTAACTGTGTGTTGTATCCACAACACTTGATCCCAAGAACTTCCAGCGAGAATATATTCAACTTCAGCTATGGAAATTGATACTAAGTGTTTTTTATTAAAATACCATGGAGGAAAATACCCTTCTAATAAATGACAAGGTCTAGATGTGCTTTTCCAATCCATTTTATAACCACCAAAGTCAGCATGAGAAAATATTATTAGTTGAAACAAATTTCTTGAAGAATGAAATGTCTTAAATACATAGTTCCCTTAAGATAAATAAAAATTAATTTTATTTCTTTTATATGGGATTCTATTGTATTTTCTTGATATATTTCACATAATAATATAGAAAACATTAATATGGATGACTAGTAGTTAAGTAAAGTACACTTCCTATCATTCAACTAAAATTATTTTGATCAACTAGTTGCCTACCCTCATCGAGATATAACGTTTTTGAGGTACTGATGGGAGTAATACTTATTTTATTATTTTAATATAAAAATTTCATAAGATGATATTTTATATACTTATTTTAATATATAAAATTTCTTTTTGGTTTTTATGGAATTTTAAAACCAATAAAATATGGTAACTCACCCATAAAACTCATTTAAAACTCATATTTCATAAGATCTATAAAATAATATATTAAATATTATGGAGTTGATCTAAATATAATGTCATCAACATAAATTTTTATAATCATAATTTTTTTATTCACTAATTTTATAAAAAAAAATTGATCTTCATCTCACATAACAAAATTGTTTTTTATCAAAAATCTTGTTAATCTATCATACCAATATCTAGGGTCTTGTTTAAGACCATATAATTCTTTAGAATGTTTATAAACATATTTAGGATGTTTTTTATTTTCAAAAATATGAGTTTTTTCAACATAAACCTATTCCTAAACATATCTATTAAGTAAATCACACTTTGCATCCATTTGAAAATGTTAAAAATTAAATAATGCTACAAAGTCTAGAAGTATTATAATAACTTCAATTATTTCTTTAGGTGCATAGGTTTATTCATAAACTATACCCTCTTGTTGATTATGACACTTAAGAAAAATTCTATATTTACTTCTAACAATTATTCCATTTTCATCACATTAATCCTAAAAAACCCATTTTACTCCAATTATAGAAGTTTCTAAAGGTCATTCAACTAAATTTTGTACCTTGTTACTCTTAAATTCATTGAGATCATCTTACATTGCATTAATGAGGTCCTCGTCACCTAAATAATCATCAGGATTCTTAGGTTTTAAATTGGGATGTGAATTTTATATGTTCAATTTCATTCCTTAATAAACTTCTAGTCCTAACTGGTTGATAAAAATCACCAATGATACTTTCAATAAGAATATTCTCAAGAAATAACTAACTTCTTCGATTTTGAAAAATATTTTCTTGAACAATAGATAGAAAATATTCTAAAAGAATAATTTCATAAAAAATTTCTTGAGTTATATAATTATGAGATGAAATTTCTAAAAAAGGGTGAAAATATGTTTTAGAAATCACATCTAGGGATGTTGGCTACTTTTATTTTAAAACAAAATTATCTGTTTTATCTAACTTAACATAAAATATCTCCTCAATAGTTCAAGAATTTTTATTAAAAACTATCACTAGTGAAAAAACACTATTTAACACCAGTTGTTTTTCAATTTTAATGTTGGTTTTTAATCAAAATATATAAATGTGATGTAAAAAATACATTTTTTATGGTAGTTTATTAAAAAACAATTCCAAAAAATTAAATGATTTTCATTTTCAATGTCAATTTATCTAAGAAATCGATGCCAAAAAGTTGAACTGCATGGTTTGAGACATTCATTTATTATATAAACAGATTCCCAAAATGGTTTTCGGTATCAGTGTATATAATAAACTGACCCCTAAAACACCTTTGGTTCACATTTTCAATATGGGTTTCTATCAGAAACTGATTCCAAAAACCAATGGAATTTTTTTAAATGATTAGATGTCGGTTTTTATGAAAACCAATGTTGAAAGTTAAAAAAATTATAAATTTTTAAATATTACACCCCATAAAAATAAGAACCCCTCTAATAGAAATATTGTATACTACCATCAAACAAAATTTATCAGTGGCTAAAAATCTATAAAAATATACATACTTTTAACAGGTTAATCAAAAAATTATATGTGCCTCTTTATTATAAAGTGGAATTAAGAAACGCATACCTTAAATTAAAAACATGATCATCGTGGTTTATTGTTGAAGCATTCATTTGATATCATTATGTTCACATACCTATTATAGAAAAAATAATTATTTTTTGAACACTTTTTATTAGGAAAATTTAATTCTAATTAGAAACATTATAATATGCATACCTTAAATAACAATTAAACTTAACAATTAGTTCTCACACAAAGATCAAATATGGTCAAGTTTATCTTTCATGTTCGAATTGATTCCATTTAATGTCTAAAATATCATTTAATGATATAAGGTTAAAAAACTTAATACTATGAAAGAAAATATAACATAATTAATATGACTAACCTGATTAAAATCAGTCATTACCCCAATTGTGATTATCTTATACATGAATCATAGAAAATAATCACCACGTTCGATATGTCCTAGATGAATATGACACTATAGTAAATAAAACATTAAATTGATAATGACAACCAATATATATATATAATCAAAATAATATCTAATATAAATAATAATTTCCTTTTATTCCATATAGTTGATTGCATTTTCCTTCCCTATCGACAAATGATCTTTGTGAAATTTTTTCCATGACCTAAATTTTCACATATATATCAACTAATAATACATGTATAAAAAATGAGAATTAAACATAACAATCTTATAAAAACAAATTAATTTACTTGTCTAATATGGTGGAAAATTTTCAACGAACACCACCTAATAAAGGGAAAAACTAGTATAATGTTTTCTCACTTGATAAGAATACCCCTAACAACCAATTCCCCCTATAATTCAAAAAGTTCACATTTAATGAAATTATAATGAAAATTAGTGCATAATTATGTTTCTGTTGTTACCCATTAATAAATGGAATAAACCAACACGAAATATTTTTTATTAATAACTTATCACATATATGTGCCTCTCTATTTTCACTCGACAGATATAGCATAGTCATTGACATTAATTCTGGATCTACAAAACCATAAATTCATGTGTTTTCATTTTGAACCAGCAGCATGTGTAGATAACTAATTAAAAAATTAATATGGTTAGTCAAGTTAAACCATATTTATTTTAAAAAATAAAAACTGAAATTTGAATTTACTTACATATAAAACAACTAAAACAAAGGCACACTGATATATTAAAAGTTAATTATATCCATGATATATTTTTTGAATATTCTAAATGGATAGTATCTTCCACATATGTCTGATGACATTTGAAACTCATAGATATTAGCCAAGGAAGAACAAAACTAAGATAATCTTTCTATACCATCAAAATATCAAAAGTATCTATAGTTGTTTGTTTCTGAACATTTTGTTTCCTTTGTTTCATTTATTTTGATTTTAGATACTCCTATATAAGTTAAATGTTAGAAAAAATTATATGTAATTTTCAATAATATTTAATTAATATTTAAAAAAATTAATACCTCATGTGAAATATGATAAAGAATACAAGATGAAAAAAGTAAAAAATGACTCATACAGTCCCCTACTATGGTAACCTCTATTGTAGGGAATTATAGTAAAGCAGTATAATCAATAATATCATGTATGGACACTCTAACCTGACTCATCTGAATAGGCAATATATGTACATAATTCCCAAAAAAATGCACAACTCTTAACTATACAATATATACATCAGGATCACTAGTATAAAACTCATAGTATAACATTGGTTCTGAGTGAATGGGTGGAGGATCTGAGTAGGAAGGATGGGAAGGCTAAGAGGGCTAGGTGGGCTGCTCGGAATGTGATTGTCTCGTCAATTTTTATAACATAGCCTACTGTATAACTTCATGAATTTTATCTCCCTTGGGCTATTTTATATATTTCAGTATATCTTTTAAGGATTCGATTTCAGGGTCTCTTTATTATTTTCTTTTATGACCAAAAACATTCTGAATACTAACACCCTCATAATATCCTCTTATATGGCTAGTGTGTTCGGTCTTTCCTAAAGTAGTAGATAAGATGTCAATCCAACCCTTAGGCATAAAAGTGACCTGTATCGATTTCTCTTGAATTTCATCCTGAAAAGAAAAATGAAAATTATATATTAGTGTTGTTAATTTATAAATATCAAAAAATCATGAAAATTAATAATTTTTTAATTACAATTATTTCATTAATTCTTTATATTTCTCTATAAGATACTTTTAATGTTTTCTTCTTCTTACTATTTTCAATTTCTCATTGAGGGTGGGTGGAGATGGAAGACTAAATTGGACATCATCGAAACTACTATTGGAGTGAGATCTTAGTGATTCAAACTTTTCCTCAATAATTTTCCTCTAATAAATGATACCCTCCATATGATAAAGTATGAGGGTATACATTCTAGAATTATATGTCTTGACGGTATTTACACAAGTACTGTTACATAAGAAGTAAACTAATAAGTAATTAGGTACACATATAATAAATTTTCCAATATCTTATGATATAATTAACATACCTGAAATTTTTCATCATGTCAAGTGGAAACAAATTTATTCCATGTATCTTCATCTAAAAATAGTTACTTGTGGCATCAGTTTTCATTTTGTCTCCTTTTAAACACATAATTTTTTGTCATTTTTTTTTGAAATCCCTCCATTGAAATTTTTCTAAATTAAGACATATTTTCTTAACTGCTTCTGTTTCATCAAAAATGAATGTCATATTTAATTTCATAACATAAATATTACTCATTTAAAATATATCATATTCAAAAAATGAGATAAAATAAATCAATTGAGATATTTTACCTTTATGGCCTCCCAAAGCTGATATATCACCACCTTGTCAACATAATTCTAATCAGGATATAAAATGTTAATTATTCAACGGATCTACAAGATGATATAGCTGATAAACAACATTTCATTTGGTAAAGTTTCATTATTATTATAATACAAACTAATATTTAATCGCTCATCTCCACAAGAAAGTGATTGTTTTGGTAAACCTGTAATGCCACGTTTACTAACTCGATAATTCGATTTCCAAATACTAAAAGCCGAATAATCCCCTATTGAAGTCTCATCAGTAGTCCTATAATTGTTTTTTGTAAAATAAAATTCTTCTTTCAATAAATAATTATATTACGGTATATTTAATAATATTAAGAAATAAAAATACCTTATTAGATGTTCTTATGTCTCTGTATTTATATCTATCATTGTAAGAAGAAAATGTAATGAAATTTTTGTGTACCTAAATATAATTAGAAAAGTTTGTAATTAGAAAATAGGTAAACATAAATATCTAAGTAAAAAAAGTGGCACACATGTGTAAGTTTTAAAAAATGACTTTTGGACTTTTAACCAAAAATAATGTGCAAGTAGAACTATTAAATATAAACATTACTTCTATAACTATATAAACATTTAAAAATTTAAATATCAAAGTTTGAAAAAGTGTTCTCATATGTGTAAATTAAACCAAAATATAATTATGGACATCAGGTATTTCAATGAAAAAATGTTTAACCATAACTGCAGAATATAAAAATTTAACACAAAAAATAATATATATAATAAAATATATATAATTAAATATCCCATAGTTATTAAATAATATAGTTTTTACACATGTAATTTTCAAAAAAAAAGAAACATAATGTGAATAATTACAAAATTAATTATGAGATTAATTTAGTTTTTTTACCATATCCTTTCAGTATGATCATTTCATATTGTATGCACTATGTCTGTGTTATAGTCATTGTTATTTGAAAATCTTGTAGTAGAAAAAGAAGTCTCATATAAATAAATAAAATCATCATCATCCTCATTAGCCAAATGGATTATTTTCCCTTGAAAAACAATGGACCACTGATCATTGAATGGATCAATGAAAAAAATTATTTCCTTGCATGTGTGATCATGATAAATAGTTCCTCATTACAATTAAACCTTTCAAATCAACCATTTTAAACTAATATTCATCATGTTTTACACCACTATTTCATGAAACCCAATTATTCTTAAACATGTTGAAACAAGATTTAATATAATCAATTTCCCATAAGTCTTTAAAAACTCCAAAATATGGTGTTGATGTAGAAATTGGGTTTTTATCTTTTCCACTGTTGGACTCCTCATGTATTAATCATGTTTTAATAATCAAAAATATTATTTAACCTCGTTAACTCCTATAAATTATATCCAACCATTTGTATTTATGTTTAAAGTTTTCTCATGCTTTAAGAAGAGCCATGTAAGATCTTAATTTCTCTACATTCCGTTTACCTACTTTATACTATCATTGATCTACTCTCATAATCCCTTATTTCACAAATGGTTAAATATAATCCTTTCTATTATCATCATTATTTCAGTCTGAACAAAATTACTTTAAAAAGTCTACGACACCGTGAGTATACCACTGGCTGTGTATTTCTGACACCGTGAAGCCAGACACCGTAAAGCCAGACACCGTGAAGCAGACACCGTGTAGCCAGACACCGTGAAGCCAGACACCGTGAAGACAGACACCATGAGGCAGAGACCGTGAAGCAGACACCGTGAAGCTAGACACTTTGAATAAGACACCGTGACCATGAGACACTATGACACTCTGACATTGTGATCAATCTAGACACCGTGTGAAGGAGACACCATTTCCATGACTTATTATGACATCGTTTCTTAAACTATTTTTCATCTTTGAATTTAATTTATAATGGTCATATTTGATGATTTTAATGCACTAACATAATTAATGTTTCTTTGTAGACATATCATCAGACAGTATGAGGTCCGAGGTGCAGAATACATGCAACTTGTCAGCTCCAACACATGCATTCCAAGTTAAAAGTGAGGTGTGGCCAAGAATCATTGTGCATGATACAAAAACGAAAAGCAAGTTTGTGAGCACGATAATGAAAAATATACTCAGGGAAAGTTTCAAAAGAAAGGAACACTACATAAAACTCGACACTGTTGAACACACGAAGCATATTTGAAGCTTAAAGAACATCGGCGCTCTGTTGAACCTCACGAAGAACACAAGATAAATCGCGAAACTCCATTTTTTCACAAAATTTACATAGAATGACTCAAAACATTATCTGATTCAATCCAAAAGAGTCTAGAGTTGCATTGACATCATATAAGAGCATTCTAATCTCATCTCTGTATTCTTGCTCTGTTGTGATCATTCTTTTCCTTACATTACAAGCAGTGTGTGCTTCTTTATGTTTCTACACACACTGACTCCTAAGTTGAACTGGAGGATACTGAAATACTCACACTAAACTCTTTATACCTTTGTGTATCCCATGTAGAACTGCAGCAGAGGTACGAGTACCTGGATAGCCTGTGTGTTTTTGTTGTTTCTTTCCCACATAGAACTGTGGTAGAGGTCTGGGGACCTGGACAGTCTGAGTACTGTTATAAACCCCGATCCAGAGTGTGGATCAATGTTTATTTATATCAACTACTTGGTGGTTGGTGATCACAAAGTGGAGTGTATTAGGTCTCGACTTGAGACTGAACCACTTGTTTCATATCTGTTGTGCTGCTTAAATTTAGTTATCACTGTTTTATTATTTTACTGTATAATCTAGAAATCACTAATTTCACTTTGATAGTTAGTCTTAGAATGAAGTTACAAATGTTTTATATTAGTATAATAAATTCAAAATTAATATTAATAACACAAATTAATATTACTGATAATTAATCAATCTTCTAAGAAGTTACTTTAACATGCAAACTCTTATAATAGTATAACCTTGATTAACTGGGTTGTATTTAATATTTAGGTAAAACCTTTTTTGAAATACTTTTTAATAGAAATTTTTAATAGGTACTCAATTCACCCCCTCTTGAGTATCCACTATGACCAACATTTGGTGTCAGAGTTTTTTTATTAGGGCTCTGTGTAATCTTATTCAACTGTGATTTTAGTTGTATCTTAAAGATCTTAAATTTTTGTTATTTCTAAATATTTATCTCTTTAAATACATTTACTAAAATCTAATTATGGATAACATATTAGAAGGTGTAGCTACCAATATTCCACCCATCTTTAATGGTGTCAATTATGCCCAATGGAAAATAAAAATAAAAAATCATTTAGAAAGTATGGGATTTTAAATTTGGACTACTATAGAGACTCTGTATAAGATTCGAGAAACTGTTAGAACTACTTGGGATGAACCTACGAAAGCTTCTTAAAAAATTAATTGTAAAGCAATGAATTCATTGTATTGTACTTTAGGAGATGAATAATTTAATTGAAAATATTCTTGTAAGAATGCTTATGAAATATGGGTTACTTTTTCTATTTCCCATGAGGGAACAACCAATGTTAAGGAAATGAGAATAAATACATATACTATTAAGTATGATAATTTTAAAATGAAATATGATGAATGTATTTCTGATATGTATCTCAGGTTTAATGAGATAGTCAATACAATGAGCTCACTAGGAAAAGTTATTCCAGCAAAGGAGCAAATCATAAGGATACTAAGATGCCTACCAAACAAATGGAGAGGAACCTCTATCTCTATATGAGAATCATGTGACATTGGAAAGCTACCTGTCAAGGAGTTGATTGGAAAATTGATGATGTAAGAGGAGAAGCTAAAGGTAAACAAAGAGGAAGATAATGAACCTAATAATAATTCAGTGGCATTTAAGTCCACTGCTTCCAAAATAAAGGACAAAGAGAAAGTTCACATAACTGAAGAAATCTCTACTAGTTAAAATTATAACTCATACAGTGATGAAGAGATGTCTCATATAGCTAAGATATTTAAGAAGTTCTATAGAAAGAATAAATTTTTCAGAAAATCAAATTATAAGGGTAAGTATGACCAACAAGATAATTAGAAGAGTGATTGGAAGAAAGTTGATAAAAATGATGAGATAGTCTGTTATGAATGTAAAAGGAAAGGACATGTTAAGGATGATAGTCCAAAATTGAAGTTTAAGAAGAAATATGATTATAAGGATAAAAAATATAAGAAAGATATGAAGTAAAAATGGAGTTCTTCGGAAGATAGCTCAAGTGAATATAAAGCTTCTAATTCTAAAGAAAAGAATCATTCCATCATGTGTTTCATGACTAAAACATCTGAGGTACCTGTTTCCCCTATGCTGAATGATTACTATTCTACGAATGAAAGTGATTCACATAATGATGATAATATGTCTAAATCTGAATTATTTGAATACTGTAATATGTTATAAGATACTTGTAATGAGATAAATGATAAGTACAAATCATTAAATAAACAGTATTCCTTGACTAGTACTGTTAAATCCGATCTTAGTATAGAAAAGGAAAAGAATGCGCAACTGTTAAAGGAGAATAATGAACTCAAATTTTCTAATGAGAAAATTAGAAAAGATTTAGAGAAGTTCAAAAATGGAAAGAACACTCTAACTAAAATTCTTGGAAAACAAGTTTCACCAAAGTATACTACTGGTTTAAGATACCAACCTAGATAGAGACAGTTTGTTAAAAATAAATTTATTTCAAAATCTGGACAGTATGCTGCTAGTTCAAATTCTGGAAGTTCTTATTCTTCATCTAGCTATTCAAATTCTTATAGACCAAACAATGTTTATTTATCAATATCTTTTTAATCTTTTAATTATAGGACACTCATTAGACAAATATGGGTGCCTAATGTTTTACTTACTAACCTTTCTGGACCCAAGAAAATATGGGTAACAAAATTATCATCTATCTAAATATTTTTTATAGGAAACTTTCTTTAAAAGTTACTGTATGAAGATATGGTACTTGGATAGTGGATGTTCGAGGCATATGATAGGAGACTACTCATTCTTTAAGAGATTAATAAAATTTTATAGAGGACATGTCACCGTTTGGGATAACTCAAAAGGAAAAATCATCATCTTAGGCCAGATTGGTAACACTAATTCAATTTTAATTTCTAAAGTACTATTTGTTGATGGATTAAAATATAACCTGCTAAGTATTTCTAAGTTGTGTGATGATGGTTTCAATGTAAAATATGAAAATTATTCATGTAATGTTTTTAATTCTAATTTTATTTGGTATTTACTACATTAAGAAATGAAAATGTACATGATATAGATTTGAATTATTTAGCTAAACAAAATGATACTTGTTTAAATGATTTTCATAAAGAATCTTGGCTATGGAACTGAAGACTAGGACACTGTAATGTTCACTCACTTAGCAAACTGACTAGGAAAGGTTTGGTTAGAGACTTACCTAAACTTGAATTCCCACTTAACAAAGTTTGTAATCCTTGTTAGAAGGGAAAAAACAACACAAATTTTCTTTCAAATCAAAGAAAAAAGTTTCTACTTCTCAACCTCTCAAGTTGGTTCACATGGATTTTTTTGGACCATCATGAGTTTCAAGTCTAAATAAGAGGAACTATGTTTATGTTCTAGTAGATGATTTATCTAGGTACACTTGGGTATACATTCTTTCTCACAAAATTTAATCTTGTTCTTATTTGATCAAATATTCCATGTTTGTAGAAAAACATAGTGGAATTAGGATCAAGGCCATGAGAAGTGATCATGGCCGTGAGTTTGAAAATCAAGAGTTTGAATATTATGGCTCACACAATGGTTATAGTCACAACTTCTCTACTCCTAGAACACCTCAACAGAATGGTGTATTAGAAAGAAGAAATAGCACTCTTCAAGAGATTGCTGGGACAAATCTCAATGAATATGATTTGCCTATTTACTTTTGAGCTGAATTTGTTAATACATCTTGTTATATTATAAATAGAGTCTTGATTTGACCAATTATTAAAAAGACTCATTATGAGATTTGGAACAATAGAGATCCTAAGGTTAATTACTTTAGAGTTTTTGGTTGCAAAGTTTTTATCCTTAACACTAAACATAATCTTGAAAAATTTGCTTCCAAAAGTGATGAAGGAATTTTCCTAGGTTGCTCAATCTTGAGTAAAGCCTATAGAGTATTCAATAAGAGAACCAAATGTGTGAATGAATGTGTACACATTATATTTGATGAAACTGATCCACATGAACCTAAGTCCCCTCTTGAAAATATTGAAGAAGATATGTCTATTCTAAACCTTAATGACAAAAACCATGAACCTGTTGTTAAGAAAACCAGTTCTGGAAATTTTCCAGAACCTATTTCTATAGAACCCAAACCTGTAAATGAAACAGAAATTTCTAACCCTACCTTTTCTATACCAACTAAGACCCTTAAAACCCATCCTTTAGATGATGTAGTAGGTTATTTAGATATAGGGACACAAACTAGAGATTCTCTGAGAAACCATGTTGAACATCAAGCTTTTCTTTCACAGCTTGAACATAAAAATATCAATGATGCAATCAATGATGAATTTTGGGTGATGGATATACAAGAAGAATTGAATCAATTTGAAAGAAACAATTTTTGAGAATTAGTAGATAGACCTAAGGACACGTTGACCATATGCACTAAATGGGTTTTTAGGAATAAAGTCGGTGAAGCTGGTAACATAGTTAGAAACAAGGCTAGACTAGTTGCACAAGACTACAGTTAAGAAGAAGGAATTGACTATGAGAAGACCTTTTCACCAGTAGAAATTCATTAAGCCCTCAAAATCCTGCTTGTCTATACTTCACATTTGAATTTCAAACTATATCAAATGTATGTTAGGAGTACATTATTAAATGGGTATATAGCTGAGGATGTTTTCTATTAAACAACCCCCTGGATTTACAAACTCCCATTTTCCAAATGATATTTTTAAACTATCAAAAGTCTTATATGTTTTGAAGTAAGCTCCACGAGATGGGTATGACAGATTGAGTACTTTTCTTATTTCCAAAGGGTTTACAAAAGGAATTGTTGATCCTACCCTTTTTATAAAATAAATTTCTAATGATGTTTTAGTTGTTAAAATATATGTAGATGACATTATTTTTGTATCTTCAAAGAATTATTTATGTTTTGATTTATCTAAAATGATGCCAAAACGAATTTGAAATGAGTTTAATGGGAGAACTCAAATATTTTCTTGGATTTTATGTTTTTCAAAATAAAAATGGTATTATTTTAAATCAAAGTAAATATACAAAGGATCTTATAAAACATTTTTGATTATACAACACTAAAAATAGTGGCACTCCCATGAGTACCACTTGTAAGTTGGATCTTGATGAAGATGCAAAATCTGTTGATCAAACCACTTATAGAGGAATTATTGGAAGTTTACTCTACTTAATTACCAGTCATCCTGAAATTATGTTTAGTGTGTGTATGTGTGATCATTTTAAATAAAACCCTAAGGAATATCATTTAAATGTTTTAAAGAGATTTTTCAAATACCTCAAGCATACACCCAATCTTGTATTGTTTTATCCTAAAGGACAATCATTTTAATTAGTTAGTTATATTGATGATGACTTCAGTGGCTGTAAGTTAGATATAAAACGAACCTATGGAACATGCCACCTTTTATGCAAGTCACTAGTATCATGGTATAGTAAGAAACAAAATTTTGTTGAATTATCTACTTCAGAAGAAGAATACATAGCTACTGGTAGTTGTTATGCACAAATTTTGTGGATGAAACACACATTAATAGATTATGGATATCAATTCGGACATGTACTTATAAATTGTGACAACACAAGTGCTGTTAGCATCTCAAACAATCATGTTTCACAATATAGGACAAATCACATTGATGTAAGACATCACATTTTTGGATATCATTATCAAAAAGGTGATATAACTTTGGAATTAATTAGTACTGAATATAAACATGCTGATATATTCACCAAAACATTAAATTCTGAGAGAATAGACTACATCATACATGAACTAGGCATGATAAATCTCAAATAGATACAATACATGTTTCTGTTTCAGGTCTTACTATTCGATATCTTACTGTGTTATACTTTACTGCATCATGATTATGGTTTCTCAGTTACTATCTCTCACGTTTACTATCTCACCGTAAAGTTTTATGTTTACAATCTCTCCATTAGTATTTTGTACATATTTTCTGACATTTACTATCTCACCATAACGCACACTAAGTAGTTCATTTACAGTCTCACCGTGAAGCTTGTTTATTGTCTCACCATAATGACCAGAAATGGTCTCACCGTAAAAATTATTTATGTTTTTCTTTTAACCCGTATCTTGGTAATTATCCTTTTCACCCTTTTTATTTTCCCATGTTTTTGTTTTTGTGATGTTTGGTATTCCTTAATGATAAAACAAAGAAATTATCACTCTATTATTCAATCGAGGTTTCTTCTACTCACTCTTTTCGAACCCTTATTCATCCCATAAACCCTTTTCTCGCTCTAACCTTCAGTGAATACCAAGAATGAAACTTCCATCATCATTGACACCTAAAAAGCGCAGCTTGATGAAGAAGAAGACTACACCTAAGATAACTCCCTAAAAACCTTTAAATCTAAATATGGTAAACCACATTGTTGTTTTCGAGAAAGAGATTTTCCCCAAATGGCTTTTGTCTGGTATGTCTCTGGTATTGATATTGTTAGAACAGCAAGGCTAGTTAGATTGGTTCTAGAAGGAATGTAGACCCATCTACCCTAGGTTAGTGGCTCTATTTTACCAGTACATTCAATTATCCTTTGATTCTAGTGATAGTTATGTTTTAAGAAGTTGGGTCAATAGCTGAAGATGCTCATTCTTTTCGAGGTTATGGGTTACATGCCTTAGGATACCTCATTAAGGCATCTGTAAGGATTATCAGATAGGACCTCCACCTTCAACCGATTTCTTTGATTTAGAAGATTCCCTGAAAACCTTAACTGGAAATAGAACCCATAGGAGATCCATTGCTGCTGAATTGGATGGACAATCAATGCTTCTATTCAAGTTTATACAGAATTTGGTTAGTACTAGGAAATGTTATTTTGCTATTTTAAAATATCAAGATGTGTTTCTGATTCACCTTATAAAAAAATGGGCATAATATCAACCTATGAAAGTATATCATACATCATATGTGTGAGTTGATCAAAGTCACATCCAAGTCAACTTCTCTATTCTACTCTCGGCTAATCTCAGCCATACTTATTTCCAAGGGTATGGTTGGACCAAATGAGGAAGTGATTAAGGACTGTGAGTATTGTCTCTCAAAAGTCACTATCAAAATAATGAATAAAAACTGGAATCCTTGGAAAAAATAATGGGTGGAAGACAATGATAGAATTTATGAGAAATTCAATCTGGTGTATTATCCCTCTAGACCATGAGATATTTCTGATCCTAGTTTGGAACTATATGAGATTGTTGAGTATCCTTAAGAAGAGGAAGAAGAGGCTGAAGTGACACCTAGGAAAAATGTTATTGTTGAGGAAGACAAGACTAATATTCCTCATGTAGTTCTTGAAGAAGAAGTCCCTACTCCTAAAGAAGCTGTTAATGTGGAAACTCAACCCAAAGTTGTAACACAATAAGTTGCCAAAGAACCTGAAAATCATGCCATGGAAGAGCCTAAAGTTGAAGATTCTATAGTGGAAGAGCTACGTTTTTTTCAAGAGGTAAATATTGAGGAACTCCTTGTGGAAAAATATATTCCTGAAATCATACCTACAGCTGAAGAATGGATAGAGCTAGCTTTTCAGATGGATAGACAGGAAATGAGTCAGGAACTTAGAGATGAGTTTGTGGAATTAGACCAAGATCCTAAGCCTCTCATTCCTGAGAAGGAGTCATCATTTGAGGGGCAGAAATCCCCAATTATTGAGTTTATTAAAGCCTCACATCCAACTGAGTCATGTCCTGTAGACACTCAGTATAAATTTCCCAGTTTCTAGGATGTGGATGTCTCTTAGCAGATTACAGCAACCAGAACTGATATTTCCTCTCTATTTCAGTTGAAATCAGTCTCCAATATTGAACTTGAGAAGGAACCTGAGACTGTACCAGTCCCTACTCCTGAACCCTTGTCTGAACAGCCATCCCTTATGAGTAAGGATGATTTGAAGTAATTTGGTGCTACCCTCTTATCTGGAGTTGAAAAACTCATGAATACACAACCTCATCATGTGACAAATTTAAGTGAGTGATATGCCTCACTATTATTAGAGAAACTTTTTTGGCAAATACAACCTAAGTTTCTCCATGAGATTCAAGAAGTAAGAGTTGAAAATGAGATGCTTAGTAATGATGTGAAGACCCTAAGAAGTATCGTTGAAGACATGAAAAGAGAGATGCATTTGAGATCTGAGTCTATTGCTCCTCCTGTAGAACATGTTTCTCCTCAAATCCCACAGGTTGGTGTGTCTCAGATTCAACCTTATCTAGAATCCTTAGATGAAAAGATCGCTGAAAGGAACAAACAAATTGTGAAGGAAATGAAAGAGATTGTTTCCAATATTAATAAACTCATTGATGAGTATACAACGTGTCTTCAAAAGGTTTTGAATCAATTAAATCTCTGACCACAGCTGTCAAATCATTTGGTCAATATTCTAAAACCTCATTAGATAGTGGTCTGCTCAGAACTGTAGTCAAAGAAGAAATTCAGAATGTAATCAGTGGCTTTAATACGGCTTCTTTATCTCAAGTGA
This sequence comes from Viscum album, assembly GCA_963277665.1. Taxonomy (NCBI): domain Eukaryota; kingdom Viridiplantae; phylum Streptophyta; class Magnoliopsida; order Santalales; family Viscaceae; genus Viscum; species Viscum album. The sequence goes on from OY728158.1 coordinate 467,524,886, forward strand.
TCAAGAACAGTGATAGAGTTCATGACCTAGTACAAATTCACTCCATGATTTCTAATGATTCTCAGCAAGAGATTTCCAAGAAAGTGGATGTCTACTTCAATAGAATCTTCTCCAAGGCTGATATGACAATCAATTTCAAGTATCTTGTAGAAAATATGTGGATTCCTTCTATGACTCAAGATTTTAAGACCCAAGTCCAGAAGCTCACAAAGTTTACTCGATTGTTGGACAAGTTTATGGAGAACAAGGACGATTTTGAGAAAGCAATGCAGTATAGTGGAGAGATCATTATAGATTTTATCAAACTCGTGAGGCCCTATATTCTTGTCTAGAGTACAACCATTGTTTCTCCAGTGGCTACACCTCTCAGACCTGGGCTACCTACCTTCACCTCTTCCCTAGCCTCAACTACTATGTTTGTGGGCCAAGCACTAAGTCAGATCAGGCCTTTGATTCTCGATCAACAACAACCAATATCCTCTACTGCTCCTACCTTTTCTCCCTTAGTCTCTGAAGGCCTTCCTTTACCCTCTTTATCAACCACCTCACTACCTTCTACTACCTCGACCTCTTCCCCTATGGCTTCCTCTTCTACCACTGCAGCTAAATTCAAAGAGAAGGCCAGCCCATGAAGATGAAAAATGATTACTCTTTTTTTATCGGGATGATTTTTCTTTTGTATTACTCTTCTATTTTGTACTGAACCTTGCTTGATATTAATGGAATGTTTTTTTACTTCTATTATTTCATCTTTTCGATAATCCCAAAAGGGGTAGAAGGTTTTATATACTATCCTTTTATCTTCTTTTATCTCTATAGTTGAATACAATATACACTTTAACTGTATATGATTTGTGATCATCAAAACGGGGGATATTGTTGGAATCCTCATGTATTAATTATGTTTTAATATTCACAAATATTATTTAACCTACTTTACTCCTATAAATTATATCCAATCATGTGTATTTATTTTTAAATTTTTCTCATTCTTTAAGAAGATCCATGCAAGATCTTAATTCCTCTACATTCCGTTTACATACTTTATACTATCTTTGATATACTCTCATAATGCCTTCTTTGAAAAATGCTTAAGTCTAATCCTTTCTATTGTCATCATTATTTAAGTCTAAACATAGTTACTTTGAAAAGTCTAAGACACCGTGAGTCTACCACTGGATATATAATTCTGACATCGTGATGCCAGACACCGTGAAGCCAGAAACCATGAAGCCGACATTGTGAAGCCATACACCGTGAATCCAGACACGATGAAGTAGACACTGTGAAGTAGACACCATGAAGCTAGAAACCGTGAAGCAGACACCATGAAGCCAGACACTGTGAAGACAAAAACCGTGATGTAGACACCATGAAACAGAAACCGTGAAGACAGACACTGTGAAGCAGACACCATGACCATGAGACACCGTGGCACTCAGACACTATGATCAATCTAGACATTGTGTGAAGGAGACATTATTTCCATGACTTACTATGACACCATTTATTGAACTTATTTTATCATCTTTCAATTTAATCTCTAAAGATCATATTTGATAATTTTAATGCACTGACATAATATTTCTTTGTAGACATATCTTTGGATAGTATGAGTTACAAGGTGCAGAATACATGCAACCTGTCGGATCCAACACCTGCATTCCAAATTAAAAGCGAGGTGTGGCTAAGAACCGTTGTGCGTGATACAAAAATAAAAAGAAAGGTCGTGAGAATGATAACGTATAATATACTTAGATAAATTTTCAAAAGAAAGGAACACTACATGCAACTCAACACTGCTGAACAAACGAAGAATATTTGAAGCTTAAATAACATCTTCGCTCTGTTGAACCTCACGAAGAACACAAGCTGAATCGCGACACTCAGTTTTTTACAAAACTTCCAGAGAATGACTCAAAGGTTCATCCAATTCAAAGGAGTCCATATCTTAATTGAAATCACACAATATCATTCTAAAATCATCTCTATATTTTTTCTCTGTTGTGATCATTATTTTCCCTACATTACAAGTAGTGTATGCTTCTATCTGTTTAGACACACACTGACTCCTAAGCCGAACTGGAGGATACTGGAATCCTCACACTAAACTATTTATATGTTTGTGTATCCCACATAGAACTGTGGTAGAGGTTTGATGACCTGGACAACCTATGTGTTGTTGTTGTTGCTTTCTCATGTAGAACTATGGTAGAGGTTTGAGGACATGGACAGTCTGAGTACTATTGTAAACCCCAATCTAGGTTGTGGAACAAAGTTTATTTATATAAACTGTTTGGTGGTAGGTTACCACCAAGTGGAGTTAATTAGGTCTCATCTTGAGACTGAACCACTTGTTTCATATCCGTTGTGCTGCTTAAATTTAGTTATCTCTATTTTATTACTTTACTGTATAATCCAGAAATCACTAATTTCACTTTGATAGTTAATCTTGGAAAGAAGTTATAACTGGCTTTTCTTGGTAGAATAACTTTAAAAGTAATATTAATAACAAAAATTAAGATTACTGAGAATTAATAAATATTCTAAGAAGTGGTCTTAACAGTAAAACTCTTATAACAGTATAACCTTGATTAACTAGGATGTATTTAATCTTTGGTGAAAACCTTTTTAGAAATACTTTTTAACAAAAAAATTTAATTTGAACTCAATTCCCCCCCTCTTGAGTATCCACTTTGACCAACATCCACTAAAAATCAAAATTCTTCCACAACAACCATTACACTGCTATTTTTAATAGTAATCTTTCCATCTAGTTTCTTTGTTTAAAATGTGTACCCATTAATATCCAAACTAGACCATGTAATCACATTAAGATATGGTACCCTATTAACCATTTTCATGTTTCTGATACAGATATATTTGTATTGAATTTATTTTTAAACCATTATACAGTTCTATTTTTATTCTGAATCATCATCCACTTTTCATTTCTTTTTGGATATCGTAACTTTAATTGTGAAATATGTGATGATATATATGATTGAACCACATCTATGTTGTTATAAATGTATAAATGTTTCTCCATTACTTCTTCACATGGAATAAACGTTACCTTTAATCCTTGAATCCCTCTACCTTCAATATAAAATCTCATATGTTGAGATATAGGGAGACCAATATGCTCTACTTCATACAAATAATCAATATAGAACCCAATCACGTCCTCCAATACATATTTTTGAACAATAGAGGCCTCTGATCGATAAGTTATTTTAGCATATCGCTTCAAAAGTTTAATATATCTTTTAAAAGTATACATACATTGTAAATATAAAGACCCACATATTACTATATCATGCACAAAATGAATCACTATATGGACAATTATATCAAAAAATATAGGTGGGAAAAACATATCTAGTTGACAAAGAATAAGATCAAATTCATTCTCCAACACATATAAAAAGTTTTTATCAAAGTATTTGCTACAAATTTATTTGAAAATATTATATAACCCGGTGATTATCTTTTTAAAAGTTGTCGGAAATATAACATGTAGTGCGATGGGTATAATTTTTTCATTAATACATGACAATCATGATATTTCATACCTATTAATTTCCAATCGATTAATGAAACTAAATTATTAACATTAGAATAATAACCACTAGGTACTTTAAAACCATGAAGTCACTGAAAAAAAGAATCATCTCAATCTTCCATAATGTGTGATAAGATGGAGGTAAATATGTTTTGTTTCCATTAAAAGTGGGAACTAACTTTAATCATATTCCTATTTATATTAATTATAATCTAGAATAAAATCCATCTTTTGTCTTTCCTTTTATATCTAACATAGTTCCAATCAAACCGTCACATATGTTTTTATCAACATGCATAACATAGATGTTATGTTTTATATATAAAAATCTCTAATAAGGTAGTTTGAAAACGATGAAATTTTCTTAGAGATATTTTTTTGAAGACCATAACTTATTTTCTTTCCAAATGTCTAATCAATATTTTTCACCTTGTTATAATATTAATCATCCAATAATGGTTGTGAGGTTATATTGTATTCCTATAAACTATTAAGTTATTTTTTCAATCTAAAATAAGGATGATCAATTCAAAAAAATCTTTGATGTCCCATGTACACTATCTTTCTTCCATTCTGCAATTGATAATATGAAGTCTTTTCCGCACAAATTAGACATGCATTATATCCCTTAACATTGTATCCAGATATGTTTTAATATATAATAATGTTTTTTATAGTAAACATTATCAAGACACGCAAAAGAAAATACTCAATCTTGTATGCATTGAAAACTTTAACACATTTCTCCTATAGAAGTTTCAAATCATCTATCAATGGTGAAAGATACACATTTATATCATTTCCTTACTTTTTTTGTCCAAAAATTATCAAGATCATTATAAAATATTTTTTCTTCATACATATATGTTGGGAAAAGTTGTAAACTACAAAAAAATACAATCTATGAACTTAGTTGGTTACTTAGGCTCCAATATAGATTCATTTCATCATTACACAATCCTATTATGAGATTTATAACTTCACTTCCAAAATAACGAATTTGTTTATCAAATCTATTCCACTATGGCGAATCATCTGGGTGACGTAAGTTACCATCATATATATACTCATATGAATTCCATGTTATCCTTTTTATGTCAATTGGATTTTTAAATAAATGCTTCAAATGATGAATTATTGAAGGGTACCAAATTTATTTAGCATCCAATTTGATTCTGGTACCTAAGAATCAATCAAAGTTGAATTATCTGAATTGTATGAAAGAATTATTGGTTGATATCATTAGAAAGTAAAAAATTTATTTTTCAAGAGGATATATGTCTTTACCGGAGAATGCATCTGATTTAAATTTTTTATCCATCATATAGTGTGATGTCCCAGATGTAGGAAATCTTGATAAATATTCATATTCTTTCCTATACAACACACATTCATTTGGGAAATCATGTATCATTTTATACCCCAATCCCATTGGGAATAGTATTTTATTATCCTCATAATTTTAATCTGGGAGCCTATTTCCTTATGGAAGTATCACTTTTAAAAGCTCAAGCAGGTTGGAGAAAATTTTATCACTCCACCCATTTCTTTCTTTGAAGTTAACTAACCTAAAAACTATTGATAACATTATATATTGCAACTTGGTTTATAAGAATATCCATACAATCATTCAGTATTTGTTTCTTTATCGATGGTTTCAACACCTATATCATGAATTAATTCTTCAATATGATCATCTACCTCATTATGAACAGTGTCATCAACAATAGATATGGAATTTGTATTTATTTCACCATGCCATATCCAATGTATATAATTAAGGCTAAAACCATTAAAAATGAGATGATCCTTTATTTATTTGGACATTAAATTTCTCATATTAAAAAACTTCACACATGGAAATAAAATAAAATCTATGTTTTGAAGATTTCATTTAGGAAATTCCAAGAAATCATAAACTCATTTTTCATATTCACTAGTGTTTCTTCAAAACTTTATCCAATTATAATCCATTCAAGACCTAAAATAATAACATAATAGGTGAATATATTAAAAAATATAAACATTTAAATATATATATATAAACAGATAAATTTTAAACATAAAAACATTTAATAAAAATGATTTTTAATCATGGTATGAATCTTTAGTCTATATAACCAATAATTATCCACATGCACTAAATCATTTTATATTTTAAGAAAAACATCAAAACTCTTATTATTCTATCCAAACTACATTAGATACAATTAACATATAAAATATCTCATATTGTAAAAATAATTTACTAAAATCAATAATTATTCTGAAGATTAATTGTGTGACCTTATATGAATTTTTATCAATAAAAATGATTATAAATTATCTAATTCATAACCATAACCCACAAAATCCCTCTATCAAAACATTTTATTATTCAAGAGGACAAATGATTTGGCGTGATATTTATTAAAAACACTCAAATATCTATGTAAACGTGTCCACCAGATGTATCTCCATATATTATATGAATAATCATATAATCTATATATTCAAGACATCAAGACTAACCACTGGAAATGAAATATTTCAATATAGTGTTAAAAAACTCATATATTCTTGATTCTCTCATTATACTGGCCAATCTAGATGAATATATCACATGTCAATAATATATGTAGATAAGCACATTTCATGTAACTTACCTAATAATTTCCATGAATTTCCTTCTGTTTTACTAAATTGTGGTCTTATATGTTTATACAGGATAAATTTAATATTGGATAAATAAAAACTACATACAAATAATTAAAAAAATATCTCAAATGAAGAAAAAAAGTAAAATAATTTATCTTAAAATTGAAAAAAAAAGATACAAAATTTGGAGTTCAACAATGAAAACAGATCCTTAATCTAGACTTCTCTTCCTAGAATGAGTTTAAATAATAAACACTGGATGATATAACAAAAAAAATTAAAAAAAAAAATAAATAAGAACAAAAAAAGAAAATCAAACCATGGTGGATTCTAGGCTGGAAAATGGTTTCCACATATAAAATAGTTCCCTGAATGATGAAACAATGAAAGAGGAAGAATAATCAATACAAAATAATCAAGAAAATCGAAAAAAAATAAAAAACAATGGTTATTAAGGATCATAGGGTCACCTTTGGAGTCATCTCTAGTCAAGAGAATAGTTTTATATATCCAAACAAATGAGGTTTTTAGGATCACATATTTTCTTAAAAGGTTTTTGGCATCAGTTTCTACAAAAACTAACACCATAAAGTCCCAATGAAAACTTCCCAGCATCAGTTTTTAAAAAAAATTGATGCCATAAATTCATATTTTTTGTGTCAATTTTTTTAAAAAACGTTGCCAAAAATTATTCAGTTTAGATTTTTTCATGTCATTTTTTAAAAAAAACTGATGTAAAAAAATTGATATATAAATTGTTTTTCATCATTTAATGTTTAAATCGATTCGAAAATGTAATCACAGCTACATTTTGAATTGGATTATAAAAAATCAATGTTATATCTATGATGTTGAAGCCTTTTTTCTACTAGTATACATAATACTTAGAAGTAGTGGAATAACATAGAAATATACCTTCATCAAATTTGGGTTAAAATTTAGGTAAGTTATCTTTCATTTTCAAGATGAATACATTGTAATAAAATACATCAAAGTAAGAAACTTTTTGTTTTCTACCTGTCCACAGCTCATAGGATGTTTTATTATGAAAATATATATTTAAAACTTGATTTATAGTATAGTAGGTAGTGATAACTGCTTTATCGCAAAAAAAATTAATAATTGAGTATTCACTCATCATGATTCTTGTCATTTCTTGATGAATTCTATTTCTTCTTTCAACTCCACCATTTTGATGAGGAGGTATATGTGAGGAAAATTCATGTTAAATATTTTCATTACAGTTAAAAGATTCAAAATTATAATTTAAAAATTCTACACCATGATCAGTATGAATAGTTATCAAGATATATTTTTTCTTATTCTTAAATTTGGAAAAAAAGTTTAAAAATAAAAAATTCCTTCAAATTTCTTTGTGTGGAAATAAACCCATGTGTATTTAGTGTAATCAGAAACTAAGAAATATAAATAATATTTTTCACCAATAATTTCAATTTTCATAGGACCAAACATTTCCATGTGCACTAACTCTAAATAATTATAAGATGAGACTTCACTAATAGATTTAAAACTTTACTTATATTTCTTACCATATTAACATAGGTCACATAATTTTGATGAATTAAACATATGTTCTAGTAGATCACTAAAAATTAATTTATTTTTCAACTTATATAAGTTTTTGAGGTCACAATTTCCTAACCATTTATTCCATGACTATGATTGATCTTCTATTGCACTAAGGAAACATAAGTCTTTTCTTCTAAGGTCTTCTATGTTATGGTTATATACATTCTTATGCGAATTGGAAGAAAAAATAAACTTATCCTTGGAACCATGTAGTGGAAATTTATCATTCCTAAATATCATAAGATAACCTTCATCACAAATTTTAATTTTTCTTATAATATTTTTCTAAATACCTACAACAACAAAAACATTTGAAATAAGAGATTATCTATGAAGAACAATATTACCTATATTGATAATCTCTCTTCAAGAATTATCTTCCAATGTTACTTTTCCAGCATTCATTTTGATAATATTTAGGAAGAATTATTTGTTTCTAGTCATATTTCTAGAACAACCTCAATCCATGCACAGTATATTTTTATTATTTGAACTTTCCTTGTTTTCCTAAAAACAAAAAGATTAGATTTTTTCAACCCATATTTTCTTGGGTCCAGTAATTTTCGAAAATAAAACATTAGGAATAATCATTTAATTAGAAAAATGGGATTTGTGAAACCCTAGGGATTTAACTTTTTTTAATTAATAATTCATTGTCCAATGACCACTACTTTGACACTTACTGAAAAAAGGGCATTTTTAAGAACAAAAAAATTGTTACTAAAACTAGTTTTTTACAAATATAGCACATTCTAGAACCATTTCCATGATGAATAATTTTTTTTACATTTTATAAAAACATTTATTTCAAGAAATAAAGTTTAATAAAAAAATTTATCAAACATTTGATTTCATATTTTATTTTTTCAACAAAATCATTATCCTCGTTAGTATTATTTTTAGAATTAAGTTTATTTTCTAAAATATTTTTCTCAGAAACTAATTTTTAAAAATAATTAGAAATATTTTCTTTCTCAGAAATAGTCTCATCAAGATCTTTTGAAATATATGATATATCATTTTTCAAAAAAATTATTTTTTAATCATCCTTAACAATTTTTTCCTTAGAATTATCATGTTTTTTTGAAAATTTTATAATTTTCATTCTAGAGAAATTTATAAAAATGTGAAACTTCATCATAATAAGGAAGATAATTATCTTATACTAAGTAAGATTCTTCATCATGAAATGAAGAATCATTTTCATCCGGATAATTGGAACTTAAATATATTTTGGGAAGGTTTTCATATTTTTGTGCCTTAACAATGAAAAATTTATTTACTTTAAGTACATTGTCAAAAAGTCCTATGTTCCTCTAACCAAAATTTTTATTATTTTTCAAACGCTATGAAAAATTACCTCTACTGGAACTCCAGATGTCAATAGATTTTATAATTTCTTTTACTTTAGATTTATAATAAATTTTAGCATTTCTTTCTAAATCCTTTTCTTTTCTATCATTCCTCTTCATCTTTGGACAATTTGGGCTGATGTATCCAACTTTTTTACACATGTATCAAGTGACTTTATCTTTCTTATCACTTTTATCCTTATGAATTTTTTTTATCAGTATTGGAAGTATTTCATTCAGACTATCTTATTCATCCTTTTAAAAATGTTTTACAATTAATTATTATAATGTTCAGAAACACATGAGTTTAATTGAACAATTAATTTATTCTTTCTTGAGGATTTAGCAACCATTTCATAAAATTTTACTTTATAAGGTAACGTAGATGTGTAAGAAATAGAAAAATCACAATTTTTCTGTTTTACTGCTCAACATCTCTCTTGAGCCTCCACCCATACTATATAAGGGAACCAATAGGATCATCCAAGGTAAGATTATTTCACTTTCATTCCTTATCAACTGATTTTATCTTAGATTTTCATCCATTGGGCATGATATAAATTAATATATCCACAAGGATATCATCATTAAGACCTTTATCACCAAAAGATTGTAATCATTTTATAATAGTTATGAACATATTATGTGTATTGGTAATCTAGTGAGAATTACAAAATTTTCAAATTTTGTGTTGATAACAAAGGTTTCATTATATCCATTTAGTACTCATAATCAGCACCATCAAAGATACGTGGTCTATTTGGATTCATATTTTCTATGAATCCTATATTCATTTATTTCATCTTTAAAACAATATACAATATTTTTCTATATATATAGGTTAGTGTAATAAAAGATTATAAATAGTATGTTTATATCAAAAAATTTAAACAACTTGTAATGTTATTGAAAGTAAAAAATCACCAAGTATTTGAGTAGTGGAAACCTACTCTAATACCAATTGTAGAACCATAATATCTCCTCAAATGAAAATACTTACTAGAGGGGTGAATTATATTATAAAAATTATTTAGAATAATTAAAATAACCAAAATAAAAATCCTATTTAAGTAAATTATTATACTAATCACTCAGTTTGATAAAAAATGTCATAAAATCAAGACACCCAAATAATAAGATTATAACCAAGTCAAAATCACAATTACTTGGGATCTGATTTATCAGAGTACAAGAATCATAATAATAGTGGATTAAATTAATTCAAATCTGTTTTTATTATTTTAATCAGATTAATAATGATAAAAAACCAAATATAAATATGAATATGATTACTCACTTGATATTAAATTTTTAGTGGAAAATAAAACATGCAAACAACAAGTAATATAATAGAACCCAATGAAATAATGGAATCTGAGCTATTTAAATGATAAAAACATTTTAAATTTTTTATAAATGTAGTATATAACCCAGATTAAAGGTATCCACTATTTTATAATTAAATAAAAGTATGTCTTTCATCATAAGGAAATCTGTTGATATGAATCTTAGAATGGATCTATCTTCCTATCACTATAATCCTTTGTTATGATGATCAGATTATTTTTATGACTATCCCCAGTATCCCTCGATCCAATGGATTATATTCTCTGTCTTCTAGTCCCCAAATGCCTCAATTGTTATGACGATATGAAATGAGTTACAGTTAAAAAAACTATTAAGGACACAACCTAAAAAAGTTTCCTTAATAATACTAGTCTCTAAATAAATAAAAAGTATAAGAATGAGTAGTTCACAAAAAGGATTATTTTTAAATTTTGAGAGAGGATGTAATCAACCATCTCAAAACTCTCCAAATGAACCAGTATTTATAATAATCCTTCCAATGGTCATATTTTTCTAGTTTGTTGCAATGGCATAGAATTCCTAGAACTTGACCACTCATGAAATCCTATCATAATTGAATGTCTAATCTTTTATTAGGTAAACACCATCACACTATTTAATATATTCCTTACATTAGAAATAAGTATTTATATTTTTATTATAAACTTATTCAATATAATGGAATTCCTTAAGAATATAAATATGATAATCCTTATGTGTATTAGTTTAATGTTATTTGTACCAATATAAGTTGGATTGTTAATACTTTTTCAGTGTGAAAGATATTACAGAAATTCTAACTTTGGGTTTTGATAAGGGTGATTATGATTAATCGAACACATACTCATTATCATGATCTCCATGAAGAATGTAATGTTTATATTAAAAATACTGTATAACTTATTCTAAGAATGCTAAAAGATAATTTTCTCTACAAAAACATTCTAAAAACCTATGACATAAAATGTTAGTAAGAAATTTTTTGAGAAAGTGATTGTGATTTTAAAAAATAGGAATGGAAAATTAGGAAGTATAACTTCTAACTAAACAGTTACTACCCCAATGTGTGTCTATTCACAATTCTACATCCAATTATATAATATATACTAGAAATTAATAATAATACCATTAAATCTCAATATTACCAAAAAAAATCATGGTGTTATCCTATATTTTGTCTTATCCATTATATTTTTTCCAAGGTTTTTCATCAACATCCTCTAAAATAAACCCCAAAAATAACTAATCCCATATGGGATACAAACTAATGTGATCCAAGATAAATAAACTCACTTATTTAATTATTTTACATGAATAATCATTCCATTCAAAAATATCCTAACCAAACTGAGGAACCAAAGTTTTAGTATCTCCAAAGATTAGATACATATACAATAAATTCTAAAAAACTTGTGAACTTTTATATATAATAGAACCATTAAAATATACCTTCTAGAATGTATATTGGTTATAGTAATCATTGTAACATGGTGAATTAAAATAAAATAAAGTGGTGAGATTAAATAATAGTAATGGAAAAACTTATAAATATGTCATCAAGGGTTAGATCATAAATATACGATAAAACAACAAAACAGGAGAATTATCTATTTAAAAAGAACATGGATCAATAGGAGTCATCCATAATCCATGATAATAGGACATGTAACCTCAAAATAAAAAATATATACCATGTATTATATCTGTGGAAACATAAGATAATAAACATGATCCATGGATTATAATTCATAGACATAATGATATGGCATGTCATGGAAATAAATCATAAAAGTAAGCTATGGAACTATACTTTCGTATAAAATAAAAAATATTTGAGTGTGAATCATTACCAATTTCCCATAACATGGTGGTGTAATAATAAATACATGATTACTATAGTGCAGTAGTCATCAATACATAATTTCTATAAACATTGTGGAATACTCATCACTACTAGATTCCCATAATATAGGGGAGTGGGTAATCAATTCATGATTCAGATAGTTGTTGGATCATCTATATTCTATTCCAATAATTCTCACAATAGATACAAATTTGTAACCAATGAGTTGGATGGATATTTAGGACCCAACTTTTAAATATTCATAGATATGTGTGCCACTCGGAAATAATCATTAATCACACCATCAAGTATCCATACAAGTAAAAATGGGATTTACAACATTTATAGATGGTATCACTAAAATTGACCACAAGAATGTAAATGGTATAAATTAAAAACTCAATCCCCATAAAGGATCATTTCATAAGAAAATTTATATAGTATTATATGACAAATAATTTCAAATAAGATAAATCATTTAGAGATAAAGAGTAAATGGTAGCGAAATCATAAAATAGTTTTTAAAAATTAATTTTATTCGTGGAAGAAAATTTGAAGTTTTAGTTTCTTTGAAATCCATTTTTATAAAGGTAAATTTTGGGAAATTTTAGATAATTCATTTAGAAATCAAAATTTTTAAATAAATCTCAATAATGAATCATTTATATTAGATACATTTTTCAAAAAAATGAAGTGAAGTCATTTTGGAAAACATTTACATAAAAATGATCTTTAATAAAAGATCCTTGAAAATGATATAAAAGTTTTAAAATTTTGTAGTGAGAGCTTATAAATACCCTTAATTTTGAAAAATAACTTTAATAATTTTTTCTTGAAATGATATAAATATTTTTTAAAAATGTTTTTTCGAAGATCGAAAATTTTATTTTAAAGGTTATAAAAATGTATGGAAATAGGTTATTTGAAAACAAAAATGATCAAAAGGAGTAATAAATCTTCCATTTGATAAGATGATAATGGAAATATAAAGGTAACATGAGATACCACATACTTAGAATTCCCAATATAAAGGAAAACATTGTTAGGAAAATAAAATTAAGATAATGAGGGGAAATCATCGTTAAAGAAAGATGGGAATTATTATCAATAATGAAATAATTTTTATGGTAAATAAATTCATAGAAGGGGAGTATTTGAAACAAAAATGGAATAAAAATTCTCAAGAAGAATCATTTTAACTCAATTAATGGAGTTGAATTAAAAATGGACCATATGACCTTTGTATTCGTTCAATCAAAATATCTTTAAATAAAGAAAATGATTCAGCTCATCAAACCTAATGAACTACATCAATATCAAAAAATAAATTTATTAGGTAGTAATTACATCTTATCCAATATTTAATGGTGCATAATAAGAAATATTTCATAATAAATTACATAAACAACCCCTTAACTTAAATCCTAAATTCCACTGAAGAACATTAATATCATGTATAAAAAAAATAACTATCAAAATTTTGATATTTTAGAACCTTATTAATATCTATAACTCTTTAAAAAAATATTTATAATTATTATATACATTTATATAAGTTTGTTTCTACCTATTTTCAATATAGGGTTATTTTAGTCTTGATCATTTTAAAAGAGTTTTATAAAAGTGATATTATTCTTCATTCTTCTCCCAAATTTCATCCTTAAAAATTATATGAGGTGCATGAATTGATGTTTCATGATTTCTTGTAAAGTTATAATTTTATTAAATGATAGTTTTATTCATTGTAACATCCAAACCCAAATCACTGGGTCTAGGCCAAAATTCTACAAAACCTAAGGTTCACCTCCACGTAGGCCATAGGCTGCAAACTAGCAACGACGATATCAAGTAGAACCATGGGGAGACTATACCCTCTATCAAAGATAAAAATAAAAATAAACAGCCAACTTATAAAAATATGAAATAATAGTACAGATATATTAAAAACATTCCAACAATATGAATGAATTTGTAAACAATAGACTAAAACATGTGTACAATACACTGATCACCCACTGGGATTGTCACATATATAAATAAGACAATAACAATGCAGAATAGGATATACTCTCACTCCAAGAAACATATCATCCTTGACATTAGACTAATAGTGAGATATCCTACTAGATTATCATCTCGAGCCTTTTTCAGACCTATACCTACAATAAGTGAGTATTTATTGAGTACCCAAATTCCATGGATTCCAAAAAATGATGTCAGTATAATTATGTAGGACACCACCAATGTGATCTAGTAAAAAATTAGTAATATGATATGTTTTTTTCATGTGATAAGATAAGTATAATGTAAACTAAAAATAATTAAATATAAATAACAACATAATATCACTAATAACACACAAACATTAAAACCCATGTGTTGAGAGGTTATGTTTTTAAAAAGATACCATGAACCTCATTCAAACCTACTTCCTCTTCATATCAAAATAATAATAATCAGATATCGTAAATGAGTAAGGAGAATACATTGGGCTCATAATCACTTCAATAAGTGGTCTCAATTTATTGAGCCAGATCATTCCCTCATACCATCATATAACGCCATTATGGGTTAGGCCTCTAGGCCATCATACCCTATCTATGGCCTAGTTAAAGCTGTCATAACCTAAATGCATTGACTCAGTTTAGGCCTCCAAGCTATCATTCCAATAACATGCTACCACATTCCTGGCCCCACGTCATTCATTACCTGACCTTATCTTCATGTTCAAATTTATAATTGTCAAAAGTCATGAGTACTCTCCCTCAATGTCATTAACATCACATAACAGTCCACCTATCTAATGTTTTAATAACAAACTTGAAGGCATGGTAGCACACAAAATAGGGTGGATCATATAAGGAAATCGTAGCACATCATCATGAGAAAACTATTAGAAACACATAAAAATATGTCATCATTATAAAACATGGAAAAAATATACTCTTGAAATACTCATGGAATAAAACATAATTATGGGTCTCACAGGCTACACAAACACCCACATGTGATCACTATCAAGCATGGTAAAAAATCTATGGCACTAAAAATATCACATTAATGTAAAATGAGTGCACATATAAATAGTGTATGGAATAACATCATGATTCAAGTATCTATATATGTGATAAAAATCAAGAAAGTTCTATCAAGATATTATGCATACTCATGGAATGTTCCACATACACGGTCTCATGGACTATATGTCTCAAGTAAAACAGTAACACACCCCAATGTGTCTCTGTAGTCTAAGGCACTTTCATGTGATCAAGACTCAAACATATGTGGTAGGTATAAAACAAGTGGAAAGGGGTCTATCAGGACACTTGGTAATTTTTACAATTACAATAGTCACAGTTCCTTTAATTAATTTAAACTTAGACCTCATTAATTAATTATGAATTATTAGTTATTCATAACACAATATAAGTCTAACGAGCATTCCCACAAAGTGGAAAACCTCAAATGTCCTACCAATAAATGTGTATAATACCAAAAGTTGGAGTATACGGGACCACCTTTCTCAAATATAGTTGACTCCCCTCCAAGAAAATCCCAGCCTTGTTGTCTGAGTCATCCAACTCTATTCTGCCTCCATCGATCGTAATGGGTTTTCAACCCATTCAAAATCATTCCATATAATTAATTATAAGTAAATTATAAATAATTAATTGAATTATAGAAAAACTCACAACTGAGGATAAAAGTCACAACACATACCAGAAGAATTACCTGATGTTACTGCGTAGCTAGAACCATAACTAACCAACCATGGATGGTCTGTTGCATTCGTCTGACTCCAAACCGGGAAAACCCTCTATCACAGAACCATAAAAAACCAACTTATTATAATTAAATTGGATCTTATATAAGAAATAAACCCAATTATATACCTTAAATAAATATCCCTTCAATGTAACACATTATTAAACATGAGATATCCTCTCACCATGTTGATCCAAACTCTCATCATCAATGAAAAAATAGTATAATATCTAGATGAATTTATATTTAATATTTATAATCATTATAAATCCATGATAATTAGATATAGTATATATAACACCCCATTATTTCATAGTACGTTATTTATTCAAAGTAATGCAATAACTTGCACTACACGCAACACTGAGTTCAAGCGCATCATGACGTACCAAACTAGTCGTTGAAAAGCAGTTATTAATAGTATTAATTCAATTTTGAACATTATATAATCCTTATAATTTTAGAATCCATATTATGAGTTTCATAGACATAATTTAAGAACAAATTCATTTTTTTCAGATAAAAGAATTATTTTTCAAAAAATGAAATTTTACCACCTTTTAATGGTGAACCCTTTTTAAATACAATATTTGAAACTTTTATATATTAAATTTTACAAAATAGAATTCTTATTTATAATAAGGACATAAGAATTTATTTTCAATAATTTTTTTTGTTTTTCTGATAACTTTCATATTTGGGTGAATAGTGAAAAATACTATATTTTAACTGAAAACAACTTTTTTAATAAAAATAATTTATAGTGTTAAATTATATATTTTAATGTTTTCAAAGTATAAATAGATTATATTTTTACCATTTAATCCAATTCTGGTCATTTTATGTAATTTCACTTTGAGATTGGACAAAAACAAGTGTCAATCTTTTGATAGTTATTATTTCTTAAAAATACTCATTTTGGTTTTGACAATGGGAATTAATTTTAAATTAATAAATGAAACTACTATGTTTTGAATTTGGTAAAATAGACTTCGTTTTTGAATTTGGAATATAAAAATTAGCTTTGGGTATATTTTTGGTATTTTTCAGAAAACTTTCAATTTTTGATGAATAGTGCAAAAATACTGAGTTATAGTTTAAAACCGAATTTTTATTAAAATAATTATTTATTTTATTTAAATTTATTTTAAGTCAAAATATATATATAATACCTATATAATTTTAATGTAATTCATTGGAGTCAGTTTATAATAATTTTAGATATATAAAAATTTTATTGACCTTTTCACCGTCTTTTACCCACCACCTAGGAGAATTTACAAATTTGCATAAAACTTAATTTTACCACTTCTGTGAGTGAAATTTCAAAAATATGAGAGACTCGGTTGATATAAGTAAGAAAAATGTGGTTCAATAAGATGAAAATATTTTTTGGTGAATAATAACTTTTTACTTTTATTTACCACGGTTAAAAGTAAATAGGGTAATTAAGGGTAAAAATGATATTATTATTACCCTAACACATGTCCTAATTCTATTGGTTAAGTGTAATTCGACCCAAAACAAGCTTAGGAATAAAATATGAACCTATTTGGTCTACTTGGATTAGATTAGGACATTTATTATTATTTAATTCAAAGAAGAGTTAAAAGTGTTAAATTCAAAATTTAATAACTAAAACATTTTCAATATAGGGTTACACATAAGATACATTCGAATATAAATATTCATTATAAATATAAAACTATTTCCTACATAATTTTATTTTATTTATAATTTTTAGATATTAAATAGTTAAATTTATTAATGACACAATGATGATGCAGTAATTACCTTATTAATGAAAGAATCAAATAAATTGTATTATAAATATTAAAATAAATATAATTTCAAAGTTTTTATGACATCCAAGAATTTTCTAAGTGAACAAGACATGATATTATTGATTCAATGTATTTTTTTTGAAGCAATCATGATGTTATTATTTTAACAAAAAACAAATACCAAATAGTTTTAAAATTGACATAAAATAGTTTTTTAAAAACATATTATATTATTAATTGATATAATGGTCCTAAAAATATAAGGTTCAGCCAAAAGACTTATATAATAATATATATGACATTAATTAACCAATTGGGGTAATATTGTCAGTATATAGTATGTTTATTAACCATATAGTGTAAGAATACTAGAAGACACGGTAAAAGTTAAATTATTTAACTTAGAGTTAAATCTAAATGATAAGGTTAAAATGGTAACCTAAACTTGTCTAAAACATATTGGTTGAGAGGGTTTCGACCCATTCCCACCCTATCCTAGAAATAAGTCACTTTGGATCCATTATAAGTCGAATATGCATTTTTTATAAATAAAGTAATATTTTAAGTTTTTCCAAAGATGTCCATCACCCATCTTATAAAAGGGCACTTCCCCTTCTATCAAATTCACACATCCAAAGCCATTTGGTTAGGCCAAAACCTGCCCAAATATCCTCTCAACTATCCTCCCTTTATTCTACAGGCCATAATTTAGTCAGAAAGAAAACCTAAGGATCCCTTTTGATCAAATCAAAAGGAGGAACCTGAAGAAGAGGTAATGATTTCGCCACCCTCTTTCAAGTTCTCTTATTCTTCCACTTACACTTTCCCTGTTGTTTCCATTATAAAATAATAAATCAAGTATCTTATATATACTTTTTTGTTATTATAAATATGGAACAACTATATTCATTATTCTATCCATCTTATGAATGATAATTTCACCATGCGTTTGTACGTACGGCTTACCATCTCCACGTCGTGGTGTAATTTGTTATTCAACACTATGTTATTTGGATGGTTATAATGATGTGTAATTGATGTAAATAATAAATATAACATAATAATGATTCTATATATATTATATAACATCAAATTCCACACCTTTAATGAAATTATATTGTCGCTCGTGCGTACGTACGGATTATCATCTCCACGACACAATGAGATTCTTTTCCAAGTCCACCATTCATTGACGATTATAAAAATATATTACTAATAAGTATGTAATATATGACATAATAATTCTACTGGAGATATATATATGTATATGTATATTTATATTTATGTACTTACATATATCTTATTCACTTCTGTTCAATACAATATGAAACTGGAAACAACGTTTATGCGTACGTACGGACTACCATCTCCATAAATGGTGTTTTCCATTTCATATATATGTCTATTATACATATTAATATTCTAAATATATATGATATATAAATCATGTTTTATATTTTGTAAGTATTTAAATCATGATCTAAGTGATACAATCAAGAGTAACAAGTTAAAACCTGTACGATAAAGAAAGTGATTATTACCCAAAATTTTAATTTAACATGGAAATTATTATAAAATGGGTAGTATAAAGTCATAAATTAATAATGTTTGATATCATAAAAATTAATATAGTTATGGTATAATTTAATAACATACTATGGTCTTCATACATGAGGTTAAACATACCCTCGACTAAAGGAAAGTGCAAGGTAAGGATTAATTTCAAAATCTCTTTATTATCTCAGGTTGTTTTTACGTAAGTATCTACTTGGACATATTTATTATCCATGTTGATGTTTCATTAAAAAAAATTCAAAGGGATTATTTTAAGGTAATTTTTTACTAAAACATCATTTAAAATGTTTTAAATATTTATTCTTCTAAATCATTCTCATTAATGTCCATGTTTTCAAAATGGGGTTTTAAGGATTTATTATTATGGACATAAATGTTTTTAAAATGTTAATTCATTTCAAAAGTTTCACAGTGGTATGGGACACTTTGATTCAAAAATGTCTTTAAATTATTTCCTTTATAAATTGTGTTAATTTTAAATTTTTTCATGAAAAAGGGATATTTCTCTCAAAGAGTTTTAAAAACCATTTTCATCTATGTCATCATCCTTTGATGGATTTTAAACTTTTTTGAAGATGATTTATTATGATACAAATTTTCCATATTGTATTGAAGGTTTTTTTATATGTTTGACTATAGATGTGTTATTTTAATACCATTCATGTTTTAGGGATAAATTATTGACATTTCGTATGCTAGTTTTAATATGAATTTTTATGTTATGTTTAAACCTTTTCATATGAGGAATGCATTGGACTTAGTAAGTGACAGGTGGAGCCCTCTATAGCTCCTCGATGCATCGGTAGGTCTCATGATACAATCTAGTGTCTTGGAACACGGCCTTGACAAAATCTTATTTGTAGTCTTGGCATAAGGCCTTGACTATGTGGTTATGATAGTCTGGCATTATGCATTCCATCATTATGAAAGTGTCTATTGATTTTGCATGTGATTATTCGAATAGTAAAATATCCATGTGAGTAAGTAGATGGAATTATTTGATTTTGTGACTGCCATATTATGCTGAAGTTGAAGTTTAAATGGATTTTGTTTTAGTCTTATACATTAACTTAAATTTTTATGCTTATTTATAAAATATTCCGCTATATTGTTACCCTTACTAAGTGTTTGAGATCACCCCTTTCTATGTTTTATTTTTCCCAGGATTCTAAGAAGTGTATTGTGATTGATATGCAGGGTTATGCCAAGGTAATAATGGCATTAAAAAAGGGTTATTGATGTTGTTTTGTATTTTATAAAGTGTAATGTAACATTCATGTATGTAATCTATTTTCCAAGACTTCTAAACAGATCAGTCCTTCGGGACTCGGTTCCTTGTAATCATGCCAATGTATTAAAATATTGCACCGACTCTGGGTAACTGGGGTCGGGGAGTTATAGTTGGTATCAGAGGAAGTTTAACAATAACCTTGGAAACAAGATTTAGATAAACTCTAATTATAGCACATTACCCTAAGATATACTTTTAGGATTAGTATAGAATAACTTCTTAGAATTTTGGTGATGTGGAGATTTTGTGAGTTTTCCAAGAAATACATCCCTATCTGGATACGAGAAGGTAGATGCGGCTCTGGCATAGATTGATTTACCTAAGGGTAATAATCTGAAAACACCACTTTGAGCTACACTTGAACAAGAACTGGTGCATGGCAATGGGTCTTGTTGCACTCTTGGTTACGACACTCCTGGGGGATATTCTTAGGATAATTCTCATTTTCTTTACAAACCATTATAAAGGGTTTATGAGTATATACTTCCTCAAAGAAAATATTTTTATAATTTTTGACTATATCCATAAGCTATTCAATTTACATTAGGTATTTTACAAGTTTGGATTTATGTATTGGGATTCATAATCTAATATAGTATAGAAATGGTGCTTAGTAGAAGGAATGAGAACTCCAGCAATTCGTATGATCTAAAGAGTAAGAAGGGTCATATCATTCATGGTATTAAGCCAACATTTAGAAAGGAAATAGTCTCCCACCTATTATAATCATAGGAATAAATAGTATCATGTGTTAATAAGATCATTAAAGAATGCTCTGAATACTATGGCTTTGAAGGGAAGCCAGATAAGAAAATGATGGTAGAAAGAAAGATAGATAAAGGGAATAAGGGAAATAAGGATTTTCTAATATGTGATAAATGTTGAATGAATCACCTTGGTAAATGCTTGAAGGGAATGAGAGTTTGTTATAATTATGGAGAAAAAGGACACCAAGTACATGATTCCAAGGGTAAGAAATAGTTTTCAAATATAAAATGCTTCATCTGCAAGGCATTGAGACACTACATGAATCAATGTCCCATTCATAAGAGTATACCACAAATGATGTTATTGGATAATAATCAAGTTATGATACTACCTCAGATGAAGAAGAATGACTAGTGTTCTAATGTTGTTATTATAGAATTATTTCATTTGAGTGTTTTATCAATAGTATACTGGTTACATAAATTATGGAGATAAATAAGGATTATAATACAGTACTATTTTATTGAGGATTTGAGATTATATGGTTCTAAGAAATGTGACTTAATAGTAAGCTACACTTTTTGGAAAATAAATGGTTAAAGGAAACGTAATCCTTAATACGGTCCTGATGATGAGGTGGTGATTTCGGAATAAGAGATGGTTGATTTTGGTAATTCAGGATGTTGCGGTGTTGTAAAAGAATACTCGATGAAGACGTTCACATGTTATTACCTGGAAAAAAGGATCCTCATTATGTTTAACTTCCTTATAAACTTTGGACTGAGAGTTTGGATATAAGTATTTTGGATAATTATAAAGGTTGGAATGGATTAAGTTTGAAATTGGATACTATTGTTAAGGTTATTTAAGGATTTCCATAAAAAGGATAACCCAGAGGTCGGGCGGCAACCTGTCACGTCCGGTAAGGTCGTCAGACTTGAACCAGCAACTGAAGGGAGGCAAGGTTGCATCACCTATCATAGACCCACGTGATGTCCCGGATTGAATAATGTAGTTTATTTAAATGGTATGATATGTGAATTATAAATTCATTATTTTTGGAACCCTAGATGATTAGGATTAATAGATTTATTTTTGAAATCTTTTAGACTGAAAGATGAGTTTGTGGTGGGAATTAGTTTAAGGATGAAACTCTACTTGTCAAGTATATATATATATATTCCCTCTTATTTTATGGATAAATTAATTATTAAACTTTATGGAAGGGATCTTAAAACCAAAAATGTGTTATCCTAATACCTTACATTTTATTGAACCGATGGTATTTTAAATCATCATAGATTGGTGGCTTTGAGGCCCACAATTCTACAATTGTTTGTGATTGATGACCTCAATCACTCCCTATAAATATTTACGTTTTACTACAATTATATGTCTCTAATTTCCACCAATGTTCTCCTAATCGAGATCATAATTTGTTGGTGACTTTTTCATTCCCCTTTTCCTCTTATTAAGACTAAATTTTATTAACCCAATTTCCGATGTGGGTTTTCCCACAAAAGGTATTTTATATTTTCAAACTTTTATCTTAGAAGAACAATTTTAATTTTTCAGGACACAATTTTTTGAAGGGGGGAAGAATATAACACCCCAATATTTCATAGTATGTTATTTATTCAACGTAATGCAATAACTTGCACTACACGCAACACTGAGTTCAAGCGCATCATGACTTTCCAAACTAGTCGTTCAAAAGTTTTTATTAATACTATTAACTGAATTTTGAACATTATATAATCTTTATAATTTTAGAATACATATTATGAGTATATTATACATAATGTAATAAGAAATTCATTTTTTTCAGATAAAAGAATTATTTTTCAAAAAATGCATATTTAGAGCCTTTTAATGGTGAACCCTTTTTAAATCCAATATTTGAAACTTTTATATATTCAATATGACAAAATAAACTTCTTATTTATAATTGGGATATAATAATTTAGTTTTAATAAATTTTTGGTGTTTTTCTAACAACTTTCATATTTGGGTGAATAGTGAAAAATACAATATTTTAACTGAAAACATCTTTTTTAATCAAAATAATTTTGACAACGGGAATTAATTTTAAATTAATAAATTAAACTTCTATGTTTTCAATTTGGTAAAATAGACTTTATTTTTTAATTTGGAATATCAAAATTATCTTAGGGTAAATTTTTAGTATTTTTCAGAAAACTTTAAATTTTTGATGAATAGTGAAAAACACTGAGTTATAGTTTAAAACCGAAATTTTATTAAAATAATTTTTTATTTTATTTAAATTTATTTTAGGTCAAAATGTATATATAATACCAATATAAGTTAAATTTAATTCATTGTAGTCAGTTTATAATAATTTTAGATATATAAAAATTTTATTGACCTTTTCGCCGTCTTTTACCCACCTCCTAGGAGAATTTGTAAATTTGCGTAAAAATTATTTTTACCGATTCTGTGAGTGGAATTTCAAAAATCCGAGAGACATAGTTGATATCAGTGTGAAAAATTTTGTTCAATAAGATGAAAATAATTATTGGTGAATAGTAACTTTTTACTTTTATTTACCACGGTTAAAAGTAAATAGGGTAATTAAGGGTAAAAATGATATTATTCTAACCCAAACACATGTCTTAATCCTACTGGTTAAGTTTAATTCGACCCAAAACAACCTTAGAAGTAAAATATGAACCTATTTGGTCCACTTTGATTAGATTAGGACATTTATTATTATTTAATTCAAAGAAGACTTAAAAGTGTTTTATTCAAATTTTAATAACTAAAACATTTTTAATATTGGGTTGCACATAAGATAAATTTCACGATAAATATTAATTAGAAAGATAAAACTATTTCCTACATAATGGTATTTTATTTAAAATTTTTATATTTTAAATAATTAAATTTATTAATGACACAATGATGATGTAGTAATTACCTTATTAATGAACGAATCAAATAAATTGTATTATAAATATTACAATAAATATAATTTCAATGTTTTTATGACATACACAAATTTTATATGTGAATATGACATTTTAGGGTTGATTCAATGTTTTTTTTGAAGTAATCATGCTTTTATTATTTTAGCAAAAAAACAAATACCAAAGAGCGTCAAAATTGACATAAAATAGTTTTTAAAACTAATATTATATTATTAATTGATATAATGGTCCTAAAAATATAAGGTACTGAAAAAAGACTTATATAATAATATATATGACATTAATGAACCATTTCCGGTTCTATTGATAGTATATAGTATGTTCATTAACCATATAGTGTAAGAATACAAGAAGACACGGTAAAAGTTAAATTATTTAACTTAGAGTTAAATCTAAATGATAAGGTTAAAATGGTAACTTAAACTTGTCTAAAACCTATTTTTTGATATTATTTCAACCCATCCCCACTCTATCCTTGACATAAGTCACTTTGGAGCCATTATAAACCAAATATGAATTTATTATAAAATAATATTTAAATTTTTTCAAAGGTGCCCCTTACCCCTCTTATAAAATGGCACTTCCCCTTCTCTCAAATTCACACCTCCAAACTCATTTGGATCAGACAAACACTGAACAAATATCCTCTAAACTATCATACCTTCATCCTAGAGGCCTTACTTTAGTCATAAATCCAACCTATGGAGCAATTTTGATCAAATCAAAAGGAAGAACCCGAAGAAGAGGTAATGATTTCACCACCCTCTTTCAAGTTCTCTTATTCTTCCACTTACTCTTTCTTTTTTGTTTCCATTACAAAATATTAACTCCAGTATCTTATATGTACTATGATTTTATTATAAATATGTAACAACTATATTCATTATTCTATCCATCTTATGAATGATAATGTCACCAAGCGTGCGTACATACGGCTTACCGTCTCCAAATCGTGGTGTAATTTATTATTCAACACTATGTTATTTGGATGGATATAATGATGTTTAATTGATGTAAATAATAAGTATAACATGATAATGATTCTATATTTATGATATAACATCCAATTCCACACCTTTAATGAAATTATATTGTCGTTCGTGCGTACATATGGATTACCCTCTCCACGACGCGATGAGATTCATTTCCAAGTCCAGCATTCATTGATGATTATAAAAATATATTACTAATATGTATGTAGTATATGAAATAAAAATTCTACTAGATATATATATATATGTGCATTTATGTACTTACCTATATCTTATTCACTTAATTTCGGTCAATACGATATGAAAACAGAAACAACGTTTATGCGTACGTACAGACTACTGTGTCCATAAATGGTGTTTTCCATTTCATATATATGTCTATTATACATATTTATATTCTAAATATATATGATATATAAATAATTTTTTATATTCTTTTAGTATTTAAATCATTATCTATGTGATACAATCAAGAGTAACAAGTTAAAACACGTACAATAAAGAAATCGATTATTACCCGAAATGTTAATTTAACATGGAAATTATTATTAAATGGGTAGTATAAAGTCCTAAATGAATAATGTATGATATCATAAATATTAATATGGTTTTGGTATAATTTAATAACATACTATGGTCTTTATATAGGAGGTTAAGCGTACCCTCATCTAAAGGAAAGTGTGAGGTAAGGATTAATTTCACAATCTCTTTATTATCTGAGGTTCTTTTTACATAAGTATCTACTGGGACATATTTATTATCCATGTCCATGTTTAATTAAAGAGTTTTCAAATGGATTATTTTAAGGTAATTTTTTACTTAAAAATCATTTCAAATGTTTTAAATATTTATTCTTCTAAATCATTTTCATTAATGTCCATGTTTTTAAAATGGTTTTTTAAGGATTTATTTATATGGATATAAATGTTTTTAAAATGTTAATTATTTTCAAAAGTCTCAAATTGGTATGGTAAAATTTTATTCAAAAATGTATTTAAATGCCTTCCTTTCTAAATTTTGTTACTTTTAAATGTTTTCATGAAAAAGGGATATGTCACTCAAATATTTTTACAAATCATTTTTATCTATGTCAACATCC
The DNA here is from genome assembly GCA_963277665.1 of Viscum album. NCBI lineage: Eukaryota > Viridiplantae > Streptophyta > Magnoliopsida > Santalales > Viscaceae > Viscum > Viscum album. The sequence continues at coordinate 467,551,382 of OY728158.1, forward strand.
TTTGATGGATTTTAAAATTGTTTGAAGATGATTTATTATGATACAAATTTTCCATATTATATTGAAGGATTTGTGATATGTTTGATTGTGTATGTTTTATTTTTATAATATTCATTGTTTATAGATAAATTATTGACATTTCATATGCTAGTTTTAATGCGAATTTTTATGCTATATTTAAACCAGTTCATATGAGGAATGCATTGGACTTAGTAAGTGATGGGTGGAGCCCACTATAGCTCCTTGATGCATCAGTTGGACTCATGAGACAAAATAGTGTCTTGGCATAAGGCCTTGACAAAATATTATTTTTAGTCTTGGAACAAGGCCTTGACTATGTGGTTTTGATAGTCTGGAATTATGCATTCCATCATTATGAAAGTGGCTATTGATATTGCATGTGATTATTAAACTAGTTGAATATCTATGTGACTAAGTAAATGGAATTATTTGATTTTATATTTTCTATATTATGATAAAGTTGAAGTTTAAAAGGATCTTTTTTAGTCTTATAAATTTCATTAAATGATAATGCTTATTTATGAAAGATTCCGCTATATTGTTACTCTTACTAAGTGTTTGATCTCACCCCTTTCTATGTTTTATTTTTCCCAGGATTTGAAGAAGTGTATTTTGATTGATATGTAGGGTTAATACAAGGGGATAATGGCATTCATAAACGATTATTAAAGTTTTTTTGTATGTTATAAACTGTAATGTAACATTCATGTATGTAATCTATTTTCCAAGAATGCTAAACAGATCGGTCCTTCGGGACTTGGTTCCTTGTAATCATGCCAATGTATTAAAATAATGCACCGACTCTGGGAAACTGGGGTCGGGGAATTACAGGATATTTCAAAGATAATTAGAAACATATAATTATTGAAAATTCTAAGACTTACCATGAGATATTCATTACATCCAATAGATCATTTATTTGATAAGGAATAAGGTTGGAGGAGCTCCCAATGGGAAAACCCTCTCATTACCATCCCAATAATCATAAGGGGTTTGGAGGGAATTAAAAAGCAGGTAATATAAATCAATCTTGTCTCTTTTAATCATATATAAAATTTACTATGAGAAATTCATGGCATGGAATGTTGTTTCATGACATGAGTTTTTGATAAATAAACCTTTTCTGGGCCTAGAAACCATGTGTCATAGTGTGAAAATATATGTCACATTGTGATTTCATGGAAAATTACTCTTAAAAACATCTTTAAATATTAAAACATATCAATCCATCACATGAATCCTATTCACATAGTGAATAACCTGCTCACAATTTGAATAGCCTTTTACACCACTTTTTAATAGTCTTGAGTCCTAGACTACTCCATCAGTGGCCTTCAGGGCCCCTAGGTCATCAGAAGGGCCTTCAAGACCATCCCCAAATACCCTATTGGGATGTTAGAATATTTTAAACCTTATTCAAATTTCTAATTTTCAAGATAAATCATTTATAAACTGAAAGGTTCAAGATTCACTAGAATATTATATCAAGTATCGACACAAATAGTTAAAATCATCCCATTATTGCACTTCTTGCAAAACACTAACTCATCACCTCTTAAAGGTAGAATGTGAATCATGCCTCTAGATATATCATAATCATAATCCCCAAGGATTTATCTATCTTCCATTCCCAAACACTAACTCATCACCCTAATTTCATGGACATACATGAAATTCCATCATGCTCTCACTGCACAACTCCTACGATGAACACTAGAAGGTGAGGAAAAATCCCCCTTTCATCCACATGAACTCTTGGATGGATCTCACCACACTCTTACCTCATATTAACCATATTATAAACTACTAGACTTTCAAAAAACCTATAGAGTTGACACCATAACACTCTTTTTTCCAAGGACAATTTTCAAACCATGGTTCTCCCCTCTATAGAAATCATCTACTAAAAATTATAAATATTCCACCTATTGACCAACTAACCATGTTACACATGACATTCCTTACATGGTTCTACTATACCATCTAAAAAATCAAGAAAAAACACATGTTGTACCACCTCTATCCAACATTTCCCAAAATTCACAATCACTACAATAAATTATTCTTAAATGAAATGTCTACCTTTAACCTAGTATTTACACTACTGACCCCACACACTATGTATCGTTTATTTGATACACCAAAACTCCACATTACTATTCTTTCTAATAATTTTTCCAATAAATTTTCCTTCAAAATATTTATTCACATGGTTTACCAACTAAAAACTACAATTAAATTGAAATTCAACACCTAAAACATGTTAAAAATATGTCTTCATATGATTTATCTCCTGAACCATGCGATGAATCTTGGTTTCCCCCCTGAAACAAATCTATATAAATATAGGTTACTAGTCAATACCAACTCCTCATTTCTGATTCTAAACCAAATCAATGGGTCTCACCAACCTACCTAACCTGAAGCAATATGACCATTCGGAAAAAGTTCCCAAATTATTTTTTACCACTGTATTCATTCTTTAAATGAATATCTTGATGTGGTTTGAACCCGAAACATTATTGTTAAATAATAACACTAATTGGTATATTTTCATCTATCCACCTACAATGGTTTCTGAACTAAGAAACCAATACCCACGAATCCAATGATTAAATTTCCTTACGCATTAGTTTCATCATTCAACCAGTTCAAAATCCTTATGTCTGAATTGACTCCTATGAAATTTATCTAGTTGATTCATCAATCACATGAAATAGCCAAAAGGCTCCCAATCATGTGTCAATGTACCAATGATCTGAATCCCTCCTATCTCATGATGATTTAACCCTAAGTATAAAGCCCACGTATGATATTTATTTAGTGTTATATCTGAATGAAACATTATAAAATTAATTTAGAAAAAGTCACTCTTGGGTCCACTACAGATCATTATTTTGGAGTTATCATGATCATTCAATAGTTATTCTTGCATGAATAACGAACCATCCATGAGAGAGGCCATTACAAACGTGACCAAATTGATGATCCCCAATATAAGGTTATCTTTATTATCACCTACAACACTTAAATAATCCTACATGGACCATGCCTAACCATCACTAAACATAATAACTAAACATGACCATCCAAACATACATTATTTCCAAGAAATCACCTAGAAATTCAAAATCCAATATTTCTTATAACATTTTCCACAACATTAAAAGATTGTATTCCCAATGTGTATAACATTATCCAATGGCATTAGAGTAGGTTGTGACCTCCATTCAGATAGGTCTCATTCCCCTTTTGAAAGTTGCTACACATGAACCCTGACATCTCCACCATTGAAAAACTTAGGTTGACTACACAATGGTACCTTGATTCATTATCAATGTCATCTTCCACCACATAGAAAAATACATAAGAATTAACAACTAGGATACTAAACCTTGTGTGATTTACACCAAACACACTAATTGTTAACCACATGGGTGACCTTAAACTGAATTCGTCAATTACCTAATTTCAATAACTTTATAGGGTTTATCCACAAAGCCATAAACATTCTCATTGGTTCTCTCACCACCCTACTTCAAACAGTTTACCTGTTCTTATAAAACCACCACATGAATGATCGTGAACTATTTATCTACCAACAAGGCATAAAGACACTAATCTTAACAGAAAGTTGAGGGAATTTCTTGTGAGTCACATGCCTCCTACCTACACCCATTTCCTTTTATAATTATATATACACCATAAGGAATAAACTCTACAAAACATGACCCCTCAAAACTCTCTATTTTAGTAAAATATACACTTTTATACCTAGTTTCACCATGCACCCCCCATCTCATGTGTGTCATCATAGGTTTTTATAGGGCCACCATACTCCAAAAAACCCAACCTAGAAACTCAAATACTATAACCCATGGTTTCTAATACTTTATATCTATAATATAACTTGAAAATAATTTCCCTTGGGCCTTCCAAGGGTTACTTAAATGGAAAAGTCATTTCTTCTAATGAAAACATCCCCTTATAATTCACCTTGACCATCAATTTACAAGGAATAACACGACTCAAGTTACTCCTAAGAAAAATGATGCATGACATGTAATTAACTACAACCACATCAAGCAAAACATGTTTGCATAAACCTGCATAAGCTTTCACAAAGTGTTACGACCCTCAAAACATCATCCCGGAACATCTCTAAATACATGGCATGAAAGTTTTTCTGTTTGACTAACTACATTAAGATCCATATATTCTGAGTTTGGCTAAACAAAATGAAACTTGGTTCTATATGTATAACACAACGTATACTATATTTGGTACCTTAATTAACTGGTACAATAAATTTTCCACTCACACATGGTTCATACTAAGGCATTAATTTCTAAAAATGACCCAAAAAGGTATACTGTGATTCTAGTACATAGAGGAAGTACATCATATTGTATTTCATCATTTCCATCAGTATAATCACCAAAGTGAACCACACCATAGTCTCACATGACCCCATATCTAAAGTAAACACCCATAAGAGTTGAGTTAAAATAATTTCCTCATTTACTCATACGTGAAACACATTACAAGTCATTGACATCCAAATAAAATATTTATTAATCATTAGTAAAATCACACACAATCAAGATACATGTCATTATAAACCTACATACTGAATATGATACATGTGATACATCTTCTAATATGGGAAAAATTCAAATCCATATGAATAAATTCCACAAAATCCATGTGTGTAGCATGAGTTGAAAACATACAACAATAGTAAAAACCAATAACATCAAACCCATACCCTGGTATCCTAGAATTACCTCATAAAATGTTATCATGGTTTACCAGTTTGAGTTTCATAAAAATCACTAAAACATTCCTTCGTCTCCTTGAAACCAACTCCCCAAAATATGAAAACAATATAGCTTATTATTTGATTCCATTTTTTAACATCTTGAATAGAATCAATGGGTCTAATCTAGAATTCCACATTACCCTAGGTGTACCTCCCCATGTTCCAAATTTTACCAACTTGTAGTGAGGGTCTCAAGTGGAACCCTAGGGATAATATAACTTCAATCAGAGTGAAAAAAACAATAAACAACCAAACATATAATAAAATACAATCAAAGTACATAGATACCAGCAAAATACTGACAGTATGAATGAATGAAAACCCAATAGACTCAAACCAGATTATAAGGCACTGATCCCCACTGGGATTATCACATATACAAATAAGAAAATAAAAATGAACAATAGGATCTTCTCCCACTCTATTCAACATATTATTCCATCCACCAGACTTATAATGATTTATCCTACTAGATGATCAACCAAATCATTAGCACAACTTGTATCTACCGCAACTGAGGACCTATTGGGTATCCATGTATCATGGTTTCCTAATAATAGATTGAGAGAAACTCGATAGGACACCAAAAATGTGGTCTAATAGACAGATGATAATATAATGATTTCATACATGTTTTATTCTCTAAAAATATAGATAGGAAATACATAAATGTGTAATCATGACATAATATCCTCAAGAACACACAAGAATTAACATCCCCATGTCAAGTATATATGATCTTATCAAGATTCCATAAACCCTGGACATACCTACTTCAACATAATTCCAAAAGAATAGTCAGAGGATGTTGTAAACGGAAAAGTAAAATCAATTAGGATCATAATCACCTCTCCTAGTGATCTCAAGTTATCATGTTGGATCATTCCCCCATACCATTGTATCTCTTCTTCATTATGGGTGAAGCCTCAATATCATTGTACATTGTATATGCCTAAAGTCGGGCCTATATTCTATAATTCTCAAAATGAACTATATGGGTTCAAACAACCAAAAAAATCCCCAAATCCTCTTCCCCAAGTAAGGCCCCCATACCATCATACCCCTACCCTATACTTAGTTCCATTATCATTGTATTTTCATGTTGTACACAATACCCCTCTAATGGATAAACATCACATGACGGTCCACCTATCTCAAGTTCCTAAAACACCCTTGAAGGAATAATAACACAAAAAATAGGGTAGAGAATACATGGTAATAATGGTACATCATCATGAGAAAAATAATAGAGACACATAACTTCATGTGATCATCATTAGGCATGGAATCATGTTACTCTATAAATACTCATAGAATCAGACATCATAACAAGTATCATGGTCTATACGTGCACACACCTGTGATCACTGTGAAGAATTGTTGAAAATATATGCCAATATAGGTATCAAATCAAGAAAACAAGACTTTACATATAAACATATCATAGAACAACATATGATTCAAGCAGTTACACATTATACAACGTTTTGTTAATTAATTATGACTTTTCCATATTAATTAATTATTCATTATTTGTTATTCATAACATAATAATAATATAAATTTCATTCATCCAATGTGGTGAACCTCATATATAATCCCAATAAACCTGAATAATACCACAGGGTAGAGTACACTGGACCACCTACCTCAAATTGAGTCGAATCACATCCAAACAAATCCCAGCTTCTTTGTCTGATTCATCTATGTCAATTCAACCTCCATCAATATCCATGAGTTTCTAAATAATGAAAATGAATTAAAAATATTTTGTTATAGTTAAATTATATATAATTAAATAATTACAAGAAAACCCACAATTGGGGATGAAAGGAACACATGTTGAAAGACATACCAGATATCACTACCTAGTCAATACCATGAACAATTTCCTATGTGTAATGCCCCGAACCCAGTTACCCAGAGTCGGTGCATTATTACATAACAATGGCATGATCAAAAGGAAACCATGTCTCTAAATACCAATCAGTTTAGTATTATTTGAAACATGATTCATACATAAGTTCAACTTTATAACTTCAAAAGAAATACAACACAAATTTATTCCATTGGAAACATCCAAGCCTCCTAAATAATTGCTGCAAGTCACTCATAACTAACTTCTTAATATCCTGGTAAAATGAAACATAATAAAGGGGTGAGCTCAAACGCTCAGTAAGGGTAAGCAATACAATGGAAGATTACATAAATATTAAGCATGGTGAATAATTGAAGCCACATGCATTTACAAATAATAAAAATGAATACTTTAATGGAAGTAATATGAGATGAGTAAATAATGACATAATAAAACATGATCATTGGTATTCTACTAGTCGAATGACCACATTAACCATCGATATTATTTTCATAATGAGAGAATGTATAATGCCGGACATTCTGAAACATTTTGTCAAGGCCTCGACCAAGACATCTAAAAATGACTAAGGCCTCGGCCAAAACCATATATCAAATTGGGAAAGGGCCTCATCCAATTCCCTGTCTAGTTGTCTCATGATACCTAACGATTCATCAAAGAGCTATAGAGGGCTCCACTCATCACTTACTAAGTCCAATACATTCCTCATATGAAAAGGATTAAACATTTCATAAACATTCGTATTAAAACTAGCATACTAAATGTCAATACTTTAACCATAAATCATGAATGGTATAAAAATATCACATCCACAGTCAAACATATCACAAAACCTTCAATACAATATGGAAGTTTTGTATCATAATAAATCAACCCCAAATAAACTTAAAATCCATCAAAGGATGTTTACATAGATGAAATCAAAACTCTTTTTAGAGAAATATCTCTTTCTATTTTGAAATCATTTAAGAGTCACATAATTATAAAATAAAACATTTACATTTGAAATATTATTATAAGCTTGTAAGGGAAGCTTAAACGAGTTTATAATGGTAGAAAATAGCCTCACCCACCATATAAGTTAAAAAAAGACATTCTTACCTTAATTTTGTCGAAAAGGTTAAAAAGGACCTTGTTTGGAAAACGACGGAAAGATTCCTTTATAAACATATTATAAAAATTAAAACAAGGGTATAAATTACTTTAACTCATATTCTTTAAAATAGTAAGAATGTTTTTAAATACATTTTTAAGAAACATGGATGTGGGTGATAAAGAGGTCCCAGTAGATAATTACGTATAAACAACCTCGGATAATGAAGAGATTGTGAAATAAACCCTTACCTTGTACTTTTCCTTGGTTGAGGGTATGTTAACCTCCTGTATAATGGTGACATAATTGTTACTAAATTATACAATAATCATATACATTAATATGATATCATATATGATCTTTTAACATTGATTTGTTATTAATATCTTAGTATTATCATCTTTTCGGGTGTTAATGGATTCATTTTTATTTATATTTTTGTTATGTGATCCATATTCGTTTAGATTGGGATGTATATTATTCATATCCAGAATTAAATCATGTCTCTAAAAATTATTTTTAATCCTCAAATAAAATTTAGTCTTGAATGGATACGATGGGGAATGAATCTCATCGCGTTCGTGGAGAGGGTAATCTGTACGTATGCATGAGCGACAATATCATTCTTTTGATATTAAAATAATATATAATTGGATGTTATATCATATATATAGAATCATTATCATGTTATATTTATTATTTACATGAATTACACAACATTATTATACCCATCCAAATAATAATGTATTGAATAACAAGTACACCACGACGTGGAGACGGTAGGCCGTACTTACGCATGTATGGTGACATGTCATTAAAAGGGTGGATATAATACTGAATATGGTTATACCATATTTATAATAACACACAGTATATAGAATATACTGGATTTATTATTTTATAATGTAAATAACAAAGAAAGAAGAAGTTTAAGAAGAAAGGAACTTCAAAGTGGGTTGTGAAAACATTACCTCTTCTTCGGGCTCTTCCTTTTGATTTGATCAAAATGGAACCTTAGGTTGGCTTTATGACTAAAGTAAGGCCTCTAGGATGAAGGGAGGATAGTTGAGAGGGTATTTTGTCAGAGGATGGTCGGTCCAAAAGGATTTTAAGGTATGGAGAATTGGTTAGAAGTGGTGTCCTTTTATAAGGGGGAGGAGGGGCTCTTTAGCAAAAACTTAAAGTATTAATTTATAATAAAATTAATATTCGGTTTATAATGGCTAAAAAGTATATTATTCAAATTATATGGTTTATATGGGTCTAAATAATTTCATACAATAGATTTTAGATAGGTTTGGGTCACTATATTAACCTTATCATTTATATTTAACTCTTAGTTAAATAGTTTGACATTTACCATGTCACTTTGTATTTTTATATTATATGGTTAATAAACTTACAATATACTTCCAAGAGACCCCCAAGTGGTCCATTAATAATATAAATATCATTATATAAGTCTTTGTTCCGAATCATATATTTTGAGGAATAGAATATCAATTAATAATATAATATTTGTTTTAAAAACTCTTTGATGTCCATTTTGACACTATTTAATAATTGATTTTTCATAAAGTCTTAAGAACTTTATTAATTCGAAATAAATTAATTTAGGAAATAATAACATGTCATATTAATAAATAAAATTATTTGATGTCATAAAAACGTTCACAATATATTTATTTTAATATTTATAATACCAATTGTTTGATTCTTTCATTAATAAGGAAAATACTGCATCATTATTGTGTCATAAATAAATTTAATTATTCAATGTCTAAAAATTATAAATAATATATCATTATGTAGGAAATATTTTTATCTTTATAATTAATATTTATAGTCTAAAATATAACATATATAACACTATGTAAAAATTTGTTTTCTAAAAGATATATTCTTATGTTATTTTTGTATTTACTTTAACTTAATTAATATAAAGTGTCATTATCACTTACAAGTGGATCCATGGGGTCCCAAAATCATCCCAAAGATGTCCATGGTCAGACATGTATCAACCAATAGGTTTAGGACACCTTTTATGGTAATTTATTATTATTATAATATTATTTTATACCCTTATTTACTGAATTTACCCTTTAACCATGGTAAATAAAATATTTACCGAAGTAATTATTCAAAATGTATACAAATAAAAGTTACCTATTTACACAATTTGGACCTCCTTATTCTAAATATGGAATACATTTTTATAAATTAAAAACACAAAAGTGGAAGAAATTAATTTAAAATTAATTCCCGCTGTCAAAACAAAAAGTGTGTTTTTAACAAATAATAGCGATCAAAAGATTGACACTTGTTTATGTCTGGTTTAAAAGTGAAATTATGTTCATTTACCAAAATTTTATTAAGTGGTAAAAATATATTCTAAATATACTTTAAAATCACTCAAATTCATAATTTATCACTATTAAATATTTCGATAAAAAATTGTTTTTAATTAAAATTTCGTAATTTTCACTATTCATCAAAAATTGAAAGTTTTCAGAAAAATACCAAAAATTAATCCTATGATAATTTCGATATTACAAATCCAAAAATGAAGTCCATTTTAAAAGATAAAATGTATAACATTTAAAAAAGTGGGTATTACTATTCATAACGGCTAGTTTGATTTGTTGTGGTGTGTGTTAGAACTCGAAGTTGCATACAACACACGTTACTGTATTATTCAAAGAGAAGCGTACCGTGGAAACTTGGGGTGTTACATTCTCCCCTCCTTCAAATAATTTTTTCCTCAATATTTCTAGAATATTATTTCATAAAAAGACTTGGGTGGTTCTTCATCATAAGTTCCTCGGGTTCCCAGGTTGCCTCTTCTATCTTATGGTTTCTCCATAGAACTTTTACCAGATGAGTCATCCAGTTTCTCAGCACTTGTTATCTTGTATAAAGAATCCTGATAGGCTCTTTGCAATAAGATAGATCAGGTTCCAGTTCTACTTCCTCATAAGTGATTACATGAGTTCGGTCAGGCATGTATTTTCTCAACAGTGATACGTGGAACACATCGTGAACTTTGGAGAGACTTGGCGGCATTGCCAAATGGTAAGCTGCATCCCCAATTCGTTATAGAATTTCAAAAGTTCCAATGTACCTGGGACTCAATTTACCTTTCATACCTAAACTTATAACTCCCTTCCATGGAGATACCTTCAAGAAAACATGATCTCCTACCTGAAATTCAAAATCCTTCCATCAGTTATCGACATAGCTTTGCTGCCTACTTTGAGATGCTTTGATGTGGTTTTGGAATACCTTCATCTTTTCCATCGTTTCCTCCACTAGTTCTAGGACTACGAGTTTTCTCTCACCAATTTCATCCCAATAGGTTGTTGTGCGACATCTCTTTCCATATAACGCTTCATATGGTGTCATATGAATACTTGAATGGAAGCTATTGTTATGTGAAAATTTCACAAGAGGTAAATATTGATCTCACATACCCTGAAAGTCAAGTGAGAAAGATCTCAAAATGTTTTCTATGGTTTGAATAGTCTGTTCTGCTTGTCCATCTGTTTGAGGGTGGTAGGCAGTGCTCAAATGAAGTTCGGTATCCAAGGCCTTCTGAAGACTCTTCCAGAATATTGAAGTAAAATGGGGATCACAATCAGAAACAATCGATAGGGGTACTCCATAAAGTCTCACAACTTCATTAATATATAGTCTTTCTAGACATTCAAGTGCTAGATCTTATCTTATATCAAGAAAATGCTCTGACTTGGTAAGATGATCAACAATGAACCATATTGCATAGTTCTTTCTAGGAGTCTTTAGTAGTACCATGATAAAGTCCATCGTAATATTATCCCATTTCCACTCAAGTATGGGAAGAGGTTGCATGAATCCTCCTGACTGTTGCCTTCCACCTTTCACTTGTTGACAAACCATACATCTTGACAGAAAATCAGCAATCTCCCTCTTCATGTTGTCCCACCAAAAATGTTCCTTCAAATCTCTATACCTTTTGGTTCTCCCAGTGTGTGTAGAGAAATTGGAACTATGAGCATCATCCAACAACTCTCTTTTTAGATAAGGTATATTGGGAACACAAAGTCTCTTCCCAAATTTCAAATTTCCATTTTCATAAACAAAGTCACTCAATCTACCAGCATTCACAGCTTTAATCTTCTTTTGAAACTCTTCATCATCGGTCTGAGAACTCTTTATCCTTTCTAGTAAAGATGGTTTGGCAACCACTCGAAAAAGTATTGAGGTTTCACCTTCCATGGTGATTCCCATATCCATCTTTACTAGATCCATGTATATAGGATCCTTTTTAACTCTCATCTTGTTCAAAACTCCATGATCCTTTCTAATCAAAGCATCTTCTAGCTTATTTTCCTTCCCTGGGTGGTAGTGTATCGTACAATCATAATCCTTGAGTATTTAAAGCTATCTCCTTTGCCTCATGTTGAGTTCTTTCTATGGGAAAATATACTTCAAACTCTTGTGATCAGTATAAATATCACATTTTTCACCATAGAGATAGTGTCTCCAAATCATCAGAGCAAAGATTACAGTAGCTAACTAAAGATCATGAGTATGATAGTTTTTCTCACGAATTTTCAGTTGTCGTGATGCATAGGCAATAACTCTATCATTCTGCATAAGGACACAACCAAGTCCTTTCTTCGATGAATCACTATAAATAACAAACCCATCATTTCCCGATGGTAGAGTAAAAATAGGATCATTGAATAATATTCTCTTCAGTTCTTCAAAACATTATTCACAATATTTTGTCGAAACAAATTTAACCCCTTTACATGTGAGCTTGGTTAATGGGTTATCCAATCAGGAAAATTTCTGGGCGAAACACCGATAAAAACATGCTAAGTAAATAAAACTGCATACCTCAGTTATACTCGTCGGTGCTGGCCATTCTTGGATTGATCTTGTTCTAGAAGGATCAACAGAGATTCCATCCTTAGATACAACATATCCATGAAAAGAAATCTCCTAAATCCATAATTCACACTTGCTAAACTTCCCATATAATTCATGTCTTCTAAGAGTCTTCAGGATAATGTGCAAGTGATTTTCATGATCCTCATAGTTTTTGGAGTATAACAAGATATAATCAATAAATACCACCAAAAAATCATAGATATATTCCTTGAAAACTCTATTCATTATATCCATGAATACATAGGGTGCATTAGTCAATCCAAAAGGCATTATTGTAAACTCGTAATGCTCGTACCTGGTTCAAAATACTGTATTCGGAATGCCTTCCTTCTTCAGACACAACTGATCATATCCAGATCGAAGGTCAATCTTTGAAACGTATTGAGCTCCATGCAGTTGATCAAATAAATCATCAATGAGAGGTAGGGGATACTTGTTCTTTATTATTATAGCATTGATTTCCCTGTAGTCGATACATAACCTCATAGACCCATATTTCTTCTTAACAAAAAGGAAAAGGGATCCCCATGGAGAGACACTAGGGTAAATAAATCCCTTATTACTCAATTAATCTAGTTGTTTATTTAGTTCAACTAATTCCATAGTGTCCATTCTATAAGGGGTCTTTGATATATGCCTTGAACGAGGAATTAAATCAATGGAAAACTCAATTTCTCGTTCTGGAGGATGTCCAGGTAAATCTTCCAGAAACACATCAACATATTCTATCACAATATGTACATCCACTATTTGAACATTCCTTTCCTCACCCATAGTTATTTCATTCTCTTCCTCCCTGATAATTGAATTTAGTTAAGCTACTTGGGGTGGATCTAGATAAGAATCAGGTGGTGACGTTTCTGCTCTAAAGATAAGGTGTTATTTATCATCATCATCAAAAATCATAACCTCCTTATTCTTACAATAAATTTTTGTATCATGGTCTGAAATCAAATCCATTCCGAGAATTATATCAAATTCAATAATGGGTATGATGATGATATCAGTAGATAAAGAATATTTATTTTCCCTAATGGGAACTGATTCATAGAACTTTGTAGCAATGATACTTCCCTTAGGAGTTTTTACTGACAAATCCCTTTTTAAATCAAATTGGAAATATCTAATTTTCTTTAAAAACTGGGAAGATATGAAACAATGTGATGATCCATAATCAAATAAATCATTTTCTAAACTTGATGAAACCATTAAATTACCTTTCACCATGTTTTCCGGGGCTTCAACCTCAGCAGTAGTGATTGCATAAGCTTGTCCATGATCCCTTGGCCTTTTCTGAGGTAAGTTTCCCTGACGCTTAGGACATTCATTTTCATAATGTCCCATCTCCCTGCAATTGTAGCATTGAATATTGGTAGCATCTTTCTTTCCTTTACAATCACTAGCTATATGGCCTTTCTTTCCACACTTGTAGCATACTCCTTTTCCATTTAGACAGGCACCATGGTTCTTCCTTCCACAATTATCACAAGGTGGAAATTCAATTCTTCCCTTCTTCTCTGTTTCATTATTTCCTTTCCCAGAGTGTTCAGCAGATCTCTTCTTCTCTTGTTTTGATTTAAAGTCATAAGACTTAAAGAATTCTTTTTCTGTCTTGATAGAACACGAGAAAATATCTTCGTATGATGAAAAGGATTGTGAGAACAATGATCGATGGAGAAACTATTTTAATCCATCAAAGAAACAATAAATCATACTTCTTCGGTTACGTATATAAACTACAGCATACCTTGTTAACCTTGTAAAGTTAGCCTCATACTTTGAAACATTTTCATCCTCCTTTTGTCTTAGACTCAGAAATTGCCTTTCCATATCTGCTTGATGGTCGCGAGGAAAGTATTTTTTTTAAAAATAGATCTTTGACCTCCCTCTATTACATATTTAATACTTCATCATCTTCCTTCATGTTTTTAATCAATGAAACCATTGATCAGCATCTCCAGTGAGGCGGTAAACTGCCATGATAAATTTTTCTCTTTCACTACTCCCCAAGGCATGGAATATTTTCTCTAAATAATTTATCCATTGCTCAGGTACTAAGGGATTTTTAATCCCATTGAATTTTGGTGATTTTTTCCTCATGAATCTATTTAACATTGATCCTTCATGCTTTGGATCAGGGTGCTCCATACGGGTAATTTTATTATTCATATCCTGAGTGAGTTGTCCCAGTATGGTGATTAGCTGATCAACACCAGTTTCATCACCAGCTCCACTAAATTTATCTTAAGCAAGATGGGAATCCCTACATGGAGTATGTTCATTGATACGGTTTCCATTTCTTCCACTAGGCTCCATTTCTAAATAGTGTCATACAATAGATTAGTTTATGAATCACAACACATAAATCCAAACTTGCAAAACACTTAACATAAATTGAATAGTTTATGGATATAATACATAATCATAAAAATGTTTTCTTTGAGGAATTATATACTCATAAACCCTTCATAATGGTTTTTAAATAAAATGAGAATTATCCT
Source organism: Viscum album (assembly GCA_963277665.1). Taxonomy (NCBI): domain Eukaryota; kingdom Viridiplantae; phylum Streptophyta; class Magnoliopsida; order Santalales; family Viscaceae; genus Viscum; species Viscum album. The sequence goes on from OY728158.1 coordinate 467,566,633, forward strand.
AATCATATCCCTTGGGAGTGTCGTAACCAATAGTGTAGAAAGGCCCGTTGTCGTGCGCTAGTTCCCATTCGATTCTAGCTCAAAGCAGTGTTTTCGGGTTTTACCCCTAGGTACATCTATGCCAAAGCTGCCTCTACCTGCTTGTATCCAGATAGGGATGTATTGCTAGGAAAACTCAGAAAATTTCTACAATACCAAAATTCTAGGAAGTTATTCTATACTAATCCTCAAAGTCCATCTTAGGTCTATGTGCTCTAATCAGAGTTTATCTAAATTTAGTTTCCAAGGTTTGTACTAAACTTCCTATGATACCAACTGTAATGCCCCAACCCCAGTTACCCAGAGTCGGTGCATTATTACATAACATTGGCATGATCACAAGGAAATCATGTCTCAAAATACCGATGAGTTTAGTATTATTGTATACAAGATTCATAAATAAGTTCAACTTTACAACTTGAAAATAAATACAACACAAATTTATTCCATTGGAAACATCAAAGCCTCCTAAATAATTCTTGCAATTCAGTCATAACTAATTTCTTCATATCCTAGGAAAATGAAACATTATAAAGGGGTGAGCTCAAATTCTCAGTAAGGGTAATCAATACAGTAGAATATAACATAAATATTATGCATGGTGAATAATTGAATCCACAAGCATTTACCAATAATAAACATGAATACTTTAATGGAAGAAATATGGGATGAGTAAATAATTCCATAATAAAACATGATCATTGGTATTCTACTAGTCTAATTACCACATGAACCATAAATATTATTTTCATAATGAGGGAATGTATAATGTTGGACATTCTGAAACATTTTTTCAAGGCCTCAGCCAAGACGTCTAAAAACGATTAAGGCCTCAGCCAAAACCATATATCAAATTGCGAAAGGGCCTCGGCCAATTAGACATCTAGTTGTCTCATGAGAACTACTGATGCATCGAGGATCTATAGCAGGATCCACCCGTCACTTACTAAGTCCAATACATTCCTCATATGAAAAGGTTTAAACATATCATAAACATTCATATTAAAACTATCATATGAAATGTCAATACTTTAACCATAAATAATGAATGGTATAAAAATAGAACATCCATAGTCAAACATATCACAAAACCTTCAATACATTATGGAAGTTTTGTATCATAATAAATCAACTCCAAATAAACTTAAAATCCATCAAAGGATGTTGACATAGATGAAATCAAAACTCTTTTTAGAGAAATATCTCTTTCTATTTTGAAATAATTTAAGAGTCACATAATTATAAAATAAAACATTTACTTTGAAAATATTTTTATAAGCTTGTAAGGGAATCTTCGATGAGTTTATAATGGTAAAAAATAGTTGCACCCTCCGTATAAGTTAAAAAAAGAAATTCTTACCTTAATTTTCTCAAAAAGGTTAAAAAGGACCTTGTTTGGAAAACAACGGAAAGATTACTTTATAAACATCTTATAAAAAGTCAAACAAGGGTATAAATGACTTTAACCCATATTCTGTAAAATAGTAAGAATGTTTTTAAATACATTTTTAAGAAACATGGATGTGGATGATAAAGAGGTCCCAGTAGATAATTAAGTATAAACAACTGCGGATAATGAAGAGATTGTGAAATAAACCCTTACCTAATAATTTTCCTTGGTTGGGGGTAGGTTAAACTCCTGTATAATGGTAAAATAATTGTTACTAAATTATAAAATAATCATATAAATTAATATGATATCATATATGATCTTTTAATATTGATTTGTTAATAATATCTTAGTATTATCATCATTTCGGGTGTTGACGGATTCGTTTTTATTTATATTTTTTGTTATGTGAGCCATATATTTTATGGATGGGATGTATATTATTCATATCCAGAATGATATCATGTCTCTAGATATTATTTTTAATCATTAAATAAAATTTATTCTTGAATGGATACAATGGGGAATGAATCTCATCGCGTCCGTGGGGACGGTAATCCGTACGTACGCACGAGTGACACTATCATTCTTTTGATGTTAAAATAATATATAATTGGATGGTATATCATATATAAAGAATCATTACCATGTTATATTTATTATTTACATGAATTACACATCATTATTATACTCATCCAAATAATAATGTATTGAATACAATTACACCACGACGTGGAGACAGTAGGCCGTACGTACGCACGTATGGTGACATGTCATTCAAAGGGTGGATATAATACTGAATATGGATGTACCAGATTTATAATAACATCACAGTATATAGAAGACACTGTAGTTATTATTTTAGAATGTAAATAACAAATAAATAAGAAGTTGAAGAATAAAGGAACTTGAAAGAGGGTGGTGAAAACATTACCTCTTCTTCGGGTTCTTCCTTTTGATTTGATCAAAAGGGAACCTTATGTTGGATTTATGACTAAATTAAGGACTCTATGATGAAGGTAGGATAGTTTAGAGGGTATTTGGGCCGATTTTGTCCGATCCAAAATGATTTTAAGGTATGAATAATTGGTTAGAAGTGATATCCTTTTATAAGGGGGAGGAGGGGCTCTTTATGAAAAAATTAAAGTATTAATTTATAATAAAATTAATATTCAGTTTATATTGGATAAAAAGTGTATTATTCAAATTATAATGTGGTTATGGGTGGAAATAATTTCATCCAATAGATATTAGACAGGTTTGGGTCACTATATTAACCTTATCATTTATATTTAACTCCTAGTTAAATAGTTTGACATTTACCATGTCACTTTGTGTTTTTATATTAAATGGTTAATAAACTTAATATATACTTCCAAGAGACACCCAAGTGGTCCATTAATTATAAAAATATCATTATATAAGTCCTTTGTCTGAACCATAGGTCTTTAGGAATAGTATACCAATTAATAATATAATATTTGTTTTAAAAACTCTTTTATGTCAATTTTGACACTATTTAATAATTGATTTTTTTTAAGTATTAAAAACTTTATTAATTCAAACCTAATTTATTTAAGAAATAATAAAATGTCATATTAATCAATAAAATTATTTTCTTGCATCAAAACGTTAAAAATATATTTATTTTAATATTTATAATACCAATTATTTGATTCTTTCATTAATAAGGAAAATATTGCATCATTATTGTGTCCTAAATAAATTTAATTATTCAATGTCTAAAAATTATAAATAAAATACCATTATGTAGGAAATATTTTTATCTTTCTAATGAATATTTATAGTCTAAAATATAACATATATAACCCTATTTAAAAATTGTTTTTCTAAAAGATATATGCTTATGTTATTTTTGTATTTACTTTAACTTAATTAATATAAAGTTTCATTATCACTTACAAGTGGATCCATGGGGCCCCAAAATCGACCCAAATATTCTAATGGTCGGAAATTTATCAACTAATAGGTTTAGGACACGTTTTAGGGTAATTTATTATTATTATAATATTATTTTTTTACCCTTATTTACCGGATTTACATTTTAACCAGGTAAATAAAATATTTACCGAAGTAATTATTAAAATTGTCTAAAAATAAAAGTAAGCTTTTTAACCAATTTGAACCTCCTGATTCTAAATATTTAATCCATTTTTATAAATTCAAAACACATAATTGGCAGAAATTAATTCAAAATTAATTCCCGCTGTCAAAACAAAAAACGTGTTTTTAAGAAATAATAACTATCGAAAGATTGACACTTTTTTACGTCCGGTTTAATTGTGAAATTACATCCAATGACCAAAATTGTATTAAGTGGTAAAAATATATTCTAAATATACATTAAAATATCTCAAATTCATAATTTATTACTATTAAATATTTCGATTAAAAAAATTGTTTTTAATTAAAATTTAGTAATTTTCACTATTCATAAAAAATTTAGTTTTCAGAAATATACAAAAAATTTATCCTAAGATAATTTCAATATTCCAAATCCAAAAATGAAGTCCATTCTTAAAGATAAAAAGTATAAAATTTTAAAAATTGGGTATTACTATTCATAACGGCTAGTTTGATTGGTTGTGGTGTGTGTTAGAACTCGAAGTTGGGTACAACACACGCTACTGTATTATTCAAAGAGAAGCGTACTGTGGAAGTTTGGGTTGTTACACTATTAAAGGTCTTTTATATTTTTGGACACCAAACTGGGAAAGATCCAAATCCTTTAGTAATAAAATAACAACCGATTTAATTTTACTAAATTGGATCCTTTTCAAGAAGTAAACCAAATCTAATACCTTCAATAAATTTCCCTTAAATGTCATAAATTAAATAAAATGTGATATCTTCTAACCATCCATATCAAAAGTCTCATCATCCTCAGAAAAATCCTTAAAGATCTAAGGAAATTACTATATTATTTCTCTAATCATAATCAATAAAAAATAAATAGATGAATTAGATTTCAAATATAATCGGAAAATATGTGGATATTGAAGTTTGAAAATGAAAATAGGGATCTATCACCATAAATTGTTCTTTAATAAGTTATTGAATGAGTTTAGAGTAAATCCTTGAGGGAAAAACCTCTCTTTATCATCCCAATTAACATAAGGGATTTAAGAGGAAGAAAATGTAGTGGCTTTACATCAATCCTATCTCTTTAAATCCAATTTAAGATTCACTCGGATTAGTTCACATAATAAAATATGGTTTCACATTGTGTGTTTCTAGAAAAATAACCTTCTCTTGGCCTGGCCACCATGTGTTATGGTGTTTCAATATATGTCAGGCCATGATTTCAAGGGAACTACCTCTTATCCACATTTTCATGCCTTAATCCCTCTCACGAAACCCAATTAATCTTATTCACATCTTGAATTCTAATTTCATGATGTGAATCGGAACCTATAGTACCTTTTAGAAGTATTAGGTCCACGACCACTCCTTCGATTGCAACATGCACCCCCGACTAATCACCCAAGCCTTGAACCCCATCCTAAAACACCATCCACTAAAGTTAAAGACCGCATAACCTCATTCAAATTCCTAGTTCTAAAACAGTACCGTTATTTGAATTAATGGTTCAAACTTCCTCAAAAAATTATAACATGTAATAATGCAGATCATTACAGTAATGATTATTATATATGAAATTGGTGAAAAACATGTTTCATTGTGTAACATCTGTTTACCCTATCTAGGTATGTTTTCCAGTTTTTCTTAGTCCCATTTTTGTTAAAAATATTTTTATGTGATTTTTATGGGTTTACTACAGACAACAGAATAGGTACACACAGTGTACCTGAAGTATATGTCATGTACTTGGTGATGGTTTCAGTTAATGAATGGGGAGGTTATGTCATGAAATGGTACACACCATGTACCTAAAGTACATGTCAAGTAGGGGATAAATATCATAATTTTAACCTGAAGCGATGGGTATTTTGGCATAACTTATCCAGCATGGACTACATGTTGTGACCTAGGGGTACACGTCATGACCATTCCGCGTCTAGTTTTAAAATGAACAATCGGCTATTTACCTCATTTCATTCACTGGAAATTCATTTATCTTGACCCTAGAAATATCCTAGTTGATTTTTAAAGGTAACCCTACTTTTTAATTGAACCAAATAGCTTGGTATCATTGTTTCTATTGCGGCAGGATTCCCGGGTAGATGTTCTCTCTCATTCTCCTAGTTCCTCTCTTTCTCCTCTCTTGGGTTTTTTATGGATCATCTAAGTACTTATGGGTCTATGTCTTGTGGTGTTGAATATTTATTATTGTTTGTGTTTCAAGGACTTTTTCAACTTCGTTCTTGTTTGTGGGTTTCATTGGGAGTGTCATTCTTTAGAAAAGAGGTAAGTGGTTCCATCCCGACTTGGAAAATTGAGTACCATTGTATTTATTGATTTATTTCAATTGCTTATTTAAATTAAATTGTTTAATATTGATTCCAATTTCTTTGATAAAAACCCAATTCAAATGAATTATATGATTTGAAATGATTTTGGAATGGAAGTTTCAAAATCCCCTAATTCCATTGAATTGGGGTGGATTTATGGAAATTGACTAATTTAAATTGTTGAATTTAAATTTTGGATTTTTTGGAAAAAATTTCATTTGGATGGTTTAATTTAATTGGGAAAAATAATGGTGAATAGGGTGGAATTAGTTTTGAATGAATTTAAAACTTTTGAATGGATTAAAATGATTTGATAGAAACCTAGTGGTTTTATTTTGTAAAAAAGGAATTTTTTTTAATAAAACATGTTTTGGTTTCAAATGGAAAGAAATTGGAATTTTTTAAAAGGAATAATGAGATTTATCATATTTTCAGAAATCTTAAAACAGTTCTCCCATCATCTAGGGGAACATGTAGTCCTTAGGTAGTTAGTGGGTTATTTGGATACACTCTACACTACAACAACATTCTAAAACATACATGGAGTGGGTCATGTCCCGAATGGGTTTTTGATGAGTCTCCTTTGGCCAGTGTCATAGGGAAATGTGTATATAGATTTTTCTAAGTATAAATAAGGAGTGTGGAATCTTATAACTGGTTAATACTATCATATATTTTGGCAGATGACCATGTTGCTCACTTGTTTATTTATATTTGAGATATAAATGTATGACAATGATTGTTTGAACTTCTTTACATGCCTAGTGAATTTATATATACTTATTTATAAAAATGTTTTACTTAAGCCATTATTTTAGAAATATTTCATCTCTTGTAAAGTAAATCAGGTTCTTTAAATGGATTTTCCATCATATTGAAACTGTTCGACATGTTTTGTTTAAATATAAATTTGAATTTCCAAACCAATCTATTTGGAAAATTGAATATTTTCTTTAGATAATATGTATTTGTAATTAGTTATAGAATATTTGGTAGTATCATATGGGGCTTAGGCTTACACCCTACTTTTTACTTTGGGTGTTTGTAGAATTTCTTCTTCCAGTCACGAGAAAAGGGAAAGGATCTATTAAAGTTGGATCCAAAATTTGAGATTTGGACATGGTGAGATGTGTCCTTATTTATAGTCTTTTCACTATTTATATTTGGATAGGGAGAAATCAAAATCTTGTTTTTCCCTTTTGTTGATAATATTTTCACTTTCTACTCAGTTTCAGTGTCAATATAATGTATTTTTTGTCTGCCGATATTGTGTTGCATCATTCCTTCAAGAAGACGTGTTAATTAGATATAGGAAAAGGATACTGATGAACCTCAGAAACAAAATCGTGTTGTTGATCTGAATATAATTTTGGTGATTGTGTTCATTGTCCAATATCTGGGATATAAATCACCTCCAGTTCATGCTCGGGCTCTAGTTATGGATCCTTAAGGGGGTGTTCTTTATATTAGTTATCACGAGTTCCTTTTCTATAATCCACCATTCTTCAAAGGCTCCATTGGTACTCAACATAATGAGGAATGGTTAGGAAATATAAAATGTCTTTTTGAGTTCTTGGAGATGCCGGAAGTGATCAGGATGAAGTGTACCACCTTCGTGCTGGAGGGACTGAGTTGGATATGGTGGGACACGATGGTGACAATAGGGAAACATGAGGTATTATAGTGAAAATACTTCAATATTATTTTCACCAATTAGTTTTATCTAGAGTCTATGGTGTTGGATAAGGCTATGGAGTTTTTAAATCTTGAGTAGGCTGAGAAAACTATGACTGAGTATTCAAATCGCTTTTCTGAGATGGTGTAGTTTTCTTCTGAGATTGTATCTAATGAGAGGATTAAGGCTCAACAGTTTGAGTTGGTACATCAATAAGATATCCATTATTAGGTTTTCTTGCTCAATCTTCCCACTTATGCTGATGTAATGGATAGGGAAATGATGGTTGAGATGGACATGGCCAACAATTCATGGTTAATGGGATTTCCTTTTCCTCCCAGTGGCATATTTGGTTCTTTTAAAGGAAAATAAAATCTTGATGATCCTTGTGGCAGTTCTCGATGGTAGAGTCATTCTAGATGTCCTACATCTCTAGGAGGAAGTTTATTTACTTGCAATTAGTGTGGAAATCCAGGACATTCTAGGAGAGTTTGCACTGAGGAACCCAAGAACTATTGATCCTACGGATGTTCAAGGAACATTTAGAGGTTCTTAAATCTCTTATATGCCCCGTCTACTGGGACAATATCATTAGATCCTCCTAAAACTATGGGTAAATCAAATGCTTCAATGGTAAAAGGGTTCCATCCATAGGAATCGAGAACAAAGCTTCTTCATGGAGTGGAAGAGTCTCTAGAGGAAGTAGACATGGGTCCAGAAACTATGATAGGTACCATTACCATTGATTCATCATTAGTGAATGATCTCTTTGATACCATTGCATCTCACTCCTTTATTTCAACCCATATTTTTAACCTTCTTAATCTTCCTATAAATCAACGATCTTGGGAAATGTATATTACTACAGCTCCTGGTACGAAGAGAGAGAAGGGTCACTATAGTCCTATATGTGTCTTCTCTCTATCAAATGTTGATCTAGCTTAACATTTCTGGTTCTTCATATGAAATCTCTTGATGTCATATTCAGGATGGATTGGCTCATTGCTAACAAATACCAAATTGATTGTTATCTCTGACAGTTCTAATTTACTACACCCTGTGGTGTGCCTCTTTTTCCAAAGAGAATGGGACCCAAGGTTGAGCAGATAAAGACCATGTTATCTAGAGTTGGGGAAAGTGATATTAGTGTTTGATTTTTATCTAGAGAAAGATTCAATGGGTGGTGATATTGATCTAATAATCACTTATTTTTTCAATGTGTTACCTTTAGATTTATATGTTCTACCACCAGTGAGAGAGAACAAGTTTTTTGGTGAATTAATGTATGGAACTCAACTAGTCTATATCCCCTCTTAGCGCATGGAACCATTTGAGATAAAAGATATGAAATCTCAATTGGATGAACTTCTTGATAAAGGATTTATTTGTCCTAGTGTGTCACCTTGTTTGGCGTCGGTTCTCTTTATTAAGAATTTTGATGGTTCACTTCGCTTATGTGTTGATTATCAAAAACTCAATCAAGTTACAACAAATAAAAAATATTAGTTTCCCTTGATTGATGATCTGTTTGATCATCTAAAAGGGGTTAAATGGTTTTCAAAGATCAACCTTCAATCTGGTTACCATCAGTTGAGGATAAAAGAATCTGGCATTCAGAAAACCTCCTTTCGAAGTAGGTATGTCCACTATTAGAACATTGTTATGCCCATTGGTTTAACAAAGGATCCTATAGTTTTCATGTATTTAATGAAAAAGATTTTCCATGAGTATCTGGATACCTTTATGGTATTCTATTTCGATGAAATTCTTGTTTACTCCAATTGCAAGAAGGATCTTGTACAACATGTGAGAATAGTTTGAAATCTACTAAGAAATCACTGCCTTTATGACAAGAAATCAAAGTGTAACTTCTAGATTCATGAAGTGAAATTATTGGGACACATGGTTTCTGAACACAGTGCATTAATTTATCCTGAAAAGGTGAAGGCTATTATGACATGGTATCAACAATGAAATTTTTTCTATATCCAGATCTTCTTGGGCTTATCCGAATATTACTGCAAGTTCATGATATAATTCTTGAAGCTAGATTCTATTATGACTTCTCTGACTCAAAAAAGGGTAAAGCTTTCATGAGAATATAAATTTTAGAGTTATTTTTTCGATCTAAAATGTTTGTTGACAACTGCACTGGTTTTGACTCTTCCAGAAGCTGGGCAAGGCTATGTGGTCTTTTGTGTTGCATCGGGTCTAGGCATGGGATGCGTTCTTATGAAGGGTGATAATGTATTAGCATATAGATATTTTTATCATATGCCACATGAGAATAATTATCATACCCATGAACTAGAACTTGAAGTTGCGATGCATGATCTTAAGAGTTGTACGCACTAAAATTTTGTTAAAGGTTTGTGGTGTTTTCATACCACAAAAGCATGATTTATATATTCTCCCAAAATGTTTTGAATCTTAAGTATGAAGTTGCTGATGCTTTCAACAAGAAACTTCCAACCCAGGCAGTAAAAGAATATTTAGAAGAGTGGAATTTTATGGCTCTCTTTGCACAGTTTCATATTGGTGCTCAGGAGGAAGGGGTGATGTTTCTTTATCTTTTTTGCACTTTATGTCTACCCTTATCAAGATGATTCTTCATGATCAATATTCTGATGATGAGTTTGGTAGCATTAGAGAATCCCTTTATGGTGGGGAGACAGTTTCCCAATGGTCATTCATCAAAGAGGGTGTTCTATGCTATCAGAATTTCTTCGTTGTACTGTTAGCAGTAATAAATGAAGTGATGGAGGATTTCCATAATACTCAGTTGGTTGTGCACATAAGAACCAGTAAGATGTTTCATGACATGTGGTAGCAGTTCTTATAAGGCCCCAGCCTTAAACCTTACTTAATCTTGAGTTATTACAAGATTACACATTGAGGATCTTTTCAGGTTTAGAGTTTTAGAGAATTAGATCATGAAACTTGCATTACATTCCACATTTAAACAAAGTGGTTACATAAAAGACAGTATTCATTCTTCCCATCAACGGAAACATATTTAAAATATAACACGGATTCTTTCTTGACACATCCTTGACACTATCATCACATCATGTACCTTTCCCTTGACCTGTGAAAAACATTTCAAAAACTTGGGATGAGCACAAAAAGCTCAGTAAGGGATAGAAAAAATATGGAAAGGAAACATGGGTACACATATACATAAGAATGAGTTCATACTTTACCCATAAAACATAGGCATATCAAATCATGAATAAATCATAGAAAACATAAGACATAAAGGTAACTTGAGGCATTCATAACATTCTTACGTAGGGAGTAACCCTCTTGGTTACGTTTGGAATACCCATCACAGTATATTCCCTAAATCTCTTCGGAGAAACCTTAACGTTTCACTCCTTCGCGTTACCCAATGCATTGGAGAGCTATATCGGGCTCACCCGCCCTTAGTTTATCACGGAACCACCCGTTTTCATAACAATGCCCAAGAACCATAACATAAACGTATCACATAAAACATGCATAAAGGAAACAAAACATTTCCACATTTCAATCACAATATAACATTTTAGTATTTTGAAATAATGAATCCAAACAAAAAGAAACCATTTCCAAAACCATTTAAAACATTTAATAAAGAGATTTTTGAATCAAAGTGTCCCATACCACCTTGAAGCTTAAAATTTTAAACCATTAATATCCATATAAATAAATCCTTAAAACCATTTTGAAAACATGGATATTAACAAGAACAAATAATTAAAATATTTAAAACGATATTTTGGTTAAAGGGGTTTTACCAAAATTAGAGACACTTGAATACAATAATTGAGGAATAACATTTAGTAAGAACTTTATAATATCATGAGAATAAAAGGATTCATGATATAATACTCCAAAGGACAGTATATACACCATATAAGAGTGAATTGGTGCATAACAACAATGAACCCTCAATAGAAATGTCAAATGTGATGAAATCCCTTATAGAGAAGGTATCCTTAAATTAAGGACAAATAAATCTCAAAAATATGTGTGACAAAAATAAATACACCCAATATAAGTGGATATTAAGTGTAAAACAATAAAAGGTCATTCACACATATTCCATGGACGACATATTCAATGTCTACATGTTGAACCCAAAGAAATTGAAATTGGGTTAAAAAGTTCCCTTGACAGCCTAACAGCATCACATCAAAATGAGTTGATGAGAGATAAAAAGTGTATCTCATCACTTGGACATAAAATTTACATCAATAAGGATGTATGAGAACATATCCCAACAAAAAAATATGTAAATTAATAGACCCAATAAAAGAAGTCTTTTAAAAAAGAGGAGGGTGAAAGGTTCCCTTACCGACTTGGGTATCTTTCAAAACATACACCCCATGAAGGAAAGACAAAAGGTCATTGATGTAAATACTCATAAACGAAATTATATTACACAAAGAGTAGAATAATGGGCAGTACATACACCACTCAATGGAATTTGTGGCGAATGTAGCATAAATCTCACGGGAATAAAAGTGAGATGAAAAATCCCTTACGAAAATTCGGCAGCCTAACGACGCCACTCAAAACATCCAAAATGGATTGATGAGAGGAAATAGGGTCTCTCATCATATGAACATAATAAGTACAGTAGGAGTAATATAAAAGAACATCCCAATCATAAGAAATACGAGCTTAAAAGGAATGACATAAAAGAGTGTACTTAAAAAGAAAGAGAGTTGTAGGATCCCTTACCTCGGGTCCGACTTGACTCGATCATTCTTTAATCTCCTGAATAATAAACTTGAGTTAATTTCTAATTCCTTAAGAACCCTTTTCAAGTTCATTATTACTTTTATACCACTTATTACCTTGTCATAAACATTATGTAATCATTTAAGTTAATAATATTTGTTTTGCCGATATTTGGTTCTTAAGTCGAAAGTGGTCTTCTTACAATTACATGTTGTTCGTGTGGCCAAATGTTTATTATATCCAGAATTGTATTCATTATGTAGATATCATATATTTCATATATATCCAGTACATGCATGCATTTATAACATTACATAATCATTTAGAGGTAAGAAATGAAATGCACCGTTCATGGAGACGGTAAGCCGTACGTACGCATGAACGCTACTTTCATTTCTATTTCGTATTTTATAGAATGGAATAATAATGATATAAAGGTATATTATAATTCCAGTATAATATCATATATAATATCATATTTCCATCCTTTATACATCCCACATATGGTATTTAACGAATCAAATCACTTTGAGGGGGCGGTAGTCCGCACTTCCTTAAATGAAGATATCGCGTATACCCATAATGGAAGCCACAAAGGTAAGACAAAAATGAAAAATACAGAAGCATAAATAAAACATAAACATATTATATATCATATATAAAAATAGTGACATCATAATGGCCACCTTTGAAGGTGTTAAATGAGTATTGAACAAATCATCGTTTCGGGAGGCAGAATTTCACCGTCCACGGAAACCGTATGTTCTTTAACCATTTGATGTAGTTGTGTGAGAGTGTAGCTAAAATAAATCTTGTAACAACATCCTAGTATATTGAATATACTGGTGTTGTTACAAAAGAAGTAAATAAAAAGAGATTATAGGTTTGGAGAAGCAAAATAAAACAAATGAACAAGAGAGAATGAGTTACCTTTAAAAGTGTAATCTCCTTTTGATTTGAGCCTAAAGGCTTCCTTTGAAAGGATTCTGCCCAAAGGGGATCATCTAGGATGAGGAGAGGGATGTTGAGAGAGTAAATGGGCAGGGGTTGGCCGAGCCAAAGGCTTGAGGGGTGTGGGAAAAGAGGTAGAGGTGGGGGCCTTTTATAAGAGGAGAGGAGGGGCACTTTTGGAAAGCAATGAAATATTACATTATTTGAAAATGCTTTTCGGTTCTAAAGGGTCCCACATTGATAGAATTCGTGGATAAGGTGATAAGGCATCGAAATCCACTCATCCAATTGGTTTTGTCCATGTGTATATTGTAGATTTTTCATTATCTTTCCATTTTAATTAAATTGTCAAATAATGATGTCATCGCTGCATCATTATTATGTCATAAATAATTTAATTTCTTTAATGTCTAAAAATTATAAAAAAAAATACTATGATATAGGAAATCTTTTTAGCTTTCCAATGACTATTTATAATCAAAATTTGGACTTGTATAACCCCACTTAAAAATTGTTTTAGTAAAACATACTATGTTAGTGTCATTTTCACTTTAACATTAAATAAAAAGTATTTTATGTTATTTCCCAACAAAAGTGGATCCATGGAGTCCCCAAGTTAGGCCATGGCTTGTCTTGGTCGGCCATGACATAACCAATAGGGTTGGGACATGTGTCTAGGTCATTTTATATTATTAAAGCATTATTTATACCTTAAACTACCCTAATTACCACTAATCGCGATTAAGAACTTAATGAGTTACTATTCACCAAAAAAATTATTATAATCTCATTGAACCACATTTTACTTCTTAATGACAACCATGTATGTCGGATTTTCAAAATTCAATACACATTAGTGGTAAAATTTCATTTAACTGAAAAATCAGTTTGCTTGATTACCACTTAGTGGTTTCACTATTCATCAAAAATTGAAGTTTTTCAGAAAATTACCAAAAATTCACCCTAAGCTATATTTGATATTCTGAATTCAAAAATGAAGTCCGTTTTACAAAATTCAAAACATATTAGTCACATTAATTAATTTAATAATTAATTCCCGCTGTCAGAGCAAATAGCGTGTTTTTATAAAACAATAAGTATCAAAAGATTGACACTAGTTTAAGTCTAATTTCAAAGTGAAATTAATTCCAATGACCACCATTGGATTAAATGGTAAAAATATTTTCTAATTTAACTTTAAAAACAATTCAAAATATTATCTAATCATATAAATAAATTAGATTAAAAAGAGGTTTTGAATTAAAACACAACATTTTACACTATTCATTAAAAAATGAACTTTATCAGAAAAATACCAAAAATTTACACAAAGTAAAATTTGATGTCCCGATTCTTAATAAGAGTTTTATTAGGTCCAAAAGAATGTATAAGAGTGATCAAAACTATATTTAATGACAGTTCGCCATCAAAAGGCGATAAGTGAACCTTTAGTGAAAACTAGGGCATATATGCCTAAAATCGAATTCTTTCCGTATTTTAAGCCTCTATCCTTTATTGGATAATTGTAAAAACATTTAAAAACATATATAATCATATTTCAGTTATTTCTATCCACTCCCGCCATTACAACGGCTACATGTTAACTACCATTTAAAATAATATTATTTTATTATTAGAGTGCAACGTAAGATTCCCAAGAAACTCGTTGTTGCGTGTTGGGTACGCCATCGAGCATAGCGTCCCCTTTAAAGTCATTTAAATATTTTATTCACAAATATGGATAAATATGAAATGTCATATTCTTTATTTACCTGGGATGTTACATCCTTCCCCCCTTTTGGGAATTGCGTCCTCGCAATTTTAAAATTGCGCTTGGAAACATCCTTGAAAGTCCCACATCGGAACAAAAGTCGGTAAAACAAACACTTTAAAATAAAGAAAGATAAGTACAAAGGTCACCCGAGTTAACCCATACTAGGATTCCAAGTATGAAAATATGGACATGGAGGAAAAAACAAAGGGTCATGTTCTGATGGAGAGTGACAGAAAACATGTTTAGGAGAAAGTTAACCACGAGAAAATCACAAACTTGTGATGGGTTAAACGGTATTCGATTCCCCAGTAGGAAAATTTAATAGACAACATTTTTGTTTTACGTTACTTTTTATTGAGGAATTTATTCATAAGTAAACATAATCACTTATCATATTGACTTTCAACCTTTATTAGATTCCTTACACAAACTCATATTTTCTCCAAAAGATGAGTATTTAGGAAGACTTGTTCACATTAAGAGTACTATAATCAACTTCTAGAGAATCACCTAATCCACAAAATAGAACTATATACATCCTATGTCTTTAGGCTTAAACCAGAGCCAAAACCAAAAAGTTTAGTACAAGATCAGATAATCCAGAAAAGGATAACCCCTTATAAAAAGAAAATCTATTCTTAATCTCCAAAATTTGTCCAACAAAACCCAAAGTTCAACGAGGACCATCCAATAAACAATTTGTCCATAAAATTCTTCAAAGTAAACCAATATAAGATTGAAACCCAAATATTTGAAGGATTTAGTCACATAGTCTTCCAAGTTAAATCGTAACATTTATCTCCAAACAACATCAGTTGCTCCTAAAGTCTCACATTGAAAAGTAATTATCCTAATCACATATCCTCCATGATAGGTTAATCATTTTCATAAATAACCCAAAATCAACTTACTCTTAATTCATAAAATCATATAACTGAAAAGAATCAGTCAAACTAACCAGGGACTTCACGTAGTCCAGTGGTAGGCGATAAATAACAGTCGCACTTTGGTTGTGGGTTCGATTCCCGCAGCTTTGTCCGATGCGACGGGTAGTCACACGGTCTGCGTGTTGTCCTTTTCAAAACTATATAATTCTCAAATCATTACCCAAAAATGAGATAAAATCTTCAAAAATATTCATAACATATTTTAACCTCAAGTTTATCTCATTCCTTTCCTTTTCCATCATATCATAGAGTAACCCATAATTACCTAAAAAGTAAGGATCATATAAACCCTAATGGTTACCTTAATAATTATTACCTGAATTTCCACATCGAGTTGGCCATCTCATAAATGATGCATTAGAGAACTCACGAAGGTTGAAGTGATTGATCATGGATCCTTGATAGTTGGTTTAGAACAACTATGAGATTCCTCATTGAATCCCCTATCTCATCTAGTATCATAATCATAGAACCACCACAGTTTCCTTCAAACCCATTGTCACTTTGGTGCCTGCTAGATCCATCCATTCACTAAAAACATAAATGTCAGTGTGAGTATATCAACAAAAACATCATGTACTAATGAGGAAGGTAGACTCTAAGATATACTTACTCATTCACATTATCTAAAATTAGGACTCTTTCTGAAATTCTAACCATTATGGTAATGTCACTTATGCTTAAAGAATACCCTAACCTCTAAAGTTATCTAAACCGACCTCTGATACCAACTATAAGGCCCCAGCCTTAAACCTTACTTAATCTTGAGTTATTACAAGATTACACATTGAGGATCTTTTCAGGTTTAGAGTTTTAGAGAATTAGATCATGAAACTTGCATTACATTCCACATTTAAACAAAGTGGTTACATAAAAGACAGTATTCATTCTTCCCATCAACGGAAACATATTTAAAATATAACACGGATTCTTTCTTGACACATCCTTGACACTATCATCACATCATGTACCTTTCCCTTGACCTGTGAAAAACATTTCAAAAACTTGGGATGAGCACAAAAAGCTCAGTAAGGGATAGAAAAAATATGGAAAGGAAACATGGGTACACATATACATAAGAATGAGTTCATACTTTACCCATAAAACATAGGCATATCAAATCATGAATAAATCATAGAAAACATAAGACATAAAGGTAACTTGAGGCATTCATAACATTCTTACGTAGGGAGTAACCCTCTTGGTTACGTTTGGAATACCCATCACAGTATATTCCCTAAATCTCTTCGGAGAAACCTTAACGTTTCACTCCTTCGCGTTACCCAATGCATTGGAGAGCTATATCGGGCTCACCCGCCCTTAGTTTATCACGGAACCACCCGTTTTCATAACAATGCCCAAGAACCATAACATAAACGTATCACATAAAACATGCATAAAGGAAACAAAACATTTCCACATTTCAATCACAATATAACATTTTAGTATTTTGAAATAATGAATCCAAACAAAAAGAAACCATTTCCAAAACCATTTAAAACATTTAATAAAGAGATTTTTGAATCAAAGTGTCCCATACCACCTTGAAGCTTAAAATTTTAAACCATTAATATCCATATAAATAAATCCTTAAAACCATTTTGAAAACATGGATATTAACAAGAACAAATAATTAAAATATTTAAAACGATATTTTGGTTAAAGGGGTTTTACCAAAATTAGAGACACTTGAATACAATAATTGAGGAATAACATTTAGTAAGAACTTTATAATATCATGAGAATAAAAGGATTCATGATATAATACTCCAAAGGACAGTATATACACCATATAAGAGTGAATTGGTGCATAACAACAATGAACCCTCAATAGAAATGTCAAATGTGATGAAATCCCTTATAGAGAAGGTATCCTTAAATTAAGGACAAATAAATCTCAAAAATATGTGTGACAAAAATAAATACACCCAATATAAGTGGATATTAAGTGTAAAACAATAAAAGGTCATTCACACATATTCCATGGACGACATATTCAATGTCTACATGTTGAACCCAAAGAAATTGAAATTGGGTTAAAAAGTTCCCTTGACAGCCTAACAGCATCACATCAAAATGAGTTGATGAGAGATAAAAAGTGTATCTCATCACTTGGACATAAAATTTACATCAATAAGGATGTATGAGAACATATCCCAACAAAAAAATATGTAAATTAATAGACCCAATAAAAGAAGTCTTTTAAAAAAGAGGAGGGTGAAAGGTTCCCTTACCGACTTGGGTATCTTTCAAAACATACACCCCATGAAGGAAAGACAAAAGGTCATTGATGTAAATACTCATAAACGAAATTATATTACACAAAGAGTAGAATAATGGGCAGTACATACACCACTCAATGGAATTTGTGGCGAATGTAGCATAAATCTCACGGGAATAAAAGTGAGATGAAAAATCCCTTACGAAAATTCGGCAGCCTAACGACGCCACTCAAAACATCCAAAATGGATTGATGAGAGGAAATAGGGTCTCTCATCATATGAACATAATAATTACAGTAGGAGTAATATAAAAGAACATCCCAATCATAAGAAATACGAGCTTAAAAGGAATGACATAAAAGAGTGTACTTAAAAAGAAAGAGAGTTGTAGGATCCCTTACCTCGGGTCCGACTTGACTCGATCATTCTTTAATCTCCTGAATAATAAACTTGAGTTAATTTCTAATTCCTTAAGAACCCTTTTCAAGTTCATTATTACTTTTATACCACTTATTACCTTGTCATAAACATTATGTAATCATTTAAGTTAATAATATTTGTTTTGCCGATATTTGGTTCTTAAGTCGAAAGTGGTCTTCTTACAATTACATGTTGTTCGTGTGGCCAAATGTTTATTATATCCAGAATTGTATTCATTATGTAGATATCATATATTTCATATATATCCAGTACATGCATGCATTTATAACATTACATAATCATTTAGAGGTAAGAAATGAAATGCACCGTTCATGGAGACGGTAAGCCGTACGTACGCATGAACGCTACTTTCATTTCTATTTCGTATTTTATAGAATGGAATAATAATGATATAAAGGTATATTATAATTCCAGTATAATATCATATATAATATCATATTTCCATCCTTTATACATCCCACATATGGTATTTAACGAATCAAATCACTTTGAGGGGGCGGTAGTCCGCACTTCCTTAAATGAAGATATCGCGTATACCCATAATGGAAGCCACAAAGGTAAGACAAAAATGAAAAATACAGAAGCATAAATAAAACATAAACATATTATATATCATATATAAAAATAGTGACATCATAATGGCCACCTTTGAAGGTGTTAAATGAGTATTGAACAAATCATCGTTTCGGGAGGCAGAATTTCACCGTCCACGGAAACCGTATGTTCTTTAACCATTTGATGTAGTTGTGTGAGAGTGTAGCTAAAATAAATCTTGTAACAACATCCTAGTATATTGAAGATACTGGTGTTGTTACAAAAGAAGTAAATAAAAAGAGATTATAGGTTTGGAGAAGCAAAATAAAACAAATGAACAAGAGAGAATGAGTTACCTTTAAAAGTGTAATCTCCTTTTGATTTGAGCCTAAAGGCTTCCTTTGAAAGGATTCTGCCCAAAGGGGATCCTCTAGGATGAGGAGAGGGATGTTGAGAGAGTAAATGGGCAGGGGTTGGCCGAGCCAAAGGCTTGAGGGGTGTGGGAAAAGAGGTAGAGGTGGGGGCCTTTTATAAGAGGAGAGGAGGGGCACTTTTGGAAAGCAATGAAATATTACATTATTTGAAAATGCTTTTCGGTTCTAAAGGGTCCCACATTGATAGAATTCGTGGATAAGGTGATAAGGCATCGAAATCCACTCATCCAATTGGTTTTTTCCATGTTTATATTGTAGATTTTTCATTATCTTTCCATTTTAATTAAATTGTCAAATAATGATGTCATCGCTGCATCATTATTATGTCATAAATAATTTAATTTCTTTAATGTCTAAAAATTATAAAAAAAAATACTATGATATAGGAAATCTTTTTAGCTTTCCAATGACTATTTATAATCAAAATTTGGACTTGTATAACCCCACTTAAAAATTGTTTTAGTAAAACATACTATGTTAGTGTCATTTTCACTTTAACATTAAATAAAAAGTATTTTATGTTATTTCCCAACAAAAGTGGATCCATGGGGTCCCCAAGTTAGGCCATGGCTTGTCTTGGTCGGCCATGACATAACCAATAGGGTTGGGACATGTGTCTAGGTCATTTTATAATATTAAAGCATTATTTATACCTTAAACTACCCTAATTACCACTAATCGCGATTAAGAACTTAATGAGTTACTATTCACCAAAAAAATTATTATAATCTCATTGAACCACATTTTACTTCTTAATGACAACCATGTATGTCGGATTTTCAAAATTCAATACACATTAGTGGTAAAATTTCATTTAACTGAAAAATCAGTTTGCTTGATTACCACTTAGTGGTTTCACTATTCATCAAAAATTGAAGTTTTTCAGAAAATTACCAAAAATTCACCCTAAGCTATATTTGATATTCTGAATTCAAAAATGAATTCCGTTTTACAAAATTCAAAACATATTAGTCACATTAATTAATTTAATAATTAATTCCCGCTGTCAGAGCAAATAGCGTGTTTTTATAAAACAATAAGTATCAAAAGATTGACACTAGTTTAAGTCTAATTTCAAAGTGAAATTAATTCCAATGACCACCATTGGATTAAATGGTAAAAATATTTTCTAATTTAACTTTAAAAACAATTCAAAATATTATCTAATCATATAAATAAATTAGATTAAAAAGAGGTTTTGAATTAAAACACAACATTTTACACTATTCATTAAAAAATGAACTTTATCAGAAAAATACCAAAAATTTACACAAAGTAAAATTTGATGTCCCGATTCTTAATAAGAGTTTTATTAGGTCCAAAAGAATGTATAAGAGTGATCAAAACTATATTTAATGACAGTTCGCCATCAAAAGGCGATAAGTGAACCTTTAGTGAAAACTAGGGCATATATGCCTAAAATCGAATTCTTTCCGTATTTTAAGCCTCTATCCTTTATTGGATAATTGTAAAAACATTTAAAAACATATATAATCATATTTCAGTTATTTCTATCCACTCCCGCCATTACAACGGCTACATGTTAACTACCATTTAAAATAATATTATTTTATTATTAGAGTGCAACGTAAGATTCCCAAGAAACTCGTTGTTGCGTGTTGGGTACGCCATCGAGCATAGCGTCCCCTTTAAAGTCATTTAAATATTTTATTCACAAATATGGATAAATATGAAATGTCATATTCTTTATTTACCTGGGATGTTACAGTTCTGGTGGCTAGGTATGAGGTAGGATATTGATAAGTTTGTCTGCCATTTCTATATGTGCCAACTGGTGAAAGATGAGCACTAAAAACCTTCAGGATTACTTCAGGAACTTCTAGTTACTGATTTAATGTGGGATGATATATCTATGTATTTTTTATGGTTAGGTTACCTCATACCCCAATAAAGAAGAATGCAATATCTGTTGTGATCGACAAGCAGACCAAGGCATCTCACTTTATACCCATTTATGATACGACCAAATTTGAGGAGTTGGGTGACCTCTATGTGAAATATATTGTTCCCTTTCATGGAGTTTCATATGTTGTAGTCTCCTATAGGGATCCTTGGATTACTTATCGCTTTTGGATAGGCCATATGAAGGCACTAGGATCTCAGGTTCATTTGAGCATGGCCTACCATCCACAATCAAATGGACATATATAAAGAGCTACATAGATTCTTGAGGATATGATTTGCATATATGTCATCAACTTCGGAAGGGATTGGTATGTTAACTTAGGTCTGGTTCAGTTTTATTAAAACAAAAGTTATCAGTCCATGATCAGAATGGCACCTTTTGAGGCCTTGTATTATCAACTTTGTAAATCACCATTGTGTTGGTCAGAAGTCGGTGAATGTTCTTTGGTTGGACCAAGCTTGGTGCAGGAGACAACACTAAATATTCATCTGATTTTTCAGAGGATGTTGGAATCACCAAGACGATATAATTATTATGCTGATTGACACTATAGATCTTTGTATTTTTCAGTTGGTGATCAGGTGTTCTTAAAGGTTTTACCCCGGTTGGGTCATCAACGGCTTTGGAGGAAAGGGAAGATCTCTCCTCACTTTTGGGACCTTTTGAGGTTGTTGAGAAGGTAGGTAAGGTTGTGTACCATTTCGAGCTTTCATCACATCTAATGTTGATACATAACGTGTTCCATGTATCGAAGTTGAGAAAGTATCCATCTGATCCATCTCATGTTTTAAGCTGGATTGATCTTGAGATCGAGCCTGATTTATCATTAATTTAGCAACCAGTCAGGATAGTTGATTTTAATACCAAGGTTACTCATGGGAATACAATAACTTCCATTTTTATACTATGAAAATATGGCTCTGATAGTGATGAGACCTGGGAACACGAGGCACAAATGAGAGAGCAGTGGCCTTATCTTTTTGGCATGAATTCTTCTGTAGAGGCTTTCTGGGGGATAAAAGTTTTTATGGTTAGGTTTTTATAACATCATGTTACCCTAACTAGGTAAGTTTACACCTTTTATAAGTCCCCCTATTGATAAAAATCTATTTATTTTATTTTTATTGGTTTAATACAGACTGGAAAACAGGTACACGTCGTGTACCTGAAGTACACATCATGTACATGGTGTTGGTTTTAGGTCACGAATAGTGAGGTCATTCCAGGAGATGGTACATGTTTTGTACCTAAATTACACATCATGTAGGGGATAAATATTGGATTTTAATGCAAGGTGATTGGTTTTTTCACATAACTTATCCAGTATGGACTACACATTGTAACCTAGGGGTACACGTTTTGACCCGGTCCACGTCCAGTTTTAAAATGCAGGATCAACTATTTTACTTCATTCCATTCACTAGAACATCATTTATCTTAACCCTAGACATATCCTAGGTGATTTTTAGAGGTTCCCCTCTTTTCAGATTGAACCAAATAGCTTGGTATCTTTGTTTCTATTGTGGCATGATTCTTGGGTTGGTGTTCTCTCTCATTCTCATAGTTCCTCTCTTTCTCCTCTCTTGGGTTTTTGATAGATCATCTAAGGATTGATGGATCTATGTATCCTGGTGTTGTATATTCTTCTAGGATGTGTTTCAAGGACTCATTCACCTTTTTTCTCATTGTCGAGTATTATTGTGAGTGTTGTTCTTTGGTAAAGAGGTAGGTGGTTCCATCCCGACTTGCCAAATTGATTACCATCGTATTGCTTGATTTATTTAAATTACTAATTTAAATTAAATTTTTTAATATATCTTTAAATTTCTTTGATAAAAACCCAATTCAAATGAATTAAAGGATTTGAAATGGTTTTGGAATGGAAATTTGGAAGGCACCTTATTCCATTGAATTTGGGTGGATTTATGGAAATTGAATGATTTAAATTATTGAGTTTAAATTGTGAATTTAATGGAATTTTTTCAATTGGATGGTTTAATTTAATTGGGAAAAACAATGGAGAAAATTATTGAATTATTTTTGAATGAATTTCAAACTTCTGAATGGCTTAAAATTATTTGATAGAAACCTAGTGGTTTTATCTTTTAAAAAAGGCCTACTTTTGAATAAAACCTGTTTTGGATTTAAATGGATCTAAATTGGAATTTTTTGAAATGGAAAAATGGTATTGATCATATTTTAAGAAATCTTAAAATAATTCTCCAATCATGTAAGAGTGCATGTAGGACTTAGGTTTTTAGTGAGTTATTTGGATACACTCTACGCTACGAAAACATTCTAAAACACACATGCAGTAGGTCACATCCTCGATGGGTTGGTGACGAGCCTCCTTTGGCTAGTTTCATAGAGACGTGATTATATAAATTTTTCTAAGTTCATATAGAGAGTGTGGAATCCTATAGCTGGTTAATATTATCATATATTTTGGAATATGACCATGTTTCTCACTTATTTATTTATATTTGAGATATAAATATATGCCAATGTTTGTTTGAACTTCTTTACAAGACTAATGAATTTATATAAACTGATTTATATAAATGTTTTACTTAATCCATTTTTTTATAAATATTCCATATCTTGTAAAGTAAATCCAATTCTTTAAATGATTTTTCCATCATATTGAAATTGTTTAGAATGTTTTGTTTAAATATGCCTTTGAATTTTCAAACTTATTTATTTTGAAAATTGAATGATTTTATTTGAATAATATACATTTGGAATCTATTATGGAATATTTGGTGGTATCCTACTGGACTTAGGCTCACACCGTACTTTTGCATTTGGGTGTCTGTAGACTTTTTCATCCATGATCGATAAAATAGACGGGATCTATTGGAGGTAGATCCAATAGTTGAGCTTCAGACTTGGTGAGTTGTGTCCTTAGGTACCTTGGGGTTTTTTTGTTTCGTACTTTGGTTTTCAGTACTTCATCTTTTATGCCTCATTGTATTTTTTTACCTTTACTCCCTGTGGAGTTTTCTTATCATATGCATACTTTCTTTTATCTTTTTCTTCGGTATTCTTGTGGAAAAATTGTTCCCACTTGTATATTGTAATATGTCAGGTACTAGTCACCAGCTTGAGGGGATAAAGAATTC
Organism: Viscum album; assembly: GCA_963277665.1. Lineage (NCBI taxonomy): Eukaryota > Viridiplantae > Streptophyta > Magnoliopsida > Santalales > Viscaceae > Viscum > Viscum album. Next base: position 467,591,250 of record OY728158.1, read on the forward strand.
CCTTCAGTTTATTTCAAGACCGGCTTCGTTATCAGGTTACCAGGGTACCTGGGTTGGTTCATGACATAGTGATCATTAACAAATGAATGATTGTTTCTTAATTAATGAGTTCAATCTTATTTTTACCATTTAACATAAAAATTAAAATCATAATTTCATAATTTATATCATATACTAAGTGTGATTAAGTACTCATCCTCATCCATGATATTATTTTATAGCATTATTCAAGTTGGTGTTTAGATCGGCACAAACAAGAACATGCCAAAATTAATTTATGATTATGATTAAAAAGTGGTTTTATCTAGAATAATGTAATTATTATAGAATAATTATGATATTAATTACATTATTTAAATGTGGTTACTCTTATTTGATGATATTTTATGAAATAATAAGGAAAATAAATGAAAAATGAGATATGTTACTTTGTGAAGGAGGTAATAGACACCACGCATAATAAACTTTTTCATTTCTAAAAAAAGAGATGGAAATAAGGTGGATAAAAATTTTACTCTATAATAATTATTTTATTCTATATAATATATGTATTCTTCAATTTCACAATTCTAATCATTGAGGATAGAAGGTGGTGAAAAATGGATGTTATTGTTTTGTGGAGTCAAAAGTCCACCTAATGCATGAATAATCATTTCATATATATTAATGAAAAAGATGAAAGGTGGTTAAATGTTCTTCCCATAGTAAAATAATAATTAGTATAAAAATAATAAAATTTTAATTATATATTAATTTCCAAATTATATTTTAATGTGATTTATATAAAATAATATAAGTTACAAAAATGAGTAGTCACTTTCTGGACTTAAGTTTTCCCATGGAGGAATCCTTAGAAATAGAAGGCATGGGATAACTTCTTGTGACCAGATCCTAAATTAAGTAAAATTGAATTCTATGGGAAGCAAAAAAAGAATATTATATAGTGTATATATTTATTTGAATGTTTGGGATGTGGTGGTGGGAGGCCCCTTTTATAAGTGGTGATAATGGAATTTTGTTAAGTATTTCAACTTATTATAAAGATGGTACATGTTTTACATGAAAATTAGATCCAAAATGGAAAATAATGAATTGATTGATGACATAAGGTTGATAATACCTCATAAATTTATTTTATAATATATTATTAAGTTCTTTACTCTTAGATTTTTCACTATTACATTTTTTGAATTTAATGTGGTTACAAATTCTTACCTATATAATTTACATATAATGCATAAAAATAAAATTTTCCATTTCAAATAATTTGTAAAAACTTATTTCAAATATTAAATCCATTTTACACGATAAAAGTTTTATGTGTAATAAAAATTAATTTTAACATAACGCATATAACACGTAAAAACCCTTTTTTAGAAAAACTGTAATTTTTAAAATTAAGAATTGTGTATAGGTTAAAATTATCTAAGTCATTGATTTTGGTGATTTAATTTGGTTTATTAACAAAACATATATATGTTATGTGTATCTCATGTCAATCTAAAAACGAATTACACCCAAATAATAGTTAATTAAAAGAAAGGACAAAAGAAGTTTTCTTATTAGAAAATATTACATAAGTTGTTAAATGTAGGTTATCAAACTTCATAATACTATTTGAAATGTATATTTTCACTCTGAGAAACATATTTTATCATTAAAATTTTTTTATAAGTTTTTGTGTTAAACTTACATATTCATATGGTCATCAATTATATGATTTTATTAAAAATTATATTTTTCACTATTCACTTAAAAATTAATTATATTATAAAAAAATCATACTAAGATATTTTTAAAATCAAAAATTTTCAAATTATATTATATATATCATATTTAAATTCTAAAAATTATATATTTGGATTTTAAATGTAAATATAAAATATAATGAAAACTAATTTCATTGAAAAATAAAATTTTTGAACATTAAGTGGTATTGGTATTATTCCCAACCAATTTATAATTTAATGTATGTTAATATATTACTTAAAATATTGTAATGACATATATTACCATAATAAAAATAGAAAATTTAATTTATTTACACATTAAATAGTTATTTGAGAAAGAACAACCCCTTTTTTAATATTAAATAATATTAATTATTTATCCTGTAAATGTAAGATGTTTTAATTGATTACTAGATTTATTTAATATAGGATTTATTTACCTAATAATTTCTTTAAAAATTTCATCTAATATTATATGACTCATTCTGGTTTATTGTTGCATGTTCAGTGAGATATTAAACATGGTATGTATTCAACGAAAATAATATTTCAAAATATTTGGGTGTTACAGATCTAGTGTGGTGATATTATAGATAAATGTTCACAATAAGATTATTATTTAGCTAATTTGAAAAGACACTAAAAATTATGAATCTTTAGTAGTGAGATTATATAGGTGATTTAATTTTTATATTATTAAATCAGTATGAAATATATCCAAGTTGAGCATGAATCATCTCACATAGACTCAAAGCTAGTTGTAATATATAATTTTTTAGCCCCATACCTGGGAATATAGGTCTAGTACACTTTAATACTAAGCTACTTTATGATTAATAAATTTTTACAAATGGATTCCATGAACCTCACAATAATATCAAAAAAACATATATGCCACTTATATATGTTCAGGAACTACTAACTCCAAAATACTATGAAAATATTAGTTAAGGTTTACTTCATGGGGGTTGGAACCTCAACTTCTTTAATACTTACTATTACACATATAAATCCCTAACCCTCAATAATCCCTATGAACCTCCTTCTGATGAAATTCTATTAAATAATTCATCCACTTGATAACTTACACCTTATTCTGCTCATCTAAATATATAGGAAGTGTAAAAATGGTGACTGTATATCCGATCAATGGATGACATGCCTCAATAGGATTACATGCTCAATACAGCTTGTACAAAAGAATTTTAGGATAAAGATAAAGATTGATCTTAAACTAAACCCCAATATCTAGAACTCTTAGGACCCTTTTCTGATGGAAGATAAATGTCAAAAAAAATGAAAAAATCACCGCTTTCTTCTCTCTAAGATATAGTTTCCACCATTGATGCACTGCTCCTTGTATATGGATGATGAAAAAAAGGAATAAAATGCTTGGATCAGTATTAAATAAAACTAAAGTTGACATCAAGCTCCTCTAACTAGTGTTCCCCCACCAAATCAGAGATGGTCCCCTCATACTTATATAGGCTCTAACACTGGAAAGAATGTAGCACCTTCTTTCATAACTGATCCTCAATAGAATCAATACTCGAACAAAAAAATGATCAACCTATTGAACCTCTCCACGCTGAATTATATGTAGATGATAACTAGGATTTATTCCTAAAAAAATATAATACCTAATTTTGGTATCATAGAATTTTAATTAGATTTATTTATTTTTAATTAATAAAAAAATCTTGACATTACCCTATTCAATCAAAAGCGTAAAAAATATTATGTATATATATCTCCTCGGACTCTGACCAAAATAAATTTCACTTAGAGTTACACATTATAAAATCTCAAGGTTCTTATATTGGATTATATGTGGACCTAAAATTTCATATCATGGCCAATATCCCAAGCCTATATGATAAGAAAAGTTCTATTGACATTATTTCCATAAGAACCCAAGAAATACTCACATAGAGTAAACTATACATTTCATACCTAGATATTAAATCTTATTAGATGAATATTCATTACATATCATAATGATCCATTCCATCCATAGGTCATGTATCTTTGGAAACATGTACACATAAACTACTCATTTTTAAGATACTCCCATTAAGTTCATCATAACTAGCACCCTTCCTTTGAATATTATTCCTACAAATTTTTTTCATAACCTGGGGAAAGGAAACATAAGAAAGTGTGTGATTATATGCTCAGTGATGCTAAAAAAGGTAGATATCAATGATCACAAAATAATAAAATGAGAATATGGTTATGAGAATAATCTATTTACATTCAGAACCCATTCCCTATATATTAAATATCATAATCTTGAGTCGTGGAATAAATTTTATCAATTCCTAAGACATTAATAAAAAAGGAATCAAATTTCCTGATCCATGAGATATAACATTGTAACAATACATGGAGATATTCAATACACATAATCATAGAAAATAATTTTCTAAGTATCCAAGGTTCACTTTCTTGACTTTCATGGTGGATTGGTTTCTCCCCCCACCCCCCAACTATCATAGTAGTTAAGGTTCACTCGTAATACTATCATAGTGGAATGGGTTTACTGCCCAATCCATCATAGTAGTCAAGGATACCTTCTGATGTAATGAACCATCTTTTTATAAAGGTACCAATCATTTTTTCCATTTTGATCCATTTTTTTATCCTTATAAATTTTCCATGTGGATGAGAGGTTACTCGAGAACATCTAGGGCTTGCTAGGATCCCAAATCTACAATGTTTGGAGAGGAATATTGAACTTTAAGATTAGTGCCTGGTTAGTACTAACCATGCGACTCAACTGTGCAGGTGATATAGTGGGTTGGAGATGGCCATATGGTTTGGAAAGATGGTTTGACCCAGGCCATATAGCCTCGTGGTTTGTCTAAGATATGAGATAACGGCATTGTGTATGGGCTATGCATAGTTATTAAAACTATGTTCCTAGCTTGTGTCCATGGTTTCCTTGGGTAGTAGTTGTCTCATGGTTGGCCCATGGTTTGGACAACTGTGATGCCATACCATGTAACCATTTAATGTAGGTTAAATTACCCTTTCCCCTCTTTCCCTTAAGTGAACTACTTTCTTTTATTCTCTCTCTTATTTCTAGTGGACCACATTTTAGGGAGCTCCACTCCTCCTCCTCGTAAGGATTATAATATCTCTCTCATATGGAATCTATTTACTTCATCTTTGGATGTGTTAGATAGATAATAGTGAGATATATAATCCTTTTCCTTCCTTTTTTAGTTTCTCTAGCCATCTTCTGTACTATTTGGGCATGCTTTCATAGGCCCAATTTTCAGTATATTTGTCTATTTCGGTGATTTCATACATTCTTCTTTGATTCAAAGGATGATACTAGATGAGTGGTCATCCACAGACCTAAGTTAGGTGGTATAGTAATTTTCCCTAAATTTTTAGATTTTTTTATAGTATTCACCATTTTTTGGACATCAGACTTCTCCACATGATGCTTTTAAATGTGTTCTTCCTTTTTGATTCAATTGAACCATGTTGAGATACTCCCATTATCCCATATTTAATATTTATAAGATTTTTACCTCATTAATCACCACCACTTTGGGTGTGTTGAATTAAGTTCCCTCTGTAATATAAATCATTATTACACAAACCACTATATATATAGTTTATATTGACTTAAAATGGATTTCACTTATTTTATAAATGAAATTTTATAATTTATTCAAAGTTAAGTCCATAGAAAGACAATATCACATGTTATAAATTGATAAAGAATTATATAAATTGTGATAGCAATTTATAAATGAGAATAAAAAAATATAAGTGATTTAAAGGGTAATGTATTATGATAATTCTAATTAGAACATAAATATTGGTCATTGGACAAAAGTTAAGGGATTTTTTGAACCTTATATTTCACTCACCCTTACATTGGTTTATGGGCATGGTGTCTCACACTATTTACTTTTACTTGGATGATGAGCATGATATTATGTGTTTCATTACATCAGGTGTAGGGAATAACGAATCACCCCAAACTCTCGATTGCTGAAAATGAAGACTCACCCCACTATCTTGAGTAACAAAAATGAAGTCCTGCATTCTTATGAGATTTAAATATAATACCCATGTTGAATCATATAGCTCATTAGACTATGCATGGATGGGTCCAGCTAGAACCCAATATACATGTATATGAATATGTATGTCCTTACATATATAGTGTATATACATGTACACATATTATATATAATTACATGTATATTTATGTACGTGTTCATTGATATCAGACTTATCTTGGACTATATTGAAGCTGGTAGAGTCTTCCAGGTATCTAATAAGAACTTGAGATGACTAGTGTTTATTATTTAATATATTTTATTATTTTTTATACCATTAAAATGATATGCTATATTCACTGAATGTTTTATTATAGTCACTTCTTTTGGTGACCTATGAAGTTTATATCACACCCTACTTGGGATGCCTATGGTACCTGAATAGACTTTATGATTTCAGGTGTGGATAAATGCAAGCATCCTATCAGGGATTCTTGATCTGTTTTTCTTATAGCATGCGATCATGGGAGAAGAGGACTGAGCATATGATAATGAATCTAATGGAGATGTCTTTGGTATTTTTGATTTTTTATATATCTTGTTGAATATGCTTTTATTATGTATTTCCTTGAATCCAATTTTTTATTATCAGCAAGACATGAAATCATTTTTTATTTGACTCAGCTTATAGATTTTGATTATTATTATCACTCCTTAGATGTTTCTTAGTCTATTGTGTTGTTAGTTATCTATTCTGATTATTGTATTTAATATTTATTTTAATTACATTTTGATACTATGGTATGAGGTTATAATCTACACACCATACAACCTTGGACCCTCACTTCTAGTCGAATGCCTCCGGAATAAGGGGAGGCATGCTTGGGGTCATGTGACCAATAGGCTCAAGGAACCATTTGTGGGATTTTACATCAAGATTATAAAAATTAATATTATATGGGTTTTTGTTTCCTTTTTTTTAATTTTTTTGTATTAGATGGTATAATATGAATTTGTCACAAATTGGAAATGAGCCTAAGCCCCAGAGTTTCTAACCCACGTATAGGGGAAACCCAAATTCCCCGGGATGGGATATATCTACTATTGGATTATTCCTATTTTAGTTGATTTGATTTCATCATTGGGTGACACACATGTTTTGAGATGTTATTATATTTTCCTCATCATGGGAACTTTAGGACATATATTCCGTTCATTTGTTCATTCCACTTTTACTTGATGCATTCATTTCCTACGACCAATAGTTTTCTTGTTATGTATTTGAAATATGATAATGTTTCATGTAGTAATAGGATAATTGTATTAATTAAAGATTCTTAATCAATATAAATAGTCTTTTCCCATATATATTGATGATGTCACATTAATTGGCCAATTATACCAGGTTGTGGATTTTGGAACTACCGATTTCATGGACTGAAATGACATTAGAAGATTTTATTACATGAATTCCAATATTAATATATGAAGAAAGTAATTATATAAATATAAAATGATTATTAATTTTATCAATTCATTTTATATGACCTATTACATCCTGATACCCTATGTAATGGTCATCTCATAGTTACAGGTGGTTCAAATTAAAATTTGTAAAATGGTGTATTTTAAAATTTTGGAATGCTGAAACATCTATCTGGAACATTATATATATATTTATGACTATAGAAATAAATGAAATTAAACCTTAAAATGAAATTGTTATCATTAAATAGTGATTTCAATTAAAAATTAAGGTTATTTTCCTAAAAACAATCAATTTTTACTCCATATACCAAGACCCTGGTCATGTGATATGAGACCTAGAGCCAAATATAGCCTTAGTAGTGGGTAGTTGTGAGTGTAAATTATGATTATAATGTCTTATTATAATTTTACTTTATTACCTAGACCATGATTTAGGAGTAGGAAGAGAGGTGACATTTTTTAAATAGTAAGTCTTGTACCTATCCTAATTATTTATCTACAACAATTTCAATTATTGAATTCTCTTCTAAGGTGTGTTCTTAGCATTGAATAATAATGCCACTATAAAAACCTCGACTTTTATGTTAAGAGGGTGTTGAATACCATTACACTAGAGAATGGGGGCCCTATGCCACTAGTATTACCTACAGAAGTTCCACCAAAGGAACCACCTGAAATACCTTACATTGGCACTTATTCCTAGTTTTGAGGTTGTATCCTTCATATTATGCATTCTATGCAAGGAGTTTCTATACCTAACAAAATTATGGAATAGTTTATATAGGAATTCTACAAGTATCATCCTCCCACCTTATTTGGGGATAGTGATCCTTAGGTTTTTGATCCATGTATGGAGGCTATGTTATTGATATTCAAGCATCAGAGACGCCTCCAAAGAGGAAGGTAAATATTGATGCTTATATATTATGTGGTTCTGCCAAGAAATGGTGGGATTTCATCACCCAAGATTATCAACATCAGGATATGATCTGGGGGGGATTTGTAGATTGTCTTCTATAATGATTTTTTTCTATAAAAAAATTGAGGGTTGAACGAGATACATAGTTCATGAACATGCAGTAGGGACTATGTCTATGATGGAGTATACGTCATCCAATAGTAGGTTACTTTATTTTGGTTGACCACAATTTCTAAGATATGAAACCAACCCCACATTACTGAGTGTAATTTGAGAGAATATAGTAGTGTGATCTATGCCAGTTCCACACCTAGACCAGGTAGTGGTTATTCTAGTGGAAGAAAGTATCTCTTCTAGGTTTATCATTGGGGAAATGGTTGTTGGGTAGCTCATATTTACAATTTCATTATATGTAATCAGTGTGGGAATATGAGACACATGAAACCCCAGTGCATGTGAGACTAGGTTGAGTTCCTAAACTATGGTAGAATGGGTGATATTCATTATTTTTATAGAACTTTTCCCCCAGTTTTATGTGAGAGGTAATTTGCCGCGAATCCACGTTATAGAGAAGGGCATGTAGTACCTTTCCTAGATGGAAGCTGTAATACCCTCGACCACTCAAGATGAAGAGTCGGTCAAGGTATATGGATCAAGACTTAGGATTCACAGAATCAACTGAGCAGGACTACACAGGGCAATAAGTTTGTATCTCAAGGTTGTGGTATGGCCTGGTTACATATAGTGCAACTTGTTCCATAAGAGTAGAGTGTCAGACCATCGATAGTTCAAGGTAATATTCTAGTATCCTCTAATTTAGTTTCTTCTTTATCTAACATAGGTTCATCGCAATATTTTATATATTTAGTAATTATAGAGAGTCTTTGTATCGACATAGAGTAATTTTGCGGTGTGATGAAACTTGATAACCCATTGGTAATATGATCAGAGAGTGTTCACCGATGTAAGGATTTTCCCTTTAATATAGGTGATTATATGTTCATGTGGAATCCTTTTTTCCTTGACATTAAAGGGTTTGATGTATTCTTTGGGATAGATTGGTTGATTTTCTATTGTGATCATATTGATCGTTATCACAATTTGGTGATGTCTATATCACTTGAGAAGTGGTATAAATATTTACATCATAGAATTGGATGTCCATGCATATCAAGATGGACCAAAGAATTAGGTGTTGGGTATAGTGAGGGTCCAGATAGAAATCCTTTTTGGGGATCATTAGGGAATATGACTTACTAATTTCCCTCCTATGGTGGATTATTTCACGAATGTGTTCCCTAAAAAATTTCTATAATATCTCTAGTGAGAGAGTTACAATTCAGTATTGAGTTAATGTTGGGAGTGGCACTAGTATCATTTCCTTTTAATAGGATGGAACCTACAGAGAATCTAGAGATCGATAAGTATTTAGAATACATTGATTCTATGATTTTTATCTAACTATGAACCCTGACATGGGGTTCACCAGTTCCTTTTTCCAAGAAGGTAGACATTTCCCTCAGATAGTATATGGATTAAAGAAGGTTGAACTAGCTTACAGTAAAGAACCAGTATCCACTACCTTGAATAGACGACCTATTTTATTATCTCTAAGGATATATGGTGATTTAAAATATTGATTTTAGGACAAGCTATCATCAAGTGTGTTTCAGGCCTTCATACATACCTTGTATATCTTTCCAGAGTAGGTATAGACATTATGTGTTCTTAGAAATGTCATTTGGTTCCACGATCACACTAACTATTTTCATGGATTTAATTAATCAGATCCCCCCATATCTAGATTTAGTTGTGGTAGTATTTGTATATGATATCATGGTGTATTCTCAATCTCATCACAACCATTACAAATATATTGAGATCATGCTGAATACACTCATAGAGCACCATATTTATGAAACGAACACCAAATGATAGTTTTTTATCAACAAAGTATGCATTTTGGGTCATCATCTTGGAGTTAGGGGTATCATTAAACCGAAATAAAGTGAGATATTTAGTTTTATGGGAGAATCTCAAGAAGGCCTTTGATATACATAGTTTATCAGGGGTAGTCGAGTATTAAAAATGCTTCATCTAGAATTTATCATGACTAAAAGTTCCTCTTGTGGGTTTGAATAATAATGGTGTGAAATTCATGTTGTTAGATTCTTTTGAGATAGATTTTTAGGAATTGAAAAGTAGACTGCCTTCAGTAATTGTTTTTATTGTTATGGAGAAAGGAAAAAAGATATATAGTTTATTGTGATGCGTTAGGAATTAGACTAGTAATAGTTTTGATGAAGGAGGAGTCAGTCATGGAATATGAGTCACATTTGTTACAACCACACAAGTGGGAATACCTAATGAACAACTTCAATCTAGTTTTAGTTGTTCATTATTTAGGTCGTGGTAAGACTTATTTTATTAGATATATTTTTATGGAATATACCAATCACAAAAGGCTCATGTATATCTTAACAGAGCATGATTTTAATTATAGGTAGTGTAGATGGGCTGAGTGTCTACAGTCCTTAGATTTTGAACTTTCTTATATGTTGGGTAAAGATAATGTAATAGTTGATGCTCTGAGTCGGAAGACTCAGACAAAGGCATTTTAGGATGCCAATGGTGAGTGGAAACTCATGTCCTTGTTTTCAAAGATTATTATTGATATTTTAGAGATTCATGGGTGGATAGTCCTCACATATTTAGTAGTCACCTAAACCCTTCTGTAATGGGTATAGATGAGGGAACATTCATATCTCAAGGGCCTTGTCCTGAGGGAGAGTTTTTAATATGATATTTTCATCTTCAGGTAATACAATGGATGGGGATAAGATCTTACACATTCATAAGTGTGACCAGGTTCCATCATAAATCTAGGAGGGACTAAAGTGGGAATCACATGCTTCATTTTGGGAAGAAAATCCTAGGGTTACCAACATGTATCAAGACTTACGTCGCCATTATTGGTTTCCTCTTATAAAATAGGAGATAGTCATCTTTATTACTCAGTGTTCCACCTATCTTTAGGTGAACATAGAACACCAATGACCAACAAGACTATTACATTCAATGTTTATTCCTAAGTATAAATGGGATGATGTCAACAGGGAATTCATAATAGGGTTTCCAATAGTTATTTGGGGAAATGATATAGTTTTGGAAATCATTGATCAATTGATGAAGGTATCTCATTTTTTGCCTATTCAAGATACCTTCTCAGTAAATGAGAATGGGAGGATATATGTTAGGTATATTATACAACTTCATGGAGATCCACATTCTATCATATCTGATAGGGGTGGTCGATTCATGTTGAGTTTATGTCAAGGTTTGCAGAAGGTCTTATTAATATAGGTTCTTCTAAGTATGAAATCATCATCCTTAGAATGATATACAGAAATATCATATGATTCATGTTTTATAGGACATTCTATGGGCATGTTCCCTTTAATTTGGGGTTCATGGGAGAAATATATACCCCTAATATATTTATCTTATAATAATATCTTTCATGATACCTTCCATGTGGATATTTATGAGGCATTATATAGTAGGATATTCTGATCGCCTCTATTTTATTTATATAAAGGGGAGGGAGAACTACAGGGACCACATCTCATTCATCAGACTTTATAGTAGTTTCAGTTGATCATAAAGTACATATTGATAGCTCTTTCTGAGTAGAGTTCATATGGTAATAAACGTTGAATACCTATAGATTTTTAGGTTGAGAATCATGTTTTATTTTATGTTCCTCTTAGGTTGAGACATAGAAATATTCATAAATAGGGGAATATTATTCATTATTTCATTAAACCCCTTGAGACTTTAGAGATAATCATAATAGTTGCTTACTGGATAGCACCTCCTTACGGATACCGGTCTATGAACAATATTTTCCACATGTATGAGCTCCGTTGATATCTCCCAGACCTTACACATGTTCTACATCCTAGATAAGTTGAGATTGATGAGGATCCTTCTTTTTAGGGGTACCTAGTTTGCATTATTGACCAGAGAATGAAGAAACTCTAAGTCCGGATGGTTTCTTTAGTATGGTTTATATCACATCTTGGTCAAGTACAGGATGAGACTTGGGAGTTGGATGTTGATGTACATTCATGTTATCTAGATCTTTTCTCAAAGAATTCATGATTACCCTCAGAAGTCCATCTTAGGGAAAAGTTTATTTAGGTAGGGGAGGTTATAATGACAAGGCTATTTAGAAAATTATATATCATTTTCTATTTTAAATCCCTTCATTTATCCTTGTAAATGTTCTATATGGTTGATAGATGTCTAAAGTGTGTCTAGGTCTTGTTTGGAACCCATAAATCTAATTTTAGGAGAGGTAGACTGAGCTGTAGGATTTTATATATAGTTAGGGATAGTTTTGAAACTCAACCATGTAGGTGACACAATGGGATAGATAGGGATAAATGGTTAGGATAATCTATGTGACCCATGCTACATGGCTATTATTTTTTTTCACAGATGTGTGATAGAATCATTTCTCATGGGATGCACATGGTTAGTCAAAATGTGTTCCTATATTATGTGAGAAGGTTATTGGGTAATAGCTAATGCAATTTTGGAATGAGTTTGGATAACCATGCATCCAAACCGTATAACCCTTTACTGAAGGGTAAATTACCCTTTCCCCTCTTTCCCATAAGTAACCAATTTTATTTTATTCTCTATCTTTATTATAGTGTACTATATGGAAGGGTCCTCCTCTCCTCCTCCTCATATTCATTTTGATATCTATCTCATTAGGACATTATTTCCTTAATGATAGGATTCTTTGTACAGCTAATGGTAAGATATCTAATGATCTCCCCTCCTTTTATAGTTTCTCTCTCCATATCCCATTTTATTTTGGCGTGAGAACATATTCCCTATTTTCACCTAATTTTTATAATTCAAAAAAATATTTAATTAATATTTGATAAAAATATTGATATTCGAAGAGTGGATATCCACTAACATAAGTAGATGGTGTATAAATTTTCTATAAAATTTTAGTTGTTTTTATATCATGTGTCAATTTGCCTCATGACGAACTTTACTGCACAATTATATAAAATGTATTCATACTTTTTAAATCAATTAAACCATATTGAGATACTCCCATTGGACCACATTTAATTATTATATAACTTTTACCACATTTATATCCATCCTATTGGTGTGTTTAATTAATTTTCCTCCTTAATAAAATCTTTTATTAGACAAACCACCTATGGATTGGTTTGGCTAAACTTAAATGGGTTTTCCTTATTTTCCAAATTGAATGGAATAATTTATTAAAATGGAATTGAGTAGAAACACCATGTCATAAGTTATAAATTGATCATGAATTGTATAAATTATGATACCAATGGCTATATGGGAATAAAATAATTTAAGTGATTTAAATGAAAATTCCTTATTATTATTCTTATTAGACAGTAAAAATTGGTTATTTGAGAATGGTTAAGGGATTTTTTGAGCATGGAATTTCATTCTCACTTACATTGGGTATGTTCATGTAATATCACATTGTTTACTTTTACATGGATGATGGGAATGACATAAATTTTCCCTTGCATTAGGTGTTGGGTATGACAACTCACCCCACTATCTTGAGTGTTCGCCATGAGGACTCATGACACTCTCTTGATTGATAATCATAACATCTCACATTCTTATGATATTCAGGGATAATACCATTTTTTGAGCATGTATCTCATTTGACTATGCATGGATGCCTGAGTTATTCCCTAGGTTCAGCTATCACCCGGTATCCATGTATATGCCTATATATGTCCTTAGATATATTGTTTATATACATATATACATATTATATAAAATTACCTATATATTTTTGTACTTGATCACTGATATCAAACTTCTCCTAGATAATTCTAATGTAGGTAGAGTCTCCTAGGTGTCTTATAGGAACTTAAGTTGACTAGTGTTTATTGTTCATCATATTTTATTATTTTTTATAACTTTACACTGATATTATATATATGCTAACTAGTTTATTCTATACATCATTGGTGGTGGACTATTGAGTTTTTCTCAAACCCAACATACACCCCCAATGGTTCCTGATTATAATTTATGATTGCAAGTGTGGATGAGGGTAAGTACCCTATCATCGATACTTGATCAATTTTTCTCATAACATGGGAGAATGATAGTAGAAGACTGAACCTTTACTCACAATGATAGTGGATATGTCTTTTGGACTTTTTTATTTTTATATAGAATTTTGTATATTCCTATAATTTTTATTCCCAAGTTTCATCATTTTGTATATCAGTATGATATGAAATCATTTTTTATCTAAATTAGCTTCAGCCATTGGGTTATTTTTATTACTTCATGGGTGTTTTCTAGTTTGTTGTGCAGTTAGTTATCTCTTCTGATTATATTGTTTATTATTACTTTTAATTATATTGTGATACTCTGATATGAGGGTATAGTCTCTACATTGTAAGACCATGACCCTTGTTGCTAAACCGTATCCTCTGGAGTATAGAGAGGTGTGCTTGAGACCATGTCTCCCACTGTATTGGGGCACTATTTTGTGTCTCTCAGGTTGGGATGTTACACCCAATAGTATCATTGTGGATTGAGTATACTTCCCAAACCATTGTAATAGTCAAGGTCCACTCCTAAGACAATCATAATGGATAGAGTCATTTACAAAACTAGGTTCACTACCCATTACTTTAATATTTATCTAATGATATATCTATCATTATCCAATTAATTAGAGGGAGATAAAGTTCCCACTCATAAAATAATGAAAATCAAGCATTTGTGTTCTAGAAGATTATAAAAAATTTATCACATTAGAACCCATGAAAATAGATGGATTTCATAAACATTTTAATCATGGAATTACCCATGGAAAAGGGATTGGTTTAATTAACAATTCATCTTTAATCATATCATAACCAGTTGAAAAGGAACATGTTTCATAAACATTACATCTTTCATCAATGTGTTACCTGTGGAAAATGAATTGGATTCATAAATATTTCATATTTTCATTATAAACATACAATATCCATAGAAAGATTAAGGATGGTATCCTTTGATCATATCCCCAATAAATCATAAGTGAAATTAAGGGTTTTTGTATTTAATTGAAATAAATACCTTTACAAGATCATTAAAAATTTCATGAGGATGATATCTATTCTATATTGAAAATAATTTATCAATAATTAAAAATTCACAAAATATTGTGAAAATAATTTTATTTAAAAATATAATTGGAAACATATAAAGTGAAATTTATAATATTTATTGGTAATGATTTTTGGAAATTGTATTTATACCATATAATTTAAAATAAAACATTCCTTTTCATTTTGTGTAAAAACTCAAAAAGTACCTCATTAAGAAAATGAAAAGAATATTCTATTTAAACAAAATTTCAAAATTCAAAAATTTGTAAAAATAAATTTGAACAATCATAATATATTATTAATAACCTTATTAAAAATATTTTTAGAAAAAATGGAAATGGAATAATAAGTATTTCGACTAAAGAAGTAAATGATGATGATTTTCCTTAAAGACATATTTTTAGTCTCTTCGTTGCTTATGGTGAGAAAAATGAATGTAAAATATCTATTTTCATGAAATAAATGGAGGATAATAAAATTCATGAGTTTCTTGAGTGTTATATAATAATAATTCATCCTTGTAAATATAATCGTAAACAATCCTAATAAACAATTAGATTTTATCATAAACCCCTTTATAGCTTTGTTAAAATTTGAATCATATGCCACATGAAATAAAAAATATTAATATGTATATACCCATAAAATTAATAATAATAATAATATAAATCAATGGTAATTACATGGAACACATAAAATAAACAAGTTTTGAATATTTTATGTGTCTCATATAAACAAAAGTGACATTCAAATCCCTTACCTTAGGTCCGACTTCAATTGTACGCATTGGAACCTCTAATAAAATAAATATAAATTTACTATAAATCTATTAAATAACTATAATTATATATATAATACCATTTATGATTTATTTATAACCTTTTATCATCCATTTATTAACAATTCTTTATTAAAATTGCTATTGCGAGTGATTTTTGCTTTGCTTTTCATGTAAGTTTAAATTATGTAGTTTTGTTCCATATAATTTGATCATGATTCTATAATATCAATTTTTTTAATAAATATATAAATATATTAATTATATATATTTTTATATTCATCTATAAAATTAGAGATATAAAAATGAATTTCACCATTCGTGGAGATAGTAGGGTATATGTACACATGAACATTGTTTTCATTTTTTGACGAATGGAATGAATGGAAGGTAAATAATAAATCATCATTACAGAATAATTATTATATCATATAAATAATATATATTCATTAAATATATCCTTATTACCATCCAATTTAAATGGAAGTGAATAACGAATCACATAGCTTCGTGGATTTGATAATCCACACATATGCATGAGAGTTGTTGTTATTTTCCCACGATTTGTAGGGTAAGAAGTTAGATATGATATTATAATTATATAAGTTTAATTGTCTCATAATTATCATACATATAATCATTAAACCCATCATAATACTCATCCATAAAATATGGTGATGGTAAATGAATTGTATCTCTACACGGAGGCAATAAGTCTTATGTATGCAAAGGTTATACTTTCACTTACCATTTGATGTTTTCACTAATACAAAACTTGGTTTATCCAGCACCAAGGATTTAACAGCGCTAGTTGCAAACTGTGTTAAATACCCCCTTTGTCGGTGCTAAAAAATCACTATTAAAGGGGGTCTTTAATAGTGCTAAAAAAAGAGTTGTTAAAGGGGGCCTTTATCAGCACTATTTTTACAAGAACTAATAAATTCCAACTAGTTATCAGTAATTTTAAAAAAGTGATGATAAATTTGTAATTTTATCAGCCCTTGTAAAAAAACACTGATAAAGGGGGGTTTTATCAGCCCTTTTTTAGAAGCACTGATAAAAGAACCCCACTTTACTAGTGTTTTTACAAGCTCTTGTAAAATTATACTTCAAAAAAATATATTTTATTAAAAATAGTATATTAATATATAAATATAATATATATTTTTTAAAATAAGTTGTATATAAGGTAAATTGTAATTTACACTTAATATATAATATATTTCATGGAAATAACTTATAAAATAATTAAAAAATAATTTTAGTAAATAATTTTATTATTATTACAATGTAATAGTCATTTAATGTCAATTTGAATATAAAAAATCAAAAAAAATAATATAAGACCCAAAATAAGTTGAAAATGTTACTCGAACATCAAATTACCATAACTATTGATCCATGTGTCTATTTGGACTCTACCACATATCAAATAAAAGTCTACGATGATCTATACACCCTTATTGATATATGTAAACCACTTTCATATTTTTAAAGTCCAAAATCATCCTAGAAGGCCTCCAAAACTGAGTTTTAAGTTGGTGTATCCTGATTTTTTAACATTCGATGGATTTTCAGGATCAATTAAGGGAGGTATTTTTTCCCTATTAGTGGGGACAGAATTTATTCCCAAGACATACATTCATATTGATATTATAGTTTTTAAATTTTATTATTTTTTACAATGTACTATTATTTATAATCAAATATATAATAATATATACATATTTTTTATATATTCACATATAAAAATTTAATTTTATAAATAAATAATTAAACATATTTACATATAAAATATATTTATTAATATATAAAAATATATATAAACATATACATAAATATATGAATAAAAAATATCACAATATATATATAAATATATACCTATATAATAAAATGTGAAACAAAATAGTATATGACAGTGGGAAAAGCTTTGATATATATGCTGGAGGTATAGGGTTCGAAACTCACTGGAGGTAGGGGCACGTGTGGGAGGGTGGAATTATCTAAAGTGTTGATAAATGGGTGGGGTGGGAAGCTCTAAATATGTGTGGTTGGGTCATGGGAAAAAATTTATATATCCTTTATCAGTGGGGCCTTTATCAGTGTTTTGTTAGTGCTATTAAAGGCCCCATTCAATAGTTCTAAAAAACACAGATAAAAGGGGTCTTTAATAGTTCTAAAAAGATCTCTATTAAAGGACCCATTTAATAGATAATTTTTATAGCATTGTTAAAGGGGGAATTTAATATCACTTTCTTATCACTGATAAAATATTTAGTCCTTTTACCACGCTCAAATTATCAGTTCTTTTATCATTGAAAAGCAATATTCTTGTGCCGTTAAAGGCTATTTTTATAGTAGTGTTTTGGGGTTAATAAAGTTGGTTTAATATTATTAATAAATTTTACTATATTTAGGATGATTATGTTATTATTTTATGAAATATATATATATTAAGAGGATGTAAAATAATAATTAAAAATAAATTGATTGGTTAAGGTGATTACATATCCTTTGAAAGAACTATGTTATATCTATTTGTTAGAATCAAAGTATTGGTATTTTTTGGAATACTAGAAACTATGTATGGGGTGGTCAATATTTAAGGATCAAAAGGTGTGAATAATTGATTGGGGTAGGTGACCCTTTATAATTGAGGTAAGGGACACTTTTGAGAATTCTTACAAGATTAGCATATAATAAAGTCATTATCTAGAAAAAATCCCTAAAAATTTCTAGTGATTCGAAGCTAATATAGAATGAGGTTATAATATAAGTTAAAATAAATATTTTTAAGTGGTTTCTTAAACCTTATATTTAGGTTTAACCCCTTATGTAACTCATTTTAACATTAACTACTTTCACATCTTTTTCACCCTTAATGGGTTGTAAATATACGTATATCGTGAAAATTGGTACAAAAATGGACCATGTATTCCAATTTTTACAATATAATATCATCCTTATCCTATTATAATATTTTAAATATTTTTAAATAATTTAATAAAATATATATTTATTAAATATCATTATTTTCAATTTTGACACTATTCATTTAATTTGACTTGAAAAAAATACTGAAAAATTTAAAATTCAAATATAATCCATTATCACAAAACTAATATGTCATATTAATTTATAAAATTTATTTATGACTATAATAAATTAAAATTATTTTTCTTTTAATATATTTTAAAATAATTTAATATAATTTTTATTATTTGAAGAAATATTGTACCATAATTGTATAAGCATTTATGGTATTTATATAATTACTAAGAATTTGAAAAATATTCCATCAGGAAATTAATTTCATTAAGATAAAAACAAATAATTAAATTCATTAATGTCATGATTTCATCCATATTTTTACATATAAAAGATATTTATATCTAAGATAGTTACATTTTGTAAATTTCATTACATTGAATATTATATAAGTCATATTTTTATAAATTTTCCCTTAAAATTTTATTTTCAGTGCTAATGTGTTAAGGGTTGAATTAAATTTGTCAAATATGACTTTGGATGAATAATTATGGACTTATCACTTATTTTTAACCTGTATTTACCCAATTCACCCTTTATCATGGTGATAAATTTTACCATGGTTACTATTTATATTGAACAAAAATAAAAGTGGAATATAGTCACCCAATTATTTTACACATATTTATATAAGGAATTTAACATAAATATATATCCAATAAAATCCAAGGATCTAAAATTCTTGTGTGATTGTAACATTAGTTACATAATTAGACAACATTAAACTATGATAAAAAAAAATATTTTTATTAATATATATAATTAACTCTAAAATCCATTTGTGATCCTACAAAATCAAAGGATAACCTAGGCAAAACATAGGAAAATGGGGAGATTTGAAAAGCCTAGTAAATTAATAAAAAAGGGAATAAAGCACAACACATGAGTCAGAAGGAATAACATCATAACATAAAAGGAATGGATCATGAATAAATAAATATAGTCATAACATATAGAACCTGGAATCACAATATCATTGCAATATAATAATTTTGTTATAACATATTCCATGGCATAAACAAGAGTCAAGGATAATTTCCAAGATGATATCACATAGTTGATAGAGACCCATAGTGGATTATGTTTACTCTCTAATCCCATAATTAACATTTCCTGAGAAAAAAATTAGCCAATGAATTAGAGAGATATCTAGGTGCACCCACTATAAAGTTTACATTTATATGTGTCCCACATAATTAAATCAATCATAATTCATAAAAAAAGTACTACCTATGGAAAGAAGTGGGTTTCATAATCATGTCATAAGGCATAACCAAAGGGCTTATAATAATGGTTTCTTTGAAATAAATTATGAAATAATTCATGTAGTTTAATAAAGTAAAAAATAAGAGTAAATCATGATAAATAATATACAGCTGATGTGAGAAAATTAAAGAGTTCTTAGGTGACATTGGGAATGTGCCACTTAAGTGGGGTTTTAGAGAAAAGAATATAGAGTATTTAGAGAGGACAAAAGAATAATTATTTCAAAAAAAACATAATTGAATTAACATGGTTTTTCATTATAAAATGATATAATTTGGATATAATTCATGGATTATAAAATATTTAGAGTTTAATATAAAATTGTTATAAATTAGAGAAGTTAACTTTAATCAAGTTTTCTTATTGGGAGAAGTTGAGAAGGGAATCATTTGAGACATGTATTTACCCGTTAAATATAGTTTAAAAACATGGTTTATAATTTTGGTACATATATACAGAATATATAAGGTATATTTAATAATTATCAAGTAATAGATTGAGGTAATTAGGTAGAAAGAGTAACCCAAATAAAATAGGGATGTTCATAGAGATCCCTTACCTTATGTCTGAATGTGTTCAACACTTACACTTAATGACATATATAATCAAATTTTATTCATTAATAACTTGATTAAGAACATTATCCATCAATTTATTAATTATTATAATTTTATTAAGATCATTTTTGGACATTTCTATGAGTTATAAGGTTTAATTCTGTTTTCCTGGGAGTGTCTGTTTCATGATTTCAAAGTTAGATCACTTGTATATACTTATTGAAGTTCTTCTCAATTGGGAATGAAACTAAAAATTTGGAATTAAATATTATTCATAAAATTAAATAATTTTAAATGGATCCTTATATCATTTTATCTATCATGTGTATTATTAATTTCATAAAATTTTAATGCTAAAGGTTTAGTTTGTTTTCTGACTAACTCAAACAAGTTTCATTTTATTTAATGTTAGGGTTGTATATTCTTTCAATAACATGAAACCAAATATAATATACATAATTATTTAATTTTAAACAATTATAATTTAATTTAAACCATCCAATAAGGTATTAGTGGAAAAATAAAACTCATCATCCATAAAGGTAGTTAACCAACAAAATATGGACAATTGATTCTTTTTTTAATAAGATAATATGTGAAAAGGGGTGGATTGGAAATATAAAATTTGAAATATAAAATTATTGTATATAAATGATTCTGGGATTATTATTCTATGTTTTATGAAGGAGGCATGGGGAAGGTAGAGGGATAAATGAAATTAAACAATGTAGTTTGAGAATGTTGCCTCTTGAATATCACCTCCTTTAAGGACTCATTAGGGAAATTGGAATTTTTTTTGGTGATACTAGCAGTACTCACACATGGATAAGAGTGGTAAATAAAGGTTTGGGTTGATATTTTTAATTCTTCAAAGTATTATCTGTTGTGTGGATATGGGTAGTGAGGGGTGGTATTTATAAGTTGAGGAGAGGGGTGTTTTGGAATATTATATTCATTAGTTTATAATTTTGGATCAAGACTATTAGTAGTATTGATTCTTGTGAATTTATTCAAAAAAAAGTGAATTTAAATTTGAACTAATAATTTCATATATCATCCATGCCTCAAAAACTCATACATTTGGCTTATAATGTTAAATACTATAAATTTCCATATTCCTTTATTCGCCTAAAATTCAACTATTTTTGAAAAATGCCAAAAAATTCACCCTAACCATTTTTCGACATGTAAATTTTAAAAAAATTATCCTTTTTTTAATATAATTATATAAATATGAGAAATAAAATTATTAAATAAAATCCTCATTTATTTTAAATATTCTAATTTTAATATTGTAATCAATTTTTTGACCCTTTGAAAAAAAAATTACTTATAGTCTCATGAAATTATATTATTATTATAATACAACTTTTTATTTATTTATATATCCATATTATGTAAGGAAATTTTATTTTAAATCATTATATTTATTTAAAAAGTATGATTAAAACATCTATGTTTTATAAAAACACTAATACATAATTTATCATTTTTAAAACTTTTATTAACTTGTACCATGGTTTGAATATATAATATTTTCATTTTATAAGATAATTAAATATTATTTTACACATACATAGTTTTGGTTACAATTATAATAGTCAGAATACTATTCATAATAGCCAGATGTTTAACTATCATATGGGTTTCCTACTTCCTATAAAAACCTTTTATTCCACATATTCTTTATTCACTTATATTTTCATTTTCAAAATGAGTATCTTATTATTAATATTATTTTTTATTTTTACAATTAAATCAAGATTTTTATCATTTTGGACGATCGATCAAATCTAAATTTTCATATTTTACATATCTTATTTACTATTTTTTATCCCATTATAATATTGGGAATTCATGTTGATTTTGTTTTTAACTAATGTATCATTATTCATTTGTGATAATAAGGATTTGTTGGTTTCTATATGTGATGAATGAGATTTATAAAACCTATCATACTTATAATAAGGTAAATTCCATTGATAAAATCATAGATCAATACATTCTTCCCCCCTTATAAATTTCTCCCACAAAAGAAAAGTTTATATCATAAGGTAAAAATAGGTGAGATTAATTTTATTCCATGTATTCCTCTAATTCCCATATAGAATATTTGTATTTATTATTCTATAACAATACGTTGACCAAGTGAGTGGTCTTTTTGCATAAAACATTATCCTTGTGGTCAAATATCTTCACTGGATCTCATAAGAGAGATAATTTTTTAATTGTACCACCACTAAATTTAACACATTTGAGGGATCTGATATATAATTTCTCAAGAGGGATATGTGGAATACATCATGTAGTTGAGACATGGTTGGTGGAATTTCTAGTCGATAGACTATAGCTCCAATGTGTTCAATAATCTCAAAGTAGATGATAAACCTAATAAATAGCCTTTCATTCTTCCCAAATATCATGACTCTCTTCCAGGGATATATGTATAGGAGTACCTTATCTCCAACCTCAAACTCCAGTTATCATCGATGATTAACAATGGAGATGTTATTTCAGCTTTGATCAGCTCTGATGTGTTGTTGAATTGTGGTGACCTTTTCTACCATTTCATTGAACATTTCAGTTATTATGATATTACATTCACCAAATTTATCCTAGAATATAAGTGTTATACATATTTTTTCCAAAAATGGATTCATATGGATCAGTTGAGATGCTTGAGTAGAAACTACTTTTGTAAAATAAATTGACTCGAGGAATATATTTATCCAACCCTATTTTGAAGTTCATTGTGAATTCTATCAACATTTCATCAAGTTCCAAAATGGTCCACTCAAAATGACCATAATTTTGGGGGTGATAAGTCATTATAAATTTCATCTGAGTTTTTATAGAATGTTGGAGGCTCTTTCCAAGAATGCAGGTAAGTCTAAGATCTCGATTAGATACAATTGATAATGGTACCTCATGTAGCCTCACTAATTCTCTAATGTATATTCGTTCAAGTTGACCAAGTGAAAATTACTATCCAATTGAAATGAAGTGATTGGTCTTTATAAGAATATCTAGAACAAAAAATATAGAATTATTTCCTCTAGATGTCTTCTAATGTCTAATGAAAAATTTTATTCTGATATTTTACCATTTCCATGTAGTTATGGGTAATAATTTCATCTCCCCATAAAATGTTTATGATTTTACGTTACCTTATAATATACAATGAACTTTGATGTATATTATGTGATATCATCCTTCATATTTCCCCATAAACACTTATCTAAGAGATCTTGATACATATTTATCCCCCTGTGTGGATGGAGAAGTTTGAGCGATATACATCTTTAAAGAGATCCTATTTTATCTGAGGTCTTGATGGTACACTTATTCATAACCCAAATCCTATGAATCCTTACCCATTAATTTTGAACTCTATAGAATTCCCATTTCTCATATATTCCACATTCTTATGAATATCTGAATCATATCTTTGATCATCATTTATCTTCTATAAAAGGGATGACTGAGCAATCATTTTAGAAAGGAATAATGATTTTCATTCGTTTATGATTCCAATTTAAGTCCTTTTCATGTATTTAATGATTTGATCCTTCTCAATTATTATCATTAATAAAATTATAGTATCCAATCTACTTATATAATATCCCACTTCATTGAATTTAACAGGATAGTTGTGGATTGAGAAGTCCTGATACTTTTTTATCTCTAACTACACTTTCCAGTGAATGTTAATCTTATTATGTGTGAATAATTATTTAAGGATATTGTGATTAGTATATATATAACACTTATCCCCAGAGAGATAGTTCCACTATATTTTCAATGAAAATATCATATCCACTAAGTTCAGATCATGTGTGGGAAAGTTTGTCTCATGAATGCTATAATTCCTTGTTGTATAAGTTATCACTTGATAATTTTTCATTTTTACATATTCTAATACCTTATTTGATGAAATTTTGTATACCAGAAAGAGTTTACCACTTATGGTTTGTGTAATTATTGGTATAGTGATAATCCTATTTTTCATATATTTGTATAAGTCTTCACCTTCACTGGTCCAGAAAAAATTTACTTAATTTTGAGTCGTATTAGTAAGTGGGATTGAAAATCATCAGAAGTTCCTCAAAAACCATCAGCAATGCCCAATAATACCAAGGAAGTTGTAGATATCTATTACATATGCTGGCCTTGGCCACTCCTCAATTCAAATTATCTTAGAAGGTTATATAAATATCTATTTGATGTTGAAAAGATTACCCAAGAATGATACCTCCTTCATACAGAACTCACATTTATTTTACATTTCATATATCATAACCCTTCAAAAAGTATTTAGAATATTATTAAATATCTCTTAAAGCTCCTCCCTACTCTTGGAGTATATCATAATATAATCTATAGACATTAAAAAAATATTTTAGGTAATTTCTAATGACTTTACTCATTAAGGCCATGAATATTGTTTGGAGAATTATTGAGTCTGAAAGGAATCACTCTGAACACATAGTTTCTAAACATCATTCACAAGGTAGAATTGTGAATATCTTCCTTGTTCACCTTTTATTGGATATATCTTTATGGAAGTTCCACATAAGATAAATAATTTTCCCCACATAGTTGATTAAATAATTATTCTATCCATGGAAGGGTAAAACTGTTATTTGTCGTGATTTTTTTGAGCTCCTAATAATCAATGAAAAGGTGTATTGATCCATAATTCTTCATCATTAAGATAACCAATTAACCCTATAGTGAATCACTCAAGTGTATAAAACCATTTTCTAGATAGTAATTTAACTACTTATTCTGTTCTTCCAACACAATGGTCACCATCCTATAAGGATTATTTGATATAGGAAGAGATCTAGGTATAAGATGTATTGAGAACTCATCCCTTATATCAGGAGGAAGATCGAGCAATTATTTTGGGAACACATTAGTGCATTCCATCAAATGGGAAATGTATTTAGGCATGATACTCTCTCTTGTCTAAATTATTTGACCAAGATATTCTTTCTCATTAGGTAAAATTATCCATTATATCGTAGGTGATTCAAATGGATATTCATCCTATTCTTTACATTTGAATAGAATTGGATGATATATCAAGATGTAAAGAGCGGTGTCCCTCTCCTAATAGTTAATGTTGGATTTATATAAAGATAGTAATTACATTCCCAATATAGAATCGAACTTCACAAAAGGAATTAATATGGTATTTTATGATAGGATTAGTCCATAAACATTAATCGGGGATGATTTATATAATTTAGATGAAATAATAGACTCATTTTCCATTATTATGGATAAATAAAAATCCATATTTTGATGTGGCATTTGAATTGTTCTACTAAACATTCATGATATAATAGAATGTGTATAAACAGACTCAAAATGTACTTTTTCTATTCTATAATTAATAACTAGCATACCTATCACCACATCATTTTTAGGATCCACCCCAAAAATAAAAATATCATATTCCATTCCTTGTTATCATGAAGTTTTTTGTTATTGATTTTCTTGAGACACGCTCAGCCGAGGCCATTTTCTTTCATAATTCCCATGTTCCTTGTAGTTGAAACATTATAATGATGGCTGATGGTTGATTTGAACCATCCTTTATTCTTCTACATTAGTGGGATTATTTATATCACATTGGTAATGATTGTTCTAATTACCCTATTTTCTACATTTGAAGTATCTCTTGGTTTTTTTAGACAGTTCCTTGGATGTTTCTCCCCAAACTTTTGACACATGGGATACTAGATTTTTTTTCTTCTATAGGATTTATCTATTAATCCTACCATATTAAACTTTATTTTCTATTTTTTATCTATAATCCCATTACACTACTAAGATTCACCAATCTCCATCTCAACTTTATGGGAACAACAGAAAATATACTCATAGTTTTCAAAGTCTGGAACCACTAAGGTTGTTTTATAATTCTATTTTATCTACTGTATAGTGATTATCCTTTCATTCACCGTTCATGAAAAATATGGAGGTGTATCATGCAAGACTTGTAATTTTTTCTCATAAACTTCCATAAACTCATCTTCCTTTTGTTTTAGTCTAACAAACTCCATCTATATATTAATATGGAGAGTTCAGGGAAAATATTTATTGAAAAATATTTTCTTTAATCATTCTCATTCCATGAATTCAATTTTCTCTTTAGAATTCATGTTCTTAAGCAGTGTCCACCACATATTAGCTTATCCATCAAAATGATTGAACACCAGCATGATTTTATTTACCTATGAGCATCAGAAGATAGAGAATGTCTTTTCAATGAAGTTAATCCATTATTCCATAATGATTCAATTTGAAGATAAACTAAAGGTAGAAGGATGTGTCTGCCTAAAGTATTCTACCACAACATGATATTTCTTAGGGGGTGGAATTCTAAATGACTAAAGTTATTATTTATAACTTCAACTAGTTGTTCCAATACTACTATGAAATTACAATATCCCACCCACATCAGGTTAGGAATCTCATTAGGGAAGTCATCGCATTTCCCATCACATTGGTTATTGGAACAGGTTCACTTATTTTTTCATTGAGTAAATAATGAAAAAACTAGGGGGATTAAATACTTATTTAACGAGAATATAAAAATACAATTATGGACATAGAAGGAAAAACTTAAAAATGAAAATTATATCCTAAAATAAGATTCTTTATGTTCTAATCTAGGTAGTCTATGTAAATTTTTCTTATGAATAAACTTATTTGTAGGGTTATCGTTAATATTTTCTAGTCCTCATCTCCAAAAATAACTATCCCCTGATCTGATACCAACTATGGACATCTAATCCTTTTACACATATTGTTACATGAATTCTAACATAAATATTCATTAAATACAAACCAAGTACTGAAAAACCTAGTGTATTTTGAGGACTAGAAACATAATTATACAACATAAACTGGAATAAAACATATTTTTATTAATACACCTAAGGACCTCCTAGAAATTCATAAAATAACAAAGGGAATATATTGAAAAAAGTGGTGAACTAAATACCCCAATAAGGGAATAAATCATAGAATGAAGGATAGAAAATGATTCATAAGGCATAATATATTAACATAAAAGGCATGGATCATGAATAAAAATATGGAGACATAACATATAGAACATGGGATCATATGATCATTTCAATATAGGAATTTGGAAGAAACATATGAAATGAAGTGGACATGAGTTAAGGGTAAATACCAAGATGATGTCACATGGTTGGAAGATTTTCATATTGGATTTGGTTTACTCTATAATCCCATAAATAAAATCTCATGAGGCAAAAAAATTCCCAATTAATTTGAGAACTATCTGGGTTAACACATCATAACATGTACATGCTTATGTAATCCATATAAATAAATTAAGAATAAGGTATAAACAAAAATATTACACACAAAAATAAGTGAGGGTCATAATCATGTCATATGGTGTAACCAAATGGTATATGTATCGACCCAACCGTGGTAGCCTAGATCTAGTTCTAAATTTATTACATTATCACTAGATACAATAAATCACATACAAAATGTTGAAAAGTTTAGTAGTCTAGGTAAAAAAATGATTACTAGATATTCATGTTTTATTTTAAACCATAAAATACAAAAATAATTTTATTTCAGAACATCATTACTCCCCTTAGTGTATCCCTACATATTAATCACAAAGCACTTCCTTATATCTTGTGGTAAATAAAACATAATAAGGGGATTATAAGAACCCAGATCTTCTTTTCAGGTATGTTTTTCCTTTTCTGAAGTTTTTTAGAAAAAATGACTTTTCCGGAAATTTCGAAAGTACACACCGTGTACTTTCTGAGTACACACCGTGTACTCTTCCCTGGGTCGAAGCCATGTGTTGGCCATGTCCGGGCGACACACATGGTGTGTAATGATGAGGTGGAGGCCGGTTATTTCAGAGTACGGAAAATTGAAGTACACGCCGTGTACTCAAGAAGTACATGTTGTGTACTTTTTTTTACTAAACGGACCGGGGTGGTGCCTAACCCCCAAAATCACCTTCTTCTCCAGATTCCGTCTGTCCGAGAGTGACCGTACGGCCAGATCTTTGATGAGCTCTTGCCTCGCCATCTGTTCTCCAATTCGAGCACGGTCTATTGCGTTAGAACCGCAGCGGTGAGTTCTTCCTTCTTCTTGATCCTTGTTTCTTGATTCCTCCTCATTTCCAAGTTATCATGGGATGAATTTTTTGTGTTTTTTCTCAGATATACATTGTTCTAAGAGGAATCTGTCATCGAGGTTCACATATATCGATCTCCTCAGATTGAGGTAAGTGGTTTGTGCCTTTACGTAGAAAGTTGATGAATATTTTGTGAAATTTCCACCAATACCCTTGAACGGGGTATTGAGTGTTTCTTGTTTTGCCATTGTTACTTGCCTACTTTTCTTGATTGCTTTATTAGAGGTTATTTATTGTGATTATAGTATTTTGTTTATGCTCATATTGCTTTGCCATGCTTGTTCTGCCTGTTTGGAATTTTTCCAGTTGTCATGCCTAGTTGTAGGATAGTGGAATTGTTAATTTATTTTTTTGTTGAGCCTTAGTTGTTAGCCAAGTAGTTCTTGAGGTTTACTTGGATGATGCATGCACGTTGAGCATATTTAGTTATGATCAGGACTGTGAGAACCTAGAGTAGTTGACCAAAGGGATAATTGACAGAAGGGCTTCTCCAGAGTGTCTTTTAATTACGATGGGAGACTATAGGGGGAATTGACGTTGAGTGCTTCCCCAGAGAGTCTGCAGATCCACGACGCGGGCCACAGGGGGAATTGATGTTGAGTGCTTCCCCAGAAAGCCTTTAGCATGATATGAGACTATAGGGGGAATTGACGGTGAGTGCTTCCCCAGAGAGTCTTCTTAATTACGTAGCTGAACCAGAGGGGTGAGACGGTGTGTGCCTCCCAGAGGGTTGCTAGTACTTAGAGGTTTAACCATAGGGGTTAGGCTGTGAGAGCTACCCATAGGGTTACCTGTTTTCTTCTTGTTGTTGGTTTCTTACTTGTGTACTTTACTTGTTAGAACTGTGGATTGTAGCTGATTGTGCTTTTCTATTTAATGCTACTTGTTGTATTAATGTCGTGTATTCATTGACTGTCGGGCACAAATCTTTGGGTGATTGCCTATTGGGATTGTGTCTCAAACCCTGTTTGGGCCATGTTTTTGGGCCCAAGCAGACTATGTTGCTGCAGGTATAGACAAGGGAAAGCACCCTTCTACTTCAGGACCTTGATTGCACCAGGAGCTGGGGAGCATGTGACCGAGTCGTGGCTCACGATGCTGAGGAGCTTTCTTTGTTTTTCTTTTGTACTTGGTTTCAGTTTTATTCCAACACGTTGTTGTGTTTTCTTCATTCCATAGATACTTGTACCTTATGCATTATTGTCATCATTGTTATACATCTGCACTGCTTCCGCTGTTTGGTTTCTGCTGTTATGCATGTTGTTTACTGCTTCCGCTATTTATTGTCATTTTTCTTACCTTGTATACCTTACTGAATGAGGTCATAGTTTCCCCACCAACTCACCAAGTCCCTCACTGCTATTCGGCAGCCTCTGGCGTTCGGGGAAACGCGCTTGAGGTCATGTGGCGAACCGGGTATAGGGTACCAGTGGAGGGGCTCCGGACTCGGGTCGTTACAGGGATGACATTATATGATCATTAAGGGTATGCATATAGTAAAAAATGAATGGATAAGTAATAATCAATATATCAAGGTAAATAAATAAAAAACATTCCATCTAATCAATATTTTGAGAATAATATGGGATGAATAAATGATGATCAAATAATTCCATATAAATAATTACATGAGATTGAAGCTTAACCACATATATTCTAACTAATAGAATAATCTCCTAGAATATCAATGACTGAATTGATAATTACAGAATTCATAATTTTGTAAATATTAAACATACTTGAAAGGAAACATCCCAAGACTTCTTTCTATCAGGGCCTCATACCAATACATCTTGCATAAATGGGTATGGTCTCAGCAAAATACCCACTCTAATTTGTCTCAAGATACCTATAAATGCATCAAGGGGATATATAATTCTAGTCCCCACCCATCACCTAATAAGTAAAATGTATTCCTCATATGAAATTTTTGAAAAATAATTAATATAAAAAATTTATTAAAAAAATAAAATATGAAATGTTAATATTTACCTGAATCGATAAACATATTCATAAACCATCCAGAGTAGTATGATAAATGGTAAACAAATTGTACATCCCCTATCAAATTGATCATAAAAAATCTAGGAAAATAATAAAGATGATATTAATACAACATATCCTTAGTGGATCATAAGTATGATAAAGGTTTTATGTTATTTATTATTATAATTACAATAAACATGTCTTTAAAAATGATTTTGAGGAAAATTGCCATTTCACCTTGAAAATAGTTATAATAAAAAAAATTTACAAAATATTTTGAAAATACGTTTCATTGAAAATAATAACTGAAAAAAAATGTAAATTTAAATTTAAAATAATTATTGGTATTGAAGGTTGTAAATTGTTTTCATACTATACACATTAATATAAATATTCCTTTCACATTATCCATAAAATCCAAGTGGGCCTTGTTTTGAGAACAACATGATTATTACTTTAAAAACATTTTACAAATATTAAAAATGAGTAAAAATGGATTTAATATATTTTTAAAAAAAATAAAAAATTGACCACATTTTTAGAAAACTTAGATTTTTATGAAAACTGATTCTTGACTGAAGATACAAATAAAGTCATATTTTCTTAAAAACATTTTCTCAATATTTTTAAGTACAAAACAGTATTAAAATGGTAAAATTACTTGAAAAGTATTCTTAATAATTATAGGATAATAAAATTTATTTATTTTAATATATAAATATCTAATAATTCCTCCAAGGGAGACTTAAATAAAAACAATCCTGAATAATTATGTAATTGTGAAATAAATCCTTTCAACTTTGGTAATATTTCAATAATAAGACCTACGAAAGTAATAATTAAAAACAACTATTTAAATAACATTAATTGAAAAATATTAATTATATAATAAATAAAAGGTATCAGTATATACACCACACAACGTGATTAGTGGTGAAAATAATGTATGTATCATGGAAGTAAAAGTGAGAAAAGAAACACTTACCTCAAGTATGACTTCCTTAATATGTGTACTAATCTTCTGTATAATAAATATTATTTTATTATACATTTATTAAATAAAAATAATCATATATACCATACAATATATGACTTACTTATATTATTTTATCACAATTTTATTATAAATTGTTTGATAAAATCACTTTTTAGGGTGATAATTGTTCCATTTTTCTTGTATATTTAAGTTTGATAATTTTGGTCCAATTTAATTTGATCTTGGTTAAATAATATCTACAATTTTATACATGATATAAATATCATATATATTTACTATATATTTATTTATATTAATATATAAAATTTCGATATAAAATTTCGATCACATTGTTCATGGAGATGTTAGTTCATACATACACATGAACATTGTTTCCATTTTTCTCGATGGACAGAAAAAAAAGGAATATAAAAATTAATTAAAATTTATATAATATATATATACCATTTATATTAATAAAATATATCCTTATTACCATCAGTTTCAATATTAAATTAAAAATGTTTCACAACGCTACGTAGAGCTGGTAGTCCACACGTATGCATGAGTGATGTCAATGTTTCCTAATGGACTATAAGGTAAGAATTTATATGTGTTGTTAAATTTGAAAAATCATTTTTATATCATAAAAAACACACATATTAATTATCATTTATCCTTACTACCTTCCATGTAAATCATATGCAGAAAAAAATAAAATCGCTTCGTGAGGCGGTTGCCCTCCGTACACACAAGTGACATTATTGTATCCATAATGGATTGGAAAGTAATAAGGTATATGCGATATTATAATTTAATAAGAATATTAATATCATATATTTCATTTAAACTTGTTAAATACATCATTAAGTCCATCCTTGAAAGGTGGTGATGGAAAACAAACTACATCAGTTCATGAGGCGGTAAAATTCCATACATACAATCGAAGGCTTATTTTTCCATTTGTTTGAAGTGAATATAGATATTGGTTATTTAATTAATATAATAAAATTAAATTATATATTATATTATGGTTTTATTACTTGGTCATAGTTGGAAAATATTATAAGGACTTAGAAGAAGTAGTAGAATGAAAACACATAGCTAAAAACTTTACCTCTTCTTCTAGAAACCTCTTTAGATTTAACATAAATCCTTCCAAGATTAGATTGATGATCTAACCAAGAACCTCTATAATGGGAGGAGATATTTAAGGAATATATTTTGGTTTTTATTGGAAAAAACAATGGTATTTGGGAGTGTAAATAGGGGAGGTGAGTGAGTGGCCTTTTATAAGTGGGGGAGAGGACACACTTGGTATTTTGGAAAATATCAATTACACCGACGTTTTTATGATTCCACTATCCTATAAAATGGGAAATTATTGAACCATATTTTTTTGAAATGTAAAAATATTTCAATATAGTGGGTTTTTGACAGGTTTTTAGTCTATTTTAACCCTTGTCTTTCTATTTTACCCCCCACCCCCCAATAAACTCATTTTTACCTTAACCCTGGTAATTAATTTTTACTATTTTCACAATTAATTATTGTAAAAAATTAAGTTTTAATTATTATATAATATAAATTATATTTATTTAAAAATTTATTCCATTTTTTCAAATTCAATTCACATAAATTGAAGAATTAAATTTAAAATTAAACTCGTAGACTTAAAAAAATGTGGATTTTCCAAAAGAGCACTTTTAAAAGATTAAAATGTATGTATATCATAATTAAATATGAAATTGATTAAAATGATCTATATTAGAAAAACTGGTTTATAATTGAACTAATATTTCTTTAAAACTGTTTTAAAAAAAAATTTAACTGCGTAAATAAGTCAAATGAAATGGAAGTTTTCAACAAAAAATAGTATTTTTTCTATTAATCATAAAATTAATTTTTTCAAAAAATTATAAAACATTTACCCAAATATAATTTGTAAATTTAGATATAAAAAAACCTATTTATTTTTTCATCTAAATTTTCTAATAATGGTAAAATTTTCTTTTAAATTATGTTCACAAAGATTGACTAAATACTCTTTTTAAATAATATGGTTTTTCAGAAGAAAAAAAATATTTTTATTTAAAATGATTAATATTATATTTCTTTTCAAAAGATAACAACTTAATTTATATTGAAAATGTTTAAACCATATAATTTTATTAATTTATTTCTTATGATTCACACCCACTAATTTAGTGGCTACTTTATAATGGTCATGTTTAAATAATGATATTTTAATAGAGTATTGTGTTTTGTTTAATCTCAGGGTCTCCTACATCACGACAAAATAAATAGATTGAAATTATTTAGAATGAAAAATATTTTAAACTCCTAGGGTTTTACATTCTATTAAAATCTTGGTGTTTTGTGTCATATATGCTATCGAACATAATGTTCCTCTTTTAAAATCATGGGGTGTTACAACGTATCATAATGATTTCCATAAAACAAAGGATTAAATAATTTTTGGATATTAATAAATAAATAATAATTCTAAATAATTATAAATTATATCCAAAAAAGTGATTATGTAAAAAGAAGTGGTTCTGTGATATTGGAAATGTGCTGCTTAAGCAGGGAATTAGGGAAAATAATAAAGAGTATTTAAAGTGGATAAAATAATAATTATTTCAATAAAACCATAAAAAACAATTAAGATTTATTTTCATGATTAAATATGTGATTATTGATAATATGGGTGTCATATAACATTTTTTGGATTGTAATATAAAAGGGGTAAGAAAAAAACATTCCCTTTAATCAAGATTGATTATCAATAGGAATTGAGAGGGGAATATTTTACAACATGTATTTCCCCATCAAATAAAGGTTAAATAAAATTGATTTATATGTGTGGTAAATATATACATAATATATAATAAGTATATAATAATAATTAAGATATAAATTGAGGTAATGAGGGAGAAACCATAACCCAAATAAATAGAGATGTTTAGAGAGATTCATTAACTTTTGTATAATTGTGTTCTTCACTTACACATAATGTCTTGGATAATAAAATTAGATTAATTAATTATATATTGAATAACCATTAAAATATATATTAGATTTATTATAATTTTATTAAGTTCATTTATTTCCATTTTTTCGAGTTCAAAAGTTCAATTTTGTTATTCTGGGAGCATTTGTTTCATGGTTTCCAGGTTGAATTGCTTACATATACTTATGGAAGTTCATGAAAAATTTAAATTAAAATTCAGAAGTGAGACGAAATTATATTATTTAACTAAAAAAATTAAATGGTCCCATATATCATTCTTTCTGACATGTGTCTGATTCAATTAATAAAATGTCATTGATAAAATTTTTCTTTATTTTGGTTGTTTTTCGATGTTCTCAAAATAGTTTTGTTTTATTTAATATTATGGGAATATAATCTTTCTAGAAAATTAAAACACATATAATATAAATTATTAGTTTATTTTAATCAATTATAATTGAATGTAAACATTCCATGAAGGAATTATGGTAAAAGAAAAAACCCATCATCCACAAAATAAGATAACCGACATAATTGGACAATGGTTTCATTTTTTGTTGAATAATATGAGATGATAAAATATCTAGATATAAGATATTATGTTAGGAATATAAATCCAAATATATAAATGATACTAGATTTTTCATTCAATGTTTTTTTAGGGGGCTAGGGGATGTAAGAAAGAGAAAAAATTGAAAGAGGTAGTTTGAGAATGTTACCTCTGGAATATCGCCTCATTGAAGGAAACCTTAAGAAACTTTTAATTGGTATTTTGGTGAGACCAATAGTAATTTGATGTCGGAAATAGTGGGGAGGAGTGTTTTTTTAATATATTGGGTGTAACACCCTAACCCCATAAGCCCATAGTCAGTGCATTTTTATGTATCATTGGCATGATCACAAAAGATCAAGTCTCTAATGATCGATTAGTTTAGTAGCCTTGGAAGTACTTGATACATTCATAAGGTTTACATTACATCATAAAATAGAAAACTACAACAACAATGTTTCCACAGAAAACACTGAGATCCCATAGACTATCCTTGCAGGTCAGTCATAATATACTTCTTTGCATCCTGGAAAAATTAAAACATAGAAAGGGGTGACCTCAGATGCTCAGTAAGGATAACAATATAGCGGAAACTTTCATAAATAAGAATAAACATTTAATGAAATGTATAAAACTAAAAGAAAAAACTTTTCAAAATAAAATTCATCATAATATGGAAAATACAAATCAAAATAATTCCATTTACTTACTCACATGGATATTATACTAGTCGAATAATCACATGTAATATCAATAGCCACTTTCATAATGATGGAATGAATAATGCCAGAATTTCATAACCACATAGTCAAAGCCTTGTTCCAAGACTACAAATAAGATTTTGTCAAGGCCTTGTGCCAAGACACTAGTTTGTCTCATGAGACCTACTGATGTATCAAGGTGCTATAGTGGGCTCCACCTATCACATACTAAGTCCAATGCATTCCTCATATGAAAAGGTTTAAACATAACATAAACATTCGTATTAAAACTAGCATACAAAATGTCAATACTTTATCCATAAACCATGAATGGTATAAAAATAACACATCCACAGTCAAACATATCACAAAACCTTCAATACAATAAGGATGTTTTTTATCATAATAAATCAACTTAAAATAAACATAAAATCTATCAAAGGATGTTGACATAGATGAAATCAAAACCTTTTTTAGAGAAATATCTCTTTATATTTTGAAATCATTTAAAATTAATATAATTATAAAAGAATACATTTATTTTTGGAAATATTCTCATAAGCTTATAAGGGAAGCTTTTAAGATGTTATAACGGCCGAAAATAGCCGCAAACTCCATATAAGTTAAAAAAACATTCTTACCCTAATTTTGTCGAAAATGTTAACAAATACCTTGTTTGGAAAACGACAGAAATATTCCTTTCAAACCATTTTATAAAAAGTCAAAAAAGGGTATAAATGACTTTAACCCATATTCTAGTAAATAGTAAAAATGTTTTGGAATAAATTTTTAAGAAACATGGATGTGGATGATAAAGAGGTCCCAGTAGATAATTACGTATAAACAACCTCGGATAATGAAGAGATTGTAGAATTAACCCTTACCTTGTACCTTTCCTTGGTCGAGGGTAGTTTAACCTCTTATATAATGGTGAAATAATTTTTATTAAATTATACAAGAATCATATACATTAATATGATATCATATGTGATCTTTTAACACTGCTTTGTTAATAATATCTTAGTATTATCGTCGTTTTGGGTGTTAACAGATTCATTTTCCTTTATATTTGTTGTTATGTGAGTCATATTTATTATGGATGGGATGTAGCTTATTCATATCCAGAATTATATCAAGTCTTTAGAAATTATTTTTCATCATCTAATGAAAATTATTCTTGAATGGATGCAATGGGGAATGAATCTCATTGCATTCGTGGAGACGGTAATTCGTACGTACGCATGAGCAAAAATATCATTTTTTGATATTAAAATAATATATAATTGGATGGTGTATCATATATAAAGAATCATTATCATGTTTTATTTATTATTTATATAAATTACACATCATTATTATACCTATCCAAATAATAATGCATTGAATAACAATTACACCACGACGTGGAAACGGTAAGCCATACATACGCACGTATGGTGACATGTCATTCAAAGGATGGATAGAATAATGAATTTGGTTTTACCATATTTATAATAACATAACATTATATAGAATATACTGTAGTTATTATTTTGTAATGGAAACAACAACAAAAATTAAGTGGAAGAAGAAAGGAACTTGAAAGAGGTGATGGGATATTTACCTCTTCTTCGGGTTATTCCTTTTGATTTGATGAAATGGAATCCTTAGGTTGGATTTCTGACTAAAGTAATTACTCTAGGATGAAGGGATGATAGTTTATAGGGTATTTGGGTAGAGTGTTTCTGATCCAAATGGATTTGAAGGTGTGAATTAGGGTGAAGGGGGGTTCCCTTTTATAAGAGGGTGAGGGGCAACTTAGGAAAAGAAAAAAATATTATTTTATAATAAAATAATTTTCGGTTTCTAATGGCTCCAAAATGGATTATTTAAAGTCTAAGGTGGGTATGGGTCTCAAAACACTCAACCAATATATTTTATACATGTGTAGTTCACTATATTAACTTTATCTTTTAAATTTAACTCTTAGTTAAATAGTTTGACATTTACCATGTCTCTTAGTATTTTTATATTATATAGTTAATAAATATACTATATAATTCCAATATAACCCAAAGTGGTTCATTAATGATACACCTATTATTATATATTTCTTTTGTATTAACCTTAGGTTTTTAGATATAGAATATCAATTAATAATATAATATTTTTTAGAAACTCTTTTATGTCAATTTTGACATTATTTGGTATTTTGTTTTTGCTAAATTCATAGCAGTATTATTACTTAGAAAAAAATTCATCTAACCAACCCTAACATGTCATAGTATCCTATAAAATTAGTCTAATTCATAAAAAGTTTCAAATTACATTTATTTGGATATTTATAATATCAATTATTTTAATATTTCATTAATTAGATAATTACTGAATCATTATTATATCATAAATAAATTAAATTATTTAATGTATAAAAAATATAAATAAAATTTCATTATGTATGAAATAATTTTATCTTTCTAAAAAATATTTATAGTTGAATTTATGTTATGTATAACTATTTATTAAAAATGTTTTAGTTATTAAATTGTGATTGTAACTCTTTTAACTCTTCTTTAAATAAAATAATAATAAGTGTCCTAATCTAGTCCAAGTGAACCAAATAGGTTCATATTTTATTACTACGTTTGTTTTTGGTAGAATTATACTTATCCAATAGAATTAAGATATGTGTTAGGGTAATAATAATATCATTTTTTACCTTTAAATACTCTATTTACTTTTAACCGTGGTAAATAAAAGTAAAAAGTTTCTATTTACCAAAAATTATTTTCATCTTAATGAACCAAATTTTTCTTACTGATATTAACTGTGTCTCTCAGATTTTTGAAATTTCACTCACAGAAGTGGTAAAATTATGTTTTATGTGAATTTTCAAATTCTCTTAGGAGGTGGCTAAAAGACGGTGAAAAGTTCAATAAAATTTTTATATATTAAAAATTATTATAAACTAACACCAATGAATTACATTGAACTTATATAGGTATTATGTATCTATTTTGACCTAAAATAAATTTAAAGAAAATAAATAATCATTTAAATAAAAATTCGGTTTTAAACTATAACTCAGTGCTTTTCACTATTCATCAAAAATTGAAAGTTTTCAGAAAAATACCAAAAATTCATCCTAAGATAATTTTGATATTCTGAATCCAAAAATGAAGTCCATTTTGAAAGATAAAATTTATAAAATTTAAAAAAGTGGGTTTTACTATTCATAATGGCTATTTTGATTGGTTGTGGTGTGTTAGAACTCGAAGTTGTGTACAACACATGATACTGTATTATTCATAGAGAAGTGTACCGTGAAAGCTTGGGGTGTTACATTATCCCCTCCTTCAAATAATTTTGTGCTCGAAATTTCAAGAATATTACTGTATAAAAATATGTGGGTGGTTCTTCATCATAACTTGATTGGGTTCCCACGTTTCTTCTTCTATCTTATGGTTTCTCCATAGAACTTTTAACAGAAGAGTCATCCGGTTTCTCAACACTTGTTATCTTTTATCAAGAACCATGACAGGCTCTTCGCAATAAGACAGATTGGGTTCCAGTTCTAATTCCTCGTAGGTAAGTACATGCATTGGGTCAGGCATGTATTTTCTCAACAGTGATACATGAAATACATTGTTAACTTTGGAGAGACTTGGTGGAATTCCCAAACGGTAAGCTACAACCCCAATTCGTTCTAGAATTTCGAAAGTTATGATGTTCCTGGGACTCAATTTACCCTTCTTACCAAAACATATAACACCCTTCCATGGTAATAACTTTAAGAAAACATGATCTCCTACCTGAAATTCTAAATCCTTCCTTCGGTTTTCGGCATATCTCTTCTGCCTACTTTGAGCTACTTTTATGTGGTTTTGGATTACCTTCACCTTTTTCATTGTTTCCTCCACCAGTTCTAGGCCTACGAGTTTTCTTTCACCAACTTCATCCCAACAGGTTGGTGTGCGACATCTCTTTCTGTATAACGCTTCATATGGTGCCATATGAATACTTTAATGAAATCTATTGTTATAATAAAATTCTAACAGAGGTAAATATTGATCCCACATCCCTTAAAATTAAAGTGATCATAATCTCAACATGTCTTCTGAGGTTTGAATAGTTCGTTCTGATTGTCCATCAGTTTGAGGATGGTAGGTAGTGCTCAAACAAAGTCCAGTATCTAGGGATTTATGAAAAAAAAAATCA
This sequence comes from Viscum album, assembly GCA_963277665.1. Taxonomy (NCBI): domain Eukaryota; kingdom Viridiplantae; phylum Streptophyta; class Magnoliopsida; order Santalales; family Viscaceae; genus Viscum; species Viscum album. The sequence continues at coordinate 467,631,889 of OY728158.1, forward strand.
GAATCGTGATGTAAAACATGGATCACGATCAGAAACAATCAATAGTGGTACTCCATGAAGTCTTACAACTTCATTAATATATAGTCTTTCTAGACGTTGAAGTGGTAAATCTTCTCTTATAGCAGTAAAATAAGCTGACATGGTAAGACGATCAACAATGACCCATATTGCATCGTTCTTTCAAGGAGTATTAAGTAGTCCCATGAAAAAGTCCATCGTAATATTATCCCATTTCCACTCAAGTATGGGAAGAGGGTGCATGACTCCTATAGGTTGTTGCCTTCCATCTTTCACTTGTTGACAAACCATACATCTTGACACAAAATCAGAAATCTCCCTCTTCATGTTGTCCCACCAAAAATGTTCCTTCAAATATCTATACATTTTGGTGCTCCTATGGTGTATAGAGAAATTGGAGCTATGATCATCATATAACAATTCCCTTTTCAGATCTGGTATATCAGGAACACAAAGTCTCTTCCCAAATTTCAAAATTCCATCTTCATACACAAATTCACTCAATCTCCCATCATTCACAACTTTAATATTCTTTTGAAACTCTTCATCACCGGTCTGAGAACTCTTTATCCTTTCTAGTAAAGATGGTTTGGCAACCATTTGAAAAAGTATTGATGTTTTACCTTCCATGGTGATTCCCATATCCATCTTTACTAGGTCTATGTATATAGGATCCTTTTCAACTATCATCTTGTTCAAAAATACATGATCCTTTCTACTCAAAGAATTGTCCACATTATTTTCCTTCCCTAGGTGGTAGTGTATAGTGTAATCATAATCCTTGAGTAGTTCAAGTCATCTCCTTTGCCTCATGTTGAGTTATTTCTGTGAGTAAATATACTTCAAACTCTTGTGATCGATATATATATCACATTTTTCACCATAGAGATAGTGTCTCCAAATATTCAAAGAAAAGATTACAGCTGCAAACTCAAGATCATGAGTAGGATAGTTTTTTTCATGAATTTTGAGCTCTCGTGATACGTAAGAAATAACTCTATCATTCTGCATAAGGACACAGCCAAATCCTTTCTTTGAAGTATCACTATAAATAAAAAACCCATCATTTCCCAATGGAATAGTCAATATAGGATCATTGACTAATCTTCTCTTCAGTTCTCCAAAACATTCTTCACACTCTTTTTTCCAAACAAATTTAACCCCTTTTCATGTGAGCTTTGTTAATGTGTTATCCAGCCGGGAAAAATTCTGGATGAAACGTCAATAATTACCTGCTAAACCTAAAAAAATTGCGTACCTTAGTTATACTCATCGGTTATGGCCATTCTTGGATTGCCTTGGTCTTAGAAGGATCAATGGATATTCCATCCTTAGAGATGATATGGCCAAGAAAAGAAATCTCCTGAAGCAATAATTCACACTTGCTAAACTTCTCATATAATTCATGTCTTCTAAGAGTCTTTAGGATAATGCACAAGTGATTTTCATGATCTTCATAGATTTTGGAGTATACCAAGATATCATCAATAAATACCACCACAAAATCATCAATATATTCCTTGAAAACTCTATTTATAACGTCCTGGATCCGGGTGCCACTCAATGGGTGACCCAGACCCGGTTAGTCACATGACCTCAAGCACATTTCCCTAAATGCTAGAGGCTTCCGACTAGCACTGAGGGCCCAGGTCTGTTAGTGGGGAAACTGTGCCCTCATTCGTCAAAGTTTAGCGCAGTAGAGTACTAAATAAAACATACAACAAAAGCAGAAGAAATAAACCATACACATTCAATGTGAACAACTACAGTAAAATATAAGCAACAGTTATATAGATAATGATAAAACATGCCTCTAGTTCTAAGAAAACAGCCAGAACATGTTACACAACAATGCAGTACAATTCAATAGAAATTACAGGTACAACAGAACAAAAAAGAACAACCAGCAGCATCGCGATCCTAAGCTGGGTCCCATGCTCCTCTACTCCTCAGCAACAATTAAGTACCTATATAGGGACCCTTTCCATTTTCCATATCTGCAGAAATGTAATCTGTTTTAGGATGAAGACGTGACACAAAATAGGGTATGAGAAATAAATCCCAATAGGCACCCACCAAAGGCCCGTGCCCAACTATCAGTGAAAATGTGAAATAATAGGGTGAAAAAGTAAATGCAGTAAACCAGTAAGTACTCAAAAGTAACTATCTCTACCAGTTTATTTTCCATTATAGTTTTAACCATTTAATTTGATAACATTCTATTCTCACCAGAACCATTCCCTTAGGATAATATAAAATAACCACACCCTCGGGCCAATATAGTAACCACACCCTCCAGAATATAAAGTAATCACGCCCTTAGGCTATAAAGTAACCACGCCCTCAGGCTATATAATACCCACACCCTCAGGCTATAAAATAACCATGCCCTCAGGCTATATAATATTCATGTCCTCAGGCTATAAAATATCCATGCCCTCGGGCTATAAAATATCCACTTTGTCATGCTATAAAATAATCGGGCCATGCCCAAAATTTAAACATGCAATTATTTACAATTCCTCTCTAGTAAAAATTAATGAATAAAGTAAACATGGAATACCCTTGGGTATTCTGTTCAAATGGATAAACAGAGGAACGCACCCCAGGGGTGGTCCTAGATCCAATCAGTGATCCCAAACAACAGTTTATTATCACATTTAATTAAATTTACAGTTCTAGGTATTCAAAACAGCCATGGTCTCAGCCACACGATACCCCAACATGGGTTCGTATTACAACAGTACACAAAAATGCACAACAGTAGGAATTTAAACACCAATCCACCTACCTTAAACGCCCCTGAATGGTACACGTGAACGTCGCTTCCAGAAAAACCAAAAGACTACATAGATCTGGGGTAGAAGAAAACCCATTCAAATGTAAATAACTTTCCCTCGGGAAATAATTGGTAAGAACGGCCTAAGGGGAAGGATAGGATTACTCGTACAGTCCCAACGAGATCGTCAGAGGTGGAAACAGATTCCTAGCGTGTGATCTGGAGCTCCTCAAAGGTTCGGACCTCTCTCCCGGCTCCTCCTCCGGTTCTAAGCCTTCCTTGTGAACAGGGGAGGCTACTTCCCATTTTAAGCGAAAAAAACAGACCACACGATGTGTACTATTGAGTACACGGCATGTACTTTTAATTTTTTTAACTACTCCTCTGGTGGCTTCTCTCCAGCGTGGCAATGTTCATCAGTCGACATGATTATACGGCATGTAATCCATGAGTACATGGTGTGTACTAACACTCAGCTGGCGGCTACCTCCACTTCCTTACTATTTTCCTTCCAACTGACTACACGACGTGTAAATACCCACTACACGGCGTGTAGTCAGTTTTTACACCTTTCATCGCCAGCATCGATACACATCGTGTGTACTCTTCCCACACGGCCAAAGTACACGGCGTGTGGAAAATTACACAGCGTGTAGTCCCAAAATTTGGGATTTTTCCTCATTTTCCTTATTTCTCAAAAACACTTAAGGAAAATATAAAAGAAGAAACCCGTACCTCAAAAATAAGAAACGGGTTCTTACAATTCATTAGATCCATGAAGACAGAGGGTACATTAGTAAATCCAAAAGGCATTACTGTAAACTCATAATGCTTGTACCTGGTTCGAAATGCTGTCTTTGGAATGTCTTCCTTATTCACAAACAATTGATGATATCCAGATCGAAGGTCAATCTTTAAAAAGTATTTAGATCCATGAATTTGGTTGAATAAATCATCAATGTGAGGTAGGGGATACTTGTTATTTATCGTTATAGCATTGATTTCCATGTATTCAATGCACAACCTCATAGATCCATCTATCTTCTTAACAAAAAGGAATGGGTATCCCCATAGAGAAACACTAGGGTAAATAAATCCCTTATTACTCAATTCCTCTAGTTGTTTTTTTAGTTCCACTAATTCCATAGTGTTCATTCTATAAGGGGTCTTTGATATGGGCCTTGAACCAAGAATTAAATCAATAGAAAACTCAATTTCTCATTTTGGATGATGTCCAAGTAAATCTTCTGGAAACACATCTACATATTATTTCACGAAAGGTACATCCTCTGTTTGAACATTACTTTCCTCACCCATAGTTATTTCATTCTATTCCTCTCCAATAATTGAATTTTGTTGAGCTACTGGGGGTGGATCTAAATAATAATCAGGTGGTGACATTTATTCTCTAAAGATAAGGTGTTATTTATCATCATCATCAAAAACTATAACCTCCATCTTCTTACAATAAATCTTCACATCATCGTATGAAATCCAATACGTACTGAGGATTATATCAAATTAAATCATGGGTATGACGATGAGATCAATAGATAAAGAACAATTATGTGCTCTAATGGGAACTGATTCACAAAATGTTGTTTTGATGATACTTCCCTTAGGAGTTTTGACTGACAACTCCCTTATTAAATCAAATTGGAAATATCTAATTTTCTTAGGAAAATGAGAAGATATGAAACAATTTTATGATCCAAAATCAAATAAAGCATTTTCTAAACTTAAGGAAACCATTAAATTACCCTCTACTATGTCTTTCGGAGCTTCAACCTCATTAGTAGTGATAGCATAAGCTTGTCCTTGATCCCTTGTATTTTTCTAAAGTAAGTTCCCCTGAAGCTTAGGAAATTCATTTGCATAATTCCCCCTTTCTATTAAATTGAAGCATTCAACATTGATATCCTTTTTCTTCCCCTTGCAATCACGATCTTGGTGGCCATTTTCACCACACTTGTAACAAACTCATATTCCCTTCATGCTAGTACCAGGGTGTTTCTTTGTACATTTACTACAGGATGGATATTCAACTTTTCCCTTCTTCCACTTATTTCCATTTCCTGAGTGTTTAGTAGAACTCTTCTTCTCTTTATTTTCTTTAAAGTCTTTAGACTTGGATAATTCTTTTTCTATTTTGATAGCACATGAGACAATATCTTCATACGAAGAGAAGTATTGTGAGACTATTGCTCGACGGAGAAATGGTTTTCACCCATCAAAGAAACAATCAATCTTACTTCTTGGGTTACGTATATAAGCTACATCATTCCTCGCTAACCGTGTAAAGTTACCTTCATACTTTGCGACATTCCCATCCTCCTTTTGTCTCAAACTTAGAAATTACATTTCCATATCTTCTCAATGGTCACGAGGAAAGTATTTTTCTAAGAAAATATCATTAAACTCCCTCCATTCCATATTTGATACTCCGTCATCTTCCTTTGTGTTTTGAATCAATTACCATCATTGATCAGCATCTCTAGTGAGGTGGTAAACGGCCATGACAACTTTTTCCCTTTTGCAACTCCCCAAGGTGTGGAATATTTTCTCTAAAGAACTTATCCATTGCTCGGATACTGATGGATTTGTACTCCCATTGATTGTTGGTGGTTGTTTCCTCATGAATTGATCTAACATTGATCCTCCACACTACAGATCAGGGTGCTCCATACAGGTAATGTTATTATTAATAACCTGAGTGAGTTTTCCCAGTATGGTGATTAGTTGATCAGCACAAGTTTCATCACCAGCTCCACTATAATTATCTTGATAAGGAGGGTAATCCCTACATAGAATGAATGCATTGATACAGTTTTCATTTCTTCCACTTGGATCCATTTCTAAACAATGTCATAAACTAGATTAGTTTATGAATTGAAATACATAATTCCAAACTTGTAAAACACTTAACATAAATTGAACCGTTTGTGGATATAATTCATAATCATAAAAAATGTTTTATTTGAGAAAGTATATACTCATAAACCGTTAATAATGGTTTGTAATGAAAATGAGAATTATCCAAATCATATCCCCTGGGAATGCCGTAACCAAGAGTGCAGCAAGGCTCATCGTCGTGCACCATTTCCCATTCGAGTCTATCTCAAAGAGGTGTTTTTGGGTTTTACCCCTTTTGACATCTGTGCCAAAGCCGCCTCTACCTGCTCATATCTAGACAGGGATGTATTTCTTGGAAAACTCAAAAATATCTACAATACCAATTTTCTTGGATGTTCTTCTATACTAATCCTCAAAGTCTATCTTAGGGCTATCTGCTCTAATCAGAGTTTATCTAAATCTAGATTCCAAGGTTTGTACTAAACTTACTCTAATACCAACTATAACAACCCGACCCCAGAAGCCTAGAGTCGTTGTGTTATTACGTATCATTTGCATGATCACAAAATATCAAGTCTCGAAAGACCGATTAGTTTACTAGCCTTAGAAGTACTAGATACATTCATAAGGTTTACATTAAATAATAAAATGGAAAACTACAACAACACTATTTCCATAGATAAAACTGAGATTTCATAGACTATCCCTTCAGGTAAGTCATAATATAATTCTTCACATCCTGTGAAAAATAAAACATAGAAAGGGGTGAGCTCAGATGCCCAGTAAGGATAACAATGTTGCAGAAACTTTCATAAATAAGCATAAACATTTAAGACAATGTATAAAACTAAAACAGAAGCCGTTTCAACATAAAATTCGTCATAATATGGAAAATATAAATCAAAATAATTCCATTTAATTACTCACATAGATATTCTACAAGTCGAATAATCACATGCAATAGCAATACCACTTTCATAATGATGGAATGCATAATGCCAGACTTTCATAACCACATAGTCAAAGCCTTGTGCTAATACTACAAATAAGATTTTGTCAAGTCCTTGTGCCAATACACTAGTTTGTCTCATGTGACCTACTAATGCATCGAGGATCTATAGCAGGCTCCATCCATCACATACTAAGTCCAATGTATTCCTCATATGAAAAGGTTTAAACATAACATAAGCATTCGTATTAAAAATAGAATACGAAATGTCAATAATATATACATAAACCATGAATGGTATAAAAATAACACATCCACAGTCAAACATATCACAAAACCTTCAATACAATATGGAAGTTTTGTATCATAATAAATCAACTTCAAATAATCTTAAAATCCATCAAAGGATGTTGACATAGATGAAATCAAAACCTTTTTTAGATAAATGTCTCTTTCTATTTTGAAATAATTTAAAATAAATATAATAATAAAAGAAAACATTTATTTTTGGAAATATTCTTATAAACTTGTAAGTAAAGTTTAGATGATGTTATAATAGCAGAAAATAGTCGCACACGTCGTATAAGTTAAAAAACATTCTTACCTTAATTTTGGCGAAATGGTTAAAAATTACCTTCTTTGGAAAACGAAGGAAAGATTCCTTTAAAACCATTTTATAAAAATTCAAACAAGGTTATAAATGAATTTAACTCATAGTATATTAAATAGTAAAAATGTTTTGGAATAATTTTTAAGAAACATGTATGTGGATGATAAAGAGGTCCCACTAGATAATTACATATAAACAACCTCGGATCATGAAGAGATTGTCGAATTAACCCTTACCTAGTACATTTACTTGGTAAAAGGTAGGTTAACATCCTCTATAATGGTTAAATAATTGTTATTAAATTATAAAATAATCATATGCATTAATATGATATCATATATGATCTTTTAACATTGCTTTGTTAATAATATCTTAGTATTATCGTCGTTTCAGGTGTTAACAGATTCGTTTTCCTTTATATTCTTTGTTATGTGAGTCATATTTGTTATCGATGGGATGTATATTATTCATATCTAGAATGATATCAAGTCTTTAAACATTATTTTTAATCATCTAATTAAAATTAGTCTTGAATTGATACGATGGGGAATGAATCTCATTGCGTTCGTGGAGATGGTATTCCGTACGTAGGCACGAGCAACAATATAATTTTTTATATTAAAATAATATATAACTGGATGTTCTATCATATATACAGAATCATTATAATGTTATATTTATTATTTACATAAATTAAACATCATTATTATACCTATCCAAATAATAATTCATTGAATAACAATTACACCACGACCTGGAGACGGTAAGTCGTACATACGCACATATGGTGACATGTCATTCAAAGGATGGATAGAATAATGAATTTGGTTGTACCATATTTATAATAAAATCACATTATATATAAGATACTATAGTTATTATTTTATAATGGAAACAAGAAAGAAAAAGGAAGTGGAAGAAGAAAGGAACTTGAAAGAGGTGATGGAATATTTACCTCTTCTTCGGGTTCCTCCTTTTGATTTGATAAAAATAACTCCTTAGGTTGGATTTATGACTAAATTAAGTCCTCTATGGTGAAGTTAAGATAGTTGAGAGGGTATTTGGGAAGAGTTTGGCCGAGCCAAATGTCTTTGAAGGTGCAAATTAGAGAAAATGGGGAGTGCCCTTTTATAAGAGGGGTGAGGGGAACCTTAGGAAAAGCTAGAAATATTATTTTATAATAAAATAATTTTAGATTTATAATGGCTGAAAAATAGATTATTTAGAGGATAAGGTTTTTATGGGTCAAAAACCACTCAAATAATTGTTTTTATATAGGTTTGGGTCACTATATAAACTTTATCTTTTAGATTTAACTCTTAGTTAAATAGTTTGACATTTACCATGTCTCTTTGTATTTTTATATTATATAGTTAATAAACTTACTATATACTTCCAAGAGAACCCCAAGTGGTTAATTAATTATACAAATGTCATTATATAAGTCTTTTTTCTGATCCATAGATTTTTAGGAATAGAATATCAATTAATAATATAATATTTTTTTTAAAACTCGTTTATGTCAATTTTGACACTATTTGGTATTGTGTTTTTTATAAATTTATAACATCATTATTAATTCTAAAAAAATCATCTAACCAACCCTAACATGTCATATTAACCTATAAAATTATTTTAATTTATGGAAAGTCTCAAATTTCATTTATTTGGATATTTATAATATCAATTATTTTAATATTTCATTAATTAGTTAATTACTACATCATTATTGTGTCATAAATAAATTAATATATTTATGTATAAAAATTGTAAAAAAAATACCATTATTTTTGAAACCTTTTTATCTTTCTAAATAATATTTATAGTTGAATTTCTCTTATGTATATCCCAATATTAAAAATGTTTTAGTTTTTAAACTTTGATTTTAACTCTTTTAACTCTTCTTTAAATAAAATAATAATAAGTGTCCTAATATAATCCAAGTGGACAAAAGAGGTTCATATTTTATTCCTAAGGTTTTTTTGGTATAATTATAATTATCCAATATAATTAGGACATGTTTCAGGTTAATAATAATATCATGTTTACCCTTAAATACCCTATTTACTTTTAACCGTGGTAAATAAAAGTAAAAAAGTTATCATTCACCAAAAATTATTTTCATATTATTGAACCACGTTTTTCTTAATTATATTAACCATGTGTCTCATATTTTTGAAATTTCACTCACAGAAGCAGTAAAATTATGTTTTATGTGAATTTTCAAATTCTCCTAGGAGGTGGGTAAAAGACGGTGAAAAAGTTAAGTAAAATTTTTATATATCTAAAATTATTATAAACTGACTCCAATTAAATACATTGAACTTATATAGGTATTATGTATCTATTTTGACCAAAAATAAATTTAAATAAAATAAATAATTATTTAAATAAAAATTCGGTTTTAAACTATAACTTAGTGTTTTTCACTATTCATCAAAAATTGAAAGTTTTCAGAAAAATACCAAAAATTCACCCTAAGATAATTTTAATATTCCTAATCCAAAAATGAAGTCCATTTTAAAATATAAAATTTATAAAATTTCAAAAAATGGGTATTACTATTCATAACGGCTAGTTTGATTGGTTGTGGTGTGTTAGAACTCAAAGTTCCGTACAACACACGCTACTGTATTATTCAAAGAGAAGCATACCGTTGAAGCTTGGGGTGTTAAATTTGGAATGATTTAAGGCTTAAAATGTGTGAGGATAAAGAGTGGGGAGGGGTGGTATTTATTTGTGGATGAGAGAGGTTTTTTGAATATAAATATCATTAGTTTAAAAGTTTGGGCCAAGTTTATCAATTGTGTCGATTCTTGTTCCAATATAATGTATATTGTGCATTTGAATTATAAATAATGATTTATTCCATTATAAATGACTCAAAATACCATATATTTGTCTTATACTATTAAATATAAAAAATTATTGTATTTCACTATTCGCCAAAAATTTAGGTAGTTCAGAAAAATATCAAAAACTAACCCTAAAATGTTTTTAAGGTGTATATTCCAAAAATGGAAACCATTTTATGAAAATAATTATCCAAATATATAAAATATACTTTTTAAATAAAATACTCATTTATTCAAAAATAAAAATTTTAATATTATAATATATTTAATGTCCCTTTAAATTGAATTACTTATGGAATCATAAAATAATCTTATCATTATAATACAACTTAACATTAATTTATAAATACATTTTATGTAAGTAAAATTTATTTTAAATGCTTATATTTACCATAAAATTGTGACTAAAACATTAATGTTATAAAATTTTAAAACACTTTATTTATCATTTTTAAATCTTTTATTTACTTATACTAAGGTATAATTATATCATATTTTAATTTTATAAGATACCAAAATATTTTTTTATATTTCCATAAGTGAAGTTACCATTATATCCTTCATATTACAATTCTTAATGGCTATATTTATAACACTCAAATTGGTTTCCTACTTCCTATAAATACCTATAATTTTATTCATTATTTATTCAATTATATATTCATCTTGAAAATTAATATTGTATTATTAACATTATGTTTTATTTCTACATATTTGTTTGTCATTGTGGTAATTTTGGTGGATTGATCATATCCAAATTTTTATATATTACTTATCTTATTTTTAATTTTTTTCCCATTTTAATATTTGTAATTCTTATTGTATTGTTTGATAAATAATGTATCACTCTTCGTTTATGAGAGTAATGTTTTGTTGGTTTCTCTATGTGATGTATGTGCTTTATACTAGATGAAAAATTAGTAAGAAGGTAAATTCCATTAATAAAATTATGGGTAATTATGTGTCCTATTTACAAACTTTTAACTACCTATTTCTAGATAGAAAATCCATTTTATAAAATTCAATACCTATAAGTGGCATAAACAAATTTTTAAAACACTTTTTAAAAACACAATGAAAAAGTTTTTTTTAATATAATTTTTAAGCATAAAACCGGATTTATGATTCTTAGATGGAGAGTAAGAATATAATATGAATGTTTAAAAATTTTATTGAATATAAAATATATATATTTCATTAAAATAATTAAATAATAATGATTAATTTAATTTATTGAGATAAAAAAATGTGTTGTGTTTAAAAATAGTTTTTCATAAAAATTCATTTATATGTAAAAAAATGTTTTTACAAAAAATTCAAACATAAAATTGATTCCAATTAACTTAATTTTATTATTTAAGACATAATGTAATTAATTTTACATTGAAACCAAAACATAACTTTGTATATGTTTGCAATTAAAATACAGTTTTCAACAAATAATAGTATTTTTCCTATTCGTTGAAAAATAATATTTTCATAAAATTATAAAAAAATCATCACAAGTTAATTTTTACAAGTTAAATTAAAAAATTATATCATTTTTATCAAATATTTTTTAGTAATTGTCTATAAATTAATTGAAATATTTTCTGATCATGAGAAATATAATACATTTTTGAATAAAACCTATTTTTTAGGAATAAAATGACTAATAAAATTTGAGTAATGATTTAATAACATTTATCAAATAATTTATACTGAGTAGATGATTTATATATATTTCACAAAGAATTAAATCATAATCATACCTTCAAATTTAATAACTAAGTCATATATTTTATTGTTAAATAATAATATTTCATAGTTCATTTGGGAATCTTGTTTTGTATCATGTATTCTTTCGATCATAGTGTTCTTTTAAAATATCGGGTTTTTAAATTCTAACCCCTTTAATAAATTATGTCCTCACAATTTGAACATGTTCATGAAAATCAAGTGTTTGATATTTGTAAATTCCTTTGCTGAAACGCAAATCTTAAATATGGTTAATAAATCATCCTCTTAAAAATATGGAAGGGTAATTACAAATCTAATCTAAAATAACACATATCTAGGTTCCTATATAGGATAACATTTCTAAGAAGTGAAAATATGGAAGTTTAAGAGAAAACTAATTCCCATTGACTAATATATTTCGGTAGGGTACTTGGTGAGGATAAAGTTAACAACCCCAAAACCATGGATTATTAAGGGGTTAAAAGAGAATAAATTCATAAAAAATGAATATTATAGTATAAAATTTCTATATTAGGATCCTTTTTCTAGTTTTGAGGAATTAATTTACCATTTATACAAAAATTTAAGTAAATATACTTACTTTACGTGTACAATTTAATAATTTAATAAATTTACACCAAAATCTAATATATTGCTCCAAACCATGAGTATTTGAGATGAATTTTTCATTACTAAAACAATAAAATCAAATAATAATGAACCAAATTATATTAATATATTCCACCTCTATTTAGGTAGTAATAATAACCAAAAATAGTTATAATAAGGTAAGATAATTATGAAAATGATTAAACCTTCTAATGAATAAATAAAATATTAATTTCCAAATCCTTAATTACTTAAACAACCTCAAAAATAAGGAATTTTTCAATCTCAAAGGCTATATCATAACCTTTTCTTATATATTCAAAAAATTAATTTCATTTTTCCCAAATAATATTTCATGTTAAATCACTTGTTAAAACTAAGGGTTACATATACCTCAATCTAAAAAAACATCTCCCAAATTTCATTAATCACTATGATAAATATCTATATAATATCATAATTAAGAAAACTTTACCAAAATATCATGAATATAATTTAGATACCGACCTAAAATTTAATCCTTAACTTAGCCATAAATATCTCAAAAAATATAGTCTTATCAATGAATCACTTACCAACATTCAATATTATGTATATCTCATGAACCTGTATACCATAATTTATTTAACAATAAATCTTATACTAACCTAAAGGTTTATTTAAACCTCATTAGAGTATTCTTCCTAAAACATAGTAAAATATTAAAATCACCTCAATATATAATCACATAAAACCACAAAAGGGGGTGTATAAGATGTTTAACTGATGATAAACCTTAAACTTATAAGACAATGATGGTATACATAACTCCTAAGTTAACATATCATTAAAACATATAAAATTCCAAAAAGTAACAGAATACTAATTCCTCAAATAAAATTAAGTACCAGTAAATATATTCTAAAAATATAAAAAATGAAACCATATTCATCAAAGATGACCTAAATCACATTTCCATGTACTAATAATTATTGAGTTCAGCAATATTATCCTACCAGCATCAATCATGTATTTATCCCAACTAAAAATATGTTTTCAAATTATATTATAGAACAATACCTAAATACTTCATTATTCTTATATCCATAATATCATTTATATGACACTTCTATAACATAATTCTATAATCCTAATACATAAACACTTCAATCCTTTCACTTCATCATTACTTCCTTAGTCTAGGAGTTATCATTTAGAAGAGGGTATTAAATCAGATAGTGCTCAGATTCCCCATATATAAGACACTTAATTCATTGGAAAATCATTGACCTATGCCCATTATTCCCACATAAAAATAATCTTATCCTCTATTTGAGAAATTATTCGAGGTTCTTCTTCCAATATTCTTGATAATAAGGAAATTGAACTTTCTTATTGGCATGATATTTTACACCTTAACATCCAAAAAATGTTAATTTTCCTCTTATTTGACTAGATATAAAACTCACCTATTTTTATATTGTTAAATAAATATAGTGAAATCTTGTTAGGAATATTTACAATGTTTCTCCTTCCAGTTACCTTCTCATTCATTTTCTCTGGAGAAAAATAATTTCATTTTCTATTATATTCATTGTTAGCGTGATGTCATATGGTTATAACCATTGACTAATACCGAAAGGTAATTTTTTAGTGTCGAACAATACTAATAAGTGTAATCTATCAAATAATAATGAAATATTATTCAAAGGATTTTTAAAATTTGAAACCTTATTTTCAATATCTAGCATGTCAGGTTATACCTAGGTCATCCATGATTATTACCGAAACATTAAGATTTAATTCTATACTTATACCTATCACCAAGGTTTTCACTAATATTTTCTCATCATAGTTCCCAAAGGGTAAATAAATTCTTATTTGATACCAACTATAGTGATTCATACTTTTCATTAACTTATATTACATCCTATTAAATGGATATTCACTACATTTCATAAAAATACATGCCTGAATTATATAGGCCTAGTATCATTAAAAACATGTATGCATAAAAAATTGGTTCAATAGAGTCTCCCATTATGTTCTACCTAAGGAGCTCCATTATTAGGAATATTATTCCAAAGAACTTATTCATAACCCTAGGAAAGGAAACATAAGAAACTATGAAATTTGATGCTTAATAACAGTAAATAAAGGACATATCACTTTCTACATAATAATAACATGGGAATAAGGCAATGAAGTATGAATATTAACATTTTAAATCCTTACCATACATATCAAATATCATAATACTAATTCAAGGAATAAATCTTAGCAGTTTATAAGGCATGAATCATAAAGGAATTAATGAACATGATCTATGAGATAATAAAATTTTTAATGTCATGATACATGTTTTAGGTATTCCTTTACCAGTATTTTTATCATGATTTGGTTGGGGTTTGTTTTGGGTTACTTCATGTTAAATTTGGAAAATTTTGGATGCCTAATGAGCTATGAAAATTTGGAAAATGGTTAGAAAAAACCATACAGTTTTTCCATGGAAAATGTGTTGTTATGTTGTAACAGCTGGAAGGGGAGTATGGTTTGTCCAAAATATGCATCCACCTATTCCAAACTATGATATCATAGATGGAGGGTTTATTTATGTTTGTTTCATGGTTATG
Source organism: Viscum album (assembly GCA_963277665.1). NCBI lineage: Eukaryota > Viridiplantae > Streptophyta > Magnoliopsida > Santalales > Viscaceae > Viscum > Viscum album. The sequence goes on from OY728158.1 coordinate 467,646,893, forward strand.
GTAATCATTCATCCTAATCGGACACCCTAAATAGAATCCCATGGAATGCAAATGGTTAAGGATCATGGTTACTCTTAACTATGTGGCCTTACCTAGAAAACCATGAACTCGGTTTTCAAAGATCTGAATCCTAACCCCCCTAGTATTTCAAATAAACTAATTTTAATTTAACATGTTTTATTTGGTTTTGGAGGGTCTCAATAGATGACTTTTTCTACACAAAACATTTTTGTAGATCGAAGTGGCATTGATCTCGTTTGACCTCTCTTGGGTTATTGGATATCCTTCCTTATGATTCCTTTCAATCTCACCTTATTTACACTTTAGATTTTGATATATCACCATATAATTGATGGATATAAACTCGGTTTTATTGAGTCTTGATTATAGGTTGTGTACCTAGATCTTTCATGACTTTGTTCTTCATTGGATTTTTCTATGCTGGGTTAGGTGAATTGAGATTCCTTGATTTTAAGGTATGTGTCTCTATACCTAAGGTTAAATCAATAATTTGAAAATTTTTCTTTTAAATTCCATTTGTCTTTGTACTTAATTTATGTGATAAATGATTTCCTTAGATTTTTAGGAGAGTATGAAAGTTTTTAAAGGGGTTTTTCTTTTACACCAAGTCTTTGTTTAATTACTTGAATATTGGGTTAGATTTTTAAATGGATTTACAAACTCATAAGCATATTGAAATTGATTAAAAAATATTTTATAAATTGTGAGAATGGTTGTTGAAATGTAATTGAACATCTTGGAACATCGATAACCTTGGGTGTGTCGGGAAAGATACATATGCATACTTAGTATGTGTGGCACTACTAAGGGTTGTTTAGGGATATTGAACGATTGTTACTAGAATAGATATTGGTTAGATCCAACATTATTTATAAGACTAGTATGTATTGTCCCATTTTATAAAACACAACTGGATATTGATTTTTAATTTATGTTTATTTATCACATGATGGGTTTTTTCAAGGGTTGTTTCTCATAGGTTTTTATAGAAAATTGTATCACAAAAATTCACATAATGGGATTTCATTGATATGTTTTTTACTTGGGTACCTTATGGTGTATAGATATTCTTTTACAATTTATCACTTCAAAGTTTAATATTTATAGTTTGATAATATGAATTTCTTTTATAAAAAAATAAAGTAAAAAAAATTTACAATAGGTTTTTTATTTATAAAAAGTTGCACATAAAAACTAGTTTTTTAAGATGGAAATATAGTATTCTCGATATTATAAATTATATATATTTTAGGTTGGTATCCTACTGGGATTTGTTCACACACCCTATTTTTTCATTTGGGAGGTTATAAATGTTTTATTTCAGGATCCAGGTAAAGGTAAGGTAATCTTGTAGCATGTTGTCTTCTATTGTTATTATTTCCTTTAGTTCGGTTTGGTTTAGAGGTGATAATGGGTCACATGGTATCTTGTGGTCTGGTATGATTCATACTTTTCTATTTTAGCATGTTGTCTTAGATGTATATGCCTAGTTTTTATTCTTTTTTCCTTTATTACATGTATTACTCTATTTTTAAGTCTTGTTTAAATCATATTCAATACTTGTTTCCTTTATCCTTGTTATACCACATCGTAATGGGTTGGAATAGGTGTATTTTTTTACACAGATTGGTTCATTACAATTTGGTATCAAAGGGATGCTCTTCCCAAAGTGTGTTAACACTTATTGAGTTTGATTCACTGTCTTGGGTATACTTGAGTTAGGATCTTAAAAATTTGTATAGTAAATATAGAAAAGATGCTTGGCCAGCTCACTTTCATGAAGGAGCCTTAGTTACAATGGGTGGTTATGAAAATTTTACTAGTTTCGAGGATTATAATTGATAGTATTGGAGTGAATTATTTGGAAATTTTATTCAAACAAACCTATAACTTCTTAAAAGTATTTTGTTCATTTATATAATTCACAATTTCATAAAATTATTTTTTTTATAAATAATTGTTTTGGATTCTTGTGGTTGGTCCTATGAAATTGAAATTTTATCATGACTATTTTTTTATATTATTGTGTTTATTATACAATGCTTCAGAGAAAAGATCTTCAAAATATGATAGAAAAAGTCCCAAGAAATGTTCTATAGGTGAATTATCTAGTGGACACATCCTTGGTCGAAGATTTTATCCATTCCATTCATACTATGGATATAGTGGGTGTTGGTAACCTAAGATAAGTAGTGGATCATGGCTCAAAATTCACTAAGAAATACCCACCTATATTATATGGTGATAAAGGTCCCCAGGAATCTAAAATGAGGCTAGATAGGATTGAGTGGATCTTCAATTTCATGTAGACTCTTAAATACTCTAAGGTGGGTTTCATCACATATTTTCTTGAATTTCCAGGAAGAAGATTGTGGGATTCCATTCTGCTTGTTATTCTTTAAGAGGATCTTACCTGGATATATTTTAAGAAATATTTTAACTATCAGTTTTATCTGAAGACATTTCCTACAGAAAATATCCAAGATTTTCTAACCTTAGATCAAGGAGAGTGTACTTTCTTGGAGTATAACAAACATTTCACTAAGTTATTTCACTTATCACCAGATATTTTCACCAATGATTACCTACTGGCTCAGAGGATTGAGTTGGGATTGAGACTAGATATTCGGTCAATTTTAATTGTCTGGTTCCTTATGACATTTGTGGATTTGGATAAAAATATATCCTTCATTGAGACAGAAATAGATGGAAATATAGGTTTGTACATAGCTCCGGTTGGTATTTTTATTATCCAAGGTGTTTCTACTGGCTGGAAAATGAAGTGAAAGGGTGGTCAGTTTTCTTGGGGACTAGTTTCAGGGGCTTTATTGGGATAGAAAAAAGTTATTTTTGTTGCGAAATTGGGTTCCCTAGACCCAATTTTTTCAGTAATTTTGATTACTATACCATGTATATCATGAGTTATGCATGATGTAAACTTATCACTATAGTGTATATATTTTTGTGTCCACTATTTAAATGGTAATGTCTATAGATTAGCTATCATATCAAAATGTTCTAACAGATCCTATGATATAATGAGAACCTTAAGAAAATATGACATTAATCTTAAATATATTTCATATGGTCTTGATACAGAATATTGAAAATACATAGTTGAATTCATACTATCAAGTATAGGGGGATCATAATCATTGAGACTTCTACTCATAAATTTCATACTTAGTGATCTTTGGTAGGCGAGATCATGAGGACAAGCCCTCTAATATGAACATCACATGTTTTGGGTGTCATTGGTTATTCTTATATATGGTCAAGTGTATTGGTCTTCTATGCCCCTTGTGGATGTGGATGACAAGATATCTTTTATTGAGGTAGAAATATATGAAGATATATGTTTGGGAATAGCTCATGTTAGTATTGTTATTATCCTAGGTGTTTATTTTAGCTGGAAAATGAAGCTCAAGGGTGGTCCTATTTCTTGGGGGCTAGTTTCAGGGGCTTCATCAAGATAGTATAAAGTTATTTTTGTTGCAAAAGTGGGTACCTTATACCCAAATTTATCAGTTATTTTGTTTACTATACCATGTATATCATGAGTTATGAATGATGTGAACTTAAAACTATAGTGTATATATTTTTGTTTCCACTATTTAAATGGTAATGTCCATAGATTAGCTATTATATCAAAATGTTATAACAGATCCTATGATATAATGAGAACCTTGAGAAAATATGGAATTAATCTTAAATATATATCATATGGTCTTGATACATAATACTGACAAGACATAATTGATGTCATACAATTAGGTATTGGGGGATCATAATCATTTGGACTTATTCCCATAAATTTCATACTTGGTGATCTCTGGTAGGTGATATCATGAGGATACACCCTATAATAGAAACAACACATGTTTTGGGTGTCATTGGTTATTCCTATCTATAGAAAATTGTATTGGTCTCCTGGATTGATATCATTATCAATGTGTGTCATTTGATCATGTACTTTGATGCAGGGAGAAACCCCTAGAAATGAATACATGGCAAGGTAGTTTGTGTTGGGTTCATTATTGGTGGTATGGAATTGGTTAAATGATTAAGACATAATTTTTCACTTCTAAGTTGAGGAAGTGATATCTCTAGCCTGTTTGATCAGGATGGTTATGTATTCATTAAATCCAAGGCCATGGTAGTACAAGGTAAGTCCATTAAGTTAGATCAATAAATAATAAAGCAGGTAAAGGACAACGAGACAAGTGTATGTCCTTCATTATGAGATATCATATGACAAAGAGACTATAATACACAGTATGTGTTAATAGGTTGGTTGTCATTGTTATGACTACTAATTATCTCTTTAGGGTCTATGATGGGTTACTAGATTACACTCTTGGACTATGAATAGTACTCAATGCTTTTGAGATAAGGTCTTAGAGGGTAACACACAATAGTGTATTCAAAATTATTCCTAATTCTACTAAATAGGTATATAGGACAATGTGGGCCCTACCACGGGGTCTGAGTTTTTTCCAAGTATTATCGATCAGCTACATATAAAAAATTTAATTATTATTAGCATACAGAATAATTTTACTGAATTTACTTAATAAAATTATTGAAAAGTGTTTATGTAAATACTTGGAATAATAATCTAAGAATGAATATTATATTTAATGTTAGTGGTATTTACATGTCGAGTTAATGACTCAGTTTTTCAATGAAATATATTTAATATATATTTCAAGTATGTTATAATGTATAAATAATATTTATGATGTAGTTATTTCATTATTATTAATTATTTTTTACTTATTTAGTGGACATCAGATATATGGGGCCCGAGAACCCTAACTGGGTATTTTGGACATCCACTATTTAAGTACATGAGGATCTCTTTTCCGAGGGGCAAGGATTTAATTTTCTAATATATTGAGGGATACTCTCTACTCCCCTCACATCCTTGATAAATAAAGATATTGGTCAAGCAATTGATTTAAGGACATAATCAAGGATCACTATAACGAATTTGAGGTGATCATCACAATGTTGAAGGAATCCTCGAAGCTCTATGCTGGAACTCAGAATTCAATGACTGACGTTCACACAAATTCTTGAATCATGTTTGGATGATATAAAGGTATTTTTTTATGATCCTTCAAGAAACAATCACCAATGACGAGCTACATTTGAATGTGAAACCAGATTAAACAAGGTACATGATTTTTTAAATTTAATTTTGTGCTTATTTAATTAACACAATATACTTGGACCGCTACTAGGGATCAGATCATCAAAAAAAATGTTATGTAACTCTGGTGATGAAATTTTTAAATCCACAACCCACCATCTTTCACTTTTCTCCCCAATGCCTTTAATTTTTTACAGGTGTGGGAAGCATGGGAAAAATGCCTCACTATATAAAGAATACTAGGAATTTTCATTATTATGTTAAACTTTTTCATCTAAATATGTTCTATGAAAGGATTTATTGGGGTAGTAAGGTGGGCTATACTCTCATAAGTGGTTCAAAATTTCTTACATATTCTTCTAAGGGTGGTAGGTTTTATTCTCAAGCCAAGGGGGATGTCTAGCTGGCTAATAATAGACATCTTTATATAGAAGATTATGAATAAGGATAATTTGAAGTAGGGTTAGCTACTGTTACTGGTATGGTGTTTAGTATTTATTCTATGGTGCTTTGTTTTTTTTATACAGGTTCCACCCATTCTTTTATATGTTTAATTTTTGTGTAAAAAAATGTGTTTATGTTTGTTACATATGTCATTGTTATTGGATAATTCCATGCATTTGGGAACTAGCTATGAATAATGTTTCAAGTAACCCGCATGTCAAGTGATCATAATCAACTGTGAAGTAATATGATGTTTCAAAGTTCTTGATATATATATATTTAAACTAATTATACACATGGATTTGATGATCAATTTTGAATCCTAGATTGACTATTACAATCATTGAGTTCAATATCAATCTTCTAATGGGATCACTAATGTCTTTTTGGGTGAGTGGGACTATAGATCAATGAGTTAAGGGAAGGTTATTCCGTATGATAGGTAATTTTCTTATTATTTATCAGAGATTTTTCTAGATTCCATTTTCTATTGTTTAGTAAATCATTTCCTAGAGTGGTGGGTATGTATCCAAGGGTTTATTTAGATTATTTTTCTAGTTTACTGCTACAAAGAGTGTTTGGGTTTACTATTGATGTAGAGACCCAATATTTACATACATGGACATTACATTACTTTTGCGGAATACCTAATACATAAAAAAACAGACACCAAAGGACCGTAATAGTTTAGTGTCTTTGGAAACTCAGAATATAATCTTCTAATCTTGGTGAAAAATATTCAACATCTCCTATAAATATCTTCCCTTTTTTTCTTACCTAAAACCTTTATATATATCCTGGGGAAAAGAAAACATATAAAGGGTGAGCTTAAATGCTCAGTAAGGGTAATCATGGATAAAAAAACAAACCATATACATTTGAACTTCAAAACATGAACATAAAGTTTACACATTAAAATCTTGAGTTGTGAAATAAATCTTGGTAGTACGTAAGGCATAGGTCATAAAGGAACATCAATAATGATAAAATAGCATGTTAATAAAAAATTTAATTGTGGAAAACCATTAATCAAATGATATGATTTCCATAGTAGCCAATGAATTGCTAACAAAACCATCTTAGTGGACAAAGTCCCTTTCTGAATCAATTTCACCCCTCGTTTCAGTCCTGTATCACTGAACCGGATTAACTTACCATTCCAACCACGTCTATCTCATGATATATAAATCTTTAACCAATGAATTGGATGGATATATAGGTCTCACCAATCTCATAATGAAATCATTCTTTCATGTGCCACAAAATAAACATACATCATTCATAATAACCCAACGAATAAAATGGGTTTCATAAACATCATCCCATCGTATCATAATCAATTTAAAAGAAATGGATATAATTTCATGATAAGAAAAATAAAACCATGTAAATAATATATAAATTACACTTGAAACATAAACATACTAAATAATTTCATCTTATATGGAAAATAGTTTTGATAAAACACTTGAAATGAATTCTTGATAAAAATATCCTTTCTTCTTCAAAATCATTTTCTTTTCAAAAAATTCCATGCAATTTTAAAAGAAAAATATTTTATAGAAAATAATAATCAAATATTGTAGAGTAAGATTCATGAATAAATGTTTTTATGAAATCTTAAAAATCCATTCATTCTGTATAAGTTAAAAAAACACTCTCCTCGTACTTTTGCCAGAAAATTCAAAAAGTTCCTCGTATGGTAAACAAAAGAAAGATTCTTTCCATAACACAATGTAAAATTCAAAGAGGAGTAAACATGACTTTAAACATATAGGTAATAATATTAAACACTTTATGAAAAACATTTTTATTGACATGGATGAAAAATATAACCCCAGTAAATACTTACATATAAGCAATCTCAGATAAAAATGAGATTGCAAAATTATCCCTTACCTTAGGTCTGATATGATTAGTACATATCTAAACCTCCTGTATAATGATTTAAATAATGTCATTTAATTATTATAGAATAATATTCATTGTTATTATATCATATAAGGTTCACTTATGACTTTATATTACCCATTATTTTGTAAATTTCATGTTAAAGCAGTGTTTTGGGTAAAATCGTTTTATTTATCGTACGTGTTTGGACTTGTTGTTCTTGACATTATTATTACATATATCATGATTTAATTAATTCCATAATGTAAATAATTATTTATATATAATATATATTCAGTATATATATATTTATAATAGATAGATAAATGAAATGAAATACACTGTTCATGGAGACAGTAGGTCGTACGTACGCATGAACGTTGTTTTCCTTTCATTATTGACTTGAATGGAAGTAATTAGATGAAATATATATATATAAATAAATAAAGTATATTTATCATGTCCTATATATCATTATTATTCATTATATATACTTTATAATCATTCTTGAATGGATAACATGGAGAATGAATCTCATCGCGTCGTGGAGACGGTAATCCGTACGTACGCATGAGCGATGATATCGTTACCATAATTATTAAATTGAATTGGGGTGAATGATATAATATATCATAATCATTATGATGTTATAATAACTATATATAGTTATTATTTACACCATTATACCCATCCAAGTAAGGTGGTGGTGGAAAAACGGATTACACCACGGCGTGGAGACAGTATTCCGTATGTATGCTCGCGCGGTGATTTCGTTTTCCGTAGGATGGATAGATGGTGAAATGGGGTTGTTTAATATTTATAATAAAATATAAGTATATTAGTTATACTTATGTTATTACTTTATAATGAAACAACTAAAGAAGAAGAAGTTGAAGAAGAAAGAAAACTTGAAAGAATCGGTAGAAGAGATTACCTCTTCTTTGATGCACCTCTTTTAAGCTTCCTCTTAAGGCACTAGAGTTTGTCTTTATAGGAGACCATAACCTCTATAATGTTTCTAGGTAAGTTTAGATGATAAATGGGTAGGTTTTGGCCGATATTGAAAGCTCAAAATTGCGTAAAGAGAAGAGGGAGGAGGTTCCCTTTTATAAGGGATGAGAGGGGCACCTTAGGAAAAACTTAAAATATTATTTTATAATAAAGTCATATTCGGTTTATAAAAGCTCCAAACTGATTTATTTTGAATCTAAAGTAATTATGGGTCGAAACACTCTCAACCAGTAGGTTTTAGAAAAATTTAGGTTACTATTTTAACCTTATCATTTAGATTTAACTTTAAGTTAAATAATTTAACTTTTACCGTGTCTTCTTGTTTTCTTACACTATATGGTTAATAAACATACTATAACAACCCAAAAGAACCCCAAGTGTTTAATTATTAATATATATAACCTTATATAATTCATTTGGCAGAACCTTATATTTTTAAGAATATAATAACAATTAATAATATAATATATATTTTTAAAACTATTTTATGTCAATTTTGACACTATTTGGTAATTTATTTTTGTGGAAATCATAACAGCATGAATATTTCGAAAAAAAATTAATTAAATAAATAATAACTTGTCATATTAACATATAAAATTAGTTTAATTAATAAAAAGACTCAAATTACATTTATTTGGGTATTTATAACATCAATTATGTTAATATTTCATTAATAAGGTAATTACTACATCATCATTATGTCATAAATAAATTAACTATATAATGTGTAAAAATTATAAATAAAATACCATTATGTAGGAAATAATTTTATATTTCTAATTAATATTTATAGTTGAATTTATCTTATTTATAACCCTATATTAAAAAAAATTAGTTATTAAACATTGATTTTAACTCTTTTAACTCTTCTTTAAATAAAATAATAATAAGTGTCCTAATCTAATCCAAGTGGACCTAAAAGGTAATATTTTATTCCTAAGGTTGTTTATGGTATAATTTCACTTCTCCAATAGAATTATGACATGTTTTAGGGTAATAATAATATCATTTTTACCCTTAATTACCCTATTTACTTTTAACCATGGTAAATAAAAGTAAAAAGTTACTCTTCCCCAAAAATTATTTTTATCTTATTAAACCACATTTTACTCCTTGATATTAACCGTGTCTCTAGGATTTTTGAAATTCAACTCACAGAAGAGGTAAAATTATGTTTTATGTACAATTGAAAATGCTCCTAGGAGGTGGGTAAAAGACGGTGAAAAGTTCAATAAAATTTTTATACATCTAAAATTATTATAAAATGACTCCAATGAATTACATTGAACTTATATAAGTATTATGTATCTATTTTTACCTAAAATAAATTTAAATAAAATAAATTATTAGTTAAATAAAAAATAAGTTTTAACCAATAACTCAGTGTTTTCACTATTCATCAAAAATTGAATGTTTTCAGAAAAATACCAAAATTCCACCCTAGGATAATTTCGAATCCAAAAATGAAGTCCATTTTGAAAGATAAAATTCATAAAATTTCAAAAAGTGGGTATTACTATTCATAATGGCTAGTTTATATAATATTTTAATAACATGTCATTGTTTAGTGAAACTGGGTATTGCATACAACACACACTATCATGGAAGGTCGCAATTGCCTGTAAAGTAATCCAAGTCAGGGTTGCTTGTAGTGCAAGATTCTTTTGTTGTTGTGTATAATTGAATCCAACCATATTTCATTTATATATTGAATATATATATATATATACTCAATTCTGCATAGAATAACTTCTATCAAATGATCTTGACATTTTGTGAAACACGATCCAAGAATAGTGTTGCGTATAGTGGAAGCTAATACGGTGTTGCGTATAGCGCAAGATAATCTTGGTGTAGAATACAACACAAGACATCAAATAAATTAAATAGAATACTTCTCATAAAATCTTGGGGTGTCACATTCTACCCCCCCTTAAAAAAAATTTCGCCCTTGAAATTTTTTGGGGTTATAAATCTTTTACTACTTGAAAGTTTCTTTTATAGAAACCCACATAGTAAAATGTAATACAAAAAATTAATTTTAAAAACTAATGTACGAAATGTAATGGTTACCCAAATTAAATCATCACTGGGTTTCCACATAGGATAACATAGGTGAAAATATGGATATAGAAGAGAAATATAACCATCAACTTCTGATGAAGAGTGGTAGAGGATATGGCTATGAAAAATCCAACAATCACAAAGCCCTAAATTTTTGATGATCTGAGGTACCATCTGATTCATTATATATAAGGGTACTAGGAAAACATTTTTGGTTTTCAAGATCATTTCCGAAATGTTGAAGAATTTTTGAATTAAAATAAATACTTACGTGATTTTGGTACAATCTTACCGTTGCTCGTGCCTTGAACAATTTCCACTTCACCTCTTAATGAAATGAAGTTGAATTTGTCTTTTGAAAAGTGTTAGCAGATCATGCGATAGAATGATAGGTCATTCCATCAGTCTCAAACATATGGTTAGAAAAATTTATATACATAAGTCCATCTATGGTGAGATTAATCATATATGGTTCCAAAAATGGAATTATACTTCATCTATCATACCGCTTAATAAAATAAAACTAGTTTATACTAACCTGGGACTTCCTGTAGGCTAGTGGTATGTGATAAAGTCCTGTCACACTTCAGTTGTGGGTTCGATTCCCACAGCCTTGTCCGTTGTGATGGGTTGTCTCTCGTCCTATGGGTTGTCCTTTTTATAAAACAATAATATTATAACATTCCATAATAATATCAAAAAACAAGTTCTATCCTTAAATAATACTATCTGATGTCCAACATAATCCATTCCAATATTTAGGCTTATCCAAAATATATTTTTCCAATCTCATAGTATAAATAAAATGATTACTTGAAATTTTACATAACAAGCACGTGAATACCATCATTTATCCCCCATATATCATAAGATATATCTTGTTGGTCGCATTCAAAACATGTGAATACCTTAATCATGTATTCTTTTGAAACATGAATTACTATATAACCTTAGTGAAAACATGAATTCTGTCAAAAGTTAACTCTTTTCACATACCAAAATACCAAAATTTCTATATACGCAAACCATGATATCACTTTTTCCTTATATCAGTCATGAGCTCATGAATACTATCAAACATTTCATTTTCTCATTATCCCTTCATTATGCGCATATCATCCGCTTTCCAAAAATATTTCAATCACTTTTCAGGGTTACCGGTACCATACAATTATTGAAAACCAATACATAGATATTACAAATAGTGATCTCATGTGACTTCCCTTTGTCCTTTTCCTTAATAGGTTGCTCACGTCGATCATCATTAACCCATGGATTATGGCATTCATTAGCATAATTCCTCATTTCCTTGAACTTGATTCATTGAAGTGTTGGTGGAGCATTCTCTGTATTCTTTTATTTATTCACGTCATTAGAAACCATTTTCCCATTACTCCAGTACTCAACTACTCGATGACCTTCTTTTCCACACTTGAAACATTTTCTAGTACCTTTTAGACAATCTCCACCATGCTTCTTTCCACACTTTGAGCATAAAGAAACATTCACCTTCTTTTCACCATTATTCTAAGATTTTTCCTTGAAGTCCATCTTTCGTTTCTTGTCAAAACCATGAGATGGATATGTAACACCAACTTCCAGTTCTACCTTGATAGAACAATGTAGAATTTCTTCATAGGTACTGAATTATCTTATAGCTAATTCCCTTAAAACACTTTGTTTTAAGCCACTGAAAAATTGATCAACTTTAATTTCAGGTTGGATGATAAAGCCAGATGCATACCTTGAAAGCCTTGTAAAATTCGTTGTGTATATACCAACAGATTCAGAATCCTTTTTCTTAAGCTCAAGTAACTCCTTTTACATCTTTGTTCGAAGAATACGATGGAAGTACTTATTGAAAAATAATTTCTTGAACTCACCCCATTCCATGGATTCAATTTCATCTTGGGGCCTTGTATTCTTAATTAGAGTCCACCACTGGTCTGCTTCACCTTCTAAATGGTAAACAGCCAAAATGAATTTTTCATGTTTTGAATAGAGAAGTATCAAAAATATCTTTTCAATGGTACTAATTCGTTGTTCAGCAACAAGTGTATCAGAAGACCCACTGAAAGAAGGTGGGCGTTGCCTCGTGAAGGACTCAATAGAATATTGTTCCTTTCTCTCCTCGTTTGGAATTCCAGAATGATTCATAGCTTGTGTAAGTATAGAATTAATATTTTTCACTCCATATCCCATAACATTTGTTTGTTCAGGAGGAAAATCATTGTATTGTCTATTACATGAATCAACATAGTTCCTTCGAGTTCCAGCCATCGTCTACAACCCAAAAATAACAGTGTGAGAGGAAAAAATCATGCTAGGAAAACAGCATAATAAATGGGTTTATTTTCAATATATAACATATTAGGTTTAATTATAATATCATTACTGTAATTATAGGACTATAAACTATACATATACATATCCTTAGGGACATCCCTAGACATACCTTAGAAATTTATCTAGGGATTTCACTAAAGTTTTTGCATCCTATTTTCCAAAGGTTAACTAAAGCTTTCCTCTCATACCAACTATAGAGACCCAATCTTGACATACATGGACACTAAATTACTTTTGAGGAATACCTAATACATAAAAAAACAGAAACCAAATGATCATAATAGTTTAGTGTCCTTGGAAACTCTAAATATAATCTTTTCATCTTGGTGAAAGATCTTCAACATCTCCCATAAAGATCTTCCATTTTTTTCCTTACATAAAACCTTTCTTTATATCCTGGGGAAAAGAAAAAATATAAAGGGTGAGGTAAAATTCTCAGTAAGGGTAATCATGGAGAAAAAAAAACAAACCATATACATTTTAACTTCAAAACATGAACATAAAGTTTACACATCAAAATCTTGAGTTGTGAAATAAATCTTGGCAGTACGTAAGGCATAGGTCATAAAGGAACATAAATCATGATAAATAGCATGGGAATAAAACATTTAATTATGGGAAAACATTAATAACATGATATGATTTCCATAGTATCCAAGGCATTTCTTCCAAGACTATCTTAGTGGACAAAGTCCCTTTCAGAATCGAGTTCACTCCTCGTTCCAGTCATTTATCACTGAACCAGATTAACTTACCGTTCCATATATTTTTATCTCATGATATATAAATCTTTACCCAATGCATTAGAGGGAGATATAGTTCTCACCCATCTCCTAATGAAATCATTATTTTGTGTGCCAGAAAATAAACATACACCATTCATAATAACCCAATGAATATAATGGGTTTTACAAACATCATCCCATCATATCATAATCCATATAAAAGAAATAGATATCATTTCATGATAAGAAAAATCAAACCATGTAAATAATATATAAATTATACTTGAAACATAAAAATACTAAATAATTTCATCCTATATGGAAAATAGTTTTGATAAAACACTTGAAATGAATTCTTGAGGAAAATATCCTTTCTTCTTCAAAATAATTTTCTTTTCAAAAAAATCCATGAAATTTTAAAATAAAAGGATTTTATTGAAAATAATAATCAAATATTGTAGATTAATATTCATGAAGAAAATGCATTATGAAATCGTAAAAATCCATTCATGCAGTATAAGTTAAAAAAACACTCTCCTCGTACTTTTTCCAGAAAAGTTAAAAAGTTCCTCGTATGGTAAACAAAAGAATGATTCTTTCCATAACAGAATGTAAAAGTAAAAGAGGGGTAAACATGAATTTAAACATACATGGAAGAATATTAAACACTTTATGAAAAACATTTTTATGGACATGGATGAAAAATATAACCCTAGTAAATAATTACGTATAAGCAATCTCAGATAAAAATGAGATTGAAAAATTATCCCTTACCATAGGTATGATATGCTTCGTACATATCTGAACCTCCTATATAATGATTTAAATAATGTAATTGTCTTATTAAAGAATCATATTCATTGTTATGATATAATATATGGTTCAATTATGACTTTATATTACCCGTTCTTTTGTAAATTCCATGTTAAAGCAGTGTTTTGGGTAAAATCGTTTTATTTATCGTGCGTGTTTGGACTTGCTGTTATTTATATTATTATTACTTATATCATGATTTAATTACTTAAATAATTTAAATCATGATTTATATATCATATATATTCAGTATATATATATAATAGATAGATAAATGAAATGAAATACACCGTTCATGGAGACGGTAGGTCATACGTACGCATGAACGTTGTTTTCCTTTCCTTATTGACTTGAATGGAAGTAAGTAGATGAAATATCTATATACTTAAATCCAATAGCTTTATCATGTCCTATATTTCATTATTATTCATTATATATACTTTATAATCATTCTTGAATGATTAACTTGGAGAATGAATCTCATCATGTCGTGGAGATGGTAATCCGTACGTATGCACGAGCGATGATATTGTTCCCATAATTATTAAATTGAATTGGGGTGGATGATATATTATCTCAGAATCCTTATTATGTTATAATAACTATTTATAGTTATTATTTACACCATTATACCCATCCATGTAAGGTGGTTATGGAAAAACAGATTACACCACGGCGTGGTGACGGTATTTCGTACGTACGCACGCGTAGTGATTCTGTTTTCCGTAGGATTGATAGAAGGTGAAATGGGGTTGTTTTATATTTATAATAATATATAAGTATATTAGTTATACTTATATTATTAATTTATAATTAAACAACTAAATAATAAGAAGATGAAGAAGAAAGAAAACTTGAAAGAATCGGTGGAAGATATTACCTCTTCTTCGACGCACCTCTTTTAAGCTTCCTCTTAAGGCACTAGAGTTGGTCTTTTGAGGAGAAAAGAACCTCTATAATGTTTCTAGGGAAGTTGATAAGGGAAATGGGCAGGGTTTTGAGGATATTGAAAGCACAAAATTGTGTAAATAGAATAGGGATGAGGTTCCCTTTTATAAGGGAGGAGAGGGGAACCTTAGGAAAAACTTAAAATATTATTTTATAATAAAGTCATATTCAGTTTATAATAGCTCCAAACTGATTTATTTCGAAGCTAAAGTGGTGACTGGTCTAAATAATCTCATACAATAGGTTTTATACTAGTTTAGGTTACTATTGTAACCTTATCATTTAGATTTAACTCTAAGTTAAATAATTTAACTTTTACCGTTTCTTCTTGTTTTCTTACACTATATGGTTAATACACTTAATATAACAAGCCAAAAGAACCCCAAGTGCTTAATTATTAATATATATAACCTTATATAAGTCATTTGGGTGAACCTTAGATTTTTAAGAATAGAATAAAAATTAATAATATAATATTTGTTTTAAAAACTATTTTATGTCAATTTTGACACTATTTGGTAATTTATTTTTGTGAAAATCCTAACAGCATGATTAGTTATAATTAAATTAATTAAATCGATAATAAAATGTAATATCAACCTATAAAATTAGTTTAATTCATAAAAAGTCTCAAATTTTATTTATTTGGGTATTTATAACATCAATTATGTTAATATTTCATTAATAAGGTAATTACTGCATCATCATTGTGTCATAAATAAATTAAATTATTTAATGTTTAAAAAATATAAATAAAATACCACTATGTAGGAAATAGTTTTATCTTTCTAATGAATATTTATAGTCGAATTTATATTATTTATAACCCTATATTAAAAATGTTTTAGTTATTAAACGTTGATTTTAACTCTTTTAACTCTTCTTTAAATAAAATAATAATAAATATCCAAATCTAATAAAAGTGGACCTAAAGGGTAATATTTTATTCCTAAGGTTTCTTTTGGTCGAATTACACTTATCCAATAGAATTAGGACATGTTTTAGGGTAATAATAATATCATTTTTACCCTTAATTACCCTATTTATTTTTAACCGTAGTAAATAAAAGTAAAAAGTTACTATTCTGCAAAAATTATTTTTATCTTATTAAACCAAATTTTACTCCATGATATTAACTATGTATTTAGATACCCAAATCCTGACTTACATGGACATTAAATTACTTGTGTGGAATAATTAATACATAACAAAAACCAAAACTCAAGGATTGTAATAGTTTAGTATCTTTCAAAACTCGGAATATAATCTTCTAATCTTGGTGAAAGATCTTCAACAACTCCCATAAATATATTCCCCTTTTGTTTTCTTACCTAAAACCTTTCTTGAAATCCTGTGGAAAATAAAGCATATAAATGGTGATCTCAAATGCTCAGTAATGGTAAACATGGAGAAAATAAAACAAACCATATACCATTGAACTTAAAAACATGAACATAATGTTTAAACATCAAAATATTGAGCAAAGACATAAATCTTGGAAGTATGTAAGGAATTTATCATAATGGAACAAAAATATTGATAAAATAGAATGGGAATAAAACATGTAATTATGGTAACCATTCAGCACTTTTTATGATTTCCATAGTAGCCAAGGCATTGCTGCCAAGACCATCTTAGTGGACAAAGTCCCTTTCTGAATCGAGTTCACTCCTCGTTCCGGTCATGTATCACTGAACTGGATTAACTTACCATTCCATCCATATATATATCATGAGATATAAATCTTTACCCAATGAATTGGAGGGAGATATAGGTCCCACACATCTCATAATGAAATCATTCTTACGTGTGCCACAACATAAACATAAATCATTCATCATAACCCAAAGAATAAAGTGGGTTTCACAAACATCATCCCATCATAACATAATAAATATAAAACAAATGGATATAATTTCATCATAAGAAAAGTGAAACCATGTAAATCAATGAGGACATTATACTTGAAACATACACATATGAAATAATGTCATCTTAGATGGAAAATGGTTTTGATAAAACACTTGAAATTAATTTTTGAGGAAAATATCATTTCTTCTTCAAAATCATTTTCTTTTCACAAAAATCCATTCAATTTTAAAAGAAAATTATTTTGTTGAAAATATTCATAAAATCTTGTAGAGTAATCTTCATGAAAATGAGGCGTTATGAAATCATAAAAATCTGTTCACGCCGTGTAAGTTAAAAATAACATTCTTCTCGTACTTTTGTCGGAAAAGTCAAAAAATTCCTCGTATGGTAAAAAATAGAAATATTCCTTTCATAACATGTGGTAAAAGTCAAAAATGGGTAAAAAGGACTTTAAACATACATAAAAACATTTTTATAAAACATGGTCTTGGATGATAACAATACCCCTAGTAAATACTTATGAATAAACAATCTCAGATAAAAAAACAAGATTGGAAAAGTTATCTCTTACCTTAGGTACGATATGCTTTGTACGTATCTGAACCACCTGTATAATGATTTAAATATTTTCATTGACTTATTACAGAATCATATTCATTGTTATGATATCATATATGGTTCACTTATGACTTTATATTACCCGTTCTTTTGTAAATCCCATTTTAAAGCAACGTTTTGGGTAAAATCATCTTATTTATCGTACGTGTTTGGACTTATTGTTCTTGATGTTATTATTACTTATATTATGATTTAATTACTTCCAGAATGTAAATAATGATTTATATATCATATATATTCATTATATATCCAGCATATATATGTATTTGTAATAGTACATAACATATGGAGGTAAGAAATGAAATGCACCATTCATGGAGACGGTAAGCCGTACGTACGCATGAACGCTACTT
This sequence comes from Viscum album, assembly GCA_963277665.1. NCBI lineage: Eukaryota > Viridiplantae > Streptophyta > Magnoliopsida > Santalales > Viscaceae > Viscum > Viscum album. Next base: position 467,665,156 of record OY728158.1, read on the forward strand.
TCATTTCTATTTCTTATTTTAATGGAATTAAATAATAATTATACATAGGTATATTATAATTCCAGTATAATATCATATATAATTTCATTAACCACATCCTTTATACATCCCACATAAGGTATTAACGAATCACATCACTTTCAGGGGGCGGTAGTCCGCACTTCCTCAAATGAGATTATCGTATTTATCGACTATGGAAGCCATAAAGGATTGATATAATTGTGAATTAAAGAATAATAATGAAATAATAAACATAACATATATCATATATGAATATAGTTTCATCATAATGCCCACCATGAGATGTGTTAGGAGAAAATCGAACAATCGTCGTTTCGTGAGGCGTTAGTTTTTCATCCAAAGAAACATTATGTTCTTCATCCATTAGATGGAGGTGTGTGTAAATGTAGTTATAATACTTATAATAACAACATCCTAGTATATTGAGGATAATTTTTTTGTTACAAAAGAAAGTATTAAAAAGAGTTTAGGGGTTGGAGAAGTAGAATAAAATAAAACAACTTAAGAGAAATTGTTACCTTTAATTTGGGTAACTTCCTTTGGTTTGAACAAAAAGGACTTCTTGAAGTGACTTCTTCCTAATGTAAGGATTCTAGGGTGATGAGAGGGGTGTATATAGATTAATTGGGCAGAGGTTGGATGATAAAAATGTCTTGAGAGGTGTGGGGAATTGGATAGAAATGGTCTCCTTTTATAAGGGGGAGGAGGGGCTCTTTTGGAAAGTGTGGAAATATTATTTTATTATAAACTTATATTCGGTTTCAAAAGGACCAAAAATCATTAAGGATGAAGATACGATGACTCATGGTCGAAATAAAATCATCCAATCATAATTGGACATGTTTTGGATAATATTTTAATCATTATAATCTTATTTATTTAAATCATTTATTAATGAGGTAAATACTGCATTATTATTGTGCCATGAATAATTTAATTTATTTGATGTCTAAAAATTATAAAAAAAAATACCACCATGTAGTAAATCTTTTTATAATTCCAATGAATATTTATATCCGAAAAGATAATTTATATAACCCCTTATAAAAATTAATTACTAAACAATTTCTGTTATTGTCAATTTTTTCTTTACATTAAATTAATTAATCCAAATTGTCATTATCACTACCAAGTGGCTCAATGGGGTCCCAAAATCAACCAAAATATTCCCATGGTCTTCCACTACTAATCCAATAAGGTTAGGACAAGTGTTAAGGTAATTGTGAATTATTATAATATCCTTTTAACCTTGAATTACCCTATTTACTTTTAACCATGGTAAATAAAAGAAAAAAGTTACTATTCACCAAAAATTATTTTTATCTTATTGAACCACATTTTACTCCTTAATATCAACCGTGTTTCTCGGATTTTAGAAATTCAACTCACAGAAGCGGTAAAATTAAGTTTTACGAACAACTGCAAAAGCTCTTAGGAGGTGGGTAAAAGACGGTGACAAGTTCAATACAATTTTTATAAATCTAAAATTATTATAAAATGACTCCATTGAATTTCATTGAACTTATATAAGTATTAGGTATCTATTTTGACCTAAAATAAATTTAAATTGAATAAATGATTATTTAAATAAAAATTCAGTTTTAACCAAAAACCCAGTGTTTTCACTATTCATCAACAATTGAAGTTTTTCAGAAAAATACCAAAAATTCAGCCTAAGCTATATTTGATATTACAAATTAAAAAATGATTTCTATTTTTCCAAATTCAAAAAATATAAGTGGTGTTAATTAATTTTAAAAATAATTCCCGTTATCAAAACAAATAGCGTGTTTTTAGGAAATAATAACTATCAAAAGATCGACACTTGTTTATGTCCAAATTCAAAGTGAAATTAATTCCAATGACCAGAATTTGATTAAATGGTAAAAATATATTCTAATTACACTTTAATACCAATTAAAAAGATAATATAACCATATAAATTATTGCGATGAAAAAATTTGTTTTTAATTAAAATATAGCGTGTTTTTACTATTCATCAAAATATGAATATTATCAGAATAATATGAAAAATTTATCCAAAGTAAATTTTTATATCTTGATTCCAAAGGATAATTTTATTTTTTTCAAATTGAACTTATAAACATGTCCAAACTATATTTAAAGTGGGTGCGCCATCAAAAGGCGGCAAAACTGCATATTTTGAAAAATACTTATTTTACCCGAAAAATTTATTTTTTTCTCATACCATGTTCTAGAAAATATGTAAGATGAATAATAATGTTATAAAATTCAAATTTTAGTTAATACTATTCATAATGGCCATTCCACAATAATATTATAACAATATATCGTTGTTTAGTGAAACCCAGTACTGCGTACTACACATGCTATCGAGGAAGGTCGTGATTGCGTGTAATGAAAGCCAAGTCAGGGTGACATGTAGTGCAAGACTCCTTTGTTGTTGCGTATAAAAAAATACAACCATATTTCATTTATACATTAAACAAAATCTATACTTAATGTTTCGTAGAATAATTTCTACAAAATGAACTTGAAATTGTGTGCAACACGAGCCAAGAATAGTGTTGCATATACCGCAAGCTAATACGGTGTTGTGTATGGCACAAGATAATATTGGTGTAGCGTACAACAGAAGACATCAATGAAATTAAGAAAAATAATTCTAATAAAATATCGGGTTGTTACAGTGTCCCTCTAATTTTCGAAATTCAACTCACATAAGCGGTAAAATTATTTTTTATGTACAATTGCAAATGCTCCTAGGAGGTGGGTAAAAGACGGTGAAAAGTTTAATAAAATTTTTATATATCTAAAATTATTATCAAATTACTCCAATGAATTAGATTGAACTTATATAAGTATTATGTATCTATTTTGACATAAAATAAATTTAAATAAAATACATGATTATTTAAATAAAAAGTCGGTTTTAACCAATAACTCGGTGTTTTCACTATTCATCAAAAATTGAAAGTTTTCAGAAAAATACCAAAATTTCACCCTAGGCTAATTTCGATATTCCAAATCCAAAAATGAAGTCCATTTTGAAAAATAAAATTTATAAAATAATTGATATTATAAATATCCAAATAAATGTAATTTGATACTTATGATAAATTACACTAATTTTATAGATTAATATGACATGTTAGGGATGATTAAATAAATTTTATTCTAAGTGGTAAAGTTTTTATGGCTTTCAAAAAAATCAAATACTAAATAGTATCAAATTTTATATAATTGAGTTTTTTTAAAAAAAATACTATATTATTAATTGATATAATATTCCTAAAAATATAAGGTTTAGAAAAAAGACTTAGATAAGGTTATATATAATAATAATGAACCACATGGGATTCTCTTGGATTTTATAGTATGTTTATTAACCATATAATATAAAAATACAAAGAGACATGGTAAATATCAAACTATTTAACTAGGAGTTAAATATAAAAAATAAGGTTAATATTGTGACCTAAACCTGTCCAAAACCTATTGATTGAGATGTTTTTGACCCATCCCCACCTTATCCTTGAAATAAATTATTTGGGAGCCATTATAAACCGAAAATGATTTTATTATAAAATAATATTTCAATCTTGTCCTAAAGTGACCCTCACCTCTCTTATAAAAGTGTACTTCAACTTCTCTTAATCTCACACCTAAAAAGCCATTTGTCTTGGCCAAACCCTGCCCAAATTTCCTCCCAAATTTCCTCCCTTAATTATAGAGGCCTTACTTTGGTAATAAAGCCAACCTAATGATCCCTTTTGATCAAATCAAAAGGAAGAAGCCGAAGAAGAGGTAAATATTTCATCACCTCCTTCGAGTTGTTTTCTTCTTCCACTTCCTCTTTCTTTATTGTTTCTATTATAAAATAATAACTTCGGTATATTCTATATACTGTGGTTTTATTATAAAAATGGTAGAACCATATTCATTATTTTATCCATCATATGAATAACAAAGTCACCATACGTGTGTATGTACAGCTTACCGTCTCCACGTCGTGGTATAGTTTGTTATTCAAACACTTCATTATTTTTATGGGTATAATAATGAGTATAAATGATGTAAATAATAAATATAACATGTTAATAATTATGTATATATGATATATCATCCAATTACATACTATTTCACCATCAATGTAATGATATTTTCACTCATGTGTACGTATGGATTGTCGTCTCCATGAACACAATGAGATGCATTCCCCATCGTACTCATTAAAAAATAATTTTTATTTTATATTAAAAATAATGTTTATGAAAATAATATAATTATTTATATGAATCAAATACATCTTATCCATAATAAACAATACTTACACAACCAATCATATAAAGGAAAACGAATCAGTTAACACCCGAAATGATGATACTACTAAAATATTATTAACAAAGAAATATTATAAGAAAATATATGATATAATATTTATGTATATGATTATTATATAATTTAATAACAGTGTTTTAACTACTATATAGAGGTTAGAATACCATCGAATATGGAAAATTACAAGGTAAGGGTTAATTTCACAATCTCTTTATTATCCGAAGTTGTTTTTACGGAGGTATCTACTGGGACCTCTTTATCATCCCCATCCATGTTTCTTAAAAATGTATTTCAAAAAATTTTACTATTTATTCGACTATGTTTTAAATCCATTTATACCCTTATTTTACTTTATATAAAAAGGTTTGAAAGGAATATTTCATTCATTTTCCAAACAAGGTACTTTATAACCTTTTCGACAAAATTAAGGTAAGAATATCTTTTTTTAACTTATACGGTGGGTGTGTATGTTTTCTGCTATTATATCATCGTCAAAGATTCCCATACAAGATTATAATAATATTTTCAAAATAAATGTTTTCTTTTATAATTATATTTCTTTTAAATGATTTCAAAGTAGAAAGATATATTTCTCTACAAAAAGTTTTGATTTCATCTATGAAACATCCTTTGATGGATTTTAAGCTTGTTTGAAGTTGATTTATTATGATACAAATCGTCCATATTGTATTAAAGGTTTTGTGATATTTTTTATTTTGGATGTGTTATCTTTACACCATTCATGGTTTATGGATAAAGTATTGACATTTTGTATGCTAGTTTTAATACAAATGTTTATGTTATGTTTAAACCCTTTCATATGAGGAATGTGTTGGACTTAGTAAGTGATGGGTGGAGCCCGCTATATCTCTTTGATGCATTAGTAAGTCTCATGAGACAAAATATTATCTTGTAATAAGGCTTTGACAAAATATTATTTGTAGTCTTGGCACAAGGCCTTAACTACGTGGTTATAAAGTCTGGAATTATGCATTCCATGATTATGAAAGTGGATATTGATATTGTATGTGATTATTAGAATAGTATAATATCCATGTGAATAATTAAATGGAATTATTTGATTTTATCTTTTCCATATTATGCTGAAGTTTAAGTTTAAAATTCTTTTGTTTTAGTCTTATATATTGCCTTAAATGTTTATGCTTATTTATGAAAGTTTCTGCTATATTGTTATCCTTACTGAGAATCTGAGCTCACCCCTTTCTATGATTTATTTTTTCCAGGATGTGAAGAAATATTTTATGGTTGACCTGCATGGATAGGCTAAGGATATAATTGTGGTTAAGGACATGATTCCTTGTATCATGCCAATGTTATGTAATAATGCAACGAATCTAGGTAACTAGGGTCAAGGAATTATACTGTGTTTCTTGAGATAGTCTTCCACTTGACTATTTGTGAATTTCGTACCATTATCAGTATGAAACTTTAGAATTTTCTGCCTGAGCATCCTTTCTGATTCCCTCCCGTACTATTTTATACAGCTAAACACATAAAACTAATGGGAAATTACAAACACCCATGCCATTCTATTATAGTCATCAATGAAAAGAATATAATACATATTCCTATCAATGTCTCTTGGTGAGATAGGTCCACAGACATCAACATGCACCAATTCAACCACTCTTGTTGACTTCTTTTCCTTCGCTTTGTATATCTTTCTGATGATCTTACCCTATTGAAAAGAATGACATGTATGTGTATGATCACATGATATATTAGGAAGGTCTATAGCTACATCAAACTTCACCAGATATTCTAGGTATTTTGGGCATAGATGACTCTGTCATTTATACCATAACTTGTTTTCTTCCTCTCTAGAAAAAAACACATATCTTCATCACCACTTACAAGGTAGAGATTTCCATTTGTTCTTTTTTCATGTAGAACCACTGCACCATCTCTTCCTTTGATGATACATGTCTTCTTGGTAAACCTTATATAATTACCTGAGCCACATAGTTGACTGATGCTATGAAAATTGTGACTGAGACCTTCTACCACCAAGACATCAGCACATCTCATTTATTTTCCCCTAAACCTATCCTTTCTCGAGCCAATTATCTTTAGTCCTTAATAATTTCCAAACATGAAAACAAATTATTTTTCATGTTTTATGTATGTAACAATATATTTATTACCTATCATGTGGGATGGGCAACCACTATCTAGGATCCATACAAAAAAATGATCTAATGCTTTAAGGGAAATTTCTGGCACTATTTCTTTCTCATCCATTTTCTTTTTGATCCATGTCTTTCACATCACACTCAGTGTAGTTTAAAAATCTTGATCTTACTTGGATTGTGATGGTCCATATTCATTATACAGAGCTGAAAATCTATTTTTCATTTTCAACTCACCTGTGGTTTTTTATTTTTTTTCTTGTGGCTACTTTGATTCTACCTTAGAACATTCCTCTACATGGTTGATATACAATATCTAGCCATTTTCCTAAACTCTCTTTACCAAAAACAATTCTTCTCAAAGGATGTTCTATAATATCGAGCTTTGTTTGGATACCAATGTTTCTCTTGTACTCTTTTCTACCTCTTAACAATGGAACATGCATTTTGTGAGTGTCTCATACTTCCACAAAAATAGGACATGATGTAGGGTGAATTCATGAATGTCATTTCTGTGTGGTCATTTTTCCCTTGCAAACTCTGAATATTCTGATTCAGTTTCATGACCAAATAAAACTTCAATCTATGAGAAATTTCTTACGATCTGACTTTAACTTTCACATATTTCTATTCTTGGTGAAGCCCAAAATCAACCTTAGCATCTGAACATGATTGTCGCTTCTTTTCTAATATACCACCATGCTCTACTTCTTGCTTCTTCGACTTCTAGATGATCTTCTTTCCTGATGTCTCACTATGAGTTAATTTTTTTTCCTAATCCTTAACTTTTTTTCGTTGTCTGAAAACGTCTTCTTCAAGTTATTCAATGTTCTTGATTTGTTATTTTATTTTTATATTTTGATATTCAATCCATAAATCTCTATTTTCTATTCTTCAACCTTGATTTTGTACTCACTTAGTGTTTCTATGTCCTTTGGTAATGAAGGCTTGAGATTCTCAATCTCATCCATCAACTCATCCTTCTCTTCATCCTATTGATGCATGTAGAGTTTAGAATCATGAACCACTTTATTGAATTTCTTTGTTTTTTCTCTCCAAACATCCATATCTTTCATAGATTCTTCTAATTCAGCCTCTATATCATCTCTTCCTTCAATTAATTATTCTTTATCCACAATAGTTTCTTCCCTTTTTTGAGTACTTCCAACAACAGCCACCAATGCATTTTCTCCACGATCTTTGTAGTTTTCTATCTCTTCAGCCTCTTCAATCCTAGATTCATCTGAACTATCACATTAGAATATTCTTTTTCCTAAATAAATTTATCTTCAAATATTTTTTCCTTTCATATAGGTTGAATATTTCTTCTTAGGAATTTTAATTTCATCCTCCTCATCTTCATAAAACTTCTTGGGGAACCTCACCGCAAGATGATCAACCTTTCCACATCTCATGTAAGAAAGTGGATGTTTCCCTTAGAACGTTCCTTTTCCTCTTTGAATAATTGAGTAAAGGAATGAAATCACCTTTTCTATATCTTCATCTTCTTAATAATCTTCAATGGTGAGTTTCTTCATGGCCTTTAATGCCACCTCCTTGGATTTACCCTTTTCCATAGACTCGTTATCATCATTTCTCATTTCATATGTGACCAAGGTACTGTGTAAATTGTCCAATGTTAGATCTTTTGGATCTTTATCTTCAAGTACTAAAACTTTTGTATTGAAATGAGGTGGAAGTTTCCTAAAAATTCGCTTCACAATATTTATGTCTTTAATGACTTCTCTAATAACTCCCATGTCTTCAATAATAATATTTACCCTGTCAAAGAATGCATCAACAGAATCATTCGGGTTCATTTTCAGATCTTCCTAATTGTTCTTTAGAACTTTCATATTTCCCTCTTTGACCATTTTATCTCCTTCATATACATTAAATATTTTTTCCCACATAGCATGTGATGTTTTTCATGACATCACCTTTGTATTGATAGCATTAGATAGGGATACCACTATGGCATTTATTCCTTTGGTGTCAACATGAAATTCCCTTATTTCTACTTTTAATAAACTAATACTATTCATGTCAGCTGAGATACCATGTATTGCTACTGTAAACACATCCATCCCCAAAGATCAGAAGTAGTGTTGCATCTGATTCTTCCATAGATGAAAATTATTCTCGTCGAAGATCAGAATCCCTTTATGATTGGTGACTTCCATTTGAGAGAGAATAAATGAAATCAACCTCCCTCTGATACCAATTGTTATTCCCACAAGGCCAAATACCCTAAGAAGAGGGTGAATCAGGGAATGATAGATTTAAACCTCTCCCCCTTTAGATCTTGTTTTTCTATTAAGAAAAACTCACTTCTCTCTCTTTCTGGTATCAAAGTATAAACAGAAATTAAATCATGCACAGGAAATAAAAATTTTTACTTAGTTCACCCTCACTGGGCTACATCCAAGGAGCATACACCAATAATGTGTTGATGTACCAAATCTAATATAAGATCACTGTTGTTCACAATGTTTTTTTTTGGACTCACTGTCCCTCCTAGTTTACAACCAATCACAATATGAAAGATCACTTCTCTCTCAATTAAAGTCTGTTAACTACTTATTCAGAAGATCCACTCACAGTTTATATACATGTAGGTCTCTTCAATTGAATTAATACCTACATCCTCAAATGCATGTAGATTCTCTATTGAAGTTCTACTTTCATCCATAGATGAATACAACTTTACCGCAGAATTGAACTGGGTAACCTCAAAATTTACGTGCAGCCCTTACTACGCCTTGAGCATAATTATATTAACTTTCTTGTAAAATCTCTCTTTTTACATGAAATACTTCGTTTTTTCAGGAAACGTCTAATTTTATGTGAAACTTTCATATTTTTTTGAAACTCCCTTTCCGTGCAATTTTTACACGCATCAGAGCTTAGATCTTCTCTACATATTGAGCTACATCAAATGAGGGGGGTCACCTCATATTTATAGGAAAACTTGAACCCTTCACGTAAAAACCACCATGTTACACAAAACTCCAATTCTTCGTGTAATTCTTTTCACGTAAGAACAATTTTTTGCACAGATCTCCAAATTTTTTGCACACTTCATGCCTTTTCCATTTTTTGGCATTCTGATCCTGAAACACCTTTTATGTGAAAATTCCAAACTGATTTCACTATTTTATGCAAAACCAATTTAGCGCACATTCCATGTTTTTTGTTCACCACTCCAATATTTCGCACAACTTATTTTTCCAAAACACAACTCTTCATCTTCCGATTATCGAGACCAAAAATTTGGAAAACACTGGAAAACTGTGCCACCATGTATCTACTCTTTTTGTACCGCCTCTATATTATCCATTCCTTTATCAAGGTTCTTCTTTCAATCATGTATTGTTAACAACATCTCTTTAACTTGAAAATTCACCATGGAAACATGCTTTTTCAACAAACACAACCAACCCAAAAATGCTACAATGTTACCTTGAGGTGTTTTTTCCCAATAGTTATCAACTTCTATAAATAGAAGGGACAAATCCTTCCTAGAATTATCCTTTAATAACATGCCCCTCATGATGCACCCAATGTACCCTACTTCCCAACAACTATCTATGTGACGGTTTTCATCAGTAAATCAAATTGCGTGAGTCGTACCACATATTAATGATAATCTTAAAGTGTTTGGATCATTAAATATGCTCATAGATAGTAATATCTGATGACAAAAATACATGAAGAATTCTTACTGGCGGGTCTGTTCTCATAGTCTCCTGTCTTGGAGATTACCAAGTATGAACTTCATTATAGGAAGTCTCATATTTTTATAATTACTCTCACCTGACGGTCTACATACTATGTATCCCATCATACTATGTCATCCAACCGTAGAACTATATTTAAAAATATTGTTATAGCATTTCAAGTTTTTCATAATAGTAGGGAACTACCGTGACCTTATCAATTAAACAAATACCCTAGGACATTATTACATCATATCCATGCATAAAAATGAAAAATATGTAATAATATGTTTAATATTTAAATACATTAAATATCCATGTAATCAAAGTACAAACAATTACTTCTAGGACACCAAATCTAACATTTACTTTCGTATAGATACATCTTACTGACTAGACATAGTAGATGTTTGAATTTCAGGTGTTCGGGGATCATAATCATTTAGACTTCTTCTCATGAAGTTCACACTTGGTGATCTCTAGTAGTAATATCATGATGATGGACCCTCTAATAGTAACACCACATTTTTTGGGTGTCATTGGATGTTTGTATCTACAGACATGTGTATTGGTCTCTTAACTTGATATCATTACCAATGTGTGTCATTTTATCATGTACTTTGATGCAATGCAACAATAATACTAATTAAATCATGGTGAGCAAGATTTTTTGGGTTTGTCATTAGTGGTATGGCATTGGTTGAATGGTTAGGAAATGATTTGTCGCTTATAGGTTGAGGAAGTAATATATCTCGGGCCATATGGATTAGGATGGTAGTTACTTTATAAGACCATGGATATCGCATTTGAGGTTAAATCCATCTAGTCATACCAGAAAATAATAAAATCATGAAAAGGATGTTGAAATGGGTGTGCATCCTTCTTTATGAGATATTAAATACCAAGATATTATATTACACAGTGTGTGTTCTTAAGTTTGTTGTCTTTTCTATGACTATCATTATCTCTTTAGGGGCCATTATGGTTTTCTAGATCAAACTCTTAGTTTGTGAATGGTATTCTCTATAATTGAGATAAGGGCCTAGAGCTCCACACACAATAGTGTATTCAAGAATATTCCCTATTCAGTTGAATAGGTATATAGGATATGGTGGACCCCTCCATTGGGGTCGAGTATTTTTTCCAGGAGATATGATCACCAAAGTAATAAATAAATTGATATTATTATAGTTAAAAATAATTGGCATTGAATTTATTTATTAAATGTATTAAAAAGTTTTAAAGTAAATACATGGAAGTAATATTTGAATGAATATTAGTTTAAAATATTCAAATATCATTTAATATTTGTGAGAATGATGAGTTGAGTTAATGGCTCGAGTATTATCATGTAATATATTTATTATATTACAATAATGTGATAATAAAATTAATGGTTTTTATGAATCAGTATGGTAGTCATAATATACTATTTATTTAGTGAGAAATAAATATTCAGGTATCAAGTTTTTATTCAGTATATTTATTATTTCACTATATATATGAGAAGAGATGAAATAACCAATGATTATTCAGTGCCACTCTCTCCCTTCTTCTCTCCCCTACATTCTAGAGAGAGGGTTTATGGATCTTAAAGTTTAGATTGATCTCTCCCTGATACAGCACAAGAATGGTGGTACGATGATTGTTGGAGCATCAAAGTAATCCTCGGATCTTTACGCTAGCGCCTGGATTTTGACAATCAGTGCTCCCTTAGATTCTTGAAGTGTGTGTTGATGATCTAGTTAAATTCGACTTCAGATTCTTCTAGAATTGGTCACCAATGATGACCAAGCATAGAGCATGGATTCAGATCTATCTAGGTATTTTATGTTTTTAATTTTTTACTTAAAACTCTTCACTCGGGATCCTTGGCTTATATTAGATAACGTTTCCCCAATGATGATGATCTCAATTCAACCATCGGTGGAAAATTTTTAAAATACCATGTTTCATGACTTATTCTATGTGCCTGATACTTTCAATTGGTATCATATGGATGTGTGATGATTTTAAGTCAATAAAAAAAATTACATTAAATTTAATAGAGGGCATCATTACGGTCCCAATGCCACATACATATTTCCAATATGACCCCAGATGTCCAGGTTACGGTCATCCGAAGTTTTCAATACGGATTGAAATTGATATTTTACAGGTTATTTTTTAAGAATATATATATTTATAAATATTTAAATATATGTCCTTATACCCAAAGACAGCCTGTATAACCAATTTTGGTGAACCCAATTTTTACAACCAGTTTCTAGTGATTGGAATAATGTTCTCTGGCAAGGGGATTAATAAATTATTTTAATTAATTAACTTAAATAACTAATTTAATTTTTTAATAAGTCTATTTTATATACTAAAGATGTTATAAAAGGGGTGACTCTTGGGTGAGCAATAAATTAAGTGTTTTTAAAAAAAATATAAGGTTGTCTGTTTTTATTTCCACATGCCTACTTTAATATTTTTGAAAAAACTAAAATATGGATTTTCTTGGAATCATGTTGCACACCCCACCTCCCTCATCATGGAACCCCCTCACTGCCTATGGGTCCAGCTACACCGTCTCCCCATACCATCATAGTTGATCACCTTCAACCCTACAGCCTCCTCCCCTAAGTCAGTGCCTCCCCATTTTTATATATTTTATATATTTTATTCAAAATATTTATTAAAATAAATAGAGTGTTTTTTCAAATTTGAACTGGTGTGTCTCTCACCAGGAGTTGTGTCATTTCGTTTGAACCAATGTGTTCGTTGATCGAAATGGTGAGATCGAAGCGGTGTTTCCCTCACCAAGATTTGTCTTATTTCGGTCGAACCAATGCGTTCTTTGACCAAACCAATGCAATTATCACTATTTCTAATCTATAAATAAGTGATGATGAGATCACTTATGATTAATTAATTTCAATTATAGAAACTCTCCTAAGTTATCCCAACATCAGTGTAGTGGGGCAATCGGAAATTGGTGATCGATTTTTCCCAAACCTTAGTGAAATCCTCGGGGAAAACTTACACCGAAAACCCTACACCATCAACGTGGGGGGTGGATAAAACCCTTTTGGATAGTAAATTCAATTCACACATCAAGGTTATATTCATCTTCTATTTATACCAACCTATTTTTCTAACAATCAAAAGGGTTTGATAGAGGCAGAACCTAGAAGATGGGTTCTGAATCTCTCAAAGTCATGAACCAAGATATGGTGAAACTTGACCGTTTTGATGGAAATAATTTCTCTCGGTGGAAAGACAAGATGAAATTTCTTCTAACAGTGTTGAATATTTCTTACATTCTGAAACTGAATCTTACTCCCATACCTGATGATCCCATTTCAAATGCTGACGGCACACCCGTTGACATGACTCAAGTCATGCACATTTGTTAAATGAGGAAGAAACATGAAGATGATGAGTTCTTATGTCGAGGACACATTCTCAATACTTTATCAAATCATCTCTATGACTACTTACACCAAATGAAGACCACTCAAGAGATTTGGGATGCACTCGAATTCAAGTATAAGGCGGAAGAAGAAGGGACCAATAAATTTCTTATTTCAAAGTATCTAAATTACAAGATGGTTGATAAGAATCCTATATTGGAGAAAATTCATGAGCTTCAAGTAATAGAGAATAAACTTCTTTCCCTTAAGATTAATATACCAGAAATTTTTCAAGTGGGTGAAATTATTTCTAAATTTCCACCTATGTGGAAAGATTTTAGTGAATCACTTATTAAAAAATAGATGATATTTCCTTGGAGTAATTTCAAAATATTTTTCGTATTGAAGAAGAATCCATGTTGAGAGACGTCGGTATGGATTCAAAATTTGATACCAAGGTTAATATCGTTGAGGGAAATCCACAACGAAATTCTTACTTACATTTCATGAAGAAGAGTCAACAATTTAAGAAGAAAGGAAATACTTCCATGAAGAAAGATGATTGCTTCGTCTATGGAAAACGAGGGAATTTTGCAAGGGAATGTCTCTATCAAAAGAAAGTTGAGAAACCCACTGCAAATATGCTGATTGAATAAAATCTAGCCATAATGATATCCAATGTCCATATGACTTTGATGAATATGGGATGGTGGCTAGATTTTGGAGCAATAGTGCATGTGTACAAAGATCATTCAATGTTCAAAACATTTGATGATTGTACTATTGCAAAGGAAGTACATCATGCAAACAATGCATGCATCAGTGTTAGTGGAAAAAGAAGCATATAGATTGAATTTACTTTTAGGAAGAATTTAACCCTTCTCAATGTGTTATATGTTCCTGAAATTTGAAAAACTTAGTTTCTGTTGACCTTTTGTGTAAAAAGGGATTTCAGGTTTCATTAGAATCTGAAAAGGTTATCTTGTCGAAGGAAGCCATGTTTTTTTTGGGAAAGTGTTTTCAAATGATGGGATGTATCAACTATCTATTAATAATATGATTTAATCTTATAATTATTTGATTGAATCTTCTAATTTGTGGCATTATCGTTTAGAACATGTTAATTATAATTCATTAAATGTAATGAAGAAGTAAAACATGATTAATTTTGAAAATGGTTTTAATAAATTTGAAACATGTGTAGAATCTAAAATAGTTAAGAATCGTTTTCATAGTGTTGAAAGAAATTATGATATATTTGATTTAGTGCATTTTTATATTTGTGAATTATGTTGATTATTAACACATAGAGGGAAAAGATATTTTGTTAGTTTTTTTGATGACAGTAGTAGATATTTACATATATATCTTCTTAAAATAAAGGATGAAGCCTTTTAATGTGTTTAATAAGTATAAAGCAGAATTTGAAAACCAATTAGACAAAAGGATTAAATTATTACACTCAGATAGAGGTGTTTAATATTTTATGAACAAGTTTAAGGAGTTATGCGAAGAAAATGGTATAATTCACCAAAGAACTACTCCTTACACACCTCAATAAAATGGATTAGCTGAAACAAAAAATCGAACTTTAGTATAAATGGTTAATTTCATGATGAATAAATATAAGTTACCATTAAATTTATGGGGTAAATCTTTATTGGCTTTTTGTCATATTCGTAATAGGATTGTATCTAGAAAAACTAAGTTATCGCCTTATGAAATTTGGAGAAGAATAAGACCTAATCTTTCTTATTTCAAAGTGTGGTGGTGTTTAGCGTATTATATAGTTCCTAATCCTAAAATAACTAAAATTGTTCCTAGGGAAATTAAAGGTGTTTTGTTGGGTATACAAACAATAGAAAATCATATAGAATTATGGATTTAGGAGCTAATATAATTGTTGAATCGATGGATGTAGAGTTTTTTGAAAATAATTTTTATAAAGATGATGTGGAAGAAGTCATTACTCATATCCCTGTCTCATGTACTCCATAAAGTTCAAATAAAATAGTATAGAATTATGATGATTCTTGATATGAACCTAAACGGAGTACAAGAATTAGGAAGAAGAAACATCTACATCCAGATTTTATTTCTCCTAATTCCATAATTTTTCTTGTTGAAGTAGATCAGAATAATAATATTCTCAATAAGTATCCTATGGTATTGAATATAGAAGATGACCCAACTAATTATAAAGATTTCATGTCTTCTAGATATTTTGATTTTTGGAAGGAATTCATTAATGATGAAACGGATTCTATTATAGGGAATAATACTTGGGTTATTATAGATTTACCAAGAGGTTCAAAACATATTTGTAGTAAATGGGTATTCAGAAAGAAATATGATTCCAATGGTAACATTAAACATTTTAAATCTACATTGGTTTCCAATGGTTTTATACAAAAATAAGGGATTGATTATTTTGATACATATGCCCTTATAGCTCAAATTACTTCAATTAAGATATTATTTTCTTTATCTTCAATTAATCATTTGTATGATCATAAAATGGATGTCAAAACAACTTTTTTAAATGGAGAATTAAAGGAAGATATTTACATGGAACAACCATAAGGGTTTGTTTTACAAGGTAATGAAAACAAGGTATGTAAACTAGTTAAATATATTTATGGTCTTAAACAAGCTTGAAGAAATGTCATGAGAAATTTGATTCTATTATTTTATCTAATAGATTTTCTCATAATAATGAATATAAATGTGTCTATTCAAATTTTACTAAAGAATATGGAGTTATTTTGTGTTTATATGTGGATGATATGTTAATTTTTGTAACTAATATTATTGGTATAGTCGAGAAAAAGAATTACTTATCTTCTATGTTTAAAATGAATGATCTTGGAATAGTTGATACTATTCTAGGTATTAGAGTTAGAAGACATAGTGGGGGTTATTCTATAAGTCAGTCTCATTACATAGAAAAAATGTTAAATTTGATTATCTTGGTTTCAATGATGTCAGTTCTAGTAATCCTAGTGTGGATCATTGGATATGTACAACAAGAAATTTTGGATACTTAAAAATAACCAAAGATTTATGTTTATACTATAATGATTATTCAGATGTATTAGAAGGATACACCAATGAAAGTTTGATTACCAATATTGGTGATAACCAATCCACTTTTGGATGTTTGTTTACTCTTGGAGGTTGTGCTATTTCTTGGGCAAGAAAAAAACAAACATGTATTTCACATTCGACCATGGAGTCGTAGTATATTTCCTTAGCGGCATGTGGAAAGGAAGTTGAATGGATTAGGAATATATTATTGGATATTAGATTGTGGCCCAGTTGGATGCCTCCTATCTATATCAGTTGTGATAGTGAAGCAACATTATCAAGGTCATATAGTTTCATGTATAATGGAAAGTTTAGACATATAATTTTGAGACACGATTATGTGAGACAATTGTTACAATATGGTACCATAATAATTTTTTATATGATATTGTGTAAAAACCTTGTGGATCTGTTTTCAAAATCTCTTCCAAGAGAGGTTATTCATGAAAATAATAATGATATGGGGTTAAATCTCGTAGAATAAATCATTTCAGTAATGAATACCCAACACTTTCTCTAGTTATATCCTAATCAAAGTGTTTAATGGGTAAAAACATGTTACGAATATGATTATTGATATTGAAAATTATAACCCCAACTTTTTGTGTCACTATCGTCTTTCAGGATGAGAGTTTGAGTTTTAAACTCTCAACAAAATATTATGACTCAATGGGTTATGTGCTCTAATAATAGAATCACATTGTAATATTTTTCTTATGTCAACTTAGAAGTGGTGACGCTTCTTACAGGAGTTAATGGGTTTACTCCTTAGAGAGTTCATGAATAGGATATAAGCACATGGCCATAAAAGTTATACAAAATGAGATGTTGGATGAAAGTTATTTATATATATATGATATCTCTGGTTTATCTTATAGGTTAATAAGTTTAATGTTTCTACAAATTATAAATATGATAAACTTTGAGATATTGATACTAAGTAAAGGATTAAATTGAAAGATAACTTTATTTTGTATAATGGAACACTTTCCATCTGAAGAAAAAATATTTATGAATAAAATTAGGGGATTGTTATATATTTTATATATTTTATTCAAAATATTTATTAAAAAAAGTAGAGTATTTTTTTCAAATTTGAACTGGTGTGTCTCTCACCAAGAGTTGTGTTATTTCGGTTGAACCAATGTGTTCTTTGATCAAAATGGTGAGATCAAAGCGGTGTGTCCCTCACTAAGAGTTGTCTTGTTTCGGTCAAAAACATGTGTTCTTTGATCGAACCGGTGCAATTTTCACCATTTCTAATCTATAAATAAGCGATGATGAGATCGCTTATGATTAATTAATTTGAATTCTAGAAATTCTCCAGAGTTCTCCCAACATTAGTGTATCGGAACAATCAGAAATTGGTGTATGATTTTTCCAAAACCTTAATGAAATCCATGAGGGATACTTCCACTGAGAACCCTACACCATCAACATGGGGGTGGATCCAACCCTTTTGTACAGTGAATTCAATTCAAGCATCAAGGTTCTATTTGTCTTCTCTTTCTGCCCACCTATTTTTCTAACACCCTCTACTGCATGACCTTTAGGACCAACGCCGGCCAACCATTCCACCTGTATGGACTTCCCTCTAGATGAATTATACTATGATATCAATAATTTCCATTTCTTTGTCTATCTTGTGGTTTTACTCCCGCTGCTAAGGCGACCCGGAGAGATCATTGATCGATCATGCTGCCTCCACCGATGATACAACCTCCTTGATCTGGTGAATCCCTTCTTTCCTAGTGAAACTCTAAGGCCCCAACCACATTAACCAAAACTACATATATCTGAATCACATTCTCAAACCCCAAATTCAATTTCGGGTTCATTTTTTCTTCCCTGGTCTTCTTTTCCCTCACTGGTTCTCGTGTGCTTGAAATCCTTGTCAAACAACGTCCATAAAACCTACTATGGTTAAATGTTTCCTCAAGAAATCTTGTTGATATATGACTCATAGATGGCCCCTATATATTTTATAGCCTACTACAATATTTCCTTAAGCTATTTAATCCATATGAGGACCATTTTAGGTTGGTCACCCGTTCACTGGAGCCGCATGGTACCCGTTTAATCCCTATTATCTTTTTTTAGGATCTTTTAGTCCCAAAAATAGGCCTGGGCTGGTTAGAGCCACCCAAACGGGTGTGGACAAGACTTCCCAACCCAAAACACCCATACATGGTGTCTTCAAGCACTGTAATGGCCCCGCAAAAGTTCATCCCAACCACACAGGATCTTCTCGGAGTTTTGGGGTCTGGAATAATTTCAAAATAGTCAAAAATTAATTAATTTAATTAATTTAATTAATTTAATTTTGGTTCTAAATAAAATTAATTAAATATTAACTTTTTTTTAAATAACATGGATTAAATTAATTTAATTTTTGTCTTAAAATTAAACTAATTAATGATACTGAATGATGAAAAATGTTTAATAAAAAATAAGATTGAATTTTAATTCAATAAAAATGCCCTCAAGTATAATTGTAATGCAAGTTTAATTTCTTTTTTTTACATAATTTTAAATACACGAGTTTAATGTGTATTAGAGTGATCATGAAACATTGACCTTACAATACATGTGTGGTTCTTGTTTTTTTATTTATTTAATTTTTGTAATTGTGTTGTATAATAATTAGTTAAATAAATGGTGATGTGCCTATCGTCTAAGCATCATTAAATGTATAATGGATTGTGTGTCCATTTTTAGAGTTTTATTTTATACTCTTGAGTTACCCTTACCTATGAGAATATACTATTGTATAATGATGATATGATCATGTGACGCACTTCACATCGAACTATGGTGACACACCAAACAAGAGCATGATTAATTTGATGTACAGACACTGAAACTCGAGTTTCAAGTGACACGGCTCAAGGTATTACCTCTAGGGTCTAGGTTGATCCATTATTCACTCAATGGATCAATCTCTAGTATTGGATCATGATCACATCATCATTTTATTATTTTATGGATTATAATTTTTTTAATGTGTAGTTTAAGCATGATCATATAGAATAATAAACAGGTATGCATAGAAAAAATGAACATGTGACATGATTAACTTTTATATTTATTGCATATTAAGTTGTGATTATGATCACATAGTAAATTATTATGAAATAGAAAATGATTTATTTTGTTACATAAAAATATAAAACTCTCAAAGAAATATTATGTCATAAATTCCTTCCATCATTTGACTTCGAACATAATCGGGTGTTCGGGGTGATTATCATGCCAAAGAAGAGGGTGTCTTTTACTACCAGGGAGTTATTATGAGAGTGGTGGGTTGACTTGACTAAATTTGTAGTAAGAATATGAAAAATATAAATTGATATCATTTAGAGTAAAGAATTTATTAAATCAAGTTATGATTTTAGAAGACGGTACTTCACTTGATAGATCAAGAAACCGTGAGTTAATACGTTTGGCTAGTCAAATGTCTACCTTGAACCCTCCAAGTAGTGGTGTATCCAAATGTTATAGACTATGAGGAGAGGTTCAAGGATCCTTTCCAGTAGAATACTCAAAAGACAGAGTATTCTGATTCTAGAATAGAGGGTTCCTATAATTCAATAAAATAGTGGGTGACATGTAATGATTTCATTAATTAATCAAAATGTCTAAATCAGTAATCAAGATAAAAGGTACTAATCTGCTAATTTTTTTGTAAAAAATGGAAATTTATACCACAAGTAATAATACAATAAATAATGGACAAAGTAAATTTCCACATAATCAAGAGTTTCCAAGTGTAGTATAGCTGGTTTCCCACAATACTACGGTACTTGAAATTCAAGGTGATAGTGTCCCCAATACCTATTAAGCCACCATCAGAATAGGGGGTGTAAAATAGCTTATAGAAGACCCATGTATAGAGAATATTATTGTTATTTTATAAGGATATCATCAAAATATGATTCTATTTTTAGTCACTACATCGAGACATGGGTGATATAACATGTAGTCTCATCTCTGAGAACACATGAGGAGAAGGTGAAGTAAGATATGAATAAGGATATGATTACACTAGACATGTGAAAATTAAAAGATTGGTCACAATCTTTCAATGGATACGTTTTTCATATCATTTTCACCCATTTAATCCAGTATCATTTTAGGTTACAAAATAGACAATATTGAGTAAACTCTTTGTTACATTTTAGGTAAGGTTCACCAAGTAAATAATATTTTAAAAGACATATTAATCTATAATTATTATAGAGGAAAAATTTAGAAGAATGGAGAAAATTACAATGGAAAGTAATTCCAAAGTAACATTCTCAATGTCTTTCAACAAAAGAGTTATTAATAGGAGGTTATTTTCATCACATATCATAAAATAAAACAATTGACGTTTGAATGAAATAAACTGAATTATTGAAGAAATTAATCGCTTATTCTTCAGGTATATTCACCACATAAAAACAATGTTTCAATATTAATACTTGGTTATTACATAAAATATACTTTTCACATATGTGTATCAAAATACAGTAATGAAGTGAGAATAGAAACATTACTATAAGTCAGGTGTATTCTTCAAGTGGCGATGCAAGGGTGATTCCTAAGTCAGTAGTGAGAATTACATGAATTATATATTTCCAAGTGAGTAATTCATATTAAAATATAATTGATTATAACCAAAACATTTATCTCATGTGAAATTCAGACACAAGGAGAAATTATTCCATGTTCATGAATGAATTTTGTTTGTGTTATATCATACTCAATCAATATTTCAGTGATACATGAATCATATGAAATAATTGAAAAATATAAAAATTAAGACTTTTATACAAAGTTGTGACAAGATAATTCTTTTTCAAGTAATAATAAAAGTTCATGTTAATTATATACCCAGCTTGGTATTTATGCTCGATAAGGCTAACAATCTTTGGTATTATCGACATCTTTATTTTGGACAAATTAAACTTTATAAATAATGGTATGAGACAAAGCTCTAGAAATTAGTTCAACATGTGAGCTTAAACTATTACAAGGGTAATCTAGTGTTAAATATACTTCAAAAGGATCCTTTAAGTAATTAAGGAATATAAAAATGAAGTATGATATGTGTATGGTCAAAAGATATGACTTTCTTCAAGCTGGGATACTGAAGAATATATTGAACAAGCAATCACCAATCAATATAATGTAGCATATAGTAATTACTAAACACACATTACCTTATCTAAATCACTAAATTAATTTAAATTAGGAGGATTGATAATGAAGTCTTACATGTGAACATTTATCATCAGAAATGTATTGTGGAGTAATTCCAAAACTCATATTTTATACATCAGAGTTATGATGTAATTAGTATAAATGATGTAACATGCAGAAACGCCCATTATATTTCATGATGTGCTTTAAAAATAATGGAAATGTCGCATAACCACAAGACAACTATAATGAATATTGTATATAAAAATAGTTTTATTGTGATAGAAATATATTATGTCATATGGTCATGTGTTTGGATGTAAAGTGTTTGTTAGGACATAAAAAAACTTGCATCATGAACAAACACATTGTGCATCTATAGTAATTATCATAAAGGTTTATTAGGATATTACATAAATCCATAAGATAAAAAAGTGGTATCCAAGTAATGGACTAAATTTCTATAAAAGGGTGCACATCTATATTTGAGATAGTAGGAGAAAAAATGATTTGGTTTCAGTCAATTATAGAGAATCACATGTAGTTAGCATAGGAATGATTCCCATAAGAGGTGTTGATGAGGAATTTTCCAAAGACACATACAACATAAGAAGTTTAAAACCATGGTGATAGTTTTATTTTCACCTCAGCTATTATTCCATTATTCATGGAGTATAAAAATTCCTACAAGTAAGTAGTAGATGGAAATTCGATAAGATTGAAAAGATCAATTAAAATTCAATAATGGATTCCATGTATTAAAGTGTAAAGGAGCTTATAATTTTTAATATTATGATGGATATTCAAATGATATTAGATGTAGATGGTACAATCATAGTACCAATAAGGCTCTATTGGTTACATCAATTCGTTATTCAAAAATCCATAATAATTTTACTTGTCATAGCTAATTTCTATGATCATTATTGAGAATTGGAAATCATGACCACTAATCTTGAAACATTTTTATATGATAAAACCAAAAAGGGATGGTCACAACAAGAAATTCTTATAATGGTTGCAAGTTACTAAAATATAGTTTATGATTAAAGTAAGAAATGAGATCATAGAATATTAATTAGGTATGAATGTTATCTGTGTTTCTACATGAGGTTAGTGGGAGTACCATAGATTAACAAGTGAAATATGTTTGAAAACATATGGAAAACATATATTGGTTTTACATTTTGTTCCGACCATGATGAAAGTGATTCTCCGGTGATTGACTTTAAGTAACAACCTTTGTTTTAGGGAACATGATCTACTAAGGTAGATCTAATAGTTTTTTAAACCTATTCAATTGTATATTTAGAGACATGTTATCGAAAAATACAAGTTGGAACAATTAAATTTAGAATTGTTGCTAGTTCCATATAGAATATATCCCTCCAGGTAGACATGATTAGGACATGGGAGAAGATTAATATGGTGATTTAAAATCCATTCTCTTAAGAGATGGATCAATCATGTGTTCCATGATATGTAAAATAATTGATATTTTCATTATATAATTTATAGTAGGTAGATATCATTAATTTCATGTAGAATTATAAGGAAAGCAGTTAGAACTATCCATTTTTACTTGAGAAAGTATACAGGATATGTACCTAGTGAGTGGAGAAGAAAGGATACTTGTTTTCAAGGGAAAAACTAGTCTTCCTTGGATAAATGTGATTTAATATCATATTTAGGCTAAGGTTATGAGAGATACAAGATCATTTAATCTAGCGGTATCCATACCTATAAATACTAAGTACATTGCATCTTATGAGGTAGATAAGAAGCAGTTATTTAATGCAAAAAAAATATAGTTCTTGGAATTTCACATATTAAGTAAAATTTTATCATAATGTAAATTATGGTATTCTTACTATCAAATATTTCATGTTATGATAGTGGAAAAAAGGGATATACTCGAGGATACCATCCCATGAGAAGTTTTACTCAAGGAGGTGAGGTCACATATAGTAAAATTTTCTCATGGTGGAAATGTTGAAGACCCAAAAACTAAATCCATGACTTAGTATAAACATGATTTTTGATCATGTGAGAGCTAACAAGTTTGGTTAGGAAGTTGGATCTGGTGCAAGTGGGAGTGTTTCAATAGTGAGTTCCCTAGATCTAGTAATACAGTACTTTTAATTAACATACCATGTATACAGTTAGTTATACATGATGTATTCATACCATTGTAATGTATAATTTTATTTTTCCACTATTTAATGGTAATGTCCATATATTTAACATCGTATCAAAAGGTTATAGTAGATCCCAGGCTATAATAAAATCCTTGATATACGATGACATTAATCTTAAATATATGTCCTATGGTCTAGATACAACTTACTGACTATACATAGTAGATGTTTGACTATCAGGTTCTAGGGTCGCATAAGCATTGATATTTTTTCTCATAAAGTTTACACCTATATATTTCTTATAGTGAGATCGTGAGGACAGACCCACCAAAAAGAACACCACATTCTTTAAATTCCATTAGATGTTCCTATCTATGGACATGTGTATTGGTATCATGACTTGGGATCATTAACAATGTGTTTCATTTGATTATGTACTTTTATGCCAGGAAAAAACCATGATAATTAAATCATGGTGAGATATCTTGTGTTGGGTGTGTCATTGGTGGTATGGAATTGGTTAAATGGAAAAGAAATGATTTTTCTCTTCCATGTTATTTAATTGATATATATCATAACATCTTGATTTGGATGGCAATACCTTTTTAAAAACATGTCCATAGATGTTGAGGGTAAATCCATCCAGTTAGATAAATAAATAATAAGGTAAGAAAATTATTATGACACTGGTGTGTGTCTTACATTATGAGATATTAAAGACAAAGAGATTATATTACATAGTGTGTGTTGGTAGGTTGGTTTTCATTTCTATGACTATCCTTATATCTCCAGGGGCCATTATGGGTTGCTAGATTCCAATCTTGGTATGTGAATGGTATTCACTACTATCGAGATAAGGGCCTTAAGGGTCACACATAGTATCATATTCAAGAATCTTCTCTATTCAGTTGAATAGGTATATAGGACATGTGGGGCCCACCATATGGGGTCTGAGATTTGTACAAGGAGATATGATCACCAAATTAATAAATAAATTCATATTATTCAGGTTTAGAATAATTTTCATTTAATTTATTTATTAAATGTATTTATTATTTTTAATGTAAATACATGGAAATATTATTTTAATGAATATTAGTTTAAAATATTTGAGGTTAATTTAATATTTACAGGAACTAAGAATCGAGTTAATGTCTCAGGTATTTTCATGTAATATATTTATTATAATAAAATAATTTTATCATAACATAAATGGTTTTTAGGACTCAGTATAGTATTCAAAACATATTTTTTATTTAGTTATAAGTAAATATTCGGGTATCAGGTTTTTATTGAGGATTTTTATTATTTCACTATATATAGAAGAAGAGAGGAATTCAACAATGAATATTCACTACCTATCTCTTTATCTTCACTCTCTCTCATTCTAGATAAAGAGGCTCTAGATCCATTAGTTCAGATTGATCTCTCCCTCATACATTGTGAGAATGGTGATACGATGATCATTGGACCATGGAAAGTGTTGTTGGATCTCCATGCTAGAACCCAAAGTTTTGACGATAGGCACTCTATTTGATTCATAATGTGTGTGTGGATGATTTAGAGGAATTAGAATTCATATTACTTAAGCAGTTATTATCAATGATGAGAAGACATCGAGCATGACTTTAGATATTTCTAGGTATTTTATTATTTTAATTTTGTGCTTAAAACTATTTATGATGGATCCACAGATTATAACAGGTAGTGTTTCACAAATTATGATGATATCATGTCGATGGTTGGTGTAGAAATTTTAAATTCCTATGTTTTGGGACTTCCAATGTGCACCATGTACCTTCAACAGATTCTATAAAACAACCGAATATCTAAAGAATTATGAAGAATAAGAATGATCAGTTCACGCTCTGTAATCCTCAGACAACTTCAGGAGTGAATGAAATTAGGTAGATCCAAACACTTTAAATGACTCTCTATTTATAGGAAATTATCTAATGGTCATATTTCCATGTTTATTTCTATGGAATCAGATAGTTGTTGCTTGACATCTCATATATAAATGAATTTATAATGTCATATTTATTAACTTAATTATAGTTTTTATGATATTCCTTAGGATAAAAATAGGTGTTTGTATTCTGATTATAAAATATGGATAGTGAGATTTACTTCCTTAAGAAAATTCATTATGATAATCCTTATGAGATTCAATATCATATATCAGTACCAATATCAGTCTGATATTCATGAATTTTATCAATATGATATACAAGGAAAAATTTAAACTCTAGGTCTAATAAAAGGTATGTTTGATAATCAGATTCCTACTCAATCTCATGGTTGAACTGAATAATGTAAGTTTATATTAATTAATACTTTAGAACTTTTCCTTTGTATGGTAAATGGTAATGTTTTATAAAAAAATACTAAAATACTTGGAACATAAAAAGTTAGTAAACATGCTTTAAGAAACTGTTTAGGATTTTCAAAACTAATAGAATAGAAAAGTAATAAGTAGAAATTCTAGATAAAAAATCTCCCCCATTTGGAAAGAAAAAACCCAAAAACTTTAATGAAAAATAACTTGAAAAAAATAAAGCCCTTTTTTCTTTTAATATCTTTGTATTAATAGTTATTCATTAAAACTTAACATTCCTCAAGTTTGTAACTCTTCTGAATATGATTTTTAATAAAATTTTCAGTATTATAATACGTATTAAATTATGAAATCCTCTCCCCTTAGAAATTCTTCCCCCATAAGTATTGTATTCTCCCCTTTAGAAAAAAAATTCTCCCATTTGAAAAATAATCACCCCTTTGTATAATTATCCAATAAAAGCTTTCTCCCCTTTTTTATAATATTCTCACCCTTTTTTATTTTCCAAAATAATGGGAAAGAGTTCAATGTTTCATAAAATGTTATAAAATATAACATACGAAAAAAGTAATGGAATTAACTAATCATCCATGAATAAAATGAAAGAATATGTAACCAAAAATAATTGGGAAACATTCATGAAAATCATATTTGGTTGAAGAGTAATTCATTTATCAATAGAAAAAAAATTACAAAAGTTAATGAAAAAAGATCAATATTTATTCATCAAGGTCTTTACAAGATCCTTTATTTTTTAAAACTCTCGATGATCTTTATCCACATTCAAAATCCTTTATTCTTGAATATTATTTAGAGATTTAAAACTTTTAACTTCCTTGAAAAGTTATTTTTCACTCAATATGATTACATCATCATCACAGAACCTCATACTTCTCGTTTCTAACTTCAAATATTGGATCTTTTATTTAAATGCATTCGCATATTTAGTTTATGGTTACACCTCTAAACAATTCAACAAAATTAACCTAATATACCACATCTAATGAAAAATTGTTGAAACAATCATCCAATTATAACATAGGTCTCTTTGTTTCATAAAAATGATCATCATGAATTCTGATGTCATAATCAACCTGGTTTGACCACTTAACCATCTGATTGCACGTTCTTTTGTGGGTCAGGTAATTTTCTTGAAAAGTATTTAACTCTACTTCAATCCAAAATTTTAATTATTATAATACTTTTATTGACTTTTATTTCTTATTTATACTATTCTAAAAAATCTAACACCTTGCCTCAATATTTGAAATATATAAAATTGTTCCTTTTGAACTTCCCAAAACATAGAAAATATAATTGAAAAGTTTTTGTTCTATTGTTCCTATAGAATTAGATTGGTCGGGGTCATGATAGGGAGGTTTAGTTCTACTGGATCTAGCTTCTTCTTCTTTCCCTTTCTTCTCAAATTTCTTTAAAACTTTATTTTTATCTGAGATTTCTGTAATCTTCACATCTTTATCAATGTCATCTTTTTCAGAAACATTTGTCTTAGACTGCTAATATTCTACTTCTTCCTTTGAAAATTATTGTGATTATTTTTCTAATGATGAAGACTCTACCTGAGTACTTCCATATACTTTATACTTATCATTTTGGGAGGATAAAATTGATGAATATCAGGTTGATTCTGATGAATCCTTATCAGAGTTTGTTTCTTCACTATCATATCTAACTTTTCATTATTTTTCATCTTCTTCATATTCTTATTCTTATATTCAACATATTCTTCTGTTACATTATATTCTTCTTATTCATTTTCTTCTCCTTCTCCTTATTTATCTTTTCCATCAACTTCCTTACGATCTTCCTCTTTGAACTCTTTTACGAATTACCTTGTAGTTTATAGATCTCCCTTCCTAGTTAACTCTGATTACGATAGTATTTCAAGAAAGACTTGGGCTGATTCATCAATAAGAAATTTTTTTCATTCACTTTTCTATTCTTGAAGGGATCTCATCAGGCATTATAAATTTTTTTTGAAAAACTAAACTAGCTTCCGATATGATCTGATCAGTGTGGGAATTTGGCATCACTGGATTCTCTTAACCCCTTTGAACTCCTTTTACCAAATTTTCAAATAGCATATATTATTCAAACATCTTATTATGTTTCTTTTTATTTGATTCTTATTCAATTTTTTCAAAATCCAAAACCATTAATACCTTGGCTTCTACAAGGTCAATTCTAAATTCTAGGTCCCAAGGCTTCTTCATAGCCTTATGTTTCATCATTTCTTAAAAAGCATCATCAAGAATCTTATTTTATTTATTTATCCTGATAGGAGAAGAAGAATCCACCTTTATTTTATTTTTCTTATCTACCTTATATTTCCTTGATGATTGTGCCTCCAATGCAGCTCCATCAAATTTCTCAACAAATTTTTTTGACATGGTATAAAAAACCAATATCACCCTCTCCATCATACCATCACCGATAATGGAAATTTTTCTCAGACTTTATATGTTTTAATTTCCATATTGGATATCTCAATACATTTGACAACCATATTACTTATGAAATCCGAGAACATTATTATCTTATACTTTATAGAATGAGTTTTGATATTCTCTATTATGAAGAAGATAAACTTCACCAACTCGATATTTCTCATATTAACCAGATAATAAAATATGAAAACATAAAATACTTTCAAAGTATCCCTATATACCTTCCTCAGAATCAAAAACCCTTGAATCCATAGATCTACTATTCTATTTTCTAGAGACATGTGTGAAACCTCTCTTACTTTATCATTATGATAAAACAAAGAATCTTTGGATTTGTTCTTATAAAAAATACTAAGTCTGTTTGGAAACATTTTAATGGAAAACATGCTTCTCCTTCTGAGGGAACTACGACCACATCAGAAATATTATTATAGGAAAAATTATATATTTTTCAAGAAATTTTAAAGGAAAATTTGTCTTTACCATCCTCCTTAATAAACATAACATATTTGTAAAATTCCAAAACAAATTCTAGATAGTAAAGTTCAAAATATTTATTAGTATTTTTTACACATAGAGATTCCCAACCTTGGAACGAAAAAATCTTTTTTAGAGTAGAATTGTATTTTTTATACCATGATCTCTCTACCAAAATTTCCTTGAACATGTAATACTTTTCCAAATCTTCCCTAGCTTCCATATGATGTAGAAACTGAAACTATAGATTGTTCATAAAGGGAAACTTTAGTATAGATAATTTTGAAGTGTTTAGAAACTTGGGAGAAAAAACAATGAAGTATTGATGTGGTACATGTAGTGAACCACCCTTATATAGGGATTGGGGGTTTTGGTTCAACTTCCATAAGATAAAATACAGTTGATATTGAATCCATTCTAATCTGATAGTTGAGATTGATGTAAATAATTTTTTAAAAGAAATTTTAAACTCTCAAATATTTTATTACTTTTGTCAGAGTGAGTATTATTTCAATTATAAATGTTTTAAAAAAATGAAAAAAAAAATGTTTTTCATAAAAAAATGGTAACAATATCCTTAATTATAAACTAAAGTAATGGAAGAGTGAAAATGTAAAAGAATGGAAGAGTACATTTCAGAGTGAAAAGTTTCATTGGTAAGATAACATGTTATTCTTGGTTTTTGTAAAAAATGATTATGATAGTTTTATAATAAAGTTAAATTATGATATTTACATTTTATATATAATTATAATAGTTTCTATAGAAAATTGAATATGATTTTTTTAGAAATAAAACTTGTGTCTGAAAATTATATAACACTTTCAGAGTCTAAAAAAAATATGGGAATTTTGAATCTGAAAATTTTATAAAAAACATGATTTCAGAAATCTCTTTATGATAATATTTTTAGAAAAACTAAAATGTTCAAGAAAACATAAAATTTTTGAAAAACATAAAACATTTGTACTCCTCCTATGAAAATGAGTATATTAATGTAAGAACATGGGTAAACAAGAAGTTGTTATGCATTATTACTTTACGTTGATTATTCCCAACTTCTATTTGATATATTCAAAATCTATTGGAACTAAGTGGTTTGGTGAAAATATATGCAAGTTGTTATTGAGTTCTGATGAATTGTAAAATCAAATCTCATTTAAGTGTGTGATCCTGAAGGAAATGGTGTCGTATATCTATGTTCTTAGAACGTGAGTGATATTCAAGGATTTTACTTAAATCAATGGAACATGTATTAACACAAATTATTTTGAGTTTTAGTAAAACTCATTCCATAGTTAGTGAGTGTTTGTTTCATCCATAAAAATTGATCACAACAACTTTCATCTACCATATATTCGAATTTAGTAGTGTAAAGTTCTACTGAGTGTTGTTTCTTACATGACCGTGAAAAAAAAATCTTCTAAGAAATTAAAAGTTCTAAATGTAATTTTCCCATCCATTATACATCCACAAAAGTTTCCATCCAAACAAATTTTTAATTCTAAAACATTTTTATAAGAATAGAAAAGGTATAAATCTATAGTTCCCTTATGGTAATGAAAATTTAATTTTAATTCTTTATGATGGGATTCTTTCATATTTTTTTAATATCTCACACATAATCACTCTAAAAACATTAAATCTGGATGACTAGTTGTTAAGTAAAGTAAAATTATTATCATACCTATAAAAGTATTTGAATCAACTATTTTCTCTGCCTCATTAAAATCTAAAATATTAGAGGTACCAATAGGAGTACTAATACTTTTATTATTATCGTATTAAAATTCCTTAACATATTCATCATGCTTTGTATTTTTAAAATTATGGTTTGTTAAATATAAACTTCCTCCAAAACATATCTGTTAAGAAAATAACACTTCAAATCTATTCAAAAAAATTTGAAATTAAATAATGCTACAAAGGCTAAAAGTATTCGGATGGCTTCAACTCTTTTTACCGACGAATAAGTTTCTTCATAATCAATTCCCTCTTGTGGATTATATCTATTAAAAAAAGTCTAGCTTTTTTTCTAAAAATTATTCCATACTCATCATATTTATTCTGAAAAAACCATTTTACTCCTATTATAGAAGTTTATATAGGTCATTCAACTAAATTCAAAACATTGTTCCTCTAAACTCATTGAGTTAATATTGAGTTTATTTAATCCAATCCTCATTACCTAAATCCTCATTAGGATTCTTATGTTCAAATTGAGATGAGAAATCTAGATGTTCAATTTCATTTTTAAGGAACTTATAGTCCTAATTGGTTGATCAACATCACCAATGATACATTCACTATGATGATTTCTAAGAATCAACTAACTTATTGGATATTAAAAGTGTGTTCTTTAACAATAGGTAGAAAATAATCCCTTGGAATAACTTCAGAAAATAATTCTTGAGTTATTTTCTTATGAGAATAACTTTCTAACCGAGGTTGAAAATTAATTTATGAAATGACATCTATGGTTGTCGGTTGAGGTTGTTTGAAAAAAAGGATCAGTTTTATCAAATATATCATAAACTATTTCCTAAATGATACAAGAATTTTTATTAAAAAATATATAAGACTTATAAGTAGTAGAATAAACTAAAAATATTCCTTCATCGGATTTGTGTGAAAATTTATGCACGTTATCTTTATTATTCGTAATGAATACTTTGAAAACAAAAACTTTGACATAAGAAACTTTTGGTTTTCTTCCTTTCCAAAACTCATAAGAAGTTTTATTAATAAACGTTCAAATTAAAACGTGATTTACAGTATAGTAGGAAATACTAACTTCTTCATCCCAAAATTGTTTAGAAACATAATATTAACTCCCCAAGGTTCTAGTTATTTCTTGAATAATTATATTTCTCATTTCAACTACACCATTTTACTAAGGGTTTCTAGGTGCTAAAAAGTTATGTTCAATGCCTTCCTTACTACAAGAAGTTTCAAAATCATAATTTTCAAATTCTCCACCATGATAGAAAAGAATAGTTAAAAATAAGATATTTTCTCATTTTTAAATCTATCTAAAAAAGTTTTAAATTTACTAAAGGATTTTGACTTATTTGTAAGAAAATAGACCTAATTATATCTAGTGTAATCATTAACTAAGACATTTACATTATATTCACTTCCAATACTTCAAGTTTGTATAGAACAAAATAAGTCCATTTTCTCCAACTATAAATCATCTAATGTTGAGACTTCACTAATTTATTTAAAACTTAACTTATGTTTCTTACCATATTGAAAAGGGACATAGACATTATATGTATCAAACCTATGTTTTGTTAGATACTTAACAAGTACCTTATTATTCATTTTAGATAAGATTTTAAGGTTACAGTTTCCTAAACTTTTATTCCATAACCAATATTGATCTTCCATTTCACTATGGCATGGTAAGTCTTGGCTCTTAAGGTCTTCTAAGTTATGTGTGAAAACTTTTTCATGCTGATTTATAGAAAGAAAAAATTCATCCTTGTAAATATGTACTAAACATATATCATTTCTAAATCCCATAAGGTAACCTTCATCACATAACTGAGTTGTGTTTATAAGGTTATTCTTATGATCTAAAATAAATAAAACATTTGAAATAAGATCTTTTCTAAAAATAAAAATGTCACCTATTTTGATAATCATTCTTTAGCATTATCTCTGAAAGTTACTCTTCCAACTTTAAACTTTATTATCTTCTTGAAGAAGTATTTATTTCCAATAATGTGCATAAAACAACCACTATCCATGTAATATATATTTTTATTTTATGTACTATATTTGTTATCCTGAAAAAAAAAATAGTTTTTCAAAACCCAAACCTTCTTAGGTCTGGTGATATCAAGAAAAAATTAGGCAACCACATTTTTTTAAAAAAATTATGATTTATGAAAACAATGATATTGAAATTTTTTTAAGGAACAATTTTTCTTCGAGTTCCAACCACTTTGGAACTTAGTGAAAAATGGCACTATTAGGAACAAAGTAATTGTTCCTAAAAATAGGGTTTTCTATGTAAAACCCATTCCAAAACTATTACCACGAGGTCTAATTTTATTATACATTTTATCAAAACTATATTTTCTAGTGTTAAAGTTTGATAAAATTTTCCTCAAACTAGATATTTTCGAATATTGTCTTACAAATATATTTTTATCCTTATCAGTATTGGTTTTAGAACCATGTTATCCTCATAAAACATTTTTCTAAAAAAAACTGTTTCAAAATATTTTGAAATATTTTTTTTCATAATTATTCTTAAAAATATATTTAAAAAGATATAATATCACATTTTTCAAAATAGTTATTCTTGAATCTTCCTTAGAAAGTTTAACTTTATAATTTTCATGTTTTTTAAAAAAACTAAAATTTTCATTTTCTAAAAGTTTTGAAAATAGGGAAACCTCATCATAACTAGGTATAGAATTATATTGTAATGAGGAATATTACTCATTATATGATATAGAATTTTTCTCATCAGAATAATTTTTCATTTAAATACATGTTAGTAAGAGATTCTATTGTATATACCTTATCCATGAGACAATGATTTACAATGGGTACATTTGAAAAAAGACTTATGTTCCTCTATCTGGAAAATTCATTATCTGAAGAAGTATCAAAATAATACCCTCCACTAGAACACCAAATGTCAGTGGAATTCAATAATTTCTTAAAATTATATTGTTAATACTTCTTTTAATTTACTTCTGAATTCTTTTCTTTCATATCATTTCTCTTCATCTTTGGAAAATCAGGTCAGATATGTCCAAATTTCTTACATTCATATCAAGTGGCTTTGAAATCATTATTATCAAATTTATCCTTATGAATTTTCATATATTGGTATTTAAAATTTTTATTCTTGGATATATTGTTCATCATTTGGGAAAGATTAGTTAATTCATTATCTAAATTTTATGATGTACTGGAATATGACTGAATAACGACATTCTTTTTATTCAAATATTTAATAACTTTCTCAGCTGACTAAATATTAGTAGGTAAGGTAAATGTTGTAGAAAAAGAAACACCACCTTTCTCAGTATCTCTTTTTAATCTTCCCTCATACTGCATAAGGGTTTCAATCAAATCATCAAGAGTAAGATTTATTAATTTCTTCATATCATCAATAATATTTCTTTTTTATTCCCACTAATTGGGAATAATATAAATTATCTTTTTCACAATAATTTCATTGACAATTCATTTTCCTAGTAGGTATTTTAATCGATTTATAATTTTCATGAATCTTTGATACATCATTACAACTAAATATCTAGGTATAAAATAAAAATCATGATAATCAACTCTAAACATAGCTCTTCTAGTTTCCATAACATTTTATGTACCAAAATGAGTAACATAAAATTTACTCTAGATACTATTAGAATCTTCACAAGAAAACATCTAACTATAGATATTCCTTATCATAAAACTTAAAAAAGTATTTTTGAATTTCTAAATCAATTAATAGCACCAATATTCATATCTACCATCTTTTTAAAAACAGATAATTTTTTTTATAAAAATACATGTTAATGTAACAATGTTTATAAATAGGATTTATAGGTCAAAACATAAAAAAAATCAAAAAGTAAAGAAAGTAAAAACTCAGAAAGTATATAAGCAATACAAACCTTCTACAATACTAATTTTGGGATAATAATAATTATCTTATATGGATATATATACAATATGGGTGAATTTTAGTTTAAAAACATAGTTTAAAATATTTAAACTAAACAAAATGAAAAGCCTCTTAAAGTAAACTTTTCAGACTCATACTTAGTATTATTATTAGAGTAAAAAAATTAGAACCATAAATAGTCTAATTATATGTGATTAAAAGATCATAATCATAATATATCCAATTAAGTAAAATTGTTTTTTCATCATAATCAGAGTAACACTAATAAAACAAATTGTATTGAAAGTTATGTATGATTACTAATATTTCTATATCTTACACAGTGCAATAAAAACTTGTAAAATCAAGAAACACAACAGTTATGTAAAAGTAAGAAGTACATAAAAGATATTATTTAAAGATTTACTTGTTTCAACCTTAAGAGTATAGTAGTCAATAATTGTGACTAAAGGTATCATCAGTTTTATACCTCCATTAAAGGTTTTTCTTTCCTTATCATGAAATCCCTTGTTATGATGATTAGAATTCAACTAACTCACTATCCAAAAAATCCCTTGATAAGATGATAAACTCTGTCTTCCTAGCCCTGGAGGCCCTCAATATGGTGGATCGGATTCACAGTCATCCTATCCACAGAATCCATTGATCGTAACAATGATCATACATGATTTAAAAAAGAAAGTATACATAAGAAAACAACCCTAACAAGGATTTTTTAGAACTAACTGTTCTCTAAATAATTACAAAGTCTAAGTATGAGTAGATCATGCTCCGTAATCTTCAGATGACATGATCTGCCAATGAAATCATCCAACACCAAACTCTTTAAATGACTCGTTATTTATAGTCAATTATCTAATGGTCATATTTCCATGTTTTTTTCAATGGACTTTAACATATAGCTCTTGAAAATTAATCTATAATGGAATGTCTGTTGTAACATTGATCAACACTATTATAGTTTTAAAGATATTCCTTATGATAGAAATAGTTCTTCATATTGTGATTATAAACATAGGTCAGTTTGATAGACTTCCTTAACAATTTTCAATATGATAATAGTTATAAGAGTCAGTATAATATATAGGTACCAAAATAATTCTGATAGTGATGACATTTTTCAACAAGATATAGAAGACAAAAGTCTAAATCCTTCTTTAATAAAAGGTAATCCTGATAATCAGATTCATGCTCAATATAATGGTCGTATTGAATAATATAAGTTTATATTTGTTAATACTTTATAACTTTTCCTATATATGTTAAAAGGTAATGTTTTATAAAAAACATACTAAAACACTTGGTGTATAAAATGTTTGTAAACATGTTTTAAGAAAGTTTTTGTGATTTCAAAAAGTAAAAGAATAGAAAAGTAAGAAGTAGAACTTCTGACTCAAAACTTTTATATCCCATTGAAATGCCTATTATCTAACATGTAATAATTTCTTCATGTTATTATTTTTTTATTCCATTATTGGGATTTATATCACACCCCTTTCTTATGTATGTCCCCAGTTTATCCCATGTGGTTTTTGAGGACCAATGATTTTTAAGCGAATGTTGAGGAATTTTTCAATAATTTCATTGTATTCCATATTCAAGATTTTATGCTATGTACCTAATTCCCAAATACACTAGACTTATCGATATTCTAAGTTTTATTATGTGTAATATTATGTAAAAAATCATGAATTGATGTGTGATAAAGACCAGGGTTATGATAGTTGGTATTAGAGGGTAGTTTAGTTATTCTTTGGGATTATTATTAGAAAACTATAGTGAAAGTCTTAGGGATAAGACTAAAAAAAATAATACATACCTAAATTTTGGTATAGTATAATGTAATAGGTTTTGATTAAAATACATCCATGTTTGGTTACTATAATTGGGTGTTATTTTGGCATAGATGTTCCTAATGGTAACACCCAAAAACACTGTATTGGGCTAGAATCGATAGGGAACTCATACAAAAACTATGGTTCTTTTGTATACCTAGTTTGTAACTCCAAGGGGATATTATTTGTTAATTTCACAAGCTCATTATGAACT
Organism: Viscum album; assembly: GCA_963277665.1. Taxonomy (NCBI): domain Eukaryota; kingdom Viridiplantae; phylum Streptophyta; class Magnoliopsida; order Santalales; family Viscaceae; genus Viscum; species Viscum album. The sequence goes on from OY728158.1 coordinate 467,702,164, forward strand.
ATTATTAGGGGAAACTTTCTCTTAGGATTCTATGTTAGAAAATAGATCATGGATAACATAGATTAAAGCCTAGTGATTATTATATTAAGGAAATACATGTAATTTATAATTTACCACATTAAGGTTTTGGATTAATTTTTATGTATTTAATAGTTTAAAAGTAATCATCTCTAATTTTCCCTTAAATCTAGAAAATTACTGAAAATAAGAGTAACTGGTTAAACAAACAGTGTGAAGGTCAATGTGATGACAGTCCAAATGAGGTTCCCAACCCGATAGGAGGAGGAATCATGAAATTTTTTAAGATACTCCATTAGTTGACTCAGGTTATGTATATAAAAATGAATCAATATGAGCACTCAAATCCCCATAATAAAGAAAAATCATCAATTGATACCTATATATGAAAAACGCCTCTGATTTTCAATGGATCTTCTGATCCCTTACTCGTGGTGTAATGGATTAACTCCATTGGGAAGATCTTATCTATCCTTTAGTGTTTCAAGTAGGATATGGTCATAATGGTTATTTATTATATGGATGTAAAAGATGATAAGTGGTGGAAATAGATCGCGATTACGAATCCTAAGGAAGATATTAAGGGGATGGGGTAGAAGGAATTCTAGAAAATGTTTTTTGAAAAATATTTTCCTCACACTCTCTGACTTAATATGGAATAGTATTTCCTTTACCACAAGAAAAAATATGATGAATATATTGAATAATATAAGGAAATATTCACAATATAATCAAAATACATCTTTGTAATTTTCATTACCCCAAAAATAAAATTCTAAAACTTCTTTGGTGGAATAAAACTGAATCTACGAATAGCCTTGGTGATCCAAGACTTTGATTGCTATGAGGAAATTGTATGATGTTTCCTAAAAGTTGAAATGGAGGTCAGTGAATCTCAATTGTATCATGTTGATAAGAAGTGTAAGGTGGATTTTAATTCAATCAATGTTATAGAGAAATCTAATGGTGGTAATAAATTTCAACAACCCACTTTTCAAATGTTTAGAAAGAAATACCCCAGAAATTGCCTAAAGGGGATGAGTAAATGCTTTAGGTATGGGAAGGAAGGGAACCTAGACATTTATTACCGATGGGAGAAACCCAAAAATGTAATGGAAGAGGGTATTCTCCATTCAACCCTCCATATATTGTTCATTTATTCAAATTTAAAGAACAAGTGAACTTTTCAAACCAATGCACTAAGTTAAGGGTGGTTAGAGACAATCAATGTCAAATACATCCATGGTAGTGAGGGAAAGCTTATTCCATGATAGTGGTGATAGATATTCCAGTTATTCTTTCAATAATAGAAAATGTAATTTTTGATTCAGGTTCTATGCATTCCATCATATCATGAAGGTTTATTGAAACTATTCAAACACCACCACAAATCATGAAAGTACATCTATCGATGAAAATGAAAAATGGGTTAATTATTGTATCCTAAGTATATGACTCCTTCCCTATTAATTTTTTTTGGCTAAAAATTCTAGAGAACATTTTGATACTATCTATAGTGTAATTTGAAGAAATTATTGGTATTTATTGACATTCCTTATATAAATCCAATACAAATTTTCATGAGAATGAAATCACTCTCTTTATCATGAATAGTCCTTTGAATTTGTACAAGTGCAAGGAGGTGGATGAATCTTTTTTATCACCAACATCTAAATAATGGATATTATTACCCTAAAAGAAAGTGTATATAGATTTAATTAATGATTCTAAGGGATGGATCTTCCTTTAAGACATTCCCATTCTTAGGGAATTTGATAATGTGTTCCTCGAAGAATTATCTGGTCTTCCTCATAGTCGGGATGTTGAATTTTTAATCAATATTATACATGTGAATTTTATAATATCTAAGACTCCATATATATTGGTTCTTTTATAAATTGAGTATCTAGAGAAACAACGATAAGATAATCTAGATAAAGGGCTTATACGCCCATGTGCTTCACCATGGGGTGTACCAGTCCGCTTCATCAAGAAGAAGGATAGGTCATTGCACCATTGAATTGATTATTGTGAGCTCAAAAATATCATGATAAATATTGTGTATCCTTTACCATGGATTGATGACTATCTAGATCAGCTATGTGGGTGCCAATACTTATCTATTATGGATCTTCATTTGGGTTATTATCAAGTAGGGATAAAGAAGGAAGATATCCCCAAAACTACTTTTTGTACAATGTAAGGGACCTAGAAGTTAAAATTAACTCAATTTGGACTTACTAATTCTCTAGAAATATTCATGTACTTGATAAATAGATTATATAGATATTACCTCAACAAATTTTATTTAGTCATTATAGACGACATTCTAATGTACTTAAAAATAAAGGAGGGTCATGAGGAGCATTTGAGCACTATTATAAGGAATTTATGAAAGGAGAATCTTTATGAAAAGTATATAAAATGTGATTTTTAGTTGAATGAAGTCACATTCTTGGGGAATATTATCAAAAGTAATGGTATATATGTATACCCTTCAATGATAAAGGAAATAAAGGAAGGTCAAGTCCAAAATATATGAAAGATATTTATAGTTTCCTTAGACTTGATGGGTATTATCATCAATTTGTGAGAAATTATTCATGTTTTTTAAACTCTCTAACTAAGATAACTCAAAAGGGAGTCAGTTTTTTCAGGAATAATGAATGTAAAAAGAGATTTATGAATACAAGAAGAGGCTTATCTTTTCACTTTTACGTATTCTTACCACAAGTGAAGGACTTTGTGTGGTATAGAGAAATGCTTTAAAGAAGGGATCGGGTTGTGTACTAATGAATAATGAAAAGGTGATAGCCTATTAATCAAGGAAATTGAATGTTCAAGAACTGAACTACCCAACACTTGATCTAGAGTTATCCCCAGTAAAACTACTACAAAATAGGCCTTTAAGAGCGCTAGAAATGGCCCTTATCACCACTAGAAAAGCAATGAATACCTAAGAAAGATTAAAATCCTTGGTCTTTTATCAATGCTAAAAAATCACTAATAAAGGGGTCCTTTATCGGTGATAAAAAATAAATCTTAAATGTGTCCTTTATCATTACTTTTAAAAGTGATGATAAAGGACCCATTTATCAGCGCTTTAATTTAGTACCACCAAAGGACATATTTATCAGCACTTATAAAATAACTACTAAAGTGTACCTTTATCAGTTCTTTTAATAGAGCTAAAAATGTTCCCTTTATCAGTACTTTTAAAATCTCTAAAAAATGTGTCCTTTATCAATGCTTTTTGAAGTGATGAAAAATCTATCCTTTATTAGCACTTTTAACAGCATTGAAAAAGGTTCATACTACAGTGTGATGTAATAGTACACTACAGCACCAATGAAATGTGCTATAATATCACACTACAGCACCATAAACACACCAGATATCAAAAAAAACAAGTCCCAATATAGAATTTAAATGGAATAAAATTTACAACACAAATACAAGAAAACAGTAATATATTATAGACATTTCAAATATTGGTTTATACGATTACATAAATATAAATTATTACATACATTAAAAAACATTAAAATTCCTTATTCTTTTAATCCTAACCCCAACTCATTCTATTTCCAAAAAAACCAACCCTACTGAGAAAAATAATTCACCTATATAAGAATACAATTCTTATGTTAGTAATAATATAAATAAGTAAATTAACAAAAAGTCTCAATTTTACAAAAAATGATGTCAATTTTAAATAAAAATACACACATTGAGTTATACCAGCCACACCATGTGTTTGATTGAGGTTATATTTATTTCAACACATCTTAAATGACTTGTGGATCATTTTCCTAAAGTATCAAAACAATCTGAATTTGTTTTCTTGATTTTGAGTACCTCAGATTTCTTTTTTTACTAAAATGTCATTTTAAACTAGAAACTCACACTTTTGACTCATTACGATCACATAATGTATTGTATTTACATGAAACTAATTTCTATACATCACTAATGACTTATGAATCGTTTTCCAAAATTATAAAAAAAATATGATCATGTTTGATCAGTTTTTAGTGAGTGACACTTTTAAAACTAAAATGTCAATTTTAAACAAATAACAGATGCCTTGAGTCATACCGAGCACATCATGTATCATATTGGGGTGCATATGGTTCTATACATCACATATGACATATGAATAATTATAATAAATTATCAAAAAAATCTTAATGAGTTTACTCATTTTTGAGTAGGTCAATTGTCTTTTTTACTGAAATTGATGTCAATTTTAAATAAAAATATACACTTTAATTCATACCGGTCACACCATGGGTTCTATTGAGGTGAGTATGATTCTTGAAAATCTCAAATTACTTATGGATCATTTTCCTAAATTATCAAAACAATATGAATGTGTTTTCTCAGTTTTGAGCACATTAGTTGTCTTTTTTACTAAAATGTCATTTTAAAATAGAAACATGTACTTTGACTCATTATGATCACATCATGTATCTGTTTGAAATTAGAAAAATTAATACATGTCAAAAATTACATATGAATCATTTTCCTAAATTATCAAGATATACCAAGGTCATTTGATCTATTTTCATCTAGTGACACATTTTGAACTAAAATATTGATTTTAAACTAATAATTGAGACTTTGAGTCATATCAGGAACATCATGTATCAGAATGAGCTATTTTAAATACCTATACATCAAAATTGAATTATAGATCATTTCCATAAATTATAAAAACAATCGGAATGTGTTTTCATGGTTTTTAGGAGGTTATTTTTTCATTTTAAAAAAATTGATGACAATTTTAAATAGAAAGATGAACTTGGAGTCATAATGGTCACACCATGTCTTAGATTAAGGTGAAACAAATTCCTAAACATAAAAAATTACATATGGATAATTTCATAAATTTTCAAAACAATAAGAATGTTTTTTATTAGTTTTTAGTAAATCACTTTTCTTTTCTACTAAAATGTCATTTTAAAAGTAAAACACACACTTTAACTCTTTCCAACCACATCGTGTATCAGTTTGGTGTGAGACTGGTTCATACATGTCACAAATGACTTATGAATCAATTTTTTAAATTATCAAGAAAATTTGAGCACATTTTCTTGGTTTTTAGTCAGTGACATTTTTTAAACTAAAATTTCAATTTTAAACTTATAACAGATACATTGAATCATATTAGGTGTAGACACAGCAGAAGCATGGAAGTTGGGAGGGCCTAAATTTTCTTTTTATATAATAGATGAATAATTTGGGATCAATATGATGATGAACACCAGTATCCACAGATTAAAATCAAATATTTATACAAAGATAAGAAAATCATGAGATCTGAGAAAGAGGATCATTCACATGATGTTTAAAATTAATTTATTAATTTCTGAAGAAATTAAATACCTTGGTCTTTGGTACTTTCTTATTTGATGATCATTGATCATTCGAAATGACCCTTCTATATTTTCTTCATTGTGCATGTGAGTATCCAAATTAGAATCCCTAGTGGTGATCCACACATGCTCTAATGGTCTTCAAATAACGTCACTCATTCTACAGGCTGCTAGCACGGCAAAGTTAATGTCTTGCATCGATCGTTCTTGATCATTTGTTATTATTTCTTAAAGAAATTATCTCATTATTGAGAGGTAGAGATGAGAGGATTCTAGAGAGAAATTTGTTGGCTCAACAATTCAAAATTCTTCAGGTTCTGGCACAATAGACATACCTACCTATTAATCAACATGTGGTTTCAGTTACAATATTTAATTGTGAAATAGTAATTAAATGCAATTATAACTATTAGAGAAAAATCATTCCACATAATAACAATAAAATCACAATTATTTTTGGTGCACCAATATTTGAAAAATGGAACCATAAATAAAATCTCATTCCACATAATGATAACAACATTATTATTATTTCTTGCGCCAATTGGATAAACATTATATACCGACTTGTAAATAATTAATTTATCAACAGACATGGTCTTAGACTATTCAAACTCCTATTCGATTTGTTAAACACCCAAATAAAATATTGTATTCGCTTAAATAAATATTTTTATATAAAAACTAGTAAATAAATATTTATTAAATGTTAAATAAAATAAATAAATATATTTTATTCATAATCCAGTGAATAACTCTTTATTTAATTTATACAATAATTTTAACTTGAATAAAATTATTCCTCATAATTGAGATTAATATTAATTCAATTAATTAAATTCAAATATAATTTAATCGAGACCACCAGAAACACTTAGTGTGTGACCCTCTAGGATTCTTTCTCATTGGGATTAGGCAGGGTTTCCTAAATTCCAAGATTATTGTCTTGCAATGGGTCAAGGAACCCTAGAGAAAGAACATAAAGTTTCAACAAAAAAAATCCACATAAAAATTATCATTTTTTAACATAATCCCTTTGTGAAAATATCTTATCAAGAAGGATTCATGATAATTTCATCAACCTATATGCTTGATAAGTCATTATTTGACTACCTGAAATAAACTTTTTGTTACACTGTGGCCATGGAATTTTGGGTGACGGTTCTATTCCAATAATATGGTATTGATATCAACTTCAATAAATATAAGGGACAAATCCTTACTCAACTTATCCATTAATAACAAGACATTCATGACGAACTTAATGTACTCTACTTCCTACCAAAAAATGGCGTGACGGTTTTCATTAGTAAATCAAAGTTCATGATTCGTGATATGTATTAATTATAATATTAAATTCTAAGGACCATTACGCATGCTCATAGATAGGAATATCTGATGACCCCAAAACATGTGTAATTCCTACTGGAGGGTTTGTTCTCATAATCTCCCATCTTAGATATTACCAAGTGATAACTTCATGAGAAGTAGTCTCATCTACTTATGAGTAATCATACCTAATGGTCTGTATACTATGTGTCCCATCATAGAATATCATCCAACCACATAACTATATTTGAGAATATTTTCATATCACTTCAAGTTTATCTTCATATTGAGGAACTTTTATGAACTTATTATTGAAAAAAGTATTATAGGACATTATTACATTATAGTCATGTAGAACAATGAACAATATGTAATAATATGTGTAATATTTAAATACATCAAATATTCATATAATAAAAGTAAAAAATAGATGGTTCTATGAAACCAACTCCAACAAACTCACACTTGGACTATATCCATCTTCCTACAACTTTTAGTCTGATAGACTTCACATGATGATCATGTTTCGGTTGAGTCAAGGCTTTAGTCAAGGGGTTAGACACATTATCTTCCATGGAAATACTTCTAACTGAAACTTCACCTGTCTGAGAAAAATCCCTCAAGACATGATACTTATGTAGTATGTGTTTCATATGTTGATGTAACCTTGGGTCTTTTTCCAGAGCCACCACTGCAGTATTATCAAAATAGAGTGTGATGGGATATTTACTACTAGAAACCACATCCAGCTCTAAGATGAAGCTTTACATCCAAACTTCTTCTTTAGATGCCTCAAAATCTATTATATACTCAGACTCTATTGTATAATCTGTGACCACACCTTTCTTTGATCCCTTCTAGCTCACATCACATCCATTCAAAGTGAAAATGTATCTTGTTTGTAACTTCATGTCATCTTGATCAGTCTGGAAACTAGCATCTACATATCATTTGATGACTTGTTCCTAATCACCTCTATAAACCATGAATGTATCCTTAGTATTCCCAAAATACTTAAGGATGGACTTGACGGCCATCCAATGGAGGTCACATAGATCAGATTGATATCTTTTTACTGCACTCAATGCGTAGGCGTCATCAAGCCTAGTATATAGCATATCATACATGACTGACCCAATCACTGATGCATATAGAATCCTTTCCATTCTATTTCATTCCACATGCATTTGAGGACACATTTTCTTACAAAGATGAATTCCATGTGACACTGTAAGAAATCCCCTCTTGGATTATTCCATACTGAATCTCTTCAGTATCTTGTTAATGTATGTACTTTTACATAGGCCCTACAATCTATTGGATCTATCACGATGGTTCTTGCTCTCAAGAATATATGATACCCCACCCATGTCCTTCATGTAGAATTATTTATTCAACCATTCCTTAATAGAATGTAAGATTTTTATTTCATTTCAAATAAGTAATATTTCAACAACATATACTATTATAAAAATTATTGCACTCCCACTAAACCATTTGTAAAAAAAAGTCTCAAATTCATTATTTATAAAACCAAATTCCATTATGGATTCATCAAAATGAATGTTCCATGACCTGGATGCTTGATTTAATCCATAAATGGATTTTTGAAACTTTTATATCTTATTGGAATCATTTGGAGTCACAAACCCTTCATTTTGTGTCATGTAGACATCTTTTCTGAAGGTTCCTGTTAAAGAAGAATGCCTTGAAATCCATTTTACAAATCTCATAGTCATGGAAAGCAATAATGGCCAGTATAATTTTGATGGATTTCGTCATTGCAACTGGTGAAAATATTTATTCATAGTCAATGCCTTGACATTGTTTAAACCCTTTTACAACTAGTTATGCCTTATAGGTATTAACTTGTCCTTCCATGTCTAGTTTATTCTTGAATATACATTTTCAACCAATAGGATTTACATATACTTGAGGATATACAAAAATATATAGTTTGTTTTGGTACATGGAATCCATTTGAAAATTCATTGATTATTGCCACTAGGCAATGTATGTACCACTTACTGCTTTCTTTTAGGTTAGAGGATCATTATTATCAACTAATAATGAGTCACGATTCTCGGTAACTATAAATCCATACAGTTCTGGTTCTATAACATCTCTTGTACTCCTACACAGTACTTGTGTCTCTAGAATATATCTTTCTTCCATAGGTCTTTGTGGAATATTCTCTTGTACACACTCTTGTGTACCTTGAGCCTCAACTTCATCAAATTTTATCTCAATCCTACTATCACTTTTGAAGATGTGCTCCATCTTAAGTAATATGTAATTTCTTTCCACAATAAACTTTTTTTCTGACGAGTAATATTGGTAATATCCCCTTGTTTCCTTGGGGTATCCTATAAAGGAAGACTTTGTGCCTTAGGGTGTGAGTTTGTTTCCTGAAGATCCCTTAAAAAATTCTTCACTTCCCCACAAATGTAAATACAATAACAAGAATTTTCTTCCACTCCAAATCTCATATAGATTACCATTAATCAATTTAGTTGGTACGTGGTTTAGTATGTGGTTCGTTGTTTGTAACTCATATCCCCAAAAGGATAATGGAATAATTTCATGACTCATCATTAATCTCACCATGTCCAACACGGTGTGGTTCCTCCTTTCACTTACACCATTCCACTGGGGAATGAAAGGAGGAGTGAGTTGGGATAAGATCCAAAACTCCCGTAAGTAATCAATGATATCTTGATTAAAATATTTTTCACCTCAGTCTGAGTGAAGTTTCTTAATCTTCTTACCAAGATGGTTCTCAAATTCATTCTTGTATTCCTTGAAATTATCAAAAGAATCTGACTTAAACCACATTAAGTATATATATATATACATATCTACTAAAATAATTAGTAAAAGTTATTATGTATGAGTACCCACCATGTTCTTTAACTAGAAATGTTCCACACACATTGGTATGAACCAATTCAAGAAGCTCCTTGGCCCCTTCCCCTTTCCCACTAAATAGGACTTTGGTCATTTTTCCTTGTAAACATGTGCGACATAAACCAAGTGGTTTTAGTTCAAAAGAATCTAAATATCCATCTTGATGTAACTTTGTCAAGTGTTTCTCATTTACATGGACTAGCTGGTGATCCCAATTTGGGTGTGGAATGATTCATGTGAAGTAGCTTCATTGTCGATTTCCATAACTTGGTTTGTGTAATCCAACACGTAAAGATCATTATATAAATGTGCCTTACCACAACAAATTATACCTTTATAAAAGAATCAACATTCATTTCCAAACATGAAAATAAATCCATATGTATCAGTATGGATATAGAAATAATTTTTTGATTACAAAAGGCACATAATAATAACCTTTTAATACCAAGATCATCCTAGTCGGCGACGTGAGGTGGTAATCCTCAACAGCTACAATAGTAAGTCTAGCTCCATTGGTTTATTTTATATCTACCTCCCCTTTATCAATTTTCTTAAATATACTTGGTTACTATATTTGGATACATATGTGAGCACCATAGGTTGTATATAATACCCAATTTCTAGAAAATGATAAATTTCACTCGATAACAAATGCACCTGAAGCTTCCCCTTGCTTATTTAGCTAGGTGTAGTTTTTATTTTAGTGGCCCCTCTTGCCACATAAGAAACAAACAGCTTCTTGTACCCTTCTTTCCCCCTTGATCTTCCTTTTATTGGAAGGGTGTGAAGAACCTTTGGGCTTAAATCTCGTCTCCTTCCCTTTTTTCTTATTCACTATAAATAAATAAGGCTTTTCACGCTTCATATATTTTTCTACTTGGAAGAGGAGGATAAGAAGATCTCGTAGATACTTCTCAATGTTTTTCATATTGAAATTCACAGCAAAACTGGAGAATCTATAAGGGAGTGATACAATAATAAGATCATTACCCATTTCTTTAGGGAGTTTAAACCCTAGAACCTCCAAGCACTCAATATAGCCAATGATATTGACTATGTGAGGCCGAGATGGGGAACCCTCTCCATGCTTACACTAAAAGAGTTCCTTGGAGATATAAACCCATTATTTTCTTGATCTCTCCTATTAAAGACCACAAAGGTTCTCAAGAATGTTACAGGCATCCATGTTTTTGTGAGACTTCATGAGTTCACTAGAAATTAATGATAACATCATAAATTGAACATAGACCGCGTCAATCTTATGTTTCTCGTATACCAAGAACTCTTCATCACTCACCTCTTGGGAAGGAGGATCGGGTAATGAGGACTCTAGCATGTAAGATTTCCATTCATGGTGTAGAATGACCCGAAGGTGTCTAAACCATTTGAGGAATTTACTGCTAGTGAGGATGTTTTCTTTACCTAGTATCGATCGTAGGGAAAGTGTGGTTGACGAGAATTTCATTTTTATTATACAATTAGAAGATAATATAATTAGTACATTCTTGATTACATTTTATGAGAAATAATAAATTAATTTTATTATGTCTCTCACTATTTTATCAATTCCGAATGGCCCTCACCATTGAACTCGAAATGTCTAATTTCTAGGACATTCTAGGGGAAAGGATCCATATTCCCCTTCGCATAACCCCATAAAGGGTTGTTCAAGCTATTTTAAGGTATTTAGGTAGGTAGGTATTTTCTAACCATGTTTTAGGAGCTCCTTGATCCATTGATTGGACTCACTAATCTTGAAATCCTCAATTGGATTTCCTCAACACATGCCTCCAAATTTACACCAAATCTAGTAAGGGAAACTCCTCTTGATGTAAAATAGTTAAGTCAACCCTAAACATTCAAAAGTTCTTATTATATAAAAGTAATTTTTCCAACACGGATTAGTCTAACACTTATTTTTATTGAGTCTTTCCCTTAATTTTTGTAACAGAAGTCTTAGTCTGACTTAATATTTTATTGGGGTATTTTTATCTCTTATGCATAAATTGACTTATTATCTTTATCATGTGCTTGTTAATGTTAAGTATAACTTACTTAAGTGATTAACCATGTAATGATAATATTTATTCATAAGCCTAGTTTATTTTAGTTCTATCTCGAATTCTTGTTAATTCATTAATTATGTAGTCACGACGATACATCCATACTGAAAAATCATGAAAATGATTGAAATAAAATAAAGGACATGATCATGAGATATTCTATTGGTTAGTTTATCTAGAAGTTAACAAACTAACCACTAACCTAGGGGAGAAACACCTTGATCCATTTATGGTTTGTGTCTACAGTTTTTTACCAGTCCACCTTTGTATCTCCTTGGATTGGTTTCTCCTTGGTTCCTTATTTGAACTGCCTCCACAATCTTGGGAGATCCATCCATCTTTTTAACTCACATGTAGGTGATGGGTAAAATGGTGGTTTACATAAAAGAAACCATGGGCATGAAATCCCTATATATTAATGAGGAGAGATGGCATGCAGGCCAACAATTTAATTTAAAATAAAATAAAAGGAAACCAATCACAGACAAAGGTCTGTTATAGCTCATGATCATACACATACATTCAACGAATTATGCATTTAATAAAACTAGAATTAAGTTCTTTTATCATTCTTATTAAGATAAATTGTGCTCGAATCGATTAATTATTATCCTTAATTAATCTATCCTTTTATCTTAATCCTTTTCTAAATTTCCCAGAGATTTTCATCAATGACCTTGGAGGTAACATGGTGAACACCCATTTGAATCTAAATTATAAGTAATTTTGAAAATTACATAAACAATAAAGCTTTCATTATTTTTAATTTGTTAAAGTACACATCATGTTGTTCCAACTACATAGAGTGAACTTCCTTCACCGTATTATCCAAAGTACATGCCTAGGGAATCATAGTATGAGGTGTACTTTGGAAATCTCAGAGTACATGGAATGTCCAGTGGGCCACACACCGTGTTGTCTTTGAGTTACATGGTTACCAGCCAGTTTAGCCATGTATGGGATACACGGTTTTTCCCTTGACCTTAAGGGACTACACATTTTGTCCAGTGGTCCACATGGAATGTAATCTGGCTGACTGTGCACCAGTTTGTACTGGTCAACACGTGGTGTAAGAATTAATTACATTGCGTGTCATTAATGCACATGACTTGAGTAATTACTGAATTACTCCCAATGCACTGAACACTACTTCATAGTGTATCATCTAGATTACATGGTGTGTATGAAAGATTACATGGTGTGTAACTCCGAATACACGGTGTGTACTATTTTGTTTCCTGGACAGAATCATCGACAACTGCTGATGATATCCTTAATTTAATTTTAATCAAAAAGTTATTTATTTCTATTAGATCTATGAGAAATGAAAAGAGTAAGAAAAGATCTCAAAATTCAGATTACAAGAATGATTAAACATGAATTTAAAAAATAAATTATTAAAGAGTAAATAATCAAAAAATTATTTAAATAATTATAAATGATGATGAGCCTGCTCTGATACCACTTGTAGGATCTAGACACAGCAGAAGCGTAGAGGTTGGGAGGACCCAACTTCACTTTTTTCATAATTGATGACCAATCTAGGATAAATATGAATATGAATGCTAGTATCCATGGATTAAAATCAAATATTTTGACAAAGAGAAGAAAATCATCGGATCCGATAAAGAGGATCTTTTATATCATGTTTATAATTAATTTATTAATTTCTGAAGAAATTAAATACCTGGGTATTAGGTACTTTCTTCATTGATGATCGTTGATCATCCAAAATGACCCTTCTGGATTTTCTTCATTGTTCTCATGAGGATCCAAAGTAGAATTACTTTATTGGTGATTCACACGTGCTTAAATGGTCTTCGAACAATGCCACTCGTTCTTCAGGTGCTAGCGTGGTGAAGAAAATGTCTTGTGTTGATCGTTCTTGATCGCTTGTTCTTCTGTCTTGAAAAACATATCTCATTATTGAGAGGGAGAGATGAGAGGAGTTGAGAGAGAACATTTTTGTCTCAACAATTCTCAATTCACCAAGGTTTAGCACAGTAGACGTACCTTCCTATTAATCAACATGGGGTTTTAGTTAAAATATTTAATTGTGAAATAGTAATTAAATACAATTATAACTATTAGATAAAACTCATGATGCATAATAATAATAACAACACCATTATTTTTGGTGTTCCAAAATGCACAAAACAGAACCATAAATGAAATCTTGTGCCACATAATGATAACAGTATTATTTTTATTTTTTGCACCAACTGGATAAACATTATTTACCAACTTGTAAATAATCCATTTATCAATGGACACGATCTTGGTCCATTCGAACTCCGCTTCCATTTATTGAACACCTGAATAAAATATTTTATTCTCTTTAATAAATATTTTTATTTAAAAACTAGTAAATAAATATTTATTAAATTTTAAATAAAATAAATAAATATATTTTATTCACAATCCGATGAATAAATATTTATTTAATTTATGCGATCATTTTAACTTGAATAAAATTATTCCTCAGTCTTAAGAATAATATATATTCTATTAATTAAATACAAATAAAATTTAATTAAGACAACCAAAAACACTTAGTGTGTTACCTTTTATGATTCTTTCTCGTTATCATTAGGTGAGCTTTCTTAAAGTCCAATATTACAATCTAGAAATGGGTTAAGGCACCCAAGAGAAAGAACTTAAATTCACAATGATGATATCCACATATGAACGCTCATTGTGTTATATAATCTCTTTGTCACAATATCTCATAAAGCAGGTTTCATTATAGTTTCATCAACCTATATTCTTGATATATCATTCTTTGACTTCCTGAAATAATCTTGTCATTACACCATGGCCATGGAATTTAGGGATACATTTCTATTTAAATCAAAGGGATGAGATATCAACTTCTATAAATGGAAGGGACAAATCTTTCCTCAACTTATCCATTAATGACATGTCATTCATGACGCACCCAATGTACCCTACTTCCTGCCAACCTATGGTGTGACGGTTTTCATCTGTAAATCAATGTGTGTGAGTCGTGACACATATTAATGATAATATTATAGTCTAAGGACCATTCACTACTACAAATACTGCCTTTATCAGCGCTAAAAATGGCTTTTATCAGTGCTAGAAAAAGCTCTGATAAAGACGGCGTAGATAAAGGGGGGGTCCCCTTTATCAGCGCTCCGAAAAACGCTGATAAAGACCACTTTTATCAGCACTAAAAAAAAGAGCTGATAAAAGGGGTCCTTTATCAGCGCTAAAAAAAGGGCTGATAAAAGTAACCCTTTATCAGTACTTTCGTTTTAGTGCTGATAAAGGACCCTTTTATCAGCGCTTTTAAAAAAGCGCTTATAAAAGTTAAAAAAATTAAATAAAATTTAAAAAGTTAAAAAAAATTAAAAAAAATTAAAAAATACTGCCAATCGGGGGGGCTTTTATAGATCTTGAACCCCCCCCCCTTTTACAGCGCTTTTCGGCCCCTATAAAACACCCCACGCACCCCACGCACCCCCCTCCACCCTTTAACAGTGCTTGCTTCTATATTCCCCATGCGCGCGCACCCCTGCCTCCACCAGGATTTGAACTCGAGACCTCCCCCCTGCGCGCCTAAGCCCTTACCACTACTCTATTTTGATTTGCTTTCCAATTCATGATATCTCTATATATATTTATATATTTAGTTATATTTATTTGTATAGTAATATATATTTATATTAATATATATATATAGTTATATTATAATATATATATATATAGTTATATTATAATATATATAGTAATATTAATATATATATATATAGTGGTATTAATATATATCTATATGTATATATATATATATTTAGTTATATTTATTCGTATAGTAATATATATTTATATTAATATATATATATATATATAGTTATATTAACATATATATAGTTATATTAACATATATATAGTTATATTAACATATATATAGTTATATGAATATATATTTATATAGTTATATTAGTATATATATAGTGATATTAATATATATATTTATGGTGATATTAATATATATATTTATAGTAATACTAATATATATATATGTAGTTATATTAATATATATATAGTTATTAGATTAATATATATATAGTTAGATTTATATATAGGTATATAAATATTCATTATATTTTAAATAAAATGGATGTTAATTATTATTTAGATAAAGCTAATATATTTTATATGTAAATATATTTTATTATTTATATTTATAATTAAATTTTTAGGTGTGAATATTTAAAAAATATGAATATATTGTTATATATTTGATTATAAATAGCAGTGCATTATAAAAAATGATGAAATTTTAAAGACATAATATCAATATGAATGTAATGCCTTGGAATAAATTCATACCCCACCAAAAAATTCCAATAATACCCCCTTAAACGAGGGTGAAAATCCACAAAATCTTAAAAAATTGGGGTACCCCGACTAAAAACTCGGTTTTGGAGGCCTTCTGGGCCTCTTTTGGCCTCTAAAAGCCCTTGACCGGGGTACCTCCGGGTCACAGCAACGTAGAGCTTGTCGCAGGCTTCGATTTGATATGTGGTAGAGCTCAAACGGACACCCGGATCAAAAGTTATGGCCGTTTGAAGTTTGAGTTGCGTTTTCAACATATTTTGGATCTTTTTTTAATTTTTTAAATTTTTTTAGTCTTCAAATTGTTATTAAATGACTATTACTCCATAATGATTAGCAAATTATTAATTAAAAATATTTTTTTAATTTTTTAAGAAGCCATTTTCACTAAATATCTTATATTTTATGTATAATAAGTGTAAATGTACATTTATAGTTATCTAAAATATATTTAAAAATTATATATTATATTTATATATCAATATAACTATATTTATATATTAATATATTAATATATTTTTTAAAAAAAAATTGAAGCCGACCCTTTATCAGCGATTTTTTTAGCGCTGATAAAGGCACCCTTTATCAGCGCTTTTTTGAGCACTGATAAAGGCACCTCCCTTTATTAGCGCTTTTTCGTTAGCGCTGATAAAGGGGGGGCACTACAAAAAACTGTTTTTGTGGTAGTGATTACACATGCTAGAAGAGAGAAATATTTGATGACACTAAAACAAGCATAATTTCTAATAGTGGGTATGTTCTCATAATCTCCCATCTTGGAGATTACCAAGTGTGAACTTCATGAGAAGTAGTCTCATACACTTATGAGTACTGGAACCTGGAGGTCTATATAATATGTGTCCCATAATATTCTATCATAAACCATAAAACTATATTTAAGAATATTATCATAGCACTTCAAGGATCTCATCAGAGCAGGGAACTTCTATGACCTTATTAATGTGAAAAATACTCAAGTAAATTATTACATTATTGTCTTAAAAAATAATGAAAAATATGTAATAAGATGTTTTATATTTAAATACATTAAATATTTATGTTATCAAAGTACAAATAGCTTGTTCTAGGACACCAACTCCATCACTAGGCATATCGAGTATCGGATTAAGGTGCACATTATAAAAGACCTATAGATCATTTTCCTGAAGTATTTATATAATCTAAATACATTTTCTCAGTTTTTATTCGGTTAGTAGTACTTTTTACTAAAATTGATGTCAATTCTAAATAAAAAGATGCGCTTTGAGTCATACTGGTCACACTGTGCATCAGATTGAGGTGCGGCTGATTTCTACATGTCTCAAATGACTTGTGGATAATTGTACCAAAGTATCAAAATAATATAAATAAATGTTTTTGTTCAGTTTTGAGTCATTCAGTTGTCCTTTTTACTAAAAATGATGTTAGTTTTAAATAAAGACACACATAGAGTCATTATGGTCACACCGTGCATCAGATTGAGTTGTGGATAATTCGTACATGTTCCAAATGAATTATGTATTTTTTCCCTAAATTATCAAAATAATATAAATTTGTTTTATAATTTTTGAGTATGTCACTTTTCTTTTTTACTAAAATGTCACTTTAAACTTGAAACATGCACTTTGAATCATGCAGATTATATCATGTATCGGTGTGACGTGAGACCGATTCCTATACATCATAAATGATTTATGAATCAATTCACTAAATTATCAAGAAAATATGAGTGTGTTTTCTTGATTTTTAGTGAGTGGAACATTTTAAAGTAAAATGTTGATTTTAAACTAATAATGGACACATTGAGTCATACTGGTCACATCATGTATCGGATTAACGTGTAGCTGACTCCTACACAGCACAAATTATTTATGGACCTATTTCTTAAAGTATCAAAATAATATATATTTTTTTATCAGTTTTGAGTATTTCAGTTGTTTATTTTACTAAAATTAATGTCAATTTTAAATAAAAATAAGTAGTTTTTGTCATTCAGGTCACACCGTGTTTCATATTGAGGTGTGGCTATTTCTTACACATCCCAAAGTCTCAATACAATACTAAATTTCAATTTAACAATGATATCCATTGACTTTCTTTATCTAATTATTCACACTGCATGAATATCTTCGAACAAACTACATCAACTTGAAAGAAAGAATCCACATGTATAAGAAAACAATTATTGTATTATAAAAACTAAAAAGCAATAAATTAAATATAAATATTAAATAATAAACTAATTATATGGATAATTATTTTACTATAGAAAATCAAGATTACCTCTATGATTGAACAGTAGAGGGAACTTTAAGGAAAGTGATAAATGTCAACACTACATGGGTGAAAGGTTTTGAGGGAGAAGAATTTTGGGGAAGGTTTGGTACAAAAAGGCAAGAAAGATGGACATAACAACCCAACTCGAACAAAATAATCCACCTATATAAGAAAAAAAATTATGTGAGTAATTATAAAAATAAATAAATTAAACCTAAATATTAAACAATACATTAATTCTATGGAAAATGATTTTACTATACAAATATTAATATTACCTCTGTGATTGAGTAAAAACAGCATCATTTATCTTCCTGCAAAGGAATGATAGATAGACATAAATCATCTAAAATAAAAGAACTTTTCAAGGAATAATGAAAATTAAATCAACATTCAATTATATAATTCTTTGGTAAAATAGAGAATTTATATCATAACATTACCTTTATATCTTTCCAAATGGTTTCCTTCATTATAGTTTGTTCTTCTAAGGGATTGGTAACATCGTCATGTGTAGAATACATTATCTTCACGAGTAGTCAAAATTTTAATTTTGATTATGTTAATGTAGTAGAGAACATATAATTTTATGGGAAAAACATAGTATATTAAAAAACACTTTTACCTTCTCATTTACCTCTCTTTCTTTTTAAAAGGTTTCATGGATTTGGTTTCTCTATAGAGAATCCAAATCCACTATTTGTGGTTCCATCTAACATAAAATATATTTTCTACATTGGGAGCAATATGAAGTGATTTTGATATCCTAATTAAAGGTTCATCCTTGATTGAATTTTTTTCTAACCTAAAATTATTTTTAGTCACCAGTAGGATAATTGACCAATTCTTGTTTCTTGGATTAGAGACATAAAATATTTTCACTACCTATGATTCCATTATGCACAAATCGTCTTTTTCCCCTTACACACTGAAATTCTCCTACACGAAGCCAATTTAAACAACTTTAACTACACTAATATTGTAAAACCATTTGCATTGAAAAATAATCACTTGAAATTTTGTATAATCCAACTCATATATCTGTTCGATAATTCTAAAATATGACATATTTTCCTAACTTGGATTTCTATCCTTATAACCATATATGATAATCACTTTAGCCATAGGAATAACACCACTATTTTTCATCATAATGCATTCATCTTGTTCTTTTTTATATAATGTATAACCATTTATTAAAAAACTAGTGTAAGATATAACAATTTCATTCGGTCCCAAGGATATCCATTGAAGTCGTTTGGCAATTGAATTCAGATTTTTAGATTAATCCTTACAAATTTAGTCTTAGAGCCATCCTATAAACTATTGATTATTTTTATTTGATATCCATCCTTAATCCCTTGATGGATTAAAATATCTAATAATTTATTTGTGGACTTAAATGTATGGATAAAAAAATTCAGTATTATGTAAAATATAAATGTGCACTTTCTCTTGCTCTGTCAAGGTAATTGTAACAAAATTTCTTCCAAAATCCCTTCACCCACATAGTTTTCATTGTGATGATTCTTTTAGAGACTAATTTTTTCAACATCTAATAGATAATCGGTATGGAATTCAATATCATTTTCAACAATATATCATTATGCAATACAACCTTCTGGGTGACTTTGATTCTTGACATACCCTTTTAAAATCTTCATATATCATTCAATGGGGTACATCCATCTGTAATGGAAAGAACCATATAGATAAACCTATATAACCAAGTGAACCATTAGGTGGAGCATAATATCAAATAATTATGGTGTGAAGAACATCTCTAATTCACATGATATGACTGCAACCTCCTTATTCTTGATGGAAAACATCACCAGGTCTATAACTTTACTAAATATATATTTGAAAAAGAAGTATATTATAGTTAATGTATATCATAAATTTTGAGGAATAATTCAATTGAAAGTAATATACATTTAATCTTGCATCAAAACATGATAGTCGTGTGATTTTAGTCCATGTCACTTCATATTATTCATTGACATGACATTCTTGATATTTGGTGAATACCCCTATAGAACTTTTACACTATTAAGGAAAATGAAAATTTATTATTTTCCCTATCTAAATATATTGTAAGCTGTTGGAGGAATAAAATTTAACCTTTTACCCTTCACTAGTTCCAACTCTTACCTTATCCCCATTTCAATAAAGTCCAACCTAGCCTTGATGTCATCTTTTATTTTACCAATAAAATTTAATAGAATTCCCATAACATTATAAAATACAGTTTTTTCTTTATTAATGATATCAATAAAATGTATGACATACAAAAAATTCTAATACGATAATTCAAAGAAAATTCATCACTTCTTATAATATAATTTTGTAAGGTATTTCAAAAATGTTTTACCAAAAATAGTGTCAATAAATTTTACTTTATTATACAGTTGATCTCCGGTTATTAGAGATGGTGTTGTACATTTTTTATATATTCCCATTGAAATTTTTTGTTCTAGGATCAATATTTATTTCATCAAGGTAAAACTTTATATTTTCCTAAAAACACATTCTTCAAATAATGTTTCAACCGAATAAAGTATGGGCATTTTTCACAAATGGGACACCCAAACATTCCTTTAATTCTATAGCTTGATAAATGTACATAAGTGGTAAATTAATTTATTATTCCATATAATAGGGCCCTAAATGTGAATTATCCACTTTAATAAGAATCATACATTCTAACATCTGTATCCCACATAAATTTTAGATCTTCAATCAATGGATCCAAATAGAAATCAATATCATTATCAGGTTACTTTTGTCCAGATATAAGTAAAGGAAACATTATGTATTTTCACTTCATTCATACCCATGGAAGAAAGTTATCATTTACCAACATGATGATACATGTACTATGATTACTAATTTATACAAAAAAAGGATTTATTCCATCTATAGATAATGCAAGATGGAAATTTATCAGCTCATTTCCAAATTCAAGATACTCGTAATCAATTTTCTTCCACCAAGGAGAATCTGCTAAATAACGTAGGTTCCCATATTTAATTATTGTATTTTCATTCCATGTCAATTATCTCATGGTTTCCTAACATCAATATAGTCTTCTAAACTATGGAATGATAGGAAAGTACCATACAGATATCGAAGTCCTTGATTTGTTTTTCTTGTATCGATATGTTCCACACTTATTGAATTTTATGAGTGATTCATGATCCTTGTGAAAAAATATACAATAATTTGGATAAGAATATATTTTTTATAGATCATTAACATTGAACCTAACATTATTTCAGAATCATATGTTTGTAATAGTAGTTCATTTTCTTCTGGTGTCATATCATTTAGGATATCAAGTAGCTCTGTAAATCTTGTGTCACTCTATCCGTCGTGAGATTTAAAATTATATAACTTCAATACAACTGACATTGTTGTGTATTTAGTAAAAATGGTATAAAATGGTTTATTGGCATAACTATTTAACTTCTAAAACAACTTTGGACAATAAAAAAGGTCATATTGAATTTACATTATCATTTCTTCCATGCAATTTCCATCATCATTTACACTTGTATTCATATAAAATGATATATAAACCACAGTATCATACCAATCGATGTCAACATTCAGTTATTATCCATGTTTAGTCCAATATTTATAAATTTGATCTATTTCGTGACAAATCAAATGTTCTTCCAACTCTTCTAGAATAATTTTTATTGAATAACAACAACGTAAACATAGACAGAGGATTTGAGAAGGATTGTATGCATGATATCTTGAAAACTTGATGAAATATTTAACTCCATATTTATAATCTTTTTTCAAATAATTAGCATTTATCTGTTTTAAATTCATATACATACTATTGGATTCATAAAAGATTAATTTTTTATAATAAATAAATAAATACACATAATATATTCATTATCAAAGGTGAAAGTTATAGAAAATTATAATAATGGAAATTCAACATTTGATTGTTTTAAATAATTTGAGTATGTTGAAGAAAATGGGTAATTTAATTTAAGAAAAGAATTACTCCACTATGATAGGTTTAATCCTATGAATTCATAAAAAGGTGAAAGTTATAGACAACTCATTCTAATCAACTCATCTCTTGTACATTTATCATTTCATTTTGTTGTTTGACACATCCTTCGTCTCTTGTGTACATGCACCTATATTTCTTGAAATACTCTAAGAAGTATTAATCCATGAGATGAATATTGATCAGAGTAGTACAAGAAACATAAAATATATGGGGAATGAGTTTCAAACAAAAAATTACAATAATTATTTTTCAGATGACGAATCTGATGAGGATGATAGATGTCTATAAAAGAGAGGGGGGTGAGTCTAAAGCAACAAATTTCAATAACAACTATTTTTTAACACACATAAAGTCTTTCTTAAATCCCCTAAAATGAAAATATAATATTGGAAATTAAGGAGTAATAATATACCCAAATATGATAAACAATAATACTAAAATCTCATTCAACCAACTAGAAGATATAAAAATATATTGATAAAACATTTTAACAAATAAAGTGTTATTTCATATACATGGATAGTAATCAGATATTCTTAAGGGTGGAACCAATACATATAGACCTAAAATAATTAATACCCAAAAATAATATCTAATATATATAATTTTATAACATCTATTCTAATTTTTGGAATAATTTATTAGAACCCTAAGGAATTATTACATTTAAAATTAATGGTATATCAAATATTTGAAAACATATCAAGACTCTTGATGTGTCATGTCACTACATTGACCCGTCATAAGGATTCTAGGGAGGTTGTCTCAATAGATCTACCCAACTCAAGGATTCTTGGGAGGACATCTAATATAAATTGACCCATCCTTGAGATTCCAGGGATGTCCTTACAGAAGTTGGCATAAATCAATAATACACATCAATAAGATATATCACAAACAAGGGATAAAAACATACCAACTCTTGCAATGTCTATCCCATACACATTTAAACATATATATATAACATGGAATTTATAATACACATAATTTCAAAACAAATCCACATTTAAATATATTTTTTAATGAAAATAAATATAATCCCTTTCTAATTTGAAAATCTAGAACAATATATTTTTAATAAATATTTATAAAATCACCCTTAAGTTATATGTTCTAAAAATTAATATAAATAGATAGAAAAATATATATTTACATATATAAATGTTTATATATATATTTTTAAAATAAACTTAAATTGATAAAAATATATGTAACCCTTATAGTAGAATATCACAACACAGTAAAATAAATACAACCCCATACTAATTTTGAAAATATATATCCATTGAAAATAAATAAATATGGTATCACCCTTACTAATATTTATCTTAAAGTAAAACAACACAATACTGAGAAAATAGATTTTTAAGGAAAAACCATTAACCCATAATATTAAAATAGAATTTAAATAAATAAATTCCCTTACATGAATTGCATAAAATCAGCTTCTGTTGCTGCTTCACACCATCACCAGACTGAGAATTGGTTCTAAATCAATTTTCTTGTTCATTTAAGTTTTTTATATCCAAAACCTCCACTATTTATTCAGTGGAATAAATATTTATTTAATTATTTTATCTATGGACCAGTGGTGAATCTCTATGATTTAAAAATAGTGATAAAATTAAGCTTGTGGAGCAACTTGGGGTACAAATGTAGACATCAAAGAAAATTGATTCAAAACAACAATTTAAAAACACCAAAATAGGATATCCAAATTAATATTCAAGAAAAAACGGATCATAAATAAATTGTTCTATTCATAATCTAAAATAAAAATAGTATACAATGACCGGAACACAAATAATTGATGACATCGTCGAAAAAAGAAATCAAAAACAAAAAGAAAAATACAAAAATAAAATTAAAACCTATAAAGGAAAACACAGTCCTAGATTGCTAGGTTAAAGAAAATTTGAGACCCTCATATCAAGATGTCGATGGTTTCTTTAGAAACCCTAACTACAAGAGAACACCAAATGTCGGGTGATGTTCGAGAAACTTGAGTCACTCAAGTCATTTTGTGTAATTTGAGCTTAAATTCACTAAAGAGGAGCACCAATAGTGGGAGGTTTCCATTGAAAACTTCTGATATTGTGATGGGTTCATAACTGGTTAGGTTTTTTTAAATATATCATGACAATTTTATCTATTCTTAAAAAAACAATGATAAAGAGTTATTTTATCATCACTTAAGTAATAAGCACTGATAAAAGGCATATTTATCATCACTTTTTTAGAATTGATAATGGTTGGTCTTTATCAGTGCTAAAAAGAATTGATAAAATCCATCTTTATCAGTGAAAAACTTTAACGATGATAAACATTGATTTTATCAGTCTCTTTTTTAGCGTTGATAAAGCCTCATCTTTATCAACGCTTATTACTTAAGTGATATTAAAGGATTTATAACTATAATTATAAAAAAATGTAAATATATATATATATACATAATATATATATATATATATATAATAAATATATTCCTTGTTTAGATATATTTGTTATAATATTATAATTATTAAAATATATAATTATTTATTTATAATTATATAAATATTTTAAAAAATAATATTTATATCATTATATATTTTGATAATTATATATATATATATAATAAATATATATAAATATAATTATGGTAAATATATTCACGATTCAAGTAAATTTATGATAAATTTAATAATTATTTAAGTATATATAATTATTAATTTATAAGTATATAAATAATTTTACAAGAAAATATTTATTTATTTACAATTATAAAAATATAATTTTATAAATATATTTATTTATAAATATATTTATTTATAAATATTTTTTAAAAAATATATTTCTAAAATTATTAATGAATATCAAATTTTAAGAGCATACATGTTAAAAATGAGTGAAATTGAATAAATTAAAAATAAGTACACTTTAAAAATATTGAAAAAATGGATTAGTCTTTTGTGTGTGAATTTTATATAAAAAATCCTTATTTAAATCTTTGTGAAATCAATATAACACACATTTAATCTATGTTAAATTGAAAAAATAAAATTACATTCAATTATATTTCCATTACACTATGCAATTAGTTAGTATTTATAATTCAAAATAATTTTTAATTATAAACCATTATTCACTAAATATATGGCTATTTAATGTAAAACACATAAGTATTTTGTAATGCATAAATCATATTTATATACATTAATATATATCTATATATTTAATATATACTATTTATTAAAATTAATAATAATTATCTAATTAATAATATGTTCAATATTTTTATCAATTTACTTATTTTTAAATTTTATTTCTTTAATTCTCATTTTTCATATATCTATATATTTAATACAAACTATTTCTTAGTATTTATAATATATATATATAGTATAATCAATTTATTAATTTTTATCAATAATTATTTAATTAATAAAATTTGTCATATTTTTTTAATAAACTCATTTTTATTTTTTATTTATTTCATTATTTCATTTATTTATTTGAACCTTTATCAGCTCTAAAAAAACTGAAAAAGGATTCCTTTATGAGTTCTAAAGAAATTGTTGATAAATTTAACCCTTTATTTGTGTTTTTTTAGCACTAATAAAGGATACCCTTTATCAGTGCTAAGAAAATAGTGCTGATAAAGGGTTCCTTTATCAGTAATAAAAAAAGAATTGATAAAGGGTCCCTTTATCAGTGTTTTCTTTAGAACAGATAAAGACTCCATTTATCAGCACTTTTTGCTAGCACTGATACATACCAGAACTGTTAAATTCCTATTTTATATTAGTGTAATCATCGTATTGAAAATTTGAAGTCATTATCCCTTTCAGGAGAAGTGTAAAATATATATGAATCATAAGAACCTCAAGTATATATTCACATAGAAAGATCTTAATATGCGCCATTAAAGATGGTTAGATCAGATTAAAGACTATAATTTCTCAATCCACTGCCATCCTGGGAAAGAAACTAAATCAACATATTCTCTATGAAGTAAGGATCTAGAAATTTTTTCATTGATGAGAATTGAGAAGGACACAATCTTATTAGACTTGAAAATTATGGTAATGGGAATCATAATGGAAGGAACATCATCAATCCTTTCACAAAATATTTCTCAACCATTCCTTCTGGAGAAGATAACAAATGCTCAAAGAGACAATGTGAAAATTTAGAAGAATGTGGAAGATTATAAGAAAAGGGAAATCCTAAAAGTTCTAAATTAATGAATAATTAGTTGTATGATTTAGGTCATAACTATTTGTGACATCAAATCTAGAGATTAAAAATGATTTTTTGGATGATGCATATAGCTCAAATGTCCCCATCCATCCTTGGAGCATGAAGATGTATCAAGACCTCTGAGAGCACTATGTGTGGTACAATATGAAGAAGGATATCATGGTATATATACCAAGGTTTCTTGTATGTCATAAATTTAAGGCTAAAATTCAAAAAACCAAGAGGATGATACATTCATTACCCATAACTATATAGAAATGGGAAAACATAACCATGGAATTTTTCAATGGTATTACGAATAAATCAAGAAGAAATAAAGATATATGGGTTGGGGTGGATCATATTTCAAAGACTTCTCACACCATTTCAATTTGAGAGGACTTTTCACTTGATCCAATTTCAAGGATATACATTAGAGAAGTGGTGAGGCTGAATTGAACCCCATTATTAATTTTATCTCATTTAGACCCAAGATTTTCCTCCAATATATAGAGAGTATCAAACATTATCTAAATACTAATTTGAACTTCATCATGTCTCTCCACCCTTAAATTGATGGCCATTCTTATTAGATTATCAAGATACTTGAGTACATGTTGGGAGTATGATCAATGGACTTCAAAGTAGGATGGGATCAACAACTTCTTCTAGTCACATTCTCATACAATAATATTTTCTAATAAAGAATCCAAATGGATCCTTATAAATCCCTTTATGGTAAGATATGCAGAACACCTAGATTCTAGGATGAATTTGGTTAATGAAAACTAATGGGTCCTGAAATGGTTGTGGAAATGGTGGAAAAGTCAAGAACCTTCAGCAACACATGAGGGCTGTTGAGAGTCAGCAGAGGAACTATGATGAAAATGGTCAATAAGACTAGGAGTTTTAGGTTAGATATAAGGTATTCCTCCTCATATCTCCATTTAATAAATTCATGATATTTGGGAATAAGGGGAATCTTAGTCCAATATTCATCGATCCCTTAGAGATAATTGATTGCATTTGAGTGGTGGCCTATCTAGTAAGACTCCCACAAAACCTATCTCAAATACATGATGTGTTCCATGTATCCCTATTGAAGAAGTAAATACCATACCTCTAACATGTTCAAAATCTATAGGTGGTACATTTGGATAATGCTCTATCATATGAGTAGAATCTGTTGAAGATCTTAGATCATAGAGACAAAGTTCTATGAAATAAGACAATGCACCTAGTCAAAGTGTTATGAATAAACCACAAGCTTAAAAGAGAATCATGTGAACTGTATGAGGTGATGAAAGAGAATTACCTTCATTTTTTTATTACATGAAATGAAAATTTTGAGGGTGTAATTTCCAAAGGGGGAGATATTGTAATGACCCAAACATTTATATATAAATTTCCCTATGTGATTGAATTAAATGCCCTATTATTTATTATGGTTATATAAAACACATTCACTTATTTAGTTTTTTTTATATACACTCATATTTAAAAGATTTTTAAGAATCGTATTCATTGATAATATAGTTATTGAATAGTGATAAAATAATTATTATAAATATAGGGTTTTGATAATTCCAATTGACACATATAAAGGAAGTGATATCCTCAACCAGAAGGATCGTAACCCATGAATCCCATATATTGGAGCTTTTGAGGGAGATAACATAACTAGGTATTTCCCTTGACCAATCCCAAGATGAGATCCTATGGCTAAGTAATGAGAAAAATCATTTATGGGATAATTTTAAGTTCATTGAGATCATGGACTAAACCATGTATGTCGAACCACCCCATGAAAATATCACCATCATGCACCTTAACCTTAGGGAGTTTACCAATGTAATTAAGGGTTATGTATCAAGACCCTAGTGATATGAATATTTATAATTTATTTTCAATTGAATAATGTTGATATTTACTTCTTCTTATTATTACCTTATAAATGATTTTTTAATTCAATAAAATTAAATTGTATTTTTGGGTAATATGTAATTTCAATTTAGACATTACTTTTACTGAATTAATGAATTTTTAAAATAAATTATATTTTAATAAAATGTTATTATTAAATAATATATATTAAATATAATTTATAATATAATTTTATGAATCCAAAAATAATTTTTATAAGGGTTCAAAATTTGTCATTTTCAAAAAAAAACTAACATTTCTCAATAAATGTTGATTCTATTTTAAAAGTGAACATTAAAATATTCAGAAAATTATTTGGGGAAGATAAATATTATTTTTTTAATCATCATTCCAAAATTATCCAATGATGAATTATTCATAATTTTCCTAGATAATCAAATTTCCAAGTAAATATTAAATACGGTATAAAAATAAGGTGTCTATTATGACATAACAATGACCCAAAAGTGATGTAATAAATGATATTAAGGGGATCTAAAAAAATATATATTTATACTGTTTAAAATAATTTATTCTTTAGGTTTTTCTATTAATTTTATAAATCCTTTATGAATCCTCCAAAACCTATATTATATTTTAAGGTTTTAAAATCATTTATTTAAAAACATGACTCACTTCCCCATCATCAAGGGTAATATTTTAATGTTTTCAGACCTTTACCTTATGAAAAAATGAAAATAAATACTCTTTGGTAGAAAAAATGGTCAAAATCATGGGGTGTTTTGTGGTTTTTATTACATTATTTTCTAGAGTACAAAACCTAAGTTTGAAAAAAAATAAAGAACTCACTTATGTTTTCCTATATAAACCCACCCAATATACCATTAAAATTCACAAAAAAATATTGGATAACTTCATTATTCGTCCCAATCCACTCAATAATCCTCTTAAGGTTCCCCCAAGCTCTCAAGAATCTCCTACCAAGATTTTGGAATAACCCTCTCATGGTATGGGACATCTCTCTCTTCTTTTCAATTTAGGCACCTTATTTGTATTTAAACATTGAAATCTCAATTATCTATGTTTTTTTGACTTTATAAAGGTACTTTTACATTAAAATTTATTTTCTAAAAATTATATATCATTTACCCCCTCTCATTATATAATTTAAATATGTCATTACTATGCCAAAATTTAGTAAGGTATATTTTCCTTGTCCACTTTATTCAAGAATATTTTACAAGTTATGCCTTTTTTATTTAAAATTCCCAATGTTGGGAAAAAAATTATACATCACTCTTACTATAAATTTGAATTCCAAATGATTAGAGGACCCTTTCACTCTCATTAAACCAATTTATTAATCATTAAGTACTGTCGTTTTACACCCAAAATTTCACTATGATGTTTCCATGCCAAACCTTTTTATTATGAATACCATTGAAATTTCCACTTATGGATATTCACCTAGACATAACTATACATCCTTTTTTATGGAATTCCATATATGTATTCCACTATCCTTAGTCATGGAATTAAATGTGATGAAATATGATCCAATGTTGAATGATCAATGTGCTACATTTATACTTGTACATGATATGAAAGTGACGAGTGTGACTAGAATTATATAGTACGCCAATTAATTAGGTAATTCTTTAGTATCATGAGATGTCCTATAAGTGATTAGGGAGTGAACCTAATCCATCGTGGGTAATTTTCAACCATGTTATGTTTTTTTGGCTGTTATCCTTGACCTATTTTTATGATTTCATTTTTAATGTTGTTTTCACATTTCCTATGTTGCCTTTATGTTACCAAGTTATATCATACCTTATTGTTCATGAATATTATTATCACCCCTTTTATGTCCCATTGAAATTCATATTGTCTAACACGTAAAACTTTCTTCATGTTATTATTTTTTTTATTCAATTACTAGGATTTATAGGTCACCTCTTTCTTATGTGTGTCCCTAGGTTATCTCATGCAGTTTGGGAGGACAGATGATTTCTAAGAGAATATTAAGGAAGTTTTCAATAATGTTGTTGTATTCCATGTTTAATATGTTATGATATGTTCTTAATTCCAAAAATACAATATAATTATTGATATTACAGGTTGAATTATGTGTAATATTATGTAAAAAATCATGAATTAATGTGTAATAAAGACTAGGGTTGTCATACAGCTACCTCTTTACATTCTTCTTTCATTAAATATTTACAAAACTGTGTAAATATTTTTGAATTAAACTCTATATAATTCATGTAATTATTCTCCATAATAAATTCCATAATAAATTTCTTCATTAACAAATTTTAACTTCGTATAAACCAACAGAAATATCACATCCTATCCACCCTCCTTTTAACCTACATTTATTCCATACTAAACACCTTGAAATAATGTTCACAATTAAAAAAACATGTATAAAATAATAGAAACTTATATTTTTACATTTATACTTGTAAATACCATCAAAACATCATAAGCCTAAAATTTACTAATTCTTGAAGGCTTACATGGAAGAAATATTCTAATCCAAAGGCTTATGCTCATTCCTTTTCAATTCTTTTACCTTAGTAATGTCAAATTATCTGAATCTTTATTGTCGTGGAGACTTATTATTAGTATTATAGTCATGTTATCAGATTCTTACACTCAAAGTTTTATGCTCGTAGTATTACACTCAACTCTAGTGAATTCATACACTTGAATCCTCCTTACACTCAGAGTCATATGATCAACTTCAAATTCCTTTTATTGTCTTATAAATGATTATACTCACTTATTTTCCATTTTTTTCATCTTTGTCATGAACTCGTGAGTCTTACAGTCAAACCGAACAATATAAACAACTCAATCTTCTTCATAGAATTATATTTTAATTGAATATATTCACTTGAATTCCATTTTTCATCAAAAACCATTCTTTAATCAAAATATCAATGTGATTCTTCAATTAGTGAATATATGAACAAGGTCATTTCCTGATTTTTAAATTATTTTTATCATGGAATAGATCCCCACCATGAATATATCTTTCACTTCCTATTCATACCACAAATAGATCCTATTTAAATACATGATATTATTTTCATATGTGACTAATTCACATATGTTATACTTTAAATGAATATTACTAGACATAGCAATTCAAATCCATATAAAGTCTGTATACATGAACTATTCAACAATTTTGATTCATTCACATATATAGCCAATTTTCCTAAATGACCAATAAACATACATAGTAGGAAAATAAAATATAAATATTATATTATATAGGGAAACCTTGGACATGGATATTTCATCACATAGATCATGTATAAAAATTCACATATATCATTACACACTTCTTTAATGAGCTACCAAACATCAACTTATCCACTTTTCATTTTTCTATATACCTTTAAAAATTCATCCAAAAGATCATTTAAAGAATCATGATAACCAATATAATGATATTTGAGCATTTTAAAAACAATTCACTTTGCATAGACTAATTAAATAATATCCTTCTAGTCTTTTCAATTATCTAACTATGTGTTTCAATGGTCACTTGACTTTACATGTGAGCCCATAGTTGCTTGATCTTCCATGTTTAAGATAATAAATCATTCATGTAGTAGGTTCTCATTCCATAATATGGTAGGCTCAAATTATTTCATGTGGTAGTCTTGTATTCCATCATATCGTAGGTTCTATTTTATCTATGTGGCTTGTTCACATTCCTTTATGTGGTCAGTTCTCATTCTTCCATGAGTTCGGTTTTCATCTCATTATATGGTTACTTCACATTTCTTTATTCATTCGATTTAGTGACCCTTCATGTGGTTGTCACAGATTCTTCATATGTCCACATGAGTGACCATATTACCACCCTTCATAAACTTTTCTTCAACCATCAAAAAAATCATATCATTCAATATAGAGATATATAAATATCTATTATTATAAATTTTATTTTCCATGTAACCCAAACACTTCAAAAACCCCTTTTCCTTAAATATATTTCCAAAATAACTTTTCCCTGAACACCTAATAAATTTCTTCAAACATAATCTTCCAAGATATTTGATGATCACGAAACATAATCGTGGGTTCTATTAATCATCAAAAACATTATTCTTTGCATCATTTTTATATATTTTTAAAATAATTCCTAGATAAACATAAAGATAAAAAAATTCATCTCAATGATCACCAAATTTTCATTTGTTGGAAATACCTTTCATATGATGTGTCAATATTTTTTTTATTTATTCCTATTATCTTCCTTTCTTATCAAACATTTATTTTACTTTCTCTCCCCCGTATAAAAAATAAAAATTAATTTATAAAAGGTTATTAATTCATTATTAATAAATGAAACATCTCATTATCTTGATCAGGTAAGTTTTATTCTCTCTCTAAGTTCCCTTTTAGTTTAAAGTCCTTAGAGGTGTTTTTTTGGACTTTCTATAGGCTACAAAGCTGGTACATGACCTAAACTATCATTTAAGTCCGTCAAAGTTTAAAATTTAGATTCTTACTAACTACTGTATATGTGGAAAGTAGGGTCAAACCCACAGGGAAGGCTATTTTGACCACTAGACTTCTAATAAAAACTAAAAGATCCCACTATTGTTATCAATGGAATTGAGTTTCTATTTTTTCTATTTTTTTATTTTTTTTATTATACGGAACAAATGAAACATCACAATATTTTTAATTTTTTGTTCTAAACTATATAAAATCAAAAAATAGGCTAAAAACAATAAATAACAGAGAAATAATATGCTCAAGAGTAAACAATCTAGAGAAATACGTCCGGGGAAAATATCAACTCTACTGGTTTTGAAAACATTATATCTCACAAAAATGATTAAAACTAATATGACAAAAAGGAGTGATTTATTTCCCTCACCAGGAGATAAATCACTCAAGCTGACAAATCTTGGAGTTCGCCACTCTTCGATTAATCAACCTGAGAATTCTAGTTTGAAAATATCACATAACAAACTCACCGTATGTCCTGTAGTATTTTATTTCCATTTAAATGTTCATGAAAATTAATCCACATTCAAACTCACCATATGAATATATAATTACAAGATTAAGTGCAGGTGGTATGTTGCAATTGAATGCAATCAGAATTGATCTCGCCAATCAATTTTGATCACATTAAATATGATAGTGAGAAGAGATAAGGACGATAACCATTAGACTCTATTTTTACCCCTAACTATAAGTATTTAGCCTAAAATTTTTTAAATTATGTATACAAAAATCATTTAATTACAGAGGAAGATATTTGAAATAAAATAGAGGAAGAAGACTCCCTCTTCTAGCATCAATTGTTGCTGCTCCTAGCCCTCAGAACTCCGAATATTAGCTCTCCGAGAAGTGCTTCAGGTTCTATACTCTGCTCTGAGCGAATGATAAAATTGATTCCTTGCTCAAGTCTGGTGTGTTTGTCGAATGAGTGAGTGTCTCGATCTGCTCTCGAATGGATTTGATTGTGGAATCAAAATGAGAGAGCATTTGAATTAGTCTCCAGATCTGCTCTCCAATGTGTATTCGTCAAAAAATAATGAGAGCCTTTTTTTAAATTCTTCTGCATCTCTATTTTAATACCCTTCGTCATCTACTGCATATCACCACTCACCTCTGCTGACTTCAAAAGTACTTCACTTAAGCACCGCACACGTGCATCATTTTGTGACTACACGTCGCACTAGTTTTGCTCTTGTAACTAACTCCTGCTGAGTTAGTTACGTGAACTTGAACACTTTTCAGGCTTTGGTGTGAACCTGCACATATTTCCAATTCCACCATAATCCTGCACAGTTAAAACAAAATAAAAAGTTAAAACAAGAACAAATTTAAATAATAGTTATTTTTTAAAAGACTAATGTTATAATACTTATTAAAAAGTTAAATAAAGTTAATTAATAAATATATTAATTGATAATTGTTATTAAATATTATTATTATTATTATTTTATTATTAAATATTTAATTAAATAAAATTATTGTGTTTTTAATTTATTATTATAAATTAAGTTATTAGTGTAAGTATTATTAACATTTCGTTGAAATAACTTAATTATATTCTTAAATTAGATTAACTTTATTAATTTATTATTATTATTATTTTATAAAAAGTTTATTTAAATTAAAATTTAGTTTAATTAGTTAATTAAATTAGTTTAATATTTTGTAAATTTATTATTAAACTTTAATTTATTATAAACATTTTTATTATTATATTATTTATTTATTTGTTTGTTGATTATTTTATTTATTTATTTGAATTATTTCTATCCTAATCCCTTCACCCTATCCATTTTATGCGCATCACAACCATGGGGGTGAAAATTGGGGTTTCTTCCTCCTTGAACTCCACGGTAGCCTGTGACTTCATCCAACAAATGCGGTGGCAGGAACTGTTTGGCCTCACGCTCCATCCGCAATAGCGAGACAAGGTACCCTGACTCCTCCTTGGCTCGGTTTCCTCCTCCTCTTGTCCAAAAACTCTCCTTCCACATGACTTGGACTCTAGGTATAGCGGTAGTGCTGGCTTTGCTATATCCTCACAGCGGTGGATAGAGGTTCTCCACGATGAGCTCGGCTTCTCCCATAGCAACGTAACTCGTCCTTTAATGCGGGTTCAAGCATCGCAGTTTCAATCTTTGAGTAACGTGCACAATAAAACCATTAAATCTGTGATGGATTCATAAAACATGGAAGCTAGGAAGATACGCTGACTCGGGGACAACTAGTGGTGGCGACGATGGCGAGGTGGTGCAAAACAATTCTACTACAATTGCAGTTTATGAGGTCTGGTGGTGTGGAGATCTGAATTTCTGGTTTTTAGATCTATAATGTGAAGCTTGATTTTCTATTATGGATTTGATTTTGGGGTTGGGATTTTAATGGTGGAAGGAATGGGGAAAGGTACTAGTGTCACCATGAAGAGAGGAAGGAGGTTGTTAATTGCCTGGATGAAGCGGCGAGAACATGATTTGCCAAAAATGGTTCCAAGGAAAAGAGAAAACCCGACGCAGGGGATGTTACGGTGGCACCGTGAAGGGATATTGTTCCAAGGAAACCGACTGCTAAGATAATACTGTGGGAAGGTGACCGTTTTATGTGGCACCGTAAAAGGAATATGGTGGAACCATGAAAAGATTACAGTAGAAGGAACACGGTGAGATCGTGAGGATAATGGGAGGATACGGTGAGAGAGTAATGGGGTGGCACAGTAGAACCGTGAAAAAGGGTTACAGTGGCTCTGACAGGGGTGTTACAGTGAGACCGTATCAGGAGGTTACGGTGCCACCGTGAAATGGACACGGTGCGTGATGGCACCGTGACAGGGGTAAAACTGTGATCCTACAAAATAAACATATTAAATAAAATAAATTAAAAATTAAATAAAATATGAACAAAATAATTAATAAAAATTAAACCTTAATTGAAAAAAATGAAAAATTAAGTTATAACATAAAATTTAATAAGTTTATAAAACCAATTAAACTTAAGTTAAATTATTAATAACTTCAATTCACTTAACTTAAATTATTACTATACTAAAAAAATGAATTCAAAAAAATTATTAAAAGTTAATATTAAATTAAAAAAATTATAAAACAAAGTTTAATTATTTATAAAAGACTATTGTTTCAAATTAAATTAATTAAAGAAATCAGATAACTATTAATTTATTAAAAAAAATTAATTAATTAAATTGAATTAAAGAGATGCAATGAGTTTGTAAAATTAAATTTATATAAAAAATGAATTGTTAAAAGACAGGTAAAATTTAGATTATGTTATATTAATTAATATTTAGTACATGCAATGTTAAATAAAATCTTCATTATCTAAGTGAAAATATAGACATAATTAATTATCTAATTAATGTTAATTATTGATTATTCCTAATAAAAACAACAATCTAAATAAAAGGTTATTAGTCTATAAAATTGAAGTAAGAAATAAATTAATTATTTTAAAGCTTATAATACATGATTAATTATAAAAATTGATTAATTATTAAAGTTAATAATAAAATACAAAAGAGCAATTATTTATTAAAAAGTGTTAAAATAAATAATTAAATTGATAAAAATTAATTAAAAAGATGTGGCAAAACATGTGTTTTAAAGGAAACATCAAATTCCCCAACACTTAAGAATTGTTTTTCCTCAAACAATTCCATATTTTATTATCTTTGAAAATAGAAAAAAAATTATTATATTTCTCAAAATGTAACATGTCCAGAACTTCTAGAAGAGGACTTCAGAAATTTAATTAGGATTTTAAAAAATAAATTTCTCATATGAATCTTGCTTAGAACAAATTTTCACTGGTAGTAAAAAGAGTAATGAATCAACAAGAAAAGAAAGTGGCATGCTACATATGTGGAACTTCTTAGTGACTAACTTCAATCCAAGCTCAAGTCCAAATTCCAAGAGTGACAAAAGGTAAAATTTATGTTGAATTAAGAACTTAATAGTAGGAACTTTATAATTTTACTTTTTCACCTAGGTTCCAAAATAAATAAAGTTTTTTGTGAATCGCCTCAATGATACAACCTAAATGACTCCCATAAAACCCAATTGATCCCTTCTTCATTTGGCGTTCATCAATCCCCCCACCTTAATGAACTCATTTTTGACCCTAGAAACTTTATTTTATTTTTCCCAAGCCATGTATCATTGTGCTAAGCACTGTGCAATGCAGTTATTCAGAGTTTACAGAGGGATTATAGTAAACAGAAATGCACCTTGCATATAAAGTCTCAGAGACTCACCGTGGGATCCCAGATGCCCAAATTACTCTAGTTTCAAAAGATTTATATAAAAAATAATTTACATTGCCTCATTAAGATGATTAATTTAATAAATTAAAAAAATTATTCACCTATGATCAAAATCAAATCTCCAATTCCAAGAGTTATGATCATAATTCCATTAAAAAGGGTACCCATGTCGCTTAGAAATAATTCCTAAACCAAAATTTCCATTAGATCACTAAGATAGACCACTCATAAATCATCCATTATCACTAATTTCATATTCAAAACAAATATTAACTACTAGAAAGGTACTTTTTCTAAGGTAAAATTCATTTTAGAACAGATTAAAGCCTAAAATTATGCAAGAATTTTGAAAAAAATTAACCATTTTTTAATAAAAAGTTTGACGTTACAGTGGAAATAGTGATAATTGATGGGATTTCAATTAAGAAAAGTTTAGCGCAGTCAATAATTGACCCCCTCCCCCACACTTAAAACCCAAATTTTTCCCCAAAGTTGACTTTCAAAGTGGAGAAGAACAATTAAACAATTAAAGTTCAAAACAGGTTTTCAATTAAGTAGATAGATGATATGTATAAAGGTCACATTAAAGTTCAAAAATATTGTTTACCACATGGAATAAATTAACAACAGGTTCATATCTAGACACACACAATAAAATTTAATCCCATTGACATAGATTTTCCATTAAAGTTCAAACAATTCATGCAACTTAAGGGTGTAGCATGGATAGAGTGTAGCAATCTGAAATTTTTGGTTCAAAAGAATATTCAATATTAAAGAAAAATGAATGATAAACATCCTATAGACTAATTGGTTCCAATGAAAAAACACAACTACCAGCAATCATGTACCCCCCCACCCCCCCCCCCCCCCACATACTTAATTTCATGCATTTAATGGGTTTTAAAAAATGAATTTCAGTTCATAGCAACAGGAACATGCATAATTTTAATAAAAACAAACTTTTGTAGTGGAAAAAAACAAGAAACAGAATTTTTTAAGTAAGAAGAATTTATTTTAGAGCCAAAAAATATAGAGAAGAATTTTATATGAAAGGCATGCAACATATTTTTTGAAAATATGTAGCAGAATTTATAAAACAAGAAGAATTTTTTTTAGTGAGCAGAATTTTATTAGCAAAAACAGGAGCAGAAATACATGCAGAAAGTTGAAGTACTTCCCTGACTAAGTTCTTGTATAAAAATGATTATGGTAATTCCACTCCTTTAATGGAACAACATCAAAAACCTAAAAACACAAAGCATATAAACCACAGACAAATAACCAGCATTGACAGTGTATACAACAAGCAACACAACATGAATTTATTCTATGTAAAATAAGAAAAAAAAATAAAAGTAAACACAAAAGAAAGAACAAGGGTTGACTCCCATGAATCACTGAATTTAAAGTATTCAGTTAGAATTTATTTAATTACAAAAAAAATTATTTAAAAAATAAAAATAAAAACCATGGGTTGCCTCCCATGCAGTGTAAGGTTTAAATTCCCCACCCAGACTTCATTTAAGAATAGTTTTCTAGCACAGTGAAGGCAGCCAAGCCCTTTGGTTGTCCCTCAAAATAAAGTTTCACTCTCTTCCCGTTGACTAAAATGGGTTTATTCTCTTCACCTAAAATTTCAACTGCTCCATTCTTTAGCACTCTCAAAATAGTAAACGGTCCAGACCACTTGTACTTCAGCATTCCAGGAAAGAGTTTAAGTCTAGAGTTAAAGACGAGGAACTTCTGTCCAGGTTTGAATTCTTTGTTTTTAATGAATGAATCATGAAAAAAATTAGTCTTCTATTTATAAATTCTAGAATTATCCTAACTCTCTCTCCTAATCTCATCTAGTTCACTCAACTCAAGTAATCTCCTCTCACCATCAATATTAAAATCAATGTTTAGAGCCTTAACTCCCCAATAATACTTATGTTGCAACTCCACAGGTAAATGACAGCATTTCCCAAAAAACATCTTGTAAGGAGACATACCTATTGGGGTCTTGAAAGTATTCTTATATGCACATAAAGCTTCATCCAATTTAAGAGACCAATTTTTCCTAGAGTTGGACATAGTTTTCTCAAGTATTTGTTTCAGTTCCCTCTTTGAAATTTCCACCTGTCCACTGGACTGTGGAAGATAAGGAGTAACAGTTTTATGAACACATCCATATTTTTCCATCAAAAATTTAAACTTATAGTTATTAAAGTGTGTTACATTATCAGTTATAAAAACTCTTGGGACTCCAAATCTTGAAAAGATATTCTTTTTCACAAATTTTATTACATAATTGGCCTGATTGTTGGGAAGTGGAACTACCTCAACCAATTTTGACACATAATCTACAACAATAAGAATATAATCATTCCCATGAGATGATTTAAATGTACCCATGAAATCTAAACCCCAGACATCAAAAATTTCAACTTCCAGAATTCCTTTTTGGGGTAACTCCTGCTTCCCACCCACATTGCCTAACCTCTGACTCATATCACAGCCAACCACAAAGCTCCTAGCATCCTTAAAGAGAGTAGGCCAATAGAAACTAGATTGTAGGAATTTCTGAGTAGTTCTTTCACCACCATGGTGACCTCCCCAAGGTGAGGAGTGATAACTTTCTAAGACAGACGTCATCTCTTCCTCAGGAATACAACTCCTAAGGATACCATTAGCACACCTCCTAAACAACAAGGGATCATCCCAAAGATAATATTTAAGTTCAAAAATGAATTTCTTTCTTTGGTTATTGGACAAATTTTTGGTAAAAACACCTTTTGCAAGAAAGTTGGGAAATCTGCAAACCAAGAAGATTGCCTGATTGACACAGTGAGTAGCTTCTCATCAGATTAGGAAGAGTTAATATCCCTAGGATCTTCATATTCAGATTGAGTAAGAGTAAGACTGGA
This sequence comes from Viscum album, assembly GCA_963277665.1. NCBI lineage: Eukaryota > Viridiplantae > Streptophyta > Magnoliopsida > Santalales > Viscaceae > Viscum > Viscum album. The sequence goes on from OY728158.1 coordinate 467,742,369, forward strand.
TAGGTGATCAGCACCTAAATTTTCACCTCCCTGCTTATCCCTAATCTCTAAGTCAAATTCTTGTAATAATAGAATCCATCTAATTAGACAGGGTTTAGTTTATTTCTTAGACAGAAAATACATTAAAGCAGAATGATAAGTGAAAATGATGACTTTTGAACCTAACAAATATTGTCTAAACTTCCCTAAAGCAAACACAATAGATAACAATTCTTTTTCAATGGTGGTATAATTCTTTTGGGCATCATCTAGTAGTCTACTAGCATAATACACCACATGAAACTTCTCATCTCTCCTCTTTCCAAGTAAAACACCTATAGCTATATCACTATCATCACATATTAGTTCAAAATGTAGTTTCTATTCAGGTTCAGTGATGATAGGTGATGTAGTGAGTTTCTCTTTTAAGCAGATTAAATGATTTCAAATAGTTTTCATAAAAATTGAAAGGTGAATACTTGACCAAAAAAGAACATAAGGGATTAGTTATTTTGGAAAAATCTTTAATGAATCTTCGGTAGAAACCGTCATTCCCTAGGAAACTTCTAACACCTTTAACATTTACAGGAGGTGGCATTTTTTGAATAACATCAATATTAGTAGTATCAACTTATAGACCACTCTTTGAAACCTTATGACCAAGAACAATACCTTCTATAACCATTAATTGACATTTATCCCAATTAAGAACAAGGTTTGTTTTAATGCATCTTTCTAAAACTAACTCAAGATTTCCAAGACAAGTATCAAAAGTACTACCCATAAGAGAAAAGTCATCCATGAAAACCTCAATAATTCTCTCAATCATATCTGAAAAGATATCCATCATACACCTTTGAAAGGTGGATGGATCTCCACACAAACCAAAGGGCATATGCCTGTAAGCAAATGTTCCAAAGGGGCATGTGAAAGTGGTCTTTTCTTGATCCTCTGGAGCAATAAGAATCTGGTTGTAACCAAAATACCCATCCAGGAAACAGAAAAAATTAATTTCCAGCAAGCCTCTCAAGAATTTTATCCAAGAAGGGAATTGGAAAATGGTCCTTCCTAGTGGTTGAATTGAGCTTCCTATAATCTATACAGACTCTAAATTTTGTGGCTTTCCTAACTTGTAATTATTCATTATTTTCATTTTTAACTACAGTGAAACCTCCCTTCTTGGGGACAACCTGGAAAATCCTAACCCAAGCATTATCAAAAATGTGATAAATCATTCTAGTGTCCAGAAGTTTAATCACTTCTTCTCTCGTGACTTCTTTCATGTTAGGATTTAATCTTCTTTTACATTCTACCCTAGGCTTATGGTTAGGCTCTATAGGAATTTTATGCATACAGAATGAGGTAATAATACCCTTGATATCATATATTGTCCAGTCTATAGAAAATTTAAACTTCTTCAACACATTCAACAATCTTTCCTCTTGATTTTCATTAAGTTCAGTAGAAATTATTGTAGGCAAAGTGGATTTCTCACCCAGAAATAAATATTTAAGATGGGTAGGGATTGGTTTCAGTTCAAGAGTGGGGGGTTCTAAACACGAAGGAAAACTCTTAGGCCTAGGAGGTCCAATATCTTCAAAATATTTCTTGTAAGGAGTATTGAAAGATTAAGGATTTTCAATTTCATGTTCAGATTCATAAGTAACAGTGTTACTATCCATAGTGGGAAGTATACTGTCCAAACATTCCAGATCAGATTTCAGCAAGTTTATCAAAGAATAATCATCTAATTGTATTATAAGTTCTCCCTCTATATCATCAAAGTGTTCATAAAGGTTGGTTTTTATAGAAACACACTTAAATTCACCCAAAAATCTCCTAAGTTTAGGAATAGAGGACCCTTCTACAGTAGAAACTGGACAGTTGTCCAGTTCTGAAAAATTTTCCAGATTTAGTGTTTGAGAAGAATTTTCAATTTCTAAAATAAATTCAATAGGATTTTCAACTTCACAAATATTTTCTTCAATAGAGAATTGATTTTAAGATTCAACTGAGTTTCTAATTGAGTTCTCTTCTTCTAAGGACTCTAGCATTGAACAGTTTTTAGAAAAAGTTGGACCTTTAACATTTTTAAAAACATTGAACTCTTCTTGTTGTTCTCCAATTTTAAAAATACGTTGACCCTTAGATACATCAATGACAGCACCACATGTGGCCAAGAAGGGCCTACCCAGAATGATGGGCACCTCTTGATCACATTCCATATCCAAGACAAGAAAGTCAGCAGGTAGAAACAGTTTCCCAACTCCAACTAGCAAGTCATCTACCCTACCCACAGGATGAGTGAATGATCTATCAGCAAACTGTAGTATGACCATGGTGGGTTAAAGGTAACCCAAACTAAACTGTAAAAATAGTCAGTATGGAATTAGATTAATGCTAGCACCTAAATTACACAAACAATTCAGCTGATCAGAGTTTCCTAGTGTGCAAGGTAGGACAAAACTACCTGGGTCTTTCAGTTTAAGTGGGATTCTCTTTTGAAGTATAACACTGCACTCTTCAGTGAGGCTATAAGTAGAAAATTCTTCTAGGATTTTTTGTTCAAAACAATTTTCTTAAGATGTTTCAAATAATATAGGATTTCAATTAAAGCTTGAATGAAATGAATTTTCACTTGAATTTTATAAAGAAAACTAAGGAACTGAAGAAGTTCAGCCTTGGTGTTACTTTGAGGTTTCATCTTCTCGGGGAAAGGGATGGGTGGGGAAAAAAATTTAAGCATATTCGGCATATCCCTCACCTATTCCTCAACTCTTTATTTTCCTTTATTATTTTGATTTTTAGATGAAGTTTCAACTTGAGTTTCAGGTGAAAATTCAGATTCAGATCATTTTCAAGACTTTTCTGTGGATTTCTAGCATGTGTGGAAAGCATATTTTTATTATCAGATTGAAGCAGATTTTCATTTTGGGTATTTTTAGATTCTTTTTCAGTAATAGTTTGAGTATTAATCCCACTTCTAGTAAAAAAAATCCATGGAATTATCCCTAGTATTAATCTCAGTGGTACTTGGAAGTCTACCTTTTTTTCTAGATGAAAAATCTCTAGCAAGTTGGCCAAGTTGTGTTTCTATATTTTTCATTCTAATATCAATTTTCATTTTATCAAAATCATATTGATTTTGATTTTTGGTTAGATGATTCAAGATTAGATCAAGCTTAGAATACATGTGACTATCATTGTTTCCTTGTGTGTTTTAAGACTCACCCCTTTGTTGATTTTGGAAATTTGATCTTTGCTGATTAGGGTAATTGGGGACAGTGGATTGTTTTATTAAGCCTTGATCTTTCCAGGATAGATTTGGATGGTTCCTATAGCCTTGGTTGTAATTATTTAAAATGTATCTTCTTTAGGAGGCATTCTAGGACCATAGTTAACAAATTTATAATTCTCTTGTTGTTGGGATGTCATATCAAAATTAGGACAAAAGTTTTCAGTATGCCCAAACATACCACACTAGACACATTGTTCCCATAAATATTGGTTGGTATTGTGATAGCCAAGTTGGTTAATAGTTTTTTTGGAATTATGGTTCATTAAAGATTGAAGTTGGTTGGTGATTTCATCAAGTTGAGATTGAGTTTCATTCATTGACCCAATGTTTGAATTAACATTTATGTTGACTCTTTTCCTTATTGGATTTTTATGTTGTGAATTTAGTGAAAGATTTTGAAAATTTTGTCTAAGTTCTTCATTTGTCTTATCATTGTAATTACCCCTAGCAGCTTGATCAACTAAATTCTGTTCAGAGGAGGACATCCCTTCATAAAAGGTATCCATGAGAAGGTGTGATGGGAGTTTATGATGGGGACACTGCCTAAACAGATCCCTGAATATATCCCAAGCTTCATGAAAATATTCTCAATCCTATTGATAAAAACTAGTTATCTTTTTTCTAAGTTCACCTTTTAATCCTTGAGGATAAAATTTCATAATGAATGAGTTATACACCAGATCCCAGTTTTCAAAAATGTTCTCATCTTGACTCAGAAACCAATTCCTAGCATTCCCCTTAAGGTAAAAGGGAAAGACTCTCATTCTTAGCTCATTTTCTGTGAGTCCTAGAAGAGGAAATTGTTGCACAGTGTTATATAAGTCTCTAATAAAGGAAAGGGAGTCTTCATTAGAGATCCCATTAAAATCAAGCAATAGAGAAATGTGTGACTTTTTCAATTCATAATTTTTGTCCCTATGACTAATTCTGATGGATGATGGATTACTTGAAGCTTGAGGAAGTTGGAATTCCCTCATCCTAGGCCTTTCATTTTCATCTAAGAGTTATGGTTGATTTTGATAGTTATTAGGTGCAGGAACTCTATTATCTATGTTTTCCATTTCAATTTTGTTCTTCTTACTTAGAGCAATGAGATGTTTATCTAATTAAAGGTTCATAGGCTCTAATATGGAACCAGAAGTTCTTGTGCTCATACAAACAGTAATAATAGACACTACTCAATTGTAACTATTCATCATGAAGAGACACATTTTTTTTCAAAATTTCAATTTTTTTAATATTTTTTTATATGTATTTTTTTAGAGTTTTTTTTCAGATAAATGGCTCTTTCCTTCCCTAGAAACGGCACCAAAAACTTGACCAAAACTATTTTTTAAGTTGGTCAAAGTTAAAAATTTATATTCCTACTAACTACTGTATATGTGGAAAGCAGGGTCGAACCTATAGGAAAGGCTATTTTGACCACTAGACTTCTAAAAAAATTAAAGATCCCACTATTGTTAGTAGTGGAATTGAGTTTCTATTTTTTCTATTTTTTATTTTTTTATTATATGGAACAAATGAAACATCAAGATCTTTTTAAGTTTTTGTTCTAAACTATATCAAAGCAAGAAATAGGCTAAAAACAGTAAGTAACAGAGAAATAATACATTGAAGAGTAAACAATCTAAAGAAATACGTCTGGGGAAAATATAAACTCTACTGGTTTTAAAAACATTCCTTCTCACAAAAATGATTTCAACTAATACCACAAAAAGGAGTGATTTATTTCCCTCGCCAAAAGATAAATCACTCATGCTGAAAAATCTTAGAGTTCACCACTCCTCGGTTAATCAACTTGAGAATTCTAGTTTTAAAAGATCACAGAACAAACTCGTCATATATCCTATAGTATTTTATTTCTATTTAAATATTCATGAAAATTAATCCACATTCAAACTCACCGTATGAATATAGAATTAAAAGATTAATTGCATGTGGTATGTTGCAATTGAATGCAATCAGAATTGATCTCTCTAATTAATTCTGATCACATTAAAAATGATAGTGAGAAGAGATAAGGATAATAACCAGTAGACTCTATTTTTACCTCGAACTATAAGTATTTAGCCTGACATTGTTTCAATTATGTATACTAAAATCATTTAATTACAAAGGAATAGATTTGAAATAAAATAGAGGAAGAAGACTCCCTCTGCTAGCATCAATTGTTGCTGCTCCAGGCCCCCAGAACTCCGAAGATTGACTCTCCGAAAAGTGATCCAGGTTCTCTACTTTGCTCCGAGTGAATGATCGAATCGTTTCCTTGCTCGAGTCTTGTGTGTTCGTCGAATGAGAGAGTGTCTTGATATTCTCTTGGATGGATTTGATCATGGAATCAAAATGAGAGAGCATTTGAATCAGTCTCCAGATCTGCTCACCAATGTGAATTCGTTGAAAAATAATGAGAGCCTTTTTTAAAATTTTGCTGCATCTCTATTTTAATACCCTCCATCATCTACTGCATATCACCTCTCTCTTCCACTAACTTCAAAATTCCTTCACTTAAGCACCACACATGTGCATTTTTTCATGACTGACACGTCGCACTAGTTTTGCTCTTGTAACTAACTCCCGCTGAGTTAGTTGCGTGAACTTGGACACTTTTCAGGCTTCGGTGTGAACCTACACATATTTTCAACTCCACTATAAACTTGCACAGTTAAAACAAAATAAAAACTTAAAAAATGAAGAAATTTAAATAATATTTATTTTTTAAAAGACTAATGTTATAATACTTACTAAAAAGTTAACTAAAGTTAATTAATAAATATCTCAATTGATAATTGTTATTAAATATTATTATTATTATTATTATTACTTTATTATTAAATCTTTAATTAAATAAAATTATTAAGTTTTTAATTTATTATTATTAATTAAGTTATTAGTGTAAGTATTATTAACATTTAGTTGAAATAACTTAATTATATTCTTAAATTAGATTAACTTTATTAATTGATTATTATAATTATTTTATAAAAAGTTAAATTAAATTAAAATTTAGTTTAATTAGTTAATTCAATTAGTTTAATATTTTTTAAATTTATTATTAAACTTTAATTTATTATAAACATTTTTATTATTCTATTATTATTTTATTTGTTTGTTAGTTATTTTATTGATTTAGTTTTAATTATTTCTATCCCAATCCCTTTTCCCTATCCATTTTCTACGCATCACAACCATGGTAGTGAAAATTGGGGTTTCTTCCTCCCCGGACTCCACGGAAGCCTGTGACTTCGTCTAGAAAATGTGGCGGCGGGAATTGTTCAGCCTCACCCTCCATCTGTGACAGTGAGACAAGGTACCCCAACTCCTCCTTGGCTTGGTTTCCTCCCCCTCTTGTTCAAAAACTCTCCTTCCACACGACTTGAACTTCAGGTGTAGTGGCAGAGTTGGCTTTGCTCCATCCTCATAGCAGTGGATAGAGGTTCTCCACGACAAGCTCGGCTTCTCCCATAGCAACACAACTCATCCTTTACTACAGGTTCAATCATCGCAGGTTCAACCTTTGAGTAACGCGAAAAATCAAACCTCTAGATCTATGATGGATTCATCAAATGTGGTAGCTAGGAAGATATGCCGACTCGGTGACAACCAGTGGTGGTGAAGATGACAAGGTGGTGCAAAACACGTTTACTACAGCGGTGGTTTCTGAGGTTTGGCGGTGCAAAGATCTGAATTTCTGGTTTTTAGATCTGTAATGTGAAGCTTGATTTTCTGTTATGGATTTGATTTTGGGGTTGGTATTTTAATGGTGGAAGGAATGGAGAAAGGTATTGGTGTCACCATGAAGATAGGAAGGACGTTGTGCAATGCCTGGATGAAGCGGCGAGAACATGATTTTCTGAAAACGGTTCCAAGGAAAAGAGAGAACCGGACGCGGGGGATGTTACGGTGGAACCGTGAAGGGATAATGTGCCAAACCGGTTTCTAAGATAATATGGTGGGAATGTGACGGTTTTATGTGTCACCATAAAAGGAATACTATGGAACCGTGAAAATATTACGGTAGAAGGAACATGGTGAGACCGTGAAGATAATTGGAGGATACGGTGAGACAGTAATTGGGTGGCACGGTAGAACTGTGAAAAGGGTTATGGTGGTTGTAACAGTGGTGTTATGGTGAGACCGTATCAGGAAGTTATAGTGCCACCATGAAATAGACATGGTGCGTGATGGCACCATGACAGGGGTGAAACCGTGATCCTGCAAAATAAATAGATTAAATAAAATAAATTAAAACTTAAATAAAATATGAACAAAATAATTAATAAAAAATAAAACATAATTAAAACAAATGAAAAATTAAGTCACAAAATAAACTTTAATAAATTTATAAAACCAATTAAACTTTAGTTAAATTATTAATAACTTCAATTCACTTAACTTAAATTATTACTATACTAAAAAAATGAATTCAGAAAAAAAATATATTAAAAGTCAATATTAAATTAACATAATTACAAAAAAAGTTTAATTATTTATAAAAGACTACTACTTTAAATTAAATTAATTAAAGAAATAAAATAATTATTATTTTATTAATAAATTTATGTTAATTAATTAAATTGAATTAAAGAGATGCAGTGAGTTTGTAAACTTAAATTTATATAAAAAAGAATTGTTAAAAGACAGCTAAAATTTATATTATGTTATATTAATTAATATTTAGTACATGCAGTTTTAAATAAAAGATTCATTATCTAAGTGAAAATGAAGACTTAATTAATTAGATAATTAATGTTAAATTATTAATTATGCAAAACAAAAACAACAATCTAAATAAAAGTTTATTAGTCTATAAAATTAAAGTAAGAAATAAATTAATTATTTTAAAGCTTATAATACACAATTAATTATAAAAATTGATTAGTTATTAAAGTTAATAAAAAATACAAAAGAGCCATTATTTATTAAAAATTGTTAAAATAAATAATTAAATTGATAAAAATTAATTAAAAAGATGTGGAAAAACATGTGTTTTAAAGGCCACATCAGTACACACTATGTAACTAAGGTACATGTCATGTACTTTGGATGGATTCAAGTCATGAAAGAGGAGATCATGTTGTGAGCCGGTAAATTTCATGTACCCGGGGCACACATCATTTAGGGTTTAAATATCAGATTTTTAACTCGTGGTGGTGGGATCTTCAGCATAACTTATCTAGCGTGGCCTACACGCCGTGACCATGGGGTACACATCATGACCTGGACCATGCCTATGTTAAAGTCACATTTTTGGTAGTTTTTATCAGTACTTTATTCCTAGACTTCATTGATCTCGACCCTAGGCTTCTCCTAGTCAATTTTCAGAGGTTCCCCTCCTTCTAGATTGATCTGATCGGCTTCGGATCTTCATTGTGTCTGCAGTGCATCTCTTTGGTTAAGTGTTCTTTCTAGTTCTTCATTGAGGTTTATAGCGATATCACCCTCACTTTTCTATACTATATCTATTGACCTAAGTTAGATAATTCTTATTATATTTCTCCATATTCATTGTGAGATCTTGTTCTAGAGGTCGTTCCTTGTCTAGTTGTGGTGCAGCGGACATCCGTTCTTGTGGTACATGAGTTTTATTCTATTTTCTGACCCCTATTATTCTAAATTAAATAAATCCTTTGATGTATGTTTTTTATTCTAGTGCCTTCGTTGGCATTGTTGGGTTTCATTATTGGTGGATTCTGTTGTAGGCATGTGAGACCCAAGCTTTGGGGTAGGTGGTTCTATCTCTAGCCTATGATAATGACCCTAATTGTTATTGCTTTGTAAATTTATTTATCAAATTGGCATGATTGTTTGTGTGTGTTAAAAAAGGGTTTTTAAAGAAAAGTGGTTTTTCCCTAGCTTTTGATAAATGTATTGTGAAATGATTTGGAATGGTTTTCAAAGCATTGAAATGTATTATGAATGGTTTTAAATGGTTTTCAAAGCATTGAAATGAATTATAAAAAAGAGAACATGAGTTACTTTGGGTACTTAGGTGGAAGGTTTAGCTTGAGACCATAGTCTATTTCTTTGTGATTATCAAGTAGGTTTTTCTTGGTGATTTCCTCTATTTCTTAGGACCGTTGTTCTAGGAGATCAATATTGACATTTGGGGGGGTGGGGTACTCGTGGGGTATTCCTCTACTTCCTAGGATCATTGTACTAGGATCAGATTTGTGTAATTGATTATTGTGGTACGAGTAGTCTTTGGCCTGGTCCTATAGTATACCTTGGTATTTTGATACATGTGATAATGTTTTGTATTTCTTGGCTTTCTATGTTAACCTTTTTATGCATGTTTATTATTGTGGAAACTGATGTGGAAATGTTCTTTGAAAATGATATATCTACTTTTGTTTAGAACTATGAAAAAGGAAAATTTTTACCATGTTTTTTATAAAACTTCATTACTTCTTATCATGCCATGTTTTATTTTAAAATGAGCATACAAGGTTTTTTATACAAAGACTTGTTATGGAACACCAGGGGGGTCCTACTGAGCCTCTTAGCTCACACCCTGTTCAGCTCTTCGGCAGTGTGTAGACCTTTGTTTGTCTTCCAGTGCAGGGAAAGGCAAGGCACTGAAGTGAGGTGGTGAGGTTCATTTCATCTAGGATTGGTATCTAGTGGTGAAAAGGTGAGGGCTTTTCCATTCCATTGTTTGGAGTAGCAGTTTGATTTGGTTCCTTTGTAGTTGGACTTTCCTTTTTGGTTTTTCTACAGTAACTGTTGTTTTGTTTACATTTTTTATGGTTATGGAATATATATATATATATATATTTAGTCATATGTTGTTCCTTTCTTTCTCTATATATGTATTTCATGTGGTTTTTTAGGGTGGGTGAAATCGTTCGCTTGGTTTTTTGTTCGATGCTAGGGTTCTTGTCACCAGCCCATGGGGATCAAGAATTCTCTTAGGGTATGCGATAGATTGGGTCAGGTGACGGGTTTGAAAGTGACTCGGGTTGGTTCCTTACATTTTGGTATCAAAGGGAGGTCTATCCTCAAGAATATTTTTCTTGAGATGTCTATTAGATATAAGATAAGATTTTTAGGACATGAGAGGTATGTTGCGATGAGTTCCTGGATAGATATTATCATAAAAAGACGCAAGTTACCATGGGATGTTGGGATATGTGTATCTAGTGTTGGTTTTTTATTATAAAATCTCAATTTTTTCTTATGAGTTTTGTACTTTGAACTGAGATTTGTTTTGTGTCTGATCGTTCTTATGTTTTGGTGTGAAACAGTATGCCTCTAAGACATCTTCCATGAGTTCCTTAGGAGGGCGAAACTGATTCTCCTCAAGGAAATCCACCTATGGATTAGAATCTCATCGATACTATTATACGGACAGTCCATGCTTTCAATCAGGATGCACCATGAGTTCATAATGTAGTGGTTGAATTACAGTCAAGAGATGGAGGAGAAAGAGATCGATCACATGAGTTATTACATGACAAGTTGTCGTCATTTAATAGAATGAATGAACCTCAAGAAGAGGAGGATTGGATTGATAGGATCAATCAAATCTTTGACTTCCTAGAGACACATGGGAATATTAGTTTATAGTGTGTATCCTTCAGGATCGAGGGTTTTGGAAAGCGATGGTGGGATTCTATGGTCCAAGTAGATAGACATGTGGGATTAAATTGGAAGGGTTTCAAAACCCTGTTATTTCAACAGTTTTTTCCAGAGCCTATGATGTTCACAAAGTCTCTAGAGATCCTGTTGTTGTAGTAGGGATAGAATTCAGTTTCGGCATACACCAACTAGTTTTCTGATCTTGTTTTTTTCCTCCGGACATGGTAAAAAATGACCAGCTAAAGGCTCAGAAATACATGAAGGTTTTGTGACCAGACATCAGATCATAGGTTTTTATGCTGAATCTTTCTATCGATGTGGATACGGTAGACAGAGTTATGATGACAGAGATAAAAATGGTAGGAAAGATCAATGTTACTGCCTCTTCTCTTCTAACTGGTGACAGATTTAGTTGTGTGTGTGGGAGGAAGAGGTGGTGGAAGGACCATCAAAGAAGTGGTGGATGTGGGTCTCAATAGCGAGCCTCCTCTGCACCATTTTTTGTAGCTAATAGTGTGCCCCTGACTTACTATTAGTACAAAAAGGGAGGTTACACTAGATATTTGTTCCTTATTCTTTCAAATGTGTGCAATAGTTGTGGATGTATTTTTCATCTAATTTGTTTCTATTAGGTTATAAATACGCCCCATTATGGTCAGAGTTATTCAGCTCCAAAGGCTACTATGGTGTAGTCAAAAGCTTCAAACACTATAGGGATCCAACCATAGGCCTCTGTAGAGAAGCATTTACATGCAGTAGATGAGTTTCCAATGGAAGTTGATGCAGGTCCAACAACAGTGAGAGGTATGATTCTTATTTAATAGTCAGTAGAAATTTCTTTGTTGGATATTGGTGCCTTCCACTCATTTATATCTTCACACTTTGTTGATTTAATTAAAATTCCAACATAAATTATTCCCTTTACAATGAAATTAGCAACACCTATTGGAAATAGTAAAGATTAGGGGTTCTGGTGTCCTTGTTGTTTGTTAATGATAGCTAATACGGAGTTGTTCTGATATTTTATCATTCTTGATCTGGATCTTTTTGACATTATCATCGGTATGGATTAGCTTGTCACTAATCAAGATGAGGTTGATTGTTATCATCAGCATGTTTCTTTTCTTATTGTCGATGGGATCTCTTGTGTGTTTCAGGGGGAGTGGGGCCCAAGTTTAGGTCATGCATGACAATTTCACCCAGATATCAGAAGTTTTTTGTTACTGTTGCATTCGATATTGATGAATTTTATTCTATTAATGATCTTCTTATTGTTGTTCGAGACTTTTTTGATGTTTTCCAAGATGATTTCCCGGGTATTCCTCTAGAGAGATGGGTATAGTTTACAATTTACCTAGTGTTGGGTACGCAATTGATATTGATATCTTCTTATCGCATGGTACTATTAGATTTGAAAGAACTCAAGGTTTAGTTGGATGACCTGTTAGAGAAAGGTTTAATTCAAAGTAGTGTTTTTTCTTGGGCATCCCCTATTCTCTTTGCCAATAAATAATATGGTTAACTTCGATTATGTGTGTACTGCCATAATTTGAACTAGCTAATAGTTAATAACAAATATATTTTTCCGCATGTGGATGATTTTTTTGATCAGTTAAAGGTGGGAAAGTGGTTTTCAAATATTAATCTTTAGTCAGGTTATCATCTGCTTAGAATTCGATAGTCTAATATACTGAGGATGGCCTTCCTAAGAAGGTATGGCCATTATGAATATATTGTGATGCCATTTGTTCTGACTAATGATCCTGTAGTTTCTATGGATTTGATGAATTATATATTACATCAGTATATTTACACTTTTTTGGTAGTATTCATGGACAATATCCTAGTTTATTCAAAGTTTGAGTGTGAGCATGAGCACCATATGAGTTTAGTTTTGGAAATTTTAAGAATTCATCGTCTATATGGAAGGATTTCAAAATGTAGTTTCTTGATTCAATAATTGAAGTTATTAGGACACTAGATTTATGAACATGGCTTATCAGTTGATCCTGAGATGATGAAGGCTGTAATTTCATGGAAAGAACCAAAGAACATCTTTGAAATTAGAATCTTCCTAGGTCTTGTTGGGTACTACCAACAGTTTGTAAAGTATTCCTCTAATATAGCATAGCCTTTGACTGCTCTTACCAAGAAAGTGGTAAAATTCATATGGGATATAAAGTGTTAGTATTATTTTGATGATATAAAACTACTTCTAAAATCGACACCTATTCTGATATTACCTGATATTGTAAAGGGGTACATGGGGTTTTGTGATGCATTTGGTGATGTTTTGGGATGCGTGCTGATATAGGATAGTCATGTGGTAGATTACAGATCTCATCATCTCTGGATTCATGAGAATAACTACCCCACTAATTATTTAGAGCTTGAAATATTCATGCATGCACTTAAATATTGGCAGCACTATCGTTTTGGGGATACGTTCACAGTATTCTCTGGTCATAAGAGTCTGAGCTATATATTTTCTTATAAATACTTGAATCTCATATAGATACGATGGATATAATGCCTTCAGATGTTTGACATCAATATCACCTACAACTCGGGGAAAGGGAATATCATTGAATATTATCTAAGTAGGAAGGTACTATCACAGACTATTTTAGAATCAAAGGAGGAGTGAAATATTATAGGGCTTTTTGCTCAGTTTCACTTGGAAACTTAGGAGGATGTTTCAGGTATTGTTCTTACTAGTTTCCAGTGGTCATCATCTCTCCTAGAGTCTATTTTTCAAATTCAACAGTAAGATGATGAGTTATAGAGGACGCTGAAAAGTATTTATGGTGGGGAGACCATTTCTAGTTATTCACTTTCTTCAGATGGCATACTCCATTTCTAGAAACAATTTTTCATCTCATCACCTGTGAGAAGTTCAGTATTGTTTGATTGTAAAATCTATTCATGGTATATTCATCCAGTCACAAAAACGATGTATTATGATATGAGAATAAGATTCTTGTGATCGGGTATGAAGTGTGACATTTCAGATTATGTGTCCCACTATTACACCTGCCAATGGATAAAGACAGATCACTTGAAACCCTCTAGTCTGTTTCAACCTCTTCTAGTGCCAGTTTAGAAATGGTATGAGGTATCCATAGAATTGTTTTTTTGGGTTTCCATGGAAACCCCTAGGAAAAATTCTATCTGAGTAGTTGTTGATCGGCTGACAAAATATGATCATTTCATTCCAATCAATGACACCACTAAATTTTAAGATATGGGTAAGTTGTACGTGCATAAGATTGTGAGGTTACATGGGATTCATTCTGTAATTGTTTCATATATGGATCACAGGTTTACCTAGAGTTTCTAAAGGAGTCTTCAAGATGAAATGGGGACTCATATCAAGTTGATAATAGATTTCCATCCATAAAAAGATGGATAGATAAAGCAAGTAATTCAGATCCTAGTGGATATGCTTTGTGGCTGCATCTTGGATTTCAGTGGATAATGGGATATCCATCTAGTATTGGTTGGGTTTTTTTACAAAAATTGTTATCATTCATCAATAATTATGAATCCTTTTGAGGTTTTGTATGGTCTTCTGTGTAGATCACCTCTTTGTTGGATAGAAGTGGGATAAGTAGCTTTAGTTGGACCAATTATGGTTTAGGAGATGAAGATAAAGATTCAGGAGGTGTGACGACATCTGGTTACAACCCATAGTCAAAAAAATCATTTGTAGATCGAAAATGTACTCATTTAGAGTTTTTCAAAGGTTACTGGGTTTTCTTGAATGTTTCTCCCGATTTGGGTCACTGTCGTCATAGAAAATAGGGAAATTTGGGTCTGAGATATGTTGGACTATTTGAAATCACTGAACGGCTCGGGTAGGTTGCTTATCGATTAGCATTTCTGGCTTAGTTGATGGTAATTTAGAATTTTTTTTCCATATATCTCAACTCCGGAAGTATCACCCTGATCCTACTCACATCCTAAGTTGGGAATAAATTGAGCTAGATCCATATGCTTCTGTTTTGGAGAAACCAATTGAGATCATTGACTCTCAGAATAAAGTCTTACATAGGAATTCGGTTCTGTTGGTCAGAGTTCTATGTAAACAAGGATTGGATTCTCATGAGACTTGGTAATGCAAGTTTTTAATGAGGGATCATTGGCCTCATCTCTTTCTGGGGATTACATCTTCCACATGACATCTTGGGGATGGAAATTCTTTATGGTGGGGAGTTTCTAACATCATGTTATGTTTATCAGGTATGTTTTTTTCTCTCTATAAGTTCCATTTTGGTCTAAAGTCCTTAGATGTGTTTTTATTGACTTTCTTTATGAATCAGAGTAGGTGCATACCATGTACTTGAGGTACACATCGTGTACTAGTGGATGGATTCAAGTCGTGAAGGGGGGATCACACTGTGAGTAGGTATATGTCATGCACCTGGGGTACATGTCATCCAGGGTTAAAATGTTGGATTTTTAACCTGAGGAGATGGTTTTTTAGCGTAACTTATAAGTAATGGATTACACGCCATGGACAAGGGGTACACATCGTGACTCAACCCACACCTAGGTTAAATTCATGCATTTGGTATTTTTTTTCTTGGCCCTTTCTTCCCATACTTCGTTGCTCTAAACCCTAGGCTACTCCTAGCCAATTTCTAGAGGTTCCCCTCCTTCTAGATTGATCTTATCAGCTTTGTATCTACATTATGTATGTGGTGCATCTCTATGAGTAAGCGTTCATTCTGGTTCTTCGTTGTGGTTGATCATGATAGTGCCTTAGCTTTGCGGTACAAGATCTGTTGACCTAAGTTGGATAATTCTTGTTGTCTTCCTCTATATCCATTGTGAGATCTTGTTTTAGATTCCATTCCTTGGCTAGTTTTGGTGTGGTAGATATATTTTCTTGAGGTATGTAGGTTTTCTTCTATCCATCGACCCCTTGTCTTCTAAATTAAATCAATCCTTTTATGTGTGTGTTTGATTATAGGACCTTTTTTGGTGTTGTTGGGTTTCTTTGTTGTTGGATTCCATTGCGGGCATGTGTGACCCAATCTTTGAGGTGGGTGGTTCCATATCTTGCCTATGATAATGAGCCTGATTGTTATTTCTTTGTAAAATTATTTATTAAATTGGCATGACTTTTTTTGTGTGTTGAAAAGGGGTTTTTAAAGAAGAATGGTTTTTCCATAGATTTTGATAAATGTATTATGAAATTGTTTTGAATGGTTTTAAGATAATTAAAATGGATTGTGAATGGTTTTGAATAGTTTTCAAAGCATTGAAATGAATTTTGAAAAAGAGAACATGGATTGCCTTGGGTAATTAAGTGGAAGGTTTATCTTAAGGCCATCATCCATTGCTTTGTGATTATCAAGGAGTTTTGTCTTGGGGATTTCCTCTATTTCCTAGGCCTGCTATTCTAGGAGATCGATATTAAAATTTTGGGGGGGTTTACTCATGGGGTATTCCTATGCTTCCTAATCTTGTTGTTCTAGGATCAAATTTGTGCACTTGATTATTATGGTACGATTAGTCTACATTCTAGTCTTTTAGTATTCCTTGGTGTTGTGATACTTATTCTTCTATTTTGTATTTCTTGGCTTTCTGAGTTAGCCTTGATATGCATGTTTATGCTTGTGGAAAATTATATGGAAATGTTCTTTGAAAATGAAATATCTACTTCTGTTTAGAACTTTGAAAACGGGAAATGTTTACCATGTTTTATATAAAACTATTTTACTTTGTATCATTCTATGTCTTATTTTAAAATGATCAAACGTGATTTTTTATACAAAGACTTGTTATTGAACACCTAGGTGGGATCCTACTGAGCCTATTAGCTCACACCCTATGCACCTCTTCAGCGGTACTTAGATATTTGTTTATCTTCTAGTGTAGGAAAATTAAAGGAACCACAGTGAGGCAAAAAAAGTTCGTGTCAAATGGGATGGTTAGTTTTTGGTGAGATGGCAGGGGTTTTCCCATTCCATCATTTGGGGTAGCAGTTTGGTTTGGCTCCATTGCAGTTGGGCTTGTATTTTGGGTTTTTCTACTGTTACAGTTGTTCAATTTCTACTATTTTACTTATAGTTATGGAATATATATCTTATTATTATTTAGTTGTTCTTTTATTTATCTATAAATTTATTCCATGTGGTTGTTCAGTGTGGGAAAAATTGTTCCCTTAGTTTTTTCATTCGATGCTCGGGTGCTTGTTGTCAGCCCATGAGGATCGAGAACGCCCTTTGGGTATGTGATAGATAGGGTCAGGCGCCGGGTTTGA
Organism: Viscum album; assembly: GCA_963277665.1. Classification (NCBI taxonomy): domain Eukaryota; kingdom Viridiplantae; phylum Streptophyta; class Magnoliopsida; order Santalales; family Viscaceae; genus Viscum; species Viscum album. Next base: position 467,759,495 of record OY728158.1, read on the forward strand.
GGGTTACCCATGTCAGTTTGTTACAATAAATGTTCAATAAATCATCTCACTCTATTTCTATGTGATCCATGTTTTGTGTAGAAAACAAGATGACTTGATTTAGAAAACAAAGCACTCTGTTTTTAATTAAAATTGATACAAAATGAAATAAGAACACTTTACCTTTAAAAGATGAGTCCAAATATTTCCTAAATTGATACCAATTTCAATAAAAATATACCATAGTATAAATTAACCTAATAACCATTCACTCACATCAACAAATAGGTCAAAAATATTCAAGTACAAAGTAGGATCAATGTTCTAGGAAACAACTCTAAATATATTTAAAAAGTATATTTTATTTCCATCAATTTATAATCAATCCCCCCCCCATTATGTAATGATTTTATTTTTTTTACCAATTTTGGGAGATTTATAAGGACATGCCTATCCAATGGCACTCATTTAAGAACATTACTAGATAATTAGATGTGTATATGATGAATAGTTTTGAAATTATCTTTGTCATTATTCTTTTTCCCACTTAATAACACATTCTTCATGATCATCATTATGATAAATATATTCAAAATATATTATTTTGGATTTCCAAGTTGAGAATACACCAAAATAGATCTTATACTCAGGGCTTTCCAGATTTAAAACATTCCAAAGCATCACGAAGGGTGATATTATTCATTTCATTTTTTTAGAATACCAACTACAATGTAAAAATAGGATGGAATATTCTTTACATTACTATTAGTTATTGAGTGTAAAAAAATCCATAAACTTAATTATATATGATCTGATGTTCAGATTTTTCATAATATCATTTGGAAGATTAGTCATATATGTTGACTGCTTCATCTGGGTTGTCCAGAATTTATATCCATCACTCTTTCGCATGTAATACCCCTGATAACATGATTCAACTTCCATTACCTACATTTAAAGCCCAAATACAACACATAATTTTTAAGTAAATAAGGTTTCTATTCATTTTATTTAATGTGAACATAAAGGTTGAGATGTTTTCCCAACCATGTTTGTTCATTTCCTCTACTCTTCATGCTTGTACATCTAAACTTCAATTATGATTAATCTTGGTTTTTTCAAGGATCTCACTACATATTTAATTTCTTTATGTGTTAATTTTCTCTTCCCAAGTTTCTTTTATTCAAATGTATCACATAGTGTAAATTTATTCTTTACAAACTCTTCTTCTATTATAATTATAGTAAAGATAATCTAAGATTATTCTCAACCACATTTCACCTCTCACACAATGATTAATCAAAACAATGGCTTTCTTTTATAGAAAATTTCCCATGTGATTAATTATATTCATGTCAAACCTATTCATTTCCATTTTCATAGTCTTTTTCTTGTGTATCCTTCTCATTCTTTTCTCTTTACAAATCCAATGTTCGTATAGAAAAAATATCATTCGGTATATTTTTAGAATGTTTAGGATATCCATATGGATTATCATTGTTTCCTTTAATTTACAATTACCTATTAGAATATAAACACCTCTTAAAATTATTATAATTTTTTTTGAATATGATGTGATTTATGGTGTTTTTCTAAGTATCTCTTAACTATTCTTATTGGATTCTTCTTGGTATAATTCTTATTTGTGACATACATATACTTTATTCCCAATTTTTTTTCTTCACTAACTACTACAATATTAATTTATCATCTGATTTTGATACATGTTTATATGAATATACACCATTTCTATGAACACAACTACTGTATATATCACATACATTTTCAAGCATATAAATTTTTTTACGTGTATAGAGTTTTCTTAATATGGGAATGTTTATTCATCGTCTCTGGATTTATTCCCCTTAAAATAGGCCTTCATTTTCATTTATAGTTTAGAGGGTTATATCAATAATCCAATGAACAATTACCAAACATATTTCAACACAAACATTGACCCACAAACCTTGATCTTATTTTTCCTACTTATGTGGTCCATAATTTATAAAAAAATGGGCATGTTTTTTTTTGTTCTTCTTCACCACTTCTTATGATCTTCATAGGAAACCATATTATTTGAACATTATTCTATCCACCAAAGATATTATGGTAGTATTTTAAAATTTTCACTTCATCCATAATTATATATATCTTGTTTTTAAACCTACATAATGCATAAAAATATATTTAATAAAATATTCAAAAATGAATGGGTGGTTCCTATTTCATTGACCCTTATTGAGAATGATAAGTTACTAATTTACTGATCTTATTGAAATATAATGGAGAAAATTAGACATCAGAATAATCTATTAAAAATTGTATAGTAGTAGAAACTTTTTCTTTCATTTGAGAACACTCAATAAATTCCTTTTCAATACTAACCATCTTAACTTCTAATTCTATGAACCTAATATTCATTTTTTTCATTGTAAAATCATTCATAATAACCTTATCTTTGTAATCCTTCATTATTATTTCATTTCCCTCTTTGTGCATTTTATTTATTTCTTGAATTAATGTGTCGGGTTCCTTGAATCTTTTTCCCTTCACATAAAACTGGGAAATTTAAACATCAATGAAAGATATATTATATTCTTATAATTAGTGTATATTTTCTTCAATTTACTTAGTGGTCTAATCCTTTCCAAGTATTGTGTTTTTCCACTCTTATTAAATATATAAATATTTTCTTTAGGCTCATTTTTTCTACTTCTATGGATCCAACCCTTTGGGAAAGACTTCTAGAGGGTGAGAAAATTTCCTAAAATCATTATCTTGGTAATATAAACCAAATGCAAGTTGAGTGATCACATAATGCATACTTTCATAAAGTACACAGATAATAGAGACTGTTTCTTTTTATAATTCATGCATCATTACCATTAATGCATATATTGTATAATCAACTGACATGTCACCACTACCACTAGTTCTTGTATATTTTTTATTAATTTTTAAGAAATAAATAACCCATACTAATTGATGAATTGATACGTATGCTTATCTAATATACAAAAACAGCTCAAACTTATTCATATAATCATCATTGATTTCATGATGATCACTCAACATCCATTTTCCTCAATAACCTTTCTTAAATCACAATATCATTTGGATGCTTTAATAAATGAAGATAAGTATAAGATAATTGCCTAATTTTTAAATTATTATTATCACTACATAGAGATTATTTGTGAATATCACTTCAATTTAATCCCCATACCACATATAGTGCCTCTTTTCAAACATGATACCATTTTTATGCCTGATCAATTCACACACATTTTTCTTCACATGAACATTCCTTAACATGGAAAATGCACATCAGTAGAAGGTCATATATGTAAACCATTTTTATATGTAGAATTGAATTTAGTTATATATATTCACATGTGCATGGAATACCCATATGTGGATATTTACTAACATGAATCATGTATGTAAAATCACATACATAGTTCTACACATCTTTAACCATGTATCAAACTTGGTATTTTCTACTTTTCAACCATTTTCATACCTTTAAACCTTCATCAAAGAGATTTTTTCAAGAATCAATATAACCAATATCATGATATTTTAACTTTGGAAGAACACTTCAATTTTCATCAACTGAATTGATAAATATCCTACCAGTTCTTACACTTATCCTACTATGTGTGTCCATAGTCACTTAACCTATCATGAAAGTAAAAGTACACTTCACCCATCATTCATGAAATAATAAATTATTCATTTGATATGTTCATGTTCCTTCATGTAGTTGGTTAACATTCTTTTATGTGGTAGGTTTCCATTACTTCATGCATAAGGTTCTCTTTTCTTCATGCAATCAATTTATATTCCCTATTGTGGTAATTTTACATTCCCTCATACATTCACTTATCATTCCTTAATGAATACACTTCACATTTAATCATGTGTTCACTTCTCATTCCTTCATGTGGTTAGTTTAGTGACCCTTCATGTGGTCCCTTGGGATACCCTAATACAACCCTTCACAATCTCTGCATGGACCTTAACAAACATCATCACCTTTATCATGGATAAACATAAACATATTTTATTATAAATTTATTTTTTCAAGGAATGAAAACTCATTAAACAACCTTTATAATTAAATATATTTCTAAATCAACCATGTCAATAACTCTTAAAAAATTTCTTCAAACAAAATATTTCAAGATATTTGATAATCATGAAATAAAGTATTGGGTTCTCTTTGTCTTCTATAATATTCTTCTTCTCATAATATTTATATCTTATAAAAATAATTCCTTATAAATAAAAATAACTCAAAAAATGGGCTCAATATAAAGTATCCTCTTGGAGAGGGACTTGGGGTCGGACTTTCCATTGTCCTAGAGGCCATGCCTTACTCTCAAACAGTGGGGTAATCTATTTGTTACTCATAGATTACTCTTGTGGATATCATTAGTCTCATTTAATTATCAACCGTTACATGAATAAATTATATAACTTATATTGGATATTCATTTGGATATGTGAAAAAAATGGATTCTATATTTGGGTAAGTATCACAAATTATGGGTTTTGTAAAGAGTTACACATTAATATAGTTTAAATCCACTTTTAAATACTATGTGCTAAATCCCCGACTTGTTGCCCTTGTTAATGCCTTGGTCGCCCAAACTAGTGGTCCATTCCATTACTATGTGATAATAGATTATATTGTGTAAGTTAATAAAGAAATGTGTGGTGATGTATTATCCAATGGTTAGGTCATGTTAAAGTTGGATTCCCAATATTATCCATTGTTATCCTACTATTTTCATTTTCTTTAGGTTACACTTATCTGGGATACCCTAATAGGATAAGGTAACCAAATGAACATAATTGGGTTTATCCACTAGATGTATTAGAAAATGAGTTGTTAACGAGTCTATACAAGATTCATATATGATTTTATTGGGATGATTACCTAAATAAATAACTAAATGGTGGGAGAAAGGTAAATCGTACTGAGATTAGTGAAATATGTATATTATCATACTAATGGAAATGTTTTATTAAAAAATGGTTCATAATTTTAATGTAAACTAATTTAATAAAATTCCTTATTAGGTTTTAAGAAAATAATATCCACATCTTATAAAATCTTATGTTCTAGATGATGTTGTCATCATCATCAAATTTTAACTTTGAGATTAATCCTTAGTAACAGGATTCTTAATATAAGAACCTCCTAACACTGGTAACTTTATAAAATTTATCAAGTAAGAATGATTGTTCAAAAGGTTAATCTAGATGATTATGAGAATCGTATAATGATTCACTAAATGTTTCTAAGAAATTAGATATAAAATTACCTATGTGATTTTAGTCTCCACTCAAATACTCAATATTATTGAGTGTTCTTATAGTGACCCATAATTTTCATACAAAGATGTGATATCGAAATAGATTAATATTCATTACATAAGATAATAAATCCATGCTAGAATCATATAGGTTTAGTGCCCTTCATGACTAGATATAAAATGCCCTTATTTTATGAATAATATTCAATATCTATTATAAAGATCATACCTCATTATACTCTTCATAATAATACCCTAATAAAAACATTATTCATAACCTGAGAAAGGAAACATAAGAAATGGGTGAGATCAAATTTTCAGAATGTGTAAATATGGGAAATATCAATCGATGGTCATATGAAAGCATAAGAGAAATATAAGGGTATAAGATCATGACCATAACTTAAAAAGTTCATACCTAGTCTGAAAAGATCATAAACTATGGTTATGGAAAAAATCATTATCACTTCAAAACACATGAATCATAAGAATGAGTAATCATCATAAATCAATCATGAACCCTAAGTTCATGTCACAAATGTGTGTGCAACATCATCATAAGTATGAAAACGATTTTATAATACAAGGTTAAGTACCAAGACCATCAGATCAGGCATCAATAACTATTTCCCATAGTGGATCAAGCACATTGACTTTTTCCTATAACATATCAAGAAATTTGACTTGTTTCACATAACTATCTCATGAGATATAATACATTATCCAATCAATTTGTGGGAGTTATAGGTCTCAACCATCACATAATGAAAACCATATATATGTGTGCTACAAGATAATAAAACATTCATCATATCAGAACCAATAAACATTTCATCACATTATAACCTATGTAAATAGGTTTCATGGGTATTATATACACCATATAAAAAAACAGGTTGTGAATATAGCATGTGTCCCACAAAAATAAAAGTAAGATGAAAAACCCTTACCTCAAGTCTCACATTTCCTAGTTCACATTTATACCACAAATATAATAAATATGTATTTATTATACAAGTATTATATAAAAAATTTCACATATATCATACCATGTATCATTTATTTATGACATCTTATCACTCATTTTTTAATAGTTTTTCTATTAAAATCACTGTTCTGGGTGATAATTGCTTCATTTTCCAATCATTTTTTGATTTGGAAGTCCCAGTCTATATACATTGATCATGATTCCATAATTAATAAAATTATAATCATTTTATAATCATCATATATATCCATTATATACATATTTATAATCTTTCAAAAAAATTAGAGATAAAACAAATAATTACATCATTCATGGATATGGTAAGTCATAAATACTCATGAATGTTTTTTCCATTTTTAGACTGATGGGATGAAAGAAAGGTAAATAATAATCCACCTTTTTTGAATCATTATTATATCATATATATATATATATATATATCAAATATATTAAAATTAATCCACATTACCATCTAAGTAAAATATAATAAAAATAATAATCACATCGCTTCATGGAGGTGGTAGTCTATATATGTGCATGAGTGAAGTTATTGTTTCCAAAAGGATTGGATGGTAAGAAGGTATACATTATATTACCATTATAGAATAATATTTATTTCATAAATAACATATATAAAAAATAAACTAATAATAATACCATTCCATAAAATATGGTGATGTAAAAATGAATTTCATTGTTATGTGGATATGGTAAGTTGTATGTAAACATGAATGATACTTTCACTTATCATTTGATATGAAAGAGGGTGTATAACTTTTTTTTCATAATCATCAACATTTTAATATATTGAGGATGTTGAGGTTATTATTTTATGATTAATACCATATATTTTTTGGATCTAGAGTGATGGAGATAATGACTCAAGGAGAGTTGAATAGACATTTTAAAAAAATTAAAGAAAAATAATAAGAATTTAAAAAATAAATATGTAAAATTAGTTTTGTGTTCTTGATATAAGGTGAATCATAAATAAAATGAAATAATACAAAAAATTTAAAGTGTTATGAATAAAAAAGATCCTATTTCACTCTACAACCTTCTCTACTCCTCAAGAATTTTAGTACCCACTAAGAACCTCAGTTTTAAAGGTTTGAGAACCTTGTAATAGAAAATACCATTTACAATAACCCAGATGCCCAACCTAGTCTTTTATATAAGACCAATCCTTATTTTGTGACCTGATTATTTATTATGAGTCAAAACCCAGACTTCCTTTTTGTGGTGGAATAACCAGGAAATATAATACTTTATTTTGATTGGGAAAGTATAAACTGGACTCAAAGAAATAAAAATAGAAGAATAAATATTACATAAAGAAAAACTAAAACATAGAAATTTTTAGATTATCAAAAATTTAAATGATGTTGAATATTGATGATCATTGATCACTTTAATGGAAAAATTTAAAAATTTGAAGTTCTTATATGATCACATCCAGAGTACAGAAGTTGCATATGTTTTTTGTTTTTGAAAAAATGAGAGTATTGAGAATTTTTTTTAAGTTGTATCAAAAAATCCTATATCGAATTATCCACATTAGAATTTTTTTATCTATTGAATATTTCTCTCAAATTATTAATCCAAATATCTTTTAGGAGGATCTATATATCTAATGATTTCATGAAACTTTTTAGTGTTAAAAATTAAAATAATGTTATTGTTACCATATCAAGTAAAAGATGCACTAAATAACAAATAACGTTTGTTCTCTTTTACTTCTTCATGAAATATTTGAATAAAAAAATTAATATAATTAGTAAAAAATATATATGAACAATTCTTATTTATAAAATAGTTAAAATTAAACTAGATAATCTTCTAGTTTATTGAGATGGTAAAACTATAAAAAGTAATATCATAAGATTATATATAATGAATGCATTCATCTACATAAAATATTATTGTAATAAATTTTTTACAAAACATACAATTATATTTCAAAAAATATAATAAAAAATTTTACTAAATATTTATTTTAATAACATAAATTAAAAATAATGAAAAAAAAATTATAAAAATTATGTTCTCAACTAATGGTTGATTTAAAATCCAAGTGGAAGATTGATCTAAAGTTGGTATCCAATGTGGAATGATCCACAAGAGGATTCCAATGGTGGATTGATTGATCATTGGTGTCCAATGGTGGATTTATCGACCATTGGTATAAAAAATTAAATACCACTATGAAACAAAAAAACAAGAGAAACAACTCAAAACTTTATAATAAACATTTAATAGAAAATTATAAAGGAAGAGCTATAAAAAAGCATGATTGTGCTATTGGTATGCCTCTACACTACTAATAGAAAGATCTACCAGTGATGGTGATCTATCAATGGATGTCCAAGGGTAAATAAATATACCACTGAGAAATCAAAAAGTGGTGGTCAAACCAAACTGATGACGAGAAAGGAGAATCTATAGTGAAGAAAATATCTACTGGTGGAAGATGATATACTGTTGGGGTCCAACAGTAGATTGATCTACTATTAATAACCAATGGTAGATATATCTAATGGTAGAGAAATAGACCTACCAATGATCTAATATGTATAGGTAATGCAAGGATTCAATGTATCATAATGGTGAAGGAGTAAAAATATTAAATAATAACTTACAAACCCATTAAAGAAGATGATACTAAACCATTGGAGTCATCTACCAATATAAGGTGATCTAAAAGTGTATTAAGAACTACCATTGGATGACTGGTAGATTCTACTAATGTATTTCTCACCACTGATACCAGTGTACATGGAGTAGTTATCAACATTTTATATACTATAGAGGTCGAGCCAGTACTGGAGTCGATCCTCAAAGCATGCGGTGTGATGTTTTGGTTTTTTTATAGTTTCAAGCATGATGGGCTAAGAGAATCAATGAACTAAAGAACACAAGATAATAATATGATGATAGGTTATAATAATGAAAAGTTTTGGAAAAAAAATAAGATGTGGGAGATAAAAATGAGATCAAACGGTTCCTGTGGCTCTGATCGGATGGTCAAATTTCAATCTGAGTTTTTTAAACCAGATGAATAGTGAAACCAGAATCCTATCACACATCAATTATAGGATGTGGTGATTGAGAGGTATAAAAATCAATAAAAAACATACCAACATTTGATCTAGATATCAGGATCAACACTAGTTACACTACACACACAACAAGCTTCAAATCTTTTTTATTACCAAGGTTAATCCATGTGCCTTTCAGGTGTGCTATGCAGACCTTACAGATAGCCTGGTCATACCAATTGTGCATTATGCATAGCTAAAAATTTATTTCCTCCAAGTGGGATATCTATAGTAGGATCTCCCATGGGGTTAACCCCTTGGGTCCCCTAAAGGTGGTTGAGGACTATCCTTGGTGGCTCACAAGGATGGCCCAATTTTTTGTTAAGAAACTCTTAAAAATTTATTAATAAACACAAGGTGAATAAAATATAACAATAATTAAACAATTAACATCATTAAAAAATTTAACCAAATATGATTAAATTTTTTAAAATAGTTTTCAATTTAATTAGATTTTATGAGATAGTAATTTATAAAAACAAATAACACTGTTTATGTATTCAAACCAATTTAAAATAATAACAAACTCCCTCAATTTTTAAATTAAAAAAATAAAATTTATTAAATTATAAACAAAAATATCCCCCTTTTTGAAAAATATTAAAAACTATATTAAAATTTATTCTATAAAACATACTCCCTTTTAATCAAAATCAACTACTTTAAAAGTAAAATAGTAGTATATTTTCATAAGGATAAACATGTAGTTATAGTATTCAATGAAAGTAGAATTAATAAAAAGTAATAGATTAACAATGCATTATAAACAGTAATATCTAATTTTCATTTAATCAAAGTGAAGAAATAATATTCAATTATATAATACATGTAAAAAATACATTTTAACTCAATGATTATACTAAACATAAATTTTAAGCTTCTAGAATTCCCAATTTAAAATTCATTTTCTAAAATTTAATAGAATCCAAGTGTTTAGTGAAAATTTGGGCTCACTATTTCTAAATATAAACAGATTTTAAATAGAAATAACCTTTATTTAAATAAAACTTTAGAAACTAAAATCTAACATCAATGAGTTTTGTTATTGATGTTGAAGAGGGTTTTTAGAAATTTAAATAACACTTGAATTATCACATTAAATAGTAATTTTATCAAAACTAATATTAAAATCATATAATTTTTATTGTTTTCAAAATTCTTGGTGAATAGAAACTAGTAGTAGTAACATACTCATCCCCATCTTTTGATATTATTATTGAATGCAGTTTCTTATAACTACATGAAATTAAACTTTTTCCTTAAATGTGACACATACCTGTAGTGATTTTATAGTCATGTTTTTAACCTCCAACATCAAAGTCTACGTAAGAAATAAAATCAAAAAAAATATCATTATAATAGAACAATATTGTACAAATATTACCATTAATATATCTAATTACTCTTTTAATAGATGTAGGATGACATTATTTAGGTTTGTACTCGAACCTAGCACACAAATAGACTAAGAACATTATATCTATTCTAGATGTAGTGAGATACAATGGACTACCTATCATGCCTCTATACAATTTTATATCAACTGAAATTAGAGAATCATCTAAGTCCAATTTGGAATTATTCCTCAATATTATTTTCATAGAGTTACTAGATTCAATTATATAAATTTATACAAGTTCTTTAGCAAAAATTTCTTGATTTAGGAAAATACCATTTTTCCTTTGATTAAATGGTAAACCAAGGAAAAATTTTAGTTCTCCCATTAATCTCATGTAAAACTTAGTTTTCATTAGTTTTGAAAAATAATTACATAGTGAATCATTTGTTGAACAAAATATTATACAATGACATAAATTTGTATAATCAATATATCACTTGAAACTCTTTATATAAAATATGTTGGATAAAACTTACCTTTATTCAATTCATTTTTTTAATAAAAACTATGTTATTATTTATTACCAAGATCTTGGATCTTTCTTAAGACCATATAATGTTTCATTAAGTTAAAAAACATGATTTCCAAACTTATCATTTTCAAATATAGGAGGTTCATTAACATATACTTCCTCTAAAATAATTCCTTTTAAAATGGAACTTTTTACATAAATTTGAAATAATTTCATGTTTTTAAAACTAGAAAAGGATAAAAGAATTATAATTTATTTCATCCTACCTATAAGAGAAAATGAATATTCAAATTCGATTCCATATTCATGGGAATAACCATGAGATACCAGTCCTGCTTTATTTTTAACTATGATTCCATCTTTATGAATTATATTATGAAAAATCCTTTTAATTTTTATAACAGGTTAATCTTTTGGAAAATTAAATTAATAACACACTTTATTCCTTTAAAATTTGTTTAATTCATCATGAATATAATTATTACAATTTTAATCATTCACAGTAACCAAATAAGTTACAAAAGAAGAGTTTTCATAGTAAGTAAAAAATATATTCTGGTCTGAATACCATATTCTACATTACTAATTACTTTTTCAATACAATGATCTTTAGGAGTTTTCCATTCCTTTGAATTGGTTTGAGAATATATATGATCTCCCTCAACTGATTATTTATCATTCTCTTGTTCATTCTCTTTACTAAAATTAAATTCTTTAAATTCATCATTTTCTTTTTTTAATTTATAAGACTTGTTATCATAATTGTTTTCAATAAACTCAACATGCATAGATTTTTTAACAACTAAAGTTTTATTATTGAAAACTCCTTAAGATTTTCTAGGATTTGAATATCCTAAAAATATCCCTTCATCTGATTTAGAATATAATTTCCCAAAATTATATTTTTTATTTGAGATTTATACATCATATCCAAATACACTAAAAAATAAAACTTTCTGTTTCTACCCACTAAAAATTTCATAAGGGGTATTATTTAGGAAAGTTATGGTATAAATTCTATTTAAATCATGGAAAGTTTTATTCAAAGATTTTAACCAAAAGTATTTAGTTACACTAATGTCCATTTGCATAGAATTATCCATTTCTTGAATGAATTTATTCATTATTTCTACCAAAACATTCTATTGTGGTGTCCCAGGGGTTGATAAATAATGTTTATACCCATTTTCTTCACAAAATTTATCAATTTATAAATTCAAAAATTAATCACCTCTATAACTTATTATAGATATGATTGACATATTTTCGAAGTTTTGAATAAGATTACAGAAAGAACAAAATTTGGATAAAATTTCATTTTTATGGGAGAAGAAATAAATCCATAAGAATCAACTATAATCATCTAAAAATAAAAATACATACTTTTTATCCCAAATATTAATAGTTTTTATAGGTACAAACAAGTAAATATGTAAAGTTTCTAAACATATAGTAGTTAAAACATCATTTATTGATTTAAATATTTTATTGTTTTGCTTACCTTTCAAATAGGAATCACACATGAAATACTTACTTGTATGTAACTTGGGAAGTATCACCTAATCATACTTTGATAGTTTGTGAAATAGTATGAAATTTTCATTTCATATCCTCATATACCATAGAATTTCAACTTCTTCTATATCATTTGAACAATTAACCTTTTGTTTGGTTAGATCAAAAAAGATCAATAGTGTATACTTTTTCTTTTCTATTTTCATAAAAAAAATTCAGAAAAATTCATTTATCATTTTTAAATATAAAATTTAATCCAACATTACAATACTATGATATACTTATAAGATTGTGTTTTTAAAAAAGTATGTATAAGAATTTTTAAATAATAACTATTTTATAAAAAAACTTCTCCAATACCTTTAAACTAACCTTTTTAGTTTTCTCCAAATGTGACGAGGCCACCATCACATGAATTAAATGATAGAAATTTTGAAATATAAACTATCATGTACCTATATTAGCCACTATCTAAATACCATGAGTCTTTGAGACTTATAAGGAATATTTTATGAAAACATTGGCACCTAAATTGATTTAAAGAATTTATTAGAGGGATGATTATAAAGTAAATATTTAGTAACAAATTTTCTAGTGTGTCCAAAATATAGTCTAAATCTCAGTGAAAAATCATTGGAATAATTCCCTTTTATTCTACATTAAAAACATGTTACACCATAAATAATTCCTTTTGATCTTTTAATGACATTAGTCTTATTTAAACATATTGTTAAACTATTTTATCCAAACCATTCTTATTTGTGTTTAGTTTCATTAAATACATCATATTATCTTGGTTTTCATTTCATTTAAAAAAGTATATAAATAATATTTATGATTAATAGCATCTTTTTTAAAATCCATATTTTCTTTATAAATAGTTTCTAAATATATAAAAATTCATCAGATCCAGAAGTTGTGTTTATTAATTTTATATTTTCTTACTTTAGTTTCTTGCAATAATATTAAAATTTTATTAAATCATCCAAAAATAAATTTAATATTATTTTTTGATTTTATCATTTAGTACTAGAAATTTTTTAACTTTTTTATATCCCTCTTTTAGTTTTAAAAATTACGAATCATAATTATCTTTAGATTTATAATTCTTGGAAACACAAATTTTAAAATTATCATATTCCTTTTTTATTTTCACATTTTATTTAATCAAATTATATTTTTTAATTTTTAAGTTAGTATACTTTTCAATTATCTTGACTCCATAATTTCTTAATTATTCAATTTATTTAAGTGGTTTTTTATCTTTTAAATTCATATAATCAGAATCCTAACATGAATTAGAAACATTTTTAATTTCATTTTTAGATAAATAATTAGGATATTAATTTGTATAAGATATTAAATGTGAAAAGTTTGAATCATTTAACTCGAACTGAAAACCCATAAGGGTAAAATTCCATATCTCTTGTTCACTTCCATAATCACTACAAGACTCAGAACTGTCTGAGAAGTCCCTACCTCCAAACAAATATTTTTTTATTTTCTTTATTTATATTTATATTTCATTGGATGTTTAGATTTAGGTAATTCAGTCCTTATATGACCGTTCTTTCTGCAATCATATCATGTTAATTCTAAAACATCAGTATTATTACCGGTATTTCCTTTCTTATAGTCTTTTTTGGAATTCCTATTGAACTTCTTCTTCCACCTTCATTTTTCTTGAATTTTAAAAAATATTTCTAAATTGATCCATCTCCTTGTAACTTTCCTATAAAATAGATTCATATGCATTGAAGGTATCAATAACATTATATTTAAATGAAATAATTCCCTTTATTGGCTCATCATCAGCAATATTTTAAAGTTCAAACTTATACTTTATCAATGAGCCTTTTAATTCATCTAAATTATACTCAATAAAATTATTAATCTCATCAATGGACACCTTATTTTCATGCCATATTTTTAGAAGATATATCAATACTCTTTCTACTTGATCAATGGTTTACAAAACTACTCTACGATCACTCATACCATTAGTTATACTAGTGAAATGATAGAACATATAGTTTATATATTTTTCATCTCCTATATTGAATTCTTGATATTCTTCTTGAAGCATTCCTATCTTGGTTCTCTTGAGATTGTCAATTCCATAATGAGTCACTTCATGTATCCTCTATATATCATGGTTCATCTTACAAAATGAAAAAAGTCTATAGACACTTATACTTATATCACAGTACAAAATAGTCTTAATTTTATAATTAAAAACATATTTTATCTTTTTATTACTTACAAGTATCTCACCATAATCTTTGTGTAGATCATATGGATTACCCATGATAGTCCAGTGATCCACACTTAACTATTTCATATAGGCTTACATTCTGTATTCCTAGTAGCCATAGTCACTTCCATTGAAGAATGAGGGTTTTTTTAATTCATCCATCATTCACATTTTCACCTTCCATATTAAAATAAACATTTTCTTTTATTCCTTATACTATTAAGTATAGTATATCAGGTTATCATAGAGTTAAAAATACACAAACAAACTAATCAAATATTCTAACTATCCTTTAAGGAAGGTCTAACACTCTGATACCAATTATTGTATTGAGAGTGATGAAAATAATTACTAGATTGGGGGATAATAGTCATTTAAAAAAATAAATACAAATAATTAGATTTTATAAAATAGAGATTTATAGAGAGTGTTGTGTTCTTGATATGAGGTGTAGTGGAAGTAAAATTGAATAACACAGACATTTATACTGGTTTAGATCAAAAATATCTCGGTCCACTCTTCAACCTTATCTACTCCATGAGAAGACTGGTACCCACTAAGAACCTCACTTTTAATGGTGTGAGAACATTGTTATAGACACTACCTTTTACAAGAACCTAAAGACACAACCTAGTCTTTTATAAGAGATAAAACCTTAGTCTGTGACCTGGCTTTTAATTAGGTATCAGTACAAATAATTTCAATTTAATGTTGGAATAACTAAACAATGTAATAATTTCTTTTTATTGGTAAAATCATATAATGGACTCAAATAAATGAAAAATAATAATAAAAATTACATGAAGAAAACAATAAAGAGAAATTCAAATATGATCAAAAATTTCAAAGATATGAAAGCTTGATTATAATTGATCACATGAGTGGAACAATGTCAAAATTTCTTGTTCTTTTGTGATCACAACCATAGTACAAAATTTTTAGGATTTTTTTTGAATGAATGAGAGTATAAATAATTTTTTTAAAATTGTATCACAATGGCTCCATTGAATGATCCTCATTAGAATTTTTTTATGCCATTAATATGTCTCTCAGATCATTAAGATAAAGATATTCTAGGAAAGTCTATATTTCTAATAACTTAAAGACACTTTTTACTTTATAATAATAAAGTAATGTTAATGTCACCTTCACATGTAAAAGTAGCACTTAATAACCAAGAACAGTTATTCTCTTTTATTTCTTCATGAAATATTAGTATAAAACTTTTAATATAATAAGAAAAAAATATATAAATAATTAATATTTATAAAATAGTTAAAATTAAATTGGATAAACTTATATTTTATTGAGATAGTAATAATTTAAAATAGATCATCATAGGATTATATAAACTACAAGCATTCATGTAAATAAAATGTTTTGGAAATAATTTTTTTAACAACTTACAGTTATATTTCAACAAAATATAAAAAAAATATTTAACTGATATTTATTTTAAAAACATAAATTAAAAATAATGGACAAAAATTTTAGAAACAATATTTTCAACTAATGGTGGATTAAAAAACATAGTGGTGGATTGATATATCGTTGGTATCCAATGGTGGACTAATATACTTATAGATACCAATGGTGGATTGATCCATAGTTAGAGTCCAATGGTTGATTGATCTACCACTCATGTCCAATAGTGGATTAGTATACCATTGGTACAAAAAAATAAATTCCACTATAAAATAGAAAAACAAGAAATACAACTCAGAACATTGTAATAAACCATCATCAACAAATTATAAAGGAAGATCTATATGGGAGTATGAATATGCTACTACTACGCCACTATACTAATAGTAGAGATATCTATAGGTGATGGTGATCTACCCGTGGATTTCCAATGGTAGATTAATCTACCATTGATAAATCTATCAGTGGTGTTCAAACAGAACTAAAAATTAGTAGGGAGAAGCTACAGTGAAAAAAATATATACTAATGGAATATGATCTACAATTGGGGTCTAATGGTAGATTGATCTACCATTCATTACCAACATTAGATAAATCTGTCGATAGAGAAAGAGATCCATTGGTGATCCAATATGTACAACTGATGCAAGGATCCATTGTACCATAACAGTGGAGGAGTATTAATACTAAATAAAAGTTTACAAATCTATTGAATAAGATGAGAAGAAACCATCTGATTCATCTATCGGTTGAATTTGATCTACTGGTGTAGTATGATCTACTATTGGAATAATGGTAGATGTTACTGATGGGGTTCTCATTATTGTTAACGGTTTATGTGGAGTAGGGATCAACCATTGATATACCAAAGAGGTATATCCAGTGTTGGATAAAACCTAGAAGCATGAAATGAAATAGTTGGGTGTTGGATAGTTTTAAGAATATCAGTCCTAGATAATTAGAGAACAAAAGATCATAGGCATGGAAGAAGATGATAGCTTCAAACATGGAGAAGCATGAGAATAAAAAATATGACATGGGAGATAAAAACAAGATCAATCGGTTCACATGGCTCTGATAGGAGGGTTTAAGATCTATTTATATTTTTTAGATTGGATGAAAATGAAACCTGAATCGCGTCCCACATCGATTATGGGATGCAGTGATTGAGTAGTATACCAATCAAGCTAAGACACCCCAATGTTCAAGCTAACTAGAAGGGATAAACAGTGATTACACTGCACACACCAAATGAGTTTCTTACCAATAGGCATACTAATCCCAATTCATGTGCCTTCAGAGCATGCTATGTGGGCCTTTCACACTAGCCCGATTACACCAAGTGTTTCCTATTCACGGTTGAAGATCCATTTCCTCCAAGTGGGTCACCTATGGAAGGATCTTCTATGGTTTTGACCCCTTAGGTCCCCTAAAATTGGTTGAGGTATAACCTTTGTGGCTCACAGGTATGGACCAAATTGTTAGTTAAGAAAAACATAAAATAAAAAAATTATTAACAAACACTAAGTGAATAAAATATAACAGTCAATAAATAACTAACATCATTAAAAAATTCCAAAAATATGATTACTTTTTAAAAACTTAGTTCAATTAAATTTTATGAGACTATAATTTATCAAAAAAATAGAACAATAATATTATTAAAAAAATTAAAATACTAAAAAAATTTGGAGGAGGTAAAAAACAACAGAAAAGAAAGTGATCGGTTAAGATGATTACCTCTTATTTGGAATGACTCCTTTATATCTCCTTTAAAGGGCTCTAAGGTTGGTCTTTTGGTAAGAACAGAACCTCTATGATGTTTCTAGATAAGTTTAGAAGAGTAATTGGAAGATAATTTTTGATCTATAATGTTGAAGGTGGTGTAAATAAGTGAGGGGGTAGGTTACCTTTTTCTAATTAAGTTGAGGGGTACTTTTGAAATTTAATAAAATAAAAATTAAAATATAATAAGACTATTCTTGAGAAAAATGATTTAACATGGAAATGGATTCAAATTTAAGATATGATAGGGTTTTAATCAATTAAAAAATAGAATTTAGTCATGTTTTTATGTCCTTTTAATCCTTGTGTTTTTTATTCATCCTTAGTTACCAATTTTAATTTTAACTATGGTAACATCCTTTTCAATATTAAAGGTTGAAATTTTTTTCCTATAAGGTGAAAGTTTTCTCATAAATAGAAAATTTATGATATTTTGTGCCATATTATAACCACTTTGTTTTTTACATATTTTTATGATTTTTAAATAATTTAATAAAAATATTATTTTGATGAAATGTCATTATTATCAATTTTGACACTATTCATTTAATTTAACTTTAAATACATCATGATAAATGGGAACATAGAATATAATCAATTAATAATTCTATAAAATTTAATATTGATATATAAAATTCATGGTATAAAAGAATTTTATAAAATTACATTAGTTTTATTATTTCTAAAATAATTTATTTTATTTTTATAATAATTAAATATATGTTGTTTTGGCATGGTGAAGGAATTTAAGGCATTTATATAATACCTAAAAAATTATAAATAAATTAACTTTATGAAAATAAGTAAATTATTCTAAAATTACCCTTTTAGATATGTTAAATATGTATTTTATCATATATCTGTGTCATGGACACTTATTTAATATGTTATTTTGACTATTACAGCCTTATGCAAGCACAGAAAAATCATATGGATAAGACACTTGTAATATAAATATAAAATATGTATAAAACCATAAAGATAATTTATAATAACTAATAATTTAATAAAAAAATTCAATCATTGACTTATTACATCTCAAATGTTATCTTCAAGATACCAAATTTGACTTTTCTAGTGTTGTATAAGCTCTGCATGGGCACTGAAAATTATTTCCATATTAATCATGGAATATATTATAATTCATATTTTTTTGAATTAATTGTGTAAAATATTTTTATCATTTTACCATAATTTTTCATTCTATAAGTTTCATAAATTTTTTATATTATTTTTAGGTCTTAGAGATATCATAAAAGATTTCGTATTTCATAAAAACTATATTTTGTTAATATTCACTAAAACTTTAACTCCGTAAAAAATGTAAAAAAAATTAATTCTAGGACAAATTTGAATTCTTAAATCCAAAAATAAATTCCATTTCATCAAATTCATCTCATATAAGTGGTAGAAATAATTTTTTATATAAATGTGTAAAACTCAACAAAATTCTGATTTTAGTAAAATGCATATTAAGTATGAAAAAATGATATCAAATTCCACCATAAAATTGATTCTAATTAACATAATTGTATTAATCATAATATAATAGATTTTTTTAAAGCATTTTAAAAATAAATTGGTACTTTATAAATTCATGGAACAAAAATATTTGTTTCAATAAAACTTAATATTTTCCACAATTCACTAAAAATTCAATCTTGTTATAAAAATAAAAAATAAATTCACCCTAATATAATTTTCATATGTTGATTTGAAAAAGTAAAATATTTTTTAAAATTAAATTTATAATTATTCAAGAAATTCATTATATTATTGTCTCACAAAAATAAGGAAAATCATTTTTGAAGATGTATTTATAGAGCATAACATAACTTTATAAAAAAATGAGTGATTATTTACTTAGAATTTATCAATGTATTTATATTATGTTTTAAATTTATATATATTTCATAAGTTAGTTAATCATATTCATACCCACTAATTTAATGGCTAGGTTATAACAGTCATATTAAATAATAATATTCTAACAGTGTATTACAGTTTTTTTAAACTCAGTTTTGTGTGTATTGTAAGCTATATAAGAAATAAAATTATATAAAGAGAAATATATTCTAAAATCTCATAGTGTTACATCCCCCCCCCCACCCCTTAGTAAATTACATTATCAAAATTTTATCTTATGCTTAGTAATCAAAGGTTTGATATTTGAAAAGTGCTTTTTTGAAAACACACATATTAAAAAGGGTTAATAAAACTTCCCCTTAAAAAGGGGGAAAGGAAAGTAATTATTTCACTACAAATATTGGTTTACAAATATGATAAAATCAGTTGGAATTTAAAATATGGAAATTGAAGAGAAAAATAGCACCAAAGGTCTAATAGAGAGTGATAGAGTACTTTGTTAGGTAATGTTAACAACCACAAAACCATAAAATAGTGAAGGGTTAAAACACTATAAAATCATCATAATTGAAGTTTATAGGAAAAAATTTTGTATTATGATCATTTTATAAGCGTTGAGTTATTCCTTTACCATATATACAATGAATGTACAGAAATATACTTACTTGACATGTAGAATTTCATCCTTTTATCAATTTCCACCACAATTTAGTCTGTTGCTCCAAATGATGAGTATTTGAGATGAATATTTATTTTTAATGCCTAAAGTAATAAAATAAACTTCTATATAATATAAATCGTATATAAAAATATTCCTCCTATATTTGGGAATTAACCAAAACTAATAATTGTTAGTACAGTGTAAGATAATCCCTAATTTGAATAAACCTTGAAATAATATATTTAAATACAATGTTTTCTAGAATTACAATAAATATTACTCTTATATAATTTCAATAAATAACCCTAAATCTCAAATATCCTTTATAATATCAACATTAAATAATTTCTTAACCTTTAAGGATATCTCATACATTTCATCTTACATCTTGAGAAAAAAAATACATTCAACACAGCTAATTTTTTCTTGTTAAATCACATGTTAAACTAAAGGTTTCATATATCTCATTCTAATAAAAAGTATCATATAATATCATTAATCACCCTAATAAATCACTAAATTATTATGAAATGTAATGAACATTACCAAAATATCATGAATAAAATGTAACGTCTCGGATCTGGGTGCCACCCAAAAGTGCCCCGAATCCGGTTGGTCACATAACCTCAAGTGCATTTCCTCAAATGCCAGAGGCTGTCGACTAGTATTGAGGTCAAAGGTGTGATAATGGAGAAACTATTCCCTCATTGGAAGAGTATACACAGTGTAAAACAAATAGTAAACAATAGCGGAAGTAGTAATACCATACAATAGATGTAAAAAGCAGAAGACTGAAAGTAAATCCAACAGAAGACACAATGTATATATATGATTAGGGGAATATGTATCTAAGAAAATAGCCAAACAAGTCGCAATACTGGAAAAAAATATATAAACCAAAGTACAAAATAAATAGTAAACTCTAGAAGCATCGCAAGCCTCATCTTGGTCCCATGCTCTCCAGCTCCTATAGCAATCAAGTACCTGGTAAAGAAGGGAACTTTACCTTATCTATACCTAAAACCATATAATCTGTTTGGGTCCAAATACTGACCAAAATAGGGTATGTTATGAATCCCAATAGTCAACCACCAAAATATTTGTGCCTAACTATCAGTGAATATATATAGGAGTCAATATTCAGAAATGAAGCAATAAACTTTGAAGTAAAAGTAACCAATCCTACAGTTTTAAATTAAATTAATTTATATTTATTATTAATCCATTGAATCATGTAATATTGGGATCTATCATAATATTTATATCCCCTAGTGTAATATTAACAAAATAGATGTCTCAGAATACCATCTAAAAAACAATTAAGATCGATTCCAAGCTTATATTTTGGCTTGGATAACTAGTCACAATCATTCAATTATTCAATAAAGACCCTTTGGGAAAGTTTTCATAGTCTAATCCCCCTAGTTTAACATAAAAACTATTCATTTAATAATGAACCTCTTGGAATATCAACTATTCATTTAATAATGACCCTCTGGGAAGCTCTCACGGTCGAACCCCTTTGGTCTAACTTAGCACTAATTGTTCACAAAAACCCACCAGGGCAGCTCTCACGGTCAATACCCCTTGGTTAACATAGCATCAATAAATTATAAATGACCTCCTGGGAAGCTCTCATGGTCTAAACCCCCAGGTCGATGACCACCTGGCAGCTCTCATAATCAATACTTCTGGGTCAACATAAAATTAAATCATACATAAATGACCCTACCTCGAGAATCTCTCACAGTCAAATTCCCCTTGGTTAAACTTTAACAATGCATATCATAGGAATCTCATGTAATCTGTTACTCCATCCTAACAAAACAAGGCATAGACAACTAGGAAAACCTAATACGCATCTTAGACCAAATGGCCATAAAAAATAAAACAAAGGAAATTCACCCACGGGTGTCCCATAAACAAGGTATACAACCTTACGGATAAGCAACGACCCTTTATAAATCAATCAAACTATAGTAGGTAATAAATAGGGTTAAATTCCAAATCAAGAAATACCCCAAATGTGGGTATATGTGACTTATATAACATATAATCCAAGGAGGAATAACTAAAGGCATAAACAACCTACCTTAATATCACATGATCGATATAATTGAATATCGGTACTTGAATTGTCCTAAAACAGTGTAGATCTACGAAAAGGGGAAAACGTCCAACCTTGAATAACTCACGAGAGAGGAGTAATCAGGAAGAAAGGCTCTAGAAGAATTGAGAAATCACTAGTGGGATTCCGACGCACCTAATGGTGTCTCAATCGAAGCTCAGATAGAGAAATGGGGGTTTGATCTTTGTTCTTCATTCTCGAGAACTCCTATACAAAACACGGGAAGAAGAAGTCGGTTTTGGACATGAGACGCGACCTCGAACTTATATAAAAATTAAAAAAAACTACATGGTTTGTTCATTAAATGTATATTTTGTGTAGTATCCTTAATAGGCCCCCGCCTTAATTAGTCTTCTAGGTCACCACACGGCCATGTACTCGGCCGTTACATGGCCAGCCCACGGTTGTATGCAGAAATATTGGTACACAGTGTGTAATCATAAGTACACAGTGTGTACTTAGAAAATCCCCATTTCTTACTTTTTCCTCAAAAACAACCCGAAATCAATATCCATACCTAAAATAAAGATTCTGGTTCTTACAAACTTCCCCCCTTAAAACAATTCATCCCAGAATTTTCCTTACAAGGGTGGTGAAGAATTAACTTCAAATAACTCTAGCCATTGTGATCATACATCAGCCTCCCTCTCCCAAGTTTTTCTTGTGATCACTTGGGCTACTATAGCACCCACACCAGAGTAATAGGCCATCCACAGAGAACATTCATGTTGCAATACATAATCAGAATAGGGTAATCCTTGAAGGATTTATACACCTCCAACTCAACCTCCTCAGGTTAAAAAACATGAGACGGGTCTGAAAAGAAATGGCATAGCTAAGAAACATGAAATACATCATGCATATCCTGGTACTGCTGAGGTAACTGTAACTGATATGAAACTACCTTGACTATCTCCAAAACCTCAAATAGATTGACGTACCGTGATAAAAGCTTCCCCTGTCTCCTAAACCTCTTGTGTCCCAACCTTAGTATGACACATAAGAAAACCTAATCTCTGACCTCAAACTCCAAAGATCATCTCTGTCGATCAGTATAAGATTTTTGGAGATATTATGCATTATCCATCCTCTTCTGAATTAACTCTAGCTATTCATTGGTCTCCTAGACAATATAAGGTCCCATCATAGCTACCTCTCTAGCCTCTATCCAACATATGGGTAATTGGCATGTCCTACCGTACAAAGAATCATAATGTGTCATCTAAATCATTACCTAAAAACTATTATTGTAGGAAAACTCCACCAGGGGAATGTGTCTCTCCCAAAATCCCCATAAATATAGGTTTCAAGCTTGATGAATTTCCTCCAAAACCTGAATTGTGCACTTGAACTAGCCATCTTTCTTGGGATGGTAAATTTTACTCAGAAGTACCTGTGTACCCAAAGTTGTTTGTATCCCCTGCCAGACATGAGAATTAAACCAGGCATCCCTATCTGAAATAATAGAGAGTGTAACTCCATAAAAATATACTATCTTTTAGATGTAAAACTTTCCAAGCTCATCCACACTAAAGGTTTCCTCGATCATCAAGAAATGTGAAACCTTCATGATACTGTCGATAACAAACCATACTGCATCATTTCCTCAGGGTGACCTTGGTAAACCAGTCATGAAATCCATCACGACATCATCCCACTTCTACTCAGCAATGGGTAACTACTTTAATATCCTTGTTGGTTGCTAATTCTTTACCTTTACCAACTAACAGGTGGAACATCTCATAAAAAACCATTAATATCCCTCTTCATGCCTTGCCACCAATACTGATGATGTAGATCTCCATACATCTTGGTGACACTAGGATGGACTGCCCATACCAAGGCATGAAGATATCACAAAAGCTCCTCACGTATGTATTCTAACACCCATATTCACCCATGAAAATTAAAAACCTCATCCTCTCCTATGGTCCACCCAGGAGTAGGGTCCTCTCCTGACACACTCTTTCATAGGACTAGGTCTTTGGAATCTGATAGCTTCCTCATTCTTACTCGATCCAGTAGAGTAGAGGTAACATCTATAGAAGAAAGATATGTATTCCCTTGTTTTTCATGCACCTCCAAATGAATCTCAGAGAACATATCCATAAGCTTCCACTCATTATTGGCCTCTTGAATTCCCTGTATCTAGGTCCTCCTTCTCAACACATCATACACTGTGTTTCCTTTCCCAGGCGGTAGGCAAGCTCAAAGTCAAAAGACTATAGGTACTCAACCCACCTTCACTGTCTCAAATTCAAATCATGATAAGTAACAATATAGTTGATGATTTTTTGTACAGTTTATACCACAAAATGCTCCCCCAAAAGATAATGTATCCAACAGCGTAAAGCATGCACAACTGTAGCTAACTCAAGATCATGTGTCAGATAATTCCTCTCATGTGGCCTCAACTACTGAGACCCGTACGCAATGACTCCTTCCCCCTGTATAAGCACTAATCCTCGCCTGATACCTGATGCATCATAGTAGACAGTGTACATCTTTCCTGGCTCCAGAAAAATTAGTATTAGTGCTGAATTCAGTCTCCCTTTCAGCTCCTAAAATAATGAATCATAGGAATCGGTCCACAATTACTTCTCACCCTTCTTAGTTAGGCCCTTAAGTGGCCCTGTTAAGCGTGAAAAGTCTTGAATAAAGATCTTTTAGTAACCAAACATCCCTAAAAACTCTGTGCCTCAAAGGAATTCTTCGGTTGATCCTTGTAAACTACTTCTCTCACCTTCTCTGGGTCTACTGATACTCCTATCTTTGAGATTACGTGACCCAAGAAGTGAATCAGGTCCATCCAAAAGTGGAATTTTGAGAGATTAGAATATAACTGATGCTATCTCATTATACTAAATATGATCTCAAGATCGGTGGCATGGTCATGTTGAGTGTGATAGTACACCAAGATATCATCTATGAAGAATACCACAAAATAATCCAAGTAAGGATGGAACACTCGGTTCATCAGTGCCATGAAAACTATCGGCGCATTCGTTAGACCGAACGGGATAACCAAATACTCATTTATACCATACCTAATATGAAAGACTGTAAGAGGAATATCATCTATTCTAACGCACAACTGATTATAACCGAATCTCAAGTCAATCTTTGAGAACACTCAAGCTCCTCGAAGCTAATAAAAGAGATCGTCAGTCCTCGGTAAGGGATATCGGTCCTTAACCATCAACTGGTTAAACTTCTGATAGTCCACACAAAGTCTAAGGGTACCATCCACCTTCTTTATGAAAAGGATAGGTGAACCCCAAGGAGAGGTATTGGGTCAGATGAAACCCTTTTCTTGCAACTCCTCCAACTGCTTCTTGAGATCCTGTAGCTCTAGTGTAGCCATCGTATAAGGAGGAATGGACATTGGTGTCACTCCTTCCACAAGCTCAATAGAGAAATCAACCTATCACTCTGGAGGTAAACCTAAAAATTCATCTGGAAAGACATATCTAAAACGATCCACCACTGGAGGAAAGTCCATATGTGAAGTCCCTTGGTCATCTAGATATAAACTATCAATATGGGTTGTAATTCCACCCAATCCATGATGCTCGGATCCCTCTCTACTCACCTGGACATCCCATTCACCCTTGTATAGAAAATAATCGCCCTTTGGTGATGTGAAACTCACCCTACAGTGACAGTAGTCAACAAAGGCCTAAAAGGAGACCAACCAGTCCATTCCAAGAATGAAATCAAACCCTGTCATCTCTAAGATATAGAGGTCCCATAAGAAGTTACACCCACCTACCTCAAGAGGGAACTCCTTGAACATACATACACTATCCCTCATAATCTCCAATGAGGTGTCTAGCATCATAACATCTTTAGAATTAATTATACAGAGCCCAGTTATCTCCACAATGGAAATAGATATGAAACTGTGGGAATCCCCAGTATCAAAAAGAGCAGAAGCTAAAATTGACACAATTAGAATTTTATCTCTGACCGTAGAGAGTTTGGGATCCTACTCCTTTGGGGTCTATTCCATTGAAAAAGTCTGACCTCTACTGCGGCCCTATGACCCTTCCTAGATACCCTGAGATAGTCCACCCTATTGTTACTGAGAACCTGTCATCTGACTACCATGACCGTAACCACCTCCTCGGCTGACGAACCCCAATTTCATGACTGATGAGAAATTGGTGGTCCTTCTCCTGAATATGGAATCATAACAGATCCCCTATCACTCTCTGATAGTAAAAACATCCTATAAAATGATGAATATGGCCCATATTGCCGCAAGATCGGCACTCAACTGGGTCTCTCAGGCACTATGGTCTCATATGCCCACTTCTTCTTCATTGGTAGCACACTACTTGGATACCTAAAGAAACATAACGTGAAAGCTCCATGTGGTACATTCTGCTATCAGTCGATGGAGTACCAACCCTGGATGCTGAACTGCTTAGGATCACAGCTCCTAACTCCCTCAGATTGTGCTCGGTAATTAGTGCCTGATTTACTATAGCAGTCACTGAAGTTAGCCTGAAAAAAATCACATGTGATCGAATTTCATACTTGATACCATCCTCAAACTGCCTAGCCAATGATAAATCATCACCTCCCAAAATAGGTGTGAAGCACTAAAGCTCTGTAAAGTGATAAGAGTAATCTATCACTAAAACAGAACCCTTCTCCAAATTCATAAACTCTCGAGCTCGATTGGCCTTCAACATATTAGGGTAGAAGTAATCATAGAAGGTCCTCTGAAACTCGTCCCAATCCGTATCCTGATAATGTCCCACTTATGAGATAACATCCCACAATATCTTGGAGGAATCAGGTTGAATGTTTGTTTTGAGCTTCACCCTCCTATAAGGAGGGATCTCTAGATGCTTAAATGTAGAAAGCATGTCCTCCAACCATGACTCTACAGCCTGTGGTCCCCCATACTCTGAAAAAGTGGGAGGATGATGCTGCTAGAACACACTTGTTATCTCTTCTATAGTTGGGGTAGGATGTGGTGCTCCCTGAAAATCTTGCATCATCCTTAAAAATCCTTCATAGAACTATGCATAAGCACCTGCATCTGGTATAATAGGTGGTTCCAAAATGGGCATGATGGGAGGATCTGGTGGTATTCCCTGAACTACCATTTCCGATGTTTGATGAATGCCCTGCATCTGGCGTACAACTAGAGGATGTATTGGGGGCATGAATCTGTAAGGTCCAGTGCACACCTCAATTCTAGATTATCATGGATGGCAACATAGAATTTCAATAAAGGAATTACATAAGTAGATCATTCAAGTTTATAAAAGAGGGTTACACAGCGTGTAGAACCACTACACGACGTGTTCCCTTTAAGACTTAACATTGTCATGTACCCCTGCCAACCCAGTCATGTAACACCCCATACACACAGAGTGTTCCTCTTGAGACATGACATGTACTTGAATATTACCTCCTGACCAAGTACATATACATGGCTTGAACCACACAGTTCTATTGGTGTAACACTGCACAGTGTGTTCACACTATACACGACATGTACTACTTAAGTTCCATCAACCCATGTTGTTAGTCACATGGACTGATACATGGTTTATTACTAAATGGAGTGTACAAGCTAGACATGGTGTGTAAAACCCAGGTTTCCTCTACCTTTGTCGTTAGTCCCACGGACGGATATATGTCCTTTTACTAAACAGTGTGTACTCCCACAACACGATGTGTTCTTCAAAAAATTTACCAACCCCAGGTCTCTGCTCACACAGTCAGTCACATGGTCAACAACTACACGGAGTGTACATACAATACACAGCATGTTCTTAAGAAAACTCAGTTATTCCAGAACAGAAGAACACATTGAATGCGTTCATAACATTAAAAATTTTGTCCAAGGCATGCCAATTTCTAATCCATGAGAGCCCATACTTCCCATGAACCAAAGTTTGGAATCCTTATTCATATCATAACTTGACAAATTCAATTAAAGTTCAAACATGATCTATCAAATTATGATCCAAGATGGACCATAACACCTCGAGGACCAAAGATTGGCATCTATCCAAATGAAACTTTACATATACCAATAACCTATCAAAATATTAGGTATTTCTATCATTAAATCTATCGCAACAACATGAATATCTAGTACAACATCTATCACAACAGCATGCAGTTAGTAATGCGCCCTAAATGGCATGACAATAATGCATGAAATGTGATATCTAGAAAGTGACTATATGATACATGATATGGAATACCCTAATCTCATTGGGTTGTAACAAAAATAAAATCACAATTATATCAATAATAACATCAAAAAAACAAGTGGATCACCCAATGGTGAAATCAAATCAACTGTAATAATTGAAAAACCAGAAAATTGCAATATTCGAGGTAACATGGCTTTTCCCTGTACACGGGGTAGCTACTACAAAGCACATATTATTAAAAACTAATTATTCCTTATTATCCTAGTCTATAGTCTCCAAATATTAAGACAAGGCAGAAAAGAAAAACTCCTCTGATACCACTTTGTAATGTCCCAGATCCAGGTGCCACACAAAAGTTCCCCAAACCCGGTTGGTCACATAACCTCAAGCACATTTCTTCAAATTCCAGAGGCTGCTGGATAGTAGGTAGGGCCAGGGTTTGATAATGGGGAAACTATTCCCTCGTTAGCAGAGTTAACATAGTGAAAAACAAATATTAATTAATAACGGAAGTAGAAATACCATACAATAGAAGTAAACAACAGAAGACTGAAAGTAAATACAACAGAAGCCACAATGTATATATATGATGAATGGAATATGTATCTAAGAAAATATCCAAACAAGTCATAATGCTGGAAAGTAATAAAGAAAATAAAGTATAAAATAAATAGTAAACATCAATAGCATCTCAAGACTCAGCTTGGTCCCATGCTCTCTAGATCTTATAGAAATCAAGTACCTGATTAAGAAGGATGTTTTCCCTTATCTATACAAGTAACCAAATAATTTCTTTAGGTCCAAAGCATGACCCAAATAGCGTGTGAGATTAGTATCAGTAGGAAACCACAAAAATAGTTGTTCCTAACTGTCAATAAATATATATAGAAGGAAATATGCAGAAATAAATCAATAAACTAGAAATTACTCAAAAGTAACCAATCCTAAAATTTTAAATTACATTAATTTACATTTATTATTCGTCCATTGAATCATGTAATCTTGGGATCTATCCTAAGATCTATATCCTCCAGTGTAATAGTAACAAAATAGATGTCTCAAAAGACCATATAAATAAAACAAGTAAGATCAAGTCCAAGATTGTGCTTGGTCTTGTCTAACTCATCACAATCATTCAATTATTCAATAACGACCCTTTGAGAAAGTTCACATAGCCTAATCCCCCTAGTTTAACATAAAAACAATTCATTTAATAATGACCCTCTGTGAAGATCTCATGTTCTAACCCCTTTGGTCTAAATTATCACTAATCGTTCACAAATGGCCACTTGGGAAGCTGTCACGATCAATACCCTTTGGTCAATATAGAATTAATAAATTATAAACAACCTCCTGGGCATCTCTCACAGTTTAAACCTATGGGTTGATGACCACCTGGAAGCTCTCACAGTCAATACCCATGGGTTAACATAATAGTAAATCATAGATAAATAACCCTACCTCAAGAAGATCTCACAGTCAAAGTCCCCTTGGTCAAACTTTCACAATGTATATCATAGACATCTCATGTAATCAGTAACTCCATCCTAACAAAATAATGCATGGAAAACTAGGAAAACCTAACAGGAATCCTAGACCAAATGGCCATAAAAAATAAATGTAAATTCACCCATGGGTGTCCCATAAATAAGGTATCCAATCTTACACATAAGCAACAACCCTTTATTAATCAATCAAACTATATCATGTGGTAAACATGGTTAAATCCCAAATCAAACAATACCCCAAACATGGGTGTGCATCACTTATAGCATATATAATCAAAGGATGAACAAAAAAAGGAACAAAACACATACCTTTATATCACACGATCAATATACTTGAACTTCGGTTCCTAAATTGGCCTAAAATGATGTAGATCTACGAAAAAGGGGAAAACATCCAACCTTGAATAACTCACAGGAGATGAGGAATCAGGATGAAAGGATCTAGGGGAATTGAGAACCCATCAGTGAGATTCACATGCACCTAACATTGTATCAATCATGGATTAGATGGAGAAATGGGGGTTTTATCTTTGTTCATCATTCATGAGCACTCTTGTAAAAAACACAGGAAGAAGAAGTCAGTTCTAGACATGAGACGCGACCTTGTACGGATATAACAATTAAAAATAAAACTACATGTTGTGTGCATTAAATTTACATGTCGTGTAGTAGCCTTAATCGGCCCCTTCCTTAAGAAGTATACCAGGTCACCACACATCCATGTAATTAGTTGTTATGCGGCCAGTATGCAGCTGTATGCGGCAATCTAGGTACAAGGAATTTACTCAGAAGTACACGGCGTGTACTTAGAAAATCCTCATTTCTTCATTTTTCCTCAAAAACAAAATGAAATCAAGATCCATACCTGAAATAAAGATCTGGGTTCTTATATAAAATTTATATCTTCACCCCAAAGGTAATCTTTAACTTGACTATAAACATATCTAAAAATATCACCCTATCAAGGAATCACTTTTCATCCATTAATATTTTCAATATCCCACTATCTGGTAGTCCATAATTAATTTAACATCAAATATTATACCAATACCAATGGGTATTTAAGCCTCAATAGAGTATCGAAATCTCATCAATTAAAACAAAAAGAAGGTGGTGTTGATGACTTTATAATTAAAATCAATCTTAATCTTATAAACTCATGATGGTATCCAAAACATTTATGTTAACCTCAAATGAAAACATATCTACTTCAAACAATTAACACAATCCTTATTCCATAAATAAGTTTGGAAACTATTGAATATATTCCATAAATCCAAAAATGTTATAAACTTAATTAAATATGAATTAAATCACATTTTCATAAACTAATAAATTCCAAGGTCACCAATACTATCAGTTTCAATCATCTATTTATCCTACCTAAATATTTTTAACCCAACATCAGAAAATTATTAAGGTTTATCTTTCCCTTAACCATGTTTTATAAAAAATTATCACCTTACTTCTAAATAACTTTTCATGGTCATTATTACCATTTAAAATATGTTTTCAAATCCTTAAATAAAAACTAATTTGGAAAAATATTTAGATGTTTCATGATTTTTATAACTAAAATATCATTAGTATAAAACTTATAAAAACATATTTCTTAAATCCAAATAAATAAACACTTCAATAATCCCACTTAATTCTTAAAACATTTATAATTATTAATTTCTTATTACCCAATATATCTCTCCTACAATATGGAAAATGAATCATGTCTTATAATTATGAGACCTCAATTTAATCATGCTTCTTACTTTTAACATATGAAATACTATTAAAATGTAAAATGAATTTTATACACCATTTGTAGTCTCTTTATCTTCATCAGTAAAACAATTACTTGTATAAAGTTATTTACTCTCTTCTCATTCTTTCTCCCATGACATTGATTTTTATAATTCCCATAATTTCCACTTTTAAAGCATTTAACTATCAAGGATACCTTAGGAAGACCATTATTGTAATCCATTTTTTAACCGATATTTTCATTTTACTCAGTAATTACTTTATTTTTTTCCTCTTCTCTACACTCAAAACATATTCTCATTCCCCTGAGAAATTCATTTGAGTGATTATTCCCACATTCTAGACATGTTGGAAGAGGAATATTCTTTCCTCTGTGGTCATTATAAAACTCTATATATATCTTATTATGTATTTTAGGAAACTTACCAAAGATTCATTGTTAATTATATAATGAGATATATGATTATATAGAATCATAAGTTTTCACATTCTACTGTTAGTTTTATTTGATTTCCCATGAGGATAATCATTCCATTTCCCATCACATCCATCACTAACAATACTAATGGTTCCATCCATTGTCTAAAACCAAAAAATATAGTGTGAGAAACAATATTCATAGTGTAAAACCACATATTTCTGAAAATAATTTATAGAATACCTAAATTAAGACACCTTATTCTATAAAATAATAGGATTAAACTAAGTCATTCATGATTTTTGAAAAAACATTAGAATAATATCCTATATTTAGACTTGTCCCTGAGTTTTTTATGAAGTTTTTATAAACATAATCTCCAAATATAGAAAAATACCTTTCTCTGATACCAGTTATTGTGTCTCATAGTTTTCATAAATTAATATCACATGTTAATAGATTAATATTTATTGCATAATATAATGAATCCACACCAGAGCCGTATTGGACTAGTTCCTTTAAATACTAGATATACAATCATTTTATTTTATGAAAGATCTTGAACATCTCCCATAAATATCTTAACTTGTAGTAATATTTATAGTCATACCCTACTAAAAACATTTTTTATTACCTAATGAAAGGAAAAATAGTAAAAGTGTGATCTCAAATGATCAGTATGGGTAAACAAGGGATATATTAATCGATTATCATATAAAAACTGAAGATAATAATAAGGGTATGAGATCATGAGAATAAAATAAAAAGTCCATACCCAATATGATAAATATCATAAACATGATTTATGGAGTAAAACATTATCATCTCAAAATACACGAATCATAAGAATGAGGAATCGTTATAAATCAATCATGATGCATATGTTCATGTCATAAATGTGTGCATGGAATCATAAAATGTATAGAAACAATTTCATTTTTCATTTTTAACTACCAAGTCCATTATATCAAACATCAAAACCCGTTTCCCATAGTGGATTAAGCACAGTGACTTATTTTCTAAAATATATCAAGCACTTTGACTTGTTTCCCATAATGGATCAATCATATCTACTTGTTTTATATAAATGATCAATAACATCAACTTGTTTCTTAAAAATATATTAAGAGATATATTAATTTACCCAATTTATTAGAGGTGGATATAATTCCCACCTGTCACATAATTAAAATCATACATATTTGTGCCATACGATCATAAAAAAATCATTATATCATAACCCAAAAACATTTCATCATAGAAAAATCCATAGAAATGGGTGTCATAAAAAAAAGTTCACCAAAATAATAATCCATATA
The DNA here is from genome assembly GCA_963277665.1 of Viscum album. Lineage (NCBI taxonomy): Eukaryota > Viridiplantae > Streptophyta > Magnoliopsida > Santalales > Viscaceae > Viscum > Viscum album. Next base: position 467,793,577 of record OY728158.1, read on the forward strand.
GATAAAGAATAATGATATTACCCTTAGATCATAACTCCAATAAATCATATTTATAATCAAGGGTTGTTATCATTGATGAATAGAGATGCCATTAAAATATCAATAATACCTTCTAGAGAAAAAGACCCTTTTAATTTTAAATATAACTTTTAAAAATTTAAAAATAGAACACTTAATATATATACTATTTTCCTAGAAAATAACATTGTGAACTTGTAAATTAATCTTTAAAGAATTGTGGTGTCATGACGAGGGGAAATTTAATTTATTTTTTATAAGTTAAAAAAACATTCCTTTCAGATTTTTTTGTAAAAAGTAAAAAGCTACCTTGTTCTAAAAATGAGAAGAATATTCATTGTAAAGAAACTTGTAAAAAATTAACTAATTTTAAAAATTAATTTAAAAATAATTTTAAAATAAAAAATTCATTCCTTGAAAACCTTTTAAAAAACATGTAAAATTAAAAAAAAATATTTTTGTATGAAGATGTAAATGTAGTCAATTTTACTTAAAATCACTCTTTTAATATCTTAAAATTTTAAAGTGAGGAAAATGAAGGGAAAAATATAATCTCCAGAAATAACCATAGGTAAATAAAATTAAATTGATTCATTATATAAGTATCATATAATTTCTTCAACAAAAATTTAAGTATAAACATTCCCAACTAAAATAGGATTGAAACATATATCCCTTTTATAAACACAATGAAAGAAAACAAATTATATAGATATGAAAATCACCTTAAAATTCAAAATAATTATTATAAAATACCTTAAAGGGTAGTATATACACCACTTATAAGAAACAAGTGGTGAATATGGCATGTTTCCTATAAAAATAAAAGTGAGAGATAAATCTTATACCTCAAGTATCGACATTCCTTGTTTACATTCAAACCTCATATATAATAAATATGGATTTATCATATGTGTATTAAATAACCATATTCATATATAAAATATAATTTATGATATATTTATGAAATCTTACCAACTTTTTATTAGTAATTTTTTTACTAAAATTAATATTTTGAGTGATAACTACTTCATTTTAAAAGCATGTTTCAATTCGGCAGTCTCAATCCTCATACAATGATCATGGTTTAATCATTTAAATAATTTTAACCATGTTATAATCATAACATATATTCACTATATAAATATTTATAATCTTTCATAAAAATTAGAGATAGAAAAAATTAATTACACTGTTCATGGAGACGGTAGGTCGTACGTGCGCATAAACGATGTTTCCATTTCTCGGCTGATGGAATAAAATAAAGGTAAATAATAATTTACCTTTCCAGAATAATTATTACAATATATATATATATATAAACACACATATATATCAGATATATTCTTCAAATTCAATATTATTACCAACCAAGTGAAAAAATAATCGCATCTCTTCATAGAGGTGGTAGTCCACACGTACGCACGAGTGACATTATAGTTTCAAAATGGATTTTATTACAAGAATATGAACATGAAATTATAATTACATAAGGATAATTATGTCATAAATATAATATATAAATAATAAAATAGTCCTAATACCAATCTATAAATGATGGTGATGAAAAAATTAATTTTATTACTAAGTGGAGATGGTAATTTGTACGTACGCACGAGCAATACTTTCACATATCATTTTATGGGAAATAGGGTTTATAATAGTGTTTTAATAATTATAATAACATTACTATATACTTAGGATACTGAATTTATTATTTTATAATAAATACCATAGATTTATAGGAGGTAAATAAGTGTAGAAAATAAAATGGTCGATTAAAAAGATTAGCTTTTATTTTAAATAACACATTTATATCATCTATAAAGGTCTTTATAGTTGGTCTTTTTGGAAGACTATCACCTATATAACATATATAAATAATTTTAGAATATAAATGGTCAGATGTTTTATAACAAACCATATATTTATTATCCACATAAACATGATTCATTACATAAACATGCACTTAAGTCAAATATGAGGATCGAGAGGTATAGTGTATTGGGAAATTAGTAACATTACCAAATAAATTGAGACATAAAATACAACATCTTTATTGAAAACATATTTTACGTGGCCATAATATTCCTTCGTACTTAGCATTGCATGGGATAACCTAAGAACATACATAATAAAAGGGTCAGCTATAAAGCCCAGTAAAAGATTAAACAATGAATAACATGAAGAATACAATATATGTTAGGAAATAGTAATATAAATTGATAATAAGAGAAACATAAACATAAGGTAATGATATATCATGATTATCATAATGTGGATATGTGGCAACAATATTTAACATGATATTAGCATGAGCCAAGGCGCACTGCACATGGAGCATGAGTAAACCCTCATTACACTTGAATTAGAATGAGTAAATTCTCATTGAAATTTAATTAGCATGATTAAACCCTCATTTCACATGGATTATGATGATACTATTCTTTACCCAATGAATTAGGGTGCTATCAGGGCACACTCTTTTTAATCATTTCATTTCATGCATAAGTGTGCCGTATAGATCATACAACATGGATTTATTAAAAAATATAATTTATTAAACGAGTAAGAGATTTATAATACATAAATTTAATTCCTAAATAAACAAGTACATGTGTATAAAGTTGAATTCCCTTCATATAGAAATTTGTATGGTATTCACTTACATGGTGATTTTGGCATGGAAATTTTGGTGTAACTTCGGCAGCATAACGACGTCAAATAGAAATCGTAAAATGGGTTGATGAGATATAAAGGGGTATCTAATAATTTATAATTGAAATTTATAGTAAGGGGTTCATGTAATATAATATCCCAACATATTTTAGGGAATTTATATGCATAATATAAAATAATTACTTGAATGTAAATGAGGAGAGAGAAATTCCTTACGGAATTTTGACATGGTAACGAGTGTACATGGGAGGAATTAATGAGAGAGGAAGGGGTATATAATCATTAAAACATAAGTAGAGAAGTTTAGTGAAGGTTTAAAATAATACCCCAACATTTTTAATTGAAAAAAAGGTAATAACAATATAAGGAAACTTGGACATAAATACAGAAGGAAAGTGAGGATCCCATACTTGGAAGTGTGATCCCAATTTCTTGGGAGAGGCTTGATAGAGGCTTCTTCGGAGATTGGGGCACCTTGGGAGGATTATAGAGAGATGAGGGAATATGTTTTTCTAGCTCCAAATGGTTTGAGTGAAGAGGAATGAGATATTGAGTGGGTTTATATAGGAAAGGAGAGGGAATTCTTTATTATTTAGGTTTTGGACACTACACATTAAAATAATAAATACTACAAGACATACCAAGGTTTTTTCCCATGAGTTTTTAAAACATGGAGTGGAAAAAAATATTTTATATGGAAAATGGCCGAAAATAATAAAATATTAGTCTTTCTTATGTGGACGTGAGTCACACTCTCAAAGAAATCATTTTAAAAAGATAAAATATTTAATAAGATTTTGAGGGTCAACTAAGGCACCATAAAATTAATAAAACAAATTTAAAATCACATTATTTTAAAGAAAAAACATATAATTTCAGAAAAAAAAATTAGTATTTTATTACATCACTATTGGGTCATTATGATGTCATAAAACACATTATATATTTAAACGGTATTTAATTTTTACCCAAAAATTTGACTGTCTTGGAAAATTATGAAAAATTCACCATTAGATAATTTCTTTGTTCTAAATCCAAAAATTATATTCATTTTATCTAAATAAATTTCTAAATATATGAATTTTTACTTTTAAAATAAAAACCTATATTTATCGAAAATTCATGGGTTTTGATAAAACCAGCTTTCAAACCTTAATAAAAATTACAATTGTATTCATAAAAAAATTATAAGATTATTTATATTTAATAAAAATTAATTTAGTAATAATATTTTATTTAAATATTATTTAATTCAAAAATCTATTAATTCATTAAAATATATTTCTAAAAATACTATTTTTGCTTTCAAACCCATTTACAAAGTAACAATAAAAAAATGAATGTATATTATTTATACAAAAATAAATCACATAATCATAGTGCTAGGGTATTGTTACATAACCCCTTATAACACCCACATAAGACCTAAGGGTAAGGTGTGCAATGGTTACAGACTCTTGGGGTGGCTCGGATAACATCGCTCGAGTGGTAATCTCTATTAGGTTCCACTACTCCCATAGGTGGTTCTGTTCAAGCTTAATGTGTTGAATCTCAGCTTGGGATTGGTCAAGAGAGAAGCCCAGTGACGTTACCTCCTTTCTGAGCTCCGAAAAATGGGATTCATATGAAGCAATTCTGCTGAATGAGGTCATCACTTCCGTTTTCTAAGTAAATTAGATTTGTTAAAGCCCTATATTTATACTAATCATGTGATCGTTGTTCAATGTCTATATTAGCATCGGTAACAATTATTAACAGTATTTTAGAGTCCAAAAACATAAAACCAAGGAATTTAATATGTTTTATATAACCATTTTACGTAATAATACATTTAATTAGATCAAGAGGAATTTTCATTAATAAAAGTTTGGGTCATTAATATCTTCTCCCCTTATGAAATGTCACCATTGATATTTTTTTCCCACTCTAAAATAGATAAGGATAACTCTTCTTCATCACTTTATCCAATTCCCACATTGCCTCTTCAAACTTTTGGTTTCACCACAACACATTGATGAGGGGAATTGTCTTATTTTGTTGAACTTTTTCCCTATGATCTAAAATCTTCACCAACTTTTCTTCATATGAGAGGTCATTCTCCAATGGTACCACCTTTGGATTGAGTATATTTTATGAGTCAGGTATGTACTTACTCAATATTTATACATGGAATACATCATGTACTTGAGATAGGTTTTGTGGGAGCACTAGTCGATAGGCCACTTCTCCAATGTGATCAAGGGTCTCAAAAGGGTCGATGTATCTTGGACTAAGATTTACCTTCTTCCCAAATCTCAAAACACTTTTCCATAGTGATATGTGGAGGAATACCATTTCTCCAACATCAAACTCTAGGACTCGTCAACAGTTATCGGCATAGCTCTTTTGTTGACTCTGAGTAGATTTAATTTTTTTTGGATGGTCTTAACCTTATCCACCATTTCTTCGACCATTTATAGACCTATGAGTTTTATCTCCCCAACTTCATCCCAACATGTCAATGTTCTACACCTCTTCCCATAAAGGGCTTTATAAGAAGCTATTTGGATTCTTGATTGGAAACTGTTATTATAAGAGAACTCAACTATAGGAATATGTTGATACCATCATCCTTTGAATTCCATTGAGCATGCTCTCAACATGTCCTCAACTATTTAGATAGTCTGCTCAGATTGTTCATCAGTTTGAGGATGATAAGCCATATTGAAGTACAACTCAGTATTCAGAGCATGTTGGAGACTCTTCCAGAACATATAGGTGAATCTTGGATCTCGATTAGATACAATAGATATTTTAACTCTATGTCTCCTTACCACTTCTCCAATGTATATCCATGCTAGTTTATCCAATGAGAAATCCTCTCGAATCGTAATAAAGTGTGCAGTATTTGTAATATGATCCACAACAACCTAGATAGCATTGTTTTCTTTGGATGTCTTTGTAATTCTGGTGACAAATTCCATGGTGATGTTCTCCTATTTTCATTTTGGTATGGGTAATAGTTACATCATCCCCTTAGACTTCTTCCTCTCAGCCTTCACTTTCTAAAATACCAGGCACTTTTATGTACACTTAGTGATCTCCTTCTTCATGTTATACCACCAATAATGCTTTAGGATATCTCGATACATCTTTGTGTTTCCTGGGTGAATGGATAAATTCAAACTATGTGCATCATCCAAAAGTTCATTTTTTAAATCTGGATTTGATGGGACATATAGTCTTGTCCCAAATCTCACAATTCCTTCTTCATTAATATTTAACTCTTAGGATTTCCCTTTTCTGATAGTTTCAACTTTCTTTTTAATTCCCACATCATCTTTTTTAGCATCCTTTAATCTTTCCAAAAGATACGGTTGATAAATAATTTGTGAAAGGATTTATGATATTCCTTTCTTTATGATTATCATGTCCATATTCATCAAATATAAGAATATTGGATCCTTTTCAACTCTCATAAATGAAAGAGTTTATGGATCCTTTATACTTATAGAATGTTCCACCTTGTTTTCTTTCCCCGGATGGTAGTGAATTGAGTAGTCATAGTCTTTGATCAGCTCTAACCATCTTCATTGGCGCATATTCATCTCTTTCTATGTGAATATATACTTGAGGCTTTTTTGATCCATATATATTTCACATTTATCCCCAAATAGGTAATGCCACCAAATTTTTAAAGAAAATATTACTACAACCAACTCCAAATAAAATGTTGGATAGTTTTTCTCATGAACTTTCAATTTCCTTAAATCATAGGCAATGACTTTTTCATTTTTCATCAACACACGTCACAGGCCCTTCTTCGTAGCATCACTAATTACCACAAAAAGTCCTCCACTTATGGGTAGTGTGAGCATGAGTGTAGTGATAAGACTCTTTTTCAACTCCTTGAATCTCTCTTCGTATTTATCACTCCAAGAAAACTTTACTCCCTTCCAAGTAATCTTAGTAAGAAGGTTTGAAAACTGTGAGAAATTTCTCACAAATTGGCGATAATATCAAAATAACCTAAGAAAGTTATGGATATCTATCACAGATGTTAGCCTCGGCCATCCCTTAATTTCATTTATCTTGGAGGGATCCATAGAAATCCCATTTCTTATGATGATATGACCCAAGAATGAGACTTCCTTAAAACAGAACTCACACTTTCTAAACTTTTCATATAGCTTATCCATTTTCAAGGTCTCTAGTACATTCCTTAGATGCTCCTCATGTTTCTCCTTGGTTTTGGAGTATATTAGAATATATTATATAAATACTAACACAAATTTGTTTATCTAATCTCTAAATACTCTATTCATCAAGTCCATGAATATTTCTAGAGAATTTGTGAGTCTGAAAGTTATTACTATGAATTTATAGTTCCTGTACCTTGTACGAAAAGCAGTCTTGGGGACATCCTCCTTCTTCACCCTTACTTGGTAATATCCCAACCACAGATCTACCTTGGAGAAGTATTGTACTTCATGTATCTTATTGAACAAGTCATCAATTTGTGGTAGATGATACTTGTTCTTTATCATTATTTTGTTGAGATCGTGATAATCAATGTAAAGGCGCATTGACTCATCCTTCTCCTTGATGAAGATTACTGGTGCACCCCATGGTGAAGCATTTGGGCGTATAAATCCTTTATCCAGATTCTCTTGTAGTTGTTTATTTATCTCCTCAAAATCTAAAACATCCATTCTATATGGAGTCTTGGATATTGGAAACTCCCCATGTATAAGATCAATCAAGAATTCAACATCTCTTCTTGGAGGAAGACTAGGAAATTCCTTGGGAAACACTTTAGAGAATTATTTCACAATAGGCATGTCTTCAAGGATGGTTGTTTCCTTATACTCAATCATATAAGCAAGATATTCTTACTTATAGGGTAGTAATATCCATTCTTGAGATGATGGTTCTAAAGAAGATTCATCCTCCTCCTTGCACTTGTATAGAATCAGGTGTCGATTCACCATATGGAGAGTGATTTCCCTCTCACGTAAATTTATGTTCTCTATAAATTGGAAAAGCCAATACATGCCATGAATTACATAAATTTCCACCAGAGGGAGTATGAATAGGTTCTCCAGGAAGTTTAATACACAAATTATGATTGGGGAGGATTGATATTCATGTAATGAAATGATTTCCCTATTTTATATTCTCACCAACATCTATACTTCCATGATTTTTGGTGGTATTGGGATTGTTCTACTAAACATTCAGAATATAAAAGAATGCATAGAACCAGAATCAAAAAGTAAATTCTCTATTCATGAATGAATAACTAGAGTACCTATCACAACTTTGTTTTTGGGGTTCTATTCAGTGTTAGTGATGGAAAAATATCTCCCTTGTTGCCTTTTAGGTTGTTGGTTGCCTCCGAAAATCCTTGGCATAGGACACTGGTTTTCAAAGTTCCATGGTTATTTGAATTTTAATCAATGAACAATGCATTGAGGTTCAAATGGAGTGTTCCTATCCTATCTCACAGCAATAGGTTTTTCTTGTCAGTAGTTAATGGTCAGGTGCCCTTCTCTTCCACACCTAAATAATTTCCTCATCCCCTTCGGTCAATTTTCTGGGTGATTCTTTTTATACCTTTGGAAAGTGGGGTGCTGGAATTTATTATCACCATTGGATTTATCCATCATACCACCAGAATTAAAGTCCACCTTCCACTTCTTATCCCTATGATACCCCTAAGATTATCCAATCTCTATTTTGACTTTAAGGTAACATCGGACAATTTTCTCATAGCTATCGAAGTCATGGATTGCTCGGGCTTTCCATAGGCTAAGTTTTAGCCCACTAAAGAAGTGTTCAACCTTTCATTTGGGGGTAACGACAAAGCTGGAGGCTTATCATTCAAGCATTGTGAAGTTTTCCTTTTACGCGCCAATGGATTCATCATATTTTTTCTTAAGGGAAAGGAAGTCCCTTTCCATGTTAAGTCAAAGGGTGCGAGGAATATATTTATCAAAAAACATTTTCCAGAAATCTTTCAATTCCAACACCTTGATATCTTCCTTGGGCTTTGTATTTTTTATCAATTTCCACCATTGATCAGCTTCACCATACATACAATAAGTATCCAAAATAACATTCTTTTTTTTATAACATTGAAGGATATTGAATATCTTCTCAATGAATTTTATCTATTGTTTGTTGATTGAGGTATCAGATGATCCATTGAAAGTAGGAGGCCTTTGTCTCATGAAGTTCTTGATTGAAACTTGTTCTTTATTAGGGGGTTTAGATGATCCACTTGACCCATGTTTCTATTCAAAACTTTAGTTAACTAAGAGAGTATCAGGAAAACATTTTGATTCCCACTCCCATTGTATTGGGCATCTCATTAGAATAGTCATCACATTGATCTTCGCATCGATTGTTAGCCCGATTCCTCCTATTACTGGCCATTAGCTGGAATAAAAGGAAAGTTTGGGGTAACACATAAAGGATAATCCAATGAAAAAAAGGTATAACTTATAAATTATGTTTATTTCTTTAACTTATGAATTTATAGTCTTCAATATATGTTATCCATGATCCACTTCCCAACATATATTCTTAGGGGCATTTTTTTATTCCCTTAATAATGGTTCATAATAGGATTATGAATTTACCAAATCATATACCCAAGGAGTGTCTAACCAAGAGTGAATCAAGGCCTATTTGCGTGCACCAGTTCCCATTTGAGTCTAACTCAAAGCGTTGTTTTCGAGTTTTACCCCTAGATACATATGTTCTAGAGCCACCTCTACTTGTTTGTATCCAAAAAAGGATGTTTTTTCTTGATAAAACACTTAATATATACTCACAAAAATTTAGGTATGTTTTTATTATACTTATTATTATCTCTAAGGCTTTCTCTAGGGTTTTCTAATCCTAATCCCAAAAATAACTAAACTTATCCTTTGATACCAACTATAACAATCCTACTCTTTATTACACACATAAACATGATTCATTACATAAACTTTCACTTAAGACAACTCTAAGGATTTAGAGGTCTAGTGTCTTGGTAAATTATTAAAATTACATGAAAACTTAAGACATAAAATACAACATCTTTATTAAAAACTTCTTTTACATAAGCACAACATTCTTTCATACTTAGTATTGCATGGGATAACCTGGGGATGTACATAAGAAAAGTGTGAGCTATAAATACCAGTATGGAAGTAAACAAGGAATAACATGAATAATACAATACATGTTAGAAAATAGGAATATCAATGGTCAATAAGAGAAACATGAATATAAAGGTATGATATAGCATTATTATCATAGCGTGGAGATGTGGAAACAACATTTAACATGATATTACATAAATCATGAGTAAACCCTCATTACACTTTAATTATCATGATTAAACCCTCATTTCACTTTAATTGTCATGAGTAAACCCTCATTGCACATGGCATGTCATGATACTATTCTTTACCCAATTCATTTGAGCACTATTAGGGTGCACCCTTCTTAATCATTCAATTTCATGCATAAGTGTGCCACATAAATCATACAACAGGGATTCATTAAACATCATAATTTATTCCAAAAATAAGATATGTGGAATACTTAAATGTAATTCCTAAATCAATAAGTACATGTGCATAAAGGATAATAACCTTGATATAGAAATGGGTATGGTATTCACTTACATGATGATTTTGGCATGGAAATTTTGGTGTAACTTCGGTAGCATGACGACGTCAAATAGAAATTGTAAAATTTTTTGATGAGATAAAAAGAGTTATCTCATCATTTATATATGAAATGGATAATAATCGGGTCATGTAATATAATATCCCAACATATTTCATGGAATTTAGATGCATAATATAAAATAACTGCTTGATGTAAATGAGGAGATAAAAATCCCTTACGGAATTTTGGTAAGGTAACGGGTGTACATGGGAGGCATTAATGAGAGAGAAAGGGGTCCCACATAATTAAAACATAAAGAGGGAATTATAGGGGAGGTAAGAAATTATACTCCAACATTTTTAATTGAAAATAAAAGTGCGTAACAATATAAGGAAAGTTGGACATAAATAAGGAAGGAAAGTGAGGATACCTTACTTGGAAGTATGATCCCAAAGGATTGGGATAGGATTGAGATAGGCTTATTGGGATCTTGGGGCCCCTTGGGAGGATTATATATAGATTAGGAAAGAGGTTTGTTGGGCTTCAAATGGTTTGAGTGAAGAGGAATGGGAGATTGAGTGGGTTTATATTGGAAATGAGAGGGAATAATTTATTATTTAGGTTTTGGACACTACACATTAAACTATTCAAAACCACAAACCATCTCATGATTTTTTACCATGGTTTTTTCAAAATTATAGTATAAGAAATTAATTTATAAGGCCAATGGCCTAACATAATAAAATATTAGGCTTTCTTATGTGGAGGTGAGTCACACTCTCAAGGAAATCATTTTAAAAAGTTAAAATATTTTATATATTTTGGAGAGTCCACTAAGGCACCATAAAATTAATTAAAAAAATATAAAATCACATTATGTTAAAGGTAAAACATATATTGGGGAAAAATACCTTTTATATTATTTTATTACATCACTATTGGTTCATTATGATGTCATAAAACACATTACATATTTAAATAGATTTTAATTTTTACCCAAAAATTCGAATGTTCAGAAAATTATGAAAAAATAACAGTTAGATAATTTTGATGTCCTGAATCCAAAAATGATATTCATTTTATCTAAATCATTTTCTAAATATTTTAATTTTTACTTTTAAAATAAAAACCTACATTTATAAAAAATTCATGGGTTTTGACAAAAATATCTTTCAAACCTTAATAAAAATTACAATTGTATTCATAAAAAAATTATACGATCATTTATATTTAATAAAAAGTAATTTAGTAATAATATTTTATTAAAATATTATTTAATTCAAAAATCCATTAATTCATCAAAATAGATTTCTAGAAATACTATTTTTTCTTTAAAAACCATTTACAAAGTAACAATAATAAAATGAATGTATATTCTTTATACAAAAATAAAGAAAATAATCATAGTTCTAGGGTCTTATTACATAACACCTTATAACACCTATATAACACCTAAGGGTAAGGTGTAAGATGGTGAAAGACTCTTGGGGTGACTCAGATAATATCGCTGAGGTTGTAATGTCTATTAACTTCCACTTCTCCCATAGGCGTTTATGTTTAAGCTTATCATGTTGAAGCTCAGCTTGGGCTTGGTCAAGATTGAATCCTAGTGATGCTACCTCTATTCTGAGCTCTAAAAAATAGTCTTCATATGGAGAAATTCTACTGTATGATGTCATATCTTCTTTTTTCTGAGTAAATTAGATTTTTTAATGCCCTATATTTATACTAATCAAGTTATCAGTGTTCAATATCTATATTTGCAACACTAACAATTCTTAACAGTATTTTAAAATCCAAAAACATAAAACCAAGGAAGTGAATATGTTTTATATAACCATTTTACATAATAAGAAATTTAATTAGATCAAGAGGAATTTTTATTAATAAAAGTTTAGGTCATTACGTTTTTTTAATATATAAGTCTCAAGTTGGTGTAAATAAGTGAGTGATGAGGTTCCCTTTTATAATTGAGGTGAGGGGTACTTTTGAAATTTCATAAAAAAATTAAAATATAATAAAACTATCCTAGAGAAAAATGCTTCCAAATTTCCACGTATTTCAAGTAAATATAGTATAGGGTTATAATACCATAAAATTATATAATTTAGGAAAGTTTTTATTTTATTTAAAACTTATCTTTTTTATTGACCCTTGGTTAACTAATTCTAATTTCAATTATGATAACAAAATTTTCAATATTAAAGGTTGTAATTTATTACTTATAAGGTGAATATTTTCTTATAAATGGATAATTTATTAAAATTTAGACCCTATAATATCATGGTTTTCTTAATTAAATATTTTTATGGTTTTAAAATAATTAAATAATATATTACTTTGATAAAATGTCATTAGTTTCAATTTTTACACTATTTATTTAATTTAATATTAAATGCCTCAAGACGAAGGGAAATTTCAAATATAATCCTATAAAACTACCCTTAAATGTAATATATATCTATAAAATTCGTGTAAAATGTTATTTATTTCAAATTATATTATTTTTAATATTTTTAAAATCAATTATTTTATTTTTTATTTTTATTAAATAAATGTTGTGTCGATGTTCTGAAGGAATTTAAGGTATTTATTTAATACCTGATAATTATAAATAAAATAAAATCATTAAAATAAGTTTATTATTCTCAAAATAAAAATTAATATTTATTTAATATAAATTATAAATTGTATATATGACATGAATAATTATTTAACATGTCATTTTGACTTTTCTTGCCTTGCCTAAGCATTTCACATGTTCTCAGATAATCCACCTATTATATAATTAAAAAATTAATTTATATACATTAAAATAATCTATAATAACTAATATTTTAAAAAAAAAGTTGATACATGACTTATTCTATCTCAAATACTATATTTAGGGTACCGAGTTTGACTTTTCCAGCGTTGTGCACGCTCTATGTCGACACATAAAATGATTTTCTTATTTATCATGGAATAAATTCTAATTTAAATTTTTTGATTTAAATATGAGTGATATTTTTATTATTTTATAATAATTTCTTCATAACATAAGTTTAAAAAAATTATACTATGTTTATGTCTTGTTGATATCATAAAAGATAATGTATTTCATAAAAACTGTATTTTTTACTATTCACTGAAAATTTAAGTTTTTCAGAAAAATGTAAAAAAATAAAACTAGAATAAATTTTAATTTATGAATAAAAAATAAATTTTATATGATTAAATTAAACTCCTATAAGTGATAGAAATTAATTTTAATATAAATTCATAAAACACAATGAAAATTAGTTTTTGTTTAAAATACTTATTTAAGTTTAAAGAAAATTTGTAACAACTTATACCATAAAACTAATTATATTAAACATAATTGGATTATTAATAATATAATATATGTAATTTTATATTTATATAATTTTTAAAAATAAATTGATACTTTATAATTATTTAAAAAATATATATTTTTCAATAAAATTCAATATTTTCACTATTTACTAAAAAAATATTTCCAAAAATAAATCCAAAAAAAATCACCCTAAGATAATTTTGATATTTTGATTTCAAAAATGATATTATTTTTAATAAATAAAATTTATATAAGTTCCATAAATTTTTTATAATATTTTTTTTACATAAATAGATAAAATCATTTTTGAAGAAGAAGTATTTCTGGATCATAAAATAACTTTAATAATAATTGAGTGATTATTTAATAATAATTTATAATTATATTTATGTTTAGTAGTAAATTTATATATATTTCATAATTTAGTTAATCATATTCATACCCATTAATTTAATGTCTAGGTTATAACTATCACATTAAATAATAATATTTTAATATTACATTTTGGTTTTTCAAACTTGGTGTTGTGTATAATGAAAGAAATCAAATAAATAAAATTATATAAAGATAATTATTTTATAAAATCTCAGAGTGTTATAGTGATAATGTATTTGTGATAATATATGTTTTCTCAAAGCTTATTTTGGTTAAGGAATTCATTCTATTCTCATCAATAGAAATGTTCCATCAATATGAATGACTTCAGGAGATAATATCAAGTATTTAGAATATATGAACAAGGTATATTACTTCTGAGTTTTGGTGTTTTTTATTCAGTACAAATGGATAAATGTTCAAACTAGAATATTCTAACAATGTATCTTCGAGTATACAGATGATTTCATTGAAACCTAAAGGTAAAATAAGGAATGATTAATGATTCCATATGATGGAATTGTTTGGGATACCTAAATGGGTTCTTGAAAGCACCATGGAAATTCCATGTTAGGTTCTCATGTTAGAGAAATTGATTCTTTGGTTTTGAATGTGATTTGATTACAATTATATGTTTTTCAAGGGTTGTAAATAAACAGTTTTTCAAAATCAATGGAATAATTTATAGGGTCTTGTAAATTACATTCAAATTATGAAGAGTTACTGCATCAAGTATTTGAATTTATCAAGATTAGAATAATCTAAATAGAAGGTGTATATATTAATCTCATTTATATTATATGATAAGAGAATTTTTTTTGTAAAAAAGTTTTTATGAAAAATATGAGATAATAAATTGTATACACATGGTTTATGATTCTAATAATTCTATAATATGTTTTGAAAAGGAGAAAGGTATAAAAAATATCCATGATAAACTATTTATCTAGATGTTTGTTAAAATATGGGGGAGATGTTCTTACCACTCATCAGTGACATATTTTAATAAAATCTTCTTTTTATAGTAAATTACTCTAAATACATAAAATTCCAAAGATATGGAAAAAATGGATTATTTGTTCAATATTCCAAATAAAAGAAAATAAATGTTATTTCTCAACAAAACTATTTTTATCATAGAATTATAAAATGTTTAATACGTTGTTTGGAGTATTTTTTTTAACTTAGATATGTTTTTTGTTATGAAATAAAAAATTATACCAATCTAAATTTAATGTAATTTTTATCTTATAATCCTGAAAAAATTAGGATATGTGACTACAAGTGGAAAAATGTAAAAGTTAAATTTAGTTACCATGAATATACCTATTTTCTAAAAGGATTATGCGTGTTAAATTATAAGGTGAATATAACTTTATCCTAAAGGAGTTTAGGATATGTTTTTAAGTAATAATGTAAATATATAAATTATATTTCAAGGAAATTTTTTTGGAATGTTTTTAAAGGATTTTGGTTTCAATCATATCATATTTCTATGTAGATAAAATAAATTTTAATTGTAACATTTTATGTTGCACAGTTGATAAGTTTCAATATGTTTAAAGAGTTTAACATTATGAATTTGATTCATATACCAAAAAATTATTCAAACTTTCTTTCTTCATATATACTACTGAATAAATAGTTTAGTAGTAGGGTTTTATTATATGGTCACATATATATTTGGAAGGAATTACTTATAGATGTAATCAGTTAAAACCCTGGAATGTGTAGAGAAAAAACGATTCTCTAAAAGTATATCATATATTTAATGTTAGATAGTTGTTCATTGTAACACCCCAAACTTCAACGATATGATTCTCTTTGAATAATACAGTAGTGTGTGTTGTACGCAACTTCGAGATTCTAACACACTACGACCAATCAAAGTAGCCATTATGAATAGTAATACCCACTTTTTTAAATTTTATAAATTTTATCTCTCAAATGGACTTTATTTTTGGATTCGTAATATCGAAATTATCCTAGGGTTAAATTTTGGTACTTTTCAGATAACTTTTATATTTTTATGAATAGTGAAAATTACTAAATTTTAATTAAAAACAAATTTTTTAATCAAAATAATTAACAGTGATAAATTATGAATTTGAGTGGTTTTAAAGTATGTTTAGAATATATTTTTACCATTTAATAAAATTTTGGTCATTGGACATAATTTCACATTTAAACCGGACATAAACAACTGTCAATCTTTTGATAGTTATTTTCTCTTAAAAACACGCTTTTTGTTTTAACAACAAGAATTAATTTTAGATTAATTTCTGCCACTTCTGTGTTTTGAATTTAGAAATATGGATTCCATATTTGGAATCATGAGTTCCAAATTGTGTAAATCGGTAACTTTTATTTTTAGACATTTTGAATAATTACTTCGGTAAATATTTTATTTACCATGGTTAAAGGGTAAATCCAGTAAATAACGGTAAACAAAATAATATTATAATAATAATAAATTACCCTAAAACATGTCATAACCTTATTGGTTGATACATTTCCGACCATGGGAATCTTTGGGTCGATTTTGGGACCCCATGGAGCCACTTGTAGGTGATAAGGACACTTTATATTAATTAAGTTAAAATAAATACAAAAATGACATAAGCATATATCTTTTAGCAAAAAAAATTTTACATAGGGTTATATACGTTGGATTCTAAAATATAAATATTAATTATAAATATAAAAATATTTCCTACATAATTTTATTTTATTTATAATTTTTATACATTTAATAATTAAATTTATTTATGACATAATAATTATGCAGTATTTTCCTTATTAATGAAAGAATCAAATAATTGGTATTATAAATGTTAAAATAAATATAATTTGAAAGTTTTTATGACATCAATGAATTTTATTGGTTAATATGACATTATATGATTTCTTATCAACTATATAATATAAAAAATACAAAGTGACATGGTAAATGTCAAAATAATTAACTAAGAGTTAAAACTAAAAGATAAGGTTAATATAATGACCCAAACCTGTCTAAATACTATTGGTTGAAATTATTTAGACCCATCCCCACATTATACTTTTAATAATCCACTTTGGAGCCATTAGAAACCGAATATGAATTTATTATAAATTAATACTTTAAGTTTCTTCTAAAGAGCCCCTCCTCCCCCTTATAAAAGGACACCACTTCTAACCAATTCTTCACACCTTCAAAGACTTTTGGTTCAGCCAAAACCTACCCAAATATTCTCTCAACTTACCTCACTTCAACCTAGAGGCCTTGTTTTGATCAGAAATCCAACCTAAGGATCCCTTTTGATCAAATCAAAAGGAAGAACCCGAAGAAGAGATAATGTTTTCACCACCCTCTTTCAAGTTCCTTTCTTCTTCCACTTCTTCTTTCTTTGTTATTTCCATTCTAAAACAATAACTCCAGTATATTCTATATACTTTTATGTTATTATAAATATGTTACAACCATATTCTGTATTCTATCCATCCATTGAATGACATTTCACCATACGTGCGTACGTACGGCTTACCGTCTCCACGTCGTGGTGTAATTGTTATTCAATACACTATTATTTGGATGGGTATAATAATGATGTTTAATTCATGTAAATAATAAATATAACATGATAATGATTCTATATATATGATATACCATCTAATTATATATTATTATAATATCAAAATAATGATATTGTCGCTCGTGCGTACGTACGGACTACCGTCTCCACGAACGCGATACGATTCATTCTCCATCGTATCCATTCAAGTATAATTCTCATTTGATGATTAAAAATAATGTTTAAGGACTTGATATAATTATGGATATTAATAAGATACAAACTATCCATAAAAAACATGACTTATGTAACAAAACATATAAAATAAAACGAGTAAGTTAACACCCAAAACGACGATAATACTAAGATATTATTAACAAAGCAATGTTAAAAGATCATATATGATATCATATTAATGTATATGATTCTTTTATATTTTAATAAAAATTATTTCAACATTATAAAGGAGTTTAACCTACCCCCAACCAAGGAAAAGTACAAGGTAAGGGTTTATTTCACAATCTCTTCATTATCCGAGGTTGTTTATACGTAATTATCTACTGGGACCTCTTTATCATCCAAACCCATGTTTCTTAAAAATGTATTTCAAACCATTATCACTATTTTACAGAATATGGTTTAAATTCATTTATACCCTTGTTTGACTTTTTATAAGAAATTTACAAAGGAATCTTTCCGTCGTTTTCCAAACAGGTTCCTTTTTAACCTTTTCGACAAAATTAAGGTAAGAATGTTTTTTTAACTTATACGGCGGTTGTGACTATTTTACACCATTTTAAAATCTTATAAGCTTCCCTTACAAACTTATAAGAATATTTTCAAAGTAAATATTTTCTTTTATAATTATGTGACATTTAAATGATTTCAAAAAAAGAGATATTTCTCTAAAATAGTTTTGATTTCATCTATGTCAATATCCTTTGATGGATTTTAAGCTTATTTGAAGTTGATTTATTATGATAAAAAACTTCCATATTATATTGAAGGTTTTGTGATATGTTTGACTATGGATGTGTTATTTTTATACCATTTATGGTTTGTGGAGAAATTATTGACATTTCATATGCTAGTTTTAATACGAATGTTTATGTTATGTTTAAACTTGTTCTTATGAGGAATGCATTGGACTTAATAAGTGATGGGTGGAGCCCGCTATAGCTCCTCGATGCATCGGTAGGTCTCATGAGACAAACTAGTGTCTTGGCATGAGGCCTTGATAAAATCTTATTTGTAGTCTTGGCATGAGTCCTTGGCTACGTGGTTATGATAGTCTGTAATTATGCATTCCATCATTATGAAAGTGGTTATTGATATTGCATGTTATTATTCGATTAGTAGAATATCCATGTGAATAAGTAAATTGAATTATTTCATTTTATTTCTTCCATATTATGCTGAAGTTCAAGTTTAAAAGGCTTTTTTTAGTTATACATTACCTTAAATGTTTACGCTTATTTATGAAATTTTCCACTATATTTTTATCCTTACAGAGAATCTGAGCTCACCCCTTTCAATGTTTTATTTTTTCCAGGATGTGAAGAAGTATTTTATGAATAACCTTCAGGGATAGTATAAGGGGATATGAGTGTGGAGACAAGATGTTTTTGTAGTTTTCACTTTATGACGTAATATAAACTTTATGAATGTATCTAGTGTTTCCAAGACTACTAAACTAATGGGTATTTTGAGACTTGATCTTTTGTGATCATGCCGATATTATGTAAAAATGCACCGACTCTAGGTAACTGGGGTCGAGGCGTTACAGTTGGTATCAGAGGAAGATTAGTACAAACCTTGGAAGCTAGATTTAGATAAAATCTGATTAGAGCACATAGAACTAAGATGGAATTTGAGGATTAGTATAGAAGAACTTCCTAGAATTTTGGCATTGCAGAGATTTTGTGAGTTTTCTGAGCAATACATCCCTATATAGATACGAGCAGGTAGAGGCAGCTATGGCACATATGTAACTAGGGGTAAAACCCAAAAACACTTCTTTAATCTAGACTTGAACAGGAACTGGTGCACGATAACGGACCTTGCTGCACTCTTGGCTATGACACTCCCGGGGGATATGCTTAGGATAATTCTCATTTTCTTTACAAACCTTTATGAAAGGTTTATTAGTATATACTTCCTCAAAGAAAACTACTTTTTTATGATTATGGATTATATCCATAAATAGTTAAATTTATGTTAAGTGTTTTACAAGTATGGAATTATGAATTTTGATTCATAAACTGATCTAGTTTATGAAATTGTTTAGAAATGGCGCCTAGTAGAAGAAATGGAAACCATATCAATGCATGAACACCGTGTAGGGATTTCCCTCCTACTTAAGATAATTATAGTGGAGCTGGTGATGCAACTGGTGTTGATCAACTAATCACCATACTGGGACAAATCACTCAGGATATGAATAATAACCTTACCCGTATGGAGTACCCTGATCCACAGCGTGGAGGATCAATGTTAAATAGCTTCATGAGGAAACAACCACCAACATTCAATAGGAGTACAAATCCATTGGTAGCTGAGCAATGGATAAGTTCCCTAGAGAAAATATTTCAGGCTTTGGGGAGTAGTGAAAGGGATAAAGTTATCATGGAAGTTTATCGCATCACTGGAGATGCTAATAAATGGTGGTCATTGATACAAAACACAAAGGAAGATGATGAAGTATCAAATATGGAATGGAGGGAGTTCAAAGATCTTTTCTTATAAAAATACTTTTTTCGTGACCATCGAGCAGATATGGAAAGGAAATTTTTGAGCCTGAGGCAAAAGGAGGATGAGAATGTCGCAAAGTATGAGGCTAACTTTACAAGGTTAGCGAGGTATGTTGCAGATTATATATGTAACCCAAGAAGTAAGATTGATCGTTTCTTTTATGGGTTAAAACTATTTCTCCATTAATCATTAGTTTCACAAACCTTCTCATTGTACGAAGATATTGTCTCATGCGCTATAAAGACAGAAAAAGAATTCTCTAAGTCTTACGACATTAAAGAAAATAAAGAGAAGAAGATATCTGATGATCAATCTGGGAATGGAAATAATGGGAAGAAGGGAAAAGTTGAATATCCATCCTACATTAAATGTGGGAAGAAACACCCTGGTACTTTCTTGAAAGGAATGGGATTCTGTTACAAGTGTGGTGAAAAAGGCCACCAAGCTCGTGATTACAAGCGGAAGAAAGAAGCTACTGATGTTCAATGCTACAACTACAGGGAGATGGAAAATTATGCAAATGAATGTCCTAAGCGTCATGGGAAATTACCTCAGAAAAGGCCAAGGGATCAAGGCTAAGCTTATGCTATTACTACTACTGAGGTAGAAGCTCCGAAAGACGTGGTGGAAGGTAATTTAATGGTTTCCTCAAGTTTAGAAAATGCATTATTTGATTCTGGATCATCACATTGCTTCATATCTTCCCAGTTTTCTAAGAAAAATAGATATTTCCAATTTGATTTAATAAGGGAGTTGTCAGTTAAAACCCCTAAAGGAAGTATCATTACTACAAAGTTTTGTGAATCAGTCCCCATTAGAGCACATAAATATTCTTTATCTGCTGATCTCATCGTCATACCTATGATTGAATTTGATATAATCCTCGGTATGGATTGTATTTCTGACCATGATGCAAAAATTTATTATAAGAAGAAGGAGGTTACTATTTTTGATGATGATGATAAGGAAAACCTTATCTTTTGAGAAGAATCGTCACCACCTAATTCTTATCTAGATCCACCCCCAGTAGCTCAACTAAATTCAATTATTGGGGAGGAAGAGAATAAAATGACTATGGGTGAGGAAAGGAATGATCAAATATAGGATGTACCTATTGTGAAAGAATATGTAGATGTGCTTCTGGAAGATTTACCAGGACATCCTCCAGAACGAGAAGTTGAGTTTTCCCTTGATTTAATTCCTGGATCAAGGCCTATATCGAAGACCCCTTATAGAATGGCCACTGTAGAATTAGTGGAAATAAAAAAGAACTAGATGAATTGGGTAATAAGGGATTTATTCACCCTAGTGTTTCTCCATGGGGAGCCCCTGTCCTTTCTGTTAAGAAGAATGATGGATCTATGAGGTTATGTATCGACTACAGGAAAATCAATGCCATAATAATAAAGAACAAGTATCCCCTACCTCGCATTGATGATTTATTTGATCAACTGCATAGAGCTCTATACTTTTCAAATGTTCACCTTCTATATGGATACCATCAGTTGTGTGTGAAGAATGAATACATTCCAAAGACAGCATTTCGAACCAGGTACAGGCATTACGAGTTTACAGTAATGCCTTTTGGATTGACTAATGCACCCTCTGTATTCATGGATCTAATGAATAGAGTTTTCAAGGAATATCTCGATGAATTTGTGGTGGTATTTATTGATGATATCTTGGTATACTCCAAAAGCTACGAAGATCATGAAAATCACTTGCGCATTATCCTGAAGACTCTGAGAAGACATGAATTATATGGGAAGTTTAGCAAGTGTGAATTCTGGCATTAGGAGATTTCTTTTCTTGGCCATATTGTCTCTAAAGATGGAATATCTGTCGATCCTTATAAGACCAAGGCAATCCAAGAATGGCCTTCACCAATGAGTATAATTGAGGTATGCAGTTTTATTGGTTTAGCAGGTTATTATCGACATTTCGTCCAGAATTTTTCCCGGTTGGCTAACCCATTAACAAAGTTTACATGTAAAGGGGTTAAATTTTTTTGGACAAAAGAGTGTGAAGAATGTTTCAAAGAACTGAAGAGAAGATTAGTCAATTATCCTATATTGACTCTACCATTGGGGAATGATGGGTTAGTTATTTATAGTGATGTATCAAAGAAAGGACTTGGTTGTGTCCTTATGCAGAATGATAGGGTTATTGCCTATGCATCATGATAGTCAAAAATCCATGAGAAAAATTATCCTACTCATGATCTCGAGTTAGCAGCTGTGATCTTTGCTTTGAAGATATGGAGACACTACCTCTATAGTGAAAAATGTGAGATTTATACTGATCACAAGAGTTTGAAGTATATTTTCTCACAAAAAGAACTCAACATGAGGCAAAGAAGATGTCTTGAAATACTCAAGGATTATGATTGAATGATACACTACCACCTGGGGAAGTAAAATAAGGTGGAAGATGATTTGATCAGAAAATATCATGGAGTTTTGAACAATATGAGAATTGAAAGGGATCCAATTTTCATGGATCT
The DNA here is from genome assembly GCA_963277665.1 of Viscum album. Classification (NCBI taxonomy): domain Eukaryota; kingdom Viridiplantae; phylum Streptophyta; class Magnoliopsida; order Santalales; family Viscaceae; genus Viscum; species Viscum album. The sequence continues at coordinate 467,816,441 of OY728158.1, forward strand.
AGTGAATATGGACTTGGGAATAACCAGGGAAGGTGAAACATCAATGCTTTTTCAAATCGTTTCCAACCCATATTTACTATAAAGGATTAAGAGTTCTCATACCGATGATGAAGAATTTCAAAAGAAGATTAAAGCTGTGTATGATGGGATATTGAGAGACTTTTGTTGTACCTCTCGTACCCCTCAAGGTTTTATTTTCATGATCACAATCACTCTATTATTTATCTAATCTTGTTTTCAAGTGTTTTTGTTAATAGGCATGTTTTTAGGAGCAAGAAGTGGCAAAGGAAGAACAGTGGACTGTCTTTCAGTCCACCGGCCAACCGGTGGCTTCACCACCGGCCAGCCGATGGAGCCTGGACAGAAGGGATCCTTCTGTCCAGACCACCGGCCACCCGGTGTCACACCAGCGGCCAACCGGTGTCACACCAGCGGCCAGCCGGTGGTACCCAGCCCAAACAGTGGAAGCTACTGCCTCAGCACCGGCCAACCGGTGGCCTCAGCACCGGTCAGCCGGTGGCACCTGCACAGAAGAGGAAGCTACTGCCTCACCACCGGCCAACTGGTGGCTTCACCACCGGCCAGCCGGTGGAGCCTGAGCTCGAGTCCTCCTCCATTTTGCACACACCGGCCAACCGGTGTATAACGACCCATACTTTACATACATTTTTAATACTTCAAAAATTGAAGCACACTTATTACAACATATGATAAAACTACAAAGGACCGTATAGGTATAGTGCCTTTAGAAACTGGGAAACATAAACAACTGGTTCATAAATCTTCTACAGTGTCTCCCATTTATTTCATCATATCTAGGGTCCCTTTTAGCAAATTCTACTTAATATCCATCTTCCTGACCTGGGGAAAAGAAAACATAAAAGGGTGAGCTCAAATGCTCAGCAAGGCAAATAAAGGAAATAAAAATCATATCATATCTTTTTGAAAATCATAACCTGCAAAAGAGATCATAATATCTTAACATGGAACAAATCATAGGAGTGAAAATGAGATCCCCATAATCATAACATAAAACTTGAAACTTTGTGGCATGCACACATAATCATGGAAAATCATTTCTTGTTAGTCATTACTCATCGCCAAGACTATCTTAGTGGACAAAGTCCCTTTCTGAACCGAGTTCACTCCTCGTTTCAGTCCTGTATCACTGAACCGAAATAACCTTCCATTCCAGCCATGTCTATCTCATGAGATATAAAATCTTTACCCAATGCATTGGAGGGAGATATAGGTCCCACCCATCTTATAATGAATCCTTTCTTATGTGTGCCACATAATCATAAAACATACATCATCGCATAACACATGAAACAAAAATGGGATTCTTGAAACATCATGACATCATAAATCAATTCATATAAGATAAAGGAATTCATAAAAATAATTCCATCACAACATGATCAAATCAATGTAATAATAGGGATAAAAACAGAACCCTTTATTATCTTAGATGGAAAATAATTTTGAAAATCACTTGAACTCCATTCTTGAGGAAAATATCCTTTCTTATTCAAAAACATTTTTCCTTTCATAACATGTCATACAACTTTAAAATAAAAGAAGTTGATTAAAAATAAACTTGAAAACTTGTAAAGGAAGCTTCTTGGAAACAATGTTTTAAAAATCCATTCATGCCGTATAAGTTAAAAAAAACATTCTTCATACTTTTGTCGGAAAAGTCAAAAAGTACCTCGTACGGAAAAACGACAAAAGATTCCTTTCATATTCTTTACTAAAAACTCACCTAAGGGTAAAATTGGATTTAAACTATTGCAAGTGGATGGAAACAATATTTCATATTTAGGGAACATGGATGTGGATGATAAAATACACCCCAGTAAATACTTACGAATAAACAATCTCGGATAAAAATGAGATTGTGATATTTCCCTTACCTTAGGTCCGATTAGCTTTGTACGTGTCCGAAGCTCCTGTATAATGGTTTAAATAATGTTATTGACTTATTCCAGAATCATACATATTTATATGATATCATATATGGTCATATTATTAGCTTCTTGTTAGTAATATTTCATTGTTACTTGTTACTCGGGTCTTTATAACTTTTTGTTCTTATGCGTGTTTTGTCGAATAAATTCTTATTCTTATCTTTAGGTTATAGATAATTCATTTCCAGAATGGTATTAGTGTATTATATACCATATTCATTCATTAAATTCATTTATATAATCATTATGAAATGAAGATCATGTAGAACGAGTCGCATCACATCGTGGAGACGGTATTCCGTACGTACGCACGAGTGATGATATCATTCCTATGATCGTGGAATTGTATTGGAGTATATATATATTATTTCAGTATCAATATTACTTCATAATAATCATATTTAGTTACTCATTACACCATTATAACCATCCTTGTAAGGTGATGGTGGAAAATAGATTACACCACGGCGTGGAGACGGTATTCCGTACGTACGCACGCGTGGTGATTTCATTTTTCCGTAGGATGGATAGAAGGTGAAATAGGGTTGTTTCATATTTATAATAACATATCAGTATGTAAGTAATACTGATGTTATTACTTTATCATGAAACAACTAAAGAAGAAGAAGTTGAAGAAGAAAGAAATTGAAAAGATCGGTAATGGATATTACCTCTTCTTTGGAACGCCTCTTTGAATCCTCCACTTAAGGAACTAAGATTGGTCTTTGGAGAATACCAGGACCTCTAGGATTATTCTAGGGAAGTGGAGAGGAGAAAATGGCAGGGGTTGGCCAAGCTTGAGTGCTCAATTTGGTGTGAGGAGGAGGGGGAGGAGGTGCCCTTTTATAAGGGAGGAGAGGGGCACCTTAGGAATATCTCAAAATATTATTTTATATTAAAGTCAAAATCGGTTTATAATGGTTCCAAAGGGTCTTATTTCGAAGATAAAGTGGGGAAGGGTCGAAATCCTATCAACCAATAGGATTTAGACAAGTTTAGGGTATTATTTTAACCTTATCAATTAGATTTAACTCTAAGTTAAATAATTTAACTTTTACCATGTCTTTTTGTTTTCTTTCACTATATGGTTAATACACTTACTATAAAATGCCAAACGAACCCCAAATTGTTTATTATTAATATATATATCCTTATCTAAGTCATTTGACCGAACCTTAGATTTTTAGGAATAAAATAACAATTAATAATATAATATTTGATTTAAAAACTATTTTGTGTCAATTTTGACACTATTTGATATATGATTTGTTTGAAAGTCATAACAGAATTATATGTTTGAACCAAGTTGATTAAATAAACACTAATATATCATAGTAACCTAGAAAATTAGTGGAATTCATAAAAAGTCTCAAATTACATTTATTTTGGTGTTTATAACATCAATTATGTCAATATTTCATTAATAAGATAATTACTGCATCATCTTTGTGTCATAAATAAATTATATTATTTGATGTCTAAAAATTACAAATAAAATACCGTCATGTAGGAAATATTTTTAGCTTTCTAATGAATATTTACAATCGAATTTATCTTATGTATAACCCCATATTAAAAATGATTTACTTATTAAACTTTGATTTTAACTATTTTAACCCTTCTTTAAATAAATTAATAATAAATGTCCTGATCTAATCCAAGTGGGCCTAAATGGTCATATTTTATTCCTAAGTTTGTTTTTGGTCGAATTACACTTGTCCAATAGAATTAGGACATGTGTTAGGGTAATATTAATATCATATTTACCCTTAGTTACCCTATTTACTATTAACCGCGGTAAAAAAAAGTAAAAAGTTACTATTCACCAAAAAATTATTTTCATCTCATTGAACCACATTTTAGTCCTTGATATTAACTGTGTCTCTCGGATTTTCGAAATTCCAATCACAGAAGCGGTAAAATTAAGTTTTATGCAAAATTCAGTTTTTAACCTACCACTTAGTGGTTTCACTATTCATCAAAAATTGAAAGTTTTCAGAAAAATACCAAAATTTCACCCTAGGCTAATTTCGATATTCTGAGTCCAAAAATGAAGTCCATTTTGAAAAATAAAATTTATAAAATTCCAAAAAGTGGTTATTACTATTCATAACGGCTAGTTTTAATAGCATAATGTTGTTTAGTGAAACTCGGTATTGCGTACGACGCAAGCTATCGAGGAAGGTCGCGATTGCGTGTAAAGCAAGCCAAGCAAGTGTTGTATAGAAAAATATTCCTTTGATGATTTATATAACATAAAAGTCTCGGGTGTTACACGGTGGCTCAGCACCGGTCAGCCGGTGGAGCCAGTCAAACTAGCCGTTGGTCTTTTGACCAGCCTGTCCACTTGGCCTCCAACGGCTCCGAAAGCCTCTCCAACGGCTCCAAAGGCCTCCAACGGCCATATGAGGGTTCCCCCTCTATAATTAAAGGACCTTGAACCCCCGGAAGCCTAAGGAACAACATTGACACATTTTCCATCATTTGGCCAACCTCCGGCGGATTGTTCCAAAGGAACCCCAATTGCTCCAACCAACTTCCACATTCAAGGAGCACCACCAAAGAAGCTTGGGAGTGCACGTCTTCAACTCCAATCATCCATTGGCGCCCAAGGATTCTCCCCAACTACGGTTTTTATTGTTTTATTTATTTTGAGCATCAAATTGAGTTTGTGCCTACAAACTCCCATTTCTCTCATCCTCCATTCTTTTGGGTTTTCACATCACCTTTAAGGTGTGAAGAGGTTGGTCAAGCCTTACCTTGTAAAAGGCTTGAGACATAGGTGAGCTAGCCTTCACCTGTAAGAAGGCTAGTGGGTTCTTGCTCAACCAATAAAAGCAAGTGGGTTCTTGCATAACCATATAAAAGCAAGCTGTAATAGGTTCTAGACTACCTGTAAAGTTTAGTGGGTTTCTTGCTAAAACCATTGAAAAGCAAGCGGTAGAATCTCTCAACGGTTGAGTTGGGAGCGGAGACGTAGGCCGGGTTTTTGGCCGAACTCTGTTATCAATTCTTGTGTCTTGCCTCTTTATTTCCACTGCACTTTCACTTTGATTTTTTACTTTGTTAAATAATTTTTAAAAGCCAATTCCCCCCCCCCTCTTGCCATCACTTCCTTTTCTTCTCCACCCAACAATTGGTATCAGAGGAAAAATTTGTGTAATACCCTAACCGGTTTCAAATTCAAGATCCTTTTTGATGGCTTCAACTTCTTTCGCCCCCGAAGGCTTTTCTTTGGGTCGTGCTCCATTTTTTGATGGAACCGACTATTCTTTTTGGAAAACCCGCATGACCACATTTCTTAAAAGCATTGGTTATCCTATTTTTAAAATTGTCATGCATGGTTATTCACTTTCTTCTCCCGATGAATCCAAATGGACCCCCGAAGACATTGCTAATTTTGAGCTTGATGGCAAAGCCATGAATGCTCTTCATTGTGGGTTAGACCGTAATGAATTTAATCGTATTTCTACTTGCTCATCTTCTCATGATATTTGGAATCTTTTAGAAGTAACCCATGAAGGTACTAAAGGCGATGACAAGACCGATTGCCCACTCAACAAGAAAAAGGCCAAGAAAAAAGAAAAGAAGAAGGCTTTCAAGGCCACATGGAGTGATAGCTCCACATCATCCTCCTCCTCCTCCTCCTCGAGTGACAACGGTAACAAATGCCTAATGGCATTTCATGAGGTAACATCTTCCGACTCCTCTTCCTCTTGTTCTTCAAATTCAAATTCTTTAAATCATTTATCTTATGAGGATCTCCAACATGCAAGAGATCAATTGGAGGAAGGTTTTCACAAACTTTCTTCCAAATTTGTTGCTTTAAAAAAGAATTTCAAAAAACTCTCTTCCGAAAAAGAACAAATTCTCAAAGAGAAGGAAGAGTTGACCCTAAAAATCCAAAACCTTCCCGATGTTGATTCCATGGAATCAACCATCAAAGATCTAAGGGAGACTCTAGCCAAGTTCACCCAAGGGGAACAAAATTTGAACAATTTTCTAGGTTCCCAACGCATATCTAGGACCACCCAAGGGCTTGGCTATTCCAAGCAAGCTTCCTCTTCCCATGCACCTACTATTTTTGTAAGGGGGAGCTCTCAGTTTAAATTTTGCAATTATTGTAAAAAATTCGGGCACTTAATCTATGAGTGCAATTGCAAAAATTCCCGATATGGTAGGCCCAAAACCATTTTCCTTAACGAAGAATTTTATAGGAGAAGACCCGCCACTAGGAAAGTGTGGATTGAAAAATCCCTTTTAGCGAGTCTCTCCGGGCCAAAATTTGTCTCGGTTTGATAATCCTCTCCCCGGTGATTTGTTGTTTTTATTTAGGGGGAGTTAGGATTGTTTAAGCCCTTTTGATTTCAATTTTAAAACTTTCTATTCAAACTTTCAATTACAACAATTGGTATGGATTGAAAAATCCCTTTTACACCTTTTTACTTTCAATTCAAACCTTCTTTTTCAACTCTTGGTATCAAAATTTTCATTTCGAAATATTCAATTCAATTTTTTTTTCATTTCAATTTTTCATTTAAAACTTTCAATTCAAACTGTTATTCAATTTTTCATTCAAAACTTTCATTTCAAATTTTTTATTCAAAACTTTCAATTCAAATTTCAAAAATTTCAATTGATTTAAAATCTCTATCTCGTTTTTCAACTCTTTTCCCTCAATCAAGTTTAATGCCCCGTGCTATTTTGATAATCACAAAGGGGGAGAAATTCTTGATTGATTGGGGGGAAAATCTTTTAAAGCATGCCTTTCATTTCAGTTTTTACATTGTTTGTTTTGGTGATTGTGATCATCAAAATAGGGGGAGATTGTTGTACCTCTCGTACCCCTCAAGGTTTTATTTTCATGATCACAATCACTCTATTATTTATCTAATCTTGTTTTCAAGTGTTTTTGTTAATAGGCATGTTTTTAGGAGCAAGAAGTGGCAAAGGAAGAACAGTGGACTGTCTTTCAGTCCACCGGCCAACCGGTGGCTTCACCACCAGCCAGCCGATGGAGCCTAGACAGAAGGGATCCTTCTGTCCAGACCACCGGCCAACCGGTGTCACACCAGCGGCCAGCCGGTGGCACCCAGCCCAAACAGTGGAAGCTACTGCCTCAGCACCGGCCAACCGGTGGCCTCAGCACCGGTCAGCCGGTGGCACCTGCACAGAAGAGGAAGCTACTGCCTCACCACCGGCCAACCGGTGGAGCCTGAGCTCGAGTCCTCCTCTATTTTGCACACACCGGCCAACCGGTGGCTCAGCACCGGTCAGCCGGTGGAGCCAGTCAAACTAGCCGTTGGGCTTTTGACCAGCCTGTCCACTTGGCCTCCAACGGCTCCGAAAGCCTCTCCAACGGCTCCAAAGGCCTCCAATGGCCATATGAGGGTTCCCCCTCTATAATTAAAGGACCTTGAACCCCCGGAAGCCTAAGGAACAACATTGACACATTTTCCATCATTTGGCCAACCTCCGGCGGATTGTTCCAAAGGAACCCCAATTGCTCCAACCAACTTCCACATTCAAGGAGCACCACCAAAGAAGCTTGGGAGTGCACGTCTTCAACTCCAATCATCCATTGGCGCCCAAGGCTTCTCCCCAACTACGGTTTTTATTGTTTTATTTATTTTGAGCATCAAATTGAGTTTGTGCCTACAAACTCCCATTTCTCTCATCCTCCATTCTTTTGGGTTTTCACATCACCTTTAAGGTGTGAAGAGGTTGGTCAAGCCTTACCTTGTAAAAGCCTTGAGACATAGGTGAGCTAGCCTTCACCTGTAAGAAGGCTAGTGGGTTCTTGCTCAACCAATAAAAGCAAGTGGGTTCTTGCATAACCATATAAAAGCAAGCTGTAATAGGTTCTAGACTACCTGTAAAGTCTAGTGGGTTTCTTGCTAAAACCATTGAAAAGCAATTGGTAGAATCTCTCAACGGTTGAGTTGGGAGCGGAGACGTAGGCCGGGTTTTGGCCGAAATCCGTTATCAATTCTTGTGTCTTGCCTCTTTATTTCCGCTGCACTTTCACTTTGATTTTTTACTTTGTTAATTAATTTTTAAAAGGCAATTCCCCCCCCCCTCTTGCCATCACTCCTTTCTTTCTCCGCCTAACAACTTTGTGTATGAAGAAGGAATTTTAAAATTTGGGAAGAGACATTGTGTTCCCGATATACCTGATCTGAAAAGGTAATTGTTAGATGATTATCATAGCTCCAATTTCTCTATACACCCTGGGAGCACCAGAATGTATAGAGATTTGAAGGAACATTTTGGGTGGGACAACATGAAGAGGGAGATTGTTGATTTTGTGTCAAGATGTATGGTTTGTCAACAAGTGAAAGCTGGAAGGAAACAGCCTGGAGGACTCATGCAACCTCTTCCCATACCGGAGTGGAAATAGGACAATATTACGATGGACTTTGTTATGGGGATACCAAAGACTCCTAGAAGGAATGATGCAATATGGGTTATTGTTGATCGTCTTACCAAGTCAGCACATTTTCTTGCTATAAGAGAAGATATACCACTGGAACATCTATCAAGACTATATATTAATGAATTTGTGAGACTTCATGGAGTACCCCTATCCATTTTTTCTGATCGTGATCCTCGTTTTACATCAAGATTCTGGAAGAGTCTTCAGAAGGCCTTGGATACTGAACTTCGTTTGAGCACTGCCTACCACCCTCAAACAGATGGACAATCAGAACGGACTATTCAAACCTTAGAAGACATGTTAAGATCTTTCTCACTTGACTTTCAGGGTATATGGGACCAATATTTACCTTTGTTAGAATTTTCCTATAACAATATCTTCCATTAGAGTATTCATATGGCACCATATGAAGTGTTATACGGAAAGAGATATTGCACACCAACCTGTTGGGATGACGTTGGTGAAATAAAACTTGTGGGCCCAGAACTGGGGGAGTAAAAAATGGAAAAGGTAATGGTAATCCAAAACCACACCAAAGCAGCTCAAAGTAGGCAGAAGAGCTATGCCAATAACCTAAGGAAGGATTTGGAATTTCAGGCAGGAGATCATGTTTTCTTGAAGGTATATCCATGGAAGGGAGTTTTACATTTTGTTAAGAAGGGTAAATTGAGTCCCAGGTACATCTGACCTTTCGAAATTCTAGAACGAATTGGGACTGTAGCTTATTGTTTGGAAATTCCACCAAGTCTCTCCAAAGTTAATGATGTGTTCCACGTATCATTGTTGAGGAAATACATGCCTGACCCAATGCATGTACTCACCTGTGAGGAATTATAACTAGAACGCAATCTGTCTTATTATGAAGAGCCTGTCAAGATTCTTGATATGAGAGAACAAGTACTGAGAAACCGGATGACTCGTCTGGTAAAAGTTTTGTGGAGAAACCATAAGATGGAAGAGGCAACGTGGGAACCCGAGGAACTTATGATGAAGAAACACCCGAGTCTTTTCATGTGGTAGTATTCTAGAAATTTCTAGGAAGAAATTATTTGAATGAGGGGATAATTTAACACCCCAAGCTTCCATAGTACTATTCTCTTTTAATAATACAGTAGCGTGGTTGTACGCAACTTCGAGATTCTAACACACTGCGACCAATCAAAGTAGCCGTTATGAATAGTAATACCCACTTTTTGAAATTTTATAAATTTTATCTCTCAAAATGGGCTTCATTTTTGGATTCGGAATATTGAAATTATCCTAGGGTTAAATTTTGGTACTTTTCAGATAACTTTTATATTTTGATGAATAGTGAAAATTACTAAATTTTAATTAAAAACAACTTTTTTAATCAAAATAATTAATAGTGATAAATTATGAATTTGATTGGTTTTAAAGTATATTTAGAATATATTTTTACTATTTAATACAATGTTGGTTATTGTACATAATTTCACATTTAAACCGGACATAAACAACTGTCAATCTTTTGATATTTATTATCTCTTAAAAACGCGCGTTTTGTTTTAACAACGGGAATTAATTTTAAATTAATTTCTGTCACTTCTGTGTTTTAAATTTAGAAATATGGATTCCATATTTGTAATAAGGAGGTCCAAATTGTGTAAATAGTTAACTTTTATTTTTATACATTTTGAATAATTACTTCGGTAAATATTTTATTTACCATGGTTAAAGGGTAAATCCGGTAAATAAGGATAATCAAATATTATAATAATAATACATTACCCTGAAACGTGTCCTAACCTTATTGGTTGATACATTTCCGACCATGGGCATCTTTGGGTCGATTTTGGGACCCGATGGAGCCACTTGTAGGTGATAAGGACACTTTATATTAATTAAGTTAAAATAAATACAAAAATGACATAAGCATATATCTTTTAGAGAAAAAAAATTACATAGGGTTATATATGTTGGGTTTTCGGCTATAAATATTTATTATAAATCTAAAAATATTTAATACATAATGTTATTTTATTTATAATTTTTAGACATTTAATGATTAAATTTATTTATGAAACAATAATGATGCAGTATTTTCCTTATTAATGAAAGAATCAAATAATTGGTATTATAAATGTTAAAATAAATATAATTTGAAAGTTTTGATGACATCCATGAATTTTATTGGTTAATATGACATTATATTATTTATTAAATGAATTTGGTTCGAATTAATAAATTTTTTAAGACTTTAACAAAAATCAATTATTGAATAGTGTCAAAATTGACATAAATGAGTTTTAAAAAAAATATTATATTATTAATTGATATTATATTCCTAAAAATCTAAGGTTCGGCCAAAGGAATTATATCATGATAGGTGTATCATTGATGGACCACTTGGGGTCTCTTCGATGTATTCAGTAAGTTTATTAACTATATAATATAAAAAATACAAAGTGACATGGTAAATGTCAAACTAATTAACTAAGAGTTAAAACTAAAATATAAGGTTAATATAATCACCCAAACCTGTCTAAATTCTATTGGTTGAAATTATTTCGACCCATCCCCACCTTAGACTTTGAATAATCCACTTTGGATCCATTATAAACTGAATATGAATTTATTATAAATTAATACTTTAAGTTTGTCCTAAAGAGCCCCTCCTCCCCCTTATAAAAGGACACCACTTCTAACCAATTATTCACACCGTCAAAGCCTTTTGGTTCGGCCATACCCTACCCAAATATTCTCTAAACTTCCCTCACTTCAACCTAGAGGCCTTATTTTGATCATAAAGCCAACCTAAGAATCCCTTTTGATCAAATCAAAAGGAAGAAGTCGAAGAAGAGGTAATGTTTTCACCACCCTCTTTCAAGTTCCTTTCTTCTTACACTTCTTCTTTCTTTGTTGTTTCCATTATAAAACAATAACTCCAGTGTCTTCTATATACTGTGATTTCGTTATAAATATGGTAAAACCATATTCAGTATTTTATCCATCTTTTGAATTACATTTCACCGTAAGTGCGTACGTACGGCTTACCGTCTCCACGTTGTGGTGTAATTTTTTTTTAAAGTGGGTTCTGGTCAAAAGACTAGAACATAGAGCTTTATTCAAAAAGAAAGAGTCACAAACAAGTTACATCATATGGAAAGAGGTAAATTTTCTAGAGTCCTTAACAAAAACAGGAATTAGATCTGGCGGGTGTTCATTCTTCCAAGTGATCTCATGAGAGACTCCCAAGTTGGCAAGCCCATCAGCGATCATATTAGCCTCACGATAGTTATGAGTGGCCATAAAGTTGAGGTCGTTGAGCGCAGTGAGGCAATCCATCCATCTGGGGGTGAGAGACCATGTCAGATGAACATCACCCTTCCAGATGGCTTGTACAATAGTAGTGGAGTCGCTCTCGATCCAGATATTCTTCCAGTTGAAAATATTTTCATAGGAGATGGCATGAATGGTAGCAAGAATTTCGGCCTCTAGCACAGAAGCATTTCTGCATCCTCCAAAGAAACATCTGAGGATTCGGTCCTGATGGTCTCTGAAAATTCCTCTGCAACCAGCAAGACCAGGATTACCTTTTGAAGCTCCGTCCACATTTACCTTAATCCATCCAGGAAGAGGTGCCTGCCATAAGACTTTAATAGTGTAGCGAGGCTTCAAGAAGATACCTTTGATGACAATTCGGCGAAGTGTTTCAAAATCTGTGACAGAATTGTCACAATAATATTTTTGGATCATAGCCGCTTCCTTTATAGCCTGCAGAATCCTTAATTTTCCTGTATTAAGATTAAAAGAGTTATTGTTGAAAAGGGAGTCATTTCTACCATACCATAGAGTATGCATAAGCTCTGCAATAGCCGTCAGAAAGAGATTCTTGATTTGGGGAGATCTTGGTAAATCCAACACTCTTTTTAGTTGAGATAAAATAAAAGAATCTAAGAGCCAGATACATCCAAAAAGGTCAAAGATGTAATGCCAAAGGGCCATAGCAGTGTCACAAGAACCACGTTGTGGTGTAATTGTTATTCAATAAACTATTATTTGGATGGGTATAATAATTATGTGTAATTCATGTAAATAATAAATATAACATGATAATTATTCTGTATATATGACATAACATCCAATTATATATTATTATAATATTAAAAGAATGATATTGTCGCTGGTGCGTACGTACGGACTACCGTCTCCACGAACATGATGCAATTCATTCTCCATCGTATCCAATCAAGTATAATTCCCATTTGATGATTAAAAATAATTTTTAAGGATTTTATATAATTCTAGATATGAATAAGATACAACCTATCCATAACAAACACGGCTTATGTAACAAAACATATAAAATAAAACGAGAAAGTTAACACCCAAAACGACGATAATACTAAGATATTATTAATAAAGAAATGTTAAAAGATCATATATGATATCATATTAATGTATATAATTCTTGTATATTTTAATAACAATTATTTAACCATTATAAAGGAGGTTAACCTACCCCCAGCCAAGGAAAAGTACAAGGTAAGGTTTTATTTCACAATCTCTTCATTATCCGAGGTTTTTTATACGTAATTATCTACTGGGACATCTTTATCATCCATATCCATGTTTCTTAAAAATGTATTTTAAAAAATTATTACTATTTTAAAGAAAATTTTTTAAAGTCATTTATACCCTTTTTTGACTTTTTATAAGAAGTTTATAAAGGAATCTTTTCGTTGTTTTCCAAACAGGGTCCTTTCTAACCTTTTCGACAGAATTAAGGTAAGAATGTTTTTTTAACTTATACGGCGGGTGTGGCTATTTTCCACCATTGTAAAATATTTGAAGATTACCTTACAATATAATAAGAATATTTTTAAAGTAAATGTTTTATTTTATAATTATGTGACTTTTAAATGATTTCAAAAAAAGATATATTTCTCTAAAATAGTTTTGATTTCATCTATGTCAACATCCTTTGATGGATTTTAAGCTTATTTGAAGTTGATTTATTATTATACAAAACTTCCATATTGTATTAAAGGTTTTGTGATATGTTTGACTGTGGATGTGTTATTTTTATACCATTCATGGTTTATGGAGAATGTATTGACATTTCGTATGCTAGTTTTAATATGAATGTTTATGTTATGTTTAAACCTATTCATATGAGGAATGAATTGGACTTAATAAGTGACGGTTGGAGCCCTCTATAGCTCCTCTATGCATCGGTCGGTCTCATGAGACAAACTAGTGTCTTGGCACTAGGCCTTGAAAAAATCTTATTTGTAGTCTTGGCACGAGGCCTTGGCTACGTGGTTATGATAGTCTGGAATTATGCATTCCATCATTATGAAAGTGGTTATTGATATTGCATGTGATTATTCTATTAGTAGAATATCCATGTGAATAAGTAAATGTAATTATTTCATTTTATTTCTTCCATATTATGCTGAAGTTCAAGTTTAAAAGGCTTTTGTTTTAGTTATACATTGCCTTAAATGTTTATGCTTATTTATGAAAGTTTTCGCTATATTGTTATCCTTACAGAGCATCTAAGCTCACCCATTTCAATGTTTTATTTTTTCCAGGATGTAAAGAAGTATTTTATGAATGACCTACAGGGATAGTATAAGGGGACATGAGTGTGGAGACAAGATGTTTTTGTAGTTTTCACTTTATGATGTAGTGTAAACTTTATAAATGTATCTAGTGTTTCCAAGACTACTAAACTAATCGGACTTTTGAGACTTGATCTTTTGTGATCATGCCAATATTATGTAATAATGCACCGAATCTGGGTAACTGGGGTTGGGGCGTTACATTCATGTAGGGTTTTTTTAGTATTCTTCAAAAAAATAATAGTATTAAATATATCATATAAAAAATATTTTTTTATCATTATCTCATGTTGGTTATATAATTTATATATTAATGTAAATTTAATTAAATATAATGATAACTAATCACTCAAATTATGATTATGAGATATACCTAATTTATGTTCCCCATTGGTAATTATAGTATATGATGAAATGTTAAGGTTAGTATGAGTAAGATTCTTATATGAGACACAAAATGTGATCATGAGGCACACAAAGTGTTTTTGTGTGTTGGATGACCCAATAAGTATACAACATGGAGTGAAATACAATTTTTATTTGGTATAATTATCTAAGGTTTTACAAATACCTATCATAGGAACCTTTATACATTGATACATTTTTACACAATCTATTGCATCTTAGCTAACCATGGGTTATATGTGTATATTACTGATCATTTCATCCGTTAGATCTTGAAGAAAGATATTATTTTTCCTCTCATATAATGAGTATGAAATATGGGTCCTTAATTAAGATAGAATGGGGATTGTTTGGTCCCACCTTGATAGTACATATGATGTACATATCAATTTTGAAGAGGGTTGTGTGATGTGATTATCTATAAAGATGAATAAAATTTGATATATTTATCCACTAAAATTGTTTATAATCAGAGGTTTAAGAATGTGTGAGTTGGATATATGGGAATGACATGATCTATGCCCCATGTTCGATCAATATCTTATAAAAGATAAATATATGAGAGTGGAATCTAGCATGATTTACTATTAAAGAACATAGTTATAGTGATATGTGTGTTTGATAGAGATCATGCTAGACCCCTTTATAGCTTGAGTAACATTGACTCTTTTCAAGAGGTCATTATTTTCTTACATTTATGGATCTGATGATTCATATTTTACAATAATATAAATGCCTATGGAATTACACTTTGTGGTTTAATGAATGAGGATTGATTTTCGCTCATGGATCTAGTCTGATTTTTTTTTCAGTTAATCTAAAATATTTTTGTATGGGTATTCATAAGGTATTATATTGAATGTGATATAAGATGAATTTTATGATATATTTTTAATTTATATTAAAATATGTCCAAAATATTTTAGGATATCATTTCATAAGTTATCATATATGATATATGAAGTCTGTTATGGGGTGAAGTTGTATATTTTGGAAGTTTGATTTGTTGTCAGGAATCTTGTCAATGAAATTATATAAAGGTGATGTTATGGGTAATTAACTGAGTATCCACCCACTAAATATGAAGGAGCTACCATTTCCTCATGGGTAAATTATAGATGGATACCATTGGATATGCAAAGAAATATTTGTACTATTATGCAGAAAGGGAAAAGGAAAATATTCATAGTTGAAATCTAATTACATCATATAATTTTTCAACTGTTCCTCGTGTAAAATCAAAGTGATGAAGGTGTTAAAGTATTTCCTATAGTAATTTGTAAGGAATTAAAGAGCTAAGAAAGGATATGGTTGCTAAAATATTAATTGTATATCATTTATAGTTATCATTAAACAGTTATAACAGGTTTAATAACTAAGAGAATTTAGATGAAGATCGCATAGTCCATCCTATGTGTTAATAAATCATTATGTCTAAAAAAATAAGTGATGAATTTTCTGGGTTGAATGTTTTAGAATCCTGAAATTAATGTTTAATTGAGGAAGTATTGAGGATTATTATAATACTCTATCTTATGTATTTAGATTCTATAAAGAACTATGGAAAATGACTATATTATTTTATGATTACTTTAATAATTCCTACATTTCATTGAATATGTTATGAGGTCATTTGAAGAGTGTTACAAGGCTCGGAGTTTCTTGTAGGAATCCTTTGAGTTAATTGAATAGTATGGGAGTTTATAGAAGTAAATAAAAAAATATCTATGTTATTTTTCATATAACCTATAAGGAAAACAATATGACTTTGAGAGACTCTATATGACTTTCCAAGTAGCTCTTATAAATTATTTTTTAAGAGATTAACTTCATATAATACACATCATACTTCTATTTGTTTGTACTTTCATATATTAGTGTATGACTCTGATACACTTAGTGTAAGACTTTGAAAAGGGTGTATGAATTTATACTCTAGACCTTGAAGAATGTATATGAATTTACTCAAGTCTCTTGTGACTTTAAGTTTCATGTTTATAACTATAATAATGTCATATGTAACATCTGGGTTGTGTAATAAATTAGATTTAGTAGAATTTTTAAAATTCTACTGAAGGAAATGTTTCATTTTCCATAATTAAATTTTTTTGGAGAAATTACTTTTGGTTTATGCAAGTTTTGTTCATTAAAATTCTAAACATTCTGATGTTATAGTTATCCATGATTCAAGACACAATTTAAATAATATCATGTGGATGAGCTTCTGGATAAAGAAAATGATATTTCATGAGTTTTTAATAATAATGTATAAATTGTTGAGCTGATTCTTGGGTTATTCCTCTGAGTTTGAAAACATTAAAAAAAATTATATCCAATACAATTTATGTTCGAATAAGTTCTTCAAAATTTTGAGAAGGAGATCAATGTAGGATGAATTTTAGTGAAATTAATTTAACCAAAGATGAATAGTTTCATAATTTAATTAAATCTATAAATGAAAATATGAAGATTTGATAGTTGTGCTCAGTGATTAAAATATCAAAATTAACCTTTGAATATGGATAAATGAGTTGGTACAGAGGTTTTTTTACATTTTATGAACTCATTATATGATTTTTACTAGTTTTCATGGAATCTCTCATGCCAAAGAATATGAATTTTCATGCTATAAAGAGTGATTGACAATATTTCCATCCCATTTTAAAGAGTCTAAAATGTTATAGAAGGGTAAAAATAAAAAAAATTAATCTAATTGATAAATTATAAATACAATTATAGATAATAATAAAAGTAAAAATTAAAATAATTATATTCTTCTAAGTGATGTTAAAATCTAGAAATTCAAGTAAAATGCAAGCATGAAGAGATCCAAACATTTTTGCTCCTCAAAGAAAGGAGCTTATGGGTTAAGAGACAAGCCTCAACCTTATTTATCATATTTAAGTGTTGATGGAAGGCCCACCTTATTCCCATATTATGTTGTCTATGTATTGTTGAAGATGGAATTTAAATTGAATAATGAAATAAAAGAATATATCATGGTCACTCAGAATTGGTATCTTGGTGTATCCTTGCAACACATTACTAGTTTGTATCTTTTTCACCAGTATCAATCAGTATCATACATCCCCAAATAGTATTAAAATTCATGGATAATATTTATTAATTAAGAATCAACCATGGTGATATTTTAAGAGTATCCTTTGAGGGGTGATATCAAAGAATAAAGTTTATAAGATATTAATTCATTATTTTTAAATTTAAATATTTGAGCATCCTCTACAAAATATAAATTTTGAGGTATTATTTTAGCTTTCCCATAACTATTTTAAAAAACATTAGACATGGTTATCAAGGGTGTGACTATCTATCTAATTGGGGGGAATACATTCACTTTAAATTAATTGATGTGTTTTTTCATGTAATATCATGTTTACAAAATTTCTTGAATATCAGTTTGATTTTCCCCTAAAGAAGTGAGTTTTGGAGTTTGTATCACATTGTTGATATATATATAAATATTTATTTTCTAAATTAACCTTTGTTTTTATCAACTAGGATAAACCATTTAGACTTAAAGTTGGTTAGTTGAGATCACATTTTTAAGAGAAAATTTGGTTCCACCCTTCTCTAAAATAGAAGTTGATTAAATCTCTCATAAATGGGGGGATACCAAAAAAATTGGATAATTTTTCTGAAAATTAAAAGAGTAAAGAGGGAGAAACATTTTCCCTTACAATACCCTACATCAAATTCAGGGCATTTCACTAAGTGGGATAAGAACCTAAATTAACCTTTTCATTTCTTATTTATTAGGGGGAGAATAATTACATTTAACGTTTTAGTAAATCTGTAATTTAAAATAAATACAAAGGTGGAGATTGAAGTTCACTATTGGTTCAATTTTTATTTTCTATAAATTATTTTTAGTTTCAATAATCATGTCAATGTAGTTATGTGAAGTTCAAGTGATGGGTTATTAAGAGATTATCTACCCACTAAACATGATGGAGATTCCAATTCCCTATGGGTAGAGGAGAGTTGTTTACCATTGGATATGAAAAATAAGATTCATATGACTACAAGGAAAAGGTTTAGGAAAAGATTCTAGGTGAGAAGATCATTATATCAGATGATTATTAGAGCTAGTGTTCATGGAAAATAAAAGTGTTGGTGGTTAATAAGTTCTTTTTAAAACATTTTACAAGAAATGGAGGAGTTGAGAAAGGATATGGATGTCAGGATATTAACTAGAAAGATTGTATATTTTTCCTAAAAATATTACAATATACTCAATGTTTAAGAGAAATCTATTTGATGATTTGAAAATTAATTTTAATTTTTTATTAATCCTTAAGAATACTAAAATAGATGTTTAAATCACCTAGATAAAAGTTTTAGAAGTATGTGGTTAAGTCTGAATTGGGGGTTCAGGTATATGTATCCAAATACTCTATCTTTAGTATTTAGATGTTTCAAAGCACCATTAACATTAGATGGAGGAGTTTATAATTACTATAATAGTTCCCATATTTAATTATAGATATTTTGAGGTTATTTTAAGTGTGCAAAAATTATTTTAGTTTCTTTGAATAAGTATGGGATTCAATTGAATATGTCTATAATTTCATAAAGTATAGTTGAAAAATGGATAAGTTGTCTTTTGTATGACCTATGAGGCAAACCATATGACTTTTAGGGATTGTGTATGACTTTCTAAGTGGTGTGTATGAATTCTATGATAGTGTAATGACATTATACAATTCATGTTAGACTTTTGGATTGTTTATCATAAATTCATACAAAGGAATATGATGTTGAGAAACATACATAATAATTTCAATGGGGTGTATATCTTACCATATTATACTCAGAATCCCTCATATTACTTTATTGGAGTCATGTATGAAATTCAGATTCATTTGTATGACTCTATTTATTCCATGTATGACTTATGCTTTATGTAAGACTTGGGACTTTAATAATTTTACTAATTCTTTAGATTTTAATTTTGAGTTTCAAGAATTAAATTATGATTAAGAAATTAATTATGGATAATGAAACTATTTTTTCATTAAAGTTATAAACATAATGATGTTATGATTATCCATGGTTAATGTTGTCATAAACTAGGTTGGGCTATCATCTAACCCGACACCTAACTTGGTCCATGATTAGGCCAGAGAGTCGTTCCCAATACTCATGGGTTGGAAACTAGTGTCTAGAATCAAGATGAACCATTGGGAACAATTTTTCCCAAAAATATTAAGGATCGAAATAACAAAACGGAGAATAGATCAAGAATCAATAAAACTGAACATCAATTAGTACAAAACCAAATCCAGATACAACAGTTGAACGAAACCAAAATTTAAAACAAAACAAAAACCAAACCACACTGTCACAATGACCTCTTGGTCACCACCAACCACGAGACAAACTATCTCTAAAGAAAAAAACAAACCATAAAACTAAACCAACAAAATAACTTGGGTCTACCGATATCGAGTGGAACAAGTTGGGTGTGAGCATAAATAACCCAGTAGATAATCACCTCAGAGTATGTGCATTTATGTTCCTGAAATAGACCATAAACACTGCTTTAAAATACAATTATGAAAATATTTTTTTATCATTTTAAAATACTAATCACATATTTCCCTTTTAAAATAACACACTCCAATTTTCCAAGCAGTTATCCTTTTTAAATATCCAATTAAAACCCCAATAAAATAAAAGAAACCAAACTAGGTTATCAAGAATCCATGATGAAAATAAAGGAGACAATGTAAGAAGGAAGAATCCAATAGAATAGGAAAAATAAGGTGCAAAAAAATAAATTATATCATACATATAGATATTCATGGGAATTTACAAAACATATCTAAAATAAATCCCTAGACGTACTCAGTTCAGACTCACCTACTAGTGTATGGTTCATATCCATAGTTAATAACCAAAATTCCTCTCTCAACTATACAATACAGTGGAACATCCCACCTAACCTCTTAGAAAATCTTGGGGGTACCATCCCATCTAATTAGGTTTGATAATAAAATGTCACTCAAACCTCTAGATGACACCAAAAATAACCTGATAATAGTACATGGTGAATGGGGAGGTCCTCACATGTGTGTATCAAACCAATAACCCACATACACCATTATTTCCTTACCTAAACACCAACACCACCTATGTGATGATCCTCTCCTTGGAGGGACCACCATATAGGTGCCCATCTCGCATCAAGTCACACACAAGTGCCTACTAGGCTGCAGAGTCCTGAAAACTTCTCAAAGGGAAGTAAGTACTCCCACAAGCACTTTATGAAAGGAAGTAAACATTCTTATAGGTCCATTAAGGAAAATGGATGAAAATTGAATTGAAAATTTGAGAAGAAACTTGAAGAAATCAAAATTTTCAGGAGTTTCAAGTGACCTGCATACCATCACCGAGAAAGGTTCGTGGGGCGCATGAACTGTGAACCACTGGTACATGGAAAGACTCGTGATGCGATGATTGTGGGGTGATGGATAGAAACCCCAGGACACTTGCGAGATATATTTTTAGAAAAATATATCATGGTAATTTCATCTGCATACCATCCCATGAACTCAGCAGTTCGTGAACAAAGCAAGCTGGAAGGGTTCTGCGAACCATGAACTGTGAACCACAACCTCCGCAAACCCCAGTTGACTGGGTCTCTAATGGGTTGAGATATATCTTCATGTGCCTTCAAAAATGGTGTTTCATGCCCATGTATATGATTTCCCCAGTGCTCTATAAAAGGATCACAGGAGGAATTGAAAGGAGGACTGAAGAAGAAAGCATGGAGAAGACCCTAGAGGATGGGAGAACGAATTTAGAGGGGACTCTAAGTTAGGTTTTGAATCATCAACAAAGTGCAAACTAAAAATCATGTTTTTATGGGTATAACTACCTGAAAACCATAAAAATAATGAAATTAATAATAATTGGTGAACCGAGAACCCAATTAGTACCATCACGAACCATAAATTCATCATTGATGAACTCCCTGTGAACCATGGGTTCCAGTACCCTTCTTCAATATAGAATTCCGTATAGTGCATCACTATACGGATCGAACATCGCACCACATACTACGTCATTATGTGGATGGAACCCAAAGTGGTGTGGAAAACCACATTCAGGACTGAGTACCACTTTGGTACATGATGGTTCATACTCAAGTCCGTGTACTAATCAGGTATGTGGATGAACCCTCAACCCTCATAGCACTATGATATACGAGGTTCCCCCCATCTCGCATGAGAAAACAATACGCGAAAGGGGCATATTTGGGTGTCCTCCCCTTCAGCTCCAATATCACCCCTCCATTACCGTCCATTCCTCCATAGTTCCTCCATGAACCAATCCACTAGCATCAGGACAAAGCCTCCTCCAAATCCACTGGACCCATATGATCAAATTATCAGGTGCATCAGTGTACCCCTATGATTCTATATACCCAAGTTAAGAGGAGTCACAAAGGTTATCCCCTCAATGGTTTAGAATCTTATAATGTCTCTAAGTCTACATTCCCATGGTAACTCGGAGTCCAACCATGGGATATTTATGTGAACCTCCCCATTCTAGGGATTAAGGGTCGTCACTTTCTATTACATTCAATGAGGAACGGTGATCAGTCGAAGGAATCATGCTTGCTTTACCTTTTGACAAGAGGAGACATTCCTACCCTTTCCCAAAACACATTTTGGGGAAATCCCACTAAGTTAAGTCCCTAAACTCTTAAGATATGAGCCACGTGACCTCCAATGTGATCCCAAGTTTAATGGTTCATTGCTTCACACCCACGTTCACCATCACCTTGACTTATTTCTCCATAGGTCCGGCCTCTTCCATCAGCGAAAGAGAAGGTGTGTGGTTTATTGAATCTATCGCATACTCTTGTTTCTCACACCGAGTATGACTCGCATGGGATTAGAGATTTGTAATGATCACAACATCCACACAATCAACCTAATGTCTTGAACTATAAGAAATCTTATTCCTACTCAAACCAGGATATATAGGACGCCTGCTTGAAGGCCCGAGCTCAAAAGGGGTGCCCTTCCAAAAAGGGTTCACCCAGTCATGTACCTTTAAGTGGGAAGCTTCCATGCATAATCCCCAGCCCAAAATGAAGCATGATAACTCTGATTCCTACTCATACAAGGATATGTAGGATGCCTTCTTGAAGGCCCCAGCTCAAAAGAGTTCCCTTCCAAATGGGTTCACCTAATTATGCCCCCCAAGAAATGGGCCTCCTACTAGGTATAATCCCCAAGATAACTGAACTATGTGGGATCTAATTCCTCTCATGAGGATACACAGGAAGACAATATTATGGGTCCAACCCCAACATCGAACCACCTTTTGTATCTCCTCGATGGTGATAAACTCCTGAGCGCATCATTTCATGGCTTAAGTCAACATTGTTTCCATAGGATCCAATCAATATATATTCATGATGATCTTTAAACCCAAGGGTAACCCATGGATACACTATTATAGAATAAACCAAGGATTCACCAACATGTGAACATGGTTTAAATATATAAGAGAGTCCTAGAGTAGGTAATAATTCCCCCCAAAATGGTTCGATGAGCCCAACCTCCCATCCTCTCGACCAATGGAGTCTGGAAGTATCGTTAGCCAAATAATCATCCAATGAGCATCTGCCTTTGGAATGAAGGTCCATAAATTATGGATACTATGGACATTAGGTGTTTTTGGATCCATAAACAAACCTATTGGAGACCGTTTAAGGAAATCATACCCAGCATAGGACAATTGTGTGGAAACGTAACCCCCTTCAGAATCGTCTGTCGGGGTCATGGAAATGTGGAACCTCCTTAATAACATAAAAAAGAAGGATACACTACCACATCCCGGTGGTATTGTCTCTCACTATCAATATGTAGTGCAATGCGAATTGGGTTGAAACAAAAATTGTGAACCTGACATGAATCCTCAACCAAGGTGGTGGTTTTACCCCACTCAAGCCCCTTTACCTCACCAAAAAAAGGGAAAGGGGATAAGATGAATCATAAAATATGCATATGATCATGAGATTCTACTTTGAAATGTTGTTATGGTATGTATATGTCATATATATGTATTTCATGTTTCCACAAAGCAACCTTAGATCCAAATGGAACCCTAACAACCAATTCAGACATGCGCCTCAGTGATCCCATAGGTGATTGGGGCCCCGATGAAGAGTAGGACCCCATCTCCAACCCATTGTCTTCAATGCTGGGTATCCAACATGCTGATTAAAGAGTACCACCAAAATGGTACTCTCCCCACAGTGGAGGCAACAAGACAAGCCCTCCAATCTAAAAAATCTTTCTAACTGCCTCCTCAACTGCAGTCATCACCCCAGCACAAGGTGGCCTCATTGGTCATCTCAAACCATTTCGGGAGCCTATCCTTGGAGCGTGACAACAAGTACCTCCCTTATCTCAGGGAGGTAGATGAATTCAATGCTAATGTCTTCATCCCAACTACATAGGGATCTTACTCATGGGTCCCTTCTAGAGAGTCTCTCTATGAACACTGGCTTACCAAGTATCCTCACTCTAAAGAGGATCTTATTCTTAGGGAACCTCATGGATTCCAAAAGATATGGTCCCCTCAGGCCACGCGTCGAGGGTGGAAAACATACAGTTAAGAGTAGGTGATCACCCTGATTTATGAGGAGTAACTCTATCGTACAAACGTGGCAGCATTCCACGCGAAGAAAAAAACTCTACCCCCCCCCCCCACACACACACACACACTCAAGCCCACCATGGAAATGGGGTGGTGTAATATGATCATGTGAACATTTTTGTCAGTGCTCACAGGTCTCGGCATGCAGACAGAGCAAAAAACTATAGGAAGATGAAAATATCTATCGATGCACAAGAAACCCATCATCCAAATAGGACGGAAACTAGCTACAAGTAGGCATAAATACCTGCTGATGCATATCAAGCCCTCCATCTAAATAGGGCGGCAAGAAAATATGATTAGATTTAGATTTCTTCAAATGAATACGAAATTTCATGAGAAAAATAAAGTAGCAATCGATTAGATACAAATTCCCACCTGTAAATATGAAGCCCACTAATCAAATACAGTGTCCACTAGAGAAGACAACTTGAGGTAGACTCATTACTCTTTATTGGAATAGGAGGACTACTAGTATCCTTTGGCAACCTCTGGAGTACCGGAGAAGGCACAAACTCCTGCTCTGATATCAGAATGATCCTTCTTGCCCATTCCATCCAAAGATGCATCTCAACACATCCTAGAAATGATGGAAGATCATATGTTAATTCCAGACCATATCCTCTAGACATGTCAAGATATCATTGAATTGGTGAAAAAGTCAAGGAACCAGGCCCATGAACCAGTTTCCTCGAATGGAGTGAATTACCCAAAAAACGGGTTAGTCGCTTAAGAGTAGTTATGAATCCCTACTCTAGTCCAGGAGGGTAGACAACAATATCCCATGATATACAGACAACCGAATCAGGAAAAAATACTCATTCTAACTAGGGGATGCCAATCCAACGTCGTGTCCACTCCAGGGCAGGCATATATCCCTACCAAAACTCATGATGTTTGTCGGCATCTTTCGGCAGCATCATAGGAACCAAAAAAATAGGAACCCATATATGAAGGTTGTTACCAACAATAGACAACCCTATTTACCAGCAAGAGAGTTCCCAAAAATGAAATACACCAAAGGAAACTAAAAAATGAAGATCATATATATGATCCCACGCTACTAAAATCTAGTTTTCTTAACACCCTCGAGTATATATCAATAGAGGCCCAAGATCTTATCAGTCCATTAACAAATTATAGATGTGTTAGTAGCAGTTGTGAAGGATATACCTGCAATGTTGTTACCAGAAGCTTTGAAGGTCCTCCTCAGAGCACCAATGGGGGCTTACTCCATGGGCCAGTAATGATCGATCATGAGAGATGATATCCTTATGTGTGTCAGGGTATCCCTCCCCTTTACTGGAAGATCATACAAAAAGAAGGTCCCCCCATTGTTTTCCTCTACCATGATGGTCTTCCCCAGGATATACACTATATATATGCTTCTCCTTGTTATCAGACGTCAAGTCATAATGGTATTCCTCGCTATCATGAAAGTCATTTAAAAGGCCCTCCCCGCAATGGTAGTTTTCATGAAGGTCCTCCCCATAGAAACATCAAGAAACGAGAAGGTCCTCCCCTCATTTTAGTACATCCTGAAGGCCCTCCCTAGGATGTACACCACATAAATTCTCCTTGTACCTAGATATCAAGCTATGATATTAGTCCTCACCATCATAGAAGTCTTCGAGAAGGACCACCCCTCAATGAAATAAAGTATCAATAAGGTCCTACACTTTCTATAACCTTCCCTAAAGGTCCTCCCCAAGGCATACACCGTAGGGTAATTCCCCAAAGCCGGTTATTAGGTTTCAATGGTAGCCCTCGCCATTGTAGCACTGATTGCGAAGGTCCTCCCCGCAATCAAAATTCACACTAGCAGGAAGGTCCTCCCCTTTATAGGACAAATGTGAGAAATCCCTCCTACGTTGAGGTGCTTGAAAAATAAAGTCATACATGTCAGATACTCTGTCTATAACGAGTGATATCCTTTCTCAAACAGAGGATGGTCTAGGTCCATGCTCATCTTCTGAGCAACCCTTGCACTGCTCACATACTAATGTGGCTCCCACCATCCCCACTACTTGGAATGAAATCATTATGAAGTAGTTGAGATGGGAATATCTAGTAAAGGAATCCCCAAAAAAACAAAAATGGGATATGTTTCTCATGAGAAGACAAATCTCTAAGGATAATATATCAATGATGTATTGACCCACGACCACTTCTCAATTCGACATACCAAGGGATTTGTCTGAGGAATGTATGCATAACACTCGCCTCAATATTTGGATGACTCTTATCTAGATAAAAGAAAATTTATTTTCCTGTGAAGGGTATGCAGACCATGTCAACATATTAGAATAGCCTCGCCATCTAATCGACCTGGAATCCCTCCTGTCTGCACGATGGCCACAATCAGAAAGGAGAAAGAAAAGGCTTAAACTGGCCTACCTCCATTCACTACACAAGTTGTGTTTCCTCATCAGTGATGCCCCGTCTAGAGTTCATATTTTTGGATGGGGAGAACATGGAGCTCTACACTTCACCCCACATCCCATCCAGCAAACCTCATCAAAAATGACATCTTGAAATGTCATCACCCAAATTCATACATCAAATGAAATCCATACTCAAGAAAGGTGGAACGTTCAACAAGAACCATCCTAGAGTCAGTCTCAAAATTATTAGGCCCGATGAGATCAATCCATCGAGAAGCTTCTGAGCCAGGAAATCGAGAACATTCAGCATGATTCCTGCCTAAGGGAATTCAACCAACAAGCAGTTCTCATGTCATCAAAAGTAAATATATCCCATGAAAACATAGTGCCATACCAGGATCACACCCACGTGGGAAGGCATGAAATCAATAAGGTGTAAATAGAAGTAGTTATCACCTCAATATAGGAACATCCCCAACCCATTGGGATGGGGGAATTTTTAACTCAAAACTCCACTGTAAGACCAATGAATCCAAGCTATAGTGCATCAATAAAAGAAAAAGAGTGACCCCAATCCACAAAGCTAGGGGCATTTTCACCTCAAATTCCAACATAGTGGATGTATGTATTCTCCCATATGGGAAGAATGATGAGCAACTAGGTCACCCATTCAACCTCGTCCCATGGTTCATACCCTCCAGGATGAAGGCATATTGAGAGGTCATATCAGGGCTCCATTTAGGTCGGTCTTCACCATGAATCCTGAATAATACCACATAATGGTGAACGTCAATCCCATGGATCTCATAGGAAATAATAAAAATGGAGAGGATTCCTGATAAGATGGTTCCCATCCAGAGGAATCTCACACTATGCCTGATAGTGTGCATACCCAAAACCAAAGAGCTTCCTTAAATTTGGGCACACCCTCAGCAAACCCATTATTACCTCCCTCACAAATCCCCAACAAGGAGAAGAATAAATCCCAGGTTATATATTACCCACCTCTTCCTCCCCTTGAGAATGTTCCCCTCACACTTGAGGAAATATTCTCCAAGAAGGAAGAATAAATGAATGAGCTTAGGTGAATCCATGTTGAGATATGTCAAGGGATATATCTTTCCATATGTTTTCTTCAAGCAGAACATAAATAGATGCTCCCAAAATAGGTTCCCCTACCATAGGCACTCATCCCGGTAAATGAAACTAAGCCCATATGCCCATCCAATCCAACACTGGGACCATAAACCTACTAGAATCCAGCCAAGGATAGACATCAAGACTTCCCTTCGCTGGGGAAGCAGCCATAATACATTCAAGAAACCTATAAAGGATACATCTGACTAGGTATCCACCCCAAATTCTAGCATCACCGGCACATCCATCTTTTCCCCCTTCTACACCCACCCAAGCTCAAATCCAAAAGGATATGCATTAAGGGATATTTAATACCGTCGAGAAATTGATAGCACGACTGATATAAATGGAAGGGTGATGTACTCTAGTACAACTAGAGAAAAAACCTTACCTCGATTGGGTGAGAAATTTTCTGCCACCACCAAACTTTGGGAACCCCAGCTTCCCAGTTTTCAATGGTTCAGGGGATCCAAAATAGCATCTAATTCACTATGCATATTAATGTGACCCCATGATGGGCACCCAGGAGCCATAAAAAGTTGTAAAACTTAGGTTCTTCATGTGAATTCTGTAGGGTTCAGCCTTCGTGTGGTATAATTGCTTGCTATCTAACTCAATCATAGGCTGGGAGGACCTCCGACAACAGTTTCTCTTCCAGTTCAGTTTGACATTGCCTAATACAACAGTTAGTGATATCATGAACTGCAAGCAGCAATGGAATGAAAGAGTTTCAGACTTCATCTCCATATGGAAATTCCTAACTTACTCCTTGAACCAAACACTCCCCCAAGATGAAATGCTTACTATGTGAATCGATAATATTCATGATGAATCTCATACAGTGCTCATCCTAGTGATTTACACAAGTGGTATCTGAGATTTCTCCATCATTTCCCAAAGGATAGAAGACTCCTTGAAGTAGATAAATCTCAAGTCTTGGGGGATCCATCATCCCTAGATAAAATAATTGGAAAATCTTAAGCGGTTTCTATCATGATTAAGCCACTCCTAGAACCATCTCCAGTTTCCAAGCCTCCACCAAACTATGCAGAACCCCCTGGACGCCAAAAACCACCCCCACATCAGCCAGATGAGAAAAGGGGTTCTAAAAGAAATTAGTTCAAGGAACAGATAAATAAGGTCTACTTGTTCCGAGATGAACAAGTCTGTGGATACTTCATAGCTTCCATGAATTCCAACTTTCTCCAGCTACCAGAGCCAAAGCGATTTGATGAAGTGGGTCTCAACGAACATCCAAATTATTGTCCCAATCACTAGATATTGGGGAATACCATCTAGGAGTGATTCATCTTCAATGATATTGTTGGCACCAAAATATTTCACGAAAGGAAGGGACGAAAAAGAAGGCTGGCACGCTGCCTCGCGAAGCACCGACGCGAAGCACACCGAGCATCGCGGTCTCGCGAAGCTCCAGAGGCGGTAACTCTCCGCGAACGCATTTGACGTTCGCGATCCCGCCACGAAGCTCTGGAGGCGGTAACTCTCCGCGAATGCATTTGACATTCGCAACACCGCCGCAATGCTCCGGAGGCGGTAACTCTCCGCGAAAGACGCTGACGTTCGCGAGCGCGCCGCAAAGTACCTGAGGCGGCGTGTGAGTTCTGCTTCGCGGCGCCCCTTGCCTATAAATACTGGACTCCCCCAGAGTCCCGAGGATAGACAATCCGACATTTCGGCTTCTCCTCTCCCGAATCGCGAAGCACCATTTTCCCCCGGGAATCATGAGCTCTGCGAGGTACTTCTACTTCGTGTGACACCTTCGCATTTACTCGTTTTGAGCCCCTATTCCGAGAGAGATTACCTTCGCGAAGCTCATGGGCATTCACGAAGGAAGGGGATTCCCAAGGGAACTCGGGCAGCCATGGAGTGTTTATGCTTCGTGAAACACCCAACCTATACTAGTGATCCCTATGCTAAGGCAAGATCGCTACACATCGCGAAACACACTGCTTCGCATCACCCTGCTTCGCGAGGCACCTCTTCTTCGCGAGGCAGTGCTCCGCGAATACTGTTCCACTTCGCGAAGCACCCTCCACTCACACCAATACCCCATGTTAAGGCCAAGGCACTCCGCTTCGCGAAGCACACTCCTTTTCTTGGAAATTCCTCTTCTCGTGCGACCCTCCAGGTTTTCACGATGTTATTTCAAAGTCCCACGGACAATACCACTCGTAGCATTGCTTCGCCTAATGCTTCTTCGCATAGGCATGCTAACGGCTATTTCTTCTTCGCATAGCCACGCTAACGTGGATCCCTTGATGGTTCGCTCCACAACCCCCCTTGACCATGGCCTAGCCAGTACCTTCCATCCCCCAAGGACCAGAGGGTACCGATTATG
The DNA here is from genome assembly GCA_963277665.1 of Viscum album. Classification (NCBI taxonomy): domain Eukaryota; kingdom Viridiplantae; phylum Streptophyta; class Magnoliopsida; order Santalales; family Viscaceae; genus Viscum; species Viscum album. The sequence continues at coordinate 467,846,419 of OY728158.1, forward strand.
TAAGTCCTAGGGGTGCGGAGTGAACCCACCTCGTCTGAGCTGCAGGACGTTAAACTGCCAAGCACCACGTCCTCAACACATGACATTAAACTGTGACCCGATCTCGTGCCTCTCACGAAGGGTCCCCCCAGCTCGAACATTTTTTACGCCACTCGTCTTCATAGGAGTGGAATCACCCCTCCACAAGGGATGATATCCTCCTTATTGGAGTGGCGTATGTTATCAGGAGAAGGGAGACCCTAGTTCCCCAACGGATGGCTGCACACCTACATCTCTGTACTTCCCCACTACCAAGGTCAGTGGAGGGCGTGATAGGGAACGAGGCACCTCCCATCATTGGTCCCAAATCCCTCTTTCGCTGCGCTTTTTTGCACTCCGGGACTCCATCCTGGAGTAAGTCCCAGCACCATGGGACACCTAATGCATAAGCCCCTCTTCGCTTCTCACAGACGCACCCATCGCGGCGTGGTCGTCAGGTCCTTGCTGTCTCTTGTTTCTCACACCGAGCATGACTCACATGGGCTTAGAGTTGGAAATGGCCATGACAATACCTCGTCCAGCATGATGTTAAACTGCATGCCCTCGTCCAGCATGACGTTAAACGGCATGCCCTCGTTCAGCATGACATTAAACTGCATGCCCTCGTCCAACAAGATGTTAAATTGTATGCCCTTGTCCTGCATGACATTAAACTGCACACCCATTTGAACTACGAGGTCTTTGATCCATGTTAAGGCATGGTACGTAGGAAGCCTCCATGAGGTTCAAGCCCACCAGTCATCCAATTCACATCGAGTTTTACCTTCGTCCAGCATTACGTTAAACTGCATTCCAGTCTGACGGCAAGCCGTTGTGACCAACCCGAACTACGAGGACTTTGATCCATGTCAAGGCATGGTACGTAGGAAGCCCCCTAGAGGTTCAAGACCATCTCCCATCGGACCAAGGTCCCTCATTTACGTCGGTTCTCCAACACCCACCGCCATCCCGAACTATGGGGACTTTGATCCATGCCAAGGCATGGTACGTAGGAAGCCTCCACGAGGTTCAAGCCCACCGCCCGTCGTTTATTCACGTCAGGGTTCTCTACCATCTCGCATGATGTTAAACTGTATTCCATCAATCCTTTGAACTACAAGGACCTTGATCCATTTCAAGGCATGGTATGTAGGAAACCTTCCCAAGGTTCAAGCCCACCACTAGTAGACCCTCGGGTCTACTTTCACGTCGGTTCACCGATGAAACCCTTTGAACTACGAGGTCTTTGATCCATGTCAAGGCATGGTACGTAGGAAGCCTCCCCGAGGTTCAAGACCATCTCTCATTGGACCAAGGTCCACTTTCACGTCGGTTCACTGATGACTCCCATCATTTGAACTACGTGGTCTTTGATCCATGTCAAGTCATGGTACGTAGGAAGCCTCCTTGAGGTTCAAGCCCACCACCCATCGGACCAAGGTCCACCTTCACGTCGGTTCGCCGACAAAGCCCCCCCCCCCCCCCCCCGAACTACGTGGTCTTTGATCCATGTCACGACATGGTACGTAGGAAGCCTCCACGAGGTCCAAGCCCACCACCACTAGGACCCTCCTGGTCCTCCCCATTCACGTCATTTCGCTGATGTTGCCCATCGGACCAAGGTCCACCCTCATGCCAGGTTCACCGGCACCATCCCGAACTACACGGACTTTGATTCTCTGCCACGGGGATATGTAAGAAGCCTCTTCAAGGCTCAATCCCAACTTCACCATCGCCCTTGCGATGGTCCCTTTCCATTCTCCCCTCCACTTCATTCGTCTATCCTCGTCTATCCATCATCCACCCTGATTCTCGCCCGGACCGTCATATCCCAATGAGACCATGTCGGTACGTTCCTATTCACAGCCGCCCATGGGCTGGTCCCAGTATCGGCACCCCTTCAAGGGAAATCCCTCATTCCGATCCATTCTATATAATGCTCTGATCGGGATGATCCGTCTCCGCTGGATGTTAAACTCGCGGCGTACCTTGTGTTAAACACGGGAAGATGAGGAAAACCTCAGATATGTGTCTATGGCATATAATTCCCCGCGCTCGATGTGGGATGCCTCGAGCTTCCACGCCCTCGAGAAGCCCTGTGACCAGGGATAATAGACAGACATGCCAGGTTCCCCAGCATCTAGACACGCTACTGATGCCTCAACGTGACTACTCCCCCGACTGAAGGTTGCTGCCCTGACCAGACCCTTTGGAATGTCCCGACAGAAGCAGTGTAATTAACCGGCGTCCATGGAAACATGGCACTGGGAAGAGTTTCACGAACAACGTATTAAATCTATGAGGGAGACCTGAACTAGGTAACGAGTTCTAAGGAGGAATACACAGAAGGAAGAACCGACATCCCATCATCTCGTTTTGATCAAGGAGCAGACGTCCCTGAATAAGGAGCGAATGTCGCCCGACTTTGGAAAGCGGGAATGCGGGGAAACAGTGCAGTGTGTCCTCCTCTGCGTATGAACGGATACGCATGCCCCAGCGAAAGCGTCGGAAACAGAAATGGTGAACCCGACATAAAATTCTTCTCCTCAATGTGGAGATTAGTAGCGTTCGAGACACCAGTAGATTTACGTGTCACCAGATCCAGATATCTGGCGCCTGGTCCCGCCAAGAAAATAGCGGGCCTGTCGTGAAACTCACCGGAAGTCGGGGCAGTAGAACGTGGGGCACTCCATTCTGCAGCGTGTTGGCGTGGATCCTTCTTACAGACGTGGAGAATGGAATGATGTTGGGGCACTGGTTTTAAATCCTTTTCCTCGCAGTGGTGATGAGTTGATCCCTTCGTTTCTCAGGAACCAGGTTGTTGTTACAGAGACATGATCACCGCCTGCTTGCCTACGCAGGGGAAGGGGAAACACCGCCACAGCCACCCCGCATGGCGCCTCTATCTCCACGACGACCGCCACATCAGGGAATACTGGGCGCCCACGTCCCCTTTCCCCATCAGAGGTCATCCAGCGAAGGGTGATCAACAACCTCGTACGCAGGTACGAGGAGGAAGGGGTCATCCCAACTCAGGATATGGCCCGCCTGGACCTAGAGGCATCCAGGCCCCGCCATCAAAGCCACCCTAACAGGCTGCGAAGGGAGCCCCTTCTCCCCACCCCAACGTTCAACCGTTTTGGGAGCCCGTCCCCGGAACGCCTTGACGACTCCTCGCCTTACGCTGATGAGGCGGGCACCGTCCGGCTCGGCCCGCTCAGGGTCCCGACCCAAGGGCTCCAGAAAAGGGCTCCCATCCGACCGCGTCAGCGCCGCCGTCCGACTCCGCAGGAAGAGAAGGCAGACCATTCCCCTGCACCACCTACTCCAGCTCGTCTGACCCGACGTCAGCGTCGGGCCTGGGTTGAGGACGCTCGCCCAGATGCGTCAACGTCAACAGCTACAGTGGCCCGAGCCACTGCCGACGTGCATCATGGAGTCCCTGCATACACTGAGCAGGGGAACTCCTTCACCCAACCAGGATCGAGACCCCAACCGCCCCATGGGTAGGCTGGGTTGACTCTCCGGGTTTCAGGCCCGAGTGGTGATCGCCGCGAACTAACCCGCAGTGATGTCCCCCCGTACGGAGGCCCTCCCCGTACCACTACTTCATAGAGCATGGGCCTTCCCCACTCCGAAGCTTGTCATGGAGGTATGCCTGGTGCTACCCCCATCTCGAAGGAAGACCTGCCCCGCGGCAGCAACGCTCGGCGCGGAAACCTTTCTCGCACCCACTATAAAGGGTATGGAGTCCATCCTTCTGCCCCTGACCGCCGATCTGAAGGCACTGTCCATCCGGTCCTTCTCCAACATGGGGGCCCTCCCTACGTCCTCTCTGCAACCATTGAAGGTCCTCCTCGCCCCAGCAACTCGAGGAGTGAAGTTCAGCCTCGCTCCGCCCGCATCGACCATGGAGGTCCTCCCCATGCTCCTGCTGATTCCAACAGAGGCTCTACCCACATGGGTGCTATCCATGGAGGTCCTCCCCGTGTACCCTTAAACATCTTCCCTAGTGCCCCTCGCACCTCGGCTATCTCGAGCGGGGGCCCTCTCCGCCACGGTGTCAGCGCCGCCCTGAGGCTACCTATTAGGGATCAACCCTGTCCCAAAGAGCCACCCCGGGGCAGGAGAGCGGGTCGTCGCCGCTACAAGAAGAGTCCTGGGAAGGCCCGGGTGGAGATCAAACCTGCCCGCTTCTCGGACTCTAAAGCAGAATGCGACTCAGCGATGAAACCTTCTCCCCGCTCCTCCGTATCAAGGACTGGGGCAGGAACCAGGCTCGTTAGCCTCATTCTCCCGGAATATGAGGTCTACCAGATTCCCATCTCTCTTTGCAGGTACATCTAGGAGGAAGAAATCTTGGGAAGTCCGCAGGTCTCGACCGTGCAATCACCACCATTGTCACCAGAAGCGCCCTCTACCTTTACCAGAGATCACAGAGAGTTATTTTTGGGGCCAACGGCAGTAGAGCGACTACATGACCTGTCACCGGTAGCCGCGACTCCTGTGCCGGAAGCTGTGGCTATCAGCCCATCGTATCGTGACATCGTGGCAAGGTCACCTCACTCTTCAGAGGATGGCCCGGAATTCGGTAGCCAGTTAGCTCGCTTGCCGTATTCTCCTCCACCGAGTTTACTATCCCAGAGGTCCGCCTCGGTACCGCTACCGGTCCCTCAGCCGCCCCCGGTTGACGAGTGGGGCAATACAGGGCCAGACCCCGAGTCTGAACCCAGGAGCTTCTGGAGTATTCTCGCAGTGGATTACTTCCCGGAGAAGTTCTGGCCGACGGCGGCTCTGAACTTTCACGCACCAGAGTCCCTTACCTCTGAAGAAGTGGGGTAATTTTGTCGAACCCTATGGGCAACACACTTCCGCCTTCATTACGAGCGGGTGGTGTACCCCATAAGTCGAGAGCACTTCGAAGAAATCAGCGAGCAATGCTGCCTGATCGAATTGGTCGCGCTCCTTGTGGCCCAGCACCTTGAGTCGCAAGGCCGTCAGAGCGCCCTTCAACGGAAATGTGTTCAGAGTTTCAAATTACTCCGCAGAGTCGTCAGGGAAGCTACCCCCTGTGTGAAAGTCCGTGGTTGGAAATACTACGCCGCTCTCCTCTTCGACCCTATCCAATGGCAGCCCGATTCATTATGCGACATTGAGGACATGCCCTCGATAGGGGTCGCGGTCCACATGGCTGACTTAGTGGACAAGGAAGACGAGCTTGAATTTCTTTATGGAGACTTACCCCCCGAGGGCGTACCTCCACTGCTGGACCCATCAGGGAGGGTTACCCGTCAGCAGAGGAACCTACTAGGCCTCCATGTACCCACCGCGTCGCTGGTACTCAGTCGAAATACCGGAAAGGGTAAGGAGCACGTTGGAACTGTCAAGCACTCTGACCCATCTGCCTCTGTGCAGAAAACGGATGAAGATCCCGAGAAGGCCATGTTACGCCAGCATCTTGCTGAGCAAAAGAGGCTGGTTGACGAACTCTTGGCTGAGCGCGCCGCAGAGCGGCGACCCGACTATGGTAATCCCAGGCCGGGGCAGCAGGGGTAGGAACAATTTATCCCCGGTGAGATGCCTCCGGGCAACCCTGATCATGCTACTTCGGCAGACAGGGCAGAAGCCGGAACTTACGTCAAGAGGGCGCAATACGTCTCGCCAAACCCCCCCGAACGACGGGGCAATCTGAAGAATCCAGTTCGGGTTCCCCCAGTCGCCCCGCAGGTCGTTCCGCCATTTGATCCATGAGCTGCCAAAGCCATTTACCGTGTTGAAGAACCTGGCAACACACTTGTGGTTAGGGATCCCCGTCAAGACAGGGACCCCCACCCGGATGATCTTATAGCGGCACTCACAGCCCGCCTCGAAGCGTTGGAAACACGGCAGGTGGCGGTCCCACCGGATGGCAAGCAGTATCCCGTGTGGGTGGATGATATGCCCGCACCCCCGGGTTTTGGGAACCCCACTTTCTCGCCCTTCAACGGGACAGGGGACCCTCCGCAGCACTTGGATCATTTTTCTTCCAGGTGTGGCCCCATGCTGGGGACCCCGGCCTAGCAAGAAGCCGCCAAGCTCTGATGTTTTGTACAGACATTGGAAGGTCCTGCATTCGTCTACTACAGCCAGCTCCCTATCGGATCGGTGACCAGTTGGGAGGATCTCCGCCGGAAGTTCCTATACCAGTTTAGATCCACCACGCGGAAGACCATCATTGCATACCTCTTCAAGTTCAAGCAAAGGCCTGATGAGCGAGTCGCAGTTTTCATCGCCCGGTGGAAGGGACTTACGTATTCCCTCGATATGCCACTGAATCAGAAGAAATTACTGATTATGTGTGTGGGGAACGTCAAAACGGAGCTAGTACCCTCCCTGATTACTCAGAACTACCCTGGAGGGTTCATAGATTTCTCAGATAAGGCTCAGCGCCTTGAGGAAGCTCTACAACAGGCTAGTCAGGCACGTTCGTTGCCCCCTATGATCCCAGTCAGGAGGACCGCCAGAGCCGAACCCACCCTAGTGGCCCAAAAATAAGCCCCTAGGCAGCTGGAATTACTGCCAGTGGCACCATCCCCGCAACCCCGCAGAGGTCCCCCACCTCAAGCACAGGCTCCTGCCCAGCAGCGACCGCCTCAGAATCGACAGGTTCCCCCGCGCAATGCGCCACCTCCACCTAGGCGAGACAATCAGGCGTCGCCTCCTCGACAGGCCCCTCCGGCCCCTCTTCAGGGTCAGGACCCCAGGGCCCCCTATCCGGAAAGAAGGCACCAGACTTATTCGTTCAACGAAAATCAGGTCCCTGGATACTTCCAAAGTGCTCTAGAGCAAGGGATTGTGCGCCTACCCGAGTGCAGAAGGCCGGCAGAGGCGAATCTCACCGATCACCCCAACTATTGTCCTTATCATAGGATTCTGGGGCACACCCTCAAGAAATGCTATGTGTTTAAAGACTGGCTTCAAGACCAGGTCAACAACAACATAGTTAGGTTGGGCCCAGCGCCAACATAGGTGGCGGGTGTCTTTGCAGGGTCAGAGATCGGTAGCGACAGCGAAGGCGAGTGGCAGCAGGTTCCCAGCCGCGGATCCCGGAAATACAATGACTGGATGGCTCAAAAAACCGTCGTCCGTGCCCATGGTATCATCCGGGCATGCCTGAAGCAGCTGGAACCTTCAGAAGAAGTAGCCAGTACCTCTGCATCACCTTCACAGTCGACCTCTTCCCAAAAGGGCAAGCAGCGACGACACAAGAAGAAGCAACGCGCTCCGCCGGTGTCGTCGTCATCCCGCACTCTCGGAGACTTTATGCCCCCTAAAATGTGGATTCCTCCCATAATCCGCCTGGTGGTGGATGACTCCTCGAGCGACAGCCAGGGGTATGCTTCGGTTAACACCGTGGAGCTGGTAAAGCCCTATATGACTCCCGACGAGGGGGAGTGCCAGGCGAACCTCCCCAACGTTTCCAGCCGACGTCAACGTCAGCGGAATCGCAACCACGCCAGTCATCGAGGTACGTCAGCGGACACTTTCAGCCATGTCGTGCACGCTACTGAGACCAGACAGCAGGCTCAGCGCAGATCTCAGCACGCGCAACCCCATCTAACGCCCTCAGCTCTACCTCCACCGCCGTTTGTGCTACTAGATCAGGGAGAGCTGCCTCGTTCGTATCACAGTCAGTCTTACCTGGCTACAAGCCAACCTCCGATGTCCAATTCTAGTCCAGCAACTACTCTCCAGGCTTCAACTAGTAGGTAGCAGGATGTACCCAGTACTAGCCGACCGCCGGTTCAACCGGCAGGACCCGTTATGCCTCCAAATTCCGAACGACCTCTTGTAGGTAGAGGTTCGTGTTTGGCACAAAAGTATGATGTCCTGAAGCATCTGTCCAGCATTACGGCAAGGCTTTCTATCCTTGAGGCCCTTCTCCTATCATCCGAAATGCGCGAGGCACTTGCCGAGGCCCTAAGGAGCCCCCTCCAGTTTGAGACGGAGGTAGCAGCTGTAGAAGCCTTCCATACAGAGACAATTGAGAATGCCGAATGTCAGGCAGTTATCTCATTCTCCGGTAAAGATGAGGACCCTCCTATACAGGGGAATATTCACCCGCTGTACATCACTGGCAACTTCAATGGTGTGGAAGTCCGTCGCTGCCTCGTTGACACGGGTTCTGGAATCAACCTAATTCCGACTCGAACTTTGCGGAAGCTGGATCTGTCTGAAGGTGATTTAACTCCCTATGACCTCAGAATCCAGGGGTACGACAGGACCGAGCAAACCCCGTTCGGCAAGATCCGCCTGAAGACTCAGTTCAGTGGCTTAATTTCTAGCACCGAGTTCATGGTCATCTCTCAGGACACCGCCTACAACGCGTTGATGGGTAGGCCATGGCTCCATCTGCATGCAGCAGTCCCTTCGCCGTATCACTGGTGCCTCAAATACTCACTCAATGGTCGAGTAGGCGTGCTCCAAGGAGATGCGTCTCCTTTCGCCTCTTGTGAGGCCCGCTATCTGGATGCGGGTTATTACAAAAGTAAGGATAAGAAAATCCTAGTAAGTGAGGATGAACCCGCCCCGGTCACAAGTGATCCCCGGGCAAGCATGGATGACGCCTACATCCTCCCGATCCACCGATTGGAGGCCACGACCCCCGACATGGGGCAATGTTTTGTTGTTTTGAGTACACAAGGATGGCATGTTCCCGTGTCCAAGTGACGATGAAAAATCACCTCGTACTCCTACATCAACCAGGCTCAGGTGATCCCGGAACCTCCTACCCCTGTACGGTACCGGAATGTCAAGCTTATGACAATGGTGGTACGCCATACGTGTCTCTTCCGCCGGGCTGGAATCCACTGACTCAGGCCGACACGTCACCACTGCTTTGATATCATCAAACGTGTCCCCTTAGGCCGAAGGCCAGATGGGATAGGGTCGACTGCCTTCATTTCTATGGTCTCAATGGCGAGTGAGTCTCCTGATATGATGACCACTGCTGCCCGAGCCAGCACCAGCTTCCCCTCAGGTTTTGATAGCCCAGAAGTATCTCCCATCGCGGGAAATCCCCCCACGGGTGGGGAGGAAGACCTGGAGGATTCTCCCCCTGCCTTTGAGGAAGGTGTCTCTACCACGGTTGATGAACTGATACAGGTGAACCTTGGTAGCGAGGCAGATCCGAAACCCACATTGATTAGTGCAGCCATGTCCCCCGAGGAGAGGCATCAGTACGTAGACTTCCTCAAACAACACCATGACGTGTTTGCCTGGAGTTACAATGAGATGCCAGGACTAGATCCTCAGGTAGTCGTTCACCGTCTGGGCCTCCCGGTAAACCATCGTGGGTTTAAGAAGCCTACCAGGAAGATTCACCCTTCTCATGGTGCTATGGTTGAGGTCAAAGTTGACAAGATTATCAAATCCAACTTCGTTAAGGAATTCCAGTACCCCAAGTGGCTTGCCAACATTGTGCCAGTCAGGAAGAAGAATGGGAAGATCAGAGTCTGCATCGAATTTCGTGACCTTAATCGCCACTGCCCAAATGATGACTTCCCACTCCCGGTGACGGAGTTATTGATTGACGCCACGGCCGGGTTCCAAACTCTCTCTTTAATGGATTGGTATTCCGGGTACAACCAGATCCGGATGGCCCCCGAGGACGAGGAGTCCACTTCCTTCAGGGCTCCCCAAGGTACCTTTTGCTACCAGGATATGCCATTTGGCTTGAAAAATGCAGGTGCCACTTATCAGAGGGCCATGCACCTCATATTCAAGCCGATTCTCGGAACATTGGTGGAATGATACGTAGATGACCTAGTGGTCAAATCATGTCAGCGCCAGGACCATCTCAAAGACCTCGAGAAGGTGTTCGGTTTCCTCCGTTCCCGTCACCTAAAGATGAACCCGTTGAAGTGTGCCTTCAGGGTCACCTCTGGGAAGTTTTTGGGATTTGTTGTCAGATACCGAGGTATTGAGATCGACCCAGAGAAGATCAAGGCCATCAGCCAAATTCCCCCTCCGAGAAACATTCAGGAAATTCGAGGCCTTCAAGGCCACTTATCCTATATACGCCGATTCATCGCAAATCTAGACAGAAAGTGTAAGACCTTTTCCTGGCTCATGAAGAAGGGAATCGCCTATGAATGGGATGAGGAGTGTCAGACCGCCTTCGAGGAAATCAAGCAGTATCTGCTCCAACCTCCGGTTTTGATGCCACCCGTCTCCAGAAAGCCGCTGGTCCGTTATGTGACCGCCCTGGAAAGATCCCTTGGTGCGCTGCTCGCCCAGAAGAATAACGAGGTTACTGAGAACAGTCTCTACTATCTCAGCCGCATGCTTCTCGATACGGAGGTCAGATACTCCCCTATCGAAAAGAGCTACCTTGCGCTCGTCTTCTCCATGCAGAAGTTGCGACATTACCTGCAGCACCATGAGGTGCAGTTGGTCTCCCGGGTAGACCCACTGAAGTACATCCTGAACTGCCCCATGTTGACCGGCCAACTAGCACGGTGGGCGGTGATTCTCCAGCAGTTTGATATCAGGTTCGTACCTTAGAAGGCCATTAAGGGACAAGCGTTGGTAGATTTTTTAGCTGCCCATCCAACCTCTGCGGATCAATCCCTAGACCTGGATTTTCCTGATGAGACGATCCTCTCAGTCGATCATGTCATCCCGTGTTGGAAAATGCATTTCGACGGCACCTCCTGGAGCCCCACCGTTAGAAGGATCAACGATCCCAAGCTCAATAGAGTGGGCCTAGGTATTGTCTTCATTACCCTGGCGCAAGCCGTCCTGCCATACTCGTTCCTGTTATTAGAAGGCTATACGAACAACGAGGCAGAGTACCAGGCTCTCATCACCGGCCTCGAGTTGGCCCTTGAGATCCATGTTCCCCATCTACATGTGAAAAGAGATTCCAAGCTGGTAATCAAACAGTTTAATGGAAACTACGTCGTCAGGAAGCCGGAGCTTGTACAGTTGCTGGAGTAAACCCTCCGCCTAATGGCCCAGTTCTCTTCTCGACCAGAGGTTACCCATGTCCCACGGTCACAGAACGGTCAAGCAGACGCCTTGGCTGGCTTGTCCGCGTCGCTCGCAGAACCCGAGCAAGATGATTTGATCATACATGTGGCACACCGGAGAGTCATTGCCCCCATCACCCAAGAGGACAATGATGGCCTGCGGGTAAGTCATCTCACCGCTGGACCCTCTACATTAGGGGTCCCGGGTTCGTCAGACATAGTGGGTGAAGACACTCCCGACTGGAGGGCACCTTTTGTTGATATCTCCAAAATGGTCGCCTCACGGACGACCGGGCCAATCATGAGTGAATCTGATGTCGCGCGCTGCAATTTACCCTCCAGAGCGGCCCCAGTCTTGAACAGATCCTTTATAAGCAGAGCTTCGATGGTGTCCTCCTCCGTTGCATTCAAGGAGTAGAGATTCCTCAAGTTATGCAAGAGGTTCACGCCGGTTCCTGTGGCACCCATCAAGCTGGGCCGAAGCTATCCCATCAAATCCGGAGGTTGGGGTACTTCAGGCCCTCTATGATCCATGATTGTATTGGGTATGCCAAGAGATTCCACGCATGCCAAGTTCATGCAAACTTCCTTCATCGGCCGCCGGAGCCCCTCCACCCCACCAAGTACTCTTGGCCATTTTAGGTATGGGCAATTGATGTAGTGGGACCGTATCCACCGGCAACAGCCCGCCCGTGTAGGTTCATCCTGACTGCTACGGATTTCTTCTCCAAGTGGGCAGAGGCAGTCCCACTCAAAGAGGTCAAGGCTCGTTCCATCGTTGACTTTGTGAGCTCCAATATTATCAACCGGTTTGGGGTCCCTCACGCCTTTCTCACCGATAACGGCACCAACTTCCGAGCGGCTGAACTGAAGAAATTGTACGCCAAGTACGGCATCCGTTCGAACCATACCTCCCGCTACCACGCACAGGCAAACGGATAGATCGAGGTGTTCAACAAAACCCTCTCTAACATTCTGCAGAAGACGGTTGGTCAGAATAAGAAAAGTTGGCCGGATAAGCTCCCCAACGCCCTCTGGGCTTATCGGACAACGAATCGCAACTCTACCCAGGTGACCCCATATTCCCTGGTGTATGGAGCTGAGGCCATCCTACCCATTGAGATCCAGATGCCATCGTTAGGCACTGCAGTCTATAATCACCAAACATCAGATGAGGTAGCCGAAATCCGTCTAGCTGAATTAGAATCACTGGACGAGAACTGGATTTGTGCCCTGCACAATCTAGAAAGGCATCAGGATAAGATAGTGAAGGACTTCAACAAGAAGGTTCGTCTCCATTCTTTTCTACAGGGCGACCTAGTACTGGCCCTTCGAGTGCCAATGATTCCCGGTAGGAAACCGCCCAAGTTAGAACCCAAATGGGAAGGGCCTTATATCATCCATAAGGTTTACCCCAATGGAGCATACTCCTTGGTGACCACGGATAGAGAGCGCATAACCCCTCCCACTAATGCCAAGTTCCTCAAGTGATACTTTGCCTAGGGCAAAAGGGTCCTGCACGACCTTAAACTGCATCTTCGTCCTGCAAGATGATAAACTGCAAAATGGTCCCACATGACCTTAAACTGCACGTTATGGTCCAACACGACTTTAAACTGTAAGGTCCTGCACGACCTTAAACTGCATCTTCGTCCTGTAAGATGATAAACTGCAAAATGGTCTGAGATCTATGACCTTAAACTAAGATCTTCCCCCGTCCTTACTGCAAGACGTTAAACTGCAAGACAGTCAGGCCTTCCTGACCGAGGCTCAGCCTCAGGCCCCTTGGCCTCCTCGGGCCCCTGGCCCCCCGTCCTTACTGTAAGACATGAAACTGCAAGCCAGTCATGCCTTCCTGACCGAGGCTCAGCCTCAGGCCCCTTGGCCTCCTCGGGCCCACGACCCCGTCTTCACCACGAGACGTTAAACCGCAAGCTGGTCAGGTCTCCCTAACCGCGGTCCGGCCTCAGGCCCCTTGGTTTTCCCCGACTTACCCTCTTGCGGGATTGTACGGTATGGTGTGGGACTACGTCCTCATTCACGTCGGATTACTTTCCGTACCTTACATATCCCCAAATGAGATGCATCCTCGTCCCGCATGACGTTAAACTGCATCTCAAGAACTAGGTGTGGATTGATTCCCATCTTGATGGGATACGTAGGAACGCTCGGACGCCTCGTCTTGAGCCCAGCCCCAAGCTTTTCTCTTCCACTATCCCCCCTGGGAATAGTTTCCTTGGAGGATCTTTTTGTAGCGGGGAGTAGGCTTTCTTAGCCCCGCTCATACAACCCCACTCACACAAGGATTGTAAGGGTTGCACCATGTGCCCACTCCCATTCTTCTATCCTCCCACGTCCTCACCGCATGACGCTAAACTGCATGGCCTTCAATAACTACGTATGGCTTGATTCCCATCCTAATGGGATATGTAGGAACGCCTGGACATTTTGTCTGTTGTCCCAGCCCGAAAGCCAAAATCTTCCCCTTGGGTCAAGACATATGGCAGGGTGCACACTTTTTCCCCAACTCACATCGAGAAAGCCTCGACCTGGCTGCACATCCCCCCTGGAGATTTTTTCCTCTTTCGTGGATGGATACAGCTATGCTTCACCCACTCCTTGACTGGGATTCCATCATTTTTTTGCACACCCAGAGGGACCCCCAAGAACGGCCTGGATACTACGCCCAAGGGCTCTCCTACCGATACGGGCCAACGCCCCTGAGGGTTTTCAAGCAACAAGCCGATACAGGTCCTGTGTTGCGAATTTGGTCAACGGTTGACGCTCATTTGTTGCTCCCATATCAGGTCACCATAGGAACGCTGTGTTTCGAACATGGTCAACAGTGTCCTGGATCTTCGGGTCCACCCCGAGATGTCCCAAACATCGAGTGCAGTTATTCGTTCTACCCCTTCCCGAAGTGACAAACTTCCCCCCGGGTGGTGCTAGCGGTTGGGCCCACGGCCCCGATTCCCCAATAAGGGGTGTATGGTGTGGTGTGGGACTATGTCCTCATTCACGTCGGGATCATGTAACATGTCGTACGCCTTCCCTTACGAGGCCCAGCCTCAGGCCCCTTGGCCTTCTCGGGTCCCCAGCCCCCGTCCTCATGTAAGACGTTAAACTGTAGACCCGTCAGGCCTTCCTGACTGATGCCTGACCTTAGGCCCCTTGGCCTTCTCAGGCCCCTCCGTCCAACCTCTTACCAGGGTGTACGGTGTGGTGTGGGACTATGTCCTCATTTACATAGGGATCATGTACCGTGCCGTACGCCTTCCCTTACGAGGCCCAGCCTCAGGCCCCTTGGCCTCCTCGGGTCCCCGGCCCTCGTCCTCACTGCAAGACGATAAACTACAAGCGGGTCAGGCCTCCCTGACCAATGCCTAACCATCAGGCTCCTTGTCCTTTTCGGGCCCCAGCCCAGGTCCCCTCTTATAGGAGTGTATGGTGTGGCGTGAGGTAATTTTTCTCATTCACGTCGGTTTATTCGTCGTACAGTACACCTCCCTTGTTTGGGGGTATATTACTCCCCCCCTCGTCTTGTATGACATTAAATTAAATCTAGAGAACTATGTATGGCTTGATTTCCATCCTCATGGGATACGTACGACCACCTGAATGTCTAGGATTCGGGTCCAGCCCCATCTCTCGGGAATCTTCATCCCATCTTGTCCCTCTGGCCTACCCTTACTCCATGAGAGGATTATATGGTGTGGTGTGGGATTATATCCTCATTCACGTTGGTCTCGTAATGACCATGTCGTGTACCTCTCCCTCCTGAGCTGTTTCATCAATCCCTTTTCGGCAGTTCACCAATGTGCCTAAGAGTACTCTGGTTTATTACCTGGAATGACAAGCTTTACTCAGACACGTCCACACCCGCTTTCCAGGCTTTGTGTATCCCTACATCAGGGCTTCCATTATCTTTCACACCCCGGAGGACCCCTGAGAATGGCCTGGATACTACGCCCAAGGGCTCTCCTACCGTTACGGGCCAACGCCCTCGAGGGTTTCAGACAACAAATCAATAAAATCCCGCGTTGCGAATATGGTCAGCGGTCGATGCTCATTTGTTGTTCCCACCTCAGTCTAACGCGATATGGACGCTGTGTGTCCACCATGGTTAACAGTTTTCTTCTATCTCCATGCCAACCCATTAAGCCCAAAATGTCGGGTACACGATTCACACCCTTCGTCACTTCACCGTGTCCAAGTAGAGTCTCGAAACTCTTGGTACTTTTCCTCCGTGCACGTCTGCGCGTTGGGGAAACAAGTCGCGTCAAAGGTGTCCTTCAGGACTCTCTACCGACTCCCCTCTGATGGACGCCCCAAGTATTGCGACAAGGATCTCCCCCCCCCCCTTGTTTCCCACACTGAGTTTAACTCACGTGGGCTTTGGGATCAGGTTGACGTCTGCGCTAACTTGGTAGGTTGTTACCATTCATGGTCCGAGCTCTAAGACCATAAACTAAGATCCATCTGGAACTACGTTCAGCTTGATTCCCATCCTCATGGGATACGTAGGACCGCCCAGACGCCCTATCTTCAGGTACAACCCATTTAGGGAGCCAGTCTCTCCCCCCGTTTCACCTCTTACCTCTATATAGGCCCCTCGGCCTAAGGTCTCCCTCTCCGAGTGGCGTACAATGTGATTTGGGATCATGTCTCCATCAATTTTGTTTTATAACACTACGCATGTTCCCCTCCTAGCATCGTCTCTGATACGTCTGCGCTGCATGACAATAAAATGCATACTTGTTCCTATCATACGACCCTAAACTGTGACATTATCATCCTGGCCGCACGACGAAAAACGGCACTGCATTGTGGTGACCTCATTGTAGAGGACATCACGTTGGGTATTAGTCATGTGCCATGCCATTTGTCAATGCCTATCACGGCTTGATCCTTGTGGCGACACCACGGCCTACTACTGTAGGCCTGTCGCTTCACAAAAAAAACAGTCACCTTAAAGGACAAACAAGATTTATCAAATTCCGCTTCTTTTAGTGCAAGGGCCACAGCCGCACTCCCCTTTTCCCCTGGCACTGGTATCTTACCATGTCACCTTTAAGAACTACGTGTGGCTTGATTCTCATACTCATGAGATACGTAGGAGCACCCGGGCACTTCCCCGCGGGCCCAGCCTAACCTTTGTGTTCGGTCCCTCGACTCGAGCATTTCCCCAGAGAACGCATGGTAAGTAGGGCTTAGGTCCTCCTTCATGTCGGGTTTTGTTTCCATGTGTCCCCTGCTCCCTTTACCCATTTATGGTCTAAGGTCCATCAAGAACTATGTTAGGCTTGATTCTCATCCTTATGATATATGTAGGAGTGCCCAGGCACTTCCCTGTGGGCCCAGCCTAACTTTCGCTCTCGGTCCCTTGACCAAAAACCTCTCCTAAGGAGGTCGTGCGGTGTGATATGGGATTGTGTCCTCATTCACGTAGGGTTGTTCATCGCACCGCACACACCCCCTATTCCCATTCACACCAGGTGTTTGAGTTACTCCACCATGTGCCTCTTATGTCTCCTCCCATCCATGGTCCAAATTCTATGACCCTAAACTAAGATCTCCCTATGGGAAATGAATCTGATCCCTCTATCTAATACGTCTTGTTGTCGTATTCAGATGTGTTTTGAAAAAGAGCCCGAAGTGTGGGATTTTCATAGGGACATCCTCTTCAACCCATGATCATGCTTCATGAGCTCGCTATTTGGATCCTCATCCTCTTCCACGTCCAAAAGGACCCTCGGACGACATGGATACTAGGCTTAAGGGCTCTCCATGAATGCTGGACCTAAGGTCCCTCCAATAGTTTCAGGCTAACGTCCCTACGGATATCTGGAAACATTTGTGACATGGTCCCATGTTTCAAACATGGTCAATAGTCGACCCTCATTTGTTTGTCACCATTCTAGGCTGACACGATAAGGATTTTGGTTTTCCGCCACAGTCAACAGTTATCCTCCATCGTCACGCTGCCATCATCGTGATCTGAATCTCGAGCGCCATGATTCACACATTTCCACTTCCTCATGTTCAAGTGGAATTCCATCATACTCGTATCTTTCTCTTCGTGAATCTAGGTGCGCTAAATGATATTGTTAGTGTCATTGGGCCGGTATTCACCGAGCGTCCATTTGCCCTAACCTTCCCATTTCTGTGTCGGGAAATTCCCAACACTACTTCTTGTTTCCCACATCGAGCACGACTCACGTGGGCTTAGTAGTTTTGGCGGGATGTGTACCAACACGGCTAGGATTCTCATCGTCCCGCATGACGTTAAACTGCGCTTTCAGAACTACGTATGGCTTGATTCCCATCCTCATGGGGTACGTAGGAACACCCGACCACTCTACTTCGGGCCCAGCCTAATCCTCACTCTTGGTCCCTTGACCTGAAGATTTTCCTATGGGGGTACATGGTGTGATTTGGACTCCAAGTCCTCATTCACGTCGGTTTCATATCTACCGCACCACACGCTCCCTGGGATCTTCCCTTTTATTCCACGTCCTATCGTATGACGTTAAACTACAGGAGTCCATGTGTCCTCAGCGCATGACACTAAACTGTGGTTCTACCCTGAATAAGCTCAGGATGCCCCATGTTAATCATGGGATGCACCAGAGCCTCTATCATAGCGGATTTCACCTGCCAATGTTGGTCTTTGACTGCACTGTTCTTCCAAAACTACGTATGGCTTGATTCCCATCCTTATGGGATACATAGGGACACCCAGGCATTTCACCTAGGGTCCAGCCCCAGGAATCGTAAAATCCTGTTCCTCCCCCTGGTCAGACCCCTCATAGGGGACCGTGCAATTATGACTCTGCCCTGAACAAGTTCAAGATGCCCCAAGATTACATTGGGAAGCGGTAAATCCCCTCACCAGAGAGGCCCTGTCTGAAAGAAGGAATGATCCATGATCAAACCAATGCACCCATATGGTGTACTCCCACCACGGTGGTGTAACTACCTAAGTGCTGGATTCTGTTCGGAAAAACCATCACTCCATATTCCACGCTTTGTGTTCCCCTTATTCGGACCCTCGTCCCCTTTCATGTCTCACAGGACCCCCTAACGGCCTGGTCTCATGCTGCATCGGCTCACCTACCGTCCTGGGCCAACGTTCCGGAAGACTGTTCATGTTTGGAAGGACCCCCTAACAGTATGGATGTTTGACCTATGGTCCACCAACTGTCCTGGGTCAATGTCCCGAAAGATTGACCGACAATATTTGTGACATGGTCCCGTGTTTCGAACATGGTCAATGGTCGACCCTCATTTTTTTCCCCATTACAGGCTAACGCAGTAAGGATACCGCTTCTCCACCATGGTTAACGGTTGTCCTTTATTGTCACGCCATCCCCACAGTGCTCCGAATCTTGGGCATCGTAATTCATGATTCCCATTTCCGTATGTTCGGACTGATTCCAATGTCCCTAGTGTTGCACCGTTCGTGCATGAGGGCATGCTGAAGAAACGGTAATTCAGCTGTCCTGAAAAGTTCCTTCTCCGGTCAGGCCCCACCCATCCTTCAGAAATCCGGACTGGTAATCCAAATCCCGGATGCCCAGAGCATAGTCTCCACTCCTATGTTAGGTGGGACGAGAAGGTAACTGTCTCCTGTTTCTCACATCGGGCTCGACCCACGTGGGCTTGGGGAATTATCGACGAACGTCCCATAAACATTGTAGGGATGTAACGAGGCAATTCAGACAGTGGAAATCATGCGCGCTACAGCATTCAAAACAAAGAAAGAAAAAATTGAAGCATGAAAGTACCAATAAAAGGTTTTTGGTTTGTTACAATACCCGGGGGTTGACTCCCCCCATGGACGGGTTGACCCCATCAAAAGAGCGTTGCAGCTCCGCCACCCGTTGGCTTGTGGCGTCCAAGGCTTGCTGCCGCTGACTTAGCTCTTGCTCCTCCTCAGCAGCGGCGGGGCGCAGTTCGTCAGCCTTGGCTTTGTCCCTCTCTACGCCAGCTTGAACGGCAACCATATTTACAGAGGCATGCCTCATATGCTCTTCCGCCTCTGCCAGATGGGCCTTCAACTGTGAGATCAGCTCAGATTGTGCATTAAGAGAGGATGAAATCTCATCTGCCCAGGTTTGCATCTGTTGGACCTCGCTTTCAGCCTCCTGGAGCTTCTTGATGTTGGCCGCCTTCCTCCGCTGCCAGCCCATGCTGAGCCCACGATCATGCACCCGGATCTTCTCAGCCATAAGATCTCGGATGAGTGTGTGAGGACGTTGGGCATCCACTCCCCCAGCGCACAGTTCGTGCAACTGCGAGCGGAGTCTGTCCATTTCGGCCAGCCATTGCGCTTGGGGGTGTCCTTGATGAAGCGCGTGATTAACTTCCACAACAGGTGGCGGACTATGCTGCTGTCTTCCTCGTCGGAGGCCGTTTCGTCCCAGTCTGCGCGATTGGCAGGCTCGTACATGGGATACGCCTGCAAGAAATCCTCAGCAGGATCTACATCTGGTGTTTAATCCAGTATGACATCTGGCGCCGAAGCAGGCGTGACAGGACTGGGACCGACCAGTTGATCCTCTTCATCGAAATCCACCTCAATGACTTCGGGCACGACCCTACTGGTGGTCCCTCCAATGATGATGTGCGTTGCAGCTTGAGGAGATGGGGGGATTATCGCCACCATCACTAGCATGCCCCTAGGAGGGATGCCACCAGACATCCTGACTAGTCTTGTAGCAGCAGCCCACGCCAGTCGGAGAACTGTACGACAGAGAGGGACATAAACGTTAGTTGTCATGGTCTACATATGACGACAAGGAAACCGGTAGAGGAAACTTACGGAGATCGACCTCCTGGCGCTGCTCTTGAGCCGGTATTGATGGGACCCCGAGGCGAGGCCCTCCGTATATTGTTGGAAGGTCTGGAGATTCTGGAGGAGCCACCTCGGGTGCTCTGGTCCCACCAGATGTGGAACTGCACGCAGCCATAGGCATGGGTTCTGAAGGTCCCGTATCATTTCCCGCCGAGGGGCGAGAACGAGGCCTGCGAACAAGTTCCTCCTGCATGGCTCAAACATCGGTGAGAAGTCCATAGTGACCCAAGAACTGACCGTAAGGAAAGAAGTTCGGAATGCTACCTCGAGAGTCACTTCAAAATCTTCGAAATATGAGCCTTGATCTCCGACCTCTCCCTCCTCCAACGAGCTCCCTCCTCCAGCCTCATCCTCCCGAGAGGAGTCCTTTGATTCTTCCGGCAGGGGGAAGCGCTCCATCAGATCAGTAGCCGATAACTGTGGGGGGGCCGTTTGATTCAACAGTACCCTCACCCGGTCTGTCATTGGGTGAGGGACACCACTGGAGTGAACGTAATCCTCCAGCTCATCCAAGTATTGCTCTGCCTCCGCCGGAGACGCCATGAATCCAGCCCGAACCGGGCCTATGCCTGGTAATTCCATCCCGAGGCGATTCAGGTGGGCCCATATCTCGGGTGGGATGAGGAATTGCCGGTTGACATCCCAAATGTCCCAGGCTTCCGAGAATATGGCATCCTCTGCCATGTCGATATGACGCAGGTGCTTCCCCAGAGCCTGAGTGTATATCCTACGAAATCTCCTCGGTGGCTACCCCTCTGGATAGCCCTTCTCTTCCGGAGTCACCGTATCCACCGCTACTGCCACACCCTCGGTCGGTGCGGGTCTCGCCGCCATGGCAGCCCCGCTACCACGAGAGGCCCTAGCTGCCCTCCGACCCCGACCTCGAGATAGAGGAGGCTCACCGTCACCGACCCGAATAGTTGGCTGCTTCAGCATCTCCCTTGGGTAAGCATCCTCCCAACTAATGTCATACTCCCTCACCAATCCAAAAGCGGCAGTGGATGGATGCAATGTAATTCGCATCTTCCCATCTTCCCGTGTGAACATGAGCCACAACTACCTCATCACACACGGGTGCTCCTCATGACGCACCTCCCAGTAGACCTGCGGGGTCAGCCGCTAGAGGCACCGGAACTGCCTCGCGAACCGATGTGGGGTGTACGGTTCGCAGAGTGGCTCACGATATACTCGTGCCACAAAAACTCCACCTCAAAAGGCCAGGAGGTAAGCCTGATGTTCTTCCGTTCCCCACTCGTCGTCAGTAAGTATCCCCGTCGGCAATGGGAAGGGGTGGAAATTAAACTCATCCGCCCTCCACACCCGATTCAGCACCATCGGCATGGCTAGTTTGAACGGGAAGCTCCCGACCGCATTCAGGATAGAGGGGCGGAAATTTGATCCCGGTGGCGAAATGGGGTTTGGATACTCATAAATCCCCCAGATGTGCGCTACGATCCACCCATACAAGAGGTGGAAGGGCCCGTATATCCTTGGCGGCTTCTTGCCCTCGCTAATGTGCCGCAACATTCTGTACAGTTTGGCGAGCATTGGAATCCCCATATTGATCTACTTCCCCATGTCCAACATGGAAACCATAATAAACGAGCTGGGCCGCACCCCCATGCTTTTATCCCTCACCGGTAGGATCCAACCGCAGATGAGAGCCGCGATGAATGCCACCAGCCTGACTATCGGTTGTTGTTCAGTGTTGATACTGAAACCCCAAGTCTTCCATTGGTTGTACTCCAAGACCCGCCAATACGAGTTCCCCTTACCCCGTTGGGCCGCCCTCGGACAAGTTAGAGGCCTCAGAGGGAACTCTCGATTCTCTGGGAAATTCAGGAAGCACTTGAACCATCTTCTAAAGTGGACATCCCTCACTGCCTCCTTGTCTTCTCCAGGGATGAGCGCCATCAGCACTGACGCTAGTCGCGGCATTTTCTCTGTATCCTCCCACACGCTCATGACGGGGAGGAACTCATCATACATGGCCCCCAAGATCGGAACCCCAGAAATCTGGTGGACATCCCATAGGCTGATGCCCACCTCCCCGTGATGCAGGTGAAAGGTATTGGTCCTAGACGACCATCTGCTCAGTAATTCCGGCATCATTTTCTTTGGTTGTTAAATGTGGAATTGGGAGGCCCATGCTGCCTCATATAACCCCACTCTCCTCAGCTCGGCCCCAAACTCCTCGTATGAGGAACCTACCCAGTAGGCCCATGCCCAGTCATCAGTAAAGTTTCTGCCCTGGCGCAGGTCCCACTCATCGAACCATCCCTTCTTCGAATCCTGCAAAGCCGCCTTCAGCATGGTACGGTAGAGAGGACGGGACGTCTCCGGTTGCAGTGGCTTCCCGTCAATATCGTTTACATGGTTGTAGAGACAATCATTGGTGACGGGTGTGAAGTCCTCCTACGCAAGACAATCAGCCGCCCTACACCATTGGTGCTGACATGGTGTGCTCCTGAACCAGCAAGCTGGTTCGTCCCTACTCGCCTCAGGGATGAAGACGCCATCCCTCAACCCGAAGCCGTACAATGGCAGCTTCTTACACTACGGATAATTCTTCTGACCCTCCGATAGCAGATCTGTCAAAGAAGCGGGGTCCAAATGGCTCCAGACCATCTCCCCAAGGCCTGGACAGTTGGCTATCTCATCCCAACGGGCGAAATCTGCAAGCTCCGCCAATACAGCCTCTCGATGGGCCATTCCAGTTCCGACACTCAGAAAAAAAAAATAAGAACGGATCGCGAATATGGATCGCGAAGACGGCTCGCGAAGGTCGGTCGCGAGACCACGCCGCGAAGTCTGGCCTAGGCCGACAAACAGAATTTCGCTTGGCACGGACGCGGAGTCGAAGACCCGCGGTTCGCCGCGAAGCTCGATTCGCAGAGAGAAGGCGCGGAGTACGCGGAGCTTCACGAAATCGAGAGCACAAAAAGACAAGGAAGTCACGTGAAGACAAAAGAGGTCGACCCCCCTATTTATAGGTGGCGACCCCGGAGCATCACGGTGCGCCTCACCCGCACGGAGCATCGCGGCGCGTCCGGATCTGGTGCCCCGGTCAGCACCGCGGGCCCCCTTTGCGAAGTCGCATTGCGAACCACTGACAATTTTGGTGATTTTCTCTCAGACTTCGACCCTTCACCCTCCGAGGCTCCAAGTCTGAGGGGGGCATTTTTTGGCACCAAAATATTGCACGAAAGGAAGGGATGAAAAAGAAGGTTGGCACGCTGCCTCGTGAAGCACCGACACGAAGCACCCTGAGCATCGCGGTCTCGCAAAGCTCCAGAGGCGGTAACTCTCCGTGAACGCATTTGACGTTTGCGAGGCCGCCGCGAAGCTCCGGAGGCGGTAACTCTCCGCGAACGCATTTGACATTCGCGAGACTGCCGCGAAGCTCTGAAGGCGGTAACTCTCTGCGAACGACGCTGACATTCGCGAGCGCGTCGCGAAGTACCTGAGGCGGTGCGCGAGTTCTACTTCGCAGCGCCCCTTTCTTATAAATACTGGACTCCCCCTGAGTCACGGGGATGGACAATCCGACCTTTCGGCTTCTCCTCTCCTGAATCGCGAAGCACCCTTTTCCCCTGGGAATCATAAGCTCTGGGAGGTACTTCTACTTCGCGTGACGCCTTCGCTCTGACTCATTTTGAGCCCCTCTTCCGATAGGGATGCCCTTCGAGAAGCTCAAGGTCATTCGCGAAGGAAGGGGATTCCCAAGGGAACCCGGGCAGCCGCGGAGCGTTTATGCTTCACGAAACACCCAACCTGTACTAGTGATCCCTATTCTAAGGCAGGATCGCTACACATTGCGAAGCACACTGCTTCGCAGCACCCTGCTTCACGAGGCACCTCTTCTTCACGAGGCAGTGCTCTGCGAATATTGTTCCACTTCGCGAAGCACCCTCCACTCACACCTATGCCCCATGCTAAGTCCAAGGCACTCCGCTTCGCGAAGCACACTTCTTTGCTTGGAAATTCCTCTTCCCGTGCGACCCTCCAGGTTTGCACGATGTGATTTCAAAGTCCCATGGACAATACCACTCATAGCATTGCTTCGCCTAATGCTTCTTCGCATAGGCACGCTAACGGCTATTGCTTCTTAGCATAGCCACGCTAACATGGACCCCTCGATGGTTCTCTCCACAACCCCCCTTGACCATGGCCAAGCCAGTACCTTCCCTCCCCCAAGGACCAGAGGGTACCGGTTATGTAAGTCCTAGGGGTGCGGAGTGAACCCACCTCGTCCGAGCTGCAGGACGTTAAACTTCCAAGCACCACGTCCTCAACACATGACGTTAAACTGTGACCCGATATCATGCCTCTCACGAAGGGTCCCCCCATCTCGAACATTTTTTACGCCACTCGTCTCCACAGGAGTTGAATCACCCCTCCACAAGGGATGATATCATCCTTATTGGAGTGTCGTATGTTCTCAGGAGAAGGGTGACCCTAGTTCCCCAATGGATGGCTGCACCCCTGCATCTCCGTACTTCCCCACTACCAAGGTCAGTGGAGGGCGTGATAGGGAACGAGGCACCTCCCATCATTGGTCCCAAATACCTCTTTCGTTGTGCTTCGTCGCACTCCAGGCTTCCATCCTGGAGTAAGTCCCAGCACCATGGGCCGCCTAATGCATAAGCCCCTCTTCGCTTCTCACAGACGCACCCTTCACGGTGTGGTCGTCAGGTCCTTGTTGTCTCTTGTTTCTCACACCGAGCATGACTCACGTGGGCTTAGAGTTGGAAATGGCCATGAGAATACCTCGTCCATCATGACATTAAACTGCATGCCCTCATTCAGCATGACGTTAAACTGCATGCCCTCATCCAGCATGACGTTAAACTGTATTCCCTCATCCAGCATGACGTTAAACTGTATTCCCTTGTCCCGCATGACATTAAACTGCACACCCATTTGAACTACGAGGTCTTTGATCCATGTTAAGGCATGGTACGTAAGAAGCCTCCACGAGGTTCAATCCCACCAGTCATCCAATTCACATCAAGTATTACCTTCGTCCAGCATGACGTTAAACTGCATTCCAGTCTGACGGCAAGCCGTTGTGACCAACCCGAACTATAAGGACTTTGATCCATGTCAAGGCATGGTACGTAGGAAGCCCCCCAGAGGTTAAAGCCTATCTCCCATCAGACCAAGGTCCCTCATTTACGTCAGTTCGCCGACACCCACCGCCATCCCGAACTACGGGGACTTTGATCCATGCCAAGACATGGTACGTAGGAAGCCTCCACGAGGTTCAAGCCCACCGCCCGTCGTTTATTCACGTCAGGGTTCACTACCGTCCCGCATGACGTTAAACTGTATTCCATAAATCCTTTGAACTACGAGGAATTTGATCCATGTCAAGGCATGGTACGTAGGAAACCTTCCCAAGGTTCAAGCCCACCACTAGTGGACCCTCGGGTCTACTTTCACGTCGGTTCACCGATGAAACCCTTTGAA
This sequence comes from Viscum album, assembly GCA_963277665.1. Taxonomy (NCBI): domain Eukaryota; kingdom Viridiplantae; phylum Streptophyta; class Magnoliopsida; order Santalales; family Viscaceae; genus Viscum; species Viscum album. The sequence goes on from OY728158.1 coordinate 467,871,778, forward strand.
CTACGAGGTCTTTGATCCATGTCAAGGCATGGTGCGTAGGAAGCCTCCTTGAGGTTCAAGCCCATCTCTCATTAGACCAAGGTCCACTTTCACGTCAGTTCACTGAAGACTCCCATCATTTGAACTACGTGGTCTTTGATCCATGTCAAGGCATGGTTCGTTGAAAGCCTCCTTGAGGTTCAAGCCCACCACCCGTCGGACCAAGGTGCACCTTCACGTCAGTTCGCCGACGAATCCCCCCCCCCTGAACTATGTGGTCTTTGATCCATGTCACGACATGGTACGTAGGAAGCCTCCATGAGGTCCAAGCCCACCACCACTAGGACCTTCCTGGTCCTCCCCATTCACGTCAGTTCGCTGATGATGCCCATCGGACCAAGGTCCACCCTCATGCCAGGTTCACCGGCACCATCCCGAACTACGCGGACTTTGATTCCCTGCCACGGGGATACGTAGGAAGCCTCTTCAAGGCTCAAGCCCAACTTCACCATCGCCCTTGCGATGGTCCCTTGCCATTCTCCCCTCCATTTCATTCGTCTATCCTCTTCTATCCATCATCCACCCTGATTCTCCCCCGGACCGTCATATCCCGGTGAGACCATGTCGGTACGTTCCTCTTCACAGCCGCCCATGGGCTGGTCCAGGTATCGGCACCCCTTCAAGGGAAATCCCTCAATCCGATCCATTCTAGCTAATGCTCTGATCGGGCTGATCCATCTCCGCTGGACGTTAAACTCGCGGTGTACCCTGTGTTAAACACGGAAAGCTGAGGAAAACCTTAGATATGTGTCTGTGGCATATAATTCCCCATGCTCGATGTGGGATGCCTCGGGCTTCCACGCCCTCGAGAAGCCCTGTGACCAGGGATAATAGACAGACATGCCAGGTTCCCTAGCATCCAGACACGCTACTGATGCCTCAACGTGACTACTCCCCCGACTGAAGGTTGATGCCCTGACCGAACCCTTTGGAATGTCCCGACAGAAGCAGTGTAATTAACCGACGTCCATGGAAACATGGCACTGGGAAGAGTTTCATGAACAACGTATTAAATCTATGAGGGAGACCCAGACTAGGTGACGAGTTCTGAGGAGGAATCCACAGAAGTAAGAACCGACATCCCATCATCCTGTTTCGATCAAGGAGCATACGTCCCTGAATAAGGAGCGAATGTCGCCCGCCTTTGGAAAGAGAGAATGCGGGGCAACAGTGCAACACGTCCTCCTCCGCAGACGGATGGATGCGCGTGCCCCGACGAAAGCGTCGGAAACAGATATCTTACAAAATATTGTGGATTCCAAACAAGTCAAGTTGGATCCTCCACCAGCACAAGTGGCGCATTACTCTACCTTAGACCCAAGAGAGGAATAGGAATGGAAAATAGTCAGCAATAAAAAGGTGAAAAAAATTGACAGTTGGATGACTCAGAAAATAGGCAACCGAGATCGTGACATCCTCCAGGCATAGTTGAAGCAACCAACTATGCCACCAATATCTCCGGATGCAACACAACCATCATCCTTAGCCCCACAATCCTCTGAGGGCCAGAAGGGCAGAAAGAAGGAGCAAGAGGATGAGCCTGCACCAAATCTGAAACCAGTATTAACACTTTTGAAATTTATGTCATAAGGCTTGAAAATACATGCACCGACCCACCAAATGGGATAACAGGAACCGCCCCACCAAACGGGACAACGGGCATCGCCCCACCAAATGGAACCATCAAAAGAAGACAATCAAACAAAATGATTGTCAGATCAGGAACTAATATTTGGATCCATTAATCTCATTCACTTGATGGACTCCTTCTCTAATGGAGACTATGAACACAAACCCAAATTTCCCACATTCAACCGAATAGTTGGAAGAAGAGACCATATATGTCGATGGTTTACAAGAAGATGTGATTGTAGAAGGAGTTAGATCCCTGGACACACCTTAAATCAAACCGTTAACATTACAGAAACTCATGGAAGGACACTTTGGTAGACACAACAGGAACCAGAATTTTTCTTTTCCCCTATCGGAAGAAATCTGATCTCAATCATCTTGGAGTATCCTTCAGAGGAAGAGAAGATGTATAATCACCCATGGAATGCATGCAGACCATTTCAGTTGAACTCATAAAACACAACAACACCATCATCTCATTTCACAGAGGTTGGAACATCTACATCCAAATCTCATGACCCTAAAGCGCCTATGAAAGAGCATCCCCAAGTCTGGAAGCACCGACCTTTAGAGGAAAAAATATGATATTATGAAACACATCGCCTCATCACTGTAAAAGATATCAACCCTAGATTCCTTGAGTCTATTAGTAGACCTTAGGGAGGCACTCACTAAATCCTTACTAAGTACCCAGAAATTCAGGGCTGAAGAGTAGCTACTAAAGTCTATCGGACAGAGACCAATCCTAAAGAATGACATGTTTTCATCTACTTTATAGATTAGGATAAATTCATCATTATATAAGGACATATCAAACCCGTATATGTGTCTGGAAATAAAAATGGCATTGATGTTCAGAGATTTTTCATTAACAATGGATCTGGAGTCAACCTCCTCCCACTACGAACACTTCATCGGTTGGACTATGATGAGGAAAGTCTGACACACTACACCACAACTCTTCTAGGATATAAAAAAAGTGATCAAAATCCATTAAGATAAATTAAACATAAAACTTGTCTTGGTGAAATCGTGTCTAATTCCAAGTTTCTGGTAGTTTAGAAAAGTACGACCTTCAATGTGTTGTTGGGAAGGTTCTGGCTACATCAGCATGCTACAATTCCCCCATCATACCATCAGTGTGTAAAATATTTTTCTAATGGTAAAAACAGTACATTGCATTCTGATAAATTCTCATTCGAATCCTATGAGTCGTATTATAATGATACAGGGTTTTATGAACCAAAGGAGAAGTGGTCTTTGGCCGACGACGGTGATTAGATCACCACCCCAAATAGACTGGAAATGGTTCCTATCGATCCTCTTAAATATCTTGGGGCAGAGTATGTGTTACCTATCATCCAATTTGAGTGCATAAGTTCAATCTCAGATATGGACTCAGCCATATGCATGATTTCTGTTATGGTCTCCAAGTTTAAAGACACTGAAAAGCACACTAACCCCTATGATGTTAGGGAGGTCTCAAAAATATGCTCCCAGTCCATCCTTGAGGCCCCAGATAGTTCCTGCCTTAATAAAGGTAGAATAAAATGTACTATCACTAAAATAAAGCAAGTAAATTTCATCCTCTTCAAAAATATCCCCATAGTTAGTCGGGGAAAAAGAGTTGTTTCAATTTCCATAAATCTGAGTTGTGATTTCTCCCCTAATGACAGAGAGTTCATCTCAAGAATCCTCTCTCCATGATAAGAGGGAGAAGATGATGAAGAGGATGGAGGAGAAGAAGAATAAGAATAATCCCACAAATATTCCCCTCATGTATTCGAAAAGGGTGTCTCCACCACAATTGATGAACATAAAGAGATAAATATGGGCACTGAAGATGACCCGCAGCCCACTATGATTAGTGTGGCTATGCCTTTCAAGGAGAAAGATACATATAACTCCTTCCTAAAGAAGAATCAAGATTTATTTTCCTGTAACTACATAGAAATTAGAATCTTTGATCCCGAGGTCGCCACTCATCGCCAGCGTCTTCCAAAAGACCATCGTGGTTATAAGAAGGCTAGCAGAAGGACCCACCCAACACGTGCTTCCAAAATAGTGGCTGATGTTGACAAACTTATCAAAGATAACTTCATTCGAGAAGTCCAATATCTGATCTAGATGGAAAACATAGTCCCTATAAAAAAGAAGAATGGACTTATTAGAGTCTTTATTGACTTCAGGGACCTTAATCGGCACTGCCCGAAAGATGATTTCTCGGTCCCAATGATAGAATTGTTGATTGATGCAACCATTAGATATAAGGCCCTCTCTTTCATGGATGTCTATTCAAGATACAATCAGATCTAAATGGGCTAATAAGATGAAGAAGACACTACTTTCAAGGCCCCCTAGGGAGTTTTCTATTATAAGGTGATGCCCTTTGGCTTGAAAAATGTGGGCTCTATGTATCAGCGCACCATGCATCGCGTTTTCAAGCCCTTATTGGGAAAATTCGTCGAGTGCTACATCTAAGACATGGTGGTTAAATCACAAAAACTATCAAAACACCTAACAGATCTTGAAATTGTCTTCAATAAACTACAATAACATGATATAAATATGATTCCCCTAAAGTGTGATTTTGGCTTCACCTTTGGAAAATTCCTCGGCTCCGTTTTATGCCATCACGACATCAAAGTTGACCCTAAGAAGAAAAAAACTATCCTTGGCGTGTATCCACCCCAAAACCTCACTGAGTTGAGGGGTCTCCATGGGCACCTGGCCTACATTCGATCATTCATAGCCAAGCTTGTAGGTAAGTGTTTTCCTTTCACCAAGTTGACGAAGAAAGGGGTCGCATACCAGTGGGATAATGATTTTCAAGAAGAATTTGAAAATATAAAAAGGTATCTCTTAATCCCACTGGTGTTGATGCCTCTAGTTGAGGTAAGACCACTCATATTGTATGTAACCTCCTTGGAATGTTCATTAGGTGCTTTCCTCACACTAAAGAATGATGTCGGCAGCGAGAACAATCTCTATTACCTCAGATAAACAATGATCGATGTTGAGACTCGATATTCAAGAATCAAAAAGAGCTTCCTAGACCCAATATTTGACATTCATAAATTCAGGCATTACCTATAGCACCATGAGGTCCATATGGTCTCTTGATACAACTCGTTAAAGTATATCCTTAGCCATTCTATTCTAACTAGAATCCTATCACGGTGGGCAGTCGTCCTAAAATAGTTTGACATATAGTACGTTCCCCAGAAATCCATCTAAGTCCAGGCATTAATAGACTTTCTGGAGGATCACCCCTCAAAATAAATGACCTCATTGGATACTAAACTTCCTAATGAAGAAGTATTCTCCACCCAAGAATACCCCCAGACATAGGAAATGTACTTAGATGGTCCATCCCGAAGCACGGCAGGGAAAAGGATGGAGGATCCCAAGATTAACAATGTAGGGCTGGGAGTTATACTTATATCCCCAGAAAAGTTTGTCTTTCCTTACTCCTTCCTACTTTTATAGGGGTGCACAAACAATGAAGAAAAATACTAAGCCCTCATTGTAGGCCTAGAGCCAATACTTCATGCATGAGCCGAATGCCTTAAGATAAAAGGTGATTTGAAACCGGTCATCAAGCAGGTCAATGGTGATTATTCCATTAAGAAAGAAGTATCAGTGCCTTTGATGAACCATGTCTGAGAGATGATGGAATAATTACCATTAGAACCAACATTGACTTATGTCCCCCAGTCATAAAATGCTCAAGTCAATGCATTGTAAAATTCAGCCACAATCCTAGTTAATCTAGACCATGATGAAAAAATCATCATCATTTCCCACTGTCAGATGGTCTTTCCATTCATTAATAAAAATAAAGAATAAATTGAAGAGATTAGACCTATTTCTGAGCCTTAAGGTAACACCACTGGCTGGATGAATCCCATTTTAAATTACCTTCAGAGGGGGGAACTCCCACTAGATAGTTATGTAAAATAACATATCTAGAGGTGGGAATTCAATTTTTTCTTTTACAATGGTGTAAACCAAGAAAAGGTTCTCTACAAACGAGGCCTTGACGGAGTCCTTCTCAGGTTCATTGATAGAGAAGAGATTGTTGTCTTCATGAAAGAAGTGAAAATCGAAGCTTGTGAATCACACCAATCAACACCCAAGCTCTCCCATAAAATTTGAATTCTTGGATATTATTTTCCTACTATGATACATGATTATGCCACATTCACCAAGAAGTGTCATTCCTACCAAGTTCATGCTAATTTTATTCACCAACCCCTGGAGATACTTCACATAGATATGTACTCCTGGACATTTGTTGTATGGGGTATGGATGTTGTGGGACCATATCCTCTCACCACAGCCAGACAATTCAAGTTCAATCTCACAAAAAATTACTTCTTCTCTAAATGGGATGAAGTTGTACCCCTTAAAGAGATTGGGGGAAAAGAATTGTTAGATTTTTGAAAGACAACATCATTACAAAATTTGGTTTCCCTAATACAATACTAATAGACAATGGCACCAACTTCTGCTCTACTGATTTGGATAATTTATATCAGGATTATGGAATCAAATCCAACCATTCATCCCACTACCATGCAGTGACCAATGGGTAAATAGAGGCTTTCAACAAGACTCTATCCAATATACTCTAGAAGATGGTGGAAAAGGATAAGAAATTGTGTCCATACAATCTCCTTCATGCTTTATGGGATTACCAGACCATGACCTGCACTACCACCCAGGAAACTCTGTACTCATTAGTATACAGGACATAAGTGATTTTTCCCATCGAAGTTCAATTTCCATCACTCCACATTTCTATTTGAGATCAACTGTCTATGGATGAGAAATCCAAAAAAATGTTCTATGAGTTGTAAAAACTGGATGAGAAAAGGTTTCACACTTTTCACAATTTGGAAATCTACCAAAATCGGATCGCACGGGCCTTTAACAAAAAGGTTCACCTCCAGTATTTACTCAAATGAGAGATAGTGTTGGCCCTCATAACCCCAATGATACTCAAGAAGAAACCCCCAAATCTTGATCCCGGATGGGAGGGACCATATTTCATGCATAATTTCTACTCCAATAAATCATATTCTCTAATATCAATGGATGGATATCTCCTCACATCTCCCACCAATGAAAGTTTTATGAAGAAATAATTTATGTAACGGTGACATCCACATATTAGCTGCAAGATGTTAAACTGCATAGTGTCATAAATTTTCCTAATAACATGATGATAAACTACATGATACCTTTATTATTACCACATGACATTAAACTACATGGTCAGACCAACATGAGAAAAAAATTAAAACTATGTATGGCTTGATTCATGTCCTTCAATGGGATATGTAGCGACGCATCGACCCTCCATCTTGGCCTAACCATCACATGAAACAAAATGTCTCTATTATATCCTCTATCACTCCATATTACAAGGGAAATCCTTGTCACTCATTGTTTCTCACATCGATTATGACTCAATTGAGCTTAGGATCGGTGGTAAGGATTCCCTTATAAGAACAAACCATATAGGAATATGATAGACTCAACACCCGTAGAGGATGAAACCAAAATTATCCTACTCTTATTCTTGATTTAGGTCAGTAAAGGAAATTTAGAACTATGTATGTCTTAATTCCTACCCTTGAAAGATACTTAGTGATGCTTGGATTTAACATCTGGGACCAACCACCAATTAAAGAAAAATTTCATCTCATTTCCATACATGTGGACCAAAACTATATGGGGAACATTTAGAACTATGTATGGATTGATTCATTCCCTTACAGGATACATAGTGACACTCATATCCTCTATCCTGATCCATCCACCCAAAAGAAAAAAATACCCATTCCTCTAGATATAAGTCGTATTTTAACATGGGAATCCATTAAAGTTCCTAACTGCATGACATTAAACTTTAAGGTTCCTCAAGAGTCATGTGCAGCCCGATTCTCATTGTACAACAAATTCAAATAGATGATGAAAATTCCAAGTCTAAATTCCGACACTCAGAATGAGTCAAAAGATCATGCTTCCCCTATATATGAGTTAGTTTTTTGTAGAAGCTTCAGTAGTTCATGAATAATCACAGTCAAGATATTTCTTACGTTCCTAGACACATATTTCTCATTTTTCAAACTCCATACTCCGAGAAAGCTTGGGTCCCCATAAACATTCACAGCCATCAGATATGGAAGGCCAATGTCATGTAGACACCTTTTTTTTACCATGCGCATCATGCCTCTATGGATCTACATATGTTGCCTACAAAACAACTTTAAATCAAAGTAAAATTCATCCCCAATAGAATCCTTTCCTATTTCCATATGCCCAATGGATTAAAATTCCCATGTAATTCCTCCTAATCTAAGGGCCCCCTGGGACTATGGTCTACACCTTCTATCATCACTCAAGTATAAGGAATGCTAGAATATCTCGGCCACATTTAATACAAATCTATTTATGGTATTTGTTAAAATTTTTCTCTGCAACACGACAATAAACTGTGTTGTCGACGTCCTTACCACATGATGCTAAGCTAAAATTCCAGAAGTGTCCCGGCTGCATGACATTAAATTGTATTATTCAATGAAAATGCTTATATTCTTATCTTTTCTCAGCCTCCTCAAAAAAAATCCCTCCCTTACCACATATGGGCTAGACCTACACAAGTAATTTTTTTTGTAAATCCTACGTAACTTGGTTTCCCCATGAGAATATATTTGGTGGACCCAAATTCTATGATCTGGACTTAGCCACAAAAGGTATTGAAATTTACCCTTTTCTTCACATGAATTGAATCAAATCAGAGGATCCTCGGGAAATTCCTATATATAGGGATACTTAAGTATAATTGTATTTCCCTTCTTTCACGTTGGGATTACCCTAAGACCACCCCACATGATGATAAATTGTGTGGAATTCATCCTTGTCACACGACATTAAACTGAATAGAATTGGTATAAGCATAAAATGCTCCCTACCATTGATTATTAAATTATTAATTGGTGACCCGGAATCCTCTTGATCCCTTGTTTCTCACATCAAGAATAGCTCATTTGATCTTAGGGACCTCAGTAGGAGATCCACCATGACATCATGTAAAATCAGTCCAGGAGTTTGGTCCTAGCAGCACGACCCTAAAAGGAATGTTATGGTTCATTTCCCTATAAGGAACCTTGGGTCCTAGTCATACGATGTTAAAATATAGGGTACTCCAAATATGGGATAGATTTTGTACCCTACATATGAGCCAAATCTATGTAGGGGATTACTTGATCCCATGGGTGAATCACAGCCTAGACATTTCTAATGTATCTAGATACACTTATGACATACATCAAACTCCGTTCTTTGGGTAATCTTGGATCCCCATAACCTTCCATATCCATTAGATATGGAAGGCCAGTGTCTAGCGGACACCTTTGTTTCACTATACACATCATGCCTCGGTGGCTCTGCATATGTTGCCTACAAAACAACCATCAATCAAAGTAAAATTCATCCCCCAGAGATTCCTCTCCTACCTCAATATGCCTCACGGCTCCCAAGCCCTGTAACATCCCTCTTGATTCAATAACCCTAAAATTCATGGTTTACATTCTCTTTTTTACCCATGTCCTAGATATATCAAAACATATTGGCTCGATTCACGTCTAGTGTCTCATGAGGCTTCTACAAAATAAATATACCCCATAAATATGCGTGAATTTGATCCATGTATGAAGAAAAAAATCCCTCACTTATTTTTAGTTTTCTTAGAAATGTTCAGCCAAAGAAATTCCCCCTTTTATGTTTTGGTGTTCCCCCTTCCATAAGCCATACGTCGTGCCTAGAAGGGTCTCAATCTCCATAATCCTTCATGGACATTAAAGATGGAAGTCCAATGTCCTTCAGACACATTTTTTTTGACTATGCACATCATACTCTGTTGGCTCTACATATGTTGCCTACAAAACAGCCATCAATCAAAGGAAAATTCATCTTCGGGAGATCTCTTTTTCAGTTTTTGTATGCTCGCATGGCATTTATGCCCATCTCACTCCCTAAATTCAGAAATCCCCTATATTATGGTTTACATAATTTTCCACTTTCAAATGTCCAAAGATGGAAATAATTTCTAATTAAATAGATGAACCATTTACTCTATCCTGGTTAGAGTAAAACAATCTCCCATAATATGTTTCAAGTGTTTGGGTTGTATGATGTTAAATTGTACCATTCACCAGCTCTCCCTTACACAAGAAAAATTCATGTGGGAGTGGTTTTCCATTAAAAGCCAGTGAAAATTCCCTTAATACTTCCAGACATAATCCTTTATATAGGCCACCCACTATGTTCCCCAACCTCAAAACAAATCCAAAATTCCCATAAATCTCCCAGGACATCAGAAATAGAAGGCTAGTGTCCTACAGACACCTTTTTTTGACTATGCACATCATTCCCTAGTAGATCTTCATATGTATCCAACAAAAAAACCATCAACCAAAGAAAATTCATCCTTAGGAGAGTCCTTTACTACCTCTGTATGACTAAAATGGCTCCCAGTCCCCCATATACATCCAAAACTCACAAATTTAGGGTCAAGAAAAATCCCTCATTCATGTCTGAGAGTTATTAGAACATTTTTGGCTGATGAATCCCAAATTAAGGCCCCTACCCTATCAAATTTTTGTCAAATATGTTTGACCTAAAACATCACTAATAAGTTTGATTAGAAATACTATAAACCTCCAACAAAAAAACACAATACTCACTAGAGTGAAAACCCGCAAAGGGTACCCATGGATAAAAGTTGACTACCATATTGTTAAACATATAATATGTATGGTTTAGGAAAAAAATATTGAGCTATAGAATAATCAAAAGATACATAAATCTTGTTAGGTCAAAAACCCGCAAAGGGTACCCTAAGAAAAATTCAAGTTATACCTTCTAAGCCCGTACCAAACATGCTTAGGAAAAAATTAGGGTAATAATGGAAAAGATGCAAAAGTTCATGAGGTTTTCCATATAACCCCAGAAATATTAAAACTATACTTTCTAAATCCTGAGGCTCGGGAAAAAATTAGATCCTGATTTAATTATTTCAATTTACTATTTAATACCTGATCGAAATAATGTTTATATGATTGATTATAATTAATTAACATTATAGGGAAAGGAAAGGGAGAAGCAATGGAAGGACAATTAGTTCCATTAAGTTCAAAAAAAATGGAGGAACATCCCCAGTTTGGAGTCTCTATATGGTATCAAAATAAAGTGATTACATCATGATTTGGGAAAATTATAGTGATTCTTGGTTTTCCCTTTCTCGAAAAATGACAATAGAATACCGTGGGCCGTCAAGGGTCTACACTAGGGTGTCTCTCTCTTCTGCCTCATCTTCAACCATTGGGTGCACATGTTCCATAATGGCTTTAAGGTCTCACCCATTATTCTTAATGGATTCATAATTGGCACCCGAGGAGTATAGCTAAGCCTTCAACCTTGTTTCCTAACCTTGAATTCTCATAGCTCTTCCATTTGAGTGACCACCAAGTCACGAGCCTTCGCCTCCTCAGCTATTAGGTGATTGACTTCCTTAGAAACATATCAGAATTTCATTTCCTAATGATGTGAAGAATTGAACCTAGAAATTTTTTCCTCACAATAAGTGAGGTCTTCTCAATCTATGACAATCTGGTAGATAAGAAAGTGTAGAGGTCAGTAATCAAAACCTCTTAAACCCAATTTAGTAAATAATCACCTGAAGTTGTTAATTTCATCAGTGAAGTTAGCTAGAGGAGTTTCCATGATAAGGTAACGTAACTGATGCCACACTTGTTTTCATGACGCTTTATGCCTCCTCGCGGCATTAAGGATTTGGTCCTCCCCTCCTTAAATGGTTCTATAGGCAGGAATAGTCATTACAACAATGGGAAGGGACCTAAGATAGGTTACCCAGGAAGGAGGGATCTCCCTCCCCACAGATGATTCGAGCTTTGGAGTCAGACACGGGGGACTGTCTACAACTTCCAGGATATCCAGTGACACTCTTTTGGGGTCAGCCTCATTAGGGTCGTGAACAGTATCCACAAGAGGGGAGAAGTCTTAATAACTCCCTACCGAGATGGGATGCATAGATTAATTCTAGAATCATCTAACGATGGATCCAGAATATTCACACCACGGGGAGAGGAATAGATGGTGTGTCCATCATGCTCACCATAGGGGGAGGAGTATATGGCATGATCATCATGGTCATGGTAGGGTGAAATATGATTAATGGCTTTTGGACCCGTCAAATTGGTCTTCCCAGCACCCTTCTAGGGTAACATTCCACCCATAGTTGGGCATATTCTAGTGATAGAAAAGTGGATCCCATCATTTTAGGGATTATGACCTCCATGTTGGCACATTCTCGCATCATTATAAGCCATAAATAGAAAATAATTATGGGACGAGATTCTCCCCTCAACTGGAGTTTGGGAAGAATCCCAGTCTATTAAAGGCACCCAAATTGATGAGAAAACTAGTATGGGAAGTATGGCTCACAGATAACCACTCGATCTATGCAAGCAGTTATCATCCCATCCCAAAGCACGATGACATATGATCACTCCTCTGAAGAACTGCCTCCATCACCCCTCATTGAACCATGAGGGGTAGGGTACTGTGAAAAAGAAAATAAAGAAGCATAATTTAGTAGCCTGGCCACATTGCTAATTCTTAAGGTCATAGAACAAACAGTGGAAATGTTAATAAGGGTGGGGTGAAAGTTAGAAAGAGGAACCCTTACAGTGTGTTGATATTCATAGTAGGGGAAATGTTCTGCTATCCACCCATAAAGAAATTGAAACAATATGCTGAGATAATGTGGAGGTTTACCTTCTTGTATCTTCCCTAGAAACTCATAAAGTCAGGCAAGAGTAGGAATGGCTAGATTAATTGGTTAACCCTCTGCCAGTGTAGTTGCCATCATCAGAGTAAAAACTCTGACCTTAGTATATATTTCATGGGATGGGAAGATACATCCTCTTAGAAAGATGGTAAAGAAACATGTTAATATAAGATCAGGTGACACGTCCAGTCAAATCTCATATCCCCAGGTGGTATATCATCCCGCTTAAAGGGTGGCGCAATATGCCCCTAGGATTTGTCGAGAATGACGGGTTGGATGAGTTTCACTAGGGTGAGATCTTGGCCTAGGACTGTTTACCTATATAAATGAACCTATCCAATACTCAAAAGAGATAAGAGAGAGATACTAGAGGGGGTGATCAAGTAGTCCCTCTATCATGACCAGTAGTCTCCTTTCCAATGGGGAAATGTGGTTGGTATTGTCCCAAGTAGTGGTTGCCGGAAGAAATTCATCATGCATGTTTCCAAGAATGGGGAGTCCTCTGAGCTAGTGTATTCCCATAAGTTTATCTCCACCTCTCCATGTGATAAATGGAAAGTATTGGTACTTGAACACTAGTGGATCATTAGTTCAGGTAGGATTTTTCCTAGAGATAAAACTCTGAACTGGGAGACCCAAGCTGCTTGATACAATTTCACCACTTCCAACTGATTGGGGGGACTCCAAAAAAAATTTAAGTGCCTATAATTCCCAATCCCATTCATCATAAAATAATCCTCCATATTTTAGGCCCCATTTGGTACTCCACCCACCAATTGGGTTTTCTCAGGAAAGGTTGACAATAGAGGAGTACTCCTGGGAAACTAGTCTCGAGGAAGTATTTTGACCACTATTATTGATCTGAATCAATGTTGAGCCTTCTAGTACAAACATATTCTCTTGAATAGGAGTAACTATGATTTCTCCTGATGAGGAAATATTTGATCGATTACGCCCTTAGGGTGCTTCTAGGAGAATGAGGGGAGTATGATGGTCATCCAATGGCAGAGGGATGTCATCAGAGATGCCAAAGTTGTATAGTGGAAACTGCATAGATATTGGGTAAGATAGAAGATCTTGCGTAAGAAGGTCTTTTAAGATACTATCTCGAGTAACAATGTACGACTATAGATGGTCCTCAGTGTCCTCAATCATGGTTTCCCTCATTATGGTTGTTTCCGTCAAGGTCTATGGAAGATCCATTTTAGTCTATAAATAAAGATCCAAAAGGTCACAAAAATTCAGTCCAATGAGAAAATTATTTGATGAGGGCCACAAAAATGGCCAAGGGACTTAAAAAAAGAGAAATTATACATGGGGATCTACGTACTGCTCTCAGAGATGGTACGCAAAAACCATCTACAGCGTACTGAATCGGTATTTGAAATCTATATCCTGTGTATAGCCATGGTATCTGAAAGTCCTGTGAGGTGTTGGCCCACGGAGTGTTGAACTAAATGGTTTGTGGAAGGAAAAAACCATGAATTGAGGCCTCTCCATATTGATATTTAAATATTTCATTTTGAGATTTTAAGTTCAATTTAATAAGGTTTAAATTTTAGTTCATCGATTTAAAGTTCGGTGTGCAAAACATGCAATTCACATAGTGTTTCCCTATGTGTAATTCCAAACTTAAGATCTAAATTCCACATTGTAGTTCACGAAACCCAAAATTTAGTCCATGAGAAGAATTTATTGTGAATATTTTAGTTCGAAAAATGTACAAAGTGGTTTGTGAATACGGATTTCAGAAAAGAGTCGGTACACGGATGTATAGGAAGCTAAGGGAAGGTCGAGAGCACTTTTCACCATGAGAAACAGTAAAATACAAATTACCTAGGCCCCTATAAATAGGTTTGTTCCCCTCCTACCAGACCTATTTTTTTACTGCAAACCACTTCAGTTTGGAACTGATTCTACATCAGAATAGCCTTCTCTTCATTCCAAACAGACCCCATTTCAATTGGGGGCATTTGTAGGGTCCCGAAAACTTCTCAAAGGGAAGTAAATACTCTCACAAGAACTTTGTAAAAGAAATCAAACATTCATATAGGTCGAAAAAGGAAAATGGATGCAAATTGAATTAAAAATTCGAGAAGAAAATTGAATAAATCAAATTGTTCAGCAGTTTTAAGTGACTTGCATAACATCACCTGGAATGGTTTAAGGGGAGCATGAACTGTGAACCACCGGTATGCAGAAAGACCCGTGAGGTGATGGCCCATGAGGTGAGGCCAGAAAACTCAGAACACTGTGAACCATTTCATTAGAAAAATTGAGTGCGGTAATTTCATTTGCATACCATCTCACAAAGTCAGCAGTTTGTGAAAAAAGTAAGCTGGTAGGGTTCTGCAAACTATGAACTGCAAACCAAAGCCTTCGCAAACCCTAGTTGATCAATTCTCCCACGGGTTGAGATATATCTTCATGGGCCTCCACAAATGGTGTCACATTCCCACATATATGATTTCCCTAGTGCTCTATAAAATGAGAACAAGAGGAATTCAAAGGAGGACTGATGAAGAAAGCACGAAGGAGACCCTAGAGGTTGGGAGAAAGAATTAGGAGGGGATTTCGACTTTGGTTTCAAATCATCAATGAAGTGAAAACTGTGAATCATGTTTTCATAGGTATAACCAGCCTTGAACCATAAAAAGAAGGAACTTAAAAATAATTGGTGAACCGAAAACCCAATTGGTTCAATCACAAACCATAAATTCCTCACATATGAAATCCCCGCAAACCACATGTTCTAGGACCCTTCTTCAATACAGTGTTCCACATAGTGCATCGCTATGCGGATCGAACCCTACACCATGCACTGCATCAGTATGCAGATGGAACCTGAAGTGGAATGGAAAACCACATCTAATATCGAGTACCACTTTGGTACACAGGGGTCCATTCCCAAGTCTATGTACTACTTCAGTATATAGATGACCCCTCAAACTGCATAGTACTATGATATGCGGGGCTCCCCCCATCCTACATGAGAAAACTGTACGCAGAATGGGGAATCTTCGTGTGTCCTCCCCTCCGACTCCAATATCACCCCTCCATTACCATCCAGTCCTCCATAGTACCTCCATGAACCAGTCTACCAGCATTAGGCCAAAGACTAATCCAAATAAACTGGACCCATATGATCAGATTATCGGGCACATCAGTGCGCCCCTCTGAGTCTGCATACCCAAGGTAAGCAGAGTCACGAAGGCTATCCCCACAACAGTTTAGACCCCCAGAATGTCTCTAATTCTAAATTACCATGGTAACCAAAAGTAAAACCTTGGGATACTAATGTGAACCTCCCCATTCTATGGATTAAGGGTGATCACTTTCTTTTCCATTAAATGGGGAATGGTGATCAGTCAAAGGAATCATGCTTTCTTTCCCTTTTAACGAGAGGCGACATTCCTCCTGATTATCCACTAAATGAGGATAATATTAATTGTTAATATATATAATATTAATGTTCTTTATTATTCATAAACACCATTTTAGTGTGTTTTACACTTTGAAGATCATTTCACATTATGATTGTAATTCCTTCTTAAAATGCACTATTATGTGGTACATTTTTTAACATCATTTAAAGTACCCAATGATTCATCTGATTTTAAGGAATATAATTATACATATTTTAATTTGATATTTTGGTAAATTGATCTAAACTTAAATATGAACATGTTTGATTAAGTGATCAATGTAGAATTCATGGAAGAATATGGGGATATTTTGTGATGAAAGGAAACTATTCTGGAGAAGTCAGATTAGACACCAGCCAACTGATGAGAATGTGGGACCCAACATATAGACCCAATGAATCCCAAATTTCGTGGTATGATATAATAAATGTATAGAAACAAATAACTCTGCATTATACAATGTGAATTAGGCCTCCATGGTGGTCATTAAGGCAGCCCAATTTGGAGATAAAATTCTGGGCCAGATTCTGCGGCCCAGAAACAAATCCTACCAGTATGATCATATCTAGGAATCCACAACTCCAAATGGGCCCAAATTTTACATTAGGTTAGAAGACATTAGGGGATCCATTTTCTTTTTATATGGACCACTCTGATTATTCCATCTAGAAGTTCTTCCAAGCACATCTGTTCGGTGGATGAAAGTTGGATACCACCTCGGGTCAAGTGTGGAAAAGTCCAAGTTCCACAAGCTTTCCACCACCCTAGGCCTATCATAATCAAGTGGGATGCTTTTTAATATTTGATTCTCTAACCAAGGCTCCAAAAATTTCTATTTAAGTTAGTTTTCGTGGAGGAGTTGATAATCTTTGAGTTTTGTTTTCATCTTAATATTATGATGCCAATTTGTCTTTGTAACGTTCTTCCTTCACATGTAAGTTGTTTTAATTCATCCTAGTTTCTTAATAAAAGTTATTATTCTCATCTTATTATATTGTTCTCCATATCACTTTTATATAATTGCCTCAAGCTGTGAATTTATTTACACCAAACCTTGTGAAATTATTCACACAACGGTGGAGTGATCATTTTCTTTTTATTGTTTTCTTTACTTCTTCAATTCCTCCCTCATGAGTCTACTTCCCGCTTCCATTGAAACCATAGCATAAATGGAGGGCTAATACACTTATGGGTTGATCCAAGGGAGTATAAAGGGGCTGAATTGGATTTTATTTATCAATATATTAATTTCTAATCACTTCTTTTAATTGAGATTTTTATTTGATGATTTTTAAACTCCATCATCCTTGTTGAATTTAAGGCCACACACTTCAAGTGATAATATGAAACTTTACCTTGAAGTGCTCAGAACTTTGATCCTTAAAGTGTATAAGTGATTAGTATTAAAGTGTTTAGGTATTAAACCAGTAAGTTAGGATGTTTTTTGATCTTCTTAAATTAACTCATCTCAAATATAAGAAATTGAAATAGTTTAAGAAAGAATTTCATCTAATCCACCCCAAGTGATAACCTAGGATCAACTCATTATTTTAAATTGAATTCACTTAAATATGTTATATATCCTTTAAAAACATCTAAAATCAATCCAATTTGGCTACTTCATATCCAAAAACAGTCCATAGAATGTACGTGTCAGTAGGTCACTTGTTAGGTCTCTAAGGATTCGACAACCCAAGCTAGACTACAAGGATCGTTCTACCTTCTTCTCTTGGGTAAATTTGAGTGTGAATCAAATTTTGGCACTGTTTTCGGGGACCCAAGTAATTCATCTAAATACCCATTCTATTCTCCCTCATTTATTCTTTTCTCAATCAAATTCTCTTATCTCATCCCTTTCTCGTTTTTTTTCTTTTGGCGCATGTCCGCCTACACATGCGATCAATCAAACCATCTAGTTAGGGTGGATAGTCCTGGGTTTGGGGAGTCAAGTACACCAAGGGAACTCTTTACATTAGATCCTAATCTTCCTAATACTCCAGACTCCAAAATTGAGCCCATTTCAATGTAATTTCTTCAAAGAAACCAACTCATAAACCCGGGTGGGAACTAAAATGGAAACCCAAATGAGGGAGCCCCAAACTTGGGGAATGCAATTGATCAAACCATGAATGACTACCTCACACCTTCCTGGACCAATTCCCCCTCATGAATTAGACACAATTCCCTAAGAGATTCCAACTACATCTTTAAACCCCATGTCCTAAAACACCTTCCCACATTCCATGGAATGGAGTCCGAGATGCCCTACCTTCACATTAAGGAATTCAATGACATTGTGGAAACCATGTGTCCCCCACATCAACTAGAATCAGCTAATACGAGGCTATTTCCTTTTTCTTTAAAGGATCAAGCTAAAAATTGGCTAAAAAATTTGATACCATCATCCATAAACTCTTGGGACCAATTACAAAGATAATTCTACAAAAAAATACTTTCCCCACCACAAAACAATTGCACTTAAAAAGATCATCCAAAAATTTTTTGAAAAAGAGGGAGAGTCATTATATGAAACATGTGAGAGGTTCAAGGACACTCTAAACATGGTTCCACACCATGGTTTTTCTATTCCTGAACAAGGGATAATTTTCTATGAAGGGTTGGGTCTGGGGAACAAACAATTCATTGACATGATGTGTAATAAAAAATTTAAAAACAAAGCCCCAAATGATGCTTATGAGTATCTAGAAAGCCTTTCTGAACAAAACCAAACATGGGGAACTTCACATTATTCTAAAAAGACACAAAGAACTACTGGAATTCATACACTTAGAGAAGAGGAAAGCCTTAGGGCTAAACTCACAGCACACTCTAGGAAGGTTGAAGAGATATACCTTAGGAAAGTCCATGAAATCCAAACTGTTGACCATGTTTGCATAATTTGTGAAAAACATGACCATAAGACAGACAACTGCCCAGCCATTCCATCCATCAAGGATGTTCTTTTAGGAGTACTCCCAGTGGAATTAAATGCTTTGAACATTCAAAATCCTTAATACCAAAACAACTTCAACCCAAGGTATAATGACCACCCAGGCTTCCGCTGGAAAGATAACCAGCAACCTAGCCAACCACAGGGAAAAAATCCTTACCCCCAACAGTACTACCAAACCCATAACCAGTTAAAAACCCAACCTATACAATACCAACAGCCACCGGTCCATTTTCAACAAACCATACCACCTCCAAAATATCCCCTGGGATAAACCAATCTTCTCAAGCACCAACCCAAACTATTCCACAAAGCCTACTAGAACAACTGTGCAAAAAAATGGAGAGGATGAACTCGGAAGTCTCTTCCCTAAAACAAGAACTTCAAACTATCAAAACTGGAAAGGCACCCATGCCTACTCAGGTGGTACCATCCTCAACTTCAAGGGGAGAGTCAAGTTTCACTCAAACAACTCATGAATAACTAAAGTTTGTGACTGTTTTATGAAGTGGTAAATAAATTGAGAAACCTGAACAACTAATTCAGAACCCACCTGAAGATTAAAACTTAGATGAAAATTTAAATGAACCAAATGATCAAATTGGAAAAACATGATAACATTGTCAAAGAAACAACTCTTCAACAAAAAAACCCCACAATCTAAACTATTTACTCAACACGTGAGGGGAATAACCAAGCCCAAGTTGATTGAAACATTGAGGTAAATATTCTCACAAGTCAAGTTGAACATTCCCATTCTTGATGCAATCCAAACCATAACTGCATACTCAAAGTACCTTAAGGACTTGTTCACTTTTAAAAGAAAATTTTCACATAAAAACCAAGTACTTTTGGCTGCTAATGTGAGTACCAACATTCAAGGGACCATTCCTCCTAAGTTGAAAGACCTGGGTTTCCCTTACATCAATGTTGAACTAGGAGAGAGAAAAGTTGTTAAGGCCTTGTGTGACCTAGGTGCTAGTGTCAATCTCATTCCCTATACTGTGTACTGCCAGTTAGGCCTAGAATAACTCCAACCCACATCTGTCACACTTCAACTTGATAATCATAGCATTAGGGTTCCAAAGGGTATTTTAAAGGACGTTCTGGTAAAGGTTGAAAACTTCATCTACCCTTCTGGTTTTATTTTCCTTGACAACCATCCAAACTTAGGAAATAAGGAACAAACCCCAATTATCCTTGGTTGTCCCTTCCTTACAACAATAAACTCTGTTATCTGAGTTCGAAATGGGAACATGACCATCACCTTTGGGATCATGAGTCTAGACTTGAACATCTATAATGCAAGCTCACAAATAGGGGATGATGAGGACATTCATGAAGTAAACATGATAGGAAGCATTGATAATGAATCGATAGAACATCAAGGAATATTTGATAGATGTTTAATTCAGGATGAGATTGATTTCCTTTGTTCACATGAAGGAATTCTATCTCCTTGGATTGAATCATTTTCAAATTACTCTTATGATGAATTCTTAGGTCCAAAAATCAGTGAAACCTTTCAGGAAACCAATTTCATGGAGACCAATAAAACTTCCTTCCCTAAATCTGATCCAGCTAATCTAGTAGCTAAAACTTCTACATGTGGGGAATCAATTCTATCTAAAACTCTAGGAGACAAAATTGATATTTATCCAATGTCCCAATATTCTGTTGAAATTATGAACCAACCTGATCTTGAATTGAAGAAACTTCACGCTGCACTCAAGTATGACTTCTTAGGGGATAATCAAACACATCCTATTGTCATTTATTCTTATCTTGAAGCCAATCATGAGAGGATGCTTCTATATGTCCTTAGGAAACATAAGAAAGCCATTGGTTGGACCCTTTCTGATATTCCTGGGATTATCCCACTTATCGAGACTCATAGGATTGTTCTAGAATCTGATTCAAAGCCATGTCGTCAACCTCAACGGCGACTCAATCCTAATCTCATGGAGGTAGTAAGGAAGGAACTTCTGAAATTGTTAAAAGCTGGTATCATATATCCCATAGCTGAGAGTGAGTGGGTTATCCCAATCCAAGTGGTTCCTAAGAAGGAAATAATCACAGTGATAACCAATAAGGATGGAGAGTTTCTTCCAACTAGGGTGAGTAGTGGATGGAGGGTCTGCATTGATTATAGGAAGATAAACTCATTCACCAAGAATGACCATTTCCCCTTACCATTCATTGACCAAGTCCTTGAGAGAGTGGCAGGTCATGCCTTCTACTGTTTCTTAGATGGGTACTCAGGGTATAATCAAATTGAGGTATCCCTAGAGGATCAAGGGAAGACTGCATTCACATGTCCATTTGGAACCTTTTCTTTCAAACGCATGCCCTTCAGGTTATGCAATGCCCCTGGAACCTTCCAGAGGTGCATGATGGGAATATTCTCAGACATGGTAGGGGATTTTCTAGAGGTCTTCATGGATGACTTATCTGTGATTGGGGATACATTTGAGGGATTTCTGAGGAATGTAGAGAGAGTCTTGTCAATATGTAAAGAAAAGAATCTAGTCCTAAAATGGGAAAAATTCCATTTCATGGTTAAAGAGGGACTAGTTCTAGGCCATCTAGTCTCAGGTAGGGGGATTGAAGTTAATAAAGCCAAGGTTGACATCATTCATCACCTTCCATCACCCAAAACTATCAAGGAAGTGAGATCTTTCTTAGGACATTCTGGTTTCTATAGAAGATTCATCAAGGGCTTTAATTCAATCTTGCATCCCCTTTGTGCTCTTCTAGTAAAGGATGCTCCATTTGTTTGGACAGAAAGCTGTGAGGGTTCATTCTCAACCCTCAAATCCTCTCTGACCTCTCCTCCCATTATGAAATCTCCAAATTGGAACCTTCCTTTTGAACTTATGTGTGATACCAGTGAATTTGTTGTAGGAGCTGTGTTAGGACAACATTGTGATAAAACTCCTTATGTCATTGTTTATAAAAGAAAATCCTTAAATGATGCCCAAATCAACTACACCACTATTGAAAAGGAGTTACTTGATATTTTGTTTTCCTTAGAGAAGTTTAGGTCCTACCTCTTAGGATCCCCCATCACTGTGTTCACTGACCATTCTGCACTAAAATACCTCTTCCAAAAACAAGATGCCAAGGCTAGACTGATTAGGTGGGTCCTTCTATTACAAGAATTTTACCTCATAATCAAAGATAAAAAGGGTGTTGAAAATTTTTTAGTTGATCACCTATCTAGGATGGAATTCAAAGACAACTCAAATCACCTTTCTATGTATGATTCATTTCCTGATGAACACCTATACTCTGTGAGTGACTGCCCTTGGTATAATGACATAGCCAACTTCTTAGTTACAGGAGTAATTCCAAAATTCTTAGGGACTCAAGATCAAAGGAAATTCCTTTTTTGATGTTAGGAACTATGTGTTTGATGATCCATACTCCTATAAGTTCTGCCCTAACCAAGTCATTAGGAGGTGTGTCCCAGAATTTGAACAAATGTCCATCCTTAAATTCTGTCATAGTGAGGCATGTGGATGTCACTTTTCCTCTAAGAAAACATCTGTTAAGATTCTTCAGTGCGGTATCTTCTAGCCCACCCTCTCAAGGGACTCCTACACATTTTGTCAAAGCTATCCTAGGTTTCAACAAGTAGGGTCCATCACAAAAAGGTATCAAATTCCACTCACTCCCATCTTAGTGATTGAAATATTTGACTGTTGGGGAATTGATTTCATGGGTCCCTTTTCCAAACTCTAGGTGATATATTTACATTCTCTTAGCTATTGATTATGTCTCAAAATGGGTTCAGGACATTCCCACAAAATCCAAGGATCATCAAACTGTGATTAGATTCTTAAAAGAAAACATCTTCTCTAGATTTTGAATTCCTAGGGTTATCATTGTTGATCGTGGAACTCATTTTTTCAACCATCCATTCTCATCACTCATGGAAAAGTATGGAATTTCTCACAAAGTGTCCACTACGTATCATCCACAGACCAATGGTCAAGCTGAGTTAGCCAATCGATAAATTAAACAAATTCTTGAGAAAACTGTTAAACCATCTAGGAAAGACTGGTCAATCAAACTCTTATATGCTCTTTAGGCCTATCGAACCGCATATAAAACCTTTTTAGTAATGTCCCCATATAGGTTGGTTTATGGTAAAGCATGCCATTTACCAGTGGAGATTGAATATAAGGATTTTTGGGCAATTAAGAAAATGAATTATGACCTCTCATTGGCCAAAAAAAAAGGAAATTAGATCTCAATGAACTTGAGGAACTTAGGATGGAGGCTTATGAAAATTCAAGGATCAATAAAGCTAAAGTACAAGCCTACCAATCTCAAAATCTTAAAACCAAACACATTGAACCGGGTAAAACTATTCTTTTTTATAGTTCTAAACTTCATTTACACATGGGAAAGTTGAGGTCTATATGTTCAGGTCTATACATAGTGCATAAGGTGTATACCCATGGGGCTGTTGAAATTCAAGATCCCACCAATGGTCAAAAATTTAAAGTTAATGGTCATAGAGTCAAACCATTCATAGAACCATTCCAAAAACATGAATTTGATGAATAATTGTGTGAACCTACCTTAGATGAAAAAAATAATTAATCAATTAGGGGTCCATGTTAGGATAAAGATGTTAAACAAAGCGCTGCACGGGAGGAAACCCGTGGTTTTCATATTTCCAATCTTTTTTTGAATCATCTTTATTTTTCAAATAGGATTAATTAATCATTTTGATATTTTAAAAAAATAGACTTTTGAACTGTTATTCTATTATGAGTATGGATGGGTATGAAAGGGGAGCACCATATTTATCTGTATCACGTGGTGTGATCCTTGAGTAATACCTTACCCAGAAATTTAAAAAGAATACAATGTATCATCAGTTCGTTTTTTATGTGTTTTTAGGTTAAAATAAAAATACAAAAAAATAATAATAATAATAAAAATGCCACATCATAGGTCATGGGGAAAACCCCATCACAATTGGAGAAGCCGTGGGGAATCGAACTCGGGACCGAAAGGAGAGAGAGGCACGCACTTACCACTGACCTATGACTTTTTGTGCTTCCATATTCTATAATTTTTATATATATACTTATATTTAAATTTATTTATTATATATATATTTTTTTTTTTTTGTTTTTTTTTTGTTTTTTTTTTTGTTTTTTTTTTCTTTTTTTTCTTTTTTTCTCCACTATGGAATTGTTATAGTGACATTGAGATCAAGGGATTAAAAGGGAGCAGCAAGAATTTCAACTTCAACCACCAGGTGACTTCATTCCATGATCCTCATATTTAAATTTCCTTTTTTAAATTCTCATATTTGTCTCAACTCCTTATAAGTTTTTATTTCTTCAAACACTGGGGATAGTGTTATTTTAATTTGGGGGGATATGAAATAAAAAAAATTTCTTTTGTGAAAAAAAATGATTTGAGAAAAAAATGTGTGTAAATGGAATGAAAAATTCCTTTAACTTTGATCATGATATTACAAATTGGAAACTTTGAAACTGAATATCAAATAATTTTGCATGCCCTGATTCTGATTTTAATCCTTGTATAATTTCATGAGAATAGATTTTGGAAAGTGTGGTTTTCCAATTTGATATTTCATCATTTATATTTTCATCCAAATAAAAAAAAGATCACAATGCACGTCCTTTGGATTGTGGGGTATTAGTTTGAGTTCATGGGGTCCCCCAAATAAATAGCACAGATTTGGTGATTATTTTAGTTTTAATATGAGTATTCAATAAAAAAATAAAAAAACAATAAATTTGTGCGTAGAGTAATGAAATGACCTAATGCATAACTTTTAGCACTTGGGAATCATGACTCCATAGTTGTCTGGCCTAGAGTTAGTAATTTTATCTCTATTTTTGGTAATTTGAATTTGTTTTTGACTGAGATAACTCAAGATGATGCCTGAGTATGTGGGATTCACTTGGTGCTCTAAGGTCTTTGAGCCTGGGAGTCATCCGCAAAGTCTCGCTATAGGGGTTGACTCTTTTGAGTGCAATTTCAATTACCATGGAAAAATTGAAAAAACAAAAAAAAAACAAAAAAACAAAAAAAAAAATATATCATACAAAAAAATTAAATACTCATCTTAATATTGAAATGATATTCCACCTAGAGCTTCCGTTATTTCCCCCTTGAATAAAGATGAACCCCCATGTCTATTATGATACACAACACATCCTCATACTTAATTGATATTGAATGAAATATGGAAATGAATTTGAATAAAGGAATGGGATTGGGATTGGGATCTGCTTATGAAACTATCCTGTATTAAAATATTTTCATGGTATTCATGATTTTTTGGTGTAAGGGTTTTTGGTGATCATTGTGTATTAAAATGTTTTTGGAAAAGGGAATTCGAATTTCATATTGTTGAGATATATTTTGCTCGGGACTAGAAAAACTCAAGTTGGGGGTGTGATTAGCCACTAAATGAGGATAATATTAATTGTTAATATATATAATATTCATGTTATTTATTATTAATAAACACCATTTTAGTTTGTTTTGCACTTTGAACATCATTTCACATTATGATTGTAATTCCTTCTTAAAATGCACTATTATGTGGTACATTTTTTTACATCATTTAAAGTACCCAATGATTCATCTAATTTTAAGGAATATAATTATACATATTTTAATTTGATATTTTGGAAAATTGATCTACACTTCAATATGAACATGTTTTACTCATGGATCAATGGAGAATTCATGGAAGAAGATGGGAATATTTTGTGATGAAAGGAAACAATTCTGGAGAATTCATATTGGACACCATCCCACTGATGAGAATCTGGGTCCCAACATACAGACCCAATGAATCCCAAATTTCGTGGGCTGATATAATACATGTATATAAACAAATAACTCTTCATTATCCAATGCTAATTAGGCCTCCATGGTGGTCATTAAGACATCCCAATTTGGAGAAAACATTTTGGGCCAGATTCTGTGGCCCAGAAACAAATCCTACCAATATGATCATATCTAGAAATCCACAACTCCAAATGGGCCCAAATTTTACATTAGTTTAGAATAAATATGGGGATCTATTTTATTATTCTATGGCCCACTCTGATTCTTCCATCTAGAAGTTATTCCAAGCGCATCTGTTCGGTGGATGAAAGTTGGATGCCACCTCGGGTCAAGTGTGGAAAAGTCCAAGTTCCACAAGCTTTCCACCACCCTAGGCCTACCATAATCAAGTGGGATTCTTTGTACAATTGGATACTCAACCCAAGGCTCCCAAAATTCCTATTTAAGGCATTTTTGGTGGAGGAGTTGATAATATTTGAGCTTTGTTTTCATCTTAATGTTATGCTGCCAATTTGTCTTTGTAACATTCTTCCTTCACATTTAAGTTGTTTTAATTCATCTTAGTTTCTTAATAAAATTTATTATTCTCCTCTTGTTCTGTTGTTATCCATCTCACTTTGATACCATTGCCTCAATGTGTGAATTTATTCACACCAAACCTTGTGAAATTATTCACACAACGGTGGAGTGATCATTTTCTTTTTATTGTTTTCTTTACTTCTTCAATTCATCCCTCATGAGTCTACTTCCCGTTTCCATTGAAACCATATCATCAATGGAGGGATAATACACTTATGGGTTGATCCAAGGGAGTATAAAGGGTCTGTATTGGATGTTATTTATCTATCTATTAATTTCTAATCACTTATTTTAATTGATATTTTTATTTATTTATTTTTAAACTCCATCGTCCTTGTTGAATTTAAGGCCACACAATTCAAGTGCTAATATGAACCTTTACCTTGAAGTGCTAAAAACATTGATCCTTAAAGTGTATAGGTGATTAGTATTAAAGGTTTTAGGTATTAAACCAGTAAGTGAGGATTTTTTTTGATCTTCTTAAATTAACTCATCTCAAATATAAGAAATTTAAATATTTGAAGAAATAATTTCATCCAATCCACATCGAGTGATAACCTAGGATAAACTCATTATTTTAAATTGAATTCACTTAAATATGTTAGATATCCTTTAAACCCATCTAAAATCAATCCATGTTGTCCACTTGATAGCCAAAAATAGTCCATAGAATGCACGTGTCTGTAGGTTACTTCTTAAGTCTCTGAGGATTCGAAAACCCAAGCTAAACTACCACTAGTAGAATACTAACCTATACCAACGGTTTGGAATCGTTGGTATAGGCCTCCAAACCGTTGGTATAGCCTATACCAACGGTTTGGAGAACCGTTGCGAAGTAAGCCGTTGGGATAGGTCTATACCAATGGTTTTCCCAAAACCGTTGGTATAGACCTATCCCAACGGTTTTGAAAACCGTTGGTATAAGTAATATGAAAATCTATTCCAACGGTTATAAAACCGTTGGTAAATGTATTTCAAAAAAAAAACATGTGCTGGGATTTGATCCCACGACCCCTTGTTTATAATCGAACGACTTAACCACTAAGCTAACATCACTTTTGTGAACATAATTTCATAAATATATATATGTATTATCATAATTATTTAAAATTTATATTTATATAATGTTCTCGGGTAGCAGACCAGGAAGCAATGAAATAATCTATCCCAACGGTTCTCAAAACCGTTGGGATAGGTGGAAATGTCTGGGGGTCCCAACGGTTCTCTCAAACCGTTGGGAAAGGGGGGGTCTTTCCCAACGGTTTGGGAGAACCGTTGGGAAAGGGGCCTCAAAACACCCCTTTCCCAACGGTTCTCTCAAACCGTTGGGAAAGGGGGGGTCTTTCCCAACGGTTTGGGAGAACCATTGGGAAAGGGGCCTCAAAACACCCCTTTCCCAATGGTTCTCTCAAACCGTTGGGAAAGGGGGGGTCTTTCCCAACGGTTTGGGAGAACCGTTGGGAAAGGGGCCTCAAAACACCCCTTTCCCAACGGTTTGGGAGAACCGTTGGGAAAGCGTGTATATAAGTGTTGGGAAAGATCCGATTTCCAGTAGTGTACAAAGACCGTTCTACCTTCTTCTCTTGGGTAAATTTGAGCGTGAATCACCTCCCCTTTCCAAGAAAACGTTATGGGGAACTCCCACTAAGTTAAGTACCTAACCTCCCAAGAGACAAGCCACATGACATACAATGTCATCCCACATTGAAGGATTCATTGATCCATGCCCTTTATCACCATCACCTCGACTTCTTTCTCCATAGGCCCAAACTCTTCCATCAAAAGGAGAGAAGGTGTGTGGTTTTTTGAATCTCTCAAATAATCTTATTTCTCACACCGAGTATGAATCACATAGGCTTAGAGATTTTTGATGATAAAAATATCCACACAATCAACCTAATGTATTGAACTATGAGAACTCTAATTTCTGCTCAAACTAGGATACATAGGATGCCTACTTGAAGGCCTGAGCTCAAAAGGGGTACCCTTCCAAAAGGGTTCACCCAATCATGTCCCTTAAAGTTGTTAGCTTCCATAAGTAAGCCTCAAACCAAAATGAACTATGAGAACTCTGATTCCTACTCAAACTAGGATATGTAGGATGCCTTCTTGAAGGCCTGAGATCAAAGGGGTTCCATTCCAAATGGGTTCACCCAATTATGCCCCCAAAAAATGGGCCTCCTCCTAGATATAAGCCCGAAGATAACTAAATTGTGTGGGATCTAATTACTCTCATGAGGATACATAGGAAGCTTATCTCATGGGTCTGACCCCAATATCAAACCACCTTCTGTCTCTCCTGGATGATGATAAACTCTATAGTGCATCATTGCATGGATTAAGTCAAAATTGTCTCTATAGTATCCAATCAATGTATATTTGTGATGATCTTGTAACCCATGGGTAACCCATGGATACACTCTTTGGGAATAAACTAAGGATTCACGAACATATGAACATGGATTAAATCTATAAGAGAGTCCCATAGTAGGCAATAATTCCCCCCAAAAGGGTGTGAGGATCCTGACCTCCCATCCTCTCAACCAATGGAGTCATGAAGTATCATTGGAGAAATATTCATCCAACGATCACCTTCCTTTGTAAAGAAGGTCCATGAATCATGGATAATAGGGTTGTTGGGTGTTTCTGGCTCCATGAAAAAACCCATTAGATACCATCTGAGGACATCGTACCCAGCATAGGACAATTACATGGACACGTAACCCCCTTCGCAATCGTCTTCCGGGATCATGCAAATGCATAACCTCCTTAATAACCTAAAAAATAAGGATACATTGCCTCATCCTGATGGGATCATCTCTCCCTATCAACACATGGTGCGGTGCGATCGGGAAAAAACATGGGCCTTCACATCACATGAATTTCAAGATACCTTTTAAAATTACTCAAGATACCAATCGGAAATTTACTATTCATATTTAAATACATTTACAAAGCTACTTTAAAACTAAGAAGAAAACACCACTTCTATATTGGAACTTCCAAACACATCCATTTTTCACCTTTTAAAGACAATTTTCACTTTATCAAACACTTTTCACACATATATATTATCAAAACCATATAAATCTATATGAAAACCATTCCCTCCAAATTTTCAACCAATTAAATAACAAACAATTTATAATAATTCATCACTAGCAAGGACTTCAAATCAGGAAAATAATTAGGAAAGATCAAGTATCAATGGAATGTTTGAGAAAAGAAAATAATGGACACACCTACCTCAATGAAGTACGTACATGAAAAAAAACCATCATATAAGGAATAACTAAGCCTTAGGAACAATCCACACACCCTAACATCAATGTAACACAACCCACATATCCACCCTAGCCTATATGGTTCGGCCAAGAGGGAACTCCACCAGGAGAAACCAAGCACCCAAGAGGGAAGAAGAGGAGGAGGAGAAAATTTACCATGAAAACAAAGGAAATGACCTTATAAACCTTAGAGGAGCTTCAATAGAGGAAGGACGGTGAGGGAGGAGGGTTTTTTGGAGCTTCTTAGTGCGCCTAGGTCGATAAAATGAGGAGAATTACAAATTGGGGTTAAAACACAAGTGGGGGAAGTGGGAGATTAAAATTTTTAATGCATGGGTAAGTCACATGGTTTGGACACATAGTTTTCCAAACCATGCGCCAACCATGTGTAACCTCACTAGAAGAGGATTAAATCCACAGGGTTTGGGAAATTGTTCCCCAATCGTGCTAATTAACTCTATAAAAAATTGTAGAAGCTTATCCATGCTTACCGTACGGTTTCTCTTAATCATGTGAAAGTCATGCGCCTTATCCCTGACACCTAAAGGAAACCACACGGTTACTCTTAGGCCTCATTTAGTTTATTCCAAACCATGCTCAAACCATTCAAGAAAAAAAACTTGCAAGAATAAAAACAACTGGAAACACCTTAGACCTATGCATGTCACATGGTAAACCCCTAAATTGTGCACAAAAACTGTGTAAAATCCAAAAAGACACTAATAAACTCAAAAAATCATAAATTTTCACTAAGTACTCAACCTAAAACTCAACAAAAAGATCTGATCTCAATAAAAGAATAAAATAAAAGAGAAATTTTTGTTAGGGCTTGATAATTTTTTCTTACCACAAACACTTTCTACCCCCAGAAAGTCACCTAGAAAAATGAGAAACAAAACTCACCCTAAAATGGAACAAGGCCAAATGAAACTGAAAACTTCAGGGTGACCTTTTACTCTATGATTCAAACCCATCCAACACTAAATGAAACCAAAAAAAGGAACTACAAGGAATTTTAGGAAAAGGTTATCCCCGCCATAAGAACCTGACTAACATCGACCAAAACTGGGGTTGGGTAACTCTTAACACGGGTTGAACTGGAACTCCCAACACAAACTAGAACCACTAAGACAAAGGGAAAGTGCATGGAAATGACTCAAACCAAATAGATAACAAAAACATAATTCATCATTTCCACAACTAAAAGAATCTACAAAATGATCATAATAGAAAACTGAAACCAATCCTCAAGGATAATCCCACATAAGGAAGAACAACTTATCAATGAATCACATTAAAAAAGGGAATACCTAAAAGAATTACCATAAAATAATACTACCAAAATTTTTACAAAAAATAGGAAGTTATAAAAAAAGGAACACTATCATAGAGAAACATCAACCATCTCTATTACAAAACTAGAGACAAAGCTAGGCAATAAACTTAACCATACATTAAAAAAAGAAATATTTTATGTGTGAATAGATTCAATTTGGGACTTGTGGCTAGATCCCTAATTTCTTGAAGCATCTACTTCCCTAAATTCAGGAGATGAAATACACTAAATGATACTTCCTCTTCTATCCATGCTTCTTACATAATTTCTCTAGATGACCCAATTATCCACATTGATGAAAACCCTTTAGAGGATTACAAAAAAGATGACATTGAATGCTTTAACCGACCACACTTGAAGAGAACAAACAACTATCATGATGAGTAAGAATCCAGGACCATCAAACGAGACTCCTTAGGAAAAGGTTCCTATGGAACACACCTCTTTTTAGATGGGGAACCTTCATGATCTCTAAGTGGAATGGGTTCATCAACAGCCTTTGACTGTACCTCAAGAACCAACTCGACTAAGAACAACTCATCCAAAAACTTCTCAAAATGAAATTAACCAAATGAAAGGACTCTCTCCTTGATCTATGGATGAATACCCCAAAAAAATAGGATATTTCAACTGATTCTATGAGGATATCTCTGAGTAAAAATAAACAAGATCCTTAAAATGATCGAGTGAATCCTTCAATGTCTGTTTTCCTTTTTGAAAACTCATTATATCTACCAATTTCCTTGATTTCACCTCCTAAAGTATGAATAATTTGATGAAATTGGTTTTAAAAACTTCCCATGACATCCCATCTTACAATGATAATAGGACTATCACCTTCCACTGATCCAAAGTTGGATCTTCAAATGAACCCAAACCAGCACACACTCTCACAACTTCAGGAGTTAACAATGACGTGAAGATAACTCTGACTTCATCAAGACACTCTACAACTTTTAATAGACCTTGATCAATACAAAATATATTAAATAATTGAGAATCATTTAACTCTTCCACCCCACTCAGAGTCTGGGTCGGGATGAAAACTTAACGGAATTTTCTGGAAACCTTAGGGACCTTTCTGGGTGACATGCTCTAATAAACACAAAAACAAAAAACCAATACAACATAAAAATAAATATCCACCAAATATCAATCAAAAGAACACTTCCAAATTAAATTCCATACTCATAAACCAAAAATCACAAAAAAAAAAAGAATTTTCTTTCTTAAAAACCACCCCCTGCATTTCTAATTCCTAAAAACTTCTTCACCTTGAAGCCATTTTTCACAATGTTCAACTCATTTAATAATCCAATTAAACCACTAAATCCCACATTTAAAATAAAATAACACCTTGAAAAAAATTATTTTATGAAGCCCCTTTTCCCAAAAACCATTTTTCCTTTTAAAAAATCCACTCACACCAATGAAAATCGGACCAAAACAAAGATGACACTAAACTTCTGGGACATGGAACTAGTATTCATGAATTAATGACAATATTTTTAGTGGAATATTCCCTTGGAAAGCACCAGAAACTAGGAGTATCCTAATCCATACACTTAGGCTCTACATGGTTCACTACTCCATGTGAAATCACTTCACCACACTGGCTCACTTCTAATAACATACCAAATCCATGAAACCCAAAAATAAATAAAGACTCAAATCCTAGACTAAATCTAGAAAATTTAGGCTCGGGATGAACAAGGGTTCATGATGTCCTACCCATACCTACCTCTAGGGTCCTGAAAATCCTAATATTCAATCTACCTAACATCCCAAATAACAAAGGGCTTCTCTGATACCATTTTTTCGTAAACCAGGTCAGGCTACCATCTGACCCGAAACTTGACCCAGTGAATGAAAAGGCCCTAGAGGCATTCCCAATCCCCTTGGAATGGAAAATAGTTTTGGGCATCAAGATAAAACTTTCGTAATGATTTATCCCAAAAACAAACAATATCAAAATAACTAAACAGATCACGTGACAAGAACCAATAAAACTAAACATTAATAAGTACAAAACCAGATCCAGAAAAAATAGTTTAATGAAACAGAAACTAAAAAAATACTAAATCCAAACTTCACTAACATGATCTCCATGTGACCTCTTAGTCACCACCAAACACAAGATCAACCAGCTCTAAAGGGAAAATTGAACCAGAAAACCGAACCTACAAAACAGCTCAGGTCTAACAATGTTGATTGGCACAAGTAGGGTGTGAGCATAAATATCCCATTAGGTAAGAACCACAGAGTCCATGAATTTCCTTTATAAAACAGTCCATAAACACTAGTTTTAAATACATTTGTGAGAATAAGGATTCATAACTTTAAAATACTGATCACAATATACCCTTTTAAAAAATGAATGCCACTTTTAAAAATAGTTTTCCTTTTTATACATCGAGTTGAAAAACTGGTGCCAACAAGAGAACCAAAACTATATGATCAAGAATCCATGATGATAATAAAGGAGACAATGCAAGAAGATAGAAATCAACATAACAGGAAAATAATGTGCATCAAAATAAAGCATAACATATAGATAGATATTCAATGGAATTTCCTAAACATATATAGAAGAAATATTTGGATGTACTCGGTTTGGACTGACCTGTCAGTGTATGGTACATATCCTTAGTCAGTAACCAGCTTCACACTCTCAACTAGCCAATCTAATTGTATGTCCCACCTAACCTCTTAGAAAATCCCATGGGTATCAACCCGTCTAATTAGGGTCAATAAGAAACCATGACTCAAACCTCTAGATGATGCCTAGGAATCCCATGATAATAGAACATGGTGAATGGGGAGTTACTCACATGTGTGGATAAAGTCAATAAACCACATCCACTATGTTTTCCTAGCCCAAACACCGAAACCACCTATGTGATGACCCTATCCTTAGAGGGCCCAACATAAAGGTTCTCATCTCGCATCAAGTTACACACAAGTGCCAACTGGACCTTTACATCACATGAGTTTCAAACTACTTTCTAAAATACATCAAGATACCAAATGGTCTTTTAATATTAAATTTTCAATACATTTCCAAGAATACTTTAAAACCAAGATGAAAACACCACTTCTTCATAGGAAGTTCCAAATAGGAACCAAACACATCCATTTTTCACCTTTAAAATCCAATTGACATTTTATCAATAACTTTTCACACATAAATTTATAACAAAAACCATAGAAATACATTTGAAGACCATTTCCTCTCAAATTTCCACCAAATAAATACCAAAAAAATTATACTAATGCATTAAAATCAAGTAATTCACATTTGTAAAACAATTAAGAAATCTCAAGCATCATTGGAATGTGTCAGAAAGTAAAATAATGGAAACACCTACCTCAATGACATTCACGAGCAATGAAATCCTCATAGAAGGTATAAATAAGGATAAGGAACAATATTCATACCCTAACATAAAATAAACACAACCCACACATCAAACCTAGCCTCTAGGGTTTGGTTAAGAGAGAACTCCACCAAGAGAAACCAATCACCCAAAAGGGAAGAAGAATAGGAGGAGGAAATTGACTAATAAACCAAAGGACATAACTATATAAACCATGGATGAGCTTCAATAGAGGAAGGAGAGAAAGTTAATAGGGATATTGGGAGCCCCCTCATGTTCCTAGGTCAAGCAAAGGAGAAGAATCCCAAATTGGGGTTAAAAAACAAGAGGGGAAAAGTGGAAAATTCAACTTTTTAATGACCTAGGTAAGTCGGATGGTTTTGATGCATAGTTTTCCAATATTTGAACCAACCATATGAACCCTCACTATAATAGGAGGAAACCCACATAGTTTTTCCGCATGGTTTGGGAAATCATTCTCCAACTATATTGATCACCTGTATTAAAAATTGTAGAGGTTCTCGTATTCTTATCCCATGGTTTCTTCTAATCATGTGCAAGTCATGTGCCATGTCCCTGACATGAAAATTAAGGTGAATAATTTCCCATAGGCCTTGAACATTTTAGTCAAAACTGTGCTCAAATCATTCTAGTAAAACTATGCAAGAAGAAAAAAAATGGAAATTCCCTCAACCTACACAAGTCGCACGACTAACCCCCAAACAATGCACACTAACTGTTCACAATCCAAAAAACCACTCAGAAACTCCAAAACTCAAAAATATTTAGAGAGGACTTAACCAAAACCTCAATAAAAAGATCCAACCTCAAGAAAATAATAAAATAAAAGGAGAAAACATGGTCGGCGTGTGACACAAGCCTAAGTTTGAATCAAATCATGTGGTAAGGCTTTGAAAGAAAAATAAATGTCATTATATTTTAATAATAATACAGATATTGTCAGGTTGATGCATGGGTTGTTCCATGGAGTTTTCAAACATTAAAAATAATTTATATCTAATCATGTTTGAATGAGAATAATATATTCAAGGTTTTGAGAAGAATATTAAGGCAAGATAAATTTTATAGAAATTAAATAAGATTATGATGATAAAATTTAGATTTAATTATATTTGGAAATGAAAATGTGAAGATGATATAGATTTTTTGGTAGGTGAATTCTGGTTTCAATTCAGTGGAAATATATTTATTATAACTATATTTATCATAATTTAAAGAATAAGATGATGGATAAACATTTTTTAGAGATAGAGGTTCCATAATTCCTCTCTATGGGAGATAAGACCATCATAAATTCATATATTTTGAAGAAGTTATGATGAGGTGATGAAGGTAAATTATTTGTTTATGTATGGTATTTCCAGGTTTTTAATCCAGAAAAGGTGGTCAAGTTGTGTTACTATAATTTCATGGGATTATGTTTAGCTTGTTGAGAAGATGGAACATAATATATTTGTGGGGGAGCTCAATGCTAATGTACTTTTGAATTTAAGAATTAATTATGGAGTGGAGTGGTTGGTGAGGATTAATTCTACTTTAGTAATCTATTTTTAATATCCTATATCTACTAGTGAATATAAATATATAATAAGTTTTTCTCATGTTCATGTAGGAATCATTGTTTGGTGTAAATTAATAATTTATTTTCATTCCTACTTTATATATTTTCATCGAATATGTTTAAATTTCCATGAATGTGTGTGAGTTTACTTATATGTGAAAAGTATAATTTTGTGAGTAGGGTAGGGTGAAAACTCTAACAACTTATGGTACACTCATTCTTTAGAAGGGAAATTTCATAGGTCTCATTTCTACTACTCAAAGCCTATAGTGTATGATTTTTTTATCAAATAAGGTTACTTCTTCTGACAGGTTTATCATAATCATGGGTAGTCTCTTCAGATTCTTCCTAACAAGTGGTATAAAATCCATGGTTCAAGTATATTAGGTTTATTTACTAAAACATTCCTTAACAGTGTCTCAAATTCAATAGGAGTTTATTTTCATTATAATTCAATATCTATTTTGATTTTTTTATAAAAAATATTTAAATTTTTTGTCAACGCATTTTGATAAAAATGTGAGAAAGAAGATTTTGGAAGTTAACAAAGTTTAATAATGTAGTTACTACGTGAGGATAGAAAGTTTCCTTAAAATTTTTATGAAAAAACTTCTTAAATGTTACATTATACTAAGATATTAAAAAATTTACTTGAATCATGAAAAAAATAAGATCCAATAATTTTCATAATGGGAGACAGGTACATCTTTGTTACTAGATGAAAAAAACTGGAAATTGTTCTCCTGATGGACCAAAGCCGAAGCTTCCAGAGGGATAATATAGAAAGGTTTCACAAATTAACCAGACACAGTTTACCTAACAGAAGGATATTAGGAACAGTTTTCCAAAGGGAAGAGTAATACAACTTTTTTATCAGATTTACTTTACCATAAAGAGATCACTAGATTTTGAAAATTGAACAGATGAAAGTGGATATAGATGTAGAAATGTATTAATTCCATGTAGAGAAATGTAAAACAAAATTTCTATATGAATATTTACATGAATTTATCACTATCGGAGTTTGTAAAAAATGTTGAAGTGAAAATGGGGAGAATTTAAAAAAAATGTATGAATTTGAGTTTTTATCTTAGAAAACATAACAGTAGATAAATACAAGCATCACACCAGACACATAATGTTTCATGTAACAAAAGTCTTTAAAATATACAACAATTTAGTTAACCATCTTCAAAGGCACTAAATGATGGAAATAATTAGATACAAAATTTTCTATGTTGATGGACATACATTTCGGATAAGTTAGACCAAACAGATTTTTGGGAATCAAATTATTTATGAAGTTTGATCTGAAGTAGAATGATCGAACATGGTTATCTAGATGAAGCAAAGTGATAAAGTGAAGATTTTTTACCAGATGGAAAGTTCCTAGAAAATCAATTTTATGAACTACCATTTTATAGAATTTTCAAATAAAACTTCCAAAACATTAAATTCCCCTTTCAAAATTATGATTTTGTGTAGTTTTTTTCAATTATTTTTTTATCTTGATGCGATATAGAAGTATGAATTAGTTCCTTAATGCCTAGATAAGTAATTTTGAAGAAGGCTAAAATGACTAGATCCTTTACAAAGTTCCATGGAGATTTAGGAATACTCTATAAGTATCAGGAATTTTTAGTGAATTTCAGTTGAGTGAAAAAAAAATGACTTCACACCTTTTTTAATTTGGAAGCACCTATATAAAGTGGGTGAAAATTACAACTGTACTTATATGTCTCATTAGGAAAAAAATTTGAAATGCAGATGAATATGTGTCAACGTAATTTTACAACCAAATTTACTTTTAGGTTTAAGAATACCTACTCGATATAATTTCATGTCAGAAACATTGGACATAGTTTACGATCAGTACAAATGGATAGAGACTTCTATATGAGGCAACATACAAAGTTACCACGCAGAGATACCGGACATAGTTTTGAGTAGATTTTGAGGTGTATTAGTTTTGTTCAATGAAAATACATAGTTTAGAATATAGGAGTAGTTTTAGTGAGTTATAATGAATGTATAATACCGAACTAATGAAGACACAATTGATAGAGGAAATTGGATAGAGACTTCTAGAATATCTTTTGGGAACCGTTTTATAAAGTTTCACATCTTTTTAGGTGGCTCGGTTTTGTAATAAAAACGTTTTTAAACTAGTGGAAGACAATATAATCATTCATATTATGAGATATAAGGATTATATTGGGATTTTACTAATTCTTTATTCACTTATTACTAATATTTTATTTGTATTGACCAATTGGAGTCACTTTAGAAATTATGTAGGTTCTCACACTAAGGTTGAACCTTTTAAACCTTGTGTGCCTTTCATTTCTTTCATATCATTTCATGCTTGTTATTTTTTTATAAAATTTTGATAAGGATAAAACTCTAATGAGATATAGTGGTTAATTAAATATAATATAAAATTATTAAAGGTTACAACTAATTCAACCCCTCCCCCATTGGTTCCAAGAATCCTCATAAACATAAATTAGTATTTGAGCCAAGGTTCCCTTTTTATATAGTTATCATAGAAAATATAAACTCAGTAAACACAAGAGGTATTCATATATTTTGTGTAAAATATTATCATTGTTAGAAAAATAGGATGATACCCTAGAATTTTTTTTCTTGTTGTAATGGTTATTTATGAAACTATAGTTGGGTTTCCACCCATTAATAAAAAATTTCCCATGACATTTTCTGACAAAATAAATATTAAGGTTGATGGAAAAGCTATAAATACTATTATTATGTAATTATAAAAAAAAATCATGAAGGTTTTGGGTCTCAAAATAGCCAATAAAACTTGGGAAAACCCTAAAAGTATCATCAAGGGAAACACTACAGAAAAAGAAGAAGACCTAAAAATCTGGTTTTAAAATTATGAAGATATTATCATGGTAGATGAAGAAAAATTTGATGATTAATTCACTATATTTATAAAAAAAAATTGTAACATCAAAGGATTCAAAGATATCTTAGAAGATTATATAATTGTTAAGAAACATTCATAATAGGTTTGATTCTAAAATCTCCACTTAATAAGATAAAAATGAATTATCTATTGATTAGTTACATAACATTATTTTATCATGTGAGATCTATCATTCAAAAAGAAGATCAGGGATAAAATTGATTCTGGATTATTGTAAAAGTTAAAATTATAAGTGGCTAAGATTTTTTATCCTAGTGAATTAAATTATTTGGAAAATTATTAAAGTAATGAAAAAATCATGTCTCTTATCTTTATAAATTATCAAAGAGGTAGAAGAAGGTATCAAGGAAAAATCCCACATAAATATTTCATGTGTGGAGGAATTAAAAAAAATTCATGAATTTCACAAAGAATAATTTTGGGTAATATGATGATAATTTTGATGAAAATACTTATTTGAATAAGTGGAAGAATAATTTGAAGGAAGATACAAATTCCACCATAAAAAATTCCTTTAAAATAAAAGAAGCACGCTAAGTAAGAAATACAAATATTTCACTTTTGATAACAGTTCATCAGAATATGAAAATATAAATAATTTTAAAAAATTATTTTCAAATGTTGAAAATAATAAAGTTACTTCCATGACTGAATAATAATAAGGTGAAGAAACTTATCAGGAGTATCATCTTAGAACAAAAATCATTTCATTTCTTGATCATAACACAAAACTCAAGAAAGAGATAAGAATTTTGAATAAGGAAAGTGATAATAATAATGATTTAAGGAAATATTTCTTAAATAGGAAAATGATTATATCTATAAGATCATAAAATTCAAACTGAAAGTTTCTAAATAAGGAAACATTTTGTAAGATCTTGGTAATAAACTTTTTGATATGGAAGATTAATTTTTTAAAACATAATTTATATTTCTTGAGGTTAAAATTAAATTTAATAAAATGAGTTAAAACTTAAATAAGGATTAAAATATAAAAGATAAATCCTCTCAAGGTTATGATAAAACTCGTTCCAAGAATCAGGCGACATCTATATCCTCCAATCTTAAAATTTCATCTAACTATACTAACCATCAAGGTGTTAATAAAAATATCAGAAAATAACAGGTTGAAAAATGATG
The DNA here is from genome assembly GCA_963277665.1 of Viscum album. NCBI lineage: Eukaryota > Viridiplantae > Streptophyta > Magnoliopsida > Santalales > Viscaceae > Viscum > Viscum album. The sequence goes on from OY728158.1 coordinate 467,911,809, forward strand.
TGAGAAATCCCTCACATTAAAAAATGTTGAATATAACCTCTATATTAATGTTTCTACATGATATGTGGAAATAAAAACATAATTATATTATGAACCATGTCAAAATTTCTATAGGGAAAGATCCTACTTCTATAAAATATTGAAATTCGATTATTTTTATTAGTGATTTTGAATTTAATGGAAAATATATTATAACTATTATAACAAAATGACTCTTCCAAGAAATATGTATGAAAAAAGGTTGAGAAATAGTGGAATAAAATTGAATAACTTTACTAATATATAGGAAGAAAGAAATGAAAAAAACACAACATACTAGAATGTTTCCAATGAAAAATCAGTTTTGTTGTCTGGAAAAAGTATGTGGAATATGTGACTAACCATGTAAAATTGCTATAATTTTTGAAAAATCTTCCAGTACATTAATCTTATTCTAAAAAATTAAAAGATACTCGAATTAATAATTTTGAAGAAAGAGATTTTGTTGTTGAGACAACTATAAAAGTTAGAAAAAAGAGAAAGACTTAGACTCTTGATAGTGGTTGTTCCTCACCCATGATAGGTGATTTGAAAATAGTGAAATATATTGAAATATTTGAATGGGAATCCGTTAATTTGGGAAATAATGGTTCTATAAAAGTCAAAATAATAGGAACAGCTATGATTGAATCTTAGAAACTGAAATCTAAATAAGTTATGTTTGTTGATGGGATCAAACACAGCCTAATAAGTGTCAGAAACTTTTTTGAGGATTTTAAGGAATTTTTCTTTAGGAAATATTCCTATATCATCATAAACTTTGAATATGGAAGAATTTTTATCAAGGGAGAAAAAAACCAGAAAAAATATCTTTTAGATTGGAGAAATTTATAACTCATGTTACTTGAGTGTTGAGGATGAAAATAAGTTGTGGCATAAAATACATGGGAATCATGGATAGAAATTGTTAATAAACATTAAAATTTAGAATCTATTAGAAAATTATCACCACTAAATAGAAAAGTAAATTATTTTTATATAGCATTTCAAAAAGGTATGATGGTTAGTTGAGGGAATAAAAAATTTAAATTCCAATCCACCAGTACACTTGAGCTTATACACAATAATATTTGCGGTTTGATTAGACACCAATAAAAAAAATGTGTTTTGTAATATATTACTTTAATTGATGAATTCAATCATATGACCTATATAATGTTTATAAAACATAAATTTGAGGTCGTAGAAATGTTCAGATATTTTATAAGTGAGGTTAAAAGTGAAATGGATGGTTATATACTAAATATAAGAATATAAAACAGAAAGGAGTACAAAAGAAATGTTTTTGAAATATATCTAAAGAAACATGAAATCAAACATAAATAATGTTTTATATACACACTTCAATAAAATGGATTGGTATAAAGGAAGAACATAAGTTTATTTGAAATGGTAAGAAGTATGATGGTTGAGTATAAACTTTCTAAAAATTTCTATAGATAATTTGATAGTACTATTGTTCGTGTAAAAAATAGATGTTTCTTGCATCTGGGAACCAACATAAATCTTTATGAGATATATTATATGAAAAATCATTTAGTGAAAGATATCAAGGTTCTTAGAATCCATTTATTTCTTAAGATCAAAAATTTAGATCATACAAAATTTGATAAAAAACTAAGGATTATGCATGGGATATTCATCCAATGGAAGAAGTTATAAATGTTGGGATAAGTGTTTACAAAATTTGTTGGATTCTTATGATGTGAAATTTACTAAAAATCTAATCTCCTTGACAAAATTTATTGAAAATGATATAAAACAAAAGGTGATGTCTTCCAATGATAGTAACAAAAGTGAAGATGAATGTGATCCAAAATCAATACATAAAGATTCAGTTGAATCATGTGATAAAGAAAGTTATACAGGAAAAAAATCTATAAAATTTAATACCCTACAGAAGTAGGATTAATCTAAAAACATCATTAGAAATTATAAATCTTAATTTCAAAACATAAGAGAGATGATAGTAGATAATCATACATCACTTATATCACAGGTTGATTCAAAATCAATTACTTAGGATGATGAAAATAAATAATGGGTAGATTCTATGAATGAAGATTTAGTATATAACCAACTAGTAGTGTGAGATGGAATAGTAATAAATAAGGTTCAATGACATTGAGTACTATGGAATCATAATATGTTTCTATTACCCATCATTGTACACAAATGATTTGTATGAATGTTTGTCTAGAAATTTTGAGGATAGATATTTGTAAACCATTGAAGATAATTTTTTATAACCATAGTTTCATTGATATTTCAAAAAATCATGTACTAAATTCAATATCAAAACACAATGATATCAAGTATCACTTTATAAAATATAATTTATTTTGTGGACATATTATTTTTGATTACATTTCTACAAAATGAAAAATTAATGATGTTTTAACCAAAGCTATTCTAAAATAATTTTTTTTTTTGAGTTGAGACTACAAATATAAGATAATACTCCCCAAAAGACAAACTAAAGTTTCATAATGAAGTACCACCACTATTATTTAGATTATATTGATAAAGGAGAAGAGAAAATGTACAAATTTTAAAGGATAAATATAACTCTTTCTCATATTAATATGTAGTTTATGTTATCATAAAATGGGGGAGAGAAATGTTTTTAAAAAGAATGGGATGAATATTATCTTATTATGGCCACAAAATTTCTTATCGTCAAGGGATTTTATTCCTTCAAAAACATTATATTATCTAGTAGTGTGGTTTTAGGAAATTCTCTATGAGAAATTTTATGATTTGATACAAGTTGCAAAATTTTAGTTAAAATTATTGAGAAAATAGTTTTTTTTTTAAATCTATGAAATAATTTAGTTTTAAAAAAATGTGAGTTCAAAGTTTTAATATTACCAAAAAATAAATAGTGGGTATTAAATATCTATTATGGTGTTATTATAATAAATATTTTTATTCTTTTCAACACATTTCAACAAATAGGTTAGAAAGGATTTGTTCAAAGTTATGAAAGTTCTATTATGAAGTTACTAGGGGAGGTTAAGAAATATCCTTAACTCTATTAAGAATCTTTATTAAATTTCAGATGAGGTTAATATCTTTAAAAATTTCCTAACAACATGAAAAAATCATGTTTTAAGAGCTCATACAAAAGGAAAGAGGTGAATCTTCGTTAATAGACATAGAAATCTAAACACATTTTCCAGACTAACCAAATATGAAGATTTTAGAAATTGGTTTATAAGAAGGTTTTAAAAATTCATCAGACATAATTTACCATACATAAAGTAATTGAAAAAAAATAGGAGGGTAGAGTAATACAACTTTGTTACTGGATGAAATTTACAAGAAATAGATCACTGGACATAGAAAATCATAAAGTTGAAAGTGGATAGAGATGCATTAGTATATGATTTAAATTAGTATAAATGTACAACAACATTTATAGATAGATATTTTCATGAATTTCTCCCTAAATAGGTTTATAAAAAAATTGAAGTAAAAATGTTGAAAATTCCAAAAAATGAGAATTTGGAATTTAAGTTTTTATTTATGAAAACAAAAAGAGGAATAAATCCAAGAAGACCACCAGATATATAATTTTTCATATAAAATAAGTCTTTAGAAGTTGTGAAAATGTTCTCATATATCTTGAAAGGATTTAAATTACTAAAAATCATCAGACACAACATTGTATATGTTATTTGATGAATGGTTTATAAAAGTTGGAATGTACAATGTTTTCGGAATCAAATCATGAATGAATTTTGAGATGAGGAAGAATGATTAGATGGAGTTAGTTGGACAAAGAAAATTGATGAAGTAAATATTTATCATTTGATATAGAGTTCCTAAAAATTCATTAGAAGAACTACCACCAGATGGAACTTTCTAAGAATCATTACATAAATTTCTAATGTCATTTTCAACATTATGATGTTGTGTTATTTTGTTTTTTTTTCAATTGATTTTTTATCTTGTTGATATAATGAATTATGAATGAGTTATTTAAAGTTCGAGGTTATGGGAGTTTGAAGAAGGTTGTAATCAATAGTCTTCAAGAAGAATCTATAATATTTAGGAATACTCTATAGGGTTCAAGAATATTCAAGAAAATTTCATTTGATTAGGAAAAAAATGAGTTCCCTACTTTTCTAATTTGGGAGAACCTATATAAAGGGGGTTCCAAGTAAAACTATACTTAACATAGTTCATAAAAAATGATAAAATTCTAAATAATTTGTATCTACGTGATTTTCCAATCGAAATTACTTTCAAGTTAAAGAAGAGATATCATATAGAGTTTCTTGTTAGATTCACTGGATAGAGGTTTTCATTGTAACAAAAAAAATAGATACTTAAATATTAGTCATGAGAAAGAGTTAACAGAAAAATTTACTTGACATAGTGTGATTGAAGAGCATCTAAGTAGAATTTTAGGTAAAATATTTTTTATCAATGGATAAAACTAAGGTTTGAAAAAATGTTCAATTTCATTGAGGTTTAATAGATGTAGAATACTAGAAAAAGGTAGGCATAATGAATAGACACTTACCAAATGGAGGAAATCAATCAGATATTTCAGGATGATCTATTGGGAGTTGTGTTACAAATATTCACATTTTTTTTGTCTTGGATTTTTAATAAAAACTATTATAAAATGGAAGGAGTTAGTATAATTATTCTTATTGGGAGATATAATGACTCTAATGGGATTTGTCCCAAGTTGTATTAAATTCTTACTAATAGTGAATTTACATGGACTCGTGGGAGTCACCTTGTAAATGATGTAGGTTCTCACACAAAGGTTGAAACTTGTAAATAATTAATGCCTTTATTTTATTTCATATTATTTCATGATTTTTTATCTTTTTATAAAGGGATGATAAGGATAAAACTCTAACAAATTATAGTGGTTAATTTTTGAGAATTTTAAATTTTAAAAGTTTTCCACTAATTTCCCCCCACCCTTCTCACTAGATCCAATGATCCTAAGTAACTTCAGGAATATTTTGAATCATATGATATAATGTTATAGTTTTACAAGTTAAATTTAATTTGAATCAACCCATGGTTTACTTGACATAAATAATACATTAATCATATGATTTAAACAATACATCACACTAATAGTTGCACATCCCAATGACCAATTGGTTTAGTGTATTGGTGGTTAACTACATAAACATATTAATTTCTTAGACTTGAAAAAAATTCTCTATAATAATGATCCTACATACCCATTACTATATATCATAAAACCGTCTTCATACCCTAGGTAATTTAAGTATTGTAAAGAGGTGACCTCAAGCATTCGGTAAGAGAAAAAAATTTCATAAACTGTCAGATCATAAAAATGAGGGAGAACATGATAAATCTTTAAATAACTTAATATAATATCAAACTTTCAAATATGGTAATCATAAAATATGATAAAACAATATAATATCATAAAAATATAGTTAATTAATCATATAAGATAGACTTTCCTCAAAATAAATATCAATAACCAGAAACATGTCTATATGAAATAAAATTCTAGAATATATTAGAAATATGGAATAATCATAAAAATATAGAATATATAGATAAAAAATATGAAAATTTGGAATAATAATAAATATATGATTTCTTATCATTTCAAACCTAGATACCTTCCATCCTTTTCACCTATAAAGTTATGAGTAGAGCTATATTTAACCACACTCACCCTTCATGAACCTATCTTCTTGATCACCCATTCACATAAAATTTCAATTTTATAATATATAGGCATTTATCAAATTAATATGAGATATATATAGGTCCCAACCATCTCATAATTGATACATTTTTGTGCCACTTCAAAATAAAACATTCAAAATCTCATAAAACCCCATGGAAAAGAATGGGTTTCTTAAAACTTTTAAAAAATCACATAACATGAACTTAATAAATAATATAATAACAAAAAAATAATTTTATAAAATAAATCATTTCATAATAACATATAAAGTGTGATATCAATTCATTAAATATAAACATTATAGTGTAAATATATTTGAAAATGGAATATCTTTCAGATAAACATTTTAAATCATTTAAGTGAAGATTAATTTCGGAAAAAAATATGAAGCAATAGATAAGACTTTTTAAAACCTTATTGTTCCACCTCCGATGTGGCATGTTTTGGGTGGAGTTGAAATGGTATGAAAAGGATCGTCACCCATCCCTTTTCTATAGAGACAGGTTCTCATCAAGTTCACTATTCCTTTTATTTTGACCTATCATGTGTCATTATCCTTTAGAGGAGGTTGGATTAACCCTGTGGGAACTATTGGTCCCAATGGGTGATTGTGTGGGGGTTAAGTAATTTTGAAATCGGTCCCCCTCAGATATGAATTCCTCATATGGTCTTCAACGGGTTTATTCATGGATCCAAAAACACCCAATGGCCCTGGTATCCATGATTTATAGACCTACTTTCCAAAGGAAGGTGCTCATTGACTGACGGTTTGGCCAAAGATATTTGAGGACTCCATTGGTTGAAAGTATGGGAAGTAAGGATCATTTCACCCTTCCATGGGAGGACTATTTCCTCTTTCAAGACTCTCTTATAGATTTTAGATGTGTTCATATGTTCGTTAATCCTTAGTTCATTCCCAAAGAGTGTTTCCATGGGCTACCCTTGGTTTGAAAGATCGTCATAGACATGCATATATTTGATGCTATAGAGGTGATGCTGAATTGAGCCATTTAATAAGGTGCTCTAGAGTTTATCGTCATCTAGGGGGGGTGGAAGGTGACTTGATGTTGGGATCAGGCTCATAATAAGGGCTTCCTACGTATCCTCAGGAGAGGAATCAGAACCCACATAGTTCGGATTGGATGGGGATTATGCATGGAAGATGCCCATTTGAGGGGGCATGGTTGGGTGGATCCTTTATGGGAGGGCACCCTTTTGAGATCGTTCCTTCAAGTATGCATCCTAAATATTCTTATTTGGTTGGGAATCAGAGTTCTCATAGTTCATAATGTGTTGGGGCTTATGCAAGGGATCTACCCATTTGATGAGACGTGATTGGGTGGACCCTTTATGGGAGGGATCTATTTTGAGCTCAGGCCTTCAGGTAGGCATCCTCTGTATCTTGATTTAGTCAGGAATCAAAGTTCTCATAGTTCAGAAGTGCTGGGCCTTATGCATGGGAGCTTCCCATTTGATGAGACATGATTGGGTGGACCCTTTATGGGAGGTCACCCTTTTGAGTTTGGGCCTTCAGGTAGGCATCCTATGTATTCTGGTTTGGTTAGGAATCATAGTTCTTATAGTTCAGAATCATGTGGATGTTGTAATGATCACAAACCTCTAAGACCATGTGAGTCATACTTTGTGTGAGAAATAAGAGGATGTGAAAGATTAAATAAATCATGTGATTCCTCCCCTGATGATGGGGGAGGGAGAGCCTGTGGCGGAAGAGGCCAGGGCGACGGTGCTCAAGGGTGCAGAGCGATGAACCTTTCCATGTGAAATTAAATTAAATTTCATGCAGTCTGGCCTCTAAAGATTGGCGACTTACCTCAGTGGGAAGGCCCTAGAATACGTTTTGGGAAGGGGAGGAGTGTCATCCTCATCAAAGGGGGGGAGAGCGAACATAACCCCTTTGACTGATCACTATTCCTCATTGAATGGAAAAGAAAGTGATCACCCTTAATCCCTAGAATGTGGAGGTTCATGTTGGCATCCCAAGGTTGGACTTTGGGTTACCATGGGAATGTAGACCCACAGGCACTCCTGAAGCTCGAATCGTTGTTGGGAGAGCCTTTGTGACTCTGCTTACCATGGGTATGTAGACTTAAAGGGGAGTGCTGATGCACCCAATGGTCTGGTCATATGGGTTGAGTGGATTTGGAGGAGGCTTTTTCCTGATGTTAGAGGACTGGACTATAATGTAAGGGTGTAGTTGGAACTAGAGGAAATAATACCCGAAAACACCCCATTCTTCATACTAGTTTCTTATGTGGGATTGGGGAGTCTTTGTATACTGTAGTGGTATGTGGGCAGGGGGTCCATCTTCGTACTATTGTATTATGTAGGCATGGGTATAGTCCAACACATACCATAGTGTTATGTGTCCCATCACACTACTTTGGGTTCCATCTGTGTATTGATGTAGTATGTGGCGCCAGGTTCAGTCCGTGTAGCGGCGCACTATGTAGAGAACCATATTAAAGGAGGGTTTGGGGGATTATCGTTCGTGAGGAATTCATCTGTCATACATACATGGTTCACGGTTCACAATTTAGTTTTGTGGTTCTATTGATATTATTCATTTCCCCCAATTTATGGTTTGTAGTTGGCTATACCTGCGGAGAGTGTGGTTCGCGATTCAGGCTTCATCGATGAATTGACACTGAAGTCAGAGTCTTTTTTGAACTCTTTCTTCCAACCTCTAATTATCCTTCAAGATTCTTTCATCCTTCCCTCATCCTTTTACTATTCTCTTTTTATATAGAATCAAGGAAATTGTATCTATTGGGCACGCAACACCATTTTCAGAGGCCCATGAAGAGATATACTGACCCGCAGAAGACTCGGTCAATCTGGGGTTTGCGGAGGCTTCATTTCGCATAATAGTTTGTGGAACCCTACTGGTTTGCTTCATCCATGAACTGATAAGTTCTCAGAATAGTTCACAGATGGGCTTCATATGCATGAGTCCTTTGGAAACACGGTTCATGTTCCACCATGTTCATTGTCCATCACTCTGTAGGCCAGCTGTTCACGGATCCTTCCACATACCTAGTGGTTTTCAATCCAGTTGGTCCATGTACCTTTCCCAATGATGGTATGTGGGCCACTTGAAATGATTTGAAAACTTGAATTACTTTAAGTTTCTTCTGAATTTTGAAACTTTATTTGAGTCTATTCACCTTTCTATACTTGTAGGAGTACTTTATTCCATTTAAAAATCAATTATGGGGGTATTTTCTTCCCTTGGAAGAATTTTTAGGACCCTAAAAATTCCCCCCATCGGAATGGGGTATTTTCGGAACAAAAAGAATATTATTCCAATGTAGAAGTGATCCTGAACTGAAATGGTTTATGGTAGAACATATAGGCCCGGTAGAAGGGGATTGCACCTATATATAGGGCCCCATGTCATTTTTATTTTATCGTTTCCCATGGAGAAAATCACTCTCGACTTCCTTGGATTCTTCTACTCTCATGTACTATGCTCTAAGAAAATCTCGTTCTCGAACTACTTCATATGTACTATGAACCAATATTCTCACCATTTGTTTATCCATATACCATATTTTGGTTTTTTTTAACAGCATTGTGGAATTTTTTAAAATTAAAATCTAGATTCTATGTAGGAGGATGCTATGTGGATGGCATGTCTGCATACCAAACTTTAAGAATTAATAATCTAAACTTAAACTTTAATCCACAATTTCTCAATATGAACTTAATCAAGGCCTAGGTTTGCGGTATCCACTTTCCAAAAACCTTTCTGTTCGTCATCCAATGATCTGCAAGACAATGCCTTACGGATGGTACACATACCATTATTTTACATGGTGAAATACATTTGTGTACCATAGCCGTAGGCAGGGTTACTTCTATGTATCAGTATGCAGATTGTGCCTTCCACACACTATGTAGTATGCGAGATGTGGCTACCGTGTACTATTTATATAAATAGTATTCGGAGCCTTATGCGGACATATTTTGAGACTTTTATCCATTCTTCCATAGCCTTTATCCAACAATTTTTATTGGACTGACTTTTGGTTGGCTTCTAGATCTTCATGTGTAGGTTATGATGGCTACTTCACAGGTTGTTGCCAACATTTCTTCTTCTTCTGAGTCTACTATTACTTCCCCTCTTTCTGATGCTGACAAAATATTGAAGAACATGGTGTCTTAGGTTGACAACAAAATTATGGTCGTTCTATTTCACCAATCACTAGAGAATCTTCTCACAGGGGGCCAATGGGAGTACCTATCTTCAGACAAGCTTCCTTCTTACAGGTTTGGTCTATTGTCTAACACAGTGATCCTGGTGCCAAATCTGATCGATCTGCCTACTTCCTAGATAATTAATACCCCTATTCTGATGGATCTAATTTCTTCCAAGGTGAGGTACCTTCCAAGGGATACTACCTTCAGGTCTTTGCTAAACTAAACACCTCAAAATTTATAGGGGGTGCAGCAGAAGCCCAATCATATGGCCCACTATTACCAGAGCATCGCGAGGAAGGCTACAGAAAACGAGCAGCATGGCTGGTCGTCCTGACCGGACCTTCACCCTAGAGGCTCATTTGTCTTGTACTAGGGGTGGCCTTTTTGGGTTCTCCAGAGTTGCAAAGAATTATGATCTGAGCTACAGACTGTGGGATTGTACGAGGCCACTTGGTTTTCTCAAACATACACCCATCTTCCTACCTCTCTTATTTCACATCTCTTAAGTAGGTGGAGTCTAGATACCAACACCTTCTATTTGACTGATAGGGAGGTCGGCATCATCCTTTGGGACATCTGGCTAATTTTGGGAGTCCCTATCATCGGGGACATGTATGATGAATTCCTTCCTCCTCCATCTATTTGGGATGATGAGGAAAGAACACCCCCCCTAGCTAGGAAACTCATTTTTCAAGTGAAGGTTCTTCTGAAGAAAAGTGATCCTTGTCCGAAGCAGGATGTTTCTTTTGATGAATGGTTTGGGGATTTTGTTAAGCATACTAGTCTCAAGCCCGATTTGTGGAGACACATTTCTTGTCCAACCAAAACCACCTGGATGTGATCGGATACTTACTGGACCACCCTGGAAGAAGGGAATTTTCAAAAATGGAAATGGGGGGATCATCCCTGATGTTGATCGATTATTTTGACTAGTGGATTTCTTGACCATGTTTCTGAGCAGGTGTCTCCTACTAGTGTGGGAATCTGGTGGTGTAAGATCCTCAAATTTTATCATGGCCACTTATTTAGCCACTGGAAAATGCATCAATTTGGATATCCCAATTTTGGCTAAGACTTACCACCTACTGGGTCGAATCAGTGAGAGGGGGTCACCTTACCAAATGGCTGGACCTTTTCAAATTCTTTGGGGCTGGATGGGATCCCACATAGGGGGTTATTCCTTCCTTAATTCCTTACCAATTCTACATCCCACCCTCTGATCATATCTTCAAAGCACCAGAGGGTTCATGACAGCAACATGGTCTTCATAGGATAAGAAATAAGAGAAAATTGAAAATAAAGATAAGGACTTAATGGATTGCCTCAACATTTACAAAAATTTCTCTTACCATACTTATGATTCCCCTACTGGTACTATTACAAATAATGCATCTGAAGATTTCATCAACTGAGGTTACCTCTTTTCTCTACGAAAAGGAATCCTAGTTTCCCATATCTGAGGGGAACTTATTTGCGAGTGATATGCACCTTGCAGATTTAGTCGACAATTCAACTGCATCCAGAAGTTATTCCCTGCTTCTCTTAACAGAACTCACTAGGAGAAACATCTGATGATATCCTATCAACTTTAGCTAATGTTCACCTAGGAGTACACCTAGAGCTGGGCCAGAATTCTAGATCCTAGGGTTTCTATGCCCTTCCTTACCAAGAACTATATTGAGTCCTGGGTTAAGTTATATCCCAATGGCCAATTATCCGACCTGGTGCCTATTGTAACAACTTTCAAGGCATCCAAGGTGAAGGGAAAGGGGAAGAAAAAGAGATTTTATGAACACTCATGACTAGGAAAAGTACTCTGAAAATCTATTTTCTACCCCCCCCCCAAGGAAAGTTGTGAGATATGGGGTTATGACCTCACGAGTGGTCGAACAAGATGATGGAGCTGCTGTCAGAAGTCCATCATCCATTCCTTCTGAGGTCGATTTTCTGGTGTCCTGGAGGCAATGTGACATTTTTAAATGTCATTCATCTACCCGTGACTGGTCTCCTCATGATTTATGGTAGCTTTTTCAGACTAGGTAAGTGTCCCTTACTGGCATTGCCTATATGTCAGCACTGGATGACATTTCTTTTGATGAGGATCCAGATAGGGTGGGTTGTTATCTTAAGGACCTAGAGACCCTCAACCACTCTCTAATTGGACATTGTAAGTAATCACATCAGGTATATACCATGATAAAACTAGAATACATTGATGAGGATGAAGACATCTTTGGATTACCTGTTTCTTCAGCCACAGAAAAAGATTCCTACATTCTCCCATCACCTCATAAACATTTCTCTTCTCAGGGTCTTGAGTTTGCAGGGACACCTGGGAAACGTTAGCAATTATTGACACCTGCTCCACTTCCTTTCATCAATCCTCCATCACTGTCCATCCCAATTATGGTTTCATTCCTGGATTCCTAGAGATTCTAGGATGAATTGAGGGAGAGGGCTTCAAATAAATATATATAGAGGCTTCTTCAGGGGGAACGCTTCGATCTTCCAGGTTTTGGGGGATCCATTGATCCTACTAGTATTTCATCCGAAGAAGAGATTGATGAGGTGGCTTCTTACTTGACTAAAATGGATAAGTGTCTTCATGCTCCTACAGACAGGAATTACTGGTCAGACCGTGTGGCGTTGATGGCAGTATTACCACAGTTGATGGGAGAGGTTTCATCTGAAACCTCTAGCCTTAAATTATTTTAATGTTGAGATGATAAAATTTTTCTCCTTCCTTCTTTTTCTACTTTATAGGGGCCTATATGATCTTGGAAAATTCATTTTTCCCCTATTTATTCTCCTGGAGGTATTGTGGCTGGGGAGTACACCCCATCAGCGGTAGGGGTACTACAGAAGGGTCCCCCAGATCCCAAGAACACATGGAATCGGTTATCATAGACCCTTATAGGGTGTTTCCTCCATCTCCTCTTGGTGAACTTATTCAGGAGCCATCCCCCCAATATTCAAGGAAATGAAAACAAGCCTCCCAGCTGTCTAAGTGTATTTGAAAGGGGGTCACAAGTAAGTGTTTGTTTATCTGGTGATTGAACCAAGTACCCTTATCTTTTCAACTTACTAGTATATATATGTACTTTGACGCAGGGACTATTGGTGACTAGATGAAGACCGCTCAGGAATCTATAGTTTTCGACCCTTTTAGGGTAGAGGAAGGGTCTCCATCTGTTGTGGCTAATTGAAATAGGAAAGCAGGGCCATTTGAAGAGACCAGGAGTGTTTCTAGCCCCTTAGGTGTGCCTTCTTCCACTCGAACAATATCTACCCCAATAATAGAAGGATTTCTAGAAGTTGAGGGCTCACTTGATCATGCTAAGCAGACTCTCATGGAGAGAGATAGGGTGGCTTTTATAGCAGGGGTCGAGTCCAGTGGTGATCCCTAGTCCTTGCTGGATATTGGAGGGGCTTTGAATATCAAGGAGCTAATTAATCTCGATCGAGAAGCTTTTTTCCTTATATAAGAATTCACTTCAGAAACTGACATTCCACTTGTTCTTGGTGGCTCTAGTGAAGTCATAATTGGGGAGGCTGATGTTCCATCCCCTAAAAATTTGAAGCAGGCTATCATGCCCTTTTTTCTAGCTCTGAGAGGGGTTTTGTTTTCTGCCCCTGGGATTCCAAGACTAGTATCCTTATCTAGAATGACCATCCCTACATGACTTATATTAACGAGCAACCTTTTGAGGGCTTCCTTGAGGGCTACTATTTCGGCCGAGCATGGCCCTGGGTCTTAAGTATTCTCGTGTATCCACAAAGTGCCACTAATGATTGAAGATGCAGCACCATCTATTTTAGATAGTGGCACTGCTACAGGGATGGGAGGTATTGAAGTCATCTCCCCTCCATCCTCAGAATCAAAACCACAAGCCTTGGAAATGGAAACAAACACCCCTACTTTTTCATCTATTATAATTATCATAGACGAGGTTGTTGCAGGGTCGAGTAATGTCATAGCTACTGAATCATGTCCCTCTCTAGTGAAATTCATTCCTGACCACATTTCATTGTCAGGGAGTGATTCTGAGACTGATCAATAAATCTTAGTCGATCTTCGTCCCACTCAGAAAAATGCATGGAGGAATATTTGGAGATTAATCTCCTAGACTCCATTGGATGAGATGCTAGTGAAATTCCCAAAGTTACACTACTAGTTTGTATTTCGAGGTTTTGGTGGATTTAAATATCATGGAATTTATGATATAGTAAGGTAGGTGGTTTCCACTCAGGAAGAAACCGGTTCACTTGAATCATGACTCTCTACGGCAGATTCGATGGATTATATGGTTGTTACATGGAAAATTCTCATTGACGAAGCTGCCACTCATGATGGAATGGTTGCAAAGTTACAAAACAAACTCATGAAGTAAGATTATTTGATAGAACAACTTGACCAGGAAGTGGAGAAACAAAGACAAAAACTGGAGCGGCTCAAGCATGAGCGGGCCCGAGCCATAGTCGTCATTGAGGAGGGGCGATGGAAAATACAATAGGGAGAAAGGACCGGCCTCCAAGCCATGCGGGATGTGGAGGCGCTGCAGGAAAGCACGGAGGCCAAGACTAAGAATTTATTGAAGCTTTTCCAAGCCATTGAGGAGTCGCACCAATCGTTGATGCAACTCTACAACTCTATCGAACGTCTCTTGTAAAGACCCCGTCTTGTTTCTAAGGAGAGGATTCAGGCTATGGATTCCCACCATATATTTTTATGAAGTATGATAGAACTAATTTTCATTTGAATGATTATTTTTTGTATTTTCATGTCATTTAAATTGATCATAACCAATCATATTAACATCATTTAAATCATGTATTAATTTTAAACCATGATCAGTAAACTAGAATAATCGAAACAGGCTCTAATTTTTGCCTACGTTGCAGGACTCAGTGAGCATAGTTCCACTATTGTTGAGGTTTTATGGAACACCTCATGAAATTTTGTGTCCTTTTCATTACTACCCTAATTTTTTCCTAAGCATGCTTGGAACAATCTTAGTGGGCATAACTTGACTTTTTCTTAGGCCGCCCTTTTTCGTTTTTTGACCTAACAATCTTTACACATTTTTTGATGTCTCAATGTTTTTTTAATGAACCAATACTTGAATTTTTCCCAGATGTTCGTTTTTTGGATTTTCCCTCTGGAAAGTATGGCATCTTTTTCTCTAGAAGTTCATAGTCCTGCTAATCAAACTTATTACTGATGTTTTAGGTCAAACAGATTTGACCAAACTTAATGGGCCAAGGGCCCTAACTCAGAATCATCAGCCGATAATGTTATAATATCCTTCATACATGTATTAGGGATTTTTATTGACCCTTGATTTGTGATTTTGGACATTCATGAGGCTCAGGAGCTGTTTTAGGCTTATGAAGGTCAGAAAGGACTCTCCTGGGGATGAATTTTCCTTTGATTGATGGCCATTTTTGTGGGAAACATATGCAGAGTCTCTAGGGCATGATGTGTATAGTCAATCAAAGGTTTATTCAGTACACTGGCCTTCTATTTCCGATGGCCCGGTGGGATTTTCAACATTTTGAATTTATTTCGACATTTCAAACCACATTGGGTGGCTGACATGGGTAGTGGTGTCTGAAACATTAGGGATATTCATGTCGTATTTTAGGGGGAATATGTCCCCATAAGGTTCCTACTTGTGTGAGGGAGAGCTGGTGAATGGTTGGTTCAGTTAGAAGTATTTTTCATGTAAGGTTAATTTGAAAATAAGAATGTATGTAAGTCATTATCCAGAAGTTTTTCAAATATGGGGGTGTGACAAGACATGAATTTCATTTGAGTGTACAAAAACTAGAAAGGAATCTCTTAGGGATGAATTTTTCTTTGATTAATGACCATTTTTGTTGGAAACATATGTAGAGCCTTTAGGGAATGATGTGCATAATCAAACAAAGGTGTCTGTAGGACATTGTCCTTCCATCTTCGATGGCTATGGAAGATTATGAAGATTCGTAACTTTCTAAATATGATATATGAACTTAGACAAGGGGTGCACCTGAACACCAAAAAGGTGAATTTTAACTAAATTTCTTCAGGGAAACCTGGAAATGAGTGGGGCACTCTTCTTTTACATGTGAATCAACTTTACGCATATGGATGGGGTATCTTTCGAAACCTCAAAACGGACTAGAGATGAATTGAGCCCACATGTTCTGATATGTCTAGGATGTGTGTAGGGAGGAAAATTTAAACCATGACTTTGAGGGACCTTGAATTAGGAGGGATAGAATGAGGATTAGAAGCCATTGGTCATATTGATATGGGAGAGGACTCTCTTGGGGACGAATTTTACTTTGATTTATGACCATTTTTGTGGGAAACATATGCATAGCCTCTGGGTAATGATTTGCATAGTCAAGAAAAGGTGCCCGTAGGACACTGGCCTTCCATATAAAATGGCCTTGGAGGATTATGGGGATTCAAGATCACTCATTGAATGGAGTTTAGGGTATGGAAGGAGTGTATCCAGACATATTGGGGACATTCGGGCTGTGATTTACTTATGTAATCAGGTGTCCCTTATATAAATCTGACTCATACACAGGGTGAGTCATTCATCCCATTTTTGGGGTACCAATTCATTTAACATTGTATGGCCAAGGTGTGGGGTTCCTCTCGGGGAAGGGAACTATGACATTCCTTTTAGGGTCATGTTTCTAGGACCAAATTCCTATACTATTTTTCTATAATGTCATGGTGGATCTCTTTCTAAGATCCCTAAGCTCATGTGAGCTATGATTGGTGTGAGAAACAATGGATTACAAGGATTCTGGGTCATTTACTAAGAATAGAAAAATCAAAATCAGAGAGAACTTTGGAATTAAGACATTTCTATTCAGTTTAACATCATAAAAAAGGATGATTCTGGCCTTACAGCTTAATGTCATGCGGTGAGGACATAATACTGTGTAGTTTAGAGTATTACAGTGAAGATGATTATGTTGTCATAAAATCTTCAATAGTTTTGAGTTAATCACAATCAGGATTCTCTGTAATTCCCTAGACATGAGTGATGATAGAAGGTGTAAACCATAGTCTCAGGGAAAACATGAATTTGGAGGAATTACATGGGTCTTGGAATACATTGGGCATACTGAGATAAGAGAGGACTCTATTGGGGATGAATTTTTCTTTGACTGATGGCCATTTTTTGTGGGAAACATATGAAGAGCCTCCGAGGCATGATGTGCATAGTCAATCAAAGGTGTCCATATGACACTGGTCTTCCATATCAGATAGCTTTAAATGATTATGGGGATCTAAGTTTTCTCAGGTTATGGAGTTTGAAAAATGGGAAATATTTTGCTAGGAACATAAAGAATGTGCAGACCATGATTAACTGTAAACCACTTGGAGCTTCCATATAGGTCTGACTCATATTTACAGGGGGGCAGGATCTTTTGACTTCTCATGAGTGAGGGGCATGTGCGGGATCTCATAACATTAAGAACTGGACCACACATGACTCTTGAATAATTTTACAGTTTATTGCCATGCGATTAGGACCTTTCATGGACTCCTCATACAAGTCTAACCTATGTAAGGGGGAAAATGGGCATTTTTTTCTAATGGTGGATAGGCTGGGATACCAAATCCGGGTGTCACTACATATCCTTCAAGGGCAGGAATCAAGAAACACGTAGTTATTAATGTTCCCTACAGATGTTTTCTAAATTTGAAGGGACATTTGAGGGATTTTTTTATGATGTTTGGGTAGGGATGCCAAATCTAGGCATCACTATGTATCCTACAAGGGCAGGAATCAAGTCACACGTAGTTATGAATGTTCCCTATACCGATCTGGATCGGTCCATATATAGGGACATTTTTGTTTCATTTTCTATGGGTTCCAGGTCTACCATATCTCCCTGTAATTTTTTTTGTAAGAGAATCCTTACCACTGATCCTCAACTCACATGAGTTATACTTGATGTGAGAAACAATGAGTGGACATAGGGTCTCCTTCGCAAGTGTGGGGAGGTGGAAAATATTATGGGGGTGTTTTTTGTGGGGGATGGGCCAAGATCGAGGATCAATTTATCGCTATGTATCCTACAAGGGAAATAATCAAGATGTACATAGTTCTGTGAGAGATCATGCAGTTTATTATCATGCGATTAGGACACTTTTTTCCATGTAGTTTAACATATTATAGCAAGGACATGATTCATAGTTTAATGTCATGTTTTAGGGATGATTTCCTTGCAGTTTAATGTCATGTGGAAAGGAAAATGTCTCATAGTTTAAGCTCATAGAGTTTGAACCATGGCATGGGAGTTTCTTGGTATTGTTACTCATAGTTTAAGGTTTTAGTGTTTGGACCATGACATCACTTTATTGTTACTCATTGTTTAAGGTCTTAGAGTTTTGGACCTTATCATTGTGGTTCAATTTCATGTTTCATGGACTAATACCATACATTTTAACATCATGTGGTTAGGAAAATGACTCATAGTTTAAGATCATTGAGCTTGGACCATGAAATGGCATATTATAAATCATAGTTTAGGGTCATAGAGATTAGACCTTGGCATCATGGTTCAATGTCATGTTGCATGGACTAATACCATACAGTTTAATGTTATGTGGTCAGGACAATGACTCATAGTTTAAGGTCTTAGATCTTGGACCATGACATCACTTTACTACTACTCATAGTTTAAGGTCTTAGAGTTTGGACCTTGGCATCATGGTTCAATGTCATGTTTCATAGACTAATACCGTATAGTTTAACATTATGTGGTCAGGACAATGACTCATAGTTTAAAGTCATAGAGCTTGGAGAATGACATGGTGTATTATAAATCATAGTTTAGGGTCATAGATCTTGGACCTTGGATTCAGGGTTTGATACTATACCAAGTACTTCTTCAAGAACTTCATGTTTGTGGGAGCCGTGATGAGTTGTATGTCCATTGATATCAAGGTGTATGCTTCATTGAAATAGACCTTATGTATGACATATGGTCCATCCCACTTTGGTTCAAGATTTGGGGGCTTCTTCCTGAGTATCATCGGGGTTATGAGAACTAACACCATTTCTCCTTCGAGGAAAGATCGAAGGAAAACCTTTTTGTTGAAGTTTCGTGCAATCTGATTTTGGTAGATTTCCAAATGGTGCAGAGTGTGCAACCTTTTTTCATCTAGCTGCTCCAATTCATAAAACCATCTCTAGGATTGTTCATCCATGTACAGTTTATCAAAAATTTCCACATGAAGTGATGGAACTTATATTTCGATAGGAAAAACTGCATATTCCCCATATACTAGTGAGTACGGGGTTGCCTGGGTGGCAATACGGGTCGTGGTCCGGTAAGACCACAAAGCATGAAGGATCTTGTATGGCCACGATTTCTTATCCTTATCAATCATATTTTAGAGTATGTTGGACAAATTATTATTTAAAGACTCTATCTTCCCATTGGTTTCCACGTGGTAATGGGACAACTAGTTGGCTTTGATTTCATACTCCTAGTATATCTTGTTCAACTCAGCAGAGCAGAAGTTGGTGCCATTATCTATTAGTATTGTATGAGGGACACCAAATTTGGTAATGATGTTGTCCTTCACAAAGCTAAAAATGTTTTTCACCCTGAATTACTTAAGGGGTGTGGCTTCGGCCCATTTGGAAAAGAATTTAGTCGTTGTGAGTATGAACTTGAATTGTTTGGTTATGGTGGGAGGATATGGTCCCACAACATCCATCCCCTAGGCAGAAAATGGACAGAAGTAATTATCTGTATGAAGTAACTTCAGGGGTAGATGTATGAAATTAGCATGAAATTGGAAGGAATGTCACTTCTTGGTGAATATGTCACAATCATGTATCATAGTGAGCTAGTAATATCCAAGCCTTTAGATTTGGTGAGAGATCTTGGTTGCTAATTGATGCACTTCACAAGCTCCAGCATTCACTTATTTCATGAAAACAACAGTCTCTTCTCTACCAATGCACCTAAGAAGGACTCCATCAACGCCTCGTTTATAGAGAACATTTTCTTTGTTTACCCCATTGTATAGAACAAAGTTGATTATCCATCTTCATACCTACTCCCTTCCAACCCTATTTACTGGGAGTTCCCTATTCCAAATGTAATTTTCAATGGGTTTCATCCAACCTATGGTATGACCATGAGTCTCAGAAACGGAGATAATTTCATCTATTTCCTCTATATTTCTCTATATTAATGTAACGACCATCTAGCGGTGGGAAATAATAATGATTGTTTCATCCAGATCTAGATTATCCAAGGTTGTGGATGCATTTTCCAAAGCATTGGCTTGAGTATTTTCTGACCAGAGTACATAGGTCAACATTGGTTTTGATGGTAATTCTACCATCATTTCTTGAACGTGGTTTATCAAGGGGGCAATACTTTTTTCTTAATGGCTTAGTCACCACAGACCTGTTTGATGACTAGATCTGAATCACCATTTATTTTTAGGTGTTTGGATTACACATGAAGTGTCAGTTCTAGTCCTGTAATGAGGGATAGATATTATACATTGTTATTTGTACACCCTTTTGAAATAAGGAAAGAATAAGGAAAGATGGCCTTTTGGGGGGATATGAGTATAATTACTATCCCCTCTTTGTTGATCCTAGGATCCTTCATCTTTTTCCCTGTCGGGCTTTTGGAATCACCGTCAAAATACATTTCCCATGTCTGGGGTTCCTCCTGAATGGAAAACACTTCTTCATTCGGAAGTTCGGCATCCAAAGGTGTTGTTTCTTCTGAGGGGTGCTCGGCCAGGAAGTATACTAATGCCTAGCCTTTTCTGGCCTTATGTGGAACATACCGTATGTCAAACTGTTGTAGAATGACTTCCCATTATGATAGGCACCCATTTAGCATCGGACGGTTGAGGATATATTTGAGCGGGTTGCAGCAGGAGACCAGATGAACCTCATGGTGCTGCAGGTAATGCCTGAGTCTCTAAACTGTGAAGATTATGTCTAGGTAGTTATTTTCAATTTTTGAATACTAAGTTTCGGACTCAATCATTGTTCAGCTGAGGTAATAGTGTTTTTTCTCATTGTCAGCATCATTCTTCTACGCAAGAAAGGCGTCTAATGACTGTTCCAGGGCGGTTACATAAAATATGAGTGGTCTCCCTTCAACTGGTGGCATCAGCACTAATGGGCTTAGGAGATATCTTTTGAGATTTTCGAACTCTTCTTGGAAATCATTATCCCATACGTAAATCCTTTCTTCTTGAGCCTGGTGAAAGGTAAACATTTACCTACCAAGTTGGATATGAAGCACCAAATGTAGGCTAGGTTCCCCTAGATACCTCTCAACTCAGTGAGGTTGCAAGATGAGGACATGACAAGGATGTATTTTGTCTTCTTAGGGTTGAATTTGAATCCATGATGTCATACGACAAAGCTAATGAATTTTCCCAAGGTAACGCCAAAGGTGAATTTTAAGGGATTCATCTTTAAGATCTGCTATTGTAATTTGTTGAAGATAGTTTCAAGATTGGACAGGTGGTTTGAGAACTATTGTAATTTAACCACCAGATCATCGACATAACACTTGACGCACTTTCCCAAGAAGGGCTTGAAGATACGATGCATGGCATGTTGATATGTGGCACTGAAATTCATTAGACCAAAGGGAATTACTTTATAAGAGAACACCCCCTGTGGGGCCCTAAAAGCAGTAGATTATTCATCTCCTCAGGCCATCTAGATTTGATTGTACCTAGAATAGCCATCCATGAAAGTGAGAGCCTCATATCCAGCTATTGCATCAATCAAAAATTCTATGATCAGGAATGGGAAGTCTTCTTTTGGGCAATGCTGATTAAGGTCTCTGAAATCAATGATGATTCTAATCTGTCTATTCTTCTTTTTGAAAGATACTATGTTTACTATCCAAATAGGATATAGGACCTCCTGTATGAAGTTTGATTTGATTATCTTATCAAATTCAGCCTCTATTTTGGTAGCATGCATCGGGTGGGTCCTTATGGATTCCTTTTTATAGCCCCGGTGATCTTTTGGTAAGCCCAGATGATGAGTGGAAACCTCGGGATCAAGGCCTGGAATTTTTGTGTAATTCCAGGAAAATACATCTTGATTCTTCTTTAGGAAGAAGGTATATGACTCCTGATCCTTGACAGGCATGTCCACACTAATCAAAGTGGGTCATGTGTCATATTTAGTGCCCAGATTTACCTCCTTAAGTTCATATATTTTGGTGGATACACCTTCTTCGAATGTAGGAGGGGCATCTTTGATGTCTTCTTCCTCTTCTACTTCTTCTTCATCATATTCATCTTCTTTCTCTTCTGATTGAGAGAGGATTTTTGAGATGAACTCTCTAATGTTGGGAGAGAAATTGTCTTTTTCCTTAGTGAGTAAGGCAGGATCAGTTTGAGGTCCCGTGGATAGTCCAGGAGTATCTTTGATAGGTTTTTTCCTAACATCAAGGGAGTCAGCCTGCTTTTCCATGTCCTTGGACTTGGTGTCCATAAAAAAGATCATGCAGACAATTGGGTCTGAATCTGAACTTTCACTCGCACATTCAAACTGGTTGATGGGTAATACATACTCTTCCCCAAGTTGCTGGAGTAGGTTATCAGTATCCATTTCCAATCCATTCGGGGAAGTGATCCAATCAATGTCGTTGGCCAAAAGCTAGTTTTCTTCTGATTCATAGAATCATGTGTCAATATAATGAGACTCACAGGACTCAAATGGGGATTTATCAACGTGCAATGTCCCATTTTTTCCATTAGTGCAATATTTGACACACTGATGGTACGATGACGGAATGGTAGTGTGCTAATGCAGCCAAGGCCTCCCTAGAAAGACGTTGAAGGCCGTACTTTTCCACACTACCAAGAACTCAGAATCTGACATGAGTTATTCGATCCAAGTTTTAATCCTGATCCATCCCAATGGTATTTTATCACTTTTTTTATATCCTGTCAGAGTTGTAGTGTAGGGTGTCAAGCTGTCTTCATCATAGTCCAGCCGATGAAGCGTTCGCAGCGGGAGGAGGTTGACTCCAGAGCCATTGTTGATGAAGATCCTCAGGACACCAATTCGATTTATATTTTCGGACACATATAATGGTTTGATGTTCCCTTACAAGATGTAATATTCATCCCTATATGTGGAGTAGATGATGACGTGACATTCTCTAGGACTAGTCTCCATCCGATAGACTTCGGCTGCAGCCACTTTGGCATCAAACTCCTAGGGACTTAGTAAGGATTCAATGAGTGCCTCCCTAATATTTGTGGACAAACTTAATGCATCCAGGATTGACAACTTTTTTGGAACTGAATCCAACTTCTTTAGAATATCATACTTCTGATCTAGAGTTCAGCGTCTCCCGGCTTGGGGTTTCTCTTTCACAGACACTTTAGGGGCTTGGGTTTTGGACATAGATGGTCCGGCCTCTGTGATAGGATCTAGTGGCACTGTGTTCCTTTCCATGTTTGGCTGAACTGGTCCACCTGTATTCCTTGGGTGATTTAGTATTTGTTATTTCCCTGATGGATATTCCAAGATAAACGAACTTGGATTTATTCTTATGGGGCGAAGGAGCATTTTGGTTCTTATTGCATCCGTCGAAGGGTCCTTCCATGAGTTTCCATGATGTTAACGGTTTGATTTATGGAGTGGTCGGAAATTTGACTCCTACCATAATCAAGTCTTCTAGGAAACCTTCATCCTCTACATCCTCTTCCTCGGGCTCTCTAATTGGATGTGGGGAATTTGGGTTTGTGGTCATAGTCTCCATTTGAGAAGGGGTCCATCAAGTGAATGACATTGATGGAGCTGAAGATCAGTTCTTAATCTCACAATGTTTCAGTCTGATAGTCTTCTTCTGATGGTATTGTTTGGCGGGGTGGTGCCCATGGTACCGTTTGGAGGGGTGGTGCTCGTGGTACCATTTTGCGGGGAAGTTCCCATTATACCATTTGGCGGGGTGATGCTTGTTGTACCAAGTCTGTTGGCATGAATTCCGAAAGCGTCAAAACTGACTTTGGATTTGGTGCCAGCTCATCTTCTTGCTCTTACTTTTTGCGCTTCTAGACATTAGAGGGATTCAGGGCTGAGAAGGATGGATGTGTTGTATTGGGATCTTTTGGGGGAATAATTGGTTGTTTCAACTACACCTGGAGGATTCCATGGACTTGTTTGACGGTCTTTTGGGTCATCCAATTGTCAAAAAAAATCTCCTTCTTATTGGACTTTTTTTTCATTCCTCTTCCTCTCTTGATTCTGTGGTGGAAACATACGCCACTTATACTGGTGGCGAGCCCAACTTAACTTTCCTGGAATCCACCATATTTTATAGGAGATCCTTGAAAAAGAAGAATTCATGGATGGTATGTCCCAGTATTCAGTGATAGGGACAATAATTTCTATGGTCTTCGAGAACCACTTCATCGGTTCTCTTTGGCTCTAGTAGCCAGAGAAAATTGCAATTCATGGAAGCTATGAAATAGTAGCAGACCTGGTTGTCTCAGAACTAGAAAAATTTATTTCTTCGTTCTTCAAATTGATTTCTTTTAGCACCTCGTCGCTCATATTGATGAATTGGGGGTGGTTGTTGGCGTCCAGGGGGTCCTACACAATTTGGTGGGGGACTCACAACTAGAGCTAGTGTCAGGGGCGGCTTAAGCGTGACAGAAGTTGCTTCATCTTTTCCTGCTCTTTTCCTTGGGGATGATGGGGGTAGGTCACACCCCAACTTTTACATTTATTTTTATTTTATTATTTCTTGGCTCTAGGTCCTCACGCCAAGGTCCGGGATAGGTCCTGGTTTAAACTTTTTGTCGTTTAATGATTTTACTGGGTTTCAGACCCGTGCACGGTCACCGCACGATTGGTAGTAGCTGTGCAGCCGGCCCTGGTGTCTTAAAATTGCTCATTATTATTATTATTATTATTATTATTATTATTATTATTATTATTATTATTATTATTATTATTATTATTATTATTATTATTATTATTATTATTATTATTATTATTATTATTATTGTTGTTGTTTTTGTTGTTGTTGTTGTTGTTATCATTATTATTATTTTTATTGTCATTATTCTTTATATTATTATTATTATTATTTGAATTATTATTATTATTATTATTGTAATTATTCTTTATATTATTATTATTATTATTTGTATAATTATTATTTTTATTTTTATTTTTATTGTCATTATTCTTTATATTATTATTTTTATTTGTATTATTATTATTATTATCATTATCATTATCATTATTATATATATTATTATTATTATTATTTATATTATTATTATTCTTTATATTATTATTATTATTTGTGTCATTATTATTATTATTATTATTTATATTATTATTATTATTATCCTTTATATTATTTTTATTATTATTATTTGTATTATTATTATTATTATTATAATAAAATGAAAAAAAAACAAAAAAAACCATAACCTAATACTGATGCCCCCCCCCCTTCCCACATACGTTGCGCGCACCCTGGTTCCCCTGCAAGTCGTGCTCTAGCTCTCACCCATGCAGGTCCGTCGCCACTCTCGCCTCATGCTCCAGCCACCTCCCCACCCTTTCTTCTTTCCAACAGCACTGCACTTCGACCCCACCACCCTTACCTTCTACTACCCCGGCTCCACACTCACCCAAGGCCATCTCTCCCCCAAGACCTTGCTGCCTCCCACCTCCACAGGACCCCGCCTCGCCTCACCTTTATGCTCCCGCTGCCCTGCACCTCTCACCTCCCATAGCTCCGCACTCACCCCATCCCCCTCCGTGCTACCCCTCCTACACTCGGTCACCACCTCGACTCAACCTCTATCTAACCATCTCCCTTCACCCATTTAGTCGACCTTGCCTATCCCCACTCTCCTACTCCGGCCCTTTGCCACCTTGGTTTCCCCACTCCGGCCTCCCGCACACCCAGCTTCTCCCTCTCCCACTCTAGCTGACCAGCCCCGGTCATCGACCTGTAGCGCACTGGACAACCAAAGCTTACCCCTCGCTCTTCCACACATCCAGCCACCCGAATCCCTTACTTCGACCAGTGACACACCCGGACCCCTCCTACTCTCCCTTGTGACTCACACGGGTGAACCCGCTCTGCCTTTCTCCAACCACCTTCCCCTTGTGCGCGTCAAACCCCCTGCTCTGGTATATTTATTTATTTATTTATTTATTTATTTATTTATTTATTCCTTAATTTAATCTTTGGTTTCATTATTTAATTTGGATAAATACTAATATTGTCGCAGGTTGTGTATCGTGTGTGTTTTTTTCTATTTAGCTTGTATGGTTGGTCTGAAGGGAATTGTCCCTTCTTTCATCGAAATTTTTCTCCATCCACACTGTATTTGAGGTAGGTGAATCAACATTTTCCCTTTTCGAATAAGTCTATTTAATGCTTTCATGTTTTTAATTAATTATTTTACTAGATTTTCATCTTTATAAGATAATTGTAAAATCTTCTATAGTATTTTCAAGTTAGTTGGGTTTGTTAAAAGTAGTTAGTTATATTATTTTCTAGTTTGTATAATTTTCCTGATTTTTTAATATAATTTTTAATGAACTATTTGATTTTTTTATGGAATGGCTAGTAAACTATTTGGTTTTCTTTAAATTTATTTATACTTGGTTTAGTCTGCTTATAAAAAAATCATAAACTAGTTATCTTATTATAAAACTATTTATAAACTGGTTGGGTTGTTTGTGTAATTGGTTAGAAATTTTATTGTTTGTTTTATAAATTTTCCATCACTTTAGAATTTTTTAAATACATAGTGAATATGGTTTGGTGTGAGTTTGGAAAAAAATCATCCGCTTGAAAAATGTGTGGTATTTGGGTGTGTGATTGGTTATGCCTGGTTAAGGGGTTGTTTGACTTGTTTTCTACAGTTTATTATTTTTCCTAAATGGATTTTAAATTTTCAAATAAATTTGGTCCCCTTGAGTGGTTTCTAAGGATAGTTTTAAATGAGGTCTTATAAATTGTTGATTTAAGTGTTTTGGAAAACATGGTTTTTAATGGGTTCTTTAAGGTTTGTACATTTGGTTTGAAACATGTTTCGGTGTTTAACATTTTTTTGAAAATGGTTCATAAATGTTTACTATTTTGGGAATGTTTTGGTAAATGTGTGTTTTGTTAAATGCATGTTTTCGTGAAAGAATATTGGCATGTTTTGGTCCGTCTGACCATGTTTGTAAGAAATGATGTTCATTACTATTTTGGAAACATTTCTAAATGTTTTGGTAAATGGTTTAATGAGGTAAATCTAAAGGCCTATTTGGCATATTTTTAATTTTATGTTGGAAAACCCCTCTTTGGTTAGGTCTCTTGCCTCATCAATTAATCATGAGACAAGAGGGTCCTCGGTATGGGCCTCCTTTCAAGAATATTTATTTTAAGGCATGAGACTAATCTTGAGGTGGTTGGGGTCATGCCAGATTGTATCACGTTCTTGGTTATATATATATATCTGTCTTGATGTTTGAATGTGTGGCACACCTCTTTGTGAACATATCACGGAAACTTACCATAGAAAGGGGGTTTACTGAGAACGATTTTTGCACTAGTTTAGACTATGCCCTATCTAGTGGCCCTTAGAATTGTGATTGTTAGTTTTCAAAATGAATTATATATATAAAAACCTTATTTTTATAACTATATTTCAAACTAGTGTTATTGGTATGTTTTGGAATTGTAAAGTGCATGGATTCTGTGGTTCATTTTTGGCATCCCCACTGAGTATTTTTAATGCTCACTCCATTTTTATCATTTCAGTTACAGATTCCTTTGCTTAGGTTTTCTTGGATGAGTTGATCATTATTGGAGAAAGTTCAACCTTTAGTTGGAAGGTCACATGGAGGTTTTTTGGGTTATTATGTTTATTTATTTTTTCAATGCCCTAGTTTAGTTTTATTATTCTGTTTATAATTGGTTATTTATTTATCTTTTTTTGGGCCAAATCATTCCCAGTGATTAGGTTTTGATGCCTGGAACTAGTTTCCAGCCCGTGGGGATTTGGAACACCCTTCAAACCATGTCACATACTAGCTCGGGTGACTGGTTCTGGGTCGACCTAGGTTGGTTCATGAAAAAATGGTATCATATGGTCCCTTGTTATTTGGGGTGTTCAGTAGATGGAGATTAGGACTATCAGGACTCAAGAGGTAGGTACGGGAAGGACGTCATGAACCCTCACCCGTTCCGAACCTCAAGTTTCTAGGGGTAGTTTGGGAATTGAGTCCTTGTCTTGTTCTGGTTTGTTTTAGATTTAGGGATTATAATATAGGAAAGACGATGTCACATCATGATTTCATATGGATTAGTGACCCATTTGGAGTCTGAGTACACGGTTTAATTTCCTCCTAGTTATTGATGCTTACTTGGGGCATGTCCCACTACCATGTCGCCAGGATAAGCGTGACTACTAGTCCATCACTCTGGTAGTTTGATGCATGTTGAGTGTCGTCTTGGTTTTGTTTGGTGTAAGTGAACTTTTGAAAATGAAAAAGGGTTTTTGAAATGAGAATAATTTCTTTTAAATGGCTTTAAATTCGTGAAATGGGTTTTAAAACTGAATTCTTTTGGTCTAAAAATATGGTGTTTTCTTGGAACTGGTAGATAAATGGTTTGGGTAAAACCTCGGGTACTCTTTATGAACATTTTCACATATGAGGGAATTCATGGGAATTGCATGTTGGTGCATATCGATGAAAGTGGATGAAGGAATTTTCAATGGTTCATGGGATTACTGTGGTGTGTACTTGGAATTAAAGTCTTGACCTTGTTTTCCTAAATTAATAAAAAAAAAATTGGAAATTGAATTTGGTTTGAGAAGTGGGTTTAATATTTGTAAACTGTCCTTGAAAGAAGGCGGTTTTGAAATCTACATTGAAAGGGGGATTTTGAAAAGGGAATTTTTTTTGGGTTGTGTTTGTATTTGTTTGGTTTTTGAGATGGTTGTTTTGGATCAGGAATGTTACTTTTAGTTATACTTTGATTTGATATCGGTTTCGGCTTTGTGTTTCATATGTTGTTTAGAAAATGCCACCCAGAAAGGTACCCAAGGTTTATAATAAGTCATGCCCAGTTTTTGGTCCTTCTCAGACATTGTCTATCCTCAATGGTGATCGGGGTCCATTAAAGGTAGTTATGTGGTTTGAAGAGGTTTATTGTGTTTTTAGTATGTTGGGAACTCCAGAGTCTGTTAGAGTTCGAGCTGTAATGGGATTATTTGAGGGTATGGCTTTGAAAAAATGAGATTTGATCGCCCCACCATCAATTCAAGTTGGGATGATGACGTGGGATGTCCTTAAATCTGTCTTCTTCTGATGGTTTATACCTGAAGAGGTTAAGACAAAGAAAATGGAAGAGCTCATACGTATTCAAAATGTCCAATAGATGGTAAAATCATATGTTGACCATTTCAAGGAACTTGTGTCCCTTTTTTTGGAGGTGGTGTCACAGGATTTGATGAAGACTTCTCTCTTCATTAGGGTTCTTCGTCCAAAGATCAAAGATAGAATCCTTCCTTCTAGGGACCATCATTTTGAGAAGCTGGTGGATGAGGAATTCTTAGCTAAGTTGGTCCCTAGAGCTCAGATGGTTTGAAATCCAACGTATCCAATTGCTCGTGAAGGTTCTCTGTCTGGAAAGTAGGGTGTGCCAAAGGGACCTGTCTCTAAAGAGTCCTCTACAGTGGTTCCAGCTTCCAATTCATCATACCATTCAGTGGTGATCCATTAGTGTGGACGTTTAGGGCACACAAAGCCATCATGTTGCATCCCTCTGAAGACGTGACATCATTGTGGGTGTCTCATTCATCTAGAGAAGTTCTACAGGAAGCATCACCTAAAGAAGACATTGTGACCAGAGGATTTCAGTTCCTGGCTATGAGGCAGGAGATGCTTCAGCCATCAGAGCCCCAACCACAGGTCTTGGGGTGAATCTCGCGCACAGTCCTGAGTTTCCAGGGGGTGAATCCTCAATTTGGGTTTTGTGTTTTGTGTTGGCAGTTGAACATTTAACATCTTTTTGTTCTTGTTTTTCTGCTATTAAAGTTTTGACATCATTGTAAGTTCATTTTTTTGTTGTGATGTTATGATGGACTCATTATATTGTAATCTGAGTAGTCATGTGTGTATGGATGCGGTTATTTGGATCGTGTGTTTTTCTTAAAAGTGTACTTGGCCCTTGTATGGGTTGATCTTGGTTTAGCTATGTTCGTTTTGAGATGTAAGTGCCTGTAAAAGAATCGATGTTTGTGGTTATTCTCAGGTTCACTGCTTGGGGTAAGTTCTTCTTAGAGTTTTTTCTCTAGTGTTGGGGGTTTTTGGTCTGGGTCGAGAGTTCCAAGTTTCAGCAAAGGTGTTTTTCTCTTGTGCTATAGAAGTTAGTTTGGATCGGTTGGGAGTTCCCACGTTGACCCCCTTCCTGGGGTGATATATTTTAGTGTTAAATTTCTATATTAGTTGAGTTCTTGTGGTGGGGATAACCCTCTCGTGTTCTCCTGTTCTCTTGTATTGTGATTTCTTTCTGTTTTACGCACATGGATTCATGTTTTGTCTATTGTTCAACTGGGTGGATTTTTTGGGGTATAAAGTGTCTGGGGTGGGGAGAATTGTCACACCCCAACTTTTACGCTTATTTTTATTTTATTATTTATTGGCTTTGAGTTCTCACGCCAAGGTTCGGGTTGGGTGCCAGTTTAAAAAAAAGTCATTTAATGATTTTACTGGGTTTCGGACCCATGCACGGTCACCGCGCGGTTGGCAGTAGCTGCATAGCTGGCCCTGGTGTTGTGCAATTGCTCATTATTATTATTATTATTACTATTGTCATTATTATTAGTTTATTGTCATTATTTTTTATATTATTATTATTGTTATTGTTATTATTATTATTATTATTTATATTGTCATTATTTCTATTATCATTATTCTTTATATTATTATTATTATTTGTATAATTATTATTATTGTTATTATTTTTATTATCATTATTCTTTATTTTATTATTATTATTATTATTATTATTATTATTATTATTATTTTCATTATTCTTTATATTATTATTATTATTTGTATTATTATTATTCTTTATATTATTATTATTATTATTATTATTATTATTATCCTTTATATTATTTTTATTATTATTTTTATTATTATTATTATTATTATAAAATGGAAAAAAAAAAAAAAACCCAAATCTAATATCGGTGCACCCCCTTTTCCCTCATCCGCTGCGCACGCCCTGGTTCCCCTATAATTCATGCTTCGCCTCTCACCCCTACGGGTCTACCGTCGCCCTCGCCTCATGCTCCAGCCGCCTCCTCGCCCTTTCTTCCTTCTAGTGGCACTGCACTTCAACCCCACCTCCCTCGTCTTCTGCTGCCCCAGCTCCGCACTCACCCTAGGCCCTCTCGCCCGCAATCCCCTGCCACATCCCACCTCTGCAGGACCCCACCTCGCCTCACCCTCACGCTCCCGCCACCATGTGCCTATCACCTCCCGCAGCTCCACACTCGCCCCAGCCCCCTCCGTGCTACCCCTCTTTCTCCTGGATTCCACCTCACCTCGACCTCCAGCCAACTGTCGCCATTCACCCCTACAGTCGACCTCGCCTAGCCCTGCTCTCCAACTCTGGCCCTCTTCCACCCTTGTTTCCCCACTCCGGCCTCCCGTGCACCTGACTTCTCCCTCTCCCACTCCAGAAAACCAGCCTCGGCCTTCAACTTTTAGTGCATCGAAAAACCGAAGCTACCCCCTCTCTCTTCCTCACCTCCGGCCAACTAACTCCCTTGCTCCGACCAGCGATGCACCCGGACCCCTCCTTCTCTCCCTTGAGACTCGCACCGGCTAAACCACTCCTCACTACTCCGGCCACCTTCCTCTTGTGTGTGCCAAACCCCCTACTCTGGTATATTCATTTATTTATTTATTTATTTATTTATTTATTTTTATTTATTTATTTATTTATTTATTTATTTATTTATTTATTGATTCCTTCATTTCATCTTTGGTGTCTTTATTTAATTTTTCTAAATTCTATTACCGTCACGGGTTGTGTATCGTGTGTTTTTCTTATTGTTTAGCGTGAACGGTTGGTCTATAGGGCATTGTCCCTTCTTACGTTGAAGTTTTTCTCCATCTACACTCGATTTGAGGTAGGTGAATCTGCATTTTCCCTTTTCAAATAAGTTCATTTAATGCTTGCATGTTTTTAATTAATTCTTTTACTAGATTAGCATCTTTTCAAATAATTGGACAATCTGCTATAGTATTTTCAAGTTAGTTGGGTTTGTTAAAAGTAGTTTGTTATATTATTTTCTAGTTTGTGAAATTTTTCTAATTTGTTAATATAATTTTTAATGAACTATTTGATTTGTTTATGGAATGTCTAGTAAACTGTTTGAGTTGCTTTAAATTTATTTATACTTGGTTTGGCCTACTTATAAAAAATTATTCATAAAATAATTAGTTTATTATAAAACTATTTATAAAATGGTTGGTTTGTTAGTGTAATTTTTGATAAATTGTTTAGTTTGTTTTATAAATTTTCCATCACTTTCGAGTTTTTGAAATAAATAGTGAATATGGTTTGGTGTGAGTTTGGAAAGGAAAATCATTCGCTTGACAAATGTGTGGTTTTCGGGTGTGTGATTGGTTATGCCTGGTTAAGGGGCCATTTGACATGTTTTATAAAGTTTATTTTTTTCCTAAATGGATTTTAAATTTTCAAATAAATTTGGTCCCATTGAGTGGTTTCTAAAGAGAGATTTAAATGAGGTATTATAAATTGTTGCTTTAAGTGTTTTGGAAAACATGGTTTTTAATAGGTTCTTTAAGGTTTGACCATTAGGTTCAAAACATGTTTTGGCGTTTAAAGTTGTTTTGAAAATGGATTGTAAATGTTTATTGTTTTGGGAATGTTTTAGTAAATTCATGTTTTGGTAAATGCATGTTTTCGTGAAAGAATATTGGCATGTTTTAGTCTGTCTGACCATGTTTGTAAGAAATGACATTCATTACAGTTTTGGAAACATTTCTAAATGTTTTGGTAAATGGTTGAATGAGGTAAATCTAAAGGCCCATTTGGCATCTTTGGAACGTTATGTTGGAAAAACCCTATTTATTTAGGTCTCTTGCCTCGTCGATTGATCATGAGACAAGAGGGTCCTCGGTATGAGACTCCTTTCCAGAATATTTATTTTAAGGCATGAGACTAATATTGAGGTTGTTGGGGTGGTGCTTCATTGTGTCGCGTGCTTGGTTATATATATATATATGGATTTCTATTTTAATGTATGGAACACCTCTTTGTGAACATATCATGGAAACTTAGCATAGTAAGGGGGTTTACTGAGAATGATTGTTGCACTAGTTTTTACTATGCACTGACTAGTTGCCCTTAGTACATATTTTTCTCTACAAGGGGATTGGGCCCCTTAGTTAGGCTAGGTAGGGAAACACCGAGTGTTTGGGCATTATGGCGTCATCGAGAGTAGGCATTCCTTCAGGATGAGTCACAGTATTTTACATTATGGTCTTCCTCTAAGTTCTTAGGTTTTCCATCATCCTTTGATATGAGAACTGTTAGTACCATTTCCCTTACAGTGTGTGTGGAATCATACCCTTGAACTTAGTTTTGGTGTTTTCTTGGAAAAACTTTGTATGTGTGGTTTGTTTTAAAAAGGGTTTCAAAGTGGTTGTTTTGGAAAAGTTTGTGTGAGCCCCTCTTTATTTCTTTTCCTTGTTTTTGAATTATAATAGAAATGGAATTGTGATTGTTAGTTTTTAAAATGCATTGTATATATGAAAACCTTATTTTTATAACTTTAGTTCAAACTAGTGTTATTGGTCTGTTTTGAAATTGGAAAGTGCATGGATCTTGTGGCTCATTTTTTGAATCCCTATTGAGTATTTTTGATGCTCACGCCTTTTTTATCATTTTAGTTGAAAATTTCCTTTGCTCAAGTTTTCTTGGCTGAGTTTCTCATCATTGGAGAAAGGTCATCCTTAGTTGGGAGGTGACCTGGAAGGTTGTGTGGAGGTATGTTGGTCTGTTCTGTTTATTTATTTTTCTGCTTCTTGAGTTCAGTTTTATTATTCTGTTTATTCTTGGTTATTTATTTATATTTGTTTGGGAAAAATCATTCCCAGCGATTAGGTTTTTATTCCCAGCACTAGTTTCCAGCCTGTGGGGATCGGGAATTCCCTTCGTTCCATGTCGCAGACTGGACCGGGTGACCGGTTCAGGGTCAACCTGGGTTGGTTCTTGATTGGCCACTCGGGACTTAAGATTGGTCTGTTGCAAGGAGTCTTCTATCCTTTGGGAAATGGCAGAGAAATCTCTAAACTCACTTGTATACTTCACCAAGATGAGTGGTGTTCTCAATTCGTCCCGAAGGTTATCGATGCAGATGGCAAGAATCTCATCCTGGGGGAGTAGCCGGTTCAAGGAATAAGTCAGGCATTTCCATCTAGCAATGAAGTCTGAGACTCTTTCATTCTCTCACTATTTGAAGTTCATGAGATCATTGATCATCATCTTAGGTAGATTTCAACTAAACTAGAATAGAAACTGTCACCAAAGATCCTCCCAGCCTATGATTGAATTGGATGGCAGGCTAGTATACCATATGAAGGCCAATCCCTATAGGGTTCGTACGAAGCACCTGAGTTTTACTACTTCTTTCTTATCTGGAGTTCCCATCATGGGGTAACAATAAGAGTCATAGTTCATTTAATGCTTCTCTAGGTCCCCCGAGCCATTGAGTACTAGGAATATGGGGTTTCTGAAGTTTGGATACACTTGAATATTACTCACCCAATCAGGGTAGGGTTTGCGCTTTGGCTATATCGGAGCGCACCGCCCCTCCATGGATTCTAGTCGAGCTGTTAATTACTCGACAGTGTTCAAGATCCCTTGATGCATATCCTGTCGGGCTTGATCTTGGGCTGGTGAGGTAGTGGCCAAGACTGGGTGTTCCATCACTGCTGGAGTTTGGGGTGGATACCCAATCGGGGGTATTATTTGTGGTTTTTCCTGAATATATTCTGGCTGCCTTCCTAGTGGGGGGAGTATTTATGTCCTTCTGGGGCCAGGTTGAACGGACCTCTGAGCTTGGATTCATTCACCGGGATAAGTTCATATGTCAAGGGAACCTCTTCTAGGAGCAGCTACTGATGTTCTGCGGGGGGAACACATCCGGCAAGATAGCCCCCTTAACATAGCTTGGAATTAATTCGCCTGATCTCTTTCATTTCTTCCTCCTATTTGGAAAACCTTTCCTTGAGAGTGAGGGATGAATTTCTAGGGGGAGGAGAAGGTAGGTAATATATGTCTTTGGATTTATTATTCTCTTTTTTGGGGTTTCACAGGGGAGGTAGTGATGGATTAATTGAGGGGGCACCCAGATTTAGGACCGATCTCTGGTTTCAGGTATGCACACCATCAGGCTTAGTGTGGGATTCCTCTGGGAGGGAACCATATTCCTTCAAATTCTCTCCCTCTGCGTCATTTCCTATGAGATCTGTGGGGTTGGTGTTTACTACGTTCACTAAGGCATACCGCATTGGGGGTGGTGTTCCCAGTGTTGAATGGTAGGAAGGCTTTCTATATCCTTTGTTGGAATTTCTCCTTCCATTATGCGGTACTATTTGGGTTTCTTGGTAAAGATTGACCCAAAGGGATACCTAGTTTGACCTCATAACACGCCTTTGTCTTGGAGGGTGAGAATCATGAGAATGGGTAGAATGGGTGACTTCTATGTCCATCATTCTTCCTATATGTTTGAAGACAGACGTCCACTATGAGGGGATTTGAGGTAAAAATTCCCCCAACCCTACGGGCTGGGGTTGTTCCCTTTCTCTCATTGATGCATCACAACCTAGATTTTTTGGTCTTATGGGGGAACTTTGATTTAAAAAATCCCCCATCCCTATGGGCTGGGGTTTTTCTCACATTGTGGTGGCAGTCACCGCTATTTCCACCTTTTCAATTTCACGTACTCCCGCGTGGGTGTGAGATGAGTATGTCATTGGGCCTGCATGAAGTATATGGTTCTTTGAATACATGATCATTGATTTTTGGTTGGATTAACTTATACAAGAAGCTTATTGGATGTTCTTGGTTTCTTGACCCAGAATCTTTTCGATGGCTTGATCTCTTTGACCCTAACGCTTTCGAGACTTACTCCAGGTTGGTTTTTGTTGAGTTTCCCATATTTCCTGAGTAGGGGATTAATTTGATTGTTTACTCTGGGAGATGACGTTTTAGGATGTCATTTCCAATGGGGCATGTGGGGAGGGATGTGGGGCTAAGTTTAGGGTTCCTTGTTCTCCCTATCCACAAATGTGAACTCCATCTGGGGCATTGTTAATGAGGCGACAAAACTTTTTCAGTGCATGGAGGAAAGACTGTTCAAGGTTTTTCTTTTGCCTTTATAATTATGGATGCTGTGAAAACAGGAGGGATTCCAGGTCAATTAGATGATAAATCTCCCCTATCGTATTGATATGGTCCGTGTAACCTTTATCAGGTCAGAATTTTTCTTTTAGCTAACAAAGATTCATCCATATGTTGAGGCGAATGTCATGCATGAATTCCCTAGACAACTCTCCTGGTATGTTGAAGTGATAAGTGGACATAGGAAAATACATCACTGGTATATTATCCTTAGCTATTTGTCTTCTCAAAAGTAACATATCTTGTTGTTGTTCTTCTGGAGGATCCTCTACTTGATATGCCTAGATCGACTGCTCTTTATTATTTCATTCCAAGCAATTGGGCTGGTGGGGGGCTCACTGATTTGTGGACAATGTGGGGGTGTCTCAGAAGATAAGTGTGGCCCTGGACCATTTGCTGGTTGAGAAATAATATCACTCATTGAAGAATGAGTTCTCGATGTGTCGGAGTCCTTTCTAATTGCCTCAGTATAAGAGGTATTTCTCTCATTTTCTCCAAAAATGGGAGGACCTTTCTACCAGTACAGAGTTCGATTGCAGGGAGGACCTTCGCAATTGGTGTTGCAATGGAAAGGGTTAATATTTCAACTTAATGCCCGACCATGGGAAATTTTCTTATGGCGTATACCCTAGTGAGGACCTTCAGGGTGGGATATAGTGAGGGGAATACCTTCTCACTGCTTGATGTCACTGAGGGGAGGACCTTCACAGCAACTTCCATTGCAGGGAGGTCCTTTGCAATGACTGTCATCACGGAGAGGACTACCATTATGATTTGATACTTGGATACAGGGAGAATTTATGTAGTGCACATCTTTGGGAGGGCCTTCAGTATATACTACAATGAGGGGAGGACCTTCTTGTTTCTTGACGTTACTATGTGGAGGACCTTCACATCAACTTTCATTGCAGGGAGGGACTTCGCAATGACCATTATCATGGTGAGGACTACCATCATGACTCAACATCCTACTGCGGGGATAATCATATCTGCAATGTATACCATGGGGAGGACCATCAGGGCATAAAAAAGAAAGGGGAGGACCTTCTTGATATCTAATATTCAGTTAGAGGGGATGGCTACCCCGATGTGCATTAAGAGATAGGCTCTTGTGATTGATCATTCCTGTCCCACTGAGTGAGCCCCCATGGGTGCTCTGTGGAGGACCTTCATAGCTTCTAGTAGAGACATTTTGGGGAGGGCCTTCACAACTTCTACTGTCACTTCCATAATTTGGTAATGGAATCAAAGGGTCTTGAGCCTCTATTGATATATGTTTTAGGGAGTTAAGAACCCCATATTCCAATAGAGTAGGATTATGTATGTTCTCTTAATTTTCTGGTTTCCTTTGGTGTATCTAATTTTTGAGTGATCTCTTGTAGGAAACCGAGGCCACCTTCTGTTGGTAATGGCCTTCATGTATGGTTCCCTATATTATTGGGTACCATGATGTCATCAGGATACGCCGAGGGACATATTAAGTTTTCGTAGAGATATATGCCTGCTCTGAAGTAGCCACCACATTAGACCGACGTCCCCCAGTTAAAATGGGTGTTTGTTCCCAATATGGTTGTCCTTATATCACGGTATATTTCCATATACCCTTTTGGACTAGATCAAATATGCATAACTACTCTATAGTGACTAACTCGTTTTGTGAGTGAGTTATTCCGTTCAAGGAAACTGGGTCATGGGCCCAATTTCTCGCCTTTATTGCCGATGCAATGATATCTTGGCATGTTTGTAGGATATGTTCTAAATTGATGTATGATATTCCATCATTTTTAGGATGTACTGAGATACATATTTGTCTAGAATGGGTATGAAGGACCATTTCGATGTTAGATCAGGATTTTGTGCCTGCTCTGGTCCTCCATGAGTTTCCAGTAGATACTGGAATTTCTCCTGTACTGGGGTAGAGAAACGATTCTGCCACCGATTGTCTTCTCTGGTTGCCACCATATTTGATTGGTGGAATTCATATTCATGAGCAGGGATTTTCATCTACTCGTTTGTCGATGTGTTTTTCTCAAGATCTTTGTATTCATCTGCAGTAATTTGACTCTGCTCGTATTTGTTTGTCTCCCTATTTGGATGGTGGGATTGAAACACATCAATAGGTGTTTGTGCCTGCGTATATCTAGTTTCCACCCTATTTGGTTGGCGGTCTTGAAATGAATCAGCAGGTTTTTTTGCCTTCATATAGCTAGTTTTCTCCCTATTTGGATAGCGGTATTGTTGTGTCTTGGTAGATATCTGCATATGCCTGTAGTTTTCCACTCTATCTTCATGGAAGGACTGGTGAACATTAGTATTAATGTGCATGTGCTCGTATTGTGCCACCCTATTTTTGTGGTGGGCTTGAGTGGAAAGGGCAGAGTCGTATGTCTTCCCATCGAATGCCACTGTGTTAGTACAGTGGAGTTACTCCTCAAGATTCAGGATAACATGTTCCTAATTATATGTTATCCACCCTTGGCGGTCATCCTGAGGGTTCTAGGTCTCTTGGACTTTGGAAGGTTCCATCGGTATAAGGTCCTCCTCGGTGATAGGAGTCTTGTTCATCCAATTTTGATGAAAATGCTCTCTGGAAGGGTCCCGTGAGTAGGACCCATGTGTAGTTGAGATGAATCTATCAACATCGACTTCATCTTAATCCCAAAGATAAGGGAGGTACTCATTGTTGTGTTCTATGGATAGGATCTCGAAATGGTTGGAGACGACCACTGAGGTCACCTTATGCTGGGGTGCTAGTTGTGGCTGAAGAGGCGGCTAGCAGACCTTTGCAGACTGGAGGTCTTGTCTCATGGCCTCTAGTGTGGGGAGAGTACCGTTTCAGTGGTACTCTTTGATTAACGTGTTAGATACCCAGCATTGAAGACGCTGGGTAGGCGAGGGGGTCTTGCTCTTCATTTGGGCCCTGGCTGCCTGTGGGATCATTGATGCGTGTTTCTTCATTAGTGTTCAGGATGTCATTTTGATTGAAGGTTGCTCTTTGAGAACCCGCGACATATATATATATATGACATGAAAACCACAAGGCCTCATCAAAGTATCATTCTTTTGAACATATTCATATTTGGAGATTCATCTTGGCCCCCTTCCCCTTTTCTTTGGTTGCGGAGCGAAGGGGTTTAAGTGGGGTAAGACTTCCACCTTGGTTAAGGATTCATTTCGGGTTAACCATTTTTGTTATGCCTCGGAGGTGGTGCATTTAGCGCATACCGGGGTAAAAAAATAATCTGAAATGCAATGTCCTTTTTCCTTTTATCATTAGGGTAGAACTTCCACCTTGGTTAAGGATTCACGTCAGGTTCACCGTCTTTGTTCTACCTCTGAGGTGGTGCATTTTGGGTGGAGCAGAAATGGTATGATGAGGATCATCACCCATCCCTTTTCTATAGATACAGGTTCTCATCAAGTTCACTATTCCTTTTTTTTACCCATCCTGTGTCAAGTACTTGTGCAATCGGTCCTCCTCAGATATAACTTCCTCAAATGGTCTCCAATGGGTTTATTCATGGATCCAAAAACACCCAATGACCCTAGTATCCATGATTCATAGACCTTCTTTCCAAAGGCAGGTGCTCGTTGACTGACGATTTTTCCAACGAAACTTGAGGACTCTATTGGTCTAGAGGGTGGGAATTCAAGATCACTGCACCCTTTCGAGGGAGGACTATTTCCTGTTATGGTACTCTCTTATAGATTTAATATGTTTTCATATGTTTTTTAATCCTTTTTTCATTCCCAAAGAGTGTGTCCATGGGCTACCCTTGGTTTGCAAGATTTTCGTAGTCATGCATATATTTGATGCTATAGAGGTGATGTTGACTTGATCCATATAATAAGGCGCTCTAGAGTTTATCATCATTCATGGGGGATGGAAGGTGACTTAATGTTGGGATCAGTCCCATAATAAGGGATTACTATATATCCTCGGGAGAGGAATCAGAACCCACGTAGTTCGGATTGGCTGGGGCTTATGCATGAAATCTGCCCATTTTAGGGGGCATGGTTGGGTGGATCCTTTATGGGAGGAAACCCTTTTGAGCTCGAGACTTTAGGTAGGAGTCCTACGTATCCTTATTTGGTCAGTAATCAAAGTTCTCATAGTTCAGAATGTGCTGGGGATTACGTATGGGAGCTACCCATTTGATGAGACGTGATTGGGTGGACCCTTTATGGGAGGGCACCCTTTTGAGCTCGGGCCTTCAAGTAGGCATCCTATGTATCCTAGTTTGGTTTGGAATCAGAGTTCTCATAGTTCAGAAGTGTTGGGGCTTACACATGGGATATTACCATTTGGTGAGACATTATTGGGTGGACCCTTTATGGGAGGGCACCCTTTTGAGATTAGGCCTTCAGGTAGGCGTCCTACATATCCTATTTTGGTCAGGAATCAGAGTTATTGTATTTCAGAATAATGTGGATGTTGTAATCATCACAAACCTCTAATCCCATGTGATTCATGCTTGGTTTGAGAAACAAGAGGATGTGAAATATTCAATAAAGCACATGATTCCTCCCTTATCGGTGGGGGGGAGAGCCTATGGTGAAAGAGGTCAGGGTGACGGTTCTTGAGGGCGTGGAGCGATGAACCTTTCCATGTGAAATGACATAAAAGGTCGTGTAGCCTGACCTTGGAAGATTGGGGACTTACCTTAGTGGGAATTCCCTAGAATGCATTTTGGTAAGGGGTGGAGTGTTGTCCTAATAAAATGGGGGAGAAAACATAACCCCTTCACCTGATCACTATTCCTCATTGAATGGAAAAGCAAGTGATCACCCTTAATCCTGAGAATGGGGAGGTTCACGTCGTCATCCCAAGGTTGAACTCTGGGTTACCATGTGAATTTATACCCACAGGCACTCTCAAATCCTGAACCATTGTGGGGAGAGCCTTCGTGACTCTGCTTACCATGGGTATGTAGACTCAAAGGGACATGATTATGCACCTGATGGTTTGATCATACCGGTCTGGTGGCTTTGGAGGAGGATTTTTTCTAATTCCATAGGACTGGTTAGTGGAGGGATCATGGAGGACTAGATGGTAATGGAAGGGTTAGGTTGGAACTGGAGGAAATAATACCCAAAAACACCCCATTTCGCATACTGGTTACTTACGCAGGATGAGGGAGGCTCTGCATACCATAGTGGTATATGGGTAGAGGGGTTGTCCACATACCGATGTGGTACACGGTCTTGGGTATAGTCCACCACGTACCATAGTGGTACATGGCCCATCATGCCGCTTTGGATTCCATCCACGTACTGATACAGTATGCGGTTCCAGGTTCAGTCTGCGTAGCGGTGCACTATGCAGAGCACCATATTGAAGGAGGGTTTGGGGGATTATCATTCATGGGGAATTAATTCGTGATAATTAAAAGGTTTTTGGTTCACCGGTTAGGTTTATAGTTATATTATTATTATTCATTTCCCCCATTTTATGGTTCGCGGCCAGTTGTACCTGTGAAGAGTGTGGTTCGTGATACGGGCTTCGTCGATGAATCGAGACTGAAGCCGGAGTCTTCTTCAAACTCTTTCTTCCAACCTCTGATTTCCCTTCAATATTTCTTCATCTGTCCCTCATCCTTCTAATGTGCTCCTTTTATAGATCATCAAGGAAATTATATCTATTTGGCACGTGACACCATTTGTGGAGGCCCATGAAGAGATATCCTGACTCGTGGAAGACTTGGTCAATACGGAATTTACAGAGGCTTTAGTTCGCGATAATGGTTCACAGAACCTTGCTGGTTCTCTTTGTCCGTAAATTTATAACTTTTTTGAATGGTGCACGGATGGGATTCATGCTCGTGAGTCTTTTGGCAGTATGGTTTGTGGTCCACCTTGTTCTCTGGCCATCACTCTATGGGCCAGAAGTTCACGAATCCTTCCATGTACCTAGTGATTCACAATCCAGCTGTTCTGCGTACCTTTCCCAGTGATGGTACATAGGTAACTTTAAATTCTTTGAAAACTTTAATTCCTTCAAGTTTCTTCTGAAATGTGAAACTTGATTTGAGTCTATTCACCTTGATAGACTTGTAGGAGTACTTGATTCCTTCCTTAAAACGATTTTGGGGGTATTTTCTTCCTTTGGAGGAATTTTCAGGACCCTGTACTTATAATATAGTGTTCTAAATAATATATCCTTGAATATACATAATGTTTTCAAAAAAGGATAAGTGGAGATACCTTAAAACCTTTTTCCCTTAAAATAATCTTTAAGAATGAAGACTTGGGAAAAACATAAAGTTTTAAAAAAATAGAAGTGGACATACTTTGAAAACATTTAATCTAAAAACTAATATTTAATAATAGAACCTTGAAAAATTAATAGATTTTATGAAAATAAATTTTGGATTTTATGATAAAACCATATTATATAGAATATATGGAAATTAATTTTAAACATTTTAAAATTACTTTGTTAAAACACCACATCATTAAGAAGATAGTGAAACCATTATTTTAAAATTAATAATGGGGAATAAAACTATCATTTGAGAGAAAAACAATTTTATTTTCAACTTGGTAAATGATAACATTGGTTTCATGTAAAAACATGTACATGAAAGAAAACCCCATTAAAAGATATGGGAATTATTCTTAACAAAGATACATTTTAAGGAAATAATAGAATCATCAATAAAGAATAATTTTGTGAGGATCATAATTTTTCCATATAATAATTTGGAAATAAAATATAAAATAATATTGTGTTATAATAGACCAATCTTGAAATATTATAGTCAAAGAATAGTGTTTATGACCCAAAGAAAATATTTGAGTCATGAAAACCCCTTACAGCCTTTGTAATATTTGAACCAAACCCCCGTGAGAGGTTTATCCATAAAAAGTACATAATAATATAATTAATTATAAAATAATCCTAAAAAAGGAGAAATAGGGCATTATTTACACCATTGAAGAGGAAACATGGTGTGTAGCTTAAAAATGTCTCAAGCGATTCAAATTTGAGACAAAGAACCCCATAAGAATATTACAATCTTTTAAGTAATGATCCTTTGGAAAGGAATTCATGGGAATGAGTTGTAAATATATATAAATGAAAGTGTAAATAAAATTTTATACTATCATGGTATAAATTTATTCAAATTATAAGAATGGGGTTTAGGGATAACCATTATAACTCAAAGAATGGAAAATGAGTTATAAAAAAACCCTCACCTTCTTTCCCTTCTTAGTCGGATGAACTCTAAGCTTCTATATAAAAAAATAAATAACTTATAATCCTTTTTGATAACCATACTCATAAATATTACCATTTTATAATCCTTATTATTATTATTTTATCATGAGTACATTAATTTGATTATAGTGTATTCTAAAAATCGGGTATTAATAACTTTATCTATTTTTTCACATGTTTAATAAGGTTGATATCATTACCCATAATTTGATAAAAAAAATTCATTATTGATAGATAATCTAATATCTTGTAATATATAACTTATATTTATTTAAAATGTTCTTGTCTCTAAGTTTTTTTATTATGTTGTGTGAGAATGGAATCAGTGTTTGATTATTTCAGGGATTTTAGCAAATAAAAATGGTACTTTAATAATAAGTTATATACTTAATATAATATTTCAAGAAAAATATACAAATTATTATTTTTTATAATATTATAATAATATTATTTTTCGTGTTCCCATGGTCATCCATAATTATTTTTATATCATCGTTTGCGTATATGGTTAAACCGACTCAAACATTAACACGCTTTAACCTGATTCATGAGTGTGGCGAAAGAGGAATTTTCTTTTGACATAATATCATTATAGAAGAAGAATATTGATATTATTTTTGATTTTTTTATTATTTTGAACTATATTTTAGGGTCTTAATATAATGTATCAAAATCTATACAAAAAATGAAAAATTCTTCATCATGGAGATGGAAATTCTCATGTACACATGATTAGTGTTCTCCTTTCTCGATGCATGAGAGGAGGGAGGTGGATATTAAATTGAAATATGAGAATAATAATTATATGTGATATATGATATTTTTTTATAATTACCACCATTATTACCACCCTTGAATGGTGGTAATGAAAAAAATGGTATCACTTCATGGAGGCTATAATCCACTCAACACCCTAAAAATGTTCTTTTGTTTTTCTAAGTGGGAGAAAATAGATTATTAAGGATTTCACCATTATTAAAAAACATGTTATTATA
Organism: Viscum album; assembly: GCA_963277665.1. Lineage (NCBI taxonomy): Eukaryota > Viridiplantae > Streptophyta > Magnoliopsida > Santalales > Viscaceae > Viscum > Viscum album. The sequence goes on from OY728158.1 coordinate 467,956,501, forward strand.
CTAATGATATATAATTCAACATATTATTATGGTGATAAGATAATTTAAACTGTAATATTAATAATAAAAATATAACAAATGCATAATACTAACGTTGGAGACTTGATTTTTCCTTTGAAGTTCTATTTAAATTGAAGGGATTTCCCTAACTATGAGTGAAAATGGGATTATTTTTGTGATATAGGGTTCTATGAAGAGTAAACTTCCATATTTTAAAGGAGTATTTTGATGTTTATGTGTGTTTTTTATACTGTGTAAGTGATCCCCTTTTCAAAGAGAGTAAAAGGGAACTTTTGGAAACAACCTTTATATTTTAATAATGTCATTCCACTATTCAAGGATAAATGGATCAATAATATAAAAATGTGGATTGTGGGGTATTTTTGGGTTGATAAAGGCTCAACCTAGTATTTACAAACATATTTTAAATAATTGATGTGGTTTTTACTATCAATTTTTTATATTTCATTATTTTACTTTTAAACTAGGTAATAAGTTTTTTAACTATGGGATTCAATGTTTTATTATAAATATAACATAACCTATATAACCTAATTGTAGTTTTATGGAACTAAATTTAACTAATATTTAGCCCAATTAAATTTTTAAATATTATTAAATTATCTTTGGAATTAAAACAGATAATGTCTAGAAAAATTGTTCTAATATAAATATAACGCTTTAATAATTATGGATTATTAATCTTATTTAGTATTGATTAAAAGTTAAATAAGTGTTAATATATTTATTTATTTATTTATAAATAATATTAAATTCATTATTTAAATGATTTCAATTTAATTGACTATATATAAATTAATTTATATTAATAAAAAAATAATGTTAAAATGATTATTTTTCCATTATCGTGTTAATTAGTATAAACCATAATAATTAAAATTTTACAAATAAAATTTAAATTTGAAATATTAAATAATATGAAAATTATTATCTAAAACATAAGAATAATTTTATCCAATTAACCTTCTATGTTTAGGTAAATTAATCATAACTTTAGTGCATGTAACATGTAAAAACAAGTTTTTTTAAATAGTTTAATTTTAAGAAAAATGATTTATGATTATGATAGAATTATCAAATATATTGATTCCAATAAGTTTTAAATAATCATTATCAAAAAAATATTATTTAATTAAAAAAAATTAAAATATTCAGTACATCATGTTATAATTAATTAAACAAGACTGTCAAAAAACTGTTTTTATAAAACACTACATTAGTTTTCAAAATATTGAGCATGGGTTTATAAATTAAAATTTTTATTTTAAAAATTTTTATTATAATTTATAATATATAATTTTAAATGAAAATGTTTTCAATAACTTTCAAAGTATTCATATAATAAATTAATTTAAAAAGTTGCAACATTAATAAAATTGGTGTTTTCACTATTCACCTGAAAATTAATTATTTATGAAAAATATCAAAAATAGACATAAGCTATTTTTTATGAGGAATTCAATAACGAATTTTAATTTTTCAAATTTAACTTAAGTACTTGTAAATTTATCTTTTTAAAATAAAATTTATAATATAATGAAAATATATTTTACTATAAGTAACCTTTTCAATATTAACTCATATTAACTATTTACCTAATAATGGTAATAAATATTAGTGGTTTCCCATTTTAGTTTTTATTATATAATTATTAACAATTTATTCATAATATGTTGTGGTTTTTTATGTTGGATGTGTCATGTGATACAATTTATAGAAAAAATTATGTATTTTAATTTATTCAAAATCTTGGGTTGTTAAAAAATAGATTTTGGTTTTTAGAATATGAATATAGAGGGTCATATCACTCAATATACCTACATGATATACTTACCAACATTCTACCAGAGGAAATGGAGAAGGCAGAATTGGAATGGATGGATAAGAAATCACTGGCGTGGGTGAGGATGCCTTGGTAAAGGAATGTTTCCTTTGACATATAGGAACATAAAATAGTAGTGGATGTTATGAAGGAATTATAATATATATACAAGAAACCTACAAAATTGAACGAAGTGTTCATAAAGCAGTGACTATTCATCCTAAGGTTACCATAAATAATACTACTATAAAATAATGTGAATAACTTCAATATGATCCAACGACATCATGAATCGATTAAGGTAATTTTCATGGATGATGTATGGGAAATATTTCTCTTTTCATCACTTTTAGAGATATAAGATGCCATTAAAACTACTATTAGTGACTCCATAGGGGAAAAACTTGATGTTTGAGGATATGTGTATTATGATCCTAAATGAGTATCTTGGGAAAAGATAATAAAATACATCATCAAAAAAATTCTCCTAACATTAATGGATGAGGATGGACACCTTAATAAAATATTAATGAATAAAATAAAATAATATAATTAAAGGGAGAATATCCGAGGAAAGTTAACTACTCTTGGTCTAACTTGTTGGATGTGTGGAAAATGGGGACACTTCAAAAAGGACTACAAGATTCACAATAAAAGAAACAAATGATTTTCAACTTCTAGAAGCTTAAATTCTTTTGGTACTATAGAAGGATGGATAAAACCATTTCCAAGTGTTAATATTCGAGTTTAGTCATGGATAATTGACTCAAGGACCTTATTCCATTCAACATGAGAGTTTAGATTCATTGAAAATTATATATATAGATTAAAGTTTCAACAAAGTATATTTGGTGGATGATAAATCTCTTTAGATAATTTGAAAAGTATATATCAATAGCTAGATGAAGAATGGGGGAGTATTGAAGATCAATGAAGCTAGACATTCCTAGGGCTACAAAATAATCCTCTTTCATTTGGACAACTAGATGATGAAGGGTATGAAATTATATTTTCCAAATGTGTATGGGAAGTTACTTGAGGTTTAATGGTGGTTTCAAAAGTATTAAATCATGGAATACTCTATTTGATCATAATAAATAATGTAATTAAATTTTCCAGAAGTAGATGAACAGAATATTTAGTGGTTTCGAATTGTAGTCTCAATCATATCAACATGAATAATGTGAGAGTTTTAATAGAAAAAATTATATTGAATCTTGATTATATGGACATAAAAATATTTTAAATCTATGTTCTTGGGAATCAAAGAAGGGTTCGTTTAAATTTATAGAGACAAAACTTCAAAGCCCATAAGTTTATACTTTTCCACACTGATGTTTGGGGACTAACCTCTATTTAGTACTGGATATATTCACTTTACTTTTTATCATTTTATTGATGATTATATTAGGAAATTTTGGTTTTAACTTCTATAGAAAGATTATGATGTGTTCTAGTATTTCATATAATGGAAATCCATAGTAGAAATATAAAGTGTTTATAAGATGAAGTGCCTATATTCCAATAATAATGGGTAGTCCACAAGATATAACATCTAAAACTTCTATAATAATAATGGTATAAGGAATGATAAGAATTTTTTGGGAACTCCACAATATAATATACTTTTTGAAAAAATGAATCGAACATTAATAGATAAGGCCCAAATAATTTGGTAGCACTCATGAATATTTAATGGAATTTTGGAAAAGACACTCAAAGTTGGAGTACACCTTGTCAATAGAAGTCTATCATCAATAGTTAGGAAAAAGATTTTAGAGGGTCTATGGTCTAGTAAGAAACCATAATTTTACCATCCTAAAGTTAGTATAAGTTTTTAATATGTATAAATTGATGCTAAAAAAGATATAAGCTCAAGGAAAAGTCTTAAGATTGTTTTTTAATTGGGTAAGGTGATCATAACTTTTACTACTAGTTATGTGATGATGACAAGTGATTATTCATCAAGAGTTGGCATGTTCACTTTAAGTAAGGGGTTCTATTGAAGGAACAAAACATGATGGAGAATGAAGTTGTTGATAAATAAACTATTGAAGTCTAAGTTGATCTGATTAGGAATACCAAAAGTTCATAAATACCTGAGAAATCAAATAGAAACACCAAAAGTCTAGTGTTAATTCAAGTCTAACATGTTCAAGAATGTTCAAGGGTGTATGAACCTATAGTGGGAGCATAAGAAGTTAGGAATTTTGAATTTAGATAAGGTATCAGAAATATAGTTCAGCTGGATAATATTTGTAGATCAACCTATGTAATTATTCTTGTTTATATGTTTGGGGATAAAATGAACATTCTACTATTAATGGATATATGAAATCCAGAGAGATCAAAAGAGGCTACCACACATAATGATTCCAAATATTGTAAGTCAATGATGTATGAAGATGCATCTTCATTGAAGTTCAATAGGACATTAGATCTTATAGACTTACCTGAAGAGAAGAATAAATTAGAAAATAAATGGGTATACCAATTGAAGGAAGAGGTTGATGGAAAGAAAAGTTATAAATAATGACTGATATAGAATTTATTTCAAGATAAAAAAGGATTTTATTTCACAAAAATATTCTCCATGCTCCATCGACTCTCCATGCATCATTGAAGCTCCATGCGCCATCAATTTCCTAGACACTATCACCACTCTGGTGTTCACTGGTGCTCAATGCGCCATCAATGTTCTATGCACCACTAATGCTCCATATGACATCAATACTCCATGCGCCATCAACTCTTTGTGTTCCACCAACACATATAGTGTCATAAATACTGGGAGATCTGTGGACAACAACTATAAATCCTTCTCTTCATGCTTTAGACTTGTACCTGTGTGAGCTGACCATATTGATTGTACTTTGTGTGTTTCATTTGTGGTGTACTTGGTGTGTTTCCTTTGTGGTGTATTGGTGTACTATGTGTAATTCTTATTGGTATACCTTTGTGATTTCTGGGTCCCTATTGAGTATTATTTTACTCACACCTTCACGGGCTATGCCCACACGTGTCGTGTCTTATACAGATGATCGACTCTTTGACGAAGTCCTTGGTGGACCAGGTCCAAGTGGTGCTTAGAGAGAGGGCTGACAGATGAGGTGTGCTTCAGAAAATTCAGACAGTTTTTTCAATACCTAACCTTTAGGTAGGGTTTTCTTTGGATGAGATTCAGTAGCTTGTACTTTACCCTTTTGGTTGGGCTTATATTCCGGCCCCGTTTACTTTTTTGTTTTTGTACTGTTATACTTTGTTGTTGGTATCATGTAGGGGTCTGCCCCAGATGTGAGGCAATTGCAGTCTGATGGATGTAAGCAGAACCGAAATATGGAGCTTGTAGGTGGCTGTAGTGGTCAGGGTAATGTTTCTAGTTGTGTTTTGATTAATGTACCCACGGGGAATCACTTTCAAGGGTTAGACATGGCGGCTGGGATGAGATACTTCCTCTATGTGGAAGTGGCAGCATGCATAATGAGTGCAAGGAGAATGTAGTAATGTGTAAAGCTGGGATTGATGTTGAACATACAATGGCGGAACAACCTCACTGTTTGGCTATGATTGATATGAATAATCAGTTTCATAAAAATCAGCTAGTGCAGTATCAAGAGATACAGTGCAATGGGAAATGGGGAGACCTTGCTGACAGCAATAAGGAAAATCATGGGGAGATGGTTAGGCCATCATACAGTGAGATTGTCCAAGTGGGGAACAAGGCGATGCCAGTGGTCCAGGACAAGGTGATTGCTTCTCCACGAGGAAGGAGGAAGAAGGACTACTCCTATTTGGCAAAGCTGATGCCTACCAGATCGACTGTCATAAATATTCAATCTTCAAATGAGTTTCTTGAGCTGGAGCGGTTGAATCTGAGGAGGAAATACGCAAAGGTTCTGAATCACTATGAGAGTTCGGTGTGGGAAACGGTGACTGAGGAAGAGTCTTTTTATCATGGAGGTGGTGAGGGGTATGATTTTGAGGATTTTCAATGACTTTGCTGGTTCTGTAATGTTTTCTCTCCTGTCATTTTCTTTTATCTTAATAAATGGTTAGGGGTCATACCTCTGGCTACTCTTTCCTGGTATCTTAGAGCTATGCATGCTTGTTTACTTAATTTTTTCATTTCAGCACTTTTGGGCTTGGAAATGGGTGTGTATGTACAGGTACTTAGTAAAATGCATCCCATTTGTGGGATATTTCTAATCGGTTCTAGTAAAAATACCCTAGACTATTGGAGGTAGGCTTGGGGTAGTCACTTCATGGGTCTCAAGGGACTGGTCATGACAATGTGGTATTAGAGGAGGTTGGTTCTGCCTAATGAACCAAGAGTTTGTGAGATTGGTTTGGGGAAATAGAGTCGATTGTTTCAAGTTTGGATTTCAGGCCCAAGAATTTAGTGTTGGTACGGTAGCCAACATATACATACATCAGGACTCTAAATTATTCTTTCTGACTTGGTACATGAAGACAATGGTTATGGTGAAAATAATGGTCCATGCATTATATAGGATTGAGTGTGTTCTCATGTCCTTCTTGAGTCATTGTCAGCTCACCAGGTATACTTTATTGACTATGGTGCATCTTGATTTATTTCATGATGCCTCCATATAGATAGCCCACCATGATTCTGATGTGTGATCATGAGGATGATCTGAATAGCAATGAGGCATCGATACAAGATCTAATACCAAATATAGCACCTCTGGGTGGTGTACCAGCAATACCATCACCCAGAGAGTATCAGTTACTACCAACGATACTCATAGAGGATGCACGCAGGATAAGTGATTTTCATGAGTTTCAGTGGTAGCAACCTCTAAGGTTCAAGGGTGATCCAGACCCCCAGGAAGCTGATTATTGGCCGGATTTGGTTACATGTGTCTTCCACCTAGTGAGGATTCCTCTCAACTAGATGGCAGTCTTATCCATGAGTCTTTTACATGGCTCAGTGGGGATATTATGGAACTTAGTGATCCAGACGCATGAGTATATGACCCTCACTTGGATAGACTTCAAGAATATTTTTAGGGAGGAGTTATTCCCAGTGATGTTATGCTCCGTGTGTATAAAGGAGATACTGCATCTGCAGTAGGGAATCCAGATATTAGTGGAGTACTCAGTGATATTTATGAATATTTCTTGCTACTCCATGGATATGGTGCAGGACCCATTATTCAAGGACTAAACCTTTGATCTGGGGTTATTCTAGGAAATCAGGGAATCCATGATATCCCATAGAATTCTGATATATGTTGGGGTACTAAAGCAAGCTCTACTGTTATTTATCTTTCTGGCGAAGTAAACACTGGAAGTGGGAGCTACCACCGGGCATCAGGTAGATGAGTCTTCAGTGGAAGGTAGCTGATGGCTGATGTAGGGGTCCAAGCAATTCAGACGGTTTAGGGGATGACCCCAGGATATGGGGTCAGTGGTGCAAGGCTCCTAGGGAAGATAAAGTCATTCAAAGGACAGGTTGTGCTACTCATGCGGCAGTCGGGGATACATGGCTCGAGATTTCCCGACTCTCCATACAGATGATCAGAATATGGTTGAGGGACCACCAAGGTATAGGTGAAGGAAGGGACGGGGTGGTCTTCCAGGTGGCAGATGTGGTAGAGGAGATGGATGAGTAGCAGGAGGTGGGTGGAGGTTCAAGGTACTACCACCACCACCCCCAGGTGGTCCACCATGGGCTTAGGGAGCTAGTGGATAGGGACAAGGACAACTTCAGGGGATGGAGGATTATGACCCTGATGATACAAATATTATTAGAGGTATGATCTATTTCTTTTCCACCCTAACTACATTTTTTTATAAACACAGGTGTCAGTCACTCTTTTCTTGCCACAACCCTTGTTCGATACATGGAGATTCCAGTGGAACTGTTGACTAAATACCTATCCTTAGAGACTCCTATGGGGGAAGATTTGATAATCAAAAACTGGTGTCGATAGTGTTCCCTTACTCTTGGGGGTGATATTTTTGGTTGGGATCTCTTGGTGGTAGCGTCTAGTCCTTACGACATCATCCTTGGTATGGACTGGTTATCCACAACCCATGCCCAGATTGACTATTTTAGGAGCATAGTTTGGTGTGTTCGTAGAGATGGTACCAAGTTTTCCTTGGTCATTAAAAAGGAAAAACAAGCAGTTCAGGATATACTCACACATAGAAGGGTGTATCCAATCACAAACCAGTTGGATAGAATGACCCTCATTGCATTGGATGAGATGAGTCCTCAGTTTACTAAAGTGTCGGATGAGTACGAGGACGTCTTTCTGAAATATGTTTCAGGATTACCACCTCATGGATAATTGGATTTCTACATTGATATGTACCCTGGGATGACATTGATGTCTACACCTACATATCATATGGATCCCTTAGAGCTTAATTAGTAAAGGTTACAACTAGAGGACTTGCAGATAAAGGGCTTTGTGAGACCCAGTGTTTCACCCTGGTTAGCCTGAGTTTTATTTTCCAAGAAGGTAGAAGGGAGCTTGAGATTATATGTGGACTTTTGGAACCTAAACCAGGTGACTATGAAGAACAATTATCCACTACTGAGGATTTATGACCTCTTCAATCAGCTAAAGGGAGCGAAGTGGTTCTTGAAGATAGACCTTAGATCTGGCTATCACCAGCTTCCTATACGAGATGAGGACATCCCTAATACGTCTTTAAAATTTTGGTATGGACACTATTAGTACTTAGTGATATTTTTTGGCTTGAAAAACTCCCTAGTAGTGTTCATGGGACTCATAATAGGATCTTACAGCCTTACTTAGACTGGTTCATCATGGTCTTCATTGATGACATCCTAGTGTACTCGGCATCCAAGGAGGAGTATACGATACACTTAAGGATGGTCCTAGACACACTCAGAGAGAACCATCTTTATGGGAATCTCTCAAAGTGTCAGTTCTAGATTAGGTAGGTCCACTTTCTTGGAAACATCATTTCAGAGGATGGAGTTTCATTAGATCTGGTGAAGATTGAAGTGGTGCTTGCTTGGTAGATACCTAAGAGTGTTACCAAGTTGCAGAGTTTCATAGGTTTGGTTGGGTAATATGGTAGGTTTGTACCCAAATTTTCCAAATTAGAAGCAAACTTAACATCCTTGACATGAAAAGGGAATCCTTTTATGTGGACAGATAAGTGCCATCAGTGATTTCAGGAGATGGGGAAGAGATTGATGAGCTCCCCCATATTGAGATTACCAAAGGAGGGTATTGAGTACGTGGTGTTTTTTGATGTAGTAGAGACTAGGCTTGGGTTTTTCTATATATAGGGTAAAGTGGTGATTTCCTATAGTTCATTCCAGTTGAGGCAGAATGAGCAGAACTATGTGACCCATTATCTTGAGCTTTCAATGGTATTCTTCGCATTGAAGATGTGGTGATACTACCTGATGGGTGATCATTTTACCATTTACTCTAACCAAAAGAGTCTCAAATATATCTTATCTCAAAAGGATTTGAACTTGAGATAGAGGTGTTGTATAGAGTTCCTATAGTACTATGAATTAGAGATAGTATATACTCATGGGAAGGGGAATGTGGTGGCAAATGTTCTCAGTCGGAGATCGAGTTCACAGCTACTGAACAAGGAATCAGAGCAGTTAGCCTCATTGAAGATATCCTTTATGGATAGAGATGAAGCATCTTATCTCTAGTAGATTGTGGTTACCCCTCCACTCTTACTGTGATTCAGGGAGACATAACTCGGAGATACTGACTGCGAGACTACATATGCTCATATGTCCATGGGGCATGCCCCTAATGGATATTCAAAAGGTGGGAGCATGTCTTTATCTTTAGAGAATTCACATTATTACCAATGACATTGAAGGAGGAGGTATTGAGGGAGTTTCATACTTCCACTTTAGTACTACATCCAGGAGTGGAAAATATGTATCAGGTCCTCTAACATCAGTTCTAGTGGCCAAGGATGAAGAAGGTAGTGGCAGATTTTGTTTCAGATGCCTTGCTTACCAACAATTGAAGTCTAAGAACTAGGTTCCAACAATCTTGACCCAACAACTTGATTTTCCAGAGTGGAAGTGGGTTGGGATATCGATGGACTTCGTGACAGGTTTACCATGCATGTACAAGGGACACAATACCATTTGGGTGATCGCCAACTGACTCACCAATTTTTTCCAATTCCTACTGATTCGTGAGTAGAAATTAGTAGAGAGCTTGGGATTCCTTTATGTGTAGTAGATGGTTCGACTCTATGGAGTCCCATTGATGATCATCTTGTATCGTGATTCTCTCTTTATATCCTATCTGTTAAAGGGATTGTAGAAGGTGTTTGGGACTCAGTTTCACTTGATCATGACATTTCATCCCCAAAAAGATGGCCAGATAGAGAGAACCAACCAGGTTCTAGAGGACATGATATGTGCTTTCATCCTAGACTTTGGTTGTAGTTGGGAGGACCACATACCTCTGGTGGAGTTTTCATATAACAACAGCTACCACTCTACTATTGGTATAGAACTGTTCAAGGCCTTGTACAAGAGACCATAAAGGTCCCCATTATGCTGGACAGACCTAGGAGAGTCAGCACTCATGGGTCCAGAGTTGGTATGGGCTACCACCGTGAAGATGTAGATCATCCAGGAGTAGATGAGGACTGCATAGAATTGACAGAAGTTATATGATGACAAGAGGTGGAGGCCTCCAGAATTTGAGGAGGGATACTATGTGTTTCTTTGGGTCTCACTTAGATGGGAATTGTGAAGATTTATCCAGGGCATAAAGTTATCTCTGAGATACATCAACCCTTTTATATTCTTATTAGAGTTGGTTAGGTGGTGTACCACCAAGATCTACCCCCGTAGTTGCACCAGGTTCATGATTTCTTCCACATGTCACAATTGAGGAGGTACATGCATGATTCATCACATGTCATCGACTGGGGAGAGCTGAACATTGATGATGGGATGACTTTTGTGGAGTACCCAATAGATATCAAAGATCGACAATATTTAATCCTTCATGGGTAGTCGATTCCTCTAGTGCATGTTTGGTGGCAGCATAGGAATCTCTAGGAGAGCACTTGGGAGCAGTAGGCTCATATTTGTGCTTAGTACCCTCACCTTTTTGTTGAGTCACACTTGTTTTGGATTTCATGGATGTAATTCCCTGAGGTGGGGAGAATTTAATGACTTGGATTTTCCCAATTTTATTTTTAGAAATTATTTGGAAAAATTATGAGACCAGGCGCTGAGACAGTGTGAAATTCTGAGACCCAGGGTGCCTGGAACGATTGTTTGAAAAATGATAAGTTTTAATAGAATGCGCATGTGAATTTTATAAAAAAGTGAAATAAATATTAAACAAGTTCCCAGATCAGAAATCTGAGGGCACCATTGAGCTCAGAGCAATACCTTTACCCTAGGCACGACCTAACATTGGCCAGCACGGGTCATCTGTAAAAAAAAGTCACCAGGGTTGTAACTATAAATAAAATAATTAAATAAACATTATTTTATTTTTAAATACTAATAACTCATAAATGGTAACTCTGATTATAAATCTGAGACCATCGTTGAGTTTATAAGGGGGTTATTTCCTTAGGTGGGGCCTAACCTTGACCGGTGCGGGTTAAGGATGAAAGTTAGATATTGAACATGTACGCCATTAAAATATTTGATAAAAATATTTTATTTAGACATTATGTGTTGATGTAGTGGCAGTTTCCTTTTTTTATAATCCAAGTCAGAGGAATTCAGGGTTATCTCCATAACCTTGGAATTCCCCTAATGCAAGGAGAAGGAAGCTCTCTCCCAACGACGAATGCCAACAGATCAAGGATCGATTATGACACGGAACCCCATTCTTTGTCAACGACTGATCCAACCTCGAGGTAGGATGTCGATATCTTCATGATTTCTTTTCCCCTTATTATAATCAAATGAAGAATAAAAACTAACCCATGAACATGTTGATCTATAGTTCGATCGTCCTTGAGGGAGGGATATTTATTGTGGGATTAAAAGGAATAGATCTTAGTGATTATTCTGCCGTTGGTTTCTTCGTGATTCTGCTAACATGAATGGATCAAGGCTGAATGAACAAGGAAAAGACCCATTATTTGGGTGTTCATTTGATTAATCCCTCCCCCCTAAATCTATCATTCTCTTCATGCGTTCTTCACCCTTTGAAACCCTATGTGAATGATCGATCCTTGCACCCACGATCCATGGCGCAATGATATGAGACCAAAGGTTGTGATCTGCGACGACATTGAAAAGGTGTGATGGGAGTGAAGAAGGAAGGTGGCAGCTCACGCGGAGGGCATGATGAATGTAGGGCCTCTAGTAGGGTGGCCAGTGGTGAGGGAAACATGCAGCTGGTGGGAGGTTGGGTTTCAATAGGGCGCACAACCGCGATCCAGTGGGACCAGACCAGAGGAGGAGCCCGCGGCGGTGATTGCGATGGGTCGTGGCTCAAAGACACATTGGAGGAGGACCCCGTGGAAGTGGGTCCATAGGACCAGGTGGATAGGGTAGGCCATCCATGTTGAAAATCATTGTCGGTCGCATTAACCGGGGGTGTTGGCTAACCACGTGGTCGGGCGACCGCATGGACCAGGAGGACGTGGCCAGGGTGGGAAACATCTAGAGGAGTATAACCGACCCACACGATGTGGTCTAAGCTAGAGATATGTGCTGGTTTGGGTCGGTCGAGCCGAGTCGGGTCGGCCTGGCTGAGTCGGAGTCGTCCGGGCCAAGTCAGAGTCGGGTTGGAGTCGGACAAGACACTTTTTTACTAAATTGGCCATATCTTTCAAACTGTGTGTCTATTTGATGAGCCATTTTCGGCATTGGGACCCTTGAAAAGAGGATATCCTTTAGAGATATTCTAAGTGAGTTTTTTTTTGGAAGTTGTTTTATGATCTCATGACTTGAGGAGTAGGTTCTCCTGGAAAAAGCATGCTACAAGTAGAATCCTGCTACTAGTTGTGACTATGTGACTTAGGGGGCTCCTTGAACCATCGATGCTCAGTGCGTCATCAACACTCTGTGGGAAATTGATTCTCCATGCCCCATCAACACTCTATGAACCATCAATTATCCTTGCTAAATCGCCGCTCCATGCGTCATTGATGCTCCATGTGCCATCAATATCCCAGAAGCCATCACCACTCTGGGGCCAACCAAATCTTCGTGCGCCACCAATGATCCATGCACCATTGAATCTCCATTTAATATTGATTCTATGTGTACCATATATGCTCTTTTCACCACCGACACATATAGTGTCATAGATACTAGGATATTTGTGGAGTACAACTGGAAATCCTTCTCTTCATGCTTTAGACTTGTACTTGTGTGAGATGATCGTATTGACTATACTTAATGTGTTTCCTTTATGGTTCACTTGGTGTGTTTCCTTTGTAGTGTAATTATTTTTTTTACTTTGTGGTTTACTTTTTGTAATTATTAGTGGTGTACCTTTATGGTTTCAGGGTCCCTACAGAGTATTTTTTTACTCACCCATGTATGTGCTATACCTACACATGTCGTGTCTTATGGAGATGATAGACGCTTTGATGAAGTCCTTTGTGGATAAAGTCAAAGTGGTGTTTAGAAAAAGGTTTAACATATGTGGTATTCTTTAGTGAGTTCAAAAATCTATTTCTATACCTACCCTTTGGGTAGGGTTTTCTGCGAACGAGATTCAAAAGCTTGTACTTTCCCCTTTTGATTGGGCTTGTATTCTGGCCCCATTTACTTTTCAGTTTTTTTATTATCGTACTCTATTGTTGGTATCTTAGAGGTATTCATGCTTTTTGACTTAGTGTTTTCAGTTCATCACTTTTGGGCTTGGAAATGGGTGCGTGTATACAGGTACATAGGAAAATACCTCCCATTTGTGGTATATGCCTACTCGGTGCTAGTCGTTGACCCCTGACCTATTGGAGGCAGGATTGGGGTAGTCACAACATGGGCCCTGGGGGATGGGTCATGATAATGGAATTGGAAAATAAATTCATTTATATCAGAATAAGGTCGAAAACAGTGAAATAAAAATCATTTTTGTTACCAGAACCAATGGTTATATGGGAAATTCACCATATTATTTTATATGCATATGTCATATTTCTTATTTGATCATATTCTTGAAGAATTAGAATACTAAAACATAACTTTTCTATAGGATTCAAGTTAAGAGATTAGGGGAGTTCCAAAAAAATGTTTTTTAGATTAAGATTGATAGGGGTAGAAGAGACAAGACATTTGTGTTATCCCAAAGGGACTATATCCAGAAAGTGAGAATAATGTGTGGATGTAAATACACTAAACCAATTAGTCTAGAGTGAGTAGTTACTTTACTACGTTGGTACTAGATACAAGAGATCATTTACCAAAGTATCAAATAGTTATTATTCTTGTAAAATTATAAAAATACATGAATATCTCATTACATTTGAAAACATAAAATACAACACATAGTGAGAGTGATTATTCTAATTCCTTGAACTTGTTCATAGATTCCATCTTCATATCTTAGGGAAAATAATCAAAATACATGTGAGATAAGATTCTGAGTAAGGGTTATTTATAGTGGAATATACCATGTATTAATAAGGCATAATCAATGTGTAAAGTTAATAACTAAAAACTCACACCATTTAATAAATAACATGAGCATAAAAAATAATATAGTAGGAATAAATAATGATCAAATAATTCCATATAACTAATCACAAGTTCCTGAAACTTATCCATGGATATCATAAAAAATCAAATAATCACATGGAAATCAATTACTAAATTTATAATAATCTAATTCATAATGACAGACATCTGAAAATTTCCACTAAGGCCTTATGCCTAGACATCTAAACATATCATCAATGACTTGGGCCAAGATATCTGCATAAATGGGTAAGTCCTCAACAAAATACCTGAATTAGTCTATAACATGAGACCTAATAATTTATTTAGGTTCTATAAATATCCCTTTCCATAACTTATTAAGTCCAATACATTCATCATATGAAAGGGGAGAATAAAAATTCAATATATAATCAACATAAACATTCATATTGAAAAACTTTCATACAAAATTTTAATATTTCCCCAATCAAACTGATCATAAACCATCCAAATAAATAATAAGGATAGAATCATTAAAACATATCCCCAATTGAGTATAAGTATAATAAAGTATTATTTTCATTTATGAGTATAAATACTATAAAAATATCAATAATAATATTCATGATGATAATACCCTTTTGATTTTTTAATTCAATTTTAAAATTTTAAAATTTTAAAATTTCCAGAATATTATTGAAATAATTTTTCATAATTAAACTTGTAAAATTATACATTATGAATCAAGGTATTGATTTTTCATGATGGTAGGAAATTTTGTTCAAATCATATAAGGTAAAATAAATCATTACTTTCACATTTTTATAGAAATTCAAAAAAACACCTCATTCAGAAAATAATAAAAAGATTCATTTTAAATAATTTTAAAAAAAATTAAACCATGGGTGAAATTTACTTTAAAAAATCATAGGATAATAGTAATAACCTTATTTAAATCATTTCTAGAAAACATGAAAATGGAAGATAATTGTTTTTTAACCTAAGATATATGGTTGCGCCTAAATTTACCCAAGTTGTATAGTGTAAGCAGTCGATGTAGTATGGATTGGGTTATCGATCCTCAAAGACCTAAGAAGAAACCTAAGAAACATGAATTCTAAGAAGGTGATTTGATGGTGTTGATTTGGATATGAAGTGGACAACTTTGGTTTTAATTGATTGGATTATTTTATATTTTAAATACTTAAGTGAATTCAATTTAAAAGCACGAGTTGATCCTTGGTTATCACATGGGGTGTATTGGATGAATTTCTTTTTAAATTATTTCAATGTCTTAAATTCGAGTGTTTCCTTTAAGGAAATACAACCATCCCAAATCACTCACTAATTTTGAGTTTTCACTATCCTAAGGCTAATCACTTATACACTTGGAGGATCATATTGATGAGAATTCCAAGGTAGAGGATCATTTTAGCACTTGGGATTTGTATCCTTAAAATTGGTGAGTTTAAAGGATAACGTACATCATTGAATTAAAATCTCAAAAATAGAATTGATTAATAATTATTAAATTAGGAAATAACATCCAATTCGCCACTTTATACTCCCTTGGATCAACCCATTATAGTATTATCCCTCCATTGATGCTATTATATCAATTAAAGTGGGTAGTAGACTTATGATGGTATAATTGGAGAAGAAGAAAATAAATAAATAAAAATCACTCCATCATTGTGTGAAGAGTTTCACAAAAGATAATGTAAATAACATCATTCCCTAAAGCAACGGTATCAAAATGATATGGAAAAAGAAATAATAAATTAAGAAGAATATGATGATGATGATATTTTATTAATTAAATTAAGGTGAATGAAAAACTTACATGGGATAAATTGACAAAGCGATTACAAAATGAAAACATGATAATACAATTGAAAGAAAATAAAAACTTCCATTCCAAAGAAAAATATTTGATGCCAATTCCTTTCACCACCAGCTCCTTATATAGGAATATTCAGAGCCTTAGATACACCCCCCAATAATAAATTCCATATCCATTAATTGGGAGTCAAAAGGAGGGTGAGAAAATAAAGGGAATTGGGCATTTCGAAGTTGACCCAGAAATGCGTCCAGATTCATCCTCCATTTTGACATGTAAATTTATAACTGAAGGAGGCTGAATCCGTAGGGGTTGTAGAAGAGAAATTTTCTTGTCCATCTGTCCTATATTCACTTTAAACATTTCGGGTCATTTGGTGTATTAGTTTGGAAGTTTTGATTGAAATGGAGGGATGAATTTATGTGCATTCATATCGGGACCACCATTTAAATCTCAAATTCAGATCCCTTTATCATCATGAAAACTTCAGAATTGGCTCCGGAAACAGATGAATAAAATGATCCCCGTATTTTTTATATTTATTCAAAAAAATTTGAGCTTCATTGGGCTTGGTTTGTGTGCCCCACTTTTGTTTGATGGGCCTTAGGCCCATTATGCTTTCTCCAAAAAATTTATTCATTCATGATGAAAAATATATATCTTCTCCTGGGATTAATCCATCAATCCTAAGAGATAAAATATTCCAAAAAATTGATCAATGATATCCCAAAATATTAAATTCAAAAAATGAATATAACATTCTCCACAAATAGATGATTGATTGGGCCCAAATTTTCATTTTAAACGTGAATTATACTTAAGATGATAATTGAAGTTCAATTTCTATAATTCACTAAAAATGATGTTTATGGACTTTGGAACACATAAATATTATGATATTAACAATGAATATTATCCACTTTCAGCGGCTAATCACACCCCCTAACTTGAGTTTTGCTCGTCCTGAGAAAAATATATTACAAATATGAAATTCGAATTCCCTTTTCCAAAAAAATTTCAATACACATTGCTCACCCAAAGACCTCATACCAAAAAAATTATTAAACCCATCAAAATAATTTAAAACCAGCTAGGTCCATAATCATATCCGAGGCCCAAGCCCATTCCTTTGTTAAAATTAATTGTCACATTTCATCCAATTATAATTAATAATGATGATGTGTTGTGCATCACAAAAGACATGGGCCCCATTTTATTATTCAAGGGGAAAAAATGGAAGCGCTAGGTGGGAATGACATTAAACCTTAAGATGAGTATCCAATTATTATTATTTTTTTTTGATTTTTTTTTTTTTGATTTTTTTGTTTGATTTTTTTTAACCACAATAAATATGAAAAGGCTAACTCTGGGAAAGAAAAATATAGAGTCACGATCCCCAAGTGTCATATGCCACACATATTGTCAATTCCATGCTCTAAAATAGAGATATAAAGCCTAACTCTGGGAAAGACAACTATGGATTCATGATCCCCAATGTCGTATGCCACACATTTGGACAAAACATTGCTCTATGTGGTCACAATTTTTTTATGTTTTTTTATACTCAAATTAAACTAAAAGTGACCCCAAACCCTATTCTATGATGAAAGAGACCCAAGAACTCAAATTTACACCCAAGATCCAGTATACGTGCATTATGGAATTTTTATTAAGAGGATGAAAATGTAAACTTTGAAAAATAACATCGGACAACCATACTTTCCAAAAACTATGATCATGAACTTAAACTTGCATTAAAATAAGAATCAAGGCATGAAAAATTATTTGATATCTAATTTCGGAGTTAGAAATGTGTGTTATCATGTTCAAGGTTAATGTATTTTTTATTTCCATGGATGTTCTTATTCACAAAAAAAATCATTTTTTATTTAATCTCCCCCCAACATAGAATAACACTGTACCTAGTGTTTAAAGAAAACTTATAAGGGGGTATGGGAGAGGTGTTCAAATAGGAAATTGAAAATGATAATCATGGAATTAATTCACCTGATGGTTGATGATGAAAGTGCTTTCCACAGTCTCCCTTCAATCCTGGGTTCGAGTCTCAGCGGCTTGGACGGTTATGGTAGGATTTTCCCCATGACCTACGACATGTCCTTTTAATTTTTTTTAATTTTTTTAACCTATAAAAACATAAAAATAAAATAAAACAAAATAAACTGATGATATATTGTATTCTTTTTAAATTTCTGGGTAATGTATTACTCAAAGATCACGCCACATCACACAGATGAATATGGCGCTCCCCTTTCATACCCATCCATACTCATAATAGAAGAACAGGTCAAAAGTCTAAGGTACTATCATATTCAGATTTTTTTTAACATACAAAAATAAAATAAAATGATGATACATTGTCTTCTTTTTAAATTTTTGGGTAAGGTATTACTCAGTGATCACACCACGTGACATGGATGAATATGGCGCTCCCCTTTCATACCCATCCTTACTCATAAAATAAGAACAGGTCAACAGCCTATGGTAATTTTTTAAATGAAAAAAAATGATTCACAATGATTGGAAACATGAAAACCATGGCTTTCCTCCCATGCATTGCTTTTTTTACATCATTAGCTCGACCTGGACACTTAATTGTCTATGTTTTTTTCCTCATCGAATGATGGTTCACACAAGTATTCATCAATTTTTTGTTTTTGTAATGGTTCAATGAATGGTTTGACTCTATGACCATTAACTTTAAATGTTTGACCATTGGCGGGATCTTGAATTTCTACAGCCCCATGGGGGTATACCTTATGCACTATGTGTGGACCTAACCATCTGGATCTCAACTTTCTCGGGTGTAAATGAAGTTTATAACTATAAAAAAGAATAGGTTTTCCTGGTACAATGTGTTTGGATTTAATATTTTGAGATTGGTAGGCTTGTACTTTAGCTTTATTGATCCTTAAATGTTCATAAGCCCCCATCCTAAGTTCCTCAAGTTTATTGAGATCTAGTTTCCTTTTTTTGGCCAATGAGAGTTCATAATTCATTTTATTAATTTCCCAAAAGGCTTTATGTTCAATCTCCACTGGAAAATGAAATTATTTATCATAAACCAACCTATATGGGGCCATTCCTAAAATGGTTTTATATGCAATTCGATAGGCCCAAAGAGCATCTAAGAGATTCCCTGACCAATCTTTCCTAGATGGATTAACTGTTTTCTCAAGAATTTTTTTGATTTCTCGATTGGCTAACTCAGCTTGAACATTGGTCTGTGGGTGGTAAGCAGTGGACACTTTGTGAGAAATTCCATATTTTTTCATGAGTGCTGATAATGGATGATTGTGAAAATGGGATCCAAGATCACTAATGATAGCCCTAGGAATTCCAAATATAGAGAGGATGTTTTCCTTGAGAAAACTAATTACCGTTTTATGATCATTGGATTTTGTAGGAATTTCCTCAACCCATTTTGAGACATAATCGACAGCTAAGAGAATGTAAAAATATCCCCTATATTTTGGGAAGGGACCCATGAAATAGATTCCCCATCAGTCAAAGATTTCATTCACTAAGATGGGAGTGAGTTTCATTTGATTACTTTTTGTGATGGACCCTAATTTTTGACATCTAGGGCAGCTTTGAAAAAATGTGTAGGAATCTCTTGAGAGGGTGGGCCAGAAGAGATCACTTTGAAGAACCTTAGAAGATGTTTTCTTAGAGGAAAAGCGACCTCCACATGCCTCACTATGATAGAATTTAAGGATGGATTCGTGTTCAGATTTTGGGACACACCTCCTAATGACTTGGTCAGGGCAGAACTTATAGAGGTATAGATCATCAAACACATAGTTCCTGACATCAGAAAATAATTTCCTTCTAGATTGAGTCCCTAAGAATTTTGGAATGACTCTTGTAACTAAGAAGTTGGCTATGTCGGCATACCAAGGGTAGTCACTCACAGAGTATAGGTGTTCATCAGGGAATGAATCAGTCACATAATGGTGGGATAATTTTTCATTAAATTCTATCTTAGAGATATGATCAACTAAAAAATTTTCAACACCATTTTTGTCCTTGATTGTGAGGTCAAATTCTTGTAAGAGAAGGACCCACCTAATCAGTCTAGCCTTGGCATCTTGCTTCTGGAAGAGGTAATTCAATGTAGAATGGTCAGTGTACACACTGATGGGGGATCCTAAGAGGTGGGACCTAAAATTTTCTAAGGAAAACACAACAGCAAGTAACTCCTTCTCAGTGGTGGTGTAGTTGATTTGGGCATCATTTAAGGATTTTCTTACATAAGAAATTACATAAGGAGTTTTATCACAACGTTTTCCTAACACATCTCCTAAAGAAAAGTCACTCGCATCACACATGAGTTCGAAAGGGAGGTTCCAATTTGGGGATTTCATGATGGGAGGAGAGGTGAGAGATGATTTTAGGGTTAAGAATGAACCCTCACAGCTTTCTATCCTTACAAATTGAGAATCCTTTACAAGAAGACCACAAAGGGGATGAGTTATTGAACTAAAGTTCCTAATGAATCTTCTATAGAAACCAGCATGTCCTAAGAAAGACCTCACTTCCTTGATATCTTTGGGTGATGGAAGGTGATGAATGATTTCAACCTTGGATTTATCGACTTAAATCCCCCTACCCGAGACTAGATGTCCAAGGACTAGTCCCTCTTTAACCATGAAATGACATTTTTCTTAGTTTAGGAGCAGATTATTTTCTTCACATATTGACAAAACTCTCTCCAAATTCCTCATACATCCCTCAAATGTATCCCCAAACACAGATAATTCATCCATGAAGACCTCTAGAAAATCCCCTAACATGTCTGATAATGTTCCCATCATACATCGCTGGAAGGTTCCAGGGGCATTGCATAACCCGAAGGGCATGTGTTTGAAGAAAAAGGCGTCAAATAAACAGGTGAATGTAGTCTTCCCTTGATCCTCTAGGGAGAACTCAATCTGATTATACCCTGATTACCCATCTAAGAAATATTATAATGCATGACATGCCACTCTCTCAAGGATTTGGTCAATGAATGGTAAGGGGAAATGGTCCTTCTTGGTAAATGAGTTTAGCTTCCTATAGTCGATGCAGACTCTCCATCCACTACTCACACTAGTTGGAAGAATCTCTCCATCCTTATTGGTTATCACTGTGATTCTAACCTTCTATGGAACCACATGGATTGGGATGACCCACTCACTCTCAGCTATGGGATAGATGATACCAGCTTTTAACAATTTCAGAATTTATTTTCTCACTACTTCCATGAGATTAGGATTGATTCACCGCTGAGGTTGACAACATGGCTTTGAATCGGATTCTAGAACAATCCTATGACTCCTGATAAGTGGGCTATCAGATAGGGTCCATACAATGGCTTTCTTGTGTCTCTTAAGGACATCTAGAATCATCCTATCATGATCATCTTGAAGAGAAGAAAAATTAGAATAGTTTGTGTTCCATTTTTTCCTAGGAATTCATACTTCAGTGCAGTAGGAAGTTCTTTCAATTCAAGATCAGGTTGGTTCAAATTTTCAGTAGAATATTGGGACATTGGATCAAGATAAATTTCTTTTTTTATACTTTCAGATAATATTGATTCCCCATGTGTAGAATTTTCAACTACTAGATTGGTTTGATCAGTTTTAGGTAAGGGAGTTGGATTGGACTCCATGAATGTGGTTTCTTGAAATATTTCACTAATTGTTGGTCTTAATATTTCATCATTGGAGCAATCTGAAAGTGATTCTAGCCAAGGAGATAAACTTCCTTTATGTGAACAAAGGAAATTAATCTCATCCTCACTTAAATATTCCTCAAATATTCCTTGATGTTCTATGGATTATTTATCAACGCATCCTATCATGTTTACTTCATGAATATCCTCATCATCCCTTGTTTGTGAGCTTTCATTATAGATGTTCAAGTCTAGACTCATGTTTCCAAAGGTGATGGTCATGTTCCCATTTCAGACTCGGATAACAGAGTTGATTATTTCAAGGAAGGGACAACCAAGGATGGTTGGGGTTTTTTCCTTATTGCATATGGTTGGATTTTTGTCAAGGAAAATGACGCCAGCAGGGTAGATGAAGTTTTCTACTTTTACCATAACATCCTTTAGTATCCCATTTGTAACCCTAATACTACAATCATCAAGTTGAAGTGTGATGGATGTGGGTTTGAGCTCTTCTAAGCCTAACTGGAAGTACACAGCATAGGGAATGAGATTCACACTGGCACATAGGTCACACAAGTCTTTGAAAACATTGTTCTCTCCTAGTTCAACATTGATGTAAGGTCATCTTGGGTATTTAATCTTTTTTGGAAGGGTTCCTTGGATTTTTGTGCTAACATTTGCTGCCAGAAGGACTTAGTTCTTATGTGATCATTTCTTTTTAAATGTACAGAGGTCCTTTAGTTATTTTGAGTATGCATGAATGGTTTGAATAGCATCAAGGAGTGGAATGTTCATCTTGACTTGTGAGAATATTTCCCTCAATGTTTCACTCAATTCAGGCTTGATTTTCCCCATCATGCATTGAGGAAATGGTGCAGGTTGTGGGATTGTTTGTTGAAGAGTTGTTTCTTTCACATTTTCATCAGTTTTCTTAGTTTGATCATGTAGTTCATTTGAATTTTCATTATATTTTGAAGCTTCAGATGGTTTCTGAATTATTTGTTCAGTTTTCTCAATTGATTTCCCACTTCTCAAAACTATCACGGCATTTAGTTGTTCATGAATTTTTTGAGTGAAACTTGTCTATCCCCTTGATGTTTGTTGTGGAATGGCCTATGTGGGCATGGTTTCCTTTCCAGTTTTTATGGTTTGAAGTTCTTGTTTAATGGATGAGAATTCTGAGTTCATTTTGTCCATTTGTTTGCACAGTTGTTCTAGTAGGCTTTGTGGAGCAGTTTGGGTTGGTGTTTGAGATTGTTGGTTTATCCCAGGAGGATACTTTTATTTTTTTATAGGATTTTGAATGGGTTGTTGGATAGGTTGTTGATATTGGACATGAGGATGTTTTAATTGGACTGGTTTTGGTTGGAACTGATTATGGGGTTGAAAGTTTTGTTGAGGGTATGGGTTGATACATTGTTGTTGTGTTGGTTGTTGACTGTCCTTCCAACGAAAGACTGGATGGTCATTATACCTTGGATTGAAGGTGTTTTGGAATTGTGGCTTTTGAAAGTTTATTCCATTAACTTCTTCTGGTGATCCTCCTAAAAGAACATCCTTTATAGAAGGAATAATTGGGCAATTATTAGTCTTGTGGTCATTTTTGTCACAAATTGTACGAACAAGCTCAACAGTTTGGGTTTTGTGGACATTCCTAAGATCAATCTCTTCAACCTTCCTCATGAGTGCAGCAAGTTTTTCTCTAAGGTTTTCTTCTTCTCCAAGATTGTGCATTCCACCAAAAATTTGGGTGGCTTCTCATAGTATAGTGAAGTTCTTCATGTTTGGTTCTGTTCAGTAAGATTTTCTAGATACTCTTAAGCGTCATTTGGGGATTTATTTTTGAAGGTTCCATTGCACATCATATCAATGAAGTATTTGTTTCTTGGACCTAACCCTTTATAGAAAATTCTCACTTGTTTTGGTATTAAGAAACCATGGTGTGTTACCATGTTTAATGTGTCCTTGAACCTTTCCCATGTTTCATAGAATGTTTCTCCCTCTATTTTAAAAAAGTTTTGGATGCTCTTTTTAAGTGCAATTGTTTTGTGATGGGGGAATATTTTTTATAGAATTCTCGTTGCATTTGGTCCCAAGAGTGAATGGATGCTGGTCTCAAATTGCTTAACCAATTATTTGCTCGGTCCTTAAGAGAAAAAGGAAAAAGTATCATTTTAGCAGATTCAATTTCATTTGGAGGGCACATGGTTTCGACAATGTCATTAAATTATTTAACATGAAGGTAAGGCATCTCAGACTCCATCCCATGAAAGGTTAGAAGGTGGTTCAGGACATGGGGTTTGAAGAAATATTGGGCATATCCTATATGATCATGCCTAATGCATAAGGGTGCATTGGTCCAGGAATGTTTGAGGTAGTCATTCATGGTTGTTTGTTCAAAAATTCCCAAGTTAGGGTCTTTCTCATTATTTTGGTTCCCTCCTCGGTTTATGATTTGGTTTTGTGGGAGATTCTCCATTGTATCGAACTCAAAGTTTGAATTTGGAGTATTATGAAGATTTGGATCTAATATAAAAATACCTCTTTTTGTGCTTGACTCCCCAGCCTTAGGACTATCCACCCTAACTAAACAATTTGAATGTTCACGGGTGTAGGTGTACATGCACTAAGAAAAGAGAAAAAAAAGAATGGGGAAAAGATAAGAGAAATAGGATGAGAAAAGAGAAATGAAGGAGAATATAAAGATATTCTTAGGTAACTTACTTGGTCCCAGGAAACGGCTCCAAAATTTGTTTGCACCCAAATTTACCCAAGTTGTATGGTGTAAGCGGTCGATGTAGTACGTCTTGGGTTATCGATCCTCAGAGACCTAAGAAGAAACCTAAGAAACATGAATTCTAAGAAGGTGATTTGATGGTGTTTATTTGGCTATGAAGTAGCCAACTTTGGTTTGAATTAATTGTATTATTTGATAATTTAAAGACGTAAGTGAATTCAATTTAAAATCATGAGTTGATCCTTGGTTATCTCATGGGGTTTATATGATGAATTTCTTTTTAAATTATTTTAATGTCTTAAATTTGAGTGTTTCCTTTAACGAAATACAACCATCCCAAATCACTCACCAATTTTGAGTTTTAACTATCCTAAGTCTAATCACCTATATACTTAGATGATCATATTGATGAGCATTCCAAGTTAGAGGATCGTTTTAGCACTCGGGATTTGTATCCTTAAAATTGGTGAGTTTAAAGGATAACGTACATCATTAAATTAAAATCTCAAAAATAGAATTGATTAAGAATTATTAAATTAAGAAATAGCATCCAATTCACCCCTTTCTACTCCCTTGGATCAACCCATTATAGGATTATCCCTACATTTATTCTATTCTATCAATTATAGTGTGTAGTAGACTTATGATAGTAGAATTGGAGAAGAATAAAAAAAACAATCACCCCACCGTTGTGTGAAGAGTTTCACAAAAGATAATATGAATAACCTCACTCCATAAGGCAATGGTATCAACATGATATGTAAAAATAAATAATAAATTAAGAATAAGATGATGATGATGATATTTTATTAATTAAATGAAGGTGAACTAAAAACTTACATGGGGGAAATTGACAAAGCGATTACAAAATGAAATCATGACAATACAATTGAAAGAAAATAAGAACTTCCATTCCAAAGAAAAATATTTGATGTCAATTCCTTTCACCACCATATACTTATATAGTAATATTCATAGCCTTATATACACACCCCAATAATAAATTCCATCCCCATTAATTGGGAGAGTCAAAAGGAGGGTGAGAAAAGCAAGGGAATTGGACATTTCGAAGTTGACTCGGAAATCCGTCCAGTTTCATCCTCAATTTTGATGTGTAAATTTATAACTGAAGGAGGCCAAATATGGAGGGGTCATAGAAGAGAAATTGGCTCATCCATCTGTCCTATATTCTTTGTAAACATTTCAGGTCATTTGGTGCAGCCTTTTGAAAGTTATGATCAAAATGGTGGGACGACTTTATGTGCATTCATATTGGTCCCACCATTTAAATCTCAACTTCAGATCCCTTTATCGTCATGAAAACTTCAAAATTAGATCTGTCCATAGTTTAATAAAATAATCCTTGTATTTTTATATTTTTTCAACAAAAATTTGAGCTTCATTGGGCTTTGTTTGTGGGCCCCACTTTTGTTTGATGGGCCTTAGGCCCATTATGCTTTCTCCAGAAAATTTCTTCATTCATGATGAAAAATATCCATCTTCTTCTAGGATTCATCCATCAATACTAAGAGATAAAAATATTCAAAACAAATTGATCAATGATATCCTAAAATATTAAATTCAAAAAATGAATATAACATTCTCCACAAATAGATGATTGATTTGGCCCAAATTTTCATTTTAAACATGAATTCCACTTAAGATGAGAAATGAAGTTCAATTTCTATAATGAACTAAAAAATGGTGTTTATGGACTTTGGAACAAATAAATATTATGATATTAACAATTAATATTAGCCACTTTCACCCCTGGTCAACTCAGCGTTCTCAGCCTCCTCGGGTTTTTGCGATTCCTTTCGGCGGTGAAGGTGCTTCTCGCCTCGGTCCACCTTGCTCTTTCTTCTATTTTCCATGTCCTCCTCCCCCACTTGCCTGATGATGTTCGACAGTGGGTCTTCTTGTAATGGCCCGGACCCTCCCGGCCCATTACTTTTCCAAAGTGAGGCTCTACCAAAACGGTGGCACCGTGAGGGTGACACCGGTCATGGTGGCACCGTGACGGTGGCACTGTGAGGGTGGCACCGTGAGGGTGGTACCGTGACGGTGGAACCGGGACGGTGGCACCGTGAGGGTGGCACCATAACAATGGCACTGTGAGGTTGACACCAGTCACGGTGGCACCGTGACGATGGCACCGTGAGGGTGACACCGTGACGGTGGAACCGTGTCCCCTCGCCGAGCCTTTCGTTCTTTTTCCAACCTGACTTTTCTGATCCCGCAACGTAAGTTTCGACGTAAATTAATTCTTTTACTCCTTTTAAAACCATTTAAATCCCATAATTAATTCCTAAAAATCCCGAGAGACCTCCGTGTATAACTGCCCAACCGCGTGGTCAACCCACGACCCCCGCTCCTTACGCGGTTTGGAATTCTCATCTCAATCATCTGCGGCTCTTATAAACTAAGGGTTAGCCATGGTTTCTTCTTTCCTCGATCACAGATTTTCACGAACAGCTTCTGGTGCATCGGGCGAGCCGCATCGTTATTCGTAGAGTTTCGCACCCGGCCTAAGCATTGATAGACGAAGCGATTTTCATTCAGGCAAGCCGTATCACTATCTGTGAACTTCCTTCCCCAGCCTTAGTGTAAATCGTTGATCCAACAGGTAGGGAATTTCTCCTTCTTCTCTCTATTTTGTGTATCATGCAGGGTGGGAATTATTTTGATTCTGTATAATTGGATAAACCAGACCTAAATAAATATAATAAACTATTTCTATAAAGAATTAAGGGGGGGGGGCTGTGATCGTTGATGTTGTTTAAATTATGATCATCTTTTTGAATTGTTCCAGCTTGCGCCTTCTGAAAATTGAGGTCGTTGGTGGTCATTGTCTGTGCACTAATGAACCCCTCATGGTGTTTTAAATGGCTTGTTCCTAATTGTAAAATCCTGGTGTGAAAAGTAAATTGGTTAATCACGTATACCCGGCTGAATAGATTGAAAGCACCAGGATAAATCCCTTCTGTGCTAACCCCGGTCAAAACATGGAATTGAAATCATGGAGTGTGTTAAATCTTATAAATCTGAAAATACAGGCATGAACCTACTTAGTTTTGGTGACAGTGGTTTGGTTTTTTTCTTTCACGGGCCGATTGGTGGAAATGCGGGAGGGGATGGGATCCCCTGTTTTTTTGGATTCGGTGGTTGTGAGTTTTAAGACCGGGTGGGTACTTTTTTATATCACGAATTGGGGTGGGATCCTCTGTTGATGAGAAACCATTTCGGGGGACATGGGGTAGTGTCTTGAGGGTTTTTCTTTGGTTCCAGTACTTCGAAAGATCTCACTTATCCCCTTGTTGTTGTAACATTACAAGAGAACCGGGTGTGAATGTTTAAATTGACGATTGACTGGATTATTTTCCTTGGTTATGTTTATGGTGTTAGTTTCCCAGTAGTGCATGAACTTATTTGAACATTATCACTAAACATGAAACAATAATGGGAAAAATGGGTTTTGTTGGCGAGAGTTGTGACTCGGAATTGAGTGTTGTTGTGATCTGTAGTCTGTATGAAGAAAAACCTAGCTTGGGTGAGTGCTTGTTACCTATATATATACTTGTATCTTTTTGTTTCTTATTCATGCCCCACCAAAGTTGAGAACTTAGTGCCGAACACCCCCATTCATGGGGGAGGGTGGTTTTTCCAACACTATTCTTAGTGGATGGTTATTATCTCCTTTTCTTCTCCCTTTCCCGGATATCCCAAGTATCTTAGGGCAGGATGTGATGGCCTGAGGTCCATTATTATCCCAAGAACCTTCGGCGGGGTAGTGTGATGGTTGGCCAGGTGTGTGCGGAAGGTGGTTTCCCAAGTGTCTTCGGGATGAGGCCCAGGTGTCTTCGGGCGTGGCAGTGGATCTTCTAGCCCAGGTGTCTTCGGGCGTGGTGGTAGTTGTTCTGGCCTAGGTGTTTGCAGGAGTGGTTATGTGTGACAGTTGTGGCCCAGGTGTTTGCGGGCAGGATTCGACAGTGGGACTGCATGCGGTTATGGCCCAGGTGTGTGCGGGCGGATGTGGTAGTGGGACTGCAGTGAGAATGGCGGGATTGGTTTGATGCATAGGATGTCTCAATAACTAGTGGGAAAGTGGCGCGGGGTACCCAAACATCGATGTGCTCTTATTATATATATTACTTTACTTGCTTTATTTGGGGAGTGTGCCTTGGTGAGGCTTGGGTGGATAGTTTACCTTGAAAGGTGTTTGGTTTACTCCTTTTTCTCGTGGGACTTTAGTACGTTCCCCCACTTGTGCACGAGAGTCTTTGGTTTTCCCTACGGAGTGTACTTGTATTCTCACCCTACGTATATAAAACTGCTTTTAGGTTTCCAGGAGGACTTCGGGGATCGTGCGGGACCATACTAGCTCGAACCTTTGGGGCAGTTTCAGTTGCTGTTTTTCTTTCTTTGGTACTTACCTTTGTAGTCACCTTTTGTACTTTGTGGCTTTTACTTTTGAAACATGCATGTGGGAATGGTTTACTTTTGGCTTTACTTTTCTTTTAGTTTTGGAGTTGTTGGGTTCCATCATCTTATCTCCCGGTCTTGTAAAACAGAAAAAGGGTGATTCCTTCCATTTAGTGTGTGATTCTATACCCTTGGTGCTAGTTTCCACTCCGGGAACTATTGAAGGCGGGTTTTGGGGGTCATTATCTCTCCTTCAACTTAAAGAAGGAAGGGCCTGGCAGTCTGCTGACCCTTCCCTCCTTTTGGTGAAGGCTGGTCGTGACAGAATGGTATCAGAGGTGATGGTTGAGAGATAGGATGGAGTCTGGAGTTAGGCACAGTGAGGGTTACATGGGATGGTAAGGTAACAGTTTTGGGTGACCTTGGTGCATAAATTAGGCCAGGGAAGACCGGCTAGGACACGGGATTTTAGGGCCCCCTGTGATCCGATGCAAGGACTCTGGACCTACCGAACGACCAAGTGAGGCCACGCTGATTGCAGGGTAGAGACCCTAGGAAAGGTACATGCATCATAATGACTTGTGTTCTCGTGTTTCTGGGATGTATTGGGAATTAAGAATAAATTAAAATTTTAAGAAGTTTTAAGAACGATATTCTGCACTACTTGGGCTTAGGCATTCCCTGTTTACCTTGCAGCTATGGCACCTGGAAGGCGACCATGTGTGGTACAGGCGATCGAGGCCCCAGAGACTACTTTGGCCGATTGGCAGAGAGTTGATCGAGAGGAAGAGGACGACCAGTGGCAGAAGACTCTTCGGGCCTTCCAGCGACAGACCCTCGAGAAGTACGAGGGCAGCACCTATGACATGAAGACGGAAGGCTGGATAGAGGAGCTAGTGATAGCCTTCGGCCTGATTCGGGCCCTGACCGAGTACTGGGTCCCTCTGGCTGTCAGCCAGATACAGGGAGCGGCGTGTCAGTGGTGGATGCTTTACCTAGGGGAGATGAGAGAGGCTGAGGTGGCATGGGCTGATTTCGAGCGGGAGTTCCGGGCAGAATTCCTCTCCTCGACGATGAAGGTAGAAAAGAGACAGGAGATACTCTCCCTCCAATAGGTGAGTATGTCCGTGAGGGAGCTAGGGATCAAGTTCAAGGACCTCATACATTTTTCTCCATACCTCTTTCCCGACGAGGAGTCTCGGGCAAGACGTTTGGAGGAGGTGCTCCGACCCTACCTCCAGTATGTTGTTACCCCCTTTACCATGCCGACGTACTTGGAGGTCCAGAAGAAGGATGAAGTGGTAGAGAGGATGCACGCTCTAGGAGGTGTGTCATGAGAGGGGATCCAGCTGGGACCATCGAAGGGGAAGGTCATCAGCACCAGGCCTCCAGCGTCAGGACCCTCTAGGTTCCGACCAGCAGGGAGCAGACTGCAGCAGTTTCAGTTTCGATCCCCCGGTCCTCGCCCTTTTCCTTCGGGCCCGGGACCACGGTGCTTCGTCTGTGGGAGCCCTGGACATCTCTGGAGTCATTGCCCGGACCGGGTGCAGTACAGCGGTGGCGGACAGCCCCAGCACCCGCCCCAGCAGCAGCTTCCAGCCAGACCCTTCCAGCAACAGCAGCTGGGACAGCGAGCTCCCGCTCCTCCGAGGACAGACATGGGAGGAGGGGGGGAGACCTCAGAGCGCTCCTCAGGGACCTCGACCAGGGCATGTTCGGGGAGGTGGCCGACATCCAAGGGGAAGAGGAGCCGGGCGTGGACAGCTACACGCCACGGAGGCAGCAGTTCCAGCAGGTCCGGAGGTTGTTCGAGGTACGATCAGTTTGTTTAGCACTCTTGCTTATGCCTTGTTCGATATTGGAGCTTCGCACTCCTTTGTTGAAACCAGTCTAGCCCGTTCCTTGGGTCTAGATGATGAGAGAATTCTAGTGCCCCTGGTGTTGAGCACACCAGTCGGAGATCAGACCGACTTGTTGTTTGTTTGTCGAGGATGTATACTGATGATAGGGCCACATCAGTCGGTTAGGGATCTTCTCCTGCTACAGAAACAGCCATACGATGTCATCCTAGGAATCGACTAGCTATTATATGTGTGTGCCGTCATCGACTGTTTCTGAGGAAGGGGCATGTTCTCAGACTTGGGCAGCTGGCGTGTTACCTTCACCGGCAAGCGGGGCGGTCATAAGGGCAACAGACGAGAGGAACCCCTCCTCTCCTTGATAGTCGAGCTGTCAGTAGAGTCAGTAGATGCTGAGATGGTGGAGGTGCCAGAGGTTATCTGTGAGTTTATGGACATCTTTCCTGAGGAGGTGATGACTCTACCCCCTCGACGTGATATTGAGTTCGGGATAGACCTGCAGCCCGACACTCGTCCGATCTCGATGGCTCCTTACCAGATGGCACCTTCAGAGCTACGGGAGTTGCGGATCTAGATTGACGATCTGATGAAGAGGGGTTATGTTCGGCCAAGTGTGTCACCCTGGGGTGCTCCAGTCTTGTTCACAAAGAAGTCAGATGGTGGTCTCAGGTTGTGAATAGACTACAGGAGGCTGAATCAGGTGACGATCAAGAATCGCTACCCTCTTTCGAGGATAGACGATCTTTTCGACCATCTGAAAGGGGCAGGATGGTTCTCGAAGATCGACCTGCGGTCTGGGTACCACCAGCTGAGAGTGAAGGAGGGAGACATCCTGAAGATAGCATTCAGGTGCATATATAGAAACTTTTAGTTTTTAGTCATTCCCTTCGGTGTTACGAACACCCCGGCTGTGCTCATGGGGCTTATGAACTCCATCTTCCGGGAGTACCTAGATCGGTTCGTAGTTGTGTTCATTGATGACATCCTGGTCTACTCAAGATTAGAGGAGGACCATACAGAGCACCTGAGGACGGTTCTGGAGGTCCTCCGACATCATCAACTTTATGGGAAGTTTTCAAAATGCAAGTTCGGGACACGAGAAGTGCACTTCCTCAGGCACGTGGTGTCCGAGCAGGGGGTAGCGGTGGACCCATCAAAGGTTGAGGCAGTTGTTTCTTGGGAAGCACCCAAGAATGTGGCAGAAGTCCGTAGTTTCCTCGGGCCGGCGGGTTACTATCGGAGGTTCGTACCCAACTTCTCCCGAGTTGTAGCCCCTTTGACAGCCCTGACCAAGAAAGACCAGGTTTTCATGTGGAGTGAGCAGTGCGAGTCAGCCTTCAGCTATCTGAAGAAAAAGTTGGTCAGTGCCCTAGTACTGAGATTTCCATAAGAAGGGGCGGCGTATGAGGTATTCTACGATGCTTCAGGACAGGGCCTGGGATGTGTGTTGATGCAGTAGCAAGGGGTGATCTCTTATGGGTCCAGGAAACTATGCCCTCATGAGTGTAATTATGCCACCTAAGACCTGGAGCTTGCAATGGTCATTTTTTCGCTAAAGTTATGGCGACACTACCTCATCAGAGAACGCTTTGTGGTCTTCACGGATCACAAAATATTGAGGTATATCTTCTCCCGGCAGGACCTAAACTTGCGACAGCGGAGATGGGTGGAGTTCCTCCAAGATTACGACTTCGATATCTCTTATACAGAGGGTAAGGGAAATGTAGTGGACGATTCCTTGAGCAGGAGGATGTAGAAGGATGCGGTCCGAGGGTCGGCGGATGCCTGGAAGGCGATGGAGGAGTTGGCTGCTTTACACCAGGATGCGAGGATGGATAGCAGTAGAGGATGCCTATATCAGATGAAAGTGCAGTCATCTTTGTTTTAGCAGGTGGAGGAGTCTCAGTGGGGAGACCCAGAATGCGAAGTGATGCGTGACTGAGTTGACCGGGAAAATGCTCTGAAAGGATGGACAGAGGATGGTCAGAACCGGATGCTTTTCTAGGGAAGGTTGTTTGTTCCAGAGGTGGTGCACGGCATGGTTCTTAGTGAGTTCCACAAATCACTCCTGGCAGTACACCCAGAAGTTTCCAAGATGTTCTAGGGACTGAAGAGGTAGTTTTGGTGGCTCGGAGTTAAGCGAACAGTGGCAGAGTTTGTGGCCAAGTGCTTAGTGTGTCCGCAAGTGAAGGCTGAACACCGAGTTCCAGGAGGCCTACTACAGCCTCTAGATGTCCCCGAGTAGAAGTGGGATGACATCTCAATGGATTTCGTCATAGGACTACCCAAGGTCCAAGGGGGATACGACGCCATCTGGGTGGTAGTGTACAGGTTGATGAAATCGGCTCACTTTGTGGCGATCAGGGAGTCGATTGTAGTGGATGCTCTGGAAC
Organism: Viscum album; assembly: GCA_963277665.1. Taxonomy (NCBI): domain Eukaryota; kingdom Viridiplantae; phylum Streptophyta; class Magnoliopsida; order Santalales; family Viscaceae; genus Viscum; species Viscum album. Next base: position 467,989,888 of record OY728158.1, read on the forward strand.
GAAGGTATGTGGATGAGGTGGTGCGGTTGCATGGAGTTATGAGGTCTATAGTCTCGGATAGGGATGCACGGTTTACCTCACGAGTCTGGAGAGGATTGCATCATTCTTTTGGCACCCAGCTACGCCTTAGCACTGCTTTCCATCCCCAGACAGATGGACAAACCGATCTCACCATCCAGACCTTGGAGGATATGATGCGGGCATGTGTTCTGGACTCAGGAGGATCATGGGTGCAATACTTACCTCTGGTAGAGTTTTCCTATAATAATAGCTACCACTCTACCATTGGCATGGCCCCGTTTGAAGCTTTGTACGGGAGTCCATGCCGTTCACCTGTGTGTTGGGCCGAAGTAGGAGAGGCGGGCATCCTTGGCCCGAAAGTGGTGAAGAGCATGACAGAGAAGGTTCAACTCATACGGGAAAGGATGAAGGCGGCCCAGGACCGACATAAGTTGTATGCTGATACCAGGAGGAGGCCCTTGGAGTTTGAGGTTGGAGACCACGTGTTCTTGAAGGTCTCCCCTCGGCGTGGGCAGCGGAGGTTCAGCAAGGGGAGTAAGCTTTCTCCCAGGTTCATCAGACCCTTCGAAGTGTTTCGGTGGGTCGGCGAAGTGGATTATCATCTAGCGTTACCACCGACGCTACTGAGGATAAATTATGTCTTCCATGTGTCCCAGCTCCGTCGGTATCTGCACGACGATTCACATGTCCTTGATTGGGGTGAGCTGGACATCGAGGACAACGTGACTTTTGTGGAGAGACCAGTGATGATCGAGGATCGCAAGGAGAAGGTGCTTTGTGGGAGAACCATTCCCTTGGTTCGTGTGTTGTGGAGACATGGTGGGCTTGAGGAGAGTACGTGGGAGAGGGAATCACATATGCGTACCCAGTACCCAGATTTGTTTTAAGTTTTGTTCCTTGTTGTACCTATTGTGGTAGAACGTTTTGCCTTTTGGCTATGAAATGTACTGGTTTTCTTTCCTATGATTGTGTGTGAAAACACCTGGCTATGGGGGAGGAGAGAACTCGACCCCTAATCAAGACACATTAAGGTGGATGCAATTAAACTCGTGCGGGCAATTCAGTGCCGCCCAAAGAGGATAATATCCTGACATGGGGGAGGAGACTCCCCAACCCACATGCCTGGGCAGTTTGGCATGGTATGTTTCTTGGTTCTTGAAAGGGAATTGTTTTTAGTTGGCATGGGTTCACTTCTAAGAGGTATCTTTCGAGGTGGTTGTTCGGACCCTCTCTTTCCTTCTTGGGTTGTTTTGATTCTCGAGGGAGAATCGTTTAAGAGGTATCTAATGTAATGGCTCAGACCCTCCTGGCCCATTACTTTGACAAAGTGAGGCTCCACCAAAACGGTGGCACCATGAGGGTGACACCGGTCACGGTGGCACCGTGACGGTGGCACTGTGAGGGTGGAACCGTGAGGGTGACACCGTGACGGTGGCACCGTGTCCCCTCGCCGATCCTTTCGTTCTTTTTCCAGCATGACTTTTCCGCTCCCGCAATGTAAGTTTCGACATAAATTAATTCTTTTACTCCTTTTAAAACCATTTAAATCCCATAATTAATTCCTAAAAATCCCGAGAGACCTCCATGTGTAACTGCCCAACCGCGTGGTCAACCCACAACCCCCGCTCCTTACCCGGTTTTGAATTCTCATCTCAACCGTCCGCAGCTCTTATAAACTAAGGGTTAGCCGTGGTTTCTTCTTTCCTTGATCGCGGCTTTTCATGAACAGCTTCTGGTGCATCGGGCGAGCAGCATCGTTATGCGTAGAGTTTCGCACCCGGCCTAAGCATTGATAGACGAATCAATTTTCATTCAGGCGAGCCACATCGCTATCCGTGAACTCCCCCCCCCCCCCCGGCCTCAGCGTAGATCGTTGATCCAACAGGTAGGTAATTTCTCCTTCGTCTCTCTCTTTTCTGTATCATGAGGGGTGGGCGTGCTTTTGATTCTGTAGAATTGGATAAACCAGACCTAAATAAAGATAATAAACTGTTTCTATAGAGAATAAAGGGGGGGATGTGATCGTTGATGTTGTTTAAATTATGATCATCTTTCTGAATTGTGTCGGCTTGCACCTTCTGAAAATTGATGTCGTTGGTGTTCATTGTCTGTGCACTAATGAACCCCTCGTGGTGTTTTAAATGGATTGTTCCTAATTGTAAACTCCTGCTGTGAAAAGTAAATTGGTTAATCACGTATACCCGGCTGAATAGATTGAAAGCACCAGGATAAATCCCTTCTGTGCTAAACCCAGTCAAAACACGAAATTGAAATCATGGAGTGTGTTAAATCTTATAAATCTGAAAATACAGGCATGACCCTGCTTAGTGTTGGTGAAAGTGGTTTGGTTGTTTTATTTCACGGGCCGATTGGTGGAAATGCGGGAGGGGATGTGATCCCCTGTTTTTTTTTTGGATTCGGTGGTTGTGAGTTTTAAGACCGGGTGGGTACTTGTTTATATCACGAATTGGGGTGGGATACTCTGTTGATGAGAAACCATTTAGGGGGACACGGGGTAGTGTCTCGAGGGTTTTTATTTGGTTCCAGTACTTCGAGGGATCTCACTTATCCCCTTTTTGTTGTAACATTACAGGAGAACAGGGTGTGAATATTTAAATTGACGATTGACTGGATTATTTTCCTTGGTTATGTTTATGGTGTTGGTTTCCCAGTAGTGCATGAACTTATTTGAACATTATCACTGAACATGAAACAATAATGAGACAAATGGGTTTTGTTGGTGAGAGTTGTGACTCAGACTTGAGTGTTGTTGTGATCTGTAGGCTGTCTGAAGAAAAACCTAGCTTGGGTGAGTGCTTTTTACATATATATATACTTATAGATTTGTGTTTCTTATTCGCACCCCACCCAAGTTGAGCACTTAGTGCCGAACACCCCCATTCTTGGGGGAGGGTGTTTTTCCCAACACTATTCTTAGTGGCTGGTTATTAGCTCCTTTTCTAATCCCTTTCCTGGATATCCCAAGTATCTTCGAGTAGGCTTTGATGGCCTGGGGTCCATTATTATCCCAAGAACCTTCGGCAGGGTAGTGTGATGGTTGGCCAGGTGTGTGCGGCAAGTGGTTTCCCAAGTGTCTTCGGGATGAGGCCCAAGTGTCTTCGGGCGTGGCAGTGGATCTTCTAGCCCAGGTGTCTTCGGGCATGGTGGTAGTTGTTCTGGCATAGGTGTTTGCAAGCGTGGTTATGTGTGACAGTTGTGGCCCAGGTGTTTGCGGTCAGGATTCGGCAGTGGGACTGCGTGCGGTTTTGGCCCAGGTGTGTGCGGGCGGATGTGGCAGTGGGACTGCGGTGAGAATGGCGGGATTATTTCGATGCATAGGATGTCTCAATAACCAGTGGGAAAGTGGAGCGGGGTACCCAAACATCGATGTGCTCTTATTATATATATTACTTGACTTGCGTTATTTGGGGAGTGTGCCTTGGTGAGGCTTGGGTGGATAGTTTACCTTGAAAGGTGTTTGGTTTACTCCTTTTTCTCATAGGACTTTAGTACGTTCCCCCACTTGTGCACGAGAGTCTTTGGTTTTCCCTACTGAGTGTACTTTTATGCTCACCCTACGTATATAAAATTGCTTTCAGGTTTCCAGGAGGACTTCGAGGATCGCGCGGGACCATACTAGCTCGGACCTTTGGGGCAGTTGCAGTTGCTTTTTTTCTTTCTTTGGTACTTACATTTGTAGTCACCTTTTGTACTTTGTGGCTTTTACTTTTGAAACATGCATGTGGGAATGGTTTACTTTTTTCTTTACTTTTCTTTTAGTTTTGGAGTTGTTGGGTTCCATCATCTTATCTCCCGATCTTGTAAAATAGAAAAAGGGTAATGCCTTCCATTTAGTGTGTGATTCTATACCCTTGGTGCTAGTCGCCACTCCAGGACCTATTGAAGGCGGGTTTCAGGGGTAATTATCTATCCTTCAACTTAAAGAAGGAAGGGTCTGGCAGTCTACTAACCCTTCCCTCCTTTTGTTGAAGGCGGGTCATGACACTTCGTTCACTTCTTACCCCCCCCCCTCTTACTACCTTTCCCCCCACATCAGACCTCCATTTTGGGTCTTTGTGCGGGTTCTTCAGGCGTCTTGGATCGGCGCCGGTGGGGGCATTTGAGGTTCTTCTCCTCCTATTCCCTTTCTTTTCAACCCATCGCACTTGACCCCATCTTGGTCGGGCCTGATGCGGGTTTCGGGACATCTTGGGATGGTGTTGGAGGGGGGCTGGCAGCGGTCTCAGTGCATCTCCGTCACCAGATTTGGTTTGTTTCTCTCTGGTTTGGTTTCCTTATTCTTCATCCGTATTGATGTTTTTTTTGATGTTGTCTACCTGCTTTCATTTGGATTTTTCTTCATTTTTTTGTGTCATTCGGATGGATTATGATGTGTTTTCTTTATCGGTTTTACTGTGGTATTGTGTTCGATTGTGGTTCCCGACGGAGACGATGACGTCGACATTTCATTTGTGATGGTACCGACGACTACGATGCACGCGGAGGCAGTGGCCATCATCGATGGATCTGTTTATTTCATCTTTGTGAAAGATTTTGTGACGATGGTGAGATGGTATGAGTTATGTGGTAGTGTTCCGATGCTACGGAGGGATGTTCACCGGTGGGTTCTTGTCGGCAGTGGAACTGTCAAGGATGTAGTTGATTGTCAGGGGGAGCGGCTTGAGGTGACGATAGTTTTTCATGTCCCAAGAAGATGTGATGGCGTTAGGTTCGATGCGTGATCTTTGGATTTTCAAGTTTGAATGTTGCGGTTTGGGTGGGTGGCTCGAGGTGGTTAGGCGGTATGATGGTTGCTGTTTGAAATTTGAATTTTGAAGATTGTATTTTTTGTTCTCAATGGAATGACAACTTTGGATGTGAATGACCTGGAGAGTTGAAGATGGATGTGATGGGTTGATGGCGGCTGAATCTGGTGGCTCCTGGTTTTTTTAATATGTGCACTCGGTTTATGTATGTTGTTGTTTTTGTTCTCGAAGTTTGGATTTTTGGTGTATTTGAATTCTGAATTGTGTGGTTACCACTAACCAAAAAGTGGCTTTTAGAAAATTAAAAAAAAATATTTGGATAGATAATATTACTTATAAAAGTTCCTAAATAAATAGAGTGGATTAAAATATATTGGTTTTAAGATATAAATATCAGACAATTCCCCCGAGGAAGACTTAAACATAAAAAATCCTGAATAATGATGAGATTGAGAAATAAAACCCTTACCACTTTGATAAAATTTTAATCATAAGACCCATGAAAGAGATAACATAAAATGAACCTTTAAATACCATGAATAAAAATATATTTTTGATATAACATATCAAATGGTTGGTATACTCACCACATAAAATAAATAAGTGGTGAATATGGAACATGTCTCATGGAAGTAAAAGTGAGACAAGAAACTCTTACCTCAGGTATGAATTCCTTTGCATGTTTCTTAAACTCATATAAATATATATTTATTAAAAATATATTCAAGAATAATAATCATATATATTGTACAATATATGATTTAATTATGGTATTTTATCTCTTATTTATTAACAATTATTTATTAAAATCATAGTTCCTTGTGATAACTGCATCATTTTTCATGTATGTTTTGGTTTGTTAGTTTTGGTCCTTTTACTCTTATCATGGTTACTAATATACATGATTTTAATAATGATATAAATATAATATATATTCATTATATACATATTTATAGTCATACATAAAATTTATCGATATAAAATTAAATTATACTATTCATTTAGATGGTAGGTTGTACGTACGCATGAACACTATTTTCACTTTTCAATGAATGCAATGAAAGAAAGGTATATAATAATTAACCTTTAAAGAATAATTATATATCATATATATCATATATTTTTATTAAATCTATCCTTATTACCATCCATGTAAAAATAAAATGAAAAACAAATCACATCGCTTCGAGGAGGCGATAGTCCACACATATGCATGAGCGACGTTATCATTTTATAAAAGATTGAAAGGAAATAAGTTAGATTTTATATTATAAATCCTGAATTATAATTATTTCATAATTATCATGGATAAACATTAAACTCATCATAATAACCATCCATTAAATATAGTGGTGGAAAAGGAATTGTAATGCTTTGTGTATATGGTAAGTCGTATATACGCATGAGAGATACTTTCACTTCTCATTTGATATAAATGAGGGTGGATAATTTTTATTTCATAATAATAAAATTTAATTATATTTAGGATAATTAAGTTATTATTTGATTACAAAAACCATTTGTTTAGAGGAGTTAAAGAATAAGTAAAAATAAAGTGATTGGTTAAGGTGATTACTGCTTTGTTGAAATAACTTTGTTATATCTCCTCATAATTTTCCTAGGGTTGTTCTTTTGAGAATAGAGAAACCTATAAAATAATTATACAGGATTTTAGAAGCGAATTGGTAAGGTATTGGTTGATATAGGTTGCTCAATATAGTCTAAATAAGTGATGATAGGGGTGACCTTTTATAATTGAGGGGACAAGAAATCTCATAATTCTATAAAAGATTAAAATATTATAAAGTCATTATCTATCCCAAATTACTAAAAATTGAAAATTATATTAAGATAAGGTATGATATGGTTGAAATAACATCAAATAATGAAATTCAGATAGGTTTATGTGGTATTTTAAAACTTTTCATTTGGTTTAAACCCTTAGTTAACCTATTTTTACCTTAACTATGGTAACAAGATTTTTACACTTAAGGGGTACTAATTTTACTTATAATGTGAAAATTGGATCATAAATGAAAAATGGATGACACTTTCAACCATGTCATATCCCCTTTTTTCACTTTCATTATTTTAATTTCTTTTAATAATTTAATAAATTATTATTTCCATAAAAACTAATAAATGTCAATTTTGACACTAATAATTTAATTTTACTTAAAAGTCATAAATACAAAGTAAAAATTCAAATATAATCATTTAAATCACCACTAATGTGTCATACTAATCTATAAAATTATTATAATGATATAACTCATTCAAATTATATAACTGTTAATATTTTTAAAAATAATTATTTTACTTTTCTATTAATTGAAAAAATACTACATCAGCATTGCATAATAATTTATGGTAATTAAATAATTAATAAAATTTATAAATAATTTTAAATAATTAAAATTAATTTCATTAATATAGAATTAGAGATTTATATTCATTCATATATTTCTTTTTCCCTTATAAGAATATAGAAGATATATTTAAAACTAAGAGAGTGACATTTTGAAACATTCATTGGTTTAAATATTAAATTAGTCATTTTAATGGAAAAGTGCCCATTAAAAAAATTGGATAATAAGGTACTATGGGTGTACATAACTTCATCTAATAAGAATTAATATGAAATATTATGACCTTATCACTTAGTTTTAACCTATATTAACTGGATTTACCCATTATCGAGGTGATAAATTTTGCCACTGTTACTATTCATAATGACAAAAAAAAGGGGTCTATTTACCAAATTTAGACATCATGATTAAAAATATGGAATCTATTTTTGAATATTAAATTTCTATAAATTTAATTAATTAATTTAAAATCAAAATAAAAAACACAAAGAAAAATAGTTTTTTAGAAAAATAACTATTTATTTACAAAAATGTTTCTATAACAAATTCAATGGTGAAATTAGTTTGGTAATTCATAATATAATAGAAATAATTTTAGTTTGAAATAATTTTTAAAAAAATGGAACTTTTAAATTATTGAAGCAAGAACATGGTTTTTAATAAAAATTGGTATTTTTTATTATTTACTACAAAAGAAATATTTTTATAAAAATATAAAAATTTCACACTAAAATAATTTTGATATTCTAATTTAAAAAATGATATTATTTTTATAAAATCTAATTTCTATAATTTCTATAAATTAATTATAAATATATTCCCATAAAAATCAATAAAAATAATTTCTGAAGAAAACTTATTTCTAAATCATAAAATAACTTTACAGAAAATTAAATAATTATTTTCTAATAAATAATAAATGTTTTTTTATTGAGTAGGTAATTTATATATATATGTATATATATCATAATTTGGTTAATAATGTTTTTACCGCACATTCAATAGCTAAGTTATAACATTCATATTTAAAGAAAAATATTTTTTAGTTCATTTAAGATCAGTGTCGTGTGTTGTATATGCTATCAAAAAATGAGTTCTTTTAAAATCTCATGGTGTTACATTCTAATACCTTCAATAAATTTCATCCTAATAATTTAATCTTTTTTTAGGTAATCAAAGGATTGAAATTTTAAAATTATTTTTAGTAAAACCCACATCGTATAAAGGGTTAATAAAACATCCTCCTAAAAAGTGGAAAAGGGAAGTATGAGGGTCATCACAAAACAGGGTTAAAATAGGTTAAAATTTATTAGAAGTTAAAATATAGACATGTAAGATAAAACTAACACCCATGGATTAATATAGAGTTATAGAGAACATGGTTAGTGGGAAATTAAAAACCATAAAACTATAAATCCATAATGGGTGAAAAGACCATCAATTCATTGGAAATGATCATAATAGGATAATAATTTTGTTTCAAGATCCATTTTCCTAGAGTAGAGAAAATTATTTTCTATTTGGGATAAGAATATAATGATATATACAAGTATAATTTCATACTTTAATAAATTTCCTCCACAATATCATCTTTTTTTTCAAATGATGAGTATTCACATTTAATTTTGTATGCCTGAATCACTAAAATAAACTTATAATGTATCAAATAATCCATAAAAGGATAACATGATATTCCTTCTATATTTAGACGTTATCTAAAACCAAAATGGTTGGAATAAGGTAAGATAATTCTCAAAATGAGTAAACCTTAATTTGAAGAAATAATACATTAATATCCAAAATTTAATAGTAATACCCAAAGTTCAAACTAAATCATTCAATAAATCCATGAAATTATTCAAAATAATTCTGACTAATAATTAAAACCAATGATTAGAAGGATTTTATCACTTATTATTCTAAGATAAATTTAACATTTAGCACCAGTAAATATTATTTAATCAAAAATTCATATATTCAAAAATGTATATTACATAATCATATAATATGAAATATGTGTTAATTATTTCCATAAATAACATAAATCGCCATAAATCCATGTCATATATTATTCCAAAAGATAATTAAATATTTATTCCTCAAATAAAACCTCATAATATTATATAATGTTCAAAAAAATTATAATTATCTTCTTCCAAAATAACATTAATCACTTAATCAACAAATGGAATTTCAATATCATGGTTATCTATAAGATGAACCATATATTCCCAAATTCAACTTAATATTTATCTATAAAATCATTTAAGTATCAAAAATAAAAAATAATTTCATACTAACCAGGACATCATGTAGACCATTGGTAGTCATTGTACCCTTGTCTCCCTTTGGTTCTGGTTTCAAGCCTCATGGCCTTGCCAGATGCGATATCTTATCACCCAATCAATGGGTTGTTCTTTTACTGAAGGTATATTAATATTATTCTATAAAATTTTCAAAAAATATGATTAAAATCCTAAAAAGTAAACTTAATATATGTAAAATTAAAGAAATTTGTAACATTAATGATTATCTCATTCCTTACAGCTTCCATCCCCGAAAATGTAATATTATTCTTCTAAAATAATCCTTCACATTAAACCTAAGTGTAACATATACCTCAACCCAATAGGATGTCTTAAAATCCTATAATTTAATGCCTTAAAATGAGAATATATTCCTTTAAACATATATTCAACATTAGAATTTTCATCACAAGATAAATTAGTTTGATCCCATATCATTATGGAATATCATAGGTTCCTATAGTTTATTATTCTGTAATTCTTAAAAATTGTTTATAGATAAAATGTGAATTAAATAATTCATGTCCCTCAAGAGTGTAAAACTAGGTGTGAGAAAAGGTAACATTAACCATGAACTAGAATTATGATCGATGTATACTCAATGAACTATTTTTTAGGGTTATTACCCCTTAAAAAATATGTTACAAACCCACATACACTTTTAGTATCCAGAAATGGATGTATTATTTGGAAAACCGCATCATCATTACCTTACCAAAACATTATGATTTTTTTTAAATACGTTTTTTTAAAACGCATAGGTTAAAAGTATTTTTAAAAATATTCTCTAAAGGCGGCAACTACCTCCTTTCTTCTAAAAAAATACTATTTTTTATTTTAAAATTTTTTATTTTTGTTTTGTTTTGTTTTGTTTATATATATATATATATATAAACAAAAAAATTCAACAGAATTTATCTGCTATTTAATATCCAGAAGTACTTCTATTATAGAAGTCTGGATTCTGACAAAAGCTCTCACCCAGGGCTCCCTTTTATAAGAGGGCTTACCCTAGAAATCATTCTGTATTTCCGATTTGGGATTCTATTTCTCCCTTTCCTGTATAGAATATTCTGCATTTCTGATGTGGGATTTTGTTTCATGTACGTGACTTTGAAATACTATAAAATATAAACTATATGACCAATATAAATGAAACTTTAAACATGGGTTAAACATATAATAAATAGTTGAAAACAAAAAAAATCATAAAAAATGATGATAAAAAATAATTTATAAGCTTTCAAAACCACCTAATTGAAACTTAAAATTTTTTCAAGTATATGACTTTGAAAGCCTATAAAATATAAACTATAAGACTAACATAAATGAAACTTAATACATGGATTAAAAATATAAAAAATAGTTTAAAATAAAAATAATTTTGTAAATATGTTGATGGAAAATAATTTATAAGTTTTCAAAGACACCTCTGTGAAACTTAAAAATGTTTCAAGTACGTGACTTTGAAAACCTATAAAATATAAACTACAAGACCAACATAAATGAAACGTAAAACATGGATTAAACATATAAAAAAATTTGAAAATAAAAATAATTTCGTAAAAAATGGTCATGAAAAATAATTTATAAGCTTTCAAAACCACCTACATGAAACTTAAAAATGATTCAAGTATGTGGCTTTAAAAGACTATAAAATATAAACTATAAGAACAATATAATTGAAAGTTAAAACATGGATTAAATGTATAAAAAATTATTTAATTAGTTAATTAGTATTATTAATAAATAATTATATAATTAGTAATTATTAATAATTAATTAGTTAATAATTAATTAGTTAATTAGTAATATAATTTTTAAGTATATAATAGTTAATTAGTTAATTAGTAATATAATTATAAATTATATTTATTCATTATAATTAATAATTAGTAATTATTAAAAATTATTATATAATAATTAATTAGTTAATTAATAATATAATTATTAATTATATAATAGTTAATTAGTTAATTAGTAATATATTTATAAATTATAATTATCCATTATAATTATTAACTAGAAATTATTAAAAATTATTATATAATAATTAATTAGTTAATTAGTAATATAATTATTAATTATATAATTAGTAATTATTTAATTAGTAATTATTTATCATTACTTATATAACAATTAATTAGTTAATTATTATATAATTATTAATTATATAATAGTTAATTAGTTAATTTTTTGAGAAAGATAGAGTCATTCCCCTTTTTATAATTAGTTAATTAGTAATATAATTATAAATTATAATTATTCATTATAATTATTAATTAGTATTTATTAAAAATTATTATATAATAATTAATTAGTTAATTAGTAATATAATTATTCATTCTAATTATTCATTATATAACTAATCAACTAATTAATTATTATATAATGAATAATGAATAATTATAATTAATAATTATATTACTAATTATTTAAATTAACTATTTTATAATTACTAATTATATTACTAACTAACTAATTAATTATTATATAATAAATAATTATATTACTAATTAACTAATTGATTATTATATAATTAATAATTATATTACTAATTCAATATAATATAATTAATAATGATATTGATAATTAAAAAATTAATTATATAATTAATAATTAATAATTAAACTTTATATTACTAATTATCTAATTAATTATTATATAATTAATAATGATATTACTAATTTACTAATTAATTATATAATTAATAATTAATAATTAATAATTATATTACTGATTAATTAATTAATTATTATATAATTAGTAATTATATAATTAATAATTATATTACTATTTAAAAAATTAATTATTATCTATTTATTATATGTTTAATCCATGTTTTAAGTTTTATTTATATTTTTCTTATAGTTTATATTTTATAGTCTTTCAAATCCACATACTTGAAACATTTTTAAGTTTCATGTAGGTGGTTTTGAAAGCTTATAAATTATTTTTCATCAACAATTTTTAAGAAATTGTTTTTATTTTCAAAAAAAAATTATATGTTTAATCCATGTTTTAACTTTCAATTATATTCATCGTATAGTTTATATTTTATAGTCTTTCAACGCCACATACTTGAATCATTTTTAAGTTTCAAGTAGGTTGTTTTGAAAGCTTATAAATTATTTTTCATGAACATTTTTTACAAAATTATTTTTATTTTCAACTATTTGTTATATTTTTAATCCATGTTTTAAGTTTAATTTATGTTCGCCTTATAGTTTATATTTTATAGGCTTTCAAATTCACATACTTGAAACATTTTTAAGTTTCATGTAGGTGTCTTTGAAAACTTATAAATTATTTTCCATCAACATTTTTTATGAAATTATTTTTATTTTCATATATTTTTATATGTTTAATCCATTTATTAAGTTTCATTTATGTTGGTATTATAGTTTATATTTTATAGGCTTTCGAATTCACGTACTTGAAACATTTTTAAGTTTCAAGTAGGTGATTTTGAAAGCTTATAAATTATTTTTTATCATCATTTTTTATGAATTTTTTTTGTTTTCAACTATTTCTTATATGTTTAATCCATGTTTTAAGTTGAATTTATATTGGTCATATAGTTTATATTTTATAGTATTTCAAAGTCACATACTTGAAATAGAATCCCACATTGGAAATGAAGAATGTTCTACACAGGAAAGGGAGAACCAGAATCCCACATCAAAAATGCAGAATGATTTCCAGGGTGGGCCCTCTTATAAAAGGGAGCCCTAAGTTAGAGCTTTTGTTAGAATCTAGACTACTGTAATGGAAGTACTGCTGGATATTAAATAGCAGATAAATTATGTTGAAATTTTTTGTTTTTTTTATATATAAAAAACAAAATAAAACAAAATAAAAATACAACATTTTAAAATACAAAAAATAGTAAAAAAAATTGGGTTTTAAAAGAAAGGCGGCAACGCCCATGCCTCCTTTAGAGCATATTTTTAAAAATACTTTTAACCTATGGGTTTTTTTAAAAATATTCAAAAACAAAACCTATTTAAAAAAACTCTATCGTATACTTAGACTTTTACTCAAAGTTATCCACGTTGTAATATTCTTTAATCTATGTTTTCCTAAATATATTTCCTAATTTTTCTACTCAACTTTCCCTGATACCAACTCTAAAGACCCTAAACTTAGTTGTCTATATTTAGTGGTTACAATATTACATTGGTACTAGATACAATTGATCACATATGTAACACCCCAAGCTTCCACGGTACACTCCTCTTTGAATAATACAGTAGCGTGTGTTGTACGCAACATCGAGTTCTAACACACCACAACCAATCAAACTAGTCGTTATGAATAGTAATACCCACTTTTTGAAATTTTATAAATTTTATCTCTCAAAATGGACTTCATTTTTGGATTCGTAGTATCAAATTTAGCCTAAGGTAAAATTTTGGAACTTTTCAGATAACATTTATATTTTGATGAATAGTGAAAATTACTAAATTTTAATTAAAAACAACTTTTTTAATCGAAATAATTAATATTAATAAATTATGAATTTGAGTGTTTTTAAAGTATATTTAGAATATATTTTTACCATTTAATAAAATGTTGTTCATTGTACATAATTTCACAATTAAACCGGACATAAACAAGTGTCAATTTTTTGATAGTTATTATCTCTTAAAAACACACTTTTTGTTTTAACAACGGGAATTAATTTTAAATTAATTTCTGCCACTTCTGTGTTTTGAATTTGGAAAAATGGATTCCATATTTTTAATCATGATTTCCAAATTGTGTAAATAGGTAACTTTTATTTTTAGACATTTTGAATAATTACTTCGGTAAATATTTTATTAACCATGGTTAAAGGGTAAATCCAGTAAATAAGGTTTAAAAAATAATTTTATAATAATACTAAATTACACTAAAACATGTACTAACCTTATTTTTGGATAAATTTCCGACCATGGGAATCTTTGGGTCAATTTTGGGACCCCATGGAGCCACTTGTAGGTGATAGGGACACTTTATTTTAATTAAGTTAAAATAAATACAAAAATGAAAAAAGCATATATCTTTTAGAAAAACAATTTTTACATAGGGTTATATATGTTTTATTTTTGACTATAAATATTCATTAGAAATATAAAACAATTTCCTACATAATGGTATTTTATTTATAATTTTTAGATATTAAATAATTTAATTTATTTATGACACAATGGTGATGTAGTAATTACCTAATTAATGAAAAATTAGAATAATTGATATTATAAATACCCAAATAAATGTAATTTGAGATTTTTTATAAATTAAAATACTTTTCTAGGTTAATATGACATATTATTATTGTTTATATAAATTGTTTTCGAAGTAATAATGCTTTTATGAATTTATCAAAAACAAAATACCCAATAGTGTCAAAATTGACATAAAAGAGTTTTTAAAAAAATATTATATTATTAATTGATATTAAATTCCTAAAAATATAAGGTTCGGCAAATATACTTATATCATGATATTTTTATTATTAATGGACCACTTGGGGGTATCTTGGATGTATATAGTAAGTTTATTAACTATATAATATAAAAATACAAAGTGACATGGTAAGTGTCAAACTAATTAACTAAGAGTTAAAACTAAAAGATAAGGTTAATATAGTAACCCAAACCTGTCAAAATCCTATTGGTTGAGTGGTTTTCAACCTATAATTAACTTAAACTCTAAATAATCTACTTTGGAGCCATTATAAACTGAATATGAATTTATTATAAAATAATTTTTCTAGCTTTTCCAAAGGTTCCCCTCACCCCTCTTATACAATCACACTCCCCCTTATCATTCATTCACACCTTATAAGCCTTTTGGTTCATCCAAACCCTGACCAAATACTCTCTCAACTTCTATCAATTCATCCTAGAGGCCTTAGTTTGATCAGAAAGCCAACCTAAGGAGCCCTTTTGATCAAATCAAAAGAAAGAACCCGAAGAAGAGGTAATGTTTTCACCACCCTCTTTCAAGTTCCTTTTTTCTTCCACTTCTTCTTTCTTTGTTATTACCATTCTAAAATAATAACTCCAGTATATTATATATAATTTTATGTTATTATAAACATGTTATAACCATATTTCAGTATTCTATCCATCCTTTGAATGACATGTCACCATACGTGTGTACGTACGGCTTACCGTCTCCACGTCGTGGTGTAATTGTTATTCAAAACATTATTATTTGGATGGGTATAATAATGATGTGTAATTCATGTAAATAATAAATATAACATGATAATTATTCTGTATATATGATATACCATCCAATTAAATATTATTTCAATATCAAAAGAATGATGTTGTCGCTTGTGCGTACGTACGGACTACCATCTCCACGAACGCGATGAGATTCATTCCCCATCGTATCCATTCAAGTATAATACTCATTTTATGATTAATAATAATGTTTAAGGACTTAATATCATTCTGGATATGAATAATATACAACCTATCCATAACAAACATGTCTTACGTAACAAAACATATAAAAGAAAATGAGTAAGTTAACACCCGAAATGACAATAATATTAAGATATTATTAACAAAGCAATGTTAAAAGATCATATATGATATCATATTAATGTATATGATTCTTGTATAATTTAATAAAAATTATTTCACTATTATACAGGAGGTTAAACTACCCCAACCGAGGAAAAGTACAAGGTAAGGGTTTATTTCGCAATCTCTTCTTTATCCGAGGTTGTTTATACTTAATAATCTACTGGGACTTCTTTATCATCCACATCCATGTTTCTTAAAAATGTATTTCAAAACATTTTTAATATTTACTATAATATGTTTTAAAGTCATTTACACTCTTGTTTGACTTTTTACAAGAGGTTTATAAAGGAATCTTTTCGTCGTTTTCCAAACAAGGTCCTTTTTAACCTTTTCAACAGAATTAAGGTAAGAATGTTTTTTTTAACTTATACGACGGGTGCGGCTATTTTATGCCGTTATAAAATCTTTGAAGCTTCCCTTACAATCTTATAAGAAAATTTTCAAATTAAATGTTTCATTTTATAATTATGTGACTTTTAAATGATTTCAAAAAAAGAGATATTTCTCTCAAATAGTTTTGATTTCATCTATGTCAACATCCTTTGATGGATTTTAAGATTATTTGAAGTTGATTTATTGTGATACAAAACTTACATATTTTATTTAACGTTTTGTGATATTTTTGACTGTGGATGTGTTATTTTTATACCATTCATGGTTTATGGAGAAAGTATTGACATTTCGTATGCTAGTTTTAATACGAATATTTATGTTATGTTTAAACCTGTTCATATGAGGAATGCATTGGACTTAATAAATGACGGTGGAGCCCACTATAGCTCCTCGATGCATCGGTAGGTCTCATGAGACAAACTAGTGTCTTCGCATAAGGCCTTGACAAAATCTTATTTGTAGTCTTGGCACGAGGCATTGACTATGTGGTTATGATAGTCTGGCATTATGCATTCCATCATTATGAAAGTGGTTATTGATATTGCATGTGATTATTCGACTAGTAGAATATCCATGTGAATAAGTATATGGAATTATTTCATTTTATTTCTGCCATATTATGCTGAAGTTCAAGTTTTAAAAGTCTTTTGTTTTAGTTATACATTGCCTTAAATGTTTATACTTATTTATGAAAGTTTCTGCTATATTGTTATCCTTACTGGGCATTTGAGCTCACCCCTTTCTATGTTTTATTTTTCCCAGGATGTGAAGAAGTATTTTATGAATGACCTACAGGGATAGTATGAGGGGATAAGAGTGTGGACTATGGAGACTATATTGTTGTAGTTTTTCATTTTATGATGTAATGTAAACTTTATGAATATATCTAGTGTTTCCAAAGCTACTAAACTAATCGATATTTCGAGACTTGATATTTTGTGATCATGCCAATGTTATGTAATAATGCACCAACTCTGGGTAACTAGGGTCAGGGTATTACAGTTGGTATCAGATAAAGTTTAGTACAAACCTTGGAAGGTAGATTTTGATAAACTCTGATTATAGCACATAGACCTAAGATGGACTTTGAGGATTAGTATAGAAGAACTTTCTAGAATTTTGGTATTTTAGAGATTTTGTGAGTTTTCTGAGCAATAAATCTCTGTCTGGATACGAGCAGGTAGAGGCGGCTCTGGCACAGATGTACCTAGGGGTAAAACTCGAAAACAGCGCTTTGAGCTAGACTCGAACAGGAACTGGTGCACAACAACGGGCCTTGCTGCACTCTTGGTTATGAAACTCTCGGGGGATATGCTTAGGATAACTCTCATTTTATTTACAAATCATTATGAAGGGTTTATGAGTATATACTTCCTCAAAGAAAACATTTTTATGATTATGGATTATATTCATAAATAGTTCAATTTATGTTAAGTATTTTATAAGTATGGAATTATGTATTTTGATTCATAAACTGATCTAGTTTATGTCATTGTTTAGAAATGGATCCTAGTGGAAAAAATGGAAATTGTATCAATGCACGCACTCCATGTAGGGATTTCCCTCCTGCTCAAGATAATTATAGTGGAGCTAGTGATGCAACTGGTGCTGATCAGCTTATCACCATACTGGGATAACTCACTCAGGTTATGAATAATAACCTTACCCATATAGAGCACCCTGATCCGCAGCGTGGAGGATCAATGTTAAATCTCTTCATGAGGCAATAACCACTAATGTTAAATGCGAGTAAAAATCCCTTAGTAGATGAGCAATTGATAAGTTCCTTAGAGAAAATATTTCAGGCTTTGGGGAGTAGTGAAAGGGAAAAAGTTTTCGTGGTAGTTTATCGCCTCACTAGAGATGTTGATCAATGGTGGTCATTGATTCAAAACATGAAGTAAGATTATGAAGTATCAAATATGGAATGGAGGGAGTTCAAAGATCTGTTTTTAGAAAAATACTTTCCTCATGACCATCGAGCAGATATGGAAAGGCAATTTCTGAGTCTGAGACAAAAGGAGGATGAGAATGTCACAAAGTATGAGGCTAACTTTATGAGGTTAGAAATGTATGCTAGAGATTATATACATAACCCAAGAAGTAATATTGATTGTTTATTTGATGAGTTAAAACAATTTCTCCATCAAGCATTAGTCTCACAATCCTTCTCGTCGTATGAAGACATTGTCTCATGTGCTATCAAGACAGAGAAGGAATTATCTAAGTCTTATGACTTTAAAGTAAAGAAAGAGAAGAAGAGATCTGTTGATCAATCTGGGAATGGAAATAAAGGGAAGAAGGGAAAAGCTGAATATCCATCCTGCAGTAAATGTGGGAAGAAACACTCTGGTACTTGCTTAAAAGGAATGGGAGTCTGTTACAGGTGTGGTGAAAAAGTCCACCAAGCTCGTGATTGCAATGGGAAGAAGGAAGCTACCGATATCCAATGCTACAATTGCAGGGAGATGGGAAATTATGCAAATGAATTTCCTAAGAGTCAGGGGAACTTACCTCAGAAAAGTCCAAGGGATCAAGTCCAAGCTTATGCTATCACTACTGCTGAGGTGGAAGCTCTGAAAGACGTGGTGGAAGGTAATTTAATGCTTTCCTCAAGTTTAGAAAATGCATTATTCGATTCGGGATCATCTCATTGTTTCATATCTTCCCAATTTTCTAAGAAAATTAGATATTTCCAATTTGATTTAACAAGGGAGTTGTCAGTTTAAACTCCTAAGGAAAGTATCATTGCAACAAATTTTTGTGAATCAGTCCTCATTAAGGCACATAAATGTTCTTTATCTGCTGATCTCATCGTCATACCTATTATTGAGTTTGATATAATCCTCGGTATAGATTGTCTTTCATACCATGATGAAAAGATTTATTGTAAGAAGAAGGAGTTTACGATTCTTGATGATGATGATAAGGAACACCTTGTCTTTAGATCTGAATCGTCACCACCTAATTCTTATCTAGATCCACCCCCAGTAGTTCAACTAAATTCAGTTATTGGGGAGGAAGAGAATGAAATGACAGTGGGTGAGGAAAGGAATGTTCAAATAGAGGATGTACCTATTGTGAAAGAATATCTAGACGTATTTTCGGAAGATTTACCTGGACATCCTCTAGAACGAGAAATAGAGTTTTCCATTGATTTAATTCCTGGATCAAGGACTATATCGAAGACCCCTTATAGAATGGTCACTATGGAATTAGTTTAACTAAAGAAACAACTAGAGTAATTGAGTAATGAGGGATTTATTCGCCCTAGTGTTTCTCCATGGGGAGCCCATGTTCTTTTTGTTAAAAAGAAAGATGGATCTATGAGGTTATGTATTGACTACATGGAGATCGATGCTATAACAATAAAGAACAAGTATCCCCTACCTCGCATTGATGATTTATTTGACCAACTGTATGGAGCTCAATACTTTTAAAAGATTGACCTTCGATCTGGATACCATTAGTTGTGTGTGAAGAAGGAAGACATTCCGAAGACAGCATTTCGAACAAGGTACGGGCATTACGAGTTTACGGTAATGCCTTTTGGGATGAATAATGCACCATTTGTATTCATGGATCTAATGAATAGAGTTTTCAAGGAATATATTGATGATTTTGTGGTGGTATTTATTGATGATATCTTGGTATAATCCAAAAGATATGAAGATTATGAAAATCACTTGCGCATTATCCTGAAGACTCTAAGAAGACATGAATTATATGGGAAGTTTAGCTAGTGTGAATTCTGGCTTCAGGAGATTTCTTTTCTTGTCCATATTTTCTCTAAAGATGGAATCTCTGTTGATCCTTCTAAGACCAAGGAAATCCAAGAATGGACAGCACCGACAAGTATAATTAAGGTATGTGGTTTTATTGGTTTAGCAGGTTATTATCGACGTTTCGTCCAGAATTTTGCCCGATTGGCTAACCCATTAACAAAGCTCACACGTAAGGGGGTTAAATTTGTTTAGACAAAAGAGTGTGAAGAATGTTTTGAATAACTTAAGAGAATATTAGTCAATTCTTCTATATTGACTCTACCATCGGGGAATGATGGGTTCGTTATTTATAGTGATGCATAGAAGAAAGGACTTGGTTGTGTCCTTATGTAAAATGATAAGGTTATTGCCTATGCATCATGACAGTTGAAAATTCATGAGCAAAACTATCCTACTCATGATCTCGAGTTAGAAGCTGTGATCTTTGCTTTGAAGATATGGATACACTACCTCTATGGTGAAAAATGTGAGATTTATACTGATCACAAGAGTTTGAAGTATATTTTCTCACAAAAATAACTCAACATGAGGCAAAGGAGATGGCTTGAACTACTCAAGGATTATGATTTCACGATATACTACCACCCGGGGAAAGCAAACAAGGTGGAAGATGCTTTGAGCAAAAAAGATCATGGAGTTTTGAACATGATGAGAATTGAAAGGGATCCTATTTTTATGGACCTAGTAAAGTTGGATATAGGAATCACCATGGAAGGTGAAACATCAATGCTTTTTCAAATGGTTGCCAAACCATATTTACTAGAAAGGATAAATAGTTCTCAGACCGATGATGAAGAATTTCAAAAGAAGATTAAAGCTGTGAATGATGGGATATTGAGAGACTTTGTGTATGAATAAGGAATTTTAAAATTTGGGAAGAGACTTTGTGTCCCCAATATACCTGATCTAAAAAGGGAATTTTTGGATGATGTTCATAGTTCCAATTTTTCTATACACCCTGGGAGCACCAAAATGTATAGAGATTTGAAGGAACATTTTTGGTGGGACAACATGAAGAGGGAGATTACTGATTTTGTGTCAAGATGTATAGTTTGTCAACAAGTGAAAGCTAGAAGGCAACAGCCTGGAGGAGTCATGAAACCTATTCCCATACCTGAGTGGAAATGGGATAATATCACGATGGACTTTTTCATGGGACTACCAAAGACTCCTATAAGGAATGATGCAATATGGGTTATTGTTGATCGTCTTACCAAGTCAGCACATTTTCTTGCTATAAGAGAAGATCTACCACTGGAAAGTCTAGCAAGACTATATATTAATGAAGTTGTGAGACTTCATGGAGTACCCCTATCGATTGTTTCGGATCGTGATCCCCTTTTTACTTCAAGATTCTAGAAGAGTCTTCAGAATGCCTTGGATACTGAACTTCGTTTGAGCACTGCCTACCACCCTCAAATAGATGGACAATCATAACGGACTATTCAAACCTTAGAAGACATGTTGAGATCCTTCTCGCTTGACTTTCAGGGTATGTGGGATCAATATTTACCTCTGGTAGAATTTTCCTATAACAATAGCTTCCATTAAAGTATTCAGATGGCACCATATGAAGCATTGTACGGAAAGAGATGTCGCACACCAACCTGTTGGGATGACGTTGGTGAAAGAAAACTTGTAAGCCCATAACTGGTGGAGGAAACGATGGAAAAGGTGAAGGTAATCCAAAACCATATCAAAGCTTCTCAAAGTAGGCAGAAGAGCTATGCTGACAACCGAATGAAGGATTTGGAATTTTAGGTAGGAGATCATGTTTTCTTGAAGGTATCTCCATGGAAGGGAGTTATACATTACGACAAGAAAGGTAAATTGAGTCCCAGGTACATCAGACCTTTTGAAATTCTAGAGCGAATTGGGGCTGTAGATTACCATTTGGCAATGCCGCCAAGTCTCTCCAAAGTCCACGATGTGTTCCACGTATCACTGTTGAGGAAATACATGCCTGACCCAACGCATGTACTCACCTATGAGGAAATAGAATTAGAACCCGATCTGTCTTATTGCGAAGATCCCGTCAGGATTGTTGATACGAGAGAACAAGTGCTGAGAAACCGAATGACTCGTCTAGTAAAAGTTCTATGGAGAAACCATAAAATGGAAGAGGCAACGTGGGAACCCGAGGAAATTATGATGAAGAACCACCCGATTTTTTTTATGCAGTAATATTCTAGAAATTTCAAGGGTGAAATTATTTGAAGGAGGGGATAATTTAACACCCCAATCTTCCATGGTACGCTTCTCTTTGAATAATATAGTAGCGTGTGTTATACGCAACATCGAGTTCTAAGACACCACAACCAATCAAACTAGCCGTTATGAATAGTAATACCCATTTTTTGAAATTTTATAAATTTTATCTCTCAAAATGGACTTCATTTTTGGATTCGAAGTATCGAATTTAGCCTAAGGTAAAATTTTGGAACTTTTCGGATAACATTTATATTTTGATGAATAGTGAAAATTACTAAATTTTAATTAAAAACAACTTTTTTAATCGAAATAATTAATAGTGATAAATTATGAATTTTAGTGGTTTTAAAGTATATTTAGAATATGTTTTTAACATTTAATACAATGTTGGTCATTGGACATAATTTCACAATTAAACCGGACATAAACAAGTGTCAATATTTTGATAGTTATTATCTCTTAAAAACACGCTTTTTGTTTTAACAACGGGAATTAATTTTAAATTAATTTCTGCCACTTCTGTGTTTTGAATTTGGAAAAATGGATTACATATTTGGAATCAGTATTTCCAAATTTTTTAAATAGGTAACTTTTATTTTTAGACATTTTGAATAATTACTTCAGTAAATATTTTATTTACCATGGTTAAAGGGTAAATCCGGTAAATAAGGGTTAAAAAATAATTTTATAATAATACTAAATTACCCTAAAACGTGTCCTAACCTTATTGGTGGATACATGTCCGACCATTTGCATATTTGGGTCGATTTTGGGACCCCATGGAGCCACTTGTAGGTGATAGGGACACTTTATTTTAATTAAGTTAAAATAAATACAAAAATGACATAAGCATATATCTTTTAGAAAAACAATTTTTACATAGGGTTATATATGTTGGATTTTTAACTATAAATATTCATTATAAAGATAAAAATATTTCCTATATAATGGTATTTTAATTATAATTTTTATACATTAAATAATTTAATTTATTTATGACAAAATGGTGATGCAGTAATTACCTAATTAATGAAAAATTAGAATAATTGATATTATAAATACCCAAATAAATGTAATTTGAGACTTTTTATAAATTAAAATAATTTTCTAGGTTAATATGACATATTAGTATTGTTTATATAAATTTTTTTCTAAGTAATAATGCTGTTATGAATTTATCAAAAACAAAATACCCAATAGTGTCAAAATTGACATAAAAGAGGTTTTTAAAAAATATTATATTATTAATTGATATTAAATTACTAAAAATATAAGGTTAGTCCAAGAGACTTATATCATGATATTTTTATCATTAATGGACCACTTGGGGGTCTCTTGGATATATATAGTAAGTTTATTAACTATATAATATAAAAATACAAAGTGACATGGTAAGTGTCAAACTAATTAACTAAGAGTTAAAACTAAAAGATAAGGTTAATATAGTAACCCAAACCTGTAAAAATCCTATTGGTTGAGTGGTTTTAGACCTATCCCCACATTAACATTTAAATAATCCACTTTTGATCCATTATAAACCGAATATGAATTTATTAAAAAATAATATTTCTAGCTTTTCCAAAGGTACCCCTCACCCCTCTTATAAAAGGGCACTCCCCCTTCTCATTAATTCACACCTTCAAAGCCTTTTTGTTCAGCCAAAACCTGCCAAAATACTTTATCAACTTCCCTAAATTTATCCTAGAGGCCTTATTTTCATCAGAAAGCCAACCTAAGGAGGCCTTTTGATAAAATCAAAAGGAAGAACCCGAAGAAGAGGTAATGTTTTCACCACCCTCTTTCAAGTTCCTTTCTTCTTCCACTTATTCTTTATTTGTTATTACCATTCTAAAATAATAACTCCAGTATATTATATATAATTTGATGTTATTATTAACATGTTATAACCATATTTCAGTATTCTATCCATCCTTTGAATGACATGTCACCATACGTGTGTACGTACGGCTTACCGTCTCCACGTCATGGTGTAATTGTTATTCAAAACATTATTATTTTGATGGGTATAATAATGATGTGTAATTCATGTAAATAAT
Organism: Viscum album; assembly: GCA_963277665.1. Classification (NCBI taxonomy): domain Eukaryota; kingdom Viridiplantae; phylum Streptophyta; class Magnoliopsida; order Santalales; family Viscaceae; genus Viscum; species Viscum album. Next base: position 468,014,383 of record OY728158.1, read on the forward strand.
AAATATAACATGATAATGATTCTTTATATATGATATACCATCCAATTAAATATTATTTTAATATCAAAAGAATGATATTGTCGCTCGTGCGTACGTACGGACTACCGTCTCCACGAACACGATGAGATTCATTCCCCATCGTATCCATTCAATTATAATTCTCATTTGATGATTAATAATAATTTTTAAGGACTTAATATCATTCTGTATATGAATAAGATACAACCTATCCATAACAAACATGGCTTACATAACAAAACATGTAAAAGAAAATGAGTAAGTTAACAGCCAAAATGACAATAATATTAAGATTTTATTAACAAAGCAATGTTAAAATATCATATATGAAATCATATTAATGTATATGATTCTTTTATAATTTAATGACAATTATTTCACTATTATACAGGAGTTTAACCTACCCCAACCAAGTAAAAGTACAAGGTAAGGGTTTATTTTGCAATCTCTTCTTTATCCGAGGTTGTTTATACTTAATAATCTACTGGGACTTCTTTATCATCCACATCCATGTTTCTTAAAAATTTATTTCAAAACATTTTTACTATTTACTAGAATATGGGTTAAATTCATTTATACCCTTGTTTTACTTTTTACAAGAGTTTTATAAAGGAATCTTTTCGTCGTTTTTCAAATAAGGTCCTTTTTAACCTTTTCGACAGAATTAAGGTAAGAATGTTTTTTTTAACTTATACGGCAGGTGCGGCTATTTTCCGCCATTATAAAATCTTAGAATCTTACCTTAAAATATTATAAGAAAATTTTCAAAGTAAATTTTTCATTTTATAATTATGTGACTTTTAAATGATTTCAAAAAAAAGATATTTCTCTCAAATAGTTTTGATTTCATCTATGTCAACATCCTTTGATAGATTTTAAGCTTATTTGAAGTTGATTTATTGTGATAAAAAACTTCTATATTGTATTTAAGGTTTTCTGATATGTTTGATTGTGTATGTGTTATTTTTATACCATTCATGGTTTATGGAGAAAGTATTGACATTTCGTATGCTAGTTTTAATATAAATATTTATGTTATGTTTAAACCTCTTCATATGAGGAATGCATTGGACTTAATAAGTGACGGGTGGAGCCTGCTATAGCTCCTCAATGCATCAGTAGGTCTCATGAGACAAACTAGTGTCTTGTCATAAGGCCTTGACAAAATATTATTTGTAGTCTTGGCACGAGGCCTTGACTATGTGGTTATGATAGTCTGGCATTATGCATTCCATCATTATGAAAGTGGTTATTGATATTGCATGTGATTATTCGACTAGTAGAATATCCATGTGAATAAGTATATGTCATTATTGCATTTTATTTCTTCCATATTATGTTGAAGTTCAAGTTTTAAAAGGCTTTTGTTTTAGTTATACATTGCCTTAAATGTTTATACTTATTTATGAAAGTTTCTGCTATATTGTTATCCTTATTGGGCATTTGATCTCACCCCTTTCTATGTTTTATTTTTTCCAGGATGTAAAGAAGTATTTTATGAATGACCTGTAGGGATAGTGTGATGGGATTAGAGTGTGGACTATGGAGACTATATTGTTGTAGTTTTTCATTTTATGATGTAATGTAAACTTTACGAATATATCTAGTGTTTCCAAGGCTACTAAACTAATCGGTCTTTCGAGACTTGATCTTTTGTGATCATGTCAATGTTATGTAATAATGCACTGACTCTGGGTAACTGGGGTCGGAGCGTTACAACATAACAAAGTATAAAATAGTTTATAAGTCTTGTAAATATATATATACACTTGAATTTCAAATTAAATTGGAAAATATAAAATAAAACACATACTGAGAGTAACTATTTTGAATCCTTGAACTCATTAAATGATTCTATCTTTATATACTAGGAAAGTAAAAAAAATAAGGTTCATCTTAGAATCTCGGTAGGTGTTAGGTATAGTGGAAGCTATCATGAAACAATAATGAATAACAAATTTGAAAATATACACTACTGGAAATTCGGGTTATAGACATGGTTTAAAATTGTGGCTATAAGTCCTCAAACCATGGATATAGGTAATAGCCACGATTTGAGGAACTATGGCTAAGTTTGGTGGGGCTAAGTTTGGTGTGGCTATAGGCCTAGAGCTATAGCCATGGTTTAGAACCGTGGCTCTAGGTCTATAGCCATAGTTCAAACCGTGGCTATAGGTATACAACCACGGTTCAAACTATGGTAATATCACTATATCCATAGTTTAGAACCATGGCTATACCAGAGGATGAACACACTTTATTGCCACGATTTGTAATCATGGCATTAGACCTATATCCACAGTTAAAAATTGTGGCAATAGACCTATAGCCACGGTTAGAAACTATGTATATAGGGTCTAAAAATCCATAAAAAAATATCCCCACCCCACTCCCCATGCAGTAGCCAACCCCCCTACAGCCCCCTCCCCCTGCAAAGCCTCTAGAAAGCCCCGCCCTCTCCCTTGAACAATCCCCCCTGCAGTATCCCCCCTGCAAATCCTTCCCTGCAAAGTCCCCCTGAACAGCCCCCCCCCCACAAAGCCCCTCCTAGACAACCCCCCTACAAAGCCTCCCCTGGACATCCCCCCTACAAATCCCCCTCCTAGAAAACCCCCATGTATACCCCTCCCTTCTGGACACCCCCTCCCCCCTATAAATCCCCCCTCCTGGACAACCCCCCCAGAAGACCCCTCCCTCCTGGACACCCCCTCCCCCTAGAGACCCCTCTCTCCTGGAAATTGGACACCCTTCTCCCTACATAAACCCCCTCCCCCCTCCCCTAGAAATCCTCCCTACCCCCTGGACACCCCACCCTACAAATCCCCCCCCCCCCCGCAGTAGCCCACCCCCACTCCCCTTGCAGTATCCAACCCCCCTACAGCCCCCCTCCCCCTGTAAAGCCCCCCCCCTTCTTGGACACCCCCCCCCCTCCCCCAAAAAATAGTCCTTGCCATCTCCCCTACACAGCCCCCCTGCAGTAGTCCACCCCCCTAGACCGCCCCCTCTCCCACTGCAAATCCCCCCTGCATATCCCCCCCATATCCTCCTTCCCCCCTATAATTCCCCCCTCCTAGACAACCCCCCCAGACACACCCCTCCCTCCTAGAAACTGGACACCCCTGCCCTACATAAATCCCCCCCCTCTAAAGCTCTCCTGAACAGTCCCCTCCCCCCTGGATTCCCCCTCCCCCTACAAAGCCCCCCTGGATACCCCCGCCCTCCTGCAGACCCCTCCCTCCTGGACATCCTCCATCCTACATAAACCCCCCTCCCCCTACCCTGGACATCCCCCCTCCCCCTACAAATCCCCCCTAGACAACCCCCCCCCCCACCACCACCAACCCACCCACCCCCCCCCCCCCGTAAATCCCCCCTCCTGGATAACCTCCCCCATATCCCCTCCTACAAACCCCTTCCTTTTGGATAGCCCCAACCCTACATAAACCCCCCTCCCCCACCCTAGACAACCCCCTCCCCCCTGGACACCCCCCCCCCTCCTGGACACCCCCACCCCCTACTGCAGACTCCTCCCTCCTGGACACCCCCCTTTCCCCCTCCTAGACAACCCCCCTCTTAGACACCCCCCTTCCCCTGGATAACCCCCCTCACCTGGACACCCCCTACATCCCCCTTCCCCTGAAAAGTCCCCCCCCCCCGCCCTCCTGCAGACCCCTCCCTTCTGGACAGCCCCCATCCTACATAAACCCCCTCCCCTACCCTGTACACCCCCCCCCCCTACAAAGCCCCTTAGATATCCCCCCTGCAAAGCCCCCCTCCTAGACCCCCCCCTACAGACCCCTCCCTCTTAAACGGCCCCAACCCTACATAAACCCCCCTCCCCCTACCCTGGATAGCCCCCTCCCCCTGGACAGCCCCCCCCCTCTCCCTCTTGGATAACCCCCACCACCACCCCTCTTGGACACCCCCCTCCCCTGAAAAGCCATCCTCCCCCCTGAATAGCCCCCCCTGCAGCCCCCTTCCCCTTGCAAATCCCCCTCTACAGACCCCTCCCTCTTGGACACTAGACACCCCCACCCTACATAAACCCCCCTCCCCTTTCCCTGGACAGCCCCCCTTCCCCCTGCAAATCCCCCCTCCTGGACAACACCCCCTCCTCTTACAGACCCCTCCCTCCTGGAGAGCCCCCACCCTATATAAACCACCCCCCCTTCCTACCCTAGACAGCCCCCCTCCCCCTGCCAAGCCCCCTCCTGAATAACCCTCCCTGCAGACCCCTCCCTCCTAGACACTAGACACCCTCCACCCTACATACCCCCCCTCCCCCCTATAAATCTCTCCTGGACAGCCCCCCCCCCCCACCTGTAGCCCCACTTCCCCCTACAAAGCCCCCCTCCTGGACCCCCCCCCCCTCCTGTAGAACCCTCCCTCATGGACAACCCTCACCCTACATAAACCCCACTCCCCCCTAGACAACCCCCCCCCCTCCTGGACACCCCCTCCCTCCTACAGACTCCTCCCTCTTGGACACCCCCCCTCCCCCTCTTGGACAACCCCCCCCCCCTCCTACATACTCCTCCCTCCTAGACACCCCCTCCCCCTATAGACCCCCCCCCCCTCCTAGACACCCCCACCCTACATACCCCCCCCCTCCTGGACACCCCCACCCCACATAACCCCCCTTCCCTCCTAGACACCCCTCCCCCCTAGACACCCCCCACCCTCCCTCCTGGACACCCCACCATCCCCACCTACACCCTCCCCCCCTGCACACCCCCCCTCCCTCCCCCCTCACCCTGCCCCCTCCCTCCTAGACACCCCCCTGAAATAGCCTTTGCATTCCAAAAAAACAGGTTTCATGCATATTCAAATCCTATCCAGCCAAAAAAAATGTTCCTAAAGAAATGAGAGGAAGCCTTTGGGTGGAATAACCAACTCATACCCCTTCCCCAGCACCCCCCCACCCACCCACCTACACACCCCCTCCCCTGCCCCCAGCACACCCCCTCCCCCCCCCCACCTTCACACCCCCTACCCCCAGCACACCCCCATGCCCCCCACCTGCACACCCCCTCCCTCTACCCCCAGCACACACCCCCTACCCCCAGCACACCCCCTACCCCCTACCCCCCCCCCCACCCACCCCACGCATCCCCTGAATAAGTTCAGCATGAATAAAAAATTACTTAGACAACTGTTCTAATTTCTGAAAAAAGGCCAATTGTGACTATGCCTAGTGTTTAAACTGTAGAAGGAAGAGCTAAACTAGAGGTGGAGGATCAATAAATTGATCCAATTATCCTTGGATCACTTTTTGATGGATATTGAACTAATGATGTGGTTATAAAAACTATTGAACATTCTCATACACCACCTAGACCATCACCACCTCCTATTGTGCATGAGGAATCACCCTCTATTAGTAATATCTCATAAAGTTATAAAATGTAATCTTTTGCCTCTGATATACTAAATTAGTTTGATAATATTTGAGGAGATTATAATGAGCTAAAGTAGGAGTTAAAATATACTAATGATGATATTAGAGAATTTAAGAATTCCTTTATTCCCAAGGTTGATTTTGACAAGTTGGTTGGGTTAATGACTACCCAAACAAAGTTTATTAGGAATCTCCAATCATCCCCTCCTATTCAAAATTTTGTTTTTGAAGTAAGTTTCAAATAGATTAAGGAAGTTAATGGTCTAGTTAGATATTTGAAGGATGTTTATACTACCAATTCTGAGTTCAATGATCTTGGTGTTATGGTTGTATCTCAAAGGTACATGTTCCAAAATCTTTCAATGGTGCAATTATACATGTCTCAAGATGTTCTTGATGAGGTTAAGTCTTTCAGGACTGAAATGAAGGGAATCCTACACACTTTATAAAGTTTTGTATTAAGCTAGATTTAGTTCATAAAAATGTTTAAACCCTATATAACTTCCACCTCATAACCTTAAGTTGTTACAGTTTTTTAGAGTGGAGTTGATAAATTTCTCTCAAAAATGAATTATGTATCATTACAGATTTAGTACCTATAGTTTGATATGTTCATGCCAATTCTTATGCAAGATTTCAAGAGAAATAATATGGGTGAGTTCCATGATACTATAGAAAATGTTAGGAATATTGGTATTGGAACTAATAGATCTATAAAATTAAGTAGTGGTCTTTTATGATGAATTTGATGGGAAGTTTAATGAGATCATGAATGTATCTAAGGATAATAATTGTATGGTTTTTAGATCTCTTGTTCTAGTTTCTAGAAACTACTAGCATTTGTTAACCTCTTTGAACAAGGTCAATAAATAAGTTCAAGGTCTATATTCATATTCTTTCTTGAAAAAGCTATTGGTTATTAGAAAAAACATTTTTTAAAACAATAAAGCAATTATGGAAACAAGTTTTTAAAACAATCATGCAATTATAGAATTCAAATTAAAGGTTTAGGTAGAAATAACCTACCTCAACCTCAAGGTGTGTTGCTTTTGACAACGACAACTCGAATCTTTCTTTTTCCCAATTTCATGCATATGAAAATTCACATATATATAAGGACACCTAACCCCTGTGTACATATTTTCATGGACAAATATGCACAAGGGGGTCCTTAGATATATGTTTATACTTGCATATACCCCCTTACACTTACACATGTATGCATTTTTTATATCTATATATAACCACACCTAGCCCCAATATATATATTCATACTGCCATGAGTGAATATATATAAAGGGGGAACTTATATATGTATATACCTACCTATGAATACACATGTAAGTCTTCGTCAACGGTGACTTGAATCCACCTCAACAAAATCCGAAACACACTATAAAAATATAAGGAACCCAAAAATCACAAATTCTCTAATTAAAATTGGGCCAAAGAGTAAAAATGGAATACACCTTACCCATGTCCTATGTTAAACTCACTATCATAGATGGTGGTGGATAGAACCAGCCTCATCATAAGAAACCACATATAATAAAATAGTGGGAAAAATGAGATATAACGCCTTCTTATATATATGTGATCAGTGTGTCAACTGTACATGATAAATGATACATGAATCCATAACCAACAATGAAAAAATATTATTTAGATTAATATGTACATCCCAATAATAAATAACATGATCATTAATAAACCTATTTATTTTTCAAACATCACCTTCAATTTCCTATTCAGAAATCAAAAATCACCAAAATATGGGAATAAAGTAAACTTCCATCAGCACTGAAATGAGAGAAATAGGGATTAGACATTGTTCTTAACCTAGAAAATAAATTCCTTGAATGTATAAAATCTATATTATTCTTGATTTTCTGGATTGAAACCTCATTTTTATCATGTTCTTATTCTATAATTCACCTTTATTCTTAGTTTATATAGTTTTATCAATTTTATAAAGTAGATAATTTTCCTTCTTTTATTATTACTCAATCCACTTGGATTTTTCAAACTAGTTTGCTAATATAATTAGAAAATATTTTAGTGTATGATCTTCCTTATTCTGGATTGTGTATTCCATATTTATAGAAACTATTTCCACTACTCTGATATTATATCTAGTTTGGGTTGTATTGTATTTCATTAAATGAATTATATAGAACTGGTTGACTTTGTTTCGTATTTAGTAGGTTATTATCATCTCTAGGAAAATCATACCCCAATGATCTAGTATTCCCCTAGAATAGATTTATAAACTTTGATGTTCTGGGGATTCCACCTAAGGTTAATAACACCTCTTCCCATTCCCAATTCAATAGGTAATGAGAAGGATGTTACACCGATGGGAGGAAACTTTATTACACATATGGCAGATAACCTCTTCATCTTTGAGGCCCCAATACCAATATAATCATTGTTCTAATTATATTTGATTGACTTTAATCTTCTACTTATGTTGGGACTATTTATATTGATCGAGAAATAGTATGAGTGGGAACCCAAGTACATTGTTATTGAGAGTGAGGATCTATCTCCAGGAACTTTAGGATATAGAATCACCCAAAAAGAGACTAAAAAGGGGTATCTATTTCCCAAGTCTAACTATATTCACCCACCCTCACTTTGGAGGTGTGGTTTCACTACTTGGATTCCTCTATCCAGTTCCATATCAATCAACTTCATATTATATTATAGGGCAGTGGGTTATTGTTCATCGATCCACTAGTCCACCCATTTTATCTCCCTAAGACCTCTCTGGCCTTGTAGCCTTCCTCTTCCATTGATTTATCAACCCCTATCCCTATTCTAACTAAAATAAGTGGCTCAACAAGCCAACACTATATTCAAATTTCTATTGATATCAGCATCTTGACTGCCCAACATGAGTATTTGATGGCTTACCAAATCATGGGGAAGGGACATGCCACCAAAAAAGGTGAAGAGAACTCATTTTTTTAACCATAATACTCAAACCAGAACATATTTTTAGATTATAAAGGTACTTAATGAGTATCCCTCAACATAAACATTTACACACACCACAACTACAGTGTAATGTTCCCTAATAGTATATAAGCAGGCTGCACCTAGTACCCCAGATTAGACTCCTATTATTTTAGACCAACCCATTCTAGATGGGTATCCAGTTGCCACCTTGGTTTCACATTATCCATAATAGGTTACTATTAAGTCTATTGATAATACCAAGCATCTTAAGTAGCTCTCTGCAATAAGAAGGACACTCATATGGAAGACACTAGGTGGGAGCCTATGGATGTGAAGCTAGAGTCTTAGAATATTCCTAATCCCCAATTTTTATCTATTTTGAACTTAACTTGTGTTGGATATGTATTTATTTACACTTTTGTATATTTTTTGTCTGTTTTATATGCCTTTAACTAACATATATAGGCTAATTTTTTAACCACCTCTTCTTTGTATGCATCACTTTTTATCTTTTTTGACCTCTCCACTTTAAAGTAAATGAATTTTATAATTGTGGACTCGTATCCCATTGCTCATAACTGAAAAGAGGTTTCCAAACACACCATATTAATTTTCTATTCACCACAAGCCCTACATATACTAGGAATCCATACATGGAAATATGAACATTGTGGAGTGAGCATCTCATAACAGCTAAACCAAATTAAGTGAAACCTAATGAACACCCAAAGGTTCATACCAACTGGAAGCTAACTCAAGGATCCAAGGATCTAAAATCAGGCACTAATCCCCAAAACTGACCAACACCTGAAAATGTAAGAAGATTAGTCCTCACTAGAAAGGTTCACAAACATTACCTTCAATCATCTAAAAATGGTCAACAATTTCCTCTCTTCTCTGAAAATTAGCATGATCCATGAATAAGGAAATGACTACCCTTGAAGATAAACACTCCCCTTTAACCTGATACCTTTCGAGGAGGCATGCTTTAATCAAATAAAAACATATACCACACTTTTTCATGTTTCTAAAATAACATCAAATGGTCCCAACCTTCCGGTTGGGGAAAAACCCATAAATCACAAGAAAACAAGGAAACCCATATTCCAAAAATCACATTTATTTAAAAAACACTACATTACAAAATAAAAAAAATCCATTTTCTGATAACTTTAATATTTTTAGAAGCACAAAACTATTTGGAAAAAAAATTATTTCTTTTAAAATTCAAATTTTAGTAGGGAGTTCCAAAACATTTTATCCCGATTTTAAAAATCACCAATTCCTTTACAAAATAAGGAATCAACTCGAATAATCAAATACCATTCTCCAAATAGTTTTCTAAAAAATTCACCCACAATTAATTTTTGTTTTAAATATTAACTGCATCATCATCATCCAATGAAAACAAAAAAATATTTTTTGGAACATAGCCCAAGGGATCTAAAATTATCATAAAATTGTATATCCAATTATTTTTATAACTAAAAAATTTTCTAGATTCCATAACCAAATCAACCAATATAAAAAAGAAATAAAAACTGGGAAAAGAAATTCCATTTTATAAACAATAAAAATGGAGTAACCCCCAAACCAAAAATATTTCATGAAATTCAAAACCATTATGTAGACAAGCTTAAATTCTTCATTTCAAAAAAAAATAGCTTTCAATAAAAAACTCACATTTTACTAAAAATGGTTTGAAAAATCACACGAAAATGGCAGAACAAAACAAATCCATGTAAAAACCAATTTACATCATCAACATATAATAAGAACCACCTTGATTGAACTACCAGTGCATTAAATTTCTAAAGGGTAGTCTAAACATCTAGTGAAATGGGATAAAAAACTATGCTTTACTGAGCCATGTAGTTAGATAAGTTATGGGCCATTTATCTAACATTCCATATAACATCATTAAGGTTGAGTGTTTGTTCACTTCCCTGTTTATTTGACCACATGAACTAACATAATTCCATCAAACAAATTTTTTCCCATCACAAAATTTAATCTGAGACCTAAGGTAACTCACACAATACAAATGAGTATTTTCACATCATCACAAAAAATCAAGTGAAATTCCAAATTCATACCTCAAACTCCACTAACCGTGGAAACTCATGTGCCATTATGAAGGGTGGTGACTAAGAACCCACTCATGACCAACCACCGAAGTCCTTATGACAATCCCAATAAATCATACCCAATTTCCCCAAATCACAAGAGATAGATTAGAGAACCAAGGTCACTATATTGAATCCTGGGATCTAATTCCATTTACAATGAACTTTCATGGATATACCATATTAATAGACACATTACCTAACCCACCACTAGCCAAAAGGGGGTTCCTAATACCCCCAAGCTAGAAACTAGTACATGGGTATTGAGAAAACCCTTTTGGGAATGATTTCTCCCATGAATATTAATGTAAAAATAAACAAACAAAAAAAATAATTAAAAATACTTAAAAACATAGTATAAGAAAATATCTATAAAAGGATATAGATTTAACTGAAATAAAACAATTTTGAAGAAGATACATAAATATAATAGGATAAAAAAGGTCGATACAGCAATCCAAAATGAAAATAGACAGAGAAACAGAACCAAAAGAGCTCTGATAACACAACCTGTGAAATATGACCACTCATCACTTCTCACTCGTCTATTAATAAATAAACCCAAACCAATGAACTGAAATAGACCGCCAATTTCACCCAAAATTTATAAAAATGCTAAAAAATCCATAAGGAAACATACCTCAAGTGAAATAATGAACGCTAAAAGAGGGGACCTCAATCGCGAAGAGGGCAGTTTGATCGTACAGAGGATGGGGAGCTCAATCATGAAGAGGGGAAGCACTGGCCAATACACCAAAAGTGGATGAACACCCAAAGAATGGTATGAAGGAGGTAAGGAATGTGTGAGGGGTGTAGGCATCGAGAATGGAGAAGACGATGAGGGATGTAGGAACCGCAAAGGAGAGTCTGTCAAGGATCTGACGAGGGAGAATCGATCAAGTGAATATCAAATAAGGATAAGGGTTTTGGGAGAGGAAATCTCAAACATGAGGGTGGGAGAGGAAACCCGAGCATGAGGGTTGGATTGGACATCATGAGCGCGAGGTGGGAGCTGAGCATGAGGGTGGGAGAGGAAAATTAGAAGGAGTTGTTTCCACGGGGGAGAATCTCCCTATAGCTTTATCTTACCTATATCCATAGACAAATTAAATTGTGGTTATTGATGTGTGGCCATATGTAATTTTTCTAGTAGTGATAAATAATTGAAAACTCATTTCATTTAATCAATAAATTTATCATGAAAAATAATATGACATGAATAAATTATGATCAAATAATGATATGTAATTGATCACATGAGCTTGAAACTTATCCATGGATATTATAGAAATTTAAATAATCACATGTACATAAATAAATAAATATATAATGATGGAATTCATAATTTCATACATATAAATCATAATGTTGAAGCCACATTCCATGACATATAAAAATACCATCAAAGACTTGTACCAAGACATTTATATAAATGGGTAATTTTTCTACCAAATACCCAAATTAGTTTGTATCATAAGACCTGCCGATGATTATATGGGATATAACAGGCCCCATCAATCACTTAATAAGTTCAATTAATTCATCATATAAAAGAGGATAATAACAATTCAATACATAATCAACATGAACATTCATATTGAAGAACTAGTATATGAAATGTAATTATTTACACATTCAAACTGATTATAAACTATCCAAAGAAAGAATAAATATAGTATCATTACAATATATCTCTAATGTTATATAAGTAGAATAATTTTTTTTATCATTGATGACTATAAATACCAAAAAATGATCATTAAAAACATTATTTATAAAAATACCCTTTTCCTTTTGAAATTCACTTTTAAAAACTAAAAATTTATACAATATTAGTGTAATAATTTTTTTAATAAACTTATAAACATGTAATGGAAGCTTTAATGTGTTGATTAGTAATAATGGAAGTAAAATCTATTCATTTAATGTGTGTTTAAGGAAAACATTACTTTCAAATTTTTTGTAAAAATTCAAAAAGTAACTCATTTGTAAAATGAAAACAAGATTACATTTAAAGAATTTTTTAAAAATTAAAACATGGGTAAAATTAATTTAAGAGATCATAGGATGATAGAAATAACCTTCTTGAAATATTTTTTAGAAAACATGGAAATAGAAGAAAAAAATTGGCCGAAGACAAAAATAAATCCATCTTTTCATAAAAACATTTTTCTCAATCATATTAAGTACCAAAGAGATGAGAATGGTACTAATAATTTAAATTTTCATGAATAAAAAATGGAGAATAAAAAATATTTTATTTAATATAGAAATATCAAACAATTCCACCAATTGATACTTAAACATAAACAATCCTGAATAATGATGAGATGGTGAAATAAAACCCTTACCACTTTGGTAACATTTGAATCGTAAGACCCATGAAGGAAATAACTCAAAATGAAAATTTAAATACCATAAATAAAAATATATTCATAATATAACATAGAAAATTATCCATATAAACACCCAAAAAAATAAATAAGTGGTGAATATAGAATATGTATCACAGAAGTAAAAGTGAGATGAGAAACCTTTACCTCTGGTTTTTCTTCCTTTGTATGTGTCCAAAACTCATATAATTAAAGATTTATTATACATAAATTACATAATAATATTCAATTATATAATATGATATATGTTTTACTTATTATATTTTATCACTTGTTTATTAATAATTCTTTGATAAAATCATTGCTCTGGGTAATAACGGCTTATTTTTTCATTTATGTTTTTGTTTGGTAATTTTAGTCATTTTACTTTTATCATGGTTCCATAATCTCTATAATGTTAATAATGATATAAATATAATATTTTTTATTATAAAAATATTTATATTCATCTATAAAAAATATTGATATAAAAATTAATTACATCGTTCAAGGAGATGGTAGGTCATACGTACACATGATCGCTACTTTCACTTTTTAATGGATGGAATGAAATAAATATAGATAAAAATAAACCATTAAAAATAATTATTATATCATATATATTATATTTTTTCATTAAATATATCTTTATTACTATACATGTAAAAATAAAAACAAAAAAAATCACATTGCTTCGTGGAGGTGGTAGTCGACACGTACGCACAAGCGACATTATCATTTTCCAAAAAATTTGAAGGTCAGAAGGTATATGTGATATTTTAATTACAGAATTATAATTAGTTTGCAATTATAATATATAAACATTAGACCCACCATAGTAACCATCCATGAATATGGTGGTGGAAAATAAATTGTATTGATGCGTGGAGATGGTAAGTCGTACGTATGCACGAACGATAATTTCCCACTCTATTTGATGGGAAAGAGGATGGATAATGGTGATTTAATAAAAAAATTATTATATTTATTATACTAAATTTATTATTTTTTAATAAATACTATATACTAAGATGAGGTAAATAAGAATTAAAAAAGAATGTGATCGGTTAAAGTGATTACCTCTTCATTGAAATTACTCCTTTAGATCTCCTCTAAGGGTCTAAGAGTTAGTATTTTGAGAATATAACCACCTATAAAATGTGTAAGATGAAGTTTATAAGAGTATTGTTCAAGTATTGATTGATATAGGTTTCTCAATGTGGTGAAAATAAGTGAAGTAAGGGTGCCCTTTTATAATTGAGGAGAGGGGAACTCTTAGAATTTATTAAAAGATTAAAAAATAATAAAGACATTATATAGCCCAAATGTCACTACATGGAAATAGAATCAAATATAATGTAGTATATGGTTTATATCTCATAAAAATTTTATTCTGGATAGTTTTAAGTGGTGTTTTAAACTTTATCTTTTAGTTTAACCTCTTAGTTAACCTATTTTAACCTTAATTATGGTAATTCCTTTTTTACAATTAAGGATTTATAATTTTACTTATAATGTGACAATTCGATCATAAATTGAAAATGGGTAAAATTTTAGACAATATAATATCCCATTTTTCCTATTTCAAGATTTTAATTTTTTTAATAATTTAATAAAATATTATATACATAAATTATCATTAATGTCAATTTTGACACTATTCTTTTTATTTGAATTAAATGATATTAAGAAAAAGTTTTAATTAAAATATAATCCTTCAAAATCAACACTAATATTTTATAATAATATATAATTTTTTGGAACACTATAAATCAGTCAAATTATATCACTTTTAATATTTTTAAAATTATTTATTATACTTTTCTATTAATTTAAGAAATAGTACATTGATGTTGCATAAGAATTTAAAGTAAATAATAATAAATAAAAAATATAAATAAATTCACATTGGTAAAATAATTTCATCTAGATAAAAATAGACATTTATATTCCTTAATATCTTTCTTTTTTTCATATGAATACGTAAGAGATATTTAAAATGAATAGAGTGTCATTTTATAACTTTATTTGATTATAATATTATATTGGTCATTTTCATGGACAAGTGTACATTAAACAAATAAATTTAGAGCCTAAGGTGATAATGGAAAAATTAAATTCAACCTATAATAATTGATATGAAATATTATGACCTTGTTACTTAGTTATAACCTAGATTAACCTGATTTACCTTTTAGCAGGGTGATAAATTTAACCATGATAACGATTCATAATGACCAAAAATAAAAGTGGTATATTTACCAAATTTAAATCTCTTAGTTCAAAAATGTGGAATCCATTTTTTAAGATTTAATTTCTATAATTTGTAGTACTTAATATAAAATTAAAAAGCAAAATTCAATGAAAAACTATTTTACAGAAAAAATTCCTTTTAGGTATAAAAATGTTTTTATAGAAAAATAAAAAATGAAATTAATTTTATTATTCATAATATAAGTGAGATAATTTTCTTTTGATATCAGTTTAAAACAAAATGGATATTTTAAATTTCATAAAACAAAAACACATTTTTCTAAAATAATCAGTATTTTTCATTATTCACTGTAAAACAAATATTTTTAGAAAAATATGAAAATTTCACTCCAATAAAATGTTGATATGAAATTTTCAAAAATGATATTATTTTTATAAAATATAATTTATATAATTTCCAAAAAAAATTATTATATTTTCTCACAAAAATAAATTATTTTTTTAAATAAAACGATTTTATGAATCATAAAATAAAATTACTACAAATCAAGTACTTATTTCCCAAGAATTAATCAATTCATTTGTATTTATTGGGTCCTTTATATATATTTCATAATTTGGTTAATATTATTAATACTATCCAATTTAACAGATAGGTTATAATGGTCATATTTAAATAATAATATTTTTTTAGTTCCTTTAAACTTGGTGTTGCGTATTGTATATGCTATCTAACATAGTGTTTTTTTAATTATATAGGTGTTATAGTTGAGGTGTTGTTCACAATGTATAAACTCATGCTAAGATCTGTACTCATTTTCAAGGAATCTATCATTCCACAATGATTTAAGTACCATATTCCAAGTTGTATTGCTATGTGATTTTCATACAATAGTTGGGAGTGTTTTAACTATAGATTTTCATGGGTCTACTTTATAAAGAATAAAATACAAGCCTATTTTACAATAAAATGGAATATTTATTCAACAAAAAATAGAGAGAAAAATAAAATCAAAGTGTATTTGTGGAAATTATATGAGAACGTGTGAAATTATCCCATGTAAAGGAGGTCATAATCAGTGTTTGTAAAGTCATGGAGAACCCAAAAGTGGTTTTTTTATGAGAACTATTTTAGTTAGTGTCTTAAAAAGTCTTCTCTCTATGACATTTTTTTATATATATTTTGATGGGAGTTATTTAATATTCTTGTAAAGAAAGATTTTAGGATTACCAAGACTAAGAAAAATATTAAGAGTCGAGAAGAATAAAATACACCACCAAAGAATAAATAGGTAGATTTATGAGAAAGTGAGTGGGATTAAAGGAAGAGGAAGAACTATCAACGAAAAATAAGAAGTTTTTTATCCTACTGTCATTTCTATAAAAAATCTGGGTGTTGAAGTAAAAGAAGGAGAAGGAGAAGGATAGATCATGTTCATATAACTATCCCCTGATACACTTAGTGTTACATAATCTTGATAAAAAGAAGGAGAATGAGATAAATTAGGTTGAAAACCAGGATGCCTACAAAATATCCTATGGTTATTGAGTTCCTTAGTTATTGAGGTGAGAGTAACCAAAAAAGATTCTAAAGAATATTTGGAATCATTGAAGGAAATATAGACTGAGTTTCTTATTTTATTCTTGAATTTTGAGGTGGTTGAGGAATATTTTTGAGGAAGAATATAATATTTTGGGTGTTGTGACATCCCTAGATAGACTTGGTGATCTATTTCAAAAGTTGTTGGAAGTGTTGAATAGAACATTTTTTATGCTCAAATAAATAACCCTTAGGATGTAGAATATAATTACTTGTGTAATATTTATTAAACTTACATGTGGAATATTTTTTCCATGTTTTAAAGATGATACCTGGATTAACCACTTTTATTTTATGATAGAAATTACTATTAGAAATTTGTGGCTTGGGAATCCCAAGTGCAACATGAAGTAGGATTCCTGATATGGGACAAACCTTCTAAAAACAACTGCGTTATACTTTAAATTATATATTATAATATATATATATAGGTGTATGAGAGGTTAAGAAATAAAATATAAATATATATTAACTATTAATAGAGCTTTAAAGTCCAAAGGAGTTAAATGGTTACAATAAGAAATTTGGATTTGGTAAAAATTTGACCACACCTGATTCACCCCCCTCTCAAGTGTGTATACACTGATCTACTAGGGCTTACAATATGATATAAGGTGAAATAACACAAAGTATTTTATGATTTAGTAAAAGTGGGATATTGAAAGAGATATTCCATAAAACCAAAAATATATATGATATATATATATACTATATATAATATATTGTAAGGTGATATATAACTACTCATATAGTATGAAATTCATGCTAACTATGTTTTACATGAATTATGGATATACTTTTAAAATTATATAAATTATATCATTAAGTACATGAAATAAGATTTCATTCTAAAACATTCATTAATCAAAGGGTAAGATTGAGGGTGTATCATGATGCATGGATATCCCGCTACCTTCTACTACCCACTAAATCATAAGGTATAATTGAGTGGTTTCATAAGGTTTTCACTAGCCATATAGTTGTAGGGTATGATTTCATATATTTTATGACAAAATAGTATGCCACTATCATCAATAAATGTTAAAATGAACACACTAGTTATATTACCACAATGGTTATCATTAAAACCAATTTTTACATAAGATATAATGCAAGGGATGGGTATTCATGTAGGAGTTTCATGTATCGATAGTTCCATTTACTCATGTGTTATAAGAAATGAGTAAATGTAAACTTATCTTAGGATCATCATAGAGTGATATAAAATGGGTAATTCCCAGGGATTGTAGGTAAGTGAGACTCTCTTAACCTAGAAAAAGATCCCCTACCCATTTTTCTCTTTCTTCTGACTCCTTAACATGTCAAGATTCAAGCATATAATAGATGATGGAGAATCCCATCTATGTGATGGATAATCTAGTTGGCCCTTGGATTCCATTGGAGTTGGGATTTGCTTTGTCTATAACTTTTGTATCAACATTAAACATATTCTAATATTTTTTTGGTGATGTAGTGTCTCTACAGTGAAAGTTATATGATAATACAGCTTTCTTCATTTCCAATATTCCTGATATTAGGCACCTGATGAAATTGGTTAGATATAGTTAAAAAAGTTTCATTTGGTTGGTAGTTGTATTTACTTACATTGTTATATTTTTTTCTCATGGTTATGTGATGGTGTTTAGTATTGGGGTTGTGTGTGACTTACAGTAGTACCAAATAGATTTTAAACTCTCAATTTCATGGTACATTGTAGTGTTTTCCCTTAATGTGAATATTTTTTCTTGGTTTTTTGTTAGATTTAGGTGAACTGAATAGATTGTTCACCCTAATTCTTATTGGTTATAATAAATTTGTTTCATTTAATATATATGGTGTGTTTTATTCATTGATATTGTTTAATTTTGAACTACTTAATTTAAGTTTATAACAAAAATTTGTATTTCTATTGATCCATGTCTTTATTAAAGGATGGTTATAACTTTATTTGTTAGTGTTCTGTAGACACTATGGAGCTATTATGGAGGACCTTTTTTGGTAATTGAATAGATGTAAGATCAATAATATAAATATATAAACTTAATTATATCATGCTAAGCTCTTTTTTCATGTTTTTTTTATAATTTTATAGTTATAATAATTCTTAGTGGAAGATTAGAAGAAATTTATATGGGTAGGTGTCTATCACATTAACACACACTAATCACATAACTAGTTAATAGTTTTACTATCACTGATAAATTCCATAGTTATATTTTATTATGTTTCTTAGTATGATTGTCTAGTTAAATTTATATTAGGTTTAAGTATATCATGTGTTTAGGTTTATGATTTTATTTTACAAGGTGATTTTTTTTTTGAATTTTAACTAACATTATTTTTGTAAAATAAATTGTATTTTGTAATTTTATATAAACTATTTTTTTTCTAATTCTGATGTATTTATATTTTTTTGGGTTGTTTTATATAATTTCTAGGTTACTTTTATTTTATATACTTGTGTGGGATTTTTATATGCTTCCTTTTTTCTTGTCCTATACTTTACATGTTTGTTGTACTATCATTATCATTACCTTGGTTAGGTCATTCACTATTATTCAATTCAAGATAATATTTGGGAAACCTTATTTTTAAATATTCATTTATGTTTTCTTAATAATTATTTTCTGATGGATCATCTTCCTTTATTACCACCTAGCTTTGATGATAATGTGTCTTGATTTGGTCGTTTTCTACCACCTTTGTGATGCTTCCATCTGATTTATTCCATTTTATCCACCATATCGATTCTCACCTAATTAGATAGGAACATCCTTGTTGTAACTTAGAGATTAGTTCATTTATTGAGGTCATGATTCATTATCTCAGGATAATTCTTTGGTTTCTTTATTCCTATAAGAGAAAAATAATGGGTTTTTGTTGGTTTGTTATACAATGTTATTTCATATTAAATCCATTATACATTTAATTTACAAGGTGGATATTTATTTATTTTGTTTTACCTTTTTTGTGTTGTAAATTAAATATGGATTAACTATTGTTTTTTCTTTGTTTTATTCATTGATATATTTGTGTTCACCCTTATATAGTGTTGGTTTTTCCCATACATGAGTCCTTATTTCTCTAGATTAACCCTTACATGAGGTTATATATTACCTTGATGTATATTCCATGTTACCCATACATGAGAAGTCATATTTCCCTTATGTGAGGTGTATCTTACCATTATGTGAGGTTTTAATTCACCCTTATGTGATATTCTTAGGTTAAAATTATGTGAGCCTCTCTGTTTACACTAATGCAAGCTTCTTGTACAGTTAGTTTTGGGTGAATTTTATGCATCAGATGTCACCAACCATGATGTAGTTGAAATAATAACATTTATTTATAGATCATACATACCTTTAAATATGGGGTTATACCAGATTACCATAACATGGGGATCTCAAATCTATTGAGAATCATAGTCTCAAAATACCCTGACATAGTAGTCTTGAGTTACCTTGACACAGTAGGATTTATTATCTTTACACATGTTTATTTTTTTAATTTACAATGTTTTATTTATATTATGGCTCATGTATTTTCAATCTCTCGTATCATTTATTATATTTATCCATTATAGTATCATTAATTCTTGGATGTTCTTACACTCTTTCTATATCCATATTTGAAAGATAATTTTAGAGGTGCCACTTTTGTTTTGAGAGCTCAGTTATACCATGATTGAGCAGTAACGGAGTAGATATCTAGATAACTGGTATTTTAGGTCATTAGAGGTGAATCCAAGTGATTTAATGGTTCATATATCTCTCTATTAGACTCTATAGTTATCACAATCCCTTACATTAGTTCACATCATGTGATATTGGATGTTGATAATGAATATAAATGTGGTGAACATGGACTGTATTGATAATTTTGGATTATTGGACCTGAATAACTCAATGATTTTGACTTCAATTATTGTAATGAACATCTATTTAAATAAAGGTTTTACTGATACATGGTAATGGGGTTTCGGTCTTGTTTATGGTTTTCAATATTTTAATTTTTTTGGAAGTATTGTGAAAGCTTTGTATTCTTGTTTGGTCATATATGTCATGCATCTTGGTCCTACTATGTTCGTGTTGTCTTATTATCTTCTTATACTCTATTTTTATTTAGTATAGTGGAATATGATTATGAACCTACCCCATTAATTTATACCAATTATCCAAAATATGTAAAATATTCATTTCATTTACTACTTTTCTTTTCATGTATTATCAACCTTTAGTTCACTGAACATCACTCATGTTTTTGATATTTATTATATCATGCCACATGTGTCTCATGTTATTTTGATGTTCTTAAACTTTTTTAATCTTTTTAACATGTTTATTGTTCTATTGTGATTATTTTTAAATCTTTATACGTAGCTTCATTGATTTTGGATTACTGTATATTATTCTTTATGTGTTAGAACTTGCTTGTGGTTCTAGAAATACATGTTTTTGGATATGAAAATAAAATTCTCATTGTTTGATTTTATTTGTTATATTCATTTTTTATAGACTTTTATTTTTTGTTTTTATAATTATTTAAATCCATTTTAATTTATTCATTTTTAATAACCACTACCATTATGTTTTTTTCACTACTTCTATATAGTCATTTGAATGTTTTTTATGTTTCAATTTTGACCATTACTTATTTTTGTTGTATTTCATATTTTACAAACCAATAATAAACCTAATAGGATCATGGATATTTATTCTACACTACCACTATAGTGTATCTCACAAAATATGGTATCAGGGTTAAATTGGGAATAATTTTGTGATTTTAAAATTTAGAATCATTTTTTCATTGCTTTAAATTATTTTTTAGTAGATTAATTTTACAGTATGTTCTGATTTCTTCATTTAAATAAGTTCATTTATCTCTCTATGTTTGTAATTTATCAATATATGGTTGATTGTAATTTCCATACTAATTTACCTATTTCTTTACCAATTTTTATCTATATACATTCCTTTGGTAAATTTTTTCTAGTGTGTGTCTCTAATTCGGGGGGTATAAAAGGGTTCTTTATAAATTTGGATTGGGAAAAGGATCTAGTTAACATTGAGGTGTCTTCGAAGGGTCATATGTCACTATAATATATAATTTTCTTTATATTTGAGATTATTCTAGTTCTTTTTTTTTCTCCACATCCAATAGGGTTGTTGGCTCTAGTTATGGATGTGCTATGAGTTCATGGTTTGGGATTGTGTAGTTTTTCATGTGAAATGTCCATAGGATTTTCTTGGTTGGATTCTGAGATTCGTAGATTTATTTATTAACCCTTATAGCACCTTTTTTGGTTTCCTCTTTTTTGGGACTATGTTTCATTAGGAGGATAGAATATGATGTGTTTTTCTCTTGGTCATTACTTGGATTCCCCCATTTGATCATTATTTCTTCTCATGTTTTTGAGCCATCCTAGGATTTTTGAATGGATTACATGTGATATTTTAGTTTCCCTTTATATGAGGAACTCCCATTTTAGATTTGTTTTAGGTGTTTGTCTCCTTTTGTAGAGATTCTGAATCCATTTAATGTTATTGATAGATTTCATTTACAGTATTTATTTTTGAGGTGTTCAGGATATATGGATCTACTTAAATTCTACTGTGATATGTGTCTCTATCCTATTCGTTCTATGGGTTTAGGTAGATGTCCTCTTTCATTTTTCTCATTTTTTAAGCATTATCTCTCTATGTAGATTTTTTTTCATTTCATCCTATTTCATTTTTCATTTTCTTTCATTGTGAATTTAGGATATGTTTTTTTCATCTATTTTTTGTTTGAGAGTGATATTTCTTTTTCTGTCTGTGTTATGCAGGCATTGATAGGATTTTTCATGGATTTATTGTAATATCCTGGAATTTCAATGTAATTTTTTTAAAAATTATATGGAATTATTTCGAGACCACACACTTTAACAGCACATGATTCTGAGGCCCAGTGAGCCCAGGATAGAATTTTGAACTTTCTTTAAGTTCACTTAAGTTAACATGTGAGTGGGTTTTTCTAACTTTTGAACTGATGCTCGGAGTGAAAATCCAAGAGCACCATTAAACTCAGAATGCTGACAGTCACCTAGAAAGGACTTAACTTCGACCGGCAATGGTCTGATGGAAAAGTTATTTTTTAGACTTTTCATAAAATAATAAAATAACTTAAAAATATATATTTTATTTTATTTTACACCATTGAGAGGTGGATGGAAGCAATACAGTATGGTGACAAGGTGAAAAAAAGGCACATTAAAGGAATCCCCTTAATGGCTCATTAAGTTGCAGCTTAATAATGCTTTAAATGCAGTATAACAGCTACGTTTTTTCATAAACGAAACAGCCTAATGACGCAATGTTGAAACATAATAGAAATGTTGAAACATGTTTCCTTTTTATGGAATAACACGTTGGGGGAAGTCAATTGGTGTAATTTCCTATAACTAACCTATGAAAAAATTTCTCCCCTACGATGAATGATAAATGCTGGCGGATGGCTCACAACTTCGACGCACCTCGAAGAATAAATCTAGGAAGAAACGAACACCTTCAAATTCTTAAAATCCTTGAGGGTGGAGTGCTTCAACAACAAACGTCGAACTTCTTTGAGGTATGGGTTTGTTTTTTATTTATGTTTTCCCCATTCTTATTCTAAATTATGAATACATATCAACCCATGAACATGTTGATCTGTGGATCATCTATTCTTACGGGAGGGTGATGTTTATTGGGTTTTCTTTTCGAGATTGATTTTATTATTGAAAGAAAATAAATGCCCAAGACTCTCCTATTTTAAACTTCTAATACTGAGGGTGTGGGCTGACATGAACAAGGACCAACCCCCTCTGCCTTGTGCATTCCTGGTGGATGAATTTTCAAAACAGCAGCAAGGGAAGTTCGAGACCCTCGTAGGGAAGGAGACGCCCCACAGAGGCTGTAGGTGCAGTTGGTGTGAATAAAGGACCACCAGAGAGGACCCAGTGGTCCACAGAGTATTATTTTGGCATGTCGGCATCAGCGACGGTGGCCGCGGGTGAGTTTCGTCGCGCCACAACTATGCACTAGGTGGAGCATTGCGGTCGACCCGGGCCATGGCGGAGAAGCAAGACCGCTGGCTGTATCGGCGGCTGGTGGAGGCGGACGTGGCTGGGCGGCAGCGTCGGTGGAGCGACCCGAAACTGTGGGCCATGTTCTTCAGAGGCACATGGTTTCCCGACCACGTGCAGGAGTCCGGCTATCCAAATCAGTCGGTCGCATCAAAAGGGGTTGTGGTCGCTTGAGCGCCGTAGAGGGAGCGACCCCGCGTCAACCATGGGGCAATCTGGGAGCTAGATGTGGCTTCTAGCCACATCCTAGCCAGACCGGGTAGACCCACCCCAGTGGTTCGGGTCGGGTCAGACCAGACCTGGACCCAACCAGCCCCTTTTTTGGAAAAAATGCCAATATCATTCAAATCGGGCATCTGATTGACAAGCTGTTTGCGGTGTTAGAACCTTCACGATGAGTCGGATCTTTTGGAATACTCTATAGTAGATTTCATGGAAGTTGTAATTTGATGAATGGCTTGTAGAGCAGTTCTCATAAGATCAAGCATACTATGTACAGAAACCCTATGGTTGGCTAAGACCTAAAGACTGCTGATGAGTGACCCTATGTGGATTGGATACTATGGCCCAATGGGAAGTGGCTTTTGTGTGACCTGAAATTCCCACAATGGGGAAAAACTTTTGTGTGACCTGAAAGACCCATGATACTCGATAGTAGTATTACCATAGTAGGCCATAGTGGGAAGCAGATTCTGTGTGACCTAGCATACCCACGGTGGGGAGTGACTTCTATGTGACCCAGTATACCCACAGTACTCATCAAGGATGAGTACTGCATAAGTCCTAAGGTTAGTGAGAAGAGGCTTCTGTGTGACCAGGCAGGCCCACTGTACTCATTGAGGAGGAGTTCTGAAGTATCCCATGGTGTTCGATTATGTGACTAATGGTTCTACTATCCTACTCTAGAATATACTAGGTGTAAGCTATCTTGCTTCATGCTTGTGCTTTGTGCTTTTCTTTAAGGATTGATTTGTGGTATTTCCTTTTGGTTTCATTGTCCCCTACTGTGTATTTTTTTACCCACCCCTACATGTGCTTCGCCCACACGTGTTGTGTTTAGTGTAGATGACTGCCGCCTTGATGGAGGAATTGGTGGCCCAGGACCCAGTGGTGCCCAGTGAGACCAAGCAAATAGGACATACTTCTATAGTTTCCAGCATCTACTCTGTGCCGACCCATCAGGTGGGGTTTTTAGCAGATGGTCATTCAAAGTTTCTTTTGTACTCTCTTGTTTTCCAGTTAGTCTTTTGTTTGGTTTGTATTCTGGCCCATTTGACTTTTAGTTGTACTTATACTTAGTGGTTATTTATAATTTCATGCTTCTTTACTTTTCCAACTTTGGGATGTGGTTGTGTGTGCATGCGTACAGGTACTCAGTAAAATGTCTCCCACTTGCAGGTTTACGCCTTCAGCACTAGTCACCAACCCCTAGACTTTGGGAGGTGGGCTCGGGGTATGTCACGGCATGGGCCCCATGGGACGGGTCGTGAAAACGTGGTATTAAAGGTGTTCAGTTCTATCTTATAGATTGAGAGTCTATTGTTTTTTTTGGGGAAACAGTGTTAAATGTTTTGAGTTCAACTTTCAGATTTGGGGAGTCCAGTGTTGGGGCGGCAGCCGACTTATCCATACATCAGGACCTTGAATTCTGTTTTTCAGCAATATACATGAAAACATTGGTTGCATAAGTGTCTCCTTATGATTTTATTTAATAATAGTTATCTCACCAGTTATAATCTTATGATTATGGTTTATCTTGATATATTTTAGGATGCCTCCACACAGACATCCTGTTAGGATTCTAATACATGATTGTGTAGAAAGCCCACCGCACATGAGCCTCAGCCCAGTTGGTGAGGACTCCTTAAGTGCATCCAGGAGACCCAAGATCAAATCCAGGTGGAGGCTAATTTTTGGGTTACTATAGCAGTATTGTAGCAGTACTATAGCAGGTAATGTAGTAATACTGTAGCAGGAACTATGCAGAACTGTAGCAGGTACTATAGTGGGAACTGTAGCAGGTATTGTTTGGCACTTAGCAGCCAGGAATATTCCCCCATTTGGGCCTTCAGGACGCCTATTTGGTCACTGAGTCCTTTAAGGCCTTCGGTCTACCCAGGACTTCAGTTTAGTAAGGCCTTCAGGCCACCTCAAGGCCTTCAGTCCACCTTAAGTGCAGATGCAAACCATACAACCTACAATGAACAAGCTTTAGAAGGAGGAGGAGTAAGGAGCTTTCACCATAGTAGAAGCTAAACGGATTGCAAGAATGAGAGGGTATGACACCTTTCATCGGGACAATCCTGTGTATGCACGAGAAATCTTATCCAATCAGCCATGCGATGGTGGAGAACTGATTTCATGATGAAGATGCTGGGGAGGAGAAGTTCCAAGTAGTTAGTCTGGGTTTTATGCAATGTTTGAAGCCTACGGGCAATGAATTCTTCTAAGGTATATGGGCCATGTAATACTTTCACCTACGGTCCTTGTAAGGGTTCCACCTCACCCCTTGAAAGGTGTTTTATCATAAATCAATAAAAATTGAAGGACTTCATACTATTAGAGGTAGACATCCCACCTAGCGATGAGGCGTCAGTTCAGGGACCAGTGCTAGAGATGGCCCCGTCGAGCGGTGAACCAGTGTTTCCACCACCT
This sequence comes from Viscum album, assembly GCA_963277665.1. Lineage (NCBI taxonomy): Eukaryota > Viridiplantae > Streptophyta > Magnoliopsida > Santalales > Viscaceae > Viscum > Viscum album. Next base: position 468,040,835 of record OY728158.1, read on the forward strand.
ATTGATCAACAATTATTATTAGCATTATCGGTAGAGGAGACATGCAGGCTTAGTGGCTTTCACAAGTTCCAGAGAGAGAGACCTCCCAGGTTCATAGGAGAGATAGATCCTCAGGCTGCTGAGGACTGGCTGGAGGTAGTGACGTGGGTCTTTCGCTTAGTGAGGACACCACTTGACCAGATGGCAATCCTAGCTACGATCCTTCTTCAGGTCTTGGTAGGGAGATGGTGGAGTCTGATGATTCTAACTCATGATGAGGCTACCCTCACCTGGATAGACTTTGAGCGACTTTTATGGGAGGATTTTTTCCCCGCGACCTTGCACTCTGTGCGCATCCAGAAGTTGCATCACCTGCAACAGGGCAGCTTGTCAGTGGCTGAGTACTCTAAAATATTTACAGACCTCTCTCGCTACTCCACATACATGGTACAAGACCCTTTCTTCAGGTCATGGACATTTGAGAAAGGACTTAGAGGGGAGAATAGGGAATCCATGGTGTCTCTCAGCATCCCCACTTAAGTTGGAGTGTTGTAGTGAGCCCTTCTTGTGGAGAGATTCCTAGCAGAGCAGGCACTGGCAGCTAGAGTCGATAGTAGACCTCAGGCAGCAGAATCTCCAGCAGTGAGTAGCAGGAAGTAGATGAGGGGTCCCAAGTGGGTCAGGTCTTTCAGGGGGTGACCCCAGGACTCAAGGTCGACAGTGCGGGGCTCCCAGAGTATAGGGAGTTAGTAGGGGACTAGGTTGTGCTTCACGTGTGGAGGGAAGGGACACATGGCTCATGATTGCCCATCCCACCGCACATACGACCAGCAGATAGTTGAGGGACTGCCAAGGCAGAGGAAGTGGTTCGATCAAGGAGTTCTGCAGGGCAGAGGGTGTGGTAGGGGAGCAGACCAAGCAGTAGGTGGTGGATGAATATTCGAGGTGCTACCACCACCACCCACAGGTGGTCCACTATAGGCTCAGGGAGCCGAAAAATAGGAGTGAGTCCAGCTTCAGGAAATGGAGGCCTATGATCGATGCTCTAGAGATGATTAGAGGTATGATATATGTATTCTACACATTACCTTCAGTTCTTATAGACACAGGTTCCAATCACTTTTTCCTTACCATGGACCTCGTTTGAGGCTCGTAGATTCTAGTGGATTTTTTGGCTCGATCCTTATGATTAGAGACTCCTACGGGAGGGGATTCGATGATTACACACTAGTTTCAGTAGTATGATATTACTATAGGAGGCAAGAGCTTTGGTTGGGATCTCCTAATAGTGGTGTCGAGGCCTTACGATGTCATCTTGGGTATGGACTGGTTATCCACAGTCTATGCTCAGATCGACTATTTTAGGTGAAAAGTGTGGTGTGTTTGTGAGTATATGACAAGGGAATCCTTCACCGGCGAGAAGGGAACCTTTGCAACATAGGATGGACTTTCTCAGAATATGGTGAAGCTAATTACTCACAAGTTAGCTAGCCTCACCCTTGGTGCAGTGGACGAGAGGAGTCCAAGCTTTCCTGGAGTGGTGGGTGAGTATGAGAATGTCTTTACTGGGGATGTTTTGGGACTACCTCCTCACAGGGAGGTAGAATTATGCATAGATTTGTACCCAGGGATGAAACCGATATCCACTATAGCATATCAGATAGATCTCATGGAGCTTCGTGAATTGAGGGTACAGGTGAAGGAATTGTAGGAGAAGGGCTTCGTGAGGCCCAATGTTTCACCATGGGCATCCCCAGTGTTGTTTTCCAAGAAGGTAGACGAGATCTTAAGGATATGTGTGGACTTCCGGTACCTGAACCAGGTGACCTTAAAGAACAATTATCCACTACCGAGAATTGATGACCTCTTCAATCAGTTGAATGGAGCGAGGTGGTCTCAAAGATATACCTCAGATCAGGTTATCATCAGCTTTGGGTATGGGATCAGGACATACTGAAGACAACCTTTAGATGCCGATATGGAAACTACAAGTTCTTGGTGATGCCCTTCGGTGTAACCAATTCCCCAAAAGTGTTCATGGGACTCATGAATATGATCTTCCATCCTTACCTCAATCGTTTCATAGTAGTCCTCATTGATGACATATTAGTGTACTCAGCATCAGAGGAGGAGCACGCTACACACCTGTGGATAGTCTTGGGAATACTCTGAGCGCACCAGATTTATGGTAAGATCTTGAAGTTACAGTTATGGATTCAAGAGGTCCACTTTATAGGACACGTCATATCGGAGGTTGGAGTTGCAGTGGATCATGTGAAGATAGAGGTAGTGCTTTCTTGGGAACCACCCAGGAGCGTAACTGAGGTGTGAAGTTTCTTGGGGTTGGCTGGATACTACCGAAGGTTCGTACCCAGCTTTTATATGGTAGAAACACCCTTATCAACTTTGACAAGGAAGGTATATCCCTTCGTGTGGATGGAGAAGTGTCAGTAGAGTTTCTAGAAGTTGAGATGGAGACTGACAAGTTCCCCCATCTTGAGACTACCAGAAGAGGGAGTTGGGTATGTATTCTTTTTCAATGCATCAGGGACTGGACTGGGTTGTGTCCTAATGTAGGAGTGAGTGGTGATCTCATACGGCTCATGACATTTGAGGAAGCATGAGCAGAACTACATGTCTCATGACCTCGAGTTAGCAACAGTGGTCTTTACCTTGAAGATTTGGTAGCACAACTTGATGGGTGAATGATTTACCATCTATTATGATCATAAGAGTCTTAGGTATATCTTCTCATAGAAGGACCTGAACTTGAGATAGAGGCGATGGCTAGAGTTCCTCCAGGACTCTGAATTTTAGATAGTCTATATTCCTGGGAAGGGGAACATGGTGGCAGACGCACTCAATGGGAGGTCTAGTTTACAACTAATGAGTGAGGCGATGGAGAAACTATACACGATAAAGATATCCTTTGTGGATAGTAATGGATAAGATTACCTTCAGTCAATGACTATCACTCCCCCACTCTTAAAATGATTCAGGTAGGCATAAATTATGGATGTTGATTGCGAGGCTCGACGTGCCCAGATATCCTTAGGGCAGGCTCCTGATGGATTTTCGATAGGTGGGGAGCACATCATCCTTTTCAGATGATACACCATAGTACCAATGATGTTACGAGAGGAGGAGTTAAGGTAATTTCATACATCCCCTATGGTGGTACATCCTAGTGTGTCGAAGATGTACCAAGACATCTAATGTCAGTACTGGTGGTCAGGTATAAATAAAGTGGTGGTAGAGTTCGTTTCGCAATGCCTCACTTGTCAGCAAGTGAAGGTTGAGTATCAGGTCCCAGTAGGCTTGGAACATCCACTTGAGGTATTGTAATGGAATTTGGATGGTATCTCCATAAACTTTATGATGGGGTTACCACGCACATCCAAGAGCCACGATTATATCTGGGTGATCATTGACTGAATCACCAAGTCAGCTCACTTCCTACCCATCTGGGAGCAGAGATCGGTAGAGGTTTTGGGATGCCTCTACATCCAGGATATAGTATGAATTCATGGGGTGAATTTGATGATCATTTCAGATTGTGATGCTTGCTTTCCATCCCAGTTGTGGAAGGGATTACAGGAGGTGTTTGTGACTCTACTACACTTGAGTACAACTTTTCATCCCCAGAAGGATGGTTAGATGGAGAAGACCATATAGACCTTGGAGGACATGATTCATTCTTGTGTCCTTGATTTTTGTCATAGTTGGGAGGACCACATTCCACTGGTAGATTTTGTATACAATAACATCTATCACTCCACTATCGCCAAGGCACCGTTTGAGTCCTTGTATGGGTGGCCATACAGATCACCTTTATTCCAGATAGACCCAGTGGAGTCAGCACTCATGGGTCTGGAGTTGGTATGGGATAACACTGAGAAGGTACAGATCATCCAGGAGAGGATTAGGACTGAACAGATCAAGTAGAAATCGTATGTTGACAGGAGGCAGAGACCCTTGAAATTTGAGGAGGGAGACCATGTTTTCCTTTAGGTCTCACCCAGATGAGGGTTGTGGAGATTTGGTTGGGGCAATAAGTTATCTCCAAGTTTCATTGGGAATTTTAAGATTATCAGAAGAGTTGTAGAGGTGGCATACCACCTAGATCTTCTCCCACAGATGCACCCAGTGCAAGATGTTTTCCACATGTCGCAGCTGAGGAGGTACGTGCATGATCCATCGCACATCATCGACTGGGTTGAGCTGGACATTGATGGTGGAGTGACGTTTGAAAAGTTCCTATTAGAGATAGAGGGACAACATGAGTAGGTCCTTTGTGGATTATTGATTCCTCTAGTGTGCGTTTGGTGGTAGCACAAGAATCTCCAGGAGAGCACATGGGAGTGGGAGGCTCTGATTCGTGCTCAGTACCCACATTTTTTTTATTATCCCTTGTTTTGGATTTTGGGGACATAAATCCCTAAGGTGGAGAGAATGTAATTTCATGGAATTTCCATGAATTTTTTTAAATTATATAGAATTATTTTGAGACCACATGATTTAACAACATGTGATTCTGAGGCCCGGTGATCCCGGAATAGAATTTTTAACATTATTTAAGTTCACTTAAGTAAACATACGAGCGGGTTTTTATAACTTTTGAACTGATGCTCGGATCCAAAATCTAAGGGCACTATTAAACTTGAAATGTTGAGATTCACCTATAAAGGACTTAACTTCGACTGACAAGGGTCGGAAAAAAAAATTATTTTTCAAAATTTTTTGAAAAATAATAAAATAACTTTTAAAAAGTTATTTTATTTTTTTTCACACCATTGAGTGATGGATGGTGGTGTTACGGTGCGGTGATGAGGTAACGATGAGGTGAATTAAATGAAGCCCCTTAATGGATCGTTAAGGTGAAACATAATGATGCTTTAAATTAAGCATAACAGCTACGTTGTTTCCTAAATGAAATAGTGTAACGACACAACATCACAGTGTAACAGAAACGCTGCAACGTGTTTCCTTTTTATGGAATAACATGTTGGGGGAAATCAATTGGTATAATTTCATATGACAAACCTATGGTGAAATTCCTCCCCTACGATGAATGATGAACACTGACAGATCACTCACAACTTCGACGTACCTTGAAAAACAGAGCTGGGAAGTAACGAATGCCTTCGACTTCTTGAAATCCTCAAGGGAGGAGTGCTTCAATGAAAAATGTTGAACTGCTTAGAGGTAGGGGTTTGTTTTTTATTTATGTTTTCCCCAATCTTATTCTAAACTATGAATTTGGATTAACCCACAAACAAGTTGATCTGCGGATCATATGTTCTTGTAGGAGGGTGATGTTTCTTGGGTTTTCTTTTCAGGATTGATTTTATTATTAAAAGAACATCAATTCCCAAGCCTCCCCTATTTTAAACTTCTAACACATAGAGAGCAGGACGACACAAATAAGGCCTGAACCCCCTCTGTCTTGTGTATTCTTTGTGGATGAATTTTTGAAATAATGAAAAGGTAAGTTCAAGTCCCTCATAGGGAAGGCGACGCCCCACGAAGGCTGTAGGCGCAATCAGTGTGAAGAACGAACCACCAGAGTAGACTCGGTGGTACTTAGAGTATTATTTCGGTGTGCTGGTGATAGGGTTTTAGCTTATGGGTCAAGACAGTTGAGACCACATGAAAGAAATTACCCTAATCATGACCTTGATCTAGATGCTTTGGTTCGTGCCTTAAAGTGTTAGAGGCATTACTTGTTGGGAGAACCCTTCATGGTGTTTACCAACCATAAAAGTATTAAATACATCTTCTCTCACAAAGATTTGAATATTTGACAGTGAAGGTGGGTCGAATACCTACAATCCTTTGATTTTGAGTTGGTCTGTACACCAGGGAAGGGAAATAGTGTGGTTGATGCATTGAGCTAGAAGACTCAGAATCAGGTGGTTTAGGAATCCAGTTCGGAGTTGAAGATGATGGCCTTATTTTATGAGATGTGTTTGCAGGTACATGATGGGCATGGTTGGATGGTTATCACATCCATAGCAGTTGAATCTATTCTTTTGATCCAGGTTAAGGAGAGTCAACTAGAAAACTCTAAGTGTTTGGATATGAAGGAAAGTCTTAAAAATGGGGAGTCACCTTCTAGTTGGTCTTTTTGTGCTGATGGAGTTAATTATATTCAAGGATGTGTTGTAGTGCTGATATGTGTATGGGAGGAGTTGATATGTGATTTCCATGCATCAGAGTGGGTGGTGCATCCTGGTTTGACCAATATGTATTGTGATCTCTGTAGGTAGTATTGGTTTCTGGGAATGAAGAAAGAAGTTGTGGGTTTTGTGGCATGATGTCTTTATTGTCAGCAAGTGAAGGTCGAACATCAACGTCCTGGTGGGTTTTTACAGTCATTTCCCATTCCAGAGTGGAAGTGGAATGACGTAACGATGGACTTCATAGTTGGTATTATGAGGATTCCTTGGAATAATGATGTAATCTGGGTAGTTTTGAACCGGTTGATGAAAGTATCTAAAATCTTGTCAATCTAGGAGACTTATACAGTGGACTAGTTAGGTGATTTATATGTTCGAGAGATAGTGAGGTTTCATGGTGTTCTAAGAACCATAGTTTCATATCGCGATCCACGTTTCACCTCATGTTTCTGATAGGGATTGTAGAAGGCGCTTGGTACCCAGGTGTTTTTGAGTACAACTTATCACCTGCATACTAACAGGCAATCATAATGTATGATCCAAGTACTGGAGGACATGTTGAGAGCTTTTGTGCTGGATTTCAGTGGTTCATGGGAAAGTCACTTGTTGCTCATTGAGTTTTCATACAACAAAAATCTTCAGGCCACAATTCAGATGGCTCCTTTTGAGGATCTCTGTAGGATACCATGTAGATCTCCACTATGTTGGTTGGAGACTAGGGAGTCTGAGCTATTAGGACCGAGTGTCATGTATGAGACACCGTATAAGGTTAAATTGATTAAAAAGTGTATGAAAATGGCCTATATTAGTTAGAATTCATATGAAGATCAGCATCGTAGCCCTATCAATTTTAGGGTGAGTGATAGTGTGTTTCTTTGGGTGTCACCAAGGTTGGGTCATCATCGAATTTGGAAGCAAGGCAAGTTGGCACCTAGGTATGTGGGGCCATTTGAGATTGTGGAGAGGATTGGACCGATGGATTACCGATTAGCTCTTCCAAAATGGTATATTGGGATGCATGATATTTTCTATGTTTCACAGCTCTGAGAGTATCACCCTAATCCATCTCATGTGATAAACTTCGATGATGTTAATCTTGAGGCTAATTCATCCTTTGAGAAGCATCTGATTTGTATTGTGGATCATAGTGAGAAGGTCTTGCAGGGAAAGTTTTTGCCTTTGATTCATGTTCTATGGCAGCATAAAAACATCCAAGAGGAAACTTGGGAGAAAGAATCAAATATGAAGGCTTTATGGACTGATCACTTTTCCTTATGAACTAGGTGATGCTCGAAAGTAGTGGCTCAAGGATGAGCCGTTATAAGGTGGGGAGGTTGTAAGATCTTGAATTTCTCTATAAGGTATGTTTTGTTTATGTTTCAGTTTACATACCTTATTTTTATTAAATAATCATTTTTTCAAGTTCATGTGAAGATTAGGGGTGTTTTGGGGGTTCGAGACATGAAAAAGGGAAGAAAAAGGAGTTTATGGGTTGTTGCACGGTTTGCGCATGGTTAGTGCTAATTGTGTGGATCATCCTAGGTAACTCTGCAAAGGGGATGTTTTTGTACAGTAGCATCTGCACGGTTTTTGCATGGTTTGTAAAACCATGTGGGTAAATAGTATGGCCTGATAACATTAAGAAATTTATAAAAATTCCATTATGGGATTTTTATGTTCCACTTAGGATTTTCCTCCTTCTTCCTGCTTTGAACCATAGTGATGAGCAAATATTTCAAGATCTTCCAAGAGATGATTGTCCTTCGATCCTAGGAAATTTGGAGTTCTATCAGTTGTGGATTGAAGATCTGAGTAAGGATAATCCCCTCCTTTTTTCCTTTTCCTGATTAGGGTTTGTATCTTTCTCATCTCTCTATCTGAATCTCTAAAACCTTTTTTCGGTGAGATTTATGGTTAAGCTTCTAAGGGGGTTTAGATCGGGATCTAAGGCCTTGATTAAGGGTTTTTTCACCAATGAATTTGTGTTAGGTGGTCTACATGTTATATCCCATAGTTTTTATTTAGATTTTTTCATGTAGGTTTTATTCTTGCTCTATTTTTGATGTGTTCTTTTTGTTGAAGTAATGTGATGTATTGAGTGTTTAAATACCCAAATGAATTCCTCATGATCCCTGTGGGATGAATGGAGGATGTTGTGACTTGTTTTAAGGCCACTCATGGGGTGTGTTGACCCTTTTTGAATGGGATAATGGAAATGTAAGGTATGAATTTGACTCATGATGTTGTAAAGCCTTATAGAATGTGTTAATTGGGTTATGTAATGAGTTAGAAGGGTTGAGGATAGTTGTGTCTAATGTGGTTAAAGTCTAAGGGATTGTTTGGTTGGCATGTGAAAGGAATAAATGGGATTAATGAGAATATGTTAAGGGACAATGTTTGTGCTTGAATATTCTTAGTGAGATAGGCATGGGAAATTGGAAATGGGGATAAATGGTTATGGGGTGTAAATTATGAATGTGTTAATGGATTGTGGCATAATGTTAATCTTCCCATTTATTTTATATTATTGTGATGTTTCCAATGATATTGGCTATGCTTGGTTGTAATGTGGTTGTTGTGGAAATTGATAAATAATCATGTGCACATGTCTTGGTAGAGTGGGGTATAGACATGAGGTTCTACGCCCACAAGTCAAGTTTGACTGAGGTTCTAAGATCTGACCACTAAATACACGGGTTAGGGAAGGGGACAAAGTTCTATTCCCCTAACAGTTTCATTCCACTCGAACTGAGACTTCTAGGTGAGGATAATATGGTCATTGTGATGTGAAGCCTAGTGATATAGGACTTGATTATTCCCATATTCCTTGAGAATATTGAACATGCCTAATCCATTAAACACGTGATAAAATAGTGAACTAAACTGTGAGATGCATAAGTAGTGAACTTGTCTTAAAGGGTAGCATAACTTAAAGGATCATAATCTAGAATTTCTTATTGAACTATTTTCCTTTACTTGACATTATTTACCACTTGCATGCACTATCTATTTGACTGGATATTTTTTAGACACCGTTGGTGGTGGCCAACTGAGTTGTACTCACACCCTTCTTGGGCCGCCGTTGGGTAACTGAGTAGATTTCATGGTTGGAGGTCAGGAAAGAGGCAAGGGCCATGTGCTAGAGAGGTGAGTCAGGTTTGGTATGTGCATGGAGGAGGTCTGGGACTTGGATCCAGGACCGTTTTTGGGATTCCAATGTTTTCCTTTCTTTTTGGGTTTTTCACTTAGCACTATAGCATGACATGGGATATTTACTATTGGATATGGTCTGTACCCAGTTGGGGGTTGGTTATATATCCATGTTCATTATTTTTTTTTATATTACTTCTACTATTATTTATATTTTATGTTGTGTATTACTCTAAAAAAGAGGGTATAGTCTCCCCACTTGACTCTTAGACCCTCTATAATATTCGGAAATCTCTAGCGTATAGGGAGGCGCACTTGAGGTCATGTGGAGAACCAGCTTAGGGCACCAGTTTAGTTTCTCCTAGGTCAGGGACGTTACACAACTAACAACATATGGAAGAAACTAGAGGTTATACATTTTGGTACTTCTAAATTTATTGAAACTAGAAGATCCTTTCTTAGATCAGATTATCATGGTTTTGTTTTTCCCTATGGAGAACTGATGGTTAAAGTTCAATAGAGATTTATGACTATTGTAAATAGTCTACAGTCAATGGGAGAAAAAGGCCTAGATGATGAGATGCTTGTAGATAATATTATAGAAATCATGTCTAATGAATGGTAATCGAAGAGAAATGTTATTGATGAGTCAAGGAAAGTTACAATTGTTACTCTTGATGAGTTATTTGGAACTCTCTTACAACATGAGAACATGTTAAAGAGAGATACTGAGAATATAAAGAAGAAGAATGGGAGTGTTTATTTTACTACTACTTTGAACTAGATGAAAGCCAAAAATCTTGAGAAAGTTGTTAAGTCAAAAAAATTCTAAGAAAGTTTTTATTCGGTCAGATTTAAGTGATACTGATCACTCAGAGAATGAGTTAGCTAATCTTTCTTGAAAGGTGAATAAGAATGTTAGCAAGAAGTATTTATAATACATATATCAGAAAAAAGGACAATGAAGATAAGAAAGACTCTAAAGTCACATGCTATGAGTGTAAGAAAGTAGGAAACATTAGACCTGATTGTACAAGGCTTAAAAGAAAAGACAGGAAAGATAGACATTCTGAGAGGAATTAGAAAATATATTACAAGCTTAAAGGAAAGAAATTATTGAAGGAAAATGATTCTTAGATTGCAAGTAGTAGAGACTCATCTGGTGAATCTTCAGATAATGAATCTTCTAGACAGAATAATATTGGTATTATTTCTAGAATACCCTTTTAAAATCAATGATTCATGGCTAAGGTACACACTACTGAATCCTTAACCAATATGTCTTTAAATTCTAACTATCCTAATGATAATGGATATATTTCTTTGAATGAATAATCTTTCTTAGAAGAATATACCTTACCTTATTTTGAATAAGTATCTAGGTTTTCCAAGTTACTTGAAAATAAAAATAGTAAGATCAAAAAAACTTGATAAGGAAAATTCTAGAATCAATGTTTTAACAAAATAAGTATCAGATCTTTCTAAATATCTTAATGAAAAATATTTTAAATTATTTATATTTCGAAAAAACCTTGAGGAAGTAAATTCTAAAAAGGATAAAATTTATAAGGATTTTTAAAATATTATTTTTAAGAAAAAGGTTTTAGAGACTAAACTCAATTCTAAGATAAATTAATATGAGGATAATAATTTATTCATTAGAATAAAATCTAAAATATATTCTCTTAATAAACTCTTGTAAAATTTTACTTCTAGTAAATATATTTTTGATAAGATGTATTCATAGATTCATCCTCTTAGGAATAGTTTTGGATTTGGTTATTCTCACTCAAAACCAGTTTTCAGTCACAACTATTTTGTTCCTAAAAGTGCCTCATTCTGCACTAAGTGTCAAAGTAGTGGATACTGGGAGAAAAATTTTTCTTTAAATAAAATCCAATCCTTAGGTTTTCATAAAGCTAAATTTTCTAAGAAAATGTGGATTCATAATATTTTTCTTTCTAACATTTTTGGATCTAAGAAAGTTTAGATTCCAAAAACATAACTGTTTTATTTTTAGGAAAAAAAAAGGAAGTACCAACAACAATACATGGTACATGGATAGAGGATGTTCCCGACACATGAATAGTAACAAAAAATTATTTGAAAATATTATCAAGATTAAAGGTGGAAGAGTCACTTTCGTAGATAATACCCAAGGAGAAATTTTTGGTATAGGTAACATGATTCTTCTTGGAAAGCCTTGATTTAAAATGTTTTATTTGTTAAATGTATTAAGCATAACCTTATAAGCATAAGTCAATTATGTGATGAAGGTTACCTTGTGAATTTTAGGAATGATAAATTCTTAGTACACAATTCCAAGGATGAGTTCATTCTTTCTACCCATTGGCATGAGACTGCTTATAAAATTAACTTAGAAGACCTTAGGATCCAAGACCTACCTTTCCTTGGTGCAATGGAATACCAATCTTGGTTAAGGAATAGAATACTAGGTCATTGTAACCTAAGGAACTTATTTAAACTATCTAAGAAATGATTTGTTAAGGATCTACCGGATCTTTGATTTGATTCTCTAAAAGTTTGTGATCCTTGTCAATAGAATAAGAAACATAAGTTAAGATTTAAATCTATAAGTGAAGTCTCAACTTTTGATGCATTACAGTTAGTGCACATGGACTTTTTCGGTCTTACAGAAACTGTAAGTATTAGAGGGAAATACTATGTATTTGTTTTAGTTGATGATTACACTAGATTTACATGGGTCTATTTTCTATCAAATAAATATAAATATTTTTATTATTTCAAATCCTTTTCATCCAAAGTTAGAAATGAGAAAAACCTTTAATTGATAACTATTTGTAGTGATCATAGTGGGAAATTTAAAAATTCATATTTTGAAACTTTTTGTAGTAAGAAAGGAATTACTCATAACTTATCAGCTCTAAGAACACCTCAAAAAAATGGTGTTGTTGAAAGAAGAAACTGAATTCTTCAAGAGATAATAAGAACCATGTTGAGTGAATACTCAATTTCTAAACACTTTTGGGCTGAAACAGTACTTCTTGTTATACAATAAATCGAGTTTTAATCAGACCATTTCTTAATAAAACATCTTATGAGATGTGGACAGGACAAAAACCAAAAGTTTCATACTTCAGAGTATTTGGATACAAAGTATTCATTTTGAATACAAAAGATAATTTATATAAATTCACACCCAAATCTGATAAAGGTTTTTTCTTAGGCTATTACACTACCTCTAAGTCTTATAGAGTTTTCAATAAAAATTCTTATACTATTGAGGAAACAATATATGTTAAATTTGATGAAAATGATCCCTTTATTTTTAAACAACATCAACCTACATCTTCGGATGTGTTTTCAAAACCTAATTATCAACCTTTGATAGAAGATTCTTCCAATTAGGAGAATACTTAAGAAAATGTTTCTGAATTATTCACTCTAGAATAATTTCTACCCTATGTTGATGAATAGGTTTTAAAAAATCCAAGTCAGTTGTTTCAAAGGAATCATCCCAATAATAGTATCATTGGTGATTTAAAACAACCCATAAGGACTATAATTTATTTAACAAATAAAGTAGATCATCTATAATTTATTTCCCAATTCAAACCCAAAATTCCTGATGAGGCTTTGAGTGATGAATATTGGATTAAAACTATGAAAGATGAACTAAATGAATTTGAAAGGAACAAAGTTTGGAACTCGGTGGAAATACCTAAAGAAAATTCTCTAATTGGAGTAAAATGGGTATTCATAAATAAGTGTGATTAAAATGGAATCATTGTAATAAATAAAGCAAGTTTTGTTTCTAAAGTATATAATCAATAAGAAGGAATAGACTATAAAGAAACCTATTCTCCAGTAGCTAGACTTAAATATATTCGAATTTTCTTAGTATTTGCAGAATTCGTTAACTTAAAAAAAATTCAAATGGATGTGAAGTGTGATTTCCTTAATGGATATGTTCAATAGAAAGTTTACATTGAACAACTGCATAGTTTTAAAGACAAAAAACATCCTAAACATTTTTTAAAACTTGCTAAATATTTATATGGTCTTAAAAAAACCCCTAGAGCCTGGTATAATAGACTTACAAGTTTTTTTTTACAAAACAAGTTAAGGGAACTTCTGATCCACACATCTTATAAAGAAAGAAAACAAAAATGTTTTGGTTGTTCAAATTTATGTTGATAACATTATATTCAAATAAACTCAGTAATCCTTAACTGATTCATTTTTTAATCTTATGAAATCTGAGTTTGAAATGAGTATGATGGGTGAGTTGACATTTTTCTTTGGTTTTAAAATTTCTCAAAAACCAGAAGGAACCTATATATCTAAACATAAGTATATTAAAGAAATTCTTAAAAAGTATGGGTATAAAAACACTAAAAGTATAATTATTCCAATCGTTACCCCCAAATACTCTTGATCTTGATGAAGCTGAGAAACCAGTAGATCAAACATCTTTTAGAGGTATGATAAGAAGTTTACTATACTTAATAGCTAGTTGTACAGACTTAATGTTTTTAGTATTCTTATGTTCAAGATATAAATATAATCCAAAATAATCCCATTTAAAAGTAGTGAAAATAATTTTTCTCTATTTAAAGGGAATTATGGATTTAGGACTTTTCTATTCTTTTAGAAATGATTTTGTTTTAAAAAGATTTTAGAATGCTGACTTTGGTGGTTATAGAATGGATAGAAAGAGTACATCTAGAAATTATCATTTTTAAGAGATTCATTAGTTTCTTGGTCATGTAATATTAAATATTCTATGGCACTTTCAACTACTGAAGTTGAATATGTAGCAGCTGGAAGTTAGTGTGCTCAAGTGTTGTGGATGCAATACACACTCACTGATTATGGCATGAGTTTTACTAAAACTCAAATACTATGTGATAACACTAGTGTAGTCTTAAGAAAAAACTATGCACATCACTCTCATTAAAAGCACATAGGTATTAAGAATCACTTCCTTAGGGATCACACACTTAAAGGAGATATCAGTTTACAATTCATCGGAATGAAAGAACAATTTGATAATATTTTTACAAAATCATTACCTTTTGAAAGATTTAAATACATTAAAGAAAATTTATAAATGATAACTATAAGGTAGTAATTCATATTAACTTTTTGTTTAAACTATATCCTAACATTAAGATACTTCTTCTCATAGGGGGAGTACACTTGATTTCCTTAATAACTTTTTTTTTGGAACCTATAAAATGTTTTCAGAACCTAATAAAACTTTTTGAAATCTAATATTTCTATGAAAAATCTTATCAAACACTAACAAACATTTTAAGAACTCTGATGGGTACTTTATCTTATCTATTTCTTCTTAACTTTCATTTTTTTTGTTAGTATTTCAATCTTGTTTTAAGACAAACTTCAACGGATTCATCTTTCCTTAAATTATTTTTATTTCTTTAAAACATCAAAAGATCAGAACCTATAAAATCATCTTTAGCTTAATCACAACCGTCAAATTAGATCAGATCAATATTAACTGTTTGATCTTTATTAGAAGATGAACCATAATCTCTGATGCCTATATAAAGGAGCACCCCCCCCCCATGTCCCATGTTGAATTCCAGAGATTTTAGAATAAGTTACTATCACCCTTCAAAGTCTTTATTCTAATTTCTAGATATCTTTCTCAAGTTTCGGATCTATTTATTAAAGTTCTGAATGTCTTTGTTGATATCTTATTAGACTTAAATGCCTTCCAAAGTGTTTAAGTATTATTTTATCTACAGATAAAGGTTAGTTGATCAGAATTTATACCTTAAGTATGATTCTTTAATAAGAAGTATTATAAAGTTTCAAGGTTGGGAAAACATTTGCATTGCCAAAAATAAGGGAGAACAATATCCAGTGTATGAGGACTTGTTGATTGAATTTTATGAATCAGTTGAATTCTTTAATGAAGGTGGAAAGGGTAAGCTACAGTTTAAGAGTTATGGGGAAATTTATTCTATTTAATATAAGAAAGCTTCAGATATACTTAGGATACTATATGATGGTGAATCTTACTATCCATCTCATAAACTTCCAGATTCATAAGGATATTTTGATAGAGTTAAGGTTATTGATTATTTAGGCCTTTAGGGAATAAAGAATCCCAATCTTTCCAATCATTCATTTAACTACAAGATCATGGTGCTATGGATACAAGGTCTATTAATACCGAGAAATGGAGATAATGATACCTTGAAAATAACAGACATCTTCAGGATGAATTTTCTCTGTAATCTAAGGAAGATTAACCTAATCAAGTAAATATTTTTCTCTATCAGTAATATAAAAGATGTGTTGATCAAGTCATAGATTCTTGTGCTTCCAGCAACCCTATCCAATATTATGGTAATTTGTTTAAGATTTTGAAATATCCCTTGTAAGTCAAAGACAAAAAAGTTCAAGATTCTTCTTTTAAGTGACGACACACTTAAAAGAATGAAATTTTATTTTAGTGATAAGACAAATTAGTTTTTTGATCTATCTGGAAAATCATGAGAAGTTAGAGAAAGCTCTAAAAAACAGTTAGTCGAGCCTAATAAAAGAAAGTCTCAAGTCTCAGAACCATAGAAAATAATCCAAGATTCTGAACCATCAAAGACAAATAATCATAAATCATACCCAGATGAAGTAGTAGAAAATTGAAGACAAGACAAAGAGCTAAGGAAAGAAGGAGATGCATTTTTTAGGATATATCCAGCAGAACCTAAATGTAATGCCCCGATCCCAAAATCCCAGAGTCGGTGCATTATTTTAATACATTGTCATGATTACAAGGAATCAAATCCTGAAGGACTGGGTAGTTTAGTAGTTTTAGAAAACTAGATACATACATAGGTTCAACATTACAACTTGGAAAAAACAACATAAATGTTTTATTGAGAACATTCATAACTCTAAGTTTATCCCTACAAGTCATTCATAATAAACTTCTTCATGTCCTAAGAAAATTAAATATAAGAAAGGAGTGAGCTCAAATGCTCAGTAAGGGTAATAAATACAATGGAAGATATAATAAACATCGACAATATGTATGGTGAATAATTGAAAAAACATGCCTCTACAAATAATAATCTTGAACACATTAAGTAAGGAATATTAGCTGAGTAAATACTGCCATAATAAAACATAACTATGGGTATTCTACTAGTTGAATAACCACTTAAACTTTCAATTACTAGATTCATAATGAGGTAAATGAATATACCAGATGTTCTAGAATATACCATCAAGGCCTCGACCAAGACATCTAAAAATGATTAAGGCCTCAGCCAAAACCATAAATATTTATTTTTTCAAGGCCTAGTTCCAAGACCATAGTTTGTCTCATGATACCTATTGATGCACCGAGGGGCTATAACAGGCCCCACATGACACTTAATAAGTCCAATGAATTAAAAATATGAATGGGGATAAACATAAATAATATATACATTCATATTGAAACTAACATATGAAATATAAACAACTTTCCCCCAAACAATAATCATAAACACTAACCATTTAGAGTAAATTGGTGAATGGTTTTAAGATAGCACATCCACAGTCAAACTAATCATAAATAATTAAATTAAATATGGTAGATGATGTCATAAGAGATAAACATCAATGAATTACAAGATTCAACAAGGATGTTGACATAGATAAGATACATTTAAATGATGCCATTGAAAATTTCTTAAGGAAAAATCATTAAACATTCTAAAGTGTCCCATACCACCTTGAAATATTCAAATCATAATCACTTATAATATCATGAGAATAAGGATACTCTTTATATAATATAAAAAAGGTAAGTACATACACCACATACAAGGAATAAGTAATGAACAAGGCGTATATCTCATAAAAGTTAAAGTGAGATGAGAAAAATCCATTTTTCTTTGGAAAGAAGGGTTCTTTTGGAAAATAATTTGTATTTTTAATAAACCTAGTTTTAAACATTTATATATCAGAAAAGAAAAGGAATTACATTTATATTACATTTGAGGCACAAGTGATGTCCCACTGAAGTTAAATTGTGTAAAAAGTGTTTTTAAAGAAGCTTTAGAATTAAAACATTTTAGTGCGGTTTAAAAAATTCATTAAAGAGATTTTAAAGTGCAAAGGCATGTTTGCCTTCATAAAACCAAAAATAAACCAAAATATCTTTTTAATAGTAAAATTTTTTACTTTATAAAGATAAATATGTCTTAAAACAGATTATATGGTGAACTTAAAAATAGGTAAGAATTCGAGAAGTTCCTTGAATCAAGCTTGTATTTCAGGAAGAATTTTTGAAAGATCCTTTTAAAACATATAACTACCCATAAATGAAATTAGGAATCTGATTGGTACACATATATAGAACATTCACATAGAATTTATGAGGATTACATAAGAAAATAATATCATCGAGGTGAGTAGATAATAAGAGCAACCCGAATGAAAATGGAGGTTCGGGTAGAAAATACTTGTAACTTTGTAATCAATTGAATCATATGCCCCAAAATTAATAATAATTAAATGAAACATTGAATATAATTAAAATAAATGGAATCATGATATTAAATATAAATGGTCAGTATACATAAACCACACATAAGTAATATTAGTGAATATGGAATATCTCACAAAAATAGAAGTGAGATGAAGAAACCCTTACCTAAAGTTTGAATGTGTTCCGCTCTTGAACTTAAGGTCCTGGAATATGAAATTAGGCTTATTAATAACTTAATTAAGAACATATTAGAAATTTATTTAGTTTATATTAATTTAATTAAGTTAATTATATCCTTATTGTTAACTTATAAGATTTAATTCTGTCATTTTGGAGTGTTCGTTTCCTTGGTTTTCAAGATCGGTATATTTGTATATGAGTATGGATGTTCATGTGGAATGGATGTAAATCTACAGAATTGAAATTACATATTATTTATGAACATAAATAAGTGTTAATTTTCATTTATATCATTTGGTTACATGTAATGAGGATGAATCATTATGTGAAATATTAATGGCATTCACATAGATTATTTTAGTGGTATTTTGATTATTAGGAACTAGTTTTCTCATATGATTTAATAATATGTATGTATACTAGTTACTGAATATTAAAAAGGTTATAATAAATATATTATATTCTATTTAAACCATAAAAATGGTTTCATGACTGGTAATGAAGGAGAAATTGAATAATGAAACTTCGTCGTCCACGAAGGTTGTAAATTGGAACCTCACAAATGATAATTTCATTTATAAAATAAAAGAGAGAGAGTAAGAATATTGATGATGGTTATTACATTAAAATGATATAATTCAAGTATATAGATGATATTTGATTTATCATGGTCATTTGGATAGAAGAGGTGCAGAGAAGATAACAATATAAAGGAACTTGAAATGAAAATGAAAGAAATAAAATGCGAATTTACCTCTTGAATCCACCTCCTTGAGAATCTCTTAAAGGGAAAGGATTTTAGTATTTTGGAAAGAGAAAGATATTATTGGACGTGAGTAGTGAAAAGGGTAGGGTATTTGGTCAGAACTTTGAGGAGATTCAAGGCTCAGAGGAGTGGGGGTAAGAGGGAGTGGGGGGTTATAGTGGAGGAGAGGAGTGAATTTTGAATATTTTATTCATTATTTTATTATTTCCATAAAGACAACCAATAGTGTTATTTCATGTGACCCCTAATAGTGATAATTTCATGTGATTTCGAACCAAGTGGTCCTACATCACTCATGATGTCATAAATATTGTATTTAATTGATAATTTGCATATACGGTATTTTACTGTATTTCGCTATTCATCCAAAATTCAAATTTTTTAGAAAAATACCAAAAATACACCTTAACCATTATTTTAAATTTATAATTAAAAAATGAAATCCATTTTTTGAAAATATTTTTCTAAATATTTTTAATTTAATTTTTAAATAAAATCATAATTAATTCGAAAAAATAACATTAAAACTATAACTCGTTTTATAACATCATGAAAAATTAATCAAGGTCCCCTAAAATTATCTTATAACCATAAGAAAATAAAATAAAAATTTATGATTACATTTTATGAAAATACATTTCCATTTAAAGTTATTAAATTAATAATAAAATTGTAATTAAAATATTTATAACATACAAAAATACCAATACTTATACTATGATCATTTTTTCACTTTTAAGATGTCTAAATTGTATTTATACATTCATGGGTGAAGTTTCTATTTTCTTGGCTGATTTACTATCCATTACTATTCATAAGGGCATGTTACTATTCACCAAAAATTAAGTTTGTCTTATCAGACTCTAAATATCTTACTGAACGTAGCCGTGTATGTCAGTTTTTTCGAAATTTAAATCATAAAGGTGGAAAAATTATGTTTACTTGGATAAGTTAAAATAAAGTGGTGTTTTTAGAGACTCTATATTTCATTCATTCTATATTAAATCTATTTATAAATTCTTGGGGTGTTACATTATCTCCTCCTTACAAAAAATTCATCCTCAAAATTTGAAATTGAACTTTGAAAGTTAATGGTTAATACTTGAAAATTACCTTGTGGGAAACCCACCACAAGAATATGGTTAAAAAATCCTATTAATTAGAGGAAATGGAAATTCATCGGTTACTACAAAACAATTCATTCTAATTGGACAACATGGTCAAGGAAAAATAACCAAACCATCATGTAGCGACATTAAACTCTAAAACCCCGTAAAATGATCAACTTAAACGATTTTGTAAATGATTAAAATTCCAAAATATAATGATTCAATGCATTATAATGAAGGTCTCTAAATTTCCATGATTAACATATCATTAACCCTTAATTAAAAAGAATCAACTCTAAAATTCACATTCCAAACATCTGAATAACTTTATCATGTATCCTCTTGAAATATGGTAATAACTTGAATTACCGTAAAAACCATATTGGAAACATGCATTATTTTGTATTCCTTAAGTAAGATACATGTTATTAGATATATTCCTTAAATCCAAAAGTGTTGTAAACTCCATTGATAATAGCATATACCACTTCTCAACAAGTCAATAATCAGTTCCAAGGTAGTTGGTATTTATCAGAATCAATCATTTCTTCATCATTATCTCAACATCAGATATATATTAAGGGTTTTATTTCCCTCAATCATATTTTTTTTCTAAAAATTTTAACTTTCTTCTGAATCACTTTTCCTTTGTACCATTCATCATATGACTTCAAATCCTTAATGAAAGAGTATTTCAGTACAATCCTTATATATCTCATAATTCATACAACCAGTACATTAATGAAAAAATATTCAAATGGCATGATTCTTGACTAGGCATATTAATCATTCTACTTCATCTATGGTATCATCATAACTTGATCATTATCCAAAATCATCATTTAGGGTATATTCCTTTGATGCTTGGGACATTAATTCACATAGTGTCCCATCTACTTGTAGTTGAAGAATTGAATATAGGAAAATTATTTCCTTGTCTTAAAATTATGAGCATGGTGGACTTTTTCTCTACACTTGAAGAAAACTCCTTTTCCTCTCAAGCATATACTAAGGTGTTTCCTTCCACAATTATCACATATGAGAAAATACATCTTTCCCTTCTTCCCTTTATCCATGTTTTCCCTGCTATCTTCTTCTTCTTTTTCTTCCCTTCAAACCCATAGGACTCAGAGAAGTATTTACATACCTTATCAACACATGATACTATTTTATCATATGATGAGGAAACTTGGGAGATAATCTTCCTTTGAAATGATGGCTTGAGACCATTAGAGATTTGATCCTTCTTACTCTTCACATCACGTGCATTGGTGAAGTTCTCATTCCTTCTACTAGGTTCCATTTCTAATCAATTACATATTATATATTAGCTCATAACATTATGAACTCTCTATGACTCTAAACATGGTATAGAACATAGCATAAATTTATGCATCATAAATCCTAAAACCATATACTTTGGTTACTTTGGGGCATAAATCCTTCATAATGGTGGGTAAATAAAATGTGAATTATCCTAAGAATATCCCCTGGGATTGTCAAACTAGATGCATAGTAAGGCCCATTGTTGTGTACCAGGATACCCCAGGTCAAGCTCGAAACTCCTTGTCAGAGTTTTCACTCCTAAGTACATTTGTGTCCGAACTACGTCCACTTGTAGTATCCTGACATGGATTTATTTTCTAGGAACTTCCACATAATATATTCCTTACCAAGATTCTAGGATGTTCTTGTATGTTTATCCTCACAGACTATCTTAGGGGTTTGTTCCCTAATCAAAGATTTCTAAATCTAGTTTCCAAGTTTTATACTAAACTTCCTATGATACCAACTGTAACGTCCCGACCCCAAAATCCCAGAGCTGATGCATTATTTTAATACATTGGCATGATTATAAGGAATCAAATCCCTAAGGAACGAGTAGTTTATTATTTTTGGAAAACCAAAAACATTATAGGTTAAACATTAAAACTTGAAAAAAAACATAAATGTTTTATTGATAACATCTACAAATCTAAGTTTATCTCTGCAAGTCATTCATAATAAACTTCTTCATGTCCTGAGAAAACGAAACATATTAAAGGGGTGATCTCAAATGCTCAATAAGTATAATCAATACAATGGAAGATATCATAAACATCAAAAATAGGCATGGTTAATAATTGAAAACGCATACCTCTACAAATAATAAAGTTGAGCGCATTAAGGAAGGAATATTAGCTGAGTAAATAATGTCATAATAAAACATAATCATGGGTATTATACTAGTTGAATAACCACATAAACTTTCAATTACTAGCTTCATAATAAGTAAAATTCATATGTCATACATTCTAAAATATACCATCAAGGCCTCGTCCAAGATGTCTAAAAATGATTAAGGCCTCAACCAAAACCATAAATATTCATTTTTTCAAGGCCTCATGTCAAGACCATAGTTTGTCTCATGAGACCTATCGATGCACCGAGGGGATATAGAGGGCCCCACCCAACACTTACTAAGTCCAATTCATTCCTCATATGAAAGGAGATAAACATAAATAATATATACATTCATATTTAAACTAACATATGAAATGTAAATAACTTTCCTCGAACAATAATCATAAATACTAACCACTTTGAGTAAATTAGTGAATGGTTTTAAGATAGCACATGTCACGACCCGAACCTACTTGGGATCGAGCCGTAACTACCCCAAGCCTGCCTCCATAGGCCAGGGGCTGGCGACCAGTGCCGAAGGCACAACAACTCAGGGAGGCCTTTGCCTAAGTACCTGTACACACACACAACACACTCAATGAAAAAGTGCAGAGTAAAAAGAAAAGCAAAGTACCAACTGCTATAAATAAACCACAATGTGCATCGACCTCTAAAAGTACAAAGCAAGTGTTGAAGGTAAACTGAAAAGAAAAGGGGAAAAACACGCGCCCAACCAGAAAAGTGTCACAACCCGGCAACAGGTGAACAAAAGTAAACAGCTGGAAGGGTCCCCCACCTGGAACCTGACTACGACCACCGCACGCGGTCCAAGATCCTGAACTCCTAAGATCTACTGAAGTCATGACCAACCTGTCTGTCATCTGCAAGGTCACACCATGTGCGGGCAAAGCCCAGGCAGGGGTGAGTATAAAAATACTCAGTAGGATACCCTGAAGGCTCGAGGGAGCAACAAAGGAGGCACTGAAGGGTGATCAGTAGATTGAATAGGAAAAAGTAAGGAGTATAACCGAGAGTGCAGTAAAGAGTAACAGTAAAGAGTCCAGCTCAACCCAACAAGAGGAAAGAAGGTAGACTCATCCAGACACAAGGAGATGGAAATGGTGAGAAGATGAAATTCTCGTCGAGTCTTCGCTACCTATAGTAGGAGAGTAGACCGTCCAACCACGAGAATCTAGACACGGAAATCACGTGGCATACCATGCGCGTCTTCGCCTCTCCTGGAAGGAGAGTAACCAAAACCCAAGGAGTGGGTACTAAAACAAGGTATACATATATATATGCTCTGTTAAGAAACCCGAACAAGATCGTAAGGGGATATCTGTCCTGTAGCTCAGCCCAAGAAAGTGAGTGGCCAACAGTCCCAAAAGTAAACACCATCGATACCCAGCATCCCGCACGTCCGCCCCGAACTGCAAGTCAAGGGGCTCAAATCACCGCACCTTGACACTATCCGCTTTGGGCGGCACTGACTCGCCCACACGGTTTCAGGTCGCGTCTCAAGGACATGTCTCAGTGGGGAAAGTTCCCCTCGTACTTGAGAGTTTTGGGGGAACGTCAAACCACACCACGTCACTGCCCCGCAGTCGAGAGGTATGTTCAAAGTCAAAGTTTTCACATCGCTGACCCGTACAAATGAGGGTCCCACTCCGGTAGTCACAGAGTAAAGCCACAGACTAGCCTAAAAGAAAGGAGTGAGTCTGAAATGTCAACGGGTGACCCACTACCCAGCCCTGATGGAGGGTAAACCCTAACCAGATATCGGGTGACCCACTGCCCAGCCCTGCTGGAGGGTAAACCCTAATACATCATCAGACGACCCACTTCCCAGCCCCGCTGGAGGGTAGACCTGGAATAAGTCGACAGGCGACCCACTACCCAGCCTTGCTAGAGGGTAGACCTGGAACTAGACGACGGGCGACCCACTGCCCGGCCCTGCTGGAGGGTAGACCCTAAGAGGTCGTCGGGTGATCCACTACCCAGTCTCTGCTAGAGGGTGGACCCTAAAAGTGTCGGGTGACCCACTGCCCTGTCTCTGCTGGAGGGTAAACCCTAGAAGTCAGTGAGCAACCCACCATCCAGTCTCTACTGGAGGGTAAACCCGGAACTGCTCTGGCCATCCCTACTGGATGGTACAGCACTGGCCAACAGAACTCGGAGTGGGTATCGTGAAACCACCCAACTCCAGAACAAAACCAGGGGAAACCACTCAACCCTTCTGATCTAAACCATAGTGAACAGGAGGACCCTCTATGTCACGAGAGGTCAAAGGTACGCAAAGCAGAACATGACACGCACATGGGGCCCACACGATGTGTGGCCCCAAGCTAACTCCAACCAAGAACACGAACGTTCTCAGGTACAAACAACCACATGTACCTCCCAGTCTTCTCGCATACTCTCAGAGTATTCCACGTCTCCAACCTAAAGGCTAACATGCACACGGTGCCCAACGTCAAGGCGAAAGCGTAATCATATCAACTCCAACTTTCCATCTCAACGGCTGAGGCGCGGCCAACCACAACTCTTCAAGCATTACTTCACTCACACGGGAGTGCACGTGATCTCACGCCAAGGGTTCTCTTCCGAACACAGCAAGAAGAACCGCCACCGGAGCACCTTTCATATTTCCAAATTTAATAAGATCGCGTAAGAGGCTTCGCTCACCTAAACAGATTACACCATTGTAATCCTCGTGGAAAAACACACGAGATAGACTACTTACTCGCCCGAAAAGGTCAACCGGTGAATACGGTACTATTCACTGTAACCAACTCGTGTGGGGCCCACCCCAAGATCCCAAAACTGAAAAAACGGATCACACCACTGCGACCCCCTCAGAAAAACACACGGGATTGACTACTCAGTCACCCAAAATGGACACCTGGTGAAAAGGGTACTATTCACTGTAGTCAGGTCTGGTGGGACCCACACCACGATCCCGAAAAAGGGCGGGTGGACTACGCCATCGCAATGCTCTCAGAAAAACACGTCAAAAAGACTGCTCACTTGAGCGCAACGGATATCTAGAGAAAAAGATGCACTCCAACACACTTGAACATGAGCGGTGTTGTGTGGGACCCGCATCCTGGTCCCGAAGCGCTGTCAATGGATCGCACCTTTGCAATCCTATCGGAAAAGTACACAAGATGGACTATTCACTTGTCCAAAACGGACACCCGGTGATAAAGCTGGGAATCACCGTCAACACCCGAAAATGGACCTCACGGGGCCCGCACCATCATGCGGAATTACAGCGGGCAGATTGCGCCAATGCAATACCCTCTGAAAAACACCCAAAAACGACTACTCGCACGCCCCGAACGGACGTCCGATGAAAAAGTTTCCAAACGTTGCTCGCAGCTTAAAAGACGGGTTGTGGGGCCCACGCCTCAACTCCGGCTTCAATGCCCGAAACCACACTAGAAAACTCAGCCTCAATGCCAGGGTCCCAACACCACTGATGGCGCTCAAAACGGACGTCAAATGCGTCTGCGCCGCTCAAAACACGAACCCCCGGAAAAACGTCAAACTACTTAAAGGTGTGTCGCGCCTCCGAGGCCCCTCCTTTCGGGAATTAAAAACTCCTGAAACCATCTCAAAAAGGTCACCTTGATGTTTGGAGTACACTGCCGCAGACGGCATGCAAAACGGGCGTATGTAGCAAAAGATATGGGCGTCTAAATTTTTAATGGGGGGGAAACCCCTTTGGGCCGGACCGGCCCAGTCCAGCCAGTCCGCCTCGCTCGGGCCGGCCCGCGGCCCGGCCGCGCGGTGCGGCCCACCTCCACCGACCGGCCGACATGACCGGTCCCCTTTTCCATGAAGACCCACGGGACGCGGGTCTCGGTCCGCCGTCGGGGTCGCGCCGCGCCCTGGCGGCACCCTCGGCCTGCCGTCGCCGAGCCGAAGGCCGCCGCCGCCTGCCGTCCTCCGAAGTCGCCGTCGTCCCGGATCCGCCGTCGCCGCCACCTAGAGCCGTCGAAAACCACCGGACGCCGAAAAAAAAACCCAAAAACCCGCAGAACTTCGGCGGTCGATTGCGATCACCTCAGAGCTCGAAATTCAATTCCGGAAGAAGCATCAGAAAGCTCAGAACATACTCTACGCGACTGTGGTATTGGATCAAATATCGGGAAGCAATTAGACACTAAAATCCCAGTTCAAAGTAGGTGCGGGAATTTAAAAATGGGAACAAAACCTCCTACCTCGTGGGCATAGCCCGACGCTTCACCATCGACCCGCCGGAGTGGCCGCGCCTCGCCGGAGCTGCCTCACCGGAGTGGAGGAGGAGAGGGAGGGGGCTGCCGCCTTCCGCTGTCTAGGCGAAGAAGAAGAAGAAGAAGAGGGTGGGGTGTGTTTAAGTAAAAAACACTTAAACCCCCCACCCGGCACGCCCCTGACTCTGCTCCCGACGCAGACAAAAAAAAGAGGGCGCCCTTGGGGTAAACACGACGCTCCGAGCGCAACGATTATCTCAGAATTTTAATCTGAGGCCCTATTCAAAAGTTATAAAATTCAACGACCGAGACTGCTAAATTACGAAAACGCCCTTGGCGGCGTTTTTCACAGAAGGCTCGCGCCCGTGAAAGTTACACCCCTCCTAGGGTAAACAGCAAGTTCCGAACTCAACAGTGCCCTCGGTTTCCCAATCCAAGCCACCGTTTAAGAGATACTTGAGTTAAGCCATTAAACGAATAAATTGAGTATTTAATTTATCTGTTTCACATTCCGATAGCGAGCGAGGGGTTCAAATGTCCCGCGCCGACATGTTTTATGTCATTCCTAGGGTAAATACCCCACTCTAGACCCATCCACACACTCCGATCTCTGACCCGGATCACCGTTTAGGATTTATCCTATTTATTTGGCATTCTCAGTGTAAACACACTGAAAATTTAATTCCGGACACACTGGGGCTCGGAATCGTACGCCGTCTGATGGCGCTGCTCTGGAATAACATCAAGAATATTCCAAAGTCTTTTGCAGCAAAAACTGGGTTCTTACAGCACATCCACATTCAAACTAATCATAAACCATTAAATTAAATATGGTAGATGATATCATAAGAGATAAACCTCAATGAAGTACAAGATTCAACAAGGATGTTGACATAGATAAGATACATTTAAATGATACTATTGAAAATTTCTTGAGGAAATAATCCTTAAAAATTCCAAAGTGTCTCATGCCACCTTTAAATATTCAAATCATAATCCCCTAGAATATCATGAGAATAAGGATACTCTTGATATGATATACCAAATATAATTACATACACTACATGCAAGGAATAAGAAATGAACAAGGCATATATCTCATAAAAGTTAAAGTGAGATGAGAAAAATCCATTTTACTTTGGAAAGAAGAGTTCTTTTGGAAAATCATTTGTATTTTTCATAAACCTAGTTTTAAACATTTATATCCCAAAAAATAAAAGTTAAGGACATTGATATTACATTTGAGGCACAAGTGATGTCCCACTGAATTGAAATCATGTAAAAAGTGTTTTTAAATAAGCTTTAGAATTAAAACATTTTAGTGTGGTTTAAAAAATTCATTAAAGAGATTTTAAAGAAAAAAAGGCATGTTTGCTTTCATAAAACTAAAAATTAAACAAAATATCTTTTTTATAGTAAATTCTTTTACTTTATAAAGATAAATATGGATTAAAATAGATTATAGGGTGAACTTTAAAATAGGTAAGAATCTGATAAGTTCCTTGAATCGAGCTTGTATTTCGGGAAGAATTTTTGAAAGATCATTTTAAAACATATAACTACCCATAAATGAAAGTAGGAATGTGATTGGTACACATATATATAATATTCACATATAATTTATGATGAGTACATAAGAAAATAATATCATTGAGGTGAGTAGAGAATAAGAGCAACCCGAATGAAATGGAGATTCGGGTAGAAAATACTTGTAACTTTGTAATCAATTGAATCTTATGCCCCGAAATTAATAATAATTAAATTTCACATTGAATATAATGAAAATAAATGGAATCAAGATGTTAAAAATCAATGGGAAGTATACATACACCATACACAAGTAATAGTAGTGAATACAGAATATCTCACAAAAATGGAAGTGAGACGAAGAAACCCTTACCTTAAGTCTGAATGTGTTGCGCTCTTGAACTTAAGGTCATGAAATATGAAATTATAATTATTAATAACTTAATTAAGATACTATTATAAATTTATTTAGTATAAAATAATTTTATTAAGTTCATTATTTCCTTATTGATAAGTTATAAGATTGAATTTTGTCGTTCTGGAGTGTTTGTTTCCTTGATTTTCATGATCGATATATTTGTATATGATGTTCATGTGGAATGGATGTAAATCTTCAGAATTAAAATTAAATATTATTTATGAACATAAATAAGTTTTAATGATAATTTATATCATTTGGTTACATGGAATGAGGATGAATCATTAAGTGAAATATTAATGACATTCACTTAGATTATTTTAGCGGTATTTTGATTATTAGAAACTAGTTTGCTCATATGATTTAATAATATGTATGTATACTAGTTACTGAATATTAAATAGGTTATAATACATATATTATATTCTGGTTAAACCATAAAAATGTTTTCATGACTAATAATGAAGGATAAATTGAAGAACGAAACTTCGTCGTCCATGAAGGTTGTAAATTGGAACCTCACGGATGATAATTTTGTTTATAAAATAAAAGAGAGAGAGTAAGAATATTGATGATGGTTATTCCATTCACATGATATAATTCCAGTATATATATTATATTGGAGTTATCATGGTCATTTGGACAGAGGAGGTGAGGAGAATATAACAATAGAAAGGAACTTGAAATGAAAATGAAAGAAATAAAATGTGAATTTACCTCTTGAATCCACCTCCTTGAGAACCTCTTAAAGGGAAGAGGTTTTAGTCTTTTGGAAAGATCAAGAGATTCTTGGATGTGGTTAGTGACTAGGGGAGGGTATTTGGGCCAAACTTTGAGGAGATTCAAGGCTTAGAGGAGTGAGGAGAAGAGGGAATGGGGGGTTATAGTGGAGGAGAGGAGTGAATTTTGAATATTTTATTCATTATTTTATTGTTTCCATCAAGACAAACAATATTGTTGTTTCATGTGACCCCTAATAGTGATTAGTGCGTGTTATTTTTAACCAAGTGACCCTACTTCACTCATGATGTCATAAATAGTGTATTTAACTGATAGATTTTATATACAGTATTTTACCGTATTTCACTATTCATAAAAAAATCATGTTTTTCAGAAAAATACCAAAAATTCACCCTAACCATTATTTGATGTGTAGAATTCAAAAATTAACTTAATTTTTTGAAAATAATTTTCTAAATATTTTTAATTTAATTTTTAAATAAAATCATAATTTATCCAGAAAAAAACATTAAAACTATAACTTGTTTTATAACATCGTGAAAAATTAATCAAGGTCCCATAAAATTATATTATAACCATAAGAAAATAAAATAAAAATGTATGATTAAATTTTATGAAAATAAATTTCTATTTTAAATTATTAAATTAATCGTAAAATTATAATTAAAATATTTATGACATACAAAAATATCAATACTTATGCTATGATCGTTTGTTCACTTTTAAGATGTATAAATTGTATTTATACATTCATGGGTGAAGTTTCTATTTTCTTGGTCGATTTAATATTAATTACTATTCATAAGGGTATGTTACTATTCACCAAAAATTAAGTTTGTCTTATCAGACTCTAAATATCTTACTGAATGCAACTGTATATGTCAGTTTTTTCAAATTTCAAATCATAGAGGTGGAAAAATTATGTTTACTTTGCTAGGTTAAAACAAAGTGGTGTTTTTTAGAGACTCATCATTTCATGAATTCTATATTAAATCTATTTATAAATTCTTGGGGTGTTACATAAAGCTTTGAAAATTTGAGAAGTAGAAGAACTTGAGAAAAAGTAAAAGGAAAAGAATCTTAAGAAAAAGCTAGCGGAAGTAGAGATAATTCAAGCCTTGTTAAAAGATACAGAAAAGGCCTTAGAATAAATTGTTGTTCTAGAATCCTTTCTTCAAGAAACCAAGATTCCTTGACAATCACAACTAGTGGTAGTAGAGTCTACCCCAATAGAAAAGGAAAAGGAAGTTGTTTCAGGCTTAGTTTCGATTGTTCATGAACAGTCTCAAGAAGAAGAAGAAAAAGAAGAAGAAGAAGAAGAAAATATCAAAGAGAAAGAAAATGATGATGAAATACAATGAATTGAAGAAACTCAAAGGCGGAGTCAATCTGATAATTTATCAATGATAACTTCTCAAGATTCATCTTCTATGCTTGCTTTAGTAGAAGATCCATCTTAGAAAGACAATGTTATTGATACTGAAGTGCATCAAATTTTATCTGATGGTGATGTTGATGTTCTTGATGATGGTGGTAATGATGATGATGAAGAATTTGATGATGGTGGTGGTGATGATGATGATGATGATGATGATGATGATGATGATAAGATTATGTTTCTAATGAAAGGTAAGTAATTCAGAAGTCATAGAGATCAGAATATAAGAAAGACAAAGGGAAGAAAGCAGATGTTGGCACATCCAAGCAAGATGCATCTGAATCTAAAAGATCTTCCTTATCTATAGGAGAAGATTTTTTTGTTCAGTATTTGAAGTAGTTGGTGAACTCCATTCCATATTTTCAAAACATTGAGTCATGATTTAATCTTATTCAAAAATCCATACATTCGAAATTAGACTCAACAACCCTTTTAATAGAAAAGCTTATAAAGATTGAAGCCAGTTTCAAAACCTTTGTGCAGTATTATGATTCTCATAGGAAGTCATACAGAGATATGAAAAAGTGGTTGAATCAGATCAACAATGATCTTAAGGTCTTCAGTGATATGTTTGAGACTGTAAAGGGTGCCTTCAAATAATCGGAGGACAATATCAAAAATCTTTCAAACAATTTCTCAGAAAGGATAAAGGAAGAACAAGAAATTCGGTTTCAGGAAGATAAATATTTGTATGGGAAACTGAATTCTCTTGCAACTAAGGTGAAAAGAGTGAAATCTTACAAATATGAGGTGGTTGAGAAGCTTAAGTACAAGGAAGAAATGATTAAGTTCCAGTAAGAAAATATTCATAACCTTGAGAAGAATAATCAGGATCAGAAAGTGCTCCTAGCTAAGTTTCAAGATGATCACAAGGATCTTGAGAAGTTGAAGGCTATGGTTAGGGCCTTAATACCAAAAAATGATTGATTTCTTTGTAATCTGATTTTTTCTTGAAAAATACTTTTAATGATAACTAATGATAATCTAATTTGCTTTCTCATATGTTTCCTAACCTTTTTCAGGTACATTATACTTTTCCCCATTCCTTTTTGTAAATCAAAATGGGGGAGAATAATGTTCTAAAAAGAACATTAGTCTAAGAAGATGAATGTATAAGTAAGGGGGAGAATTCTTAAAGAATAAATCCTTAAGTAAGGGTGAGATTTTTCTTTAATAAAGTAAGGGATATATATAAATTTATAATACGATACTTAGGGGGATTTCATAACCTAAGGGGGTAGTTAGTCATATTCATTTTAAATCATATACTTAGAGGGAGAAAAGTATTTATTTTTAAGTTTTAATATGAAGTCTTTCAGCCTTAATATTATTTTCTTAAATCAATTGTTTGTGATTTCCAAAAAGGGGGAGATTGTTAGGTCAAAAGTTTCCTTAAGACTTTTTTCATTCCTTTATGCTTTGGAAATCACAAACACATTTCCTTAATAATAATTTCAATCTATAATGAAATTTACATGCATGTTCTTTAACCATTTTATAGCTAAGTCTGACATTTGTTTCTTAAGATACAATAGCTACTGGAACAAATCAGATCCTTACTGAAACTCAGAATCCTACATTTCTCAATTTCGATTCCTTCATAATCATGAATCCAGTTCTCTCAAAATATAGAATCTGATTCATCCTATTTCTCAAATCTGAATCACATAGAAAATCGAATCTGATTCACTTCCTCAATTCTAAATCATCCAAAATTGTGATTTCGATTCTATGTTCCTTAATTTCGAATCATCCAAAATTTCAAATCTGATTCAAAATTTCTTAAATTCTGATTCACTCAAAAAATCGAATCTAATTTCATGTTTCTCAATTCTGAATCTCACAAATTTTTGAATCTGATCCCCACTTTCTCAATTCTAATTCTCAATAATTTTTAGATCTGGTTCTCATAGTTCCTTATCTAATTATATTTTGTTTAAGAATCCAATTTCATAACTTTCTTAAAGTTACTATATTTCCTTAATGTAATGTTTTATAAAATCGGATTCATACACACTTAATGTTTCTCATGATATTTTCTTGTACTAAATGACATCATCCAATTTGTTATCATATGATCGTTGTAAGTGTCAGTTATACAGGTCCCTCGAAAATTTCAAGAAAAATATGACTGTTGGAGGAAAATTCGACCATTGAAGATATCGCCTATAAATACCCGGTCATTTGGATGATCTCAACACACATTCACACTTTTTGATTTTGGAGACACGTGAGACCTCTTCCAAAATTTCCTTGTGTGAAAGTCTTGAAGAGATTAAGTTGTGAACAACTTTTTCAACATACTTAAAATCTTCAACAAGCATTGTTTTTATTTGTGCAACATCAATCATTGGTGATTATGATTGAGGGATTCCTAATTGAACGAAGACAGAGGTGTCGATTATCTACTTAATCAAGGGCTTCCAGCTAAAGGAAGATAGAGGTTCTTATCACCTTATCGATTGAGGGCTTATGTGGATAGAAAAACAGACATTGATCTTCGTATCAATGGCTTACCCTGGCATGGGTAAGATATGTAGGTTCTGGACGTAGCGGAAGCATGTTGGTGGGATTGCCCAACTTTAATTTTAGTGTTAAATAACATTCAATCCGAGATCTGTCACAATATAAAACACCGGATCTTCGGAATGGAACAAAGAACGAAAAAGAAAAGAAGATTCCTGGAACCATTGAGATAGGATTATCATATGTTGGTTATAATTAATTTAATTAATTCACAAGAATTACCTCGGTGGAATTCTTTCTTCGTTGATGTCTCCGGTCACGATCCTGTGATCCGTCATTGCATCGTAGAATCTAAGTATAGGATTCCTCTAGTGGTGATCCACACGTGCTCCACGTATCTCTGGACGTCACCGAAGGGATCTCCGAGTGCTACCGCGGAAGAACCTTTACTTGCGATGTCCGCCTTCGACCTCCTTGATCCGGTGGAGGATCTCGCTCTCGTAACTTGAGGGCATTCTTGGTGGAAAGGGAATTCTCTCTTGGCTTGAGAGTATTTCCAAATATGTTGTGCACAACCAAAAAAAATGGCTCTACTAAAGTGTTGGGGTTGTGAGGATATTTATAATTGGGTTTGAGGTTAATAGAGTTATGACAATAAATAAACGCGTTACGCGTTTTATTTATTTCATTAACTCTTATTGAAAACCCCCACGTCGAATCATTAATTCCTTGACATGCGCTCACGCTGATTATAATAAATATCATTTAATAAAACAATATTATATCCTCAAAATCTTGATTGGAAAACTACACGGTGTGTAATATTTAATACACGACGTGTACTTGTTTTCCATAAAACTACACGGTGTGTATATTTAATATACACAGCGTGTACTTTTATTTTCCATTTTTCTCCACCACATTTATTAGACCTTGAGTAATGGCTATTTATTTCTTAAATAAATGTAACTGCATTACTCGCTAATAAATATATTATTTCGCCCACAATATATTCTCTCAAATAACTAGTGTCAAAATAAATGTGATCAGGCATCCTTAAATAATTATTGAACCACAGTCAGGAATAATATTTATTTAACTTGTTAAATTAATATTTAACTGAGATATATGGACACACTTAGTGTGTGACCCTCTAGGCCTCTTTCTCAGTGGCATTAGGTAGAGCCTGCCTAAAGTACAAGGTTAGCGTCTAGCAACACGCCAAGGCACCCATAGAGAAAGAAGTTAATGTCGTAATGACGTGTCACCTCCTACGAACTCTTACCATGTAATATAATCCCTTTTTCACAATATCTCTAATCAAGTGGGTTGCATGCTAGTGCCATCAACCCATGTGCTTGATTATTCTTTATTTGACTTCCCAGAACTGAACTCGTCCATACCTTACCATGGCCATGGATTTATTTAGGCTATATCAATTCCATCAAAGGGCCAGAGATATCTACTTCCGTTATGGAACAGAATGGGCAAATCCTTTCTCGCATTATCTATTAATGCAGTATTACTCATAATGCACCCAACGTATTCTACCTCACTATGAATAGTGTGTCGTCACAGTTTTCATCAATACATCTAAGTGTGCGAGTTTTAATACCCATTAATAATAATTTTAAAGTCTAAGGACCAATACACACGTCCACAGATAGGAATATCCAATGACACTATGAAATATGGATTTCCTACTAGCGGGTCTCGTTCTCATAATATCCTCCCAGATATTACCAAGGGCACACACCATGAGAAGGTGCCTCAAAGTTTTATGAGTCCTCACCCCTAATAACCTGTATTATTTGTGTCCCTCAAATAACATCATCCGACCATAGAACGTATATTCAAGAACAGTGTTATGGCCCTTCCGGGTTCTCATCATAGCAGGGATCCGCTATGACCCTTTAATGCAACAGTTGTCCTTAGGACATTATCACATGAATTGTCACGTAGAAGAACAAACAAGATGTGATAAGTCTTCTATTAATGAATAAAGTACAAAGTAGTTGGTTCTAGGCCACCAACTCCAATAGACTTCCACTTGGACTAGAGCCAACTGTTAACAACCTTTAACCCGCTAGCTCTCACATGATATTCATGTTTCTGTTGAGATAGGCTTTTAGTCATGGGGTCCGCCACGTTCTCTTCCATAGACACTCTGCTCACTGCAACTTCTCCCCTCTGATAGAAATCCCTCAAGAGGTGATACTTCCGGAGTATGTTATTTGTCCGTTGATGTGACCTTGGTTCTTTTACAAGATCCACCGCTGCAGTATTATCACAATACAATGTAATGGGATCTTTATTGTTAGGCACCACATCAAGCTCCTGGACAAAGTTCTGAATCCAGAAAGCTTCCTTGGCTGCATCAGAAGCCACTATATACTCAGACTCCGCTGTAGAATCGGCGACAACTGGCTGCTTTGAACTCTTCCAGCTCACAACTCCTCCATTGAGACAGAAAACATATCCAGATTGCGACTTTAGATCATTCTGATCTATTTGAAAACTAGCATCAGCATACCCTCTGATGAAAAGATCCTCATCTCCTCCATACACCAGGAAAATATCCTTAGTTCTTCTCAGATACTTAAGGATAGTCTTAATAGCAGTCCAATGTTGTTCCCCTGAATCTGCTTAATATATTCCTACCATGCTCAGTGCATAGGCAACATCAATCCCGGTACATAATATGGCATACATTATGGATCCTATAGCCGAGGCGTATGGGATCTTGTTCATCCTATCTTTATCTTGTTGTGTTTGAGGACACATTTTCTTAGAAAGATGTAAGCCATGTGACACTGGAACTAATCCTCTCTTGGATTATTCCATACTAAATATCTTTAGTATCTGGTCAATGTATGTACCCTGAATTAGTCCAAGCAGCCTCTTGGATCTATCATGAATGATCTTGATCCCTAGAATGTAGGTTGTTTCACCTAAATCTTTCATGGAGAAGCACTTGTTCAACCAGTCCTTAACTGACTGTAAGGCTGGTACGTCGTTTCCAATAAGCAATATGTCATCAACATATACTACTAGGATAATGACCGCATTTCCATTAAACTGCTTATAAACACATGGCTCACATTCGTTCTTAATGAAACCAAATTCTTTTATGGCTTCATCAAATCGAATGTTCCATGAACTGGATGCTTGCTTCAATCCATAAATGGATTTCTGCAACTTAAAAACCCGTTTGGCTTCACCTGGTGTCACAAACCCTTGTGGTTGTGTCATATAGACATCTTCCTGAAGGTTCCCGTTAAGGAATGCTATTTTGACATCCATCTGCCAAATCTAGTAGTCATGGTAAGCTGCTATGGCAAGTATGATTCTTATGGATTTAAACATGGAAACTGGCGAGAAGGTTTCATCATAGTCAATTCCTTGACGTTGTCTGAATCCTTTAGCCACTAGCCTTGCTTTATAGGTGCTAACTTGACCTTCCATGTCCAGCTTTCTCTTGAATACCCATTTGCATCCAACGGGCTTTACATAAACTGGCTCATTGACCAGAACCCAAACTTGGTTCTGATACATGGAATCCATCTCAGAATTCATATCTTCTAGCCATCTTGCAGCTTATGAGATTTCTACTGCTTCCTTATAGGAGAGAGGCTCATCATTGTCCAACAATAATGATTCACCATCCTCAGTGACTAGGAAACCAAATTTCTCTGGTTCCCTTACCTCTCTTGAGCTCCTATGCAATAGTTGTGTTTCTGTAACCTCCTCCACAGGGACCTATGGAACTTGTTCCTATACCAACTCTTGTGTATCTTGAGCATCAACTTCATCGAAGTCAATCTTTCTCTCACTATACTTCTTGAGGATGTGCTCCCTCTCAAGAAAAATGACTTGTCTGGCGAAAATAACTTTCTTGTCTTGAGGGTTATATAGGTAATATTCTTTCGTTTCCTTGAGATATCCTATAAAGATACACTTCGTGCCCCGAGGTGCTAGTTTGTTTCCTGAGAAGGCCTTAACAAACACCTCGCATCCCCATACATGTGTATGCGACAAAATGGGTTTCTTTCCACTCCATAACTCAGAGGGAATTCTATTTGCTTCCTTATTTGGTACTCGGTTTAATGTGTATGCTGCAGTTTGTAATGCATATCCCCAAAAGGATAATGGAATATCCGCATGAATCATCATCGACCTCACCATGTCTAACAAGGTGTGGTTCCTCCTTTCACTAACACCATTCCACTGTGGTGTATAAGGAGGAGTGAGCTGAGATAGAATCCTAGACTTCCGTAGAAGATCGATGAACTCTTGGTTCAGATATTCTCCACCTCGATCTGATCGAAGCTTCTTTATCTTCTTACCAAGATAATTCTCTACTTCATTCTTGAATTCCTTAAATTTATCTAAGGCTTCTGACTTATACCTTATTAAGTAGACAAATCTGTATCTACTCAAATCATCAGTAAAAGTAATGAAGTAAGAATATCCACCTATAGCTTCTACTGGAAATGTTCCACATACATCCGTGTGTACCAATCCTAGAAGCTTTGTGGCCCTTTCACCCTGTCCACCAAAAGGCGGCTTGGTCATTTTACCTTGTAAACAAGCGTGACATCTATCAAGTGGTTTTAGCTCAGTAGAGTCTAAATAGCCATCTTGACAGAGTTTTGTCAATCGCTTCTTGTTTACATGACCAAGGAGGTGATGCCACAACAGGGTGATGTATGAGTCATGTGAGTTTGTTTCATTATCGATTGCCAACACTTGGTTTTCATAATTTAATACATAAAAACCATTATTCAAATGTGCCATACCATAACATACGTTGTTCTTATAAAATAGAAAACCCTTATTTAAAAACTTGAAAACAAATCCATCCATATCCAAACAAGATACAGAAATTATGTTCTTGGTAACACTAGGCACAAAATAACGGTTTTGTAAAACCAAAATCATGTCAGTTGGCAATGAGAGGTGATAGTCACCAATAACCAACGCAGCCAGCCTTGCGCCATTAGAAACTCGAAGATCCACCTCTCCTCTTACGATCTTTCTAAATCTACTTTGTTCCTGCATTTGAATACAGATGTGATCCCCACAAGCTGTATCTAATACCCAATGTGTAGAAATAGAAATATTCCACTCGATAACAAACGTACCTTTAGTGTCCCCATGCTTCTGGGTGCAGTTCCTCTTCCAGTGGCCCTGCTTGCCACATGCAAAACACACTGCCTCTCATTCCTTGCCTTGCCTCTATATCTTCCCCTTCTTGGAGGGAAGATGCTCGGGGGCTTCGACCGTTTATAAGTCTTTGGCCCCTTTTCCTTGTCCTTCCTTTTCTTGTTCACCATAAGGACCGCGGGTTTTTCATGCCCCATGTCCTTATCTACCTGGAGAATCCAGGTCAGAATCTCCAATAG
Organism: Viscum album; assembly: GCA_963277665.1. NCBI lineage: Eukaryota > Viridiplantae > Streptophyta > Magnoliopsida > Santalales > Viscaceae > Viscum > Viscum album. The sequence goes on from OY728158.1 coordinate 468,079,088, forward strand.
ACTCTTCTCATTGCCGCTCATATTATAGTTGACAATGAAGTTAGAGAAGGTCTTGGACAGTGATGATAGGATGATATCTGTACGCAACTCATCCGGTAATTTAATCCCTAAGATGTCTAGGCGTTCAATGTAGCCAATAATCTTGACTACATGTGTAAAGACCCGTAAAAATCAAGGGAATTTTTTTCTTAATTTTCTTTGGGATTTTACAAGGACGTAGTTTCTGACAGCACCTGATTTCGAGGCCCGGTGTGCCCAGAATCAATTTCTGAAGTTTAGCTCGGGTACGTTCAGCGAACGAACGAGCGGGTTTTCCTAACTTTTGAACCGGTGCTCAGAATCAAAATCCAAGGGCACCAATGAAACTGCAGCGCCGGTAATTTCTTAAGAACACCTTTTTCGGAGTTGCGTTTTCTCAGGTGAGGTTTTTAATTAAATGGGTTAACTAAAGAATAGAATAAAATATTGTGCTACAAATTTTATTTCTATTCTAGGTAGTTTAAACCTATGCTTGGTGGTTGTAGTGGGACCCACTAATATCCTAACTCCACTAGGTAGGATATTAGTGAAGTGGGGCCCACACGAGCCCCACCCCTTCAAATCCATTTTAACCTCCCTCTCATGCTTTTAATATGTAAGTCACCCGCACCCCTTTTAAATGCCATGTCAACCCTCAAATTAATTTGGATATTAAACGCTCTTCAATTAAGTCAATTAATTGAATGCGATTTGTTTTTTAATTTCAAATTAATGGCATGCATGAGTGATAATAAAATAAGACATGACTTATTTTATTGGTTTTGTTTCGTTGTGTGGAAAGGAGAGGATTTTCTCAAGCCTTGGAATCTTCATCTTCCTCCATGAAGAACGCGACGAACGCACCGTCACCGACGAAGAACGCCGACCTCCATCGAAGGACGACGATTAACACTGATACCTCGGAGATCGACGACGCGACGCCGTGAACCGAGACGCCGACGGTCCTCTTCTCCGTGACGCCGTGTACCGCGACACCGACGATCCTCCTTCCGTGATGCCGTCTTCCGCGACGTCTCTTTCTCATGACAAACCTCATTCGACGACTTCATCGAGGTAGGGGTTTGATTTTGGTCCATGAATATTCTTTGACCGTCCAAACGTCAATTTCTTAGTCGCTTGATATCGGATTAATGGGAGGGGGCCAGACCGCATGAACATGGACGACCCTCCTCCCCCTTTGATTATGTGTTTGTCGCGGCACGAACAAAGGTAGCGCGATGCAACAGCACCGTGCGGAAACAAAGAAGAATGGACGAAGAAGCGCGGTGTCGTCGCGCCGTGCCGTTGAGGCCGAACAAAGCCGCGGCGTCGTCGCGCCGCGCCGGAGAACCACGAAGGGGCCGAGGCCGGAGTGGGGCCGCGGTGGAGGGGCGTGGCGCCGTCGTGCCGCACCGGTCGGACAAGGTCGTGGTTCAAAGATGCGGCGGTGCAAGGCGGGGCGGCCGGAACCGTCGGCCGCCGGCACCTCGGAGGGGCGGGACCGCGGGGTCCCGCGGTGGCAGTACCGGCCAACCGGACCGGGCCGGCCGTTTAGGATGGAAAACCTGGGGGTCGTAACCCCCGGATGGCAAGGAGCGGCCCCCATGTGGGGGGGGGGGGGGGGGTTCTCAATCAGGGGGCCGCGCGCCCCCTTTCTGCAACAGCTCAGCCGAGCCGAGCTGTCTGGCCACGCGGGCCGCGCCCGCGCCAGGCCAACCGGCTGCCCAGGCCGGGCCCCGCCCTAATGGGCCGGACCCGGACCCGGTTCAGGTCGACCCGGTTCGGGCCGACCCAGGGGGTCTTGGGCTGGGTCGGTCCGGGCCCAAAACCCCCTAAAACCGTACAAGTTCATTCTTTTACCCATATCTTGGGCTACGAACCTCTGATCGATGCACCGTCAGTCGCGATGCGATCCTTGGACCGAGACAGTCGTTTAGGTATATTACACTCAAGGTTTTGGAGAACTTTGGGTATGGACGGTTTGGTTCGAACACGAAACCAACCGGGCCCTCGGAGCGGAAACGCTTATAACTTGAGCTATGGATGTCCGATTGACGTGACGTCGACTTTGTTGGATTACTCTTAGTGAGACGGACCTTTTGGATTAATCCGCTCGAGGTTTGGACGCATTTAGAGTGCGGTCGGGTTGGTTTTGTCTTAAAAACCAACTGGGCCCCTGGAACGAAAAGGCCAATAACTCTCAGACCGGGCGTCCGATTGACGCGTCGTCTGTCTCGTTGAGTTCCCTTTGTCGAGACGAAACTTTGGGATACATCAACTCCGGACTACATGTCAGTTGATGTATCGACCCCTTGGCTCATGGAACGGACCCTTCCGGAAACGATCATGTTGTGTGCGGGAACCCTAGAGCTGGCTGCGACTGCGATGACGACGACGACGACTGCACTGAAATCCTCCGTGGGTTCGGCAGCGATGAAGACCATACTGAAATCCTCCGTGGGTTCAATGGCGATGAAGACTGCATTGAAATCCTCTGTGGGTTGGGCAGCGATGAAGACCATACTGAAATCCTTCGTGGGTTCGACGGCGATGAAGACTGCATTGAAATCCTCTGTGGGTTCAGCAGCGATGAAGACCGTACTGAAATCCTCCGTGGGTTCGACAGCGATGAAGACTGCATTGAAATCCTCCGTGGGTTCGGCAAGGTTGAAGACCATACTGAAATCCTCCGTGGGTTCGACGGCGATGAGGACTGCACTGAAATCCTCAGTGGGTTCGGCAGTGACGACAACCGTACTGGAATCCTTCGTGGGTTCGACGGTGAAGACTATCGTACTGGAATCCTCTGTGGGTTCGACGTGAAGACTTTCGTACTGGAATCCTCCGTGGGTTCGAAGATGACGACAACCATACTAGAATCCTCTGTGGGTTCGATGATGAAGGCTATCATACTGAAATCCTCTGTGGGTTCGACGACGACGGCAACCGTACTGGAATCCTATGTGGGTTCGGCGGTGACGACTACAGTACTTGTATCCTACGTGGGTCTGACAGTATTGACCTCTATTGTAGCATCCTACGTGGGTCCGACAGCTTAGCTATTCTAGTATCCTACGTGGGTCCCAGCTAGATGAATCAGTAACTACATCTGATCATCTCCTTTTGTTTTACAAATGATGTATACCTATGTGAGCTGAGTCTTGACTTTCAATAAATATCTTCAATATGATTGACTTTCCTTCCTATGTGGATTGAGTTGTGTTATCCTGTGTGGATTGGGTTGTACTCTTATGTGGACGTGATCGAACTTGGGCTCAGATGTTGGAGCCAAGCGGGAATTGATGACTTAGTTATATGTATGGGAATATACCTAAGTAGTGTTGGTTGTTACTTCTTGATTGTATCTTTCCTTTGTGGATTATCCTTTGTGGATTCTGGGAGACCTTCGGGGGGTCTGGGGGTCCCTACTGAGTAGAGTATACTCACCCCTACATGGGTGATTCCCGCACTACGTTGTGTTGGATGTAGACGAAGGACATCGTTGATCGTGGTTGAGGCTTGTGGAGCAGTCGGTACCTGGAGGTGGACCACTGGGCGGGACGTACACGGAGCGGACGGCTGGACCCATGGAGCTGAGGTGGCTATTTGTACCCACCCTTCATGTGGGACTTCCAGTGGACAGCTTGACGTTGCTGCTTTACTTTCAGTTGTTGTACTTTCTTTCCAGTTGTACTTTACTTTCAGTTTGGGTTTGTATTCTGGCCCATTTACTTTCCGCACTTACTTTTGTACCCAGTTTACTTAGTGTTTACTTATATTGGATTACTTTGTGGTGTTTTTTTACTTTATAAAGGAAATGGCTTCCCCTTTGTCGGGATTTACGCCTTTGATGCTAGTCGCCAGCCCCTGGCCTATGGGAGGTGGGCTTGGGGTAGTCACGACACGGGCCCCGAGGACGGGTCGTGACAAATTGGTATCAGAGGAGTTCGGTTCTACTGCAGAACTCAGGTTTCTGATCTTTCTTCTATGTGAAGCAATAGTGTTAAGGGTATTGAGTGTGGTTATCAGTCCAGGGAGTCCAGTGTTGGTGTGGCGACCGACGTATCCCTACACCAGGCCCTGACTTCTTATTTCCGACTCAATGCATGAAAAAATTGATTGCATGTGTGTTTCAAAAGTTTTCTTTGTGATTACTTTGTGTCAGCTCACCAGGTATACTGTTTGACCGTGGCGCACCTGTTTCTTTTCAGGATGGCCCCACGACGGCAGCCAGCTAGGGTTCCGAGTTTTGTGCGAGACGACATCCCACTGAGCGACAAGGCCTCGGTGTAGGGCCCTTTTTCAGTGGAGGCACCGGCGGTACCACTACCCGCCGAGCCACCGATGCCACCAGCCCCAGCCGCTGAGAGTGCATGTCGCCTTAGTGCACTACACGAGTTTCAGCATCAGAGACCGCCCGGGTTCTGCGGGGATACGGACCCTCAGGCAGCCGAGGATTGGCTGGAGGCGGTTGTGCGAGTTTTCAGGTTAGTGGGGACACCAGCTGACCTCATGGTGATCCTCGCAGCGAGCCTCCTGTATGCGGCAGCAGGAAGATGGTGGAGCTTGATGCTCCAGGTGCACGACGAGGAATCTCTCCTCTGGATGGACTTTGAGAGCCTCTTCTGCCCGAAGTTCGTCCCAGCCACCCTCCGTGCGGTGTGCATTCAGGAGCTTCTAAAATTGCGGCAGGGCAGCATGACGGTCGCCCAGTACTCAGCAAGATTTACTGATCTCTCGCGCTACTCCACAGATATGGTACGAGACTCATTCTTCTGGGCCCGGACCTTCGAGCAGGGACTGAGGCATGAGATCAGGGCTTCGATGATCTCCCTCAACATTCCGACGCAGGCAGGGGTGTTGGAGAGAGCCCTTCTAGTGGAGAGTTTTCTCGCTGAGCAGTCACCAGCGGCGGGACCCTCTGCAGGACGACCCGTAGCGGAGTCTTATGCAGCTGGAAGTAGACAGGTGACGTAGAGGTCCAAGCGGGCCAGACCATCAGATGGGCAATCTCAGGATGCAGATTTGGTTGTGTGGGGCACACGAAGGAGATCCAGCTACACGAGGAGCAGGAAATGCTATGCATGTGGCGGGCAGGTTCACATGGCTCGAGACTACCCAACTCGTCCTGCTGATGAGCAGCAGGCGGTAGAGGGACCTCCCAGGCAGAGGTTCGACCATGGCGGTCCGTATGGAGTAGGCGGGCGAGGCAGAGGAGCTGACCGAGCAGTGGGTGGTGGATGACGCTTTGAGGCCCTACCACCACCACCACCAGGGAGACCACCCCGACCGCAGGGAACGGGTGGACAGGGGAGAGCTCAGTTTCAGGCAGCTGAGGCCTACGATCATGAAGCTCCAGGAGCAGATGGACAGGAGCGAGACTAGATACAGACATGGATACTTTTGTTCATGTTGCTTCTATCTTTGTTGATGTTTGCTTGTGGATGCTTTGTGTCTTTTTACTTTGAGCTGTAGTAATAAAAGACACCTTTCCTTGTGGCATTTACTTTCATGTCCTCTCTTGTGTGGTTACTAAGAGGTTGCGGTTTAAACTGTTGACTTGACCCTCACTTTTGAGATTCCTACTAGAGGAAAACCAGTGACCACACACTGATGTCGATAGTGTGACTCAACCCTTGGAGGCGAGAGTAACGGTTGGATCTCTTGGTAGTAGCGTCGAGGCCTTACGACGTCATCCTTGGTATGGATTAGTATCATCCATGTTGAGATTGACTGTATTAGGCGAAGAATGTGGTTCATCCTGGGGATGAGACTGGATTTCTCTTATCGGCAAAGATGAAATCTTAGTAGCTCTTGTAGGACTAGAGAAGGTCCAGGTCATCCAAGAGCGGATGAGGAAAGCTTAGATCCAACAAAATTCTTGTGCTGACAAGAGGCGGAGACCACTGGATTTCAAGGACGGCGACCACGTTTTCCTACGGGTCTCACCTCGACGTGGATTATGGAGTTTTAGCCACGGCGGAAATTTATCTTCGTGCTTCATCGGACCATTCCAGGTCCTCAGCAGGATAGGTGAGGTAGCTTACCGCCTGGCTCTATCACCTCAATTACACCGGGTGCATGACGTTTTCCATGTATCTCAGCTGAGGAGATACGTGCACAACCCGACACATATCATCGACCATGGGGAGCTAGAACTTGACGATGGGGAGACCTTTGCGGAGGTCCCAGTGGAGATCGAGGATCGACAGGAGTGGGTCCTACATGGGTGGTCGATTCCTCTAGTGCGCATCAGATGGCAGCATGGGAACCTCCAGGAGAGCACTTGGGAGCGGGAGGCTCAGATGCGTGCTCAGTACCCTCATTTGTTCCCCTAGTTTATGGTGTATCTTTACGGGGACGTAAAGCCCTGAGGTGGGAGTAATTTAAAGACCCATAAAATTCAAGGGAAATTTTTTCTTAATTTTCTTTGGGATTTTACAAGGACGCAGTGCTTGACGGCACTTGATTCTGAGGCCCGGTGTGCCCGGAATCAATTTCCGAAGTTTATCTCGGGTACGTTCAGTGAGCGAACGAGCGGGTTTTCCTAACTTTTGAACCGGTGCTCGGAATCAAAATCTGAGGGCACCAATGAAACCGCAGCACTGGTAATTTCTTAATAACACCTTTTCCGAAGTTGCGTTTGCTCGGGTGAGGTTTTTAATTAAATGGGTTAACTAAAGAATAAAATAAAATATTGTGCTACAAATTTTATTTCTATTCTAGGTAGTTTAAACCTACGCTTGGTGGTTGGAGTGGGACCCACTAATATCCTAACTCCACTAGGTAGGATATTAGTGAAGTGGGGCCCACATGAGCCCCACCCCTTCAAATACCTTTTAACCTCCCTCTCGTGCTTTTAATATGTAACTCACCCGCACCCCTTTTAAATGCCATGTCAACCCTCAAATTAATTTGGATATTAAACGCTCCTCAATTAAGTCAATTAATTGAATGAGATTTGTTTTTTAATTTCAAATTAATGGCATGAATGAGTGATAATAAAATAAGACATGACTTATTTTATTGGTTTTGTTTCGTTGTGCGAAAATGAGAGGATTTGCTCAAGCCTTGGAATCTTCATCTTCCTCCTTGAAGAACGCGAAGAACGCACCGTCACTGAACAAGAACGCCGACCTCCGTCGAAGGACAACGATTAACGCTGATACCTCGGAGATCGACGACGTGACGCCGTGAACCGTGACGCCGACGGTCCTCTTCTCCGCAATGTCGTGTACCGCGACGCCGACGATTCTCCTTCCGCAACGCCGTCTTCTGCGACGTCTCTTTCCCACGACAAACCTCGTTCAACGACTTCATCGAGTTAGGGGTTTGATTTTGGTCCATGAATATTCTTTGACCGTCCAAACGTCAATTTCTTATCCTCTTGATATCGGATTAACGGGAGGGGGCCGGACCGCACGAACACGGCCGACCCTCCTCCCCCTTTGATGATGTGTTTGTCGCGGTGCAACGACACCGCGCAGAAACAAAGAAGAACGAGCGAAGAGGCACGGTGCCGTCGCGCCACGTCGTTGAGGCCGAAAAAAGTCGCGGCGCCATCGCGCCACGCCGGAGAACCACGAAGGGGCAGCGGCCGGAGCGGGGCCACGGAGGAGGGGCGTCGCGCCGTCGCGTCGCGCCGGTCGGACAAGGCCGCGGCTCAAAGCCGCGGCAGTGCAAGGCGGGGCGGTCGGAACGCCGGCCATCGGCACCTCGGAGGGGCGGGACCGCGGGGTCCCACTTCGGCAGCACCGGCCGGCCGGACCGGGCCGGCCGTTTCGGATGGAAAACCCGGGGGTCATAACCCTCGGCTAGCAAGGAGCGGCCCCCACGTGGGGGGCGGGGGGGGGGGTTATCTATCAGGGGGGCAGGGCGCCCCCCTTTCCGCGACAGCTCGGCCGAGCCGAGCTGTCTGGCCATGCGGGTCACGCCCGCGCCAGGCCAACTGGCTGCCCAGGCCGGCCGGGCTGGGCCGCGCCAACCAGGTCGGGCCGCGCCCTAATGGGCCGGACCTGGACCCGGTTTGGGTCGACCTGGTTCGGGCCAACCTAGGGGGTCTCGGGCCGGGTCGGTCCGGGCCCCAAACCCCCTAAAACCGGACATGTTCGTTCTTTTTCACATATCTTGGCTATGAACTTACAATCGACACATCGTCAGTTGCGATGCGATTCTTGGATCTAGACGGTCGTTTCAGTATATTACACTCAAGGTTTCGAAGAACTTTGGGTATGACCGAGTTGGTTCGAACACGAAACCAACCGGGCCCTCAGAGCGGAAACACTTATAACTTGAGCTCCGGACGTCCGATTGACGTATCGTCGACTTTGTTGGATTCCTCTTAGTGATACGGACCTTTTGGATTACTCCACTCGAGGTTTGGATGCAGTTGGAGTGCGGTCGGGTTGGTTTTGGCTTAAAAACCAACCGGGCCCCTGGAACGAAAAAGCCAATAACTCTCAGACCGGGCGTCCGATTGACGCGTCGTCTATCTCGTTGAGTTCCCTTTGTCGAGACGGAACTTTGGGATACATCAACTCCGGACTACGTGTCAGTTAATGTATCAACCCCTTGGCTCGTGGAGCGGACCCTCCCGGAAACGAGCATGTTGTGTGCGGGAACCCTAGAGCTGGCTGCGACGACGACGACGACTGCACTGAAATCCTCTGTGGGTTCGGCAGTGATGAAGACCGTACTGAAATCCTCTGTGGGTTCGACGGTGATGAAGACTGCATTGAAATCCTCCGTGGGTTCAGCAGCGATGAAGAACATACTAAAATCCTCCGTGGGTTCGACAGCGATGAAGACCGCATTGAAATCCTCCATGGGTTCGACAACGATGAAGACCGTATTGAAATCCTTCGTGGGTTCGACGGTGATGAAGACTGCATTGAAATCCTCCGTGGGTTCAGCAGCGATGAAGACCGTACTGAAATCCTCTGTGGGTTCAACGGCGATGAAGACTGCACTGAAATCCTTCGTGGGTTCGACAGTGACGACAACCGTACTGGAATCCTCTGTGGGTTCGATGGTGAAGACCATCATACTGGAATCCTCCGTGGGTTCGACGTGAAGACTTTCGTACTGGAATCCTCCGTGGTTTCGACGACGACGACAACCGTACTGGAATCCTCTGTTGGTTCGATGGTGAAGGCTATCGTACTGGAATCCTCCGTGGGTTCGACGACGACGACAACCGTACGGGAATCCTCCGTGGGTTCGGTGGAAACTACTACAGTACTTGTATCCTATGTGGGTCCGACAGTATTGACCTCTATTTTAGCATCCTACGTGGGTTTGACAGCTTAGCTGGTCTAGTATCCTACGTGGGTCCCATCTAGATGAATCAGTAACTACATCTGATCATCTCATTTTGTTTTACAAATGATGTATACCTGTGTGAGCTGAGTCTTGACTTTCAATCAATATCTTTGATATGATTGACTTGTCTTCCTATGTGGATTGAGTTGTGTTATCCTGTGTGGATTGGGTTGTACTCCTATGTGGATGTGATCGAACTTGGGCTCGGATGTTGGAGTCGAGCGGGAATTGATGACTTAGGTATATGTATGGACATATACCTAAGTAGTGTTGTTTGTTACTTCGTTATTGTATCTTTCCTTTTTGGATTATCCTTTGTGGATTCTGGGAGACCTTCGGGGGGTCTCGGGGTCCCTACTGAGTAGCGTATACTCACCCCTGCACGAGCTATGCCCGCACTACATTATGTTGTATGCAGACGACGGACAACGCTGATCGTGGTTGAGGCTTGTGGAGCATTCAATACCTGGAGGTGGACCACTGGGCGGGACGTACACAGAGCGGACGGCTGGACCCGTGGAGATGAGGTGGCTATCTGTACCCACCCTTCAGGTGGGACTTCCAGTGGACGGATTGACGTTTCTACTTTAATTTCAGTTGTTGTACTTTCTTTCCAGTTGTACTTATTTTCAGTTTGGGTTTATATTCTGGCCCATTTACTTTCCGAACTTACTTTTGTACCCAGTTTACTTATTGTTTACTTCTGCTGGCTTACTCTGTGGTGTTTGTTTACTTTATAAATGCAATGCCTTCCCCTTTGTTGGGATTTACACCTTTGGTGCTAGTCGCCAGCCCCTAGCCTATGGGAGGCGGGCTTGGGGTAGTCACGGCACGGGCCCCAAGGATGGGTCGTGACAACATGAGGCCCAGCTGGTGCTGACTCTCCATGATTAGTTGTAAACAAAGTATTAGAGATCTCATATCTCTCCTGTCTCGCCTTCTCTTGGTAGAGATCCTTAAGGTGAGACATCATGTTATACGCGTCCATGTTTTCATGTTGCTTCAAGAGATCATTGGACATGGATGATATCATGAAACATTGGACATATGTGGCATCATCCATGTGTTTCATATAGAGAGATAATTCCTCATCACTGTCCTCTTTCCCAGGCGCAATTGGAATAGGCTCTTCCATCACATATAATTTCCTTTCGTGGAAAAGGATGACCCGTAAACGACTCTGCCACTCTTGGAAATTGGTGCTGATGAGAAGGTTTTCCTTCTCGAGTATGGTTCACAATGATATGTTTGAAGTCATTTTCTTGTCGTTTCTACAAATTAAGATGAGAAAAGGTTTAGTACTTTATTAAAAAACTGAGACAAATAAATAAATTAATACTTATTAGTCTCCCACTATTTTATCAAAATCCAATAGCCCTCACCATCGATTTCAGAATATTTTGTTGCCTGAATATTCTAGTGGCAAGGATCCATATTGCCCTTCTCATTACCCCAATTAGGGTTTTTCAAGCAACTTGAAGGGTTTTAGGTAGGCATTCAAAATTCCAACTGCATTAACTCACAGCTCCTTGATTCGCTGAGTGGACTCCCCAATCCTAAAATCCTTTTATTTTGGATTTCTTCAACCTTTGCCTCTTGGTCACACCAAGTCCTGCTGTGGCAGTCAACCCTTGATGTGAACCAAGTCAATTCAACCCAAAACCTTGAATTATAATTCCCCGATAATTGAAAGCACCCCAACTAGGGTTGGTCAAGAACTTTGAACTATGGTTTGATTCTAACCAAGATTATGGAAGGCTATACCAACTTAGTATTTCTTTTGAGGGATTTTATTCTTATATGTAAATTTCCATTTTATTATCTTTGATTACATGCTTGTTAATATTAAGTGGGATATACTTAAGTGATTAACCATGTCTAAGATAATATTTACGTATAATACGTTTTTTATTTTAGTTCCATCTTGCATGATCGTTTAATTCATTAATTGTGTGATCGTGACAACACACCCACAATAAATAAACCATGAAACTGACAGAAATAAAATAAATGGTATGATCATGAGATTTTTCTATTGGTTAGTTTATCTAGCGGTTGATAAACTAACCCAAGACCTAGGGGAGAAACACCTTGAACCTTTCAGGTTCGTGTTTATAGCTTTCCACCTGTACACCTTTGTATCTCCTTGGATTGGTTTCACCTTGGCTCCTGACTTGAGCCGCCTCCACTAGCTTGGGATCTCCATCCATTACATATGCATTTATCTCACATGCAGGTGAGGGGTAAAAGGGTTTTTTACATAAAAGAATCCTTGGGCACGCAAGCCCTACATATTAATGAGGAGATGGCTCGTAGGCCAACAAATTTAATTTAAATAAATGAATTAAAAGAAACCATTCACATACAAAGGTCTCCGTCTAGATCATGATCATCCATACATGCAACGATATTTACGCATAAATAAAACTAGCATTCAATTCTGTAATCGTTCTTGTTTAGGATAAATCATGCTCGAATTAATTAATTATCTTTAATTAATAAATCCTTTTATCTTAAACCCTTTTCTGAACTTCCTTGAGATTCTCATCATAATTTTAAACAAATAAATTCATTTAAAATTATCCTTGTACGTAACTTGTATCTTGGAGGCAACCCGGTGAATTCCCGTTTATTACGCAGATGTTAAATTAAACACATATATATAAAACACCTATCACGTGTTGTGCCTCAACTTTACGCATGTACTATGGTACAAGTCCCAAGGGTTAGTATAATATAAATAATAAATTTTAATAAATTTGCGTAACTTGGATGAGTACACGGCGTGTAGTTCCGACTACACGACATGTACTTTTATTCACCGTCCATCTGAAGTACACGCCCGGGGACATGACGTGTAAATGTACTTCAGAAATTTTCGGAGCACATGGTGTGTTCTTTTGGACACACGCCATGTAGTTTCTGTGTTACACGGTTTCCAGCTGGGCAAGCCGTGTATGGGGTACACAGCCCAACCCTAACCCTAAGGGACCACATGCCATGTTCATTGGACCACACGGCGTGTAATCTGGAAACCGTGTGCCACCTGTTTCTGGTCAACACACAGTGTCTTAAATTCTTAGAAAGAATCCAATACACGGCCTGATTTGGCGGATCAGTCAATGCATTGAACCTAGACTACACGACGTGTACTTCCGAATGCACGCCGTATATTCTGGTGTTGTACGGCCAGAAACGTTTGGCTCCTCCGGATGAGTTCCTCTATTTTATTTTAATCAAAATTAAAAGGAAAAATTCGTTTCCGTGAGGTGAACGAGAAATGAGGGAGGAGGAACAGATCTCGACATTCAGATTTCCAGAACGATTAAACATGAATTGAAATAACTAAATTATTAAATGCGTAAATCACCAACGAAAAAACTAAATAATTATAATCAATAATATAACCTCCCTCTGATACCACTTGTAGGTTCTGGGCGCAACAAAAGCGCGTTGGTGGGATTGCCCAACTTTAATTTTAGCGTTAAACAACGTTCAATCCGAGATCCGTCACGATATAAAACGCCGGATCTTCAAAATGGAACGAATAACGAAAAAGAAAAGAAGAGTCTCATAACCATTGAGATAGGATCATCATATGTTGGTTATAATTAATTTCATTAATTCACAAGAATTACCTCGGTGGAATTCTTTCTTTGTCAATGTCTCCGGTCACGATCATGTGATCCGTCGTTGTGTCATAGAATCCAAGTATAGTATTCCTCTAGCGGTGATCCACACGTGCTCCACGTATCTTTGGACGTCGCCGAAGGGATCTCTGGGTGCTAGTGCGGAAGAAACCTTCGCTTGCGATGTCCGCCTTCGACCGCCTTGATCCGGTGGAGGATCTCGCTCTCGTAACTTGAGGGTGTTCTTGGTGGAAAGGGAATTCTCTCTTGGCTTGAGAGTATTTCCAAATCCGTTGTGCACAAAAAAAATGGATCTACTAAAGTGTTGGGGTTGTGAGGATATTTATAATCAGGTTTGAGGTTAATAGAGTTATGACAATAAATAAACGCGTTACACATTTTATTTATTTCATTAACTCTTATTGAAAACCCCCATGTCGAATCATTAATTCCTTGACATGTGATCACGTTGATTATAATAAATATCATTTAATAAAACAATATTATATCCTCAAAATCCTGACTGGAAAACTACACGGCGTGTAATAATTAATACACGGCGTGTACTTTTATTTTTCATTTTTCTCCACCACATTTATTAGACCTTGAGTAATGACTATTTATTTCTTAAATAAATGTAACTACATTACTCGCTAATAAATATATTATTTCGCCCACAATATATTCTCTCGAATAACTAGTGTCTAAATAAATGCGATTAAGCATCCTTAAATAATTATTCAACCACAGTCGGAAATAATATTTATTTAACTTGTTAAATTAATATTTAAGTGAGATACATGGATACACTTAGTGTGTGACCCTCTAGGCCTCTTTCTCAGTGGCATTAGGCGGAGCCTGCCTAAAGTTTAAGGTTAACATCTAGCAACACGCCAAGGCACCCATAGAGAAAGAAGTTAACACCGCAATGACGTGTCACCTCCTACGAACGCTTACCGTGTAATATAATCCCTTTGTCTCAATATCTCTAATCAAGCGGGTTTCATACTAGTTCCATCAACCCATGTGCTCGATTATTCTTTCTTTGACTTCCCGGAACTGAACTCGCTCATACCTTACCATGGTCATGGATTTATTTAGGCTATATGAATTCCATCAAAGGGCTTGAGATATCTACTTCCGTTATGGAATAGAAGGGACAAATCTTTTCTCGCATTATCTATTAATGTAGTATTACTCATGACGCACCCAACGTATCCTACCTCGCTGCGAATAGTGTGTCATCACAGTTTTCGTCAATACATCTAAGTGTGCGAGTTGTAATACCCATTAATAATAATTTTAAAGTCTAAGGACCAATACACACGTCCACAGATAGGAACATCCAATGACACTATGAAATGTGGATTTCCTACTGGTGGGTCTCGTTCTCATAATATCCTCTTGGATATTACCAAGGGCGCACACCATGAGAAGGTGCCTCAAAGTTTTATGATTCCTCACCCCTAATGACCTGTATTATTTGTGTCCCTCAAATAACATCATCCGGGCATAGAATATATATTCAAGAACAGTGTTATGGCACTTCTAGGTTCTCATCATAGTAGGGATCCGCTATAACCCTTTAATGCAACAGCTGTCCTTAGGACATTATCACATGCATTGTCACGCAGAAGAACAAACAAGATGTGCTAAGGATTTTATTAATGAATAAAGTACCAAGTAGTTGGTTCTAGGCCACCAACTCCAACAAGATAGACTTGCTTGAAATTATAAATCAAGAGACCTTTATCCAATGTGTTTGGATACCCTACTATTTGGGTTAAAAGATTTCTACTTTTTATATGTACTTTGAATTTTTGCTGCAACTTGTTGCAATTATAAAGTGTTTCTTATACTTTATCTTTTGTAATAACTCTGATATAAGACTCTATATACTTTAAGTTAAAATCTTGTTTAAGTATACCTGTGTGATTATTTCATTACGCATCTTTATCAAACCAAATGTGTTTTTTATTAACATTAAAAAAGAGGGTTTATTGAATCAAATTTGTTTAACTTTGGTGAACAAAGATTTCCTTATGGTTAAAAACGAATGTTTTTAAACTTACAATTCATCCCCTCTTGTATCTGAGCACCCACATACATATTTTGATCCTATATCTTCCACTTATCATATTAAGTATTATCGTTTTCTTATTCTTTTCATGTTTCTACTTCGATTTAGGATTACTTTCGAAGGTTTTTTAAGCTCTAGAACATGCTAATAGTTATGAAAATATGTGTTTATAAATCTGTAAATCTAATTCTCATTGTTTGATTATATTTTTTAGTGTCATTGTTTATAGGCCAATATTTTTATTATTTTGAGAATTTTTTTAAGCCATGTGAATTTATTCATTTGTAATAGCCACTACCAGTGTGTTTTTTCACTACTATTGTATAATCATTTGAATCTTCTGAGTAATTCAATTTTGTTCATCATTTATTGTTGCTGTATTTTTATTTTTTGATCCAGTATTAAACCCAATGAGATCATGGATATTGGATGTAGATTATCATTGCATCACAAACCATATTAGTTGGTATTAAATCCAAATTGGGTATAATTTAATGTTGTTAAAATTTAGAATCATTTGTTTGTTATTTTAAATAATTTTTAGTAGTTTACTTTTATAACATGTATTTATTGATTCATTCATCAAAGGTTGTTTAGCTCTCTTGGGTTATAATTTTGGAATCTTTTGTTGGTTGTTGTTTTCTTGTTATTTCCCCTTTTTATTTATGTATTTTGAGCCTTATAGATGCCTTTGGTAGGCGTTGCATGTGTGTGTGTGTGTTAAGTTTTACAGTAGAAAATGGTTCTTTATGAGGTTGGTCTAGGATATGCAACTGATTAGTAATGAGGTGTATTGGAAGGGTCTTATGACTCTAGTTTATTTCATTTTCCTAGGATTTGAGATTATGTTAGCTCTATTTTGTTACTTTGGGTTATTGGATCTAGGTATGGGCCATTTGAGAGTTCAATGTTTTGGCTTGGGTAGTTTATGGGTATGGTGTCCTCAGGAGTTTATTGGTTGAATATTGAGCTTCTTGGATTTACTACTTAACACTTTTAGTATCTTTTTTTGGTTTTTTAGTTTTTGGGATTGTGTTTAGTTAAGAAGCTAGAGTAGGATGTGATTTTCCCTTGGTCTTTAGATGGTTTCCACCCTTTGATCATTATTGATTATCAAATTTTAATGATATCCTAGGATGTTGGGACTACTTACATGCGATACTTTAGTTTCCCTTTTTTAGGAACTCTCTTTTTTTGCACTGTTTTAGGAGATCATATCCTTAGGTATCTGGATCCATCCCTTTATGGTTGTTAATAACTTACACCAAAAGTTTGCCATTTTGAGGTGTTTGGGTGGCATAGCTCAGCTTAAAGCCGATGGTGTTAGGTGTTTCCATCCATATGTTTTTATTGGTTTGGGTGGAGACTCTCTTTTCTTTTTGTTATGAATGATCTCTCTATGTATATTTTTATGTTTCTATTTTCATTTTAACCTCTTTCATTTGTCAATTTCATTCTTTATTAATTTTTGAGAAGTTCTTGTCTTTCCATTTTAATTTGTTTGAGGATGATGTTGTTTTTATTATTAGTATTCTACAGTCATAGAGGGGCTTTTTTGGGGACCACTATTGGAATGTGATCAATAGGTTATATATTTCCTCGATGACATAATCTCAATAATCAACTAAGGTAAAATGTGCTCCACATTTAGTAGCTTTTAAATATCATTCAATTTGAGTACCATGTGTCACTATAATAAATTTTTGGGGATAGATATTTTTTCATATCTAATCATTTCCTTTTTAGTTTATGATGCTAAGATTGATGATTTTAGGTGGTGCATAATCATCATAAGGTTAGGATTTTATTTGCCAAGGATAATATGTGTGACATTGTTGCATATTAAATTCTTTATGTATTTAATTTTAAAGGTGGAGATTTATTGAGGATTCGTCTAACCCTTACGCGAGGTACATCTTAACCATATCTGAGGTTTTAGTCCCCTCTTGTACGAGTCGCTCGAGTTACCCTTGTACGAGTCGCTCTGTTCACCCAAACGTGATTTGTGTGCGCTCCTGGTTTTGGGTGGTCCTTGCGCAGAGGATGTCATTGACCATGATGTAGAGGAATGTTTACCATTAAATTGTGGATGTTTCTTACCTTAATGTAGGGTTTATACTATATTGCCTTGATTTTGTGGTCTCGATGTCCTTGACGCAGTGCTATCTCGGATGACCCTGATGCAGCGGTCTTGACTGTCCTAGAAGCATTAGGTTTTTTTACTTTTCTATATGTTACTTTTATAATTATCACATGTTTTTAAGTTTTTATTGACCTTGTATTCTTATCCTTTAATTTCATGTGTTTATGTTCCGTTGCAATAGCTTTGATTCTTACAAGTATTTCTACCCTTTCTGTCTCATGATTGGAAATAGGCTTTGGAAGGTTTCGTTACTGATTTGAGAGTTCGGTTATGCTGAGAGAGAGCAGTGACCGTGGAGATCTCTAGTTGCCTATTATTTTGCCTTGTTGTAGGAAAATGAAAGCGATGGAAAGGTACGTGGAGCTCTCTTTCATACCCTGGAGTCTTTGTGATCCCTTGTATTGGTTCATGGAATGTGATCTTAGATGACGATGATGACGAACTTGGATTCGGAGAACCTGGAATACAGTGATAATTTTAGAGGATGGAGCCTGGAGAACATGACGATGGAAACTTCAACTCCTGAATCAACCTTCTTCTATGAAAAAAAATAGCGAGCCCTGATAAGTGGGTTTTGTTCTTGGTTATGGTTTTTTCTTTTTCGATTTATTTGGAAATCTCGTGCAAGATGCTTGTTATTATTTGATCACATGTTTCATGCCTATTGGCCATGTTGTGTTCATATTGTCTTATTGTCTTCTTATACTCTGTTTTCCTTTTACATTGGTGAAGCTCTTGATGATATTTCCCTTTATTCAAAGACCAATTGGTTGAATCATGTTAAATCCTTGTTTTATTTACTAATTTTATTACCTTATTTTATCAGCATTTAATTCACTAATCTCCACTGCAGTGTTCAATGATCTATTGTACCATGACACATGTGACTCGGGTTTTTCTGATTTTCTGAAACTGGTTTCACCCCACTTAGCATGTTGAGTTGTTTTTTAATCATTGAAAGTTGTT
This sequence comes from Viscum album, assembly GCA_963277665.1. Lineage (NCBI taxonomy): Eukaryota > Viridiplantae > Streptophyta > Magnoliopsida > Santalales > Viscaceae > Viscum > Viscum album. The sequence continues at coordinate 468,097,245 of OY728158.1, forward strand.
GCTTTATTTTAGGCTTGTTTATTGTTCTGGAAATGCATGTTGTTGAATCTAGAAATATAGTTCTCATTGTTTAATTTTTGTTTTCCAATGTCATTATTTATAGACCTATATTTCTATTATTTTAAGAATTCTTACAATACGTTTGAATTTTTTCATTTGTAATATCCACTTCCAGTATGTTTTGTTCAATTCTGCTGTATAATCATTTGAATGTTTTGATTTTTTTCATCATTGATTTTTTCATATTTCAGATTTTATGAACCAATATTAAACCTAATAGGATCCCGGATATTAAATGTGGATTTTCGCTATAGCACAACCTGAAAGTAGTTCAATTCATCCAGAGGAGATGAGTGGGATTTTGAGAGATTGAGAGAGGAGGGGGCCTCCTATTTATGCTAGTTATTTCATCAGTTTGTGACAGCATGTATTTTAGAGTATTCGACCTGCCTGGAGTGGATCTACCTGGCTCATAGATTGTAAACCAAAGAATTTGCATCAATTTCTTTATCTACTGGTATAATCTCTAGAGATTCTTGCATCGATTCATCAGTACCTTGTATAATTGAGTTCTTAGTTGAAGTAAATTATTCATGTAAGCTTTTCATTACTTCTATTTGTTTATTCTTCTGTAAATCTTCTATAAAGATCATTAATTGTCATGTCTGTGGGTGTGTCCATGTAGTTCAGAAGTAGATATTACTATCCTAAAGCTTGGCTTAACCATAAGCTCTTAGAGTGAAAAGAGATCCATACTCAGATAGTTTGATTGGTCCCTTTATTTTCTATTTTTGATCAATGTTTTACTCCTATTTACTTTTTCATAGTGAAAACCCAGGTTCCTATGCCCTATGCATTTCGGTCCAATTTAGACCAAAACTTATAAACTGACACTATGTCTTCGTAAACATTTCATTTTTATTCCGGAAACCTGCATGTGTAAAATTCACTAATGTCTCTAGGATTTGATTTATAAATTTTTCTGTTATTGATCTTATTAAATATGGACATTTTTATTCATATCTTGTACGCTAAGCTAATTGTTTTTTACGATTCTTCTTTTTTCATGTGATACATCCTAATATTTGAGCCTGTTTAAGTGCATTTTCGTTTTTGTTTCATCTTTCTTGAATCAATTTTTCATATAAAACAGACAAACAATTATATTTTAATAAAATTGAATTCATCTCATGTTTTAGATGTTGCAATTTTGTTTAGTTACAATAATTTTGTTTCAGTTTGATCCTTTTTATTCTCCAGTAATTGGTTTGTCAATCGAATTTTGTTTCTATTTATTAGAATATGTAATGTTTTTTGATTATACAAACCAAACATAATTTTAATAATTTCTATCAATAATCAAGTGCGATTTTTTCCCAAAACAAGCTTGATAAGTGCTTACTCTAAAAGAACTGGTGGAGCTCATGTTAAGGCTCGCAAACACACAGTCCTCAATTGAGGACTTGAGAATTGCTTTATTGTATGAGACTGAGAATTACAAAGGGAGGTTGCAAGAGGAAACAGAGAAAAACATCAGGGAAGAAGAAGAGAGTACTTCGAGAGATCCCTTAGCTCTCCTGCCCAAAGCCCTTAGGGTACACGTACAACTAACTGCCTGCCCCCTCAATCCTCCGTCTGTTTCTTTAAAACAGAACTCTCTCTCTCCTTCCTCCATGTGTGGTCCCGCTGGCACAGTTAAACTAACAGCACCCCCTCTCTTTCGGAATGACATCTCTGCCCTTCCTTTCCAAGTCCCAAGTAAATCACGTGCTCTATTATTCGCCGCCAGTTGAGGAGCTGTCTTCTCAAGATTGAAAAGAGGAAACTGATTGCGGAGAACAAACTCATCCTCTCAGGTAGCATCTTCCAAAGAACGCCCTTGCCATTTAATAAGGCATTGGGGTTGGAAAACTCCCTCCTGTGTTTGAGTGCGCCTGGACAAAACAGAATCAGGCGGCAAAGAAACAGATTCATCACCTTCCAAATCGGTTAGAGAGTAGGTTGTACAGCAGGACTGACCAGTTTTTTCAGCTGAGAAATGTGAAATACTGGATGAATGCAGGCTGCTGGAGGCAGATCAAGCTGATAAGCCACTGGACCAATTTGTTGCTGAACTGTAAACGGCCCATAAAAACAAGGAGCAAGTTTTGGAGAAATTTGACAGGTCAAAGAGTGCTGCTTGTGAAGGCGAAGATGGACAAACACTGGATCACCCACCTGGAGAGCCAAGTCCCGACGGTGTTTATTTGTCTGGGCCTTCATTAAATCTTGAGAGCGATGGAGATGATATTTCAGTTGTCGTAAGGCCTCTTCTCGGTCAATCAAAGCATGGGCTACACCAGGGACCCGATTTTCTGAAAGTCAAAAAATTTAGCACCGTTGGAGGCGGCCAACCATAAACTATTTCGAAGGGAGTTGTATTAGCGGAGGCATGCCAAGTAGTGTATATGAAAATTCAGCCCATGAAAGCCAAAAAGACCCCTGTTTGGGTTGTTCTCCAGCAAAGCAGTGAAGATAAGTTTCTAAACAACGGTTGACCACCTTTGTTTGACCGTCCATTTGTGGGTGGTAGGCGAAACTGAGTTTCAAAGTAGTGCCTTGGAGCCGGAGCAGTTCAGTCCAAAAATGGCTAACAAAAATCGGATCACGTTTGCTGACAATGGACGACAGAATGCCATGCAAACAGAAGATTTCCCGCAAAAAAAATTTCTGCTACACTCTACCAGCTGGGGGATTTCTAGTGGGTGAAGGAGGCCGGTTGGCAAGAGGTTAGAATATTTATTCCGTTGGCAAATGGCACATTGGCGGACAAACTGGAGAACCTGATTTTTCATCCGGATCCAATATAAGTTGGTTGCCAATTTCCTGCAGGTGCGGTAGAAACCAGAATGACCTCATTGTGGGGAAGAATGGAAGAATTCAGCTAGTAATTTGGGCACCCACGGAGAAGACTTGGACAACACCAGATGGCCCTTATTGCGGAGGACCTCGTGCTGAAAAGTATAAGCAGGAAAAGAAGTACAGCCTGCTCGCAGCGCCGTGATGACATTGCTGAAATGTGGGTCATCTAAAACACCCTTATGCAAATTAGGGTGAGGTTCCCAGACAGGATAAGATCGGAGAAACAATAAATCAGTAGAGTCATCGTGTCGAGACAGAGCATTGACAGCAGAATTTTCATGACCTGGTTTGTACTTGACTTCAAAAGTGTACCCAAGCAACTTAGCAAGCCAGCATTGATGATCAGCCGTAGCAACCTGTTGTTGAAGAAGAAATTTAAGGCTACGATGATCCGAATACACCACAAAAGAGTTTCCAAGAAGATAAGGTCGTCGCCAATGTTGAATTGCCAATACCAAAGTCATGATTTCTTTTTCGTAAGTAGATTTGGCTAAGTTAACAGCTGTCAAAGCCTTACTAAAATAGGCAATAGGCCGGCGTTGTTGTATGAGTACTGCACCCACACCCCAACCAAAAGCATCACATTCCACCTCAAATTGCTGGGAAAAACCGGGTAAAACCAAAACAGGAGCCTCCGTAATGCACTGTTTGAGATCTTGGAAAGCTTGGGTTGCCTCTAGAGTCCAGGAGAAATTATCCTTAGTGAGAGCAGTGAGGGGCTGGGCTGTTTTACCATAATCGCGAATAAATTTCCTATAGTAGCCCATGAGGTCGAGAAAACCACGGACCCCCTTAACAGAGATAGGAATGGGCCAATCTAAAACAACCTGAACCTTAGTGGCGTCCATGGAAACACATGTTTCAGAAATAACGTGACCCAAATAAGCTACTTCTCGTTGTGCAAAAGAACATTTACCCAAATTAACGAAAAAAGAAGAATTGGCCAGAATCTGCAGCACTGTTGTCAAATGTCCAGATGTGAATTCCACTAGCAGCTGTAGATTGAAATATCATAAAAAAAAGCACAAACTTTTGCAGGAAAGGCCGAAAGAGGTCAGTCATTGTAGCTTGGAAAGTGGATGGAGCATTGGTAGGGCCGAAAGACATTACCAAGTACTTGTAATGTCCACTATGGGTACGAAAAGCAGTCTTTTCAATGTCTTCCTCCTGCATCCGAATATGATGATAACTCGATTTAAAGTCCAATTTAGAGTAGTACCTTGCCCCATGTAATTCATCTAACAATTCATGCACCACAGGCATGGAAAATTTATCTGAGATGGTTACTTTATTGAGAGCCCGATAGTCAACGCATAATCGCCAGGAGGTATCTTTCTTTCTTACTAAAAGAACCAGGCTCGAAAAAGTGCTTGAACTTGGCCTGATATGTCCCGAAAGTAGCAGAGCATGCACATGTCGCTCAATTTCATTTTTTTTGAGAATATAGATAACGGTAAGGACTGACCGAGATTGGTCCTTGTTCTGACAGCAACTGCATTGCGTGAGCACGCGTTCTGAGTGGAGGAAGACCCCTGAATTCAAACATCATGGGAAACTGAGCTAACAGTTGCTGAAGGTTTTGCTGCTGAAAAGGTTCCAGAGGAGGGTGTTTATGTTGCTGCGCTATAGCTGTTAACTCACAATGGTGGCAGCCTTTAGAGGATTTGTCTGCAGCTCTGGTCAACCCGGACGCCGCTGAATTTCATTTTAGTGCTGAAATTAGCTTATATGGTGGCCTTTATAAGCCTCTTGGTTCATTTTCACTCCACCTATCTCATCCACCCAACAACATCGCTTCTCATAAGTGCCGTAATAACCATTAAAGATCTTTCACTACCACAACCCCCTGAATATCCACCACTACATAATAAATCTTATTCAACACTAGCTAAATGTGATAAAAAAGGATACCATTATCAATACAAAAAACACCGATAAAATGTCCCTTATCACCTTTTTTTTAGCTCTAATGAAGTTCACCCTTTATCAATGTTAGCGTTGATAATATGTCATTTTATTTAGTGAAAAATGGTTTATACAATAATCAAAATTTTATATTACTTAATGATATTCTAAATAATATTGAATAATAAACATCTAACAACAATTTTATGATATAAAAAATTAATGAATTAATGACGATCTTATGAAGAATTGAAAAAAAGTCTTGAACATCAAACAATCATGACTTTTGATCCGAGTGTCCATTTAGCCTCTTCACAATCCCTATTTTTTCTCATTTAAAAAAGGCTCGAAAAGTCCTCTAAAACTGGGTTTTTTAGTTGGGATACCCTAATTTAAGAAAATTCAAAGGAATTTCATCTTCATTTAAGAGGATTTTCTTGTCTTTTTTTGATAAAGACTAAATTTAATCCTCGTGATTACATTCATATGGATATTATGATATTCAAATTTTATCTACTTTTATATATATTTACATATAAAAAATTAATGCTATAAATTAATTTTTAAAAATATTATATAAAATATTTTTTTAATCAATAAACCATATTTAAATAAAAAATAAATATCTATTTTATTTTAAATAATAATTTATCCATTCATTTACCTTTTAAAAATGTATGAATATGTATATAGATATGAAAATGTATATATAATGTTTATGTATAATTATATGTGTGTGTATTAATAAAAAGATATATATTTATGTATATATTATAATAGATGTAAATAAATATTAAAATAAAATTTATATATGAATAAATATATGGATAAATATATGGATAAAAATGATATATATATATCATAAAATATAGAAAAAACAAGATAGATTCGTGGTAAGATAATTCTCATTGCACATGGAGGTCTCTGGTTTAGGCCTAAGTGTGCGCAACTGAGCAAAGAGGGTGTAACAACACTTGAAAAGTGAGACACAATAGACTAAATGTTACTACTCATGTCAACATAGAGAACTTTTCTTTTATGAAGTTTACCTGATTAGAAATTGAAAGTTAAGCGTTCTTGGCATAGATTAGTGTTAGGATGTGTGACTTTCTGGAAAGTTTTCCATGGTGTATGTGAGTGGAGAAAAATCACACTGAAAAAACATGTGTTGTTCTATGTGGACAGTCATTAGACTAATAAGTGACACTGATGGATAAAAACATGTGGTGTAATGGGAAGGGAACTAAAGTATTACAGGAGGCCCATGGGGTCCAGATGACCTAGTTCATGACTTAGGGATGTCGGGTCATGAGAAATGGTATTAGAGCCAATACCTAGTTCGAATTGCATTAGAATTGCTTGGGTTTGAGGTGTGGGTTCCACAAGAAGGATTTTGTGGGGTGGAGAGTGTATCATCCCTAGAAGAGTGAGACATAAACATAAAAAATTTGAATATATATATATATATATATATATATATATATTTCTAGTTTTATCAATATGTTTTTAATGTTGATAAATACACCCTTTATTAGTACAAAAAAGTCATTGATAATGACCCACTTTACCAATGTTAAAAATCACTAATAAACCCCCATTCATCAATTCTTTTTTAACACCCATAATAGAGACTATAATTATCATTGCTTATCATGTCAGTGCTTTTACACCACTGAAAATGCCAGTTTTGAGCTCTAATAATGGTAATTTCAATAGTAGTGATGCTCAGTTGATTCCTTAGATCGTCATTATGCACAGATGATTATCGTTGTGCTTGACAACCTCGATGATAGGCACAACCAACTCCTCTAGTAATATAGTTAAGTCTCTAGTTCAAGACATGAAAATCTCTACTTTATTGCATGGGTGAACATTCTTAAGACTGTGGATTCTAAAATAATCATGAAAACCTTTTGGTAGCTACACATTAGGTTCCTTTTTTATACTTGAAAACTTCATGTGAAACTCGTTTGACTCATAGTACCTCATGATCGACTATGGATCCCTTCTTATTTTGTTCGACGATGTGTGTAAAAGAAAACCAAAGCATCAAAAATAAGAAACTTATTAAAAAATATAAAAAATGTAAAATATATGTGTAAAATAAAAACTAATTAATATTAATTGACTGTCTATATAAATATTAATACTAATATATGCATGTGTGTAAATATATCTATAGAAAATTAGAAATGCAAAAAATGATATATTTTTAATAATATGCAAATATGTATTTATAAACATAGAAATTACTAATATATAAATAGAAAAATGCAAATGTTTTCATTAATATCTATATATAATTACTATTAATATTAATATATTGTTAAATAGTTAACTATGCAACTATATAATAATAACTATAAAATAAAAATATATATGAAATAAAAGAAAATATATTTATATAAAATATATGTGTTTATATACTATTACTATATATATGTTATATGAATATAAAATCACAAAAATAAGCTTGAAGATTGTAGGATAGGAATTCAAATATTTTCAATAAGCTTTGAAAAATTCTTAAGATTTCAATTCATTCCAAAACTAAAACCGAAATTCCCTAAAAATTCAAAAATTCAATCAAAATTTTCAGTTGCAATAAGAAAATTAGTTTATCCAATTTTATCATAGCTCATGATTATTTTTCATGTAAACTCATAAAGATAAACTCCAAATGACAGAAAAATATCAAAAATATTGTCATGACTGAATTCCCTCACACATGAGTTTTTACTGGTACTCATGTAAATTCCAACAATAGTATTTAAGAAAGTGATTATAATTTTTACAAATTTGAGCCTTAATATAGTGAGCTCTAAAAGAATTGTAATGTGTTGAATTTTCTATTTGATATAATATTATCCTAAATCCTTAATCCTTAAGAAACAAATGTAGTCAATAAGTTCAATTTCCCCAAAGTCCACACCTATATAATTAATATGTAATTTTTTGGTTGGAGTGAGTAACTCAAGAGGAGGGTTAATTGAGTACCCAATAAAAAATTCTATTAAAAACAAATTTAGATAATATCTCCCAATTACAAACAAATTCGCCCTGTTAATAAAAAGAGTAGTTTGATATATGTTTGATCTTTTAAAAGATTTCCCAAAGCTTGGTTAGTGCTCGGTTAAAACAATATTGGAAACTACATTAACTTTTGAAATCATTTCACTCAAACTAATGCTTATATAAACAGTAATTAAGACTAACAATCAATGTATTGGTTTTGTTCATAGTTTAAAAACAAATATGGTTGTAGCTTTTAAATGAAGAAAACAAAACTAAAAACACACAGTGGAATAAAGAAGCCGTTTAGTCTCAAGATGATACCTAATCCCCTCCACTTGGAAATCACCCACTGCCAAGAAGATTATATAACAATAATTTGATCCAAAACCTAGATCTAGTATACAAGAAACAACTGAAAAGCCATACAGGATGAAAGAATCTTCCATAGCTATACGTGGGAATAAAAACAAAGCAGGCCATGCAGGGACCTCTTTCACAATAACTATGGGTAAGAAGATGAAAAGAGATAGAAAAGAATATCAAGTATTCTCTAGTTTTGGTGTATGAGTCATCGTGTGTAAAAAAACAAAGAAAATAACACCTTTCTCGAAAGGTACAATAAAACAAACAAATAAAATGAATAGAGATAAATAAATGAAGCGATGCTCATTTTTTTATTCTCTATATGCTCATGAGTCATCAGGTTTGGATTGGTGTGGAGCTCAAACTGTTTCTTTGAAAGTTGTAGTAAAACATTGCATTGTGAAGTTATCTCTTCTGTCTGTATGAAAGGATCTAGATATTCAATGTGATCCACCCTTTCTCTATCGACAATATCAGTTTGTAGGTTTCCACTTTTCAAGTATTCAGAAATTCACAACCCACATGCCTCTCACACATGATGCAGATCATCTAAAATATAAAGCATTATAGGGAGGAGTACTTGTTGAGGAATAATCATCAATATCTTTTGGATCCTTGTATTGCACTCTGACTTCTTCTTCAATGCATCCATGAAACAGTTTAATGAATGATCATTAAATAATCATTCTACATTAACTTCAATAAAAGAGATATTGAAAATTTTAATTCAAATTTGGAAGAACAACAATGTTATAACTACGGGCAGAAAGGTATCTAGCAGTGACTCATATCTGGTGGTGAGCCAGTATGGCGGCAACTCATGTTTGGTGGTGAGTCTGGTGGTGAGTAAATTTTGACAGTGAGTCAAGTCTAGCAACGACTCATTCTGGTGGTGGGTCAAGTTTGGCGGTGACTCATTCCTCGAGGAAATTCATGTCTCGAGGTGAGTGGTAGTAATTCAAGTTTGGCGGTGACTCAAGTTTGACAGTAAGTCATGTTTGGCAGTGACTCATTCTAACACTTCATGAAATTGCCTTATAAAAGAAAATGCTACCATAAAATATTAATCTCATTAGAAACATAGTAAACATGATTTGTGATCATTAAAATAAGGATATTCCAATAATCTCCCCATGTTTGATAATAACAAATCATTACATTTTTATAAACCATTTATAAAATAAAATTATGTATAAAGATATGAATTTAAAGGATAACTGTTTGCTTAACATTTCAAATGTAAAAGGTGAGATATAAAAAACATGGTATCAAATATAAGTGTAATTATGGTTATCAAATGTAATGTAAATCACATTCAAATAATGTTGGGAGTTCGAATAAATATGGTATCAAAGCATAATTCCAAAGAATTTAGGTAGAGAAAGAGAAGGGGTATTAAAGGTTAATCAGTATCAAAGGCAACTTAATTCAGTATCAAAGATAACTTAATTCAGTATCAATGGTAACTTGTCAAAAAAGGTAAGAAGTATGGTATCAAAGAATAAAGAAAGGAGAAGGGGTATTAAGGGTAAATGCCATAACCATTCTCCCCCTTTTGGTATTATCAAAAAGATAAAATAATAAATAGTAAATAAAAAGATATGAATAATAATAGAGACATGTCATTAAGCACAAAATTTCATGATATTATAGACCAAAAATAGATATAGGGAAAAGTATAACAAAATCCCTATCAAAGACTATGGATAATCAGAGTCACCTTAACTCGGGAGGCTAGATTAGCAGGCCCCTTGCCCTTGTTAGAGGCATGAGGCACTGATGTAGAGGGTGAGGGTGTTGTGGTAGTGGTTGAAGGTACTGAAAGAGGCCAAGGTAGCTCTCTGATGACTATGAGTCTGAGATGTTGGACTGCTTCCATGAAAAACATGTTGAACAGTTGGTACTGAGGAGGTAAAGGGTTTGAGGAAGGAGTAGCTGTGAAGGAAGACATGGGAATCCCCTCAGGAGAAACCATTGTTGGACTATATACATACATGAAAGGCTTCATATGGTTATCAAAATCCATAATTATGCTCCCTCTATCTCTATAATAGTAAATAAATCATTCTTCTCCTCCATGAAAAGCTTGAGCAGTGGTGCCAAAACTTTCAACTAACCTACCTATTCCTTGAATACCCTAGTAACAGGTGGCATCCTTATATTCTCATCCAAAAATATGAAATGATACTTTAACTATTGTTTGGTATTAACCCTAGAAAGATAGTATTTAATAAACTTGGTGATGGTTTCCCTATCACTTTGGGCTTCATTTAAACACTCTCTTACCAATTTGTATATGTTCTCACAATGCTAGCGAATATGCCTTAGGTATTCCTGATGAGAAGTATGTATATCCCCCATAACAGATTGCAACTCCTCTCTTACTATGGACAAGATCAACTCGGCATCAACTGAGGATGAGGGACGTAGAGCAGAAGATGTAGATGCTATTATAGGTAAACTCTCTAACATCTCCATCATATCAGACTAATTGGAAGCAAATGAGGTTCTCATCTTCTCCATAACTGATCTCATGGTCCTCATCTCACTAGATAACTTTCGATTCTCAATTTCCACTTCCTAAATGTGAAAATTCATTTTTAGCTGGATATGGCATACAACCAACTCAAAAAGGTTACTAGCATCAACTTTACTAAGTTATATGATAAGAGGATCCTGAGACCTCAAAATCCAATTGAACTCAGCAAGAAGTCTCCCTCTGAATGAATCTAAATCTATTTTGGAAATAGCATCTAAAATCACAACAACAACAATAGGTGAAGGTGCAACAACTCTCTCATCACTAGGAATAGCAGCCTCTACAGGCTCAGATATAAAAGCAGGTGCATTTAAAGGGAAGGTGTGAAGCTCACCAACATGGTCAATCTGTTCAACTAAAGATCCATTAGGATCTTTCCCAAGTCCAATAGATGCAACATGTCCACCATGCTCTGGTGAACTACAGTAGCTTTCACCACTTACATCATCATTTGAATCAGTATAAAATAGCCAAAGAAGTTTGAAACCAGGGGAAACCTCCCACTTGGATGATACCTCATCCTCTGCTATAACAGAATCACCTTGAGCATCTCTATGCTCTCCAACATCTTCCTCAACATACTTGGACTCTGAATAGTTCAAACCAAGATGAAAATATCCTTAGAATCTCTCCCACTCATCATGAGTAGCTACCAAAACTCTGGCATAAGTCATATTAGTAGGGTCAACTATGATAGAACTAGGGGATTTCTCCCCCTCAGAAGATACTTTATTCTCTCCTCTAGCAGATCCAACATCACCAATAGGTTTCTATGGAACTGATCTCTCAAAGGATTCAGATATGATTGAACTAGGTGTCTCTATAAACCCGACTTAAGTATCATGAGAAGGATGATTTGATTGAGTCCTCACAATGCCATCACCATCATCAAGATCAGGTCCTCCACCATCACTATTATCATCATCATCTCTATTATTTTCATTTCCATTACCATAATCACCATTATCATCATCATTTGAACCATCTTATACCTCTATTACTTCTTTAGAATACTCAGAATAACTCATGATCTTCTCATCTCCAGATACCCCGATCTCCTCTTGCTCCTCGTCTCTTTCAATTAAGATAATTTCTCTGGTAGGTGGAGAAACTAGAGGACTAGAAACTCCAAAAGATATGGTAGGGATATTAGGGATATCTAGGTCACTAACCTTTTCCATAGAGGTTTCCACTTCCTCTTCATCAATAGCCACTTCACCTTCTTCTTCTTCATCAGAATAGGTCACAATCTCATCTGGATCATGCCAGGATCCACTAAGTTCTTGGGTATAATAGGATTATCTCTAGGATTAAAATCCTCAAAGAGATTATCATCATCTCCAACCCACTTACTCATCCAAGGGTTCTAACTCACTGTCATCCTTCTATAGATAACCTTAGTTAGATATAAGCCACCACATTTCACCTCAAGTTCCTCCTCCTCATCAATCAAAAACTTGGTTTCCAACTTGGCTGAAATTAACTTAAGATAAATGATAAAATTGTATATGGAGGATGACTTTCACATTTCCATCATGTGTACCATGGGGTATCTGCAAAGGTTGATTCCATCCCCTCGTTTCATAAGGAATAGAAGGTGCACATCCTGGTATCTCATAGTATTGAAGTCCCCTTTTCTGGGACATAATAGATGCTGAATAAACTTGAAAGGAAGTTTTCATTATCCATCAAAATCAGTAGTAGTAGGCATTCTTAGAGTTATATTACTAGTAAGATCAAGTAGCACATTCTCATATACAAAATACTAGATGTCACTGGGTATTTTAACTTGATAATCTTCAAAAACTCCTCAATGAAGCATTTTAAACATTTTCCCATTATTTTTAAGAAAATGTAAACTTTTTACCATCTATCATGGTTTGAATCAAATATTTCTTCTTGCCAAAGCTAAACTATGTGTACTAATAAAATTGATGAACCGAATTAGGATAGAAAGGTATGTTATTTCTGGAGAACAATTCTACCCATCCATGGTCCTAGATCACCTTGAGCACCAATGAATTACTGGATAACAACCATTCAACATATAATTCATTTTTGGAAACAACCACATGGTTCTCTAACTATGGGTTCCTCGGCTCAATAACATATCAGTTCAGTTTTCCTTTTGAATTCTTTATAGGCCTCAATTCTTTAGGAGATGACTCAGAAGGGCACTTGATTATCACCATTATAGTGAAACGAAGACTGAAGCAAGGGTGAAAGAAGGATGATGATTGGGAGAGAAAGGGGATGTGAAATGGCTCGAAGGGAACATGCATGAATGAGAGTGACTTGAAATCAAACTTTTATCCTGATTTATCATTCAGGGACTCGAAATAATAAAATATAACAAAATCAAAATGAATAAATCAAATAAATATTAATATAGAATATTAGTTATGGTGGAAACACTTAAAATAGAGGCTGGTAGAAAAACAAAGACCAATGAAATGTCCAATGGTGACTTATCCAATGATGGATCATCTAACAGTGGCTTGTCCAATAGTGGGTCATCCAATGGTGGTTCATCCAATGGTGGCTCCTCCAATGGTGGTTCGTCCAATGGCGACTTGTCCAATGGCGGTTCATCCAATGTTAAAGACTAACCAAGATTTATCATTCCTAATTCATGTTTGATACAATTTAATCTCTCATAATTCAATAGTTTTTTTCAATATATCAGTAAGATAATGTTTAGTACCTATGATTTCAAGATTTATATCACCCTTTTGAAAATTGTCCCTCAAAAAGTGATTTCTTACATCAATATGTTTTTTCCTAGAATGAGACATATGATTTTTAGAAATATTTATCACACTTGTGTTGTCGCAACTTATAGGGACATGTCTGAATTGATATCAATTTTCTAGTAATGTATATTTCATCCACAACATTTGTGCATAAAAACTCCCTACAACTATGTATTAAGATTCAACAGTAGATAGTGCCACAAAGTTTTTCTTTTTACTATACCAATATACTAGAGAGGTTCCCAAAAGATGACATGTTCTAGAAGTGATTTCTCTATTTAACCTGCAACCACCAAATTCAACATCTCAATAACTCACTATATCAAATAATTGACCTCTAGGGTAGAAAATTCCTAGATTGGTTGTGTATTTGAGGTATTTGAAAATCCTTTTAATAGCAAGTAAATGAGACTATTTTGAGTTTTCTTGAAAATGGGTACACATACACACACTAAACATACTATCAGGTTGGATAACAGTTAAGTAAATCAAACTTCCAATCATACCTTTGTAACTGATTTGATCCATCGGTTTTCCTAATTCATCAAGATCCAACTTATAGGTGGAACTCATGGGAGTATCACTATATTTAGTGCTATCAAAACAAAAATATTTTAAAAGGTATTTAGTTTACTTCCTTGGATTTAAAATAATTCCATCTTTATTTTGAAAAAAATGAAAACCAGGAAATAATTTAAGTTCTCCCATTAAACTCATTTTGAACTCATTTTTCATCATTATTGAAAAATCTGTACATAAAGAATTTTTAGAAGATCCAAAAATAATATCATCAAAATAAATTTGAATAACTAAAATATCTTTTGAAATTATTTTTATAAAATTATTAGGACTGACTATACCTTTTGAAAAAACCCTTAGAAATTATAAAAGAGTTGATCCTATCATACCAAGCTCTAGGATTCTGTTTTCAACCATATAAAGCTTTTGTTAATTTGAAAATATGATATGGAAAATGAGAATTTTGAAATCTAGGGGGTTGTTCAAAAAAACATCCTCAACTATATAACCATTCAATAGTTCACTTTTAACATCCATTTGATATAGCTTTAAATTCAAATTTATTACATAGGAAAGTAGTATTATAATGGATTCAAGTCTAGCCACTGGTGCAAAGGTTTCCTCATAGTCAATACCCTCTTCTTGACTATGTCCTTGGGCAACCAACCTAGCCTTATTTCTTACTATAGTTCCATATTCATCAACTTTGTTTCTAAACACCCACTTAGTGCTAATAGTGAGAGTGTATTTAGGTCTAACTACAATTTCCCAAACATTATTTCTTTTAAACTAATAAATATATTCTTTCATTTCTATCACTAATAATTCATCATTAATTTTATCATTGATGTTTATAGGTTTAAGCTATGACAATAATGCTTGATGTTCAACCTGATTTCTAAGAGGAGCTCTAGGTTGTGTACCTCTATATAGGTATCTGACTATATCATCTAAAGGATTATATTTAAGAGTCCTAACAACTATTGGAAAATAAGGGCTGGACATCTCATGGTCTTCTACAGGTTCAAGATTGGGTTGTGAACGTTCCTCCAAATTGGATGATTTTTCAACTTGTTTTATAGAATTATCAGAAGCTTTGGCATTAATGTTCAGAATTGAAAGATCATCCTTAAGGTTTTATAAAGGGTTATTAGGTTCATGTGGTTATGTTTCATTAAAATTTACATGAACAGACTCTTCTGATGTCTTGGTTATTTTTTAAACACTCTATACAATTTACTAGAAGTTGAATTACCAAGAAAAAATATTTCATCACTCTTGGAATAAATTTTTTCAAGATTATCCTTAGTGTTAAGAACAAATACTTTCTAACAAAAAAATATGAAGTAATTAACCATTTGTTTTATTCTACTCTATAACTTATAAGGTTTTTTTCCTTTATGAGAGGTCTAATCAAGACTCTGTTAATTATAAAACAAGCTGTATTCATAGCCTCTATCAAAAAATAAACAAGAAATTCATACTCATTATGCATAGTTTAGGAAATTTCATGAATTTTTCTATTTATTCTTTTTACAACACCATTCTTTTGTGGGGTCCTAGGAGTAGAAAAGTTATGATTATAGCAATTTTGTGAGTAAAAAATTTCAATGTCATGATTTTCAAACTCATTGACATGATCAATTCTTAATGTTTTAATCATTCCACTAATATTTTCTACTGATTTAGCATACTTGGTAAAATAAGATCAGGCTTCACTTTGGTGAGATAGAAATAATACCCAAGTATACCTAGAAAAATCATCTACAAGGAAATAAACATAGTGATTCCCATTTAGATTAAAAACTATAGATGGTCCAAACAAGTCCATGTGAACCAACTATAGGGGTTGAGAAGTTGAAACATATTTTTTGATTTGAATGATATCATGTGATGTTTCCCTTTATCATTTGGGAATTCAAATTTAGGTAGATCTTTGACTAACCCTTTACTAGTGAGATTTCTAAGTGAGTGAATATTACAATGCCCTAGTATCCTAATCCAAATCTAAGATTCATTGTGAAAGGAACTTAGACAATAAACATTTTGAGAAAATAAATAATCTAAATTAACAGCATAAATATTGTCATTTCTCAAGGAATTAAAAACTAAATAATTTTTAGAATCATAAACATTGCAGGTATTACTTGTAAATTAAATATAAAAACCATCCGTAAATAATTATGAGATGCAGAGAAAATTTTTCTTTAAAACATATAAAAATGATACTTTAGAAATTAAAATAGCATTAGAATTACCTATTTGGAAAAGTACAATAATTTTCCCTTTGGTAGCGTCACCAACGGTGACATGTACACCATCCAATTTTATCAAATTCTTGAAGCTTTAATAATCTATAGTCATGTGTCTGGAACAACCAAAATCCAAGTATCAAAGCTTTTTGTTGGTTCTTTAAAGGCAGGTACCCTATAAAAAAAATTTACACCAAAAATGATTTTGGTACCGAAATCTTCTTGGGTCCATAAGTGTTAATAATTAATGCCTTAGGAACCCATATTTTCTTAACATGTTTCCTATAAGAATATTTTAAAATTTTGGAAATAAATACTTTGTTGGGTATAGAAGAGTAAAAGGTAGTAAAAAAACTTGAACTATGAATGAATTTATTTTTAACTATCCTCCTTTGTCCAGGTTAATATCCTATACCTATAGTGTATTTAGGTGATGTTTTATTTCCAAATTTTTCTTGATAGTTTCTCTCCCATTGGTGAATATTTCTAAATATTTATTTAATTTAAAATTTTAAAATTTTAATTAATTTTACTCCTTTAACAACATATAATTTTTCTATTTTTTAACATTAAGACCATATTTATTTATTTTAGTTAAAGCATGTTGTTTCTTTAGAATTTTGTACTTATCCTTAAGCTCACTGAATGTATCTTCCATCATGTTACAGTACTCAAACATATCTTCATTAGAAATGTTTTCATCACTATTTTAATCATTATTTTTATCTCCATAATGATTGGAAATATGTACAGGATAATCAGGAGGCACATTAGATACCTCAGATGCGTTTTTCATGAAACACATGTTAGCTTTATCATTCTTATCCTCTTGGGGAGTGTTAGTATCACTTGAGATATCTTCATAAGAACTCCAAGTTTCTTTTATAGCTTTATTTTATCACTTATCATTGTCATCATATTTTTTTTATTTCAACTTAGGATAGTCAGCTTTGACATGCCCTTTGATTTTACACTAATAACAGATGATCTCATTTAAAGAATCATCTATCTTCCAATCATTTCTCTAGTTTCCTCTATTTTCATATTACCATTATATCTTAGTTTCCTAAAGAAACTCTTCTTCTTATAAAATATTTTGAATATTCTAGCTAGATGGGCCATCTCTTCATCACTTTCAGTAAGTAATTCTTCAACACTCGAACTTTCAGTGTCAATTTTCTCCTTATGTTTTAGGGTAGTGGATTTGAAGGCTACGAATTAGCTTTTTTGGTTAATCCTCCAATTCTATAGGGAATTTTAGTTCTTCCTAATACATCATCAATTTTATAATCATCTCCTTAATAGGTAACTTACTTACAACACATGATTATCTAATTGAGACTGGGGTTCCTCTCCATCTATGTAGAAGACACCTTAACAGTCGCATCACTTGGTATTTATCAGAAACAAGTTTCCTCAGTGAATGAATTGTATTTACGATCTCATTGAACATGAGATACATATTAGAAATAGGATCATGAAGTTTCATTTTAAAAGTATCATATTTAATAGTATAGGTATTTAAGCACATTTCCTTAACAATAGATTTTCCCTCATGAGAAAAAACTAGTTTTTCCTAAATTTCAAAAGAAGTTTTTCATGTAGATATTCTATTAAACTCTTCATAACCCAAAGAACAATACAGAGAATTCATAGCTTTAAAATCATTATTATACGATCCATTAGTAGCATTGCTCTAGTAAACTCTATTAGTTTAAGGTAATTCATATTGATCTTATATTATTGTCCATATATCAAAACCCATGCTCTCAAGATGAATTTTAATTTTAATTTTCCACTAACCATAATTAGTTCTATTAAAATAAGGAGGTATTTTAATAGAAAAACCCTCTTTTATATTATCCATAAAGAACTAAATTTTGAGAAAATAGAAATTTTATATATTTATAAGATAGATATATCAAAGTTTAAATATATTTTAAATCCTTTGATACTAAAAGTTGTTCAGAGTGAGTAACTCAAGAGGGGGATGAATTGAGTGCCAAATAAAAATTTCTATTAAAAACAAGTTCAGATAAAATCCCCCAACTATAAAAAAATTCTCCCAGTTAATCAAAAGTGTGGTTTGATATAATTTTTATCTTTTAAAATAATTCTCAAATCTTGATTACTACTTAATTAAAACAATATTATAAATTACTTTAGCTTTTGAAATCAATTTACTCAAAGAAATCCTTATATAAACATTAGTTAAGACTAACTATCAAAGATAGTTTTTTTTCAAAGTTTAAAAACAAATGAATTTGAATCTATGAAAATAAGAAACAAAACTAAAAACACACATTGAAATAAACAAGTGGTTCAATCCCTAGACAAGGCCTAATCCCCACCACTTGGAAATCTCCCGCTGCTAAGAAGATTATGTAACAATAATCTAATCCACAACCAGGATTAGGTATAAAATAAACAACTTAAAATATGTCTAGGATGAAATCCTCTTACATAGTTATACATGGGAATAAAAACAACTTAGTCCACACAAGGATCTCTTACACAATAATAGTGGGTAATCAGATGAGAAGAGATAGAAGATAATATCAAGTATTCTCTAGTTCGGGTGCAAGAGTCAGTGTGTGTAAAAATATAGATCAAACAACACACTTATCAATAGGTGCAAAAAAAAAAACAAACAAAGAAAATTAATAGAGATAAGAAATGAAGCACTACTCATTTTTTAATGCTTCAGATGATCATGAGTCATCAGGTTTGTCTTAGTACGGAGCTTGAACTGTTTTGCTAAAAGTTGAAGGAAAATAGAGCGTTGTGATGTTCTATTTTATATCTATAGGAAAGGATATGGACATCCAATGTGATCCATTCTTTCACTATTGAAAGTATTGGCATGAATGTTTCCACTTATCCAATATTTAGCAATTTTCAACTCACATGCCTCTCACACATAAGGAAGATTTTCTGGAATATAAACCACTATAGGGAGGAGTACCTGTTGAAGAATAATCATTGATATATTATGGATCCTCATACTAATCTTTGACTTCTTCTTAAATGCATCCATGCAATATTTTAATTAATACTCATTAAATAATCCTTCTTCATTAACTTCAATAAAATATACATTGAAGTATTTAATTCAAATATAGTAAAAAAAAAACGGTATCACTCCTGGTGGAAAGACATCTCTGGCATTGACTCATATCTTTTGGTGACTCATATCTAGTGGTGAGTCAGTCTGGCAGAGAATCATGTATGGATGTTAGTCAATTTGGTGATAACACATGTATGGTGGTGAGTCAAGTATGGCGGTGACTCATTCTGGCAGTGAGTCAACTCTATAGGTGACTCATTCTAGAAGTGTATCAAGTCTGGTGGTGGATCATTCTAGCAGTTAACCATTCCTGGTGGTAAGTCAGGTCTGACGATGAGTCATTCTAGTGTTAAGTCAAGTCTGGTGGTGACTCAAGTCTTGCGGTAAGTCAAGTCTAGTAGTGACTCAAGTTTGGAAGTAAGTCAAGTCTAACGGTGACTCATTCTAACACTTAGCCATATTTTCATCAAATTATCTTCTAAAATAAAATTCTATCATAAAATTTTAATCTATTTATAAACATAATAAACATGATTTGTGAGCATTAAAATAAGGAGGTTCCAATTGTATTTGTATTTTATTCATCTTTATTTATGTTGACCAGTTCTCCCATGCTCAACTTCATCATGTAAATTAGGAACACACACAACACACTCTTTTTATGATTTTTTTTCAAACACTTTTTTCAAAAAAAATCACCTATCATGCAGTTGAGTCAAATCATTCAAAAAACTTAATCTCTCAATCAATTTTCCTCTATGATTTCGATTTATAGTCAAGGAACAATGGGGAGGTTAGACTTTAGATCATTACCTGACATATTAGTCTAATTCATTGTAATGAAAAAAATCAATAAAACATACCCATCGAGACTGATTGTTATCAACAAAATATGGAAACTAGGAGACCATGTGTTGTATTTTTTGTCATTAGTTTTTATTTATTTGTTGAAAAGTATATAAAGGTTGATATTAGAAGGCATGGTGACATGAATGAACAAGATGATGCTCACCATACAAATAGAAATCACATTTAGTTTACTGAAGATGAATGTCAATGACATACATGGAAATAGAGTTTAAGAATGATCACGTTACATTTGGAGAGGAATAATTGAAGCCAAAATAGTGGTTATATGATGGAGACACTACTAAAAAATAAATATATAGCCACAGTTTCAAACCGTGGATATAGGCTGAAAAACCGTGGCTATATGTTATAGCCACGATTTAATAAATTGTGGCTGGTATTGGTGTGGCTATAGGGAAAACACTATAGCCATAGTTTAAAACCATGGATAATGATTAAGCCAAACAATACCTATAGCCACGATTTGGAACTGTGGCTATAGGGCTGTTACCATGGTTCAAAACCATGGCAATATCCACTGCATTCTATAAAAAAAACACAGCAGCAAAACAAATCCTCCCTAGCTGTATCTTCAAATCCCCCAACCACATATTAAAATCCTTGCATTTTGTTGCATCTTCAAAACATAGTAGCAAATGAAACAAATCCACTGTTAAAAATAGCATCAAATGAACTATTAAAAAAATAGCAGAACCAAAAAAATGCAAAAAGGAGATGCAAAGAAAAAATGAAATGAGCTAACAAAAAATGCACAAAGATGTAGCTCACTGCATCTTTAAAACATAACAGAACCAAAAATGCAAGGCAACAAATGCACTGTTAAAAAAATGTCATCAACACCAATGCTCCACCACAAAGAATCACAATTAACAAGCAAGATTCATCATAAAAAAACCAAAAAAATGAATAAACATGAACAAAACCTCAACACACAAAACAAAACTGGAATGAAGTAAGAAAATATAGGACATAAAAATATGATTCACTATTTATATAACCATTTTATATGATATCTAAGGAGATCCTCTTCTTGTTATATCTATAACAGTCTTAACCAATGTTTCTCACCACACTAACCTACCAAATCCAGTCATAGAAACCATAACTAAATAGGTAGACACAACAAAAAAATAGTGAAATAAAAAATCAATCATATAAATCATGGAAACCAAAGATTCGAGAAACTAGTCATCTAAGTATGTCAAGCAAGTTGAAAAAAAAGAAACCCCTGCAACATTTTCCACCTAGAAGGCACGGGAAAATTGAAAGAATTCACATTAGTCATCTTTCAGCAATGGACATCACATGGAATTAAATCTCCAAACTAGGTAACAAAAAAAGGTTATGAGTTCAACATCACTTACAAGATGGAAATGTTCTTAGTGACATTTGAATTCGGTTTCGAGCAAATAATGGGCTTTGATTTTATGGATCCTCCACCCATTCTTAATTAGCCTTCAGGAATATCTTCATTTAAAAGATGCAATTACCAATAAAAATATCAATTTAGAAGTCATGATAAAAGTTATTTTTGAAAATATTGATGTCAACTCAATAATTAAACACAGGTGAAAAGTAAAACAAGTAAAAAAAGAAACAAATAATGCTAATAGAGGAATCACTTTGTACAAATATTTCTTTGAGAATTCCAATAGTGGTCGTACTATCAGAATTCCATGATCATTTAAATCTCTATAATAAGATTCAGAACATGTCGAGAACAATTGAGAGGTAAATTCCATGCTAGGAAGCCCAAGCAAACAACTGTTGTGAGATAATTTGATAAAGAATAAATCAACTTGTATTACATCTTAAGAACTGTTATTTGTCTATTATATGAAATATCCCTTCAAATTTGAAACAAAATTTAAAGAAAATGAATCAAAATTAGGAACACAAAATTAGAAATCATTCAGGGATTATCTGTACAACTATGGAAATAAAATAGAAAGCATCAGAGTCGAAACCTAGTCATTTGAATGGTGATCAGTAAAAAAAAACACCGATCCGATGTTTGAAAGGTTTCCAATTATATATATATATATGTTCTTTATATGGACCTATTTGGATCATTATACCATCATCCATGATGATCTATGGTTTTCTGATTTGGGTTTTCACTGTTTTCCATTATCATCACTTGGGGGACATTATGTATTCTTTGGGTATTCCTTAGATAATATATGTTAGACCAGTGGTCTAATCTGATTTCTAGACACCACCAAAATCTAGCTTTAAAAATATAGAAAGAATAAGGGTGGGGAGAATGTGAAAGCCCTAGTTTGTGGCATTTTGGTGTTATATTACTTATTTTTATGTTATGAGGAGTCTTGGTTTGGTCCTAGGAAGTATTGGAGAATACCTTGGATAGAGTATGAAGTTTTTGGTTCTCTAGGATTCCAAGAGATGCATAAACAAGGGTGATCTGATTGTCTTGAACATTCCATTTTGGCTATCTGATTCTAGTATTCTAGCAATAGTAGAAAAAATCAGCAGTAACTGCCTTCCTTAAAGCCTTCATATCCCATTCATAACACTTTATGACTATTTTTAACCATAAAACCCATCAAGTTCAGTACGTTAGTTTAAAAAAAACACCATGAAATCACTATTAGCATCCTATAAGTCCAAAATACGCCTTCTGTTCAACACACCCCTCACACAACAACTCAAGTGTTCCTATACTCAACCAGCACCCCACCCCATGCCCCCACTATCACCCCACCCCTTCCCCCCACCCTGCACCACACTAGAACCCCACCCCACTCTTGCAACACCCCACCCCTCCGACACCCCCTACACCCACCCCCCTTCCCCCACCCTACCCCCAACACCAACACCCCACCCCCTCCTGCACCCCCTACCCACACCAGTACCCCCTACTCCCCACCCTGCCCCACACCAGCACCCCACTCCCCGTCCTGCACCTGCCCCCCCACTAGCACCCCACCCCCTTGCTCCCCACCCTGTCCCACAACAACACCCCCCTCCTACACCCCCCCTGCACCCCACCAACACCCCACCCCCTACCTCTACCCTTCCCCCACACTAGCACCCCACCCCCTCCTGCACCCCCTGTCCCCCACCAGCACCCCCCTGCCCTCCCACCCTGCCCCACATAGGCACCCCACCCCCCGTCCTGCACCTTCCCCCACCATCACCCCACCCTTACCCCCCAGAAGCACCCCACCCCCTCCTAAAACCTCCTTGGTGTGATTTTTACATCCTCCCCACTTCTTAAACATCCCAACCATTCCATATTCCTAACCATTATCTCAACCTACTTGAACTAAAACCCCTTTTACATACCAACCTTTAAAACCTTTAAAATCCACCTCTTACCTTCCATATACTCCAACATATTCTCCAAAAATATCCCCAAGATGTTCAATACTAAATCCAAAGCTAAACACACACCACCTATATGACTAGTGAAGGTCACTACTAAACAAACCAAGAAATAAAATACCAGGGAACCTACACCTTCTATTGAACCACCCCTAGTGATTATTAAT
Source organism: Viscum album (assembly GCA_963277665.1). Lineage (NCBI taxonomy): Eukaryota > Viridiplantae > Streptophyta > Magnoliopsida > Santalales > Viscaceae > Viscum > Viscum album. The sequence continues at coordinate 468,120,944 of OY728158.1, forward strand.
CATCATCACCAACTTTCCAATGAATTCATTCACTAAATAATTCTTTTCAAAGTAGGCATGTGACCCATCTGAATATCCATCATTATTTTCAGTTTACTAAAACAATTCACCAGGAGAGGGGATCTTGGTTACTAATGAAAGTGGTCTAATCAAACAAAATATTATAAATTCATATTATCAAAAAAAGTAGTAATAGTTTATGGATGTTATAAAGGAAATGCACTTGGAACATATTCATCAAGTTAGAGAAAAAGTATGTCAAGAATTTCTATTAGAGTTTTTTTTACCATTGAGACGAATTTGGAGCAACACCAGCACCGACCCCCCCCCCCCCACGCACAACACCAGCCCCCCCCACACCCACCCTACACCCCCTCTGTCCCCCACACAACATTAACACCAACCTCCCCACCTCAAACACCCCACCTTCACCCCCACCTTCACCCCCCGTACAACACCAGCCCCCACCCCACATCCTCCCTGCACACCCCTCTGCTCCCCTTCACAACACCAGCCCCCACACCCACCCTGTACCTCCCTTTTCCCTCCCCACACAACACCAACACCCCCACCTCCAAAATCCCACCAGCACCCTCACCCTACCCCCTTGCACAACACCCTCCCTCCAATACCCCACCAACACCCCCCTTCACCCCCTACTCTTATCTTCCTCTTTTCTCATATAGATAGCTTGGATCATAACTTCTTTTTAATATTTAGATAATTGAAAATAAACTTGAACACTATATGATTTATTCTTTATTTTGATCATAATTGATGATTTACAAATATTCCCATTTGAAAATCATGTAAATATAGATTAGTGATATTTCATCTCATCTCGTTATTCAAACTCAAACCAAGATTGTATAATGAAATCACATAGCTTCATGATATTTTGATCATTTTAGAATAGATCAAGTATCATATTAATAGATTTAGGACTTTTTAAAATAAACTTCATCCCTTATAAAACATTCATCCAACTGTTTTAAATAATAATTTAATCTATCAATATCAATATCAGACTAGTACATATTCTCCAATACATTGGGGCTCTAAACTCTCTATTCATCTAGCTTTAACCACTGATCATAACATATTCTTCTTGTTTTTCAATACAACCATCTCTTCACTTATATAATACCTATCATAGACAACACTTCCATACCCTAAGAACATATCAATTAAATGAGGAAAATCACAACCAATCATCTATTATTAGGGCTACTCACAAGGTGTATAACTCTTCCAAACACCATTTCTATTATTTGAGACTTCTTTTGTAACTCTAATGGTAGTACAATCTTCTTATTTACCCATAATTCATGGTTAGATCTCATGGTTTCCTTTGGTTGGTCTAATCTTATTATAGTAACCATTTATATATGAAATATATTGACATGCACAATGATGATAAAGATAAACATAATAAAATGGGAACAAAAAACATATATATTTATGACATTCCTGGGGAATATTCCAGTTGAGCTGGACATCTCTTTCATAGTTTTCTATTGCCTGAAAAATTAAAGAGGAATATCGATTATATAACATTTATGTGAATTGAATACAAAGCACAAAATACTTAAAACATCCAACCTATTTCCATAACTCTTCAGCCTCTTTAGTATGACCATGCATTTTTGCTCGATCAGATATTTCTATAGCCCAATTATAATTATCTTGGAAAAAAGAGAATATTAGCATAGAAAAAAATGTAGTTACAAATCATCAATTAAACTAATTTATGGAAGATTATATATTTGAAAATAAGTATATGACACCGAAGTTTCATGCTACAAAAAAACATACCGTTGGAGGTGCACCAGAATGGGTTCACCTATAGAAGAAATTTAAAATATAGACAAATGAGGGGGATAAACTAAAATTATAAAGAGAAAAGAATCAGAAAATAATGAAAAATTGGACTACATACCATTAGAGGTGCACCAGAGGAGATAAAGGGGCCGCCTCGGAGCAGCATCAGTGAGGAGGTACAATGGTCACATCGGAGGAGGATACAATTCAATATAATAATAATAAAACTTGACTACTACATAAACAAACATACATCATAATACAATAATTTAATATATGCAGAAATAGACAGAAACACCATAATACAATTCAATATTACAATAATAAAACTTCACTGCATAATAAAATTCCACATATTAACAATCTAAAAATACAATTTACATAAATAGTGAGTCTCAATATCAGTATCATCAGAATCATGATAACCCTCATCCACGCCTCCTATAGAAACACCATCACCACCTCTCAGACCACCAACATCATCATCAGCATCGACATCCTCATAGGTACCAGCACTGACACCAACACCGACACTGAGTCCGACTCCAGATCCGACTTTGGCTCTGACTCCGACAGAGGAATCTACATAAGTAGAATACATCGACATAAAACAGGCATCAACCACTATAACTGCTTTTGGTGGAAGTGTAGAAGAAAGGGAAGACATAACTTTAATCATATTTTCAGTTATTTCCTTTTCCAATTTTTGAGCTTCTTTTTTTATTGCATCATTCATTTGTTCCACTATGACTAAACCAGAACCAGTACTCAAATAAATGTTGTTAGAATACCATCATTGAGATGGTATAATCTTCTTCCCAGGTTGACAATGCACTCTACCCTTATGCTCATCTCCAAATACCTGATGTAGATGATTGTTCGAGCCCAAATTGTCATGTTCTTTTTCTTCCAATAACTCTAAATCATTCAATTGATTGATATATAACATAAATTAAAATGATAAAATAATACAAGGAATTAAATTTAGTCCAAATAAAAGAAATTGAAATATACTTACAATCGCCTTCTCAGTGTCGGTATTTGTCATAATACCATCTTTATTTTTTTCTACTTGTACAAAACAATGTAGAGTGAGGAACGCAACCCTCAATATTCAATGACTTTTTATGAAAAAAAAGAAATAAATCAAAATTGGAAGTCAAAAAAATTACACTAAACCAAGCTAAATATTTTAAATGTTAAATTACTTATGAATGCTCATGATCTGGGAGTGACGTGTGTCCACAAGTATAAACGCGTTTCATTCCACTCTTATTTCTTTTATTTCTATATTATTTCTCCTATAAAAAATAATTATATAATTTCATTAACATAAATAAAACAAGTAATTTATACTTTAAAAATATTTTTCAAATAAATAAATGAATATATATATAAATTTAATAAATACCTTAAACCTTGGACTCTTTCAATAGCCGATCATCTCTTTGTATTGTGATATTGGGCAATCATGAATCATTGATACTTCTTTAAGCTCTGTACCAGATCTCTTTTTATAACCAAGATATAAGTTATACTTGTACACTCGTCACATCTCACCTAAATCCATTAACCTTGCAGCCTTGGCATTTGTTCAATCAGGAAAATTATATCAAAGATGCAATGGACAAAATATTTGTTAAGAAAATATTATAAATTAATATACATAAAAGGTGATTAACATTACTTACCCATATCTTTTCCCAAGAATTGTCCTTTATTTGTTATCCAACTTACCTCTAACTTATTGGTTGAACCAGAATGATATTGTTGTGTCTCACAAGTGTTCTCATAAAGATTTTACATTCTATACCATTTTTTTAATTACAACACTTTCCTCATTGTATTTAACCATGATTTGCATGTGTCTATTCCAAACCTCTTACATTTTTTGTGGCCTCATCATTTGGTAGAGGCTGGAGATAATCATGAAAAATAATAATAAAGAAAAATAATATATATAAATTTATCATTAATCACTAATAATAATGTTTAAACACATACCAGTAGATGAGGGATCTGCTGACCCATGAAGTTCTGCATCTAGAGGGGGTGTAGCCTCTGTGGTAGGTGGGATATCTACAATAGGAGTATTCTGTATAGTAGATGATGATAAGTGTACTGATGGAGGGAGAAAACCTAATGGATAACCTTATATAGATGAGGGTGGATATGGATATAGTTATGGTAGTGGGATATATAGAGGCGTAGTGACCTGTACAGTGGGTGATGAGAATGAGAAATGAGGGATGGGAGTCTAAGAACTACCATCCAATGTGGGTGCATGCAGAAAGGGATATAGAAAAGGTGGGTATGGATAATATGGAGGTGGCATAATGGGAGGATGACCTTCTGGTGACTCAAGCGGCATAATAGTAGGTTGAACTATAGAATCAGTACCCCCTTCCATACTATCAGTCTCAGTGGTATAATCCAACCGTCTCCTCGATGATGTAGACTAAAATAACATATATGATAAAATAAAATTAATGATAACAAGATAAATAATATGAAAGACCATAATATTCAAACATAAATTGTACTTATAGTGTTTCCCAGAGGAGACATACATTGTTCATTTTTCTGTATTCTTCTACTTCTAGTATCATCATAATCAGACATTTTGACCTGAAAATTTAAAATAATATTCTCAAATAAATATAAATAATGAAAAATGTTAAATAATACAATTGTATCATAAAACAATGAGATACATTTTCATGTGTGATATTTATATTGATAAAATATGAAAACTTTTCTATGTTCAAGAATTACTAGAGATGTTCTTAAACATAAATTGGTCAGACTATTAATAGTTTTATATTCGACAATGGTATAAAATATACTAGTTAATTTGATATCATGTATTAAAGTTTAAAAAAAACATACAATATTGCGATAATATCAGGTAAATACTTACAAATGTGTCAATGATATGTGTGTTATGTGACAATTTCTGGTTCATAATCTGTTTTAACAATTGAATCATCTGTGTCATAAAATTAAACATTCAAATAAATACTGACAAGTTCATCTACAACATCATTTTCATCCATGTCTTCGTCAAAAATATGTTTAGGAATGACATCAACAATAACACAAAATTTTTGTTGTAATGAGTCAGTTACATAAAACACATGTCTAGCTTGTGATAAAAGAATATAAGGTTCATCGGTATGAATTTGGTGGTTCATATCAATAACTCTAAATCTACAGTTATCAATATACATTCCTTGTCATGTCATTGAATCAAACCACTTTCATTTCATCATTGAGACACGACCATGTGCATAGTAATCTATTAAAATTATTCTTTCAACAACACCATAATATGATATATTTTCTGATCGAGGTTGTCTATCCGATGCACTCACATAATAATATGTTGTGGTGATTATCATGACACCTTCATGCTGTGTTTCCATTTTTTTCACAGTTATTTATAAAAAATTTAAATCCATTGACAACCATTGCCTTAAAATCACATACCACATCATTTGGACCAAAGGAAAACACTCTTAATTCATCTGATACTTCATTCACTGGTAGAGTTAAAATATAAAAAGATACCAACATCGAATATTAAACAGATACATGTAATTATTTTATGAGAAGAAAAAAATAAATCTATTACTTTTGACTTTAACCAAACAACAAATTCTTTACTGTGCAACAGTTCCCTCCTCTTAATAGATAAAGAGAGATGTCTCTTTTTTATAATTTCTAAATGTTCTCTATTAATATGAAATCTTTAAAATTTCAAAATATATGAAGAAATCACACAATTAAAGAATGCATATTTATTAATTTACTTGATATAATCATCAAGCACATCACAATTGAATAATAATGTACAATGAGCAATTTACCACTCTTCCCTACTTAAAGTACACAACGAGTACGATCCATATATCCCCCCTATTTAGGGAAATGAAGGAAATGTAGGATAAATGGGATCACATTTTTCATATTTATTTCTCATTAGTTGATTAGACCTCATAGTGACGTTATCCAAGTATGATGAATAAAAATCCATGCATTCTTGTGTTAAATAGCATTTCACAATAGTGCCTTCAATATGATATTTATTTCTCACATAAGATTTCAATGTAAACACCATTATTTATATAAGTTACATCCACCAAATCAAAATAGGGCCACCAAAAATAAATTATATGGGAAGATGCACTATTAGATGTAACATACATGTGAAAAATTAAGGTGGAAATTTTTTCTCCAAGTCGCAAAGAATAATCAATGCATCTCTCTGTAGTTTCTGAACAACACTTCTACTCAGCCTTTTAGCACAAAGGTCTTTATAAAAATGACATAACTTAATCACATATACTCTAACATTATGTGAAATTAAGTTCTGATTGATAATGAGAATAAACTCATGTAACAATACATGGTAATCATGAGTTTTAAGAGATTTTAGTTTCACATCTTGTGTATTCACCCTTTTCGAAATATTACTTGAATAACCATCTAGAACCGTCAAACTTTCCAAGACCTAAATAAATTGTTTCTTCTCTATATTTTTTATCAAATAATAAGCAAAAGGGACTTTACACTTATTTTGACCAATTAACTCAGGATGAAGTTTTGCTCTTATACCCCAATCCATCAAATCATGAAGAGATCGCACATCATCTTTTGTTTTGCCTTTGACATTTAAAATAGTAGAAAGTAGAATCTCACAAATGTTTTTCTCGATATGCATTACATCTAAACAATGAAATAATATACTCAATGACCAATACAACAACTCAAAGAATATTATTTTCTTTCTCCAATTTCTATTGGAATTCAAATTAACATGCTTTCACTTTATAATATTTTGGTTGAATTTTTACAAGAACATAATTCAAATAATCAAGTCCTTTAACAATATCATTCCCCGACATTTGTTGAGGTGTCTCATCTATCTCGACGACATTATCAAACCATCTCCAATTTTTCCTGTATGGATGATCCATCGGTAGAAATCATTGATGCCCTATGAAGATGAAATTTTTTCAAAACTTTAATCTTAAAGAACATGTATTTTTCATACAAATAGGGAAAGATAATTTCCATTTAGTACTACAACTACACATCATTCCATAGGTAGGGAAATCGTTTATTATCCATAATAAAGCTACAAAAAACATAAAGTACTCCTTCCTAAATGCATCGTATGCTTGTGCATCAAAAATCCAAAGCTCCTTTAACTCATATATTAATGTATGCAAGTATATATCAATATCATTTCCAGGATCAATGGGTCTAGATATAAATATACTCATGATTGTAAATGACTTATTCATACACATCCATGAAGGAAAGTTATAAATGTGAATGAAAACAGGCCAATTACTGTGTGCAGTATACATTTTGAGAAATGGGTTGAAACAATCATAGGATAATCCTAATCTAATATTTCATGGGTCAATAGTAAAATTAGAATGTAAACTATCAAATTTCTTCCAAGACAACCCATCTTTAGGATGCACTATTTCATCATTATCCTTATTTCTTTAATCTTCATGCCATCTCATATTCCTTTCCATTTGTTCTGACAGAAAAAGTTTTTGAAACTTGGGAATTAAAGGTAAGTTCCACATCACTTTCTATGGTATGAAATATTGAGTTCCATATTTATTAGTCTTCCACCTTGATGAGCCACATTATTTACACTTACTCAGCTCTGCATTTTTCTTCCAGAACAAACAACAATCTTTGGGGTAAGAATGAATCTTAATAGATGAAAATCCAATTTTTTCAACCATATTTGATTCCATGTAATAATTTTCTAGAATACATGCATCATCTGGAAGTAAATCCTTAATAAATGTAAGTAGATAGTTGAACGCAATATTACTAAATCCATACATTATTTTCCCATGATATAATCGCATTAAAAACTCAAGTTTGCTCATTTTTTCACATGTCTGATATACTGGGGTATTTGCATCTTCCATCAACTTTATAACACTCTAAACATAATCATACTGGTTAATAGATGAAAGCTGTGTTTCATTATTCATTTCCTCTTCCACCGGTCTACATGAGGAGTTGGATTCAGAAATAAAAGGAAACTGATTAGAAGTTATATTTTTTATACCAATCCTTTCTGCTGAATCTATGTCATTTTCCACTTGAGTTTTTTTCTCAATTGTGATACCACACATGATAATTTTTTTTGGAAATCATGTTTAGTGATATGGGAACTCACTTACTCATGATTTAACCATGGTCTTCCAACATAATCAAAACACAGACATTGAATCAATCTGCCATCTGAATCATTAATGAATGCAAAGTCCAAAAAATATCGTAACTCATTCTGAAACTAATCAGTGATCTGATCAATGATGTACATACAATATCTATCCATTTTGAGGCATATAAACATACATTAAATAAATAATCTATAAAATTAATTAACATGATATGTATTGTTTCATAAGATAATAAGTAATCATCAATAACATGTTCATAAAAAATTCATAAAAAATATCTTAAAATTATTGTTTAGGGAATTGATAAATGTTTTAAATTATAAAAAATCATGATTAGTCACACATATGTTCCAAGAATGAGGATTGATTACAGTAAAAAAAGTTTATATGAAATCTAAGAGATAATAATAACCAATTACCAAAAGTTTTTGGATGGATTCACAATGAGTTGTGATGTTTTGTATTAAATCTACAAAGATTTATTGAAATTTAGAGAAATTTTGAAAATATAAAGCATATCATATACCATAGTATGTTGAAGGATTCTAATATACCATAGTGTGTTGAAGGATTCCATTCCATTTTTGATTTTTAATCAAGGAGTATAAAATCACATCATGGTGAAGGAGATTGAAAACTCTTTATAATCTTCTTTTATCATACCCAACAACCAAAACAAACCAACCTACCTTTTTCACACTTGAAGGAACAACCCAAACACCTACATTTTTTTTCAGGGATAAGGTAGAACCTATGAACTAATTTTTTCCTAGGTTAACATAACCAATACACTACCTTTTAATGGAGGCACAACCATGTGTGAGTTGAGTGATTACAACTCAATAAAACTTTACACCACAAAGGAAATTCATCATAATGAACATAGAACTATTATACCAATAAAATTTGTTGATAATTATTACTAGTGTAGAATAAGTAGATTTTTCCCTTCACATAGTATATATAGAACAATTTATCTTGGGAATTCCTACAAGAGCAATGAGTTAACAAAGGATTTCAAACCTTAGCAGTACTTTTGTCTCAAGAAAGGAATGTGTGTCGATTTCTATATGAAAGTTTTAGAATAATAATATAATAATATAATAATATAATAATATAATAATATAATAATATAATAATATAATAATATAATAATAAAATAATATAATAATATAATAATATAATAATATGGTTCTCCATAAATCTTGCAACAATATCATAAATATTACCAAAATATCATTAGTTGTTCGTGAATGATATTCTCTATAAAAATTATCACCCATATCATTATTCATGTCTTCCATAATTATCAACATTTAAAAACTTTGAATAATTTATCAAATCATGTGAAATGAAGCCTTCAAAACAACTCAATATATTAATTTTTAATATTTTAAAATAGTTTTTCAATCATAACATACGATAGATAATAAATCATAAATTATGATAAATAATATTCTTTTCACCAATACAAAATTATCCAAGGCTTGATGATCTTCTAATGACGTAAATCTTTTCTATATCTCTTCAAGGTGTGTATAATCACAACATGAATTGATTTATGTTTCCAAATATCCTAGAAAATTAATTTCATGACCTAGCTTCAATCTTCACTGTTTGAATATCACGACATGCATTTTTTCATATCTTCTATTATATTCAAATCATAACTTATGATAATGAAATTAGAGTAGTTTCCTTATAAAGATTTAATATATAAAAGTAATATCCAAAATCTATGTAGTAGATCAAATTAACAAATAAAATATGTAAAAGTAATTTTCTTTAATATGTAAAGGTAATTTCTTATTAAATAAAGGAAATCTTCTCTTATCACATCATACATAAAAATAAACCATCAATGTGTAAGATTCAATACTTGATATTTATAATTAATAACTTAATATACAAGGTTTTTCTATGAATATTGTTGATATAAAAAGGTAATAACTAGATAAGTAAGGTTCTTTACATAGTGAAAATCCTAACTTTCAGAATTTATGACTAAAATATCCAACTTTTGAATTCTGTAAATTTTATAAATACAAAGTCTATTACACAAAACACTTAGACTAAGATTAATAAATCTAGAATAGTAAATAGAAACATAATAATTCCAAAATAGTAAATAGATAACAGAATAATAAACATATTAAACCATGAATACTAGAGTACCAAATTAATTACGAGAATGAAAATGAAATATAAAACATGAAATACTAGTGAATAACAGTTGATAAAATACCAATCAACAAATAGGATCCACAAAATAGTTGACAATAAACAAAAACTCCTCCTTAAACTCCTATTACAAACTGAAAACTCCCAAAACAGAAATAATACTACAAACAATATTCAAAGAAGCCACAAAATAGGACCCAAAAAATAGAAAATTCACCGAAACACAAATAGAATAAATACTATAAACTAGGACCGACAAAACACAAACTCCTCTTGCAAATGAAAACAGAATGAATACTGAAAAATCCTCTTGAAAACATAAGGGAGCCACAAAACAGGTTAACAATACTACAAATATAAGGAATACTGCAAACAACAGTCACAAAACAGAATGATGTAAAATGGTTCATCCAATGCACCGAACGGAGGAGGAAGGCATGAAGAAGGGTATGGAGGAGGGGAGGAATGCTTTGGCCGATGCATCGAATGAAGGAGGAATTCCTGAAGAAGGGTATAGAGGAAGGTATTAGTACACGAGGGATGGAGGAACCCCGAATGGAGAAGCTACACTGTGAATGGAGGAGACACACCATGAATGAAGGAACCACAGTGAGGGATGGGGGAACCGAAGGCATAAAGGATGAACGAGAATGAAGTTGATTGGGTTATGATCAATCAAAATTCATGAGGAAGAGTAGGGTTTTTAGGGTGAGTGGGCAAGTGAGTGAGGAAAGTTGTGGGGAATAGAAGGGTTTTGACCAAGCGATAGAGGAAGAGAAGGCTTTTGAGGGTTTTGTAGGTGAGCGAGAGAGGAAATCCATGAGGGAGGAGGAATTTACATGGGTATATTTCATCTAAATCCACCGTTTTTAATAATCGTGGAAATTTATTAACCTATAGCCACATACCAATTAAACCATGGCTATAGATCTATGGATATATTCCATTTTTTCTAGTAGTGATATTACAAATTAAGATATATTGATACTTCTAGATATCAAGGTTATGACATGAGAATATTATGAGTTAGATTATAAAGATGAATCTATCATTGGTAGGGGATTTATGTTCTTTACATTTCTTATTTTTATTTAATAAATTATTAGAGGAAGTTTTTTCATAGATGAAATGATTAAAATAAGATAAAATAAGTTCCATGAAGAAGAGACAAATCCCAGTGTAATAATAGTGCTCATTCTATAATGGGGATGTATGAAAGATTACATTGTGACATCCTAAGGATCTATATGGGATTAAAATGGGAGTATGGAGGATATATAAGATTATATAAATTTCAATAACATCATTAGAATATATTCCATGCCATGAAGGAGGTTTTAGATGATTAAAATAATTCTATACAAGATGAATCTATAAAGCTAGATGAAGTGTTTCACTATGAAGGATAATATTACACCATAAAGGTATCTCAAATAAGAATACATTATAAAGGGTAGAAGTTATATATGGTTAACCAATGAGTCCCATAATAAAGTACATGAGATTAAATCATGAAGGATTTTGAGGGTTTTCTCCATGAAATAGGAGACCATGCCACAAATGAGGCTATAGAGGGTTAAAGGGAACGATGAAGTAAAAATTTAAAGGGGTGATTAAAATCATAGAAAGAATCTGGGAGAAATACATGTGATCCATTAATATGATATTATGGGAATATCATGCCATAATTATAAGATCACACCACAATTAGTTGAATCAAATCATTAAGGTTACGCTAAGGGGGATATTTTTTTTGAAGAATATAAGAGCTTTGGGTTTTATAAGGACACAAAGAATTGTGTTGTGAAAAAAAGTTCCAATATGAAATGTGTTCACGATGAGAATGAATTCAAGGGAATTTTGAGTATCACATCATGATATTCATAGCAATTTTAAATGAGAGTCTATCAGATTTGTTTGATCTAATATTTGATACAGAACCATTCCATAGTGAAGGATAGAAGAGCACATAGTGGATGGAGTCAAGGAATATTATGTTTCAGTTATGATAATCATTCCATGATTTGGTTATTTTTATAATATATAGAAGATTTAGTTTGAATTTTAAAAGATTAAAATATTGATCAAATTTTGGGAGATATTCTTGACTTAATTGGAGTAATTTTACCACACCAAAATGTTTAGGGGCATATGGAATGATCTCAGTGAAGTTGAATATATTTATATATTTGGTTTCAGTAAAGAAAGAAGAGTGTAGATCCATTAATAATGGGTTTTCATTGATCATATCTAGTATGTTTTAATAAAGTGATATTGAAGGAGAATAAATGATTAAATTACTAAATTTCACACTTTAAGAAGAAGATATAACATAAAAATATTATTCTAGTATAATATTATTTATCTGGAGAAATATTTTATTGTTTTTGTGTTTGTACAATAGATAAATATATACCCCTAACATTAAGAAGTTAGTATAATCTATTTTTGAATCCACATGAATCGAAACTCATATTGATGAGTTGATATCATACTTATTTGAAAATAAATAGTTAAATAACATGGAGCATAACATGGATCTTAATGAAGTATTTAACTTAAGAGGTGGATGAAAGGAGTATCTGAAACCTATATTGATTTAGAGGAGACCATCATTTCTACAATCATTTTAAGGGACACACATGTTTGTAAACTATCTTATTCCTTTATAAAGTAGTGCATGAAGGGGTAAAGTGGGTGTGGACCTTAGATCAACAGTGGGTAGTGATCCTTAATACAGAGTGATCATGACCTAAAAGATGCATCCAAAAAATAGTGCATGATAGTGGATTTTGGTATACCGACACTTTTTTGTGCATATAATACTTGGATTAGACAATAGTGGTGAACCAAATAAAATCCTCAGTGTCTTGTATGATTTACTTTCTTTCATATCCATACATAATTTTTGGTGTGATAGTTAACAAAAGTGTGATTGAATTTTTTCCTTCTAACACAGTGACAAGATTTTTATGTGCAAAGGGACTCAAAGTAAATATGTTTTTAATTTAGTGTGGACCTTGATTCACCCCCTCCACCCCTTATTCTTCAAATAATGTGCCACTAATCCACTAGAAGAAACAATGTCTAGAACTTTATGCACAATATAGCAAAAAATCAAAACTTACATGACTTAAAGTAAACTCCTCAAATCAATGTACAATAATTTAAGAACTTAGGAAGGATATAAAATCTTGGGACCTTACTTCTAATGAATATATGGGAGATTCAAGTGATAACAGCTGGGTTCAGTTTAATATATGATAAAGGATAACGACAACCATAAGGGTACAACATTGTTTGTGCATTTGTATGTACTATATTACTCTGATTTTTTGTTTTATTACACCGATTTTAATTCATTAACCTGTTTTAAATTATTTAATTATTTAAAATTTTCAATTCCTCACATGGTATATTCCCTATATTTTTTTATAAATGTTCATATATTATGTTGTTTTACTTTGTTATAATGATTTTAACTGTGACAACTGGGCCTCGGTGACAGCACAACCACCCCACCTTAACATGACCGTCGGGTCTTGGCCCACCAGGTACCACCAGTTGCCCCGCAGACACATGGGGCCCACCCTAAGGTCCACCCACATGCCTAAACGGGTCATTTGACTAATGACAATCCCCACAGGCCAACACATGTCCTTTCTAGTGTGTTTTGTCCTCACTCACACACACCCTGAGAAACTTCCCAGGAGGTCACCCATCCTAATCACTACTCCAGGACAAACAAGCTTAACTGTGGAGTTCTAATCAGGTAGGCTCCCGAAAGGGAAGGTGCACCTTGTTGACATGAGTCATATCAATTATTCATTTAACCCTTTATCAGTTTGGGGTGTTACAGTCACCCCCTCTTTAGAGCACAACGACCTCTTTGTGGGTCCTACATCTCAACCCAGACAGTGCACCACCAGGTACCACCAGTTGCCCCACAGACACATGGGGCCCACCCTAGGGTCCAACTATGTGCCTGAATGGGTCATTTGACTAATGACAGTCCCCATAGGCCAACGCATCCTTTCTAGTGACAGCACCCCGCCTTAACATGTCCGTCGGGTCATGGCCCACCAGGTACCACCAGTTGGCCCGCAGGCATGTGGGGCCCACCCCCTAGGGCCCACCCACATGCTTGAATGGGTCATTTGACTAATGAAAATCCCCACAGGCCAACACATGTCCTTTTTAGTGTGTTTTTTCCTCACTCACACACCCTGAGAAACTTCTCAGGAGGTCACCCATCCTAATCACTACTCCAGGCCAAGCACGCTTAACTGTGGAGTTCTAATCAGGTAGGCTCCCGAAAGGGAAGGTGCACCTTGTTGACATGAGTCATATCAATTAGTCATTTAACCATTTATCATTTTGGGCTTGAGAAACTTCCCAGGAGGTCACCCATCATAATCACTACTCCAGGCCAAGCACGCTTAACTGTGGAGTTCTAATCAGGTAGAATCCCAAAAGAGAAGGTGCACCTTGTTGACATGAGTCATATCAATTAGTCATTTAACCCTTTATCAGTTTGGGGTGTTACAATCACCCCCTCTTTAGAGCACAACGCCCTCTTTGTGGGTCCTACATCTCAACCCAGACAGTTGCACCACCAGTTGCCCCGCAGACACGTGGGGCCCACACACACCCTAAGAAACTTCCCAAGAGGTCACCCATCCTAATAACTATTCCTGGCCAAGCATGCTTAACTGTGGAGTTCTAATCAGGCAGGCTCCCGAAAGGGAAGGTGCACCTTGTTGACATGAGTCATATCAATTAGTCATTTAACCCTTTATCATTTTGGGGTGTTAGAATCACCCCCTCTTTAGAGCACAACACCCTCTTTGTGGGTCCTACATCTCAACCCAGACAGTGCACCCCACTTAAGGCTGGGGCAGTGCACCACACTTAAGGCTGGGCCCCGGTGACAGCACAACCACCCTGCCTTAACATGGCCGTCGGGTCTTGACCCACCAGGTACCACTAGTTGCCCCGCAGACACGTGGGGCCCAACCTAGGCTCCCAAAAGGGAAGGTGCACCTTGTTGACATGAGTCATATCAATTAGTCATTTAACCCTTTATCAGTTTGGGGTGTTACAATCACCCCTTCTTTAGAGAACAATGCTCTCTTTGTGGGTCCTACATCTCAACCCAGACAGTTGCACCACCAAGTACCACCAGTTGCCCCGCAGACACATGGGGCCCACCCTAGGGTCCAGATATGTGCCTGAATGGGTCATTTGACTAATGACAGTCCCCACTAGTTGCCCCGCAGACACGTGGGGCCCAACCTAGGCTCCCAAAAGGGAAGGCGCACCTTGTTGACATGAGTCATATCAATTAGTCATTTAACCCTTTATCAGTTTGGGGTGTTACAATCACCCCTTCTTTAGAGCACAATGCCCTCTTTGTGGGTCCTACATCTCAACCCAGACAGTTGCACCACCAGGTACCACCAGTTGCCCCGCAGACACATGGGTCCCACCCTAGGGTCCAACTATGTGCCTGAATGGGTCATATCAATTAGTCATTTAACCCTTTATCAGTTTGGGGTGTTACAATCACCCCTTCTTTAGAGCACAATGCCCTCTTTGTGGGTCCTACATCTCAACCCAGACAGTTGCACCACCAGGTACCACCAGTTGCCCCGCAGACACATGGGGCCCACCCTAGGGTCCAACTATGTGCCTGAATGGGTCATTTGACTAATGATAGTCCCCACAAGCCAAGCATGCTTAACTATGGAGTTCTAATCAGGTAGGCTCCCGAAAGGGAAGGTGCACCTTGTTGACATGAGTCATATCAATTAGTCATTTAACCCTTTATCAGTTTGGGGTGTTACAATCACCCCCTCTTTAGAGCACAACGCCCTCTTTGTGGGTCCTACATCTCAACCCAGACAGTTGCACCACCAGTTGCCCCGAAGACACGTGGGGCCCACACACACCCTGAGAAACTTCCCAAGAGGTCACCCATCCTAATCACTACTCTAGGCCAAGCACGCTTAACTGTGGAGTTCTAATCAGGTAGGCTTCTGAAAGGGAAGGTGCTCCTTGTTGACATGAGTCATATCAATTAGTCATTTAACCCTTTATCATTTTGGGGTGTTAGAATCACCTCCTCTTTAGAGCACAACGCCCTCTTTGTGGGTCCTACATCTCAACCCAGAAAGTTCACCGCACTTAAGGTTGTGCACCGCACTTAAGGCTGGGCCCCGGTGACAGCACAACCACCCCGCCTTAACATGGCCGTCGGGTCTTGGCCCACCAGGTACCACCAGTTGCCCCGCAGACACGTGGGGCCCACCCTAGGGTCCATCTATGTGCCTGAATGGGTCATTTGACTAATGACAGTCCCCACAGGACATCGGGGCCCTGATGAAAGCACAACCACCCCGCCTTAACATGGACGTCAGGTCTTGACCCACCAAGTACCACCAGTTTCCCCGCAAACACATGGGGCCCACCCTAGGGCCCACCCACGTGCCTGAACGGGTCATTTGACTAATGATAGTCCCCACAGGCCAACACATGTTCCTTTATGGTGTGTTTTGTCCTCACTCACACACACCCTGAGAAACTTCCCAGGAGGTCACCCATCCTAATCACAACTCCAGGCCAAACAGGAGGTCACCCATCCTAATCACAACTTCAGGCCAAACACGCTTAACTGTGGAGTTCTAATTAGGTAGGATCCCGAAAGGGAAGGTTCACCTTGTTGGCGTGAGTCATATCAATTAGTCATTTAACCATTTATCATTTTGGGGTGTTAAATTAACATACATTATTTTAGTGATCGCATGTATTCTCTGAACCTACCATGTGTTAGCAAGATATTGCATGTCTTATATTTTAAGTGACATCTTGATGAAATTTCAAGTGATTGCATGATGAAATTTCATGTGGCTGTATGATGATATTTCAAGTGATAAAACATCATGAAATTTCAAGTGACTGAATGATGAAATTTCAAGTGACCACATGATGAATGTTCAAGTAACCACACATTTAAAAATATATTGATCGTGAATCAAGATAACTTAAGTGACCACATGATATAATTATTTATTTGGTTATTATATTGAATTCATGTTATTTTAGTTGATCTCAAGACTATTTAAACCAAATGTATGATTTGATGTCATGGTAATTTAACAGACCTCATTGCATATAGATCATGATCACTCAACACTCACATTCATTTTTCTATATTATTTTTATTTTATTTTATTTTTTCTTAGAAATTTTCAGCATTATCTATTTTTTTGATAATCTGATTAACTATATTATTATATTAATTGATTTTTTGTATCTTAATGATTTACTAAATAATTATATATTATATATAATCCATGTGAATAATTTTTTATTTATTTTAAATAAATTAAAGTAGTATTTATATTAGTTTTTCATCTCATGCCTATACATACAACATATATGTTGTATATTTGATTTTTTTGTTATGAATTATTATTTTATTTATTCAATTATAAATTGATATTTAATGACAAAGAACTTATTAAAAATTATTTTTTAATATGTAATGTAGTGTAATTATGTTCAGAATATTGATGTATATGCATGTTTTTAAAGTAGTTTTTTCATAGTCAATATTATTGTCATTTATTTGACCGAGTTTTATGGAGTTAGTTAGAATGATTGAATTTAAATTTTTTAACCTATTTAAAAAATTTCAAATGATATATTGAAATTAGTTTGAATTCCTTTGATACTTCTTGAAAACATTTTATCTCTATGAGATATCTATTTGATTATGTTTATATTATTTTAAATTTTTATAATGGTTTACTCGAGTGTGTAGCACAAATAGTTTTCTATATTAAGGACTTGATGATACTTGGATAAATATATTCAGTGATACACTTTTGTATCAAGTGATACACATTTTTTTACCATTGCTAAAGATCTCTCAAGGAGAAACTGAATCTTATAAGATGACTACATTAACATTAAAGAGTCATTCTAATCCTTACTTGACAAACATTGGTTGTGATTCTTAGTTCTTCATAAACTCTTTCCTGGTTTAGTTTGATTATTTTGTTTTAACTATTTATATTTTTAAATTTGTGTTGTAATTTTTTCTTTTTATTTTCCTATACAAAATAATTATTTTTTCTTAGGTTGTGACTCCCGAATACTAAAGTCATTATTTAAGGGTTGTAACTCCATGTATCTGATGTTAGTGTTGCAACAGGTTGTGACTCTTGAATTCTAATGTATAGTCATTCAGGTTGTGACTCCCATAATCTAAAAGTCAGGATAGGTTAAAGCTTCCTCCAAAATTTTGTAAGGCTTGTGAATCCCCATTAAAAATTCAATGTTTCTTTTTGGTTATACCTCCACTAAAAATGGTATGAATTTTATCAAGTTATAATTACCTTCCAAGAATCATGTGGTGAGAATGAATCTACCACTGAGTAGAGAGGTGTAAGAGTGGACTAGGTCAAATTTGGACTAAATCATTATAATAATTCCTTATATTATTTATTTTAATTTTCCACTATAAATTAAACCTATTAATAATATTTGATAATTATTTATCTAGTTATATTTTTTTAATATGGTCTATTCATCCCCCACCTAGACCAACTGCCAAAAACCATTCTAATATAATAATTGGTATCAAAGGATGAAACTTGTTATGGATATTTTATATCTTATGTGGTATTATATAAAATCCTTTTTAGAATTTAACAATCCTTAGAGAGTCTTGTATATTATTCATTTTTATGTATTATTATTTTATTATTCTAACCTCTTCCTATACCTCACAGTCCAAGGATAAAGATTCTTTAACACAGTAAGAATAAATCCAAATGATGGGTGGATTCATCAAAAACCTCCTCATTTTAATGGTAATGATTAAAGTTATTGTAAAATGAGGATGTAATCTCATCTAAAGTAATTGTGAATTCAGCACTCGAAGGCCATGGTAAAAACTTACAAATTGTCTGACTGTAATCCTGATACACTTATAGAAAATGGAGTATAAAAATATGATTCTAATTATAGAATTGTAAATATTTTATACCTTATTATTAAAAAAATTGTTTTTAGTTAAGTACCTACTTGTAAGATAGCTCATGGGATCTGGAAGATTTTATAAGTAACACATATTAGATCTAATAAGTTAATGAGAAAAAAATCAGAAATCTTAGAGACAAGTACCTAGATTTCAAAATGGTTGAATATAATACTTTTAACTAGATGTTCCACTGGTCCACTAGCATAGTGAATAGATTGAATTATCTTGTATAATTTTTAGAAAATCATGTAATTGATGAAATAGTTTCATGAGAACTGCCAAAGAAGCAGCCTAAAAGAATGTTTCCATTGATTAAAGTAAGAACTTCAAGGAGTACACACTGAATAAACTCATCAGATCTCTACACCAATTCAAAAATTATTTGAGGAATATTTTGGAAGAAGAGACTTTTAATGTGAATGATATCACTATAAAATATGATATAAATGTTTCCTATAACACTTTTAAATCTGAATCATGGGAATGCAAACAAGGATAAATGGTGAACATAACCAAATGAATTTATAAAATGGTTAAGAGACTAGAAAAATTCCAAGAAGAGACCTGGTAAATATCATATTAATGATAAAAAATAAAATGAGGTTACTAAATATGGTCCATATGTAACCTTTTATGAATATAGAAAGAAGGGTCACATCAAACCAAACTATCCAAAGTAGAATAATGAAAGGAAAAATAATAAATTCAAAAATTAAATGAACTATTCTTATCATGATGGATGGACATGCAACAAATAATATGATTTAAGTAATGAATCTAGAAGTGATCAAGAGATAACTAACCAATGTTTGATAGAATAAAATAAAAATTATGTATGTAATGATTCTGATTTTAGTTATTATTAAGACAATGATGGTTATATCATTGATGATTTTTATGAAGAAAATTAAAATCATTAAAAATGAATTTTGAGAGGTATTGAGTTGTAAAACAAATTTAAAGATGAAAATAAGAGACTTATAAAAGAAATTAAAAAGTCAATAAGGAGGATTATTCTCTTATAGAATAAAATATAAATTCATCTACACATCCAAAAGGTAAGATATATGATGATTATGAGTCTTTTTAGAAAATAATTATAATCATAGAAAAGACATTGATATATTAAAAGAAATATTATCTAATTTTTTCAAGTAAATTAAAAATATGAAAATATAGTGGTTATGATGAAATTAAATAAAGAAAAAAAATGGTTTTGGGTATAATTCATATATTCCTAAAATATATAAGACTATTTTTATTAGAAGTTCTACTGGAAAAGTTTATCTAGTTACACGATTTAAGTGTACATTGTATGAAATTATACTAATTAATGTTCTCTTAGAATTCCTAAATATATTATCTAGACTGGATCTTTTATTTCGATGAAATTAACATATGTAATACCTTATAATAATTTTTTTAAATCTTTTTGGGTACTAAAGAATTATATTTATAACCCAGTTGAACACAAAATAGAATGGGTAAAAAATTATTCTCCGTATAATTTATCTTTTTAGGATCAACACCTTAATAATATCAAGGAAACATGGTAAATTTATAGTGGGTTTTCCTAGCACATGATCGATAACCTATTGAATTTCCTCACTTATACCAAATGTGATGGAGGATCTATCACTTTTAGAAATAAATCTAAAGTAATGATTATGGATTTTGGTGAAGTGGGTATTTATAATAATGTTTTAATTTCTAAGTTTTGACATGTTGAATATCTTAATCATAATATAATTAGTATATCACAACATTGTGATGATAGTATGCATGTTATGTTTGAATATAATAAATTTTTAATGTTTCAAGATAATTATATTCTGTTTTATGCATATATAAATGATAATGTTTATTATATAAATTTCTATGATAAATCTAATCAAAATTTTGAATATATAAATTCTATATAAATAGATGATATTCTCTATCATATGAGTCTTGAATATGCTCATTTTAAAATGATGCACAAATTATCCAAACATGGACATGTTATAGTCTTACCCAAGTTAAAGGTATGATTTTTTTTATTTGTGCTTGAATGGTAAGAAAAAAATAGATCTATAAACCATTTATATTCTCATATACCTCTTAAATATTTGTATATTGATTTATTTAGTCCTATGAAAACTCTTAGTTTGAGTGGTAGGAATTATGTTTTTTTATTGTTGATGATTTTAGTAGATTTACATGGGTTTATTTATTTTCCCATTAGCATGAAACCTTATATAGATTTAATAATTTTTGCAAGATAGTTAACAATATGAAAATTTCTTTAATTGTTTTATTTAGAATTGATAAATGCAATGAGTTTTTTAATTTTGAGTTAAATATTTTTTGTGAAGAAAATGTTTTTTCTCATATTTTTTCTACTCTAAGATCTCAGTAGAAAAGTGGTATCATAAAAAGGAAAAATAGAACCATTTAAAAAAATTAATTAAACTAATATTGATTAATATAGTTTTAGTAAGTAATTTGGGGAAGAACCTGTTAATTATATTTTCTATTTTTTAAAAATAGTTTATATTAGACCTTTATTGAAAAAATCTATAATAACTATTAAATGGTAAAAAACCAAATATTAGTTATTTTAAAAACTTTGGTTGTAAAATTTTTATCTTAAATATGAAGAATAATTTTGATTATTTTGATGATAAAAGTTTTAAATATATCTTTATTGGTTATTATTATAATACTAAATCTTAGTGAGTTTATAATAAGTATACTTTGAATGCTGAATAATTTGTGCATGTAAGGTTTGACGAATCATGATTTGTTCAGAAATCTATTTTGTAAAATGTTGAAGTTGATTTTAAGGATTTCATTTTTGGTAAGGAAAAAACTCTAGATAATGTATCTATTATAGTTCACACAATTTGATCCTAGATCATAAAGGTTACATAAGGATTATCCTATTAATAATGTGATCAATACTATTGGTTTTGGTATGAAAACCAGAAGTTATGCTTTAACTTATTTTCTAACTTGTCTTTTGTTTCAGATTATTTTCCTAATAATATTTTTGATTATTTTAATCAACCTAATTATATTATTTCTATACAATATGAGCTTAATCAGTTTGTTAGAAATAATATTTGGTGTTTAGTTTAATTTTCTGAAGATATTTAGGTAATCTGAACTAAACAGATCTTTAGAATAAAGTGGAATGAATATCTACAAATTGTTAAAATTAAATCTAGAATTGTTGTTCAAGGATATTATAAAGAATAAGGTATATATTTTGATGATTCATTTTCACCTATATCCTGGTCAGAGGCTATTATATTTTTTTTCTTTTACTTGTTTACAAGATTTTAAGTTATATAAAATGGATGTTAAAAGTGTATTTTTAAATGGTATTATTTCCAAATAATTTTATGTTAGTCAACCCCTTAGTTTTAAAGATAATAATTTTCCTATTAATTTTTATAAAATATATAAATCTTTGTGTTGTCTCAAATAAGCACCTCATACTTGGTATGAGAGACTTTATTTCTTTATTTTGAATAATGATTTCAAGAGAAGGAAATATTGATTCTAATAGTTTTATTATATATATTTCAAAGGATTTTTTAATTGTGACAATATATATTGATGATATAGGTTTTTGGATTTTATAGTGAATTCATTTTGATGTTTTTTCTTCTTTGATTTCATCTGAGTTCAACATGACCTTAATGGGAGAATTAAATTTATTTCTTGAACTTCAAATTTCTCAAAGGAAATATGGGATATTTCTTAATCAATCAATGTATGCAAAATATTTGGTTAGAAGTTTTATTTTTAATTATTTTAAATATTTGAAAACACCCATGAGTACTAGTTGTAAATTAGATGTTGATTATTCAAGTAAATATATTGATTTTAATATTTATTGAGTCATGATAGGCATTTTTCTTTATTTAACTACTTATAAACCCAATATCATGTTTATTGTTTGTTTATGTGCAAGGTTTAAATAAGATGTTAAATAAAGTCATATTAAAGATATTAAAATAATAATTATATGTATTGAAGGAACTATTAAAATTGGTCTATTTTTTATAAGAATGTTTTTTTGATTCAATATCATATTTAGATTTTGATTTTGGAGGCTATATAATTGACTAAAAATCACATCATTTTTGTGTCATTTTCTTAGAAAATGTTTAATTTCTTGGTCTTCTAAAAAATAATAATCTTTAACTTTATCTAATGTTGAGGTTGAGTATGTATCTTATACTATTTTTTGTAATCAATGTTTATGTATTAATAAAAAATTATGTGATTTTGATATTTATTTAAATAAATTTCCTATTTATTGTAATAATACATCTATAACTTCTATTTCAAAAAAAATAATGTTCATCATTCTCAAACAAAGAATATCAATTTTAGAATTCATTTTATTAAAGTTCAAGTGAATAATGGTGATATTATTTTATATTTTAAACCTACTGAGAATCATATTATAGATGTCCTTACTAATCCTATAGACTTTACTCAGTTCAAACAAATTAAATTTGATCTTGCAATGATGGAATCTTAATTTTTTTGCCTCTACATATGTTTAGGGGGAGTTTTTGTTCTATCTTTTAGTTTACTTAAAAAAAGTGGGAGAAAAAACTATTTTTGTTTTTATTTGTTGGGTTTTGTATTCAAAATAAAGGTGGAGGGATTGTTTTTTCATGTTCAAATACTATGTTACTATACCTTTTTTTTAGTTTTATTATTCAACGAACCAACTTGATTCAACTAGATAAGTAACCTAAAATGAGAAACTATATAATGATATATAACAAAGAAAGACAAGTCTCATGAATAACTGAAGAGAAATATTGTACAATGAGGAAGAAGTAATTAAAAATCAATATCCATGAGACAAAAAAAGTCAATCTAAATAGGCCAAACTAGAATGATAGAAAATACCACACTAATAAGTCTCCATGTGACCACTCTCCATGTAACATCCCAGGTAAATAAATAATAAATCATTTTCATATGTATTAATATTTACGAATTAAATATTAATTTTACTTTAAAGGGGTGGCTATGTTCGATAGCGTGCCCAATACGCAACAATGAGTTTCTTTGAAATCTTACGTTGCACACTAGTAATATAATAATATTTTTTTAAATGGTAGTTAACACGTAGCCATTGTATTGGCGGGAATGAATAGAAATAACTAAAATATGATTATATATGTTTTTTAAATGTTTTTATATTTATCCAATAAAAGATAAAGACTTAAAATATGAAAAGAATTCAATTTTAGGCATATATACCCTAATTTTCACTAAAGGTTCACTTATCGCCTTTTGATGGAGAACCGTCATTAAATATAGTTTTGGCCACCCTTATACATTCTATTGGACCAAATAAAACTCTTCTTTAGAATCGGGACATCAAAATTTACTTTGTGTAAATTTTTGGTATTTTTCCGATAAAGTTCATTTTTTAATGAATAGTGAAAAATGTTGTATTTTAATTCAAAACCTCTTTTTAATATAATTTATTTATATGATTAGATTATCTTTTGAATTGTTTTTAAAGTGAAATTAGAATATATTTTTACCATTTAATCCAATAGTGGTCGTTTGAAATTGGACTTAAACTAGTGTCAATCTTTTGATATATATTGTTTCATAAAAACACGCTATTTGTCCTGACGGCGGGAATTAATTATTAAATTAATTAATGCAAATTATATGTTTTGAATTTTTTAAAATAGACATCATTTTTGAATTCATAATATCAAATATATCTTAGGGTGAAGTTTTGGTATTTTTCTGAAAAACTTCAATTTTTGATGAATAGTGAAACCACTAAGTGGTACTTAAAAAACTGATTTTTCGTTTAAATGAACTTTTACCACCTTTGTGTTTTTAATTTCAAAAATCCGACATACATGGTTTTCATTAAGAATTAAAATGTGGTTCAATGGGATTAAAATAATTTTTTGGTGAATAGTAACTTTTAAGTTTTTAATCGCGATTAGAGGTAATTAGTATAATTTAAGGTAAAAATAATGTTTTAATAATATGGAATGACCTTGAAACATGTCCTACCCTTATTGGATGTGTCATTTTCTACCAAGAAAATCCATGGGTCAACTTGGGGACCCCATGGAACCACTTGGGTAGGAAAATGACATCAATAACTTTTTATTTAATGTTAAATTAAAAATGTCACAAACATGAGTTGTTTTACTAAAACAATTTTTAAATGGGGTTATACAAGTCATATTTTTGACTATAAATATTCATTATAAATATAAAAATATTTCCTACATCATGATATTTGTTTTATAATTTTTAGACATTAAATAAATTAAATTATTTATGACACCATGATGATGCATCGATTACCTCATTATTTAACGATTTAAATAAAATGAAAAGATAATGTAAAATATAAGACCTACACATGTCAAAAACCTATTGGATGGGTGGATTTATAACTATTATCACATTATACTAGAAATATATAATTTTGGGACCTTTTAAATCAGAAAATCATTTTATAATAAAGTATCTTTTATTAACTTTCCAAGAGTGCCCCTCCCCTCCTCTTATAAAAGGCCCCCACCTCTGCCACCTTACCCACACCTCTCAAGCCTTTTGATCAGCCAACCCCTGCCTATTTTGTCTCTCCACATCCCTCTATTACTCCTAGAATCCTCACTTTGGGAAGAAGTCTTCCCAAGGAAGCCTTTGATCTCAAATCAAAAAGAGTTACCCGTTTTAAAGGCAGTGTCTTCTCTTGTGTTCTTATGTTTTATTTTTCTTCTCCAACCCCCTAAACTCTTTTTATTAATTTATTTTTTAACAAAAACAGTATATTAAATTTACTAGGATGTTTTTATGTTAATAATTCTAGCTACACTTACACACACCTACATCTAATGGTTAAAAAACATACTGTTTCTGTGGATGGTGAATTTCTGCCTCACGAAACGATGATTGTTCAACACTCATATAACACCTTCAAAGGTGGACATTAAGATGTCACTATATTTATATATGATATATAATATGTTTATTTTTTACTTAATCTTCTGTATTTTTCATTTATGTCATACCTTTATGGTTTCCATTATGGGTAAACGCGATATCTTCATTTTAGGAAGTGCGGACTACCGCCCCCTCAAAGTGATTTGATTCGTTAATGCCATATGTGGGACCTATAAAGGATGGAGTTAAAGTTATTATATATGATGTTATACTGGAATTATAATATAACTTTATATCATTATTATTTCTTTCCATTAAAGTATGAGATAGAAATGAAAGTAGCGTTCATGCGTACGTACGACTTACCGTCTCCATGAACGGTGCATTTCATTTCTTATCCCCAAATGTAATGTACTATTATAAGTAAATATATATAATAGATATATATTATGTATGTTACATCTAAATGATGATTATAATTCTATAATTAAAATATAAATATCTCTCATTTAGTTTTATTTCCATTAATATGACATAGAAATGAAAGTAGCGTTCATGCGTACGTACGGCTTACCGTCTCCATGAATGGTGCATTTCATTTCTTACCCCTAAATTATTATGTAATATTATAAATGCATGTATATACTGGATATATATGATATATATGGCATCTAAATCATGAATATCATTATTTATATAATGAATATTTTACCACATGAACAACTTGTAATTATAAAGATTTTATTTTTGACTCAAGTACCAATGATCGAAAAAATGACCATTATTAACTTAAATAATTACATAGTGTTTATAACATGGTAATAAGTGATATAAAAGTAATAATTAACTTGAAAAAGGTTCTTAAGAAATTATAAATTAACTCAAGTTTATTATTCAGGACATTAAAGAATGATCGAGTCAAGTCAGACCCGAGGTATGGGACTTCGTCTCAATCTCCTTTCATTGAGGCATATTTTGTTTTATACACAACTTTATTTTATATGGTGTAAAACACCTTTTACTTTTAATTTTATTCAAAAGGAATCTTTTTATATGAAGCGTTTTACTAAACAACAAAAATGAATGTTTCTTTTAACGTACGCGGTGACAATGACCTTTTCCGCCGCTGTGAGTATTATTTGGTCTTTGGCTTCCTCAACAAGCCGTAATGTTTTTTTAAAATGAAATAAATACCATATACTCTTTTATGTATTTTTGTATTGAAAATGGTTTTTATAATGGATTTGTTATGTCAATATATTTAAGTGATATATTGTGATCAAAGTGTGGAAATGTTTTCTTTCCATTATATTTGTTTTATGTCTTATGATTTTATAATGGTACTTGAACATTTGACGGGTGGTTACGTGATAAACCATATGACAGGTGGTGCCGTGAATACCAAGACAGGTGGTTACATTATAACCTCCAATGCATTGGGTATGGAAGTCGGCCGTATGACTATTCCATTAAGTGATATGTGTGGAAATCGACCGTATGGTTATTCCATTTAAGTATGTTTATGTCCCAAGTTACCTTCATATGTTATGTGTTCTTTATATGGGTTTTATGGTAATCTTTTGGTTACAAAAGGGTAAGTATTGATCTTTTATTCAGTGAAGAGTTTTTACTACTTCATAAAGGTAAAAAGTATTACTTTGATAAAGTATACATGGTTTACTTGTTGTTTTGAAAAACTAACAGTTTTCATTCTTTGTGTTTCCCTTACTGAGCTTTTTATGATCACCCCAAGTTTTTTTGAAATGTTTTTCACAGGACTTAATGTAAAATAGTGTCAAGGATGGGATCAAGGGAAATTCATGCTATATAAAACATAGAACTAGACATGTTTCTTTTTAAGAGTTTTTATTTTATGGAAACTTAGTAGAAGTGTCTACTTTGTAATCTTTTGAGATGTAATAGTTAAGATCTAATTATATAAAACTATAAACCTGAAAATATCCTCAATGGGAATTATTCATTTAATTCAATGTTAAGTAAAATTTAAGGTTGGGTCCTTATAGTTGGTATCAAAGGTCGGTTTAGACAACTTTAGGTGTTAGAAAATTTTTAAATTATAAATTAATTTATGGTATGATTGAAATGATATAGCATTTAAAGATTACCATGTTGCTTCTACTAAGATATTTTTTGTTAAGAATGGTTTTTAGTAGAGGAAATAAAACGGATTTTCTAGGAAGGCATACAGTGGGAAATGACCTTTCAAATTAGTATCCTGAGATGGTCAGAATCAGAACTAAACAGTTTGTTGTAGTGATGGATCAGTTGACTCAGGAGTTGAAAAGAATATTGGTGAATACTCCTGTTTTGGCACTTCCTTCCAGGAATGGTGAGTTTGTTATCTACAATTATGCTTCATTGAAAGGACTTGGCTGTGTCCTTATGCAGAATGATCAGGTAATTTCATATACATCACGTCAGTTGAAAACTCATGAGGTAAATTACCCTACACATGATTTGGAATTAGCTGCTGTTGTTTTTGCTCTAAAAATTTGGAGGAATCATTTGTATGGAGTAAAGTGTGAAATATATACTGATCACAAAAGTTTAAAGTATATATTCACTCAGAAAGAATTGAACATGAGACAGAGGAGATGGCTGGAATTAATCAAGGATTATGATTGTACAATTCATTACCATCCGGGAAAAGAAAATAAAGTGGCTAATGCTTTGAGTCGAAAAAGTAATGCTTCATTAACCATGCTACATTTGGAACGAGATCCTTTGGTTTTTGATTTGATGAAATTTGGCATAGAAGTTGTTGGTGTAGGATTTCCTTCTGTTTTGTTTCAGGTATCAGTGAAATCTTCCCCATCAGACAGAATTAAGCAAGCGCAGAAGAAAGATAGTGGGTTGCAGAAAAAGGTAGAGATGGTTCAGAAGGGTAAGTTGCCTGAATTTAACATTGATAATGATTGTGTTTTGAGGTTTTGGAAGATATTATGTGTGCCTAGTGATTCATAGTTGAAGAATGAGTTGTTATATGAGGCTCATAGTTCCCCGTTTTCAGTTCATCCTGGCAGTACTAAGATGTACATAGATCTGCGGGAGTATTACTGGTGGGATGGAATGAAAAGAGATATTTCTGATTTTACTGTGAAGTGTTTGACTTGTCAGCAGGTTAAAGCAGAGCGGCAGTTACCAAAAGGGATGCTTCAACCTTTACCAGTGCCAGAGTGGAAATGGGAAAATATATCCTTGGACTTTGTTGTGGGATTACCAAAGACATCTCGAGGTAATAATGCAATCTGGGTTATTGTTGATCGCTTGACTAAATCTTTTCATTTCCTTTCTATTCGAGATACTTTCTCTCTAGATCAAATTTCTCGATTGTATCTTAAAGAGATAGCCAGGTTGCATGGAGTTCCCCTATCCATTGTATCTGATCGTGATCCCAGGTTTACTTTTAACTTTTGGAAGGGCCTTCAGAAGTCGTTGTGTACTGAATTAAAATTTAGTACAACTTTTCATCCTCAGTCAGATGGGAAGTTAGAACGAATGATTCAGACTTTGGAGGATATGCTACGTGCTTGTTCGATGGATTATCAGGGAAACTGGGACAAACATATTTCTTTTGTTGAGTTTTCTTATAATAATAGTTTTCATTCCAGTATACAGATGGCTCCGTTTGAAGCATTATATGGGAAGCAGTGTCGAACTCCGGCTTTTTGGGATGAAGTAGGTGAAAGGAAGCTGATGGGACCAGAATTGGTAGAAGAGATGGCAGAAAAAGTTCAGTTGATTCAGAAACACATGAGAACAGCTCAGAGCAGACAGAAAATTTATACAGACAACAGGAGGAAGGATCTCTCTTTCGAGGTAGGTGATCATGTTTTTCTCAAAGTCTCACTGTGGAAAAGTGTGATGCGATTTAGTAAGAAAGGAAAACTGAGTCCAAGGTTCATTGGACCAGATGAAATTCTGGAGAAAGTTGGATCAGTTGCTTACCGAGTGGATTTACCTCCGAGTTTATCTCAGGTACACAATGTTTTTCATGTTTCGATATTGAGAAAGTATATTCCAGATTCATCTAATGTTTTGAGCCCAGAGGTAGTTCAGTTGGAGGAGAATATCTCTTATGAAGAACAACCAGTCCAGATTCTTGACCATAGAGAGCAAGTGTTGCGGAATAAGGTAATTCACCAGGTAAAGGTTTTGTAGAAAAACCATATGGTGGAAGAGGCGACATGAGAATCTGAAAATGCTATGAGGGATAAATACCCCCACTTATTTTGATAAGTGAATAAAATTGCGAGGACGCAATTTCCAAAAGGGGGGAAGGATGTAACATCCCAGGTAAATAAAGAATAAATCATTTTCATATTTATTAATATTTATGAATTAAATATTAATTTTACTTTAAAGGGGTGACTATGTTCGATAGCGTGCCCGATACACAACAACAAGTTTCTTTGAAATATTACGCTGCACACTAGTAATATAATAATATTTTTTTAAATGGTAGTTAACACGTAGCCATTGTATTGGCGGGAATGAATAGAAATAACTAAAATATGATTATATATATATTTTAAATGTTTTTATATTTATCCAATAAAAGATAAAGGCTTAAAATACGAAAAGAATTCAATTTTAGGCATATATACCCTAATTTTCACTAAAGGTTCACTTATCACCTTTTGATGGAGAACCGTCATTAAATATAGTTTTGGTCACTCTAATAAATTCTATTGGACCAAATAAAACTCTTCTTTAGAATCGGGACATCAAAATTTACTTTGTGTAAATTTTTGGTATTTTTCCGATAAAGTTCATTTTTTAATGAATAGTGAAAAATGTTGTATTTTAATTCAAAACCTATTTTTTATCTAATTTATTTATATTATTATATTATCTTTTGAATTGGTTTTAAAGTGAAATTAGAATATATTTTTACCATTTAATCCAATAGTGGTCATTGGAATTAATTTCACTTTGAAATTGGACTTAAACTAGTGTCAATCTTTTGATATATATTGTTTCATAAAAACACGCTATTTGTCCTGACGACGAGAATTAATTATTAAATTAATTAATTCAAATTATATGTTTTGAATTTTTTAAAATAGACATCATTTTTGAATTCGGAATATCAAATATATATTAGGGTGAAGTTTTGGTATTTTTCTGAAAAACTTCAATTTTTGATGAATAGTGAAACCACTAAGTGGTACTTAAAAAACTGATTTTTCATTTAAATGAAATTTTACCACCTCTGTGTTTTGAATTTAAAAAAT
Organism: Viscum album; assembly: GCA_963277665.1. Classification (NCBI taxonomy): domain Eukaryota; kingdom Viridiplantae; phylum Streptophyta; class Magnoliopsida; order Santalales; family Viscaceae; genus Viscum; species Viscum album. The sequence goes on from OY728158.1 coordinate 468,152,419, forward strand.
AAAACATACATGGTTGTCATTAATAAGTAAAATGTGGTTCAATGGGATTAAAATAATTTTTTGGTGAATAATAACTTTTAAGTTTTTAATCGCGATTAGAGGTAATTAGTATAATTTAAGGTAAAAATAATGTTTTAATAATATGGAATGACCTTGACACATTTCCTACCCTTATTGGATGTGTCATGGACGACCAAGACAATCCATGGGTCAACTTGGGGACCCCATGGAGCCACTTTGGTAGGAAAATGACATTAATAACTTTTTATTTAATGTTAAAATAAAAATGTCACAAACATGAGTTGTTTTACTAAAATAATTTTTGAATGGGGTTATACAAGTCATATTTTTGACTATAAATATTAATTAGAAATATAAAACGATTTCCTACATCATGATATTTTTTTTATAATTTTTAGACATTAAATAAATTAAATTATTTATGACACCATGATGATGCAACGATTACCTCATTATTTAACGATTTAAATAAAATGACAATATAATGTAAAATCTAAGACCTATGCATGTAAAAAATCTATTGTATGGTTGTATTTAGAACTATTATCACCTTATCCTCTAAATATATAATTTTGGGACCTTTTAAATCCAAAAATCATTTTATAATATAGTATCTTTTCTTAACTTTCCAAGAGTGCCCCTCCCCTCCTCTTATAAAAGGCCCCCACCTCTACCACCTTACCCACACATCTCAAGCCTTTGGCTCAGCCAAACCCTGCCCATTTTTTCTCTCCACATACCTCTATTACTCCTATAAGACTCACTTTGGTCTGAAGTCTTCTCAAGGAAGCCTTTGAGCTCAAATCAAAAAGAGTTACCCGTTTTAAAGGTAGTGTCTTCTCTTGTGTTCTTATGTTTTATTTTTATTCTCCAACCCCTAAACTCTTTTTATTCATTTCTTTTGTAACAACACCAGTATCCTAAATATACTAGGATGTTTTTATGTGAATTATTCGAGCTACACTTACACACACCTACATCTAATGGTTAAATAACATACTGTTTCTGTGGATGGCGAATTTCTGCCTCACGAAACGATGATTGTTCAACACTCATATAACACCTTCAAAGGTGTCCATTAAGGTTTAACTATATTTATATATGATATATAATATGTTTATTTTTTACTTAAGCTTCTGTATTTTTCATTTATGTCATACCTTTATGGTTTCCATTATGGGTAAACGCGATATCTTCATTTTAGGAAGTGCGGACTACCGTCCCCTCAAAGTGATTTGATTCGTTAATGCCATATGTGGGAAGTAAAGGATGGAGTTAAAGTTATTATATATGATGTTATAATGGAATTATAATATACCTTTATATAATTATTATTTCTTTACATTAAAGTATGAGATAGAAATGAAAGTAGCGTTCATGCGTACGTACGGCTTACCGTCTCCATGAACGGTTCATTTCATTTCTTATCCCCAAATGTAATGTACTATTATAAGTACATATATATAATGGATATATATGATTTATGTTACATCTAAATGATGAATATAATTCTGTAATTAAAATATACATATCTCTCATTTAGTTTTAATTCCATTAATATGACATAGAAATGAAAGTAGCGTTCATGCGTACGTATGGCTTACCGTCTCCATGAACGGTACATTTCATTTCTTACCTCTAAATGATTATGTAATATTATAAATGCATGTATATACTGGATATATATGATATATATGGATTATACATCATGAATATCATTCTTGATATAATGGATATTTTACCACATGAACAACTTGTAATTATAAAGAGTTTATTTTTGACTCAAGTACCAATGATCGAAAAAACGACCATTATTAACTTAAATAATTACATAGTGTTCATAACATGGTAATAAGTGATATAAAAGGAATAATGAACTTGAAAAAGGTTCTTAAGCAAGTATAAATTAACTCAAGTTTATTATTCAGGACATTAAAGAACGATCGAGTCAAGTCGGACCCGAGGTATGGGACTTCGTCTCAATATCCTTTAATTAAGGCATATTTTGTTTTATACACAACTTTATTTTATACGGTGTATAAACCCCTTTGAATTTTAATTTTATTCAAAAGGAATCTTTTTATACGAAGCGTTTTACTAAACAACAAAAAGGAATGTTTCTTTTAACGTACGCGGTGACAATGACCTTTTCCACCGCCGCGAGTATTATTTGGTCTTTGGCTTCCTCAACAAGACGTAATTTTTTTTTAAAATGAAATAAATACCATATAATCTTTTATGTATTTTGGTATTGAAAATGGTTTTTATAATGGATTTTTTATGTCAATATATTTAAGTGATATATTATGATCAAAGTGTGGAAATGTTTTCTTTCCATTATATTTGTTTTATGTCTTATGATTTTATAATGGTACTTGGACATTTGACGGGTGGTTACGTGATAAATCATATGACGGGTGGTTCCGTGAATACCAGGACGGGTGGCTACGTTATAACCTCAAATGCATTGGGTATGTAAGTCGGCCGTATGGCTATTCCATTAAGTGATATGTGTGGAATTCGACCGTATGGTTATTCCATTTAAGTATGTTTATGTCCCAAGTTACCTTCATATGTTATGTGTTCTTTATATGGGTTTTATGGTAATCTTTTGGTTAAAAAAGGGTAAGTATTGATCTTTTATTCAGTGAAGAGTTTTTACTACTTCGTAAAGGTGAAAATTATTACTTTGATAAGGTATACATGGTTTACTTGTTGTTTTGAAAAACTATCAGTTTTCATTCTTTGTGTTTCACTTACTGAGCTTTTTATGCTCACCCCAAGTTTTTTTGAAATGTTTTTCATAGGACTTAATGTGGAATAGTGTCAAGGATGGGATCAATGGAAAGTCATGCTATATAAAACATGGAACTAGACATATTTCTTTTTAAGAGTTTTTATTTTATGGAAACTTAGTATAAGTTTCTACTTTGTAATATTTTGAGATGTAATAGTTAAGATCTAATTCTCTAAAACTCTAAACCTGAAAAGATCCTCAATGGGAATTATTCATTTAATTCAATGTTAAGTAACATTTAAGGATGGGGCCTTATACGCCACTGCCAAACCATACCTCTATAAATACAACAACCAACAATAGAAACTATAATGCTACATAATTCCATTTTTTACCTAAGTCTTACAAAACAACATCTACAACATCCTAAAGGAAAAATCAGGGTGCAAGCACAAATCCTATTAGTATTTATCCAAAGAATCTATACAATGTATAATATCAATATTTACTTATCTCTATATTTAAAAAATATATCTTATAAAGAATTTTCATAAAATATTTTTTTTGTTTATATTCATTTTGTTTTCATAAAAATATACCATATTCACCAAATCTTGGAACATGCTAAGTATGATTGAAAATAATGTAACCATAATTAAATACAACCATTGATATAACATAAGTTAATCATGGGAGAAGACAATCATAAAACTAATATCATGTGATAAACCAATAATAAATGACTAAACACACCATTTGGGTTCTAACCTAAGAGAATATGTGATAAAAATGAATGAAAATCCAAAATCATAGCCTAAGGTGAATCTAACTGGTATAACTTCTAGTGTCATTGCACAAATTAAAGTGACACCAAACCTCTAGTGGCATTTAACATGATAAATTTACAAGTATGTTCTTGATACACCCAAGGTTACCCAATGTGATAAGTTTTTCAAACACCTTTTTAAAAACCATTATCACATTTAATTAAATGTTTTCATATAAATTCATTTATAATTCCTATAATAAAGACCCATTTTAATACAAAAACAAATTATGAAACATTTTATCCAAAATTTGGTGTGAAAACATCCATTTTAAATAATCCCAATTTAAAAACATGTATCTAGTTCAATAATTCCATTCCAACACTAAATCATGAATTTAAATGAACTTAAATTTTTTCATGATTTAAAAACCCTATATCGAGACAATTACCTCAAGAATGGATAAAACCTATCACCTTAGAAAATTAATATTAGAAACAAGATTATTGGACTTCAAAATACAATGAATAAGGGAAAACTACAAAGGATCGACAAAAAACACAAAATGATTACAAGACGATCCAGAAATATAGCCAACATTACTGCCACGACCAGTGGAAATGAAGAAGTAGAAAGGATGCTAACTAGAGAGTAGCGGTGAAACTATGTTAGGGATTGAAAATATAAATAGGTGATCTTGGTGATGGAAAAAACCCTCAATACACCTAATTAATGACCATGGTTTAATAGGGATTCCTGAATAAATAATGGAATAGATGTTATATGTGCATTATGATAAAAATTGTTGGATTCAGAGGATTTATGATGTGAATATTTGATTCACCATGTAAATTATATGAGTTTCACATACACCTAAAAATGTGTCCCCTTAGGTAAAATCATCCAAATTGACATTTTTATTATGTGAAAATTTTTGATGTATTGAAAATTTTTCATTCTCAGAATCGTTTTCATAGCTCGTTCCCATCATCGATTCACATCTTGAACCAAACTGACAACATTTACCCAGTGAATGTCGTGAATCATATTCACAGTGTGAATATGTCCTATATAAAGTTTCTAGCCTAGTTCATACATAAACTTCAAGAATAAATCAAAATCCCTCTGAACCCAAGAAATAAAATATTTTCATTAAAAGAGATGTACCCTTTTTCCTAGGATTTTACAATTCATCCCACTATACAGTCATTTTATCCCTAGAAATTTACCAAGATCCTTGAATCACAAAATGACAAGGCCAATGCTTCCTCATTAATAATTCATTCTACCATATTTCACTGTTGTCCCATCCACACTACCAAAGTACAAAGACTAAGGGAATTGTTCTACATCATAGGACCTTTTCTCGGTGATCTATAATCTGAACTAGTTTCTCAACCAAAGTGGTGTTGGGCTTAAGATCAACATCTTCTCATTCAATCACATAGAATAGATCCATTTGATACTTACTCATTTGAGAAATATGAAACATTTTTTTAATCTAATTCAAAAAAGGAGATAATTCCAACATATATTCCAGCTTTACAATTCATCCAATGATCTAAAAGGGACCTACAAAACTTGGTGACACATTACCTAGATTACCCCACTGATAGTTTACCAAGAAAAGTGAAACTATGAGAAAAACCTGATAAAAAACCTTAGACTCTATAGGACGATGATGATTATATTTATAACATTTATGAAAACTATGTATTGTGTCCAATATCTTCCTAATCAAATTCACATTTTCTATCATTTCTATAACAAGAATCATCCAAACTAAGGAACATTATCCCAACTCTACCCAATGTAAGGAAGATCTATATTTCTTATTATACAATGCATCAAAAGGTTCCATATTAATCGAGGTTTTATAACTATTGTTTCTAGAAAACTTATTCATAGGAATATTCTCTTCCCAAGAACCACAAAAATTAAAACACACACACCCTAAGCATATCCTCATGAACATGGATAACTCTCTCTATTTAACCATCTATCAGTGGATGATATGTCGTGCTCAATTAAAATTGGGAACCCATCATCTCTTGAAATTCCTTCCAAAATATGGATGTGAAACTTAGGTCCCTATAAGAAACAATCACAGAGGGAACCCCATAATGTGTCACAACCACTTGGACATAAAATTCCTTGAGCAATTCTACTTTCATCATCTTCTTTATGGGAAGGAAATCTACCAATTTCATGAGTCGATCAATGATTAACCAAATCAAATAATTCTATCTAGGATTACATGGTAATACAATGACAAATTCCATTGAAATATCATCCCATTTCCATACTGGAATGGTAAAGGGATGAAAAAAACTAGTAGGCCTCTGGTTCTCTGCCTTTTTTCATTGAAAATTTATGCATCGTGATACAAATTCTACAATTGACCATCTCATACCCATCCACCAATACTTATGTTTCAAATAATGATAATCATGGTATTCCCATGGTGTAAAAAATATCAAGACCATTGAACATTGTATATAAAATCCTATATCATAGAAAATAGAACAACCAACCTTCTTTGAAAACATAAAGCACCACTGGGAGACCGAGACCTCTCACTCTAGGTATCCCCACCATTCTAGATCTCACTAAAGCCCTAGAACTCAATGTTAGGTATTTTCTCAAGTCAAAACCACTCATAACATGATAAGTCTGCCTTTATCAAATCTAAATACACCATCCCACAAAATTATTATACTCCTAAGATCATCTCAACAAACAACCCCATCATAGACCACTCCTCCACTGATTCCTTCAAGGATTGAGTTGGTAATTTCCTGCTCAACATATCAGTGACCACATTCCATTTCCCAGGGGTATATGAAATATCAAAATCAATATTATAAGGATACTTAACCTAGTGTCTCTATATCAAGTTCATATCCCTCTAATTGAAAAATATATTTTATGATTTTATGATAAAACATAGAATAAACCGCTCCCCAAAGAGATTTTAAATCCACGTTTTGAGTGCATTCATAATAAATTCCAACTGAAGATCATGAGTAGGGTAGTTATTATCATTAGTGAATTATTAGAAAGATACATAGTCCACAACATGCTTACCATATATCAAGACACACCAAAAACCCATACTAGAATAATTGTAGAAAATAACAAATCTTGAACATAGTTCTGGAATAATAAAAACTATATATGAAGTCTAAATCTCCTTTAGTTCCTAAAAATATATCTAACATGTGTCATTACAATCAACTTTTACACCCATATCAGTTAAATCTATCATCAAACATGAAAAATTTTGGATGTCTTGAACAAACCACCTATAATAACTAGCCATCCAAAAAAAGATCTGGATCAGAAACACATTTCTTGGATGCTCCCAAGGCATAATAACCTATATCATTTCAATATCCAACAAGACACCCCTCTCAGATATAACATCTCCCTCCACCTAAGGATAATACACACCACACTAGGAATCATCATAATGATCATACGAACCCTTGGTGAGAGTGAATTCGGCCTTACTTCCTTGGGATGTACTTTCAAAAAAATTCCTTAGATGGCCAGATTGTACCCTGATCAAAGTTCAATATTTGAAAACCATCAATCCCCTCTATGTTGATCAAAGTGGTCATCAATATAGGTAAAAGGTTATTTGGTATTCATGGTCACCTAATTTAACTTTATATAACACATTCAATGTCTGAGACACCTGTATAACTTCTTAGAAAAGAGGATAGGCGAATCCCATTATGACATACTAGGGTGAATAAATCCCTTAGACTCAAGGTCCACATGTTGGAATTTATGTTCAACCAAATCTATAGGTTCTATAAAATAATATTTCATAGAAATTGAAATCATACAGGAAAATATTTCAATGGTAAAATTGACCTCTCTCTATGGTGATAAACTATAAAAATAATATGGGAAGACCTTAAGGTGAGAACACACCACTATAAAAACTAGATTTCTCAAATAAGGGTCAACTATATTCTAGAACATCTCTGACAACTGGCATGAGATTACCCTATCAAAAAGAAGAACAATAACCTCTATCATAGATATATAATCCCACTCACATTAAAATACATGAGTAACCCCATCAGAAGATAAAAATTTTACTCAATGATGATAACATTTGATCTAGTGATTAAATCTTATCATCTAATCCATGCTAATAATTTGGTCAAATAAATCAAGATAAATCACTAAGAAGTCCCACTTCACCTCAAGTATGGCTATCATAACTCGACATGTGGGACAATTGAAACCTTTTTTAGACCTATTTCCCAAGGGCATGGAAAGATCCAATAAGAACAGAATTCATTCTTAATTCAATCCCAACACATCAACTAACATTGAAGATAAAAAATAATTAGTAGCACTAGTATAAAATAAATCTAGTACTATAGAAGACGAAATAAACATTTCACATCTAATAGTTGTCATCAATTCCTTATATCACTCTAGAACATACTCCAATATATAAAAATTCCATGCCTAAGATCCTTAATAAGATTTATTAGCCACATTAACATCTCCCTCAACCTAAGGATAAGACCCACCACAATAGGAAGCATCAAAATAATCCTATGAACCCCTGGTGAGAGTGGATATAGCCTCACTTCCTCAAGAAATTCCTCCAAAAAAATCCTTAGATGGATATATTATACCCAATGATGATAAGTATTGTGAGCTTCCATACAATTAGTATTGGTATGAACATGCCTTCCACACTGATACCAAACAAGCTGATGTTGTGTTGACGAAGCTCCTAAAACTGGTCCTAAAGAAAACTTGCTACCTTTGTGAATTACTTTATACCTATAAGGAACACAATGGATAATATATTCACAAACTAAAGCTCTACCAAAACCTCTATTTCCATATATGTCTACCTCTGCCATAGTAGTTTTATAAACTACCTCCACTAAGATTAGAAAGTTGATAAGAATTATCATTGACCAAATATCGTTCGTCATCCCCATATCAAACCTATGAGCCTTAAGGTAATCATTGGTAACAAGATTAGGTGCTAAGTGAACCAACTCAAAAAGACATGTGGAATACTCATAATTTTGATGATTCACCTACTGTAATCTCAAAAACTCCCTAGTCATTTCCACACACAATTTTTTAGTATAAAAGTGTTGATTGAATATTTTCTTGAAGGATGTCCTGATTTGATATTTTTTCAATATGGATTATATAATAGAGTCCCACTATATCCTTCCTGGTCCCTCAAGAATATAAGTGGTGAAACCCACTACAGAGTCCACATGAGTTTTCATATAATTGAAAATACTCTCTATCTGCTCAATACATCCTTAGAATCCTGGGGGTCCTTTATCTTGATGGATGATGGGTGGATTCTTCTTGGTAAACTATGAGCCATGATCCATTTTCCATCCTAGGTACCTGACACCCACTTGACCCAGAATATGAATTATTCATATTATTTCTTCTACTAAAGAAGGGTCCATTAGAGGATTCACCTATGAATCGTGTCTCATAACTTCCTCACTCGAATTGGGGAGATATAATCTTAGAGAAATTGCATAATAAACATAAGAAAAAAACCAACCATCTTGTGATAAAATTCCCAAGTCATAAGAGAAGATTTTAAAATCCAAATTAATTCCATTAAATAACCATAATTTAAAGAATTTATAAATTCCAAAAATTCTATAAAACACTTGAAAAAGTACCAGGTTCATTTAAATAAACCCCATAACCATATTATTGAAAAAAACATTAAATACCAAGTTAAAATCTTGGAAAAAATCCCCGACCACCCATCATAACTCAAGTTTATATGGGGAAGTGAGCTGGCCAGGTACCCCTCTTCACTTACTATCTAAATTACTATGGTCCTATCTCCTTTATAAAAAATAAAAATACCAAAACTTGGTAGTTTCTTGACACTCTAGGATGGGTTTACCTTTAATACCCTTTTTTAACAAACCATCCTGAGCCAACTAGATAGGTCTCCTAAAATGGACCATCACATAATGACATGAAACAAAGAAAGAAAACCCTAATTTATAATTGAAGGAAAATAGTATATAATGGGTAATAAAGGATTAAACATCTATATCCATTAGATAAAATAATTCAATACAAATAGGGAAAACTATAAAGATAAACAAGACCAGAATAACAAGTCTCCATGTGACCATCTGTCACCACCAAAACTTCCCACTATGTAGGTGACAACCAACAAGAGAAATTGACATGCTAAATAATTCCCTTCAAATTACATAAGTGTTAAAAAATAACATATAAAATTTCCGAAAAGAAAAAATTAGGTTATAATCATGATTCACAATAGGATATCCCCAAAAAATATTTACAGGGTATAATATCTAGAATGTGTTATCTCTAGATTTAAAAAAATACAGTTTAAAAATCATTTTAATAAAATAAATCTATCTTGTAAATCATCCCTTTTTTCATAAAAACATTACATATTCACTAAATCCAGGAACTTTTCAAGTATGATAGAAAAGTAGGTAATAATTTTAAAAACCAATCATGGATACAAGATAACATAATCTTGTGATTAGATAACCATGAAAACACCATCATGTGATAAACCATTCATAAATGAAAAATCACCCCATTTGGGCTCTAACTTATGGGAATATGTGCTAGACATGAAATAAAATCCCTAATAAATTCCTAATGTAGATCCAACTGGTATAACCTCAAGTGGAATTAAACACACTAAAGTGAAAAAAACATCTAGAGTCATTACACACACTAAAGTAAAAAGTCTATTAATGACACAACTAAGGTTACCCATTGTGTTATGTTTTTAAAAAACCTTATAAAAAACCATGATCACATTTAATAATATGTTTTTGTATCAAATTATTTCCACTTTTTGGGTTAAAGATCCATTTTAAGACCAAAAACAAAATTTGAATCATTTTATAGAACAATTAGTGTGAACACGTCTATTTTAAATAAAATCCACTTAAAAAACATGAATCACATACAAAAATTCCATTCCGACACCAAATAGTACATTTTCATTGAATAACCCATAGGATTTTACATGAACATAAAGGATTTAATGAATTATAACCACTATAAAGTGACATCTACCTCCAGAATGGAGAAAACCTAGTCTTTCAAAAAAAGAGGCTAGAAACAAGTAGATTGGCCTCTGAAAGATAACGAATTTGAAAAAAACTACAAAGGATTGATAGAAAACACAAACCAATTACATTTCAATCCAAAAACATAGGAAATTACATTATTGTAACTAATGTAAATGAAGATTTAGAAAGGCCTCTTACCAGATAGAAGTGGTTCAACCATGTCGTAGATCAAGCCCAAAACAAGGTGACCTGGGATAGGTTAAATCACCAAAAATTCACTAGAAGAAAGCCTAGGTTTCAATAGGTATGTTTGTATGAACAATGGGAGAGGATTTACAATCACACCATGATCAAAACCACTAGATCCAAAGGATTCACATAATAAATATCTAATTCACAAAGTGAATTCTATGAGATGCATGTATGCTGAAAAATGAATCCCCTCAGGTAAGATTGTCCTGATCAAAGTTTTCACAATGTGAAAGTGTTTCATGGACTGTAAATTTTTCATGCTTTGAATTTTTTTCATGGCTTACGCCCAACAATGATTCACGACTTGTACCAAACTCACAACATCTTCCCAGTGATAGATTCATGTCATGAATCATATTAATGATATGAATATGTCCTATATGTAGTGTCCTTCCCAGGTCCTATAAAAACTATCAAAAAAAGCCTAAAGTCCTCAAAAACCAATAAACAAGCTCCTCAAGTTAAAATATACCTACCTTTTTACCTGATATGCTACATATTACATTAACATTAATTCCTTAACTAGTTTTATTTTTTTATTCCTTAAATTTTGTATTACTAATTTTTTTTGTACATATTCTTGTACCATGTTACTATACTTTGTTACATTGATTTTAATGTACATTTTTTTGATCGCATATATTCTCAAAACCTATCGCACATTAGCAAGTTTCTGCATGTCTTATATTTCAAGTGACAACTTGGTGAAATTTCAAGTGACCATATAATGAAATTTTAAGTGTCTGTATGAGGAAATTTCATGTAACCACATGATGAAATTTCAAGTGATACCATGATGAAATTTCAAGTGATCGTACATCGAAATTTATCCTAACCACACATCATGGTAATGTAAGTTACCACTGGCTTTAATTATTTATATAGTGAGTATACTAACCACATGCCATTTAATCTAACCATGAGTATATTTAAAGTGACCACATGCATTGATGGTATGGTAAGTTAACCGAACTCAAGGAATATACCTCACAGTCACTCGATACTCACTGTCAGTTATTTAATTCATTTTATTTTCTTGGATAGAATCTAGAAATTTTCAACACGATATATTTTTCATTATTTTTTAATAATATGATTAACTTCATTATTATATTAATTTATTTATGTATTTTACTTATTTATAATATATATATATTAAATAGAATCCATGTGAATAATTTTTAATGTATTTTAAATATTTTTAAGTGGTGTTTATATTTTTTATCTCATTACTATACATACAACATATATGTTTTATATTTTAATGTTTTATTATAAATTATTTATATATTTTATTCATTTATTAATTTATATTTAGTGAATATGAACTTATTAAAACATATTTTTCATTATTTAATATAGTGTAAATAATTTCTAAATATCTATGTATCCGCATGCTTTTTAAGTTTTTATTATAGTCAATATGATTGATATTTATTTGAATAAGTTTTATAGAGTTATTTTTTATGTTTGAATTTAAATTGTTTAACCTATTTTAACTTTTTCAAATTATATTTTTAAATTAGTTTTAATTCCTTTGATTTTTCTAGAATAGGTTTTATCTCTGTGATATTTCTGATTGACTATGTTTTTATTATTTTTGATTTTTTTCTAATGGTTTAGTTGAGTATATAGCACAAATAGTTTTGTATATAAAGGAATTGAGAATACATTGATGAATATATTTAGTGATACACTTTTGTATTGAAGAAATAAAAAGTTTTCTTACTCTATGAACCTTCAAGTTATCATGTTTACATTTTTTACCATTACTGAAAATCTATCAAGAAGAGACATAATCTTCTACATTGATTACATTAAACTTGAAGATATGTTCTAGAAATTACTTGAAAATAATAGGTTATGCTTAATTTTTCTTCATCTACTTATACCTATTTTAGTTTGAGTGTTTTGTTTTAATTCTTTCTATCTTCTCATCCATGTTATAATTTTTGAATATAAAATTTTCACACAAAATAATTCTTTCTTATCAGTTTGCAACTCCAAAATTCTAAAGTCAGGATCTGATAATTTAGACTCCTCGTATCTAACGTTAGTGTTGTATCGGGTTGTGAATCTCGAATTCTATTTTCAGATCATTTGGGTTGTAACTATAAAATTATAAAATTCAATATAGGTTAGATATTTCTAAAGAAGTTTTTAAGGGTTGTGAGTCCCCATAAAAAAATAAGTGTGTCAGTCTGGTTATACCTCTACTAGAAAAGGTATTCATTGTATCGGGTTATGATTCCCCCTCAAACAACAAGTAGTAAAAACAAATCTTTCTCTAAGTAGATAGGTGTAAGAGTGGACCAGATATAGTTTGGAATGAACCAATATAAAAATACCTTATATTATTTATTTTATTTTTCACTTAAAATTAAATATGTTAATTAACTCTGATAAATTTTTTATCTAGCTTGAATTTTTTAATCTATTATATCCCCCCTATAGACCATCTTCCATCACCCATTCTGACCTAAAAACCATAACTAAACAACAAAATTATAGACCATTAGAAGATACCATGAATTTCATATCTAGGGAAATTTAGGGAAGTGGAACAATGCACTAATAGAGCCTATTGATGCAGTGGGAGTCCTTGACTACACAAATGTCTATCCATGAAGATAAGATAAGGTGGACAATGACCCAAGAATATTGATGGAAGTGACAACCAGAGGTACTGGTTGAGTACTTCTATATAACATACGGTCAAATCACTTTATTGATCATTGATTCAAAGTGAAATAAACCATTATAATATTCTTTATTGTGTAATAAAAAAGAAATAATCCTCTATGAAGTGAGATATATGTCTGAACCATGTAATCCTTTTTTGTGTATTATTTTTCCTTCCTATCAATGAATTTTTGTTACTGTTTTCATCATACTGAGTTCTTATATTGTTGTGTGGTGGATTAAGTGTAGTTGGCTTCCAGGATCTAGATTTCATATTATGGAGTTCATTATAGATCTTTTTCTTCTATGCGTTAAATTATGATGACATATCTTCATGTTGTTTAACTATAATGAACTTGTATACCCAAAAACTGGTATCAAAGCATAAGTTTAGATATATTATAAAGGATTGGTGCTTAGTGATGGTGTTTTAGAGATTGGTTTAATAAAACCATTAATCCCTTTACCTTTTAGAAAAATATCTGTTTGTAGTTCCCAAAATATCATTTTATATTGTCTGAAATAATTGGTAGTTCACAAGTTCTAGATGTATAGTATCTTATGAGATTAAGTTATGGGTGGAAAATATTGATAGAATGAATTTTGTATTCTATAAAATGAATATGAATTATTTTATTCAATAGAAGGACCTTTACCTTACATTAACTAGAGACATGACAAAAGAAATGAAATTATAAAAATGGGAGAGGCTAGATAAGAAATATTTTGAGTTGATACAGATGTCACTCTCTTGGAATGTGGTGTAAAACATATGGGAACTAAAAATGGATTCAGAACATCTGAATACATTTGATAATAAGTATCAAAATCACATGATGATCAATTAAGTATTCTTGATATTTAAATTATTTTTCATGTTAATAGTATATGGAAGATCAATCATAGATCATATAAATGGCTTCAATTTCATTCAAAGTGAGTTGAACTTAGTGAAGGTAGGATTAGAAGGCCTAGTTTTTACATTGTTGTTCCTTTATTCACTTTAAGAATCCTAGAATGCGATGGTAAATTTTGTGATTAATTACAATAGAAAGGTGTACATGAGGTTAATTGATGTTCATGACCTAATGTTTAATGAGGAGATTCATTAGAAAAAGAATCAAGGTATCTTCTGGAAATGAATACAATGAAAAAGGTAGAGTTTTAACCTTATAATTAAAAGGTAAATAGATAGGGAAATGGTAGAGGAGTCATAGTAGGAGTATCTCAGAAGATAGTAATCCCATATACTGGAATTTCAGGAGAAAATACCACCTCAAGAAAAATTATAGTGAACAGAGGGAGGACAATAGACAATACACATTTGAAACTAGATCCACAAATCTTGTATCAAAATATAAAATCAACTTACTCCAAAGTACCTCTTTTTCTTTGGAGTCTTTGGTGATAGACTCCGGAGATTCATTTTATGATATTTCTAGGAGAGGGAGTATAAATAATTATAAATATAGAATGTTTTTCAAGGTTTATCTTTATAATTATAACACTATTGAGATTATAGGTAAAGGTTATGTTTTAGTTTGGACATGGAATAAAATAACACTAGATTTGAAGGATATGTGATATATTCTAGGCGTGTAGAAGAGCCTAATTTTCACTGGTAAACTCATTTATGTGGGTTTATATAAAAAAAATTTATATGGAGCATGGTATATTTCATATATATCCATAGTCATCATAAGAGGAGTGAATGATGGGATGTCCTTCCATGTGGGTTTACCATAAGTAGTAATTCATAAAAGATAATAAATTTCATCAATGTTATTTCATGACCATATTGGACAACTTAGCGAGAAAGGAAAGAAAATACTTTATAACAAAGGATTGTTCAAGGAAATAAGTATAGATTATAAAATATGTGAGTATTTCATCTATGGAAAGTAGTGTAATATTTATTTTTGGATGGAAGTAAAAACACCAAATAATCAAATGTTTTAGCTAGTATATATAGTTTTATGGGGATCGACACTAGTGCATTCTTACAGTGGGTCACACTTTTAAGTAACATTCATCGATGAATCCATAAAAAAGATATGGTTGTAAATTCTAAGGCAAATTTTTTAGGTTTTTTGGACATTCTTTAGACGGGGGTCTATGGTGGGGAAAGTGACCAAATGAAATTTGGAGTGTTTATGGTTGGATAATGGTTGAGAGTATGGAAGAGGGGAGTTATAGAGGTTTTGATGGTGGAAGGGGATTAATTTTTATAAATTCATGTCAGGGGATGTATAAAACAAAGAATTATCAGAGGGGATGAACTGAACATTATCGGTGAATATAAAAAGTATGTAGATCCATGATGGGATCCCCAAGGTTTTTTCGGAAGAAGTTGTAAATTAAAAAGTATACTTGGTCAGCTATAGTATATCATATCCATTTGGATAAAATCTTCTAGATGTCTATTTTTCTATAATTAATATTTATTTCAACCAACTCAATGTATTTTGATCACACTACTACGGCTATGTTGATTCTAAGAATGGATCATGATTGAGGAAAATTCTTATGTGTGTTACTTTATGACTATAATAATGAAGAATTTGGATTTTGAATATGGGATACTGATTCTAAAAAATCCATCATAATTCAAAATATGATTTTAATTGAAGATATCTTGTAGAAGTATCAAAATTAATAATCAAATTATGATGGTAGAAAAGTATCACTATATGACAAGGTACAGTTGGATAAAAAAATTTGGGAGAATCTAGTGAGCATGTTAGAATTAGAATCATGAGACCATATAGTGGAATTACATAATGTAAGATATCAAGTTATGATAGTGTTATACATAAATTATGTAACCAAAATTTTAAGGACTTTAAAAATTTTAAAACCAAAAAGTCATACTTCAAAAGATATAGTTTTGGAAAGAGATCAATAGTAAGAACATTTGTAAATATCTTCCAGGGAGAGATGCCCAATGTAAAGGTATAGTGATAGTATATACTAAATTATTACAATGGATGATGGAGATCCCAATAGTCCAAAGGAGGTGAATAATTTTAATTACTTAGAATAGTGGGATTTGGAAAAAATGTATGATCTTGATTCCCTTTAGGTGTTCAAAACATGGGAGCTGATAGAGATACTTGATAGAAATATTGTTCTTCAAAATATTTTTGTTTATTGACTGTAGGAAAATGAAAATGGTAGAAAAATGTACACATATAGGATAGTTGTGAAGGGATTTAAAAAAATAGGAGGTGTGTGTTTATCATAAATAATTTTATTTATGGTGAAGCACATGATTATCTGAATAGTGTTGACTATGAATTCATTAGAAGGAATTCATGTGGAAAATTTTGATTTAATGACAACATTTTTTGTGCATAGAACTAGAAACCGTATAACTAGGAACCTATGCATAAGCTTAAACATGGACTTTAAGGTTTGAAGCAATCATCAAGGTATTGTAATAGTAAGTTTAACAAATTCACGAAGTAGTGGAAGTTCTTCATTACCAATACTAATCATTTTTATTATCATAATGAGTTTAGTGATGATATATTTATTATCTTACTTCTATAAATAAATTATTTGATGAATATAGTTCCTATGAATGAAATAATCAATGATTTTAAGGTTTTATTTCCCAAAATTTTCAAAATGAAAGTCCTCAGTCCAGTGAAGTGGATTTTAAGGATGAGGGTTGTGATGAACCTAAGTCCCCTCAGCATATACATGACTTAGGTGGATGACATCAGGTGGATATTGGAGTGATTAGGAATGATGGAGGCAAAGAAACTATCCACAACCCTAGCTAGTCACTTAATGATAAGAAAGGAGAATATACCCTGAATAAAAGATGAGGTTGAGTACATGAAGAAAGTTTCATATACATCAATGGTCAGAAGCTTGATGTAAACCTTGATTTTTTACTCCTCCATACATTATTCAAGAATTGGGATTCATCATAAAGTTTATATTGAACCTCTAAAGGGATAATTAGAAATCTATGAAGTGTATTAACTGGTACATGAATGGACCAGGAAGAATAATACTTTTCATCAAGACAAATGATCTTTTTAGTGTTTGTAGAAACATATTTTAATGGAGATTAAAAAAATAAAAGAATATCACCAGTTATGTATTTACTTTTTATAGAATTATAGTGATTTAGATATCAAAGCTTCAACTAGTTATTTCACTCTCAATAATAAAAGTGAATTATATCACATTATCAAAAGATGATAAAGATTTGGTTGGGTTGAAAGGGTTTATAGAGGATCTTGGAAGAGAACTGAGAGTTGGGAAACTATTTTTTGACTCACAAAGAATGATTCAGTTGGAAAAAAATTTGATTTATCATTCACATATAAATATAATTCAGTTGAATTAACACTTTATATTGAATCTTTTTAAGGATGGATTATTGGACCTATGAACGATTTAAGGTTTTCATAATCCTGTGGAAATGTTAATGAAGGTGATATATAAGGAAGTGATGAGGTGATGCAACACATCAGTGGGACTTGGATTACTGGACATTATGGAATGGGAACTATGAATATTTATTATGAAATTAAACATAAATAATTCTATGGAAGCTGATGGAGGGATTAATCATGGTGTAACATTAAAATGAATCTAAAGAGAAATATTATTTGGTAGAGTGAGATGAATTTTCTATTGGATGAAATTAAGACCGTAGGAAAGAGTGAAAATACAAATCCCTTACTTCCAATGAATATATGGGAAAATTGAGTGGGAATGGTTGGGTTTAGCACACTATATGCTAAAGGTGGATGGCATCTTGAAGGGTACAATGTAACTGAACACCATAAGTCTAGATCCTTTTATGATATATTGAAGTTCGTATTTAGTGATGTCATTAGAAGGGGAATAGTAAAATGAGAGTGGGAGTCCTTGACTATATGGAGGTCCATTCATGAAGATATGATGATATAGATAATGACCTAGGATAATTGGATGATGGTGGTGACCATAGGCTCTATTTGGAAACTAATATAAATAATAGGTTGTGATCACATTGTTTATCATCAATTCAAAGTATAATAAATAATTGTTCCCCACGCATGTGGCTGTGGTGGTAGGGGGTTTGGGGTTTGGAGCGCCGGTCACGGGGTCGAGTCCCCGGGCTGTCTTCTTTGTAGCGTGTGTATAAATAATACCCACCTTTTATAATAAATAATTGTAATCATATTCTTTGAGTAATAGTAAATTAATTTCCCCCATATATTAAGATATAATTATAAGAAATGTAATCATTTTTGTTCTATTGCATTACATTTTGTTCTGATCATTGCATTTTTTAGTTCTTTTATATTTCATATATAGGATTTACATTATGGTGTGGTGTCTTGGGTGTTGTTAACTTCCAAACTTCAAAAATAGTATCATGGGGTTCATCCAAGATATTTTTCTTTTACCCATCATGTTTCAATGACATATATTCCAGTGGTTTAACTAGAAGGTGAATGTTGACCAAACACTAGAATTGTGTAATAATTCACCTCAGTTATCATCACATGGCAGTGGTAATTATAAATCCCTAAGGATAATCCTTATATAATCTCTCATTTACTCATTCATTATAAAAAATGATTAAATTCCTTAGAGTTATTCATTCATCACATGAAGGTATGCCACTCCCCAAGTATTACATCATATGTAACACTTAATTAAATGATAAATTATTATATAATAGATTCAAACATTATCATGTTAACATTTTTATGCCAAGGAGTACCATATCCTTTCCAAATGAGTCACAATAAATGATTCATGGAAATTCAGTTTCATGTAATCAAATTACAAACTCCTTATAACAACGAACCATGATAAATGATGGTTCTATGCATCACATGTATGTTGTAACTTAAAGGGTGTTCTATGATATCATTTAATCATTAAATACTATTATGGTCATAGTAGAATATGGCATGAAATAAAATTTCATTACTTCAAACCTTTTAGGATTTATCACATTTGTAAAATATTACTTCCCCAAGTGTACCATATAAAAATGCGCTATAGGGAATATATCACTTTTAATCTCTAACTTACACAAAATACTTATAGTATTTTTTCCATTGAAAATTATATTGTATTATATAAAATAACTTGTGAAATCATATCCAAATATTCTTTTGGATATCTTTAGAAACATTTTTGAAAAGTTATCATCAACTTCACTGTGTATTACATCATATGAAACATTATGTGAATTCCCACACTTTTAGATTATGTATAAATCACTTTTAGATAAACTATTTGATTAAAAAATTATCCTTATTTAGTCAGTAGAAATTAAGAACCCATAGGCTTTTATAGAATAAAAAAAGTACCACCAAATCCATAAATGCAAGAAATGAGAGGCCTCTAGTAAAGCTTCAATGTCACCCAAGCTACAAATATATCTAGTGTGATCTCCACCAAACACATTTATATTTATACCTATGTCTACTATAAATATCTCTTGATAGCATGCATTACCATACATCACCTTTATCCAAGACATCGAGTAACCAAAGGGCATAGTGTATGCCAATCCCATATAGCCAACTCGTACATTCTTGATTCTTTGAGTATAGAGAAAACAAGTTGATGAATACATCACATTATATTCATATTTATAGATGATCACACCACATAACCCTCATAGAAATTGATAAAAACATCACATATACTATCTAAGTGCAACATCGCACTCCCTAGTCTCTCAATCATGGGCCTAGGTTCCTTACTTATCATATGAGTAGAAAAATACAATCTTCATTGAGCTCCAATTTATTCCATGATCTAAAAATTACCCAAACACCATAGATTAGTTATGACTCAAGAATTAGGTATGAAATGTATAAAAGTATAAAGGTTACCATGTTAGGTATATTTATAACATTAAGTAATAGGGATTCCTATATAATCTATGAACCCTTAGTATACCAAAAACACAGTGTATTACACACCATGTGTATGAATAGTGGGCTAACTAGTGCATAAAAAACTTATTTTACATCATGATCATATTTTGTATCTCATATAAGAATCCTTCTCACTCTAACCATAACATTTCATCATATCCTATTATAATACATGATGAATTTCATTTTTGAAAAACTAAAATTTAAACATTGAGAGGTCAATCACCATTATGATTCTTCAAATATATATCAATATATTCATATATAAATATATATAGGCAATATGAAAGAATTATAAAGTGAGGATATATTTTTATATGATGCATTTTATATTCTTAAAACACTTTTATGAATACTTAACAAAACCTTAAATAATAACCTATCTAACATATCATATTGATGGAATATTAATGTTGTGCCAACATATTCCATATATTTTAAGTTTTTATCATCTCAAATACCCTTCATACTTTAGTAATTTTTTTCATTTTAAGTGTGGTCATCATGTTTTATCTTATTTATAAGTATTTTGATCATTAATTTCATTAAATATACAATTTTGGGTGTTTTTATAAAATTTACCTATCTGGAAAAAATTTCTATGTAAATATTTTGGCTACATGGAGTAACTGATACATGAGAATTCGGATACATAGATCACCTACATGAATCATTCACCTACACATATTAGATACACTATAGAATTGCCTACATGGAAATTTTCTATACAAGAAATTTTCTATGTGTATCAATATACTACATAAAATGGTTAAATGAAGTAATCAGATAGGTAAATTAGGTACATGGTGAAATCAGATATGTTGTTCCTTTTAGATACGTTAGTTTCTGTTAATTGAGTAAAAATAATACATGATTAATTTTGGAAATGTGATTAAAATAAGCTATGTGGTTTCAAAATTAAGAATATTCTACATGAAAATATTTAATCGGTTACATCATGTTGTAATATGTATTTATTACCATTGAAGAATTTGAGTGATCTTTTAATTTTTTTGTCCGATCATTAAATTCCAAATCATCACTTTACTATTAAATTGATTATAATGAGATTCAATTATTGATAAAGAATATAAGTAAAAGGATAGTTTATCTATATCTACTATTGATGAGGTGTTTTTAAATAAAAGGGTGTTTCATGAATTCTGGATTCTATGGATCATGCGTTTTAGGAATAAAAGAGAATATTTTCATGTATTTTTTGTGTGTGGTGTGTTCTTTAGAATAGAATAAAATCTCTTATTTAAAAAAATAAGAGATATATAGAAAATAATATATGTGTATGTAAGCTTCTCTGTTTTTCATGAAAAAGAATAAAAAGCTTAATTTTCTACATCAATACAACGATTTCCATCTATGATGTCATTTAAAAAACACTCCTCAAGATGAAATATTTTCCAATCACGTCTCTTGGAGATTTATTCCTTCTATCAATTGAATCCTTCAACTATGAGTTGTACTTGAAAACACTCTATATTATTATATTTAGCTGTAAATGTTTCTAGTAAAATAACATAAAGTTGTTGTTTGTAAATACTTTCTAGAGCTCGGTTGAAAGATCTTCTATGTTTGTAGCAAGTATTGACTGCATGCACTCAATTGTGTAGTCCTTCAAAAAAAGACTCACAATCACTTAAAAAAGGATTATTCTAGTGAAAATCACTAAAATTATAGAGAAGGGGGTTAATGGAGTATACTTGGGTACTTGTATTCCCCAAACCAATTTAAATATATGCCTCTATTTATCTTAATTCTTATTTTATTTTACACTTATTATTTTGATATGGAAAGAGAAGAATGTTAGTCATTTCCAAATAGGATGGTTTTATAATTAATGATTTTTTAAGAACTCAATTCAATCCCCTATTGAGTCTTTTTTAAGACTTACCAGCCAATAATTGGTATTAAAGGTTGTGACACTTATGTTCTTAGCTATCAAAGGTTAGAGTCTAAAGATATTTTCATAATAGAGGATATGATTAAAAACAGAGATGATATGTATATGGTAGGAGCATCTTATTTGAATGGTGAAAATTATGGCTCTTGGAAGTTATGGATTATCATTTATATAAACAACCTTTTTCTAAAGGTTTATCTCAAAGTCGCGAAGCTGTATGAAATTACTAAAAATTGAACAGAAACATGGGATGCAGATAATGAAGCTTGTTATGATTTAAATTACAATAAAATCAATGCTATAATCTTTTGAATGGGTCTAGATGAGTTTAACAGAGTATCCCAATGCAAAAAATCCCACAAAATGTAGAATAATATTTCAATTTCTTATAAGGGTGTAGATAATGTAAAATCTCATAGATATGATACTTCCAAAATTAAGTTTGATACAATTAGAATGATGGAAGGTGAGATAATCACCCAATTAAATAGAAGGATTAAAAATATTGTAAACAATATTACTACTCTAGGAACACAAATTATTGAGTCTGAGAAAGATTTTAATGTGATAATATTTTTACCATATAAGTGGATTGGAATTTCTACTACTATTAAAAAATATACACAGGTCAATTTTTTAAAATAAATGATTAATTGGAACTCTTATGATGTATGAGGAAGATATGAAAGATGAAGCTGAAGAGAAGAAGTTAGTTAAGAAAGAGAATTTTTCTTTAAAACTATCAACTTTAAAGGATGATAATAAATGTAAAGAAACTTAAATTATTGAATCATCTAATTAAGAGAAATAATTTTTTTTTGATTTAAATGGTGATTTTTATCACTTTTCTAGGAAATTTATAAATTTTTACAATAAGTGAATAAAATTTAACAATCCCTTCACCAATTATAAGAAGTATTTTATAAATTCAAAATTAGATAGATGTTATTAATGTAATAATCATGGAAATATTAAACCAAAATTTCCATAGCT
This sequence comes from Viscum album, assembly GCA_963277665.1. NCBI lineage: Eukaryota > Viridiplantae > Streptophyta > Magnoliopsida > Santalales > Viscaceae > Viscum > Viscum album. The sequence goes on from OY728158.1 coordinate 468,175,791, forward strand.
ACAAGATAATAATAAATTTGAGAAAAATTATTTCAAAAAGGTTGGTTACAAAAATAAATCCAAGAAATCCATGAAGGAAACATAGAGTGGTTCTGAGGATTTTAGAGATGTCTCATATTTATAATCTGAAGCTGAACACTTTAATTATAAGGACTACATGTGCTTTATAACACACTCAAATGAGGTACCTTTTTATTATTATTTTTAGCATGAAGCTGAATTTGAAAATGAAAATTGATCTTATGAGGAATTAAATAAATATTTTAATATGAAAGATACTAAATAAGAATCATTGAAAAAGAAAAATAAATCTATTAAAAATTCCAATAGTGACATGGATAATGAAAAAGGGGACTCTAGTAAAAAAATTCAGAATTAGAAATATGGCTTCAAAGTTCTCCAGCATCATGCGTTGAACATGGTAATATGATAAAACAACTAGAAAAAGAAGTTCATGACTTTAAAGATGCTTCCAGTGTTTTAAAAAAGTAGAAAATTATTTAAAAAAAATAATTAAAAATAATAAGGTATATAAATTTTTTTTAATAAGAAGCTAGTTTGAGAAGCTGAAATTTTATAAAAATTATTTAGATCCTAGTTCTAAAAACAAGAATATTTATAAATTACTTTCCTTCAGTATAGAGAGTTATGAAATTATTTTAACAGCTGTAGCTGTAAAAACTCTCAATTATATGGAATTAAAAAATTATTTTCATTTAAATAACTTATAAATGTTTAGTGATGGGATTTATGGAAATAACAAACAAATTTTGGTTCCTAAATCTTTAGTTGCTAACATTACTTGACCCATGAAAATATTGGTATCAAAATAATTTCATGTTTTATTTTTTTTTGTAGAAAAAATTTCCAAGATCATAAATAATAAATGTTATAAGGATAGTGGAATTTTAATACATATGAGTGGAGATATCTCAAATTTACACTCCTTATAAAAAGTTGATGGAGGTTATGCCATTTTTGGTGATAATTATAAAGGAAATACTATAGGATTTGGATCTGTTAGTAATTCAAGATCAATACTTATTAATGAATTTATTTATGTGTAAGGATTAAAGCATAACCATATAAGTATCTATCAACTTTGCGATGAAGGTAATTTCACTGATTTTTCAAATAATTATTGTTTTATTTTTAAATGCAATATTCATAATTTTAAATCACTTAGAACAGAGACTGTCTATACACTATATTATAATTATTTGAGTAGAAAAAAATTGAACTATTTAAATGAAGAATCATATGAATCTTGGATATTTAATATAGTACTGGGACAATGTAATGTTTATTATTAAATAATATTATGTAAAAAAAATTAGTTTTATATTTACCTCAACTTAAATTGAATAAAAGGAAATTGTGTGATGAATGCCAAATAGTCAAGTAACATAAGTCATATTTTAAATGGATTAAATAGGTTTCTACTTATTGTCCCCTATAATTAATTATTATGAATTTTTTGGGAGGTCTAGAGTTTCAATAGTGAGTGTAAAATATTTTTTATGTTTTAGTTGATGATTTTTAAATAATTACATGGGTTTCCTTTTTAAGAGTTAAAAGTGATTATCTTTTTTTTTTGTTTTTATAAGTTTTTTCAAAATAGTTCAAAAAGAGAAAGAAGCCAAAATTATTTATTTAAGAAGTAACTATAGAGGATAATTTTAAAACCATGATTTCAATTCCTATTATTCAAAAAATGGTATCAAACATACTTTTTATGCCCCCAAGGCACCTCAAAAAAATGAAATTATTGAGATAGAAATAAAATATTAAAATAAAACAAAAGGAAAATTTTATGTGAATATAAATTTTATACTCATATTTAGGATAAAGATATGAATAAAACATGTTATTTCACAAAAAAATATCTAATTAGACCTATTTAAAAAAACACCCTTTGAGATTTGGAATAATATAAGGCCAAAAGTCAGATACTTTAAGGTTTTAGATGAAAGGTTTATATTCTAAAAAAAGTATAATTTTGGTAAGATTGATCCAAAAGTAGTTGGAGGAGTTTTTCTTGGATATTATTACACATCCAAGGAATATATGTTTTCAATAAAATGTCAAATATTGTTGAAGAATCAAATCATGTGAAATTTGATGAAAGTGTTCTATTTGATCAGAAGGTGACTCAAATTGATGATCCAAGTGATTCTATTAAAAACATGAGATCCAAACTGATTTATGAATTTAAAAAGGATGATGAATTAGAACATGATTTTCCAAAACCAGATCATGGAAGAATATATATCAGTGAACCTAAAATTATACTTCCTATATATATTATAACACTTAATAACTATCCACCAGAAAAAATTATAGGAAGATTAGATGAAGTAATTAGGATTAAAAGGAGTGTAGGAAATATTGTGGAATTTTATACATTTTTATCTCATCTAGAACCAAAGTATATAGAATAATACTTAGTAGATAAGGTTTGGGTTGTAGAAATTCAAGAATAATTAAACAAGTTCAATAGTAATTAGGTCTGGTAATTAGTTGATAAACAATCTAATTATCCTATTATAGGAAAAAAATGTGTTTTTACTAATAAATAGGATGATAATTGTGTGATCACTAGAAATAAGTCTAGGGTATTTTCTAATGGTTATAATCAAGAAGAAGGTATATATTATGAGGGGACCTTTTCACCTATAGCTAGATTAGAATATATTAGGATTCTATTAAACTATGCATAATATATGAATTTCAAGTTACATCATATGGATGCCAAATCTACATTTCCAAATGGTTTTCATATGTTGGAATTATATGTTGAAAAAACTCATGGATTTCAATGTAATATTTTTCCAAATTTAGTTTTTAAACTTAATAAATCTATTTATGGACTTAAATAAGCACCTTGATCTTAGTGTCAAAATTTGAGTTATTTTATTTTATCAAATTTATTTTTAGTGGGTAAGGCAGGTCCTACATTATTTAATAAAACTTGATATATAAATATTCTATTAGTGTAGATATATGTCAATGATGTAATATTTGGTACTAAAAATAAAATTTCTGTAAAGTATTTTCAAAACTTAGGAAAAAAGAATTTGAAATGTGCATTATGGACGAGTTAAATTATTTTTCAGTTTTTTATATTTATCAAAAAGACTTTGGGAATGCAATAAATCAATGAAAATTCATACTATACTTACTTGAAATATTTATAATTGAAAGTGGTAAAGTACATACAACTCTTGTGAGTTCAAATGAGAATCTCGACTTCAATGAAGCTAGAAAACCAGTTGACAACAAACTTTACAGAGGAATAATTGGAATTTTATTGTACTTAACTTCTAGTAGACCATACATTATGTTTATATTATTTTTTTGTGATATATTCTAGGTAAACAATAAATAATCTCATTTAAAATCTTACAAAATAATTTTAATATATTTGAAAGGAATAATTTCTCTTTCCTTACTTTTTCCCAAAAACTTCTGATTTCAATTTAACATCATGTTTGGGTGATGACTTTGGTGGTTATGGACAATATTTGAAGACTACCTTAGGAACATAACATTTTCTAGGGAAATATCTTGTATCACGGTCAAGTTAGAAACAAAACTTTATTGCATTATCTACTACTAAAGCAGAATATATTGAAACTGGTAGTTTTTGTGCATAGGTATTGTGGATGAAACACACCTTGATGAATTTTGGATTTAATTATAATCAGGTGTCAATTAAATTTCATAACACTAGTGATATAAAAATCTCCAGTATTATGATAAATCATTAGAGAACCAAATATATATATTTAAGGAATCATTTCTTTAGAGATCATGCTAAGAAGGTTGATATTAATCTAGAGTTTATCTCTACTAAATATTTGTTAGAAGATATTTTTAATAAACCCATTTCATGTGAATGTTTTGATTTCATTAAAAGAGAGTTGGGTTTTTTCAAATTCAAATAAGTTTAAATTTTTCTATTAATTTTTTCTTTATATATTAATCTTATTAAGTGTTGCGCATTTAGGAAATAAAATTTGTTTCACTTAAATTTCATTTATTTATTAGCTTAAATCAACCCAAAAACTCTTTTGAGTATGTAATAATTTAGATATTTGGGTCTATGACCTAAAATACAAAAAGGCACTCTAATCACTCTATATTTATATACATATCTTCTTCCCAAAACTAAATCATCTCCCAAAACCTAAAACCTTTTGATTCTTCTCTTTCTTGACATTCAACTGACTCCATAAGCTATTCCAAAGTTTAAGTGAGAAGATAAAGTAATTTATGGATCTTATATGAAATCCAAAATTTGGGCATCATGAAGAATAATTTCTAGAAAATCCATTGATATAATGTGGATGAGTTCGATTGAAATGTTTCTAAAGAAGGTTCTTAAATTTCAAGATTGAGAGTTTGTGTTTGAGGATAATAAGTATAGTTTTCTATTTGAGGAATAAGTTATTAAGTTTATAAGTAATGAGGAGTTTTAGTTCTTCCAAATACAGGATGTAGTTTCATAAAATGTTAATAGAAAGGTAGAGATTATTTCATCCATCCAAATGGTGTATATGTTTCATTGTCCCTATAAGGGGTGTATTTGTATTCTAATGCTTATTGAAATAAGCTCATTTGTTCCCTCATAAGTGTTTAAGTATTTGTTTGGCACCTCTGATTTTGAAAAGAATCTAGTAAAAGATTTTCTAATGGAATGGAAGGTGTTTTGTAAGCTCTTTAAAACAGGAATAGATAAGAGGGATGGGGAAATGGAGAAAATTATTTTTCAGGATATGTATTTATTTTATATTCTAATAAATTACATGAAATTGAATTTTCCAAGGTACATGATGCATTTTATGCATCATTATTGAAGAGGAATACGTAAGATTAATCACTACTTATATAAAAGGTTGATTTACATTGTTTTGAAGAAAAGAGTGGTAGATCTAAATGAAGGAGATACAATTAAGTGTAACAAAAGTAACCCTTTGTATACTTTAATGTTATATAAAATTGGTTATTTATGGGAGTCTGCTTCATGTTCATTTAAGTAAGTATATTAGGAAAGTATGGATCAGGTCGATCCATCTCAGATCTCACTACCTATGGATTCATCACCCATTGAGATGGTTCATTCTAGGGGAGTATAGGAGTTAGTACCAACCAGAACTAAACCTTCAGTACCAATTATAAAACTTATCATGGATGAGCTTTCTCAAAATCAATAAGAGGATGTTTAGATCCAAGAGTCTAAAGTTACTGAGTCTACTGAAATAAGTAATCATGTTGAGGAATTAGTTTTTGAGGAAACTCATTTAGATCCATAGGAAAGTTCAGTGGAGTCTGTGTCCAATGGTTCAGTAGCTAAGAAATAATCTGAGCCTAAAATAGATGCTTTGATAGTGGATCCAATTCTTCCTTGATCACTTGTTAATAGATAAAACTATAATCATGTGGTTATGGGATTTTATGATTATTATTGTACACCTCATATACCATTACCACCTCTAGTGGATCATGAAGATTTTCCCTCAGATAGTAAAATATCAGATTTCTTCGGAAGGCCATCATTTTATTATGCTTTAATTGATTAGTTTTATAATCTCAGATCATATTATTATGATCTAAATGTGGAGATTTTATCTTGAAAATATGATATTAGATAACTTAAAGGATCATCTATTTTTAAGTGTGATTTTAATAGGCTTTTTTAGATGTTGGTTTCTCAAAAAATAATGATTCAAAGTATTCAAGATAACCCTCATGTTCATCCTGATACTACATATGAGGATATTTCTAAGTAACCAGAGGAGATTAAATATCCGGTGAAAGGATTGAAGGATACCTTTCTTACCAAATTTTAATTTAATGATCTTAGTAATATGGTTTTATCTCAAAGAGATATATTTCAGAATCTATCTTCAGTACAACTAGGTCTATCTCAAATTTTTCTTAGTGAATTGAAGTCTTTTAGGACTAAAATGAAGGAAAATTGCACAATTTATGAATTGCAATGTTAAGTTAATTAAAATTTATAAATAATATTCAACCCGTTGCTATAATTTATTCTCCCTCATAACCATCCATTTTTCCAGCTTATTATAGTGGAATTGATCAAGTGTTTTCTAAATTGAATTATGTTTCTTATCATATTCAATGTCTCTAAGGAAATTTTCTTTCTCCTAAAGTTTTGAAATATTTGAAAAAATATATGATGTGTCAATTTCATGATACTCAAGATGAAATAAAGAAGTGCAGTATTAGGATTTACATGATCATGAATGAACATGTTGTTTATCTTGAAATGTCTCTTGGATAGATGTTAGATGAGAATTTGGGTGTTTTAAATCAAGAAATAGATACAATTTCATGATTTATTGAACCTATCAATAAAAAAACTAAATTATTTTCAAGTGGATGAAGGAAATATTTTCATAGGTTTTGGATCTTTATTCTGATAAAGAATCATGTTCGAAATTAGAAGAAAATACAAAAAAATCAATTCCAGTAGAAGGAAGGGAGTTAGTTGTTTACAAAAATCCAAGGATAGTTCTTTTTGGGGAATTGGATACTCATTTTCCTATGGTATCAGTTTTAGTTGAACCCAAGACTACTACTATTTGTACTATAGTTTTTGGATATTTTCTTGGTTTTATGTAATAATTTTTTCAGAGTTTAATATATTAGGTGAAGATCATGGATATAAAGTCGTAACTAGTGAATGGAAGAATTATTGATAGGTAGTGGTTAGTAGACATGTTTTTTTATGAAACTTTTCATTGATATTCCATCAACTCTCACTAATGAGGACATTTATTCTTTTATCATACCTCAAGAAGTCAATGCTCCTTATAGTTTCACACTAGGTCATCTTGAATATTTTATGGGGATTATCAGAAGTTGTTTTTATTTGATTTTTTAGATGTACAAGAAAGCCTCTATAATTCATGAGGAATTATAAAAGTGAGATTTTTTTTCTAGAATCATTATGTGTGTTGAAGCATTGTTTCAAATGACAAGAAGGATTCCTATTGGAACTAATTTTTTAGAATCTCATCACAGTTCTAGATAGGTAATTGAATAATTTTATAACCCATAATATTTCTATCAGAAATAATAAGAAAAGTATGATTCTACTTTAGCTTCCAAGAATTATTAGGGAGAACCCTCTTTTTATGAGCCTTTTAAGAAAGTCCCTTTTCAGGATTTTGGAACCATTGAATTCAGTCTTGTCCAAAGTCATCTGAAAGAAGTTCTTAAAGATCTTATTCTGCATCCTCATGTAAAATATTCTATTGGATCATGAAGCAGTGCTATTTTGGTAGTGGATAAGGAGACAACACTGTCATCCATGCCTATTACAATCACCTTCAAAACAGAACCTACTTTTAAGCTATCTTTATCCAATCCACAATCTCATTTTAAACCTATTTATAATCCTAGGTCTTCTGACTAATATTTTTTATTTGTATTAAGAGGATGTAATTTTTTATACTCATTTTACATTCAATGAAATCTTCATTTATAATGTGTTTTTTAGTGATTATTATAATTTTATATTATTCATTTATTTTACTTTCTCAGTGATTGTTTTCATTTGATGTTATCCCTTTATTTTTCTTTCTTAGTGATTGTTTTCAATTGATGTTTAATCTCTTTATTTTTTTTACTAAATTTCATTTTTACCATATTTCACTATTCAGTTTTTTCACAATACTAAAGTTGTTCATTACTATCAATTGCTACATTACATGTGTTTTAACTCCCTCATCCCATATTTTTAATGACACAAATAGGGGAGAAGTTATATATTCTTTACCATAAAGGAAAAGAATAATTTTTTCACTAACATGGGAGAAGTGTAAAATTATGAGGGAGAAGTAAGTTATAAGCACTAAATTTTAAGAATAATAATATTATATATATGATTTTTTGAAAATAATGATTGAACTTTGTTTAATTTTTTTTTAAATTAAAAAAGTTTTTTGATCATTGAAAAGGGGGATACTTTTGGACTACTATTTTTTATTCCAACATATTCCACGTACTCTAGGTTTTGATGATCGCAAACACAATTTATAATTTAATTATGTTTTTTAAAGTTTTTTCATCATGTTTTATCTTATTTATATGTATTTAGGGCATTAATTTCATTAATTATGAAATTATGGACGTTTTTATGAAATTTTCCTAAGTATAGAAAAATATGCTATGTAAGGATTTTGGCTATGTGGATAAAAGACTATGTGAGAATTCAGATTTGTAGATTTCCTATGAAAATGATTCACCTAAATAAATTGGATACATTATAGAATCACCTATATGGAAGTTTCCAACATTTATAAGATCACCTACATAAGAAATTAGATACATAGATCAATATTCTACATAAAACAGTTATGTGAAGTAATCTTCTATGTAAATCTGGTACATGGTGAAATCAGTTATGTTATTCCTTTCAGCTATGTTAGTTTTGGGTATATGATTAAAAATACTATGTGATTTATTTTTTCTATGTGATTCAAATTGGATACATGGATTCAAAAGTAAGAATTAACTATGTGATAATATACAATTGGATTTGTTGTGTTGCAATCTGTATTTATTATAGTTGAAACATTTGAGTTATATTTTAATATTTTCATTTGATATTTAAATGTTGGATCATATATTTAAAACTAGTTCAATTATAATAAGAGTCATGTACTGAGACAATATTTAATTACAAGGATAGTTTTTTTCTTTACTATTTCTATGTTATTTTTAAAGAAAATGATGTGTCTTAAATTTTAGATTATATAGATAGTGTCCTGTGAAAATAAAAGAGATTATTTTAATAATTTTTTGTTTATGGTGTTTTCTCTAAAATTAAAAAATATTCTTTATATGAAAAATAATATATATATATAAAGAAGAAGATAATTTCTCATTTACTACTATGTTTTTCATGAAAAAATAAGAAGCATCATTTTCAAAATAAGTGAAACAATGACCATTTGTGCTATAATTTAGAAGAAAATCCTTAAGATGAATTATTTTCTTATCACCTCTAATAGAGATTTCTATGTTCTGTCATTTGTATCTTACAACTATGTTATTCACTTGTAAAGAATGTGTTTTATTACCTTTAGTTGTAAAGGTTCCCTAAAAAATAACCTGAAGGATATTGTTTGAAAAGCCTTGTTGGAGCCTGACCGAAGGATCCTATTCATTTGTAAAAAGTGTTGAATTCTTGCACTCAGACATGAAGTCCCTGGAAAAAGTACTGGTAGTCTATATAAATAGGATTTTTCTAGTGAAAATTGAAGGGTTGGTGGAGTGGACTAGGGGACTTCTATTCCCTGAAAAACTATAAATCTCTCTATTTTTTTTTATCTTCCTTCTAATTTTACTTTTCATTTCTTCTTATGATAAGGAAATAATAAAAAGGTAGTCATTTATAAAGAGTTTGGTTTTCTAAAAAAGGATTTTTAAGAACTCAATTCACCCCCACACTCTTGAGTCTTTTATAAGCCTTACCAGAAAAAAAAATATGCTATACTATCATATTATCCTTATGTTTGATTCAATTTTTGGGGTTTTTTGAACTCATTTCATTTATATGTAATTCCTAAAACATATATATATGGACATATATAAAAAAACTCTAACTAAAATTTTTAGTGATTATCATCTATAACAATTTTTTTTTGAATAGTTGTAAGACTTATGAATCATATGACTAATGTTTAACTCCTTGAACATATTAAAAATTATTAACTTCAAAACATCAAATTTTATAATGTAAACTTTAGTTATCAGTTCAAAAATCATTCTAAATGTAACATCATCATCTTTAAAACAATTTTCATCAAAATATTATCATTTTAAATCATTTGGAAAATAATGTAACTATTTTCATTATTACATACCAACACATCCTAAACTCATTTATAATAAAGTGACATTCACTATATTATGGTAACTAAATGTAATTTTTTTCATTTTTCTTTACCTGAATACCCTAAAAAACTATTTGGATATCAATTGAAAATAAAATTTTCCTTTAATTTTTATAATACTTTAGGAAATATTAATGTTCACATTCTTATGGTAAATAAATACAACTTTTACATTTTTCATTAGCATCACATATCCTAAAATATTCTCGATATTAAGTGAAAGACACATACTATTTCAGAATATTATAATCTATCATTTGTTAAATATGAACTCCTCTAAGTTTGTCCTTATAGAAAATATATTATCTTTATAATATCACGCTATAATTAACAAATTTTTTTTATGATAACCTTTTTTTTCTTTTAGTAGTAATATTTAACAAATATAAAATTTATTTCATATCATATATGGTATTATGTGTTTGGATAATATCTCCTCTTAAAAGAAGTTTTTTTTTTCTTTAAAATATACAACTGATGGGTGGTAGGAATTTATTTTCTCATATTATAACAAACATTTAGATAAAACACTTTATCCTAGATAAAAAAATTTACATCCTTATCTTCTCCTCATAACTACAGTCCAATTTTTTTGTATTTTCTAAATTTAACTTTAAGGTTTAGGGGGAACCAAAAATTCAAAAATTCAAATAGATCAATATTGAGAATCCTAATTCAAAATTAAAAATATTTATAAAAAAATACATGAATTCAATATATGAAATCACACCATGATCCCAAAACTACCAACTACATTACCCTGTGAGATTCTGAGTTGTGATCCACCTCCTACATCAAGGTAAGCCACATCAAGACCACATCATCAGCCAAAATGATTTCCCCATAAAAAAGTCATTGTCATAATTATCTCACAACCATCATCAATACACCGATGACTGTAACTAGTACCACCACCGATGAACCTTCTCCCTGAAAACCAGAAACTAGAATATCCACCGTATTCTCCATCAGACCATACCGAACCATCAAAAAAATTAACACCTTCCAAAACCAACAAAATGATACCCGCAACAGTAAACATCCAACCACCAGGAATAGAGATTAAGAAGAAAAATACCAATCCATTTTCACGTCATGGAATGTCATTTAACTTTTTAAATAGTGAGAGAGCATGTCCTTTCACCCCATATGTTTTGTGTATCACCCTCCTGTACCACATGCCGCATGTCAGGTGGAATTTCTCGACACATGGTGCGAACTTGGACTGGAGGCCCATCAACAAAAGACATTTCCATATTCCACCCATAGGTATGGGTGGCAGTAAGAGGATCCAATTACCAAAAACTTTTAAAGGATAACTAGGAAGATACACTTCTTTTTCTTTGATACATTTTACCATGATAAGTTAATTTTCATTAAAACCTTTAATGAGGAAACATTTTTTCTTTATCACTATGAAATAAAATTAGAATAATTATCAATTCATTCTTTGATTTTCAAATCTTGTATAATTAGAATACTTATAAAACACAAAATTTGTATCACATACCCTTCAAAACTAAAGAATTTATTTATGTATCATTTATTCCTATCCTGGAAAATCCAAGGAGTTTCCAAAACCCCTTCAGATATCTCAAACAATAACATCATATGGAATCATTATCCATTACTTCCTAATAACACCCTTGGGTCTGAATTACCTCATATAGAAACTCTATGAAATATCACTGTAATCTCCAATTAACTTTTATTCTTATTTTTTGAACCATTACCCACTTGTACTATCTATAAATCACTATAATCTATAAATCACATACTAGTTATTTTATTCTCAATTCTTGAGAATATTTGGTAAGATTATCTTGAATTTATTCATATTTTTTGAAAATTTCTATAAATTATAATAGAATGAATTCCTTAACTTGAATAATACTTAATGAAACATATAGTCTCACCATATCTTTAGAATACTCAATCAAATTATATATCATTGAAAAAACAAATCATATTGTGTATATAATACTATAATTCATTAGGTAGCCTTATATTTAATTCCTTTGATACACCAATTTAACCGTTTTATGATTCTCATAGGATTTTATATTCACCAATTGAACAATTTAAAAAATTGGTTACTCATGAAGGTATTTCTCTAACACATATAATTTCCTATACATAAGAACAATTATTCACTCACCATTGAAAGAAGTTATTTACATTAACCTTCTAAATCTTGTAAGACCGGTCTTGAAGATAATTTTGACAATGATGATGGTATTATTTACAACTGATGCTTTTATTAGATGAGTATCATGTTTTATTATCATTTAAGAAGGACTTTTATTAAATGAACCCCACTTAAATGATGACCCCTTTTGAATTTATCACATAAATTAGTGGTCCAAGATCTATATTTCACCATGAATCACACTATATATAATGTAAAAAAATACATGATTATATTTGGTAAAAAACTGATGTCATTCATATCATATATGACTCTTGGATATCTGAGTGGATAAATCTTTATCCAAATACATCATATGGATATAAAATCAACTATATTACAATGTTATTCTAAAGGTTAAGGTTTCCCAACTACGTGTAATTGAAATAAAGCACTAGGATATTGTTACCTAACTTTTAGGGTTATCTATTTCCACCATACCTTTCACATGATAATATATGGGAACCATACTATAGAAGAACCTACCTTATTGAATGATTGCAAACTTTTCAGGTGAATATCTGGAAGGAATTTATCACTTAGTATTTATAAGGGGTTTTAATGTCACTATCTTATCTTAGGTTATTCCCTTTATGTATGAATGCTTCTGACAATACAGTTTGAAATCATATTCCCACTAACAAATAAATATGTTTAAACTATATTTACATGTAACTCTATACAATCCAAAGTCTGTGTTTATAACACAAAAATAAAATATAAACATATTTACACATATCTAAACAAATATCATGCATAATTTACATAGACTTTTCATGTAAATGTTTAGAGTTATATGAGATTCATAATATCTACATCAGTATTCCTGGATCCACAAATAACTAACCCCTAACTTTCTCAAATAAGGAAAAAGCCTCCAGGCTAGTGGAAAGTCTGAACCAATGCCCTTCCACCCAAGGATACTATTCCTAAGAGGGAATCTAATTCAGGATAAATATATAACCTAATATGAATAAAATATATTAAAAAAATAAATATAATATAATAACATAAATTATAAATTGAGTTCATGATAGATGAAAACTAAATCTTATATAATTTTACTTAGCATGTAATACAAGGATTGAAAATTTATAAGAAGAATTTTAAAAACATAAACTAAAGCATACACTTATCTATAATATATAATAAATTTATATTGATGAATAATAGACATGAGAATAATATTTATATAAATGAACACTTCATCTATTTAAACTGGGGATAATCATTTATGAAAATTCATAAAATAGCTAATTACAAACACTTTATAATTTTAGCTTATTCATTATGGATATTCCATAATTTTGAATATAAAATTTCTATATGAATTTAATAATATGAAATTTTCACATTATTAATTAAATGTAATTTAACATTAAAAATATAATAATTTATGAATTATAAATATTTTATAATCTAATCTCTATAATTTAAACTATTGACATAATCTATTGATCACATGCCTAATATTATTTAAACCTTGATTAAATCATTCACAAAATATTTTTGATTTGGTTCCAATAAAACCCACAAAAGGCTTGAATTTTAACAATTCATAGTTAATTAATTGTGAACAACTAATAGTTAAAATATATACTTTATATTTTGGTCTTATTTGGTTATTTATAAAAAAGATTTAAATTAACCTTATGATTTCTAAATAAATACTTTACTTTTAGATCATAAGGCATGCCATGCAATTTTAATAAAAGGTATTATTAATATTAATGTTTATTATTTAGGAATATTTATTAATAAATAGTAAATGAAAATTTATTTAATTAATTACAAACTCTTTATAATTAGTTAATTTATAAACTCTTTAAATTTATAAATATCACCCAAATACCTTTTATCATTATTTATAAATAATTTATAAATAATAAATTTTATTTATAATTTAATATTAAGAAAAAATAAAATTCTTCTCTTAAATCATATTTTATGATTGAACTTTAGTGATAGGATATAACTAATAGGTTATGGATTAACATGATATCAGTCATAATTTATGAATGCTATTTTTATTATTAAATACAACATAGTGAATATTCAAGTTTTCCTATTTTTCATACTCTATGATAGATATTTGTATCGTTAAATATCATATGCCTTATATTTTTGGTTTTTCCAAAAACATATTCTATGATATAAAAATATATCATATTAATGAAACAATACCCTATTTTATTATTTTGAAGTAGGAAATTGTATTAAACAATATATCAATATTGTATGGTATAAATAGAAAAAATCATCAAATTAAACCCATGTCATGCCTTATGATATCCTATATCATATTACATGATACAGACCCTTCATAAAAAATATTCATTCATTTTTTATGAATTATAGAATGATATGCACTTCAATATTCATATTCTTCATTTTATAGATTATTTCATAAATCTAAATACATTAGATTATTTGATACCATTGTTAGTTATGGAATATCTATTCCTAATAAGAATACATCCAATGTGACATCTATATGAACCATAAAATTCACTCTATTACCCCAACACTTAGGGTCTATAAATCATGGAACCATTAATAGATCCTTGGGGTGGAGAGACACACTTCATAACCACTCATGTGTAAGAGTTCCCAATAATTGGTTAACACTTTATCCTTTTCTTTGATACCTCTATTTGGATTCAAGGGGTTATAACAACTCTTATTAGTATAAATATAGGTAGTAAATATCCAAAATCCAAGAATCAGTATGAATAGATAAAAACATCATCATCATTAAACTTAACATTGCGATTAATCTTACGATGGAAAAGATAAATATAAGTTAATCCTAATACTAGTAACTTTAGAAAAGTTCTCAAGATAAATTTTATATGTTAAAGCAGTACCTTCATAAGTAACCAAATATTAAAGTTTTTTAACAGTTGAATATGTATTATTATGAGAATCATAAAATGATTCACAATAAGTTTCAAAATAATTAGATTTTATAGATCCAAGGGAACTATATACTTCATTCATATATTCAATATGATTGGTTATAAAAATGGAATGTCCGAACTATAGGTTTACTTAAGAATTGTTCTGGTTAAGGAATTTATATCAATGTTAGTGATGGAAATTTTTGGATAACATGATTTAATTTAAGAAAATTTTACCCAATATTCTCAAAAGTGTTGAGAATAGATGAACTAGGCATATGATGTCTATGTTACAATACTATATAGATTGTATGAGTGGCTATAAGTTCAAAATAGAAGATGAAAATTAAATTATAGAGACAAATTATGTTTATTTTAGTATCTGATCAAATTCATTAAAACTTAAATGTCAAATTATGAAGAAGAAATGATTTTACAGGGAATTGTTCAAGATACTTGAAACAGTTTTTAAAACTCCATGGAGTATTAATATCATATATTGGGGTTATAAAATTTATTTATTTAATTTTTAATGATATTTGATACAAAATTTATATTTAAAAGGTGTTTTTAATAAATAAGTTTTTAAAATCAAGTTTAAAATTAATAGATATAATAGTTTTCATGCTAGCGACAAAGCAAAGAGGTATTACATCAAGGATCTGAATAAAAACAATTTTATCATGATTGGATGGAATCTTAAAAGGATGTGTATATCTATCTCATTTCTATTATATGATTAAATATTTTTTTCATTATCAAATAGTTTTTATGAAAACATGTGATGACTGATTATATACACATGGTAAATGATTCCTTAGATTTTATAACATGTTTTGAAAATGAGGCATGGATAAACATATTTTATCTATGATAAAGAGTTTATTAAAGTATAAGGGATTATTTTCCTTCCACACATCAATGATATATTTTAATAGTATTATTTTTATAGTAAAATGATTCAACCACATGAATAAATTATATGATATTGAAATTTTTTTATTAATTAAATATTAATTCTTATAGGAAATAAGAGTTATTTCCTAAGAACAATGGTGTTTGTGTTCCTTATCATGATATTATTAAGAGATTATAGTGTATAAGAGGCTATTGTGAGTGTGTTTGGACTAATAGAAGTTCAATGTTAAAAAATAAAATGTTATAACTTTTGAAAATTCAATTGATTTTGACTTAATATAATAAAGGATTTAGAAAATGTGATGTAAAATAAAAAAGTAAAAGTTAAATTTAGTTACTTTAAGAAAGTTATTATCACTATTTTCTAAAAGGTATATACTAGTTAAAATATAAAGTTTTTTTACAAGATATCCTAAAATGGGTTTAGGGTATGGTGGTAAAGAAAAATGTAAAGTGTTACATTTAGTGACCATAAAAAAGTGAATTTTACTTTACACTTATAGAATTTAGGATGTTATGACAATTAATAATTTAAATAATACATTAATTACTATGATTTTTCATGGGAAATTTTGATGGAAATGATCTCATTAATGATTATGGAAAATGTAGAAAAGTTATAAGTATACAACATATGTTTATATCATAACATTTTATTTTGTGGAATCAAGAAGTTTTTATATGTTCATGGAGTTGAACACTGGAAATATGATTCTTAAATCTCATGATTTTTAAAATTTACTTTCTTTATAGATTTTACTCACTAAATAATTTACTGGGAGGGTTATCATATAGTTATATAGTGTAATTACCCGACCCCAGTTACCCAGAGTCGGTGAATTATTACATAACATTGGAATGATAAAAAAAGATCAAGTCTCGAAAGACCGATTAGTTTAGTAGCCTTAGAAGTACTAGATACATTCATAAGGTTTACATTAAATCATAAAATGAAAAACTACAACAACATTGTTTCCATAGACCACACTCAAATCTCCTAAAACTATCCCTGTAGGTCAGTCATAAAATACTTCTTCACATCCTGGGAAAAATAAAACATAGAAAGGGGTGAGCTCAGATGCTCATTAAGGATAACAATATAGTGGAAACTTTCGTAAATAAGCATAAACATTTAAGGAAATGTATAAGACTAAAACAAAAGACTTTTAAACTTGAACTTTAGAATAATATGGGAAAGATAAAATCAAATAATTTCATTTACTTACTCATATGGATATTCTACTAGTCGAATAATCACATGCAATATCAATATCCCCTTTCATAATTATGGAATGCATAATTCCAGAATTTCATAACCACATAGTCAAGGCCTTGTTCCAAGACTACAAATAAGATTTTTTCAAGGCGTTGTACCAAGACACTAGTTTTTCTCATGAGACCCACTGATACATCGAGGAGCCATATTGGGCTCCACCCGTTACTTACTAATTCCAATGCATTCCTCATATGAAAAGGTTTAAACATAACATAAACATTCGTATTAAAATTGGAATACAAAATGTCAATACTTTATCCATAAACCATGAATGGTATGAAATAACATATCCACAGTCAAACATATCACAAAAAATTCAATACAATATGTAAGTTTTGTATCATAATAAATCAACTTCAAAAAAACTTAAAATCCATCAAAGGATGTTGACATCTATGAAATCAAAACCTTTTTAGAGAAACATCTCTTTCTATTTTGAAATAATTTAAAGGTCACATAATTATAAAAGAAAACATTTATATTTGAAAATATTCTTATAAGCTTTTAAGGGAAGTTTTGACAATGTTATAATGGCAGAAAATAGCCGCACCTGCCGTATAAGTTAAAAAAACATTCTTACCTTAAATTTGTCAAAAATTTAAAAAAGCACCTTATTTGGAAAACGATGGAAATATTCCTTTGTAAACATCTTATAAAAGTAAAAAAAGTGTATAAATGAATTTAACCCATATTCTATAAAATAGTAATAATGTTTTGAAATACATTTTTAAGAAACATGGATGTGGATGATAAAGATGTCCCAATAGATACTTACGTAAAAACAACCTCGAATAATAAAGTGATTGTGAAATTAACCCTTACCTTGTACTTTTCCTTAGTCAAGTATAGGTTAACCTCATATATAATGGTGAAATAATTTTTATTAAATTATAAAATAATCATATACATTAATATGATATCATATATGATCTTTTAACATTGCTTTGTTAATAATATCTTAGTATTATTGTCGTTTCGGGTGTTAACTGTTTCATTTTCCTTTATATGATTTGTTATGTAAGTAATATTTGTTATGGATGGGATGTATCTTATTAATATCCATAATGATATAAAGTCTTTAAAAATTATTTTTAATCATCAAATGAAAATTAGTCTTGAATGGATACGATGGGGAATGAATCTCATCACATTCATGGAGACGGTAATCCGTACGTATGCACGAGCGACAATATCATTATTTTGATATTAAAATAATACATAATTGGATGGTATATCATATATAAAGAATCATTATCATGTTATATTTATTATTTACATCAATTACACATCATTATTATACCCATCCACATAATAATGTATTGAATAACAATTACACCACGACGTGGAGACGGTAAGCCGTACGTACGCACGTATGGTGACATGTCATTAAAAGAATGGATAGAATAATGAATATGTTTGTACCATATTTATAATAACATAAAAGTATATAGAATATACTGGAGTTATTATTTTATAATGGAAACAACAAAGAAAAAGGAATTGGAAGAATAAAGGAACTTGAAAGAGGTGATGAAATATTTACCTCTTCTTCGGGTTCTTCCTTTTTATTTGATCAAAAAGGCTCATTAGATTGACTTTATAACTAAAGTAAGGCTTCTAAAATTAAGGGAGGACAGTTTATAGGGTATTTGGGTAGGGTTTGGCCAAGCCAAATGGCATTGAAGGTGTGAATTTTAGGGAAGGGGGAGTGCCCTTTTACAAGAGGGGTGAGGGGCACCTTAGGAAAAACTAGAAATATTATTTAATAATTAAATAATTTATGGGTTCTAATGGCTCAAAAATATATTATTTAATGGATAAGGTAGGGATGGGTCTAAAACCACTCAACCAATAGGTTCTAGATAGGTTTGGGTCACTATATTAACTTTATCTTTTAGATTTAACTCTTTGTTAAATTGTCTGACATTTACCATGTCTTTTTGTATTTTTATATTATATGGTTAATAAACTTACTATATAATTCCAAGTGAACCCCAAGTGGTTCATTAATGATACAAATATAATTATATAAGTCTCATGTCTAAGTCTTAGATTCTTATGAATAGAATATCAATTAATAATACAATATTGTTTTAAAAACTCTTTTATGTCAATTTTGACACTATTTGGTATTTTGTTTTTTCTAAATTTATAACAACATTATTACTTAGAAAGAAATTCATCTAACCAACCATAATATGTCATATTAACCTATAAAATTAGTGTAATTCATAAAAATTCTCAAATTACATTTATTTGGATATTTATAATATCAATTATTTTAATCTTTCATTAATACGGTAATTAGTGCATCATCATTGTGTCATAAATAAAATAAATTATTTAATATCTAAATAATATAAATAAAATAAAATTATGTAGGAAATCGTTTTATCTTTATAATTAATATTTATATTCGAATTTATCTTATGTGTAACCCTATATTAAAAATGTTTTAGTTATTAAACTTTGATTTTAATTCTTTTAATTCTTCTTTAAATAAAATAATAATAAGTGTCCTAATCTAATTCAAGTGGACCAAATAGGTTCATATTTTATTCCTAAGGTTGTTTTTGGTCTAATTATACTTATCCAATATAATTAGGACATGTGTTATGGTAATAATAATATCATTTTTACCCTTAAATACCCAATTTACTTTTAACCGTGGTAAATAAAAGTAAAAAGTTACTATTCACCAAAAATTATTTTCATCTTATTGAACCACATTTTTCTTACTGATATCAACCGTGTCTCTCATATTTTTGAAATTACACTCATAGAAGTGGTAAAATTAAGTTTTATGTGAATTTTCAAATTCTCCTAGGAGGTGGGTAAAAGACGGTGAAAAGTTCAATAAAATTTTTATATATCTAAAATTATTATAAACTGACTCCAATGAATTATATTGAACTTATATAGGTATTATGTATCTATTATGACCTAAAATAAATTTAAATAAAATAAATAATTATTTAAATAAAATTCAGTTTTAAACTATAACTCAGTGTTTTTCACTATTCATCAAAAATTGAAAGTTTTCAGAAAAATACAAAAAATTCACCCTAAGCTAATTTTGATATTATGAATCCGAAAATGAAGTCCATTTTGTAAGATAAAATTTATAAAATTTCAAAAAGTGGGTATTACTATTCATAACAGCTATTTTGATTGGTTGTGGTGTGTTAGAACTCGAAGTTGTATACAACACATGCTACTGTGTTATTCAAAGAGAAGAGTACCGTGTAAGCTTGGGGTGTTACATTCTCCCCTCCTTCAAATAATTTCATCCTTGAAATTTCTAGAGTATTACTACATAAAAAGACTCGGGTGGTTCTTCATCATAAGTTCCTTGGGTTCCCACGTTGCCTCTTCCATCTTATGGTTTCTCCATATAACTTTTACCAGACGCATCATCCGGTTTCTCAGCACTTGTTATCTTGTATCAAGAACCTTGACAGGCTCTTCGCAATAAGACAGATTGGGTTCCAGTTCTAATTTCTCATAGGTGAATACATGCGTTGGGTTAGGCATGTATTTTCTCAACAGTGATATGTAGAACACATCATGAACTTTGGAGATACTTGGCGGCATTGAAAAAATGGTAAGCTACAGCCCCAATTCGTTCTAGAATTTCGAAAGGTCCGATGTACCTGGGACTCAATTTTTCCTTCTTACCGAAATGTATAACACCCTTCCATGGAGATACCCTCAAGAAAACATGATCTCCTACCTGAAATTACAAATCCTTCCTTCAGTTGTTAGCATATCTCTTCTGCTTACTTTGAGATGCCTTGATGTGGTTTTGGATTACCTTCACCTTTTCTATCATTTCCTCCGAAAGTTATGGGCCTATGAGTTTTCTTTCACCAACATGATCCCAACAGGTTGGTGTGAGAAATCTCTTTCTATATAACGCTTCATATGGTTCCATCTGAATACTTGAATGGAAGCTATTATTATAGGAAAATTCTACAAAAGGTATATATTGATCCCACATACCTTCAAATTCAAGTGAGCATGATCTCAACATGTCTTCTAAGGTTTGAATAGTCCGTTCTGATTGTACATCAATTTGAGGGTGGTAGGCAGTGCTCAAACGAAGTTCAGTATCTAGGGATTTCTAAAGACTTTTCCAGAATCTTGATGTAAAACGTGGATCACGATCAGAAACAATCGATAGTGGTACTCCATGAAGTCTTACAACTTCATTAATATATAGTCTTGTTAGACGTTCAAGTGGTAAATCTTCTCTTATAGAAATAAAATGTGCTAACTTGGTAAGACAATCAACAATGACCTATATTGCATCGTTCCTTCTAGGATTCTTTGGTAGTTCCATGACAAAGTCCATCGTAATATTATCCCATTTCCACTCAGGTATGGGTAGAGGTTGCAAGACTCCTCCAGATTATTGCCTTCCATCTTTCACTTATTGACAAACCATACATCTTGACACAAAATCAGCAATCTCCCTCTTCATGTCATCCCACCAAAAATGTTCCTTCAAATCTCTATACATTTTGGTGCATCCAGGGTGTATAGAGAAATTAGAACTATGAGCATCATCCAACAATTACCTTTTTAGATAAGGTATATCGGGAACACAAAGTCTCTTCCCAAACTTCAAAATTACATCTTCATACACAAAGTCACTCAATCTCCCATCATTCATAGCTTTAATCTTCTTTTTAAACTCTTCATCACCGGTCTGAGAACTCTTTATCCTTTCTAGTAAATATGGTTTGGAAACCATTTGAAAAAGAATTGATGTTTCACCTTCCATGGTTATTCCCATATCCATATTTACTAGATCCATGTGTATAGGATCCTTTTTAAATCTAATATTGTTTAAAACTCCATGATCCTTTCTACTCAAAGCATCTGCCACCTTATTTTCCTTCCCTGGGCAGTAGTGTATAGTGAAATCATAATCCTTGAGTAGTTCAAGCCATCACCTTTGCCTCATGTTGAGTTCTTTTTGTGAGAAAATATTCTTCAAACTCTTATGATCAGTATATATCTCACATTTTCACCATAGAGATAGTGTCTCCAAATCTTTAAATAAAATATTACAGCTGCTAAATCAAGACCATGAGTAGGATAGTTTTGCTCATGAATTTTTAGCTGGCGTGATGCATAAGCAATAACCTTATCATTCTGCATAAGGACACAACCAAGTCCTTTATTAGAAGCATCACTATAAATAAAAAACCCATCTTTCCCCGATGGTAGAGTCAATATGGGAGCATTGAATAATCTTCTCTTTAGTTCTTCAAAAAACTATTCACACTCTTTTGTACAAACAAATTTAACCCCTTTTCGTCTGAGCTTTGTTAATGGGTTAGCCAACCGGGAAAAATTTTGGACGAAACGTCGATAATAACCTGCTAAACCAATAAAACTGCGTACCTCAGTTATACTCATCAGTGTTGGCTATTCTTGGATTGCCTTCGTCTTTGAAGGATCAATGGATATTCCATCCTTAGAGACAATATGGCCAAGAAAATAAATCTCCTGAAGCCAAAATTCACACTTGCTAAACTTCCCATATAATTCATGTCTTCTAAGAGTCTTCAGGATAATGCGCAAGTGATTTTCATGATCTTAGTAGCTTTTGGAATATGCTAAGATATCATCAATAAATACCACTACAAAGTCATCAAGATATTACTTGAAAAATCTATTCATTAGATACATGAAAATAGAGGGTGAATTAGTCAATCCAAAAGGCATTACTGTAAACTCGTAATGCCCGTACCTAGTTCAAAATGCTGTCTTCGTAATGTCTTCCTTCTTCACACACAACTGATGATATCCAGATCAAAGTTCAATCTTTGAAAAGTATTGAGATCCATTTAGTTGGTTGAATAAATCATCAATGCGAGGTAGGGGATATTTGTTCTTTATCATTATAGCATTGATCTCCCTGTATTCAATGCACAACCTCATAGATCCATACTTCTTCTTAACAAAAAGAATAGGGGCTCCCCATAGAGAAACACTAGGGTGAATAAATACCTTATTACTCAATTCATCTAGTTGTTTCTTTAGTTCCACTAATTCTACAGTGGCCATTCTATAAGGGGTCTTCGATATGGGCCTTGATCCAAGAATTAAATCAATGTAAAACTCAATTTCTTGTTTTGGAGGATGTCCGGGTAAATCTTATAGAAACACATCAACATATTATTTTATAATAGGTACATCCTCTATTTGAACATTATTTTCCTCACCCATAGTTATTTTATTCTTTTCCTCCTCAATAATTGAATTTAGTTGAGCTAATGGGGGTGGATCTAGATAAGAATCAGGTGGTGACGATTCTGCTCTTAAGATAATGTGTTCTTTATCATCATCATAAAAAATTGTAACCTCATTCTTCTTATAATAAAATTTTACATCATGGTATGAAATCCAATCCATACTGAGGATTATATCAAATTCAATCATGGGTATGACGATGAGATCATAAGATAAAGAACATTTATGTTCTCTAATAGGGACTGATTCACAAAACTTTGTTGCAATGATACTTCCCTTAAGAGTTTTGACTAACAAATCCCTTGTTAAATAAAATTGGAAATATCTAATTTTCTTAGAAAACTAGGAAGATATAAAACAATGCGATGATCTAGAATCAAATAATGCATTTTCTAAACTTGAGGAAACCATTAAATCACTTGCTACTACATCTTTCGGAGCTTCAACCTCAGCAGTAGCGATAGCATAATCTTATCCTTGATCCCTTGTCATTTTCTAAGGTAATTTCCACTGAAACTTAGTACATTCATTCTCATAATTCCCACTTTCTCTACAATTGTAGCATTCAACATCGACAGCCTCTTTATTCCCCTTGCAATCACAATCTTGGTGGCCTTTTTCACCACACTTGTAATAGACTCCCATTTTCTTCAGGAAAGTACCAGGGTGTTTCTTCCCACATTTACTGCCGGATGGATATTCAACTTTTCCCTTCTTCCCCTTATTTCCATTTCCAGAGTGTTCAGTAGATCTCTTCTTCTCTTGCTTTACTTTAATGTCATAAGTCTTAGAGAATTATTTTTCTGTCTTGATAGCACATGAGAAAATATCTTCGTACGATGAGAAGGATTGTGAGACTAATTATCGATGGAGAAATGGTTTTAACCCATAAAAGAAATGATCAATATTACTTTTTGGGTTATGTATATAATCTGTTTCATGACTCCCTAACCTTGTAAAGTTAGCTTCATACTTTGTGACATTCTCATCCTCCTTTTGCCTCAGACTCAAAAATTGCATTTCCATATCTGCTCGATGGTCATGAGGAAAGTATTTTTCTAAGAAAATATCTTTAAACTCCCTCCATTCCATATTTGATACTTCATCATCTTCCTTTTTGTTTTGAATCAATGAGCACCATTGATCAGCATCTCCAGTGAGGCGGTAAACTGCCATGACAACTTTTTCCCTTTCACTACTCCCCAAGGCATGGAATATTTTCTCTAAGGAATTTATCCATTTCTTAGCTACTAATGGATTTGTACTCCCATTGAATGTTGGTGTTTTTACCTCATGAAGCGATCTAACATTGATCCTCCATGTTGTGGATCAGGGTGCTCCATACAGGTAAGGTTATTATTCATAACCTGAGTGAGTTGTCCCAGTATAGTGATAAGCTGATCAGCACCAGTTGTATCCCCAGCTCCACTATAATTATCTTGAGCAGGAGGTCAATCCCGACATGGAGTTTGTGCATTGATATGGTTTCCGTTACTTCCACTAGTCACTATTTATAAACAATGGCATAAACTAGATTAGTTTATGAATCGAAATACATAATTCCAAACTTTTAAAACACTTAACATAAATTGAACAGTTTATGGATATAATCCATAATCATAAAAAAAAATTTCTTTGAGGAAGTATATACTCATAAACCCTTCATAATGGTTTGTAAATAAAATAAGAATTATCTTAAGCATATCCCTTGGGAGTGTCATAACCAAGAGTGCAGCAAGTCCCATTGTCGTGCACCAGTTCCCGTTCGAGTCTAGCTCAAAGCGGTGTTTTCGGGTTTTACCCCTAGGTACATCTGTTCCAGATCCACCTCTACCTGATTATATCTAGACATGGATGCATTTCTGGGAAAACTCAAAAAATCTCTATAATACTAAAATTATAGGAAGTTTCTTCTATACTAATCCTCAATGTCTATCTTAGGGTAATGTGCTCTAATAAGAGTTAATCTAAATCTAGTTTCCAAGGTTTGTACTAAACTTCCACTAATACCAACTGTAATGCCCCGACCCCAGTTACCTAGATTCGGTTCATTATTACATAACATTATCATGATCACAAAAGATCAAGTCTCGAAAGACCGATTAGTTTAGTATCCTTGGAAGTACTAGAAATATTCATAAGGTTTACATTTCATCATAAAATGAAAAACTACAACAAAATTGTTTCCATAAACCACACTCATATCCCCTCAGACTATCCCTGCAAGTTAGTCATAAAATAATTCTTCGCATACTGGGAAAAATAAAACATAGAAAGGGGTGAGCTCAGATGCTCAGTAAGGATAAAAATATAGTAGAAACTTTCATAAATAAGCACAAACGTTTAAGGCAATGTATAAGACTAAACAAAATCCTTTTAAACTTGAACTTCATCATAATATGGAAAAGATAAAATCAAATAAATCTATTTACTTACTCACATGGATATTCTACTATTTTAATAATCACATGAAATATCAATAGCCACTTTCATAATGATGTAATGCATAATGCCAGACTTTCATAACCACATAGTCAAGGCCTTGTGCCAAGAATACAAATAAGATTTTTTCAAGGCCTTATGCCAAGAAACTAGTTTGTCTCATGAGACATACCGATGCATCGAGGAGCTATAGTGGGCTCCACCCGTCACTTATTAAGTCCAATTCATTCCTCATTTGAAAAGGTTTAAACATAACATAAATATTCATATTAAAACTGGCATATGAAATGTCAATACTTTATCCATAAACCATGAATGGTATGAAATAACACATCCACGGTCAAACATATCACAAAAACTTCAATAAAATATGGATTTTTTGTATCATAATAAATCAACTTTAAACAAACTTAAAATCCATCAAATGATATTGACATAGATGAAATCAAAATCTTTTTAGAGAAATATCTCTTTCTATTTTGAAATCATTTAAAGGTCATGTAATTATAAAAGAAAACATTTATATTTGAAAATATTATTATAATCTTATAAGGTAAGCTTCTATGATGTTATAATGGTGGAAAATAGCTGCACCCATCGTATAAGTTAAAAAAACATTCTTACCTTAAATTTGTCAAAAAGGTAAAAAAGTACCTTATTTGGAAAATGATGGAAAGATTCCTTTATAAACATCTTTTAAAAGTCAAAAAAGATTATAAATTACTTTAACCCATAGTATATAAAATAGTAAGAATGTTTTGAAATACATTTTTAAGAAAAATGAATGTGGATGATAAAGATGTCCCAGTAGATACTTACGTAAAAACAACCTCGGATAATAAAGAGATTGTGAAATTAACCCTTACCTTGTACTTTTTCATGGTTGAGGGTAGGTTAACCTCATGTATAATGGTGAAATAATTGTTATTAAATTATATAAGAATCATATACATTAATATGATATCATATATGATATTTTAACATTTCTTTGTTAATAATATCTTAGTATTATCGTCGTTTCGGGTGTTAACTATTTCATTTTCCTTTATATGATTTGTTATGTAAGTAATATTTGTTATGGATGGAATGTATCTTATTCATATCCAGAATGATATCAAGTCTTTAAACATTATTTTTAATCATCAAATGAAAATTAGTCTTGAATGGATACGATGGAGAATGAATCTCATCGCGGAGACGGTAATCTGTACGTACGCTCGAGCGACAATATCATTATTTTGATATTAAAATAATATATAATTGGATGTTATATCATATATAAAAAATCATTATAATGTTATATTTATTATTTACATCAATTACATATCATTATTATACCCATCCAAATAAAAATGTATTTAATAACAATTACACCACAACGTGGAGGCGATAAGACGTACGTACGCACATATGGTGACATGTCATTAAAAGGATGGATATAATAATGAATATGGTTGTACCATTTTTATAATAACATCATAGTATATATAATATATTAGATTTATTATTTTATAATGGGAAAAACAAAGAAAAATGAAGTGGAAGAAGAAAGGAACTTGAAAGAGGTGATGAAATATTTACCTCTTCTTCGGGTTCTTCCTTTTGATTTGATCAAAATAGCTCCCTAAATTGGATTTATGATTAAATTAAGGACTCTAGGATGAAGGTAGGATAGTTGAGAGGGTATTTGGGCAGGGTTTGTCCGAGCAAAATGGCTTTGAAGGTGTGAATTTGAGGTAAGGGGGAATGCCCTTTTATAAGAGGGGTGAGGGGTACCTTAGGAAAACCTAGAAATATTATTTTATAATTAAATCATTTTCAGTTTATAATGGCTACAAAATGGATTATTTAAAGGATAATGTAGGGATGGGTCGAAAAAAACTCAACCAATAGGTTTTATATAGGTTTTAGTCACTATATTAACTTTATCTTTAAGATTTAACTCTTAGTTAAATAGTTTGACATTTACCATGTCTCTTTGTATTTTTATATTATATGGTTAATAAACTTACTATATACTTCCAAGAGAACCCCAAGTGGTTTATTAATGATACATATATCATTATATAAGTCTTTTGGCAAAAAATTATATTTTTAAGAATAGAATATTAGTTAATAATAGAATATTTGTTTTAAAAACTCTTTTATGTCAATTTTAACACTATTTGGTATTTTGTTTTTTCTAAATTCATAACAACATTATTACTTCAAAAAAAATTCTTCTAACCAACCCTAATATGTCATATTAATATATATATTTTTTTAATTTATAAAAAGTCTCAAATTTTATTTATTTGGATATTTATAATATCAATTATTTTAATCTTTCATTAATACGGTAATTAGTGCATCATCATTGTGTCATAAATAAATTAAATTATTTAATGTCTAAAAAATATAAATAAAATAAAATTATGTAGTAAATATTTTTATATTTCTAATTAATATTTATAGTTAAATTTATCTTATGTGTAACCCTATATTAAATTTTTTTAGTTATTAAACTTTGATTTTAACTCTTTTAACTCTTCTTTAAATAAAATAATAATAAGTGTCTTAATATAATCCAAGTTGACCAAATAGGTTTCATATTTTATTACTAAGATTGTTTTTGGTCTAATTATACATATCCAATATAATCAGGGCATGTTTTAGGGTAATAATAATATCATTTTTACCCTTAAATACCCTATTTACTTTTAACCGTGGTAAATAAAAGTAAAAAGTTACTATTAACCAAAAATTATTTTCATCGTATCAAACCACATTTTTCTTACTAATATCAATTGTGTCTCTCAGATTTTTGAAATTCCACTCACAGAAGTGGTAAAATTAAGTTTTATGTGAATTTGCAAATTCTCCTAGGAGGTGGGTAAAAGACGGTGAAGAGGTCAATAACATTTTCATATATCTAAAATTATTATAAACGAACTCCAATGAATTATATTGAACTTATATAGGTATTATGTATCTATTTTTACCTAAAATAAATTTAAATAAAATAAATAATTATTTAAATAAAAATTTGGTTTTAAACTATAACTCAGTGCTTTTCACTATTCATCAAAAATTGAAAGTTTTCAGAAAAATACCAAAAATTCACCCTAAGATAATTTAGATATTCTAAATACAAAAATGAAGTCCATTTTGAAAGATAAAATTTATAAAATTTCAAAAAGTGGGTATTAATATTCATAATGGCTAGTTTGATTGGTTGTGGTGTGTTAGAACTCGATGTTTTGTACAACACACACTACTGTATTATTCAAAGAGAAGCGTACCGTGGAAGCTTGGGGTGTTACATATAGAGATTTTTAAATAATTACATAGAGATTTAATGAGATAAAAAGCCCCTATAAAGTGCAGAAAACACAATGAGGATATAATAATATTTCATATATGATATGACATACATCTTCTTATGTTGGGATTTGTTAAGTATTATTAAAATTATTTTAAGAGTATAAAATTTATCATTTAAAAGTAAATATTTACTTTATTATTATTTTATGTTGTCTACATAAATGTATATATTTATATACATTTTTTGACATGTAATGATAATTGACGTATGAAAATATGACTTTAAATTATCCCTAGCTAATTTTTATCATCAAGTATTATAAATTATAATGAAATATTAAGGTTAGAATGATTAGGATTGTTTTATGAGACATGGGATATATTATTGAGGAATAAAAGTGATTTTTTTTGGTTGACCCACTATATATGCCACATGTTGTTTCATACACTTTATTTTTTTTATTATAGATGTATGGATCATATAATAGTCCCTATTACCTGAAGTATAAGAGATTCATAGCATGATACCTTTTATAATTTGATATGTTTCTTGCAAAATCCATTTTATCTTAGTTAATTAGGGGTGGTTGGGTATATTGTTGATCATTTCACCAGTTGGATCTTAACCAAGATGGGATTTGTCATCTCATATGATAATTATAACATATAGACCCTCGAATGAGATAAAATAGGGAGTTTGTGGCAACACATATATAATATATACGATGTTATTTTCTATTAATATTATAGGAATGTTATGTGCTCAACCATAAAGGTTAATGACATATTATGTATTCATTGAACTAGTTAGTATGTACTAGGAAAATAGGGAATATATAAGTTGGATATATGGGATTGAAATACTATCTACCCAAAATTAACTCAATGTCTTTTACAAAGGTAATGTATGAGAACACATTCTAGTCTAAGATGTGACAAGTGGACACATTTATAGAGATACATGTGTTTAATGGATATCTTGTTAGATACCTTTATAGCTTGAGTAGAATGATTATTTTCTAGGGGATTCTCTTCACTTACATTTATAGATCCAATATTTCATTTTTTTCAATGCTACAAAGTCCCCATGGGTCACACTTTGTGGTTGACTGAACGGGGATTGAGTTTGACTAAGATAGGTTCTCTAAAAAAATTGAGTTAATTAAAAAGAGTTTTGAATGGGTATTCAAAAGGCATTTCATATGATATTATCCATGGTGAAGTTAAATGATAACACACCAAAAGTGGTTTGTAAGATATGAAAAATATATTTGGATATGATTTAACAAGTTAACTTATATGATATTATATAAGGATAAATGGAACAATACCTATTAAAATTTAGTGAAAGTCTAAGATTAAATGAGATATATAACCTAAATCTATGTGCATGAGATGAATATAGGTTATATTGTTTCAAATGATTGATATTTCACAATTCATGTATGAAATATAAGTTCATGAAAAGTGTTATTCTTATCGCATGGTATGATATAATTTATATCATAAGTATACACATGGAAAAATCAAAAGATATGATTACTATATCATATGTCTTATTAAAAATATTATATGTTTCTTTCGATCCCAGAATCATTTATTAGATATATTTCATAGTGATGAGATTATTATATTGGTGGTTGAATGATTCTAAGTTAATGTTTGAGTATCAAACTTCCTCTTAAGCTATCATTAAGAACCACTACTTGAGATATAATGTGAGGTAGTGCGTCTCATTCATGAATTAGATACATGAATAGTTTGATGCATTAAATCATGAATTATAATGCATGAATCACTAAGGAATTCAATAAAGAATAATTAAAGACCATTTCCATGTAATAGAAGTGGTGAATGTATGATTTCCTAATGGACAATCAAATCTCCCTAACCATAAATATATTTCTTCTCCCACCTTATCATAGTGAGGTGATAATAAATCATGGAGTGAAGGGGAGTATTTCTCTTATAATGAGAGATTCATAATACAATTGTTACCTATATAGGTGGTAATCCTATGATTTCCACTCTATGTGATCATCATCAAACATACTTGTAGATGTTTAAAGATGTAAGAGTGGAAACGATGATATTGGTTACACAATTTATAGAAGTTATTCATATAAAATTTAACATATTTCATATTTCTATTCGTGGATATATTGGATATGGGATTCCAACCACTTTTATTCCATCTATTACTTCCTAATAGAACCCAATCAATCCAAACACAATAATTACATATATTTTCTTAGACTAGAACCTTGGTGAACATTTCTACTAGATTACACTGTCCATCTATCTTCCAAAACTACATTACTCTACCCTCTATCATGTTTTGGATTAAATAGAATTTCATGTTGACATGGTTCTTCCATGATGGAAATGTTGAATTCTATGCCAAATGGGTTACACTATGAGTATCAATTAACAATACCGCACCGTTATGAATCCTACAAAACTCCTTAAACAAGTGCATAAACCAAACCAATTCATCCATAAATTTAATTATTTAAATATACTTTGCTTATGTTGTGAAAATATTAACCACCACTTATATCCATGATATCCCTCTAATTTATCTTCCTCTGTCTGTGAAAAAAGACATGTATTCTCTTCTAGGTGTCATAATCCCTAGAAAACTTATCATCAACATTATAATATAATGGATAATCTATAAAAACATAGAGTTATAAATTTTGGTATTTATATATATTAGACAATCCAATTTAGGAAATCATAGTGTTCTTTATTTAGATTTTGCATGAAATGAAAAAACCCAATAAAATAAAACTTATGATAGATTATATATCATGCTATACATCAAAATACAATATTATAATGTAAAGAGAACTTATTCCATGTTCCTGAGAAAATATTAAATTTTAGGTGTTTTTTCCATAGACTATTTGAAGTGTTAGACCAATAGATTTTATACAATATTATATCCAAATATAATGAACTTATCAAAATTCTTTTGGAGGTAATACCTGTGATATAGAACTAAAGTCATATCTTTCCATCTAGATTATTCGAAAAAAATCACACTTAAATCCATGACTCATCTTATTTTTTATAAAATACATTAACATTTAAGAAATATATAGAAGAAGTATAATAAACATTCCATCATCCTATATATTCTAGTAGTAACTATGATATATGTTTCACCAAGTGAAACCTTCCTAAACCATAAAAGAAATAAATTTTCAATTCTAATATTTTCATTCCTTCCTTAATAAATAGACTCTCCTATTTATATTAAACAATAATAAATTTTTATATTAATCCTAAAATATCATCTATTGCCTCATATAAATCCATCCCTCCATATCACCATAAACAAATGTTTCTTTTACATCTACCATCTCCAAGTTCAAATTATCGATTAGAATAATTCTTAATACTATTCAGGTGGTAGCATTCTTAACTATCAGTGAAAAATTAAAAATAATTGATCCCTTAATTATATATAAATACCTTTAATACCAGTCATTCCTTATACATTTTCTTACCATAATCCTCATCCTTCAAATGAAATACTGACTTATTCTTTAGTTTTTTCTTCCCGTGTAGTGTCTCATTCAGCTCCCATGTTGCATTAGAATCCAATAAAGACAAATATTCTTTCATTAATGACATAAATGTTCTAAATTCAATTATTGTGGACACATCTTATATCCTTTTAAGTTCTCCACCATATATTATAAGTTAGGATGCAATATCATCACCAAACCTCTGAACTGGTTTTTACCTCTAGAAAATGTTCTTAATTTAGCTTTCAGATATTCTTTTTCTAGTACTACAACATATGATGCTCTATTATCTAGAACTCAAACCTATGGAGATATCCTTCAGGACTAGATAATCCTATAGAATTTTGGAACATATTTTATTAGTCAATAATTTATACTTTTAGTGTTTCCATATGAATTCAATTGAACTTGTGGTCTTTCAGTACTCCCACTCAGATCGACTTTCACTTGGTTAGTTGATTTGTGGTTCTCAACATCCATCTCATCCAAGTTGTATAATTTCTAACAAAAAATCTCAATGAATATAATATTTTGTATTCTAAAATCTTTTAACTTTTTATAACACCCTAATATTTCAAAATAACACTATGTTTGATAGCATATTTAGCATGTGACACTAAGATTAAACAATCCACAAAATATTATTATTTAAATATGCCCATTTTAACTTAGCCATTGAATTAACATGTATTAATAGTGTAAAATAAATAATTATATATATATATATATTAAGTACCTACTTAATATAAATTAATTCATTAATTCTTAGGAAATAAGTATTCAATTTTCAATAATATTATTTTATGCTTTAGAAATGTGTTTTCTTTAAAAATTATTTTTATTCCTTTTTATGAGAAAATATTATAACTAACTTCTAGAACATCAATAAATTTTATTTTATAAAAATAATATCATATTTTAAATCTTTATATCAAAATTATATTTGAGTGAAATTTTTTGATTTTTCAGAAAAGATTTATTTTCTTTTGAATAATGAAAATATCAATTTTTATTAATTTTTTTTGTTTCAACCATTTGAAAATTTAAATTTATTTTAAAGTTGAAATTAGTTATATTATATTACAGTTAAATATATTAGGTTAATTGGAATAAATTTTATAATTTTTTTTATAAAAAAAAATTTATACAAAAATACACTTTTATGAAAAAATGCATTTGTCAAAAAAATGATTTTCATCATGTTTTTTACACTTATTTTAAAATTAATTTATATAAATTATTGGTATTTATTTTGATAAAATGGATTCTATATTTTTAATTAGGAGGATCAAATTTGGTAAATATTTTCCTTTTACTTATAGGAATTATGATTAATAATAGTGGGAATTTATCACCATAGTATAGGGTAAATCAGGTAAATATAAGTTAAATATCTGTGATAATACCATAATTTCACATCCCAATTTTTATTGGATGAATATAATTTTACCCTAATCACCTTATTTTATAAATTAAATTGTTTAGTGGACACTTTTCCCTAAAAATTAACCTTATATTATCCAATGAAAAGAAAGTTACAAAATGTCACTCCCTTAGTATCAAATATCTATTATGTGTCCACATAAGAAAAAAGAAAGATATTAATGAACCTAAATTTCAATTTTTAAATTAATTAAATTATTTTCATTTTATAAATTTGTTTAAATTTTTAGAAAAAATATAGTTACCTTAAATTCATGTGAAATGATCATATAATATTTATTTAATTAACAAAAAAATAAACTAAATGATTTTTAGAATATTAAAAGTTAAATAATTTGAATTATTAAATGTGTCCCATAAATTTTATATACTTATAAGAATAATTAAATAGGGTTTAAAGGATTATATTTAAATTCCCACATTTTCTTGATATATTTAATGTTAAATTAAATAAATAGTGTCAAAGTTTACATTAATAATATTTTATCAAAATAATATTTTATTAAATTATTTTAAATTAATAAAAATATTATCCTTATACATTTGAATGGAATATAGTTTAAAAAATCATCCATGATACATTTATGAGTTACTTTCGTATTTATAGTAACATTATTGACCCTTTTTTATTAAAATAGTAGTTACTGTGGTTATGGTTAAAACAAATTAACTAAGGGGTTAATAAGAAATATAAGGGTTAAAATGATATCAACATTTTCCAAAATTTTATTGGTTGATGTTATTTCAAAACTAGAAATTTTTATTCAAATTAATGACCATTTATATTGTAGCGGCCTAGGATTTTAAAACATAGATATTATATCTTCTTATATGAATATTTATTTGATTATACAAATGCACACCTGAGTATCGTAAAGGTATAATGACTTTGGAAACAAGGAAACATAAGAAATTGGTACATATGTGAACTACATCATATCCCAATAAGTACTTCAAAACTAACACCCTTATTAGACATATCAAACAAAATAAATTTATTCCTAACCCGGGGAAAATAAACATGAGAAAGGGTGAGCTCAAATGCTTAGTAAGGGTCAACAAGAGAGAGATACGTAAGCATAACATATAAGAACTTGAGAATAAAATTTAAAAACCATACCCCGCACATCAAATATCATAATCTTGAGTCATGGAATAAATATTGGCAGTTAATAAGACATGAATCATAATGAAATCAAATAACATGATCCATGATATCATAACATTAGCATAAGATATAAGTTTGTAGCATACACATATGTATAGAAAATAATTTTCAATGTAGTCAAGGCTCACTACTAAGGATATCATAGTGGAAGGGTTTCACCCCCAAACTATCATAGTAGTCAATGTTCACTCCCAAGGCCACCATACTAGAAAAAGTCCCTTGTTGAACCGGGTTCACTTCCCATTTCATTATTTTCTATCTCATGATATATAAATCAACACCTAATGTATTAGAGGGAGATACCAATTACACCTATTACATAATGAAAATCATTTTTATACTGTCTATAAGATCACAAAACATTCATCATATAATACCCATGAAATGAAATGGATTTCATAAACATTTTTTTTCTAAGAAAGGGAATTCCCTTGTGTGGCCTTTTTGAACCTTCCACACAAGGAAACCACCCTCCCCACGAAGAGGTCACTCCGGAGAGAGCCCCAGCTGGGAAGGATCCGTTTCCAGCCGAGATGGCAGAGCGTCCCAGAGGGTGACAACCCGGGCGGAGATGGTTTGTCAAGCAATCCGTCAGCACGGGTGGGTTGCGCCTCATTTTGCCCACCCAGTCAGAAACCGGGTGACCCAGCAAGGCGAGTGGAACCCGGGGGAGTGGTTCTCCCCGAAAGCGGACTCCCAGGATTCGAACCCTGTACCTACCAAAGAACGGCATTGTTGTACCCCTCTCCTTCACCACTACGCCACCGCCGAAGCAGATTTCATAAACATTTCATCATATCATAAGTGATGTAAAAGAGATAGGTTTCATAATTATTTCATCATTTCATCATAACATAAACCATTGAAAATGAAGTGTGTTTCATAATAATTTTATCATGGTATAACCCATGGAAGAGAAACAAGTTTCATATATATCTTTTCATTATAAACAAAAACCATTAAAAAATGATAATAATGGTAACCTTGGTTCATATCCCCATTAAATCATAAGTTACATTAACAAATATCATCTTTTATGGAAAATGATTTTCAAAGATAAATCACTTGGAACATTTCATGCAGAAAATAATTTTTTATTGAAAATAATTTTTTAAAACTAGAAATTCATAAAATATTTTTGAAATTATTTTATTTTAAAATAAACTTGAAAACTTATAAAGTAATATTTAAAAAATTGTGAGTTAATAACAACAATAAATTACATAAATTTTGTATATATTAAAACAAATATTCCTTTCACATTTTTGGTAAAATAAAAATGGGCCTTATTTGGAAAAAATGATGATTATTTTCAAAAGAAAATTGAACATGGGTAAAAATTTCTTTTATAAATAATTTTGGAGAATGTTAAAAACAAAATTTAAACACTTTTATAAAACATGGATTTTAAAGAAAAATGGGGTTTTAACCAAAGTGATAAATAAAGATGATTTTTCATGAAAACATTATTTTGACCTCTTGAATATATAAATAGAGAAAAATTAATGGGAAAATTTATTCTCATTATATAACCATAGGAGAATAAAATAAAAGAATTTCTGGAGAGATA
The DNA here is from genome assembly GCA_963277665.1 of Viscum album. Lineage (NCBI taxonomy): Eukaryota > Viridiplantae > Streptophyta > Magnoliopsida > Santalales > Viscaceae > Viscum > Viscum album. The sequence goes on from OY728158.1 coordinate 468,212,728, forward strand.
GATCATAATATTTCATCATTGAAATCATAATCATGAACAATCTCGATAAACGATGAGATTATAAAATATAATCTTTACCACTTTGGTAAATTTGAATTGTAAGCCCCATGAAAGAGATATACTCAAATGTATATGTAAATTAAAATAATTTTCTATAGAATTATCATAAAATATTTTCATTGGAATTATATACACCATATAAAATAAATAGGTGATGAATATGGAATGTATCTCACAGAAGTAAAAAGTGAGACGTGTATCCCTTACCTTAAGTCTCAACTTCCATCGTACATGTTAGAACCTAATTTATAATAAATATAATTTTATTATGAATCTATTTAATAACCATACTTATAAATTTCATATCATATATTATCTTTTTATGACATTTTATTATGTATTTATTGATAATTCTATATTGATGTCACATTTCGGGAAATAACAGCATTTTTGTGTATGTATTGATTTGTTATTTTTGGTACTCTTTATATGATCATGGTTAAATCATCTGAAATTTTTTAAAAATGATTTAAATATCATATTTATCTTGTATATATAGATTTTTAGAGTAAAACATAAGAGTTAGAGATATAAAATTAAACACACCTTTTATGGAGATGGTATATCGTATGTATACATTAACATTGTTTCCATTTTCTTAATGGATTGAAAAAAATAAAGGTAAATAATATATTTATGTTAAAAAATAATTTTTATATAATATATATCAATAATTTTTATTAAAACCATCCTTATTACTGTCAATGTAAATTGTGAATGAATCACATCACTTCGTGAGGCCGTAGTATGCCGTACACATGAGTGACATTTTTGTAATCCCATAGAATTGAAAGTATGATGGTATATGTGGTATGTTAATTAAATAACTATAATAATATCATAAATATCATATATAAAAATTTTATACATCATTATATCCAAATGTGATAGGTGGTGATGGAAAATGAATAACACCGGTTCATGAGGGGGTAGTCCGCCTTACACATGAATGATGATTTTGTATCTCATTTTATGGAAGATGATAGGGTTTTTTGAAATTAACTTAACCTTAAAAAATCTCATTATATTTAATATAATTAAGTTTTTATATCATCATGTTTTAATAAGAATATAATTATGTGGAGGAAGAAATAAAATAAAACGCTTGGTTAGGAGTATTACCTCTTCTTTGGAAAACATCTTTTGGTTTGCATCAAAAGAATTATTAAGTTTTATTTATGAACAAAATAATGGCTCTATTATGGGAGGAGGTAACTAAGGGTATTATTTTGGAATTAATCAGATGAATCAAAGGTTTATATAAGTGATAATAGGAGAGGATATTGGCTGGTCTTCTATAAGTGAGGTGAGCGGTACACTTGTAATTTTTAAAAATAAAAAGGTTGACCCCCCATTTTATCATGCCAAAAGGATCCAAAAAAGGGATATTATAGATAAAAGTATATTTAGGATATAAATATGGATATAAAATGGGTTTTTTACATGTTTTGGGTTCTTTTTAACTCTTACATTTTTAGTTTAACCCCTAATAAACTCATTTTCTCCTTAACCATGGTAAATAATTCTCATTGTTTTAATATTAATTTTGGTAAAAAATAAGTTTAAATTATTAGATAATATAAATTATTATGAATAAAAATATTGAATCCATTTTTATAAATTCTATTCACATAAGTTTAAAATTTTATTTTAAAATTAATCTCACAGATGCGATGAGAAAGCAAGTTTTCAAAAAGAAAATGTTCAAAAGTTTGAAAGTTTTTTATATACAAATTATATATTAAAATGATTATAATAACCTAAATTGAATTAATTTATATATAATTTAACTATTTTTTCCTTTATATTCATTTTAAAATAAGAAGGAACCTTATAAAATATTTAAATGAAAACTTAGTTTTCAATAAAAACTAATATTTTTCACTATTCATCGAGAAATTAATATTTTCAAAAAAATATCTAGAATTCAAACTAAAATAATTTTGATATTATGAGTTCAAAAATGATTTTTATTTTATTAAATTAACTCTCTAAAAATTCAAAAAACTAATTTTATGATTGATCACAAAAAGAAATAAAAAACATTTTTTTAGAAAATGGTATTTTTAAAACATATAAAGACTTTACTAAAAAATCAAGTAATTTTTTATAAATATATTTTATTTATATAAAATTATTATATTTAATATTTAAAAATTAGTTATTACTATTCATATCACTAAGCTTAATTTATAGGTTATAATGGTCACATTTAAATAATAATATTAATAATATATCATGGTTTGTTAAAACTCAGTGTTGTGTGTATCATGACCTCAACTCATTGTTACGTGTAATGAGAGCTATCAAAGAAATTTAATTTATTTGAAAAAATTATAGTTTATAATAACTTGGGGTGTAACATTATACCACCCATAAAATTAATATCTCCCATGAAATTCTTGAATCTGATACAAACAAATGAGGATACTTCTGCCTCATCGTTTACTCAGGTTTTTAAATAGCTTCATCAAACTGGTGGTTTCACCAAAAAACTTTGACCAAGGTAGTATTATTTTTTCACAATAATTCCTATATAAGATCAAGAATCTCTATTGTATTTTCCTTATAAGAATTATCCCGCTTCACCGGTACAACCTCCGAGTTCAGTACATGTGAAGGACCAGGTATGTACTTCCGTGAGAGGGATACATGGAACACATCACAGACTTAAGCTAGATTCGGGGGAAGCACCAGACGATAGGATACCATCCCAATATGATCAATAATTTTAAAGGGTACAATATACCTAGGTATTAGTTTTCCATTCTTTCCAAATATCATTACCTTCTTCCACAGAGAAATCCTTAGAAACACCTTGTCACTAACTTTAAATTCTAGATCACAATAATGATTTTTAGGATAACATCTATTCCAAATATGAGCTAAATTTATGTGTTATTGAATGACTCTAACCTTCTATACCCTTTATATATCTATCTCAGGTCCTAATATATTTATTTCTCCAACTTCATTCCAGCTTGTTAGAGATCTACAGTTCTTTCCATAGAGGGATTCATTAGAGCCGCCTGGATGCTCAAGTGAAAGATATTATTGTATGCAAACCCAACTAGAGGGAGGTATTGATCCAGACCACTATTAAAATACATAGAATAATATTTTATTATATCCTATATGGTTTTAATTATAGTATCAAACTAACCATATGTTAAAGACTTCTCCAGAACATTAAGGTAGATCTTGAATCCCAAGAATACACAATAGAATGTGGTACTCCATGAAACCTTACCACTTCCTTAATTTATATTTTAAAAAGATGATAAAAATTGAATTCTTATCTAATATAGAGATAAAGTTTTGTAAATTTATAAGTTGATCAAATAAAACCCATATAAAGTTATCCCTTTTTTATGTTTTGGGGTGACAGGTGACAAAATCCATGGTGATATTTTTCCATTTACATTCTCTTATGGAAAATAGAAGCAACATTCCCTTAGAATTTTGTCTCTCAACCTTAAATTTCTAACATACCAAGAAATAGGAAACAAAATCTAAAATATATCCATTTATTCTATCCCACCAAAAATACTCTTTCAAATATATATACATATTCAAACTTCTAGGATGAATAGAGAATGATGAACTATAAGAATCCTCTAATAACTCATTCTTCAAATCTGGTATGGATAGAACACATACAAGGTTCCTAAAACTTACCATTACATCATGATCAAGGTTAAACTTAGGAACATTTCTAACCTTTTGTTGAGATCTAATTCTTTTTTATGTTCCTCTTTAATCAATACTTAGATATATATTTGAACATTAAATTGAGAAATATAATATTTATCCCCTTCCTTATGGATTTCATGATCCATCCTTTAAGAATCCATAAATATTGGATCCTTTATGATACTAATCATGGATAAGATAGAAATATCCTTTTGAATAAAGGAATCAGAAACCATGTTATATTTCCTATGGTGGTAATGTATTGAGCATTCATAGCCTTTAATCATCTCTAACAATATTCTATAGCACATATTCAAATCCTTATATGTGAATATATTATTTAAACTTTTTTTATGAAAATATACACCACACTTTTCTCTCTAAATATAATTTATTAATAATTTTAATGAAAAAATTACCATAGTTAACTTTAAATTATGAGTTGGGTAATTTTTCTCACGAGCCTTAAATTTTTGTGAATCATAATCTATAACCATTTCATTATTTATAAGAACATATACCAATCCCTTATTTTATGCATCACTATAAATTAAAAACCCTTCTCCACTATAGGTTAATGTAATTACAAGTGTACTGACTAATCTTCTCTTTATTTCCTTGAAATTTTCCTTACACTCATCTGTCTAGAGGAACTTCACTCCCTTCCAAGTTAACTTAGTGAGTGGATTAGATAGTCTTGATAAATTCTATAAAAATAGTTGATAATATATATCTAAACAAAGAATTGTATGGATATCAATCACCATGGTTGTTCTGGGCCAACATTCAATAGCCCCCAACTTTGACAGATCTACTGATATGAAATATTTTAAGATTATATGACCAAAAAATGAAACCTTTTGCATCCAAAATTCACACTTTGTAAATTTTTCATATAGTTTCTATTTCTTTAGGGTCTTTAGTACAATTATAAAGTGATATCCATGATCTTCCTTTCTATTTTAATAGATAATAATATTATCTATGGAGTTTACCACAAACGGAATAAGGTAATCACTAAATAATTTAATCTTTAAATTGATGAAGATATTGGTAGAATTATTAATACTGAATGTAATCTATATATATTCACAGAATAACATCCCTGGTCATTATTTTACATTAATAATTGATTTATTTAATGATATTACCCTTAATACAACCCAAAATATTGAGAATTATAGTTTCTTTGCAAATTATTTACATTACATAACAACTTAAAACATAAAATACATCGTCTTTATTGAAAACCTCATTAATATGTTCATAATATTATCTCATATTTAAAAATAAATGGGATAACCTAGGGATAAATATAAGAAATGGGTGAGCTATAAATTGCAGTAAGTGAATAAACATGGAATAACATGAATAAGATAATACATGTTAAACAATAGGCATATGAATGAGGCATAAAAAGAGTAGTATTCATAAACATAAACAAAAAGACATGATATAGAATGACAATCATAACATGGGAAAGGTGTAAACAGCTTAAAATATGACATCATAAACATATGCCAAGGATAAACCCACAAAGAAATCATGCTAGATAAAGTCCCATAAAGGAACCAGCTTCACTCCCTATCTCAACATGACATATCATGATACTAAACATTACCTAAAGCATTAGAGTGATCTTTGGGAACACCCATCATATTCATTTCATACTCATGCTTAAATGTGACACATAGATCAGACAACATGGATTCATTTATAAATATAATTTATTCCAAAATAAATGAGTGTGGAATACACATATGTAAGTCCCCAATAAAAAAGTATACATTCATAAATGTGAATACTCTTGATAGTAAATGGGTATGGTATTCACTGCACAATTTTTTTGGCATGGAAAATTTCAGTGACATTTTGACAGCATAACGATGTCACATAAAATTCATAAAATTCATTGATGAGAGAGAAAGGGGTATGTCATCATTTAGACATGAAATTTAAAGTAATAGGTACATGTAAATACATTTAATAACACGAGGAATTGGAAATAGAAGGCCTTCTATATTTAAGAAACATTAATAAATAAGAGAAAGGAAATAATCCTTACAAAATGTCACCATGGTAACAGGTGTATATAAGGGTTCATAGAGTAGAAATGAGAGTTAAAGGTGGTATCATAATTTATAAATTAAATTTTCATTAATGGGTATATGTAATAAAGCATCCCAATATATGAAAATTAAAATTAAAATACATTACATAAAAGGAGTTCTTGATAAAAGAGGAGTGAGGGATCCCTTACTTGAATGTGTGAATCAAAAGGCTTGGGAGGTGCTTATTGAGAGCTTGGGGCACCATGGGAGGAATCTTGGGAGTGGAGGGAAGATTTTTTTCATTATATAGGGAGTTAAAGTGAAGAAAAATGATATCATGGGTGGGTTTATATAAGAAAATATGGGGATTTTATTATTATTTAGGTTTTGTACTCTACATAATAAAATATCCAAAAACAGAAAACATATCATGTTTTTCCCATGGTTTTTACCAAAAGAGAGTGGGTTTTATTATTTTATAAAGACAAGGGACAAACTTACCAAAATAATACCCTTTATTATGTGGAGGTGAGTCACACTCATAAAGAAATGATTTTAAAACCTTAAAATATATTATAGATTTTTAAGGATTCATAATGGATTTAAAAAATAAATAAAATCAACTTAAAATAAAATTATTTTAAAGGTAAAAAAATTATTTGGTTATGTATCCCATTTATTTTAATTATTATATCTCTTTTGGGTCATTATGATGTTATAAACACAAAATATATTTATATGATATTTAATTTTTACCTGAAAATTCCACTTTCTTAAAAAATTATTAAAAAATCACCATTGTATAATTTTGAAACTTTGATTCAAAAAATAATAATAATTTTATCTAAATAATTTTATAAATATAATAATTTTCACTTTTAAAATTAAATATACATTTATTAATAAATGATGGGTTTTTTTGAAAATAATAGTTTTCCAACACTTATAAAAATTACGTTTGATTATACGATCATTTATATTTGATAAACATTATTTAATAATAATACTTAATTAAAATATTATTTATTTAAAAAATCCATTAATTTCATAAATTCACTAATTGAATTTGAATATTAACCAAAAATATAATTTTATTCTTTATTGTATAAAAATAAAATTTATTTACAAAGTAATAATAATAGGATGAAAATATATTCATTATTAAATAAAAAATATACATATTCTTATTAATAGGGTCTTGATACATATCCATTTAATATAAAAACATACACACAAATAGTAAGGTGCATGATCATGGTACTTTCATGGGGTGGTTCAGTGAACGTGGTTTGGGTTGTGATCTTGATGATCTTGAACTTCTCCCATAAACAATTCCCCTAAAGCTTAAGTTATTGGATATTAGCTTGGGATTAGTTAAGGGAAAATCCTAGAAATGTTATCTGTAACACCCTAAGGATTTAAAAAATAAATTTAATGAAATTCATGAAACACTAATACTTTGTGAAACAACACTTAGTTTTAACGATATAGTTATAACCTAGATATTAAACTAAAATTTACCGCTTCTGTGATTTGAATTTCAAAAAAAAGGACATACACAGTTGTGATTAGTATGTTATTTGGAGTCTGATAGGACCAAATTAATTTTTTTGAATAGTAAATTACCCTTATGAATAGTAATGTTATCTTTATGAATTGTAATATGACCCTTATGAACACTAAATCGTCTAAAAGAATAATAACCTCACCCATGAATGTATAAATAAAATTTAAACATCTTATAAGTGAAAATATTATCATAGTATAAGTGTTGAAAATTTTCATTAATTTAATAATTTAAATTAAAATGTATTTTCAAAAAATTTAATCAAAAATTATTATTATTTTATTATCTTATGGTTATGATATAATTTTATGAGAACTTGATTAATTTTTTAAGGTGTTATAAAATTAGTTATATTTTTAAAATTTTTATTTTTTGAATAAATTATGATTTTATTTAGAAATTAAATTTCTCATATTTATAAAATTATTTTAATAAAATTGAGGCCTTTTTTTTAATTCTAAATGTTAAAAAAAATTTGGGATGGATTTTTGGGATGTTTCTAGAAATACTGGAATTTTTGGTGAATAGTGAAATTTGATAATTTATGAAATATGATAAATAAATAAATTTATGCATCATACTTGAGTCATGGATGATGTAAATGGACACTAATTCAAACTCACATGCCCTTATTACTATTTTTGGTCACAAGAACCAACACTATTTCTTGTCTTGAGAAAAATAATAAAATAATGATTAAAATAATAGGAAAACCCTCCTCTCCTCTACTATAAATACCACCCCACCCCCTCTTCCTCACATACCTCTCAAGATTTGAGAATTGTATAAATTCTGCCCAATTCTCTTCCCAAGGATATTCCCTATGTTCAAGACCTTCTAGTATCACCAAAAGGCCAAAACCAAATGCCTTAAGAAGGATCCCAAGGAGAAGAGATCAAGAGGTAAAAATCCTCTTTCACTTTCTTTTATTTTCTTTTCAATTATTTTTATTTTCTTATACTATATTCAACTCCCCTTATCCAAGAGACATAAAAGCTCTAGTATCATATATATACTATAATATAATCATGATTATGGAAAAATTCATCATCATACTTCTTATCCTCTCCCTTTTATTCTAAAAATAAAAACATCGTCCGTGATGTGTTGATTTACCGACACCGTGGATGATGTGTTTTCAAATTCCTGAAATTACCTAAAATCTGGTTGTAAATAATTTTAATGGTTGAAAAATATTTTAAAGTTCATGATATAACCTATTTTATGTTCTGGAATCAACACATATTCATAATATTTAATTATAAAAAGAAACCAGTTCTTGATGATCAAAGAACTGCCAAAATGATCTAAACGAATAACACTAATGTTTTATCTAATGATTCATCATCATATATGGAAAAAAAATGATTTATGGTATCATTTAATATTTTGGAAACATATTATTACCATTTCATTCCACTTATGGAGTTTCTCTTCCATTTTTAAAGAAAATTCTTTACGAACCAATCTTGGAAATCATGTAAAGAACACACCCAAAACAATGGAAAGAACACAATATTATTAATAAATGGGTGGAATGATGTTATAAAATGACCATATAAGGTGTTATAAACAAGAATATGTTTCTTTAAAATATTAATAACACTATTTTAACCATTATACATGATTTTTAAACACATTTTATGTAAGACGAACCTGAGGTAAGGGAGTTATTAGCCTAATTTCCATTTTGGATTGACTTTCTACATAATTAATTATATGGTATTAAGATTATTTGTGTGATGAATTTTATTTATATTATGTTTTATTATGTGTATTTATAGTGTATAAACATATTTATTCCATTAATTAATTATCACTTTAATTATTTGATATTTTTAAGGGACTTTTCTTTTAAGATTCTCTTTTAAATTTCTATTTTTACCAAATTGAAAAGGAATGTTTTTATGAAATTATTCATGTTTTATGATTTTGTTCTGGTTTCTAGTAATTTTTTATAATGAATGGTGAGACCTATATCTCCCTCTAATTCATTATATATTATTAATTTGTCAGTCGGATGTATGGTTACTCCAAGTGTACCAGTGATGGTTACACAATATGGTAGCTGTGAGGGTAACATTGTAAGGTATACATGAGGGTTACAAATCTTATGGTAGTTGTGAGAGTTAAAATTTTAAGTAAGTAATATCCAAAGTAACCTATATGGTTTATTTGTGATTTTTTCTATGTTTTATGGAAATATCATGTTTTAAAAAGTAAGTATATGATACTTTATGGGTGAGAAGTATGTATTTATGAAATGATTTCATATGTTTACAAATATTCATGGACTAATAGTTTGTCTCATCATTTTTATATCCCTTACTGAGTTTTTTATGCTCATCCCAAGTTTCTTAATGATTTTCATAGGGTATAAGGATGGGTAAGAGAAAATATAATGACAATATGAATATTGTTAAGATTTTTATCAAGAAAAATAAATCATGTTTTATTTTAAATGTTTTATATTTTTGAAAAAAATGGATATTGTTTTAGTAGTATCCTCTTGTATGATTATGACATGTTATTTATTTATTATGTAGTAAATTTATAAAACTCTAAACATGAAAATATTCTTAATGTGTAAGAATGTATGTCCTTGACTAAAACTTAGGATTATGTAATGTTTAAGGATGGGTCCTTATAGTTGGTATCAGAGGAAGGTTTAGATAACTTTAGGGGTTAGGATGATGTTAATAAAATACCATAAATGATTTTACCTTATGTTTATCATATAGATTTTAAATATTAACATTTTTTATTTATCTTAGATATGTCTGTTCATAATGGTTTCCTATAGAAGAAACAAGGAATCTAATGTTGGAAGGAACCGAGAGGCTGATATCTTTCCGAATTCACAACCTAGAATGGTGGGAATTGGAACCGAATAGTTTTTGATAGTAATTTATCTGTTGATTCAGGCTATAAATGGTGTTGTAATTCATGAAAGAGAACAATAAGAGCTTCCAAAAAGGAACATGATGATAGTGGAACATTTTATTAGGAAACACCCTCCTGATCTTAGTAGATCTTCTGACTCTATGGTGGATGAAAGTTGGATTTAATCCCTTGAAAATATATTTTATATCATGGATTGTTTAAATAATCAAAAGGTTAGTCTTTTAATTTATCATTTTAATGGTGAAGATGACCAGTGATGGTCAATGGTCAAGAATATCATAAATAATGAGGATATTTATGCATTAGAATGGGACAAATTTAAGAATATTTTCCTTAAAAAATATTTTCAGAAGGTGGTTTGGATTAGAATGGAAAAGAAGTTCCTTGAATTGAAAAAAAGAGAGGAATATTTTGTTTCTTTGTATGAAGAAAACTTCACCCTACTGGAAAGGTATGCTCCAAATCTTATTCTGTATCTTGATAGAAAAATCAATCATTTTTACTCAGGATTAACGCCAATATACCAAAGGGAATTGTCCTCCCATGAGTTAAAAAGTTATGAGAAACTAGTCCGATATGCTGAGAGGGTAAAAATTGAGTTTACTTATGACCACATGTGATTTAACAACAAGTAGAAGAGTAGGTCCAGATGTAAAGTGATGGGTAATAATCAATCAAATAAATCTAATGGTGAGAAAGTTTAGTTTCTAGTTTTTGAAAAGTTTGGTAAAAATCACCCTTGGGAATGCCTTACTAAAACTAGGAAGTATTTTCAATGTGGTAAGTTTGGACATAGGGATTGAGATTGTAATTAAAATGATCCTAATATTAATCCCGATAAGTAAAATATAAAGTGTTTTAAATGTGGTGAGATGGTTCATTATGGAAATACCTTCCCAAAGAAGGATATGAATGATGGAAACTAGCCATAATATATGCAGAAAGGTGTAGTGAGATACTTTGTGACTACTTCAGTAGTTGTTGGTCCATAAAATTAAGTGATATCAGGTAATTTTTTTGTTTACTCATATTTTTATAAAGGATTGTTTGATAATGGGGCTACACATTCATTTGTTTCTAAGAAATTTTATATTAAATTGGAAATTTCACTTCAAGAAATAAGATCATAACTTATGGTTAAAACACCAGGGGGAAATATTACAACAAAAAGGCATTATAAGAATCTTTCAATTATGGTCTATGGAAAGACATTACTTTAAAACCTTTTTGTTTTTCCCTTAGTATAGTTTGATGTCATTCTGGGTATGGATTGGATTTCTGTTTATCAGGTAAAGATTGATTGTAATGATAAATAAGTCGTTTTTCAGAAATATTTTTAGTTTGTGCACAATAATGAACCTATATATTTGATAACATATCAAGAAGATTAAAAACTATAAAAACTTGTAAATGAAAGTTATATTACTCATATTGTTGAAAAGAAGGAAATTTTTCAGATTAATGATGTGTTGGTGGAAAATGAATACCTTGATATTTCTCTTGATGAGTTACCCAGTGTTATACCTAATCGGGAAGTTGAATTTACAATTAACTTAGTTCTTGTTGCTAAGCCAATTTCAAAACCACCTTATCAAATGTCTCAAATGGAACTTATTGAAATGAAAAATCATTTGTAGGAGTTACTTGATAAAGTCTTCATTCATCCTAGAACTTCACTATGGGATGATCTTGTTTTGTTCATTAAAGAGAAAGATGGTTCCATGAGACTTTGTTCTGATTATAGATCTTTAGATAAATTTTTTTTTAATAATAAGTATCCTTTACCTCATATTGATGACTTTTTTGATCATCTCCATGAATCTTAGTATTTTTCCAAGATTGACATGATATTTGGGTACTATTAACTAAAGGTGAAGGATTATGACATCTTGAAAATATGTTTTCGTACTAGATATGGGCATTATGAGCTTGTTGTTATTCCCTTTGGTTTGATAAATTCCCCTACTATATTCATGGATCATATGAATATAATATTCCATGAATATTTGGATAATTTTGTTATTGTTTTCATTGATGATATTTTGGTCTTTTAAAAAAGTTATGAGGATCATGAAAAACATTTAAGAATTGTATTTCAAAATCTCAAAGAAAAGAAGTTATATGAAAAATTTAGCAAATGTGATTTTTGGTTGCAACAAATTTCTTTTCTTGGGTATATTGTAAATAAGGATGGAATAACAATTGATAATTCTAAAAAAAAAGTGGTTGATGAATGGAAAAGACCTAAAAATGTTATAGATATTCATAGTTTTCTTGGAATAACAATCTATTACTGATGATTTGTTAAAAAAATTACACAAGTACCTAGCTCACTAACTAAGTTAACATGAAAATGGGTTAAATTTGTTTGGACAGAATAATGTGATGTTTATTTTTAGGAATCGAAGAAGAGATTGGTGAATGCTCTAGTTTTAGACCTACCTTTCAAAAATGGTGAGTTTTTCATCTACAATGATACTTATCTGAAGGGACTTGGTTTTATTCTGATGCAGAATGATCAGGTAATTGCTTATGCTTGGATATAATTGAAACCTCATGAGTTAAATTATCCCACACATGATTTGGAATTAGTAACTGTGGTTTTTCGCTTTAAAAATTTGGAGGCATCATTTATATGAATCCAAATGAGAAATACATACTAACCACAAGTGTCTAAAGTATATATTCACTTAGAAGGAATTGAACATGAGGTAGAGAAGATGTATTTAATTGATAAAGTATTATGATTTCACGACCAATTACCATATAGGAAAAGAAAACAAAGTGGTGGACACCTTGAGTCAAAAACATCATGAATCATTAACCATGGTTCATTTGGAACATGACCCCTTGATTAATGATTTGATGAATTTCAGCCTAGAAGTTTTTGGTGTAGGAAATTACTCTTTTTTGTTTCAATTATCAGTGCAGTTATCCTTATTAGATAGAATTAATCAAGTATAGAAGGAAGACCATAATCAATAGAAAAAGGTATAATTGGTTAAAATGGGCAAGTTTACAGAATTTAACCTTGATAAAGACTATTTTTTGAGATTTTGAAAAAGATGATGTGGGACTTGTGATTCCAAAATGAAGAAATAATTATTATTTTAAGCTCATAGTTCTCCATTTTCAATTCATCTTGGCAATTCTAATATGTACAGAGAACTTTGGGAGTATTATTGGTGGGATGGAATAAAACAAGATATGGAAGATTTTACCATAAAATGTTTGATATGTCAACAAGCTAAATTAGAGTGGAAGTTACCGAAGGGGATTCTTTAGCCTTTTCCAGTGCCCTAGTAGAAATGGGAAAATATATCCATGGACTTCGTGGTGGGAATACCAAAGAATTATCGAGGTAACAATGTGATCTGAGTTATTATTGAACGACTTACTAAATATACTCATTTCCTTCATATTCAAGACACTCTTTCTCTAGATAATATTTCTCCACTATACCTCAAAGATATTATCAGATTACATGAAGTTCATCATTCCATTATATCTAACTATGATCCTAGGTTCACTTCTAGCTTTTGTAAAAGACTTCAGAATTCATTGGGAACATAATTAAATTTTAGCACATCCTTTTATCCTCAATATGATGGATAGACCAAGAGAACAATTTAGACATTGGAGGATATGATTTGAGCTTGTTCAATAGACTTCCAAGGAAGTAGGGATCAATATATTTCTTTAGTTGAATTTTCTTATAATAAAAGTTTTCATTCTAGTATACAGATGGAACCTTTTGAGGCATTGTATGGGAAACAATTTTGAACTCCAGCATTTTGGGAAGAAGTTAGGGAAAATAAGTAAATGGGACCAGAATTGACAGAGGAAGTGGCTGAGAAAGTGAATATGATCCAAAAACACTTGAGGATAGCTCAGATTAGATAAAAAAGTTAGGCAGATAATAGGAGGAAAGACTTTTCTTTCAAGGTAGGTAATCATTTTTTTATTCTAATATTACCATGGAAAAGTGTTATGCGTTTTATTAAGAAAGGAAAGATAAGTCCACAGTTCATTGGACCTTATAAAATCATAAAGAAATTTGGAATAGTATCATACTGAGTAGATTTACCTTTGATTTTTTCTCAGTTAATTTTTTTTTCATGTTTTGATGTTGAGAAAGAATGTGCCGAATTCATCTCATGTTTTGAGCCTAGATTGAGTTCAACTAGAAGAGAACCTTTATTATGAAGAGAAAACTGTTTAGATTCCAAATCATAGACAAAATGTATTATGGAATAAGGAAATCCACCATGTTAAGGTTTTTTTGAGGAACCACATGGTAGAAGAAGCAACATGAGAATCTAAAAATGCTATGAGGGAAAGGTACCCTCAATTTTTTAAAAAGTAAATAAAAATTGAGAGGACCCAATTTCTAGAAGGCGAGGAAAATTTAACACCCCAAGGATTTAAAAAATAAATTTAATGAAATGCATGAAATATTAAGTCTCTATGAAACAACACTTTTTTTAAGGATATAGTTATAACCTAGTCGTTAAACTAAAATTTACCCCTTCTGTGATTTGAATTTCAAAAAACAAACATACATGGTTGCAACCAGTAAGTTATTTAGAGTCTGATAGAACCAAATTAATTTTTTGTGAATAGTAAATACCCTTATAAATAGAAATTTTACCCTTATGAATATTAATATGACCCTTATGAATAGTAAATCGTCCAAATGAATATTAACCTCACCCATGAATGTATAAATAAAATTTAGGCATCTTATAAGTGAGAATATTATCATAGTACAAGTGTTGGTAATTTTGATTAATTTAATAATTTAATTGAAAATTTATTTTCATAAAATGTATTAATAAATTATTATTATTTTATTTTCTTATGGTTATGATATAATTTTATGAGACATTGATTAATTTTTTAAGGTGTTATAAAATCAGTTATAGTTTTAAAATTGTTATTTTTTGAATAAATTATGATTTTATTTAAAAATTAAATTTCTCATATTTATAAAATTATTTTGATAAAATGGAGTTAATTTTTTAATTATACACATTAAAAAATTGTTGGGTTTAATTTTTGGGATTTTTTTGAAATACATGAATTTTTGGTGAATAGTGAAATTTAATAATTTATGAAATATGCTAAATAAATGAATATATGAATCATGCTTGAGTCATGGAAGATGTAAATGGACATTGGTTTGAACTCACATAAACTTATTACTATTTTTTTCACATTAACCAACACCATTTCTTGTCTTGATCAAAATAATAAAATAATGATTAAAATAACGGGAAAACCCTCCTCTCCTCCACTATAAATACCACCCATCACCCCCTATTCCTCACACACTATCAAAATTTGTGAATTTTCTAAATTATACCCATCCTCTTCCCAAGGCTCTTCCCCACTTCCAAGACCTTTTGGTCTCACCAAAGGACAAAATAAAATTCCTTAAGGAGAATCCAAAGGAGACGAGATCAAGAGGTAAAAATCCTCTTTCACTTTTTTTTAATTTTCTTTTCAATTATTTTTATTTTCTTATACTATTTTCAACTAACCTTATTTAAGAGGAATTAAATCTATAATATCATATATATAATATAATATTATCATTATTATGGAAACAATTATCATCATACTTCTTCTCCTCTCTCTTTTATTCTAAAAATAAAAACACCATTCGTTATGTGTTGATTTACCAACCTCATGGATGATGTGTTTTAAATTTCCTTTAATTACTTCGAAGCTGGTTGTAAAAAATTTTAATGGTTGGAACATAATTTAAAGTGTATTATATAACCTATTTTATGTTCTGTAATTAACATATATTCATAATATTTAATTATAAAAAAACTAGTTCGTGATGATCAAAGAACCACCAAAATGTTCTAAACGAATATCACTAATGTTTTATTTAACTATTCATCATAATATATGGTAAAAAATTATTTATGGTATAATTTAATATTATGGAAACATATTAATACCATTTCATTCCACTTTGGGAGTTTCTCTTCCATTCAACAAGAAAATCCATTACAAACTGATCATGGAAATCATGTAAAGAACGCACTGAAACAATGGAAAGAACAAAATATTATTAATAAATGGGTGGAATGATGTTATAAAATGATTATTTAAGGTTTTATAAACATGAATATGTTTTTTTAAAATATTAATAACACTATTTTAACCATTATACAGAAGGTTTAAACACATTTGAAGTAAGACGAACCTGAGGTAAGGGAATTTTTAACCCAATTTCCATTCTTTGGGTTAACCTTTTACTTCATTAATTATGTGGTATTAAGATTATTTATGTAATGAATTTTGTTTATATTATGTTTTATTATGTGAATTTATAGTGTATACACATATTTCTTCTTTTTTATTAATTCTCACTTCAATTATATGATATTTGTAAGGGAGTTTTCTTTTAAGATCCTGTTTTAAATTTCCATTTTTACTAAATTCAAAAGAAATATTTTTATGAAGTTATTCATGTTTTATGATTATTTTATGGTTTTTGGGCATTTTTAATGATTAAGGTTGGTACCTATATCTACCTCAAATTTATTAGGCATGTTTAAGTTATAGGTCGGCCGTATGGTTACTCCTAGTGTACCTGCGATACTTTACTATATGGTAGTTGTGGGGGTTACATTGTAAGGTAGCTATGAGGGTTACAAATCATATGATAGCCACGAGGATTAAAATTTTAATTAAGTAATATCCTAAGTAACATATATGTTTTATTTATTTTTTTCTATGTTTTATGTAAATCTCATGTTTCACAAAGTATATGATACTTTATGGGTGAGATGTAAGTCTTTGTGTGATGATTTATTATGTTTATAAATATTCATAGACTAACAATTTATATTCTTATTTTTATATCCATTACTGTGATTTTTATACTCATACCAAGTTTCTTAATGTTTTCATAGGGTGTAAGGATGGGTAAGAGAAAGGATGAAGACAAGATGAATGTTGTGAAGATTTTTATCAAGAAAAAGAAATCATGTTTTATTTCAAATGTTGTATATTTTCAATAAAATGGATAATGTTTTAGTAGTATCCTCTTTTATGATTATGAGATGTTATGTGTGTATAATTTCCTAAATTTCTAAAACACTAAAACTAAAAATATAGTCAACGTGTAAGAATGTAAGTCCTTGAATAAAACTTAGGATTATGTAATGTTTAAGGTCGAGTCTTTATAGTTGGTATCAGAGGATGGTTTAAATAACTTTAGGGGTTATGATGATGTTAATAGAACAACAATAATGATTTTTTCCTTATGTTTATGATATGACATTTAAATATTACCATATTTCTTTATATAATATATGTATATTAAGAATGGTTTTCTATAGAACAAATAGGGAAACTAAAGTTATAAGGAACTGAGAGGCTGATATATTTCCAAAATCGCAACCTGTAATGGTAGGAATTAGAACCGAACAATTTGTGATAGTAATGGATCAATTGACACTGGATATAAACGGTGATGGAATCCATGCGAGAGAGAACCAGAGATTCCATAAAGGAACATGATGATAGTGGAAAATTTTATGAGGTAACACCCTCTTGATTTCAGTGGATCTTCTAACCCAGTGGTGGATGAAGGTTGGATTAAATCCCATGAAGAGATATTTTAGGTCATGGGATGTTCAAATAATAAAAAGATTAGTCTTGAAATTTATCATTTTGAAGGTGAAGATGACCAGTGGTGGTCAATGTTCAAGAATATCAGGGATAGTGATGATATTAATGCCTTGAAATGGTATGAATTTAAGAATATTTTCCTTAAAAAATATTTTCCTAAGATGGTTAGACTTAGGATGGAAAAAAATTCCTTGAATTTAAGAAAAAGGAGGAAGTTTTTGTGGTTGTGTATGAAGAAAACTTCACCCAACTGGTAAGGTATGATCCAAATATTATTCATGATCTTGATAGAAAAATCAATTGTTTTTACTCAGAATTAAAGCCAAGATACTAGTAATTGGCCTCCCATGAGTTAAAAAGTTATGATAAACTAGTCTGATGTGATGAGATGGTAGAAATTGAGTTTTCTGATGACCACATGTGCTTTGAAAACAAGCAGAAGAAGATGTTGAGATGGAAAGTGATGGGTAAGAATAAATCAAAGAAATATGAAGGTAAGAAAGTTCAGTTTCTAGTTTGTGAAAAGTGTGTTAAAAGGCACCCTGGGGAATGCATTACTAAAACTGGGGAGTGTTTTGGATGTGGTAAGTTTGGATATATGGTCTGAAATTGTAATGAAAATGATCATAAGATTAATCCTGATAAGAAACCTATAAAGTGTTTTAAATGTTGTGAGATGGGTCATTATGAAAATACCTTCCCAAAGAAATATCTGAATGATGGAAAACAACCAAAATATAAGCAGAAAGAAATAGTGAGATCCTTTGTGACTACATTAGTAGTTGTTGGGAAATCCAATGAATTAGTATCAGGTACTTTTT
This sequence comes from Viscum album, assembly GCA_963277665.1. NCBI lineage: Eukaryota > Viridiplantae > Streptophyta > Magnoliopsida > Santalales > Viscaceae > Viscum > Viscum album. The sequence goes on from OY728158.1 coordinate 468,231,477, forward strand.
TTACTCATATTTTTATAAATCCTTGTTTGATATGGTGTCTACACATTCCTTTTTTTCTGAAAAATTTTCTAGTAAATTGAAAATTTCACCTAAAGAAATGAGACTGGAACTTATGATTAAAACACCAGGGGGAAATATTACAACAAAAAGGAATTATAAGAATCTTCTCATTTTTGTCTATAGAAAGACATTACCTGAAAACCTTTTTGTTTTTCCCTTAGTAGAGTTTTATTTCATTCTGGGTATGGATTGAATTTTTGTTTATCATAAAAAAATTTATTATAAAGCTAAAGAAGTTGTTTTTCAAAATGAGTTTCATTTTGTGTGAAATAATGAACCTATACAATTCATAACTTATTAGGAAGCTGAGAAACTACTAAAACATGGAAATGAAATTTATCTTGCTCATATTTTTGAAAATAAGGGAACTGTTCAAATTAATGATGTGTCGTTAGTAAATTAATACCTTGATATTTTTCCATACAATTTACCTAGTGTTATACCTAATAGAGAATTTGAATTTAAAATTGACTTAGTTCCTAATGCTAAGCCAATTTCAAAACCCCCTTATTGAATTCATCAAATGGAACTTATTTAATTGAAAAATAAATTGCAGGAGTTTCTTGATAAAGGCTTCATTCATCCTAGCACTTCTATCATGACCCGACCCAATGGGGCTCGAGCCGCGACTCCCCAAGCCCGCCTCCAATAGGCTAGGGGATGGTGTCTAGCACCGAGTAGGCTATCACACACAAGGGAGGCATTATCCTAAGGTACCTGTACACACGAACCCACATAAACCTCCATGAAATAGTGTAGAGATATATAAAACTAAAAAGAAAATGTATGCACACATCTATCCCAAACTAGAGTGAAACAACAGTACAAAAAGGGCAAAATAGGGACCAGAAAAAGAAAACTACAAAGCATCCAACCAGCTTAGAAGGAGGGAAAACATTTCCAAAACACCTTCCGGTAAGCTCCTCGGCACAACTCCTGTAAACACCCCGGTCAAACCCGCTTAATAAGTTCCGCCTTCTCCAGGTCCTCCTGGGACTCCGTCGAAAGGCATGTGGTCTGCACAAGACACAAACATGTGCGGGCAAAGCCCGTGCAGGGGTGAGTATAACAATACTCAGTAGGCACCCCAAAAACCCAAAAAAAAGAGAGAAACTAAAAGGCAACAGTCCGCTCATCCCATCTAGAGGGATCCCAGATGAGAGAGAAACTCCATCTCATGACCATCCTCGGCTAAACACAACTAGTCAGCTCAGCTTAGGTGTATGCCCATACATACACCATGAACAATCCAGATATACCCATCTCACACACAAAGCCACATGAGGTACCAACCTCATAACCAGCAATGGTTCACAACCAAGAGATAACACTCCATGATCACTATCATACCAGATGACACTCGTCCAAGAGATACACTCCATCGGGTCCCACACAAACATCTCTAATGCTCACCCGAGAGATCATGCTCGACGAATATCGTCACTGAGAAAACCATACTGAAACAGCAAGAACAACAAACTCCTTGGATATGGGATCACTCCTAGGGTCTGATAGGGGATTCCTGAACCCACACCGGTATACGAAGATCTCACAGATAGGAGATCACTCCTAGGGTCCACTACGGGATACCGAAACCCGATTTGGTATTCGTAGAGTTCATAGATAGGGGATCACTCCCAGGATCCGCTGGGGGTACCACAACCCGATCTGGCACTTGACAGAAACACGTCACTCAGATAGAGGATCGTCACCTATGTCATGATGGTCACGACGATACCATAACCCTATCTGGTATATCTCACACTGTAGGGGATTGAACTGACGATGCCACAACCCTACCGACACCACGCGCTGAGTAGGGGATCGTATAACCAACGATACCGCAACCCTACTATAATCCTCATGCTGAGTAGGGGATCATATACCTGAAAATGACACAACCCTACTAAGCACGGCCCACTGCGTAGGGGATCATATTCCTGATGATGCCAGAAACCCTATGTGGTTAACCTGCTAGATAGGGGATCGCCGCTCGGGATAAGCGGTCACAACGATACCAAGAACCCGATCTAGGGAAAACGATGCTAGAGGTTCCCGCTTCGGGCCCACCGAAGGCATGCCACAACTCTAAAAGATTAAACATCCCATCAAGAGGATCACAAACCTACACTAAGGTTGTGATGCCATGCGAACCCTCATAGGAACGAACCAAGAGAGTACCCTCAACCACTACTGGTCCAAACATCGCTAACCCGAGCGACCCGCCACAACACCACACCGTACACCTGCAAGGCCGATATCGAGGCCACCATCACGATCTATGTAGAAAAACACATAGGATAGGTTGTTTACTCACCCGAAACGGACAACTGGTAAAAAAGGCACCATTCACCATAGCTAGCATATATGGGGCCCACACTATGATCCCGAAACTCATCAAGTGGATCAAACCACTGCGATACCCTCAAAAAAACACACGGAAAAGACTAATCGTTCTTCCGAAACGGACACCCGGTGAAAAAGGTACTATTCAATGAAGCTAGATCAGGTGGGGCCCACGCCTCGATCCTAAAACTCATCGAACGGAGTGCACCATTATGATCTTCTCGGAAAAACAAACAGGATAAACTATTCATCCGCCAAAATCAAACTCCCGGTGAGAAAGTTGTGTTTCTTTGTAAACGCCCAAACCTGGCCTTGTGGGGCATGAACCCCAATCTTGGTCCCAACACTCAGAATACATCAGGAAATGTCCTCCGTACCATCAAGGTCTCAACGCCACTGACGACACGTCATTTGGACACTCTGTGCAGAAGTTATAGTGGGTCGAAGCTGAATAATAAAAAAATATTATTATTATTTCAACGTTTCATAGCCCCGGGACACGAACCCGACTCATAAAATTCTCAAAGTAAACCCAAAAGGTCAGTCTCGATGCAAGGAATGCGTCGATGCAAGCGGATTTCGATTTGGACTCCCGATATGCATTTTACATGGGTTTAAAGAGCTCCCGGAATATTCTGGTCGGACCACCGCTGACTCGCCAGAAAACTGACTAGATCGCCGGGCAGAAATTGTTGGACCGCCGTGCCACCGCGCCGCCTGCCGGGTTCTACCTCGCCCCCGCTGCACTACCACTACCCTCACCGGATTCCGCCATGGCCGCTGCAGGAATCTGGGTTTTTCACCGGAAAACTTCCGGGAACCCCCAGAATCACCCCGGTGCTCCAAAATCAGATCCAAAACATGTTTTGGAAACCTCGGGACTCTAAATATACAACCCTTATGAAGATTTGATGAAAAAAAACATAAACATGGTCTGGGATTTTAAAACTCAAACTGCCTACCTGTTGGCGGATCGCCGAAACTTCAGGTACAGAACGACGCCTGCGATGCGCTGGAGCTCGATCTGCCGATGATCAGCGCTGAAAACGGACGCTCGAGGCTCAAATCGGTGAAGAAATGGAGGATGGAGGGGTTTCATCTAGAATTTATAAGATGGGGGAGAGATGATGATTGTTTTTCCTTTTTTTATTAAAAACAAATTCATTTTATCTCCCCGCCATCACGCCTCCGACCCGACACCCGATGCCGACCTAAATTATGTCGTGCCTAGGGTAAAAACGGCATTCTAAACGCAACGACGGACTCATATTTTCTATCTGAGACTCCGTTCATAAGTTATTCAAGATGAATCTCTTAAATTAACTTTTCCATTTATTTATGAAAACTCCCTTGGTGGATTTTCTCACAGCAGGCCCGCGCCCGAAAAGTTTACACCCCTCCTAGGGTAAACGACAGGCTCCGGATGCAACCGTGCCCTCAGATTCTCGTTCTAAGCTACATTTTAGGAGATATCACACCCCCTACATGTGCATAGTATAAAAATAATTAATATTTTTATAAAATTAATTCTGGGCACACCGGGCTTTGGAATCGCACGCCGTCTTCGCGCCTAGCTCTGGAATTATTCGTAGAAATATTCCAAAGTCTGAAATGGCCAAAACCTGAGTTTCTATATCCTACCCCCTTAGAACTTTTCATCTCTGAAAATCCATAAGCACCAGGAAAGTGAATGGACTCTCAACTGGGCCTCCCACGCCAGTGAGTTCGCCAACAAACACCCATTCCCAAACACATAAGTCAGAAGGAATCATCCACAACACCTCAACACTATCCGATTTGGGTGGAACTGACTCACCCGTTCAGTTTTAATCGCATCACAAAAATTCATCTCGGTGGGGGAAGGATCCCTCTTCCTCACACATTCAAGGCATGCCGAACAAAACCCACATAGGGTCTTACCAATGCCCTGAACAAATCTCAAGAAAGCAACGAAAAGGAAAGAGTACTGCTAAACAGTGCCTATCAAACTGCTGCAGCAAGTAGAAAGGACACAAGGTGTACCTCTATCCATCGGCGGAGCCTCTGGGTCAATAGAATCTAGGGCATGTACCTGTCCTAGCCCTTGGCCACCAACTTCTTGAGCTTGGCGTGGACCACCTGGGGGTGGGGGTGGTGGAAAATGATACTGCCTATGACCTCCTGCTACTGTACCAGCTCCGTCGCCATATACGCCACCCTGCAGATCTCCTTGATCAAGACGCTGCCTCTGCCAAGGTGGTCTGTCGACCAGCTCCCTCTCAGCAGCATGACGGGTCATACAATCTCTATCAAGATGTCCCCGACAGTCGCACACATAACACCACCTCTTCTACGGTTAACCCAAACTGGCCTGCAAGCCCTGTGAGGCATGAGGCTCAGATCCACCATTTTGGGGTCGCCTCTTGAAATGTCAGCCACATCCATACCCCTGAGTCTGTCATCGGCTACTAGATGCCGATCCAACTGACAAAGTATCAGCTCTCGGGTGCCCAACACTAACAGGTGGGATTTTCTCAGCCAGAAAGCTCTCTACCACCAAGGCTTGATCCAGCACTCTAGTATAGGTGAGAAGACACAAGGAAACCACACCTGCCCTGATGTCCCTGCGTAACCTCTGCTCGAAGGTCTGATACCTAAAGAACATGTCTCGAACATACCCAAGGAGTAGCGCGACAAGTATGTAAACCTCACTGAGTACTCCGACATGGTCATGCCCTCCTGTCGAATCTACAGAAGCTCCAGGATCCGCACCGACCTCAGCGTCACTAGATAAAACTCTTCCTTAAAGAGCTGCTCAAACTCTACCCACGTGAGCATCTCCTCAACATGGGACTGCATCACCAAACTCCACCATCGCTCAGCCAAACCATGAAGAAGGCTCGCCGCTAGGACCACCATCTGATCTGGAGGTGCCCTCACTAGGTGGAAAACACGGGTGACCGCTTCGAGTCAGTCATTAGCTGCCTGAGGGTTTGGATCACCCTGGAACCTCAGAGGTTGCTGCCTTTAGAACTCGTAAAGTGTACTTAGCCTGTGCGCAAACTCATCCTGCACTGCCAGCACAACCAGCTGCTCGGTAGGTGTGACTCAACTGGCATACTACCTAGAGGTCTAGCCTCAGAACCTGCGCCCTGGTCCACATCCTCTATATGGGGAAGATCGTCACCAAAATCCCTCTACGGAACCCTCACTGGCTTTCATCGTGGAGGCATCCTAAAATACAATAAAGACGCTCCATAGTCAAAGAGTATATCTGGAGAGCTGACTCAATATGAACAAGGGAAACCCAAAAACCCAGTCCTATATGATGCATGTACTATTATGTCCCTGCGACCTATGTATGAATGTCCTGAGTCAAAAAGCAGGTTTTTAGAGTCCTGGTGAATGGATATGTTGGCCACTACACCAACATTGAATTCCCTAGCCTGAAATCCAAACTCGAAATATCCTAACACTGCCACTATAAAACCCAAGAAAAACTCACAGCTAGACTAGCTACGCTCTGAGATCCTAAAGGTGGAACCTCCTCTGATACCACTCTGCCATGACCCGACCCAACGGGGCTCGAGCCGCGACTCCCCAAGCCCGCCTCTAATAGGCCAGGGGATGGCATCTAGCGCCGAGTAGGCTATCACACACAAGGGAGGCATTAGCCTAAGGTACCTGTACACACGCACCCACATACACCTCCATGCAACAGTACAAAGATATATAAAACTGAAAAGAAAATGCATGCACACATATATCCCAAACCAGAGTGCAACAACAGTACAAAAAGGAAAAAACAGGGCCCACCAAAAGAAAACTACAAAGCGTCCAACCTGCTCAGAAGGAGGGAAAACACTTCCAAAACACATGCGGGTAAGCTCCTCAACACAGCTCCAGTAAACACCCCAGTCAAACCCACTCACTAAGCTCCGCCTGCTCTGAGTCCTCCTGGGACTCTGTCGAAAGGCCTGTGGTCTGCACAAGACACAAACATGTGTGGGTAAAACCCGTGCAGGGGTGAGTATAACAATACTTAGTAGGCACCCCAAAAACCCAAAACAAAAGAGAGCAACTGAAAGACAACAGTCCGCTCATCCCAATTAGAGGGAACCCAGACGAGAGAGAAACTCCATCTCATGACCATCCTCAGCTAAACACAACTAGTCAGCTTAGCTCAGGTGTATGCCCATACATACACCATGAACAATTCAGATATACTCAGCTCACACACCAAGCCAGATGAGGTACCGACCTCATCACCAGCAACAGTTCACAACCAAGAGATCACACTCCACAATCACTATCATCCCAGATGACACTTTTCCGAGAGATACACTCCATCGGGTCACACACAAACATCTCTGATGCTCACCCGAGAGATCACACTCGACAGATATCATCACTGAGAAAACCATGCTAAAACAGTAAGAAAAAAAAACTCCTTGGATAGTTGATCACTCCTAGGGTCTGCTAGAGGATGCCTGAACCCACATAGGTATACAAAGATCTCATAGATAGGGGATCACTCCTAGGGTCTGCTAGGTGATACCACAACACGATCTAGCATTCGTAGAGCTCATAGATAGGGGATCACTCCCAGGATCCACTGGGGGATACCACAACTCGATCTGAAGCTCGACAGAAGCACATCACTTAGATAGAGGATCGTCACCTATGTCACAACGGTCACGACAATACCATAACTCTATCTGGTACATCTCGTGCTGTAGGGGATCGAACTGATGATGCCACAACCCTAACGACACCACACGCTGAGTTGGGGATCATATAACCAATGATACCGCAACCCTACTATAATCCTCATGCTGAGTAGAGGATCGTATACCCGATGATGCCACAAACCTACTGAGCACGACCCACTATGTAGGAGATCATATTCCCGATGATGCCACAAACCCTACGGGGTTAACCTGCTAGATAGGGGATCGCCGCCCGGGATAAGCAGTCATAGAAATACCAAGAACTCAGTCTAGGGAAAACGATGATAGAGGATCCTGCTCCGAGCCCACCAGAGGGATGCCACAACTCTAACAGATTAAACATCTCATCGATAGGATCACAAGCCTACACTAAGGTTGTGATGCTGCGCTAACCCTTGTAGGAACGAACCAAGGGAGTACCCTCAACCACTGTTGGTCTAAACATCGCTAACTCGAGCGACCCACCACAACACCATACCACGCACCTCCAAGGCCGATATCGAGGCCACCATGGCAATCCATACAGAAAAAAATGTAGCATAAGTCGTTTACTCGCCCGAAACAGACAACCAGTGAAAAAGGCACCATTCACCGTAGCTATCCTGTGTGGGGCCCACACTATGATCCCGAAACTCATCAAGCATATCATACCACTACGATCCCCTTGAAAAAACACATAGAAACGACTACTCGTTCGTCTGAAACAGACACCCAGTGAAAAAGGTACTATTCACCGAAGCCAGCTCGGGTGGGGCCCACACCTCGATCCCAAAACTCATTGAACGGATCACACCATTGTGATCCACTTGGAAAAACACACATGATTGACTATTCATCTGCCAAAATTAGATTCCTGGTCAGAGAGTTGCGTTTCTCCATAAATACCCAAACCCAACCCCGTGGGGCCCGCACCCCAATATTGGTCCCAACACCCAAAATACATCAAGAAAATTCCTCCGTACCATCAGGGTCTCAACGCCACTAACGACACGTCATTTGGACACTCCGTGCAGGAGTTATGGTGGGTCAAAGCTGAATAATAATAAAATATTATTATTATTTCAACATTTCGTAGCCCCAGGCCCTGCAACTGACTCATAAAATTACCAAAGTAAAGCCAAAAGGTCCGTCTCGATGGAAGGAACACATCGCCGCAAACGGCTCATGATTTTGACTCCCAATATGCATTTTACGGGGGTTTAAAGATCTCCCGAAATATTCTGGCCGGACCACCGCTGGCTCACCGGAAAACTGTTCGAACCGCCGCGCCGACATTTTCGGACTACCACGCCACCGTACCACCTACCAAATTCCACTGTGCCACTGCCTCCCTTTCTGGATTCCTCCATGGCCACTGCTGGAATCCAGGTTTTCCACCGGAAAACTTCTGGGAACCCCCGGAAGCACCCCGATGCTCCAAAATCAGATCCAAAAGATATTTCGGAAATATCGGGACCCGAAATATATAACCATTATGAAGATTTGAAGAAAAAAAAAACACATAAATGGGGTCTGGGATTTTAAAACTCAAACCTCCTACATGTTGGCGGATCACCGAAGCTTCGGGTGCAGAACGATGCCTGCGATGCGCTAGAGCTCAATATGCTGATGATCGGCGCTGAAAACGGACGTCCGGAGCTCTAATCGGTGAAGAAATAGAGGAGGAGGGAGGGGTTTCATCCGGCACATACAAGATGGGGGGATATGGTGATTGTTTTTCCTTTTTTTATTAAAAACAAATTCATTTCATCTCCCCGCCACACGCCTCCGACCCGACACCCAACGCCGACCTAAATTATGTCATACCTAGGGTAAACACGACATTCTGAACGCAACAGAGGAATTAGATTTTCGATTTGAGACTCTGTTCAGAAGTTATTCGATCCGACACTCCTAAATTAACTTTTCCATTTATTTACAAAAAACGCCCCTGGTGGATTTTCTCACAGCAGGCCCACGCCCGCAAATTTTACACCCCGTCTATGGTAAACGACATGCTCCAGACACAACCATGCCCTCAGATTCCCATTCTGAGATACCGTTTAGGATATATCACACCCCACCACATGCATAGTATAAAAATACTTAATATTTTTATAAAATTAATTCTGGGCACACCGGGCCTCGAAATCGCACACCATCTTCGTGCCTAGCTCTAGAATTATTCGTATAAATATTCCAAAGTCTGACAAGGATAAAATCCGAGTCTCTAAAACTTCACCATGGGGTGCTCTTGTTTTTTTCATTAAAAAGAAATATTGTTCCATGAGAATTTTCATTGATTATAGTGATTTGAATAACATTACTATTAATAATAAGTATCCTTTTCCACATATCGATGACTTGTTTGATCATATTCAGGGTGCTCAGTATTTTTCCAAGATTGACATGAGATCTGGGTACCATCAACTAAAGGTGAAGGAGGATGACATCCCAAAAATAGCTTCTTATACTAGATATGGGAATTATGAGTTGGATGTTATTTACTTTGGTTTGAAAAATTCCCCTGATGTATTCATGTATATTATGAGTATAATATTCTATAAATATATGGATAAATTTGTTTTCATTTTCATTGATGATATTTTGGTATTTTCAAAAAGTTATGAGGATAATAAAAAACATTTAAGTATTGTAGAAACTCAGGTTTTGGCCCTGTTAGACTTTGGAATATTTCTATGAATAATTCTAGAGTAAGGCGTGAAGACGGCGTGCGATTCTGAGGCCCGATGTGCCCGGAATTAATTTTATAAAAATATTAAGTATTTTTTATACTACACACATGGTGGGGGTGTGATATATTCGAAACAGTAGCCTGGAACAAGAATATGATGGAACGGTTGCATCTGAAACGTGCTTTTTACCCTAGGCGGGGTGTAAACTTTGTGGGCGGGGGCCTGCGGTGAGAAAACCCACCAGGGGCGTTTTCGTTAATAAGTGGAAAAGTTTAATTACGAGTGTCGGATCGAATAAATTCTAAACAGAGTCTCGGATTGAAAATCTGAGTCCGCCGTTGCGTTCAGAACAGCGTGTTTACCCTAGGGGTGACCTTATTTCCTTCGCACAGGGAGGTCTGGTTAGGGGCGTTGTTTTAAATGGAGTTTTTACATAAAAAAAACAAAAACAAACTCTCATCCTCACCTCCCTCCTCCCAAATAAGAACGCACGCATGAAACCCCTCCCCACCTTAGCTGTTCTTGGACAAATCAAACCAGAATCGTCTGTCTTGAGCACCGATCGTCAGCAGATTGAGTTTCAGGGCGTTGCCGGCGTCGTTCTGCACCCAAAGCTTCGGCGTTTCGCCCGCGAGGTAGGCGGTTTGAGTTCACCAGAAGCTTTGGTGTTTAACCTACGAGGTATGAAGTATGATTTTTATTTCCCCAATCCTCTTTTTTATGCGAATTGCTTTATTTTGATGTCGTAGCAGGGAAGATCGCGTCCCGAGGGTCGCGCCGGTACCTTCGGATCGCAAAACAGGCCTCCGGGGTGCCCCCGGCGGTCCGTGGAACCTCCGTTGGTGAGACGGCATAACCGCAGTGGCACATAGAGACATGCGGTGGAGGGCCACCGGCTAGGGCGGGCCGGCGGCGACGGCCCGGTCCAGGCCGACCGGACCGGCCGGTTCAGGACGGTCCGACCCCTTTTTCATACACGGGGGGTTTTACACCCCCGTTTCTTGAAATCCGAGAGTTATATTTGCGTTCAATCTATGGAAACATGACCCTGGTGATGATGCCAATTTTTTGGTGTGAGTTCGGGAATTTTAAGGTTTGGGGTCATGGCCCGAGAGCTTGAAAAGTCGAATAAAATAATGATATTTTATTATTATTCGACTCTGAGCCGTTGTATCTTCTACCCGGAGCGTCCGATTGATGTGCCGTCAGTGGAGTTGAGACCCTAATGGTACAGAGGACTTTTCTTGGTAGTTTCCAGGTTTTGGGACCGAGTTTGGGGTGCGGGCCCCATGAGGCTGGGTTTGGGGTGTTTACGGAGAAACGCAACTTTCACACCAAGAGTCCGTTTTTGGCGGATGAATAGTCGATCCTGTGTTTTTTTCTGAGAGGATCTCAATGGTGTGATCCGTTTGATGTGTTTTGGGATCAAGGCGTGGGCCCCACCCAATCTAGACATGATGAATAGTGCCCTTTTCTTTGGATGTCCGTTTCGGAAAAAAAAGTAGCAGATTCCATGTGTTTTTCCAAGGGGATCGCCGTGGTATGTTCTGTTTGATGAGTTTCGGGATCATTGTGTGGGCCCCACATGGGCTGGCTATGTTGAATAGTTTCTTTTCACTGGTTGTCTGTTTCGGGTGAGTAAAGAGCCTATCCTGCGTGTTTTTTTGCATGGATCGCGATTGTGGCCTCGGTATCGGCCTTGGAGGTGCGCGGGGTAGCATTGTGGCAGGTCGCTCAGGTTAGCAATGTTGGGACCAGCAGTGGTTGATGGTAATCCCTTGGTTCATTCCTATGAGGTTTTGTGTAGCATCACAACCTTAGTCTAGGCTTGTGATCCTCTCGATGGGATTTTTAATCTGTTAGAGTTGTGGCATCCCTCCGGTGGGCCCAAAGCGGGATCCTCTAGCATCGTTACCCTAGATCGGGTTCTTGGTATCACTGTGACCGCTTATCCACGGGAGGAGATCCTCTATCTAGTGGGTTAACCTTGTAGGGTTTGTGGCATCATCAAGAATATGACCCCCTATGCGGTGTGCCGTGCTCAGTAGGGTTGTGGCATCGTCGGGTATACGATCCCTTGCTCCGCATGAGGATTATAGTAGGGTTGCAGTATCGTTGGTTATGTGATCCCCTTCTCAGCACGTGGTTTCTGTAGGGTTGTGGCATCGTCAGTTCGATCCCCTACATCATGAGTTATACCAGACAGGGTTCTGGTATCGTCGTGACCAAATTTATATGGGCGATAATCCTCTATCTGAGAGATGTGTTTCTATCGAGTTCCAGATCGGGTTGTGGTATCCCCCATTGGATCCTGGGAGTGATCCCCTATATGTGAGATCTACGAATGCCAGATCAGGTCGTGGTATCCCCCAGAGGACCCTAGGAGTGATCCCCTATCTGTGAGATCTTTGTTTACCGGTGTGGGTTCTGGTATCCCCTAGCGGACCCTAGGAGCAGTCCCCTATCCGAGGAGTTTGGTGTTTATGTTGTTTCAGTGAGGTTTCCTCAATGACGATATCCGACGAGCGTGATCTCTTGGGTAAGCATCTGAGATGTTTGTGTGGGACCCGATGGAGTGTATCTCTCGGACGAGTGTCATCTGGGATGACAATGATCATGGAGTGTGCTCTCTTGGTTGTGTGTAGTTGCTGGTGATGAGGTTGTTACCTCATGTGGCTTGGTGCGTGAGCTGGGTATATCTGGATTGTTCAAGGTGTATGTATGGGCATTCACCTGATCTGAGCTGACTAGTTGTGTTTAGCTGAGGATGGTCACGAGATGGAGTTTTTCTCTAGTATGGGTTCCCTCTAGCTAGGATGAGTGGATTGTGGCCTTTCAGTTTCTCTCTTTTGATTTGGGTTTTTGGGGTGCCTACTGAGTATTGTTATACTCACCCCTGCACAGGATTTGCCCACACATGTTTGTGTCTTGTGTAGACAACATGCCTTTCGACGGAGTCCCAGGACGACCCAGAGCAGGTGGAGCTTAGTGAGAGGGTTTGACCAGAGTGTTTACTGGAGCTGTGCCAAGGAGCTACAGACAGGTGATTTGGCAGTGTTTTCCCCTCCTTCTGAGCAGGTTTGACGCTTGGTAGTTTTATTTTGGTGGGCCCTGTTTTTCCTTTTTGTTCTTTTGCTATACTCTGGTTGTGGGATAGTTGTATGCGTGGATTTGCTTTTCAATTTTTATATATCTATGCATTGTTTCATGGAGGTGTATGTGGGTGCGTGTGTACAAGTACCTTAGGCTAATGCCTCCCATGTGTGTGATAGCCTACTCAGCGCTAGACGCCAGCCCCTGGCCTATTGGAGGTAGGCTTGGCGTGATGCGACTCAAGCCCCGTTGGGTGGGGTCATGACAGAGTGGTATCAAAAGAGGTTCCACCTTTGGGATCTCAAAGTATAGCTGGTCTAGCTGTGAGTTTGGTTTGGGTTGCATAGCGGCAGTGTTAGGATGTTTTGAGCTCGGCTTCCAGGCCAGGGACTCTAGTTTTGGTGCGGTGACCGACGTATCCATACACCAGGACTCTGATAACCTGCCTTTTGACTCGGGACATTCGTACACTGGTCGTAGTGGAAAAACGGTACATGCATCATATAGGACTGGGTTTTGGGTTTTTCCTTGTCCTTGAGTTAGCTCTCTAGATATACTTTTTGACTGTGGTGTGTCTTGAATGTATTTCAAGATTCCTCCATGATGACAGTCAGTGAGGGTTCCACAATGGGATTGTGGTGACGATCCGCCCCGTGTAGAGGCTGTGGACCAGGGTGTAGGTTCTGAGGCTGGAACTCTAGGTGGTCTTCCAGTTGAGCCACCACTTGTCGAGCAGCTGGTTGTGATGGCAGTGTAGGATGAGGTTGCGCGTAGGCTGAGTGCGCTGCACGAGTTCCAGAGGTAGCGACCTCTGATGTTCTGGGGTGATCCAGACCCTCAGGAAGCTGATGAATGGCGCAAAGAAGTCACTCGTGTTTTCTTCTTAGTGAGGAAACCTCCAGATCAGATGGTGGTCCTAGCAACGAGCCTTCTGCATGGTTCGACTCTGCGATGGTGGAGTTTGGTGAGGCAGTCCCATGATGAGGAGATGCTCATGTGGGAAGAGTTTGAGCGGCTCTTTAGGGAAGAGTTCTATCCAGTGATGTTGAGGTCAATACGGATTCAGGAGCTTCTGCAGCTTTGGAAGGAGGGCATGATGGTGTTAGAGTACTTAGTGAGGTTTACAGAAATGTCGTGCTACTCCTTGGATATGGTTTAAGACCCGTTCTTTAGGGCTCATACATTCGATCAGGGCCTATGTAGGGACATCCGGGTAGGTGTGGTTTCTTTGTGTATTCCCACCTATGCTGGAGTGCTGGAGAAAGCTTTGGTGCTGGAGACTTTCTAGCTGAGAAGATCCCGCCTGTTAGTGCTGGGCACGCGAGATCTGAGACCTCTTCAGTCGGATCAGCATCTGGTAGCCGATGACAGACTCAGGGGTCTAGACGTGGGCGGCATTTTAGGAGGAGACCCCAGGATAGAGGATCTGAGGCCCAGGGCTCACAGGGCTCGTAGGCCAGTTTTGGTCAGCCACACGAGAGGTGGTGTTACACTTGAAATGGTCAGGGACATCTTGCTAGAGATTGTCTGACCCGACGTGCTGTTGAGATAGAGCCGGTTGATGGACCGCCTTGGCAGAGGCAGCGTCTCGAGCAAGGAGGTCCGTAGGGCGACAGACGTGGCGACGGAGTTGGTGCAATAGTAGGAGTTGGTAGGCGGTATCAGTTACCCCCACCCCCACCCCAGGAGGTCCATGCCAAGCTCAGGGAGCTGGTGTCCATGGGCGAGGACAGCTGCATGCCCTGGAGGCTGTTGACCCAGAGGCTCTGTGGATGGATAGAGGTATTCCTTGTGTCTACTTTTTGTAGTAGTTTGATAGAAACTGTGTAGAAGTACTCTTTTCTTTCCGTTGCTTACTCGAGTTTTTGATCAGGGCATTTGTAAGGCCCTGTGCGGGTTTTGTTCGGTGTGCTTCGAATGCGTGAGGAAGAAGGACCCTTCCACCACCGAGACGCATTTTTGTGACGCGATTAAAAACCGTGTGGGTGAGTTAGTGCTACCCAAATTGGATAATGTTGATTTTTGGTGGATGAGTCTTTCTAACTTATGTGTTCGGGCATGGCTGTTTGTTGGCGAACTCGTTGGCGTGGGAGACCCAGTTGAGAGTCCAGTCGCTTTCCTGGTACTTATGGATTTTCGGGGATGAAAATTTATAAGTGGGGGAGGATGTAGAAACTCGTGTTTTGGCCCTATTAGACTTTTGGAATATTTCTATGAATAATTCCAGAGCTATGCATGAAGACGACGTGAAATTCCGAGGCCAGGTGTGCCCGAAATTAATTTTATAAAAATATTATGTATTTTTTATACTATGCACGTGGTGGGGGTGTGATATCTCCTAAAAGGTAGCTCAGAACATGAATCTGAGGCAAGGTTGCGTCCGGAACATGGTTTTTACCCTAGGCTGGATGTAAACTTTGCGAGCGCGGGCCTGCGGTGAGAAAATCCACCAGGGGCGTTTTCCTAAATAAGTGGAAAAGTTTAATTACGGGCATTGACTCGAATAAATTCTGAAAGGAGTCTCTGATCGCAAATCTGAGTCTGCCATTGCATTCAGAATGGCACATTTACCCTAGGGGCGACCTAATTTCCTCCGCCCCAGGAGGTTTGGTTAGTGGCGTTGTTTTAAAAGGATTTTTTTAAATAAAACAAACAAACTCTCATCCTCACCTCCCTCCTCCCGCACAAGAACGCACACGCGAAACCCCTCCCCACCTTGTCTGTTCTTCACCAAATCGAGATGAAATCGTCTGTTTTCAGTGTCGATCGTCAGTAGATCCAGCTTCAGGGCGTCGTCGACATCGTTCTGCACCCAAAGCTTCGGCGTTTCACCCATGAGGTAGGCGGTTTGAGTTCACCCGAAGCTTCGGCGTTTCGCCCGCGAGGTAGGTGGTATGAGTTTTATTTCTCCAATCATGTTTTTGATGAGAATTGCTTCATTTTGATGTCGTAGCAGGGAAGATCGCGTCCCAAGGGTCACGCTAGTACCTTCAGATCGCAAAACGGACCACCGGGGTGCCCCCGACGGTCCGCAGAAGCTCCGTCGACGTGGCTCTGGCGCGGCGGCGCCAGCGCCGACGGAACTGCGGCGGTCCGCGGCGATGCGCAGCGGTGGGCCGCCTGGGGCGGCGGTGCGCTAGCCCAGACGCCGGAGCGCGGCGCCTCCGGGCACCGCGTGATTGAGGGCCACCGGCTAAGGCGGGCCGGTCCAGGCCGGTCGGACCGACCGGTTCAGGCCGGTCCGACCCCTTTTTCATACACGAGGATTTTTAAACCCCTATTTCTTGAAATCTGGGATTCATATTCACATTCCGTCTATGGCGACGCAACCTTGGAGACGAGGTGAATATTTTGGCATGGGTTCGGGAATTTTAAGGTTCAGGATCGTGGCCCGAGAGCTTGAAAAGTGGAATAAAATAATGATATTTTATTATTATTCGACTTCAGGCCT
The DNA here is from genome assembly GCA_963277665.1 of Viscum album. Taxonomy (NCBI): domain Eukaryota; kingdom Viridiplantae; phylum Streptophyta; class Magnoliopsida; order Santalales; family Viscaceae; genus Viscum; species Viscum album. Next base: position 468,247,811 of record OY728158.1, read on the forward strand.
TTGTATCTTCTACCCAGAGCATCCTATTGATGTGCCGTCAGTGGCGTTGACACCCTAATGGTACAGTGGACTTTTCTTGGTGGTTGTTGGGACCGAGTTTGGGGTGCGGGCCCCACAAGGCCGAGTTTGGGGCGTTTACGGAGAAACGCAACATTCGTACCATGAGTCCGTTTTTGGCGGATGAATAGTCGATCACGTGTGTTTTTACAAGAGGATCACAATGGTGTGATCCGTTCAATGTGTTTCGAGATCTAGGTGTGGGCCCCACCTGATCTTGTCCTCAGTGAATAGTTCCTTTTTCTCCGGATGTCCGTTTCGGATGAACGAGTAGCACATTCCATGTGTTTTTCTAAGAGGATTGTCATGGTATGATCCACTTGATGAGTTTAGGGATCGTTGTGTGGGCCCCACACAGGATGGCTATGGTGAACATTGCATTTTTCACAGGTTGTCTGTTTCGGGTGAGTAAACAACCTATCATGCGTGTTTTTCCGCGTGGATCGCGATGGTGGACTCGGTATCGGCCTTGGAGGTGTGTGGGGTGGCATTGTGGCGGGTCACTCGGGTTAGCGATGTTGGGACCAATAGTGGTTGAGGGTACTCCCTTGGTTCGTTCCTACGAGGGTTCGCACGACATCACAACCCTATTCTAGGCTTGTGATCCTCTCGATTGGATCTTTAATCTGTCAGAGTTTTGGTATCCCTCTGGTGATCCCGGAGAGGGATCCTCTAGCATCGTTACCCTAGATCGGGTTCTTGGTATCGCTGTGACCGCTTATCCATGAGCAGCGATCCCCTATCTAGCGGGTTAAACCTATAGGGTTTGTCGCATCATTGGGAATATGATACCCTATGCTGTGGGCCATGCTCAGTAGGGTTATGGAATTGTTGGGTATATGATCCCATGCTCAGCATGAGGATTACAATAGGGTTGCGGTATCGTTGGTTATGCGATCCCCTACTCAGCTCGTGGTTTCTGTAGGGTTGCGACATCATCAGTTCGATCCCCTACATCGCGAGTTATACCAGATAGAGTTCCGGTATCGTAGTGACCACCTTTATATGGGAAATGATCCTCTATCTGAGAGACATGTTTTTGTCAAACACCAGATCGAGTTGTGGTATCCCCCAGCGGATCCTGGGAGTGATCCTCTATCTGTGAGATCTACAAATGCCAGATCGGGTCGTGGTATCCCCCAATGGACCCTAGGAGTGATCCCCTATTTGTGAGATCTTCGTCTACCGGTGTGGGTTCTGGTATCCCCTAGCGGACCCTAGGAGCGATCCCCTATCCAAGGAGTTTGGCATTTATGTTGTTTCAGAGAGGTTTCCTCAATGACGATATCCAACGAGCGTGATCTCTTGGGTAAGCATCTGAGATGTTTATGTGGGACTCGATGGAGTGTATCTCTTGGGTGAGTGTCATCTGGGATGACAGTGATTGTGGAGTGTGCTCTCCTGGTTGTGGGCAGTTTCTGGTGATGAGGTCGTTACCTCATGTGGCTTGGTGTGTGAGCTGGGTATATCTGGATTGTTCAAGGTGTATGTATGGGTATTCACCTGAGTTGAGATGACTAGTTGTGTTTAGCCAAGGATGGTCATGAGATGGATTTTCTCCCTCATTTGGGTCCCTTTGGCTGGGATGAGCAGCCTGTGGCCTTTTAGTTGCTCTATTTTGATTTGGGTTTTTGGGGTGCCTACTGAGTATTGTTATACTCACCCCTGCGTGGGCTTTGCCCGCACATGTTTGTGTCTTGTGCAGACCACAGGCTTTTCGATGGAGTCCCAGGAGGACCCGGAGCACGCAGATCTTAGTGAGTGGGTTTGACCAGAGTGTTTACCAGAGCTGTGCCGAGGAGCTACCGATAGGTGTTTTGGCAGTGTTTTCCCCTCCTTCTGAGTAGGTTGGTCCCTTTACAGTTTTCTTTTGGTGGGCCCTGTTTTTCCCTTTTGTTCTTCTGATATACTCTAGTTGTGGGATAGTTGTATGCATGCATTTTATTTTTAGTTTTTATATATCTCTGCACTGTTTCATGGAGGTGTATGTGGGTGCGTGTGTACAGGTACCTTAGGCTAATGCCTCCCATGTGTGTGATAGCCTACTCGGCACTAGATTCCAGCCCCTGACCTATTAAAGGAGAGCTTGGGGTGTCACGGATCGAGCCCTGTTGGGTCGGGTTGTGACAAGTATTGTCTTGAAAACTCTCAAAGAAAATAATTTATATAGAAAATTTATCAAATGTGATTTTTGGTTGCAAAAAATTTCTTTTCTTAGGAACATTGTAAATAAGGATGGAATAACAATTGATCCTACAAAAAAAGTGGTTGATGAATGTCCAAGACCTAAAAATTTTATGGAGATTTTTAGTTTTCTTGGATTAGTAGGCTATTACCGACGATTTGTTAAAAACTTGTCACAACTATCTAGCCTGATAACTAAGCTAACACGAAAAGGGTTTAAATTTTTTTGGAATGAATAATGTGATGATTGTTTTTTGGAACTGAATAAGAGATTAGTGAATGATATAGTTTTGGACCTACCTTCCAGAAATGGCGAGTTTTTCATCTAAAATGATGCTTTACTAAAGGGACTTGGTTGCGTTTTGATGTAAAATGATCAGGTAATTTCTTATGCTTCATGAAAAGTAAAACTTCATGAGTTAAATTATCCCAAAAATGATTTGGAATTAGTATCTGTGGTTTTTGCTTTAAAAATTTCAAGGCATCATTTATATGTATTCAAATGTGAAATATATACTGAACAAAAAAGTCTAAAGTATATATTCACTTAGAATGAATTAAACATGAGGTAGAGAAGATGTATTTAATTGATAAAGGATTATGATTGCACAATCAATTACCATTCTGGAAAATCAAACAAAGTGGTAGATTTATTGAGTCGAAAAAATCATGCATCATTAACCATGTTACATTTATAACATGACCCCTTGATTAATGATTTGATGAATTTAGGCCTAGAAGTTGTTGGTGCGGAAAATTACTCTTTTTTGTTTCAGGTTTCAGTTAAATCATCTTTCTCAAATGGAATTAAGAAAGAATATAAGGAATACCATGAGCTACAGAAAAAGGTATAATTGGTTAAAATGGGTAAGTTTCTAGAATTTAACCTTGATACAAATTGGGTTTTGAGATTTGGTAAAATATTATGTGTGCCTTGTGATTCCAAACTGAAGAAATAATTATTGTGTAAAGCTCATAGTTATCCATTTTCAGTTCATCATGGAAATACTAAGATGTACAAATATATTCAGAAGTATTACTGGTGGGATGGAATGAAAAGAGATATTGTAGATTTTACCGTAAAATGTTTGACATGTCAATAGGTTAAAGTAGAGTGACAGTTACTGAAGGTGATGCTTTATCCTTGGCAGTGCCAAAGTGGAAATGGGAAGATATATCCATGGAATTAATGGTGGGACTACCAAAGTCTTCTTGAGGTAACAATGTGATCTAGGTTATTATTGATCAATTGACTAAATCTGCAAATTTTCTTTATATTTGATACACTCTTTCTCTAGATCATATTTATCAACTATAAATCAAATATATTATTAGGTTACATGAATTTAATCTTTCCATTATATCTAACTGTGATGCTATGTTCACTTATAACTTTTGGAAAGGACTTATAAAGTTATTGGGAACCAAATTAAATTTTAGCACAACCTTTGATCCTCAATATGATGAAAAAACTAAGAGAACAATTTATAAATTGGAGGATATTCTTTGATCTTATTCAATGGAATACCAGGGAAGTTGTGATCAACATATTTTTTTAGTTGAGTTTTCTTATAATAATAGTTTTCATTTCAGTAACAAATGGAACCTTTTGAGGCATTGTGTGGGAAGTGGTTTTGAACTTCAGTATTTTGGGATGAAGTCAGGGAAAGAAAGTTGATGGGACCAAAATTGGTAGAGTAAGTGGCTAAGAAAGTGAAGATGATCCAACAACACATGATGAAATATCAGAGTTGGAAAAAAATTTATACAGATAACAGGAGGAAAGAATTTTCTTTCAAAGTAGGTGATCATGTTTTTATTAGAATCACACCATGGAGAAGTGTTATGTGTTTTGGTAAGAAAGGATAGATAAGTATTTCGTTCATTGTATCATATGAAATACTAGAGAAAGTTGGACCATTTTCCTACTGAGTATCTTTGCAACTGATTTTATCTTAGGTACATAATGTTTTTCATGTTTCGATGTTGAGAAAGTATGTTCCAGATTCATCTCTTATTTTGATCCCAGATACAGTTCAACAGGAAGAGAACATTTCTTATGAATAGAAACATTTTTAGATTCTTGATCATAGAGATCAAGTATTGCGGAATAAGGTAATCCACTTGGTTAGAGTTTTGTGGAGGAACCACATGGTTGAAGAAGCAACATGGGAATATGAAAATGCTATGAGAGAAAGGTACCCTAATTTGTTTAAAAAGTAAATAAAAATTGCGAGGATACGATTTAAAGAAGGTGGGGAGAATGTAACACCCCAAGGATTTAAAAAATAAATTTAATGAAATTCATATAACAATAAATCTCTACGAAACAACACTTTGTTTTAAGGATATAATTATAACCTATCCATTAAACTAAATTTTACCGCTTATGTGATTTGAATTTCAAAAAACGGATATACATGGTTGCGATCATTAAGTTATTTGGAGTCTAATAAGACCAACTTAATTTTTGGTGAATAGTAACTTACCCTTATGAATAATAATTTTACCCTTATGAATAGTAATATGAAACTTATGAATATTAAATCATCCAAATAAATAGTAACCTCACCGATGAATGTATAAATAAAATTTAGGCAACTTATAAGTGACAATATTATCATAGTATAAGTGTTGGTATTTTTGATTAATTTAATAATTTAAATGAAAATTTATTTTCATAAAATGTAATCATAAATTTTTATTATTTTATTTTTGTATGGTTATGATATATTTTTATTAGACCTTGATAAATTTTTTAAGGTGTTATAAAATCTGTTATAGTTTTAAAATTGTTATTTTTTGAATAAATTATGATTTTATATAAAAATTAAATTACTCATATTTAAAAAATTATTTTGATAAAATGGAGTTAATTTTTTAATTATACATGTTTAAAAATGGTTGGGATGATTTTTTGAGATTTTTCTGAAATACTTTAATTTTTGGTGAATAGTGAAATTCTATAATTTATGAAATATGCTAAATAAATGAATTTTTGCATCATGCTTGAGTCATGGATGATGTAAGTGTCCACTATTTCAAACTCACATGAATTTATTACTATTTTTGGTCATAAGATCTAACACTATTTCTTTTATTGAGAAAAATAATAAAATAATGATTAAAATATTGGGAAAACCCTCCTTTCCTCCATAATAAATACCACCCCTCACCCCATCTTCCTTACAGACCGCTCAAGATTTTATAATTATCTAAATTATTCTCAATCCTATTCCCAAGGATCTTTTTTATTTCCAAGATATCCTAGTCTCACCAAAAATTCAAAACAAAAGGCCTTAAGGAGGATCCCAAGAAGAAGTGATCAAGAGGTAAAAATCCTTTTCACTTTCTTTTATTTTCTTTTCAATTATTTTTATTTTCTTATACTATATTCACCTCCCCTTATCCAAGAGTAATTAAAGATCAAATATTATATATATATAAAGCAGTATTATCATTATTATGGAAAAATTAATCATCATACTTCTTATCCTCTCCCTTTTATTTTAAAAATAAAAACATCGACAGTGATGTGACGATTTACCGACATCGTGGATGATGTGTTTTCAATTTCCTTCCTTAAAATCCAGTTCTAAAAACATTTTAATGGTTGAAATAGATTTTAAAGTGTATTATATAATTTATTTTATGTTCTTTAATTAACATATATTCATAATATTGAATTATAAAAAGAAACTAGTTCGTGATGATCAAAGAACCGTTGAAATGATCCAAACGATTATCACTATTGTTTTATCTAATGATTCATCATCATATAAGGAGAAAAATGATTTATGGTATCATTTAATAATAAAAAAACATATTAATACCATTTTATTCTACTTCTAGAGTTTCTATTCCATTATACATGAAAATCCTTTACGAACCGATCATGGAAATATTGTAAAGAAAGCACCCAAAACAATGGAAAGAGAAAAAAATTATTAATAAATAGGTGGAATGACGTTATAAAATGATCATATAAGGTGTTATAAATATGAATATGTTTCTATAAAATATTAATAACACTCTTATATATTATAAAGGAGGTTTAAACACAATTTAATTAATATTAACCTGAGGTAAGGGAATTCTTAACCCAATTTCCATTATTTGGGTTGACCTTATACTTCATTAATTATGTGGTATTAAGATTATTTGTGTGATGAATTTTTTTATATTATTTTTTATTATGTTTATTTAAAGTTTATACACACATTTATTCTATTCTATTAATTCCCACTTCAATTATATGATGTTTTTAAGGGACTTTTTTTAAGATCCTCTTTTAAATTTATATTTTTACCTAATTCAAAAGGAATGTTTTTATGAAATTATTCATATTTTATGATCATGTTCTGGTTTTTGGGTATTTTTTATGATTAAGGGTGGGAACTATATCTCTCTCTAATTCATTTGGTATGTTTAAGTTAGATTTCAGTCGTATAGTTACTCCAAGCGTACCTGTGATGGTTACACCATAAGGTAGCCATGAGGGTTACATTGTAACGTAGCTATGGGGGTTACAAATAATATGGTATCCATAAGGGCTATAATTGTAATTAAGTAATTTCCTGAGTAAACTATATGATTTATTTATGTTTTTTTCTATGTTTTATGGAAATATCATGTTTCACAAAGTAAGTATATGATACTTTATGGGTGAGAAGTATGTCTTTATAAAATGATTTCATATGTTTTTAAATATTCATGGACTAACAGGTTCTCTCCTTATTTTTATATCCCTTATTGAGATTTTTATGCTCATTCCAAGTTTCTTAATATTTTCTAAAGGGTATAAGTATTGGTATGATAAACGATGAAGACAATATGAATATTTTGAAGATTTTTATCAAGAAAAATAAATCATGTTTTATTTAAAATGTTGTATATTTTTGAAAAAATGGATACTATTTTAGTTGTATCCTCTTGTATGATTATGGGATGTTATGTATGTATTATGTCCTGACTTCCTAAAAATCTAGACATAAAAATATCCTCAATGTGTAAGAATGCAATTCCTTGAATAAAACACAGTATTATGTAATGTTTAAGGATTGGTACTTACATTATCTACCTTGGAATATCTAATAAATGGGATTTATAGCGTAAGATCCTAGTGGTTGAGACCATCACTTCCTTTATCTATATCAATTGGATTCATTAAAACCCTATATTTATATTAATAATGTGATCACTGTTTAATGACTATATTATCAATGGTAATGATACTTTATGGTCTATTAAATCCAATTGGATATAATAAAACAAAATAAGTTCTTGTGTTTTCTATAAACATATTACTTAATAATAGATTTAATTAAATAAAAAGTGTAATTTTATTTATAATAGTTTGGGTCATTATAATCTTTCCCCTTTAGAAATATCAGCATCAAAATTTCCATTTCCCACACTAAAACAGATGAGGCCAACTTTTCTTTATTACCTCCTATGGTTCCCACATTACTTCTTCAAACTTTTGGTTTCTCCACAACACTTTTCCAAGGTGAAATGTCTGTTTTTGTAGAAATGTTTCTCTAAGATCTAAGTTTTTCACCAGATTATCTTCATAATAAAGGTCATTATCCAATGGTACCACCTATAGATTGAGTATATGTGATGGGTCTGGTATGTACTTCTTCAAGAGGGATACATAGAATACATCATGTACTTGAGATGGGTTTTGTGGGAGTTCTAGTCGATTTCCCACCATTATGATGCGATCAAGGATCTCAAAAGGGTCTACGTATCTTGGACTAAGATTTCCCTTCTTCCCAAATCTAATCACTTTATTCCATAGATATATGCGGAGGAATACCATGTCTCCAACATCAAACTCTAGGTCTTGCTGATGATTATCATCATAACTCTTTTATAGACTCATAGAAACCATTATGTGATGAGTAATAGTATTAACCTTTTCCAATAGTTCCTCATCCATTTCAGAACCTAGAATTTTTTATTTCCTAACTTCATCCCAACATGCAGGTGTTCTGCACCTCCTCCCATAAAGGGCTAATAGGGAGCCATTTGGATGCTCGAGTGGAAACTATTGCTGTATGAGAACTCGACTATAAGAATATGTTGGTCTTATCCTCATTTAAAGTTAATTAAGAATTCTCTAAATATATACTCAAGTGTTTGGATAGTCTAATTAGATTATTCATAAGTTTGAGGGTGATAAGTCACACTAAAGTTCAAATCAGTATTTAGATTATATTTTAGACTTTTCCAAAACATAGAGGTGAATCTTGGATCTCGAGAAGACACAATCAATAGTGGTACTCCATGCATCCTCCCCAATTATCTGATGTATATCCATGCAAGTTAATCTGGTGAGAAATCATCTTGAATCACAATGAAGTGTGCAGTATATGTAATATGGTCCACAACAATCCATATAGCATTGTTTCCTTGGGATGTCTTCAAATTTATGGTGATAAATTCCATGGTAATGTTTTCCTATGTCCATGTTGGGATGTGTAATGGTTCCATTACCCCCTTAGACTTATACTTTTCTGCCTTCACTTGATGACATACCAGGAACTTTTATGTATATTCAACGATCACCTCCTTCATATTGTCCCACCAATAATGCTTTCAGAGATCCTGATACATCTTTGTGTTTTTAGGATGAATAGAGAAAGTCAAACTATGTGAATCATATGATAGTTCCTTATTTAACTCAATAATTTATAGAAAACATAGTCTTTACACAAATATCATAATTCCTTCTTCATTAACATTGAACTCTAAGAATATACATTTCCTTATAGTTTCCACTTTATTTTGAATTCCCACATCATTTATTTAAGTATCCTTTAACCATTCAAGAAGATATGGTTGAGAAATAATTTTTGAAAGGATTAATGATTTTCCTTCCTTTAGGATTCCCATGTCTATCCTATTCAATTCTAAAAATAATGGATCCTTCTCAGTTCTCATCAATGATAAAATTGTGGGATCTTTTCTACTTAGATCATCTGCCACTTTATTTGCTTTTCCAGGATGGTAGTAAATTGAGTAGTCATAGTCCTTGATCAGATCTAACTATATTCATTGGCTTATATTCATCTATTTCTGTGTGAATATATATTTTATACTTTCATGATCCATATATATTTCAGACTTCACCCCAATGATATAATGCCACCATATTTTCAATGCAAAGATAACTTCAGCCAACTCTAGATCATCCATTGGATAGTTCCATTTGTGAAATTTCAACTACCTTGAATAATAGGATATGAATTTTTCATTTTTCATCAACACACAACCCAATACCTTCTTTGAAGAATCATTGAATATTATGAAAATTTCTCCACTTGTAGGTAGTGTGAGCACATGGGTAGTGATAAGCCTCATTTTCACCTCATTGAAGCTTTCTTCACATTAATCATTCCAATTAAACATGAATCCCTTCTAAGTTATCTTGGTAAGAGGGTTTAACAATCATGATAAATTTATCAAAAATCATTGATAATATCCAACTATCCCAAGGAAACTATGGATATATATTATGGATGTTGGCCTCATCCATCCTTAAATTTATTTTTTATTTGAAGGATCCACAGATATCCCATTTCTTGTGGTGATATTCCACAAGAATGGGACTTCCTTCAACCATAAATCAAACTTTCTATACTTTTCATAAAGATTCTTCTTTCACAAGGTCTTTAGTATAGTTATCAGATGATCCTCATTCTCCTCCTTAGTTTTGGGGTATATTGTAATATAATCTATAAATACTAACACAATTTTTTCGAGGTAATATCTAAAGACTCCAATCATTAAGTCTATAATTATTTCTAGAGAATTAGTGATCCCAAAAGGCATCACTATAAACTCATAGTGCTCATACCTTATACAAAAAGTAGTCTTGGGGACATCCACCTTATTCACCCCAACTTGGTAATAGCGTTACCATATATAAACCTTGGAGAAGTATTGTTCTCATCATAGCTAATAGAGAAGTTCATCAATCCATGGAATAGGATACTTTATCTTAATTGTGATATTTTTTAGCTCATGATAATCAATGCAAAGACACATTGACCCATCCTTCTTATTGAAAAAGAATACTTGTGCACCCCATGGTGAAGAACTTGGGAATATGAAACCTTTATCTAAATTATCATGTAGTTTTTTATTCATCTCTTCAAGCTCCACAATAGCCATCCTATACAGAGTCTTTGATATTGGAAACACCTGATGTATAAGCTCAATTGAAAATTCAACCTCTCATCTATGAGGAAGACCAATCAATTCCTCAAAAAATACATCAGTGTATTCCCTTACAATAAGAGTGTATTTGAGGATGATCCTTTCCTTAGACTAAATCAATTGAGCTATATGTGATTTCTTGTAGGTCAATAATATCCATGTTTGAGATGATGGTGCTAAAAAATATTTATCCTTATCCTTGAACTTGTACAGAATCAGGGGTTGATTCACTATATAGAGAGTGATTTTCTTATCATTTAAATTTATGTTTGATCTATATAGGGAAGTCAATCCATTCCCATAATTGCATAAAATTCCACTAAAGGTAGTATGACTAGGTTTTCTAAGAATTTTATCCAAAAAATTGTGGAAAGGGAGGTGTTATATACTTGGGATAATTTCCCTATTTTATGTTTTCACTGATAGTTCTACTTCTAAGATTTGTGGTGGTATTTCAATAGTTCAACTGAAATTCGTGATATAAAGGAACACGTAGAACCAGAATCAAAAATAGATTTTTCTATTCCTGAATAAATAACTATCATACCTGTAACCACTTCATTATTGGGATCCACCTCAGTAGTTATGATGGAAAAAGATCTCCCTTACTTCCATGGAGGTTTTTGGTTGTCCTCGAAAACCCTTGGCTTAGGAAATTGACTTACAAATTCCCCAGTTCCTTATAGTTGAAGTAATGAAAAATATGTTGATGGTTAACTAGAGAATTACTTTACTATATCACATTATCAGGTTTCTCCTATCGATAATCATTAGCCAGCTATCATTCCTTACCACATCTAAATCATTTCTTCATCCCCTTTAGGAAATCTCTTGGGTGCTTCTTTATACACCTTTGAAAAGTGGGAAGTTGGAATTTCTTAGCACTGTTATATTTCTCCATCATAATTCTATAATTAACTCCAATTTATGATTCTTATCCCCATGATACCCTTGATATTCACCGATCTCCATCTTGACTTTAAGGGAACATCATATAGTTTCCTCATAGCTATCAAATTCACAGACCGCCAAGGATTTTTGAAGACTAGGTTTTAGCCCATCAAAGAAGCAATCAATCTTGAATTTGAGGGTAAATAAAAAATCAGAGGTATATTGTGAAAGTCTTGTGAAGATTTTATCATATTCCCTAATAGATTCATTATATTTTTTCTTGAGTGTAAGGAAATACATTTTCATTTTAATACGGAGAGTGTGAAGAAAATATTTATTGATTTTTTTTCTGGAATTCCTTCTATTCCATTTCTTCGATCTATTACCCAGGCTTTGTATTATTTATCAATTTCCACCACTAATCAGCTTCTATATCTATATGATAAACATATAGAAGAACTATCTATTTTTCAAAACATTGAAGGATAGAGAAGATCTTCTCAATAGAGTTGATCCATTCTTCTACGATTAAGAGATCAGATGATCCATTAAAAGTATGAAGCCTTTTTCCCTTGAAGGATATTTATTGTGCCTTGTTATATCTTAGGTGGGTTTGGATTCTCTTACTAATATAGGTTTCAATTCATAACCCGAGTCATATAAGAGATGATCATCATAAATTTTGTGATTCCTACTCCCACCAGGTTTAGAATCTCATTGATGAAATCATCACATTGCCCGTGACATTGATTGTTTACCTGATTCCTCCTTTTTCAATCCATTGGATAGAATAAAAGGAAAACTAGGGGTGAGTATTTTTAAACTATTAAAATCATAAAATGGAATCCAATGAAATTAAAGGTATAACTTATAAATTACATTTATTTTCTTAACTTATGAATATCTAGGATTCAATCTATGTTATCCATGATCTATTTCATAACATGTAATCTTATAGGAATTTTTTTCTATTCCCAGAATAATGGTTCATAATGATCATATGAATTTACCAAAGCATATCCTCTAATAGTTTCAAACTAGGTGCATAGTAAGGCATGTTTTCATATACTTGGTTTCCCTGAGTTAGGCCTGGAACACCTTTTCAAATTTTTCAATCCTAGGCAACACTACAAAAAACTTACCCTATTATAAGGGGTTATAACCCCTTTTAAACAAATTAGTGGTGGTAATGAAGAACCACCTCCAATGTGTCTACCTACTCTTGTTAGAGGTGGTTTTGAGGAACCGCTGGTAAATTAGTGTAAAATTTAGCAGTGGTTCATTTAGAGGTGGTTAAAACCCCCTCTAAATTATTGATCAAACTAGCAGTGGTTTCCAACCGCCTCTAGTTGAGTTTCATGAGACATAATAGAGGTGGTCCTAAGAACCACCTCTATTTTAATACTTATTTAGAGGGGGTTCTGAATGAATCACATTAGAGGTGGTTCTTAGGACTAAATCTAAATAATATATATGTATATATGTATATATGTATATATATAATACTACTGTGCCACCCCCACCTCACTCCCTCCAGTTCACGCATCCCTCCCCATTCACATGCAACCCACCTCCAGTTTACGCATCCCTCCACTCCGGTTCACACGAGGCCCACCATCCCCTCTAGTTCACCACCATCTCACCCCCCTCCGGTTCTCCAACATCACACCTACACTACCCCCCCTATGGTACTCCACCCATGCAGCCAATTCCTCTAGTTCATCGCCAAACCCCAACACCCCTACGCATGGTATAAATTTTTTTAAGGCGTGGCGGGATTCGAAACCCAGACCTCCAGTATGTAAAGTAGCACACATACCACCAAGACAACCTGCTTTTTCAAATATGTTTACATATCATTTTATTTATATATATTAAAAAACTAATAAAAATATATATTATTTCATTAAAATTTAAATACCTATATAATTATTTTAATTAACATATACATTTTTATATTATAAATTTATGTGTTTATATTATAATGCATTTATATTATATTAAATTTATACATTTATATACACTATATATTGTATATATGTGTTTATATACATTTGAGTATATATTTTATAATTATATTCATATTATGTGTATATACATATATATCTATATATTTATAAATATATTTATGTAAATTATTTATATACTTAAATACATATTTATATATTATGTACATGTTTATTTATAATATATATATATATAAGTATTTATTTAATATATATTTATATTTCGTCCTTAAAAATATATTTATATAATGTATTTCAATACATATATTTATTATTATATAAATTAATATATATTTATTTTTATAAATTGTATTATATTATATTTAGGTACAACTACCAACATATAAATTGCATTATATTATAAATAATTAATATTACATGAAATATAATTTAGAAAAATATTATATATGAAATAAAATTTATATAAATATTTATATAATGTTAGATGAAATACAATTTATACAAATATATAATTAATATTATATTAAATAAAATTTATACAAATATTTATATAATGTATTTCAATACATATATTTATTATTAAGCACATTAATATACATTTAATTCAATAAATATAATTGTGTAATATTATTTACATTAATATATATGTATTTAAATAAATATAGTTGTATAATATTGTGTACATTTATATATATTTATTTGTATAAAATATATATCATATAATATTAATTATATATAATATAAAATCATAAACATATTATTTAAAAATATATTTATTATTACTGTAATATAAATTATAAAAACTATAAGCTTGTGTTTTTATATGATTTATTTTTAAATATATTATATTTATGTATATATTTATATAATATGTTTATGATTTTATTTTATATATAATTAAAATTATAAGAAATAAAATTTATAAAAATAAATATATATTAATGTATATAAAATTATACAATTATATTTATGTATACATATAAATATAATTAAATACAATCATATAATTGGAAATATATAATATTATTAAATGATATATATATATATATTAACTAAATCAATTTATAATTAATATGGTATACTGAAATATATATAAAATAATTATATAATATATATAAATTTATATATAATTAAATATATATATAATAATATATATATAATATATATATTTATATTTATATTTAATTTTGTCTATATTTTATTTATTTGTATACATAATATTATATAAATGTATTTATACAAAAATATATAATAAAAATGTATTTAATATAATATATGTATAATATAAATCACAATATAATTGTATGGTATTTATAAACCATATATAAATTTTATATATTTGAATAAATATATTTATAATTACATTTATATTATGTATGCTAATATTTATATATGTATACATTTTTTTATATGTATAAGTATTTATTTAAAGTATTTATATAATGTCTTTATATATATATATGTTTATAATGAATTTAAATACATTTAAATAATGTTTTTATTCAATATATATATATATATGTGTGTGTGTGTGTGTGTGTGTAAAAACACATTCACACCCACATATATATTATAAAATTTGAATGTATATGAGATTTATTTTAAAAAATAAATAAAAACTAAAAGGGTGTTAAAAACCCCTCTAATCAAAAGGATTAGCGGCGGTTCATGAATCCCCTCTGATTTATTGAATTAGTGGGGGATTGAAAACCCCCTCTAATGTCATAAATTATAGGGGGTTTACAACCCACTTTAATATCTTAAATTAGAGGGGCTTCACAACCGTCTCTAATTTATTAAATTAGAATGGGTTCAAAACCCCCTCTAATCTAAGGGATTAATAGCAGTTCATGAACCCCCTTTAATTTAAGAGAATATAGGGGTTGTGAACCCCCACTATTTCCTTTAAAAAATAATTTCCATGTTATATATATATCCTCTAATATATATAAAAAAGAATAATATATATATATATATATCACCTCTAAAATCCAACCGAACATATAGAGCCACTAATTATTAAATTTGTGGTGGTTTTAACACAACTACCACTAAAATATGACCAAATATTATAGAGAAAAAAATGATTAAAATATAGAGGGGGTTGTGAAACCCCCTCTAAATTTGATGATTATAGGGGGTTGTGCATAACTCCCTCTAAAATGAATTTATAGGGGGTTGTTCACAACCCCTTCTAAAAAACCACTGCTAATCTACTGTTTTTTTGTACTGTAAATCTATATCAGAACCACACCCACTTATAGTATCCAAACAAGGATTTATTTTCATGATAAACCACTTAATCTATACTTATCAAAAATTAGGGATGTTTTCTTATACATAGTCTTATACCTAATACTTTCCCTAGAGTTATCTAATCATATTCCAAAAAATAACTAAACTTTTCCTCTCATACCATCTATAACAACCTTAATCTTTATTTCTCATTAATACTTGATTTATTTCACATGATTACACTTCATACAACCAAAAATATCAAGAAGTCTATTGTATTTTAGAATTAGGTATATTACATAAGAACTTAATATATGAAATACAATGTATTTTTTGAAAACCTCCTTAACATGTTCATAATATTCCCTCATACTTAAAACTATATGGGATAACCTGGGAAAAAACATAAGAAATGGGTGATATATAAAGCCTAGTAAGGGAATAAACATTGAATAACATGAAGAGGATAATAAATGTTAAACAATAGGAATATTAATGGGGAATAAAAAGATTAGGAATCATAAACATGGACAAACATACTTGATATATCATGATAATCATAACATGGGAATTGTGACAACAACTTAAAAAACTACATCATAAACATATTCCAAGGATAAAATCACCAAGACATCATGGTGGAAAAAGTACCAAAAAAGAATCTGGTTCATCCCTATCCTATCATGACATATCATGATACTAAACATTACCCAATGCATTGGAGCACTATCTAGGTGCACCCATCATATTCATTTCATACTCATGATTAAGTGTGCCACATAGATAATACAACATGGATTCATTCACCATCATAATTTATTCCATGATCAAGGAGAGTGGAATAAAAATAATTCCCCAATCAAAATTTACACATGTATTAATGGGAATACCCTTGATAGGAAATGGGTATGGTATTCACTACACAATTGTTTTGGAATGGAAAATTGTGGTGACATTTCGGTAGCATAACGACATCACATAAAAATTCATAAAATGGGTTTATGAGAGAGAAAAGGGTATCTCATCATTTAGACATGAAATTTAAATTAATAGGGACATGTACATACATGTTTCAACATAAGGAATTATAAATTTAAGATATACTATATTGAATAAAATTTAATAAAGAAGAGAAAGGAAAGAACCCTTACAAAATTTCGGCATGGTAACAGGTGTACATAAGGGTTAATAGGGGGAAAAATGATAGTGAAAGGGACAAAAATCATTTAGAAATAAAATGGGGAGTAATGGGGATATATAAGAACAAATCCCAACATATGAAAATTTAAATTAAAATATATAACATAAAATGAGTGCTTGATAAAAAAAGGAGAGTGGAGGATCCCTTACTTGAGTGTGTGACTCTAAAGGCTTGGGAGGGGCTTCTTGAGAGCTTAGAGGAACCTTGGGAGGACTCTAGGGAGTTAATGGAAGAGATTTTTCATGATAAAAGGTATTTTAGTGAAGATAAATGGGATATTGGGTGGGGTTATATAGTAAAATAGGAGGATTTTGTTATTATTTAGGTTTTGTACTCTACATAATAAAATATCCAAAACCACAAATCATCCCATGGTGCTTGCTGATGATTTCTTCCAAAATTGAGTGTTTTTTATAATTTTATAAGTTCAAGGGCCTAAATTGTTAAAATAATTCCCTTTCTTATGTGGAGGTGAGTCACACTCTTAAAGAAATGATTTTAGAACCTTAAAATATATTATAGGTTTTGCAGGATTCATAATGGTTTTACAAAATAAGTAAAATAAACATAAAATCACATTATTTTAAAGGGAAAATATTTATTTTGTCTTGGATACCATTTATTGTAATTATAACATCACTTTTGGGTCATTATAATGTCATAAAACACAAAGTATATTTATA
This sequence comes from Viscum album, assembly GCA_963277665.1. Lineage (NCBI taxonomy): Eukaryota > Viridiplantae > Streptophyta > Magnoliopsida > Santalales > Viscaceae > Viscum > Viscum album. The sequence continues at coordinate 468,265,255 of OY728158.1, forward strand.
GGGTTTTTAATTTTTTTCCCAAAAATTCAATTGGCTTAGAAAATTTTTAAAAATTCACCGTTGGATAATTTCGAAACTATGATTCCAAAAATAATATTAATTTTATCTAAATAATTTTCTAAATATTGAAATTTTCACTTTTAAAATAAAATCAATATTTATTAATAATTGTTGGGGTTTTTTATAATAATAGCTTTCCAACACTTATAAAAATTACATTTTATTATAAGATATTTTATATTTGATAAATTTTTTAATAATAATATTTTATTAAAATAATATTTTTATAAAAATCCATTAATTTCAGAAATTCACTAATTGGATTTAAATGTTGACCAAAAATACAATTAGTTTTTTTATTGTATCAAAATAAAAATCATTTACAAAGTAACAATAATAGGATAAAAAATATTCATTATTATATATAAAATAATGTAAATATTTCTATTTTTTAGGGTATTGATACGTATCCCTTTAATACACCATAATATTCCCTAAGAGTAAGGTGAATGATTGTGGGACTTTTAGGGGATGGTTTAACGAACATGGTTTGGATCATGATCTCAATGAGCTTAACCTTCTCCCATAAACAGTTTTTCTTATGCTTAAGTTCTTAGATATCATCTTGGTCTTAGTCAAGGGAAAATTGCAGAGTTTTTATCTCCCTTATAAGCTCTAATAAATGAGATTTATAGGGTACAATCCTATTGGTTGAGGCCATCACTTTTTCTGTGTCAATTGGATTTGTTAAAACCCTATATTTATATTAATCATGTAATCACTGTTCAATGACTATTATCAACTGTAATTATACTTAACTATATTTTAAATCCAATTAGATATAATAAAACAATATAAGTGCATGTGATTTCTATAACCACATTACTTAATATGACTTTCAAATAACTCAAAAGGGAAATTTTATTTATAATGGTTCGGGTCGTTACACAGTGTCCATACCTTGTATGGAATGTTGTGTAGGGTATATACCCCTTCTTTACCCTCAATTGATGATATCCAAAATAAATTCCAATCTTGGAAAACAATTGAGCTCTACACAGTTGATCAAATTGGTCATCAATATGGGGTATATGATAATTTTTCTTGATCATGATCTTGTTAATATCATGATAATAAATTTAGAGTTTCATCAATACATTTTTATTTAAAAAAATAATAGGTTCACCCCAATGCGACACACTTGGATGAATTAATCCCTTATCAAGGTTCTCCTAGAATTTCATTTTCAAATCATGCATATTAATCAAGGACATTCTATATGGTGTCTTTGAAATTTGTGTGACATAAGGTATGAGTTATATTGAGAAATCCAATTCAGGTTTTAGTGAAAGTATAGGAAACACTTATGGAAATAAAAAAAATATTTCATAATAGGTGTATCATCATTGTTTGGTTTCTACCTAACCATCTGTGATAAACTTCCCTATTGGAAAAAGAATCAAAACCCATACAATGGATGTGATTTCCATCAGATGTTCATATTTATCATTGCACTGATAGAATATCATAGGTTAGTTTGAAATATCAAATGTGACTTCCCTTCCTCAGAAATAGATGTGGGATTTATGTAGAGAAAGTCCATCCTTGACTAAGATAACATTAAATTCAACCCAAGGAAGAATGATAAGATTTATAAAAAGTGAATTCTAATAAAAACCAACCAAATAAGATTCAAATACTTGATATGTGATCATAATACCGTTAGGGGTTTTCACTGATAATTATAAATCTAATAATTTGGGTGGAATATTGATAACATTATAAACTTCTTCAAATATTATAGAATGGGTAGGTCCATATTAAAATAAGACATTATCAGTTCTAGAGTGGATGGTAAGTGTACCTTTCACCACATCATTATCTCACCCCTCATCAAAAATAGTGATATCATGAGATTTAACCTTGTCCCTCATCTTAAGAGGTTTATTCAATCAGTCATCATCATTAACCTAAATATTTTAGAACTTAGAATATTTCTCAAAATCATTTTATTTTAAACACTAGAGAGTGGGTGGTGAATTCTTTATAGATTTTTCTCTACTTTCATTATTATTAAACTTATTCCCATTACATTAGTATTCTATTTCCCAATGACCTTTCCTTCAACACTTAAGACATTTACTAGTCCCCTTAAGTCATTTCCCTCCGTGTTTCTTCCCACACATTGAGAATAAAGAAAATCTCATCTTATTCTCTCCATGGTTTTTAGATTTATATTTGAATTATATTTTTCTCTTCTTTTCTACACCATCACATTGATACATAACTCAAACCTCTATTTAAACGTTGATAGCACATCAAAAAATATCTTCATAGCTACAAAAGTACCATATAAAAAACCCCCTTCAGAGACTTGGTTTTAAGACACTGAAAAATTGATCAACCTGAAACATTATTTTTAATCCATGAAACCTTATATTTATCCTTTTTAATTCATATTCATAATCAATTTAAATCCTTCATTATGGTTCAAAAAGATTTTTTAAATTTCCAAAATAATATCCCATGAGAGTGTCAGACCAGGGGCACAGTAAGGCCTATTGTCATGCACTAAGTGATGATCAAGTCCAGATCAATGCTCCATTTTCAGAGTTATTATCCCTAGGTACCTATATGATAAAGACACATCCACTTTTACAATCCAAATTGGGATGTAATTTCTTAGAAAGTACTCTCTCTATCCTTTACCAAAATTCCAAGACATTTTCCTATACTTTGACTCATCCTTTGTCTTATCCTTAGACACATCCTTAGGGATCTGACAAAATTGTTCTCGTGCTATTTTCCAAAGGTTAACTAAAACTATACAAGGACACTAATTGTAGTGACCCAGGATTTTCATACATAGATATTAAATATTTTTAGATGAACATTAATTGCATTATACAAACAAATATCTAAGGTTATAAAGTTATAGTGCCTTTGGAAACATGAAAATATAAAAAACTGGTGCATATGTGAAATGCATCATCTTCCACTAAGTTATTCATAACAATCACCCTTATTATAAATATCATATATAATACATTTCTTCATATCCTATGGAAAGAAAAAATAATAAAGTGTTATCTTAGATTCTAAATAAGGGTAAATAAAATAGATATGTAAGAATAACAATAATATAAGGGTATGAGAACAAGAGAATAAAATTTAAAAAACATACTTTCAAATAAAATATCATAATATCAAGTCATGGAATAAATATTTCTAGTTCATAAGACATTAATCATAAGGAAATCAAATAACATGAGTCACAAGATCATGACATTTTCATAAGACATATAATTTTGGATTTCACATAAGCATATAAAATCATTTCTATAAGAGCCAAGGCTCACTGCCAAGGCTATCATAGTGGAATGACCTCACTCCCCAAACCATCATAGTTGTCAAAGATCACTCCCAAAACCATCATAGTGGAAAAAATACCTTACTAAACTAGGTTCACTCCCCATTTCTATCTGTTCTATCTCATGATGTATAAATATTTATCCAATTCATTGGATTGAGATATAGGTACCACCCATCACTAAATGAAAATCATATGTATGTGTGCCACAAGTTCATAAAAAATTCATTATATCATACCCATGAAACAAAATGGGTCTCAAAAATATTTCATCATATCATAAACTATGGAAAATATATGGTTTTTTTATAATAATTTCATTATTTAGTCATAGCATAACCTATGGAAAAAAGAAGTGGGTTTCAGAATAATTTTATTATGTTTTAACCCATGGAAGAGAAATTGGTTTCATAAAAAAACATCCACCATAAACATGAAACATATAGAGAAATAATAATATTTTTATAATTGGTTCATAGACCCATTAAATCATAATTTACATCAAATAAATTCATCTTAGAAGGAAAAATATTTTTAATGATAATTCACTTGGAATATTTCTTGAGGAAAAAAATTTCCCTTTGAAATAAATTTATAAAAATAAAAAAGCATAAAATAATTTTTAAATATTTTTTATTGAAAATAAAACTAAAAAATCATAATTTAGTCTTTTAATTTTTTTTTCATGAAAAAGAAAAATTTCATACATGTCGTATATGTTAAAACAAATATTCTATTCACATTTTTGGTAAAATACCAACAAACCTTGTTTGAAAAAAGATATGAATATTCCTCTAAAAAAATTTTGTAAAAAAGTTTAAAATGGGAAAAAATGTATTTAATAAATAATTTTTATAATTTTAAAAAAAATTGAGAAAACTTTTACAAAACAAGGTTTTCGAAGAAAAATGCTTTTTTTTTTACTAAAGAGAAGAATACTGAAGTTTTTTCATAAAACAATTAATTTGAACTATTGAGCATATAAAGAGAGGAAGATAAATGAAAAAATTGTATTATAATAAAATAAATATATGAGAATATGATATATGTGTTTCTTGATACATAGATAAAAATATTTAATCATTGGTAGCATAATTATGAAAAATTCCGATAAATGATGAGATTGTAACATAAAATATTTACCAATTTGATAACTTTTAATTTTAATCCCCATGATAGAGAGATACTCAAATGGATATAGAAATGAAGATAATTTTCAGGATAATAGTCGTTAAATACATTTAGGGGTAGTATATACACCACATTAAATAAATAGTTGGTGAATATTGAATGTGTCTCACAGATGTAAAAATTTAGAAGGAAATTCCTTACCTTAAGTCTCAACTTCCATCATACAAATTCAAACCTCCTATATAATAAATATAATTCTATTATAATTCTATTATATAACCATAATTATATATATCATACCATATATTATTTTTCAATGACCTTTTATTTTGTTTTTATTAATAATTCCATGTTAATGTCATGTTTCAGGTAATGACTGCTTTGTTTTTTGTGTATGTTTTGATTTTTGATTTTTTTAATTATTTTTATCATGGTTAAATAATATAATTTTTTTAAAAATATATATAAATATCATACATATATAGTATATATGTTTTTCTAGTAATCCATAAAATTTATAGATATAAAATGAAACACACCATTCATATAAACGGTAGGTCGTATATGTACGCATGAACATTGTTTGAATTTTCCCGATGAATTAAAAAAAATAAAGATAATTAACATATACCTATTATTAAATAATATTTATTTCATATATATCACATATATTTCTTAACCCCATCTCTATTACCTTCCATGTAAAGTGTGAATGAATCATGCCGCTTCGTGAGGCAGTTGTCCTCCATACACATAAGTGACATAATCGTATTCCCAAACAATGGAAATTATGATTTTATATGTGAAATAATAATTAAAAAGGTATATTAATATAATAATATCATATATAAAAATTTAATTCATCATTATGTTCATCTTGGAGATGTGGTGATGGAAAAGATAAAACATTGGTTTGTGAGGTGGTAGTCCGCCGTACACATGAATGATGATTTTGTATCCCATTTGATGGAATAATAGATGGTTATAGGTTATCATAATAACATACAAAAGTTTTATTATATATAAGATACTGATAATATTATATCATAATTTTTTAATAATAATCAAAGGATATGGAGGAACAAATAAGATAAAACGCTCAGTTAGGGGTGTTACCTCTTCTCCGAACAACTTCTTTTGGTTTGCAACAAAAGAATTATTAGGTTATATTTAAGAAAAAATAAGGCTTATAGGATGTTATTAGAGATTTAAATAGGTTATTTTATTATGGATAGTCCTAACTAAATGGTATTTTAAGTGTGAAGAGGAGATGAGTGTGGATGGCCTTTCGTAAGTAAAGTGAGTGGTACACTATTAATTTTTGAAAAAAAAAGGTGTACCACATTTTTCTCATGAAAAAGGATAAAAATGATCCATTATATAACATGTAATATATAAGGTCTTAATATATACATAAATGGGTTTTTATAAGATTTTTTTTATTTTTAACCCTTATTTTGTAGTTTAACCCTCAATAAACCCATTTTCACCTTAACTGTAGTAAACAATTTTTACAATTTTTACTATTTATTTTGATCAAAAAATAATTTTACCTTATTATATAATATAAATTATTATTAATACAATTATGGAATCCATTTATAAAAAATAAATTTACAAAATTTGAAACTTTTAATTTAAAATTAATCTCACAAACTCGATGAGAAAGTGGGTTTTCAAAGACAAAATGTTCAAAATTATAAAATGTTTTTATACAAAAATTCAATATAAAAATTATTATAATGAAATAAATTGGATTAATGGGTATATAATTTTTCTAATTTTACTTTTTAACCATTTTAAAACAAAAATCAACCTTATAAATTCATTAAAAAATGGCATTTTTCAATAAAAAAACAAGTATTTTTTACTATTCATTGAGCAATTAGTCTTAAGAAAATACCTAAAATTAAACCCTATATAATTTTGATATTATTATTTAAAAATTATGTTTATTTAATGAAATTTTTTTATATAAGTGTCAAAAATTAATTTTATTATTGTTCACAAAAAGAAAGATTTTGTTTTAAAAAAATTTTATTTTCGAAACATTTAAAGACTTCACCAAATATTAAGTACCTTTTTATCAGTATGTTTTATTTATATAAAACCTTTATACTTAATATTTTAAAATTAGTTATTTATATTCATATCACTATTTTTAACAGCTAGGTTATAAAGGTCATATTTAAATAATAATTTTAATAATATATCATAGTTTGTTAAAACTCGTTGTCATGTGCATCACAAGGTAAACTTGGTGTTACATGTAACGTAAGCTATAAAAAAATTTAATTTATTTGAAAAATGATTAATCATGAAAACTAATGGTGTTACATGTCTCTAGAATAGTCTTTTTATGTTTTAGTTTTTTAATGAAATTCCAAAAGTGACCCTCACATCAATTATAAAAGGCCACCTCCTCCTTCATTTCTTTTCACCCCATTGAGATCTATAGATCGAAAATACCCTACCAAGATCTATTCTAAACATCCATATCTGTATTCTAGAGGTTTTCATCTTCCAAAAAGACCATACCTAGGGTCCTTAGTAGGATATAAAAAGGAGTTATTCCAAAGAAGAGGTAATATCCTTAACCGATCACTTTATTTTTTTTACTTATTCTTACACCTCTTATAAATATATTTTATTTATAATAAAATGGTAAATTTAGTAACCTAAATATTCTTAAATTTTATCATGGTTATTTAAACACTATTATCCACCCTTATTCCCATCAAACGAGAAGTGAAAGTATCGCTTGTGTGTACGTGTGACTTACAATATCTACTTTGTGATACAATCCATTTTTCTTCACCATATTTTATGGATTGGAAATATAATGGGTTTAATTATTATATATGATATTTATAAAATATTTATACTTATATAATTATAATTTTATATCTACCTTCTTACCTTCCAATCTGTTGGTGAATGATAATGTCGATCGTGCGTACATGTGGACTACCACCTCCAGGAAGCGATGTGATTTTTTTTAATTTCAATTATACATGGATGATAATGATAATGGAAATGATGAATATATATGATTAAAATTATATAAAAGATATTATGTAAAGGTGAATACTTATTTTAATTTTTTTGTTTCATCCCTCTAAAAGTGAATACAATATTCATGCATATATAAAGCCTACCTTTTCCATGAATGGTTTAATTTATTTTTATATATCTATCCTTTATAGATTACTATAAATAAATATATAATAAATATATATTATATATATATAATTATTAAAATTATATATATTATGGAAACATGATCAATTTATAAGGACCAAAACTATTGAATCAGAACTTATATGAAAAAGGAAGCATTTTCCACCTAAAATAGTGATTTTAACAATAAATTATTAATAAATAGGTGATAAAATATTATATTTAAATAATATATGATATTAAGGTTATTTAATATATTTATTATAAATATATATTTAATATATATGAGGTTGAAACACATATAAATAATAATCATACTTGAGGTAAGGTTTTCTCATTTCACTTCTACTTCTATGAGACGTATGTTATATTCACCAATTATTTCATTTATGTGGTGTATATACTTCCAATTTTGATATGTTATATCATGAATATCTTAATATTCATGGTATTTTAAGTTTCAACTTTATTTTTTTCCTTCATGGGGATCACAATTCAAAATTTACCAAAGTGGTAAGTGTTTATTTCACAATCTAATCATTCTTTGGGATTGTTTATGTTTAAGTCCCCACTGGGGAGTATTTATTTTCCATATCCAAGTTGTTTTAAAAAAATTAATACACTAATATTATTGTTAGAAGTCATTTTTAACATTTTTTTTTATCTTTTTTAGTCAATGGTATAGAAGGAATATTCTTATCATTTTTTGAATGTGGTACTTTTTTAACATTTTAACAATAGTGCAAAAGAAATGTTTTCTTTTAATGTATATGGAATGAATTTATTTTACCTCCATAACGAATAATTTTTTTTTTAATATTATTTTACAATTTTAATAGGTTTTTTTCAAAGAAAATGTTTCGTTTAAAATTATTCATTTTTAAAAAAATAATTGATTTCAAAGTGAAAATAAAATTTTTATTTGGAATTTTCCAAGGATTATTTTAAAGTGTTTTCATCTATGTCAAAATCCATTTTTGAATATTATGTTGAGGATGAAATCTAATGATTTTATTCATAATATTTATTTTAATGGTTTATTATTAGATTTAATGAGTAAAGTATTGATATTTTGTATGATTTGTTCTTCCAATACAGACAATTATTGATTTTTTAAGTCATGTTGATTATATTGTATTATTTATTCTTATAAAAAATTAATTGGACATATAAAGTGACATTACATTCCCAAAATAGGTCCTCGATGAATTGGTAGGTCTCATGTGACAAACTATATTAGGTTTTAGCTGAGACCATACCCATTTATATAGATTTCATGGCACATGGTCTTGATGGTACTATCAGATGTCTTGACTGAGGCAATGATAGTAAGTTTCAAATGTCAAGAATAATGAATTCTATCATTATGAAATTAGTTATTGGTGTATATGTGATTATTTGATTTTTTATGATATCCATGGATAATTTTATATATTATGATATTATTTATATGTAATTACTTTATCAAATTTTATTCTTCCCATTTTATTGATGAATTTTTTAGCTTCCATTGTATACATACCCTTACTGAGAATATGATATCACCCATTTTATATGTTTTCTTTCCCCAGGATACCATGAAGTTTTTTTGATATTTATATATATGATAAAGGAGAAAATGATGTTCTAAAATAAAATACTATGTTTCATTATATTTTTAAAAATTTAATTTGAAATTAAATTATGTATTTAGTTCTCTAATACTGCTAATATATTTGGTTTTTTGAGATGTGATTTCTTGTATCTAGTGAAAATTTAATAAAGTAACCACTAGATCTAGGATACTTGGGCGAGGGTCTTTAAATTTGGTATAAAATAATGTTTTGTAGAAACATTGGGAACTAATTTTTGGAAAACATAGATTAGAGAATGTGACCCTATAAAATATTTTGATAATGTTCCCAAATAAACCAAGTTGTGATTTTGAGATTAGTTATATATAAATTTTAAATTTATGTAAAGTGTTTCACTAGTTTTGATATTATAATTTATGATTCATAATTTTATATTATAGTATAATTTATTCCATTATTTAGATATTGTTCCAAGTGGAAGAAATGGAAACTATATCAATGCATGTAATCTACATATGTATTTCCCTCTTGGGAAGGATAATGGAGCTGGATCTAGAGCTATATCTCGAGATTATCAAATTATAACTATATTGGGATATATGAATCAAGTTATGAGAAATAGAATTTCTTGTATAAATCATATTATAGATCCATGTCACAGTGTAACAATGTTATAAAACTTTATGCATCCACAAATGATATCATTCAATGGGATTACAAATCATTTTGTAGATGAGAAATTGATAAATTCTTTAGAGAAGATATTTCTTTATTTAGGAATTAATGAAAGGGGGAAACTTTTTAGATCGTTTTATTATATATCATAGGATTTAAATCAATGATGTTCATTGATTAAAGACACTAATTATGTGGTGGAAATAGCGATAATGTAATGGAAATATTTTAAGGAACTTTTCATAGAAAAATATTTTCCTCACGAGCAGCGAGTGGATATAGATAGGCCATTATTAAGACTAGGATTGAAGGAAGAGGAAAATGTTTCTAAATATGAAGAAAACTTTAAAGGGTTATAAATTCATGTTGTGAAATACATATATAATCTAAATAGAAATATCGATTGGTTTATTGATATGATAAAGTTATTCATTCAAAGGACACCAGTCTCGTAAACATCCTCATTATATGAGGACATGGTATCATGTGATATAAAGACAGAGAAGGAATTTTCCAAGTCTTATGGACTCAAAGGAAAATAATAGAATAAAATGATGGTATAAAAAAATGGATAATGTAAGAAGGGAATGAATGATTTTTCCCATATGTGGTAATTGTGGAAGGAAACACCCTGGTGCTTGCTTGAAGTGAATGGAAATTTTCTTCATGTGTGGAGAGAAAGGAAATAAAGTACATTAATACTATGGTAATAAATAATCCACTAATGTTTATATTTTCAACTATAAGGATACGGGGAACTAAAAAAATTAATTTCACATGTATAAAGGGAATATACCTTAGAAGAATGAGATTAAGTTCAAGATTGTTTTATTTCTATATCTGAAGTGGATTGATTAATGTGATTATGTATTTTGGTTCATGAATTATTTTGTAGAATTATTTTATCAATGATAGTCTGGTTATTAAAGTCATGAAATATATAAGGATTATATTTTATTAGTTATTCATTAATAATATGAAATCATATGTTGAATCGAACTGATAACTAAGAAAATTGATTTAGTGGTAAGATGAAATTTTAGAAGAATTCATGAATAAAGGAAAGATAACCCTTAATATCTCCCTAATGTTGAGTTAATTGGAATTGATGAAATATAAGGGATATTGTTTGTGACATTGAAAATAGTTAGTGATTTGATTAAAATATAATTAATGATGGAGTTTACTGATTTTTTGGATTTTTGGGAATCTGATATTTTTTAAGTAATAATGAAAGAGTTAATTATTAAAAGAATGCTTATTTTCATCAGGGTTTCATAGTGATTCAAGTTATTACCATGTTTTAGGAAAATACGTGATCAATGTATTTAAATGTGAATATATTCTTTATGGGGGATTAATTATAGGTTATTTTTTGAAATTTAGTGACCTTATTCCTAAATTTTTGGATTTATGAATATGGTTGATAATATTTTAAAGGAGTCTTAAGTTTAGATTATTATAGAATGTATTAAGTTGAACTTTGGATTTTTTTAGTTTAAAATATGATTTAACATATTGGATAACCTTTTTTGACCATTTTGATTTTGATAAACATTTAGATATTGAAGGAATTTCTAATAGATCATATGATTCTTTAAAATTTCTCTAGTCATGAAAAAAAATCATCTCTAATATTCATTTCCCAGCATAAGTGATAAAGTAGAAATATATCAAAGCACAACCAAAGGATAATTTTATACTTATGATGTGGAAAGAAATAAGGTAACTTTATTTTATAGAGTGCTTTGTATAAATAGTGAAATAATCTCACAACATTAGGAAAAGGAACTTGAAATTAAAATGTTATTTGTTTACTCTTATTACTGATAAATCAATGGTAATTTAACCCATCATAGATTTATGAACTTTTTATAGCTAAATTTTTCATGAACATATTCTATATAACTCTTTATAAGTCCTTTGATGTTAGATTTCTCTTACATATCAATATTTTAACTTCTAAATTATGTTATCTTAATTAGAATCCTAGTTTGGTGGTGACCTTCATACTTCCATTTCACATTTTTGAAGAGGATGTTTTATTAACCCTTTTTATGTTGTGGGTTTTCCATAAAGGGATTTTCAATAGACAAACCCTTGATTAACTAATAATAAGTAAAAATTGTGGGTAAGAAATTTATTGAATGAGGGAGAATATAACACCCTGATATTTTTAAAAGAACACTATGTTCAATAGCCTTTTCAACACACAACACCAAGCTTAAGAGAACCACATAATATTATTATTTAAATATGATCGTTATGACATATCCATTGTATTAGCACGTATGAATAGTGTTAGCCAAATTATCTAATATATATAAAGGACCTAATAAATACAGACTCATTTATTGATTATTAAAAAACAATTACTCAATTTTTAGAAATATTATTTTATGCAGCAGAAATATGTTTTCTTCAAAAATGAGTTTTATTGATTTTTGTGAAAAAATAATATACTTAATTTTATGAAATTCTATAAATTTTATTTTATAAAAATAATTAAACTTTTTAAATTATCATATTAATATTATCTTAGTATGAAATATTCTTATTTTTATAAAAATATTTATTTTCCTATGTATAGTTAAAAATACTAATTTTTATTATAAACTGTATTTTTGTTTCAACCATCTTCAAAGTTAAATTTTATTTTCAAAGTAAAATTAGTTATATTATAATATTATTTATATAGTTAGATTAATTTGAATCAATTTCATAATTTAATTTTTTATAAAATAAATTTTTATAAAAAATGAATTTTTAAGAAAAACATCATTTTAGAAAAAAAGTAGTTCTCATTGTATTTTGTGCACATATTTTAAAATTAATTTCACCCATTATAGGTATTTAATTTCATAAAATAGATTTCATATTTTTAATTAGAAGGTTAAGATTTAGTAAATAAGTTTCTTTTAATTATATGCATTATGAATTATAACTGTGGTAAAATTTATCACCACAGGGGAAAGGGTAAATCAGGTAAATCTTGTTTAAAACTAAGTGATAAGGCCATAATATTTCATCCCAATTATTATTTTACGAATTTAATTCAATAATAATCACCCTAATCTCCAAATGTACTTATTTAATGGAAACTTTTCCATGAAGAGAACCCTTATAATATTTAAATCTAAGAAAGTTACAAAATGTCACTCTCTTAGTTTTGAAAATCTATAATGTGTCTACAAAAGAAAAAAAGTAAGATATCAATGAATAAAAATGTAAATATTTAGATTAATTATAGTTATTTTCAGTATTTAAATTCTCTTATAATTTTTATAAATTATATAATTACATTAAATACTTGTGCAATGCTAATTCAAAATTTATTTAATTAGTTGAAAAATAAAATAAATGCTTTTAAAAATGTTAAAAGTGATGTAATTTTAATAAGTTAATGTTTTAAAAGAATTTTATAGACGTATATAAAATATTAAATAGGTTTTTAAGGATTATATTATAATTCTACATTTTTATTTATATATTTAATTCCAAATTATATGAATTGTGTTAAAATTTACATTACTAATATTTTATAAAAATGATATCTTTTTAAATTAATTAAGATTCATAAAAAACTTATCTTCAGACATGTGAGTATAATATAGTTGAAAAAACCATCCACATTCTATTTATGAGTCACATTTACTTTTATAGTAACATCATTATCCCTTTACGATTAAAATATTGGTTATCGTGGTTAAGGTAAAAAATAATTAACCAAGGGGTAAATAAAATGATATCAAAACCTATTTAAATTTAATTAGATGATTTTATTTCATCCCTATGCAATTTTAATTTTAATTAAATACCATTTGGAATCATTTTATATAGAATATTCTTATTATATGTTGATTTTTTATGAAATTCCAAAAGTGACCCTCTCCACAATTATAAAAGAGAACCTCCTCATTCACTTATTTACACCACATTGATCTTTCTAGATAGAATATAACCTGAAAAATTATCTTATAAACTTCCTTATAAACTTTTTATAGGTGTTGGTCTTCCCAAAAACCCAACTCTATGGACCTTATGAGGATATTCAAAGGAGTTCTTTTAAAGAATAGATAATCACCTTCACTGATAACTTTCTTTTTTAAATTCTTCTTATAACTATTATAAATCTATGATATTTATCATAAAATTGTATATTAAGTTTCCTAAAAATGATTAAATATTATCATGATTATGAAACCACAATTATCCACCATTTTTTCCTTCAAATGGGAAGTGAAAGTATCGCTTGTGCATATGTATGACTCATTGTCTCCACATAGGGATACAATTAATTTTTCATCTACATATTTTATGGGTGGTAAATATGATTTTTTTAATGTTTATATATGATATATATATAACTTTATTATACTTATATAATGAAAATATCATATTTACCTTCTTAACTTTCAAATCATTGAGGAATGATAACGTCGTATGCTTGTACGTGTGGACAACCACATCCATGAAGTGATCTGATTTTTTTTTTCATTTTTTACATGGATAATAATAATGATATATTTTATGAATATATATTATTAAAATTATTATATAATTTTTTAAAAAAATTTAAAAATTATCTACCATTATTTTTTTCCATCCATCTAAAGGTGAATACGACATTCATGCGAACGTACGACCTACCATCTCTATGAATTTTGTAATTTAATTTTCAATATATATCATTCATATATTACTATAAATACATATATAATGAAAATATATTATATTTATATCATTATTAAAATTATATATATTATGGAACCATGATAAAAGTACATGGACAAAAACTACTGTACCTAAACATACATGACAAACAAAGCAGTTACCACATGAAACAGTGATTTTAACAATGAAATTGTTATAAACAGGTAATAAAGTATTACAATTCAATAATATATGATATTATGGTTCTATAATAGATGTATAATGAATCTATATTTATAATATATGAGTTTTAAACATGTACAATGGATAATCAGATCTGAGGTATGTGTTTCTTGTCCCACTTTTATTTTCATGAAACATATGCCATATTCATAACTTATTTATTTTTTGTGTTGTATATACACCACCTTGGATTATTTATACAATGAATCAATTTATCTTCATGTTATTTAATGGTTCAATTGTAGTTATTTCTTTCATGGTTTTACAGTTCAAAATTTACTGAAGTGGTGAGGATTTAATTCACAATATTCTCATTATTCGGGATTATTTATGTTTAAGTATCTGTTGGGGTATATTTCATTACCATATCCATGTTTTCTAAAAAAGGTTTCAATTTTTTTACTATTCTCCAATAATTTTTAAAATTCATTTTTACTAATGTTTTACATTTTTAATAAATGGTTTAAAATGAGTCTTCTTGTCATTTCATAAATAATGTAATTTTAATTTTTTTTTCAATAGTGTGAAAGAAATGTTTTAATTTTTACTTATAATGCATGAATGTATTTTACAATCATTATGAATAATATTTTCTTTTATGTTTACATCAATATTTTATAGGTTTCTTTTCAAATAAAACATTTTCCTTTATAAATGAGTAGTTTTTTAATAAGTGATTTCAAATTGAAAAGTGTATTTTGCACAAAAAAAATCTAATGATTTTTAAAGTATTTTAATCTATGGTAATATCCTTTTTTTAATCTTATATCGAGGATGTAATATAATGATAAAATTTATCACATTTACTTTGATGTTTTAAGACCATTTTGATCGGGTAATGTATTCATATTCTGTATTATTGGGTCTTCCAATATGGAAACTTATTGATCTTCTCAAGGAAAGTTGAATATTTTGTATTGTTTATTAACATGAGGAATGTATTGGAATTAGTAATTAATTATGGAGGCCAACTATATAACCTAAATGTATTAGTAGGTCTCATGAGACAAACTAGTTGGGGGTTTTGCTGAGGCCTTACCCATTTATGTAGATGTCATGGAACAAGGCCTTGATAGTATTTTCAGAATCCTTGTCCATGGAATCAAATATAAATTTTAGATATACAAGATTATTCATTTTATAATTATGAAATCATTTATTGATGTAGATGTGATTATTTGATTTTTTATGATATTCATGTGTAAGTCACTAGATTATCATATTATTTATATGGTATTATTTGAAAAATATTTATTTTTTCTATATTATTTATGCCTTATTTAGAATTCGTCGTATTTATACCATTACTGAGAATCTTATATCACCTATTTATTATGTTTTCTTTCACTAGGATAATAGAAAGTGTTTGTTTTATGCAGGTATATACTAAATGGGACAATAGTGTTCTCAAAGAATATATGATGTTGTATTTTAAATTTTCAAATGTAATGTGAAATTAAAGTATGTATCTAGTTCACCACAACTATTAAACTATCTGGACCTTTGGGATGAAATTGCCTTTATCTAATTAAAATTTAATAAATAATCCACCATATCTAGGAAACTGGGTTCAGTTTATTTAAAAGTTTCAATATCCCATAGCTAAAAAACAATATTTTTATTTCTATATCCAATAATGAAACATATCTTAGACTTTTCCTAGAGTTTTCCCCACCCTTTTCATCAAAATGGACAAAGGTGAAACTAAAAAAGTTAGGTTTCAATGTTTATTAGCTTTACTAAATGATAACTTCTCTATAATTTCCTATATTAATAAAGAAGATATAATTTTATTAACTATGTTAACTAACATGATCATTTCTTCAACCAAAATTTCTTTACAATTCCTAAGTGTAACTTCATTCTTTATGCATTATATATGAATTAAGAATTCATTTTCTCTTCCATGCCATTCTACTAAGGTATACCATGCATAGTCTTATCCATACAATCCCCTTCATCTGATAGATGTTTTAGATATACCTTCTGTTTTACTCACCAAAGTTTTTTGATCTTGGGCATTTTAACTTTTGGCTCATTTCCTTTTACACCATGGGATTTTATTTAATGTAAATTATGAATACCTTAATATTGTATTTTACAAATTAAACCCATAATTTTCTTATGAAATCATTAATGAAAGTTTCAAATTAAGGAGACCCTCTATGAGATTCAATGGGGGTAACACTCAATCATCTGAGTAAAAAATATCTTAATTTGAAGATTTGGGTTTCTTACCATTTATGTCAAATAAAACTGCCTTCTTTTTCCCATGAACACAAATCTCACAACTCCTAAACACTATGTGGAAATTATTTAACATGACATTAACCATTATAAATGGTATATTCTTCTCACTGAGATAATCAAGTGAGTAATGAAACAACTTTAGACTTTTGGAATTTGATACACTAGAAATTATCATTTCACCTGATCTTATAATCAGATATAGGATACTATTATTTAATCCTCTTACCACTACTATGGATCCTTTAATGAACTTCCAAACTCCGTTAGAAATGCTGGTACCTAACCCCACCTCATCAATTTGTCCTATGAAAATTAAATTATTTAATATCCTCAGGATGTGCTTCTCTTCTTTAAATTTCTAGAATAAATTGTATGCCATATTAATGTTAACATTTAATTTCTCAATTAATTAAAGTACATTATTATCAAATAAATTTACTTTACTAAATCTTATAGATGAATAATTGTCCATTCACCATTTCTTTATCATTGAGTGCAATAATTCACCAGATTCCATCATTTATGACTCAATTAGTATGTTGGAACTTATAAAAAAGTTTCTATTCCAATCAAATGAATTCATATAACTTAGAAATTTTAAAGAACATTTATCTTGAATATCATTTAATTTGGTCAAATTTACTTTTTAAACCCTAATTACTATAGGTACAATAATGAGTTGCGTATCATATCTATAAGGAAATATAAAATAATGTTGTAAAGACCCATAAATTTCAAGGAATTTTTTTTTCTTAAATTCTTTGGAATTTTACGAGTATGCATTTTTTGACGGCACCTGATTCCGAGGCCCGGTGTGCCCGGAATAATTTTCTAAAGTTCTGTTAAGCTTAAATTAATGCGCATAAGCAGTTTTTTTGAAAAAGTTGAATAACTCTTAAACGGTTACTCGGATCAGAAATACAAGGACACCGTTGTGCTCAGGATGACGGGTTTACCCTAGGCGTGACTTAAGTTTAGTCGACGCAGGCCTCCTGTGAGAAAACCCGAAAATGGCATAACCTTAAAAAAAACAATTAAATAAAGTTATTTTATTTTTCAAATGCTTATAAATCAGAAATGGTAACTCGAATTAAAAATCTGAGACCACCACTGAACTCGTGAGGGTATGCTTTCTTTAAGCAGATACTAACTTTGGCCGGTGCAGGCCACCTGAGAAAGTTAGTTTTTGGCCGTAAATAAAATAATTAAGTGACAATTATTTTATTGTAAAATTCATAACTTCAAAACGGTAACTCGAATTGAAAATCTGAGAGTACCGTTGAGTTCGTTGGGGCGTGTTTCTTCTAGGTAGAGCCTAACCTTGACCGCAGTGGGTTGAGAGTGACTGATAATAATTTTCTGAACTTTTTGTCTGGTACGTTCAGTAAACGTATGAGCGGCGTTTTATAACTTTTGAACCGGTGCTCAGAATCGAATTCTGAGGGCACCGTTGAACTCGCAGTGCCTGTATTCGCTTAAGAAGACTTTCATCTCAATGGCAGATGAACGGGAATAAAAGTTAGTTTTTAGCTTTTTATAAAAAAATAAAATAAAATTAAATACAACACTTTTTTTTAAGTTTCCATGTGTTGAGTGAGTTAGTTAAAACCTCCCCTTGGGAGTTGGAGGTGGGACCGCCACACCCTAACCTCCCATTTAGTGGTGTGGGAGAGGAAACCTCTCAACCCCCCATCAATTAATTTTATCTGTTGACGTAAAATTAATTGCTCTCAATTAATTTTATGTGTCGGCGTAAAATTAATTGCTCTCAATTAATTTTATGTGTCCAAGTAAAATTAATTTCTCTCAATTAATTTTATGGGTCGATGTAAAATTAATTGATGTCAGTTAATTTTATGGGTCGACGTAAAATTAATTGTTGTCAGTTAATTTTATGTGTCGACGTGAAATTAATTGTTGTCAATTAATTTTATATGTCCACATAAAATTAATTCGTGTCTTATGTTTTGATGCATGCTATGTGGGGGAAACTTCTTGGAATCCTCCACTCTTAAGTTGTGCCAATGCACCTCTTAAATTGCGCCAATGCAATTTAATTCGCCCGACCCCCTTTTTAAATTAAGTAACCGCATCGTTGGAATTTAGGAAGGTTCCAAATAAATGAACCGTCATAAATTCCACGATGGTTATATACCTCTCCCCCTCTCCTATATATAGGGATCTTGGGAGAAGGTTTTGGGACGGCTTTACCAAGTGACGAAGCGCTGGTAAAGTATCGCGACGCCCAACACTTGGGGAAATCTTATCCTCTCCAACGAAGAACGCGAAGAACGGCAATGATGATCTTCCATGAGATTTTCTTCGACCTTCCTTCCCCAGACACCTATCCTCCGCAACATGGTCAACGAACCGATGCAGCTCGGAATTGGAGATGCGTGGCGGACGCGACGAATGACGGTCTTCATCGTCTTCCTTCCGTGACTTCGCCAACGAGTGACGAGCAAGAGGTAGGGGTTTTATTTTATTTAAACTATGAACCTTTCCCATGTTCTTCCTTTCTCTAAAAACGAAGAATGGTGGTTTTTGTGCTTCATACTTGCGAGAACCTATTGCTACCACCCTAAACGCGGAGGGTCCAGGCCAAACCAACATGGCCCGACCCCTTCTTTGTTCTTTTTGTGATGACTCCACGACGGCTTGGCAATGAGGCGACAACGACAAAGGCGGCGAACAAAGGCCGCGCTACCCGCGAACTCCGTGAACTGCACCGCCCCCGTGGCTCCCTGGAACACACCCGGTGCCCCGCGCCCCTGCCGGCGCACCTGCGGCGCCCTACCGGCGCACCCCCAGCGCCCTGCCGGTGCACCCCGGTGCCTCCTGGCGTGCTGCCCCGCCAGCCCAGCACCTCGAGCCCTTGCCGGCGGCCTGCCCGGCGCCCCTGCCAGCGGCCTGCCCAGCGCACCCCGGTGCCCCCGCGACACCCTGCCACGCTACCCGGCGTGCCCCCGCATGCTGCTCGGCATTCGACACCCTGCCTGGTGCACCCACGCCCTTCCCGGTGCACACGCGGCCCGCCCGAAGACCAGCCGACCGGCCCGCACCCTGCACGGTCTGCACGCTGGCCTCCCGGTCACTGGCCTGCTGTACCGGCCCGCGACGCCCCCGCAATTTTGCTGGTCGAACCGGCCAGGTCTCCCAGGCCGAGTTACCGAGCCGCCTACGTGGCGACTATCGGGCCAAACCGCCCTCGCGGTCCGCAGGGCCGGGCCCAGGGGACCGGGTCAAAACTTAGCGGGATGACTCGCCCAATGGGCCGGGTCAGACCCAGCGAGTTTGACCTGGTCGAGCCAGACTAGGTCGGCCCAGTTTGGGTTAGGCCGAGTTGGTCTGACCGGGTCGGACCGGACCCGGGCTCATTACTGGCCTATTACCTTCTTGGGCCATATCTTTGGCACCGGACGTCCGTTTGACGAACCATCAGCAGCACCGATACTCTTGGAGCATAGCCGTCCCTTTGCGTATACCCCATGGGAGTTCAGGGTATAGTAGAGATACGGTCAGGTTGGTTCGTACACGAAACCAACCAAGCCCCCAGGACTAAAAAGTTAATAACTCACAGACTAGGCATCCGATTGACGCACTGTCTGTTGCGTTGAGACCCCTATGATGAGGCGTTCCTTTGTGATACTTCTACGTGAGAGTTTGTGACACTTGAAGTATCGAACAGTAGCTCATGGAGCGAATCCTCCCAGAGACAAGCAGACAGAGTACGGAGACCTAGTAGGTGTAGACCTGGCGACTGCTTGACATATTTGATTCGGAGTGATTCGACTAGCCCAATGGACGGAGCGCCCAGTTTGGCTGCAGACCCAAGGTGGACGGAGCGCCTGGTTTGGCAGCAGACCCGCGGTACTCGACAAGAGGATTACCTCTGATGGCTATTAGGGGGAGCGCCAGTTTGGCAGCAGACCCACAACGGAGGAGCGCCCAGTTTGGCAGCAGACCCGTAGTACTTGACAGGAGGAGTACCTCAGCAGTATAAGGTTATTGAGTAGTGCCTCGAAGTCGCGATAGGGCCACTGTACTCGACAGAGGAGGAGTTCTCCAGCAGTTGTGGTTTCGTTAATGAAAATACCAGTTTGATCTGAGTCAATGACCTTTGTGTTTTCCTCATGATTGAGATGGGTTACTTGATAACTTATGTATATGTATGGGCATATACCTAAGTAAAGGTTATCTGTTGAGATCTTTCTTAGTGGTTTATCCTTGTTGGATTTAGTGTGACCTTGAGGGTCTCAGGGTCCCTACTGAGTATTGTTATACTCACCCCTTCACGGGCTACGCCCGCACCTCGTTGTATTGGTTGCAGACGATGGACAACACTGGTCGTGGTTGAGGCTTGTAGAGCTGGACGGTACCCGGAGGTGGAATTCATGACGAGACGGTACCCGGAGGTGACAGGAAGACATGGAGAGCTGAGGTGGCCATCTGTACCTACCCTATAGGTAGGAACCCAGAGGACGATCCAGGAGCTGCTTCACCATTCAGCTGTTGTATTTTTAGTTGTACTTTACTTTCAGTTGTAGTTGTACCTTTCTGTTGGGCTTGTATTTCCGACCCCTTTGTACTTTCAGCACACTTGTTATATTGCTTTACTTAGTTCTTGCTTCTGCTTGTTCTCTGGTTGTGTGTGTCTATGTTTTATAAAGGCAATGCCTTCCCATTTTTTAGGGAGTTACGCCATTGGTGCTAGTCGCCAGCCCTTGGCCTATGGAAGGCGGGCTTGGGGTAGTCACGATATGGGCCCCGAGGGACAGGTCGTGACAAAATGGTATCAGAGGAGTCAGTTCTATCATATAACTTAGGACTCTGATATTTTCTTTTCTGTGAAGCAATAGTGTTAAGTGTACTGAGTGTGGTTTTCAGTTCTGGGAGTCTAGTGTTGGTGCGGCGGCCGACGTATCCATACACCAGGATCCTGACTTCTGATTTACAACTCAGTGCACGAAAACACTGATTGCGTGTGTGTTTTTAAAAGTTTTCTTTAAGTCATCTCAAACCAGGTCATCTCACCAGGTATAGTCTTTTGACCGTGTCACATCTGTTTCTTTTAGGATGCCTCCCTGCGGATGACCAGCTAGATCCATGAGAGTTGTACGTACTGACAGCCCGCTTAGCAATGATGCCTCAGTACATGGCCCTTTTCCAGTTGAGGCACCGACGGAGGCACCAGTGGTACTACCACCCGTTGGTCCACCGATGCCACCAGCTCCAGTAGCAGGTGATGCACACCGCTTGAGCGTGCTGCATGAGTTCCAGCACTAGAGGCCACCCAAGTTCTAGGGAGAGATGGACCCACAGGCGGCTGAGGATTGGCTAGAGGCTGTGGTGAGAGTCTTCAAGCTAGTAGGTACACCAGCGGACTTCATGGTGATCCTTGCTGCCAACCTCCTTTAGGAAGCAGTAGGTAGATGGTGGAGCCTGATGCTCCAGATGCATGACGAGGTGTCACTTCTATGGGCAGACTTCGAGAGCCTGTACCGGGTGGAGTTTGTACCAGACACCCTTCGAGAGGTGTGGATACAGGAGCTACTTCAACTGTAGCAGGGCAGCATGAGTGTAGCTCAGTACTCAGCGAGGTTCACAGACCTCTCGTGCTACTCAACTGATATGGTACGAGACCCGTTCTTCAGATCCCGGACCTTCGAGCAGGGAATCAGGCAAGAGATCAGAGCTTTAATTATCTCCCACAACATTCCGACGCAGACGAGAGTGTTGGAGAAAGCCCTTCTAGTGGAGAGTTTCCTTGTTGAGCAGTCTCCAGTAGCGGGACCCACCACTTGTCGACTAGCAGCGGAGTCTTCTGTAGCTGGTAGTAGACAGACGACACAGGGGTCCAAGAGGACCAGACACACCGGTGGCCAACTGCACGACTCAGGTTCAGTTGTGCGGGGCAACCGGAGTGGGGACATAGCCAGTCGTGCCAGGAGCGGGCAATGTTACTCCTACGGCGGGCTTGGTCACATGGCACGTGATTGTCCAACCCTCCGTACAGATGATCAACAGATAGATGAAGGACCTCCCAGGCAGAGGCTGAGGTTCGATCAAGGGGGACCGCAAAGAGCATGCGACCGTGGCAGAGAAGCTGGCCATGCAGCTGGTCATGGATGACGCTTCAAGGTGTTGCCACCACCGCCACCAGGAGGACCACCCTGACCGCATGGAGCAGGTGGAAATGGGAGAGCACAACTTCAGGCAGCTGAAGCATATGACTATGGAGCTTCGGAACCAAGTGGACATGAGCATGACTAGTTCCAGGCATCGAGGCCTTTGTTCTTAGTGCTTCTAGTTTCCATGATGTTGTTGTTTATGGTTGTTGTGTGTCTTTGTACTTGAGCTGTAGTAATAAAAGACACTTTTCCTTGTGACGTTTTCTTTCCTTCCCTTTTGTGTGGTTGATACTGAGAGGTTCCTGTTAAAACTATTGACTTGAACCTCACTTTTGAGATTCCTACTGGAGGAGACCCAGTGACAACACACTGATGCCGACAGTGTGACTCAACCCTTGGAGGCAAGAGTGATGGTTGGATCTCTTGGTAGTAGCGTCAAGGCCTTACGCCGTCATCCAAGACATGAATTGTACCATTCATGTCAGGATTGACTGTATTAGGTGAAGAACGTGGTTCATCCAGAGGATGAGACCAGATTTATCTTTTTCAGCAAATGGTAAATCTAAGAAGCTCTTGTAAGACCAGAGATGGTGCAGGCTATGATGGAGAAGGTGAAGATCATCCATGAGCGGATGAAGACTCCACATAGTAGACAGAAGTCCTATGCTGATAGGAGATAGAGACCACTGGAGTTCGAGGATGGAGACCACGTTTTCTTACGGGTCTCACCTCGATGTGGACTACAGATATTTGTCCGGGGCGACAAGTTATCTCTGTGCTTCATCTGGCCCTTCCACCTCGGTTGCACCAGGTGCATGACGTCTTCCATATATCTCAGCTGAGGAGGTACGTGCACGACCCGACCCACATTATCAATCACGAGGAGCTGGACATCGATGACGGGGAAAACTTCATAGAGGTTCCGGTGGAGATTGAGGATCGACAGGAGCAGGTCCTTCATGGATGTTTGATTCCTCTAGTGCGCGTTCGTTGGAAACACGAGAACCTCTAGGAGAGCACTTGGGAGCGGGAGGCTCAGATGCATGCTCGGTACCTCCTTTAGTTTCCCTAGTTTGTGTTGTATCTTTACGGGAACGTAAATCCCTGAGGTGGGAGTAATGTAAAGACCACTAAATTTCAAGAAAATTTTTTTCTCTTAAATTCTTTGGAATTTTACGAGTACGCAGTTTCTGAAGGCACCTGATTCCGAGATCTGGTGTGCCCGGAATAATTTTCTAAAGTTTTGTTAAGCTTAAATTAACGCGCGTAAGCAGTTTTCCTAAAAAAGTAGAATAACTCTTAAATGGTTACTCGGATTAGAAATCCGAGGGCACCGTTGTGCTCAGGATGGCGGGCTTACCCTAGGCGTAACTTAAGTTTAGTCGGTGCATGCCTCCTGTGAGAAAACCCGAAAATGGCATAACCGTAAATAAAATAAATAAATAAAGTTATTTTATTTTTCAAATGATTATAACTCACAAACGGTAACTCAGATTAAAAATCCGAGACCACCGCTGAACTCATGAGGGTATGCTTTCTTTAAGAAGATACTAACTTTGGCCGGCGCGAGCCACATGATAAAGTTAGTTTTTGGCCGTAAATAAAATAATTAAGTGACAATTATTTTATTGTAAAATTCATAACTTCTAAAAGGTAACTCTAATTGAAAATCCAAGAGTACCGTTGAGTTTTTCGGGGAGTGTTTCTCCTAGTAAGAGTCTAACCTTGACCGTAGTGTGTCGAGGGTGACTGATAATAATTTTACGAACTTGTTTTTAGGTACGTTCAGTAAACGTATGAGCGACGTTTTATAACTTTTGGACCGGTGCTCGAAATCAAATTCTGAGGGCACTGTTGAACTCACATCGCTGATATTTGCTTAAGAATACTTTCACCTCAACGGCAGATGAGCGGGAATAAAAGTTAGTTTTTAGCTTTTTATAAAAAAAATAATAAAATAAAGTACAACACTTTTTTATTTTTTTTAAGTTGTCATGTGTTGAGTGAGTTAGTTAAAACCTCCCCTTGGGAGTTGGAGGTGGGACCGCCACATCCTAACCTCCCATTTAGTGGGGAGGGAGAGGAAACCTCTCAACCCCCCCATCAATTAATTTTATGTGTCGACGTAAAATTAATTGCTCTCAATTAATTTTATGTGTCGACGTAAAATTAATTGCTCTCAATTAATTTTATGTGTCGACGTAAAATTAATTCCTCTCAATTAATTTTATGGGTTGACGTAAAATTAATTTCGGTCAGTTAAATTTATGGGTCGACGTAAAATTAATTGCTGTCAGTTAATTTTATGTGTCGACGTGAAATTAATTGTTGTCAATTAATTTTATGTGTCAACATAAAATTAATTCGTGTCTTATGTTTTGATGTAGGATATGTGGGGTAAACTTCTTGGAATCCTCCCCTCTTAAGTTGTGCCAATGCACCTATTAAATTGTGCCAACGCAATTTAATTTTCCCGATACCCTTTTTAAATTAAGTAACCGCGTCATTGGAATTTAGGAAGGTTCCAAATAAATGAACCGTCATAAACTACACGATGGTTACATACCTATCCCACTCTCCTATATATAGGGAGCTTGGGAGAAGGTTTTGGGACGGCTTTACCAAGCGACAAAGCACTGGCAAAGTATCGCGATGCCTAACACTTGGGGAAATCTTATCCTCTCCAACGAAGAACGCGAAGAACGCCAACGACGATCTTCCACACGATTCTTCTTCGACCTTACTTCCCTAGACACCTATCCTCTGCAACATCATCAACTAAACGACACATCTCGGAATTGGGGATGTGTGGCAGACACGATGAACGACGGTCTTCATCGTCTTCCTTCCGCGACTCCGCCAACGAGTGACGAGCAAGAGGTAGGGGTTTTATTTTATTTAAAGTATGTACCTTTCCCATGTTCTTCCTTTCTCTCAAAACGAAGAATGATGGTTTTTGTGCTTCATACTTGCGAGAACCTATTGCTACCACCCTAAACACGGAGGGTCCGAGCCAAACCAACATGGCCCAACCCCTCTGTTGTTCTTTTTGTGATGACTCCACGATGGCTTGGCAATGAGGCGACGACGACGAAGGCAGCGAACAAAGGCCGCGCTACCCGCGACCTCTGTGAACTATGCTGCCCCGCGGCTCCCTGGCGCACACTCGGCGCCCCTGCCGGCACACTGTCGGCGCACCCCCAGTGCCCTGCCGGCGCACCCCGGCACCATGTCGGCGCAGCCCGGTGCCCCCCGGTGCCCTGCCGGCACAGCCCGGCGCCCCCGACGTGCTGCCCAGCCAGCCCGGCGTGCTGCGCCCTTGCCGGCGGCCTACCCGACGCACCCCAATGCCCCCACGATGCCCTGCCATGCTACCCGGCGCGCCCCCAGGTGCTGCCCGGCCTTCGACACCCTGCCTGGCGCACCTGCGGCCTGCCCGGTGCACCCGCGGCTAGCCCGGAGACCAGCTGACCTGCCCGCGCCCCGTGCGGTCTGCCTGTAGAGACCTGAAACTTGACGTACATTGACATTACATTACTTTTGCGGAATACTTAGTACATAACAAAAACACACACACAAGGATCGTAATAGTTTATTGTCTTTGGAAACTCGGAATATAATCTTCTAATCCTGGTGAAAGATCTTCAACATCTCCCATAAAGATCTTCCTTTTTTCTTACCTAAAAACTTTCTTTATATCCTGGGGAAAAGAAAACATAAAAGGGTGAGCTCAAATGCTCAGTAAGGGTAAACAAAAGAAATATCAACATTTTGGAAATCTTAACCTGCAAAAGAGAGCATAATTTCATAACATGGGATAAATCATGGCAGTGAAATGTAATCACAATAATAATAACTTAAAACATGAAACTTTGTGGCATTCACACATAATCATAGAGAATCATTTCTTGTTAGTCAAGACTCATTGCCACGACTATCTTAGTGGACAAAGTCCCTTTCTGAATCGAGTAACCCTAGTTTCAGTCCTGTTTCACTGAACCGGTATAACCTACCGTTTCAGCCCTGTCTATCTCATGAGATATAAAATCTTTACCCAATGCATTGGAGGGAGATATAGGTCCCACCCATCTTATAATGAATCCTTTCTTATGTGTGCCACATAATCATAAATCATACATCATCGCGTAACCCATGTAATAAAAATGGGATTCTTAAACAACATGACATCATAAAACAATTCATATAAGATAAAGGAATTCATAAAAATATTTCCATCACAACATAATAAAATCCATGTAATAATAGGGATAAAAACAGAACCCTTTTATTATCTTAGATGGAAAATAATTTTGATAAAATACTTGAACTCCATTCTTGAGGAAAATATCATTTCTACTTCAAAAACACTTTTCCTTTCTTAACATGTCATACAATTTTAAACTAAAATAAGTTGATTAAAAATAAACTTGAATAATTGTAAAGGAAACTTCTTGGAAATAATGTTTTAGAAATCCATTCATGCCGTATAAGTTAAAAAAACATTCTTCGTACTTTTGTTGGAAAAGTCAAAAAGTACCTCGTACGAAAAACGAAAAAATGTTCCTTTCATATCTTTTACTAAAAACTCACCAAAGGGTAAAATTGGATATAAAATATTGTAGAAGGATGGAAATAATATTACATATTGAGGGAACATGGATGTGGATGATAAAATACACCCCAATAATTACCAAAGTAAAAACAATCTCGGATAAAAGTGAGATTGTAATATTTCCCTTACCTTAGGTCCGATTTGCTTTGTACGTGTACGAAGCTCCTGTATAATGGTTTAAATAATGTTATTGACTTATTACATAATCATACATATTGATATGATATCATATATGGTTATATTCTTAGCTTCTTGTTAGTAATATTTCATTGTTACTTGTTACTCGGGTCCTTATTGCCTTTTGTTCTTATGCGTGTTTTGCTGAATAAATTCTTATTATTTTTTTAAGGTTATAGATAACTTATATCCAGAATGGTATTAGTGTAACATATATCATATTTATTCATTAAATTCATTTATATAATTACTATGTAATGATGATCATGTAGAACGAGTCGCATCACATCGTGGAGACGGTATTCCGTACGTACGCACGAGTGATGATATCGTTCCTATGATCATGGAATTGTATTTGAGTATATATATATTATTTCAGTATAAATATTAAATTATAATAATCATAAATAGTTACTCATTACACCATTATACCCATCCTTGTAAGGTGATGGTGGAAAATAGATTACACCACGGCGTGGAGACGATATTCCGTACGTACGCACGCGCGGTGATTTCATTTTTCCGTAGGATGGATAGAAGGTGAATTAGGGTTGTTTCATATTTATAATAACATATCAGTATGTAAGTAATACTGATGTTATTACTTTATAATGAAACAACTAAAGAAGAAGAAGTTGAAGAAGAAAGAAATTGAAAAGATCGGTAATGGATATTACCTCTTCTTTGGAACGCCTCTTTGAATCCTCCACTTAGGGAACTAAGACTGGTCTTTTAAGAAGACCATGACCTCTAGAATTATTCTAGGGAAGTGGAGAGGTGAAAATGGCAGGGGTTGGCCGATATTGAGTGCTCAAATTGGTGTGAGGAGGAGGGGGAGGAGGTTCCCTTTTATAAGGGAGGAGAGGGGCACCTTAGGAATATCTCAAAATATTATTTTATATTAAAGTCAAAATCAGTTTATAATGGTTCCAAAGGGTATTATTTCGAAGATAAAGTGGGGATGGGTCGAAACCCTATCATCCAATAGGATTTAGACAAGTTTAGGGTATTATTTTAACCTTATCAATTAGATTTAACTCTAAGTTAAATAATTTAACTTTTACCGTGTCTTTTTGTTTTATTTCACTATATGGTTAATAAACTTACTATAACATGCCAAACGAACCCAAAATTGTATATTATTAATACATATATCCTTATCTAAGTCATTTGGCCAAACCTTATATTTTTAGGAATACAATAACAATTAATAATATAATATTTTATTTAAAAACTATTTTGTGTCAATTTTGACACTATTTGATATATGATTTTTGTGAAAGTAATAACAGAATTATATGTTCGAAAAAAGTTGATTAAATCAACACTAATATATCATAGTAACCTATAAAATTCGTGTAATTCATAAAAAGTCTTAAATTAAATTTATTATGGTATTTATAATATCAATTATGTCAATATTTCATTAATAAGATAATTACTGCATCATCTTTGTGTCATAAATAAATTAAATTATTTGATGTATAAAAATTACAAATAAAATACCATCATGTAGGAAATCTTTTTATCTTTCTAATGAATATTTACAATCGAATTTATCTTATGTACAACTCTATATTAAAAATGTTTTAGTAAATATACTTTGATTTTAACTCTTTTAACTCTTCTATGAATTAAATAATAATAAATGTCCTAATCTAATCCAAGTGGGCCTAAATGATAATATTTTACACTTAAGGTTGTTTTTGGTCGATATACACTTGTCCAATAGAATTAAGACATGTGTTAGGGTAATATTAATATCATTCTTACCCTTAATTACCCTATTTACTTTTAACGGTGGTAAATAAAAGTAAAAAGTTACTATTCACCAAAAATTATTTTCATCTCATTGAACCACATTTTACTTACTGACATCAACCGTGTCTCTCGGATTTTTGAAATTCCATTCACAGAAGCGGTAAAATTAAGTTTTATGCAAAATTCAGTTTTTAACCTACCACTTAGTGGTTTCACTATTCATCGAAAATTGAAAGTTTTCAGAAAAAATACCAAAAATTAGGCCTAAGATATATGTGATATTATGAACTCAAAAATGATGTCTATTTTACCAAATTCAAAACATATCAGTTGCATTAACTAATTTAAAAATTAATTCTCGGCGTCAAAACAAATAGCGTGTTTTTAAGAGATAATAACTATAAAAAGATTGACACTAGTTTATAACTGGTTTAAATGTGAAATTATATCAAATGACCAACATTGTATTAAATTGTAAAAATATATTCTAAATATACTTTAAAACCACTCAAATTAATAATTTATCACTATTAATTATTTCGATTAAAAAAGTTGTTTTTAATTAAAATTTAGTAATTTTCACTATTCATCAGAATATGAAAGTTATCCGAAAAGTACCAAAATTTCACCCTAAGCTAATTTCGATATTACTAATCCAAAAATGAATTCCATTTTGAAAAATAAAATTTACAAAATTTCAAAAAGTGGTTATTACTATTCATAACGGCTAGTTTTAATAATATCTTAATAGCATATCGTTGTTTCGTGAAACTCAGTATTGCGTACTACACACACTATCGAGGAAGGTTGCGATTGCGTGTAATGCAAGGCAAGTCAAAGATGCATGTTGTGCAAGCTCCTTTTGGTGTAGCGTACAACACAATACATTAATAAAATTAAAAAGAATATTTTTCATAAAATCTCGGGCTGTTACATTCTACCCCCCTTAAAATGAATTTCGCCCTCGAAATTCGTCGGGGTTATAAATGGTTTACTATTCGAAAGTTTCTTTAATAGAAACCCACATCGTAAAAAGGAATACCAAAACCAATCTTTAAAAACGAAAGTATGAAACGTAACGGTTACCCAAATAAACTAATCACTAGGTTTCCACATAGGTGAAAATATGGATATGGAAGAAAAATCTAACCATCATGTTCTGATGGAGAGTGGTAGAGAACATGGCTATGGAAAAGCCAACAATCACAAATCCATAAATTTGTGACGATCTAAGGTACCATCTGATTAATCAGAGATAAGAGCACTAGGACAACATTTTTGGTTTTCAAAATCATTTCCCTAAAGTTGAAGAATTTGAATTAGAATAAATACTTACTTTATTTTGGTACAATCTCACCGTTGTTCGTGCCTTGAACAATTTCTACTTCATCTATTAAATAAATGAAGTTGAATTTGTTATTCGTGAAGTGTTAGAAGATCATGTGATAGAATGATGGGTCATCCCATCAAAAGATTAGCAAAAGTTATTAAATATACATAAGTCATTCTATAGTGAGATTAATCATATATGGTACCTAAAATGGACTTATACCTCATATATAATACTGCTTAATATAATAAAACTAGTTTCTACTAAACAGGGACTTCCTGTAGGCCAGTGGTAGGCGATAAAGGCCAGTCGCACTTCGGTTGTGGGTTCGATTCCCACAGCCTTGTCCGACGCGATGGGCTGTCGCCCGTCCTGCAGGTTGTCCTTTTTATAAAACTATATTACTATAACATCCCATCAATAATATCGAAAAAAAACTTCTATCCTTAAACAATACTAACTTATTCCAATATAATCCATTCCAATCTTTAGGCTTACCCATAATACTGCAGTCCACTCTCATAATATAGTGAAAACAATTACCAGAGATTTAATACCATCGTTGATCCCCATAAGATATGTCTTGTTGGTCACATTCTAAACATTCAAAGTCCTTAATCATGTATTCTCTTGAATACCTTAGTGAAAACATGAATGAAGTTTAAAGTTAACACTTTCCACATACCAAAATCCTCAAAATTCTATATACTCAAACCATGATATCACTTAGTCCTTATATCAATCATGAGCTCATGGATACTATTAAACATTTCATTTTCTCGTTTTCCCTTCATTATGCGCATATCATCTTATTTCCAGAAAATATCTCAATCACTTTGAATACCACATCAATAAATATTGCAATACTCAATGATACAACATTATTTTGGAATCCCATTACATAAACACTTAATCATTCCACCACATCGTTGTCATATTCAACATTGCCAATAGTGATCGCATGTGACTTCCCTTTGTCTTTTTCCTTAAGTGGTTGCTCATGTTGATCATCACTAACCCTTGGATTAGGGCATTTATTAGCATAATGCCCCATTTCCTTGCACTTGAAGCATTGAAGTGTTGGTGGTACGTTCTCTGCAGTGTTTTCTTTATTCACATCATTAGAAACCCTTTTTCCATTACTTCGACACTCAGCTGCTCGATGACCTTCTTTTCCACACTTAAAACATTTTCTAGTCCCTTTAAGACAATCTCCACCATGCTTCTTTCCACACTTTGTGCATAAGGAAACATTCATCTTCTTTTCACCATTATTTTGTGATTTCTCCTTGAACTCCATCTTTCGTTTCTTGTCAAAACTATGAGATGGATAAGTAACACCAACTTCCATTTCTACTTTGATAGCACAACACACAATTTCTTCATAGCTACTGAAGTCTCTTATAGCTAATGTCCTTCGAAGACTTGGTTTTAAGCCACTAAAAAATCGATCAAATTTACTTTCAGGTTGGATGATAATGCCAGATGCATACCTTGCAAGTCTTGTAAAATTCGCTTCGTATATACCAACAGATTCATCATCTTTTTGCTTTAGTTCAAGAAACTCCTTCTCCATCTTTGTTCGAAGAATACGAGGGAAGTACTTATTGAAAAATAAGTTCTTGAACTCGTCCCATTCCATGGATTCAATTTCATCTCTTTGCCTTGTATTCTTGATAAGATTCCACCATTGATCAGCTTCACCTTCCAAACGATATACTGATAAGATGACTTTATCATGTTCAGAACATTGAAGAACTGAAAATATCTTTTCAGTGGTACTGATCCATTGTTCAGCAACAAGTGGATTAGAAGACCCACTGAAAGAAGGTGGACGTTGCCTCATGAAGGACTCAATAGAATATTGTTCCCTTCTCTGCTCATTTGGAAGTCCAGAATGATTCATAGCTTGTGTAAGTATAGCAATAAGATTTTTCACTCCATCTCCCATAACATTTGTTTGTTCAGGAGGACAATCATTGCATTGTCCATTGCATTGATCAACATGGTTCCTTTGGGTTCCAGCCATCGTCTAAAACCCAAAAAGAATAGTGTGAGAGGCAAAAATCATGCTAGGGAAAACAACATAATAAATGGTAAGTACCTTCAATATCTAATATCTTAGGTTTAATTCTATGATTGTTAGCATAGTTCTAGTACTATAACCTATACGTATACTTAACCTTAGGGACATCCCTAGACATACCGTAGAAATATCTCTAGAGATCTCACTAACGTTTTCGCATCCTAGTTTCCAAAGGTTGACTAAACCTTTCCTCTGATACCAACTGTAGAGACCCGAAACTTGACGTACATTGACATTACATTACTTTTGTGGAATACTTAGTACATAACAAAAACACACACACAAGGATCGTAATAGTTTAGTGTCTTTGGAAACTCGGAATATAATCTTCTAATCCTGGTGAAAGATCTTCAACATCTCCCATAAAGATCTTCCTTTTTTTTATACCTAAAACCTTTCTTTATATCCTGGGGAAAAGAAAACATAAAAGGGTGAGCTCAAATGCTCAGTAAGGGTAAACAAAAGAAATATCAACATTTTGGAAATCTTAACCTGCAAAAGAGAGCATAATTTCATAACATGGGATAAATCATGACAGTGAAATGTAATCACAATAATCCTAACTTAAAACATGAAACTTTGTGGCATTCACACATAATCATAGAGAATCATTTCTTGTTAGTCAAGACTCATTGCCACGACTATCTTAGTGGACAAAGTCCCTTTCTGAATCGATTAACCCTCGTTTCAGTCCTGTTTCACTGAACCGGTATAACCTACCGTTCCAGCCCTGTCTATCTCATGAGATATAAAATCTTTACCCAATGCATTGGAGGGAGATATAGGTCCCACCCATCTTATAATGAATCCTTTCTTATGTGTTCCACATAATCATAAATCATACATCATCGCGTAACCCATGTAATAAAAATGGGATTCTTAAACAACATGACATCATAAAACAATTCATATAAGATAAAGGAATTCATAAAAATATTTCCATCACAACATAATCAAATCCATGTAATAATAGGGATAAAAATAGAACCCTTTTATTATCTTAGATGGAAAATAATTTTGATAAAATACTTGAACTCCATTCTTGAGGAAAATATCATTTCTACTTCAAAAACACTTTTCCTTTCTTAACATGTCATACAATTTTAAACTAAAATAAGTTGATTAAAAATAAACCTGAATAATTGTAAAGGAAACTTCTTGGAAATAATGTTTTAGAAATCCATTCATGCCGTATAAGTTTAAAAAAACATTCTTCGTACTTTTGTCGGAAAAGTCAAAAAGTACCTCGTACGAAAAACGAAAAAATATTCCTTTCATATCTTTTACTAAAAACTCACCAAAGGGTAAAATTGGATATAAACTATTGTAGAAGGATGGAAATAATATTACATATTGAGGGAACATGGATGTGGATGATAAAATACACCCCAGTAATTACCAAAGTAAAAACAATCTCGGATAAAAGTGAGATTGTAATATTTCCCTTACCTTAGGTCCGATTTGCTTTGTACGTGTCCGAAGCTCCTGTATAATGGTTTAAATAATGTTATTGACTTATTCCAGAATCATAAATATTGATATGATATCATATATGGTTATATTCTTAGCTTCTTGTTAGTAATATTTCATTGTTACTTGTTACTCGGGTCCTTATTGCCTTTTGTTCTTATGCGTGTTTTGCTGAATAAATTCTTATTATTTTTTTAAGGTTATAGATAACTTATATCCAGAATGGTATTAGTGTAACATATATCATATTTATTCATTCAATTCATTTATATAATTACTATGTAATGATGATCATGTAGAACGAGTCGCATCACATCGTGGAGACGGTATTCCGTACGTACGCACGAGTGATGATATCATTCCTATGATCATGGAATTGTATTTGAGTATATATATATTATTTCAGTATCAATATTACATTATAATAATCATAAATAGTTACTCATTACACCATTATACCCATCCTTGTAAGGTGATGGTGGAAAATAGATTACACCACGGCGTGGAGACGGTATTCCGTAGGTACGCACGCGCGGTGATTTCATTTTTCCGTAGGATGGATAGAAGGTGAATTAGGGTTGTTTCATATTTATAATAACATATCAGTATGTAAGTAATACTGATGTTATTACTTTATAATGAAACAACTAAAGAAGAAGAAGTTGAAGAAGAAAGAAATTGAAAAGATCGGTAATGGATATTACCTCTTCTTTGGAACGCCTCTTTGAATCCTCCACTTAGGGAACTAATATTGGTCTTTGAAGAAGACCAGGACCTCTAGTATTATTCTAGGGAAGTGGAGAGGAGAAAATGGCAGGGGTTGGCCGAGCTTGAGTGCTCAAATTGGTGTGAGGAGGAGGGGGAGGAGGTGCCCTTTTATAAGGGAGGAGAGGGGCACCTTAGGAATATCTCAAAATATTATTTTATATTAAAGTCAAAATCGGTTTATAATGGTTCCAAAGGGTATTATTTCGAAGATAAAGTGGGGATGGGTCTAAATACTATCATCCAATAGGATTTAGACAAGTTTAGGGTATTATTTTAACCTTATCAATTAGATTTAACTCTAAGTTAAATAATTTAACTTTTACCGTGTCTTTTTGTTTTCTTTCACTATATGGTTAATACACTTACTATAACATGCCAAACAAACCCCAAATTGTATATTATTAATACATATATCCTTATCTAAGTCATTTTGCCTAACCTTAGATTTTTAGGAATACAATAACAATTAATAATATAATATTTTATTTAAAAACTATTTTGTGTCAATTTTGACACTATTTGATATATGATTTTTTTGAAAGTAATAAAAGAATTATATGTTCGAAAAAAGTTGATTAAATATACACTAATATATCATAGTAACCTATAAAATTAGTGGAATTCATAAAAAGTCTTAAATTAAATTTATTTTGGTATTTATAATATCAATTATGTCAATATTTCATTAATAAGATAATTACTGCATCATCTTTGTGTCATAAATAAATTAAATTATTTGATGTCTACAAATTACAAATAAAATACCATCATGTATGAAATCTTTTTAGCTTTCTAATGAATATTTAAAATCGAATTTATCTTATGTAAAACTCTATATTAAAAATGTTTTAGTAAATATACTTTGATTTTAACTCTTTTAACTCTTCTATGAATTAAATAATAATAAATGTCCTAATCTAATCCAAGTGGGCCTAAATGATAATATTTTACACTTAAGGTTGTTTTTGGTTGAGATACACTTGTCCAATAGAATTAGGACATGTGTTAGGGTAATATTAATATTATTCTTACCCTTAATTACCCTATTTACTTTTAACCGTGGTAAATAAAAGTAAAAAGTTACTATTCACCAAAAATTATTTTCATCTCATTGAACCACATTTTACTTACTGACATCAACCGTGTCTCTCGGATTTTTGAAATTCCATTCACAGAAGTGGTAAAATTATGTTTTATGCAAAATTCAGTTTTTAACCTACCACTTAGTGGTTTCACTATTCATCGAAAATTGAAAGTTTTCAGAAAAAATACCAAAAATTAGGCCTAAGATATATTTGATATTATGAACTAAAAAATGATGTCTATTTTACCAAATTCAAAACATATCAGTTGCATTAAATAATTTAAAAATTAATTCTCGGCGTCAAAACAAATAGCGTGTTTTTAAGAGATAATAACTATCAAAAGATTGACACTAGTTTATAACTGGTTTAAATATGAAATTACATCCAATGACCAACATTGTATTAAATTGTAAAAATATATTCTAAATATACTTTAAAACCACTCAAATTAATAATTTATCACTATTAATTATTTCGATTAAAAAAGTTGTTTTTAATTAAAATTTAGTAATTTTCACTATTCATCAGAATATGAAAGTTATCCGAAAAGTACCAAAATTTCACCCTAAGCTAATTTTGATATTACGAATCCAAAAATGAATTCCATTTTGAAAAATAAAATTTACAAAATTTCAAAAAGTGGTTATTACTATTCATAACGGCTAGTTTTAATAATATCTTAATAGCATATCGTTGTTTCGTGAAACTCAGTATTGCGTACTACACACGCTATCGAGGAAGGTTGCGATTGCGTGTAATGCAAGGCAAGTCAAAGATGCGTGTTGTACAAGCTCCTTTTGGTGTAGCGTACAACACAAGACATTAATAAAATTAAAAATAATATTTTTCATAAAATCTCGGGCTGTTACACTGCCCGCTGGCCACCCAGTCACCGGCCTGTTGAACCGGCCCATGATGCCCCCGCGGTGTCACTGGTCGAACCGGCCCGGTATCTCGGGCCGAGTTACCGAGCCGCCTACGTGGCAACTATCGGGCCGAACCGCCGTCGCGGTCCGCTGGGCCTGGCCCAGCGGACCGGGTCAAAACTTAGTGGGCTGACTCGCCCAATGGGCCGAGTCATAACCAGTGAGTCTGACCGGGTTGACCCAGACCAGGTCAGCCCAGTTTGGGTTAGGCCGAGTTGGTCTGACCGGGTCAGACCGAACCCGGGCTCATTACAGGCCCATTACCTTCTTGGGCCATATCTTTGGCACCGGACGTTCGTTTGACGAACCGTCAGTGGCGCTAGTACTCTTGGAGCATAGCCGTCCCTTTGAGTATACCCCATGGGAGTTTGGGGTATAGTTGAGATAAGGTCGGGTTGGTTTGTACACGAAACCAACCGGGACCCCGGGACTAAAAAGCTAATAACTCACAGACCGTGCATCTGAT
Organism: Viscum album; assembly: GCA_963277665.1. NCBI lineage: Eukaryota > Viridiplantae > Streptophyta > Magnoliopsida > Santalales > Viscaceae > Viscum > Viscum album. The sequence goes on from OY728158.1 coordinate 468,303,143, forward strand.
TGACGCGTCATCTATTGCGTTGAGACCCCTATAACGAGGAGGTACTTTTTGATAATACTACGTGAGACTTAGTGACATTTGGAGTATCGACTAGTAGCTCGTGGAGCGGATCCTCCCAGAGACGAGCAGACAGAGTGCGGAGACCTAGTAGCTGTAGACCTGACGACTGCTTGACCGATTTGACTCGGAGTGATTCAACTAGCCCAGTAGACGGAGCACCCAGTTTGGTGGAAGACCCATGGAAGACGGAGCTCCTGGTTTGAAAGAAGACCCGCAGTACTCGACAGGAGGATTACCTCTGACGGCGATTAGGTGGAGCGCCCAGTTTGGTGGCAGACCCATAGCAGAGGAGCGCCCGGTTTGGCAGCAGACCCGTGTTACTCGACAGGAGGAGTAACTCATCAGTCTATGGTTAGTGAGTAGCGCCTCAGAGTCATGATAGGGACACTGTACTCGACAGAGGAGGAGTTCTCCAGTAGTTGTGGTTTCATTAATGAAAATCCTGGTTTGAGCTGAGTCAATGACCTTTGTGTTTTCCTCATGATTGAGATGAGTTACTTGATAACTTATGTATATGTATGGGAATATAACTAAGTAAAGGTTATCTATTGATATATTTCTTCGTGGTTTATCCTTGTTGGATTTAGTGAGACCTTGAGGGTCTCGGGGTCCCTACTGAGTATTGTTATACTCACCCCTACAAGGGCTACGCCCGCACCTCGTTGTGTTGGTTGCAGATGACGGACAACACTGGTCGTGGTTGAAGCTTGTAGAGATGGACGGTACCCGAAGGTGGACTTCACGACGAGACGGTACCCAGAGGTGATAGACGAACGTGGAGAGCTGAGGTGGCCATTTGTACCTACCCTACAGGTAGGAACCTGGAGGATGATCTAGGAGCTGCTTCACCATTCAGCTGTTGTCTTTTCAGTTGTAATTTACTTTCAGTTGTAGTTGTATCTTTCTGTTGGGCTTGTATTTCTGGCCCCTTTTTACTTTCAGCACACTTGTTATATTGCATTACGTAGTGTTTGCTTCCGCTTGTTCTCTGGTTATGTGTGTTTATGTTTTATAAAGGCAATGCCTTCCCATTTTTTATGGAGTTACGCCTTTGGTTCTAGTCGCTATCCCCTGGCCTATGGAAGGCGGTCTTGGGGTAGTCACGATACGGGCCCCGGGGGACGGGTCGTGACAAATGTGAAGAATAAAAAAACAAAAACAAAACCAAAAAACTAATAAAATGTAAATGTGATAGAGATTATGTGAAATGATGGTGTATTGCGAAAATAGTGGAAGATTTATCTGAAGCATTTACAATTAGTAGGGAAAAGGGAGATTAAAATTGAGTAAATGAAACTGACCATAAGATAAAAATTGGGGTATTAGAATATCCAGAACTGATTAATGATGTTTTCCATTTTAACTAAAATTATTTAAAATTAAATAGTGACTAAAATATTAAGTTTTAATTCACTTAGTTTTCACTTTACATACAACACATTTCAATGTTCCTTCCATAGTGATGATCTATTGATCAAAACCTAGTAATTTATTTGTTAGACATGGAGAAGAGAGACATTTACCTCCTCCATTTTCCTTACTTTGATAAACTACAAAGGGTTAGATATCCACTACTATCTTTTATCAGATCATAATATATTGTATAATTTATACTCATAATGAATTTAATTTAGAAAACTAAACTTAATTTACACTTAAATAGTTTCAATAATGAGATCAGAATGGATTTAGTTTTTCAAATAATTTCAATTTGATTTCACTAAATTTATTTAGATACAGATATTCAAAAAAATATAAATTATAGATTTATTTATTTAAAACATGTTTGAAATTGTTATATAGGAATAAATAAGAAGAGTTTAGTTAAAAGAAACATCTTCAACAAGTTTTCCTCCATCCTCAAGATCCTACTTCCCAATATTCTCCTCCGGTTTCACTCTCTATTATCTGAAGAATAATCTTGATTATTGAATGATACCATGTAAAGACCCAGAAATCCCATGGAAATTTTTTTCTTAAATACATGAGAATTTTACGAGTCCACGTTTTCTGACGGCGCTTGATTCTGAGGCCCGGTGTGCTCGGAATCAATTTCTGAAGTTTTGTTCTGGTACGTTCAGTAAACGTACATGAAGATGTTATATCTTTTGAACTGGTGCTCGAAATTGAAATCTGAGGGCACCTTTGAACTCACAACGCTGGTATTCGCTTAATGAGACCTTTACCGCAATTGCGTTTTATCGGGAGTGGAAGTTTTTAATTGGGGTTTCTAAAAAAAATTTAATAAAAATATGTGTGACATATTTTTATTTAAAAGATGGTTTAAACCTCCAAAGGGAAGTTGGAGGTGGGGCACACCCCCACATAACCTCCCATGGGAGGATATTATGTGGTGGGTCCCACATGAGCTCTACCCCCTTAAACCCCCATTGAACCCCTTGATTCCCCATTAATAGGGGAAACTCTTGGACTTCCCATTTATGTGCCAACACACCCTTGTAATTAATTAATTGAGACCTTTGAAATTCTTGTCAACTACATGCATTTAATTATGTGAATCAACTTAATTATTTTGAATTATTTTGAACTCATGCCAATGATTAAAATAAGGGATAAGATTATTTTATTTTGGGGGTTGGCATAATCGTTGGGAGTTTGGGGAAGAACTCTTGGAACATCACTTTTCTCTCGATGAAGAACGCCATTTCCACCGAAGAACGACGACGCATCTCCTTCCTTTCCAACCGGGGCAAGAAAGGGAAGATGCCGCCCATGAAGAACATTGCCAAAAACAATGTCATTCCCTCCAACGTTGATGGAACGACGTCCGTCTTCCGCAATGTCCGTCTTCTGTGACTCGTCAACGTTCAACGACGAAATACGAGGTAGGGGGATTTGTTTTTTTAAATGAATAAAATTATACCCTCGTTCTTTGATGAATGCTTTGGATCATCATTGGCCAATTGATATCACTTAATGCGGAGGGCGCGGGCCAAAAAAACATGACCTGATGCCCCTCCATTGGTTCTTGTTGTTTGACGTCGGAGGCGGAGCCGAAAGGGCGCGGTGCCATCGCACCGCGCCGAAGAAGAACCGCGACGATGGAAGAGGAACCGCGGCCGGGAGGGCCGCAACAGATGAAGAAGCGTGGCGCCGTCACACCACGTGGTGGAGTTAAAGGCCGCGACCACATTGGGTCACGGAGGAGAGGGCGCGGTGCCGTCGCGCCGCACAAAGGGCAGCAGGACCGCGGTGTCGTCGCACCGCGGTAGAGGTGCGGAGGCGGCCGGCTGAGCCGACTGCTTTGGAGCAGGACAACAGGACGACCGGCCGGCCGACCAGCCGGCCTGATGGAAGACCGCAGAGCCTGCAGGAGCTGCGTGGAGGAAGACCGTAGCCCACGTCCACGAGCCGCTCGGTTGGAAGAACCTGTCGGCCGCCTGCCGACCGGGCTGGAGGACCGCGGCACCCGCAGGCGTCGCGCGGATGAGACCGCATCCTGCATCCAAGGGCCACTCTTTTGTGCGAACCGGCCAGCCAGGATGGAAAACCGTGGTGCCCCGCAGGTTCCGCGTGAGGAGAACCATGGCCCGCATCCATGGGCCACGTGCGCCAGGAAAAACCGGACCAGCCCACAGTGTGGGATGGGTCCGCAGGTGGGCTACACCCCACTAGGCCGGGCCAACTCCCCAGCCAGGTCGGACCCATCGAGCCGGGTCGGACCGACCCGCCAGCCCATTGGGCTTGACGGGCCGAGCCTGTCTTCGCTTAAATGCGAATATCTTCTAGACTGCGCGTCCGATTGACGCGCTGTCTATGGAACTGGGACCCTCGTGATGAGGCAGTCCTTTTGTGATACTCTATGTGATTTTTGAACAAATATGGAAAACATATGGGTTAGATCGAACGTAAAATCCAACTGGGCCCCTGAAATGGAAATGCCAATAACTCTCAGACTGAGCGTCCGATTGACACACCATCTATCACGTTGGGTTCCTTTTGATGAGACAGAACTACGGGATACATCAACTCGAGACTTAATGATAGTTTATGTATTGACACTTAGCTCGAGGAGCGGACCCTTCTGGAATCGAGCGTGCTGTGTGCGGGAACCCTAGAGCTGGCTGCGACGACTACTGTACCAGAATCCTATGTGGGTTCGACAACGATGACTACTGTACCAGAATCCTATGTGGGTTCGGCAGCGATGACTACTATACCGGGATCCTCCATGGGTCCGACAGTTCTGACTTCTATCCCTATATCCTATGTGGGTCCGACAGAGTAGCTGGTCCTGTATCCTGTGTCGGTCCGACAGCTCAGCTCGTCCTATATCCTGTGTGGGTCTGACATCTTAGATGAATCAGTGATTACATCTGACCATCTGTATCTCTATATTAAATATGTATACATGTGTGAGATGATCCATGTCTTTCAACCATTATCATTGTGGTGTTTGACTTTACTTCATGTGTGGACTGGGTTGTGCTTGGGTTCAAGAGTTGGAACCAGACTGTGACTGGTAACTTAGGTTTATGTATGGGAATATACCTGAGTAGGGTTGGTTGATACTTCGTGATTGTATCTTTTTTACTTTGGTTTATCCTTTGTGGATTCTGGGAGACCTTCAGGGGTCTCGGGGTCCCTTACTGAGTATTGTTATACTCACCCTTGCACGAGCTTCGCCCACACCTTGTTGTGTTCTGTGTAGAAGACGGATGAAAGTGATCGAGGCTGAGGGTGATGGATGAGAGACTACTCGGAGCTGGACTAGATGGGATGTACCATAGGGACGAGTTGTTTGAGTTATATACCTACCCTTTAGGTAGGAAACCTGGGTGGACGATCCAGGAGCTGTTTTTCCCTTTTTACTTATATTTGTACTTGTTGTTAAGTTGGGTTTGTATACTGGCCCACTTACTTTCAACACACCTTAATTTTCTATTTTATTACTTGTTTCCTCTACTGCTTGTGTTCAAACTGTGTGTGTGTTACAGGTTAAAAGGAAATGCCTTCCCTTTTTATCAGGGATTCTACTTTAGTGCTAGTCTCCAGCCCCTGGACTATGGAAGGCGGGCTTGGGGTAGTCACGACACGGGCCCCGAGGGCGGGTCGTGAAAAAATGGTATCATAGGAGTCGGTTCTACCTTAGAACTTGGACTCTAATTCTTTTAACGACAACAATGTTTAGTGTTTTGGGTGTGGTTATTAGTTTAGGGAAACCGATGTTGGTGCGGTAGCCAACGTATCCATACACTAGGACTCTGACTTCTGATCTTCGACTCAGTGCACGAAAACACTGATTGTGTGTGTGTTTCCTTTGAAAAAGTTTTCTTCATGATTACTTTGTTTTAGCTCACCAGGTATACTGTTTTAACCGTGGTGCACCTGTTTCTTTTTAGGATGACCGCACGAAGGCAGCCAACTAGAGCTCCGAGTTTCATACAAGATGGTAGCCCACCGAGAAATGAGGCCTTGATGCAGGGCCCCATCACAGCAGAGGCACCAGCGGTACCATTACCCGCTGTGCCACCGATACCACCAGCTCCAGCAGCCGAGAGTGAACACTGCCTGAGTGAATTGCATGAGTTACAGTGCCAGAGTCCGCCCAAGTTCCGAGGAGAGACAGACCCACAGGTAGCTGAGGATTGGATGGAGGCTGTCGTGAGAGTTTTCAGATTGGTAGGGACACCGGCCGACCTCATTGTGATCCTTATCGCGAGTCTCTTTCATGTAGAAGCATGCATATGGTGGATCCTGATGCTCCAGGTGCATGACGAGGCATCTTTACTCTGGACAGACTTTGAGAGTCTCTTTTTCTTAGAGTTTGTTCCAGCCACCCTTCGTGCGGTGCAGATTTAGGAGTTACTTCACTGACCTCTCATGATACTCCAAAAATATGGTACGAGACCCATTCTTCAGGTCCCAGACCTTCGAGCAGGGACTTATGCATGAGATCAGGGCTTCGAAGATTCCCCTCAACATTCCGACGCAGGCAAGGGTGCTGGAGAGAGCCCTTCTAGTGGAGATTTTTCTCGTTGAGCAGTCACCAGTGGCGAGACCCACCACAGGGAAACACGTAGCAGAGTCTTCTGTAGCTGACAGTAGACAGATGACGCAGAGGTCCAAGTGGATTAGGCCATCAGGTGGGCAACCCCAGGATACAAGTTCAGTTGTGCGGGGAACACGAGACAGAGCCAGCCATACGAGGTGCAGGCAGTACTATGCATGTAGCGAGCAGGGTCACATGGCTCGAGACTACCCGAATCGCCATGCAGATGAGCGGAAGAGAGTAGAGTGACCTCACAGGAAGAGGCAGAGGTTCGACCGTGGTGGTCCACCGGGAGCAGGTGGACGTGGCAGAGGATCTGGTCGAGCATCGGGTTGTGGATGACATTTCGAGGCTCTACCAACACCACCACCAGAAGGTCCACCCCGACCACAGGGAGCTGGCGGACAGAGGCGGGCTCAGCTCCAGGCAGTCGAGGACTATGACCACGGTGCACCTGAGATGATTAGAGGTACTATCTATGTCTAATCCACCCTTTCTGAAGTACTTATAGACACAAGTGTGAGTCATTCTTTTATTTCCACTTCCCTCATTCTGATCTCAGAGATTCCGATGGAGCTGTTGGATCGATCCTTACATCTAGAGACTCCTACGGGAGCAGACTCGATGATTACGCACTGGTGCTGGCAGTGTGAGCTTACTCTAGGAGACGAGAGCTTCGGCTGGGATCTTCTTGTAGCAGCATCGAGGCCTTATGATGTCATCTTGGGTATGGACTGGTTATCTGCAGTTCATGCTCAGATTGACTGTATTAGGTGCAAAGTGTGGTGTATCCGCATGGATGGGACCAGGTTCACCTTCCCTGGTGAGAAGGGAGCCTTTGCAGTGCAGGATGGACTTACGTAGAGGAGGGGAAAACCGGTCACACATCAGTTGGCTAGTCTCATCCTCGGAGCGGTTTATGTGCAGAGTCAGAGTTTTCCTATTGTGGTGGATTGGTACATGGATGTTTTCCCTGATGAATTTTCAGGACTACCTCCCCGCAGAGAGGTAGACTTCTACATTGACTTGTACCCAAGGATGGCACCGATATCTAGTCTAGCATATCGGATGGCTCCCGCCGAGATTTGTGAGCTGCGGGTACAACTGGAGGACTTACAGGGGAATGGATTTATCTGACCCAGTGTTTCACCCTAGGCATCTCTAATTTTGTTCGCCAAGAAGGCGGATGGGAGCTTATGACTGTTTGTTGAATACCGTCACCTGAATCAGGTGACCGTGAAGAACAAGTACCCACTCCCGAGGATTGACGACCTCTTTGATCAGCTCAAGGGAGCACAATGGTTCTCGAAGATAGAGCTCAGGTTAGGCTATCACCAGCTTAGATTTTGAGATGAGGATGTGCAGAAGACAGACTTCAGGTGTCGGTATGGCCATTACAAGTTCTTGGTTATGCCCTTCGGTGTAACCAACGCACCAGTAGTGTTCATGAGTCTCATGAACAAGATCTTCCAGCCTTACCTTGATCACTTTGTTGTAGTCTTCATTGATGACATACTGATTTACTCGACTACTAAGGAGGAGCACACCTACCATTTTTGGGTAGTACTTGATACACTCTGAGAGCACCAGCTATATGGTAAGCTCTCGAAGTGCCAGTTTTGGTTTCAAGAGGTTCAATTCTTGGGACACGTCATCTCGGAGGTTGGAGTTGCAGTGGATCCAGTGAAGATCGAGGCAGTACTTACTTGGGAGCCACCCATGAGTGTGATGGAGGTGTGGAGTTTTCTGGGACTGGCTGGGTACTATCGGAGATTTGTTCCAGACTTCTCTAGAGTTTCAGCGCCACTTTCAACATTGACGAAGAAGGGGCAACCCTTCATGTGGTCATATAGATGCCAGTAGAGCTTTCAGGAGCTGAGGCAGAGGTTGACCAGTACGCCCATCTTGAGGCTACCAGAGGAGGGCGTAGGGTACATATTTTACTATGATGCATCAGGCACCGGACTTGGGTGTGTCCTGATGCAGGAGAGAGCAATGATCGCGTATGGTTCACGACAGTTGAGACGGCACGGGCAGAACTATGCTACCCATGACCTGGAGTTAGCAGCAGTGGTCTTCACCTTGAATATGTGGCGACACTATCTAATGGGAAAGTGTTTTACAGTCTACTTTGACCACCAGAGTCAAGTACATCTTCTCACAGAAGGACCTGAACCTGAGACAATGACGATGGATCGAGTTTCTCTAGGAGTATCGCTACAAGAAAACCGCCATTTAGCGGCGGTTTTAAGAACCGCCGTGAAAAAACCGCCGCTAAACGGCAAAAAAAAATTATTATTTTTTAATTTTTTTTAATTTTATTTGAGGATTACCGGCGGTTTTTTAAAAAACTGCCGCGAAATAGCGGCGGTTTTGGTAAAACCGCCGCGAAATGAAATGAAAAAAATAAAAAAAACGTGAGAAACCCTGAAATCACTAAAACGACCATAACTTTTGATCCGGACGTCCGTTGAAGTGCCACGACCAGTCAAATAGAAGCTCATGAAGAGATCTAGAGGCACATATAATCAAAACCGTGAAACGGTCTAAGGTGTGGAAGATATTAGAGTTATAAAAAAGTTGAAAAAAGTTCTCCAACTTCAAACGGCCATAACTTTCGCTCCGGGTGTCCGTTTGGGCTCTACCACATATCAAATCGAAGCCAGCGAAGAGAGCTACACACCAATTCGACATAAGAAAGCTTTTGTCGTGTTTTTCGACCCCAAAAACCCCTCTGAAGGCCTCCAAAACCCCATTTCCGTCACCGGTGTCCCGTCGAACTTGTATTCAAACAGACCTAACTTTCGATCCGCGTGTCAGTTCGGCCTCCTCCACCTTCCAGATCATAGCTCATTCCATGAGCTTCAGTTTGACTGGTCGCGGCGCCCACATGCACTCCTAGATCATATGTTATGGCCTTTTTAGTGGGTATCAGGTTTGTTATGTTTTTCAATGTCTCGTTTCTAGCACCCGTTCTCCGTCAGCTTTTTTTAAATGGTCATAACTTCCGATCCGTTTGTCCATTCGGACTCTTTCACCTTTCAGGTTGAAGAGCGTCTCAGGATCTTTGATTTGACAGGTCGCGGATCTAAAACGGACTCTCGGATCATAAGTTATCTCCGTTAATGTGAGTCCAATGTTTTTGTCTCTTTATGACCGTTTTGACGGGTTTTAACGGTAGCTCCATTTATTACTGTTTATTTGGGTTTCCATGACTTTTTATCTTTATCAATGTTTTTTTATGGGTTATTATGATGATTATGTTGAATTATTAAGGAGTTTTCCAGAGTTGTCACGAGTTTTCATGCATTCTCATTTTTTCTAATGCCTCATTCTTCATATGCTTCTCCACCCTTTTTCATGCGTTTTCATGATTTTTCATCCCTTATCACGTCTTTTCATACTTTTTCATGTGTTTCCTTTATTATTTATTATTTATAATATACATTAATTTATTTATTATCTATTATTTGTAACTGGTTATTTATTATTTATTATTTATTATTTATTACTTATTACTTATTATTTATATTTATTTATTAGTTATTATTTATTAGTTATATTTATTTATTATTTATATTTATTTATTATTTATATTTATTTATTTTTTTATTATTTATTATTTATATTTATATTTATTTATTATTTATATTTATTTATTATTTATATTAATTTATTATTTATTATTTATATTTATTTATTATTTTTATTTATTTATTATTTATTATTATATTTATTTATTATTTATATTTATTTATTATTTATTATTTATTATTTATTTATTATTTATATTTATTTATTATTTATATTTATTTATTATTTATTATTTATTATTTATATTTATTTATTATTTATATTTATTATTTATTATTTATATTTATTTATTATTTATATTTATTATTTATTATTTATATTTATTTATTATTTATTATTTATTATTTATATTTATTTATTAGTTATTATTTATTAGTTATTATTTATTATTTATTATTTATTATTTATTATTTATTATTTATTATTTATTTATTATTTATTATTTATTATTTATTATTTATATTTATTTATTATTTATTATTTATATTTATTTATTATTTATTATTTATTATTTATATTTATTTATTTATTATTTATTATTTATTATTTATATTTATTTATTATTTATTATTTATATTTATTTATTATTTATTATTTATATTTATTTATTATTTATATTTATTTATTATTTATTATTTTCTATTTATTATTTATTATTTATATTTATTTATTATTTATTATTTATTATTTATTATTTATATTTATTTATTATTTATTATTTATTATTTATATTTATTTATTAATTATTATTTTCTATTTATTATTTATTATTTATATTTATTTATTATTTATTATTTATTATTTATATTTATTTATTAGTTATTATTTATTAGTTATTATTTATTAGTTATTATTTATTATTTATTATTTATTATTTATATTTATTTATTATTTATTATTTATTATTTATATTTATTTATTATTTATTATTTATATTTATTTATTATTTATTATTTATTATTTATTTATTATTTATTATTTATTATTTATATTTATTTATTATTTATTTATTATTTAATTTTATTTATTATTTATATTTATTTATTATTTATATTTATTTATTATTTATATTTATTTATTATTTATATTTTTTTATATTTATTTATTATTTATTGTTTATATTTATTTAATATTTAATATTTATTATTTATATTTATTTATTATTTATTATTTATTATTTATTATTTATATTTATTTATTATTTATTTATTATTTATATTTATTATTTATTATTTATATTTATTTATTATTTATTATTTATTATTTATATTTATTTAGTATTTATTATTTTCTATTTATTATTTATTATTTATATTTATTTATTATTTATTATTTATATTTATTTATTATTTATTATTTATTATTTATTATTTATTATTTATATTTATTTATTAGTTATTATTTATTATTTATTATTTATTATTTATTATTTATATTTATTTATTATTTATTATTTATTATTTATTATTTACATTTATTTATTATTTATTATTTATATTTATTTATTATTTATTATTTATTATTTATTATTTATTATTTATTATTTATTATTTATTATTTATTTATTATTTTTTATTTATATTTATTTATTATTTATTTTTATTTATTATTTATATTTATTTATTATTTATTATTTATATTTATTTATTAGTTATTATTTATTAGTTATTATTTATTAGTTATTATTTGTTATTTACATTTATTTATTATTTATTATTTATTATTTATATTTATTTATTATTTATTATTTATATTTATTTATTATTTATATTTTTTTATTATTTATATTTATTTATTATTTATTATTTATTATTAATTATTAATTATTTATTATTTATTATTTATATTTATTTATTAGTTATTATTTATTAGTTATTAGTTATTATTTATTATTTATTATTTATTATTTATTATTTATTTATTATTTATTATTTATTATATATATTTATTTATTATTTATTATTTATTATTTATTTATTATTTATTATTTATATTTATTTATTATTTATTATTTATTCTTTGTATTTATTTATTATCTATTATTTTCTATTTATTATTTATTATTTGTATTTATTTATTATTTATTATTTATATTTAATATTCCTTATTTATTATTTATTATTTATTATTTATTATTTATTATTTATTATTATTGAGTTTATATTTATTATTTATGTATTATTTTTTTTTTCAATTAATATATATAAGTATATTAAATTCTGTTTATTAACCACATGGCGAGCTTGCTGGAGTGGTAAAGTCTTTGGAAAATATGCAAGAGGTTAGGTGTTCAAATCTCACCAAACGCAGAATTTCTTTATATTGCATGGGTATGCATGGGTATGCATGGGTGTGCATGTGCATGGGCATGGGCATGTGCATGGGCATGTGCATGTGCATGTGCATGTGCAGGTGCATGTGCATGTGCATGCGCATGGGCATGGGCATGTGCATGTGCATGGGCATGGGATGTGCATGCATGGATAAATAAAGTTAATAAAATAATACGAAATAAATAAATAAATAAAATAAATACAAGTCTCTCATAGTCTCTCCTCCACTTCTTCAACGAGTCAGGGAGGAACAATGTGGGGACGTTGACTGTGAGACGTAATGTGCTCAGATATCCTCAAGGCAGACACCTGATGAGTTTTCTGAAGGTGGGGAGCACATCATTCTTTTCATAGGACATACCATGATACCAGTTGCACTATAGGACGAGGTGTTGAGGGAGCTCCACACTTACCCTCTAGCGGTACATCCAGGAGTGGTGAAGATGTATCAGGACCTCAGACGACAGCACTTGTGGCCAGGTATGAAGAAGGCGGTAGTAGAGTTTATCTCGTGATGCCTCACTTGTCAGAAAGTGAAGGTGGAGCACTAGGTTCCAGCAGGCTTGGTTCAGTCCTTAAAGGTCCCAGAGTGGAAGTGGGATGGGATATCCATGTATTTCGTGACCGGACTTCCACATACATCCAGAGGACACGACTCTATCTAGGTGATTGTCGACCGACGCACCAAGTCGGACCACCTACTACCGATCAGAGAGCTGGGCTCAGTAGAGAGCTTGGGACACCTCTATGTACAGGAGATCGTATGGCTTCATGGTGTTCCATCGATGATCATCTCTGATCGAGATGCCCGTTTCACTTCCCAGCTATGTAAGGGGTTGCAAGAGGCTTTTGGGACGCAGCTTCGCTTGTGCACCACCTTCCATCCACAGACGGACGGTCAGACTGAGAGGACCATTCAGACTCTCGAGGACATGCTCCGTGCATGTTTTCTCGACTTTGGTCACAACTGGGAGGATCACTTACCCTTGGTAAAGTTTGCGTACAATAACATCTACCACTCCACCATCGGGATGGCACCTTACAAGGCACTGTACGACCGAAATTGCAGATCACCTCTGTGCTGGACTGACATAGGGGAGTCATCACTTGTAGGACCATAGATGGTATAGGCTATGACGGAGAATGTGCATATCATCCAGGAGCAGATGAAGACTGCACAGAGCAGACAGAAGTCCTATAATGATAGGAGACAGAGACCACTGTAGTTCGAGGATGGAGACCATGTCTTCTTACGGGTCTCATCTTGATGAGGTCTATATAGATTTGGCCAAGGTGGAAAGTTATCTCCGCAATTTATCAGACCTTTTCAGGTCCTCGGTAGAGTAGGCAAGGTGGCTTACCATCTGGCCCTTCCACCTCAGTTACACAGAGTGCACAACGTCTTCTACGTATCTCAGCTGAGGAGATACGTGCAAGACCCATCCCACATCATCGACCACGGGGAGATGGACATCGATGACAGGGAAACTTTCATGGAGGTTTCAATGGATATTGAGGATCGACAGGAGTGGTTCCTACATGGATGGTCGATTCCTCTGGTGTACATTCACTGGCAGCACGGGAACCTCTAGGAGAGCACATGGGAGTGGGAGGCTCAGATGCGTGCTCACTACCCCCATTTGTTACCTTAGTATGTGTTGTAGCTTATGGGGACGTAAAGACCTGAGGTGGGGAGAATGTAAAGACCTGGAAATCCCGTGGAATTTGTTTCTTAAATACATGGGAATTTTATGAGTCTGCAGTTTCTGATGGCGCTTGATTCTGAGGCCCAGTGTGCCCAAAATCAATTTCTAAAGTTTTGTTCAGGTACATTCAGTAAACGTACATACAGATTTTATATATTTTGAACCAGTGCTCGGAATTGAAATCCAAGGGCATTGTTGAACTCGCAGCGCCAATATTCACTTAAGGATACCTTTACTGCAGTTGTGTTCTATCGAGAGTGGAAGTTTTTAATTGGGGATTCTAAAAAATATTTAATAAAAATATGTGTGATATTTTTTTATTTAAAAGGTGGTTTAAACCTCCAAAGGGAAGTTGGATGTGGGGCCCACCCCCACATAACCTCCCATGGGAGGATATTATGTGGTGGGGACCACACGAGCTCAACCCCCTTTTAAGATCCCGGTTTTTGGAAAGGTATGTTTTCATCATTTTTTGGTTAAATCCCTTTTTCTGGGACTCAAGGAATGTCTTTTAAAAGTATGAGAGGCCTTGGGGATGTTTCAGGGGCTCGGGGCATGGAAGAAAGGAGAACTGGGCAAGACAGTCTTGGGCGCACGACCTGCACACGGCCAGGGTAAACCGTGCGACCTGCCCAGGTAAGTCGTGAAAATTATCCTCCTCCAGAAAGAAGCTTGCGCATGGTTTGCGCACAGTTTTCCAAACCATGCGGCCTGCCCAGATTAAGCAGTGTGCCCCTTCCTCCTCTGGACATAAGCGAGCACACGGTTTGCGCATGGTTTGCCAAATCGTGTGGCTAAACTGTGCAACCACTTAAAGTTGGAAAATTTATAAAATTGCCACTCTGGGCTTCTTAAACCCCACTTGGGATTTTCATCCTCTCCTCCCCTCAAAACCCTAGCGACAAAAATGGCCGAACCAAGCTTCCCAAGGGTGGTTCTACTTCGATTCTTGGCTGTTTAGGGTTCCGTTGGTTGCGGATCGAAGCTCCGAGTAAGGCTAATCTCATTCTTGGTTCTCTTTTTGGTTTAGGGTTAGTACCTTCTCTCCCTCTCATTCTAAAGCTAAAAAACCCTATCTTTTGCATGAGTTTTAGGTTGAAGCTTCAAAGGTTGGTTGGATCGAGGTCTAGGGACTCGATAGAAAGTGCGTTCAACCACAGTTTCGAGGTAGGTGGTTTACAAGTTATATCCCATGGTTATTTAGGGTTTTTGTGCATGTTAAATTGTGTTATTTCTTTTCCTTGGTTATGTTTGGATAGCCTTGTCATGTTTGATAAGAGAGGTGTTTAAAATGGCAAATGGGAACCCTCATGATCCCCATGGGATGTGTTGGGATGGGCTGGACCTAGTTGGGGCCATCCATGGGATGTGCTGGCTTTTCCATGGGCTAGGGATTGTTAATTAAACAAGTGACCTTGTTGTAATAAAATGTAGAGCCCTTGATGAATATGTTTTCATGATTGGTGGAACTTGGGAAGGAAGTTAGGTGATGCACCTAGACTTAGAAACTAACCTTAGGGTTATTGGAAATGGAATGAATGGTTGATTCATGGAAATGATGAATGGGTTAAATGGGTTAATGTGTAAATTGATTAAAGACCATAATGGGATAGATTATGGGTCTAGTTTTGAATGCTTAGTGAGATTGGCATAACACATGGGAATTGGGTGAATGATTAAATGATGTGAAATGGTAATGTGTTAATGGGTTAAGGCATGATGTGGTTTCCCATGTGGGTTGTTGTAAATGATGTTTGCCGATGGGAAATGGTTGTAAGGTTGATGGTTACTTATATATAAGCATGTGCACATGGCTTGGTAGTGTGGGGTATAACTGAGGCTCTACACCCACGGGTCGAGTGAAGACTGATGCTCTGAACTCCACCCTAAATGCATGGGGTAGGGATAGGACTGATGCTCTGTTTCCCTATCGATTACATCCACCCGAACTGAGGCTTCGAGGTGAGGATATGGTTGCTATGAGGGGGTTGGTCCTAGTGAGATAGGGCAATTATGTGTTTACCCTCTTGCATGTGATTGTTGTCCTTAAACCCATGTAACATAATGTATGTGATTAACCCATGGAAATATGATGAAATGGTAAATGGTGATAATGGGTGTGTAATGAACGGTAATGGAAGTGGAAATGGCTTGGCTCTAAACTGGTTGATGGAACCTTAATTAATTACTTGGCATTTATCATTCATTTTTCCTCTTGCATGAACTAACTATTTATACTGGATATTTTGTAGACACCGTTGGTGGTGGCCTACTGAGTTGTACTCACACACTTCTTGGGCCGTCGTTGGGTACTTGAGAAGACTTCATGTTTTCAGGTCAGGACAAGGGCAAGAGTCCTTGCTAGATAGCTGAGTGGACATGGGTAGCACTTGGTGGAGGATCCAGACTTGGAGTCGGGACCATTTTGGGGATTTTGGTCGTTGTCCTTATTTTGGGATTGTGTCCACTTTTGCACTTGTAGTATGACATGGCATATTTATTATTGGAAATGGTTGTTATACATTTTCCTTGTTATTGGTTATTGTTTCCGCTATCTGGTTTATTTCTGTTGTGCTTACTCTGATAAAAAGGGGGTATAGTCTCCCCACTTGACACCATAGACCCCGACTACTATTCGACAACCTTTGACATATGGGGATGCGCGCTTAAGGTCATGTAACCACCCGACTCAGAGCACCAGTTTAGTGGCTTCTGGGTCTGGGACGTTACAAAGTGGTATTAGAGGAGGTCTTTCTTCTCCTTCTCTGAGGTCTTGTTATTTGGGATTGGTAGCCAAGGGTTAAGACGTGTTGGGCCTTGGTAATGAGCTCGTGCTTGGGAGTAGCTAACCCAGGTACTTGGGAAAACCCAAGTCACCCAGGGTGGGAATTGTTGTTCTTGGGTTTGGGTTGTTACAGTTGATGATATTTCACCATTGGGTGATGCACATGTGGTTTGATGTGACTGATTTATGATATTTGTCTTGTGGCCTTAACAACATGAGGAATTGCATTCATGCATCATTATAGGAACCTAGGGAGATAGGTGACATGCATTGTGTTAGGCACACGCACGGGGTGGGTTTGTGAGGAAGGAAAAGTAGTATGCATCATGCATTTCATGGAATGAAGAAATTATGATATGAATGAAATAAAAAAAGTGGGTGAATGAAAGGAAAGAAAATGAGAAATTTTGTGACCGGGTTAAAGTTTTGTGTTGTGATAAATTGCAAGGGTTGAAGGGGGTTGCATAGTGACGGAAAAATTGTTAATGAATTATGCCTAATGAAAGGTGTAAATGTGATAAAATGATGATTTTAACATGTTGTGAAATGGGAAATGTGCCTAAGAGGAAAGGATCGTGTTGTGAAAGAAGAATTGGTTTGAAGATGTGTTGATAAAAGACATGTGATTGAGTAAGTTGGTTACCCATATTCACCATGACCACGGTAGGTATGGTAGGGGGTGGTGTTCTAAGTGTGATGATGGCCGTTGGGGTAAATAATGAATAATGGTTTGTTTAAGGATTGATCATGTGGGATCTTTCCATTTGTGGTTAAATTCTGTCGGTCATTCTTTCGAAGTGTCAAGTGAATGACAAGTTCGGAATGTGAATGTTTGAGTGAAAATGTGGGTATCCTTGGTTTTGTCGGTTATCCCCTTGTATTCATGGGTTGGGGCCATGAGAGTTCCCTAGTGGAGATTTTGGGCTTGGATTGTGAGGCCTTCCAGGTCATGTTATGGCCTAGGTGGTGTGTTTAGGGAGTTGGTATCGTTCAACCTTCAAGGTGACCTATGAGAGAGTTCGGACAAGGCTTCTAGTGCATTTCGGTGTGTGTCATACCTATGGATGTTTTAGACCTTGAAAGTGGGGTATCGAGTGCTGCGTGGTGCAATATTGTGACACAAGGATAAGTGGGAAGTTTGGTGGTATAGTTGTGCTTGGTTCTTTCATAATGGCGCCCTAGTGTTTGTGATAAGGGGTAAGGTTTGTTTCGAATGGTTGTATCACTTGAATACATGAATCACCTATTTGAGTGAGGATTAATGGAGGTCTGGAAGTTGTTTTGAATAGGAAAGAAAAGGGTGGCTAAAGTATTGTTATATACTCTCGCTCGATGGTGACACCCGAGGTAAGGGTGGGTCATGTGGCTGAGCTTGTGTATGAATGGGTTGGTTGTGGAGCGATGGTTGAACCTAGTTGGCGATCAAACCTGAGTGGTGATGGTTAAGTATTGATGTGGCCCGTTCGGCAGGGAAGCCTGAGATTCCTAGAAGGTCATGGTGTCCCATAGCTTGACATCAGAAACAGGTAAATTAGTGGTGGTGTTCCTAGACGACTTCTTAACATACCTCAGCTAGTGAAGAACATGCCCAACATCTTGACATCATCCAGGGTATGTTTAGATGCTCTGGATCTCGCCAAGAGACATGAAGGTGTTTTTTTGGATGAGGGACATCATGGAGTTTATGCACAAGGAAACGATATGTGTGGAGTTTGATGATGGGATGTACACCCTCGATGGCTTAGGGTGGAGACCTCGGGATGGGTCGAATGTTGACAATGCCTTGGGTTCCATTCATGGAGGCTGAGAATGGGCACTTGGTGATGTTTGTTTCCTTGTTTTGGGAAAAAGGCTGGATGACCATGTCTAAGTTTGGGGTTCAGTTTGTGATCGGTTTCAAGATGCGGGGGTTGGAAACCCTCATGGTGAGAAAAGGCAATGACACTCCTAAGGTGGGGAGTGATAAATTATCCTTGAACGTGGAAGATATAACCTCGAGATGGTGTAGTGGCACCAGGGTAGCAGGGAGGAACCGATGAGGTGCGTGTCAGGTTCCTTGGAGAGGCATGTGAGACTTGGATGTGGTAAAAAATGAGCTAAGTGTTGACTTGAGCTCTGGGTGGTTCAAATTGAAGCTTGTGAGTTTTGTGATGAGTCGTGGGAGGATGTGGTTGGATATGACAACAGGTTGTGGAAAGAGAAGTTGAGGTCTTATAACTCCAATAGAGATTGGGGTTAGACCTGGGTCAATCTTCCTTTTGTGGTTTTAGGATGCTGTGAAGTTGGGCGAACCTTGGTCGTGTGATGTGGTTTCATGCCAAGGGTGAAGTTGATGACAGTCTGTAGGGTGGTAATGCCATGATAATGAATTCTACTGGAATTCGGGAAATGACCTCGGTGGGTGTTCTGGGGAAAGCTAGTCGAAGGTGGTCCGAACTGAGATGGTAAACTTGAATGGGTGAGGTGAGAGTGACCACTTACGGGCTTATGTTATAGTGGAAAGTGCCCTTCGAAGCAAAGTTGAACCTAAGTGAGGTCATGATGATCTTAGTCCTTGAATGGATGGTGTAAGAATGTCTTCCCAATGGATGTGACGGTGCGACTGGATGCCAAGGCAGGGTAATGCTCCTATGGATGCTTGGGCCCGGTAAGTTAGAACGTGTTAGGGAACGGGAAGGTTGGGTTGAGACCTGATGGTCCTTCGTCAATGGAGGAGGTGCCAAGTAACCGGAAATGGTGGAGAGAAATATACCGGATAAATGGTCAGTTGATGACGTGACCATAGTTTCGGGTTGGAAGGACTCGAGTTGTCACTGTTCGGGTGAGTTGGCCCTGGTAGAGAGCTTTGGCACGGTTTAACCGGTTAAGTAGCTGAGAGTTTTTTTTGCGTTGGGTGTATAGTTGTGGAGTGAGATCTTTAGGAAATGTGGTTGGAAGGGTCATGTGTTTTCCTCCGGGTGATACCGGGTTTGGTCACCATTAGAGTTGGGTGAACAGAAAATGACACCAAGAGGTTTGGGGTCATGAGTTGTGCAGAGGATCAGGCCGATGAGGAGCCGATTGGTTTCCCCCTGATGATGAGATGTTGTGTGTTAAGTTTCCTTGTGTTGTGAGTTAGGTGTTTCCATCTATGTTTTCCCTATGAAGTTCTCGTGGTAAGAACGGTTGAAGTCGATAAATCCTTGAGGAGTTTTTCAGCTTGTGTCGTGGTTGCAGTGAGGAAGGATTGTGGGGAAAGTTTGTGCCCTTGATTCATGTTCGGTAGGAATTGTGATGTACAACCAAAACTTGGAAAGTGGACAGTGACTCCTGGTTTTTCCAAGATGTACCATGATCTCCGAAGGTAGTTTGGTGTCCTGGAATAAAGAAGGAAGTTGCGGGCTTTGTGGCACGGTGCCTTACCTGTCAGAAGGTGAAGGCCGAGCACCAACGCCCAGGTGGTTTGTTGCATCTATTGTCCATTCCGGAATGGAAGTGGGATGATGTAACAATAGATTTTGTCGTGGTTCTTCTGAGGATGCCGTTGAAGAATAATGAAATATGGGTGGTTGTGGATCGGTTAACAAAAGTGGCTCATTTCTTACTGATTCAAGAGACCTTTATAGTCGACCAGTTGGGTGAGCTGTATGTTTGGGAAATAGTGCGGTTGCATGGTGTGCTGCAAAACATAGTTTCTGACTG
Organism: Viscum album; assembly: GCA_963277665.1. Classification (NCBI taxonomy): domain Eukaryota; kingdom Viridiplantae; phylum Streptophyta; class Magnoliopsida; order Santalales; family Viscaceae; genus Viscum; species Viscum album. The sequence goes on from OY728158.1 coordinate 468,323,315, forward strand.
AGATCTGCATTTCACGTCGCGTTTCTGGCAATGGTTGCAGAAGGCGCTGGGTACGCAAGTGTTTTTGAGTATGACTTTTCACCCACAGACAGACGGGTAGTCGGAACGTACGATCCAAGTGTTGGAAGACATGTTAAGAGCTTGTGTCTTGGAATTCGGTGGTTCTTGGGAGAGGCACCTATCGTTAGTTGAGTTTTCCTACAACAATAGTTTTCAGGATACAATTCAGATGGCATCGTTTGAGGCACTCTACGGGAGGCCATTTAGATCTCCGTTGTGTTGGCTAGAGGCCGGTGAGTCTGAGTTGTTGGGGCCAAGTTTCGTGCAGGAGACTTTGGAGAGATTCAAGTTGATCAGGAAGCGGATGGCGATGAATCAGAGTAGACAGAAGTCTTATGAGGATCGGAGGCGTAGAACTCTTGAGTTTGGGGTGGGTGATAAGGTGTTTTTTTGGGTGTCTCCAAGGTTGGGTCACCGTCGGACTCGAAAGTAGGGAAAGTTGGCTCCCAGGTATGTGGGACCTTTTGATATTGTGGAGAGGATCGGACCAGTGGCTTACTGATTGGCTCTTCCACAGTGGTATGGTGGGATGCATGATGTGTTCCATGTGTCGTATCTTTGGCGGTATCACCCTGAACCATCTCACGTAGTTGATGTTGAGGATGTGGAGCTTAAAGCTAATGCGTCCTTTGAGGAGAATCTGGTTCGTGTGGTGGATTGTAGTGAAAAGGTCTTGCGAGGTAAGGTTGTGTCATTAGTACGAGTACTATGGAAGCATGGGAAGGTTCAGGAAGAAACTTGGGAATGAGAATCAGATGTTCGGGCACAATGGACCGAACTCTTCTCTTCGGTGGAGCAATGAGGCTTGGAAACTTGGCTCGAGGACGAGCCTTTATAAGGTGGGGAGGTTGTAAGTTCCCGATTTTTGGAAAGGTATGTTTTCATCATGTTTTGGTTAAATCCCTTGTTTTAGGCCTCAAGGAATGTCTTTTAAAAGTATGAGAGGCCTTGGGGATGTTTTAGGGGCTCGGGGCATGGAAGAAAGGAGAACTGGGCAAGACAGGACTGAGCGCACGACCTGCGCACGGCCAGGGTAAACCATGCGGCCTGCCCAGGTAAGCAGTGCAGCTTCTCCTCCTCTAGACAGAAGCTTGCGCATGGTTTGAGCACAGTTTTCCAAACCGTGTGGCCTGCCCAGATTAAGTCGTGTGACCCTCCCTCCTTTGGGCAGAAGCGAGCGCACGGTTTTCCAAATCGTACGGCTAAACCGTGCGGCCGATAAAGCTGGAAAATTTACAAAATTCCCACTCTGGGCTTTTTAAACCCCACTCGGGATTTTCCTCCTCTCCTCCCCTCTCAACCCTAGCGACGAACTTGTCTAACCCAAGCTTCCCAAGGGTGGTTCTCCTTCGATTCTTGGCTGTTTAGGGCACCGTTGGTTGGGGATCGAAGCTCCGGGTAAGACTAATCTCATCCTTGGTTCTCTTTTTAGTTTAGGGTTAGTACCTTCTCTCCCTCTTGTTATGAAGCTCAAAAACCCTATCTTTTGGGTGAGTTTTAGGTTGAAGCTTCAAAGGTTGGTTGGATCTAGGTCTAGGGACTCGATAGGGGGTGTGTTCAACCACAGTTTCGAGGTAGGTGGTCTACAAGTTATATCCCATGGTTATTTAGGGTTTTTGTGCATGTTAAATTGTGTTCTTGCTTTTCCTTGGTTATGTTTGGATAGCCTTGGAATGTTTGATAAGAGAGGTGTTTAAAATGGAAAATGGGAACCCTCATGACCCCCCTGGGATGTGTTGTGATGGGCTGGACCTAGTTGGGGACATCCATGGGATGTGCCGACTTTTCCACGGGCTAGGGATTGTTAATTAAACAAGTGACCTTGTTGTAATAAAATTTAGATCCATTGATGAATATGTTGGCATGATTGGTGGAACTTGGGTTGGTCCTAGTGAGATAGGATAATGATGCGTTTACCCTCTTGCATGTGATTGTTGGCATTAAACCCATGTAACATAATGTATGTGATAAACCCATGGAAATGTGATGAAATGGTAAATGGTGATAATGGATGTGTAATGAACGGTAATGGAAGTGGAAATGGCTTGGATATAAACTGGTTGATGGAACCTTAATTACTTACTTGGAATTTATCATTCACTTTTCCTATTGCATGCACTACCTCTTTATATTGGATATTTTGTAGACACCATTGGTGGTGGCCTACTGAGTTTTACTCACACCCTACTCGGGCCGCTGTTGGGTACCCGAGCAGACTTCATGTTTGCAGGTCAGGACAAGGGAAATGGTCCTTGATAGATAGCTGAGTGGACTTGGGTATCACTTGGTGGAGGATCCGAACTTGGAGTCGGGACCATTTTGGGGATTTTGGTCGTTGTCCTTATTTTGGGATTGTGTCCACTTTTGCACTTGTAGTATGACATGGAATATTTATTATTAGAAATGGTTGTTATACATGTTCTTTGTTATTGGTTATTGTTTCTGATATCTGGTTTATTTCTGTTGTGATTACTCTGATAAAAAGGGGGTATAGTCTCCCCACTTGACACCATAGACCCCCACTGCTAGTCGGAAGCCTTTGGCGTACGGGGAGGCGTGCTTAAGGTCATGTAACCACCTGGATCAGAGCATCGGTTTAGTGGCTTCCGATTCTAGGAAGTTACACCCTTAAACCCCCATTGAACCCCTTGAGATCCCCATTAATAGGGGAAACTCTTGGACTTCCCATTAATGTGCCAACACACCCTTGTAATTAATTAATTGAGACCTTTGAAATTCTTTCCAACTCCATGCATTTAATTAAGTGAATCAACTTAATTATTTTGAATTATTTTGAACTCATTACAACAATTAAAATAAGGGATAAGTTTATTTTTTTGGGGGGTTTTCATCATTGTTGGGAGTTTGGGGAAGAACTCTTGGAACAACACTTCTCTCTTGATGAAGAACGCCGTTTCCAAGGAAGAATGATGACATGTCTCCTTCCTTTCCAACCGGGGCAAGAAAGGGAAGATTCCGCCCATGAAGAACATCACCAACGACAACGTCATCCCCTCTAACGTTGACATAACGACGTCCGTCTTCCATAACGTCCTTCTTCCATGACTCTTCAATGTTCAACGAAGAAATACGAGGTAGGGGGATTTGTTTTTTTAAATGAATAAAATCATACCCTCATTCTTCGATGAATGATTTGGCTCGTCATTGGCCAATTGATATCACCTAATGCGGAGAGCATGGGATGAAAAAAAATGTCCCGACACCCCTCCGTTGGTTCTTGTTGTTTGGCGTCAGAGACAGAGCCAAAAGGGAACGGTGCCGTTACACCGCGCCGAAGAAGAACCGTGGCGACGAAAGAGGAACTGCGGCCAGGAGGGCTGCAACGGATGAAGAAGCGCAAAGACGTCGTGCCATGCAGAGGGCAATAGGACCGCAACATCATTGCACTTTGGTGGAGGTGCGGAGGCAGCCGGCCGAGCTGGCCGGCATGGAGCCGGACAGCGGGTCAACCAGCCGGCCGATCGGTCGGCCCGATGGAAGACCACAACACCCACAGGCGCCACGTGGAGGGAGACTGCGGCCCGCGTCCACGGGCTGCTCGGCTGGAAGAACTGGCCAGCCTCTTGCCGACCAGGATGGAGGACCACGACGCCAGCAGGCGCCATGTGGAGGAGACCGTGGCCCGTATATGCGGGCTTCTCTTCTGGGCGAACCGACCGACCGCCTGCCGGCCGGGCTGGAAAACTGCGGTGTCCATAGGCGCCGTGTGAGGAGAACTGCAGCCCACGCATGCGGGCCGTGTGCATGGGGCAAAACTGGCTGGCTACGGCCGGTCGGGCAGGGAGGAGGCGACACCACCGGGCGAACCGGACCGGCCCGCATCGTGGACCGGCTCTGCAGGTGGTCCGCGCCCCACCGGGCCGGGCCAACCCCCCAGCCGGGTTGGACCCTCCGAGCCGATTCGGACCGACCCGCCAGCCCACTGGGCTTGACGGGTCGGGCCCGTCTTCACTTAAATGTGAATTTCTCCTAGACCGCATGTCTGATTGATGCGCCATCTGTGGAATTGGGACCCTAGCGATGAGGCGGTCCTTTTTCAATACTCTAAGTGAGTTTTTAAAAATATGTAAAATGTCTAGGTTGGATCGAACGTAAAATCCTACCGGGCCCCTGGAACGGAAATGCCAATAACTCACAGACCGAGCGTCCGATTGGCGCACCGTCTATCGTGTTGGGTTCCTTTTGATGAGATAGAACTACGGGATAAATCAACTCAAGAATTAGTGATAGTTTATGTATCGACACTTGGATCCAGGAGCGAACCCTCCCGAAATCAAGCGTGCTGTGTGCGGGAACCCTAGAGCCTGCTGCGACGACTACTGTACTAGAATCCTATGTGGGTTCGAAAACGATGACTACTGAACCAGAATCCTTTATGGGTTCGACAACGATGACTACTATACTGGGATCCTCAGTGGGTCCGATAGTTCTGACTTTTTTTCCTGTATCCTATGTGGGTCCGATAGAGTAGCTGGTCCTCTATCCTTTGTGGGTCCGACAACTTAGTTGGTCTTGTATCCTGTGTGGGTCTGACAGCTTAGATGAATCAGTGACTACATCTGATCATCTCTATCTCTATATGAAAGATGTATACCTGTGTGATCTAAGTCACGTCTTTCAACCATTATCATCGTGGTGTTTGACTTTACTTCCTATGTGGACTGGGTTGTCCTTGAGTTCGAGAGTTGGAACTGGACTATGACTAGTAACTTAGGTATATGTATGGGAATATACATAAGTAGGGTTGGTTGATACTTTGTGATTGTATCTTTCTACTGTGGTTTATCCTTTGTGGATTCTAGGAGACCTTCGGGGGTCTAGGGGTCCCTTACTGAGTATTTTTATACTCACCCCTGCACGGGCTTCACCCACACCTTATTGTGTTCTGTGCAGACGACAAACGACAGTGATCGAGGCTGAGGGTGACAGATGGGAGACTACTCAGAGTTATACTAGATGGTACATACTGTAGGGACGAGTTGTTCGAGTTCTATACCTACCCTTCAGGTAGGATTCCCGAGCAGATGACCCAGGAGCTGTTTTTTCGTTTTTACTTGTACTTGTACTTGTTATTCAGTTGGGTTTGTTTACTGTCCCACTTACTTTTATCACACCTTAATTTTCTATTTTAGTACTTGTTTCCTCTACTGCTTGTGTTTAGACTGTGTATGTGTTACAGGTTAAAATCCAATGCCTTCCCTTTTTATCAGGGATTTTCCTTTGATGTTAGTCGCCATCCCCTGGCCTATGGAAGGCGGTCTTGGGGTAGTCACGACACAGGCCTTGAGGACGTGTCCTGACATCCCACCTTTTTTGCATGATTAATGATTTTTATTCCATTTTCTACTCACTACCTTAAGATCTGGCTTAAAATTTCCATTTTTCTTAACAACCTCCATGTGTTAATTTTTAATGAAAATTATTCTCTTCACATGTCTCAATGAAAAATTACCTAAAACATTATACTCCTAGATTTTATCTTACTTAATAACTAATAAAACTGAATCTAGACATTTTTTGAGCTCCATTCATTCTTTATCATCTCTGTAAATTAATTATATAAGCTTCCCATTTAAAATTTTAAGGACACCACATGTAATTGAATTTATTTTCCAATCCCATTAAGCAAATTGGTTGATGACCCTCTTGTGGATGATATCACATTTATGCAACAAGTTAGTGACCATTAGTATTAACCCATTCATAGAATTTATCATAATTTTTCTAGGTTTTTCTTGGTATGAACTCTTCGAGCTCAAACAACCTAACTTGGGAAACACCTACCTTCATTTCCATTCAAACACATCAATAAAACACTTTAGATCCTACTAGTATTACATTCATCAATGAAAAATTTTTATGTAGTTGGAGACCATATCACAAGTTCCTCACTCCCTTTCCATCCTAGGATCAACTTTGGATTCTGTGTAATGTAGGGGCACATGGGATCATCCCTGAAAATTTTGGCTTCTTTGAGACCTTATTTCAAATAGATTGTGTGCGTTACTTCTAGAACTAGATTCCAAATCATTGGATAACTTCATATAAATCATCCTTATAATTTTTTCTAGGATAGTAAAAAAGGACCAAAAAATATGTAGTTAGAAACTCAATTACAGATTAGTTTTAAATTATATACATTTAATTCCTGGCATATTGATGATTTATTCCAGACCAGGTATATATCCCCATAGGTTAAATTTATTTTATGGTGAGCTACCATGTTGTAGACATCATATTCACCTAGAATTAGTTTTTTATATTAAATTTAGGTTGAAATGAAATCCATTTTAGAATATCAGTACTATAATTCATAACCAATATTTAAATCCTAAAACAAAATCAATGCAATTCAGTTGACTATCTTTAAACAACACAACTCAAGAATAGTGTCATAGTTCCATGATCAAAGCAATATTATTTGATCATTTTCTCATTCTATTTACTTAGACTTCCTCAACAAGATAGACATCATACTCAGTGATTCAGGATCAGCTCATATTCTATCTTCAACCAGGCATGGGATCTGAATTTGGTTCAATGGGGACCCTAAAATTCATTTTGGATGACTAGTTATCCATTAAGAGAATAATATAAGCTTCATGGTCGCATATATCAGGGATACATCTCATGGTAGAAAAGGCTATGATGGTAGAGAAATTCTCACTGGAACGATAGAATAAGAATGAGGCAGACTAACAGTTCCTGGCTCACAAAAGCATGGCCTTATCATGGTAGTAAGGGCAAAGTCAGGGAAGAAGGTCTAAACAAATGGTTTCAAGGGAATGATAATAGTTCACTAACACAATATCACCTTCAAAGTAGGAGCTTTTTATCCTCATGGTCGAAGTCACATTCATATAACTAATATAAAAAAATAGTGTAAAAACTATATATTTTCATTTTTAAATATTAAAAAAAAATTAAAATTTACATTTAAATTACATCCAAAAAATAAAATAAATTCACTAAACATTTAAATATTTAAAATCAAAATATTAATAATTAAATTCAAACTTATGAAAAATTTATAAGAATAAGATATTAAAAATTAAATTCAAGTTTTTATATAATTGATAAATTAATTAATTTTAAAAACAAATTAATGAAATATTATATTTAGAAAATACAAAAAATAATCATTAACATAGAGAATTGATATTTTAAAATATTTAATATAGATTAAATTATACTAGAAAATGAACATGATTATCCTAATTACCATTAATTTACTAAATCAACTATAAAATAACCACCAAGATTTTAATAATTATTTCTTGTATAATTTAGACATTAAAATACATAATTCATATAAGAAACCATGTGAAATAACACATCGATTTCTTTCGTACTTTTTTTTGTTTATTTTATTCAGGAAACCACATAGTACAGATTTAGTAGTAGAAAATAAATCCCAAAAATAAAAAACTTCAATTCTAAAAATAATTGATCTTAAAAGTTGTTTTCATTCATGAATTCTCTCAACTAGAAAAATTTTAATTCCCTCTCAAAATTAAATTCTCCTGGTGTAATAATGGACAATGTTATACAAGAATTATTAAAATTGAAAATTTTAACAAGAATTTAAAAAACATAAATTTTCATTCATGTGGAGTCTAGAATTATCTTTACCTCTAAGATAATAGACTCACAATAACTATAAACCCAAAATAATTAGATTTATTTGAAAGGTTTTTTAATAATAATAAATAAAATAATGAATAATTTACCCTCCAATCAGTTAAAATAATAAAGAATGAAAAGTTCAAACCCAATTGATATTTTCATTTTATAATCTATCTAGATGCATATCATATGAGTTAAATTAAAATTAAAATAATAAAACTGAATAATTGTTATATTAAAATTTCAATTTTTTTATGAAAATATATTTTTTCAAGAGTGAGTGGAAAAATATATACTCAATTAAATCCATAAGTTAATAATGATTAATCTACTCAATATGTGATCATGGCCTTCAAATTTGATAAAAGTTTACAAGAACTTAAGATGTTTAAGTTATTCTTACATTCTCAAAATTTTGAAAAAATATAAGGGATTTTATGGGGTTTTTTATGGGTTAAGATTTAAGAATAGAATAGAACATTTAAGATGTTTTTCCTACACTTAATGTAACAACTGGGCCCTACTGACAGCACATGCTCCCCACCATAACATGGTTGTCAGGTCCTTGTTTTCAAGGTACCAATAGTTTCCCTATACACATGTTCCCATACCTAGGGCCCACCCATGTGAAAGAACGAGTCATCAGACTAATGAGTGCCCCCATAGGCTAGTACAAATTGTTTCTACTAATCTTTATCCTCACTCACACACACCCTGGGTAACATCCTAGAAGGTCACCCATATTGATCACTACTCCAGGCCAGTCAACCATCTTGATCATTACTCCAGGCCAATCATGCTTAAATATGGATTTCTAATCAGGTAGGGCTCAAAAAATAAAGTCGCACCTTGTTGACATAAGTCATATCCTTTAGGCATTTAACAATTTATCATTATGGGGTGTTATTTCACCCCCACCCTCCCTTTAGAGGACAATGACCTTATTGTAAACCCTAAATCTCAGACTAGGTAGTGCCACCACACTTAAGTATGGGTTCCTCATCTAATACCAAAGTGAAAACTAGATCCCATTGATAGCACAAACACCCCACCTTAACTTGGCCATCAGGTCCTAGCCCTTCGGGTACCACCAGTTGCCCGTAGAAACATGGTCCCCTACTTGGGGCCTACCCATGTGCTATAACTGGTCATCAGACTAATGAATCTCTCTAAAAGCCGACAAATGTTCTTTCCATTGTGTTTTTTCATCACACACACACACACAACTTGGGAAACTTCTCAGAAGGTCACACATCTTGATCACTACTCCAGGCCAATAATTCTTAATTATAGAGTTCTAATAGTTAGGCTACCAAAATTAAAGGCACTCATTGTTGACATGAGTCATATCATTTAGTCATTTAACCCTTTATCATTACAAGGAGATACACTTAAAAACCAACAATTTCCTCATTTTGGAATCTCAATTTGTAAAAAATATTTAAATATATTAGTTTAAATATATTTAAAAATCAGTATAGAAAAGATTATGTCCATAGGGGTGATGGGAAATCTTATTAAATAATTTTCCTACAAAAAATCATACAACACATAACTTTCATAAAATATCCCTACTAGAAACTACTATATAACTAGGATCAAGAAAATAATTTCTTAAAGGTTTGATTTTATATGAATGTTAAAGGTTGATTTTAAAAGAAACACTATAACAACAAATTAGAATATTACAATTTCTAGAGTTAATTTTAAGATTAGAAGTGACCAATAGAGATTAATCAATAAGTTTAGTATGTATACAATTTATAAGAAAAAAAATTAAATAATTTTAATACCTTGAAGAAAAAAAATAATTATTAAAATAATGTATGTTTCTTGATGAGAAATTATAGTGCTAAAACAATTAATCCCATATTTCAAGAAAATTTTTACATTTAGAGATGTAATTTTTAACTTCCCTCAAAGAAATAATTAATATAATCCTTTGGTTACAAATTAAAGATCCTAGAAAATGAATAGATTAACATGAGATACAATAATTTAAATATCAGAGAGAAGATAACCAAAGAGAAAGGATAAGGGATATATTATCAAGTTCATATCTCCAATTTTAGTTCCTTTAACCTTGAAAAATAGTTGTTGATGATGAATAGATTCAAGTAGTAGCCACTTTCACATAGTCACTTAATCTTCTATGCCCACTTATTACCTTCAGAATGCACAACCAATAAACCTACCACTTGGGTACTTTACCTTTATAGCTTCACATATCATTCCCTCTTTATATCACTTAATCAACCATGTTAACACTTTACATGAAAAATTCATCAACCAACCATGAATAAAAAAATATCACTCCCTAAACATAGAAACACACTTGGCCAACTCCAATAAAGTTCTAAAGATAATTTTTTTATTCATTAAATAAATTAATAAAAAAATCACGCAAGATCAATATTAATGTAGATTATGTTTCAAAAAATGAGATTAGTACACAACTGAGCGAGATAAATTTATCCAAACAATCAGAAAAAATTAAATGCTTATAAAACCATGGATTACCACTGATGTAGTAAATAATTTATTGCCTTCATCTAGGAATACCATCTTAAAAATAAATCCATGATCAATAAAAGGGTTTTTGGCTTTTATAGTTTTCTCATTATTGTTCTAAGAAATCATCAAAAAGACTCCTAAATAAGTATCCCACTTCAGCAGCTAACAAAAGTCGCTATAAATTTTACAAAATAACACCATATACCCTATAGTCTCTCTATTCATTACCCCAAAAAACATCTCTATCAGCTCTCAAAAATGAAATTAATAGCCCATAATCATCCCCTAATTGATCAAAAACTATATTATAACTTCCCCCACATATAGAGGGTTTCAGAAGCTTAAAAACATGTGTCAAACTAGCTATAAAATACTCATCATTTCCAGAAAATATCCCCATAAAAACGTACAAATAATAATATAACTAAATAATCCCATATGAAAGAATAAAATTATATATTTAAAAGAAATTTTTCATATACCATATAAGACTCAAATGTAGTGAATATTTTAAATTTAAAATATAATTCATCACACTCAATATTTGTCTTAGTAGGTAATTTTTTTTCAAGGAAGAAAACATGTTCATGTTAAAAAAAATATTTTTTGTATAAAAGGTCATAAAAAATAATTTTCTACAACTTCAAGGATTTTTAAAGATCCAACCTAAAATTTTAATGAATGATAAACATGATTAAAACACTCATAAAAATAACTAATGTACCCATCTAAAATATTGTTCAGTGATTCTATCAACACGCTCTCATCATATTGATAAGGCTCGTAATCAAGACCTAATGTAAAAAAAATAAACTTAGAATTTTTATAGACTTAAAACACCTTTTTACCACAAAAAATAAACTAGAATATTCATAGACATCATCTCAGGTTGTAAGAAACAAGAAGCCATATCCATGTTGGTTATATAGGAAGATTGTGGTCTTTTTATAGTACCTTGAGGAAAAGTTTTGGAAATAAATTATGGGTTTGGATGGAGAAATTCATAGTTATTGATGATGGAATGCCTAATTTTTCTCTCAATTCTTCATACCATTTCAAGTTATAATGTTGAATTACATTTAAGATAACTAGCCTGAAAATTATCATGAACTATTTCATTGATCAAGTATTCAAAAGTATGATGGTTTTACCTTCTATACCCTTCTCTAAACATCTCCTTAGGAACATTTATTAGATTAAAACTCAGAAGTGTAAATTATTATAAAATATAAAATTATTTTAGATCCTTACCTACATAAAGGGATAGATTACACTTCAAGACATTTATGATAGACCTATAAGTAGAAAATAATGGTCTTATTAAAATGATTGGGGATCAGCTATCACGATCCATCTCAAAGATAAGAAAATCAATGGGAATTTTGAGCTTTCCAACATTGACTAATAGATTATTTACCCTTCCATAAGTATAGGAAAGTGAACTATCATCTAATTATAGTGATACAGATATCAGTTATATATCCCTAAGATCCAAATTTTTTAATAAGGAGTCAGGAATATGGTTGATGATAGAACCTAAATCACACAAGAAGCTAATATTATAATATTCACATATTCTAAAATAAATATAAAAGGATCTAGGGTCTTTTAATTTTATAAGAATATTTTTTTAACAATGGTACTATAATCCTCATTTGAATTAATTATCAAATTCTCACCTCAATTAATTTTATTATCTAAAAATATTTTAATGAATTAAATATTTGAAGTATTTTATTTAAATATTTGGAAAAATGAATATTAACATTAAATATCCTGAATATTTTAAGATTATTTCAATAATCAGGTTCATTATTCTTTTTTATCCTTTGAGGAAAAGGTATGGGAAGTGCATAATTTTTGAAACTGGTTGATTTTTCTCCTCATCATACAACCTCAACTATTTTTCCATCATTAATGAGTTCCCACTTCATTTTATTTTTATCTTGTGTTTTTTCATGTGAATAATCTTCATTTTTCTCAGATTTATTAAATCTATCTGTACCAAAAATTTAAAATTTTCTATATTTTCATTTTTAATGTCAACTTGTTAATAATATTATTCTTTTCAAACTAGTTCCATGACTATTTCTTGAGTGTTTATACCTTTCCTGGTTGTTATTTATATCACATTCTCCATTCGGTTTGGTATTTATTACTATAAAGTTTCCCTTTTTTATCTCGTTACTAATTCTCTTGCTAGTATACTCATTTGGAAAAGAATATTTTTGAAGACATATTTTTTAGATTCCATTTTATATTTGTGACTAACTCTTAAGAATAAACTACCACCTTTAACCAAGACTCTTGAGAATATATAAACTTGGGTCACCATTCCATTATGATTATTATATGCATTTGGATTTGATGATTGGGTCTAAAATTGATTTTGAAATTGAGGTTTAGGCTGTGATGGGAAACTAGCAGACTGTTTAATTATAACTTGATCCTTTCAATACAGGTTGGGATGATTTTTATATCCATTATTGCACTAATTAGAGAAAGGATCATTTTCACCCTAATTTATAGGTCTATAATCTATTTTTTTCAATACCCTCATGTTAGACAAGAATGTCAATATTTGGGAAGCATCGCTGAGTATGAACAAAAATCCCACAATGATAAAACTCTTCTCTATGTGTTTTATCATTAACTACAATATCCTAGGTGTTTATTTTAGTATTTTATATTATTATTCTTCTAGTGATATTATATTGGTAATATTTAGAGGTTTGATCAAACAAATTTTAAGATCATCATCAGTTGAATCATAGAAGTCACCACCACAAGATTGATCAATAAAGTTCTGGTTATATGGTGTGATGGAATTATAAATGGTATCCATGAGCATATGGGAAGATAACGGATGGCTGGGACATTATCTAAGGATAAAAATAAATCTATACTAAGAATTATAAAAAAATCCCACATCCTTTATGAAACCTATGATTTTATTCCTAACCTCTATTATAGTGTTTCTAAGGTATAATTTTGAGACCAAATCATTGAAAAGGTAATCCCGGGTACCACATATTTCATAATATAATTTTGATACCATTTCCTATCCATAAAATTGATTAAAAAACAAAAAAATGATAAATATAAATTATTCCTCACTCAACCCTCTATGAGGTGATTATTAGAAATAATAGTTAAATCTCTAATAAACTCTAAATAATCCTCTATAAACAGACCAATGGACGAAGGATGCTTAGAGAGATGAGATGGTTTGATCTAATAGTTCATAGACCTTGGTGACATCCATATGTATGAAAAATTTCTTATAACAAAAAGTAGTCAAAACTCCTTAATTCTATTCTCTCATGTTCTAATGAAACAGGCTATGGTGGGTTTAAATTATCATTTCCAAGTCTATTTGGATCTAGATTTTCCATTTTGGATTTATTTTTATTAAGTTAACAACACTATTTATTTATCTCTAGAATGAAATGATTAAGATTTATTTTGGATTTAAATTCCATTTTTTATAAATATCAAGTGTAGACTGTGAACAAGAAAACACATATAGTGAATACTATAATTGTTTTTTAATTTTTTATAATATTTTCTTCATATATTTTATATAATTTTTTGTGTTATTTTTGTAGAAGTTTTTTATTTTTTTAAAATTTCTTGAACATGTATTCCTTTTCCAGCAATGGTACCAAGATTTTATCATGGATTTTATTGAATATAATCAAATTTATATCTTTTAAACCCTAATTACTACTTGAATAATGGCGAGTGAGGTACTGTATCCACAAGGAATAAAAAATTGATGTTATGAAAAAATAAACAAAAAGAAATAAAAACCATAAACTTGACTATCATTGTGTGAAATTATGGTTTATATTGAAAATAATGGATTAAGTGTAACACCCTAGGACATTAAAATATATTTATTTTATAATAAAATTAATTTCCTCTATATTTTGTGATGACAACTATGTTTAAACAAAACATTATTTAGTCATGCTTTCCACACTTAATTTAAAATAAATTTTTATAAATCTTATAAAATTTATTTAAAAATATAAACTTCATATTTTAAATTAGAATACCAGAATTATATTAGTGTGAATATTTGGGATTTTTCTAAGAAGTTTTTTTTATAAATAGTAAAATGATGCAGAATTTTAATTGAAAACTGTCTTTTCATTTAAATAATTTATAATGTTAAATTATGTTTTGAATATGTTTTAAATAAAATTAGTTCAATTTTATATAAATTAATCCAATTTAGTAAATTTTAATCAATTTCATATTGAATTTAGATATTAATTTTTTTGTAAACTTTTGAACTTTTTCAATTTTAAAACCCACTTTCTCATTTTCATATGTGAGATTAAATTTAAACTAAAATTTTCCAATTATGTGAATTGAATTTGGAAAAATGGATTCCTTATTTAGAATCAACATAATTTATAATTTATAATAAGTTGAGATTATTTTTTGACCAAAATGAATAGTGAATGTAGTGAAAATTAATTATTGTTGTTAAGGTAAAAATGGGTTTACCAAGGGTTAAACTAAAAAGATAAGGGTAAAATGTCCTATACACTTGTAAAAATAATATTTTCTGGACATATCTCAAACATTCCACCTATAAGGTTCTGAAATGGCCCATTTTCACCCTTATTCCATATGAAAAATATGGGATCACTAAATTATTTTCAAAAAAACCAAGTGTGTCCTCTCCCACACTAATTAAAGTCCATCCACTCTCCTCTTTCATTCAGACCCTATAAACAGTTTGGTTCCACCAAGAATTACCCAAATCATTTCCCAACTTCCCTACCATAATACTAGAATCCTTATTTTGGGAAAAAAATCCATTCTAAGAAGGATTTATTGTAATCCTAAAGAAGATACCCAAAGAAGAGGAGGTTAAAGAACATACAATAAAAAATAAAGCGTGAGGTAAGGAATTTCATCTCAATTTACATTCCATTGAGAATTATTTTTTATTATACACAAATTCACTTTTATGTAGTAAATATTCCCCCCCTTTGACATGTAATATCATGATTTATTTTTACATTATAGTATTTTAAGATTTAATTTGATTTATTTCATCCAAGGGTATTTGAATTGAAAATTTATAAGTGGTAAATGATATTGAACAATATAACTTTATTTTTTTATTGTTAAAATTATCTTAAAAAAGTAAATTCTTATAATCATTTATCATTGAAAATTACATTTATTTTAAATATTCATATTCTTGAATGATGGATATGATTATTTCTTATGTTGTATACCATTTTCACATACAATGTTCACTTTTAAAGTTATTTTATTAACTGTGGAAATATTGATAAATTTGTTTCCTTTACTCAATATAGATATTTGATGATAAGGAATATTGATTCATGAATTAAATTTATTATTTGATATATGAGTAATGATTTGGACTTGCAGTGACTGGTACATACTAGCATTATATAACCCCTCGATGCATCGTTAGGTCTCATGAGACAAATCATTGGTCCAAATTAAACTAGTTTTTACCCATAGTTTAAAATATAATCTAAAAGGTATTTATGGTATAGGTATCATGTTTCTGAGACATAATGTCCAATAATTAATAATTTCATTCATTTAAAATTCAGTTGTTTTTACCCATGATATTTACACTATGATATTATCTATGGATACATTTCATTCTCATCTTATTGATTACATGGAATGTGTTATTATTTATTTACCTTTCCATATTAATTCTACCTTATCTTATCATGATATTAATTTTATTTAAATGGAATGTATTCTCAATTATTTGCCTTTACATGTTGATTATTATTATTGATTCATTATATATTATGTTGTACTTAACCCTTACAGAGCATTTGAGCTCACCCTTAATTTCCTTAATTTCCCCTTGATATGAAGAATATACATTTGAATGAGTTTTCAAAGATGTAGTTTATTTTATATTGTTATGTATTACATTTTATTTTCTGTTCTCAATGTAAAATGGGTATCATGTATATATATGCTTCTCCAAGACTACAAAACTGATCGGTCCTTTAGGATTCAACCCACTATATCTATGCCAATGTAATAAAGTAAGGAACTGGCTCTAGACATCTAATTTTTGGGTTGCTACAAGAGGTGTGTAAGGTAGTGAGAATTGATAGTGATAGAGGAGGTTAATAAAGAGAAAAGGGAACTATCTAGAAGATGAAAATAGGGTTATCAAAAATCCTTGAATTCATTAATAAGGTTTTCTACTTTTACTCAAATTAATTATAATTAAATAGTGACTAGAAGAATAGTTTTTAATTCACTAGTTTATCACTCAATGTGTAACACAATTCAATGGTCCTACCTTAGTGATGGTATCTTGAAAAATAATTAGGAATTGAATTCTTCAATATAGAGAAGGAATACATCTACCATTTATATTTTGATTACATTGATAGATTCTCATGAGTTAGGTATCAACTACCTTTCCCTATTGTATTATAGTGTAGCATATAATTAACACTCATAAGGAATTTAATTGAGAACATTGAACTTAATTATCCCTGAAACTATTGTAATAATGAGAGATGAACAGATTAAGTTTTTCATATCATTTATTTCTAATTACCCTAAAATTATTTAGATACCCATAATAAAAATAGTGTAAAAAATATATTTATTTACTGAGAAATCTTCTAATTATTAATATATGAAAAAAGAGGAACAGTTTAGAAAAAAAAAACGATTCTCTAATGAGTTTGCCTCCATCCTCAAGCTCTAACTCTCCAATCTTATACTCTATGTTCTCTCCCCATTCTCTAATTTGTTTTTCTAATTATTGAATAATACCCACTTTTTATATGTGATTCTTTATTTTTATTCATTTTTCTCCTTAGTTCCTTAAGAACTGACTTAGACATAGTCATTTACTCAATAACCTCCATGTGAAAAATTTTGCTGAAAATTATTCTATTCACATGACTAGATAAAAACTCACCTAATAAATTAATCTCCAACACATGGTTTTACATAGTCACTAAGAAAAGTACATCTAGAAATTTTTAAACTTGGTTCATTATTCATCATCACCAAAAATAAATTCTAGAAGCTTATCATTTAAAATTTTACAAGCACCACATGAAATTTAATTTATTTACTTATTCCTTTATGAAAATAGGTTGATGATACCAATGTGGTTGATATCACCTTTATAAATCAAGTCAGTGAAATTTAGTTTTTTCACTTCAATATAATTCCTAATATTTATTTTGTGATTCACTTAGAATGAACCCTTCAAGATCACAAAGACCAACATGGGAAATACCCACCTTCATCATCATTCAAAAATAGGCAGACAACACTCAATCTATTAATATTATTTTATTCATCAATGATGAACTGGTATGAATTTTGAGAACACAACACAAGTGCCTCAATCCATTTGTATCCTCAGATAAACTTTGGATTTGGTGAAACATAGGGGTACATGGGATCATCCTTGAATATATGAGATTATTTGGGACTTTATTTCAAATAGATTGTGTGTATTTACTTTTAAACTAGAAGTAGAACTAGTGGAAAAATTTGAATCCATCATCCTTATAATTTTGTGTCTGCACAGTGAAAATTTCCATTAAAAAATCCAGTCAAAAAATCAATTGCTGACTAATTCTTAATCTAAGTTATTGAATTCACTGTTTCTGAATGCTTCAGTCTAGACTGGGTCATTGTCCCCACTGGTTAACTTTCATTTATGGTGAGAACCCATGTTCAAGATATCTTCTACAACTAAACTTATATTTTCATCTAAAAGAAAGGTTAAAATTAAACCCACACTCAGATCTCATTCCTGTAATTTGTAACCAATATCTAAAAATAAAAACATATTCAATGAAATTTAGTCAACTATATTTAAGAAACATTACAATAGTATCATATTTCCATGATTAAAGTCATCTTCTTTAATATTTTCTCTTTTTGGTTTAAGTGTATTCTTTAATAAGCTAGGCATCGTACTCCTAGATCTAGGATCATCTTATATTCCATTTATAACCTTTTCTGAGCTCAAAATTAAATTTAATGGAGACCTTAAAAATAATTTTTGTTCAACTCAGTCTCCTCGCATGGTAGCATATGATCTTCATCGTCACACCTAATAGGGATATCTCTCATGGTAGCACATAATTTTATGGTAGAAAAAGTCCCACTAGCATAATATTTGAAGAATTAGGAATGGTAGCCGCTTCTACCTCATATAAGTATGGGTCTTGCAAGGTAGAAAGGGTAAAGACATGAAAGTAGGTCTAACTAAAAAATATCAAAGCCATTGCATTACTGCACTGGAAAGGTAGCACCTTCATGGTAGTAGTGTTGTATCCTAGTGGTCAAAAGTCTAATCGAAAAACTAAAATAAAAAAACTGATTAAAATTTATTAATTATCTTTTTGAAATATTAAAAAAATATTAAACATTATATTTATATTCTATAAATTAAATAAATTAAATTAACTAAGCATTTAAACATTTAAAATAAAAATATTTAGAATTAAATTTTAACTCATTAAAAAGTTAAAACAAAAAAAGATTAAAAATTAAAATCACATTGCTTTAAATAATTAAAAAATTGATTAATTAGAAAAAGTAAAGATGTAAAAAATTCTATTCACAAAATAAAACAATTAATCATAAACAAAAATAATTAATATTTAAAAATAATATAAAAAATAAAATAAAATAATAATTGAAAGAATGAGTATATGGTAAATTAAACTAAAAAAACATAATTATCATAATTACTATTAATTTACTAAATACACTATAAAATAACCACTAACCTATAATTACCCATTTCATGACTAATTTAAAAATTAAAATACACAATTAATATAATAAATGATTTATCGAAATACGTTAAATAAATTCCACATAACATACCTTTCAGAAAATTTTATACAACTCATGAACTCCTTATTTATATGTCGTTTCTTCCCAACAATTCTAACATGTAAGACCAAGACCAGTCAATTTACCTCAAATACTTTCCCACAATTTATATTCTAATTTAATCTAAATTCTTTTGTTACTTTCTCATCCTCTACATTTGGAAATTAGAATGGTTCTAGAATGTTCTTGTACTTATATCTATCTGAGTTATTCACTTAGTGTTACATTTCTAACCTCCTAAAACATCAAGTTTGATTTTATACAAGAATTACTAATAGTAATTATTATAACATTCTATGTAACACCCCATGGTTTCATAGTATGTTATATCTTTAAAGTAATTCAATATCTTTTTCTACACGTAACACTGAGTTCGAGCGCACCACGACTTACCAAAATAGCCGTTCAAAAAGTAGTTATGAATATTATTAACTGAATTTTGAATTTTATATGCTCTTTATAATTTTAAAATCCATATTATGTAACATGATATAAGAACAAATTCATTTTTTTCAGATAAAAGAAGTATTTTCTCGAAAAATGAAATTTTACCACCTTTTAATGGTGAACCCTTTTTAAGTCCTATATTTGACACTTTTATATATATTTAATTTGAAAAAAATAAAATTCTTCTTTATAAGTGGTACATAAAAATTTAGTTTGGATAAATTTTTGGTGTTTTTCTGGTAACTTTCATATTTTGATGAATAGTGAAAAACACTAAATTTTAATTAAAAATAATTTTTTTAATCAAAATAATTTATATTGTCAAATTATACATTTGAATGGTTTTGAAGTATAATTAGATTATATTTTTATCATTTAATCCAATTTTGGTCATTGGAAGTAATTTGACATTTAAATTAGACATAAACACATATCAATATTTTGATAGTTTGTACTTCTAAAAAACCCGCTTTTTGGTTTTGACAACGGGAATTAATTTTAAATTAATTAATGAAACTTATATATTTTTAATTTTTTAAGATAGACATCATTTTTTAATTTTGAATATCAAAATTAGCTTAGGGTGAATTTTTGGTATTTTTTTTGAAAACTTTCAATTTTTGATGAATAGTGAAAAACAATGTGTTATTGTTTAAAACCGACTTTTATTTATATAATTATTATTATTATTTAGATTTATTTTAAAATTAAAATAGATACATAATAACTATATTAGTCTAATGTAATTAATTGAATTCATTTTATAATAAGATTTGATTTATAAAATTTTATTGAACTTTTTACCGTCTTTTACCCACCTTCTAGGCACATTATGAAATTTTAATAAAACGTAATTTTAACCCTTCTGTTAATTGAATTTAAAAAATTATAGAGACACAATTGACATCAGAAAGTAAAATTTGGATCAATAGGATGAAAATAATTTTTTGTGAATAGTAACTTTTGAATTTTATTTACCACGATTAAAAGTAAATAGGGTAATTAAAGGTAAAAAGATATTATAATTACCCTAACACAAGTCATAATTCTATTGGATAATTTTATTTCTAGGAAAACAATCCTTAGGAATAAAATATGATCCGTTTGGTCTTGTTGGATTAGATTAAGACATTTATTATTATTTTATTTAAAGAAGAGTTAAAAGTGTTAAATTCAAAATTTAATAACTAAAACATTTTTAATATAGAGTTATATATATAATAAATTCAACTATAAATATTCATTATAAATATAAAAATATTTAATACCTAATTGTATTTTATTTATAATTTTTAGATATTGAATAATTAAATTCATTTATAAAACAATGATGATGCAGTAATTACCGTATTAATAAAAGATTAAAATAATTGATATTATAAATATCAAAATAAATGTAAATTGAGACTTTTTATAAATTCAAATAATTTTATAGGTTATTATGACATTTTAGGGTTGATTATATAATTTTTTTCAAAGTGATAAAGTTGTTATGACTTCCACAAAAACAAAATACCAAATACTATCAAAATTGACATAAATGAGTTTTTAAAACAAATAATATATTATTGATTAATATAATATTTATAAAAATATAAGGTTAATAAAAATGACTTATATAAGGTTATATATGTCAATAATGAACCACTTGGGGTTATCTTGTCTTTTTATAGTAAGTTTATTAACCATTTATTATAATAATACCAGAATACATGGTAAAAGTTAAAATATTTAACTAAGAGTTAAATCTAAAATATAAGGATAATATGGCAACCTAAACCTATCTAAAACCAATTGGTTGAGATGTTTTTGACCCATACCAACCTTATAATCTAAATAAATCCTTTTTGATCCATTATAAACCAAATATTATTGTATAATAAATTAATATTTTTAGCTTTTTCTAAAGTGACCCTCACCTCTCTTATAAAAGGGTACTTCCCCTTCTATCAAAATCAAACCTCCAAAGTGATTTGGCTTCTCCAAACCCTGATAAAATATCCTCCCAACTACCCTCACTTCAACTTAGAGGCCTTAATTTGATCAGAAGCCAACCTAATGAGCCCTTTTGATAAAATCAAAAAGAAGAACCCGAAAAAGAGATAATTACTTCATCACCTCTTTCAATGTTATTTTCTTCTTCCACTTCCTCTTTATTTGTTTTCTCCATAATAAAATAATAAATCCAGTACGTTCTACATAATGATATTTTATTATAAATATGGTACAACCATATTCATTATTCTATCCATCCTATGAATGAAAAAGTCACCATACGTGTGTATGTACAGCTTCTCGTCTCCACGTCGTGGTGTAATTTGTTATTCAACATTTCATTATTTGGATGGGTATAACAATGAGTATAATTGATGTAAATAATAAATATAACATGTTTATGATTATGTATATATAATATAACATCCAATTACATATGATTTCACCATCAATAGAATGATATAATCACTCATACGTACGTACGACTTATCATCTACACGTCGCGATGAGTTTCATTTCCATGTTCACCATTCAATGATGATTATAAAAATATATATTATTAATAATTATTTAATATATGAAATAATAATACTAATGGATATATATATATATATTTATTTACATATATCTCATTCACTTACTTTCGTTCAATACGATATGAAAACAGTAACAACGTTTATGCGTACGTACGACCTACCATCTCCATAAACGGTGTTTTCCATTTCATATATCTATATATTATACATGTTTATATTATGAATATATATGATACATAAATAATTTTTTATATTCTGGAATAAATTAAATCATGATATAAGTGACAGGATCAAGAATAACAAGTTAAAACATGTATGATAGAGAGAGCTATTATTACCCAAAATAATATTTTAACATAGAAATTATTATTAAATGGGTAGTATAAATCCATAAATGAATAAAGTATGATATCATAAATATGAATATGGTTCTTTTATAATTTAATAACATTCTATGGTCATTATACAGGAGGTTAAACATACCCTCGACCAAAGGGAAGAACAAGGTAAGGGTTATTTTCTCAATCTCATTCTTATCCGAGATTGTTTATCTGTAAGTATCTAATGGGAAATATTTATCATCTATTTCCATGTTTCATTAAAATGTTTTAAAAAGGAATATTTTATGTTTTTATGGAAGGAAATATTTAACTAGATCATCATTTTAAATTTTTTTAAAGATTTATTTTTCTAAATCTTTTAATTAATGTTCATGTTTTCAAAATGATTTTAAGGATTTATTTATGTAGACATGATTGTTTTAAAGTGTTAATTTATTTAAAAAGTTTAAAAGTGGTATGGGAAACTTTGATTCAAAAATATCTTTTAAATTAATTCCTTTATAAATTGTGCGACTTTTAAATGATTTATTTAAAA
Organism: Viscum album; assembly: GCA_963277665.1. Classification (NCBI taxonomy): domain Eukaryota; kingdom Viridiplantae; phylum Streptophyta; class Magnoliopsida; order Santalales; family Viscaceae; genus Viscum; species Viscum album. The sequence goes on from OY728158.1 coordinate 468,346,300, forward strand.
GGGGTGTTTATCTCAAAGATTTTTATTGATTATTTTCAACTATGTAAACATATTTTATTGGATATTATTCTTGATTGAGGTTGATTTACTATAATAAAATATTTCATATTGTATTTAATGAGTTATGATATGTTTTACTATATATGTGATATTTTTATATCATTCATGGTTTATGGTTAAAGTATTAACATTTCGTATGCTAGTTTTAATACAAATGTTTATGTTATGTTTCAACCTTTTCATATGAGGAATTAATTGGACTTAGTAAATGATGGGTGGAGCCCGCTATAGCTCCTCGACACATCATTAGGTCTCCTGAGACAAACTAGTTTCTTGGAACAAGGCCTTGAAAGAATCTTTATTTTTAGTCTTGGCACGAGGCCTTGAATATGTGGTTATGATGTTTGGCATTATGCATTCCATCATTATGAAATTAGCTATTGATATTACATGTGATTATTAGACTAGTAGAATATCCATGTGAGTAAGTAAATGAAATTATTTGATTAATATTTTCCACATTATGCTGAAGTTTAAGTTTAAAAGGATTTTTTTAGTCTTATACATTGGCTTAAATGTGTATGCATATTTATGACAGTTTCCACTATATTGTTATCCTTACTGAGCATCTAAGCTCACCCCTTTCTTATGTTTTATTTTTCCCAGGATGCGAATAAGTGTGTTATGATTTATTTGTATGGTTAATCTAGGGGAATAATGGCATTCTAAAAGGATTATTTATGTTGTTTTTTATTTTATAAATTGTAATGAAACATTCATATATGTTATCTATTTTCCAAGAATGTTAAACTGATCGGTCCTTTAGGACATGATTCCTTATAATCATGCCAATATATTAAAATAATGAACCGACTCTGGGTAGTTGGGGTCAGGGCATTACATCCTAAGACCCAAACAATGAGGATTATATTAGAAGTTACCAAACATCATCTGAAAACATCATATTTAATTATTTGAGATTCCCTTGAGTTATATTGAAGCCATTTTCACGATCAACCATAGGTTTTCTTTCTGTTAATGTCATACCAAACAACCACTCAATCATGAGCACTTTATTCAAAGTAATTGTCTTTTTAAAAATTCCCCCCAAATCCCTCATTAAGTCTACCATTTTTTTATAGTTATCATCAACATTTATTTAAAAGTCAAAAAGGAAAGGTACAAGAAAAGGGGCCAAAGAGAGAAGCCCATAAGGAAGGAAGGAGCTACGAAGGTCTAAAGTAATTCAATCCTAGAGAATCCCCTCTAATCAGGTTCCACCACAGTTTTCACTTATTGTATATTAAATTCTATATTCCAATCCATTATAATATTGATCAAACCAAGTGATTTTATATCTGGCCATTCACATTCCACTTTATGTATCTTCTCTTGTCTGATTCTATCCAATGGAACATCCAAATCCTTTTGATGGGATATTTTTCCATCTATATCCCCTAAATACATTATTCTAATATTTTCTATCCAAACATTACACTATTTAGATTCCATTCCTTCTAATAGTATTGGAATCACACTAAAACCAATACAACATCAATAAAAGAGAATGATAATTAACTTAACTGCCATTGAGTGTGGTATAGAGTGTAAAAAAAATCCACAAGCTTAGATACCATTTGTTGGAAGTTCACAAAACCGATCCACTATAAGAGACTAATTCTAGAACTTCATGCATAAAGGAATAAAGAATTGGTTCATCTATTATAATGAGTAACACCCTTGTATTAGTATTCCAAAACATAGAATGCATGTTCTCCCTAAATCACCACACTAAGTTAACTTCACACACACTCAATATAAACTCACAAAACATTGAATACATTCAAGAAAAAAAAGATAAGTAAATAAAAAACATTAGATCAATATAGTTCTAACATGAGTCATATATCCATGGAGAAAATTACTATTATTTTTTATTCAATTAGAAGTTAGAAGGAATTATAATCACTTTATCAAAGTATACTAATTAAATCACTAATGTGAATTAATCTTTCACTGACATCCATATATGTGTACAATTAGTATGACCAATATATTGTAGGCCATATCCAGTTATATGGTTTCATTGATATACGATCGTTTTGGAATTCCCACCATGGAACCATGGTGACTAAAAATAGGATTTCATCACTCCAATGAATAGTCCAAGTTACTCTTAAGACTTTTTGAATGAATCTTATGATCTAACCACATTGCTGCAAATCAAAGAGGATAATATTTCATTATAACATCATTAGAACACCCTACGTAATAAACTATAACTTTTTTTCACATATTCTGGACCGCATGCACACCCATAGGAAGATATCATCTTCTCAAATAGTCTTCCTCCATCGATGACTTTGGTTTCCACTACATTGAACCCCACGGAAAATCTATCTTCTAAATTTACTCCTTCTAGTTTAATAATTGTAACTAGAAGAAGATTAAAAATTCCCAATATCTCTCCTAGTGTTTAAAATTAGTTTGGTCCCACTAATTGTTATATGAACCCAAAGGTTCTAACTTGGTTCCCAATCTTAAAAATAAATATTTTTATTTTTTTATATATATAGATTCAATGAAGAAGAATCATATTTTCAATGGAACTATTTTTTATGGATTAAAAAATAGGTGTGTTGGTTTATAAAGAATTGTAGTAAAGATATAATATAATACATCCTATGAGATGTTTACATGGAAAATAAAAATAAAAGAGTTCATGATACAAAGACACATAAAAACTATAAATAAATTTACCCTTAAAAATTTATTCAAGAAAACCATTCATTATACTAGAGATTTTGATATTTGGATACTGTTGGAAGAAATATATGAAAAATTAGTGAAATAAAAGAAGGTTTTAGTGTTAACATCCAATGATGAATATTGTCATTACCCCCTCTATCCAAAGGTACCCCTCCCGGGGCGATAATAAAGGGATAGAGATAATGATCTCCAAGCACTACGGGAAAAATGGGTATTTGCGACGGGAATAAATCCCGTCGCAAATAGCCCCGTTAAAAACTTATTTGCGACGGGGGTATTTACCCGTCGCAAATAAGTAGGCTTTTGCGACGGGATTGCTTTCCCCGTCGCAAAAGAACTGGCGCGCGTTGCGCGCCAAATCGCAGGAAAAATATTTGCGACGGGGGAATATTCCCGTCGTAAATAACCGGCGGCGGTAAAAGGTATTTGCGACGGGAATATTTCCCCGTCGCAAATAGTATGTCGGCAGGTGGTTATTTGCGACGGGACCCGTCGCAAATAACTATTTAACCGTTGACCGTAATAAATGTTGGCTAAGGTATTTGCGACGGGTACCGTCGCAAATAACACTATTTGCGACGGGAATCCCGTCACAAATGGACCCATCGCAAATAATCTAACCTATAAATACCTCCATCCGTTTTTTTCAAATCATTCTCAAACTCCATCTTCTTCTTCTCTCAACGTTTTATTTCTAAAGTTCAGTTTTTCTCAAGTTTAATTTTTTTCTCCGGAGTTGATATTAAAGTTTTGAAGAACGATCAGAGCAGATCAATTTTCAAGGTATTTATGTTCATTTTAATTTAATATTTATTTTTAATTTTTTATTAGTTTCAATTATTCTTAATTAGTTGTAATTTAATTATGTTTACATTGTTTTGTTACTTAATAAATTTAAATTATTAGTATTGTTCATAGTTAATGTTAATTAGGAATAATTAGTAATAATTTTTAATAATTAAGAATAAATATTAATAATTAGTAATAAATACCAATAATTAGGAATAATAACATTATTAAATTATTAGTATATTTTATTATTAATATTAAAATAATATAATTTTATATATATATACAATTCTCTTTTCATCTGTGTGTTTGCTGTCTTCACATGTATTATTTGTATGTGGAGATAGAAAACGCACAGATGAAAGGAGAATTGTATATAAATTAGAAAATTATATTATTTTAATATTAATAATAAAATATACTAATAATGTTATTATTTGTAATTATTGGTAATTATTCCTAATTATTGGTAATTATTCATTTAATTACTAATAATTAGGAACAATTACCAATAATTATCAATAATTAAGAATAATTAGTAATAATTAGTAATAATTACCAATAATTAGTAATAATTACCAATAATTAGTAATAATTACCAATAATTAGTAATAATTACCAATAATTAGTAATAATTACCAATAATTAGTAATAATTACCAATAATTAGTAATAATTACCAATAATTAGTAATAATTACCAATAATTAGTAATACTTACCAATAATTAGTAATACTTACCAATAATTATCAATAATTAGTAATAATTAGTAATAATTACTAATAATTACCACTAATTAGTAATAATTAGTAATAATTACTAATAATTACCACTAATTAGTAATAATTAGGAATAATTACCAATAATTACCAATAATTACCAATAATTACCAATAATTACCAATAATTACCAATAATTAGTAATAATTAGTAATAATTAGTAATAATTAGGAATAATTAGTAATAATTAGGAATAATTAGAAATAATTAGGAATAATTAGGAATAATTAGGAATAATTAGTAGTAATTACCAATAATTACCAATAATTAGTAATAATTAGTAATAATTAGGAATAAATACCAATAATTACCAATAATTAGTAATAATTAGTAATAATTAGTAATAATTACCAATAATTAGTATTAATTAGTATTAATTAGTAATAATTAGTAATAATTAGTAATAATTAGTATTAATTACCAATAATTAGTATTAATTACCAATAATTAGTAATAATTACCAATAATTAGTAATAATTAGTAATAATTACCAATAATTAGTAATAATTAGTAATAATTACCAATAATTAGTATTAATTACCAATAATTAGTATTAATTACCAATAATTAGTATTAATTACCAATAATTAGTAATAATTAGTAATAATTAGTAATAATTAGTAATAATTACCAATAATTAGTAATAATTACCAATAATTAGTAATAATTACCAATAATTAGTAATAATTACCAATAATTAGTAATAATTACCAATAATTAGTAATAATTAACTATAATTAGTAATAATTAACAATAATTAGTAATAATTACCAATAATTAGTATTAATTACCAATAATTAGTATTAATTACCAATAATTAGTATTAATTACCAATAATTAGTATTAATTACCAATAATTAGTATTAATTACCAATAATTAGTAATAATTAGTAATAATTAGTAATAATTAGTAATAATTACCAATAATTAGTAATAATTAACAATAATTACCAATAATTAGTAATAATTAGTAATAATTAGTAATAATTAGTATTAATTACCAATGATTAGTAATAATTACCAATAATTAGTAATAATTATCAATAATTAGTAATAATTATCAATAACTAATAATAATTAGTTATAATTAGTAATAATTAACAATAATTAGTAATAATTAATAATAATTACAAATAATTAGTAATAATTAATAATAATTACCAATAATTAGTAATAATTATCAAAAATTAGTAATAATTAGTAATAATTACCAATAATTAGTAATAATTAACAATAATTACCAATAATTAGTAATAATTAGTAATAATTAGTATTAATTACCAATAATTAGTAATAATTAACAATAATTAGTAATAATTAGTAATAATTAGTAATAATTAGCAATAATTACCAATAATTAACAATAATTACTAATAATTACCAATAATTAGTAATAATTAGTATTAATTACCAATAATTAGTATTAATTACCAATAATTAGTATTAATTACCAATAATTAGTATTAATTAACAATAATTACCAATAATTAGTAATAATTAGTAATAATTAGTAATAATTACCAATAATTAGTAATAATTACCAATAATTAGTAATAATTACCAATAATTAGTAATAATTACCAATAATTAGTAATAATTACCAATAATTAGTAATAATTACCAATAATTAGTAATAATTACCAATAATTAGTAATAATTATCAATAATTAGTAATAATTACCAATAATTACTAATAATTAGTAATAATTAGTAATAATTAACAATAATTAGTAATAATTAATAATAATTACCAATAATTAGTAATAATTAATAATAATTACCAATAATTAGTAATAATTAGTAATAATTACCAATAATTAGTAATAATTAACAATAATTACCAATAATTAGTAATAATTAACAATAATTACCAATAATTAGTAATAATTAGTAATAATTAGTATTAATTACCAATAATTAGTAATAATTACCAATAATTAGTAATAATTAGTAATAATTAGTAATAATTAGCAATAATTACCAATAATTAACAATAATTACCAATAATTACCAATAATTAGTAATAATTAGTATTAATTACCAATAATTAGTATTAATTACCAATAATTAGTATTAATTACCAATAATTAGTATTAATTAACAATAATTACCAATAATTAGTAATAATTAGTAATAATTAGTAATAATTACCAATAATTAGTAATAATTACCAATAATTAGTAATAATTACCAATAATTAGTAATAATTACCAATAATTAGTAATAATTACCAATAATTAGTAATACTTACCAATAATTAGTAATAATTACCAATAATTACCAATAATTACCAATAATTACCAATAATTTGTAATAATTACCAACAATATTAGTACTATGGAAATAATAAAAAATTTATATAATATTAAAATTATCAATATTTGTAACATGTTTTGCTTTATTTTCAACATATTTAATTCTTAAGGGGTCAATTTTTAGGTCTATCTCAATAAAAAGTTTGCGTCAGTCGTGTATGATCTAAACTCGATAATTATCCTAGCTTGAGTGTTTTTTCTAACAAATTATTCAAAACAAGTAATTCTTTTATATTTTATAGAGAAATATGGAACAACGAGGTCGTCAACAATCATTATTAGGTGACCGCATATGGATAAATCAACGTAGAAATCCAAACGGTTCTGGTTTAAATCCAATATATGTAGAGGGTGTGGAGAATTTTTTATCATTTGCGGCATCAAATCCAAAATTTGTTTCAGAAGACAAAATAAAATGCCCTTGCAGAAAATGTGCATTGAGAACGTTTGACACATTTGAAAAAGTGGGAGAACATCTCTTGTGTTTTGGTTTTCAACCAGATTATGTTTTTTGGTATCAACATGGTGAACGCAGTTCCAGAGCAGGTGATACCAACTTGATTCCGGATCCATCCCGGTTTCAAGATTTAGTACATGATGTTGCAGGTTCATCTGTTCAACATAAAGAAACTCCGGCTGATATAGCTTCAAATCCTGAGTTGGCACCGTCTGAATTTTATGAGTTGTTGAAGTCTGCTGAGGATGCATTATATCCTGGATGCAAGTTGAGCAAATTAGAAGCAGTTGCAAAATTTATGGCTATCAAATCAGATAACGGAATGTCAAACACCTGTTTTGACCAGATATTTTCTTTGCTGAAAACACTGTTACCCGAAGGAAATGTTTTACCTGCAACTTACTTTGAGAGTAAGAGGCTGGTTTGAAATTTGGGACTTACTTGTCAGAAGATTCATGCATGTTCAAATGACTGCATTTTATATTCTGGGGAAAATGAGTCGTTGGATAGTTGTCCCACATGTGGGCAACTGAGATATAAAGAAGGACAACACGGGAAGTTTGGTTTGATTCCTGTAAAACAGTTGAGATATTTTCCGCTTACATCCATACTTCAACGTTTATTCATGTCTAAGAATACAGCGACAATGATGTCATGGCATAAAGAGAATATTTCAACCGATAAAAGCTTGAATCATCCAGCCGATGGTGATTCATGGAAACATTTTGATAGAGTGCATCCATCCTTTTCTTTAGAAGCTAGAAATGTTCGACTGGGCCTTTCCACTGATGGTTTCTGTCCGTTTGGATCTTATGGTAGTCAATATTCATGTTGGCCTGTTTTTTTAACTCCGTACAATTTACCTCCATGGATATTGATGAAGGAGCCATATATCTTTTTGACTTTACTAATTCCAGGACATTCGAAGAAAAATATTAATGTTTATTTGAATCCATTTATTGATGAATTAAATTTATTGTGGAGTACTGGTGTCAGTACATATGATGTTGCAACGAAACAAAATTTCATACTGAGAGCAGCATTGATGTGGACAATAAGTGACTTCCCGGCTTATGGGATGTTATCTGGTTGAAGTACACATGGTCAGAAATCATGTCCTTACTGTATGGGAGAGAACAAAGCATTTATGCTCATTCATGGAAAGAAACCTTGTTATTTTGACTGTCATCGCAGATTTCTTCCAGCTGATCATCCTTTTCGCAGAAACAGATCTCATTTCAGAAAAGGAATAATTTAAAGGGATGGACCTCCAAAAATGCTATCAGTTTCGGAGTTAAAATCCGTTGTATTTTCATTACCTCCCATCACTTTTGGTCCCACAATAAACCAACAGAAAATTTCTGGTTTTGGGAAAGAACACAATTGGATTAAACGTAGAATATTTTGGGATTTGCCATATTGGTCTGATCTGTTGGTCCGACACATGTTAGATGTCATGCATATTGAGAAGAACTGTTTTGATAATTTTTTTCATACAGTTTTGGATACACCAGGAAAGAGCAAAGACAATGTAAATGCACGTTTAGATCTTTCCCAAATTTGCAGGCGTCCAGAATTGGAACTATTTGAGAATGTCAGAACAGAAAGGTTACTGAAACCAAAAGCATCTTATACACTGTCTAAAGAAAACCGTTTATTATTTTTTCAGTGGATTACAGATTTGAGACTTCCAGATGGCTGTGCTTCCAATTTGGGTAGATGTGTAAATAATGGTCATATTACTGGATTAAAAAGCCATGATTGTCATGTTATAATGGAGAGACTTCTACCCATTGGATTAAGAGGTCTGTTGAATTCTGTGATTTGGGATTCCATAACAGACATGTCTCATTTTTTTGGGAAATTTGTGCAGCTATGGCAGATTATGATGCTCTAGGCAAACTTGAAAAAGATGTTGTTGTAATTATATGTAAACTGGAAAGAATATTTCCACCATCTTTCTTCGACTCAATGGAACATTTGATGTTACATTTGCCATATGAAGCCAAATGTGGAGGTCCGGTACAGTTTCGATGGATGTACCCATTTGAAAGATGCATGCAAAAATTGAAAAGAAAAGTACATAACAAAGCATCTGTTGAAGGATCTATTGCAGAAGCTTATTTGCAAGAGGAAATATCTTTTTTCTACTCCCATTATTTTGAATCTGAGTATCCTTCAAAACACAACCGAATGGGATGGAACGAGAGGAATATTGATGAAATCGACAATCAATTATCTGTTTTCAACTAGTCAGAGATTGGTTTTGGTGGAGTTTATGAACGCTGGCTTTCAGATGATGAACATCAGAGAGCTCATACGTATGTTCTGCTCAACTGTGAAGAGATGACATCAGTTGTACTGTAAGTGTTTATATCACTTATTCTATCATTTATGTTACAATAAATAACTTTGGTTTTTATAGGTTGTATGATAATCATATCAAGAAACAAATTCCACAAATTACAGCAGCTGCTCTCGAAGAACGTTGACTGAAAAATTTCTCTCAGTGGTTTCAAAAACTGGTAACATAAATTCTTTATCTTTTAGCAACTCATTCAATGTATAGTTTACTATATTGATAATTATTTCACAAATTTTCAGGTGTCTTGACATGCTGATAAAATTGACAAACGGTTGTGTGTATTGAGTAACCCACCTTCCAAACTTGTTAAAACTTATAATGCATATGTGGTGAATGGATTTCGATTCCACACACATGCATATGGGGAATCAAAAAAAACAATGAACAGTGGAGTTAGCTTGAGAGGATCTCATCATCGAGAAAATGAAGTTGACTTTTATGGCATACTTGATGAAATAATTGAACTCTGTTATCTTGGACAACATTACATAACCATGTTCAAATGTCGGTGGTTGGATACAGAGAGAGGCGTGCGTGTTCATCTGACTCATGGAAACATCGATATTAAATGTAAAAGTGTTCTCGTAGTAAATGAACCATTCTTATTGGCTCAACAGGCATATCAAGTTTATTACTCAAAGTACTGTGCAACATCAAGAGACTTGACTGATTGGTGGAGTGTAATAAAGATCAAAATTCGAGACAATCAGTTTAGTCAAATTGAACGTGCTTTCACTGATGTGCAAAGAATTGAAGTTTTTCAAGAGAGTACTCAAAATCAATCTTTTTTACAAAGAGACATGAGTATCGATGACGACACCCCACATTTAAGAGTCGGTGATGACGATGATGTTAATGATGTCACATATGAATTTGAAATGGTAAGAGATGAAGCAACTGTAACTCAAATGGATATCGATGATGTTGAGGAGGAATATGAAGATGACATTGACATATATGAAGATGATGATGAAGATGAACACTTATAGAATTCCATGGTATTTATATACAATCATAATATGTATATATGTATATATAATAGTAATTATCAATTATTTGCTAACATTAACATTTTCTGTTTCAGATGGACGATGACACATTTCGTGAGTTGGCGGATGCTGACCTGACTTTTGATGCGGATGAGTTGCTGACAGATGACCCTCAGCCTGAAGGCGCTCCAGGGAGTACGCGGAGGGGGCGCGGTCTTGCACGATTGATGATTCCTGACCCCGTCCCCGAGCGACGTCCACGTCTTGGGTTTGATCCACGCACACAGAGGTGTGATAACCTGTGTGATAACCTGTGAATTTGACTAAGATTTCATTAATCTATTCACATAATAAATGTTTATTATTTTTTCAATTTTTCGCATATAGCAGTCGGACAGGGCAACGCTATTTTGCGCAACTATTTCTCTCAGCCGTGGACCACATGGGAGAAGATTCCCATTGATGTGCAGCAGGCCATGTTCGGCCATTGGTTGGTACGTACGTAAATAAATAATTTTTATTTTGAAAATTATTTCATTTCTAACTTGATATTTTGATTTATTTGTAGGGTTTATGGTATCCGATCGAGGATACCATGCGTGACGCCATCCACGAGGCATGGGAGGTGGCCATGCGTGATCGCCTTCGTCAGTTTTTGCACAATTTAAGAAAAGCTGCGATGAAGAAAGCAGGAGTGTCAGATTTTGACGAGTCATGTAGAGCACACCGACCAGAGTACATTTCATCCCATGTATGGGATGGATTATGTGCACACTGGTTGAGTGGTGCCTTTCAGAGGAGATCATCGGTGGGGAGGCAGAATCGGGGGAGACAAGAGGTGACTCATCGAGCTGGGAGTCGTTCTTTCAGTACTCATAGACAGCATCTGGTACGTACATTATTTATAAATATTTTATATAACTATAAATATTAACAGTTTATTTTTTATTCTTATAGGCTGTCGAGAACCCCGATATTACAGAGTACGACGTATATCGGAGGATGTATAGTGATCCTGCTACTGGGGAGCTCAGAGGTGATCGTCAGCATCACATCGTGGTCAGTATTATTTGTTTTCAAGTTTAAAAATTAACTGCATATAATATATTCACAATTTTAATTTTAAATTGCATCTATAGGAGTCATATGAGGTCGCAGCGTCACAGGCCCGGCCTGAGAGTCAGGCCGAGTCATCAGATCAGACCACTGCCCGTCAGTTTGATGAGGCGGCATGGATGCAGGCCACCCAGTATGCCTTCGGGAAGGGCCGGGTAGTTGGTATTGGCTCTCGACTGACTCCCGGAGATTATTATGGCAGTGCTGCGATGTCGGCGTCCAGCTCGAGAGGAGCTCGTGCATCTTCTTCTACTACACAGTATGAGGATCAGTTGCGATCTCAGACTGCACTGATAGAGAGTCTCCGACAGGAGCAGGAGCAGATGTGTCAGCAACATGAGGAGGAGCGTCGACGCCAGCAGCAGCTGTACGAGGAGCAGACGAGTCGGTGGCAGCAGCAGCATCAGGAGAAGATGGAGTACATGCGCCGACTCACTCATGCTTTAGGGATGGAGTTTCCTCCACCACCATCTGCAGATCCCCCACCTCCCCCCCTCCTTCAGATTAGAGTTTGTATTTATGTTATAAAATTTGTGAAATCAAAATATGATTTTTTTTCTATTCGTAGTTTCTGTCTCATTATAAAATATTAATAATATTATATTTTTAAATAACAATATTAATATGAATTATAATATTATTTATATTTTATAATATTAAATTATATATATATATATATTAAAATTTTATAATATTATAATTTAATTATATTTTTTTGTAATACTTGAATTATTTTAATATTTGAATGTAAAATAATTCTATTATTTTTATATTAATTAAAATAACTTATTAATATTTTTTTTATTTATGAATTATAATTCTAATATTATTATATTAATTAAATCATTTATTAATATTCTATTATTTTTTATTTTTGAATTATAATTCTATTATTATTATATTAATTAAAATAATTTATTATTTTTATTTGTGAATTATAATTCTATTATTATATTAATTAAAATAATTTATTTTTTTTATTTTTTTACAGTATTTGCGACGGGATACTATGCCCGTCGCAAATATTAGTATTATTATATGCATTAAAATAATTTATTAGTAGTTTTTTATTTTTTTTAAAAAAATAGTTGTTGCGACGGGTACCGTCGCAAAAGGTATTTGTGACGGGACCCGTCGCAAAAACTATTTTAAAAGTTTTTTACAAATATACGGAGTACTATTTGTGACAGGGAGAATAACCGTCGCGAAAAAAGGCTTTAGCGACGGGCCTGTCGCAAATAAGTGTTGTTGCGATGCCGTTTTCAGCAATGGTCCATTTGCGACGGGATCCCGTCGCAAATGGCCCGTCGCAAATACCTGTTTTTCTAGTAGTGAAGTCCCGCCTTTAGTATGACCCAATTTGGAGAATAGAATTGAGGGTATAAAAATATCAGATATGGGAGAACTTATTCTCTAGAATAATAAAGATCGGAAGATAGAAAAAATAATCCAGGAAATGATTCCATCACATAATATAAAAATAAACAAAAAATCATCCCACATTGCATGAATGATGTCAATAAATACACATAAATGTCTCTAAGTAAACACCAAAGAGATTTCCTATGAAAGTGACTTAACATAAGATCAAAATAAAATATAGTAATGTCCAGTTTGGTTCCCTAATTCCTCCTGGAAACCTAAAAAATAGTTTATATATATAGGGTGATCATAACATGTATGCTTAGTAGGATCATACCTAGGGTCCCTATTACACTTTTAAAAAGAGAATAATAATGTACTAGTGAAAAAACAACATAAAAAACATGATCCTAAAATGATAAACTAACCAATATCAGCCTCACTATGGCACAATCACCAAATTACACACTCGATATAGTAACATAATATCACAAGAACACAAGAAAATCCACCTAGGAGGCACTTATACATTTATTTTTTTCTCTCATTCCCCAATTTCAAATGTCATGCACTACTATTCCTTACATACATATCATATCACATATCCAAATGTCTTTGATGTGGTTTAGGACACATCTCTAAATATCCCAACCTCCCACAAGGTCTATCATATGGTGCTAGCATTAGTCATCAACACATCACAACCTCATCACACATCCAGGGTAGTAGGATATAATGAGTTTTAAGGAAATAAACCTCATTCCCTCCTCCCACCTTACATGAACCCCACCCCACATCACATCCTCATCACCAATGGTTAATTTTTAGCACTAACTTGTATCATACTTGGGTAATATATAAATCAATTGGTATCATCACTGCTGAAGGAAGGTAGGGTAAGAGAGGGTATCTAGCCATCCATATCACCACCAACCTAGATTTTGGAAAAAACATTTGAAACCCAAAACATTTGGGTGTTGGTAAGGTTTTACAACTCAATTGGAGTGCATATGAAATAATATAAAATGCATGATAGATAAATAAAATAAAATTCCCAACCCATGGTTTAACTTCAACAGTGAAAACATACCTCAAAATACCACCACTATGCCACACAACATTCTTTACAAATAAATCCACCATTAAAATTCATAGTACTGCATAGAAACATAAATCTTATTTTAATTACAAGTTAACTACTTCTAGAATTTATGAGTTTCCACTAATGTTCATTTACTAATCCATTTCATTTCATATTAACACAACCCATTCATATTCATTTACAAACCCATGTCATTTATTTTTTGGCATTTCAATTTATACCATGATTAACTAGGAAAATAATGCAACTAGGACACATAACATCTCAACCACCTCATATAAACCATAACCACAACACCACATAATCCAAACCATCTCATCACAACCCAACCATCTTTTCACAACAACCATACATTTCAAGAACCACATACTATCCCATATCACATCCCATGCCAAAATATCCTTGTGTCACTTCTCAACACACTCTACAACCCATTTTGTTAACCACCATCATCACACACCATCCCCCATCACACAAGGTATAACTAAAAGCACAAATACTCATATCAACATATATTAGCTTATAAAATTAACCAAAAATAAGATTTAATAAGGTCTTTCAAGTCTTTACTTCATTACATATGAGGGTAATTAAAACAAAAATACAACTATGCATGGGAAACCAATTAATTATCCAAATATAAGTGATTTTTCATTTCATTTAAGGTGTTATCAAACAATAAACACAAAAATGTTTCTATTGTTATATAAAATATAGTACTTTCAAGACTCCTAATAGTTGTGATTTTTAGAAATAGAAACACATAGGTATTTACTCAATGGTAATAAAATCAAAAGTAATAAAACATGTTATTTCTCCTTAATTTCCATAAATTTTATATTAAGCTAATTCATTATTTTTATTAAGACAACCCTTACTATCCACCAAATGGTAGTAAAAATCATGAAATACCCAAAAATTTAGATAAATAGAGAGAAAGAAAGGATCCCAAACCCTAAAGAAAAATTAAAAATCTTCAAACACCATAGGGTGAAGGGTAAACAACCAGAAACCAAAACCAAAACCAAATGAGAGAACCTCCTATCAACCAAAATCACATCAAGGGTTCATCAAAATAATAGCCTAACATAATTTTGATCAAAATAAAATTACAGTTGTGAATCCCTAAAAGAAGAAAAAAAGGAAACATGGGGTAAATAGGAGAATACACCTCATAATGAAAAAGATCAACCTATAGAAGCGAAGGATTAATATTGAGAAGGAAGGGTAGGAAAGTATTCTAAAAATAAACTAGGATTTTCCCAAAAATAAAGAGGAATAAAAGAAATTTGTATGGATTCATTATTTATAAATAAGCCGGGCCTTGATAAATTCATAGATTGAAAAACATATTTATATCACGAGTTTTCAATAGGACCTCTATTTTTGGCCATAAATCCTGTTTAGGTTCTGAACTCCTCAAACTCAAAACCATCGAACATCAACCTATTTTTATGGTCCCTAATTCTATAATTTATTTACATCATGAATAATTCCTTCATGTCATGGGTTCTTTATGTACCGAAAAACTATATGAATTTTTGAGGCATGAATCACCATACTCTAATCCATAAATATCATATCATGTATTGAACCCTTATTTGTATCATGAACCACCCACTATAGTAGAATTTCAGCTTCAAACTCTGATAAATCCTCCATGAGCCTCCTTCAAACACCCCCATCTCCCAAAACATCAAACTAATAGGATGAGAAGACATGGAAAATTACATTAAATAACTTTAAAATAATTCTCATCCTTGAGAATAAAATAAAAACTTAAAAATGAAATAAAAATTTCCAAACAACCATTATGTGAGATACCTATTAGGGATCTCATTACACCCCAACCACCTCCACTAATCAAGCACATAAATACAAGACAAATATTTCGGTAAAACCACAACACAACCACATAATTATCTCACCAGAAAAAGTAATCATATATTTTACATAACCACTCATACAACCATTCCATTCTCTATAAAAAATAAGGAAAACCCACCTGAAAGACCATGAAACATTCCCTTAAGCACAAATTTAAGGAAATTGTCTATCTATATAAAGATATTATCCTATTTGGACAGAACTAATTCTCCCACATAGTTTTAAAATGTGTTGTAAATATAAAAAATCTTGATAAGGAAGGTGTTTTACCATATCCATATGCTTGAATCCATAACACACGTCACCAGCAAGGAAAAAATGAACATATTATAAACTATAAAGATTCAAATGCCACATCACCAGGGAAAAAAAAAGAAAAAACTCAAAACAACTATGGGTATTGAGAATGAATTTTTTCCTCATTCTCCCAAGTACTCTTTTCCATGATATTGTGCCTCCACAATACATTAACCAAAGGGATATTTCAACCACACAACACTTTATCCTAATGATCCTAGATCTCTAGTTGTTATTCCATGAACATTGCTTCATCCTAGATATCCAAATCTCCTCGATAAATTACACTGGATTAATTATAAATATATAGATGAAAATAGGATATGTGGAAAAAATAATGGATCTTTTACTTCCATGGTGTTAGCACCAATCGATAAGCCACCTCGCTAACGAGCTCCAACACCTCGAATGAAAAGGAGATACTCTCTAGAACATATGGTTTCCAACCTCACACTCTAAGGGACTCCATATATTATCAACATAGGAATTTTAATGTTTATAATCCAACCTAATACACTCTTATACCATATAGATCTTCTTAGTAATGCTTTTAACTACCTCAGGACCAAGAAATATTGACTCCCCAACTTCTGTCCATCACAACGGAGAATGAAACAATCATACATACAATGACACAAACAAATTAATTCCAATTTCAAAGTGATAATTGTTTTTATCGGTGAACTCAACCAAAGGAAGGTTATTTACTCATGATCCATTAAAATACAAGATGTAAGATGATAATATATCCACCTATCTATGCATGGATTGCTTTATCTATCCATATATATGAGGGTGAAGAGTAGTGACAAGAAAAAAATGGGATACAAATAAATTCAGTAATCCCATCTATAATTAAAATTTTAAATAAAGATTCAGGTTAGAGATGATGCTACTCAATATAACATAAATCTTAACCACATCATCCACATACCACTTTGCTAAAACAACCATGGAACCCAACTAATGGATCGCTTGAAAGTGATCTGAATTCATCATCCTATCTAGAATCACCCAAACTATATCATATCCTACATGAGATAAATGAAATATGGTAATGAAATCCATAAATATGTCCTCCCATTTACACTTGGGTAGTACATGGGTTTTAATAAACCTATAGGAACACAATATTCATCTTTCACCTACCAAAAAACAAGACACTTCACCACAAACTCTACCACATACCATCTCATCCAAGACCACCAAATATTACTCCTCAAGGCATAATATATTTTATCCACACTAGGATATACCGCTAAGGTTGATATGAGAAACACAAAAATAACTCCCTTATGTATTTAAAACGAAACAAAAAGCCTCCCATGAAACAAAATTCAATTCTTACCATCCTCTGACCATCCATATAGAGTATCACTATGGATAACACAGTCTCATGTCACTTATACTTTTGAGTCTCCCCAATGAGACTCCTCCACTTAATTCAATAAGGATGATTCCTTGGTCATATGATGATAAATTAATCCTCGATCACTTATTCCCCCCACATCAAGATACATCGCTGTAAGATTCTACATCCCTTTCCAAACATCTACAGACTCTCAAACCACTTGTTATTAGTAATTCCAAATTAGTGCATCTATAATAACATACCATTTTATCGAGGTATATAATATCTATATATTGTAAAAATGGATAAACTCCATCCACCTTCACTGATGAATATTAAAATACCACTAATATAAAACATATTATTTCTTTTTTGGTCTATGAAAACAATAAAGCGCTCACTGGTGGGATAATTTTTCCATAACTTCAGCTCAAACACAACTTATCCCAACCCAAGATCATAGGTGGAATAGTTACACTCATGGGGATGTAACTACCTAGTCATATAATATATTACCACCCTTTATGTATCAAGATTCATCCAAAACCCAAATAGTATACATTTTAGGAAACCTAAAAAATCATGCCCTCCTCAGGAAACTAAATCACTAGGGAACATGTCAATTTATCTTTCAGGTAACTAAACACTATCTGTCATTGATTAGTCCATATGAAATCTTGGTACTTCCTGATAAAAGATGTTAACAAGGCTACAACCTAATTGAAATTAGACACAAACCAAAAATAGTATCGTTCAAGACTAAGGAAACTATAAACCACTATCATGTTCATGGGGTTTTTTTTCCAAGAAACTACTACCTCAACCTTCAACATGTTCATGTAAACAACCTCTTGAGGCATCACATTCACTAGGAAATGTACCTCTCATGTATAAATCTTACACTTAGAATGTTTTCTATTAAGGTGGTGTTGTCAAAGGACCCATAATATAGCTATAAGATGATCAGAACGATCTCTCTCTAATTTTGAGTAGATAAAGATTCATTGATAAAAAACTATGAACTAATTTATAAAATCATGCAATAAAGAGTTCATGAGAACCATAAATGGTGTTAGTGCATTAATAAACCTAAATGACATGAACAAAAACACGAAGTTCCCATACCTACAAAAGAAGGTTGAATTTGGAATATCCTAATATTTCAATATTATATGGTGATATCAATACCACAAGTAATTTTTTGATAACCATCTAGCTCCCTTCATCTAGTCAAAAAGATCTTAAATCCTTGGAAAATGACAATGGCTCCTGACTATAACATGATTCAACCTCTATTAGTTTATGAAAAAGTTAAAATTATCATCCAAATTATTAGATAACAACACTACATCACCCTAAGGAGATAAAAAAATGTTGGATGGAACCATTATGCATCATATCATCCACTTAAACCCTCAAGTCAAGTAGTTCTATAAGAGATATTCAATAAAAATCCATTAAAATAAAAGATGTTCCAAGTTTAAACTTTGTCCCAAAATTGGAATTGTTTCAAGGGGTAATTTTCATAGCATCATCTAGAAAAACATTGAGGAACTCTTCAACGACCATGGGAATATCCCATACCTAATATTCCTTTCACATCTCTACCAACTGAGAAAAAGGGGTCCCATTTTATTTCTACTGATATGATAACTCTACTCACCAATGAACACCACTCTCTAAAACTCCACATCATTAAACTAAACTATCCACCAAAAGTATTTGATGATTTTATACATGGAATGAAACTATTATATGATAAGAATAATATCATAAGGTTGTATCTATAGTAAGAAAAAATCCCCTACTGGTTTGTGTCACAACATAACTAGTCTATATTCCCAGTACATATCAAACAAAGTAGCTTGAGCTTCAAGTGATGTGGATAACACTATAGGAATTTCAAGTATCTCCACATCCAGTCCCAAAGCATGAGATAAAGTAGGAGAAACAAAGGAGTGTGAATCTATATAATCATATAAGGTAAGGGAAGATAATAAACCAATCATACCTCAGAGTACCTTAAGAACTATTGTTGTCATCACCTCCATCACATACATCTGACCATGCCCATCTCCTCTACCTATCTGATGATATCCTTCATGAAAGTGATCTATCCTAGGTACCTAAGGATGGGGACCACTATGAGGCTATCCTATGCTAACTCTATCTACCCTATAATGCTAAACAAGCACTGGTGGTCCCTACTACTGAAACTACCTTGGAGACAACTGATTCTACTACCGAGAAGGGGTTCAACCATCCATCTGAAACATTACTCACTAAAATTATAGAAACTAACGTTTTTTATGTCCATGACCCCCATGGACATATTGTAATAATGGGAATCCACATATAGGTGTTCAAGATCCACCTTCCTCAAAATATTGGGTAAAGGACGTTAATGGTCAGCTCCCCATTGGTTGGAACCCCGACTATCTGAATACATTTGATCCACTTCCTGAAGCTATACTCCCCATGATTCCCTACTTTCCACTCTCTCAAGTCTCACCTCCTAGACAAATCATCTTCTAGATAAAATATTCCTTCTTATTCACCTCCAATTACATATAATTCATAACTAGGGTGACCACATAAATGATTTCTGGATGAAGATCCTCCTCGATATATCACTATCTAGAATACTAATCTAGAAATACATCAGGGGAAAAGTGCGAGAGATACTTGAACATAATCACAATATCTCATACAATCGGGCTCCCTTATTGAAGGGAGAGTATATTCTTCCTCCAGTTATCATTCCTCATCAATAAAAATAACTCCAAATAGAACTCTTTATGGAAGTTTATATAGAACACATCTTCCTCATTTTGGTTAATGAGATACTATATCCACCACTGATGAGAATCTCCCTATATCAAACTAGCTGTTAATGGAACACAAAATTTAACCCGATAATAAATCTAATATAAAGTGATCTCAAGATATTCCAATATATTATCTATATCTAGATCAGACACACTCCCCCCATAATTTCATAAACTCAATTGTTGAAAACATGCAAGTCCCTTTGTAATGCCTTATCCTCCTTTGTCAGGGTCAATCCTCTAACGATCAATCATATATTCTAATTGAACCTATACTACCTGATATATATGTGGATGATGTCAGGAATCCATTAATGAATTCCTAGATAAACCCTAATAATGATATCATGGAATTTTATTAAACATAATTTAATTAATTTAATTTTATTTCCCTAAATTCTCCCCAACTTAGACACAAACACAAGAAAGTATGATGCATGTACCTCTACCATGTCTCTTCTCTATAGAAAATACCATCTCACTTTTTCATTAAATTAGATCAGATTCCTTTCACTAGATCATAGGGGTGGAGGAGGGGAGTGGGGGATAAAATATCATGTCCAAGTCAGTCTCCCTTCCCAATGTCACACACAATGATCAACTAGACCAGTTTCCCAATCAAATCATGCAATACTCAAAGTACCTAAATCTAAAATCCATACTATCTCTCAAGAAAAACATTAGATTCCATTATTTCATGACCTCTTCCCTCAAAAGGTACCTCTTTTGGGATGGAAATTAAGGAAGATATATAATGATTCATGTCCCACCAATAGTAGGCCTTGAGTTGGAATCTAGCACCGATGATATAAAAATAACACATATGAGAGTTATTACCCTCAAGAATAATAATAATCAGTAGATGAGATAAATCATTCACAAAACAAATCAATCAAATAATATTAAAATAAACCCCAAATCATCCCAAAATGCATGAATAATGGATAAAAATACAAATAAATGTCTCTAAGTAAAAAACCCAAGACTGGTCCTATTGAAGTGACTTAATAGCAGCTCCAAATATAAGATAGTAATGTCCAAATAAACCCCAACATCTTTCTAGAAAATTGATAATTATTTTTTATATATAAGGTGATTATAAATTTTATACTCAGTATAAATATAACCAAGGTCTCTAGTGCACATGTAAAAAGATCAAACTAATGAACTAGTGAAAAAAGAAGAACCAACATGCACCTAAATGGGCCAACTGTCCAATCCTAGCCACACCATAGAATAATCCCAAAGTCATGAATTTAATATAGTAAAATAGTATCAAAATAACACAAGATAAGTTGACTCACAACCGCTTACCCATTGATTTTCCACTCTCACTCCCCGAGGTCAAAATACTATGCTCTCATTCCTTCCATACCTGTCACGTCACATGTATGTCCATCTCTAATGTGGGAAAATATGAATCCATACCTATCTCAAACTCCCACAGGGTCTAGCATCTAGTGTTAAAATCATTCATCATCACATCACAACCTCATCACACATCCATGGTAGTATAATATCATGAACATGAAGGGAATCATCCTTGTTACCTCCTCCCTCCATGCATGACCCCTACCACACATTACAACCTCTCTACCTTTGGTTAATCTCCAACACCAACCCATGTAATCACTGGAAAATATCTAAAACCAACAAGTATCATCAATTTTGAAGTAAGATCATATAAGAGGGGATATCCAACCAAATATATCACCACCAAACTAGATGTTGGGAAAGACACCTAGAACCCAAAACATTTTTGTATTGGTATGGTTATCCAACTCAGTTAGGAAACATATAAAATAATATAAAATACAAGATAAATAGATATCATAAAATTCCAAAACTATGGTTTAACATGAATCACACTAGTATATGAAAAAACAACATCATTGTTCCAAACAACATCTATTATAACTATTAACAACACTAAAATTCATCACACTAAAAAACCACAACACATAACTACAAAAATCCACTTTCAATCCACCATTTCTAGAATATGAGTATCCACTAACTTTCATTTACTAATCTATTTAATTTTACATTAACAAAACCCATTTATATTCATTTACCATCCCATAGAATTTTTTTTGGCATTTCAATTTATACAATGATTAATTTGGAATCTAATGAAACCACACTACATAACAACCCATCCATATCGAATCTACCATTTCCACATCACCACAAAATCCAAATCATCACATCACAAACTAGTAGTCTCTCTATAACAATCACACATCACAACCACTACAAACTATCCCAAATCACATCCCATGAAAACCAACCATCACATCTCTTCCCAATACAGTTTTCAACCCAATCTGGTTACCACAATCACCACACATCATTCCTCATAATACAAGGAAACAAAAAATCACAAAAGCACACAAAAAAACATCCTATCTTACACAATTTACCAGAAATCAGATTCAATATTTGATTTCATTACTTTACTCTATTACTTATCATGTTCACTAACACACAAATACAACTTTTCATGGTAAACCAATTCCTTATCAAAATATAAGTGATTAATAGTTTTATTTTGGGTGAAATAAAACAATCAACCTAATAAGGATTCCAAAATTATCAAAATTAAATCACAATAAAGGCTCCTAATAACCATTATTTTCATCAATAGAAATAGGAAGGTATATTATCAATAATAATAACATAAAAAGAAGAAAAACATGTGATTAGTCCCCAATTCCCCTGAATTTGAATTTAAGTTAATTCACTTTATTTATTAATACAACACTTAATATTCACTTGATGAATGGAAAAAACATACAATCTCCAAACATGCACATAAATAGGGAGATATTAAGGATATCCTTTGTCAAATAAGCTATCTAAATCACTGTTCACTATAGAAAAAGTGATAAACAACTAGAAATAAGTACTAAATGAGATAACCTCATATCAACCTAAATCATATCAATAGATCATGAAAATCACATTTCGAACTCACCCTAATCGAAACAAAATCATGATAATGAATCCATAAAATATGAACCAAAGGAAAAAATGGGATAATGAGGAGAACCCACCAAATATTATCAAAGACCAACCTCCAAAAACCAAGGATTAAATCTAAGAAGGGAGGAATGTAAAGTCTCTAAAAAACCTAGGTTTCCAAAAAATAGTATATAAAATGATAAATTAGGAAGGCTCTAGAATTTATAAATAGGTTGGGACTAAATACATTCATGGAAAGAAACACATATTCAGGTCATGATTTTTTTCAGTCCCTCTATTTTAGGTCGTGAATCCAGTTCAAGTCGTGAACTTATCAAACTGAAAACCTATCGAACATCCCCTAGATTTTCATGGAACCTCAACATGGATATTATTTAGATCGTGAATAATTCATTTATTTCATGATTTAATTAGGAACAAAACTTCGATATGATATTTTTAGTTAGTAATCTCCATCCTACAACCCCCAAAGATCCTCTCATGTAGTAAACCATTATTAATGTTGTGAATCAACCGTTGAAGTAGAATTACAACTCCAATACCCACCATATCCTCTTAGATCATCCTCTGAACAACACCAAATCCCAAACAATCAAATGAATGTGAAAATAAAATAAGATATGTATTGTTACAAATGTGAAAAAAGTTTGATAAAAAATGGTGTAAAAAATAGGAGAAGGCTTACTTATATCAATGTCACAACACCCTCCCCACAAAGGTACCCCTCCTAGTATGAAAATGATATAAGGGAGATAATGATGCCTGAATCCCACCTCTAATATTCCATGGCTTGGTGAAAATCACCAATGGTATAATAGATATACAAATAGGTGTCATTATACTCTAAAAGAACCTGAGGAATAATAGATAATACAAGTACCCAAAAAAATCCTAATCATAAAGATAAAAGAAAACCCAAGTTCATGAATATAATTTTATACAAACTATAAAAATAGAAAACAAAACTACAAGTACCAAAAGACGAACTCAGTAGTGACCATGAATCCTAAAAATCTCCTAAACAACCATGAAATAGTTATATCCAACCCGATCTATAACATTCTTCTATTGAACTTAAAAAAAATTACATATATATAAGGTGATCATAAAAGTTATACTTATTAGGAACCTCCCAGGATAATCTCATGAAAAAGATAAAGAAAACATTTTAAGTCTTGGTGAACAATAAGTAAATCTAAATCATCACCAAAATAGGTATACTATGTTCTCTTTTTCACCATGGCTATCTATTTTCAAGTAATTCATGAAATAGATTATATAATATAGTAATAAAAAATGGTTACCATGCTACCACTACCCAACTGGTTTTCCAATATACCAAAATGTCGCATGTCCTGAGATATCTCTTGCCAAAATAAGTGATCCTGAAGACACCTAGGACAAGTATCATAAAATTCCCCTTGTGGATCACATTATCTCATCATTCAATCCACATATCCATATAGTTACTAAGTATTTTTTAGTATCCACAACAACTTGTACATTGTATATCATACATCGAGTATTGTACCTCAATCCATCGCATCCCATACATTGAGTATTTTACCTCAATCTATCACAACCCATACACAACATACCTATATTAACTGTTAGGATAATATATCTATAGAAACATGTGTGTAGAGATAACTAAAATAAATTAAATCCCTCTACACACATATAATATTAAAGAAAAACATTGTGCATACCAGCACATAATATTATCATGAATAGAGAGTAGGGCTAGAGGGTGTATTCAGCCATCCATTCATCAATAACCTTGATGTTAGGAAAAACAATATCCCATAGTACACCGAGTGTCAGTCACACTACCTACATGGGTGGGGTAGTCTATGAAATCATAAAACATACATGATATAATATAGATCATAACCACACTATGGGAATTCACCTATTCCTAGGATCAACTAAAATTATTATCTCTCATACACCCATTTTTCTATATTAATAACAAATATCTTGTAAGAACACAAGAATATGAGGTGATTCATTAAATTACTTCATTAATTTTAACATTTCACTTTACTTTAATTAGTTCACTGGCCATTAATTCACATTATTATATTTACATTTCATCATCTACTAAGAAAATCCCATTCCCTTTAGGCATAATCCAACCGAATCCATTGTTTCTCAAGATTAATAACATTTTAATTCCAAAAGCACTAACCCCATGGGTTAAAACATAAATTATTCTTTTACCATTCCATAGTTCTATTAAATATAGGAAACATTCTAAGACACCATAACAGAGATGCATAACCAAGTAATACCTGATGTTTCAAGTAGTGGGGAATAAAATGTAGGTAACCAGGGAACTCATCCATCCAAACATTAAATATATTCATTAATAAACATGCATCCAACTTTCAACATAATAATGGGAAATCCCAACTTCAACCCATTCTATCAATCCTGATGTCATCCCCAACAATATCATGCATACCAGTAGACATATCACCATTACAAAAATCAACTAGTACCACAAATAAGGGCCTCCCTGCTTATATCTTACCAAACCATTAGCCAACCAAAACTTACCTCACATCACATAGTAAGGCTCATAACAGGAGAAAACACAATAGCTAACAGACAACAAAATAAATTCAGAAATGAAAACTAATCCCAAAAAACAAGGCATACAAACTTCATATAAAAATAATATATCTCATCCCGAAACATTTATCTTTAATAAACAACTTTTTTTATTCTATATTGAATTAATAGATTCATTTATTCATAGGTCACCACTATGATTAAGCTAAGGAATCATATATAAAACCTTAAATTCATTAAATAATACTTTTAAGAATAACTTCAAATTTAATTAATATTTAGATAAGAATATATCATTAACATACATTTTATTATTATCATCAATAAGAATTACTAGATTAATGTTATTTATCCAATTTTATTAAAACATGTAAGAATAAATTAAATTAAAAATGCATCAATTATCAGTTTATTTCTATAAAATTATAACAAATAATGAATTTATTAAACATGACACTTTAATTATTGATCCAAAAAAATCATTATCGAATTTACATTCTTTAACCATTTTCATCAAATTTATATGCTAACCCAAGATTAATAAACATTCTAAACATAGTATAATGTAGATATCACACTATCAAGTAAATCAAGAGGAAACCCATTATCAGGGTGGAAAACATATAATCACTATAACTATAAACCACAACTTTCAATAATATAGTTTATACTTTATTAAGGTTAATTACACTATAACCCAAAGGGATAAATGATTATTAATTTATGATTATGGATAAAATAAAAATAAGAATAAATTAATCCCCTACCTCATAGATTCAAAATTCTTTAAAATAGAATGGGGAAACAAAGTAGATCTCTGATAATCTCTCCTATAAGGAAAATACTAACCTTAAAGGATGTTTTTCCATGAACATGATAAAAACATAAAAATAAATCCATAATAAATAAGGAGATAAAACACTATAACATGGGATGAAATAATGGGAGGAAACGAGCTCGGATAGGGAATAAATTTTAAGAAAAGTAGAATAAAACACTTCTGGTCATCAAAAAATTGAGCACAAGAAGCCATGGATTGAATCTAATTGAAAGGGGCTTCAACTTCCTTTGAAAACATATCTTAGGTATCTAGGTTTTGAGAGAAAATGATGTGATAAAATTAGTTTTAAAGGGGTTTGGGGTATTTATAGAAATTATAAAAAACAAGAAACCACGACACATCACTACACACTACACAACAAAATTGGTTGAAATAGGAAAAACTATCGTGTAATAGAAGGGACCACACCACTGCCTTCCTAGTTAGACTAGAGATTAAGGAAGACCATTCCCTCTACACTGAAGATCCTATAAAATCAGGTAGAGACTATATTGTAGTCAATACCACCACACTATAGAACCCATTATCTTAGAAGGGAGGATACAACATAGCCTACCTCCATGGTGCAACTTCCCTAAAAAAGGAAGAACACCCCTCAGACCCCTATGTCATAGCATGCCTCTCCACTATGTAATTATCAATAGGATAATGTTTCACCAATTATCCACATTGTATCTATTCCAAAAATGGCAGTATATTCAAAATCCTCCTCATTGTACCCTATTTTATAACTAGTTTCTCTATACCACAATAACAAGGATTACAACATAGACCAATCCTCCACACTACAGCCAGGACAAAAATGGAATTGGCACCCTTCCAAGCCTACATCTCCTCCCTGATCCTCATCTATAAATTTACAATACCAAAAAACAAAAAAAAAAGATTGGGATTCTAGTATTTAGACCTTTATATTTGATACTTAGTAAAATATTCTAATCCTCAAAAGTTTATAACCAAACCCAAAGATAAGGGAAGGAAATAAAATGGGGTCATTAGGATAGAAACCCCATGATATACCATGTAATAATATTTCCAACATAAGATCTCAACCAACTCACTTAGAGGAACTAAGTAAAAAAACACAAAACACCAACAACCATCTCCTAAAAACACTCCTGGGGAAGATACATCTTAAACAGGAGTAAGGACACAATGAAAATGTCAAAGAAGAGGAATCCATATCATAACTAGATAAAGTTCAGTAACCAAAATGGGAATCAATTCAAGATAAATAGATAAACATTTATTAGCTTGAGATACTAATCATGTATTTATAAATCATATTTCTATGTTCTCTATTCCACACTGCCAAACTACCAAAGTAAAAGAATAAAGGGAATATATCACTCACATAGTACCTTATCTTAGTGGTCATGGATCCCCATAGGCTTCTCCTCAAATTTATCATCATCATAAACATTGATTTATCCAAAATCAATGTTGTGAGAGTCATCATAAAGGTAATAGAGATACTACAACATATGGAATATATCATGTATCTGGCTCAACTGTGGGGGAGAGTACTATATAATAATCTATGGATACAATATGATCCCACACCTTGAAAGTCCCAATAAACTGGAGAGAAAGCTTACTCCTACACCAAACCTTAACATCCCATAACAATGAGCCACATTCAATAAAACACGATCTATAATGTTGGACTCCAAGGGTATCCTCCTATGGTAGATATAATACTTTTGGTGACCCTACACTGCCTTTATCCTCTCATGAATCACCTAAACCATCTCTATTATGATTTAAATTAGTTCTAGCCCAAGAATTTCTGACTCTCTGACCCCAGTATTGAACAATAGAGGTTGTAAAGTTTGGTAATACAAATATTCAAATGGTTTTATACCAATAGTGGAGTGAAAACTATTATTATAAGCAAACTCAACCAAGATCAAGTTCCCCATCCACGAACCTCTTAAATCCAAGACACAAGAACACAACATGTATTCATGAGTCTAGATAGTCTACTTTATCTGACCATCCTTATATGGATGAAAAGTAGTTATTAAAAATAACTAAGATCCAAAATTATGATGGAGACTTCTTCATACCCTACAGGTAAAATGAGGATATTGATCATAAATGATCCTCCTCAGGGATTAATGGAGTCTCACCACCTCCTACAAGTATTTCCTTGAGAAAACCTATACTGATCTTAACTCCTTGACCACTATAAAGTTGGTTAATTTCATCAAATAGTCCACTATCACCCTCATTATATTGAAGACACCCTAATATTGGGGTAAATTGGTAATGAAGTCTATTTAGATGTCCTCCCTCATCCATTAAAAACATACAATGGATAGAGAAATTAACCAGGAACATGGTACTTAGCCTTCAACTTATGGAAAACTAAACATCAAGAAATAAAATATTTAACTGAACTCTTTAACCTAGTAAACCAAAAATACCCTATTAGAGCTCAGTACATCTTTATTACACCATAATGTACTACCAAGGTTGAGATATAAAACTCATGGTGAATAATATCTAAAATATCCAAAGGGATAACCCCCCTAGTGGAACACCTGGTATTGTTCATCCTTAGACCAAACATCAGGGGTATTATAAAAAGTAGCCCAGTCTCTCCAAGCCTCCACCTCAGAATCCCCCAACTGGGACTCCTTCACCTATTGCATCAAATATGACTGCACTATCATCTGAAAAAGATAACGTCTACCACCAATATCTCCCATATCAAGATGCATAACTAGGATCTCTTGCATCACTCTATAAGAATATCAAGATTCACATATGGAATCATAGTGTGTATTCCTTATAATCACATTAGTTACAACATTACCCTTTCTCAGTGTATATAAAAACTAAAATCCATAATCTATTGGGACCAAGCTAATGATGAAGGTGTTTTGAATTAAAGTTTTTTCTTTTATTGTCAAGATATGTTTTGAAGGAATAAAATCACTTCACTTTGTTAAAAAAAAGACTCATGGTATTGACAAAAATCATAATCATGTTATTGGTAAGAATCAGACTCATGTTGCTCATCATAATGAGGGTATGGTATTGGTAAAGATCGTAACGAGTAATTGATCAAATTCACTCTAGATTCAGTATGTAAAAATTGGTTGTTTTGATGGAGAATTGGAGTCACTATGGCTAATATGTTTCAATTGTGATGATGCTTTATGGATTTTTATTTCATATTAATCATAATTTTAATTGAGAACTTGTGATGCAAGATTGATAGAAGAAAGGGGGAGTGGAAGAGATGTTGATGATCAGAAAACTATTGTATCTAGATTTATCGTATCCATGTGGAAGAGAGAAATAAGTGATATTGATTGTTTTTCAAAACAATCATATCCAGGTGAAAGACAAGTAAGATATGTTGCTGATTGAAGAGGTGGTATTGTTTTAAAAGGTGATTCTATTTTAAAAGGTGGTACCGATTGAAAAAGTGGTGCCGATTAAAAAGGTGGTACCAATTAAAAAAGTGGTTCTAATTGAAAAGGTGGTTCCAAATGAAGAGGTGGTTTTGATTGAATAAGAGATACTGATAGAAGAGTAATATATAGTGCTGATTGTTCTTCAAAATGATCATACATAGAAAATATCGTATTCTAGAAAATTGTATCAAGGACAATCGTATCAAGAATAATTGTACCTATAAAAAAATCATATTCTGGAAAATCATATCGAGGCCAATAGTATTCAGAATGATCGTATCTAGGATGATCATATCCAGATCAATTATATTTAGAAAATATCATACCTAGATTGGGAATAAAAGGAAGAAGTTGGAATAAATGGAAAGTTATGATACTTTCCAATTCAAGTATGATGATGCTAAACCTATTTTCAAATGGATTTAATTTCATGAAGGAAGTTATGATAAAATAACAGGGTTGTGAATGAATTTTTGTATAAGTGGGTCAAGAGAAGAGAAGGAGAAAATGAGATTCACTATGTAGTCAACCATTTTAAAAGGGTTGAATTACTTTGTAGGTGTCTAACTAGTTTGAGAGAAGAGGAGAATATGAAGTTTTGAATCTCAAGTGGATCATGGAAAAAAAGAGAGAAAAAGATTACTGAATGAATTAACAAGGGGGAGATGTAAATTCAAATTAAATATTTTGATTCAAATCGGTTTTGAGAATCATATTCAGAAAATAAAAATGGTATCCATTTTTTATATATATATTTTTTCAATTTATACAGATCTTTGTATTAAAGAAATAAGATTGTGAAAAATCAGGCTCATGTATTGAAATAATACTTACGATTCAAATGAAAGTATGAAGAAGGAGATGAAGTTTAAAGAATAATATATAAGTTTCAAGAAGTGTTGATAAAGTCAAAATGAATTCTAGATTTTAGGGAAAATCTAAATGTGGGTGAATTTGTGTGACCAGGAAACTTTTTTGGGATTATTGTCCAAAAATTTTGAGGGTAACCTATAAAAGGAGAAGTACTTTGTACTTTATGACCACTGGTAATATTATATAAAGTAGAGAGATAATATGTGAGTTTTTTATTGAGAGAAAGTGATACCGTTTTGTTTTATATTGAAGACATTTCAACAGGGAACAAGGAAAGATTGTAATGTTGTATTCGACTGATCATCATACTCAGAATTCATCATACTCAATGTATCATCATATTAAATTTGTCAACATTGTATTCAAATGATCATTATATCGATTTGGATTAATTGGATTCAGGATTTCTATATTTGGTTTCTCAGG
Source organism: Viscum album (assembly GCA_963277665.1). Taxonomy (NCBI): domain Eukaryota; kingdom Viridiplantae; phylum Streptophyta; class Magnoliopsida; order Santalales; family Viscaceae; genus Viscum; species Viscum album. The sequence continues at coordinate 468,377,835 of OY728158.1, forward strand.
CTGCGGAAGTGTTGTATTCTGATTTGAAGTGGTGCTGATTCATTTCCATTTCATTCTATCTGAAAATCGAACTTGATTTTTTTTGAAATAATTGTACTCAGAGGAATCATACTAGGAAAATAAAATCTAGTAAAATCAGGCTTAGTTTTCATAATAAATTCTAAAAGGTTATTACCTTTCTTCTAGTTAAGTATTTGATGAATTTTATTTCAATTGAATACATTTATTTAATTGAAAATAAGTGCAGGTGACATTAGTTGTTACATAAAAATTGTATTACCCTATTTGTTTTAAGAGGGTGCACACACACATTTGGATTGTCTTAAAATTGATACACGAGTGAAAGGTAATATCCTAATTATTGTAATCAAAGTATTGTTTTTCTAGTGGATTGTATGTTATTGGATTTTCTACCAACCAAACCAAGGATATAGCTATTTGTATTGAATAGCGAACCTTTTAAATACAAGTGTTCCAGTGGATGTGTGTTTGTATTATTTTTATTAGGGATTTAATCTTTAATAGGATGTGAAGGTTGTTTCAATTGTAAGGAAACATAAAAGAAAAATAGTATCACTGATTCACCCCCACTTCATCTCAGTGATATAATACACTAACTGAGCACTTTCAAGTGGTATTAGAGAAAGGTTTCCTTCACCATTTTTTGTTGTTGAAGAATTTGAACTGTGTGAATAGTAAAGATATTATGGTCTTTAATGGAAATAATTATCATATATTGATGGATATAATGTTGCCTTATCTTAATTCTATCAGTTATGACGTTCTTGAAGCTGCAAAAGTTTGTTTTCCACTCATTGATGATAAAGCTCCACTTACACCTGTTGATAAGAAGAATCTTGAGAATGATGGAAGATTGAAGAATGATATATTGTCATCAATTTATGAAAGTGGATTCTTGAGAGTGAAAGGTGATTCCACATCCATAGGTGTATGGGACAAATTGAAAAACATATATAAAGGAAATAAAAAAGTCAAGAAGGTAAAACTTTAAATCTAGAGATTGAAGTATTAAGACTTAAAGATGGGTAAGCATGATTTTATTGGGGATTTATTTACCAGGGTGATTGTGATTTTGAGTACTATCTGATGTCTTTGTAAAAATATGGATTACTCTATAGTTTTTGAAAATATTTTGAGAATCTTACCTTATAAATTCAATGTAAAAGTTTCTTCATTAGAATACAGAGATCCTGAGACACTATCTCTTGATGATCTGCATAACACTCTTATCACTTAATAAATGGGAAGAGATAAATTTATGAAAAGAATAAAATTTCATAAATAAATTTCTTTCAAGTTTATGAACAAGGAAAAGTCAAATAAGATTCATATTGAAGAAGAATATGGTGATTCTGGCTCTGAAAATGAGGTATGTTGAAATATCAATGATATCTTATCCTTGTTTTCTAAAAATTTGAAAAGAGGTACATGAAAATAAAAGGTAAGTTTAAATTTAAATGATTTGAATGTGGAGGAGTTGGTCACTTTGTAGCTAACTATCCTTGAAGAAAGAAAGAAGAGGATATTGATGAGGAATAAAGAAATCCAAGAAGATCGTGGAAGAAATAGGGTGATAAAGGAAAGTTATATTCCATATGGAAATAAAATAAATTATTCAAATCCAAAAGATGAATTTTATTATATAAATATGAAGAAGAAGAAGTAAATGATGCTGAATATGAAAAATAAATTGAGTTTGGTATTGAAAATAATTTTATAGAAATAGTTAATGATGAAGAATATATATTCAACAGTTTTGAAGAAGAATAAACTCAACTTGAAATAAATTTGAAATAAGAGTTGAAATAATTTTTAAAAAAGATAAAAATACTTAAAAAGAAAAATATGTTGGAAGATGAATGCTCAAGTAACCAAGAATGTTTTTCTTATGATAGAGAAATTCTGGTGAAATATATTTATGATTTAAAGAAATCTCTTTAAGAAGAAAAGAATCATAATGAGAATTTGGAGGTTATTCTGAAAAAAGAAGAAGAAGAGGATTTGGTACTTGTCCAAAAAAATATCTCAAAAGTTGAATTGAGAAACAAAAGTTTCCAAAACTCTATCATTGAGGTTGGTGAAAGTTCTTGAAATGAGAAAAAATAGAAGGTTAAAAAAAATTACCTTCAAAGAGTGAAAATAAATATAGAATTTTTTCTGAATAGAAGAAATATGGGAACATCACGTATGTGTCCAAAACTAACAATGATGGGAATTTTAAAGTTTCAAAGAAACCTGAATCTAAAAATGTTTTAAAAAAATCTATATTCGGAAAAGATAGAAATAAGAAGATGAATCAAATTGATAACAATAATGTTGTTGGCTCAGAAAAGAGAGATGAGAATGTTACTAAGAAACATATTCACAATTCTAATCCATATGGAAGTTTCTGAAGAAAAAACTCATTCTATGGCTATTACTGGTATTTTGGGGGGTTTAGACACATGGAAAGTATGTTTTGGTTTAACTATAAACTTTAATATTATCTCATAAGTTATGAAAGGAAAAGATTTAGGGGGATTCAATTGCCTTAAATAAATAAGACTATGAAAGTTTCCATGAAGAAATTAGAGAAGGTTTGAGCAAATATTGAAAATAGGTTTCAGTCCCTAGAAACTATTTGTGAAAGATGTTAACAATCTGGAAACCTTTCAAAACGATGTCTTATTTTGTAACCAGCTCAACAAAATATTCTTAATTCTCAAAATCTAAATGCAAGGAAGGTAAAAAAATATGAAAAATCTCTTGTTGTTGAAACTACATTAAAAGATACAAAATGAGAACAACCTTGGATACTTTATAGTGGGTGTTATTCAAACATGAAAAGATACTTGAAATTTTTGATGAATGTAAAAAAATTTAAAGAGGGAACAATGACATTTGGAATTGATGAATCTATGAAGATCAAAGGTTTTGGGTCAGCCATCATTGGAAAGAAAAAGATGAAATCCAAGAAGACATTGTATGTTGATGGGTAAAATCATAATTTGTTAAGTTTTTCAATTTTTTTTGATGAGGGTAACAAAGTTATCTTTAGGAAATATGTTTTTTTGTGAAGAATAAAGAATATGGGAAGATTTTTACAAGAGACCAACATAGAAAAGGGAATTTTTTTTCAGATTTGTGAAATGAAAAACTTTTGTTACATGATCATGATAGAAGATAATCAGTTGTGGAATAAAATACTTGTACACATGAGGCAAATAAACATGAGTAATTTATCTAATAATAATAGTGTCTAAGACATTTATAATTTTTTAAGAAGAAGAGATTGGTGTTGCACTATCTATGAGAAAGGAAATATTACAAATGTTGTGTATAAGAAAGTTGAGATCTATTCAAAATAACCCCTAGAGATTATTCATTCTGATATATGTGGGCCAATGAGAAAAAAAATCAACAAATGGAGTTAAGTACTTCATCACTTTTATTGATGATTTTACTCGCATTACTTGTGTTATATATATGAAACACAAATAAGAATCTTTTAAATTGTTTAAAAGTTTTAGAAGGAAAGATGAGAAAGAATGTGAGTATTCAGTGAAGAAGTTGAGAACAAAAATGGTGGTAAGTATGGAAGTGAATAATTTGAAATCTATCTTGAGAATCATGGAATTTGGAATGAGTATAGCTCCCTATACACTCCTAAAAAAATGGGGTTGCTGAATGAAATAATAGAAGATTGGTGGAAATAGGAATAACTACATTACTTGAAAATGGTCTTTCTCATTACTTTTAGAGGAAGCCATGAGTAAAACCATTTAAATTCAGAACCATTGGTTTTATAGGCCTCAATCATATATGAATCCATATGAATTTTTTTATGAAAAAACTCCAAGTCTGAAGCACCTTAGAATTTTTGGGAGTCCATGTGTTATAAAGAAGAAAGGTGGAAACTATGGAAAATTTAAATAGAAAGGTAAATATGGAATCTTTCTTATATATGCTACAGAAGGAAGAGGATATAGATTCTTAAACAAAGAAATAGAAATAATTTTTGATTCTATTGATGTGAAGGTGATTGAAATAAGTAGAAAATAAAAACCCACTGAAGTAGAAAAATAATTTGATCAAATCAAAGGAATAAATTCTGATAACTACATAGACAATTGTATTCCTAATCAAGAAGAAGAAACAAACTCATATATTTCAAGTTATGAATATGTTTCTCAAAATTATCATCCTAGGATGAGGAAATAAGTGGAATATTAGAATATAATTGGTGATCAATAATAAAAGATTAAAACGAGAAGGACAATAAATGTTATCAAAAATACTTCTATGTATTAAAAAGTGGAACCAAATGATGTCAAATAAGATTTTGAACGTCCAGAATGGATTCAAGCCATGAATGAAGAATTTGATCAAATTGAAAAGAAAAATACATGGGAACTCATACCCAAGCCTTAAAAAAACATCATTGGCACAAAATGGGTTTTCGGGAACAAGCTGAATGATGAAGGTAAAGTTATAAGAAACAAAGAAATATTGGTTTGTAAAGGGTATGCAGAGATTGAAGGAATTGATTTTGATAAAACATTTTCTCTAGTGGATATATTAGAAACCATTATAATATTTATTCCTATTTCTCAGCCTAGCTGTTGAGGTCTCTCTAAGTGCATCCATGAGACCTAGGTTCGAAACCAGGTAGAGGTATAATTTTGGGTTACTATAGCAGACACTATAGCAGGTACTGTTTGGTACTGTAGCAGCTTGAAATATTCACCTTGGGCCACCAGTTTGGTCCTGGATCCTTAAGGACTTCAGACCACCCAATGCCTTCAAATTAGTAAGGCTTTTAGGCCACCTCATAGTCTTCAGGCCACCTTAAGGCATTCAGGGCCACCTGATATGCAGTTGCACAAACATATTCTACAAGGAACAACCCCAGAAGAGGATTCAAGAGCAGGGCGCATTCACCAAGGGAATAGGCTAAATAGATTTAGGAAGATTGACAGGGTATAGAATTTGACATCGGTACCATTCCTGTGCACCTACACATGGGCATTCTAGCTGAATAACCGTGCAAAGGTGGAGAGCTGATCACGATGTAGATGCTAGGGAGGGTCGGTTTCAAGTTGTCATAGTCTTTATGATTTCCTTAAGACCTACGGGTCCTATAATGTCTCCAAGACTATGGGAAATGTAATTTATAAGCCTACAGTCCTTGTAAGGGTTCCCCCTCATCCCTTGAAGGGGGGGGGGGGTTATCAAAAATCAATAAAAAATGTCTTTCAGGACATTCAGGCTACAAGATCTATCAAATGGATGTTAAATCCACATTCCTAAATGGTGATCTTAAAGAAGATGTTTATATTGAAAAACCTTGCGAATTTATTATTAGAAAATATAAAAGTTATGTATGCAGATTGAAGAAAGCCTTATATGGGATAAAATATGCTATGAGGGTGTGGTATTCCAAATTGGAAACTTTCTTAAGGAAGATGAGTTTCAAAAAAAGGAAGAGTGGATATAAATTTGTATATTAGAGAAAGTTAAGAGCATTCCCTCATTGTGATTGTTTATATTGATGATATTATCTTTATTGGGAATGATGAATGAAGTTGTGAATGATTTGTGGAAGAGATGATGAAGTAATTTGATATGTACATGTTGGGGGTAATGAAATACTTTCTAGGGTTACAAATATTGTAAAATAAAGAATACATTTTTCTCTCCCAAGAAAAGTATGCTAAGGAACTTCTTAATAACTTAAGAATGGAAAACACAAAAACTATTTCCACACCTAGTTTGATGGGAACCAAGTTGAGTATAGATAGAGAAGGAAAATAAGTGGATCAGAAAGAATATTGAAAGATGATTGGAAGTCTAGTGTATTTGACTACCTCATGACCCGATATTGTTTATACTATTACCTTATGTGAAAGATTTCAGAGTGCTCCAAAATAATCACATCTTATTGCTGGTAAAAATATTCTTAGATACATTAAAGGAAAAAAGAGTTCAGAATCAGGTATTTCAACTCATATAGTATTTATTTTTTTGGGTATTTTGATGCAAAATGGGCAGAAAATGTTGATGATAGAAGATCCACATATGGTGGAGTATTCTTTATGGGAAATAATTGTGTTAGATATCATTCAAAGAAACATAATTCAATAAACCTCAGTATGGCTAAAGTTGAGTATGTTTCTTCCACTCAAGACACTACCCAACTCTTGTGGGTGAAAAAATAATTGAAATATTTACTTGTTAAAGTGAAGTTACACTTTCTCATGGGGTATGAAAATCAAAGTACTGTCAATCTAACCAGGAATCTAGTTCAACATTCTCATTCAAAGTAGATTAATATTAAATATCATTTCAGAAAATAACATGTGGATAAGAATAAATTAAATATGGAGTATGTTTCAACATAAAAAAAGTGGCTTACATTTTCACAAAACCTTTTCCAATGGAATCATTCTCAAAATTGAGGTTAAACATGGGTGACCAAGCTCCTTTTCAAGGCTAAGGTATGTTATTCTATCACCTCTCCCATATTACCTTTGGATTGTATTGTTAAGGAGGACAATTGTATTGTTATATAAATATATTTCATAAAATAGAGGGTTGTGGGTAAGTTGTGAATTCTACATTATTTTGTGAGTGAACTATTCTAAATATTTATTAGAGTGGTTATAGGAAAGAAATTGTTTTGTATTCCAGGGATATTAAAGAAGAGCCAATGAAGAAAGTTGATGATGTTTTCATAATCACTTATTTTGGAAAACATGGTTTTTCTATTAATGATTATTGTTTCCTACAACGATTCAGCTCATGTAGGCTTAGAATTATTGACAAATGATCCATTTCATGAGAATAAAAAGTTCAGTGATTTATGAAACTTGGTTGAAAACAAAATCCAAAGTAAGATATTTTTGGGACCAAGATGATGATGAAGGTGTTTTACATTAATGTGTTGTCTTTTGTTGTCAAGGTATATTTTTAAGGAAGGGAATCACTTTACTTTGTTTCTAAAAAAAATCAGATAGATGTTATTGACAAAAATTGGACTCAGGGTATTGGTAATAATCAAAATCATGTTGTTCATTTTAATGAGGGTTTGGTATTAGTAAAGATCATCACAAGGAATTGATTGAATTCACTATGGATCCAGTATGAATTAAGTGGTTGTTTTAAAGGAGAATCAGAGTCACTATTACTAGGATGATTCAATTGTGATAATGCTTTTTCATTTTTTATTTCATATAAATCAAAAGTTTAATTGAGAACTTGTGATGAAAGCTTGATAGAAGAAAGGGAGAGTGGAAGAGATGTTGCTGATCAGAAAAGGATTGTATCCAGATTTATGGTATCGAGGTGGTAGAGAGAAATAAGTGATACCAATTTTTTTTTCAAATTAATCTTATCCAAGTGAAATAAAAGTAAGAGATGTTTCTGATTAAAGAGGCGATGTTGTTTTAAAAGGTGATGTTGTTTTAAAAGGTGATACCAATTGAAAAGGTGGTGCTGATTGAAAAGGTGGTACCAATTGAATAATTGGTGATAATTGAAAAGGTGGTTCCGATTAAAGAGGCAGTGCCAATTGAATAAGCGATGCTGATAAAAGAGTAAGAGATGATGCTGATTGTTTTTTATAATGATCGTACCCAGAAAAATCCGTATTATAGAAAATCGTATCTAGGCCAATCGTATCCAGAATGATAGTATGTAGAATTAACATAACCAAAAAATATTGTATTCTAGAAAATTGTATCTAGACCAATCATATCCAAAATGATTTTACACAAGATGATCGTATCTAGATAAATTGTATTCGGAAAAGATCATACTCGGGTTAGAAAGAAAAGAATGAAACTGGAATGGATGGAAAGTTACGATACTTTCCAATTCAAGAATAGCGATGTTAAAGTTGTTCTCAAATGAATTTAATTTCATGAAGGAATTCATGATACAATAACAAGTTTTTGAATTATTTTTTGTATAATTGATCAAGATAAGATACAGAGAAAATGAGATAAAAAATTTAGTTAACCATTTCAAAAGGGTTGAATTACTTTGAAAGTTTTTAATTGGTTCAAGAGAAAAGGAGAAGATGAAGTTTTGAATCTCAAGTGGGTCAAGGAAAAAAAGATAAGGATATTTCTAAATGAATTATCAAGGGGGTATGTACATTTAAATGAAATATTTTGATTTAAATTGGTTCTGAGAATCATAATCAACAAATCAGAATGGTATCCATTGCTTCATATATTTGTATTCAATTGATACAGAGCTTTGTATTGAAGAAATCAGATTGAAAAAAATCAAGATCATGTATTGAAATCATAATTATGATTCAAATGAAAATATGAAGAAAAAGATAAAGTTTGAAGAAGAATTGAGAAGTTTTGAGAAGTATCGATGAAGTCAAAATTCATTCAAGATTATAGGGGAAATTGAAATGTTGGTGAATTTGTGTGAGTGGGTAAATTTTTTGGGATTCCTACCCAATCCTTCTGAGGTCCATGTACAAAAGGAGAAGTACTTCATACTTTTTGACCATTGGTACTATTCACTAAATTAGATAGAGAAGCTCTAAGTTTTTTAGTGAGAGAAAGTGATACCATTTTGTTTTGTATTGAAGACATTTTGATAATGTTGTATTCGAATAATCATCATACTCAAAATTCACTGTACTCAGTGGATCATTGTATTCTATTTGTCAACATTATATTTAGATAATCATTGTATCAAGCTGGATTAATCAGGTTTGGGATTTACATATTGTGTTCTTTGACCGAGGATGTATTTTATTCTGATTTGAAGTGGTACTGATTGATTTATATTGTATTCTATATGAAAATATGACTTCAATAATTTTTTTTAAGAATCATACTTAGAGAAATCAGATTGGGAAAATCAGACCCAATAAAATTGGACTCAATTTTCAGAACAAAGTATAGGAGGTTCTTACCTTTCTTTTGGGTAAGGAATTGAAGAATTGTTTTTCAATTGAATACATTTATTGAATTGAAAAGAAGCGCATGTAACATGAGTTTTTACATAACAATTGTATTACCCAATTTGTGCTAAGAGGGTGCACACACACTTTTTTATTGTCATCATAGTGCTAAAAGAGTGAAAAGGAATATCCTACTCATTGTAATCCAAGGATTGTTTTCTAGTGGATTGTATGGTATCAGATTGTCTCCGAACCATACCAAGGATGTAGTTATTTGTATTGAATAGTGAACATATAAATACCTATGTTCTTGTGGATGTGTGTTTTTTTGTTTTCATTAGGGAATTGAATCTTTAACAGGAGGCTAAGGTTGTTTCAATTATAAGGAAGCATAAAAGAAAGAGTATCATTGATTCACACCCTCCCCATATCAGTGATACAATACACTGACTAGGAACTTTCATAATCATACACGAATTCCATCCACCAACATTGATGCTTATGTCACACTGTGATAAGACATATCCTAGAATCTTATGATCAGTAAATACCACAAAACACTTCCTAGTGAGGTAATATTTCCTCAATTTGAAAGAAATCATGATCGCTACCAACTCAAGATCATGGGTGGAATAGTTAATCTATTGGGGATGTAACTGTAGAAAAACATAGTGATAAACTAATCTATAATACATCCGAAATCAACTCAACCCAATACATGAAGTGTCATCTAAATCCTGAAATTGAACTCCCTCTACTAGAAAACAATGGACTTGGGTTCAAACCAACTTCTCCTTCACATACTCAAAAGGTATCCGACACTAATTAGTCCACAAGAACATATAGTCCTTTATATTCAGTGTTTTTAGAGAAGTTGTGAATCATGAGAAATTAGTTAAAAACCTCATATCATAACCTTCATGATCAAGAAAAATATTAACCAATAAAACTCTCTTAGATCCCAACCAAGAAATTACAACATCAATCTTGTAAATTTCTAAAACTAATCTTTTATAGGATATAACATACCCTAAATTAAAAACTTAATGAGACTAGAACTCACACTATGAAGAATTCTCAAGTAGATAATGATGATGATGAACTCTCAAAACAACACACAGATTCTCTATATGTACTTTCTCATATACATAGTGCATGAGGATCTCATCGATGAGAACCACTAACGACTGATCCAGGAACTCCTGGAACATCACATTCATCAAACCCATGAACATGAATAGATCATTCATCATATCAAATGGAATCACAAAAAATTCATAATTCCCACAATGACATGACATTACTATAAAACTGGCATTTAACAATGTTGGTATTTATCATCACTAGAAAAAAGCACTGATAAATGACATCTTTATCAGTGCTAAAGAAAGCGATGATAAATTTAACCATTTATCAATGTTTTTTCGCATTGATAAAGGTACCCTTTATCAAGACTATATTTGTAGTGTTCATAAAAGAGTCCTTTATTAGTGTTTTTTAGCAATGATAAAGGTCCTAATAAATAAAATGAAATAATGAAACAAAAATAAAATAAAAATCAGTTTATTAAAAAAATATGACAAATTTTATTAATTAAATAATTATTGATAAAAATGAACAAATTTATTACACTATATATAAAATATAAATACTAATAAATAGTATGTATTAAATATATTGATATAAAAAATGAAAATTAAACAAATTAAAATTAAAAATAAGTAAATTGAGAAAAATATTAAAGATTTTATTAATTAGATGATTATTGATAATGTTAATAAATAGTATATATTAGATATATAGATATATATTAATGTATATAAATATGATTTATATATTAAAAAATATTTATGTGCCTTACATTAAATAGTCATATATTTTTTGAATAATGGTTTATAATTAAAAATTAATATGAATTAAAAATACTAACTAATTGCATAGAGTAATGGACATATAATTGAATGTAGATTGATTTTTCAATTTAACATCGATCAAATGTCTGTTATATTGATTTCACTTATACATAATTAATGTATTTTTATATATAATGCACATAGACAAAACTTATCCATTTTTTCAATTTTATGAAAGTGTACTTATTTTTAATTTATTCAATGTCAGTCATTTTTAACACGCATGCACTTAAAATTAGATATTCATTAATAATGTTAAAAAAGTTTGTAATTTTTTTAAAAAAATATTTATAAATAAATATATTCATAAATAAATATATTTAAAAAATTGCATACTATATTTATCAAAATATATATTTATAATTATATATAAATAAATATTTTTTAAAAATTAATAATTATATATATTTAAATAAATATTAAATTTATAATAAATTTATATAAATAATGAATACAATTTTACTATATTTATATTTATATATATTTATTAAATATATATATATAGATATAAATTTATATAAAGATATAAATATTATTTTTTAAAAAATATTTATATAATTATCAATAAATAATTATATATTTAAATAATTATAAAATTATAATAAATATATTTAAATAAAGAATATATTTATTATATATATATATATTTATTAAGTATATATATATTTACAAATTTTTTATTTATAATTATAGTTATAAATCCCATATTAGTGCTTAAGTAATAAGCACTGATAAAAGAAATCTTTATCAACACATTATTTAGTGATGATAAAGATGAATCTTTATCAACGCAAAAAAATCACTGATAAAAGTCATATTTATCAGCGCTAAAACTTTTGCACTGATAAATATGGATTTTATTATCACTTTTTTAGCGTAGATAAAGACTTACCTTTATGAGTGCTAAAAAACATTGATAAATATACCTCTTATCAGGGCTTAAATAGTAAGCACTGATAAATGTTTTCTGACCTAATTAAAAAAACCTAACATGTTGCAAACCCATCGTGATATCAGAAGACTTTCGTGGAAGCCACCCATTTTCGGTGCTCCTCCTTAGCGAGTAAAAGCTCAAATCACACAAACCCACTTTAATCACACAAACCCACTACCTCAAGTTTCTCAAACATCGAATGACATCCTATTTTCAGTTTCAGTTAGGATTTCTAAAAAAAAACATCGATATCTAGATCCCAGGGTCTCATATTTTCTTCAACCTAGAGAGGTAGGCCAATGTTCTCCTTTCTAGGTTATGCTTTTCTTTTTGTATTTTTTGTTTCGAGATCTGGATCCGAGGGTTTCTAATTTTCCTTTGTAGGTTATGATTTTATTTTTATATTTGTACCCGAGTTGTTGTATTTTATTTTTATTTGGTTTATAATTAGTTGTTTTCTTAACTAGTATTTTGGATATCCTATTTTGGTCTTTTTAAATTGTTTTTTGAATCAATTTGATTCACTGTCTATATCTATACCCCAACTTTCTTCACTATTTTTAATCAATTTCCTTTGTAGGTTCTGAGATAACCAATTTTACAAACCAATTATCAGGCTGATGACGGTGTAAAGTAGCAATAGAAGCTTTTTTTATGCAATTAATGTAAGAGAATTTGTTTATTTAAATTCTATTTTAATATTCTGATGTAAGGGTTTTTCCTTAAAAATTTAATTTCTCAGAATTGTGTTGTTTTATTTTAATAGAAATCTTAGTAAGAGTGATACCATATTTATTTATTTTTAATGTCTCTCTATTTTCCAAATTAGTATAGTGTTTTATTTATTTTACAATGTTGTGATATTATGCTGTAAGGGTTATATATATTTTTATCAATTTAAGTTTATTTTATAAAGATATATGTATATATATATATATGTGTAAATATATATTTTTTCTAAATATTTATATGTGTTTTCAGAACTTATAATGTAAGGGTGATTTTATAATTATTTATTCAAAAATTAAGGTTGTGTATTTCCAAATTAGGAGGGGATTATATTTATTTTCATTAAAATTTTTGTTTAAAAGTGAATTTGTTTTGAAATTATATGTATTATAAATTCCATGACACACACACACACACATATATTTAAATGTGTATGGTATAGACATTGCAAGGGTTAGATTGTTTTTATCCATTGTTTTTGATATATCTTATTGATGTGTATTATCTCTTTATGCCAACTTCTTTATGGACCTCCCTATAATCTCAAGGACGTGTCAATTCATATTAGATAGCCTTCCTAGAATCCTTAGGTTTCTACATCATTTTTTCCAAAAAGTAGAATGGATGTTATCAAATTCTATATATTAGAAATTATTTTTAGGTATTCACCATTTTAAGTATATATATACATTTTAGGTATATATATACATTTAATTAATAGTAATATAACTTATACTTAAATAACCATAATATATTGTAAACTCATGTTACTTTCAAAAAAATTAAATTATGTAACTATATATACATTTTTTTGAAATAATTAAACTTTTCAAAATTTAAATAATTATATTTTATACAAAATTACCCAAAATACTAATTATTTATAATTAATAGAATTTAAAAATTATTATTATTATTTATTTTCATTATAAAAAATAGTATTGTATATATATACATAGAATAATATATTGTATATTTAAATAAATTTAAATATGATAAATAATATATATATATATATATAATTATATTCAAATAAAGTTAATAATATAATACACATACATATATATAATACACACACATATATATATATAATATTTAAGTAGATTCAATTTATTTATCTATGTATCGAATAAGGAGTGACCTCTATTTTATAGTTTTTGATGGTGGAAGGCATGGAACCCATTCAAGTTTATTGCATATTGAGGTAAGTGTGAATAATGTACACATCTCCATTGATCTCTTTTTTCAATAATATAAAACCCTATCATTTTTAATAAAATAAAACCTATTAAAAAACCAATTTTTATCTAAAAAATAAAAAAATAAAAAAATCCCCAACCAATTATTTTATTAAAGTTTTATTTGGATCCTTGTTGATAAATTCAAGGATAAAAATGAATGTAATTCATCATTAACTCTGAATCAACATAAAATAAAACAAATTAATTTCAGTAACATACACTCATGAGATGAAATTAGACTATAGCAACCCATGACCCTTGGGTTGTGCAACATTGCAGTTGTGTATTCTGATTCTTCCATCTCCACCCTCTCCATTTCTTTTTTTCCCTTTACTCTATCATTTCTATGGCCGTGTGAAGATTTTCTCTAGAAGGATTTGGTGGTAATGGAGGCGTTGAGTTAATAACTAGTTTTAATTGTGTATTTTTTACAAATTAAAGGAATTTACCCTTTTAGAGAACACAATGAAGTAAATGAGAGGCATTTCCTTGTGTACTTAATTGTGTTCTCTAAGAGGGGAAATGCCTCCCATTTGTGAGAATTACACCATTGACACTAGTTATTAACTTGATGCCTTTATTTCCACCAAATACTTACAAAACAAATATACATAAAACCATAGAAATGATAGAGTGAAGGGTGAGAAATAAATAGTGAGGGTAGAGACAAAAGAATCAGAATATGCAACTGTAGTGCTGCGCAACCCAGGGGTCTTGGGATACTATAGTGTAATTTCAGTTAATGATTGTATTTTACTAAAACTAATTTATTTTATTTCATGTGGAGGGATAGTTTAGTGGTCAGAGTAGAATACCAAGAGGGGGTGAATTGAGTATCTATAAAAACTTATGTTATAAATGTGTTCTTTGAAAATTCCCCCCAATCAAAAATATAATCTAAGTTAGTTTGTAGTGAATTTTTAAGAGTCCTAAATGTTTAATTAATTTCTCAAAATATTTATTATTTATCACCTATACTAATCTAAATATTAATATACATTTTAAAACTAAACAACTAGTTCAAAACAGTTATAAAAACTTTCTAAACTAACTATCAAAGTCCAGTTTAGTTTTATGAAATATATGATAAAAACAGAGTAAAACTAAAAGGTAAAAACACAACAGATATAAATAATAGGTTCGGTCTCATGATGGGACTTAGTCCTCTCTACTTGGGGGTCACCTACCACCAATCTATTTAAATTAATAAGAAAGATTGATCCACACCCTGGATCAAGGTTCACAACAGTACATAAGGCTATCCAGGTCACACTTTACCTCTTCCACAATTTTACATGGGATATGAAAGGATAAATAGAGTGTGAGTTTGAGGATATCAAGCATCTTCTAGTTATGCATAGGAGTCAGTGTGTGTGTAACAGACAAATACACATTGCTCAGAAATGTAAATAAAAGAACAAAATAGAACTAGAGATGTAGAATAAGGTTTATAAATCCTTGTGTGTTATTAAATGAACCTATGAACTCGTTTGATGTAGTGAAATTGATGTTCAAGTCCTCATCTGGAAGTTGTCTCCAAAATATAGTATCATAGTCCCAAGGGTATTTCTTATAGGATTGATATGTTTAGATTCTGTTATTAAGATTTTCCGATCAGCTCAATAGGTTTTGGTTCACTTCTTGGTCTTCTTGTAATGTCTTCCTTTGATTTCTTGGTATTTTTGAAGGTAGTTAGATATTTGTAGGAGTTATTGGGTTTTCTTATCTTACTACTTTTCAACACTTTACCCATATATTTAATGACCCATCTTGTGATCCTTTTATACTTTTAGGTCTCGCATAAATGTAGATCTCTGCATGTGCATATACCTCATAATGTCTCCTCATTATCCTATAGACAACATTAAATAATGTCAGAAACATTAATTTTCCTAAATATGACCCTTAGATATCAATTTGAATTAATAAATTAAAAAAAATTCTATGACTATTGGTGAGTCATAAGTATCAATGACTCATTGGCATTGGTCTAGCAACATCAGTCTTTCATCATCGGTTTGTCAGCATCGGTCTTTCAGCATCGGTGACTCTCTGCATCGATGAGTCCTTTCCATTGGTATATCAGTGACTCTAGGCATTGATGAGTCATTTTTACTATTAGTCTGTTTGGGCATTAGTGAGTCTTCACCAGTGACTCATTTTGAACTAAATGTGTGTCACCCATCAGTGACTCGTCATCGATGTGTCTCCCATCAGTCAGTCGTCCAATGGTGAGTCACTTGAACCATTGGTGTGACCGATCATGAGTGAATTATCCATCAATGTGAGATTTGTTCTATAAGTGAGTCCAGAATTGGTGTCTTCTTCAATCAGTGACTTCCACGATCGGTGAATTCCTCGATCGGTGAGTCCTCATTGCTGAGTCCTCATCAACGAGTCATCCATTAGTGACTCCTTTGAACTATCAGTGTTAGAGACTTTGAAAAACATACAAAGTGTCTGTCTTATATAGAATAACACTAGATTAAGTGAGATTCATAATTACATGTAAATATACATTTGTAAGTATATTGTAACATAAATATCCATATGTTGTTGACTTATTATACTAGGTGAAATAATTTAATCATCTATAAATAGTAATTGACATTATTAACATTTATTATAACATAAAATATGAATTATCATGATTTATAAAGTGTCATGGTTTGTGATTATTTAAAGAACTATCTCACAGAGGGTCCAAAAATCAACCCCTTTTTTGATAATCACAAATCACGACATTAATGAGTTATAAAAGATATTAAGGAATAGAGATTACTTGACTTAGCATACTAAATCACGAGTTTGAATTCTAAATATAACTATAAGGTCTTTCCTTTTAAGCTCCCCCTCAATTATTGTATCAGAGGATATCCTCAGTTATTGTATCGAAGCATATATATATTGATTCTGTTGATTACATGCCATATTTCCTATGCCATAATTCTCCCACTTTGATTAAGAGGTGATTCAATCCATATATTTCTCCCCCTTTTTGGATTAGAAAAAAGGTGAAAAGAAATATAAAGTGTAAAGAAAAAACATAGAGAAAATTGAAACATATAGAATTAAAATTGATATTCATTAATGTAAAATGAGTACAAACATAAAAATATTATCATAGAAAAAAATACAAGTACACAACCCTATCAAAAATTGATCCACATATTAATACTTGGGCTTTTGAGGGGATTTACCTTTGTCATAAGGGTCAATTATGGGAGAATAAGGTGGTTGTGTGGATTTAGAAAGGGCTGGTCGAATGAAAACACCAGGTAAGGAAAAACTTGTAGGAAAATTAGGTGCAAGGATTGGTCTCCTCTTGGATAAAACATGACTTTGAGTCTGCTCCTTGATGACTGGCCTAATCTGAGATAAGGCTTGAGGCAGAGACATCTGAGTAGGAGGTAGAGAACTAGTTCTAATAGAATAGCTACTCGGACCACTTTTGCCTCAGGTTTCACATGAAGGTATGGCTTTATAAGCTTAATAAAATCATTGATTATTTCACCGCCATACTGCATTTCCTTTTCAAAATCCTCCTTATTTTCCATAAACTTTTCCAAAGTGGTAGTAAACTACTTCAACTGACCCACTTGCCTCTTGAAGGCTTCTATCACTGGAGGGATTTTGAGATTCTTATCCAAGTACTTAAAGTTATTAATCAGATAATATTTGATATATATTTTTGATAAATACTTATCCAATTTTTATCTTATCTCTTTTTGTGCATCATAGGCTTCATTGGTACACTGTCTCACTATATTATAAACAAGATCAGTGTTTCTGTGAACTTTGGAAAGAGTCTCCTTATCAGAATAACTATGAATACCCTTAAGATCCTCTCTTACCATAGTTCTAAGGGACTTTATATTAGTATCTTGTCTAGTACTTTTAGAAATGGATGCACCAAAAATCTTTTTTCCTAGATCCTCTTTCAACTTCTTCAAATCTTAACTCATAAAATGTGTAACTAGGTTCCTAAGAACCTCCATACAACCACAAAGTGTGGTCTTGAAATGACTGGTCAGTGATTCCAACTCATTAATCATCCTCTTTATTTCTTCTCTCAGTATTGTGTTATTTATAATAATTGTCTCGGATGTAGTGATTAGGTTAGGCTGAATCTCCTGAATCACTATCCTTTCAATTATAGTAGCATCAGCTTCTAAAATACCCATGGAAGCAGAAGCTTCATTTCTAGATCTAGTAGAAGATCTCAATGACTCACATATATCAACTTTGAATTTCTCAAGATCAGCCTTGCTGACATAGTCACTAGGCACTGTAGGGACAACATGATCAACATCTGGTAAGGTAGGTGAAATATGATCAATCAATTCCACAAAATCTTGTGGAGCAGGAGTAGGAGGAGCTACCATCTTCTCATCTGAGTCATAGTCCAACCCAAACAGGATATAATCTGGGTTTCTATTCCACTCACCAAAATAGGTCTAGTCTCGAGGCTCTACTACGTCAATCCATACTCTTCTTCCTAAGGCTTATCATCAACTTCATCTTCTTATTCTTCCTGTCATCTACATAAAATGACATTCTGAGGCACTGGTACCAACTAAACTTGAGGTTCTACTTGAACTCCATCCACTCTAGCTACTTCAGCCACTTAACCCACTTGATCCACTTGAGGATATTCTTCAATATGAGGCATAGGTTCAATCTGATCCTCATCCTCTTCCTCTTGTCCTCCAACCATAATGTCATTAATCTCCTAAATTATTCTTTGATCTTCATCAGTGTGTCCATGTCCAACCTCATTTCCAGCATCTCTATCATCATCATGACCAGTAGCAACCTATCCAACTGGATCAGCACCAACCAACCTATCAGCCTCATCATCTTCTCCATGAATAGACTCCTCAACAGAATTAACATCTTCTTGTCATGATTTTAGTGAGTCACTAACATGATCAAAATTATCATCCTCATCATCATAATCATCATCATCATCATCCTCATCATCACCATAAATATTTCTCACACATCCTTCAACTCCAGAGGCCTCAGTCTCTTCCTCTTCTTCATCAACCAAAAAAGTTTCTCTTGAGGGTAATTCCAAAGGTGGACTGGAAGGTCTATATGACATGTATTTAGGGATTTTAGCTATATTTGGGTCACTCTTATCATCTATAGGAGACCCCAATTCTCTTGGAAACTCTGGCTCAGCTTCCTGTTCATCTGAATAAACCACCTTCTCATTAGGTTTAAGACCTAGATCATCTTGATCCCTTGGTTTGGTAGGATGATCTACGGGATTATAAATCTCATGAAATTTCTTCTCATATTATACCCACATTCTCCTCCATGGGTTCCAAAATATATTCATCCTCTTACAGTTTTCCTTGTGTAGGTAGAAGCCACTACAGGCAGTGATTACCTTATCACCATCCTCTAAACATTCCAGCCTCTTTAACATTGTAGAGATCATCCTAGGGTAATATAAATAGGTTTAATTCTTGGATGGTTTGATCATATTAGAAATTTGTACCATGAGACACCTACATAAATTCATATTCAACCTAATCTTTAGAAAATAAACCAGGTAAACATCATGATACTTCACAGCTGCAAAATATCCCTTCCTTGGGCAGATTTGGTGTTGAATAAACTTAAAAAGTAATATTACCTCTCCATATAACTCAATGGAAGTATCTCTCCTTGACTCCTAATTACCATTAAAATATTTCAAAGAATTATCATATGAAAATAAATCTGAGGTTGGAGGAATATTACCCTGTTAATCAGTATATATTCACTCATTAGGCATCTCAAGAAAATCGGCCAACTCCTTTGAAGAAAATGAAATTTCTTTTCCCTTCACCACTGACTTCATCATATCCTCCTTGGATTCTCCCAAAGACACTTTCAAGTTGAGATAGAATTAATGAACCATTTGAGGATAGAACAGAATTCCATTGTTTTCAAACCTGCTGATCCATCCTTGATATTCCAACACTTTTAGTAGTAGTGATTTTCTAAACAACAACCACTCAGCTGATACTTCCTTATCAGAAGTTACCACATGGATTCCTAAACTTGGATTCACAGAACCTATCACACTACTAGATTATCCTTTATGATTCTTTGACACTGTTTATTCACTTGTTACTTCCATTGCTTTCTTCTTTCTAGCCATTCTGAAGGTTCGGGTTCGAAGGAGGGAGTAGAAAGGTTTCATATTTGAAAGGTAGAGTGAAGGTAGACGGTTCAAAGGTAGTGAGGGTAGTGAAGAGTCATGGATCAAATTAAATTTATCATTTATGGATTGTTACTCATATAATAGAATATATAATAATGGTAAAAAGAAAAGAAGCAAAAATGTGTCCTTTTATTTAAGATATAAAGATTTACTAAAATGTCCTTATAGGCATCAGTTTCATACTAACTATATTACACTATCGACTTCATGTGATCAGATTCATCTGATCAGTTTTACATGATAAGTTTCATAGATTAGTTTGATAGATCAGTTTTATAGACCATTTTGACAGATCAGTTTCACATATTGGTTTGACAGATAAACATATTTTTCTAAGCGGATAAGATTGGATAGTCTTTATAGATTTATCATACCTAGTTCATGTTTGATGTAGCTTATTTTCTCAGAGTTTAAGGGTTTGGTAAATATTTCAGTAAGTTGATGCTCAATCCCAATAAATGAAAGAGTTATATCATCTTTTTGATAATGGTCTCTTAAAAAGTGATGTCTTACATGAATATGTTTTGTTCTAGAATGAGAAATTTGATTTTTAGAAAGGTTAATATCACTTGTATTGTTGCAATTTATAGGTATATGAATGAATTTAAATCTATAGTCTAATAAAGTGCGTTTCATCCACAAAATTTTTTCACAGCAAATACCAGCAACAATTTACTCTTCTTTAGAAGTTGATAATGCCATTGAATTTTTCTTTTTACTACACCATGATATTAGAGACTTTCTAAAAAAGTGACATGTTCCAGAGGTTATATTTCTATATAACTTACATCCACCGAAGTCAGCATCTGAATAACTAACCAAATCAAAAGGTTGTTCTATTGGGTAGAATAATCCTAAATTAGTTATATTTTTGAGGTATTTGAAAACTCTTTTAACAACATTTAAATGTGAATATTTTTAGTATTCTTGAAATCTTTCACACATACACACACTAAAAAAGATATCTAGCCTACTAGCAGTTAAGTACACCAAACTCCCAATCATTCCTCTGTAAGCAGTTTGATCAACATATTTACCATTTTCATTAAGATCTAATTTTAATGTAGAACTCACAGGGGTTTCACTACCCTTAATGCTATCAAAGCCATATATTTTCAAAATTAATTTAGTATTTTTACTTTTATTCATAATAATAACTTGTTTTTTTGAAATATTTGAAATCCAAGAAAATATTTATGTTCACCCATCAAAATCATTTCAAATTCAATTTTCATCATTTTTGAAAAATTATTACATAAATAATTTTTAGAAGATCCAAAAATAATATCATCTACATATATTTGAGATATTAAAACTTCTTTAGAAATTATTTTTATAAACAAAGTAGGATATGCAAGTCCTTTAGTAAAACCTTTAGAAATTATAAAGTTACTTAAACTTTAATATTAGGATCTTGGAGCTCGTTTCAAACGATATAATGATTTAGTTAATTTGAAAACATGATTTGGAAAATGTGGATTTGTAAAACTTGGGCGTTGTTCAACAAAAACATCATAAATTATATAAACATTTAAGAATACACTTTTGATATCCATTTGATAATGTTTGAAATCAAAGTGTGCTGCATAGGCAAGTAGGATTCTAATGGATTCAATCCTAGACACTGGTGCAAAGGTTTCCTCATAATAAATTCCTTCTTCATGATTATACCCCCATGAAACCAATCTAGCTTTGTTTCTAATTATATTTCCATCTTCATCTAATTTATTCCTAAACAACCACTTAGTGCCTATGTTCAAGGTATATTTCCGTCTACCGAAAAGCTTACAGAATTTATTTCTTTCAATCTAATTAAGATCTTTCTATATAGTCGTCACCCAAAATTCACTATTGATTGCATTATTGATATTTTTGGGTTCAAGTTGTGACAAAAATGCTTGATATTCGACTTGATTTCTCAAAGAAGCTCTATTTCATGTTCCTATATCTAAATATATAACTAAAACATCTAAGGGATGGTTTTTAAGGGTCCTAGTTGGTCTAGTAAAGGTAGGGCTAGTTATTTTAGGTTTATCACTTGGATCTGGTTCATTATGGATAGAATCTGAAGAATTTTCAGAATTGGAAGTTTTAATAGATTCTTTTATAGGATGGTTAGAGGGTTTTTCATTAATGTCTAGATTTGACATATCATCTTCAAGATTACCTAGTGAAGTCTTAGGTTCATGTGGATCTATTTCATAAAACTTTATATGTATAGATTCTTCCACACATTTTGTTTTCTTATTAAAGACTCTAT
The DNA here is from genome assembly GCA_963277665.1 of Viscum album. Classification (NCBI taxonomy): domain Eukaryota; kingdom Viridiplantae; phylum Streptophyta; class Magnoliopsida; order Santalales; family Viscaceae; genus Viscum; species Viscum album. The sequence goes on from OY728158.1 coordinate 468,400,061, forward strand.
AAGATTTTATTGAGGTATAATATCAAAGGAATATTCCTTCATCACTTTTGGAGTAAAATTTATCTATATTATCTTTATTGTTAAGAATATAAACTTTACATCCAAAAACTTTAAAATAATTTACCTTAGGTTTCATATTATTCTCCAAATTATAAGAAGTTTTCTTAAGGATTTATCTAATTAAGACTCTGTTTATTATGTAACAAGCTGTATTAATAGATTCATCCTAAAAATAAATTGGTAGGTCATATTCATTGATCATAGTTTGGGTAATTTCCTGTAAGGTTCTATTTCTTATTTCAACTACACCATTCTATTGAGGTTTCCTAGGGTCAGAGAAGTTATTCCTATATCCATTTTGTGAGAAAAAAGATTCAAAGTCTTGATTTTCAAACTCACATGCATGGTCACTTCTTAAATATTTAATTTTAAGTCCACTAAGATTTTCTATAGTCCTAGCATACTCGGTAAAGTGAGAGAAATCTTCACTTTTGTGAGATAAGAAAAAGGTACAAGTATACCTAGAGAAGTCATCTACAAGAACATAAATATAGCGCTTTACATTGAAACTTGAAACTCTAGATGGTCCAAACAAGTCCATGTGAACCAACTCGAGAGGTTGAGAAGTTGAAACTTATTTCTTTGGTTTGAAATAGATTTTGTGTTGCTTTTATTTTTGATAAGGATTGCATACTCTATTGTCCAGAAACTCTAGCTTGGGCAAGTCTTTAACTAAGCATTTTCTGATTAATTTCTTAAGGGAGTGTACATTACAATGTCCTAGTCTTCTGTTATAGATCCAAGAATCTTTGTGAAAGTCACTTAGATAAGAATCATTATGTGATGCTAGTGTGTCTATGTTTACAACATATACATTATCATTTCTAATAGAAGTAAATACTAAGTTATTTTTGGCATAAAAAACAGAGCATGAATAATTTTTAAATTTTATATTGAATTCATCAACACATAGTTGGGATATTATAAGAAAGTTATACTTTAATCCATCAACATAAAGTACTTTTGAAATTGAAATAGAGTTAGGGTTACCAATCTGGCCTAAGTTGATGATTTTTCCTTTACCATTGTCACCAAACATGACATGTCCTCCATCAATTTTGATGAGCTTCTTGACACATTAGTAGTATCCTATCATGTTTCTTGAAAAGACATTGTCAAAGTACCAAAGTTTTCTATAGGAACTCTTTAGGGTGTTTACGTACAAAATAATTCATCCAAGAAACGATTTTGGTACCAATATTTGTATGGGTCCAAAAATAATAGTAATAAAGGCTTTAGGAACCCAAATTTTTATTATGGGTTTCCTATGTGTGGAATATAAATTATTTAAAAAAAATTTATTTGGTCCATAAAAACATGATGTAGTAAAAGATTTTATAGAACTAGAACTAGCAGAAAAATCGTGATTTTTTTTTGGAAAAGAAACATATTTTCTATATTTAGTCAGAAAATTCATTTTTGATAAATTTCTTTGTCTAGGTTGAAATCATATACCATAATTGTACTTAAGAGCTATAGTTTATCCAAGAATTTGAATAATATTATTTTTTATATTGGTAAAATTTTCTATATATTTCTTCAATTTCTCATTAGAATTTTCTAATTCATTGTTTTCTTTGAGTAGTTGAGCATTATTTTATTTTTTAGTAGTAAGTTTAGAATTAATAGTCATAGTAAGAGAATGTTGATTCTTTAAATATTTATATTTATTTTTTATTTCATTAAAATATTCCTCCAGCATGTTACGATATTCAAATAACTCATTATTTTTCATATTCTAAAACTCACTTTCATTTTCAGGATAATTAGAATTGTGTGCAGGTGAATCTAAGGTTACCTCATATGTGTTTTTCATAAAACCCATATTTTCCATTTCATCTTTCTCATCATGAGATGATGCTGATTAATAAGATCTATCCTTAGAGGCACTCCAGGTGGCCTTCATTTCTTTATTATATTTTCTATATTTATTTTCATACTTATTTTTGTATTTTAACTTTGGACAGTTAGTTTTGACATGTTCTATCCTCTTTCATTCATATAAAACAATCTCCTCTATTTTTTCAATTCTTTTCCAATCATTTTTCAGTTTCCCTTATTGTCATACTTCCCTTTATAATTGGGCTTTCTAAAAAATTTCTTTTTCCTATAAAATTTATTAAATCTTATAGCCATCTGGTCCATTTCCTCACCACTATCTAAAGATGATTCTTCACTACTTGTGCTCTCAATAATAGGTTGAACTTTCTCTTTATCTTTAATTTTGGAAGTGGTAGTCTTGTAGGCTACATATTTTCTTTTTGGTTCATCCTCCTCATCTTTTTTTTTACTTTTATCTCTTCTTCATACATCATTAGTTTTCCAATGTGTTCATTGATAGGTAATTTTTGGATGTCACATAATTCTATAATAGAGACAGAAGTTTTTCTCCATCTGTCAGGTAAGCATCTGAGAATTCTCATGATTTGTTCTTTGGTAGTAACATCTCTTCCTAGAGCGATCATAATATTCACTATTTCATTAAACTTGAGATACATGTCAGAAATAGGCTCATCAGGCTTCATCTTAAAATTATAATATTCAATAGTATAAGTATTTAATCTCACCTCTTTCACATTAGATGTTCTTTCATGGGAAACAAACAAAGTATCCTAAATCTCATAGTCCATTTTATAAGAAGAAATGTGATTAAAATATTCATCTCCTAGTAAAAAATATAAAGTATTCATTAATTTACAGTAATTGTTATAGGAAGTCTTGTTAGATTCATCCCAAGTATTTCTAAAAGATTTAGGGATTGCATATTTACTTTAAATAGCGTACAAATTTCAAATCCCATGATTTCTAAATGTATTTTCATCTTAAGATTTTGCTGAGAATAATTTGTTCCATTAAATAATAGAGGTCTGTTGGTAGCATCACGTTCCAGTCAATTATCCATAATATTAATTTTGAAAAGATTTTAAAGTGATAAAAATTTATAAATAATTTTTTTAAGATATTTGAAATCCAACTAAAATCATAGCTGAAAAAGTTCTTTTAAAAAAATCTTTGAAAACTATAAATTCCAAAAACCTATGATACCAAAAGTTGGTTGGTGTAGAGTACTCAAGAGGGGGGTGAATTAAGTATCTATAAAAATTATGTTATAAATTTGTTCTTTGAAAATTTCCCCCAATTAAAAATATTATATAAGTTATTTTGTAGTGAATTTATAAGAGTCCTAAATGTTTAATTAATTTCTCAAAATTTTGATTAGTTCTTAGCTATACTAATATAAAGATTAATATAAATTTTTAAACCAACCTACTAGTTCAAAACAGTTATAAACATTTTCTAAACTAACTATAAAAGTCCAGTTTAGTATTATGAAATATATGATAAAAATAGAGTAAAAATAAAAGGTAAAAAAAACAACGGATATAAGTAATAGGTTCAGTCTCAAGATGAGACTTAGTCCTCTCCAAATGGTGATCACCTGCAACCTAGATGTTTAAATTAATAAGCAAGATTGATCCACACACTGTATCGGGGTTCACAATAGCACACAAGGCTGTCCAGGTCACACTTGACCTCTACCATAGTTATTTGTGGGAAAACAACAAACAAGTCACACTTGACCTCTTCCACAGTTCTACATGGGATACTAAAGGATAAATATAGTGTGAGTTTGAGGATATCAAGTATCATACAGTTATGAATAGGATTCAGTGTGTGTATAACAGAAAAATACACACACTACTTAGAAATGTATATAAAAGAGCATAATAGAGCTAGAGATGTAGAATAAGGTTTAGAAATCTCTGTGTGTTATGCAGTGAAGCGTTGGATTCATTTGATGTAGTGGAATTGATGTTCAAGTCCTCCTCTAGGAGTTATATCCAAAACAGAGTATCATAATCTCTGTGGTATGGATTCCATGAGTGAGATGTTCTACTTCTATTAGTAAGATGTTCTGATCAGCTCAATAGGTTTTGGTTCACTTATTGATCTCCTTGTATGTTCTTCCTTTTAGTTCTTGGGATTTTTGGAAGTAGCTCGAGAGTTATAGGAGTTCTCGAGTTTTCTTATCTTATTACTTTTCAGAAAATTCCTCATATATTTAATGATCCAACTTGTGATTATTTTATACTTTGAGGTCCACCAGACATGAAGACCTCCACACATGCATGTACCTCATACTGTCTCATAGATATCCTAAAAAAACATTAAATAATATCAGAAACATTAATTTTCATAAATATGTTTGTTAAATATCAATTTGAATTAATAAATTTAAAATAGTTTCTATGACTATCTGTGATTCATAAGTATCGGTGACTCATTGGCATCAATCTGGCAGCATCGGTCTGTCAGCATCGGTCTGTCAGTATCAGTGACTCTCTTCATCAGTGAGTCCTTTCTATCGATATTAGTGACTCTGGGCATCGATGATTCATTTGTACTATCGATCTATCTGAGAATCAGTGAGTTGTCATTGGTGACTCATTTTGAACTAACGGTGTGTCCCCCATTGGTGACTCATCATCGGTGTGTTGACCATCTATGAGTCGTCAAATGATGAGTCGCTTGAACTATCGGTATGACCAATCATCAATGACTTATCCATCAATGTAATGTTTGTTCTATTGGTGAGTCCAACATCGATGTATTATTCGATTGATGACTTCCTCGATCAGTGACTTCCTCGATCGGTGAGTCCTCATCTGTTAGTCTACCATATATGAATCCTTTAAACTATCAATGTCAAGGACTTTGAAAAACTTACAAAGTGTCTATCTTATACAAAACAACACCAGATTATGTGAGATTCGTAATTACATGTAAATATACACTTATAAGTATATTGTAACATAAATATCCATAAGTTATTGAATTGTTATACTAGGTGAAATAATTTATTCATTTATAAATAGTCATTGACATGATTAAAATTTGTTATAACTTAAAATATGAATTACCATGATTTGTAATGTAGCATGATTTATGATTAATAAAACAAATATCTCATAGAGGGTCCAAAAAAGTTTAATTATGGATTAATTTCAATTTTATATTTGAATTTATCCAAAATTATCTGAATAAATCTTTAATAAAATAATTGTTTGAGGATTTTTATATATTATTTTTTCAACAAAACGTAGGTTTTATTAGGTTTTATTTTATTAAAAAATAATAGGGTGTTACATGATTAAGGAAATAGGTTTATGGAGGCATGTACTTCGTTCACACTTAGGGAAATGATCCATATGTCATTTGAGATGTGTAGGTATCAATCGTACCTCAAATAGACACATGGTGTGACCGCTATGACTCAATGTGTCCATTATCAATTTAAAATTGACAATTTAGTTCAAAAAATTTCACTCATTGAAAAAAAATAAATCTTTATTATATTTTCTTGATAATCTAGGAGATATATTTATAATTCCTTTGTGATGTATAGGAATCATTCTCACATCAAACTTATACATGATGTGATTGGTATAGGTCAAAGTGCATGTTTCCAGTTTAAAATGACATTTTAGTACAAAAATAGGTGATGTAATCAAAACCAAGAAAACACATTTAGATTGATTTGATAATTTAGAAAAATGATACATAAGTCATTTGAGACATGTAAGAATTAGTTGTAACTCAATATGATGCACGGTGTGACTGGTATGACTCAAAGTGTGTCTTTTTATTTAAAAATGACATTAATTTTAATAAAAAGGACATTGACCAACTAAAAACTAAGAAAAGGAATTAAAATTGTTTTGATAATTTAGGTAAATGATCCATAATTAATTTTTGAAATGTAGGAATTATCCGCACTTGAATCTGATGGACGGTGTGCCCGGTATGACTCAATGCGTCTGTTATTAGTTTAAAATCGATTATTTAGTTCAAAAGATTTCACTAAATGAAAACCGAGAAAACATTATTGGGTTTTCTTGATGATTTAAAAAATTGATTCATAAGTCATTTGTGACATGTAGGAATCATCCTCACATAATACTGATACAATATGTGATCATTATGAGTCAAATTATGTGTTTCCAGTTTAAAATGACATTTTAGAAAAAAAGATAAGTGACATACTCAAAAAATGTAAATTCATTTGTATTGTTTCGCTGCTTTATGAGAATGATCCATAAGAAATTTGGGACATGTAAGAATTATCTAAACCTAAATCAAATGCATGGTGTGACCAATATGACTCAAAGTGCATCTTTTTATATAAAATCAACATCAATTTAAGTAAAAATGACAACTCACCTACTCAAAACAGATAAAACACATTCGGATTGTTTTGATACTTTATGAAAATGATCCATAAGTCATTTTTGATGTGTAAGAATCAACTGCACCTCAATCTGATGCACAGTGTGACCAGTATGAACCCGAGTGTGTTTTTTCAATATATAAGTATTATTTTAGTTTAAAACGTGCATCACATCGCCAAAATCGAGAAAAGGATCCTAGATTGTTTTCTTTTCATTTAAATTATGTATTAAATCAAGGAAGAACCTTTCATTAGGAAATCACTGTAACACCTTAGGTAAATAAAGAGTATGAAATTTTCACATTTATCCATATTTGTGAATAAAATATTTATATAACTTTAAATGGGACGCTATGCTCGATGGCATACCCAACACGCAACAACGAGTTTCTTGGGAATCTTACATTGTACTCTAATAATAATATAATATTATTTCAAATGGTAGTTAACGCCCAACTGTTGTGATGGCGGGAATGAATAGAACTAACTACAAAATGATTATATATGTTTGTTAAATATTTTTACTTTTTACAATAAATGTTAGAGGATTAAAAATGCGAATGAATCCAATTTTAAGCGTAAACATTCTAATATTCTTTAAAAGGTCGATTAACCGCCTTTTGATGGAGAACCTCTTTTAAATCTAATTTTTGACAATTTTATGTGTTATATTTGACAAAATAAAATTCTTCTTTAGAATCGGGACATAAGAATTTATTTTTTGTAAATTTTTGTTATTTTTCCAAAAAAGTTCAATTTTTAATGAATATTGAAAAATGTTGTATCTTAATTCAAAACCTCTTTTTAGTCTAATTTATTTATATGATTAGATTATCTTTTGAATTGGTTTTAAAGTGAAATTAGAATATATTTTTACCATTTAATCAAATAGTGGTCATTGGAATTAATTTCACTTTGAAATTTGACTTAAACTAGTGTCAATCTTTTGATATATATTGTTTCATAAAAACACGCTATTTGTTCTGACAGCAGGAATTAATTATTAAATTAATTAATGTAACTTATATGTTATGAATTTTGTAAAATAGACATAATTTTTGAATTCGGAATATGAAATATAGCTTAGGGTGAATTTTTGGTAATTTTCTGAAAAACTTCAATTTTTGATGAACAGTGAAACCACTAAGTGATACTTATAAAAACTGATTTTCCATTTAAATGAAAATTTTCCACCTTTGTGTTTTGAATTTCAAAAATCCGACATACATGGTTGTCATTAAGAAGTAAAATGTGGTTCAATGGGATTAAAATAATTTTTTGGCGAATAGTAACTTATTAAGTTTTTAATCGCGATTAGAGGTAATTAGTGTAGTTTAAGGTAAAAATAATGTTTTAATAATATGAAATGACCTGGACACATGTCATACCCACATTTGATGAGTCATGGCCGACCAATACAATCAATGGGTCAACTTGGGGACCCCATGGAGCCACTTTGGTTGGAAAATGACATAAATACCTTTTTATTTAATGTTAAAATTAAAATGTCATAAATATGAGTTGTTTAACTGAAACAATTTTTACATGGGGTTATACAAGTCAGATTTTTACTATAAATATTAATTGGAAAGATAAAAATATTTCCTACATTATAGTATTTTTTTTAATAATTTTTAGACATTAAATAAATTAAATTATTTATGACATCATGATGATGCAGCGATGACCTCATTATTTAACGATTTAAATAAAATGGAAAGATAATGTAAATTCTAAGACCTACAAATGTCAAAAACTTATTTTATGTGTGTATTTCGAACCATTATCACCTTATCCTCGAAACACATCAATGTGGGACCATTAAAATCCGAAACTCATTCTAAAATAAAGTAACATTTCTTTACTTTCCAAGAGTGCCCCTCCTCTCCTCTTATAAAAGGCCCCCACCTCTACCTCCTTACCCACACTTCCAAAGCCTTTGGCTCGGCCAACCCCTGATCATTTTGCCTCTCCACATCCCTATCTAACTTTTAGAAGCCTCACTTTGGTCATAAGTCTTCCCAAGGAAGACTTTGAGCTCAAACCAAAGGGAGTTACCCAATTTTAAGGTAATGTCTTCACTTGAGTCCTTTTGTTTTATTTTGCTTCTCCACCCCCATAAAATATTCTTATTCATTTCTTTTGTAACAAAAATAGTATCTTAAATATACTATGATGTTGTTATGTTAAGGATTCTAGCTACACTTACACACACCTTCGTCTAATGGTAAAATAACACACTGTTTCTGTGGATGGCGAATTACTGCCTCACGAAACGATGATTGTTCAATCTTCACTTAACACCTTTCATGGTAGCCATTAAGATGTCACTATATTTATATATGATATATAATATGTTTATGTTTTCCTTAAGCTTCTGTATTTTTCATTTATGTCATACCTTTATGGCTTCCATTATGGGTATACGCGATATCTTCATTTTAGGAAGTGCGGACTACTGCCCCCTCAAAGTGATTTGATTCGTTAATACCATATGTGGTACGTATAAAGGATATATTTAATGATATTATATATGATACCATACTGTAATTAAAATAATATTATGTATCATTATGTTTTAATTCCATTAAATATGAAATAGAAATGGAAGTAGCGTTCATGCGTACGTACGACTTACCGTCTCCATGAACAATGCATTTCATTTATTAACTCTAAATGTTATGTAATATTATAAATGCATGAATATAATGGATATATATGATATATATGATATCTACATCATGAATACAATTCTGTATATAATTTATATTTTACCACATGAACTACTTGTAATTATAAAGAGTTTATTTTTGACTCAAGTACCAATGATCGTTAAAACGACCATTATTAGCTTAAATAATAACATAGTGTTCATGACATGGTAATAAGTGATATAAAAGGAATAATTAACTTGAAAAAGGTTCTTAAGGAAGTAGAAATTAAATCAAGTTTATTATTCAGGAGATTAAATAACGATCGAGTCAAGTCGGACCCAAGGTAAGGGATCCTACTCCTCTCTTTCTTTTTTAAGTACACTCTTTTATGTCATTCCTTTTAAAGCTCATCTTTATTGTTATTGGGATGTTATTTTATATTACTCTTACTGTAATTTTTATGTTCATATGATTAGAGACCCTATTATCTCTCATCAATCCATTTTGGAATGTTTGAGTGGCGCCGTTAGGCTGCCAAATTTTCGTAAGAGATCTAACCTCTCTCTTTCTTTTTAAGTACTCTCCTTTATGTAACTTCTTTTAAGCTCATCTTTGTTATGTTGGGGGATGTTTTTTTATATTCCTCTTCCTGTAAACTTTATGTTAATATTATGAGATACCCTATTTGATCTCATCAATCCATTTTTGTAAGTATTAAGTGGCGCCGTTAGGCTGCCGAGTTTTCGTAACGGATTTTTCATCTCACTTTTAGTCCCGTGAGATTTATGCTACATTTGCCACAATTTCCTTTGAGTGGTGTATGTACTTCCCATTATTATACTATTTGTGTAATATAATTTCATTTATGGGTATTTACATAATTATTGTATGACCCTTCTTCAATGGGGTGTATGTTTCGAAAGTTACCCAAGTCGGTAAGGGAACCTTTCACCCTCCTCCTTTTAAAAGACACCTTTTGTTATGTCTTTTAATTCACATACTATTATGTTGGGATATGTTCTTATATATCCTTATTGATTTAAATTTTATGTCGATGTGATGTGATACCCTTTTTATCTCTCATCAACTCATTTTCTGAATTTTGTTGTGACACCGTTAGGCTGTCAATTTTTTGCAAGGGAACTTCTTAACCCAAATTTGATTCTTTGGGATAAACTTTTACTCCTTGAATATGTCGTTCTATGAATATGTGTGAATAACCTCTGATTGTTTTACACTTGATATCCACTTATATTTGGTGTATTCGTTTGTCACACATAATTATGTAATTGATTTATCCTTAAACCAAGGATACCGTCTTTGTAAGGGACTTCGTCTCAATCTCCATTCATTGAGGAATATTTTGTTTTATACACAACCTTATTTTATACGGTGTATAAACCCCTTTGACTTTTACATTTATCCAAAAATGAATACTTTTTATATGAAGCATTTTACTAAACGACAAAAGGGAATGTTTTTGTCATACGTATGCGGCGACAACGACTTCTCCGCCACCGTGACCATTATTTGAGTTTCGGCGTCCTCTACAAGCCATACCTTCTTTTTAAAAGAAAAATAAATACCATGTTTTACTTTTTTTTATTTTGGTATTGATAATGGTTTTCATAATGTTTTTATATCAATGTGTTGTATTGATATCTTGTTATTGAAAGGTGGAAATGTTATGTTTACTTTATGCATGTTTTATGTGATAAGATTATGTTATGGTTCTTAGGAATTGTTATGAAGACGAGTGGTTCCGTGGTAAACTAAGGGCAGGAGAGACCGATATAGCTCTCCAATCCATTGGGTAACGCGAAGGAGTGAAATGTTAAGGTTTCTCCAAAGAGATTTATGGAATATACTGTGGTGGGTATTCCAAACGTAACCAAGAGGGTTAATACCTACGTAAGAATGTTATGAATGCGTCAAGTTACCTTTTATGTCTTATGATTTCTATGATTTATTCATGATTTTATGAGGTATGTTAATGTGCCTTTGTTTTATGGGTAAATTATTATTTCATTCTTATGTATATATGAACTCACATTTCTTTTCCATTTTTTTTTAACCCTTACTGAGATTTTTATGCTCATCCCAAGTTTTTGAAATGTTTTTCGTAGGTCAAGGGAAAGGTACATGATTTGATGATAGTGTCAAGGATGTGTCAAGAAATAATCCATGTTTTATTTTAAATATGTTTCCCTTGATGGGAAAAATGAATACTGTCTTTTATGTAACCACTTTTTTTAAATGTGGAATGCAATGCAAGTTTCATGATCTAATTCTCTAAAACTCTAAACTTGAAAAGATCCTCAATGGTAATCTTGTAATAACTCAAGATTAAGTAAGGTTTAAGGCTGGGGCCTTATAGTTGGTATCAAAGGTCGGTTTAGATAACTTTAGAGGTTAGTTTATTCTTTAAGCATAAGTGACATTACCATAATGGTTAAGATTTCAGAAAGAGTCCTAGTTTTAGATAAAGAGAATGAGTAAGTATATATTAATGTTTATCTTCCTCATTAGTACATGATGGTTTTGTTGATATACTCACACTGACCTTTTTAGTTTTAGTAAATGGCTGGATCTAGAAGGCACCAAAGTATGAGTGGATGTGAAGGAAAGTGTAATAGTTTTTTTGAACAAGCAACTGAATGATAGGGGAGCTTCAATTAGAACTCTTGTGTTTATCCTCAACCAACTATCTGGAGTCATGATTGACCACATAAACCTTGGTGATTTCTCTAAGGCATCATATATGTGAGAAAAAAATCCCTACGGAACTACAGGTAACAATCATAAAGGTAAGTGTGTTCAAAAAACTATGTGTCAAAGATGTGGAAAGAAACACCTAGGAAAATGTTTCAAAGGGACAGAAATATGCTATAGATGTGGAAATGAAGGTCATAAAGCAAGAACCTGCCATGGAAAAGGAAGAATCCAGTTGACTCGAGGAAAGGGAAAGAAGTTCTTTCTAAGGGATTAATTGATTGTTTTAAATGTGGTGTGCATGGTCATTATGCAAACACATGTCCTATGAAGAAGTTTCATGAATGGGATCACCAAGATCGTACAAATACTCGTTTACCAATATCTAATGCCATTCCGATTGAGGATGATTAAACTGACAATGACCAATCAAAGGTATGGATTATTTCATAACTTTTGTTTTCCTATTTTGGAATCTTAGGATATGATTCATGATTTTGTTTGTAGGAAAGAAGTATTTCAGAATAAGTTGGAAAGGAATGGTTAATGGATCATGAAGAATGTTGAATGAGTAAGAAGTCAACATATAAGGGCTTCAAGAGTTATGGTGAAATTCTTAAGAGTATTAAGTCTCTTTTTATGATGGAGTTATATTAAAAGAATTTTTATAGTATGCGTAACCCTGATGTTTAATATATGAAAATTTTATTCAAGTAATAGTTATCTATTTTTTTGTGGACATAGTTATAAAGAACCATTTGGGTTTATATGATCCTTACTTTTGAGGTAATTATGGGTTATTATATGTTATGATGGAAGTGAAAGGCATGAGATAAAATTGAGGTTAAATTATGTTATGGTTATTTTTGATGATTTTATCTCTTTTTGGGGAATGATTTGAGAATTATATAGTTTGGAAAAAGGACAACACACAGACCATGTGAGAACCCATCGTGTCGGACAAAGCTGCGGGAATCGAACCCACAACCAAAGTGCAACTGGTATTTATCGCCTACCACTGGACTACGTGAAGTCCCTGGTTAGTATGACTTATTCTTTTTAGTTAGGTGACTTTATGAATTAAGAGTAAGTTGATTTTGGGTTATTTATGAAAATGATTAACCTATCATGGAGGATATGTGATTAGGTTAATTACTTTTCAATATGATACTTTAGGAGCAACTAATGTTGTTTGGAGATAAATGTTACGATTTAACTTGGAAGACTATGTGACTAAATCCTTCAAATATTTGGGTTTCAATCTTAGTTTGGTTTACTTTGAATAATTTTATGGACAAATTGTTTATCGAATGGTCCTCATTGAACTTTGTGTTTTGTTGGACAAATATTGGAGATTAAGAATAGATTTTCTTTTTATAAAGGGTTATCCTTTTCTAGATTACCTGATCTTGTACTAACCTTTTTGGTTTTGGTTTTGGTTAGAGTCTAAAGACATGGGAAGTATATAGTTCTCTTTTTTGGATTAGATGATTCTCTAGAAATTGATTATAGTACTTGTAATGCGAACAAGTCTTCCTAAATACTCGTCTTTTGGAGAAAATATTAGTTTGATTAAGGAATATAGTAAAAGTTGAAAGTCTACATGACAAGTAAGTATGTTTCATTATGATTTAGTTAAGCTCAAAAATAAATTCCTCAATGAAAAGTAACTTAAAACAAAAATGTTGTCTATTAACTTTTCCTACTGGGGAATCGAATACCATTTAACCCATTACAAGTTTGTGATTTTCTTATGGTTAACTTTCTCCTAGACATGTTTAATATCACTCTCCATCAGAACTTGACCCTTTGTATTTTCCTCCATGTCCATATTTTCATACTTGGAATCCTAGTATGGGTTAACTCGGGTGACCTTTGTACTTATCTTTCTTTATTTTAAAGTGATTGTTTTACTGAATCTTGTTCCGATGTGGGATTTCAATGAAGTTTCCAAGCCCAATTTTAAAATTGCGAGGACGCAATTCCCAAAAGGGGGGGAAGGATGTAACACCCCAGGTAAATAAAGAGTATGAAATTTTCACATTTATCCATATTTTTGAATAAAATATTTATATAACTTTAAAGGGGACTCTATGCTCGATGGCGTACCCAACACGCAACAACGAGTTTCTTGGGAATCTTACGTTGCACTCTAATAATAAAATAATATTATTAAAAATGGTAGTTAACGCCTAGCTATTGTGATGGCGGGAATGAATAGAACTAACTACAAAATGATTATATATGTTTGTAAAATATTTTTACTTTTTACAATAAATGTTAGAGGATTAAAAATGCGAATGAATCCAATTTTAAGCGTAAACATTCTAATATTCTTTAAAAGGTCGATTAACCGCCTTTTGATGGAGAACCTCTTTTAAATATACTTTTTTACAATTTTATGTGTTATATTTGACAAAATAAAATTCTTCTTTAGAATCGGGACATAAAAATTTACTTTGTGTAAATTTTTGGTATTTTTTTGAAAAAGTTCAATTTTTAATGAATAGTAAAAAATGTTGTATTTTAATTCAAAACCTCTTTTTAATCTAATTTATTTATATGATTATATTATCTTTTGAATTGGTTATAAAGTGAAATTAGAATATATTGTTACCATTTAATCAAATAGTGGTCATTGGAATTAATTTCACTTTGAAATTTGACTTAAACTAGTGCCAATCTTTTGATATATATTGTTTCACAAAAACACGCTATTTGTTCTGACAACGAGAATTAATTATTAAATTAATTAATGTAAATTATATTTTATGATTTTTTTAAAATAGACATAATTTTTGAATTCAGAATATCAAATATAGCTTAGGGTTAATTTTTGGTAATTTTATGAAAAACATCAATTTTTGATGAATAGTGAAACCACTAAGTGGTACTTATAAAAACTGATTTTCCGTTTAAATGAAATTTTTCCACCTTTGTGTTTTGAATTTCAAAAATCCGACATACATGGTTGTCATTAAGAAGTAAAATGTGGTTCAATGGGATTAAAATATTTTTTTGGTGAATAGTAACTTATTAAGTTTTTAATCGTGATTAGAGGTAATTAGTGTAGTTTAAGGTAGAAATAATGTTTTAATAATATGAAATGACCTAGAAACATGTCCTATCGTCATTGGATGAGTCATGGCCGACCAAGACAATCCATGGGTCAACTTTGGGACCCCATGGAGCCACTTTGGTTGGAAAATGACATAAATACCTTTTTATTTAATGTTAAAATTAAAATGTCACAAACATGAGTTGTTTAACTAAAACAATTTTTACATGGGGTTATACAAGTCATATTTTTGACTATAAATAGTAATTGGAAATCTAAAAAGATTTCCTACATCATAGTATTTTTTTTATAATTTTTAGACATTAAATAAATTAAATTATCTATGACATCATGATGATGCAACGATGACCTCATTATTTAACGATTTAAATAAAATGGAAAGATAATGTAAAATCTAAGACCTACACATGTCCAAAACCTATTGGATGAGTGTATTTAGAACCCTTATCACCTTATCCTCGAAACACATGAATGTGGGACCATTAAAATCCGATACTCATTCTAAAATAAAGTAACATTTCTTTACCTTCCAAGAGTGCCCCTCCTCTCCTCTTATAAAAGGCCCCCACCTCTACCTCCTTACCCACACTTCCAAAGCCTTTTTCTCGGCCAAACCCTGATCATTTTGCCTCTCCACATCCCTCTCTAACTTTTAGAAGCCTCACTTTGGTCAGAATTCTTCCCAAGGAAGCCTTTGAGCTCAAACCAAAGGGAGTTACCCGATTTTAAGGTAATGTCTTCACTTGAGTCCTTTTGTTTTATTTTGATTCTCCACCCCACTAAACTCTTTTTATTCCTTTCTTTTGTAACAAAACCAGTATATTGAATATACTAGGATGTTGTTATGTTAATGATTCGAGCTACACTTACACACACCTTCGTCTGATGGTAAAAGAACATACTGTTTCTGTGGATGGCGAATTACTGCCTCATGAAACGATGATTGTTCAATCTTCTCTTAACACCTTACATGGTGGGCATTAAGATGTAAATATATTTATATATGATATATAATATGTTTATGTTTTCTTTAAGCTTCTGTATTTTTCATTTGTGGCATACCTTTATGGCTTCCATTATGGGTATACGCGATATCTTCATTTTAAGAAGTGCGGACTACCGCCCCCTCAAAGTGATTTGATTCGTTAATACCATATGTGGTATGTATAAAGGATATATTTAATTATATTATATATGATACCATAATAGAATTAAAATACTATTATGTATCATTATGTTTTAATTCCATTAAATATGAAATAGAAATGGAAGTAGCGTTCATGCGTACGTACGACTTACCGTCTCCATGAACGGTGCATTTCATTTCTTAACTCTAAATGTTATTTAATATTATAAATGCATGAATATACTTGATTTATATGATATATATGATATCTACATCATGAATACAATTCTGGATATAATGTATATTTTACCACATGAAATACTTGTAATTATAAAGAGTTTATTTTTGACTCAAGTACCAATGATCGTTAAAACGACCGTTATTAGCTTAAATAATAACATAGTGTTCATGACATGGTAATAAGTGATATAAAAGGAATAATTAACTTGAAAAAGTTTCTTAAAGAATGTAGAAATTAACTCAAGTTTATTATTCAGGAGATTAAAGAACGATCGAGTCAAGTCGGACCCAAGGTAAGGGATCCTACTCCTCTCTTTCTTTTTTAAGTACACTCTTTTATGTCATTCCTTTTAAAGATTATCTTTCTTGTTATTGGGATGTTATTTTATATTACTCTTACTGTAATTTTTATGTTCATATGATGAGAGACCCTATTCTCTCTCATCAATCCATTTTGGAATGTTTGAGTGGCGCCGTTAGGCTGCCAAATTTTCGTAAGAGATATAACCTCTCTCTTTATTTTTAAGTACTCTCCTTTATGTAACTTCTTTTAAGATCCTCCTTTTTATGTTGGGGGATGTTATTTTATATTACTCTTTCTGTAAACTTTATGTTAATATGATGAGAGACCCTATTTGATCTCATCAATCCATTTTTGTAAGTTTTAAGTGGCGCCGTTAGGCTGCCGAGTTTTCGTAAGGGATTTTTCATCTCACTTTTAGTCCCGTGAGATTTATGATACATTTGACACCATTTCCTTTGAGAGGTGTATGTACTTACCATTATTATACTCTTTGTGTAATATAATTTCATTTATGGATATTTACATATTTATTTTATGACCCTTCTTCAATGGGGTGTACGTTTCAAAAGTTACCCAAGTCGGTAAGGGAACCTTTCACCCTCCTCTTTTTAAAAGATTTCTTTTGTTATGTCTTTTAATTCACATAATATTATGTTGGGATATGTTATTATATATCCTTATTGATTTAAATTTTATGTCCATGTGATGAGATACCCTTTTTATCTCTCATCAACTCATTTTCTGAATTTTGTAGTGACGTCGTTAGGCTGTCAAATTTTTGCAAGGGAACTTCTTAACCCAAATTTGATTCTTTGGGATAAACTTTTACTCCTTGAATATGTCGTTATATGAATATGTGTGAATAACCTATGATTGTTTTACAATTAATATCCACTTATATTTGGTGTATTCATTTTTCAAACATAATTATGTAATTGATTTATCCTTAAACCAAGGATACAGTCTTTGTAAGGGACTTCATCTCAATATCCATTCATTGAGGGATATTTTGTTTTATACACAATCTTATTTTATACGGTGTATAAACCCCTTTGAATTTTACATTTATCCAAAAAGGAATCTTTTTTATATGAAGCGTTTTACTAAATGACAAAAGGGAATGTTTTTGTCGTACGTATGCGGCGACAACGACTTCTCCGCCGCCGTGACCATTATTTGAGTTTCGGCTTCCTCTACAAGCCATACCTTATTTTTAAAATAAAAATAAATACCATGTTTTAATTTTCTTTTATTTTGGTATTAAAAATGGTTTTCATAATGTTTTAATATCAATGTGTTGTATTGATATCATGTTATTGAAAGGTGGAAATGTTATGTTTCCTTTATGCATGTTTTATGTGATAATTTTATGTTATGGTTCTTGGGAATTGTTATGAAGATGGGTGGTTCCATGATAAACTAAGGGCGGGTGAGACTGATATAGCTCTCCAATGCATTGGGTAACGTGAAGGAGTGAAACGTTAAGGTTTCTCCGAAGAGATTTAGGGAATATACTGTGGTGGGTATTCCAAACATAACCAAGAGGGTTACTCCCTACGTAAGAATGTTATGAATGCCTCAAGTTACCTTTTATGTCTTATGATTTCTATGATTTATTCATGATTTGATGAGGTATGTTAATGTGCCTTTGTTTTATGGGTAAAGTATGATTTCATTCTTATTTATATATGAACTCATGTTTCTTTTCCATATTTGTTTTAACCCTTACTGAGATTTTTATGATCATCCCAAGTTTTTGAAATGTTTTTCGCAGGTCAAGGGAAAGGTACATGATTTGATGATAGTTTCAAGGATGTTTCAAGAAAGAATCCATGTTTTATTTTAAATATGTTTCTGTTGATGGGAAAAATGAATACTGTCTTTTATGTAACCACTTTGTTTAAATGTGGAATGCAATGCAAGTTTCATGATCTAATTCGCTAAAACTCTAAACCTGAAAAGATCCTCAATGTGTAATCTTGTAATAACTCAAGATTAAGTAAGGTTTAAGGCTGGGGACTTATAGTTGGTATCAAAGGTCAGTTTAGATAACTTTATAGGTTAGGGTATTCATTAAGCATAAGTGACATTACCATAATGGTTAGGATTTCAGAAAGAGTCCTAGTTTTAGATAAAGAGAATGAGTAAGTATATCTTAGTGTTTACCTTCCTCATTAGTACATGATGGTTTTCTTGATATACTCACACTGAACTTTTTGGTTTTAGTAAATGGCTGGATCTAGCAGGCACCAAAGTAACAGTGGATGTGAAGGAAACTGTGACAGTTTTTTGAGTGAGCAACTGAATGATAGGGGAGATGCAATTAGAACTCTTGTGTTTATCCTCAACCAATTATCTGGAGTCATGATTGACCACCTAAACCTTGGTGATTTATCTAAGGCATCATATATGTGAGAAACAAATCCCTACGGAACTACAGGTAACAATCATAAAGGTAAGTGTGTTCAAAAACCTATGTGTCAAAGATGTGGAAAGAAACACCTAGGAAAATGTTTCAAAGGGACATAAATATGCTATAAATGTGGAAATTAAGGTCATAAAGCAAGAACCTGATATGGAAAAAGGAAGCATCCAGTTGACTCGAGGAAAGGGAAAGAAGTTCTTTCTTAGGGATCGATTGAATGTTTTAAATGTGGTGTGAATGGTCATTATGCAAACACATGTCCTATGAAGAAGTTTCGTGAATGGGATCACCAAGATTTTAAAAATACTCATTTACCAATACCTAATTCCATTCCGATTGAGGATGACAAAACTGACAATGACCAATCAAAGGTATGGATTATTTCATAACTTTTTTTTCCTATTTTGGAATATTAGGATATGATTCATGATTTTTTTTGTAGGAAAGAATTATTTCAGAATAAGTTGGAAAGGAATGGTTAATGGATCATGAAGAATGTTGAATGAGTAAGAAGTCAACATATAAGGGATTCAAGAGTTATGGTGAAATTCTTAAGAGTATTAAGTCTCTTTTTATGATGGGGTTACATTAGAAGAATTTTTATAGTATGTGTAACCCTGATGTTTAATACATGAAAATTTTATTCAAGGAATAGTTATCTATTATTTTGTGGACATAGTTATAAAGACCCATTTGGGTTTATATGATCCTTACTTTTGAGGTAATTATGGGTTACTATATGTTATGATGGAAGTGAAAGGCATGAGATAAAATTGAGGTTAAATTATGTTATGGTTATTTTTGATGATTTTATCTCTTTTTGGGGAATGATTTGAGAATTATATAGTTTGGAAAATGGACAACACGCAGACCGTGTGACAACCCGTCGTGTCAGAGAAAGCTGCGGGAATCGAACCGACAACCAAAGTGCAACTGGTATTTATCGCCTACCACTAGACTACATGAAGTCCCTGGTTAGTATGACTTATTCTTTTTAGTTAGGTGACTTTATGAATTAAGAGTAATTTTATTTGGGGTTATTTATGAAAATGATTAACCTATCATGGAGGATATGTGATTTGGTTAATTACTTTTCAGTACGATACTTTAAGAGCAACTAATGTTGTTTGGAGATAAATGTTACGATTTAACTTGGAAGACTATGTGACTAATTCCTTCAAATATTTGGGTTTCAATCTTAGTTTGGTTTACTTTGAAGAATTTTATAGACAAATTATTTATCGAATGGTCCTCGTTGAACTTTGGGTTTTGTTGGACAAATTTTGAAGATTAAGAATAGGTTTTATTTTTATAAAGCGTTATCCTTTTCTGGATTACCTGATCTTGTACTAACCTTTTTGGTTTTGGTTTTGGTTAGAGTCTAAAGACACGGGAAGTATATAGTTCTCTTTTGTGGATTAGGTGATTCTCTAGAAATTTATTATAGTACTCTTAATGCGAACAAGTCTTCCTAAATACCCGTCTTTTGAAGAAAATATGAGTTTGATTAAGAAATCTAGTAAAATTTGAAAGTCTACATAACAAGTAAGTATGTTTCATTATGATTTAATTAAGCTCAAAAATAAATTCCTCAAGGAAAAGTAACTTAAAACTAAAATGTTGTCTGTTAACTTTTCCTACTGGGGAATCGAATACCATTTAACCAATCACAAGTTTGTGATTTTCTTATGGTTAACTTTCTACTAGACATGTTTAATATCACTCCCCATCAGAACATGACCCTTTGTATTTTACTCCATGTCCATATTTTCATACTTGGAATCCTAGTATGGGTTAACTTGGGTGACCTTTGTACTTATCTTTCTTTATTTTAAAGTGATTGTTTTACTGACTCTTGTTCCGATGTGGGATTTTCAATGAAGTTTCCAAGCCCAATTTTAAAATTGTGAGGACGTAATTCCCCAAAGGGGGGAAGGATATAACACCCCAGGTAAATAAAGAGTATGAAATTTTCACATTTATCCATATTTGTGAATAAAATATTTATATAACTTTAAAGGGTACGCTATGCTCGATGGCGTACCTAACACGCAACAACGAGTTTCTTGGAAATCTTACGTTGCACTCTAATAATAAAATAATATTATTTTAAATGGTAGTTAACGCCTAGCTATTGTGATAGCGGGAATGAATAGAACTAACTACAAAATGATTATATATGTTTGTAAAATATTTTTACTTTTTACAATAAATGTTAGAGGATTAAAAATGCGAATGAATCTAATTTTAAGCGTAAACATTCTAATATTCTTTAAAAGGTCGATTAACCGACTTTTTATGGAGAACCTCTTTTAAATATACTTTTTGACAATTTTATGTGTTATATTTGAAAAAATAAAATTCTTCTTTAGAATCGGGACATAAAAATTTACTTTGTGTAAATTTTTGGTATTTTTCCAAAAAAGTTCAATTTTTAATGAATAGTGAAAAATGATGTATTTTAATTCAAAACCTCTTTTTAATATAATTTGTTTATATGATTATATTATCTTTTGAATTGTTTTTAAAGTGAAATTATAATATATTTTTACCATTTAATCGAATAGTGGTAATTGGAATTAATTTCACTTTGAAATTTGACTTAAACTAGTGTCAATCTTTTGATATATATTGTTTCATAAAAACACGCTATTTGTTCTGACAGCGGGAATTAATTATTAAATTAATTAATTTAACTTATATGTTATGAATTTTTTAAAATAGATATAATTTTTGAATTCGGAATATCAAATATAGCTTAGGGTTAATTTTTGGTAATTTTCTGAAAAACTTCAATTTTTGATGAATAATGAAACCACTAAGTGGTACTTATAAAAACTGATTTTCCATTTAAATAAAATTTTGCCACCTTTGTGTTTTGAATTTCGAAAATCCGACATAAATGTTTGTCATTAAGAATTAAAATGTGGTTCAATGGGATTAAAATAATTTTTTGGTGAATAGTAACTTATTAAGTTTTTAATCGTGATTAGAGGTAATTAGTGTAGTTTAAGGTAAAAATAATGTTTTAATAATATGAAATGACCTAGACACATGTCCTACCCTCATTTTATGAGTCATGGACGACCAAGAAAATCCATGGGTCAACTTTGGGACCCCATGGAGCCACTTTGGTTGGAAAATGACATAAATACCTTTTTATTTAATGTTAAAATTAAAATGTCACAAACATGAGTTGTTTAACTAAAACAATTTTTACATGGGGTTATACAAGTCAGATTTTGACTATAAATAGTCATTGGAAAGATAAAACTCTTTCCTACATCATAGTATTTTTTTATAATTTTTAGACATTAAATAAATTAAATTATTTATGACATCATAATGATGTAGCGATGACCTAATTATTTAACGATTTAAATAAAATGGAAATATAATGTAGAATCTAAGACCTACACATGTCCAAAACCTATTGAATGGGTGGATTTAGAACCCTTATCACCTTATCCTAGAAACACATCAATGTAGGACCATTGAAATCCGAAACTCATTCTAAAATAAAGTAACATTTCTTTTCTTTCCAAGAGTGCCCCTCCTCTCCTCTTATAAAAGTCCCCCACCTCTACCTTCTTACCCACACTTCCAAAGACTTTTGCTCGGCCAAACCCTGCTCATTTTGCCTCTCCACATCCCTCTCTAACTCTAAGAAGGCTCACTTTTGTCAGAAGTCTTCCCAAGGAAGCCTTTGAGCTCAAACCAAAGGGAGTTACCCGATTTTAATGTAATGTCTTCACTTGAGTCCTTTTGTTTTATTTTTCTTCTCCACCCCCTAAACTCTTTTTATTACTTTCTTTGGAACAAAAACAGTATATTCAATATAATAGGATGTTTTTATTTTAAGGATTCGAGCTACACTTACACACACCTTCGTCTAATGGTAAAAGAACATACTGTTTCTGTGGATGGTGAATTACTGCCTCACGAAACAATGATTGTTCAATCTTATCTTAACACCTTTAATGGTGGCCATTAAGATGTCACTATATTTATATATGATATATAATATGTTTATGTTTTCATTAAGCTTCTGTATTTTTCATTTATGGCATACCTTTATGGCTTCCATTATGGGTATACGCGATATCTTCATTTTAGGAAGTGCGGACTACCGCCCCCTCAAAGTGATTTGATTCATTAATACCATATGTGGTACGTATAAAGGATATATTTAATGATATTATATATGATACCATACTGGAATTAAAATACTATTATGTATCATTATGTTTTAATTCCATTAAATATGAAATAGAAATGGAAGTAGCGTTCATGCGAACGTACGGCTTACCGTCTCCATTAACGGTGCATTTCATTTCTTAACTCTAAATGTTATGTAATATTATAA
The DNA here is from genome assembly GCA_963277665.1 of Viscum album. NCBI lineage: Eukaryota > Viridiplantae > Streptophyta > Magnoliopsida > Santalales > Viscaceae > Viscum > Viscum album. The sequence continues at coordinate 468,423,256 of OY728158.1, forward strand.
ATGCATGAATATACTGGATATATATGATATATATTATATCTACATCATGAATACAATTTTGGATATAATTTATATTTTACCACATGAACTACTTGTAATTATAAAGAGTTTATTTTTGACTCAAGTACCAATGATCGTTAAAACGACCGTTATTTGCTTAAATAATAACATAGTGTTCATGACATGGTAATAAGTGATATAAAAGGAATAATGAACTCGAAAAAGGTTCTTAAGGAAGTAGAAATTAACTCAAGTTTATTTTTCAGGAGATTAAAGAACGATCGAGTCAAGTCAGACTCGAGGTAAGGGATCCTACTCGTCTCTTTCTTTTTTAAGTACACTCTTTTATGTCATTCCTTTTAAATCTCATCTTTCTTATTATTGGGATGTTATTTTATATTACTCTAATTTTAATTTTTATGTTCATATTATGAGAGACCCTATTCTCTTTCATCAATCCATTTTGGAATGTTTGATTGGCGCCGTTAGGCTGCCAAATTTTCGTAAGAGATCTAACCTCTCTCTTTCTTTTTAAGTACTCTCCTTTATGTCACTTCTTTTAAGATCCTCTTTGTTATTTTGGGGGATGTTCTTTTATATTACTCTTTCTGTAAACTTTATGTTAATATGATGAGAGACCCTATTTGATCTCATCAATCCATTTTTGTAAGTTTTAAGTGGTGCCGCTAGGATACCGAGTTTTCGTAAGGGATTTTTCATCTCACTTTTAGTCCTGTGAGATTTATGCTTCATTTTCCACCATTTCCTTTGAGTAGTGTATGTAATTCCCATTATTATACTCTTTGTGTAATATAATTTAATTTATGGGTATTTACATATTTATTGTATGACCCTTCTTCAATGGGGTGTATGTTTCGAAAGTTACCCAAGTCGGTAAGGGAACCTTTCACCCTCCTCTTTTTAAAAGACTTATTTTGTTATGTCTTTTAATTCACATACTATTATGTTGGGATATGTTCTTCTATATCCTTATTGATTTAAATTTTATTTCCTTGTGATGAGATACCCTTTTTATCTCTCATCAACTCATTTTCTGAATTTTGTAGTGACGCCGTTAGGCTGTCAAATTTTTGCAAGGGAACTTCTTAACCCAAATTGATTCTTTGGGATAAACTTGTACTCCTTGAATATGTCGTTCTATGAATATGTGTGAATAACCTCTGATTGTTTTACACTTAATATCCACTTATATTTGGTGTATTCGTTTGTCACACATAATTATGTAATTGATTTATCCTTAAACCAAGGATACCGTCTTTGTAAGGGACTTCGTCTCAATATCCATTCATTGAGGCATATTTGTTTTTATACTCAAACTTATTTTATAAGGTGTATAAACCCCTTTTACTTTTACGTTTATCCAAAAAGGAATATTTTTTATATGAAGCCTTTTACTAAACGACAAAAGGGAATGTTTTTGTCGTACGTATGTGGCGACGACTTCTCCGCAGCCGTGACCATTATTTGAGTTTCGGATTCCTCTACAAGACATACCTTCTTTTTAAAAGAAAAATAAATACCATGTTTTACTTTTCTTTTATTTTGGTATTTAAAATGGTTTTCATAATGTTTTTATATCAATGTGTTGTATTGATATCTTTTTATTGAAAGGTGGAAATGTTATGTTTCCTTTATGCATTTTTTATGTGGTAAGATTATGTTATGGTTCTTGGGCATTGTTATGAAGACGTGTGGTTCCGTGATAAACTAAGGGCGGGTGAGCCCGATATAGCTCTCCAATGCATTGGGTAACATGAAGGAGTGAAACGTTAAGGTTTCTCCGAAGAGATTTAGGGAATATACTGTGGTGGGTATTCCAAACGTAACCAAGAGGGTTACTCCCTACGTAAGAATGTTATGAATGACTCAAGTTACCTTTTATGTCTTATGATTTCTATGATTTATTCACGATTTGATGAGGTATGTTAAAGTGCCTTTATTTTATGGGTAAATTATGATTTCATTCTTATGTATATATGAACTCATGTTTCTTTTCCATATTTTTTTAACCCTTACTGAGATTTTTATGCTCATCCCAAGTTTTTGAAATGTTTTTCGCAGGTCAAGGGAAGGGTACATGATGTGATGATAGTGTCAAGGATGTGTCAAGAAAGAATCCATATTTTATTTTAAATATGTTTCCGTTGATGGGAAAAATGAATACTGTCTTTTATGTAACCACTTTGTTTAAATGTGGAATGTAATGAAAGTTTCATGATCTAATTCTCTAAAACTCTAAACCTGAAAAGATCCTCAATTTGTAATCTTGTAATAACTCAAGATTAAGTAAGGTTTAAGGTTGGGGCCTTATAATCACAATTAGTTCATGTTGGTCCCAATGAAGATACTGTATTGTACATTATTGGGGACTAAAAATATGGGATTTATATTATAGATAGAGGAAACAAGTCCTTGAAACCTTCAAAAAAAGAGAGTTCAATGTGAAGGTAAAAATGTTTTTTAATATATTATTTTTTCCTCATAATATTATATGTTCTCTGGTGCATTAAAATAATCTAAATTAAATGTTTGAATACTCATACAGACAATTTCTTATACACATGTTGATGTTACCAATCCCTTGAAAGAACATATTATAATGAAGGAAACCCTTTTGAAATATGTAAAGATAATGTTATGATATAATTTCTTAAATTTACTAAAAAAATTATATAATGAGACATCGATTTAGTTTTCATTATTCATTTTAGAGTTTGTTTATTTTAGAATATTTCTGATCATGTGTCATGCCTTTTCAAGAAGAGTAATGACATTATTTCTTCTCAATAAAAGAGGTAATCTTGAAATTTTCACAGTAAAATCATTGTATATAGAATTAACGTTTTTTTTATATTTATGTTTAATTTATTTCTTTTTAGTAGTACTCACATAATAATTATTTTCTTTAAAAGTGAATTCTTTTGGTCAATCTGGTGTTGTATTTCTATCATTCATGCCTTTATACACCAAAACATCCACATAATTATTCTTCCCAACAACCATTTCACCCCTATAATATTTCATTTATCACTTTATTTCAAGTTCTTCACACTGCCTTTACAGGAATAGAAATTATGCCACCTCTATGAAATTACAAAGGCAATCTTGATGTTTTCATAATAAAATCATTTTCCATAGAAATATTGTATTGTTTCATATTTATGTTTAATTAATTTTTTTAGTATTACTCACATAATAATTTTTTTCTTATACAGGTGGATTATTTTGTTTTATTTGGTATGTTCTATCCATCTTTCAATCCTTTATGCACCAAAAATTCCATAGTCTTTTTCTCCCTTAAAATATTTTCACCCCTGCAGTGTGCATTTCTCACTTTCATTCAAGTTCCCTCCAATCCATTTGTAAGAAGAGTAACAACACTGCCTCTACTCAATTACAGAGGTAATATTAATGTTTTCATAGTAAAATCATTGTACATAGAATTAATTTATTTTTTAATAATTATTTTAGTTTATTTATTTTTAGTATTACTAACATAATAATTGTTTTCTTATATAGGTGGATTATTTTGTTCGAGTTGAGGTGATATGTCCATATTTCATTCCTTTCTACACTAAAACTTCCATATAATTCTTCTACCTAAAAACCTGTCGCCCCTATAGTGTTGAAATTTATCACTTTCCATCAAGTTCCCTCCACTACTCAATCACAGATGTAATCTTGATATTTTCATAGTAAGATAATTGTCTATAGAATTTATTTATTATTTCATATTTATGTTTAATTTATTTCTTTTTATAATTACTCATAATAATTGTTTCCTTATAAATATTAATTATATTTTTCAAGTTTATGTGGTTTGTTTGAAGCTGCTCATGCAGTTTTGATAGTTCAACAAATAAATTCAATGGAAATCGTGATAACATTGACAACTAGGATTTTTTGGGGACTTTGGGGCATGTAGGAATTAGACACACCTCAATCTGACACACGATGTGATTGGTATGAATCCATGTAATTATTTCTATTTAAAATTGACATGAATTTTAGTAAAAAAGACAACTTACTCAATGTGTTTGTTATCAGTTTAAAATTGACATTTTAATTCAGAAAGTATCACACACTGAAAACCATGAAAATTATCATTAATTTTCTTGATAATTTAAGGAATCAATTTATAAATAATTTTTGACATGTAGGAATCAGTCTTAAGTCAAACAGATTCCTAATGTGATCCATATGCATCAAAGTGTGTGTTTTAAGTTTAAAATGTAATTTTAGTAAAAAAGACAAGTGGCTTACTCAGAAATAATCAAACAAATTCAAATTGTTTTGATACTTTAGAAAAAAAGGTGATTTGGAATATGTATGAATAATCTTCACCTCAATATGATGCAAAGTGTGACCGGTATGACTCTTAGTGCATCTTTATTTAAAATTGAAATCAATTTTAATAAAAAAACAAACTATCCTACTCAAAACCAAAAAAAAACATATTCCGATTATTTCGATACTTTTGGAAAATTATCCATAAGTGATTTTAGATGTGAATGAATTTTTCAAAACTCAATACGATGCAAAATGTGACTGATATGACTCAAAGTGTGTGTTTTAATTTAAAATTGACATCAATTTTATTAAAAAGGCCAACTGACCTACTCAAAACTGAGAAAACTTATTCAAAATTTTTAAATAAGCTGAAACTAAGGAATCAGATTCTGAGGAGTATGAATCCAGCCGTAAAGATAGTACTAATGAGACCTCATTAAATAATAATGGAAATGAAAATGGTGATGATAAAAATGGTGATGATGCAAATGGTGATGATGATGATGGAAATAATGATGATGGTGATGATGATGATGTTGCTATTCGACCAGTAGATGGTCAAAATGTGATCCAAGATGATTCTAAACCCCAACTAAATGAGCAAGAAAATATTCCTGATGATGAAAGAACAATGTAGTCAGAGATTGATGTGGATGAGGAATTCTCTCTTGAAAATTATGTATGATCTAGTTTTTTGAAACCTATGTATCCTTCATGCAAAGACTCATGGGAAGAACAACCAGGTATTGCGGTTCTGGGTTTAGATTATCCAAAGGAAGAGGAAGAAGAAGTGGATCTTAAAAGAGTAAGCGATTCTGTTAAGGAACATTTAGTTTCTGAGTATATGTAAGTGACAGCAGACAGACCTGGTCCTTCAGTTTCAAAATCTAGACCTAGTCCTTTAGTTGCACAATCTGATATTGAAAGATTTAAATCTGAGTTTCTTCATGAAGTTAGAGAGATAATAAAAGAGGAATTGTCTATTGCTCCTGCTCCTGCTTCTGTGAATCTATCCGAGGCTGCTATGGATGCTTTAACTCAAAGAGTGGTAAGTATCATTAAGTCGGACCTGTTCCATACTGGTGAGATGATTGGCAGGCATATTACCTCTCTGAATCAAACACTCAAGTATTTAACCAGTGGATTAGTGTCTTTGTCAGGTGAATTTAGATCAACCATCACTGGTATGATGGAAGTTTTGAGAAATTTGATAGAACACCTAAAGAAATATGATTTGAGAAAGTTGAAGGCTGAGATAACTCAGATTGTCTCTTAGGATAGCACCTCCAAAGTGACCAAGATCACTGGTCATGAGATCAATACCCTAAAGGATGTTATCAAGGAAGAGTTGGCTGCTCTTGGGAAGATTCTGGATTTGGACTCCTTGAAAAAGATGAAAGACAATAGTGATCATATTCACAAGATGGTGCAGTTGTATTCAGCTGATGCTACTAAGGCTCAGAAAGAGATTAAAGAGAAAGTGGATCAAAAATTTTCTAAAATTTATACCAAGGATGAGTTGAACCATCAATTTAAAGTTTTGGCTGAGAGTTTGAGGCTTCCTTCAGTCACTCAAGCCTTTAAGGCTCAAGTTCAACAGTTGAAGTATTTTACTCCTACACTAGAGAGCTTCATACCGAATAAATATGATTTTGAGAAGGCTATGAAATATGGTGGTGAATTCATTAAATATTTTATCAATATGATCAAACCATATCTTCATGTGAAAGCGAAGGCTATTTTTCTTCCTACTGTGGAGCCTCTCAGTCCATCAGATGATGCTCCTGGTCAGATATCAGTCTCTAAAGCTCTATCAAATATACGGCCAATCTTTCAGCAACCACCTTTAGAAAGATCTTTTACTCCTCATCAAGTGACATTAACACCCACTATGATACTAGCTCGAGCTGTGCTACCTCCTCTCTCCATACGGCCAGATCAAACTTCTACTAATGTACCCTCTGGTCCATCAATTCCTCAAACTGCTAAAGGGAAAGATCCTTTTCACCCAAAGAAATAACTGTGTCTGTCATTTTTGATAGGGTGTCTTTTATGTGTTTCCTTTTCTTGTACCTTTTTGGTGGTTGTTTCAATGGAACTTTATTCTGTGTTCTCTCTATATTCTCTTTTTCTTTTTTGATAATCCCAAAGGGGGAGAACAGGCATACAGTCAGACTATATGAATTAAGGGGGAGAAATGATGACTACTTAAATTCTCACTTTTTTTATGATATGGTCCATTATCTGATGATATGTTTACCATTGGTTATATATTTTGTTTACCTTTACTCTATTTTCTTTTATGCCATAGATTTTTGATTATCAAAAAGGGGGAGATTGTTGAACCCTCTGTGAAATGGTTTTTTTAATAATCACAAATCATTGTTATTTCTGTGTATAAGTAAATTTATTCAAATATTCATTCTATTATAAATATGTTTATATATGTTTAATCATGTCTACATATGTTTATCCATGATTATTTATGGTTTTATATTGACCTGGAAGTGTTCCAGATTGAACAAACACTTGGTGCATATTTCATATTTTTGACTCACAGTTAGTTATCTTCTTGTCGCACCGATGAAGAACGGTCGCGCCGATTAAGAATGGTCGCATCGATGAAGAACGGTTGCACCGATGAAGAACGGTCGCACCGATGAAGAAAGATCACATCGATGAAGAACGATCGCACTGATAAGAGCGATATCTAATGACCTACCAAAACCGATGTTGATCTAATGACCTTCCGAAACTGATGCTGATCGAATGACCTACCAAAACCGATGCTGATCTAATGACCTACCGAAACCGATGCTGATCCAATGACCTACCAAAACCGATGCTGATCTAATGACCTATTGAAACCGATGCTGATCTATTGACCTACCGAAACCGATGCTGATCTAATAACCTACCAAAATTGATACTGATCTAATGACATATCGAAACCGATGCTGATCTAATGACCTACCGACACCGATGCTGATCAAAGGACCTATCGATATCAATGGTGATCACATGAGCTACCGATACCGATGCAAATTCAAAATGACTTATCGATCTCATGACTCACCAATAGTCATGAAAAATATTTGAACTTTCTACTAACCCTTTTAATTCCAATGGTCTTATTTTCTTAGTTAAATGCACCTACTATTAATTAATGTTAGTTATTGGATGTCAAGAAACCATACCTCATACCTGTAAAAAAGTAATCATTCTTTTTTCCATATCTCAAGAAATAAAAAGGAAGATCTATAGTAAAAAGAGAGAGAGCTGAACAAGAAATAAAAACATACGCGAAAGAAGGCGCACGTGTTTGAAGCCCCTCAAAACAAAAGTAAAACTTGAATAATACATATAAAAACCTGAGAGTTGAAGAAAATATTTCAGCTGGAACAAACACAAAGACTAGTTGTTGTGTCTTACTGAAAATCATATGCAAAAGTCTAAATAGCTGTAGTTGAGAAGAACAATGATACTCTGTTTTGAGTCATCCTCACCAGAAAGGACTTGACTTCCATCTGAAACATAAAAAATGAGTTCAGAGAAAATTTGCAATTACATAGAGCTTTCTAAACTCTATTATTTATTCTGTCATATCTATTTGCTTAACATTCTGAGCAGTGTGTGTGTACATCTGTCTACTCTAGATACACATTGTCTCCTAAGCTGAACTGGAGGATATTAAATCCTTACACCAAAATTTCTACACCTTCTTGTATCCCACTGTGAGTTGTGGAAGAGGTCAAGTGTGACCTGGACAGCTCGAGAGTTGTTGCTTTTGTTTTTCCCATGTAGAACTGTGGTAGAGGTCTTAGGACTTGAACAGTCTTTGTACTTTCGTTTTTCCCCGATCCAGGGTGTGGATAAAATTTATATAAATTGTTTGAGAGGACTAAGTCTCAGCTTGATACTGAGCCTCTTGGTTATATCTGTTGTTCATCTTAGATTAATTTTAAAGTATTATATATATATATATATATTTATTTATTTTATATTATGCTGCTATTTACTTTGAAATAAAAATCTATTTTAAATTCACTATGATAGTTAAATTAGCAAGTGTTTGTAACTTTTGTAAATAAGTATATTAGCTTCAAAAGCTAATTTAATCATATGATTAGATTAACTGAGACCTAATCAATCTTTTGATAATCTAATTTAACCTTTATAGTTTTACAAATTCACTACATTTTAACTTAGTTTTGAATTGGGGGATTTTAATAGAAATTTTTTAACAGAAATTTTTTAAATTGGAACTCAATTCACCCCCATATTGAGTATCCACTCTGACCAACAAGAATGAATTATCTAAATCTAGATTTTATAAGTTGAGGTGAATAATATTATCCAAACATAACATAGTGAATATCTTTGGAAATATTTGTGTTGGAAAAGGGGGAGTAGTGTTTAAAATATATCCAAACGAATTTCAATGAAAAATGGGAGAAAATAAAATAATAAATCTAGGAATATGAATACCCTTTTAATTTTATAAATAAAGGTGTAGTGAGATGAATTCACTATAAATACATACAGTTTTTTGAATAATTTAGAGTTAAAGGGTAGAGTATGAGTTATTGTAGTATCATTAACAAAATCCAACTAGGGAATGTTACAATAAGAGGTTTCAAGTAGGATTTTGTTTTACAATAGCTAATGGATTTTTTGACAAGTATATGATGTAGAGACCCATACATCTCAATGAACTGTAATGGAATCAAATAAAATGATCCATGAGAACATAATATTTTCCTAAGACATATATTCTTGGCATAAACAAAAGAACACAAATTCATTTCCTCAGTAGTCAAGGATTGTTTAAAAACTTTTATAGAGGGATGAATTCAATTCCCTAATGATCATGGTAATAATGTTTCACTCCAAATAATATCATAGTGGAAAAAATATCTTACTGAACTGGGTTCAGTACCTATTCTAGTCTTATTTATCGTATGATATGTCAATATTTACCCATTGCATTGAAGGTAGATATATGTCCCAAAAATCACAAAATGAAAATCATACATATGTGTGACACAATATCATAAAGATTCATCATATCAGAACCCATTAAAATAAACGGTATTTATAAATATTTTATAATAACATAACCTATAAAAAAGAAACAGGCTTAATAATAATTTCATCATTTCATTAAATAATAACCTCTGAAAAAAAGTGGGTTTCATAAGCATTTTATAATGGTATAACCTGTGTAAGATAAACGAGTTTCATAAACATGATGTCATTATAAACATAAACCATTCAAAGAAGGAATAATAATAATATCCATGGATCATATCTCTAGTAAAGAATAAGTAACATCAAGGGATGTCATCTTAGATAGAAAATGTTTTTTATAGATCACATGGAACATTTATTAAATAAAATAGGCTTTCCACTTTGAAATTGTTTTTAAATATATGCGTTTTCAAAATGTTTTTCTTTTAAAATAACTTTGTAAACTTATAAAAAAAGATTTAGAGATAATTTAAAAAATTTCATGATTAAAAATTCCTTTATAATTAAAAAAAACGTTTTATTTTTTTTTTCAAAATAATTTTATTTGAAAATAAATTCAGAAATTTATAAAGGATGTTTTGAAGATCATTGAAAACATTTCTTGAGGTAAATAACTTTTCTTTCAAAATAACCTTTTCAAACAAAAAATTCATAAAACATTTAGGAAATCATCTTCTTTGAAAATAAACTTTGAGACTTATAAATCTATCTTTAAAATAATGTGTTGGTCATGATGGTGGAAAATACCATTCATGTTATACATGTTAATGCAAATATTCTTTTCACATTTTCGGTAAAATCCAAAGATAAATTGTTTGAAAAAATAAACAAAAATTAATATCACAAAATTTTATAAAAAGTAAAACGTGGGTAAAAATTTCTTAACAAAGAATTTTCATAATTTTAAAAACATTTTTCAAAACGTTTCTAGTAAACATGATTTTGGAAGAAAAAATATTTTTGACCTAAGAGATAAATAATATCAATTTATCGTAAAAAATATTATTTAAAAATATTGAGTACATAAAGAGATGAAAATGAATATAAAACATATATTCCAAATTAATAAATAGAGAATAAAATTTATTACATTATTGAGAGATATTCTATATGATTTTATCATCATAATAATAAACATAAACAATCCCAATAAATGATAAGATTGTATCGTAAAACCCTTACCACATTGGTAACATTGAATCATAATCCCCATAAAGAAATATCATTTAATGAAACAAAAAATACCATGAGAATAAATAAATTCAGGATATTACAAATCAAATTGGATTTATATACACCTCATAAAACAAGATAGGTGCCTAACATAGTGTATGTCCCAAAGAAGACAAATTAACCCAAAAATACCTTACCACTTTGGAAATATTTGAACCATAAACCAAAAGAAATAGAGATCATAAAATTGATATTTAAATCCCCATAATCTTCAGGATAATCATCATAAAATACATTCATGTACAATATACACACCACATAAAAGAAACATGTGTTGAATATGGCACGTGCCTCACAAAAATAAAAGTGGGAAGGGGAGCCCTTACTATAAGTCATTAATTCATTCATACACTGTCAAAACTCATGTAAAATAAATATAAGTTTGTTATAAATAAATTATATAACCAAAATTTTATATATCATACAATATCTTATTTACTTATGACCGTCTATTACCCATTTATTAATAATTATTTATTAAAATCATGTTCTGGAAATAACTGCTTTATTTTTCATGTATGTTTTTGATTTATCATTTTCAATGCTCTAAATAATATCATAGTTAAATAATATCCATAATGTTAAAAATTATATAAATATCATATATATTTATTATATATTTATTTATAGTAATCCATAAATGGAAGATACATAAAATGAAATACACAATTTATGGAGATGGTAGGTCGTACATACACATGAATATTGTTTCTATTTTATCGACGAATAAAAAGAAAGAAACATAAATAATATATTAAAATTATAGAATATTTTTATTATATATATATATATCACATTTATTCATTAAATATAAATTAATTACCATCCATGAAAAGCATTAGTGAAAAATGAATCTCATTGCATCGCGGGGTGATAGTCTGTCGTACACACGAACAACGTTATCATATTCTATATGGAATGGATATTAAGAAGGTATATATGATATTATAATTAAATAAGAAACATTATATCATAAATATCATATATAAACATTATATACTTCATTATATCTAGTTGTAAGAAGTAGTGATGGAGAAAATAATTACATCAGTTCATGAGGTGGTAGTCTGCCACACACATGATGAATGGTTCCATTTCCCATTTTAGAGAGGAGGATATGGTTTCATGTAATTAAATTAAAATATAAAATTAGTATATTTAAGATAATGAGGTTATTTTGTTACCATGGTTTATTAATAATTTAATTAGTTGTTGGAATAAATAAAATAAAATTCTTAGTTATAGATGTTACCTATACTTCAGACAATATCTTTTGATTTTCACCCAAATCCCTCCTAGGATGGATTTATGACTAAAAAAATATTATAGGATGATAGGAAGGAATTAATTAAGTAATTTGGGATGAAATTTTCCCATACAAATGGTTTTTTAAGTGAGAAGATAAGAGGATAGTGGGTGGACTTTTGTAAGTGAGGTGAGTGGAACACTAGTAATTTTTGAAAATAAGAATGTGTAACCACATATTTCACATTCCACAAGGCTGTAAAATGGAAAATTATAAAACATTAGATATTATAGGGTTGAAATATGCCCATAATTTTTTTGGACAAGTCTTAATGTAAATTTATCTCTTATATTTTTAGTTTAACCCATGGTAAGCCCATTTTAACCTTAACTATGATAATTAATTTTTACTACTATTACTATTCTTTTTTTTTAAATTAAGCTGATCTTATAAGATAATATATAATATTCTAATTAAAAATATGGAATCCGTTTTTTTAACACCCCAATTATTTACAATTAAATTTAATATAGAATTTAATTCATGAAACACTGAGTCTCTTAGAAACAAAAAATTATTACTATAACTTAGTCATTAAACATAATTTTCCACCTCTGTGATTTGAATTTTGGAAATAATACATACATGGTTATGATCAGTAATATATTTAGGATCTGATAGGATCAACTTTCATTTTTGGTGAATAGTAACTTGACCTTAGTAATAGTAATATGATCCTTATAAATAGTAAATCAGCCTAATGAATAGTAACCGTACCCATGAAAATATAAATAAAATCTATGCACCTTATAAATGAAACAATGATATAATTATATCATGGTATAAGTAAGTGAATATTTAAAAATTTATAATTAAGTGTTGGTATTTAATTACAATTTTATAATTAATAAATTGATTTAAAAGAAAATTTATTTCCATAAAATGTATTCATAAATAAATATATATTTTTTCTATGATTTGAGGATAATTTAATAAGACCTTAGTTAATTTTTGAAATTGTTATAATATTAATTTTAAAATTAAAATCTATATTATTTAAGTAAATAATCATTTTATTTAAAAATTAAATTTCACATATTTATAAAATTTGTTTGATAAAATGGAGTCTATTTTTGAATTCTACATGTTGAAAAATGGTTATGGTGTTTTTTTGGGATTTTTTAATATACTTAAATTTTGGTGAATAGTAAAATACAATAATTTACTGTATAAATACATTTGAAGATAAAAACACCATTCCTAGAGTCATTTATTATCTAATAACACTTGGTTCAAACTCACATGAGATTATTAATATTTTTGGTCACAAGAATCAAAAAATTTTCTTATCTTGAGCAAAATAATAAAATAATGAATAAGATATTAAAAAATCACCCCTCTCTTCCACTATAAAACCCACCCCTCACTCCCTCCTCTCCTCACTCCTCTAAGGCTTGAATCTTGTCAAAATTCTACCCAAATACTCTTACCTAGTATCTCCCAACTTCTAGGAGCTATTGGTCTTTCCAAAAGACCAAAACCCCTTACCTTAGGAGGTTCTCAAGGAGGATAGTTCAAGAGGTAAATCCTCTTCCTTTTTCATTGAATTTCATTTACATTTATTTTATTAGTCTCCCCTCACCTAATATATCCAAATGACCATTATAAATCTAGTATCATTAATACACTGGAATTGTATCATGTTAAATGAATATCCCTCCTCAAACTACTCTCTCTCTCTCCATTTTGTTTTAGAAATGAAATCATCATTTGGGAGGTGTCGATATACAACCTTCATGGGCGATGAACTTTCATTCTTTAATTTCTCCTTCAAGGCTGGTCATAAAACCATTTTTATTGTTGAAAAAAATTATAAAATATGTATTATATATTATTTAATGTTTATGGAACAATCATTTATATGTTATATTAAAAAATAGAATAAACTAGTTCGTTCTGATTGAAAAACCGCCGAAAAAATAAAAATGATTATCACTAAATGTCTTATCTAATGATTAATCCTAATACGATGTAACCAAATGATATATATAACCATTTAAAATTATTTATTTTCATTAATAATATATAAATTCAATTCTATCGAATTAAATCCATCTTACATGATCTTCCATACTCATATACAAGTATACCGATTTTGAAAACCAAGGAAATAAACACTCCCGAGCGATAAATTTGTATCTTATAACTCATAAAAAAGGCTATAAATGAACTTAATAAAGTTATAATAAATAAAATAAATGTATATAAGTTTATTAAATAATTAATTCATGTATTTAATATTATTTTCCATGGTGTTAAGGACAAGTATAGAACTCATTTTGACATAAGGTAAGGGTTTCCTTCCCGATCCTTCATTTTCATTCAGGTTGTGCTTTATTCCCCTATAAATCAATTTAATCATTCATTTATATTATATAATTCTTCTAAATTATGTTTATATGTTCCAAAATCATTTATTCTGGCCATTTCATCTTTTTGTGTGTGGAAAATACATGTTTTAAAAGGGTTCCCTTCTCAATTATTCACGATAAGCGAACCCGATTAAAGGGAACTTCATAAATTATTACCTATTTTCCAGTAAATTTATAATCTATTTTAAGACACCATTATTTTTATAAAACCAAAACTTTTATCATGTAAAAACCATCTTAGTTTATTTCAGTTTCCATGCAATGATTTTTCCAAAATAACTCTTATTTTCAAAGTAAATGTGCATTTCTCTCAAAAATTCCTCGATGATTTTATTAAAGTATTTTTGTCAATTTTAAAAACTCTATTTAATTTTATGTATTATTGAAGTTAATATGTTATTTTCATCATAAAAAATATTTTATTAAAGGTTTTGTGATCAGTTTGACGGTGGATGTGCTATCTTGATACCATTCATCATACTACTCAGAATGGTTAGTAATTATGTTTATAGATTGGGGAAATTTGTTTACATTGTATATGTATATAATGTTTATGTTTAACCCCATTTATATGATGAATTAATTAGACTTAGAAATTTATGGCTGGGTCCCACTATATCCCGTCGATGCATCGTTAGGTCTCATGATACAAAAAAATTGGGTTTTGGATGAGACCTTACCCTAATATTTTCAGTCGTCTTGGCCGAGGTCCTGACAACATGTTTCAGATGTACATCATTATTAATTCCTTCATTATGATAATATTAATTGATAAAACATGTGAATATTTTTTCTATTATAATATTCATGGTTACGTATCATTATCTTATGATCAGTTATATGGATTTATTTACCCATATTTCATTCCTACCATATTATGCTCAAGTTTATTTTTAAGGGCATGTGTTTTTAGTTATTCAACATATATAATTTTTATAATTATGGTAAATTCAATAGTATTACTTACCCTTACTGAGAATCTTATCTCACCCCTTTCTTGTGTTTTATTTTTTCCAGGATGTGAAGATGAATATTATGAATGACTTTTAGGGATAACCTAGGGGTTATGGATGATTCCAATAGAATTTCTATATTGTTTTTCCTTTAAAGTTGTAATGTAAAACTTATGTTTCTATCTGTTTTCCCAAAACTACTAAAATATTTAGTCCTTTGGGATATTAATTTCTTGTAATAATGGAAATGTAATAAAATAATGCATCAGAACTGAGCAAATGTGGCCAGGTCATTATAATTGGTATAAGAGGAAGTTTAGTAGATAACAAAGAAACTAGATTTAGAAAATGTAGATTAGGGAACAAAACCCAAATATATACTTTTAGGATAATCATACAATAACATCCTATAATTTTGGTATGTTATAGATTATGGTAAGGTAAATATTATGCGGATATTTATAGAAAATACATCTGTGTCTAAATACTACAAGTGGACATGGTTCTGGCACAAATGTACTTAGGAGTAACGACTATAACAAGGTGTTTTGGGCGTGACTCAAGGTAATATGGTACACAAAAATGGGACTTACTATGCACATAGTTTGACCCTAATGGGGGATATTATTAGATAATTTACATTTTCTTCATAAACAATTCTAAAGGTTTTAAATGTAAATATGTCCTCAAAGTAACCACTCTTATGATTGTGAGAATAAACATGAATAAAATTTCAATTTATGTCAAGTGTTTTTAAAGTTCGACATTTTAAATTATGATTCTTAACCTAATTTAGTGTATTCCATTATTTAAAAACATTTCCTAGTGGAAGGACTGTAAACCGTGTGAACACACGTATTCCATGTAGGGATTTCTTATCTATACAAGATAATGATGTTGATTCTAGAGAGGTGACTGGTGTTGAGTAACTTATAACTATACTGGGATAGCTAACTTAGGTTATAAACAATAAACTTTCCCATATAGATAATCATAATCTATAATGTGGAGGAGCAATGTTAGACTTTATTATGTTCCAATAACCTCCATCATTCAATGGGACTATAAACCCATTTGTATCGGAGCAGTGGATAAGTTCTTTAGAGAAGATATTTATTTCTTTTGAATTTAACGAAAGGGATAATGTTTTCATGGAAGTTTATAATGTATTAGGAATATGGATCAATGGTGGCCATTAATTAAAACCACGAAGGAGGAGAAAGAAATAGAAGAAATGTAATAGAGGTACTTTAAGTAAATATTCTTAGAAAAATATTTTCCTTGAGAATATAGATTAGACACGCAGACAAAATTCTTGAGTTTGAAACAAAAAGAGGATGAAAACATTGATAATTATGAAACCAATTTTACAAGGTTATCAAGGCATTCCACAGACTATATATGTAATCTAAGTAGTAAGATTTATTGATTCTTTGATGGATTAAAACCATTACTATGAAAGGAACTGGACTCCCAAGCATTCTCATTATATGAAGATATATTCTCATATACTATCAAGATATAAAAATAATTCTCTAAGTAATATAACATTAATGGAAATTAAGAGAATAAGAGTGTGGCAGAGGAAAAAATAGATAAAGGGAAGAATAAAAAGTGGAGTTTTCCAACATGTGATACTTATGGAAAGAAACACCTTGGAACCTATATAAAAGGAAAAGGAGTCTGTTATAAATGTGTAGAAATATTCTACCAATCTTGATATTGAAAGGGAAAAAAGAATTTACCAATGTTCAATGCCACAATTGTAAAGATATGGGACATTATTCCAATGATTTTCCTGAGCTTCAAGGAAACATTCCCTAGATAATTCCAAGGGAGAAAGTCCAAGATTATGTGATCAAAACTACTGATTTTGAAGTTCCTAATGATGTGGTGGCATGTAATTTAATCATTTACTCAAACTTAGACAATGATTTTTTTATTCTGGATCATCATATTTATTTATATCTTCAAAATTTTCTTATAAAATTAGATGTTTCCAATTTGATTTAATAAAGGTGTTGTCTGTCCAAAATTCCTAGGGAAGTATCATTGTAATAAATATGGGTCAATCAGTCCCCCTTACAACACATAAATGAGCTTTATTTTCTAAACTTATCATCATAACAATTATTTAATTTGATATAATTATCATTAAGAATTAGATTTTAAGTTATGATTTGAAAATCTATTTCATGAAGAAGGAAGTTACAATTTTTTATAATGATGTAGAATCCCTTATCTTTAGAGCAGAAACCTCATCATTTGATTCTTATCTAGATCCACCCCCAATAGATATACTGAATTTAACTCTTAGGTAGGAAGATAAAATAATATCTATGGTCCAGTAAATAAGTTTTCAAATTTAGGATGTACTTATTGTTAAAGTATACATTTATGTATTCCTAGTGTATTTACATAGATATATTCTAGAGTGGAAAATCGAGTTTTCTATTAATCTAATTCCTAGTGAGAGGCCTATATCAAAGGCCCATTATAGAATGGACACAATGTAATTAGTATAGATGAATGAACAACTATAGGAATTGAGTGATAAGGGATTTATCCTCCCCAGTGTTTCTCCATGGGGAGATCTTATTCTTTTTTTAAGAAGAAAGATGGATCTATAAGGCTCTGCATTGACTATTGCGAGATCAACGCTATTATAATAAAGAACAAGTATCCCCCTCCTTGTATTGATGATTTATTTGATCAACTTAATGGAGCCCAACATTTTTTAAAGATTGAACTTTGATATGGATATCATCAATTGCCTACGAGGAAAGAAGATATTTCAATGACAACATTTGGAAACAAGTATGGGAATTATGAGTTTACAGTAATGACTTTTGGACAGACTAATTCACCCTCTATTTTCATGAATCTAATGAATAGAGTTTTCAAGGAATATCTTGATAACTTTATTGTGGTATTTATTTATGATAACTTGTTATACACCAAAAGCTATGAATAATATGAGAATCACTTGCACATTATTTTGAAGACTCTTAGAAGAAACAAGTTGTATGGGAAGTTTAGAAACTGTGAATTATGGCTTAAAATAGTTTCTTTTAAGGGAAATATTGTCTCTACAAATGTAATTTTAGTGGATCCTGCAAAGAAAAAGATATTTTAAGAATGGACTACCCCAACAAATGTAACTGAGGTACGTAGTTTTATTGGTTTAGTAGGTTATTATCAGTGTTTCATTCATAAATTTTCTTAATTAGCTAACCCATTAACCAAGATTACTTGTAAATGGGTTAAGTTCATATGGAAAAACTAATTTGAAGAAATTTTTGAATAATTGAAGAAGAGGTTATTAAATTCTCCAATATTGAATCTACTATCGAGAAATGGTGGATTTGTGATTTATAGTGATGTATCAAAGAAAGGAATTGGACATGTCTCTATATAGAATGATAAAGATATTTAATATGCATTAATGCAGTTAAAAATTCATGAACAAAACTATCCAAATCATTATCTTGAGTTAGAATTTGTAATATTTTATCTAAAGATATGGAGACATTATCTCTCTGGTGGGAGATGTGAGAAATATACTGACAACAAGATCTTGGAATATATCTTCTCATAAAAAGCACTCAACATGAGGAAAAGGTGATGACTCAAGATATTTAAGGATTATGATATTTCCATACAATACCATCCAGGTAACAAAAATAAGGTGGTAGATGTATTAAGAATGAAGGATAATGGATTTTTGAACAAAATGAAGATTAATAAGGATCCAATGTATATTGATCTAGTAAGTATGGATATGGGAATTATAAAAGAAGGTGAAACATCATTACTCCCCCGCCTAAACAGTACAAACATTCAAATGTTAAATAGAGTCAACATCGACCATGGAGCACGTGGCACCTCACATCACTACCAACTAACCACCTCATTCTATGCACCCTGAAATCATGCATCATATCACCGTCAAAGTCTTCCACCGGGCTCCAAGCCGCCCACCGAATCATCTTAATACCATCACCATCACCATATCATCAAAAGAAAGTCATCATCCCAAATTGTCACCGTCTTCATCGATAGCAGCAGCTCAACCTCATGCCAATCTCACTGGCGAGACCCACCGGAATCAAGAGTATCATCGTTACGAATAAATCATCGACATACACAACACCGTGGAACACCAGCATCACAAACCATCAGAGCTGCAAAAAGGGGAAGCCCCACCACAATCCACCACAAACATCAATCCCTCTGGGGATCTATGTTCAGAGTCAAAGCCGCCAAGGGGGAAAAACCTTATGAAATGCGTCAACTGCTCAAAACTCACATCCCAAAATAGCTCGAGTACCACCATTCAAATTCTACTTGAAGATGATTGGGGGAAATGAGAAGCCAGAGGAGAGTTCCAAACAGACCAAAGTCACAACAGCGAGATGTGGGCACTTTCATGACCACCAAACCCTGGAGAAAACGATGCCATTCCATCATCACCTGTCATAGAGAATGAATCCTCGAACGCCTCCGCAATAGACTAGAACGCCAGTGAAATTCCACCTTCATCTTCCATCTCTGTCGATAGAACATCGTACTCAGATTCAAATTCGAACCAACATCATCAGCCTCAAATGGCTAAACATTGCGCCACACACCCTGCAAATCGAACACATCACCCCATCTTCTTCGGCAAGACAAGTCACTATCAGCTTTGATGTCACCCTCAGCTACAACCATAGGGCCCGACTTCACAGGACTCGTCAAAGCAGGAAAAATATCTATGATGATAATTGAAGGAAGGATTTTAAATTTTAAGTGGGAGATCAAATTTTGTTGAAAGTATATCCATGGAATGGTGTTATAATAATTTTAATGAAAGGAAAACTGGGCCCCATGTACATTGGTCCTTTTGAAATTCTAGAGAGAATTGGAGCTGTGGTTTATCATTTGAAAATGCCGCCAAGTCTTTTTAAGGTACAAAATGTGTTCCATGCCTATTTTTTAAGGAATTACATGCCAGACTCAACACATTTACTCACTTATGAAGGAATATAATTGTAACTATACTTACGTTATTATGAAGTGCCTATTTGAATTTTGGACACTAAAGAATAGGTGTTGAGGAATTAGGTGACTCGGCTGGTAAAAGTACTATAGAAAGATCATAAAATTGAAGAGGAAATGTGGGAGCCTGAGGAACTTATGATGAAGTCCTACATAAATCTCTTTATGCGGTAAAATTATATAATTTTACAGAAAAAATTTTTGTAAGGGGGAAGAATGTAACACCCCAAAGATTTAAAAATAAATTTAATATAGAATGTAATTCATTCAAAAAATTAGTCTCTTTGAAACAACACTTTGTTACTATAACCTAGTCGTTAAACATAATTTTTTTACCTAAGTGATTTTAATTTAAGAAAATAGACAAACACAATTGTGATCAGTAAGATATTTAGGATCTGATTGGTTCAACTTATATTTTTAGTGAATAGTAACTTGACCTTAGGAATAGTAATATGACACTTATGAATAGTAAATCAGCATAATTAATAGTAATCATATCCATGAATGTATAAATAAAATTTAGGCACTTTATAAATGAAACAATGATTTAATTATATCATGGTATAAGTAAGTGAATATTTAAAAATTAATAATTCATTGTTTGTATTTAATTGCAGTTTTATAATTAATAAATTGAATTAAAATAAAATTAGTTTTCATAAAATGTATTCATAAATTAATATTTTGTTTTCCTATTATTCTAGGATAATTTAATAAGACCCTAGTTAATTTTTGAAAGCGTTATAATATTAGTTTTAAAATTAAAATATGTATTTTTCAAGTAAATAATGATTTTATTTTAAAATTAAATTTCAAAAAATTAGAAAATTATTTTGGTAAAATGAAGTCAATTTTTTAATTCTAAATGTTGAAAAAAGGTTATGGTGAGTTTTGAGGTTTTTTATAAAATACTTGAATTTTTAGTGAATAGTAAAATACGGTAATTTACAGTATAAATACATTAGAAGCTAAATAAACTATTCCTCGAGTCATTGTTAATGTAAGAACACTCGTTTTGAAATAAAATGCACTTATTATTGTTTTTGGTCATAAAAATCAATATTATTGCTTGTCTTGAGAAAAATAATAAAATAATTAATAAAATATTAAAAAATCACCCCTCTCCTCCACTATAAAACGCACCACTCACTCCCTCGTCTCCTCACTCCTATAAGAATTTATTATTGTCAATGTTATACCCAAATACTCTTCCCTATTCTCTCCCCATGTCCAGGAGATCTTGTTCTTTCCAAAAATCCAACACCCCTTCCCTTAAGGAGGTTCTCAAGGAGGACATTTCAAGAGTTAAATCCTCTTCCGTTTTCATTTATTTTCATTTCAATTTATTTTATTAGTCACTACTCAACTCCTATGTAAAAATGATCATGGTAAATATAGTATAATATATATTATATAATTATATCATGTTAAAGTAATATATCTCCTAAAACTACTATATCTCTCTCTTTTTTCTTAAAAACAAAATCATCGTCCGGGAGGTGCTGATTTACAACCTTCATGGGCAAAAAACTTTCGTTTTTTAATTTCTCCTTCAAGGATGGACATGAAACCATTTTTATAGTTGAAACAGATTCTAAAATATTTATTATATCTTATGTAATTATTCTATAACCATCATTTATACATGATATTAAATAACAGAACAAACTAGTTCATTGTGATCGAAAAACCTCTCTAAAAATCTAAACGATTATCACTAAATGTCATATCTAATGATTCATACTCATTCCGTGCAACCAAATTAAATATGTAACCATTTAAAATTATGGATTTTTATTAATAATATATAAATTAAATTCTATATAATTATATCCATTCCACATGATCTTTCATGCTAATATACAAGTATACCGATCTTGAAAACCAAGGAAATGAACTCTCCCGAACGACAATTTTGTGTCTTATAACTCATCCAAAAGGATATAAATGAACTTAATAAAATTATTATAAATAAAATAAATTTAGATAAGGTTATTAATTAATTAATTAATGTATTTAATTTGATTATTCACGACGTTAAGGTCAAGTTTAGTACTTATTTAGACATAAGGTAAGGGTTTCCTTCCTGAACCTTTATTTTCATTTAGGTTGTGATTTATTCCCTTATAAACCAATGTAATCTTTCATATATTTTATATAATTATTCTAAATTCTTCTTATATGTTAAAAAATCATTTATTCTAATCATTTAATCTTTTTTGTGTGTGTGGAAAATACATTTTTTAAAAGGGTTCCTTTATCAATTCTTCACGATAAGCAAGCCTGATTAAAGGGAACTCTTGATTTTTACCTATTTTCTAATGCAATATATAATATATTTTAAGCGACCATTATATTTATAAAACAACTAATTTTATCATGTAAGGACTATATTAGTTCATTTATGGTTTAATTCAAATATTTTTTAAAAAAAAACGTTTCTTTTCATAGTAAAAGTGTATTTCTCTCAAAAATTTATCGATGGTTTTATTAGAGTATTTTTTTCTATTTCAACACATTTGATGGATTTTATGTATTATCAAGGTTAATATATTATATTTATAATCCAATATATTTTATTAAATGGTTTTTGATATGTTTGAATGCGGATGTTCTATTTTGATACCATTCACCATACTACTCAGAATGGTTAGTAATTATGTTTACAGATTGGGGAAAGTTTTTTACATTGCATATGTATATAATTTTTATTTTTAACCCCACTTATATGAGTAATGCATTGGACTTAGAAAGTGATGAGTGGGGCCCTCTATAGTGCCTCGATGCATCAGTAGGTATCATGACATAAAATAGAATTGGGTTTTGGCTGAGGCCTTACCCCAGTATTTTCAGACATCTTAGACGATGGCTTTACAACATGTTTAAGATGTCTAGAATTATTCATTCCCTCATTATGATAATAGTAGTTGATAAACCATGTGAATATTTTAACTAGTATAAAATCCATGGTTAAGTTTAATTCTATTATGATCAGTAATATAGATTTATTTACTCAACATTCATTCGTGCCATATTATTCCCAAGTTTATTTTTAAAGGAATGTGTTTTTAGTTATTCATCATGCCTAATGTTTATGTTTATGATAAATTTCACTATATTTATTATCCTTAATGAGAATTTGATCTCACCCCTTTCTTATGATTTATTTTTATTAGGATGTGAATATGAATATTATGAATGAATTATAAGGATAAACTTGGAGTTAAGGATGATTCCATTGGAATTTCTATATTTTTTCTCCTTTAAATTTGTAATATAAAACTTATGTTTGTATTTGGTTTTCCAAAAACTACTAAACTATTTGATCCTTCTGAATATGAATTTATTTTAACCATTACAATGTAATAAAATAAGGCACCAACTCTAGGCAATTGGGGTTGGTGCATTAAATGTTTTTTAAATTCAATTCATTGAAGTAGAAAATTTTAATTTAAAATTAATCTTATAAATGCGATGAAAATGCATTTTTCTATAGAGAAAAGTTTCAAATGTTTAGAAGGTTCTTAAATCAAAATTTAATATGAAATTGATTCCAAAAATATATATTGGATTAATAGATAAATAATTGAGCTAATTTTACTTCCTAATCCATATTAAAATAATTTTTATGTTTTTAAATGCTTTAAAATAAATGAAAATTCTTAATAAAAACCAGTATTTTTCACTATTCTTTGAAAAGTTTATATTTTCAAAAAATTATAAAAAAATAACTCATATATAATTTTAACTTGATTAATTAAAAAATAATTTTTATTTTTCCATATAAATTTTCAAAAATAAAAAATCATTAATTTTAAAATAAGTGCACAAATAATGACAAAACTATTTTTTAGAAAAATACATTTATAAGAGTGAAATTAGATTTATTATTATCTATTTCTTAGAAAAAACATAAGATAAATGTTAAATATTTTATTGAATATATAAAATATAAATTTCATTAAAATCATTCCCCAAAAGTAATTTTTTAATTTATTAAGGTAAGCACAATTGTGTGTGTAAAAATAGTTTTTCAAAAAAGGATTTCCTTTTTTTAAATAGTTTTTATTTTCATTTCTAATTAATTGGTCAACAAATAATTAGTTTTATATACATGTGTAAACCATATATTTTAATAATTTAGTTAATTTTAATAACACCTTCCATTCCAATGGTTAGATAATAACTATCTTATTAAATAATTTGTTTAATTATATATCACAATTTTATTAAATTTGATGTCGTGTATAACACAGGATAAACTATATGTTGCATTTAATTCACAATAAACTCTATATTTCATGTAATTAAAGCTAAAATTTATGTTCCATTTAATGAAAAATATCAAAAAAAATATTAAATTTATTTGAAAATATATATTTCATAAAATATTGTGGAGTTACATTCTACCCTCCTTAAAATTAATTCCTCCCCCAAAATTCATAACTTTGGAACCAAAAAATTAGGATACTTCTTTCTCGTTACACCCTTTGGTTCACACATAACTTCATAACTATGGTAGTTTCAATACAAAACATTAACCAATTGAGTGGTCTTATTTTGTATAAATTTCTCTATACCATCCAAAATATACATCATTTGTTCCCCATAAGAATGACCATGATACAATGATATGACCTATTACTTTAGTACATATGATGGACTAGGTATATACCACCTCATGATAGATACATGGAACACATAATTAAGTTGATAGAGGTTTATTGGATGTTCCAAGCAACAAGATACAATATCGACATGATCAATAATTTGAATGGGACTAATATACCTTGGGATTAGTTTTCCCTTATTTATTCCATGAAGAAAATTTTAGAAATGACTTCTCACTATATTAAAATTCTAGATCACATTTATGATTGTCAACATAAAATTTATTTCAAATTTTCTTTTTCTTTATGTGTTGTTGAATGGCTCTAACCTTCTCTAGCATTTATTCCTCTAGATCAAGTCCGAAAAGATTTTTTACACAACTTAATTTCAGTAAATTTTAGTTCTACACTTATTTACATAAATGGATTCATAAGGCACCATATGAATGATTTAGGGAAAGCTATTATTTAAAGAAAAATCAATTTGAGGAATTTGTTGATCCCAACCACCTTTCAAATCCATTATACAAGATCTTAGCATATCCTTTAGGGTTTGAATTGTTCTTTGAGACTGACCATCTATATAAATACGATACAAAACATTAAAACTCAACTTCATATTGAGATATTACAAAATAATTCTCCAAAACATCAAGGTAAACTTTAGATCCTGATCAAATACAATTGAATTTGGTACTCCATGAAATTTTACCACTGTATTAATATATATTCTGGAAATATGATCTAGAGATAAATATTATTTGATAGCGATGAAGTGTGATAAATTTTTAAGGATATCGATTATAACCTATACAACACAATTCCCTTTAAATTTTTTTGGGAGTCCAATGATAAAATCCTTGGTGATTGTTTTCCATTTCCATTATTCTATAGATAATGGTTGTAGAATCCCATTATAATTTTTTCTCATAGACTTAACTTGTTGACATAAAATATATAGAGATATATAATTTGAAATATATATCTTCATTTAATCCCAATAGAAATTCTCTTTCTTATAGGCTAATGGTAGGATCTATACCCTTGTATTCCTTCATTTTTTGGTTCAATCCCCACATCCTTTCCATATACAACAGGATTTCACCCAAATTGTAGGTTATACTTCTTCTAAAACTATGTTAACATAGTTTATAAACCCATATAAAATTTAAAATATCATAATTACATTAAAATGAACTATAAGATAAACCATAAAGGTTACCGATACATTTAATAATATGCCTACAAAATTTGAATTCATTCCTTAAATAATTTTCCCACTAAAACATATACAAAACCAAAGGGTTGAATTTCCATAAATGAATCCCAAAATATAATTATCTTGATAAAATCCCATCATATAATACCTAAAAATATTTTTCTAAGACTTTTAAATTATTATCAACCTTAAAATCATAAACCCATGATGGTATCCCTGACTCTTATATTAATCCTATACTGAGACATATATTCATTCAAAATTAACAAAATCCTTAGATGTTTCATGATTCTTACAACCCAAATATGAATGAAAAAATACATATACAACATAATAGTTTATTCATAATACATATATACTTCAATCCTTTCACTTTAATAATTGACATGGAATCAGTCCTTCCTTGGTCTAGAAATTAATTATTTGGTCAGGTAATTGAATTTGATAATTCTGTTATTCCTCAAACATAAGGCATTGAAATCCTCAAAATATTTCACAATATGAACTTATTTTCCACATATATAACATCATACCATCCATTTAAGATATTCTCCTATGTGATTATTCCCACATTCTTGACATGTAAGAATTTTAATCTTATTTTTTATATATTCATTACCATATGAAATTTCCAAAAAGTTCATCTTATTATTATTTGATACCTTATGAATATCACTGAAGCTGAAATTATCAATAATATATCGTTATAGATTACTAGGAATAATCATAATATCTATCTCTCATGTCATCATCCAATTTGGTTTCTCATAGTAACTAGTTTTTACATCAGATTCAATTTTAACATGATTCCTTATGGTTCCATTCATTAACTAAAACAAAAAATCATAGTGTGAGTAACTATAATAATAGTTTTAAAACCACATAATCACGATAAATTTATTATAGGATGTCTAAATAATGACACCTTATTTTCAATTTATGACACCTTAGGATAAACCTATGTCATTCATGGATATTACTCAAATCCTTCATGATGGTTCATAAAGAGTTTATTGATTTCCAACGCATATCCCCCAGGAGTGTCAAGCCAAGTTCACATCAAGGCCCATTATCACGAACAAGGTGATGATAAAGTCCATGTCAATGAACACTTTTCAGAGTAATTACCCATAGGTTCCTCTTTCCTAGATCCACATACACTTTTAGTATTTATATAGGGATGTAATTTCTTGGAAACTGATCCCTTTATCATTTACCAAAATTCTAAGATATTTTCCTATAATTTGAATCATCCTTATACTTATCCTTAGGAATATACTTATAGATAACCTTCGACATATCCCTAGGTATCTAACGAAAGTTTTCTTATCATAGTTTCCAAAGTTCAACTAAACCTTTCTCTGATACCAACTATAGTGACCCATACTTCAGTATATAAATATTATATCTTAGTAGATGAATATTGATTACATAATATAAAAATCAATTCCATAATCATTTAGGTCTAGTTCCTTTGGAAACATTGGAACATAAACAACTAGTCCATAAGTGACCTCCACAATCTACCACTATGTTCTCCATAAGAAGAACCCTTCTTAGACATATCATACTTAATACATTTCTTCATATCCCGTGGAAAGTAAACATAAGAAAGGGAGAGAACGGATAATCAATAAGGGTAGAAAAGGGATATATCAAGGAAAACATAAGAATAACATGATCATAAGAGTATAATAACATGAGTTTAACATTTGAAAACCATAACTTGAATATTATAGATCATAAAATTAAGTCATGGAATAAATATTGAAATTTAATATTATATGAATCATAATGGAATAAATGAACATGCTCTTTGAGAACATAACATTTCCGAAAGACATAAAATTTTGGAAAACAAATAAGAATAAAAATTCAACCCCTAAGTATTCAAGTATTGTTTTCAAAACTATCATAGTGTAATGGGTTAACTCCCCAAACCATTGTAGTAGTCAAGGTTCACTCCCAGGATTATCATAGTGGAAAAAGTCCTATAATGAACTGAGTTCTCTCCCCCTTTCATTCCTGTCTATCTCACGAGATATAAATTTCTACCCAATGAATTGGAGGGAGATATATATCCCACCCATCACATAATTAAAATCATACATATTTTTTACATAATATCATAAATAATTTATCATATCA
The DNA here is from genome assembly GCA_963277665.1 of Viscum album. Classification (NCBI taxonomy): domain Eukaryota; kingdom Viridiplantae; phylum Streptophyta; class Magnoliopsida; order Santalales; family Viscaceae; genus Viscum; species Viscum album. The sequence continues at coordinate 468,451,482 of OY728158.1, forward strand.
AAACCCAGAAAAATAAACAGTATTCATAAACATTTCATCACAACATAAGCTCTGTAAAAGAAGCAGATTTCACAATCATTTCTTCATTTCATAAAATAATAAATTTTTTAAAAAAGTGGGAAAAATATTCATTTTATCATGGTATAACTCATGTAATAAAAAAGTTTCATAAAAAAAATGTCATTATAAACATAAAACATTTTGAGAAATAATTAGAATGGTATCCTTGGATCATATCTCTATTAAATATTAAGTAACGTCAAAGGATGTCATCAAAGATGGAAAATGATTCTGGAAGATCACACAAATAATTCTTGATGAAAATATCATTCCCAATTTTAAAACCACTTTTAAGACATATAACATTTTCAAAATCCTTTTCATTGAAAATAGACTTGGAAACTTATAAAGTAATATTTAAATATCATTTACAATTTTTCATCATGAAAATATCCTTTACACTTTTAAAAACACTTTTTAAAAAATAAAACATTTTCAAAATCCTTTTTATTTGAAAATAAACTTGGAAACCTTTAAAGTATTTTTAAAAAATAATTTAAAACATTTCTTGAATAAAATAACCTATCTTTTAAAATAAAATTTTAAAACTGAAAAATTCATAAAATGTTTAGGAAATAATTTTCTTTAAAAATAAAAATTGAAACTTATAAAAACATATTTAAAAATAATTATTTGGTCATGATGGTCAAAAAATATATTCATGTTGTACACGTTATAAAAAATAATTCTTTCACATTTTTAATAAATTCTAAGAAGACATTTTTTGGAAAATCGCATGAAGACTAAATTAAAAACATTTTGTAAAATGTAATACAAAGGTAAAAATTTATTTAAAAACAATTTAGATAATTTAAGAACCATTTTTTAATTTTTTTTAAAACATGATTTAGGAAGATAAAAAAATTTCAATTTTAGAGATAAATAGTGTAAAATTTTTGATAAAAAAATTTCCATGTATATTGAGTACATAAAGAGAGGAAACTAAATGGAAAAAAGTTATTCTAAATAAGTATCCAAGGTAAAATAAAATTCATGAGTTTCTTGAGATATAGAACATAATATTCTATCATCAAAATCACAAACATAAACTATCCTAATAAAATATGAGATTGTATCCTGTAACCCATACCACTTTGGTAATATTGAATGATAAACACCATAAAGGAATAAAATTAAATAAAACATAAATTATCATGATAATAAAAAAATTCATTATAGTACATATAAAAATAAATATACGTATATATATATAGACACACACACACACATATATAGACACATACATAGACACATAAAAGAGAGATGATAATATAAAAGATACATATATTTAACTCATAAAAGAAGATAGTTTCATTACATAATATATGTCCTAAAGAAGATAACTTGAGACAAAAATATCTTACCGCTTTGGTATCCTTTGAACTGTAAACCCCATAAAAGAGAGATCATAAAATTGATATATAAATTCCAATAATTTTCAGGATAATTATCATAAAATTAATTCTAGATATTATATACACTATATAAAATAAACATGTGGGGAATATGGCACATATCTCACAGAAAATAAAAGTAATGCGGAAATCCCTTACCAACAGTCTCAACTTCCTTCATACACATTCGAAGATCCTATATTATAAATATAAGTTTGTTATATATATATTAAAGAAACAAAATAATATATATCAGACCATATATTAATTACTTATGACCTTTTATTACTCATTTATTAACAATTATTTATTAAAATAATGTTTTGTTCAATAACAAATTTGTTTTTCATGTATGTTTTGATTTATTATTTTCGGTCCTCTTACTTTGATCATGGTTACATAATATACATAATTTTAATCATGATATAAATATAATATATATATATTATTTATTTATTATTTATTTATTAGATTAATCCATAAACATAAGATATAGAAAATGAAATGCATCATTCAAGGAGACGATATGCCATGCATATGTAAAAACATTTGTTTCCATTTCCATGATGGATGAAATGAAAGAAATATAAATAATAAATTAAATTTAAAAACTCATTTTTACATCATAATATATCACATATATTCATTAAATATATACTAATTATATTCCACGCAAAGAATTAGTGAAAAATGAATCACAGCACTTCGTGAGGTGGTAGTCTGTTCTACACACGAACGTCATTATCGTATTCTCTATGGAATGAAATGTAAGAAGTTATATAAGATATTATAATTAAAGAAGTAAAATTATATCATAAATATCATATATAAACATTATATACTTCATTATATCCATATTTAATAAGCGGTATTAGAAAATAAATTATTTCAGCTTGTGCGGTAGTAGATCTCCGTACACATGATCAACAAGTTTGTTTCGCATTTGAGGGAGGTGGAGATTGTTATAGTTTATGAAAAAAATAACAACATAAAATTATATGTCAGATAATTATTTTATTATATAATTATAGTATAATAATAATTGAATGAATTGGAATGAGAAATAAAATAAAAATGCTCGGTTAGGGACATTACATATTCATTAGATAACTTCTTTTGGTTTTAACCAAAAGCCTTAGAAGGATGGATTTCTGAACAATATAAGGATTCTATGATGAGAGGAGTGAATTAAAGAAGTAATTTTTTAATTTATTATCTGATAAAAAGTATTTTTTAAGTGTGAAGATAAGATGATAGGGGGTGGCCTTTTATAAGTGAGGTTAGTGGCACACTTACCAATTTTTAAAAAAATATGTACCCCTATTTTTTATATTCCAAATGGATCTAAAATGAGAAATTATAAAACTTTAGAGGTTATAGGGTTTAAATATTTACATAAAATTATTTTTGGACAAGTTTATATGTAATTTTACCTCTTATCTTTTTAGTTTAACCACCCTATTAAACTCATGTAAAACTTAACTATAGTAATTACTTTTTACTATTTGTACTATTCATTATGGTTAAAAATTAATTTAGATTTATTATATAATATAATTTATTATGATTTCAAATATAGAATAAATTTTCTCCAAATTATATTCACATAATTGGAAAATGTTGATTTAAAATTAATACCACATTAGCGATGAGAAAATAGTATTCCAAAGAGAAATGTTTTTGAAGTTAAAAAAATTATATCAAAATTCAATATTAAATTGATTGAAATGAAATATATTTGATTAAGAGATATATTATTGAATTAATTTTTCTTTTAAAAAATCTTAAAATAATTTTTAAAATTTTAAATTCTTTAAAATAAATGACAATTCATAATAAAAACCAATATTTTTCACTATTCATCAAAAAATTTATCTTTTCAGAGAATTATAAGAAAATTACTCTAAGATTATTTTGATAATGTAATTAATTTTTTTAAAATAATTTTTCTAAAATTTGAAATTTTAATTTAAAAATAAATCATCAAAAGGAGAAAAAACCACTTTTTGGAAAAATGAGTTTTATATGTAAAATTAGATCTATGCTTATATCTAGTCTAGAAAACACATAAATGAATGTTAAACATTTTATTGAAAATATAACATATAAATTTTATTAGAATCATTCACATAAAGTTATTTTTTAATTATTGGGGTAAAATGTGTTTGTGATCATAAAAATAGTTTTTTCATAGAATGCTAATAGATGAAATTTTTCCCATGAAATAAAAAGATATCAAGTAAGTATATTATCTTATGATCCAACATTATAAAATGGTTATTTAAATAAATTTTTGTCATGTTATCATCATTTTTATGACATCAATGACCTTTTTCATGCCTTTCTGGTTTATTACTTTATGGTCATTAACTTTCTCCTGACCATGTTCTCTATCACTATATATTAGTATTTGGGTGTGGATTTCTCTTCTATGTATATGTTTTCACTTCCCACCCATGTTATTCTATTTTTAAAACTAGTATGAAATATCGTAGATGACTTCAAAGAATCACTTTCTCATTTTCAGGAGTATTTTTTATTAACCCTTTTTACAATTTGGGTTTATTTGAAAGAATTTTAAAATGTTAATCCTTTCATGACATAGATGAATTTCTTGGGAGAAATTAATTTTAATGGGTGTATAATGTAACAACCTATTATTTTTTGAAATAATTTCTTCAAATGAATTTAATCATTTTGATATTTTTTGTTACACATAACACTGACTTTAGCTTGCATTATAAGAAACCCTAAGTTGAAACAAAACATGTAATATTATAAAAATGTTGTTATATGATAGTTATCACCTATCCATTTGAATGGAGAGTATGAATATAACTAACTAAATTGTTAAAATATAAGTTTTTCACTTCTATATAAAATTAATTCTTTGGTGGACAATTAATTAAAAATGAAAATAAAAAACTATTTTAAAATAAAGGAAATCTTTCACTAAAAAATAATTTTTATGAATTTTTTTTTATCTTTATAAATTAAATAAATCATATTTGGTTAATTATTTTAATTAAAATTTTATATTATATATTGAATTTTTTTAATATTTATATTATTTTCTTTCTAGACAAGATATATGAATAAATATGATTTTATGCAAAAAACTGTATTTTTCTAAAAGGTTATTTTATTATGTTTTGTGAAATTATTTAATTTTTTTTTCTAATTAGAAAAATTATTTAAAAAAAATCATTTTTTAAATCATTAGGTAAAAATAATCTTAGGTAATTTTTTTGAGAATTTTTAGAAAAGATAAATATTTTGATGAATAGTGAGAAATACTGGTTTTTATTAAGAACTGTCATCTGATCTAAAGATTTTAAAAACCTAAAAAATGTTCTAATATGGTTTTAAAAGTAAAATTATATCAATTATATATCATTTAATCCAAATATATTCATTGTAATAAATTTCATATTGAATTTCGATATAATTTTTTATAAACTTTGATACATTTTCCCTTGGAAACCCCACTTTCTTATTGCGTTTACGGGATTAATTTTAAATTTTGATTTTAAAATTAAATGAGTGTGATTTTAAAAAATATATTAAATATTTTAAATCATAATAAATTGTATTATTTAATAATTTAAACTTAATGTTTTACCATAATTAGTTATGAAAACAGTAAAAATTAATTACCATGGTTAAGTTAAAAATTGTTTTATCAGGGGTTAAAATAAAAATATAATGGTTAAATTAATATAAAACTTTTCAAATAACTATTTCTTGACACATTACACTATAATACATCTAAATTTATAATATATGTTCATTTAGATTCTTTATTCGGGGTAAAATCTTTATCATTTTAGATTTTTTGGGGAAATTTCCACATAGTTTCAAAGTGGATTCCTTTCCCCCACTTATAGAAGGTGAACAACACCCTTAAATTCATCACAAATATAAAGAAATATATATCATAAACCCCTTCCAAAATACCTCCCCAAAAACCTTATCCATCTTCTATAGATTATGTTCCTCCCAAAATAACAACACTAGGGTCCTTAATAAGATATCCAAAGGAGGTGCTTTTAGGCAAAGGTAATTTTCTTCACTAAACTATTTCATTTTATTTGTTATTTTTACAAAATAAAGTATACCTTAAAAATTATAATAAAATAAAACCAATATATACCATATAATAATATTTTATTATGTTTATGTCATAGTATTTATCTATCTCCACTTCCAACAAATTGGAAATGAAATCATTGATTGTGTGTATAGAGGACTACCACCTCATGAACTGATGTAGTTTGTTTTCCATCACCAAATTTCAAGGATGGATATAATTATTTAATTAAAATATTTATATTATATTTATGAAATTACTATACATATTTAATTATTATATAAAATATACATTCTTACTTTACATTCTATGAGTGATATGATAACATCGCTCGTGTGTATGGTAGAATACCGCTTCACGAAGAGATGTGATTCATTTTACCTTATGCTTTTCATGTGATATCGTAAGGATATATTTAATGAATATAAATTACATATAAAAAATAATAATGATTATATAATGGTAATATATAACCTATCTTTCATCTATTTCATCCTTTGAAAAAATGGAAATAATGTTCATGTGTTTGTACGACCTATTGTCTCCTTGAAGGATGCATTTAATCTTTCTATATATAATTTTTATGAATAAATATAAATATGTATATAATGAACATATATAAATTTAATTTCATATCTAACATTCTGGAGATGATGTAATGGTGATCAAAGTACAAGGACCAAAACTACTGAACTACTTTTCTCATAAAAATTTAAACATTTAACAGACAAAAATAATGATTTTAAAAAGGAATTATTAGTAAATGCGAATTGAAATTTTAAAAGGGGATAATATAATAAGTTTTTTGAATGTTAATCATTATATAATAGATTTATAATAAAGATATATTTATTATATAGTAGGTTTGAATGCGTATTAAGGAATTCAAGAATTGAGGTAAGGAATTTTCATCTCACTTTTTTACTTCTGTGAGATACATGACCTATTCCATTTTTTACATTTGTGAGAAACATGTCATATTCCCTTAATTTTCCTCTATTTATGTACTCAACAGTTCAAAATATTTATTTTAATAACAATCATCTTTATTTCTATCTTCAGTTTAGAACTCGTTTTCTTCCAAAAACATGTTTTATAAATGTTTTTTAACACTATTAAAATTATTTATTAAATAAATTTTTACCCATTTTTGACATTTTACAATTTGTTTTGAAAGGAAACTACATGTCATTTTCCCAAAAATTCTTGTTTCAATTATACCAAAAATGTTAAATGAAATTTCGTTTTAATGTGTATGGAAGGAATGAAAGTTCCCACCGTTATGACTATTATTTTCATTAAAGATTACTTTATCTGTTTTCAAGGATAATTTCAAAGAAAATGATTTTGAAAAAATAAAAATAAAATAAAATGTTTTTTCAAAGTGTAATGTATATTTTCCTCAATAAATGTTTTATGTGTTTTTTAAGAATATTTTATAAGTTTAAAAGTTTATTTTCGAAGGAAAGAATTTACAAAAAAGTTTATGTTTTTTTTAGTTTAAAAATAGATTTCCCAATAAAATTTATTTTCCTTAAGAAATGTTCCAAATTATTTATCTTTAAAAATAATTTTCCATATAATATGACATCCTTTGATGTAAATATTTTTTTAATGGGGATATGATCCAAGGATATTATAGTTCCTCATCCTAGTTTTCCCTTAGAATAGTGCTCCGAGATGATTGGACATTAGGACTTCGGTGAACCTCCACAAATAAAACAATGTTACTGACTAGTGGTGAGGGTGTGAAGAGGTGATAATTGGGAGACTGTACCCTATGGTGGTGAAAATAAAAATGGACTACATAAAAATACATCAACAAAATAAATAACATAAAGAACATGACCAGTAACCTAAAATCACAAAATCACAAGGATTTAATAGAAGTAATTAATTATAAATCCAAACATACCATTTATAGAATAAAATACCATTTTATCTAAAAAAATACATTCCATATAATATCAAGTCATACATAATAATAGATAAATAGTAGGGTCATCTATGGATGACCATAAGAATATATATATATAATGAGAATGATGAAAAAAAAGTAAAATAAAAAATAAGGTCCAGATGGTGAAAGAACCTCCAAGGTCCCTTTCCATCCATCCCATGTTATTCAGCCAGACATGATAACCAGGGTCCAGCTTCTGAGACCAAACCCTTACCTAATCAGAGAAGCATAAAGTCTACATGAATCCTGAAGGGCCCATGTAGGGTGTGAAAATAAATCTTAGTAGAACACCACCAATGTGTTCCTTTATTACATCCATGATAATTCAGGTGTATCTAAATATCAATAAAACAACACATGCATATCATATAATTAACCAGCTTCCCTTGTGTTCAACTACCCCAAGGAAGCAATCACCTGCTTCATCCACCACCAGTATATCAATTTCCCAAAGTTATATATATGGAATAAAATTACATGTATGAATATATATAACTATAGTGTAAAATATCTTTATCATAAGGCTAAGGAATACCCTGATGAGTAACAAGCTGGAGCTCACTCAGGAACCTCCTATAAAAGTATCCCTGACACCTAGTTCCAACCAACACAATCTTTGTCATAATCAAGTAACCGAAATCACGAAGGCATACCCAAACAAGTACCTCATCCCTTATACCTCATCTCATATGATCCCCATCAGTCCAATATCCTGACATATAAGGCAAAACGATATTTATAATCTAATAAATAATCATCATCGACTCAATAACTGATGTCCAGAGGAATAGTGATATATTCCCTCCCAAAAGTCCTAGCCCAACAAAATTTAATAATATAGCAAGCCTTAACCCCCAATCGACGATCTCATCACCTTCTACCAATGGTCCATCACCATCCATGTGGTTTTATATGGTAAAGAACTCCAACCTTACTGATACTCAACACCATCCTAAGCTGCAACTAATGAAGGCCTCTACTTACAAGAGTGGTCAACATCGCCTCATCATTTGAGTCCTATATGTATCCAACTGAATCTAACAACATGTTGTCCAATCACCATGGGTGTAAATTACCCTAACATGATACCAAATCCATATGATCATGACTCCTTATGCCCTTATGAACACATCACTCATCCTAGTAGTCAAAACCATCTCAAATTTCCAGGCCATTCTCTCATTCATGAAGACCTCATTGCCTCAGTCTCATGACCTAATTTACCAACCTATAATAAAAATCACCCACATATATATATATATATCATAGGCCTCACCTAACCAAAATAATTACATCACCACAACCCAGGTGATTAGAACCACCTCAATCCCCAAGCCACACCTGACACGTTACCACAAAACCAATAAATTTAATATAAATAATTTAATTTAATTTAAAACACACACCGAGACTAATCTTACCACATGGTATGGAGCCAATAACAAGGATTATACCATTTTTATCCAAGGGTTCCATGCCCATAAAAATCTCATGTGATTAATTTAATTACTAAAAGACAAGGATTGTATTATTAGGGTCTCTCTTAGACAATCCAACAATGTTCTCAAGAACTTACCCCTCAAAACATTGTGAAATCAAAGAGAAATATAGATACTAGCTGCCTCATACTATTAGATGTTTGATCATATGATATCAACCTCTAACATGTTCTGAATAAGAATAAATCAACATGTTATATTGATTCCATGAAAATTGGGTAAAATGGCTCCCATGGATTTATTACACTATATGGATAGAGAGAAAAAGAAAATATGATAGATGACTAAAGGTATTATTAAGATAAATCCATAGATACTAGCAGATCAAATATCTGAGCTAAGATAAAGAGATCGACTCAAATCCTAATGGATGGAGGAAAGAATCTCCCTCATAACTAGAGAGGAGAGCCACAGGGAAGAAAAGAGGGAAACCATCTTGAAGAAAAATAAGATAAAAGCCCATTTTTCTCCTTTAAAGAGGCTTCATGGTTACTGTATGGTTTGGAAAACTCTTCAAAAACTATTTTATGCCCACATTCAATGAACCTCCCTCACATGTACAAGGAACACAATTTCCCAACCATGCACAAAATTTGTGAATCCCCTCTACTAAAAACTATTGGGGTGTTCCATGACCATGTGACCCCTACTGCATATTTTTTTAAACCACGCCCAGTGAAGAATGATGGTCACACGGTTACTCGGGGTAGAATATATAGTTTTTCCAAATCATTCAGCTATATCTGTGAACCCTAAAAAGTTGGGTTGCCGGCCTTTGATGCACCCGAAACCTACTCAAAACCCCAAGAAACTTACTTTTACTTAAACAAACTATCTAAAAATAGGGCCTTGGGTCAAAATAAATCTTATAATTGAGTTTTGATAATAATTAAAAGTGTTTTCCTGCTCACCCAACTCAGAAAGTTCAAATTTACCTGAAAGGTGGACAGTTCAAATACTCGGTGTGTTACAAACTCTCCACCTTAACATATTTCATCCCTGACCTATAAATAATTTCCTAGATATGGTAATAAACATACCCATCTATTTTAAACAAACCTCATCTACCCTGGTCATCAAATCACAAGTGAACTCCCCTCAAGGCATTCGCTACCTTAGGAGTTACCTACCTAGTTACATACCGACCCAAAAGTCAAATAATCCTATGGTCCACTGACCATTTCCAGACTCAAAATTATTTTGATGAATCATCACTCATGAAACTCATCAAGTATAAAACAAATTCTATTTCATATCTAACAACAATAATGTTTTACATATCATCAGATTCCCACCTTGTTCTTGAGTCACACCTGACACCCATCGAGTACCGCACCTCAGCAGATTTTCACCTAATTCTCATGCTGCACATGTAAACTATGAGATATTTCATCTCATCAGATGCCTAAAAGTACATTTTCCATATCTTCCACCCATAAATCCTAAATCTCATCAGATTCCCAAACCTAGTTCTAGTTCCATGCACTTTAAATAAATCATCCATCACATCGATTCCCAGATGCCAACACACCTCAAATAAATCCTGTACTACATCAATTCCCATAAATAATTTTGGTTCCACAAGCCTCATATATATATATATATATCATGAATATGATCTGATTCCAAACTATTAATATGTTTCTGGTTAGTACATATACTACATTTGTGCACCTCATGCAACAAAAATGGCTAAATACCAAAACAAAAGGTAACTCAATAATGCACATCATCATGGGATATGTCAAACTGTAGTCCTATAACCTTCCTACTACGCACTTAAAAAATACATTATGTGCACCTAGATTGAAGCATGACTACCTGAGGCCTAGCCTCCCTATTGTAACACCCCAGGTAAATAAATAATATGAAAATTTTATAATTATCCCTATTTGTGAATAAAATGTTAATATTAATTTAAAGGGAACGCTATGCTCGATGGCTTACCCATTACGCAACAACAAGTTCCTTTGAAATCTTACGTTGCACTCCAATAATAAAATAATTTTATATTGACACCTATCTATTGTAATGACGGGAACTAACTACAAAATGATTATATATGTTTGTCAAATATTTTTACGATAAATGTTAGAGGATTAAAAATGCGAATGAATCCAATTTTAAGCATAAACATTCTAATATTCTTTAAAAGATTGATTAACCGCATTTTGATGGAGAACCACTTTTAAATCCATTTTTTGACAATTTTATGTGTTATATTTGACAAAATAAAATTCTTCTTTAGGATCGGGACATCAAAATTTACTTTGTGTAAATTTTAGGTATTTTTCTGATAAAGATCATTTTTTAATGAATAGTGAAAAATGTTGTATTTTAATTCAAAACCTCTTTTTAATCTAATTTATTTATATGATTGTATTATCTTTTGAATTAGTTTCAAAATGAAATTATAATATATTTTTACCATTTAATCCAATAGTGGTCGTTGGAATTAATTTCATCTTGAAATTGGACTTAAACTAGTGTCAATCTTTTGATACTTATTGTTTCATAAAAACACGCTATTTGCTCTGAAAATGGGAATTAATTATTAAATTAATTAATGTAACTTATATGTTTTTAATTTTTTAAAATAGACATCATTTTTGAATTCAGAATATCAAATATAGCCTAGGGTAAATGTTTGGTAATTTTCTGAAAAACTTCAATTTTTGATGAATAGTGAAACCACTAAGTGGTTGTTAAAGAAACTGATTTTTCGTTTAAATGAAACTTTACCACTTCTGTGATTTTAATTTCAAAAATCTGGCATACATGGTTTTCATTAAGAAGTAAAATGTGGTTCAATGGGATTAAAATAATTTTTTTTGGTGAATAGTAACTTTTAAGTTTATTAATCGCGATTAGAGGTAATTAGTGTAATTTAAGGTAAAAATAATGTTTTAATAATATGAAATGACCTAGACACATGTCCTACCCTCATTGGATGTGTCATGGCCGACTAATACAATCCATGGGTCAACTTGGGGACCCCATGGAGCCACTTTGGTAGGAAAATGACATTAATACCTTTTTATTTACTGTTAAAATTAAAATGTCACAAACATGTGTTGTTTTACTAAAACAATTTTTATATGGGGTTATACAAGTCATATTTTTGAATATAAATATTAATTGGAAAGATAAAAATATTTCCTACATCATAGTAGTTTTTTTATAATTTTTAGACATTAACTAAATTAAATTATTTATGACACCATGATGATGCAGTGATTACCTCATTATTTAACGATTTAAATAAAATGGAAAGATAATGTAAAATATAAGACCTACACATTCCCAAAACCTATTGTATGAGTGGATTTAGAACCCTTATCACCTTATCCTAGAAACACATCAATTTTGGACCTTTAAAATCCGAAACTCACTCTAAAATAAAGTAACATTTCCTTACTTTCCAAGAGTGCCCCTCCTCTCCTCTTATAAAAGGCCCCCACCTCAACCACCTTACCCACACCTCTCAAGCCTTTGGATAGTCCGACCCCTGCCCATTTCATATCTCCACATACCTCTATTCATCTTTGAAGCCTCAATTTGGGCAGAATCTTTTCCAAGGAAGCCTTTGAGCTCAAATCAAAGAGAGTTACCCGATTTAAAGGTAGTGTCCTCTCTTGTGTTATTTTGTATTATTTTTCTTCTCTAACCCCCTAAACTCATTTTAGTCTTTTCTTTTGTAACAAATCCAGTATCTTTAATATACTAGGATTTTGTTATAAGAAGCATTTGAGCTACACTTACACACACCTACATCTAATGGTTAAAGAACATACTGTTTCTATGGATGGCGAATTTCTGCATCACGAAACGATGATTGTTCAACACTCATATAACACCTTCAAAGGTGGCCATTAAGATGTCACTATATTTATATATGATATATAATATGTTTATGTTTTACTTAATCTTATTTATTTTTCTTTTGTGTCATACCTTTATGGTTTCCATTGTGGGTAAACATGATAATTTCATTTTAGGAAGTGTCGACTACCGCCCCCTCAAAGTGATTTGATTCGTTAATGCCATATATGGGATGTATAAAGGATGTATTTAAAGTTATTATATATTATATATGTTACATATAAATTATGAATATAATTCTGGAAATAAAATATACATACCTACCATTTGGTTTTAATTCCATTAATATTACATAGAAATGAAAGTAGCGTTCATACGTACGTACGGCTTACCGTCTCCATGTACGATGCATTTCATTTCATACCTCTAAATGATTATGTAATATTATAAATAATTGTATATTCTGGATATATATGATATATATGATATCCAAATCCTGAATATCATTCTGGAGATAATTAACCTTTGACCACACGAACAACATGTAATTGTAAGAAGTCCACTTTTGACTTAAGAACCAAATATCGACAAAACAAACATTATTAAATTAAATGATTACATAATGATTATAACATGGAAATAAGTGATATAAAGGAATATTTAAATTGAAAAAGGTTCTTAGGAAAGTGGAAATTAACTCAAGTTTATTATTTAGGACGTTAAAGAACGATCGAGTCAAGTCGGACCCGAGGTAAGGGATCCAACCTCTCTCTTTCTTTTTTAAGCACTCTCTTTTATGTCATTTCCTTTAAGATCATATTTATTATGTTTGGGGATGTTATTTTATATTCCTATTACTTTAATTTTTATTTTCATATGATGAGATACCCTTTGTTTTCTCATCAAACCATTTTTGGAAGTTTTATGTGGTGCCGTTAGGCTGCCGCGTTTTCGTAAGGGATTTTTCATCACACTTTTATTCTCGTGACATTTATGCTACGTTTTCCACTATTTCCTTTGAGTGGTGTATTTACTTCCCATTATTATACAATTTGTGTAGTATAATTTCATTTATGGGTATTTACATATTCATTGTATGACCCTTCTTCCATGGGGTGTACGTTTCAAAAGTTACCCAACTCGGTAAGGGGACCTTTCACCCTCCTCTTTTTAAAAGTCTTCTTTTGTTATGTCTTTTAATTTACATTTTATTATGTTGGGATATATTCTTATATATCCTTATCTATGTAAATTTTATGTCCATGTGATGAGATACCATTCTCTCTCTCATCGACTAATTTTCTGAATTTTGAAGTGACGCCCTTAGGCTGTCGAATTTTTACAAGGGAACGTCTTAACCCAATTTTGATTTCTTTGGGTTCAACCAGTACTTATTGAACATGTCATCCTATGAATATCTGTGAATGACCTCTGATTGTTTCATACTTAATATCCACTTATATTGGGTGTATTTATATTTCTGACATATAATTATGTGATAGATTTTTTCTTAATTTAAGGATACCATCTTTATAATGGATTTCATATCAATTTACATTGCCATAGAGACTTCATTGTTGTTATGCACCAATTCACTCTTATATGGTGTGTATATTGTCCTCTGACATATTATATCATGAATCCCTAAATTCTCATGATATTATAAAGTTATGATTAATTGTTATTCCGCAATAATTTTCATTCAAGAGTCTGTCATTTTGTTAAAAACTCTTTAACAAAAATATCATCTTAAATGTTTTAAAGATTTATTATTCTAAATCTTTATCTTTAATGTCCATGTTTCAAAATGGTTTTCAGTATGTATTTATATGGACATTAATGTTTTCATATTATGATTCCATTAAAATCTTCAAAGTGGTATGGGGCACATTGATTAAAAAATCTCTTTTAAATGTTTTTTGAAAATGGATTGATTCATTAAATATCTTGGAATTACCTATTGTGATTGCAAATGAAATGTTGTTATTGTAATGTTTATATTTTCAATATTTCAAGTATAATGATGGTACTTGGACATTTTATGGGTGGTTACATGATAAACCATATGAAGGGTGGTGCCGTGAATACCAGGACGAGTGGTTACGTTATAACCTCCAATGCATTGGGTATGGAAGTCAGTCGTATGGCTATTCCATTAAGTATGCGTGGAAGTCAACCTTATGGTTATTCCATTTAAGTATGTTTATGTCCCAAGTTACCTTTATATGTTATGTGTCCTTTATATGGGTTTTGTGGTAATCATTTGGTTACAAAATGGTAAGTAATGATATTTTATTCAGTGAAGAGTTTTTACTACTTCCTAAAGGTGAAAGGTATTACTTTGATAAAGTATACATGGTTTACTTGTTGCTTTGAAAAACTAACAATTTTTATTCTTTGTGTATCCCTTGCTAATCTTTTTATGCTCATCCCAAGTTTTTTTGAAATGTTTTTCACAGGACATAAAGTTGAATAGGGCCAAGGATGGGATCAAGGAAATGTCAGGCTGTCTAAAACATGAAACTAGACATGTTTCTTTTTAAGGGTTTTTATTTTATGGAAACTTAGTAGAAGTGTCTACTTTGTAATCTTTGGAGATGTAATGGTTAATATCTAATTCTCTAAAACTCTAACCCTAAAAATATCCTCAATGTTAATTATTCATTTAATTCAATATTAAGTAAGGTTTAAGGTCGGGGCCTTATAGTTTGGTATCAGAGGTCGGTTTAGATAACATTAGAGGTTAGGGTATTGTCTAAGCATAAGTGACATTACCATAATGGTTAGGATTTCAGAAAGAGTCCAAGTTTTAGATAAAGTGAATGAGTAAGTATATATTAGTGTTTATCTTCCTCATTAGTACATGATGGTTTTGTTGATATACTCACACTGACCTTTTTGGTTTTAGTAAATGGCTGGATCTAACAGGCACCAAAGTAACAATGGATGTGAAGGAAACTATGACAGTTTTCTGAGCAAGAAACTTAATGATATGAGAGCTGCAATGAGAACTCTTGTGTTTATCCTCAACCAACTATCTGGAGTCATGATTGACCACCTAAACCTTGGTGATTTCTATAAGGCATCATATATGCGAGAAAAAAAATCCCTACATAACTATAGGTAATAATAATAAAGGTAAGTGTATTCAAAAACCTATGTGTCAAAGATGTGGAAAGAAATACCTAGGAAAATGTTTCAAAGGGACAGAAATATGCTATAGATGAGGAAATGAAGGTCATAAAGCAAGAACCTGCCATGAAAAAAGGAAGCATCCAGTTGACTCAAGGAAAGGGAAAGAAGTTCTTTATGAGGGATCAATTGAATGTTTTAAATGTGGTGTGCATGATCATTATGCAAACACATGTCCTATGAAGACGTTTTGGGAATGGGAACACCAAGATCGTGCAAATATTCATTTACCAATACCCAATCCCATTCCGATTGAGGATGAAGAAACTAACAATGACCAGTCAAAGGTATAGATTATTTCATAACATTTGTTTTCCTATTTTGGAATCTTAGGATATGATTTATGATTTTTTTTTGTAGGAAAGAAGTATTTTAGAATAAGTTGGAAAGGAATAGTTAATGGATCATGAAGAAAGTTGAATGAGTAAGAAGTCAACATATAAGGGCTTCAAGAGTTATGGTGAAATTCATAAGAGTATTAAGTCTCTTTTGATTATGGGGTTACATTAGAAGACTTTTTATAGTATGTGTAACCCTGATGTTTGATATATGAAAATTTTATTCAAGGAATAGTTATCTATTCTTTTGTAGACATAGTTATAAAGAACCATTTGGGTTTATATGATCCTTACTTTTGAGGTAATTATGGGTTACTATATGTTATGATGGAAAGTGAAATGCATGAGATAAAATTGAGGTTAAATTATGTTATGGTTATTTTTGATGATTTTATCTCTTTTTGGGGAATGATTTGAGAATTATATAGTTTGTAAAAAGGACAACACGCAGACCGTGTGACAACCCGTCGCGTCGGACAAAGCTGCGGGAATCGAACCCATAACCAAAGTGTGACTGGTATTTATCACCTACCACTAGACTACATGAAGTCCCTGGTTAGTTTGACTAATTCTTTTTAGTTATATGATTTTATTAATTAAGAGTAAGTTTATTTTGGGTTATCCATGGAAATTATTAACCTATCATAGAGGATATGTGATTAGTTTAATTACTTTTCAATATGAGACTTTAAGAGAAACTGATGTTGTTTGGAGATAAATGATACGATTTAACTTGGAAGACCATGTGATTAAAATTTTCAAATATTTGGGTTTCAATCTTAGTTTGGTTTACTTATGGCCTTCGTTGAACTTTGGGTTTTGTTGAACAAATTTTGGAGATTAAGAATAGATTTTTTTTATAAAGGGTTATCCTTTTCTGGATTATCTGATCTTGTACTAACCTTTTTGATTTTGGTTTTGGTTAAAGTCTACAGACATGGGAAGTATATAGTTCTCTTTTGTGTATTAGGTGATTCTCTATAATTTTATTATAGTACTCTTAATGTGAACAAGCCTTCCTAAATACTCATCTTTTGGAGAAAATATGAGTTTGTGTAAGAAATGTAATAAAAGTTGAAAGTCAACATGATAAGTAATTATGTTTCCTTATGAATAAATTCCTCAATAAAAGTAACTTAAAACAAAAATGTTGTCTATTAACTTTTCCTACTGGGGAATCGAATACCGTTTAACCCATCACAAGTTTGTGATTTTCTTGTGGTTAACTTTCTCCTAAACATGTTTTCTATCACTCTCCATCAGAACATGACCCTATGTTTTCTCCTCCATGTCCATGTTTTCCTACATGGAATCCTAGTGTGGGTTAACTCAGGTGACCTCTATACTTCTCTTTCTTTCTTTTAAAGTGATTGTTTTACCAACTCTTGTTCCGATGTGTGACTTTCAATGATGTTTCCAAGCCCAATTTTAAAATTGCGAGGACGCAATTCCCAAAAGGGGGGAAGGATGTAACACCCCGAGTAAATAAAGAATATGAAATTTTTATAATTATCCCTATTTGTGAATAAAATGTTAATATTAATTTAAAGGGAACACTATGCTCGATGGCTTACCCATTACGCAACAACAAGTTCTTTGAAATCTTACGTTGCACTCCAATAATAAAATTATTTTATGTTAACACCTAACTATGTAATGATGGGAACTAACTACAAAATGATTAAATAAATTTTTCAAATATTTTTACTTTTTACGATAAATGTTAGAGGATTAAAAATGCGAATGAATCCAATTTTAAGCGTAAACATTCTAATATTCTTTAAAAGGTCGATTAACCGCCTTTTGATAGAGAACCTATTTTAAATCCAATTTTTGACAATTTTATGTGTTATATTTGACAAAATAAAATTCTTCTTTAGGATCGAGACATCAAAATTTAGTTTTTGTAAATTTTTGGTATTTTTCCGATAAAGATCATTTTTTAATGAATAGTGAAAAATGTTGTATTTTAATTCAAAACCTCTTTTTAATATAATTTATTTATATTATTAGATTATCTTTTGAATTGGTTTCAAAGTGAAATTAGAATATATTTTTACCATTTAATCCAATAGTGGCCGTTGGAATTAATTTCATCTTGAAATTGGACTTAAACCAGTGTCAATCTTTTGATACTTATTGTTTCATAAAAACACGCTATTTGCTCTGACAACGAGAATTAATTATTAAATTATTTAATTTAAATTATATGTTTTTAATTTTTTAAAATAGACATCATTTTTGAATTTGGTATATCAAATATAGCCTAGGGTAAATCTTTGGTAATTTTCTGAAAAACTTCAATTTTTGATGAATAGTGAAACCACTAAGTGGTAGTTAAAGAAACTGATTTTTCATTTAAATGAAACTTTACCACTTCTGTGATTTGAATTTCAAAAATCCAACATACATGATTGTCATTAAGAAGTAAAATGCAGTTCAGTGGGATTAAAGTAATTTTTTGGTGAATAGTAACTTTTAAATTTATTAATCGCGGTTAGAGGTAATTAGTGTAATTTAAGGTAAAAATAATGTTTTAATAATATGAAATGACCTAGAAACATGTACTACCATAATTGTATGTGTGATGGACGAGCAAGAAAATCCATGGGTCAACTTGGGGACCCCATGGAGCCACTTTGGTAGGAAAATAACATTAATACCTTTTTATTTAATGTTAAAATTAAAATGTCACAAACATGTGTTGTTTTACTAAAAAAAATTTTATATGGGGTTATACAAGTAATATTTTTGACTATAAATATTCATTGGAAAGATACAAAGATTTCATACATCGTAGTAGTTTTTTATAATTTTTATACATTAACTAAATTAAATTATTTATGACACCATGATGATGCAGCGATTACCTCATTATTTAACGATTTAAATAAAATGGAAAGATAATGTAAAATATAATACATACACATGCCCAATACCTATTGGATGAGTGTATTTCGAACCCGTATCACCTTATCCTAGAAAAACATCAATTTGGGACCTTTAAAATCCGAAAATCATTCTAAAATAAAGTAACATTTCTTTACTTTCCAAGAGTGCCCCTCCTCTCCTCTTATAAAAGGCCCCCACCTCTACCACCTTACCCACACCTCTAAAGACTTTGTCTCGTCCAAACACTGCCCATTTCATCTCTCCACATACCTATCTTAATCGTTGAAGCCTCACTTTGGGAAGAATCCTTTCCAAGGAAGCCTTTGAGCTCAAATCAAAGAGAGTTTCCCGATTTAAAGGTAGTGTCCTCTCTTGTGTTATTTTGTTTTATTTTGCTTCTACAACCCCCTAAAATCATTTTATTATTTTATTTTGTAACAACTCCATTATTTTAAATATACTAGGATGTTTTTATAAGAATAATTAGAGCTACACTTACACACACCTACATCTAATGGTTAAAGAACATACTGTTTCTATGGATGGAGAATTTCTGCCTCATGAAACGATGATTGTTCAACACTCATATAACACCTTAAAAGGTGGACATTAAGATGTCAAAATATTTATATATGATATATAATATGTTTATGTTTTACTTAAGTTTATTTATTTTTCTTTTGTGGCATACCTTTATGGTTTCCATTGTGGGTAAACACGATAATTTCATTTTAGGAAGTGCGGACTACCACCCCCTCAAAGTGATTTGATTCGTTAATGCCACATGTGGGATGTATAAAGGATGGATTTAAATTTATTATATATTATGTATGTTACATATAAATTTTGAATATAATTCTGTAATTAAAATATACATAACTCCCATTTGGTTTTAATTCCATTAATATTACATAGAAATGAAAGTAGCATTCATGCGTATGTACGACTTACCGTCTCCTTGTACGATGCATTTCATTTCATACCTCTAAGTGATTATAAAATATTATAAATACTTTTATATTCTGGATATATATGATATATATGATTTAAAAATCCTGAATATCATTCTGGAGATAATGAACCTTTGACCACACGAACAACATGTAATTGTAAGAAGTCCACTTTCGACTTAAGAACCAAATATCGACAAAACAAACATTATTAACTTGAATGATTACATAATGCTTATAACATGGAAATAAGTGATATAAAGGAATAATGAACTTGAAAAAGGTTCTTAATCAAGTGGAAATTTACTAAAGTTTATTATTCAGGATGTTAAAGAACGATCGAGTCAAGTCAGACCCGAGGTAAGGGATCCAACCTCTATCTTTCTTTTTTAAGCACTCTCTTTTATGTAATTTCCTTTAAGCTCATATTTGTTATGTTTGGGGATGTTATTTTATATTCATATTATGGTAATTGTTATGTTCATATTATTATATACCCTTTTTTATCTCATCAAACCATTTTTGGAAGTTTTAAGTGGCGCCGTTAGGCTGCCGAGTTTTCGTAAGGGATTTTTCATCTCAATTTTATTCCCGTGACATTTATGCTACATTTGACACAATTTCCTTTGAGTGGTGTATGTACTGACCATTATTATACAATTTGTGTAGTATAATTTCATTTATGGGTATTTACATCTTCATTTTATGACCCTTCTTCCATGGGGTTTACGTTTTGAAAGTTAACCAACTCAGTAAGGGGACCTTTCACCCTCCTCTTTTTAAAAGTCTTCTTTTGTTATGTCTTTTAATTTACATTTTATTATCTTGGGATATGTTCTTATATATAATTATCGATGTAAATTTTATGTCCAAGTGATGAGATACCATTCTCTCTCTCATCGACTAATTTTCTGAATTTTGAAGTGATGCCCTTAGGCTGTCGAATTTTTACAAGGGAACGTCTTAACCCAATTTCGATTTCATTGGGTTCAACCAGTACTTCTTGAACATGTAATACTATGAATATGTGTGAATGACCTCTGATTGTTTCACACTTAATATCCACTTATATTGGATGTATTTATATTTCTCACACATAATTATGTGATATATTTATTCTTAATTTAAGGATACCATCTTTATAATGGATTTCATCTCAATTTACATTGCCATTGAGACTTCATTGTTGTTATACAACAATTCACTCTTATATGGTGTGTATATTGTCCTTTGAAATATTATATCATTAATTCATTTATTATCATGAAATTATAAAGTTATGATTAATTATTATTCCACAATAATTTGCATTCAATAGTCTCTCATTTTGTTAAAAACTCTTTAAAAAAAATATCGTCTTAAATGTTTTAAAGATTTATTATTCTAAATCTTTATCTTTAATGTCCATATTTTCAATATGGTTTTCAGTATATATTTATATGGACATTAATGTTTTTATATTATAATTCCATCAAAACCTTCAAAGTGGTATGGGACACATTGATTCAAAAATCTCTTTTAAATGGTTTTTGAAAATGGATTGATTCATTCAATATCTTAGAATTACCTATTGTGATTGAAAATGAAATGTTGTTATTGAAATGTTTATATTTTCAATATTTCAAGTGTAATGATGGTACTTGGACATTTTACGGGTGGTTACGTGATAAACCATATGATGGGTGGTGCCGTGAATACCAGGACGGGTGGTTACGTTATAACCTCCAATGCATTGGGTATGGAAGTTGGTCGTATGGATATTCCATTAAGTATGTGTGGAAGTCGACCGTATGGTTATTCTATTTAAGCATGTTTATGTAACAAGTTACCTTTATATGTTATGTGTCCTTTATATGGGTTTTATGGTAATCTTTTGGTTACAAGAGGGTAAGTAATGATATTTTATTCAGTGAAGAGTTTTTACTACTTACTAAAGGTGAAAGGTATTACTTTGATAAAGTAAACATGGTTTACTTGTTGCTTTGAAAAACTAACAATTTTCATTCTTTGTGTATCCCTTGGTGAGCTTTTTATGCTCATCCCAAGTTTTTTTGAATTTTTTTTCACAATACATAAAGTTGAATAGGGCCAAGGATGAGATCAAGGAAATGTCAGGTTTTCTAAAACATGGAACTAGAAATGTTTCTTTTTAAGAGTTTTTATTTTATAGAAACTTAGTAGAAGTGTCTACTTTGTAATCTTTGGAGATGTAATAGTTAAGATCTAATTCTCTAAAACTCTAAACCTGAAAAGATCCTCAATGTGAATTATTCATTTAATTCAATATTAAGTAAGGTTTAAGGCTGGAGCCTTATACCTATGGAGCTGCTCCATCTACTGACCATAGACCCCACTATTGGGCGCCTCTGTCTCGACCATGACCTCCATGTGTAGATGAATCCTAGATACCACATCCTAGTATGAATCTGGGTCTGGCCTTACATACCTGAGTCAGCCTCAGTACCTGGATACCTAATGTTTTAGATGTATTCTTAGAGAACCTATTGAGATAACCAACCTAACTTCATGATTGACACTCATTCGTTGCCTGATCACACAGTGTCTGCAACGTCTCGACTGCCTACTCTGGAAGAACACAATCAAAGACCCACCACTCAGTGGTCTTCTTGAGTCTCTATCCTAAACGCCCTACTGAGATTGCTCATGTCCTCACTTCTTATTTTCTGAAAGATCATCGCTAACATTTCTTAATTTTGTCACCCAAATCAAGTATGACTGGTCCATCAAATTCCCCTCAGCTATCAGTTCCTGGTTGATTGTCTCTAAGAATGGGGATAAAATGAATATTTTTACCTACACCTAAATGGTGTATCCAAAACTATTCTCGAAATGCCTCACTCTCAAGGTGACATCATTAACTATACCAAGTGTGAAATGAATAATTTCTATGAAAGTAGCTGCATATTCCATGAAGGAAATGAGTCCCTACTGAAGTTTTGAGAACTCATAAGTTCTCTCCATCCTCATCATCTTAGGGAATAGTTTATTGAAGAACCTGGCCTCAATGTCCTTCCAAGCTAGTACCTCATGTCTTCCAACCTATACCCCTATATCCCACCAATGTGTTTCTGATCCTCAAAGCATGTACATAGCCAGTTTTCATCCTATGTATTGGGGGTGTCTCAATCTACACTAATATTGTCTAGACCGATTCAATCCAGTTATCTACCACCTTTGGTCTACCTTCAACCTGAATTGGTGGTGGGTACAATTATTAGAACTCTTGATTCATGTACTCCATAGATGGCTCCACTCCCTAAGTTCCTCGGTCAATCCCCTGGATGACTTGAACTAGAATTTTTCTAATCTTGTCATCAAGCCATGGACTGAAAGCTTCCATATGATGTGACTATCCCTGAAATACCAAAACATGTAGTTGTTCCTCTACCTATGTCCTATGATCAGATCTACCCACTAAGGCCTCATCTAGACACTTAGGGGGATCAACCTGTTCATGCTCTTGCAACACCATACATCCACCGCCAGAAGACCCATCCAAAGCTATATAGGTGGAATCCCACTAAATACTAATCACGATGGCCAAACAACCATAATAGTATATATATATATATATATCAAATAGGTAATGTTGTAACAATCAATGCAATCCCACCACCCTTACACTCTCCCATTGCTTCCATGTCACACTAAATCTAGCCTCATGGCCTCTTACCCGCCAATATTAGTGCTTGGTATCACATATAAATCTGGACTCTTTGGCCCATGTCAACTGACAACCAAATCAGGTTTCACATATAAATATGACATAGTTGAGTAGAATGCCCCCAAAGAGTCTATACATGAAAAAATTATTTATCTTATTTGTTAAAACTCTAAAAAAATCATCTGTATCCTCACCCCTGCCTATTCCCATCAGATCCAAGCCCATATATATCATAAGAATATAGAATCACACACAAATATCATTGGAACCACATTCTTGGGTAGGCTTAGTATAATTCCACCAAAGAGAGTCTAAAAAGGAAAACACTATTTTGTTTCCGTTTTTGAAACTTTAAATAACCCAAACCCTATTAGAAAAGTACATGTTCCCAATGAAAATCACAATTAATTTATCATAGTAATATATATATCAATCATTCTATGTGCCTATCAAGAAAGCATACATAATTATCCAATGTTATAATAGGACAAGGGTCCATATCTCCTCCCTAGCCATACCAGGACAAGGTCACATATAATAATAGATAATAACCCCACCCAAGTGCACCACATTAGGTGAAAAAAATATCAAATATAAAAGCACAAACATGACATCAATTGTCCACCCCAAGTAACTTGGGATGTCCCCTGTGCATGGGTCTACCACCACCCAAACATGAACTATAAACCTAGTTATGAATAAATGATAGTCTTTAGTCTACTAAAAATTAAATATTAAGACCCAAAAGTATGTATAAGAAACACCAATGATACCATTTATTGTTCCCCAGCCCAGATTTCCATCCGAACAATGCTCTAGGATGGTTGAACATTAGACCTTAGAAGCACCTTCACATACACCGAAGGTTGCTGACTAACAGTGAGGGTGTAAAGAGGCGATATTGGGGAGACTATACCCTATGATAGTGATAAAAATAATGGTATATAGATAAATATAATAGTAGTAGAAAGACTTTAAACTATAGAACCAGTAACCCATAATAGTGGAAGTACAAATAAGCAACAACAATAATGAAAAATAAACCCAAACCTACCATTTGAAGAATAAAAAATCATTTTATATAAAACAAGAAATTCCATGTCATATAAGGTGATAAAAAATAATAGATAAACAATAGGGTTGCATATGGATGACTATTAGTACATAAATATTATGATAATGTTGAAAAAAAGTATACTAAAAAATAAACTCTAGTTGAAACAAGAACCTCCATGTTTCCTTTCCATCCATCCCATGATAAATATATTAATATAACTATTAAGGTACAACTCTTGATCCCAAACCCTTACATGATTTCAAAATAATAATGTCTAAACGTTTCCTGAGGGTCTCATGTTGGGTGTGAGAATTAATCTCAGTAGGCCACCACTAATGTGTTCCTATATAACATCCATGATAATTCAAATGTATATAAATAAAAATAAAACATAACATGCACATAAAATAAATGACCGGATTCCTTTATGCTAATAATCCCCAAGGAAGAAATCACCTGCTTTTTTCATCATCGGTATACCATGTGCCCCTAGTTATATATATGGAAGACAAAGAACTTTATGTATATATATAATTGTAATGGAGAGAATACTTAGTATAAGCCTAAGGTATCCTATTATGAGTAACAAGTTATAGAGGCATGAGAAACCTCCTATAAATTTATTCCTAACACTTAGTGCAAACCAACACCTTCTATGTCATAATTAAGTAATCAAAATCCCCGAGGCACACCCAAACAAGTACCTAGTCCCTCATACCTCAGCTTAGAAGATCCCCATAAGCCCAATAGGATTATTTTTAAGGAAAACAATATCTATCCTTCAATAAATAATAATCATAATCTCAAAATACAACATCCCAAGGCATAGTGATATCCAACCTCCCAAAGTCCTAGCCCAACAGTCTCAAATAATATGGCAAGCCTCATACCCCATGTGATGGTCTCATCACCATCAACCGATGGTTTATCCCAATCCACATATCTTTTTATGGAAATCACCTATAGGAGTACTGATGATGAAATCCATTTTAATATGAAACTAACCGAGTCCTCTACCCACACAAGTGGTCAGAACCACCTCATCATCTGAGTCATATCTGTGTCCCCACGACTCCAATGGCATGTCAACCAATCACGGTGAGTGGAAATCACCCAAAAAATGGTACCAAAGCCACATCATCCAGGTACCTAATTCAACTAAAACCACATCACTCATCCTAATGTTCAACACCATATTAAATTCCTAGGCCATTTCCTCATTCATGATGACCTCATCACCTCAATCCAGTGACTCGCCCAACCTATGATCAACATCACCCATACACACACAAATATATATATATATATATATATATATATATATCATAGGCCTCACCCAACCGGATGAATTGAATATCATTAGTCTAGGTGATCAACATCACAATAATCCTTAGGTCACTCCTGGAACATTCCCATATAACCAAGCAATTTAATGAAAACGTTTTAATTTTATTTAAAACAAAAACCCGACCTAATATTCCCAAGTGGTATAAAGTGTTTCACCAGGATTATACCATCTTTAGTCAAGGGGTATCATTCCCATATACACCTCATGTGATCAATTTGTTAATTAAAATACAAGAATTGAATTATTAAAGTCTCTCTCAGACAACCCAATGACACACTCAATAATGCACCCCCGAAACACCTCAAAATAAAAGAGAAATCTAGGAACCACCTACCTTATACTGGTGAAAATTATATAATCTAATATCAAACTCTCAATCTAGATGAATTGGAAGAAATCATCATTTTATATTAAGTTCCTTAAAGTATAGTAAAACATCTTACAAAAAAAATTAGCACACCATATTACGAGAGAAAATAAGAAAATAATCTTGCAAATGAAACATCTTTTCGAAAAGAATACATAGCTACCAATGCATAAAATATTATATCTTGGATAAGGATATCAAATAAAACATTAATATAGGGAGGAAGGGAGCTCCCTAGATGCTGGAGAGGAGATCCATGGGAGGGAGAAAGAAAATTGGGAAACCCTAATAAAGAAAAATAAGGTAAAAATGTCATTTTTTCCATCTTTAAATAGGTTTCACAGTTACCACAAGGTTTAGAAAACCATGCACAAACTGTTTGGTGCCCACTGTCCAAGAACCACCCTCATATGGCCGAGGAACACAGCCAAACTGAGCACAAGTTGTGTTAATCCCCACTGCTAAAAAATACAGAGGCGTTGCATGGCCATACTCCCCCTGCTGCATAGTTTTTCAAATCATGTATAGTGAAGAAGGAGGACTATACATATATTGGAAGGAGGCCGTACAATTGTTCTGAACTGTGTGCCTCTATCTACACACACTAAAAAGTTTTTTTTCATCCTTATACACACCCAAACCCCACTTGAAATCCAATGTAACTTGATAATCCTTAAAACACCTATAAAAAATTAATTGGATAAAAAAATTATCATAATTGGGCTCAAATATTCATGAAACGAGTTGGCCCACTCTCCAAACTAAAAAAGTTAAAATTTACACAGAAAAAAACATGTTCAAAAACCTAGGATGTTATAGATACCATTATAATTTTTTTAATGAATGGTTTGTGTTTAATATGAAAATATATTTAGGAATCTTGTTTCTATTATAAAGGTTATACCATGAAAAAATTATAATGAAACCCGATACTTTTTTCATTTGTTATGTCTTGATGAAATGACGAAATGATTATGAAACCTGTCACTTTTCCACAGGTCATGATTCGATGAAATGTTTATAAAACCCATTTAATTTATGATTTATGATAAGATTAATGTTTTATTACCTTAAGGAACAATTATGTATGATTTTAATTATGTGACAGTGGTTATTTTATAACCAAGGATGGTGGTTATGTTATAACCAAGGATGGTAGTTGTGTTATAAGCAATGATGGGTGGTACCTATATCTCCCTCCAAGTCCTTGGGTAAATATTTATATATCATGAGATATAAAGGATATGAATATTGAGTGAACCATGTTTAGTAAGGGATATTGTCTACCATGTTGGACTTGGGAGTGAACCTTGACTACTATAATGGTTTGGGGAGAAAACCCATTCAACACTGATACCCTTGGAAGTGATCCTTGAATACTATGGAAATGATTTTCTATAATTATGTGTATACCACAATTACATTCCTTATACCAATGATATTATCTCATTGATTGTGTTATTTGATTACTTCACAATTCATTTATTATAAACTAAAAATATTTATGATATGTCTCAAGATTATAATCTTTAATATGTGGGGTTTGGTTTTCAAATGTTATGCTCATGTTATCATACCCTTATGCTCATGTTGTATTTACATATCTCCCTTGTTCACCCTTAATAAGCATATGAGATCTCCCTTTTTTATGTTTTTCCCAAGTTATGAAAAAAATAATTAGGGTATGTTTATAAAGATTACTAATGGGGAATATTTTTATGGGAGATGTTGAAGATCTTTCACCAAATAAGAAGATTGTGTCTCTATTCTCTAAAGAAACTAAAATATTATGTTCCTTGGGAATGTGTTTGTGTAATGTGTTTAATATTCATCTAAAAAGATGTAATATCTATGAATACAAATCATGGGTCAATATATATGTGTACTGGTCTTCCACACTGATATTAGAGCAGTCGATCACTGACCTGTGAGACCAATCATTTCCCTTGGTTAAATTGTCCTCTATTTCCTTGTAATATGTTCTCATAATGATTATTCCTACTATCAAAAGATATACCACAAAATTTCCCAACTGGAAATTCCATCCAACTAAAAGAAGCCTCCCTTAGGTTCCCCTTAGAAATGGGATATTGGTCCACCACCTTAGTAAACTTCTTTAAATGAAAGATTTTTACTTGGGACTTCATCTCATATTTACATCTGTCCAATTTTTTTTTGGCCAAATCTACCTTATCTCCTATTAATGTTAGGGAAAAACACTACAAGTAAATGAATCAGCTAGTATAAACTATCACCATAATTCTTTTCTATGTAAAATGAATAAACTCTTTATATTTTCTTTGCCTCAAGACTAGGAGGTAAAATCACTTTGGGAACATCTCCTAGAAATTATTCCAATCTATGCCTTACAACTGCTCATTCATAGTATGAATATCTCACAAGAGTTTCACTTTTTCCCATATTATATAAGATATAAATTTGTATCTCTTCTGAGGAGGATTATCTATGTTATCTAGAATCATATGGATAGACTTAGTCCATAACTCTTCAACCTTGGGTCCACCCTCTCTAGAAAACGTCAATGGGTGTTGCAATTAAAACTCTCTAGTTATTTCAGACATATTCAGCATTGTATGAACTAGGTCTCTCTCCATGAGCTGTATAAAATTAGGGAAGTTATCATGGAACATTTATTTTCTCCTATTATAAGAAATAAATGGGGGTCTTTACCTACTACTAGAGGAACATTCTCAGTGATGTCCTCCTGTCACCCAATCGGTAAACCTCATTGTGGTAGTATCTCTCTACAATACCAAATTCACATATTAAGACACAAAACATATATTTTCCATGGTTTTCACAAAAATGGATCACTTCTAGACATAAAAAACACACACTCTTAATACACTATCCTAATGAATATAATTTCTTCTCTTTCACTACCGTCACAATCTCTATCATAGTCCATCACTAACTCAAGGCAAATAGATGTTCAATTTATAAAATATCATTTAGAACCATTTTAACATTTTTAATTTGATTAAATAATTGCATCATACACATTAGGTACCATTTTAACCATTTCAATTGATCACTTTTTAACTTAAGAAAATTTCAACTTCTTTATTAGGTGTTGTTTTAATAAAACCACAAGAAAAATGAAAAATAGTTTTCATTTCCCACAACCCATTATAAAATAATTTTCTATGAGTGCCTAATATGATAAATAAAACATAAATTCTGAGTGTCTAAAATGATTTATTCATATAAAACTTTTTTTATTTTGTTATATGAATAAAACCTTAGAAAACAATAGCATCACAAAACAATTGGATCACCCAAGTTGAAATAAAATCCAACTATAACTGTAAACTTCAAAAAAAAAACAATCACACCATGGTAATTTTTATTTCTATAATACATGGGTCGACTAATACAATGAAAAATATCATTTCCAAGTCTGAAAACATATTATAATCATGTATAACTTCCATAAATAGTAAGGTAATAGAAAATAAAATTGTCTCTAATACCACTTTTTAATGTCCTAACTCAGGTTCCACTGAACCAGTGCCCCGAGATAGTGTTCCAAATGACCTAATATGCTCATACCTATACACTTGAGGCTACTGAATAGTAGTGAGGGTCTAATGGAACATGTGGGGATACAATACACTCTTTACTAGACTAAAATAATAGTGTAAATCAAGATAAAAATTGACATGCAATAATAATAAATAACAAAACATCATATACCATAGTCCCAAATTGAGGAAGTACCAACTAAAAAAATATGTAAACATGTCATGTTTGGATAGTCCAATGTTATAAAATGAAATCACAATAAGCCTCTAAATACAATAAAAATAATGGGTCCCAATTTCATGTATGGTCTTCTCATCCATGCTCCATCTCGAATCCCATATCACCAATCTAACACAGGGCCTTTTCCCTTATCCTAGATTGCAACCATAATTTCTACTCTGGTACCCCAAATAATCCTGATCAGGGTGTGAATATAACTCAGTAGGCCACCACCAATTGTGTGTTCAACAATATCCATTCTAGTTACAATGTATGTAAAGGTACAATAAAAAATAGAAATACAATATATAAACCAAATTTCATTATTTAACAATATTTAAATTAACCATGATTATTTTCTATTCCAAGTGATACCTATAACCATCAAACCTTCTTCGTCCCATACTGATTGTTTGAACTATTCATCATAGGGGTCTCATGTTAATATACAAGGATAGTAAATCAAAGTATTAAAACCAAGATTCAGAAATCCATGCATGACCATCCCTAACAATGATATAAAATGAAATTTCCATAACCTTGGATTTATAATCATCAATAAATCCACCAAAAATATGATGCATCAGGGTTCTTATTGCATTATAAAAGACCTTACAAGGGATAAGATCATCAATCCAACATCTAAACCAACAATGAGTCACATTTCTGAATGCCATCATCAATGGACTCTTATCGCACAATAATAATGATGGTGAACCTTTTCATTTTATCAGTAATCCTATTTTTTTGTTTATTTAAATACATTTACTCAAGTCCACAACATTCCTATATTACTCTGTTTTCATAACAATAACCATTAAAAATTATTTAATCATCCAACTACATGTATATTACCACTTTAACCATTTAACACCTTCACCCATATTCATCACAGAACTCAATTTACATAATCCATTTAAACCAAACTTCCCCTTTAACAAAACTCAAATGTTCAAAACAAACATAATTGTTTTAATTTCATAAACCCTTTAATTAGCCATTCAACCACAAATTTCACCATGTTAAATGGTGTGTCACACCCCACAGGTGTCCATAAGCTCTATCTTGTAATACTCAACATACCCAATAGGGTTTATGAAGGGTATAACATGTCATATATGGGTTATTAATAAAAAATATATATTTTTAGCATGGTAACACAATAATATAACAATATAAACATTAATAACATAAATACTTTTGGATAAAACTCATAGACCACCTACCTCAATATCACAGACAAAAAATCACACAAACAAGACCCTTTATTCAAGCACAGACATCCCTCAATTCCCAATCTAACAATCATTTGAAAAAACAAGAGTTCAGGGATTTAGAAGGAGGTAAAATAATCAACCATGCTTCTTCTATAAAATATAATGAAGAGGACTTTTAAAATAACCCAAAGAATATATTAAAAAAATTTCACTTTGAATTACTAAGTATTTAAGTATAATTACACTTGAAGATCTTGCGAGTTTTTGGTTCACACCCCTAGCTATTGGAGGAGGAAATGAGAGGAAAATCATGTAATCATTTTTAAACAATGAGGGGGAAAAATGGCAAAATGCACCAATTTTAAGAGGTGAATGGTTTGGCTGCATGGAAATCCAAACTATGTGTAAATCATGTGTGACCCTATTCCCAATAGAGTTCCTTGAAACATGGTTTGGATGTGCCATCTACATGGATTGATAAATAGTGTTGTGGTCATGTGCCCGCCTCTGACCAAGGGGTATATGCCACACGGTCTCCTAGGGAATGTTGCACGGTTAACCCTAACAGTGTTCAATGCACTGGATGGACACTTTTCCTTTTTTTTTGTACCCCAAACCCCCAGGATACCCTTAATCCCCTCACATTATCAGTAAACATTTTATTAACCAAAATAAAGGGTGTTAATTTTTTTTAAACATAACATACTTCGTGTGATGGTTGTGATCATACAATTTCCAAGATCAAATTAAATTATAATTATAAGTGTTTTATTACTTTTAATAAATGCATATCTCAGATTAAGTGTATTTATAATGAGTTACCCTTATTCATCCTATCACAATAATAGTATCTTCCGATAACATGGCCTAAATAATGTTCTTTATTTCCCTATGATTATAAAAGTTCCAATGGAATCAACTATACTTTTTGGAAATTATTTCACCCTTTATAAATTATAAAAAAGTAATATATTTATACCAGTGATTTGATATCACTTATCCAAATATTAAACTAATCATAATTTCAATATATCCTATAAAAAATAAAATATTAGAAAACATGATATAACATCTAACTCAAACATAGAAAATGAATACTATAAAATAAATGATAAACAACCATAATATCATTCATATAAAAAATAACTATAAACCACCATATATACATATCTTAAATGTATGAAATTTTTTCCCGATAAAAAAAATAAATAAAAAAGGAATAAATAATGAATTTTCAATAAGTCTAAGTTAAAAGTATCTAAAAATATATCACCAAAAAATACCTCAATAAAGGTCCCTTGGTGACTGGGTTGAATATTATTAGAGTTTAATAACCCTCATAAAGTGAATTAATAAAGGGGGATCTTTTATTTGATCTTGGTCGAGACATAGACAATATAGTATTGGTCTTTACACTAATAGATAGAGGACTCTCAAAAAATCATTTTATCCTATGTTGTGGTGGTTAGATAACTTAGACATTAAGAACATGATATTAATTTATTATCAAGACAATTCATTTGTTTGTTTTGAATATGATTTCATGTTGGCCTTATTGAAAACACGCTAAAAATAAGAGATAGATTTTTTATAGTTGATCTAGAAGAAAATGAATAAATAAAATTATATAGAATACAATTCTATAATATGGTGACACTATGAATATATCATAGTGGGAATAATGAAAATTATTTGGGTACAAATCAAGGATAAATAGTCATTTTAGAGGATGTGGTATCACGATTTAATAATTCTAGACAATAAGAAGGCCCAAAACAAGCATATTTTTTCAAAAATTTTAGGATACTGATATAAATTCCCATAGTAATTATGGTTATTCTTATGTAAAAATTAATTTAAGTAACTATAAATTAACCATGTGTAGGTGTGGAGGAAATAGGTGTGGAAGATCATTTAGTGAAATGAAAAATCCCTATGAACCACCCCTAATGAGGAAATTTTTTTATTGTTGGACATTTTTTGATGAAAGTGAGGAGTTATAAAGCATGGTTTAATGGAAAATTTCATGGAAATATATTGAATATATATATATAGTGGAATAATTTTAAGGAAATAGGTTGATTTAGAGATATATCTTGAAAAAGATCTTGAACTTGGAAGATGTCATCCAGAACACTCTATGTTGGATAATTACACCACATGGTAGAGTTATTATTATAAATAAATAATGAGTTTCAATTATTTGGGTATGAAAAAATTGAGATATTCAACCAAATATTCTATAGAGTGTTCTAGTGGGGATTATAATAAATTTTAATAGAAGAATAAAGGTTTGAACATGATCCAAACATGGGGACACACAAGAAGTAAAGAGAAATATTGATCAATTTGTTAATACTAGTCCATATATTTCTATTAGTAAGAGTTATTTATTCTATATTCTTTTTGAAAATAGGATAATGACATGGATAATGTAATTAGAAGCATTGGACACCAAGGATTATCCACTTGATAACAAGAGTATTTGAACCTTACGAAAATTACTTTATTATTCTCAATCAGTTTCCCCTATCTCAAAAAATTATTTTATTTAATTCATGGTCCGGAATACTTACCAAAAATGGATTTTTTTAGAATTGGTATTTTGGTAACCATTGATTCACACCCCACCCTAAGTGGTGTACTATCTCTTGGTCCTATAATCCATATCAATGTGATAAGTTATTAAAATTTAACTATTCACCCAATTCATAACCTGAATATATCTACAATAATACTCCATATAAAAATAAATATTTTCCAATACCTATATCATGGAACCCTAATTCTAGATTCACACCAAAGTGTGTGTGTAGGGAGTGAGCCTAAATACCATCAAGATACCTCTAAGATTCTATACACCTCTAACTAAATTATAAAACCAATATACTATTTTTTAATATATAATAAAAGAAAATAATATCATTTAATTAAATCAAAGGATTTAAATAAAAATAAACCATTTCCTTGAATACCATATTTATAACATGAGTTACCAAAACCTTTTAAAAACATACCATGAAAAATATAAAACATATACTCTGATTTAGAATATATTTGAATATAAAATTTCATTAATTTATTATGATCATCATTGGTTACTAAAATCTATGGATCAAACATATAATTTTGATAAATAATCAACCGTTTGAGTAGTGATATAAATCAACTTAAACACTCAACTCACATATTCTCAGAATGATCCGGGGAACCAACCTAGCATGCATTATATATGCCTAATCACTGGAGTAATATTACTATGGTATGATCTATCCCAAAAAACCCAAGATTTTTCAAAACAATGAATGAATCATACATTTTTAAAAATAATATCACATATCTTCTTTCCAAACTCCCTTCATAGAAACAAAAAAATTATTCTAATTTTTAAAAAAACATCACAGGATAATTATAATAGATAACTATATATAAAATTTAATCCAAAATAATATGATTTTATTTGATATAAAACTCCAAAAAACATATTTATTATCATTAAAAGAAGTATTTAACACCAAATGATAACTTTAAAAATTTATTTAAAGAATGTTGTAATCATTTTAAAATGAAATAAACTTTTATGTAAAATCATATAAGGCATAATCTTTATTTATCTAAGTTTATTTAACTATTTAAAATAATATATATACACATATATAATATATACTTGAACATGAATGGAATTGGTATAAAAAATATTTATAGAATAATAAATGGATTCACTTCAAAAATGAGATTACACAACTAAATATATCCCATATCACACCAAATAGAGTTAAAAATAGGTAATAACCAAGGTTTATGGTAATGAGAAGAGTGGTAATAGAACAAACTACTAGAAAAAAACTAAAACAAAATCAATACACCAATAATAATAGTGTTTTAGAATATGTTTATAATCACTAGGAAACCTTAGATATATTAGGTTGAAAAGAAGGAATGGGTTTTTAGAGAGGAGATAAAGTAAGAGTTTTATAGTGATTACATCAATATTTCACTAATATTTAGTAAAGAATCATCCAAGTAAGAAAGAGAGGATAAAATACATCCTATGAAAGTTTTACCATATGGGTTTCAACTAAAAATATTAAAAAAATAGTAGAGAGTTATAAAAAATAAAGTTTTAAAATAAAAAATATTAACTTTTTATGAAAATTCACTGTCCAAATACACAGTATCTTAAATAATGCACACAATGAAAACCCCATTCTTTTAAAATTTTATCTTTAGGTGATTTAATTGTATAATCCCTTCAATCATTTATATTCTTCATGTGTTCAAGGAAAATTTTTAGAATTCAATAATTTTAAATACACCCTCCAATTGAATAAAAAATAGATAATATTTGAAACAAGAACCATATATTGAATTTATGGGTGTTTCAATTCTATCCACCATGTCACTATTTACTCACAAAAATTAATTATAGTGAATCTTTATTAGAAAAGTAGTTAGTCTGTTTCTACCTCATCAAAGACTTTATTTCCAAAACTTTTATGTGATCATTTATTTTCTTCTAACGATACTAAAATAGGGGAAATAATTTACTTCAAAAATCTTTACTATTATTATTGATGTGACATATCAGACCTAGATTCCAGTAATGGTTCCCCAAGATCAGTGGGACACATAGCCTCAAGCGCAGCTTCACAAACTCCAGAGGCTATTGACTAGAAGTGAGGGCATGAGGTGTGTGTGTGGGGATACTATGCTCTCATTAACAGAGTGTATAACATTAGATAACATATAAGAGACACAGATAAATAGATAAAGAAATATAATTAAACAAGTGTATGGAACAATAGAGTCATTTAGAACTAAGAAATAACTAAAAAACTGGTAATCATATACAATACTGAAAAAATGATGATGATGTATATCATGTATCTGAAAATCTTTAAAACACGGATACATAGAAATATGCATAACATGCTATACAAACATAGCACAAAGGAACCAAAAACTATCCCAATCATCCAAATATATATCTCTATCATCTACTAATAACTCCATCATATGCAGTCAAGAAGTCAAGTGTCTGAAGCTACACATGTCCCTATGTCAACACCTGGAGACATGTGATCTACCCAGGTACCAATGGTTCCCAGATACGATGTGATATAAACCTTAGTAGGACACCAAAAATGGTGTTTATAAAATATTTCCTATATAATATATTATGAAATAGTGTGCAAGAATACATATATAAAAGTAAAGCGGTATGGTAACATAAATACCCAAGTACCCACTTCATCTATTGGATGGATTCTGAGCATCTAATGAGTTCATTTATTAATTAATTGCTAGTTTATATATTTAAGTCACATGAGGCATATCCCATATTGACATCACCTAGTGATAGTAATAGTGAAGGTTCCATGATGTATAATGAAACCTATATTGATATAAATAATGAAAGGTTTCTAAGGTAATAACTAAGTAAACCAAGACATTAAGGGTAACCAACTCAGTAGTAACAATAGCCTAGATATAGGGGTAAGAGTGAAATCCAATAAGATTCATCCAAGTTATTGCATTATAAATGATCTAACTGAGTCCAAGGAAAACATCCATGGTAAAACGAGAGAAGCTATGGATAGTCCTAATAATATAACCAATGCACATTGTGTCCATAGAAGCCATATTCGATCAAAGTAATGTATCCAAGGCATATTTTAGTAATAATGGAGGGGTCCATATGCTGATAGAAAAGGATTGGTTTCCAAGGTGGGTCTCATCCAAGGTAACCTGCATCCTTAAATCAGAATGGTTTCCTTGAATGCTCAAGGAATTCCCTTAGGAATCCAAAATCTATCTCAAGTATAAACACTCCTATAATTATTTCAAGGTACATATATATTTAGGTACCGTACATTTAATTCATTTATTTAATTAATCCATGTAATTAATCATACCTTTATTAAGTTCACTTGGTTCAAGCCATACCTTTCATTAGTGTTAAAATTCCAATGGGCATGCAACCATTTCATTTTTATTCATTTAATATGGTTCACTATGATACATTCCATTGAACATGAAAAGGTGTACTCTGGACGTGCAACCAAACCTTTGGTTTACATTCCATTAATACAAGTAATATATATACAATATACCTTCCAATTTACCATTTATCATTGATTAATCAAATTGACTAACTTACCTTAGGAAAGTAAAGTGATTAGAATACATGGTACTTTCCATTTATAAATTAAATAGACATTAATCAAGGAAGTCTTACCATTAGTAGGGTCAAGATAAAGCACACCCAAATGGTGGCTCATATGAACATATAAAAACACTAAAAATCTAATTATGAATAACACCATACTTGAGGTGGTCGGAGTTACAGACTTAACCACCAACGTTGAATAACATATATGGTATGGGTATTATAATACATTTATAACGACTATAATCAAGACATATAAATTTAAAAAAATGATTCTTTATGAAATCATCATGCCTACATGATAATTTATAAAATTTTGAAACTTAAGGAGTGAGTTATAGACCATATACCTCATTGAAGAATGACTCTCCTCATCTAGTATCACCCTCTATTTCATCCTAGATTTGAATTGATCTGTAGAATGGATCAACACCCTCAAAATAGGGAATATGATCCTATATCTAACTAACATCATTGATATAAAGAATAAGGATGAAATATTTAAAAGGAATTGAGATATTACTAATATTTATCCAACGAGAAAAACAAAGATTTGACCAGACTCTTGAAGAATGCTCAAGGTTGTTTCCTAGAATAGATGAAAAAGGGATCTCAGAAAAGGATAAATGGGGGCTTCTATCTATTGGAGATAAAAAGAAATACAGTTTGAGTTAAAACATAAATTAAGGGTTAAACCACCATTTCACGAAAAAACCAACCTCATATAGTTCAACCACATGTTTTTCCAAATTTTCCACCAATATTACATGGTCTACTATAGAGTATGTCACCCACATGGTTATTCCACATGATTAGGGAAACCATATGCCGACCATGCTAAATGCCTCTATAAATTTTCTTCAAAATTTTACACGGTTGTGTGGCCCAAATAGATTGGTTTGGGAAAACCATTTTCCCCATATCACCCCATTTTCCATCCTTGCATGGTTAAAAATAATCATGTGGTTAAAAATAATTAGTGCATCAGCTATTACATTGTCCCTCACAGAAGTATAAGACAACTCAAAATATAATTACTGAATATATTATACTCATATTAGATATCTTATATTCAATTCATGTTGTGTAAATATATATTTTAGGATCTTGTGGTCTTTATATACGACAAATTTCTCACCCAATAGAAAATGTATCCCACAAAATAAGGCATAGACAACTACTAATAGATGAGGGTTGTATATTGGATAATTTATCTCATGAGGACTCAAATACTGAGATATACTTGTAATGACTCTATCCTCCTACATCAGAAATTCTTTTGGTCTAATTCTTGATGCATCACAAAACATCATATAACCTCTTATAGACTCTGGTAGAATCAGAATAGGTGATGAGATAAGCCTCCCCTTCATCTCCTAAAATAATTTCTCTCATGATTCTAACCACAAGAACTTAAAAGCATTATTTTTAAGTACAATAATAGTCAAATAAATGTATTATAAGTCCTATATGAAATTATTGTAAAATCCATACACCCCCAAGAAGCTCCTTATATCAGACACGTTCTTGGGATGATCCCAAGAAACCAAGGCACTAACCTTCTCTGGGTTAACATAGACTCTTGATTCTGAGATAATATGACCCACGAAGTGAAATTTTTCAATCCATAAGTGTCTCTTAGTAGGATTGAAATAAATATGATTCCCTCTAAGTGTACTCATAATGATCTCAAGGTTCATAGCATGGTCACTATGAGTGATAGATTACACTAAGATGTCGCCCACAAATACTACAACAATGGAATCTAGATAAGGATGAAAAACCCTATTCATCACACCCATGAAAGTATAGGGTGTGTTTGTAAGACTAAACAACATAATAAGGTAATCATATAGACTATACCTTCTATGTAAAGTTGTAAGATATATTTATGATGGCCTGACTCACACCTGATGATAGTCCGATCTTAGGTTGATCTTAGAGAAGACCCTTGATCCTCAGAGCTGGTCAAATCGATCTTCTATTCATGGTATTGGATAATGGTTCTTTACTGTAAGACAGTTCAAAAATCTATAATCCTTTCATGGATAAAGGGTCCAATACACCATCTTGGAGAAATGAACGAGAAAAATCCAAGAGGAAGTGCTAGTCCGTATAAAACCTTTATCCTCTAAATCCTATAAATACCGCTTGATCTCCTGGAGCATATAAAGTATGATCTTATATGGAGGAATGGACACTGGTGCTTCTCCTAGGATGAGCTCAATCGTAAAATCTATCTCTCTCAGGATGTATACCTAAAACATCATTAGAAAAAATGTCCTTGAAATCATCCACTACTAGAGGGAATTCATCCTGATGTAAACCCTAATCCTCCATGAAGATATTGAAAATTTGGGCAGTCAGCCCATATAGCCCAAGATACTCTAGTCTAGATCTAATAGCATATACATCCCACTAACTCTTATTTAGATAACTACTTCCCTCAAGTGATGTAAATGACACCCTAAAATGATAGTATTCTACAAAGGAGGGATACAGAACCAACCAATCCATCATGAGAATAAAATTGAATCCCATTATCTAGAGAACAAAGAGGTCCCATAAGAAAGTGTAACTACCTAACTCATGGGGATAGTCCCTACAATGGCATATTCCCTCTAATCATACTCTAAATGGTGTACCTAGGGTCATTACACCATAGTAATTATATATTCCATGACCAGGACTTTACATAATATATATGGAGATGAAGGGGTGTGAAGCACCAATAAAAAAAATAGATACAATAGTGGAGGCTACTAGAATAGTACCTCATATCATAGATGGTCCTACAGCTTGATCCTCTGGTATCGTTTGTAATGCATGAAACTAACATGATCCAAAACACTGTGAAATAGCTGGATAACCATGATCCAAACCACTTTGTTGGCACTACATGAGATTAGGGGTCTGGATACCATGGCCATGAGATCCTCCTCAGCCTGTCATGTCATGATACTCCAACACCCTGCCTGACACCACATAAAAGAACATGTCCCTGAAGGTGGAGCTGGTGTGGAACCTATTATACTAGAATATAATGGAAAGGTATGACAAAATCTCTGCAATTTACTCATACGACCACAATTCCAACACTCTAGAGGGTCTCTATCACACTGAGGCTTGATTTTCCCCTATCATCTACATTGATGTCACACCATAGAGCTACCAGTATAGATACTATAGCTTCCACTACCCTAATGAAAAACATCAAGGGAACATTTATTGCTATCATAAGAACTTCTATACTCTCCTGGAATAGGTCCCCTATGCTTGGTACTATCTCCATCCATCGGGTTTCTCTCAGTGATAAGAGCTTGATTGAATATTTCAGAATAGGTAGGTAGGATAGATACCTTCTCTTGATTATGTATGGCATACATGAGCCCATCTTAAAATCGTCTAGCATGAGAAATCTCATCACTAGCTAGAAGTGGTGAAAAACATTTTAACTTAGTGAAATACATTGAATGTTTCATATATGACATAGAACCATACTCGAGATTCAAGAACTCCCTGAATATATCATCTCTCAATGTCTGGGGAAAGAACTAATCATAGAAGGTGGTGTGGAAATTAGACCATACCATTCCCTGATGATGACCAGCCTTGGTGACTACATCCTGCCAATGATTGGCCAAATCACATAGCATGTACACATAAAACATGACCCTCCACTCTAGAATCATCTCCAGATTCTCGTAGATAGATATGGTGGCCTCTATCTATGACCTTGTAGCCTGCGGACCTCCATCCCCCAAGGAAGAGGGAGGATTCTACTACTAGAACTCATGGGTTAGATCATCCATCATAGGTTTACGACGAGGAGAACTATTCTTGGACTACATTAAACATAGAAAAATATATCTAACTTGAGTATAAATTACCATATCAATTACATAAGGTGGTGCCTCAAATTAAACTCCTAGAGGTAAAACTATAATCACAAAGTCCATCACATCTAGAGAATGATTTTTTCCACTCTCCTGGCGCACAACATGAAGATATCATGATGTAATTGGTATAAAAATGACAAGAACACACCACAAAATAAGATTTAAGTAGATATATAGAAACAATATAAGAACCTTAACATAAGTAAGGGCTCACTACCCATGGTATACTACCCAAACTACCCACATAGAAGGTCAGGTATTGGTAAGTTCTCAAGTATTAGTTACATGGTTTCTAGTAGATGAAGTTTCAATAAAACCTTTACTTATAATTTACTAGAAATAATATCATTCATTTCATATTTAATTTATATGTTCACTCCTTTACCTTTCATAAAAATGACAAAGCGGGATAAGGATGTGCAACCACTACATTTTAGAATCCATTTTACACTATTACAACTTGAATTTTCTTATAACTTATATAAAATTTCATTTAAAATGGATTTCCATTACCATTAAATCAAGACCCATACATCGTATCATTGAAAACAACACCCATTTTATTTTAATCTAATGGATCGAATCAGTAAATTACCAATTCCAACCCACAAGGGGCCATAACACCTCATAAATTGAAACCATCAATCAATCAATTGTAGATAAAGAAAATCATAGGCATAATATAACTACCACATCATCACTAAACAATAATAGACATATCAACCAATGGAATTAGTGAAATGCACCTATATGGCATGAAAATATTCATGAAATGCGAGTTCAATGTTCCTATAATGATGCATATAACAATTAAACTTTCAATTATATAATCTAGACAAGGATGAAATAATATCTTTGACTATAATAGTAACCAAAAACACCACAAATCATGTGCATCACCCAATGGTGAGATGATATCAACTGTAATAGGAAAAATAGAACAATAATTTTAATTTAGGCAACTTGACCTTTACCCCAAACATGGGTTCACGACGCCTAAGCATAGATTATGACCAAGTTCCAAGAATTCCTAATATCCAATCTATTGTATCAAAATATTAAATAAATAAAGAAAACTATCTGATACCACTTTGTGACATCCCATACCCAGATGCAATTGAAGGTGCCCCGAGCATGGTGGGCCACATGGCCTCCAGTGCATCTCCCAGAATGCTAGAGGCTGCTGACTAGCAGCGAGGGACTGGAGTGTGTCTTTGTGGAGACTATCACCTCACTAATAGAGTGTAGCATAGAAGATAACATATAAGAGACACATGTAAATAGCATAATCAATATAAGTAAATAGGAATATGGAACAACCGAAGAAGATTAAAGTAATAAACAATAGAACAACCGATAATCATATACAATACTCAAAAGATGATGAAAATATATGTCATGTATCTAGGAAGTAGGAAAACAAGGATACAAAGTAGTAGGAATGAAATTCTATTCAAAATTAGAAAACAATAACAAAAAACTATCCCAATCATCTTGAGATTTAACTCAATCATATGATACCAACTCCATCCTATGCAATCAAGAAATCATGTGTTTGATGCTACACGCTTCCCTTTTTCAAAACCTTCATATATGTAATCTTCTCAGGAACCAACAACAAATAAGGTGTGAGATAAATCTCAATAGGACACCACCAAAGGTGTCTATAACATATTTTATATGTAATATAATTTGAAATAGTTTGTAAGCATGAATATATAAAAGTAAAGAAGTATAGTAACATAAATACCCAAGTACCTGCTTCATCCCTTGGATGGTGTTTGAACATGTAACAAATTAATTAAATAATTAATTTTCAGTTTATATATTTAAGTCATGTGAGGCATAGCCAACACTAACATCACCTCATGAAAGTAATAGTGAAGGTTCCTTGATGTAACAAGGAAAACTGTATTGATATTCATAATAAAAGGGTTCCATGGTAATAAAAAAGTAAATCAATACCTCAAGGGTATAAAACATTGTAGTAACTATATCTTGTCTATAGGGGTAAGAGTTTAATCCAAGGAGCATCATCCCAAGAATTCCATAATAAATTATCTAACTGAGTTCAAGGAAAACATCCAAGGTAAAACATGATAAGATCTGGCTATGCCCAAGGATATAACCAAGGAACCTCATGTCCATAGTAGCCAGGTTGAATACAAGGAGTGTATCCAAGGAATCTAATAATAGTAAAGGATAGATCCTATGGTGCCATACTAGGCATCAACTGATAGAAGAGAATTAGGTTCTAAGTTGGGTCTCAACCAAGGAAAACAACATCCTTGAATCA
Organism: Viscum album; assembly: GCA_963277665.1. Taxonomy (NCBI): domain Eukaryota; kingdom Viridiplantae; phylum Streptophyta; class Magnoliopsida; order Santalales; family Viscaceae; genus Viscum; species Viscum album. The sequence goes on from OY728158.1 coordinate 468,495,482, forward strand.
GAATGGCATGCTTGAGTGATCAAGGAATTCCCTTGGGAATCCCAAATCTAACTCGAGTCTGACCACTCATATAATGATTTTGCATTCCATATGTGTAACGCCCCAACCCCAGTTACCCAGAGCTGGTGCATTATTTTAATACATTGGTATGATTATAAGGAATCATGTCCCTAAGGACCGATCAGTTTAGTAGTATTGGAAAATAGATTACATACCTTAAAATTACATTACAATTTCAAACATAAAACACAACATAGATAGTTCTTTGAGAATAGCTTTATTCCATTTAGATTAACCCTACATGTCAATCACAATACACTTCTTGGAATCCTGGGAAAAATAAAACATAGAAAGGGGTGAGGTCAAACGCTGAGTAAGGGTAAGCAATACAACATAAGATAACATAAATATTAAGAATGGTGAATAATTGAAACCACATGACTTTACCAATAATAAAAATGAATACTTTTACGGTAGTAATATGAGCTGAGTAAATAATTCCATAATAAAACATAAGCATGAGTATTCTACTAGTTTAATAACCACATGAACCATCTATATTATTCTCATAATGAGGGAATGTATAATACGAAACCTTAATTTCTATGTCAAGGACTCGTTCTAGGACCTATGGTATAATTGTAACTGGACCCAATCCCAGAGAGCCTCTGTTACCGAACTCCATCCTAGAGATCCTATGTAACCGGACTCCAACCTGGAGAGCCTCTGTAACCGTACTCCATCCCGGAGAGCCTCTGTAACTGGACTCCATCTCGGAGAGCCTCTGTAACTGGACTCCATCCCATAGATCCTCTGTAACCGGACTCCATCCTGAAGGGTCTGCTATACCAGACCCCAACCTGAAGGGATTACTTTTACCGATCCCCAACCTAGAACAAACTAGTCCAGTACATTCATTGTAAGAAATGTTTGAAATATAACATAAACATTCGTATTAAAACTAGCATATGAAATGTCAATACTTTAACCATAAACCATGAATGGTATATGAATAACACATCCATAGTCAAACATGTCACAAAACCTTCAATATAATATGGATGTTTTGTATCATAATAAATAAACTTCAAACAAATTTAAAATCCATCAAAGGATGTTGACATAGATGAAAATTATTTGTAAAACTCTTTGAAATAAATATCCCCTTTTCATGAAAATATTTAAAAGATAAAAAATTTATAAAGGAAGAAATTTAAAGAAATTTTTGAATCAAAGTGTCCCATACCACTTTGAAACTTTTTAAAGGAATTAACATTTTTAAACCATTCATGTCCATATAAATAGATCCTTAAAAACCATTTTGAAAACATGGACATTAATGAGAATGATTTAGAAGAATAATTATTTAAAACTTTTAAAATGTTGTTTTAGTAAAAAGTCCCTTAGAAATAATCCCTTTGAAAACTCTTTTATGAAACATGCACATGGATAATAAATATGTCCCAGTAGATACTTACGTAAAAACAACCTCGGATAATAATGAGATTGTGAAATTAACCCTTACCAATTTGGTAACTTACGAAACATACACCCCATGAAAGAAGTATAATACAATGAATATGTAAATATAAATAAATTAAAGTTTATTACACAAATAATAAAATTATGGGAATTACATGCACCACACAAAAGGTAATAGGGGCAATATGGCATGAATCTCATGGGAATAAAGAGTGAGATGAAAACCCCTTACCTTGCACTTTAATTTAGTTGAGGGTATGTTTAACCTCTTTTATGAAGATCTTAGTATGTTATTAAAGTATAATAGAACCATATTAATATTTATGATATCATACATGATTCATTAATGACTTTATACTACCCATTTAATAATAATTTCCATGTTAAATTAATATTTCGGGTAATAATTGCTTTCTTTATCGTACGTGCTTTAACTTGTTACTCATGATTGTATCACTTAGATCAAGGTTTAAATACTTACAGAATATAAAAAATTATTTATATATTATATATATTTAGAATATAAATATTTATAATAGACATATATATGAAATGAAAAACACCGTTTATGGAGACGATAGTTCGTACGTACGCATAAAGATGTTTCTGTTTTCATATCGTATTGAAAAGAACTAAGTGAATAAGATATATATAAGTATATATATATATATATAAATAAATATATATCTCCAGTAGAATTATTATGTCATATATTACATACTTATTAGTAATATATATTTTTATAATCGTCGATGAATGGTGAATGTGGAAATGAATCTCATCACGTCGTGGAGACGGTAATCCATACGTACGCATGAGTGACAATACCATTTTCTTAATGGTGTGGAATTGGATGGTATATTAATTTAATATAGGCATTATCATGTTATTTTTATTATTTATATACATATTACTCATCATTATATCCATCCAAATAACATAGTGTTGAATAATAAATTACACCACGACGTGGAGATGGTAAGCCGTATGTATGCACACATGGTGACATTATCATTCATAAGATGGATATGATAATGAATATAGTTGTGCCATATTTATAATAACATCAAAGTATATATAAGATACTGGTGTTATTATTTTATAATTTAAACAACAAAGAAAGGGTAAGTGGAAGAATAAGTGAACTTGAAATAGGGTGGTGAAATCATTACCTCTTCTTCAGTTTTTTCCTTTTGATTTGTTCAAAAGGGCTCCTTCGGTTGGATTTATGACCAAAGGAAGGTCTATAGTATTAAGTTAGTATAGTTTTGAGGGTATTTGGGAATGGTTTGGACAATCCAAATGTCTTATAAGGTGTGAATTAGAGTGAAGGGGGAGTGCCCTTTTATAAGAGGGGTGAGGGGCACCTTAGGAAAACTTAAAATATTATTTTATAATAAATTAATTTTCGGTTTATAATAGTTAAAAAATGAATTATATAAAGAATAATGTGGGTAGGGGTCGAAAAAATCTCAACCAATAGGTTTTAGATAGGTTTAGGTTACCATATTAACCTTAACTTTTAGATTTAACTCTTAGTTAAATAGTTTAACTTTTACCATGTCTTCTTATATTCTTAATCTATATGGTTAATAAACTTGATCTAAACTTCCAAGATAACCTCAAGTGGCTCATTAATTACATATATAATATTATTTAAGACCTTTTTATGAACCCTACATTTTTAGGAATATTATATGAACCAATAATATAGTATTTGTTTTAAATATGAATTTATGTCAATTTTGAAACTATTTGGTATTTTGTTTTTGTGAAAGTCATAAAAACTTGATTAAATCAAAAAAGATACATTGAATAATCCCGAAAATTTCATATTCATATATAAAATTTGTGTATTTCATAAAAACTTTGAAATTATATTTATTTTAATATTTGTAATACCATTTATTTGATTCTTTCATGAATAAGGTAATTACTGCATCATCATTGTGTCATAAATAAATTTATTTATTTAATTTCTAAATATTATAAATAAAATACCATGATTTATGAAATATTTTTATATTTTTAATGAATATTTATAGTCTAATTTAGCTTATGTATAACCCTATATTAAAAATGGTTTAGTTAATAAAATTTGAATTTAACACTTTTAACTCTTCTTTAAATTAAATAATAATAAATGTTTCAATCTAATCCAAGTAGAAATAATAGGTTCATATTTTATTCCTAAGGTTGTTTTGGGTCTAATTACACTTAACCAATAGAATTAGGACATGTTTTAGGGTAATAATAATATCATTTTTACCCTTAATTATCCTATTTACTTTTAACAGTGATAAATAAAAGTAAAAAAGTTACTATCCACCAAAAATAATTTTCATCTCACTGAACCACAATAATCTTACTGATATCAAACATGTATCTAAGATTTTGGAAATTACACTAATAGAAGAGGTAAAATTAAGTTTTATGCGAATTTGCAAATTCTCCTAGGAGGTGGGTAAAAGACGGTGAAAAGTTCAATAAATTTTTTATATATCTAAAATTATTATAAACTGACTCCAACGAATTAAATTGAAATTATATTGGTATTATGTATCTATTTGTACATAAAATAAATTTAAATAAAATAAATAATTATTTAAATAAAAATTTGGTTTTAAACTATAACTTAGTGTTTTGCACTATAACTTAGTGTTTTTCACTATTCATCAAAAATTGAAACTTTTCAGAAAAATACCAAAAATTCACCATAAGATAATTTAGATATTCCGAATAAAAAAATGAATTCTATTTTACCAAATTAAATACATAAAAGTTTCATTTATTAAATTAAAATTAATTCCTGTTGTCAAAACCAAAAGGCGTATTTTTAAGAAATAATAACTATCAAAAGACTGACACTTGTTTATGTCCAATTTTAAAGTGAAATTACTTACAATGACAAGCATTGAATTAAATGGTAAAAATATAATCAATTTTTAATTCCAAAACATTAAAATTTATAATTTAACACTATAAATTATTTTGATTAAAAAAGTTGTTTTCAGTTAAAATATAGTATTTTTCCCTATTCACCCAAAAATGAAAGTTATCAGAAAAACACCAAAAATCTATTGAAACTAAATCCTTATGTCCCGATTCTAAATAAGAAGATTATTTTTTCAAATTGAATATATAAAAGTTTCAAATATTGGATTTAAAAAGGGTTCACTATTAAAAGGCGGTAAAAGTACATTTTTTGGAAAATACTTCTTTTATCTGAAAAAAATGAATTAGTTATTAAATTATGTCTAAGAAACTCATAATATACATTCTAAAATCATAAGGATTATATATAGTTCAAAATTTAGTTAATACTATTCATAACCACTTTTGAATGGCTAGTTTGGTAAGTCATAGTACTCTTGAACTCAGTGTTGCGTGTAGTGCATGTTATTGAACTACTTTGAAGAAATAACGTACTATGAATTCTTGGGGGTGTTAAAATATGTAATTAGGAACCATAAATGTAATTAATTTATTTGATTAACCCATGTAATTAATCATGCCTTTTACCAATTTCCCTATGTTAAATCCTTGCCTTTCATTAGTGTGACATGGCCAAGGGGTATGAAACTATTTCATTTGATTAATTTAAGTCATATTCATTTATTATGGTCCAATCTATACCTTCCATTAAATATAGAAAGGGGTTAAATGTATGATCACCCAATCCACTGGTTTACAATCCATTATTCCAAGTCATATATATACAATATACTTTCCAATTTACCATTTAACATTGATTAATCAAATTAAAGAACTTACCTTTGGAAGGTCAAGTGATTTAAATACATAGTACATTCCATTAATAAATTAAATATATATTAATCAAAGAAATATTACCATTAACAGGATCAATCCGAAGCACCCCAAAATGGTGGCCCAGATGAACATGTCAAAACATTAGAAACCCAATTATGAATAACACCCTGTTTGGGGTGGTCAATGTTGTGGACATAACCACCAATGCTGAATTAAATATATGGAAAGGGTATTAGAACATGGTTTTAATGGATATAAGCAAGACATATAAATTTAACAAATGAAACCTCATCAAATTGGTGCACCGACAGAATAATAGATAAATCAATGAAACTCAAGGGGTGAGTTACAAACTACCAATCCCATACTCATATGACTCCCCTCATCTAGTATCAAACTCCAATTCATATTAGATTTGAAGATATCTGAAGAATAGATCAATGACATTTAAATCGGGTACATGATCTTGCATCTGAATATTTTTATTGATAGAAAGAAAAACGAAGAAATATTAAAAAGTATTTAAGAATATACTAGTGTGGATCCAATGAAATAAATGACACTTCGATTGAACTTTGGATAGGCACTGAAGTTTTTTTCTAGAATAGATGCAAAAGGGAGTTCAAAAGAGGAGAAATGAATGCTGATGTCCATTATAGAGAAGGAGAAAGAGGGGTTTTAATTAAAACATAAGTTAATGGAAAAATGTTATTTCACCCAGAAACCATCCTTGCACATTTCGGCAACACGATTTTTCAAACTGTGTGCCAACTGTGCACAGTATATTGTATAGAATTGGCACCCACATAGTTAGGCCTCAAATTGAGGGAAACCATGTTCCAACTGTAATAAATGCCTTGGTAATTTTTCTGCAACATTTTTCAGGGTCGTGTGGCCAAAATCATATAGTTTAGAGAAACTGTGGGCCCCATAACACCCCACTATCTATCCTTGCATAGTTAAAATTAACCGTGTGGCCTTCCTAGAACGGTTTCCTCTAACTATGAAATTGGACAAAAAAATCCACTAGTTGGGGTTATGAGCTCCAAACAAGCTCCAAATACCCATGAAAACTTCACCAACTCATAAGGCATCCACATTAGTCCCAAACTAAATAATTTGTAACACCCCTAAATTCTAAAGTAAGAAACTTGTAGTTGATAGCGAGTATGACACGCGCCACCTAGCACATAAGGGAATATAATATCTGGGTACTTTATAATATATTTAATATTTAGAATAGATTATATATATTTCAATGCATGAAACACTGAGTTATCATTCATTACACACAAGATCGACCTTCTTCGATGGATTGCGTTACAAGCAAGACAATGTTTTACTGAACAATAATAAATTATTAAAATATTATTATTTACTATAATATGATACAACCTAGATGTTATGTTATTGTTTATTAATATTATTCAGTAAATTATGAAAATTTATGGTTTATGTAAATATAAAATTAATACAATGGTTACCAATAAATGATAAACGAAAATTGGAACCAATTGGATATAAAACGAAATATTATTATATATATTCTTCAAAGGAGTTTTTTCTTAATAAAAAAAATTAATCAGAATTATTTAATGAATTTAATTAAATAAATATGTGATGTATTAAATAAAATATTTTTTATATTCATCCATTTGTTTTCATAGGCATAAGATAAGAACAAACTCTATTTTACAAATAAAAAACCTATATTTTTATAAAGGCAATTTTACCACCTTTTAATGGAGTACCCATTTTAAATATTAATTTTGAATCTTTAATTGATTTAATATGTCAAAATAAACTTTATATTTTAAATATAAACATAATAACTAGTTTAGGATTAATTGTTTATATTTTTCTGAAACATTTCATTTTTTAATGAATAGTTAAAATACAGATTTTTTGTTCAAAACTACTTTTTCATCTAATTTATTTATAAGGTTAAATTATAATTATAATTAGTTTTAAAGTTTAATAACATTATATTTTTATAAATTAATACAATTTATGTCATTGAAATAAATTTCACTATGAAATTGATTATAAAAACATAGCAAACTATCAGATGTTTTTTCTTTCAAAACTTGTATTATCATCCTGCATGTAGGATTAAATTTAAATAAATTTCAACCAGTTATTTGATTGTAATTTGGAATATTTATTCCATATTTGGAAAATTAATAACTTAAAATTTATAACAATACCAAATTTGTGTTTTACCAAGAATATTAGTGAAATTAATTAAAATTAATTACAATTACTAAGGAAAAATAAGCTTAATAAAGGACTAAACCTTTAACTTAGGGACCCAAATGACCTAGAAACTTTTCTAACACCAATTTTATGGAAATAATTCGTCTATTAAATTAAAATTATTTATTTTAGTTAGTTTTTTATACTTTAATTTTGTAAAAACGTGGGTACATGTGACTGCTTTTTAAAAATACCAAGTGAGTCCTTTTACTCCCTTATAAAAGTCCACCACCTCTCCCCAATCGTCACACCTCTAAAACAACTTAGTTTTAGACAAGATATGACCATATAGATTTAAAAAATACCTCCCCTATACCTGGGATCCTCCCTTTGGGTAGAAATCCTTCTAAGGAATCCTTTGTGTATAAACCAAAAGAAGTCACCTAATTAAGAAGTAACATCTTTTCTCAAGCTCTCTAGTTTAATTTCCATCATCCACCCTCTAAAATCTATTTATTCCATGATTATATAAAAAAAACCAGTATCATAAATATACTATTTTGTTTTTATGTAATCTTTTTGACCTACACTTTCACACATGTCCATCTAATTGGTAACAAAGATATTGTTTCTGTGTACGGTGAACTAATGCCTCACGAAATGATAATTGTTCATTTTTTCCTTTACTACCAATCATGGTTACCATTATGAGAGACAAACTATTTATATATTATATATATGATATTTATTTTGTATTTATACTTATTTAATAATTTTATTATACATACCATTATTGCTTTCCATTTTACATTAATATGATAACATTATTTGAGGAAGTGTAGACTACCTCCCCCTCAAAGAGATATTATTCATTCACACTAAACATAGAACATATAAAAAATGGTTTAAAATAAAAATATGTCAATTAAAAAACATATATATTATATTTATTTCATTATTTTATTTCTAGAAATATACTATATATATCATTTTCATTATTACCCTTTCACACACCTAAAATCTGATAACATCGTTTGTGGATGTGTGGACTAATGCCTCCTCGACATGATGTGATTACTTTCACATAAAAATAATTATATAAATAATTATATATGATCAGATAAAATTTTATTTATAATATAATGATCAATATGTAAAGATAAAATTTTACTTACCTTCTTTTAATAATGATCATTGAAAAATTGGAACGTTACTCATGCGTATGTATGGTCTACCGTCTCCATGATCATAACGTTGATTCATTTATCATAAAAATATTTAATTAATATTTTTAAAATTATAATTGATGTACAAATATTATAATTATGTCAGTATTTTATTATCTATATGTTATATAATGACCCCTTTTACTATAGTTGACCTACCAATGTTGTTTTTAACACATAAACCGAATTTGGTCAAAACACCCAACATAAAAGTAATTGATTAAGTAGTTGTATATAAAATTGTAATTAGTGAAATAAAATTAATGAAAAACATGAAAAATATTCTCAATAAAGTATATAATTAACCTAATTTTATTATACAATAAGTTAAGGGATGCTCACCGAAAAGAATCTCAAGGTAAGGGATTTTCATCTCAATTTACATTCCATTGAGACTTAATTTTTCTTATATGCCTAGATTATTTTATATGGGGTATATAATACCTTTTAAATGTTATATCATGAATCCATTTATTCTAAAGATATTATATGTTTCATTTAATATTATTACTTCATGAGTCTTATGATTTAAAATTTTTCAAAGTTGTATGAGATTCTTTGGGATGTTTATTGATTATTTTCCTCAAGACTACTACTAATAATATTTCAATGGAATTTCCATTTTAAGAAATTACGTAAACATTTTTAAATAAAACCATTCATTATTTTATAGTTATTCATGAACATTTTCTTGTATTAGTACCATTTTTTCACTCTTGGGTACTCAAGGTGTTTAGAAAATATTTATCAGAAAAACCAACATTATTTCTCTCTTCAGTCGGAGAACCTTTTTTCTTCTAAAAACTGTATTTTATTAAAATGTTTTCAAAAAAATTTTAAAATGATTTAGAAAAGGAATCTTTACCCTTTTTTTATTTTACCAATGTTTTCAAAGGAATATTCTTATTTCTTTCCAAACAAGGAATTCTTTAACCTTTTTACCATAAAAAAGGAATGTTATTTTTAATCATACGAAAAGTAAAAATTTACTCACTATAATTTATTTGAATATTCATTTTCATGTTTGAATGTTTAATTTTTAAAGAATTTTTTTTAAAAAGTTATTATAAAAGATTTTTTTTTAAAATTTTTTTTATAATAAAATGATATTTTCATCAAGAATGTAGTAAAAGATCATTTAATATTATTTCTATTCATAAATAACAAAAACCCTTTATTTTTACTCCAATTAATATTTGTTTTGTTGATACCATCTTTATTCTTCCTCTGGATGGTTTATTATTGAAGTTTCCAAGGATATAATTCACATTGTATTCCTTTAATAATTTGTTATTAACCTTAAAATATTAAATCTCTTATAACCATTAAACATTTAATTTTCTCCCAATTATCAATTTAATTTATCCTAGATATTACTATTGACTAAATTTTATACCATTTTCCATATGGTGTCTACTTTAATAATTATTTGATTATTTGGGTAAATATTGATAATTATCTATTCTTTATTAAAAATGAATATTTGATAAGGAATATTATTTATTTTTATTACTCGATACGAGGTATGATTTAGACTAGTAATTATATGTGGATCCCAGACATTATATAGCTCCTTAATTCATTGAGAGGTTCTCATGATATAAACTAATTAAACAAATTAAATGGGTTTCTATCAGTGTTTTTAAAACATCTTGTGAAGGGACTTTATGGTATAGGTTTTTGTGTGTTTTATACATGACGTCCATTAGGAAAGAATTTAATTCATATTAGTTTCAGTTATTATTCATCCATGATTTTTTGTCGACATATCTATGGATTCATTTAATTTTTAGTTCATTGATTAAATGGGAAGTGTTTTAGTTTATTACCTTTTCCTATTTATTTTTCATTATCTAGATATTTGAATTGAATGTGTTTCATTTTATTACCATGACATATTTTTTATGCACACCCTTCTCAATTTATTGTTTATATTTCATTTGAGTTTGGTTATTTACCAGTTTATAATTATTATTCTCATTGATTCATTATTTCTTCCACTATATTTTTCCCTTACTTGGAATTTGAGCTCACCCTTATTATATTTATTTCCCAAAAAATCCAATAAGAGTTCTATGAAAGATATATAGAGATTTACTAGATGGATTATTATTATTCTTAATGATATTTATTTCGAAAAAAGAAAAAAATATTTTTTTAATTAGCATATTCTTCTATAATAAAATAATTATATATGCAACTGGTTACCAAGACTACTAAACTCTCATTACTTCGAGATTTGTTTTCTTGTAATCATAAAAATTAAATAGTAGTAGAAACTAGTTCTAGTATATATACGGTAGGGGTTCAATAGTTGGTATCAGAGGAAGTTTAGTAGCCACCTTGAGAACTAAATTTAGGAAAACACAGGTTAGAGAACATAAACGTAGGTTAGAAATTAAGGATAAGTATATAAGAACATCCTATAATTTTGGTATGGTAGAGATTTTGTGTGTCTTCTTAGAAATACATCTATGACTAGATATTACAAGTGGACATAGTTCAAGAATAGATTTACCTAGGAGTAATAACTCTGAAAAGGTGTTCTGAGCCCGAATCAGGGTAACCTAGTACACGACAATGGGACTTACTATGCACTTGGTTTGACACTCCCAGTGGATTTTATTAGGATAATCCAAGTTTTCTTTAATAATCAATATGAGGAGTTTGAATGGAAAATTAAAATGAATAATAAAGGTTAAAGATAAGTTGTTTTAGATTAAAAAAAGGTTTCATGATTTAAATATCTTATAGATAATTATATACTTTTCTCATTATGACTATTGTTGCTCACAATATTTTTTCTGGTTTTATTTAATGGATAGAACCCGAAGGATTTAAGTTAAAATTATACATCAAGGACAAGGTAGTGAAAATGAGAAACTAAATTATGTGTTTATAGAAGTGAAGGATCTTTTATTTATTCCAAATCATTTTTTCCAAAATACGATTAACAATATATACCTTTACCATCTCCTGAATTCACCAAAGAAAATAAGGATATTGGTTGCTAAGAGCTTGAGTGGTGGAGACTGTAAAGAAAAGAAGGACAACATGTGAAAAGTGTGGAGGGAGACACCTATGATAGTGTATCAATGGAACAAGGAAATGCTTTATGTGTGGGAAATAAGGATATAAAGTAATGGATTACTGAGGAAAAATAAAGTGTTTGATGGAAGGAAATGGGTCTCATCCTAAAAAAATATGTGGGGAACCTGTACATTACCTAAGTCAATTCCCTCTTCTAAAGGATAAACTCTAGACCAATGAAGGATCTATGTGAAAATATGTGGATGAAGTATTTATGTATTATTATTAAATTGAAAACCTTAGTTAAAAGGATATTTCAGGGACTTTCATCATATTTATTTTGAAAATTATGTTAACTTGGTTTTAGAAAAGGACAAACAATAATTTGGGTGAAATCCAATCAAATATGGAAAGGATTCAGGTATTAAAATCATGAATGAAGGATGATAAGGGTTTCATGCCAACCACTGACCAATGATATTTCTTGGTTAATTTTTCATTATTTTTAGATTAAATTTTTTAAAATAAATGACGATGATGAACTAGTAGTATCACTTTTGAGGATTATAGAATAATATATGCCCCATATTGGTTTTGGAAGATAGTTAAAGACAAATAGTTATACTTTTCACTCCCTTATAGGCCTTATTATCCTTTAAAAGTTTCTTTTAGTGCTTTAGGAATAAAAAAAGTCATTATTGGTAATTAATTTATGGTATTAAAAGAATGAATTATAATTTGATCAAAGCACAACAAAAAGTTAGAATTGATCATATGAAATATAAACCTATCAATTAAGTATATTTCTTTATACTCTTTGGTAGTAAAATTATTTCTCATCATTAGGTAAATTATCTTCAAATAAAAATGTTGTCCTAATACATTAATTTTTGTTAAAACAATTTCTTCTAAATAATCAAAGATTTAGGTATTTTAGGCCCTCAACTTTCTATTGATAATTCACTTGTTTATTTTTGATGTCCTCATTCACTATATATAAATATTTATTCTTTTCTTCTAAGTACGTATCTCTACTTGACACTGATGTTCTCATACTTAGAGAACAAGTTATATGTTATTCCATGAGACTGTTGTACTTCCCATTCACTATTTTCTAGAGGATGTTTTAAAAACCCATATCACATTATAGATTTTCAACATAGGAAATATAAAAAAATATATCAACAAGATCGAGTTTAAATTGATCATATGAAATTTAATTAAGGTGGAGAGAATGTAACCCCCAGAAATTCTAATGTAAAAACCTTGTAGTCGATAGCATGTATGACACGCGACATAAAGCACGTAAGAGAATATAATATCTAGATACTTTATAATATATTTACTATTTAAAATAGATTCTATATATTTCAATTCATGAAACACTGAGTTAGAATACGTTACACGCAAGAGAGACCTTCTTCGATGGCTTGCGTTACACACAAGACCAAGTTTTACGAACAATAATATATTATCAAAATATTATTATTTAATATAATAAGATATAACATAGCTATTATGTTAGTAGTTATGAATATTATTAAATAAATTATGAAAATTTATGGTTTATATCAATATAAAATTAATTCATTGGTTACCAATTAATGAAAAATGAAAATAATAACTTATTGGATATAAAAAGAAATATTATTATATTTATGCTTCCAAAATAGTTTTTCTTTAATTAAAATAATTAATTAGAATTATTTAATTATTTTTATGAAATTTATGTGTTACATATTAAATAAAATATTTTTTTATATTCATCTATTAGGTTTTATAGTCATAAGATAATAACAAACTCTATTTTACATATAAAAACATATATTTTTATAAAGGAAATTTTACCACCTATTAACGGAGAACCCATTTTAAAACATAATTTTAAATATTTAATTGATTTAATATTTCAAAATAAACATTATATTTTAAATTGAAACATAATAAATAGGTTAGGGTGATTTTTTCATATATTGTTTGAAATATTTAATTTTTTCACGAATAGTTAAAATACTGGATTTTAGTTCAAAACTTATTTTTTTAACTAATTTATTTATAAGGTAAAATTGAAATTTTAATTAGTTTTAATGTTGAATTAGTTAATATTTTTATCAATTAATATAATTTATTTTTTAGGAATAAATTTCACTTTGAAATTTATTATAAAAAAATAGCAAGATTTCATAAATGTTTTACTTTAGAAACTCGCATTATCATCCCACCTGCTGGATTAAATTTAAATAAATTTCTGCCACTTATATGATTTAAATTTGGAAAAATGGATTCCATATTTAGAATTAAAAAAATTATTAATTTATAATAATACCAATTTTTTTCAGAAATATTAGTGAAAGTAATTAAAAATAACTATAATTACTAAGGAAAAATTAATCTTAATAAAGGACCAAACCTTTAACTTATGGACCCAAATGACCTATCCACTTGTCCAAAACCCATTTGATAGACATAAATAGTAAATTAACATTTCATTATTTATTTTTATTGGTTTTTGAATACTTTTTTTTGGAAAAAATGTGGGTACACATAACTGCTGTTCAGAAATACCATGTGAGTCCTTTTCCAACCTTATAAAAGGCCACCACCTCTCCCCATTCATCAAAACTTTAAAACCACATAGGTTCATCTAATATATTCCCATATAGCTTCCCAGAATACCTAAAATCTACCTTTAAGCATCCCATAAGGAATAAAACCATCCAAGTAAGCCTTTTGGTACAAACCAAATGAAGTTACCCGATTAAGAGGTAACATCTTTCTCAAGATCTCTAGTTTCATTTCCATTATCCACCCACTAAAATCTATTTATTCTATGATTATATAACAAAAAAATATCCTAAATATACTAGGATGTTTTTATGTCAAGTTTTTTACCTAAAATTAAACACACTTCCATGTAATGGGTAACAAACAAACCGTTTCTATGTATGACGAACAAGTGCATCATGAAACGTTGATTGTTTATGTTTTCCTTTACCACCTATAATAGTGTCCATTATAATGGAAACTATGTTTATATATGATATATATGATATTTATTATGTCTTTATTCTTCTTTATTACTTTTATTACACATTTCATTAATACTTTCCTTTTTATGTTAATACGATAACATCGTTTGAGGAATTGTGGGCTACCACCCCCTTAAAGCAATGTGATTCGTTCACACTATACATGGAATATATAAAAGATTGTTTCAAATTAAACATTTGTAAAAATAAAAAACTATATATTTTATTCATTTAATAATTACCTCACTAGAAACATACTATATATATAACATTTTCATTATTACCATTTGACACACTTAAAAAGTGACAACGTCATTCGTGGACATGTAGACTACCACCACCGCGACACGATGTGATTTCTTTTACATCAAAAGAAGTATATATATAATTATATATGATTAAATAACATTTTATTTATGATATAATGATCATTTTTGAAATATATAGTGTTACTTACCTTCTTTCCATAGTGATCATTGAAAAATGGGAACGTTACTCATGCGTACGTACATCCTACTGTCTCCATGATTGTATCATTGATTCATTTTTCATAAAAAAAAATTTAATGACTATTTTTAAAATAAAAATGTATATAAAAATATTATAATTATGTCATTATTATTATTATGGAGATGTTATATAATGTCTCATTGGAGCATAGTTGACCTACCAATGATGTTTTTGAGACATAACCCAAATTTGGTCAAAACACCTAATGTAGAAGTAATTTATTAAGGAGTTGTATCTAACATCGAAATAAGTGAAATAAAATTAATGATAAACATGAAAATTATTATCAAGAATTTATATAATTAACTTAAGTTTATTATATAAGAATTTAAAGGATATTAACTTGAAAGGAAACACAAGGTAAGGGATTTTTGTCTCAATTTAAATTCTATTGAGACCTAATTATTGTTATGCACCTAGTTTATTTTATATGATGTATATACTTTATTTGAAATGTTATGTCATAAATCCTTTAATTCACATGATAATATAAGTTTTTTTAATATTATTCAATCATGAGTCTTATTATTTAAAATGTTTCAATGTCATATGGGATGCTTTGGGATGTTTAATGATTATTTTCCACAAGACTAATACAAATGATATTTTAATGGAATTTCCATTTTAGGAAATTATATAACCCTTTTTTAATAAACCCTATCATTATTCTAATTTATTCAGGACCAATTTCAAGTATTAGTACCATTTTATACTCATTGGTAGTCAATGTATTTTAGAAAATGTTTTTCATAAAACCAGACTATATTTATCTCATTAGTCAGAGAACTTGTTTTCTTCTAAAAATATTGTTTTATAAAAAAATCAATTTTTTTAAAATTATTTGGTAAAAACAATTACACTTTTTTTGTTTTAAAAATGTTTTCAAAAGAATATTTTTAACGACCTGGAATTTCAATGTAATTTTTTTATTTAAATGGGAATTTTACGAGTCCGCGAAATCAGACGGTGTGCGATTCCGAGGCTCGGATTTCCCGGAATGATCTGTCGAAGTTTTGTTAAGATTTAATTAATGCGTGTAAGTAGTTTTACTGAAAAAGTGGAATAAATCTTAAACGGTTACTCGGATCAGAAATCCAAGGGCACCGTTGCACTCAGGATGGAAGGTTTACCCTAGGTGCGACTTAAGTTTAGTCGGTGTGGGCCTCCTGTGAGAAATCCCAAAACTGGCATAACCGTAAATAAAATAATTAAATAAATTATTTTATTTTTCAAATGATTATGACTCAAAAATACTATCTCATATTAAAAATCCAAGACCACCACTGAGCTCGTGAGGGAATGATTTATTTAAGAAGATACTAACTTTAGCCGGCACAGGCCACCAGAAAAAGTTAGTTTTTGGCCGAAAACAAAATAATTAAGTGAAAATTATTTTATTGTAAAATTCATAACTTCTAAATGGTAACTTGGATTGAAAATAAGAGAGAACCGTTGGGTTCGTTGGGGCATGTTTCCCTTAGCCAGAGCCTAACCTCGATGGCAGTTTGTAACATCCCAAGTAAGTAATGAATAATAGATATTTTTATCTATGTCTATTAATGATAAAGATAGTGTTTTAGAGGCTTAAAATGAAAATAAATACAATCTTATGCATGGAATACACTAATATTCTTAAAGGATTGTTTTAGTGCCTTTTGATGGAAAACCATTTTTGAATCTATATTTTGACAATTTTAGAAACTATGTTTGTCAAAATAAAATTATCCTTTATGATTGGGACATCAAAATTTACCTTGTGTGAATTTTTGGTAATTTTCCGACAATGTTCATTTTTAAATGAATAGTGAAAAATACTGCATTTTACATCAAAACTACTTTTTAATCTAATTTATTTATATGATTAGATTATGTTTTGAATTGGTTTTGAAGTGAAATTAGAATATATTTTTACCATTTTATCCAATGGTGGTCATTGGAATCAATTTCGATTTGAAATTAGACTTAAACTGGTGTCAATCTTTTGATACTTATTGTTTTGTAAAAACACGCTATTTGCTCTGGCAGCGGGAATTAATTATTAAATTAATTAATGTGACTTATATGATTTGAATTTTGTAAAATAGACTTCATTTTTGAATTCGTAATATCAAATATAGCTTAGAGTGAATTTTTGGTAATTTTCTGAAAAACTTCAATTTTGATGAATAGTGAAACCACTAAGTGGTAATCAAGCAAACTGTTTTTTTCAGTTAAATTAAAGTTTACCACTAATGTGTATTGAATTTTGAAAATCCGACATACATGGTTGTCATTAAGAAGTAAAATGTGGTTCAATGAGATTAAAATAATTTTTTGGTGAATAGTAACTTATTAAGTTCTTAATCGCGATTAGTGGTAATTAGGGTAGTTTAATGTATAAATAATGCTTTAATAATATAAAATGACCTAGACACATGTCCCAACCTCATTGGTTGTGTCATGGCCGACCAAGACAAGTCATGGCCTAACTTGGGGACCCCATGTATCCACTTTTGTTGGGAAATAACATAAATTACTTTTTATTAAATGTTAAAGTGAAAATGACACAAACATAATATGTTTTGCGAAAACAATTTTTAAGTGGGGTTATACAAGTCCAAATTTTGATTATAAATATTCAATGGAAAGCTAAAAAGATTTCCTACATCATAGTAATTTGTTTATAATTTTTAGACATTAAATAAATTTAATTATTTATGACATAATAATGATGCAGCGATGACATCATTATTTGACGATTTAAATAAAATGGAAAGATAAAATAAAATCTATGAACTACACATGTCCAAAACCAATTGGATGAATGGATTTCGATGCCTTATCACCTTATCCACGAATTCCATCAATGTGGGACCTTTTAAAACCGAAACACATTTTCAAATAATGTAATGTTTCTTTACTTTCCAAAAGTGCCCCTCCTCTCCCCTTATAAAAGGCCCCCACCTCTACCTCATTTCACACACTCTTCAAGCCATTGGCTCGGCCAACCCCTGCCCATTTGCTCTCTCCACATCCCTCTCCTCATCCTAGAGGATTCCCTTTGGGCAGAATCCTTTCAAAGGAAGCCTTTAGGCTCAAACCAAAAGAAGTTACACTTTTTAAGGTATTTCATTCTCTCATGTTCATTTGTTTTATTTTGCTTCTCCGACCCCCTAAACTCTTTTTATTTACTTCTTTTGTAACAACACCAGTATCTTCAATATACTAGGATGTTGTTATAAGATATATTTGAGCTACACTCTCACACAACTACATCAAATGGTTAAAGAACATACGGTTTCCGTGGATGGCGAAATTCTGCCTCCCGAAACGATGATTGTTCAATACTCATTTAACACCTTCAAAGGTGGCCATTATGATGTCACTATTTTTATATATGATATATTATATGTTTATGTTTTCCTTAAGCTTCTTTTTTTTTCATTTTGGGCATACCTTTATGGTTTCCATTATGGGTAAAACACGATATCTTCATTTTAGGAAGTGCGGACTACCGCCCCCTAAAAGTGATTTGATTCGTTAATACCATATGTGGGATGTGTAAAGGATAAAGTTAATGATATTATATATGTTATTATACTGGAGTTATAACATACTCTTATACCATTATGAATCCATTCCATGAAATATGAAATAGAAATGGAAGTAGCGTTCATGCGTACGTACGGCTTACCGTCTCCATGAACGGTGCATTTCATTTCTTACCTCTAAATGATTATGTAATACTATAAAGGCATGAATGTACTGGATATATATGACATATATGATATCTACATCATGAATAACATTCTGAATATAATGAACCTTTGACCAAATTAACAACACGTAAGTGTAAGAGGTCTATTTTTGACTTAAGAACCAAATACCGACAAAATGAACATTATTAACTTAAATGATTACATGATGTTCATAACATGGTATAAAAGGAATAATGAACTTGAAAAAGATTCATAAGCAAGTATAGATTAACTCAAGTTTATTATTCAGGAGTTTAAAGAACGGTCGGGTCAAGTCGGATACGAGGTATGGGACTTCGTCTCAATCTCCTTTCGTTGAGGCATATTTTATTTTATACACAACTTTCTTTTATACGGTGTTTAAACCCCTTTGACTTTTACGTTTACTCAAAAGGAATCTTTTTTATACGAAGCGTTTACTAAACGACAAAAGGGAATGTTTTTGTCGTACGTATGCGGCGACAACGACTTCTCCGCCGTCGTAACCGTTATTTGAGTTTTGGCTTCCTCTACAAGCCATACCTTTTTTTTTAAAAGAAAAATAAATACCATGTTTTACTTTGGTATTGAAAATGGTTTTCATAATGTTTTTATTATATCAATGTGTTGTATTGATATCTCGTGATTGAAATGTGGAAATGTTATGTTTCCTTTATGCATGTTTTATGTGATATGATTATGTTATGGTTCTTGGGCATTATTATGAAGACGGGTGGTTCCGTGATAAACTAAGGGCGGGTGAGCCCGTTATAGCTCTCCAATGCATTGGGTAACGCGAAGGAGTGAAACGTTAAGGTTTCTCCGAAGAGATTTTAGGGAATATACTGTGATGGGTATTCCAAACGTAACCAAGAGGGTTACCCCCTACGTAAGAATGTTATGAATGCCTCAAGTTACCTTTACGTATTATGATTTATATGATTTATTCATGTTTTTATGAGGTATGTTAAAGTGCCTATGTTTTATGGGTAAAGTATGATTTCATTCTTATGTATATATGAACTCATGTTTCCTTTCCATGTTTTTATAACCCATACTGAGTTTTTACGCTCATCCCAAGTTTTTGAAATGTTTTTCACAGGTCAAGGGAAAGGTACATGATAAGATGATAGAGTCAAGGATGTGTCAAGAAATAATCCATGTTTTATTTTAAATGTGTTTCCATTGATGGGAATGAAGAATACTATCTTTATGTAACCTCTTTGTTTATATGTGGAATGTAATGCAAGTTTTATGATCTAATTCTCTAAAACTCTAAACCCGAAAAGATCCTCAACGTGTAATCTTGTAATAACTCAAGATTAAGTAAGGTTTAAGGCTGGGGCCTTATAGTTGGTATCAGAGGTCGGTTTAGATAACTTTAGGAGTTAGAATTCTATTAAATGATTATCCAAAAATATTTTTTTTTTCTTTTTCGAAATGATATAGCATTTAAAGATTACCATGTTGCTTCATCTAAGACATGTTTGTTCAGAATGGTTTTCCGCAGAGGAAACAGGGAAGCAGTGCTAGGAAGGCATACAGAAGGAAATAACCTTCCGAATCAGCATCCAGAAATGGTCGGAATTGGAACTGAACAGTTTGTTGCAGTAATGGCGCAGTTGACTCAGGCGATAAATGGTGGTGGTATCCATGCACGAGATCAGCCAGATCAGCCGCAGAGGAACATGTCAGTGGTGGAACATTTCATGAGGCAACATCCACCATCATTCAGAGGATCATCTGACCCTGTGCAAGCTGAAGGGTGGATTAAAGCACTGGAGAAGATTTTTGATGTCATGGGGTGTTCAGACAATCAAAAGGTTAGTCTTGCTATTTACCGTTTGGAGGGTGAAGCAGATCAGTGGTGGTCTATGGTTAAAAATATCAGGGAAGCCGATGAGATTGATGCTCTTGACTGGGATGATTTCAAAGGTATGTTTCTTGAGAAGTATTTTCCTAAGGCTGTTCGACTTTGGATGGAAAAGCAATTCTTGGAATTGAGGCAAGAGGAAGACTCAGTGGCTGCCTATGAAGAAAGGTTCACTCGATTGGCAAGGTATGCTCCCAATTTTATCCGGGACCTTGATAGTAAAATCAATCGTTTTTACTCAGGATTAAAGCCAAAGTATCGAAGGGCATTAGCTTCTCGAGAGTTTAAAAGTTATGAAAAGCTTGTTCGATGTGCTGAGAAGGTGGAAATGGAGTTTGCCGATGACCAAGTGTTCTATAACAACCAGCAGAAGAAGAGACCGAGGTGGCAGGAGAAAGGTAAGAATTTTTCAAAGAAGTCTGATGGTAAGAGAACTAAGTTTCCAGTTTGTGATAAATGTGGCAAAAGGCATGCTGGGGAATGTCTTCTGAATTCTGGGAAGTGCTACCGATGTGGTAAGATGGGACATAAGGCTCGTGATTGCACTGAAAAGGATCAAGGTGAAGGTAAAAACAAATTTGATTTACAGTTAGTGAAATGTTTTAAGTGCAATGAGATGGGTCACTATGCAAACGAGTGTCCGACAAGGAGCTTGAGTGATGGGAAGCAGTTAGACTACAAGCAGAAAGGGGTGGTGAAATCCTTTGCAACTACTTCAGCGGATGTCGGGCCATCAAATGAAGTCGTATCAGGTACTTTGTTTGTTTTTTCAGACTATGCCAGTGTGTTGTTTGATTCGGGGTCTACACATTCTTTCATCTCTGAGACCTTTTCTAGTAAAATGGGAATACCATCTCAAGAAATGACTCCTGAACTTTTGGTAAAAACACCTGGGGGAAGTGTCGAGGCAAAAAGAATTTATAAGAATCTTCCTATCCTTATCTGTGGAAAGAACCTACTTGCAAACCTTATTGTTCTACCTCTAGTAGAGTTTGATGTTATCCTGGGTATGGATTGGCTCTCTATTTACCATGCTAAGATTGACTGTAGAGCTAAAGAAGTTTCTTTTCAGAAAGACTTTCAGTTTGTTTACAAGAATGAACCCTTACTTTTGATAACATATGAAGAGGCCGAGAAACTTGTAAAAGATGGAAATGAATGTTACCTTGCACACGTCGTTGAAAATAAAGGAACTGTTCAGATTAATGATGTGCCAGTGGTAAATGAGTATCCTGATGTTTTTCCTGATGAGTTGCCTGGAATAATACCAGATCGGGAAGTTGAGTTTACTGTTGACTTAGTTCCTGATGCTAAGCCAATTTCAAAACCCCCTTATCGAATGGCACAAATTGAACTTTTAGAGTTGAAGGAGCAATTGCAAGATTTATTAGAGAAAGGTTTCATTAGACCTAGCACATCACCATGGGGTGCTCCTGTTTTATTTGTTAAAAAGAAAGATGGTTCTATGAGACTTTGCATTGATTATAGAGCCTTGAATAATATCACTGTTAAGAACAAATATCCTTTGCCTCATATCGATGATTTGTTTGATCAGCTCCAGGGAGCTCAGTTTTTTTCAAAGATTGACTTGAGATCGGGGTACCATCAGCTGAAGGTAAAGGAGGCAGATATTCCGAAGACCGCTTTCCGTACGAGATATGGCCATTATGAATTTGTAGTAATGCCTTTTGGGCTAACCAATGCACCTGCTGTATTCATGGACTTAATGAATAGAATTTTCCATGAGTTCTTGGATAAGTTTGTGGTTGTTTTCATTGATGATATTTTGGTGTTTTCTAAAAGTAAAGAGGAGCATGAAAAACATTTAAGGGTTATCTTGCAAACCTTAAAAGAAAAGAAATTGTATGGGAAATTCAGCAAGTGTGAGTTTTGGTTGCAACAAATTGCTTTCCTTGGTCACATTGTTTCTAAAGATGGAATAACTGTTGATCCTGCAAAAACAAAAGTTGTGGAAGAATGGCCAAGACCCACAAATGTAACCGAGATTCGTAGCTTCCTTGGTTTGGCGGGCTATTACCGAAGGTTTGTTAGAAATTTTTCACGGTTATCTAGTCCAATGACTAAGCTAACTCGGAAGGGTGTTAAGTTTATCTGGACAAAAGAATGTGATGATTGTTTTCAGGAATTGAAAAGAAGATTGGTGAATGCTCCAGTTTTGGCACTACCTTCCAGGAATGGTGACTTTGTTATATACAGCGATGCTTCATTGAAAGGACTTGGTTGCGTCCTAATGCAGAATGATCAGGTAATTGCTTATGCTTCACGACAGTTGAAAACTCATGAGGTAAATTACCCTACACATGATTTGGAATTAGCTGCTGTTGTTTTTGCTTTAAAAATTTGGAGGCATCATTTGTATGGAGTAAAGTGTGAAATTTATACCGATCACAAAAGTTTAAAGTATATATTCACTCAGAAAGAGTTAAACATGAGACAAAGGAGATGGCTGGAATTAATCAAGGATTATGATTGTACAATTCATTACCATCCGGGAAAAGCAAATAAAGTGGCTGATGCTTTGAGTCGAAAAAGTAATGCTTCATTAACAATGTTGCGTTTGGAACGTGATCATTTGGTTAACGATTTGATGAAATTTGGCATAGAAGTTGTTGGTGCAGGAAGTCCTTCTGTTTTGTTTCAGGTATCAGTGAGATCTTCTCTATCAGATAGAATCAAGCAAGCACAGAAGCAAGACAGTGAGTTGCAGAAAAGGGTAGAGCTGGTTCAGAAAGGTAAGTTGCCTGAATTCAACATTGATAATGATTGCGTTTTGAGATTTGGGAAGAGATTGTGTGTGCCTTCTGATTCACAGTTGAAGAGAGAGTTGTTATGTGAAGCTCATAGTTCTCCGTTTTCAGTTCATCCGGGCAGTACTAAGATGTATAGAGATCTGCGGGAGTATTACTGGTGGGATGGAATGAAAAGAGATATTGCTGATTTTACTGTGAAGTGTTTGACTTGTCAGCAGGTTAAAGCTGAGCGGCAGTTACCGAAAGGGATGCTTCAGCCTTTACCAGTGCCAGAGTGGAAATGGGAGAATATATCCATGGACTTTGTTGTTGGATTACCGAAGACATCTCGAGGTAATAATGCAATCTGGGTTATTGTTGATCGCTTGACCAAATCTGCTCATTTCCTTGCTATACGAGATACTTTCTCTCTTGATCAACTTTCCCGTTTGTATCTTAAGGAGATAGTCAGGTTACATGGAGTTCCTCTCTCCATTGTATCAGATCGTGATCCCAGGTTTACCTCTAACTTTTGGAAAGGCCTTCAGAAGTCGTTGGGTACTGAATTAAATTTTAGTACAGCTTTTCATCCTCAATCAGATGGGCAGTCAGAACGAACAATTCAGACATTGGAGGATATGCTACGAGCTTGTTCTATGGATTATCAGGGGAGTTGGGACCAGCATCTTTCTTTGGTTGAGTTTTCATATAATAACAGTTTTCATTCCAGTATACAGATGGCACCATTTCAGGCATTATATGGGAAGCGGTGTCGAACTCCAGCTTTCTGGGATGAAGTGGGTGAAAGAAAGTTGATGGGACCAGAATTGGTAGAAGAGATGGCAGAAAAAGTTCAGCTGATTCAGAAACACATGAGAACAGCTCAGAGCAGGCAGAAGAGTTATGCGGATAACCGGAGGAAGGATCTATCTTTCGAGGTAGGTGATCATGTTTTTCTCAAGGTTTCTCCTTGGAAAAGTGTGATGAGATTTGGTAAGAAAGGAAAGTTGAGTCCAAGGTTCATTGGACCATACGAAGTTCTAGAGAGAGTTGGATCAGTTGCATACCGAGTGGCTTTACCTCCGAGTTTATCTCAGGTACACAATGTTTTTCACGTTTCGATGTTGAGAAAGTATATGCCAGATCCATCTCATGTTTTGAGTCCAGAGGTAGTTCAGCTGGAAGAAAACCTATCTTATGAGGAACAACCGGTCCAGATTCTTGACCACAGGGAGCAAGTGTTACGGAATAAGGTGATTAAGCAGGTAAAGGTTTTGTGGAAAAACCACATGATTGAAGAGGCAACATGGGAATCCGAAAATGCAATGAGGGATAAGTACCCCAATTTATTTGATAAGTAAATAAATTGCGGGGACGCAATTTTCTAAAGGGGGGAAGGATGTAACATCCCAAGTAAGTAATGAATAATAGATATTTTTATCTATGTCTATTAATGATAAAGATAGTGTTTTAGAGGCTTAAAATGAAAATAAATACAATCTTATGCATGGAATACACTAATATTCTTAAAGGATTGTTTTAGTGCCTTTTGATGGAAAACCATTTTTGAATCTATATTTTGACAATTTTAGAAACTATGTTTGTCAAAATAAAATTATCCTTTATGATTGGGACATCAAAATTTACCTTGTGTGAATTTTTGGTAATTTTCCGACAATGTTCATTTTTAAATGAATAGTGAAAAATACTGCATTTTACATCAAAACTACTTTTTAATCTAATTTATTTATATGATTAGATTATGTTTTGAATTGGTTTTGAAGTGAAATTAGAATATATTTTTACCATTTTATCCAATGGTGGTCATTGGAATCAATTTCGATTTGAAATTAGACTTAAACTTGTGTCAATCTTTTGATACTTATTGTTTTGTAAAAACACGCTATTTGCTCTGGCAGCGGGAATTAATTATTAAATTAATTAATGTGACTTATATGATTTGAATTTTGTAAAATAGACTTCATTTTTGAATTCGTAATATCAAATATAGCTTAGAGTGAATTTTTGGTAATTTTCTGAAAAACTTCAATTTTGATGAATAGTGAAACCACTAAGTGGTAATCAAGCAAACTGTTTTTTTCAGTTAAATTAAAGTTTACCACTAATGTGTATTGAATTTTGAAAATCCGACATACATGGTTGTCATTAAGAAGTAAAATGTGGTTCAATGAGATTAAAATAATTTTTTGGTGAATAGTAACTTATTAAGTTCTTAATCGCGATTAGTGGTAATTAGGGTAGTTTAATGTATAAATAATGCTTTAATAATATAAAATGACCTAGACACATGTCCCAACCTCATTGGTTGTGTCATGGCCGACCAAGACAAGTCATGGCCTAACTTGGGGACCCCATGTATCCACTTTTGTTGGGAAATAACATAAATTACTTTTTATTAAATGTTAAAGTGAAAATGACACAAACATAATATGTTTTGCGAAAACAATTTTTAAGTGGGGTTATACAAGTCCAAATTTTGATTATAAATATTCAATGGAAAGATAAAAATATTTCCTACATCATAGTAATTTGTTTATAATTTTTAGACATTAAATAAATTTAATTATTTATGACATAATAATGATGCAGCGATGACATCATTATTTGACGATTTAAATAAAATGGAAAGATAAAATAAAATCTATGAACTACACATGTCCAAAACCAATTGGATGAATGGATTTCGATGCCTTATCACCTTATCCACGAATTCCATCAATGTGGGACCTTTTAAAACCGAAACACATTTTCAAATAATGTAATGTTTCTTTACTTTCCAAAAGTGCCCCTCCTCTCCCCTTATAAAAGGCCCCCACCTCTACCTCATTTCACACACTCTTCAAGCCATTGGCTCGGCCAACCCCTGCCCATTTGCTCTCTCCACATCCCTCTCCTCATCCTAGAGGATTCCCTTTGGGCAGAATCCTTTCAAAGGAAGCCTTTAGGCTCAAACCAAAAGAAGTTACACTTTTTAAGGTATTTCATTCTCTCATGTTCATTTGTTTTATTTTGCTTCTCCGACCCCCTAAACTCTTTTTATTTACTTCTTTTGTAACAACACCAGTATCTTCAATATACTAGGATATTGTTATAAGATATATTTGAGCTACACTCTCACACAACTACATCAAATGGTTAAAGAACATACGGTTTCCGTGGATGGCGAAATTCTGCCTCCCGAAACGATGATTGTTCAATACTCATTTAACACCTTCAAAGGTGGCCATTATGATGTCACTATTTTTATATATGATATATTATATGTTTATGTTTTCCTTAAGCTTCTTTTTTTTCATTTTGGGCATACCTTTATGGTTTCCATTATGGGTAAAACACGATATCTTCATTTTAGGAAGTGCGGACTACCGCCCCCTAAAAGTGATTTGATTCGTTAATACCATATGTGGGATGTGTAAAGG
The DNA here is from genome assembly GCA_963277665.1 of Viscum album. NCBI lineage: Eukaryota > Viridiplantae > Streptophyta > Magnoliopsida > Santalales > Viscaceae > Viscum > Viscum album. Next base: position 468,522,505 of record OY728158.1, read on the forward strand.
ATAAAGTTAATGATATTATATATGTTATTATACTGGAGTTATAACATACTCTTATACCATTATGAATCCATTCCATGAAATATGAAATAGAAATGGAAGTAGCGTTCATGCGTACGTACGGCTTACCGTCTCCATGAACGGTGCATTTCATTTCTTACCTCTAAATGATTATGTAATACTATAAAGGCATGAATGTACTGGATATATATGACATATATGATATCTACATCATGAATAACATTCTGAATATAATGAACCTTTGACCAAATTAACAACACGTAAGTGTAAGAGGTCTATTTTTGACTTAAGAACCAAATACCGACAAAATGAACATTATTAACTTAAATGATTACATGATGTTCATAACATGGTATAAAAGGAATAATGAACTTGAAAAAGATTCATAAGCAAGTAGAGATTAACTCAAGTTTATTATTCAGGAGTTTAAAGAACGGTCGGGTCAAGTCGGATACGAGGTATGGGACTTCGTCTCAATCTCCTTTCGTTGAGGCATATTTTATTTTATACACAACTTTCTTTTATACGGTGTTTAAACCCCTTTGACTTTTACGTTTACTCAAAAGGAATCTTTTTTATACGAAGCGTTTACTAAACGACGAAAGGGAATGTTTTTGTCGTACGTATGCGGCGACAACGACTTCTCCGCCGTCGTAACCGTTATTTGAGTTTTGGCTTCCTCTACAAGCCATACCTTTTTTTTAAAAAGAAAAATAAATACCATGTTTTACTTTGGTATTGAAAATGGTTTTCATAATGTTTTTATTATATCAATGTGTTGTATTGATATCTCGTGATTGAAATGTGGAAATGTTATGTTTCCTTTATGCATGTTTTATGTGATATGATTATGTTATGGTTCTTGGGCATTATTATGAAGACGGGTGGTTCCGTGATAAACTAAGGGCGGGTGAGCCCGTTATAGCTCTCCAATGCATTGGGTAACGCGAAGGAGTGAAACGTTAAGGTTTCTCCGAAGAGATTTTAGGGAATATACTGTGATGGGTATTCCAAACGTAACCAAGAGGGTTACCCCCTACGTAAGAATGTTATGAATGCCTCAAGTTACCTTTACGTATTATGATTTATATGATTTATTCATGTTTTTATGAGGTATGTTAAAGTGCCTATGTTTTATGGGTAAAGTATGATTTCATTCTTATGTATATATGAACTCATGTTTCCTTTCCATGTTTTTATAACCCATACTGAGTTTTTACGCTCATCCCAAGTTTTTGAAATGTTTTTCACAGGTCAAGGGAAAGGTACATGATAAGATGATAGAGTCAAGGATGTGTCAAGAAATAATCCATGTTTTATTTTAAATGTGTTTCCATTGATGGGAATGAAGAATACTATCTTTATGTAACCTCTTTGTTTATATGTGGAATGTAATGCAAGTTTTATGATCTAATTCTCTAAAACTCTAAACCCGAAAAGATCCTCAACGTGTAATCTTGTAATAACTCAAGATTAAGTAAGGTTTAAGGCTGGGGCCTTATACAGTTGGTCGAGGGTGAATGATAATATTTTTTTCTGAACTTTTTTTTCAGGTACGTTCAGTAAACGCGTGGGAGGCATTTTGTAAATTTTGAACCGGTGCTCGGAATTGAAATCCGAGGGCACCGTCAAACTCGCTGCATCAGTAATTTCCTAGTTATACCTTCATCATAGTTGCATTCTGATGATTTTGGAAGATAGATTTTGGGGTTTCTAATTTAATTAAATAAAAATATTGTGTTATCCATATTTTTATTTGTTGGTAGTTAGAACCTCCAAAGGGAAGTTAGTGGTGGGGGCACCACCCCATAACCTCCCATGTGAGGTTAAGGTGGTCGGGACCACCCGAATTCAACCACCCATTGGATAATAAATAAGGTGGGGACCACATGGGTCCTAACCCCCTAATAATGGGAGGAGAGGAAAACTTCCCCAACTCCCCTCATTAATGTGGGGGGAGCCCTCTTGATTTCATCAACTCCCTATTAAATGGGGAGAAACTCCCTGACCTCTTTCCCCTACCTTAACATGCCACCCCCAAGTAATTATTTCGCCCACTCATGTGTTTTAATTTAGGAAGCCTCTTGGAATCCTCCTAAATTTAATATGACACCTCTAATGTTTTAATTAAGGGTGCGGGTTATTAATTATACTTTTTAAAATTACGTGCCAGCGTAATTTTTGACAAACCCTCCCTATCCTATATAAAAGAAGCTTGGGGGAAGGTTTTGGGATGACTTCTTCAAGCGGTGAAATGCTGGCAAGGAGACGCGACGCCCAACCCTTGGATAATTATTCCTCCAACGAAGAACTGTCGCCCACAAAGAACGAAGAACGACGAACGCTGTGTTCATCCTTATTCAACTGGGGTAAGTAAGGGAAGCACTTCTGCACATGAATAACGTTGTCAATGACATCTCGACTCGTCTTCTTCGAGCTCTTCTTCCTCCAACTTTGACGGAACGACGACCACCTTTCGCAACTTCGTCGTTGATCACCAAATTCGAGGTAGGGGTTATTTATGTTTGAATATTACCCTCCGTACCCCATCGTATGTTGTGTGCTTTGAGAACCAAATGATATCACCATAACAAGGAGGGTTCAGACCACATGAACACAGCCTGACCCTCCCCTTTTGTTGGTTCTTATTCGATGACGACGGAGGTGGTACACACGGCAAGGAGGTGGCGACAACGAAGACGAAAAACAAAGGCCGCATTACCCACGTCCTTTGCGAACCGCGTTGCCCCCACGGTGCCCCGGCGTGCTACCCACGTCCTGCCGGCGGCCTGCCCGGTGCCCCCTCCCCTATTGGCAAGCTGCCCAGCCCCTGCCAGCGCCTCCACGGCCCCCTGCTGCGCTGACCGGCTCCCCAAAACCCTGCCCGGTACCCCCGCAGCCCCCTGCCGCGCTGCACGGTGCAATGACACCCTGCCCAGCACCCCAACGACGCCCCTTCCACGCTGTCCAGTGCCCCCATGGCGCCCCTTTCGTGCTTCCCAGCACCCTGTCCGGTGCCCGCGGCCCCCTACCGCGGCCTTCCCGGTGCTCCGACGTGATGACCGCGCCCAAGCGCGTTGCCCGACACCCTGGCACCCTGCCCGGTGCACCCACGACTTGCTCGATACCCAGCCGGCCTTCCCGCGCCCCGTGCGGCTTACCTACTGGCCTCCCGACCACCAGCCTACCGAGCCGACCCACGGTGTTGCTGACCGAACCTGGCCAGTCTCCCGGGCCGAGTCACCAAGCCGCCTACGTGGCGACTACTGGGCCAAACCGCCCTCACTGTCCATTGGGCCGGGCCTAGCTGACCAGGTCAAGACTTAGCGGGCTGACCCGCCCAATGGGCCGGGTCAGACCTAGTAAGTCTGACCGGGTCAACCCAGACTGGGTCAGCCCAGACTGGGTTGGGCCGAGTCGGTTCGACTAGGTCGGACAGGACTCGAGCCCATTATTGACCCATTACTTTCTTAGAGTATAGCCGTCCCTTTGAGTATACACCATTGGAGTTTGGGGTATAGTTGAGTCACGGTCTGGTTGGTTCGTACACGAATCCAACCGGGCCCCTGGAACTAAAATGCTAATAACTCACATACCGAGCGTCCGATTGACACACCATCTGTTGCGCTGAGACCCCTATGACATGGATTTCCTTTGAGATAATTCAACATGAGATATCGTAACAATGGGAGTATCGAAAAGTAGCTCATGGAGCGGAACCTCTCAGAGCCGAGCAGACGGAGTACATAGGCCTAGTAGTTGTAGACATGATGACTGCTTGATCGATTCGACTCAGAGTGATTCGACTAGCCCGGTGGATGGAGCGCCTGGTTTGGAGGTAGACCCACGGCGGACGGAGCACTTGGTTTGGTAGTAGAACCGTGGTACTCGACTGGATGAGTAACTCTGTAGGCTACTAGGGGGAGTGCCCGGTTTGGCACTAGACCCACAATGGACGGAGCACCCAGTTTGGTAGTAGACCCACGGTACTCGACAGGAGGAGTACCTCAGTAGTCCAAGGTTAGTGAGTAGCACCTCGGAGTCGCGACAGGGCCACTGTACTCGACAGAGGAGGAGTTCTCCAGCAGCCATGGTTTCGATAATGAAAATCCTGGTTTGAGATGAGTCAATGACCTTTGTGTTTTCCTCATGATTGAGATGGGTTACATGATAACTTAGGTATATGTATTGGCATATACCTAAGTAATGGTTATCCATTGAAATCATACTTTGTGGTTTATCCTTGTTGGATTTTGTGAGACCTTGAGGGTCTTGGGGTCCCTACTGAATATCGTTATACTCACCCCTACACGGGCTATGCCCGAACCTCATTGTGTTGGATGCAGACGACCGATAGTGCTGACTGAGGCAGAGTGTACAAGGACTGGATGGTAACCGAAGGTGGAACTCACGAAGAGTCGGTACCTGGAGGTGACAAACTGATGTGGAGTACTGAGGAGTCTATTTGTACCTGCCCCTCAGGTAGGATCCGTGGTGGACGATCTAGGAGCTGCTTGACACCTTCTAGCCATTTGTCTTTTTAGTTGTACCTTTTTGTCTTTTCCTTGTACTTTACTGTTGGGCTTGTATTCTAGCCCCCTTTTACTTTCAGTACACTTTTATACAGTTTTTACTTAGTGTTTGCTTCCTCTTGTACTCTGGTTGTTTGTGATTTCGATTTATAAAGGCATTTCTGTCCTAGTTTCAGGGAATTACGCCTTTGGTGTTTGTCGCCAGCCCTGGCCTATGGAAGGTGGGCTTGGGGAAGTCACAATATAGGCCCTGGGGGACGGGTCATGAAAAATTGGTATCAGATGAGTTGGTTTTACCATAGATCTTAGAACTATGATATTTCTTTTCTGTGAATCAATAGTGTTAAGGGTACCGAGTGTGGTTTTCAGTTCAGGGAGTCCAGTGTTGGTGCGGTGGCCGACGTATCCATACACCATGACCCTGACTAATGATTTTCGACTTAGTACACGAAAACACTGATTGCGTGTTTGTTTTCAAAAGTTTTTTCTTTAAGTCAGCTCAAACCAGGTCAGCTCACCAGGTATAAATTTGGACCATGTCGTGTCTGTTCAGGATGCCTCCACGGAGATAGCCAGTTCGAGTTCCAAGAGAGTACACGATGATGGCCCACAGAGCGACGAGGCTTCGGTGCTGGGCCCTCTTACTATGTTGGCACCTTCGGGTGGTGTACCAGCAGCACCACCACCCATTGGGCAGCAGATTCCACCAGCCGCATTGGAGGACGGTGCACACTGACTAAGCATGTTGCACGAGTTCCAGCAATAGAGGCCTCTGAGGTTTCAAGGAGAGATAGTTTCCCAGGTAGAAGAGGACTGGATGAAGGTGGTTACTAGAGTTTTCTACCTATTTGAGAGCTATTAGAGCATATGTTGATCTTAGATACTAGTTTTTTTAGTGAGTGACCATGAGGATGGTCCGCATAGTGATGAGACTTCTGTACATGGACCATTACCTGAGATAGTACCTCCGGGTAGTGTGTCAGCTATATCACTGCATGTTGGTCAGTAGTTGCAACTGGAGGTACTGTTAGATGACACTTGTAGGCTTAGTTCTTTACACGTGTATCAGCATCAGATACCCCTCAGGTTCCGAGGCGAGCCCGACTCACAGGCAGATGAGGACTGGCTTGAGGAGGTGGCTGAGAGTTCCCTAGAACTTCTACAGCTTCGACAGGATGACGTGTCGATAGCTGAGTATTCATCGAGGTATACTAATCTTTCCTGATACTTGATGAATATGGTACAATCATTGCTTTAGGGCTCGAACTTCCGAGCGAGGTGTGTTTAAAGTACATCTGAGCCAACACAATTCTTCTACGCATTTCTACTTATGTTAGGATTCTAGAGAGAACCTTTATGGTTGAATGTTCTTTGGATGAGCGAATATAGCCAGTGAATATTAGCAGTGGGAAAGCAGGAAACCGACGCCAGTCTCAGAGACTTGAGCGTGTAAAAATGTTTTGAGAATAGGAAGTTTCAAGGATTGATGAATCTGTAGGGAAACAGACATGGAAGCAGAGCCAGTAGAGTAGCATGAGATGGTGTACATTTCAACATGTTATAACCACCCACCTTTGTTGTCCCCTCCAGGCTCAAGGATCTAGAAGGAAGGGGAAGAAAGTAGCTATATGCGATCAAGAAGACGCGATGCCCAACCCTTGAAGGAAGGTTTTTGGACGGATTATTCAAGCGGCGAAACGCTGACAAGGATAGATGAATCTGTAGGGCAACATACGTGGAAGTAGAGCTAGTATATCAGCATGAGTTGGTGTGCATTTCGACATGTTACAACCACCCGCCTTTGTAGTCCCCTCCAAGCTCAGGAATATCTTCTCTTAGAATGACTTGAACCTGAGACAACGTCGATGGCTTGAGTTCCTCCAGAACTAAGACTTTGAGATAGTCTATACTCCTGGGAAGGGGAACGTTGTTACAGATGCACTCAGTAGGAGGTCTAGAATACAACTGTTAGGTGAGGTGACAGAGCAACTGGCTGCTTTACAGATATCCTTTGTGGAAAGAGATGAAGCATCCTTCATTAAGTCACATACAGTCACTCCCCCACTTCTTCAGTGAGTCAGAGAGGCGCAACATGGGGACGCTGACTGCGAGACACAACATGCTCAAATATCCGTAGGTCAGACACCTGATGGATTTTATGAAGGTGGGGAGCACGTCATCCTCTTCAGAGGACATACCATGGTACCAATTTAACTTCAGGAGGAACTGTTGAGGGAGTTTCACACATCCCCTCTAGCAGTACATCCAGGTGTGGTGAAGATATACTAGGACCTTCAACGATAGCATTGGTGGCCAGGCATGAAGAAGGTGGTAGCATAGTATGTCTCATGATGCCTCACTTGCCAGCAATTGAAGGTTTTGGGACAGTTTCTTAAAGTAGCGAAACGCTTGCAAGGAGACGCGACGCCCAACCCTTGGATAATTATTCCTCTAACAAAGAACTGTTGCCCACGAAGAACGAAGAACGATGAACGTCGTCTTCATCCTTCTTCAACTACGACAAGTAAAAGAAGCACTAACTCCCATGAATAACACTAATGACGTCATCTCAACTCATCTTTTTCGAGCTCTTCTTCCTCCAACTTTGATAGAACGATGACCGCCTTCCGCAACTCTATCGTCGATCACCAAATTCATGGTAGGGTTTATTTACGTCTGAATATTACCCTCCGTACCCCGTCGTATGTTGTGTGCTTTGAGAACCAAATGATATCACCGTAATGAGGAGGGTTTGGACCGCACGAACATGGGCCGACCCTCCCCTTTTGTTGGTTCTTGTTCGATGACGATGGATGTGGTACACGCGGTAAGGAGGCGACGACAAAAAAGATGGAAAACAAAGGCCGCACTACCCACGACCTCTATGAACCGCGCCGCCCCCACGATGCCCCGACGCGCTACCTGCGCCCTGCTGGTGGCCTACCCAATGCCCCTGTGCCCTGCCAGCAGCCTTCCCGGCCCCTACCGACGTCTTACCCGGTGCCCTGCCGGCGCCCCCGTGGCCCCCTACCATGCTGCCCGATGCCCCGACGCCCTGCCCGACACCCCCGTGACCCCCTGCCATGCTGCTCGACACCCAAAAACCCTGCCCGACACCCCTGAGGAAACCCTGTCGTGCTTCCCGGTGCCCTGGCGCCTTTCCCGGTGCCTAAGGCCCCCTGCCGCGGCCTGCTCGATGCCCCGACGCACTGCTTGAGCCCAAGCGCGCTACCCGACATGCTGCCCGGTGCCCAGGCGCCCTGCCCAGTGCACCCACGACCTACCTGGTGCCCAGCCGGCCTGCCCGTGCCTCGCGCGGCCTGCCTGCTGGCCTCCTAGCTACCGGACTTCTAAGCCGACTCGTGGTGTCCCCCGTGGTTTCGCTGGACGAACCGGCCCGGTCTCCCAGGCCGAGTCACCGAACCGACTACGTGGCGACTATCGGGACAAACCGCCCTCACGGTCCACTCGGTTGGGCCCAGTGGTCCAGGTCAAGACTTAGCCGGCTGACCCACCCAATGGGCCGGGTCAAACCCAGCAAGTCTGACCGGGTCGAACCAGACCCGGTCGGCCTAGATTGGGTTTGGCCGAGTTGGTCTGATCGGGTCAGATCGGACCCAGACCCCTTACTGGCCCATTAATTTCTTAGAGCATAGAAGTCCCTTTGAGTATACCCCACTGGAGTTCGGGGTATAGTTGAGTCACGATCAGGTTGGTTCGTACACGAATCCAACTGAGCCCCCAGGACTAAAAGGCTAATAACTCACAGACCGGGCGTCCGATTAACACATTGTCTATTGCGTTGAGACCCCTATGACGTGGCAGTCGTTTGAGATACTTCCAAGTGAGATCTCGTGACACTTGGAATATTGACCAGTAGCTCGTGGTGCGGAACCTCCCAAAGACGAGCATACAAAGTGCAGAGACCCAATAGCTCTAGACCTGAAAACTGCTTGACCGATTCGACTTGGAGTGATTCGACTAGCCCAGTGGACGGAGCACTCAGTTTGGCTGCAGACCCAGGGTGGACGGAGTGCCTGGTTTGGCAACAGACCCGCGGTACTCGACAGGAGGAGTACCTTTGTAGGCTATTAGGGGGAGAGCCCGGTTTGGCGGTAGACCCACAGCGGACGGAGCGTCCAGTTTGGCAGTAGACCTGCAATACTCGAAAGGAGGAGTACCTCAGCAGTTCAAGGTTAGTGAGTAACACCTCGGAGTCGCGACAGGGCCACTGTACACGATAGAGGAGGAGTTCTCCAGTAGCCGTGGTTTTGATAATGAAAATACTGGTTTGAGTTAAGTCAATGACCTTTGTGTTTTCCTCATGATTGAGATGGGTTACATGATAACCTAGGTATATGTATGGGCATATACCTATGTAATGGTTATCCATTGAAATCATACTTTGTGTTTTATCCTTGTTGGATTTTGTGAGACCTTGAGGGTCTCAGGGTCCCTAATGAGTACCGTTATACTCACCCCTACATGGGCTATGCCCGCACCTTGTGTTGGAAGTAGACGACAGACAATGCTGACTGAGGCGGAGTGTACGAGGACTGGACGATACCCAGAGGTGGACCTCACAACAAGTCGGTACCTGGAGGAGATGGACGGACGTGGAGCACTGAGGAGGCTATCTGTACCTTCCCCTCAGGTAGGATCCGTGGTGGATGATCCATGAGCTTCTTGACACCTTCCAGCTGTTTGTCTTTTTAGTTGTACCTATTTATCTTTTCCTTGTACTTTACAGTTGGTCTTGTATTTTGGCACCCCTTTTACTTTTAGTACACTTGTTATACAGTTTTTACATAGTTTTTTCTTCCACTTTTACTCTGGTTGTGTATGTTTATGATTTATAAAGGCAATGCCTTCCCATTTTCAGGGAATTACGCCTTTGGTGCTAGTCGCCAGCCCCTGGCCTATGGAAGGCTGGCTTGGGGTAGTCATGATGCGGGCCCCAGGGGACGGGTTGTGAAAATATTCTTGTATATTTTTGAACAAGTAATTTATATAACCTTTTTACTGAGAAAAAGGAAAGTTTTTTATCTCGTACGATAAGTAAAAATTTACTCACCATCATTTATTTGAAATATAATTTAAATTTTTGAAAGGTTAATTTTTAATGAAAATGTTTTCAAAAGTTATGTTCAAATAAACATTTTTTCACAATGTCTTTCATAATAAAAGGGTATTTTCCCCATGATTTTTTAAAATATCATTTTAAGTATTTATGGCCATCCAAAATAAAAACCCTTTATTTTTACTTCTCTTAGGATATTTTATGCTGATACAATCCTTATTATTCCTTAGGATGGTTTATTGTTGATTTTTCAAAGGATAAAATTTACTTTCACTTAAATCATTTTTTTATTCCCTTTTAAATATTTAATCTCCTATGATCATTGAAAATTAAATTTCTCCATAATTATCCATTTCATTTATCATAGATATTAATATTTCAAAAACCATATTCCATTTTACATATGGTGTCTACATTAACAGTTATTTGATTATTTGGGAAAACATTGATAAGTATTTATTCTTTATTCAATATGAATATTTGATAAGGCATATTATTTATTTTGATTATTTTATATGAGGAATGATTTGGAGTGTTAATAACGAATGGAGCCTATAATTTATATAGATCATAAATGCATTGATAGGTTCTCATGAGACAAACTATTTGTAAAAATTAAATGGGTTTATATCCATGGTTTTAAACCATCTTGTGAAAGGTAATGACAGTATAGGTTTTCATGTTCTTTATACATGACATCCATTAAGAAATAAATTCCTTCATATTAGTTTTACTTATTATTCATCCATGAGATTATTCATCGACATATCTATGGAGACATTTTATTTTCAGTTCATTGATTAAAAGACATGTGTTTTAGTACATACATTTCCATATTTATTTTTCCTTATCTAGTTATTTAGATGACCTGTGTTTCTAGTTATTACCTTTCCATATTTTTTATGCACTTTCTTCCCAATTTATTATTTATATGGAATATGAGTTTAGTTATTTACTAGGTCATAATTATTATTCTCATTGATTCATTAATGATTCTGATATATTTTTTCCTTACTGAGCATTTTAGCTCACCCTTATTATGTTTATTTCACTAGGAATACTAGAAGAATAATATGAAAGATATTTTGGGATTTACTAGATGAATTAAAGTTATTCTCAAAGTTATTCATTTATAAAGAAGAAAATAAATTGTGTTTTAATTACTATATTCTTTTGTAATAAAAGTCTAATATATGTATCTGGTTACCAAGACTACTAAACTCTCATTCCTTCAAGATTTGATTCCTTGTAATCATGATAATGTAATTGTAGAAAACACTGGCTTTGGGCTATTTGGGGTTGGGGTGCTCTAGAATTAGAAAATTTTTAAAAGGATCCATATCTGAGATAAAAAATACTGTTCTTACAATTGAGATCCAATATCGATTACTTTATAAAATAAGTATCTATATCCAAATACAACTCTCTCATATTAAAAAAGTTATATAGATTATTCTGATATTACTATAACTTGGAGACATGAAATGCATTATGAATGGAACTCAATTAAGAAGAAAATGTTTTACATTATGAATCCTTCATAATCCTTTCCATGATATCAAATCTTAAGACATATCTTACCTTCATCCACATAATATTTAGAGAAATTGAAATTCCTTTCTAATCACTTTTGAATAAACCAAATATTATTAGTCATGTATTTCACAATACTCAGTACTAATAGTGAAGATTAAATAAATTCACCTAATTATTAGTCATGTATTCCTTTATAATCACTTTGGACCAGCCATATAAAGCATCAAAAAGATTATTCATTATTGATGACTAATAATTATTTTTATATGAATATTAAAATTAGGATATATGGTTTTTAAAATATTCACTAAAATATAAAACACAAGAATGGATCATATCCTCTATCATTTGAAACCCCCCTTCCAAAGGACCATAGTTTTATGGGTGATATATCATGATAATATTTGTATGGATTCACCTAGAATCTTGAAGACACTTCTAAAATTGAGATGTAAAATAGGGATCTCTATTAGAAATTATATGAGAAGAAAACTATATAGTTTTAAAATGGATAGTATATACAACCTTTTAAAAATCCATAACATCAAGATATTATTTTATCAAAAGGAAATGATATGATTTCATAAAACTAGAAATAATTATAGAAATTCCATTCTTTATATGAAGTGTTTTAGGTAGATAAATAATAGTTTCCACATATTCCTTCTCCAACTTCTATATAGGAATGTAAAATGGATAAACAAAAACTCCATCCTGCTGATTTTGTACCTTCACTTCTTAAGAAATGAGGTAATGAGAAACATAATAAAAAACACCCCTCTTCATTCCAAAACTCTAATGTATGCATTTATCATTATATTAAATAAAATTAGAACCTATATGGATACACCATTAATATTAATGACAACATTTTATCACAATATACCTCAAATAAAAAGAAACCACTATTTTTTTTTGAAAAAAATTAAATCCATTAGAAATACAGTGACCCATCACCATTGGTCTCCGTAATATTTTAAATTCCTCTAATATATTGGTACTAAAAAATATTTCAACTTATATTGATAAATAAATTCATGGATATAATGGTTATTTTTATTTTAAACATTAATACAGATTCTTTCTCATATTTTTCTTTCAAATTCCATTCTATAAAGAGACTCATCAATAACCATTCTTCATTAGAATGCTTCACAATATACACTAGAAACTTTCTACTAAGTACATTGTTGAAGAACCCATTTCATAGAGGTAGAAGTGATATTGAAATAAAATATCCAATGATATTCCTACCATAATATATATAAATTATTTAAATCATTTTTTTGTAAAAAAGTAACTCAGACTCTTATTTTTGGTGTAAATAGCAAATTTCTCCCCCAATAATTAGTGTCTTCAAAACTCCAATAAAATCATGTCTACCACTTATTAAGGATATTGGGTTGGGTACTTTTTTTTATTAGGGATATAACAAGAAATAACCATATGAACCCATGTGATTAGTCTATATAATACCCTCACTCAGAATCACACTTGATGCATCATAATTAATAACACAGGCTTTACCAGTCTCAAAAAGTTTTTATGCAAGAGATGATTTCAATCTTAATTTAAGTTGAAGAAAAAATTTATAATATTCAAAAATATATATGACCTTTAACCTCTTATGGGTGAGAGTATTTAAATGTGATGATAAATTTTAAAAAAAACCTAAACCAACAATAATATTTCATCAACTTAAGTAATCTTTATATCTAAATGTAATTATTATGAGTCTCTCAGTATATGATTAATTTAATCATTTATAAATCAAATGATATAACCATTTAAAATAGAACTTGGACCATGATTTTAACTTACTATATCTATAAATTAATATTATATAATTTTACAAACAAGTGATACTCCTTAATAATACCTTATATAATCTATAAATTATTCTCATTATACTCTTTAAATTTATAATAAACAAGAATTTATTCAAAAAATTCCCTAAAAATAGATCAAGATATCTATGTAAAATAGAGTTCATTAATTACATGTATATAATTGGAGAATTTTTTATACCAAGAAAAATCACTTGATTCTCCAAATGCTCATATCTACTTAAAAATGTATTATTCGGAATATCATTCTCCAAAAATATTTTTTGATAGTACCCAAACCTAAGATCAAACATTGAAACCCATATCACCCCATTAATTTGATCGAAGATTTTGCAAATGTGAAGATAAGGAAACATATTCTTTATGTTTAAATTATTTATATATAGTAATAAAAAAATTATATAATCCCATTTGAATTCTGTATAAATAATATAGAGGATACTCAAGGTGACACAATCAGAAGAAATGAACCCTTTCCCTCAGGAATATATAGTTGGATCTTTAAATCCTTCAATTCCATAGGATCCATAAGATGAAATGGAAATGAAATTGTTCACATACATAAAATAAGGTATGTCCTGAATGAAACATTTTTATCTATTTAAATCCATAGAAATCAGTAGGGAATACCTTCATAAATTCACTCTCTATAGATGAAAGTTCTTTCTCTGAGTTCCCATAAATAACTTCTATAATAAGTGATTCTAATAGACAAGAAAATTCAGTTAATTTTAGAAATATATTTCTAGACTAGATAAACATAGGATCAAATTAACCTTAAAACAAATGGGAACACTCTTCTTATAAAAAAAGGAAACCCTTTGATAATAATAGAAAAAAAAGTATTTAAACTCAAGCATCCAATACATCCCTCAAATAAGATCAAATATGTCATGTATATAATAATAAAATTTAAATTAAACTAATCCTTTGAAATAGTTATCATGCAATAGGGGAATTTAAATATCTATTCCATCTTCTTTCCAAGAGGAGAATACATACTTCTGAAAAAAGTCATGGGTTTAAATGTCATATCAAATCAATACACCAATTGTTTATAAATAAATGAGTGGGATTCACCTTCATCAAATAATATAAAAACCATATATAATTAAAATATAACAATACCACAATGTATGCATTTTATTTTAACTCATATTTTTCATGAAACTATACAAATAAAAACCATTATTACTATTTTATTTTATATATCTGAATAAACTAACACTCATTTCAAATATGAATTTTCCATGAGAAGGTTCACTTATTCTTCTACATTACATATATCAGTGTCAGATAAAATTTTAATCATCTATTTATGATTGGTATCCCTTTGGAATCAAAAAATAAACAAAAATATTTGGTAAGAATTTATTCTATAGATTCTCAAAAGACAACATATATGGAAACCTAAATGAAAATCTTTCAGAATATCCTAAAATAATTACTTTTGATTATATAGAATATTTCATGATTGGAATAAAAAGGTTATAGCTATAATTAGAGTCTAGGAATAAAAATTTGATAGCCACTTAGAAGATAATAAATTTCCTTTATTGAGCTCATAATACTTTCACTTATTCCCATAGATTCCATCACCACTACCATTATATATAAAAGAGAAAATTCCAATTCTAGATATTCTTTCCTGGTCTGTCTGCTCCATCAAGGCCTTATTGAATAACACTATATAATAATTTATATAGAATAAGGACACTATTGATATTATATCATGGAAAAACCCATATAAAAAACTAAACTTGTATAGTGTCACTCAAGATTTGTATTGGAGTGAACTACATAAGAATGATAAAACTGGTCATATAATCCCTCGCATTCAATTTTTTTCTAGGGATATAAGAACTCCCTATCATTTTTTATATTCATGGTCCTAGGATAATAATAATCGGTTGACATATTAGTGAAATATTTCCAAGAAAAATTATCATGAAATTTATTCCAAATGATATAATTTCATCATATTGGGTTAGGTCCCTCAAGTATAGACATAAAAAAATTTACTTTACAAGTATTTGGAGTTTCAAGAAAATAAAAGCTACTCTCAAACATATCTATTGGTTCATCTATCTATTGAGGATCCTTTCCCCCTTAGTAGGTAGGAATATTTTACCTACGAAATTACCAATCCTATTATCTATCACGAGTTAGGATAAGATCATATCCCCTTAACACATAATTGATAATTTAAATAACTTTCTCAATTAAGCCTTGAAAACATGAGGATTTCTTTACAAAACATTTTTCCGCAGACCCTCCTGGGGGTTCACTTATTATTTTTTAAAAGTCTTAAATATATAAATTTAATTAAACATAAAACATTATTAAAACAAAATAAATAATAAATAATAAAACATACTAGTTATCATAAGCCAAATAATACCCATTGAGAAAAAAATCACCACATAAAATAAATCCCATTAAATGACCTCAAATAAGCCATATTTCACCGACAAGGGAATTTGAAATCAAAGATAGAACAGTTTGAATAAAAATTGACTTTTTATAAAATTTATAATAGGTAATGAATGGTTATTATTCCATGAACCTGGCTACAAAAAATTCATCAGAATCTATTGAGTTTCATGCATTTTCTATATGCATGACCTATAAATCATGCATTATATCCATGTATTTTGTAATTTGTTTTCCATTCTGCACTTTAAAGCTCAAATATTTTCAAAAAAAAAAACCATATAACTCTATTATTAACATTTATAACACCGATTTAAATAAAATAAACATAAAAATAAATGATTAAATAAATATTGAATCAATATATACTTATATGAAATCCTATCATAACTCAAAGACCACTATGAAAAGTGTTGGATAAATACATACTTTCAATTTATCCCTCTTGTTTAGATAATCCTATATTCTATCTATCTTAATTTCAAAATAAAATATTTAAATTGGTGTTATTATGGAAATTTCTAAAAATCCTACCTAGTTTATCCTATCATGATACCTGATCTAGCTTGTCACAAGGCTTGAAGTGTATTCCCAATCTCTATATAAGAAAAAATATTCCAAGGAAATCAACTACACTTGTTAGTAATGATTTCATCCCATGTGAATTAAAAAATATTAATTGACTATTAATATAAATCTTGTATGACATATCCATATAAATAACTTATCATACACTTAGTAGATAATTTAAAAATAAACTAAAACTAAGTAGAACATGACATTCAACTCAAACCAAAAAACCTTAAACAACCATCATCTTATATATATTTAAGATAACAAAAACCAGCATATATGTATACCAAAAATGTAAGACAATATATAAAATAATCAAAATGAATCAAATACATGGAATAAAAAGATCAATGATTGATAATAACGAGTAAAAAATATATAAAATATTTAATAAAATAAAATTCCACTCCATGTAAAAAGTGATTAATATTTAATCATCACATAAACTATAACCTAACCAATGTTATAATAATACACCATATAAAACTAGATATTTACTTTAACATGTATCCAAAAAAATCATGTCTACATGCACACAATGAGTGTATGTCGGGAGTGAGCATGAATCTCAATATGATACCACCAATATTTTACACACCCCCACTCAAATACTAATACCATCATACTAGTTTTTAATAAATAATAAAGGAAACACATTTCATTTCATAACTTCAATGATTTTAAATAAAATAAAAGAGTTAACTAGAAAACTATATTTATAACATTAGTTACAAAATAATTTTCAAAATTAAACAAAAAAAAAACATAAAACATACACTCCAACTTGGAATATAGATCAATAAATAATTTAATCCCAATCATCATGTTTTACTATAATTTTTGGAACAAACATATAATTATGATAAATAGAGAAAATTTAATAGTACTATTGTGATGCTACCCACTCACCAATGTCAAAAAATCTTGGCTTTATCATATTCATCCACCTTTCATGAATGATATAATATTAACTATTAGAGTGATAGTGGGACATTTTCCATGAATTCCACTTTAATGTATTATTTTTTTCCTATAAATATGTGGTATAATGAAAAACCAAGGTCCAATATCAAGGTGGTCACAAATTGTTTTTGTTCTTCTATGTTAGATATTATTTTTTAATAAAAAAAACACTAGATAATAAAAAAAGGTTTATTAAGAAGAATAAACATTTTTAAAATATAAAAATATAATAAAAATAAAAAAACATGATGATAAAATGAAAATAAAAATTTTGTTAGTGATAATATGTCTCAACATAGGAGTTTAAAGTGAAAACATACCACTATTATTTTAAAAACATGGTTATTATTATTATTATTTTAAATGAAAGATTCAACATAATTAATATCTCATACGTATCATTAAATGGTTTTTAATGTCACATAGAGAACTCTGACTTGAACGAAAATATACTTTCTAAATTCAGTTTAGTAATCACTTCACCAAACATTACCTACATAGTCCAACTATATTGTATAATTGACCGTGAGAATGATGTAATAGAGAAAGATTAAATGATTTGGGATAAACATAGTAGAATAGAAAAGGAAATGAAGACACTCATCCAATCAGTTTATAAATATCACTTCATTCTCACAACAAAATAATAATAATAAATAAGAAAATGATAATTAGAAATCAAAATTTAAAACTATTACCACCATTTGAAAAGTGGAAAAGTTAATTATCTAGAATCATGGAGAATTGAGATTTACAACAAAAAAAGAGATAATACAGAAAAATATTTCAATTATAAAAAAATTATATATATTTATATATAGAAACAAAGATAACGAAGAAGAAGATTTTCCTATAGAATAAATAATATATAATTCAATGAAATTTTATCTCTATTTAAACTAGAAAAATATCATTTAAAACTACATCATATCATATACATGGTGACACCTCAAGTTGTATTTTAAGTGGTTTTAATTGAAATTTTAGTGGCAAAAACTCTACCACCAACTGAATTTTTCACCCACACATGAGTTCCCCTTCAGATAAATATGAATTTATTTATAGATGCAGTTCATGTCCATGTACTATAAATCATGGAACATCTTGTTAAGTCAAAATAAATATGAGGATACAAGAGTGGGGGTGAATTATATCCTTTTTGAAAAAATTGAATAATTTAAAATGGATCCCCATTATAATATAAGAAGTTATATTATTCTTTTTTTAAACAAATTATGTAGTATAAATAAATGAAAAGAACATTGCATTTTTTATAGTGGTGTGTGGAACAAAGATCCCCTATTCTTATATAGTAGTACTCTCTCTATAATATTTATTATTTTTACAAAGAGATCCTTTTACTTGGGATACTGGTAGTTGAATTCAAGAAACTACAACTTGTTACCAAAGATTTTACATGGTTTCAATCAAGACAAACAATAGTCATTGAATCACTCAAAACCTGACTGTTTATAAAAATAGTAAAAGAAATTATTTTTAGATATTCTCAATGGAATAATTTTGATGAATTTATAATTATATAAATAATAAAAAAACAATTAAATAACATTACTTCTAATGAATCATCAAATTTCCTGTATAAAATATATTCATATAACAAAATAGTAGAAAAACAACTTCTTAGTATAATGATAAACACACAAAAACTGATTGTAACATGTATAAAAAAATTATAGTCCAAAAAATGAACTTTAAATAACTTTAGAGTATAAATAACAAGAAGATACAATAGTATTAGTATCAGTAATATTCTCAAAATGTCCCAATATAATTTCAAAGAGTTTTAGCTTACATAACTTCCAAGAATCAAAGGTATTTTAAAAAAATATTTGACCCATATATATTAAAGATCATGAATATATTAATTAATTAAGAATAAATACGAAATTTTATTTAAATATAGTCAAACTTGTCTATAAAAATCACCAGATAAATCATGATATTCAAAAGGCTTTAAGTATTTGAAATTCAGAATTAATTATCCATGAAAAAAACATAAAATCCCTTAGAAATACTAACAAATTAATATGTTGTGGAAGAGACCATGAAATTTTATTTGAATCACTTTAACAAGATATATAATCTAAAAATATTATATCATAAATATCAATAAAATCAAAAATTAAAATTCCACAGATGAATGATTTAACATAGGGTTTCTCTACATGGGGATAAATCCAAAACCATGGTTCATAAGATACAGTTGATTCCAAACATAGAATACCAAAGGTTAAGGTAAAAAACCAACTTTCATTTATCAAACCAATTATTAGATACTCAAACATGGGTTTTCTTATCAAAATTTAGGTTCTAAAATATAGAGTTCAACTTATATGTGGGGTTGGATACTAATGTTAGGTTGTAACAACACTTTTTGAACAGATATCTAGACTTCTTAAAAACATAAAGAATAATTTATAGATTTTTTTTATCTAAATTATAAGAAAAAAACATCTATAATTCCAAGGAAATAAATTAAATAAAATACTGAAATGCACTTAAAGAACCTTTATTAGTAAAAAAAATGAGAGTGTTTGTGAACATCAAAATCAATGATAAACTAATGAGAAATTATTGGATCCACATCCATATGACAAAAAATATCCCCATTTTTTATGATCACAAAACCCATATAAATATAAATATGAAAATTATAATATATTTTAGTTATTAACATCAAAAATATATTAAGTATTAAATAAATATTAAATTAATTATTTGTTAAATATTAGATTAATTATTTGTTAAATATTAGAATGTTTTTCTTATCATGATTTCTCCCTATTTTTTAAAATAAAAAATGAAGTATAAATATGAATTAAAAAAATAATTTAAGAAAAAAAAGTTAATTGTATTCAATACAGAAAAATGAAAATGGATATTCTAGTAAATATAAAACAACAATAAATAGAAATAAATAAAATAGAATATACAAAAATAACATCTTTTTATAAATTATAAATCATCTTTAATTTCAATAAATATTGGCTCAAGGATCAATAGGTTAACATGAAGGGTGAGTAGAAAGATTGGTAATAGTTTCTTCAAAGGAATATGATTTGGTGGTTAATTAATCTTTAAGAGTTTGGTGCACAACCTTCATCTCCTCTAATAAATTCATCAAATTATAATTTATCAGGTCTTCCCACTCATTCATCAGATATATTTATTCTTTAAAAATCATAAACACCTCAACCAAATTCATATTTAAATAATTATGAATAGACTTGGAAGACTAAACATCTTTATCCATCATTTTTTTAAACTGTTTGACTAAATTTATTACTCCTGGATTAGCATAAGTAGGCATTTGAACTAATTCCTTCTTAATTTATAGTGGAGTGTGTAGAGTAAAACTACCACACTATGAAATTATATATTTTCATCCATGAATACATGATTTTAATATCAAAGATCCACCATTCTAAAAAAATATGTATTTACTACTCTTCTATAATTATAATATATTCCCTAGCTTGAATTTAAAACCTTTACACTGACAAACTAGTCTTATAAAACTTCTTCAAATAATAAAAATCATATTTTAAAGAATTTATTCTTTTATATTAAAAAATTAGTCATAGATATCTCATTTAAAATCATAAAAAGATTCACTAGGTATTAATCATTCCTTTATTATTTTATAATGATTATAGATAGACTCAAATTATATTTTATAAATAGATAAACTTTAAATCAGTCAATAGAATTTATAAAACTCTTATGTCCTGTCTAAAGCTTTATGTGACCTCATATTTTAACAGATAAATCATTCAGAAGATGATTTTATCAAGAGTGTTAACATGGGATTAAAAAAATATTCCTTAGATTAAAAAGATACTTCCTTAACCATTATATAAGGTTATCCAACTTCATCTAATTAAAGTGATTGAACTTTTAACTCTTTACTAGAATGAGAGGATAGTTCTCCAAGAACTTTTTCTTCCTCATTACCTTATTTTACAGTCTATTCCATATAATTTTAAACAAAATAAAGTTATTAATCCCTTATCAATTTAGTTGTATAATCAACTGGGGTACTCACCTACTCTGCACAATAAGATTTCTCAATATTAAAAATTTATTATAATTTGATACCTTAAGAATTAGAAATTACCTCTACTAGTTATTCTATACCTTTAATAACTAACTCATTTCTTTCTTCAACTATAATAACATTCTCATTAACCTTCATAGTATCATAATCAATGACTTTCTCTATTGGGGTATATTCATATCTTCTTATAGGATATAGAACCAAAATATACTTAGGGTAAAGCTCTCTAAAGTGTGCCTAATAATCTCTTTGAAGTAGAAGTATTCCTTTAACCCTATTAGAAATATTTGCATCTAATAATTTCCTCCATATAATACTGATAGGGAAATTTATTAAACAAACTAACATATCTTCTAAACCACCGAATTTACCTCCATTGGATCCTTTAAATCTAGATTATATAATCTCCTCTATCTAATTCCTTATAGAACTAGCTGAATTTAATTTTTTTTCTCCCTCCCATAACTTGAACACTATATTTCTCAACCTATTCATATAAAACTATAATCATATTTCCTATCATCACACTATAAAAGAAAAAAAATTCTTAGAGTTTTAGTAAGAAAACTTGTTATGATGACATTTCAGACCTAACTGGATGTTAGCTATGTTTCCTCACTTATAAAGAAAAAGAGATGACAATATGCCATCAGGATAAAAAGAAATCCGTGAATATTGTTTTGTAAAAAATGGTGTATGCACCTTAAAATTTACTATTAAAATTTTTTCATGATGTTTCTCAGCATAAAAAACATGGTATACATGTCTAGAAATAGAATTACCTCATATTCAAGTTTGCTTGAAAATAATATTGTTTGAATTAATTTTAGCAAAACTTCTAGTCTACTTCTAGATCCTTGACTATCATCTTTTTCAATTAAGAGGTCAAAAAGTAAAATGGAATAATTTCCTCATATTTTTATACATGATATCTTATATATCCTGACTGAATGGAAATTCCCTTTATAGGGAAACTGAATGATCTGAGTTATTTTGACCAAAGAGATTAATATTTCAGTATCATTCACTTTATAAGAGATGAAATCTTCACTATAAACAAATATATACAAGGAATTTTCATAAAACTCTTTCTTCACTATTTCCAAAAATTACTTGCAATTACCTCTATCATATATAAATTTGAATCCTTAAAAACTCAACGCTGACTTCAACATTTGTTTTGTTTTTGAAATTTCTATTACAAATCGATAAATTTTCCTTGAATAACATTCCACTTTGAATGTGAATGACTCTTCGAATTTACACGATTGGTACTATCTTCATATGTACTATTATTCGAATCCATCACAAGAAGTGGAATCTTTAGGTTTCAGAAAAACTATGGTTTAATAGATCGAGAGGTTTGGGGTTTCAAAATGCACTAGTTCGAAGGAATGTGAGAAAAAGAATGATTAAATCTTGTAGTTCCAGGTGACATAATAGCTTCTCAAGCCAATTATTCAGTGTACTTATTTATCTTTTTAAAATGAAAAAATATATTTGTAAGATAAACTACCCAAATTAAATTTCAATAAAAAAAGAAAAAACTAAAAAATCAATAGAAGTAAATAAAAATTAAAATAAAAAAACTTTACAATAAAAAATTATTAATATAAAAGAGATTAATAGAAATATTAAAATATTTAATTAAAATTGATTAAACCTAACTCCCTTTAATTATATAAAAACATGAAGTGAGAAGTAGTTTACTAAAAATATCAACAATTTGATACCCAGTATTAAAAAATTCTAGATATATACCAACTTTCTCAATACGATCCCTTAAAAAATGATTTCTTGTGTTTATATACTTAATCCTAGAATGAAACACATGATATTTTAAAAAATTTATAGAACTAGTATTATCAAATGAAAAAGGGACATGATTCAAATTATGTCTAAAGTCCAGAAATGTGTGTTTCATCTATAACACTTTTTTATAACAACTAATAGAAAATATGTATCCTACTTAATCCATTGAGAGTGTAACTGAATGTTTCTTCTTACTAGACCATGAAATCAAGGAATTTATTAATGAGTGATAGTTTCTTGAGGTTATTTTTATATATAATCTATGACCTCCAAAATCAGTATCTAAATATGAAATTATATCAAAACCATATGTTTCTATAAAAATAAAAGATAGAGATAAAGTTCATTTTAAATACTCAAAATCCTTTTACTAGTAGTTAAATGATACTCCTTCGGATTATACTAAAATAATGGAAAATATAAAATAGAAAACATGATTTATAATCTACTAGTGGGAATATTTAACAAAATACTTGTCATAACTTTATATAACTTATTGTCAATAGGTTTTAATACTTTATCAAAATCAATTTTTACATTAATATTCATGGGAGTTGTATATGTATTACAATTTTCAGAGAAAAAACCTTTTCAATAAATCAAAAATATATTTATATTGATTAAAAAAATCACCAAAATACTTCTTGTATATTTGATATCCAATAATGAAATTTAATTATAACATCATGCTCATTTCAAGATATTTTTCATATGTTTTGAAAAAACATTAATAATATTTTGATTGGTGGAATCAAAATTAACGTCATTTAAATAAAATTGAACCAATAAAATATGAGAAGAATAGTTTTCTATAAAAATATTATGATTAGACATGCTTGTTAAAAACCCATTTTCTAAATGAAAAGAACTTAATTATTCATACCAAGCCCTTATTTGTTTTTAAGACCATAAATATATTTATTATGTTTATAAATGGAATTTGGTAGATGATTATTTTTAAAGCCTTTGGGATGTTCAATATAAACTTCATCTACTAAATAACGATTTAAAATAGTAGATTTGACATTGATATAGTAAAATTTAAATTCACATGAGATTCATAGGCCAAAAGTATAATAATTTCATAAATCCTAGAAATAGTAGAAAATGATTGCTTTTAATATATTCCTTACTTCTAATTATATCCCTTAGAAACTAACCTATCCTTATTCCTAGTAATTATACCTTAATCATATTTTATATTCTTATGAACCCATTTTGTTCCTATTACTAGATGGTTTGAGGGGCTATTAAAGAGTTATTAGACATTATTCCTCTTAAATTAATCTAACTCTTCCTCTATACCCAAAATCCAATTCCAATCATCTAAGGACTCTTTTATAGTTTTAGGTTCAAACTAGGATAGGAAGTTAGAGAACTCAATTAGTTTTCCAACATTCCTTAGAGTCTTAACTCCATCACCTAGGTCTCCTATAACAATTTATAAAGGATAGTATTTTAAGTCTATAGATTATATAGGTAAGAAACTATCAAATTCATTAGTTTGATGTTATTTTGTACTAGATTAATTCATATTAGTTTATAATTTACTTTCAAAATTAGAATTATTAGAATAAAGCCTCAAGTTATTACAAGAATCAATAACTTTATATGTATTAATTATCTTATGAAAAGATGGATAAATTTCATAAAACATCACATGGATGGATTCTTTAATTATCCTTTAATTTTTATTAAGCACTCTCTAAGATTTAATAGAAGATGAATACCCAATAAAGGTTATTTTATCAGGTATTAGATCAAACTTACCTTGGTTTTTCTTAGTATTCAAGATATATATCTTTTACTAAGAAACTTTAAAGTATCCAATTATATGTTTTATATTATTTCCTAACTCATAAGGTTTCTTTTTATGAAAATGTCTAATTAAAACTCTATTCATAATATGGAAGGATATATAAATAGTTTCTACCCAAAAATAGGTTTGTAAAATATATTCATTAAACATAGTCCTATATATTTATTGAATAATTATATTTATTTATTCAACACCTCCATTATTTTAAGGAGTTATTAAAGCATAAAAAATAGGTTTAATACTAAGGTTTGAGAAAAAATAATGAAATAATTTATTATAAAATATTACTCTATAATTACTTCTCTATGAATTTATTTTAAAATGTTTACCATTTTGAAAAAAAACTTATAAAAACTCACAAAAAAGTTGAAAAAGATGCACTTTAAAACATTATAAAGTAAACCCATGTAAACCTAGAAAAATTGTCAACTAAGACATAAATAAAGAATCTAGTATCCATGATTACTACTCTATAGGGTTCAAATAGATCTATGTGGATAAGTTCTAAAGTTTTATATGTAGTGGCCCAATTAATTGATTTGAAAATCACTTGTGTACCTTTACTATTTGTAATGAATAATAAAGTATTTTCTAATCAAACTTAACACTGGGAATATTAGAAACTAACATACAATTAAATAAATTAGATAGAGAAAATATATTACAATAACTAGGTCTCTTATTCCATATCTAGGATTCACTTATTTAAGCACTTAATATATCAATTTCTATTCACATAAGGAACTTAGTTCTAATGTATAAAAATTTTTAGTTTTAGGTTATCTAAACATAAAAAGTTTATTATTTAAGATGGAATAATATTTTTTATAAAAAATAAACATAAAATACATCATAATAGGGTTGGGAGATACTTATTAGATTATTCTTTAACCCTTGAACATAGAGAACTATATTGATCAGGATATATATTTAATATCAAATTGGTATAAATCTATTGATATTTCTTTTACTATTATCATCAATGGTGTCCAAACCTCCATTATATTTTGGTAGTGCATGGATATTAGAAAATTATCCACTCATGTGTCTTGAACATCCTCCTTCCATATACCATATTACATTTCATTCTATATGTATTTTCACCAAAAAAATATCAAACAAAAACTTTTTTTGGTACACAAAAGTTCTGGGGCCCTGCAATGTTACCAAGAATATATATGAGCAAACAAATATAATTAATTATGATAACTAAATTTAGATAAATCTTTGGAAATATAACATTTCTTAACATTAATAATTTGATAATTTTTAAGAAACAATTGTTATCATAATGTGCATTAATGAAAAAATAAAAATAAGTAACTCGTGATATGATATGATTCATTCATCTAGAAACAAAATAATTTCGATATAGCTTTGGGTTTTCAACATTACTTAGAATAAAATATATTTATTTTCTATGAAAATTTCTTCAAATAATATTATTTAAAGATTATTATATCTTATTAAACACAGTAGCATGACTTTTAAAGGATTTTAACTTATCTTGTAACTCTTAAATTTTACTTTCAGGTTCAATGAATATTGAAGATGATTTAGCTAATTTTTATTTTCATTATAGGTACTATTTTAACTTGGTATTTTTCTTACCTAATATAGAATTTTTCATATTATTTATATAATTATTTTTTTTCTATAGGTATTCATAATTTTCGTCTATAATAAAAAATATTGAACTTGTTTATCATTTTAGAGGCTTTTGGAATAAGAATCAAAAGAGTAGTAATATTTTAGAACCTTTTATTTTTCTATGAAGAAAATATTTTGTTTCTAATTTTATTTCTCATGTTTTGATTTAGAACATAAAGGGGTATTGGAATCGTCAAATATACTATAGGTATCTTTTTTATTCGTAATTCCTCTTCATTCATGATCCACATCTATCTATAACTTCATATCGATTTTCTTTATTTTGATTTTCTATTTTCTCTATGGGAAGTCGAGTTTGATATGATCCAAATAATTTCATTAATAATATATTTCTTATTTCAGAATGTGACCATTACTCTTGTAATCAATTAATGAATTATTGAAGACTTTATAAATTTTATAGATCTTTTTGAATTTTTTTCTAGGTTAGAAAGTTCCTCCACAGAGTTTGAAAAACTACAATAATAATAGAACATGACATACTCTTTTAAATTATTCTCCTCTTTTGGAATACAAACATTGAGAGATATATTTTCCTTATTGATCATTCTATGATCTTTATCTTATTCTTTCATCTAAACTTCATACAACATAAAAGTTCCAATTAATTCATTTATTATTTGATTTGTTATATGATTTTGTTATCTAATATTAAAAGATATTACACTCCACTTAAAGGGTCAAAATCTATGTATTATTAACTCTTTATTTGATTTTGAAATTTTATTTCCTAGGATATCAACACCATGTAAAATTCCATTCAATCTTCCATTCATTTTAGTAAAACTTTCCCCTTCATAAATTATGGAATTATCAAATTTTAATTATTTAGTATTGTACCTCAAATGTATGAAATTATCAATTCCTTCAATGGAAATAGAAATTGTTTTCTACATATCATAAGTAGTATAACACTAAAAAAATATTTAATTTCAACAAATAAATGTATATAAATAATTTCATTCATGGATTTTTAATTTAGGTTATATTCAACTTATTTGGTTGCATCCCATATTTATGGATCATCCTTGTGGATTCTGTATGGCTTAACAACCTTTATATAATATTTTAAACTAATATTATTCAAATGGATAATCATATGAGATTTCCAACATTAATATTTTTACCATTGAAATATGGTTCCACGATCATTGACATTTCTTTATTAAGTTCAAACAGCTGCATCATTCTTCATGTAGATTTGAACTAAATCTTCCTATAACATAATATGATACCTCATTAGATAATTGCTTTTATGCCTATTTTTGGATCAAAATAAATATGGAGAAACAATGGGGGTGAATTTTTTACTTTTAAAAACACTTTAATATTTTAAAACCGATCCCCATTTTCCATTTGGAAGATAATATTGTTGAATTTTCTTTAAAAAAACTTTGTGAAAAAATAACTAAAAGAACATAAAAATACTTAAAGTGGTTTGGGAAACAAAAATCTCATACTAACCTCCACCGAAAATCTACTTAAGAGTTTTTTTATTTTATCTAGAAGAAACATTTCCAAGGGATCTAAATAGTTGAGTTCATGAAACGACAACTTTTCACAAAATATTTTATAAGGCCTCAATCAAGAAAAACAAAAGTCTTTTGAACACACCACACATGATTGATTAGAGACAATAGAAAAAGACATTATTTGAAGAAATTTTCATTAAAATAATTCATATGCATATGATGAAACACACAAATGAAGAGATCCTCATAGGAATAGAAAAATATCATTAAAAAACTGTTCTTCAAAATAATCAATGATTTTTTATATAAAATATATTAAGATAAAAAAACAGTATAAAAACATCTTAAATACGGGATTAACACACAACCATAGATTATAAAATTTATGAAAAAAATTGTAGTCATAAAAAATAACTTCAATAAACTATAGTATATGAATACTATGAAGATACGGTAGTAGAAAAAAAATGAATATTCTTAGAAATTCTTGACATAAATTAAAATAGTTTCATCTTACCAAACATCAGATAATCAAAGATACTTTCAAACAGCTTCTACCTAGATATACTACTTATCACTACTAGATAATATCATTTAGAATAAATAAGAAATTTCATTTAAACCTAGTCATACAAATGTGAAAAAATTTATAAATAAATCACGATCTTCAAAATGCTCAATGTATTTAAAATAAAAAATTAATCAACCATGAAAACCCATAAATTCCCTTAGAAATAGAGATGAATTTATCTTTTCTTGAAGAGCCTCTAAATTTTTTTAATCTCTTTAATAAGATATTTACACTAGTGAAATCATAGAATAAATCTAAGAAATATCCTAAATTTAAATCTCATAGATAATAGATTCAATGTGGAGTTTCTATGCATGAGGATAACTCCAAAATTATGGTTCATGATATAAAATTTATTCTAATCATAGAATACTAGAATGTGAGCTTCAACACCAATTTCAGGTTAACAAACCAAAAATTAGATACTCAAACAAATGGTCCTTTAACAAAAGTTAGTTTCTAAAATGTAACATTTTGTTCAAACATTATTTTCCAAAAGTGACATTAGGTATAAAATGTTAGGTTCCCAAACCTAAATTTTAGCTTAAATAGGGGTTTTGTTACCATTTTTTGGTTTTAGAAACAGATTTTATATAGTGATTCTAGAATTCATCAAATCATCTAGAATACATTGAAGTAAAATATTTTAGTCATAGTATAAGAAAATAATTTCCAAAATTCTAGGTATATGAAATATATTATCAAATAAATATAATCATAGAATCCACTAAAAATAACTTCATTAGTAAAAAAAATGAGTGTTTTTGTGAGAATAAAATTAAATTTGAAATTAAGGATAATCTATTGTATCAACATAAATAATCCCAACAAATCACTTATATTTTTAAAAAACTCGTTTTCTAGTTTTCTAGTTTTTATGATAATGCCTTTTCCCCTTTATCATTTCCAAACCCCAATTTCTAATTTTATTTATCATATATCTATCAGTATAAATCCATATATATAATTATAAAAAATCTGATTATATCTCATTTATCTTTATGGGGCACATTCATTATTATTATTATTATTATTATTTCCTATTTTTATTATTTTATTACTTTATCCCAAATTATCCATCATGCCAACCTCATGCCTCAAAATACATAACCGGTGACTTGTCTTCAACCATACCTTCAATTCATTCCACTTTTTATCTCTTCCATTATGTTTAATACACTCCTTTTCATATTTTAAATCCATTTCAAAAGAAATCAATTCATATTCAATCTTTAACGGTGTCAATTCGCTCACTAACAATGAAAACCATAGTCAATCATCTTCTGAGACACCAAATCAGTCAAAATTTTAATTAAACATCTCAAATAATCCTAGATTAAACTAAATGGATAAAATAATGATAAATAATTGAACCTCAAATGTGTCAACATAAAACATATAAAACATTATTCCTTCATTTTATCAACACCCTTTCAATATCTTCTTCATTCAGCACCAAATCTTTTATCATGTTAATAAAAAATCCATATTAGTGACAAGTTAACTTCTATATTAACCACATATTTCAGAAAATACAATATATTTAAATCCTTTTATTCAAGTTAAACTAACTTCCTTGAAACCACATAACTTTACTAGGATGATACAACCACTCTCGGACTAACCTAATAATTGATCACCAATAATTTTTCCATTCATTGAAGTCACAATCAATAAATATTTCACTAATCGTGTTCCTGTTTATCTATTTCTTTTAGGTTTTTGAGTTCACATGACCCCTAATTTACCTTAAAATATATCTTCATCGATATCTCCCTTAATTGTTCGTCTTCTTCAATATGAATTAAAAATATTATCTACTTTCAATTAATATCCCTGATTCAGTATCAAATGAGCCTACATCAATAAAAAAACCACAATTATAATTCTCTAGAATTTTCTCTAACCAATTTTCAAATATACATTGGTTTATAAATCCAATTGACAATATTTTTCATCATGATATTTATTTTCTTAGATTGAATTAATGTTTATGTATTCATATTCTCTTATTTCTGAGGATTTGATTATTTCTAGATAAATATATTTCTTGTAGATCTAGTTAGAAGATGAAAATAATTATATAGATAAATTATTTATTCCTATAAACCTCTATTGATAAGGTGATTGAATCATATATAATTGGAAAAGGGAAATTACCCTTGATATTCCTTATTTTTCATTCCACGTTGATACATGATTTGGACACATTTTCTTTTCTTTAAATTTCTCCCATGCGATGTTATATAAATTGGTTTATTGATAAACATTGGGATCCCATTGTAAATATCATCAGTGTGGTGTGGAAATAATTTTTTATTCTCAAATTGTTGATAAAAAAAGGAATTTTAGACAAATCTTTGTAATATATTACATGATACCTTCAATTAATCTTATACAAGACTACTTTAATTGATTTTTCCTATTTTATTTAGAAATTCTATAAAATTTTACACAAATAAAAAAAATTAATCATATGTAACCAATAAAAAGCATGACTACAACAAGGAGAAAAAAATATAATTAAATATAATTTTAAAAAACATTAAAATCTAAAACCTAAATTTTTTAAATTATTAATTCAATTTAATTTCTATGTTAACATATATTTTCAAACATTCAACACAAAACATATTTTTAAAAATTTTATTATTTAATTAATTCAATCACAAAAAAATAAATTCAAAATATTTATTCAACTAAACAGACATTCAACATTTCAATAAACACATAAATCTTCTAAATAGAATAATTTTCACTTTATAATACAAAAACTATTCAAAATACTATTCAGAAAATATATAAAAACTGAAATTCAGAACAATTCATCCTTAATACCCTAAATATTATTTTTTAGTTAATTAGATAATGAATAAATATTTTTTTACACATATTATTCCAATATAAGGAATTAATAAATAAATGTACAATTTAAGCACAAAAATGATCAATAATTGATATAAAAATATATCTAGAAAACATCCTAAAATTGTTCACATCATATTCCCCCATGATAATATCTTGTTTTTCCCTAAGAAATATATCAAACAGACTTTGGATAATGATAATTAATCTCCAAAATTGATCGAAAAAGGATTTATTCAATGAATATATTTTTAAAATATGTTTTCCTCAAAGAAATAAAATAATTTAAAAAATATAATCACTCTCTTAAGATTAAATTATATTGACACAAATCTAATTCTGTATTTTAAATTAGATTATAAAATATAGAATTGATTAATTGTGAACCATAAAATATTATCATATTCTAGAATTTCCTCAAACATTAACATATTTCTCCATGTATGAAACATAAAAAATGAATAATTAATCACATATATAATTAAATAAATAGCACCTTTAATATATAATGTATGAGTGAGTTAAATCCATAAATGATTACTCAAAATAATTAAAATAAACTTATCCAATAACTTTAAACACTACATAACTCATCCATATATTAAGAGTTTATTTTCCATATAATTTTAATTCATGATTATAATTTCTAATATAAACCATTAATACTACATTAATTTGAATATGTAAAATTTAATCCTAGTTTTTTTCCAAAAATACATTTATAATATAGTATTACATATAATATAGTTATATTAATTACAAGGAGAAAGGAAATTGTTTATCCACTTTAAAGAAATAAAAATAGCCTTCACTTTTGAGAAAATTTTCCAATCAATTATAAATGAAAACCATTACATTAAAATAAGAAATTTTTTGAAATTTTCATGGAAATTTTATAGTTCATTTTAAAGAATTATTGTTTATCACAAATAAAGACTCATCCCCTACACTTAAAAAAATTCCTAATTTTTGAATCATAAGTTTAAAGGGAAATTAAACACTTAATACTAAAATAGGTTTTATAATTCAATAGTTATAATAAAGAACACGAGTCACAAAAAAGTTAAAAAAATAATATATTCACTATATTTCTTGTAATATCCAAATACCATTTCCAGTGTTCAAATGAATAACAACATACATTGTTCAAAATTATTTTTCTAAAAATATAAATAATACATGAGTATCATCAATTTAAATATCAATAAAAATATTAAATATATAAAAATATTTTAAAAAATTATAATTTATAATTTTAGAATTATGGTTCATGTTAAATGTTCAAGATCAAAATTATTCTCCAAAACGCAAAAAATGTTTCATTAACATTTCATATTCAACATAGAAACAATTTTTACAACTAATAAAAAAATATAAATAGTAGGAATTAGTTTGAAATACTGGAAAAAATTAGTTGAAAAAACAAGAAATTCATATGGAAAACTAGGATGTGGCAATGAAGTGATATGGTGTGCATTACACCATAATTATTTTATGTTTTATGTTAAATATTAAAAAATTATATTTTTTCAAAATTAATCAAAATAAATGTCATGGACTGCCACCAATAGAACCACACATGGGCCTATAATGAATTAAAGTGTGAAACTTGCATCCTACTATCAATACTCTATAGGTTGTTGACTAACACTATGTGTATCCTTCACATGTGTGGGGATAATTTACATAATAATGTTTTTGGAAAATAAAAACAACAATATATAATATATATATATATATAATATAAAAAGATATAATTCCCAATACTAAGTTTTAACATCATTGAACAAAAACGATACAACAAGATACAATGCATTTGGACTTCTGAAACTCCACTCTAGTTTCTCGAATAGTAGCATCTCTAATATCCATAGGGTTATCATGTAAAAAATATCATGAAAATAGTAGAGGGGTGATCACTTGGGAGCACTCAGTAAGATCATATATCTAATCATTAATATATAAAAATAAAATATAAGTATTGGGACATATATGCATGAGATATACTAATAAAGAAAAAATTAGAATTATAAATAGATATAAAGAAAGAAATTGAGTCAAAAGAAAATACAATACCAAAATTTACAATCAACTTGGTTATAATGCCTATAAATATTTTATTTAATCAAGACAGTCATGTATACTTTAAATAAGTATAGTGATAAGTTTTTATAGACATAATAAACTAGAAAAAGGTCTGAAAAAATAATAAATTCATCACATCATAATCATTATATAATTTCAAAAATATATTTTCCATAATGTTCTTATCATAAATATCACTACATTTTAATATCCATTAAAGCATAGTGTAAAACTAGGAATGCTCAACTATCAACTAAATCCAATTTCCCCAATATCATTCCCATCATGATCTTAACAAATTGTGTTATAAACTTAGACTGTCATAGCCCAAAACAAAACATAACCCTAATTAATCATGTATCTGGGGAAAACATACAAGTTAAACTGAAAAAAACTTAAATAAAAAAAATTGATTCACATTTAAAACCCTTGATCCATTAGAACCTTGATATATATAATTAATATTCATCTCAATCCATTAAATCATGTTTAAGTATATAAATTATTTTCATAATCATGGTCCATTAAATCCCCAAAAGGATTATACATGTGATTTACATGAGCTGATAAAGTTCATGTATAGGTGTGTTATGCCTCACTTCATTATAGGCCATGTAGGTATACACATAACTGAAATGAATTACTACATTCATATAGAGTATAACAAAACATAGAAAAGTAAATAATAACCAAACATATACAAATAAGTACATGAATTAAAAAATAAATGCACCATCACAAGCCATCACTAAAGAAATAAAATACATAAAATAATAATAATTAATGTTCCATCATCATAAATTACTAGAATTACATTGCATATAAATTTACCATATTAATTAATGATCTTTTAATAATCAATATCCAATGAGAATAATCGTAATTTCATATAAAGAATATTGATACTAAATAATACTAAATGACAATGCTAATAAATAAAATATCCATTAATTACTTGGTTATAACATTCATGTTAATTATTTGAAAAATTAAACAAAACCATTTAGTGACTTTCCATGGATCAACCCAAGACACAATAGTATACCCAAATCACCTATATATAAAAACCTGCCTTTAACTAAACCATCTTTACACAACATAAAAAATATCTATAATTCTATAATATCCTAAATTTCAAATCTACAATATATTACTACAAATTTCAAATAAATATTTATGTACTATTAGTTATTTTGTTACTCTATATGAATAAAAATTTATTATTTTAAAAATACCTACCTAATTATGAGAAAATAATACATAATCATGGCGTTTTTTAATTAATAAAATAAATTTTAATATTATAGCCAGTTTTATTTAATTTTAGGGTTCTATTATCATTTCCACCATAATAACATTCTTAAATGACTTTCCATTTACTCACATGACTCAAAATGACAAAACTAATACAATAAAAAGTTCTTCATAGATTTGTTACATAAATAATGATAATAGAATAACATGATACAAGTTAACATATTCATCTCTCAATTTTTTTTTCTTATCATCATTCAAGATTCACTTATTATCATATTATTAATCATTGATAACTTCTCATATGATTTTTATCATAACATTATTAACACTACATAGTTGGATATATATAAATTCAAATATATAACACATAATACTATAAAAAAGAAATATCTATATAATTTATCATTATATTGTGAATAAAATGTTCAATCATGCATGCAATACATGATTATTAATGGAGGCATAACAAAAGTTTCAATATACTCTTCAATATAGTGTAAAATAATATGCTTTTAAATTAAGAATAATTTTAACAACTTAATTATAAAACATTTATTTTTAATATTAATTATCATGTCATAAATAAATAACATAGTAGTGTATATATATAAAATAAAGACTGAAAATTGAGATATCATATTTATTCCATCACTTTACCATTAATGAACTAGTTTTCTGTTCCCGATTTCATATATATAATAATTATTTTCCTCATTGGAATCTATAATGATATGTAATTTCCAACCATATATATCACATCCTAATAGATGAATATTCATAATAATAACACAATGATCCACACCATAATTATATAAGTATAGTGTCTTTTGAAACATGGATATGTAAACAACCTTTTCATAAGTGAACTACATAATCTCCCACTATGTTCTTTATAAATAGCTCCCTTATTAAACAAATCATACATAATACCATTCCTCATAACATGGGGAAATAAAACATAAGAAATTATGAGATTTGATTCTTATTAAGGGTAAATAATGTGATATTAATGATCGACTAAATATAATATGATCATGATGGTATGAGAAAATGAGAAAAACATTTGAAAACAATACCCTGCATATCAAAAACCATGATCTTGATTCATGGCATAAACATTGGCTGTTCATAATAGATGAATCATAATGAAATCAAATAACATGATCCATGAGAGCATAACATATGCATAAGACATTAGTTTTTGGAATACACATAATTAAATAAAATCATTTCCATAATAATACAAGATTACTACTGATAATATCATTGTGTATTATATTCATTCCTTAAACCATCATAGTTTTCATGGTTCACTCCCAAGACTATCAAGTGAATATATTACCTTACTTAACTACGTTGCCTCCCCATTATAGTTTTATCTATATCATGTGATATCCATCTTTACCCAACGAATTGGAGGGAAATATAATTCTTGTCCCATAGGTCACATATTGAAAATAAGACCTATATGTACCAAAATATCATAAATAATTCATTATATCATAACCCGTGAAAATAAAATATGTTTCATAAAAATTTCATCAATTAATATTAGTATAACCCATAAAATGAAGTAGGTTTCATAACCTAATTAATATATGGAAAAGAAACGGGTTTCATATAATCATCCTTAAATCAATATCCTCAAAAACCATTCAAAAAATTAAAGTGGATGGTATCATTGGATCGTATCCCCAGTAAATAATAATTAACATTAAAGGATGTTATCCTTAATAAAAATAATTTTAAAATATAGTTGGAATATTTATTGAAGAAAATATATTTTTTTATTTTGAAATAAATTATCTAAAATCAAAAAATTTCCCAAATATGAATATAAATAACAATTGATAATAAACTTGTAAAATTATAAAGTAATCTTAAAAAAAAAATTTATTTATGACAATATGAAATTTTATTTATATAGTATAGGTTAAAAGAAAACATTCCTTTTGCACCTTTGTTACAAAAATAAAAAAGTACCTCATTGGGGAATTGATAAAAGGATTCATTTAAAACTATTTTTAAAAAATAAAATCATGTCTAAAAATTAATTTAAAAAATTATATTAAAATATTAAAAACAATCATTATTTTTTTTCGAAAACATAGAGTTGGTAGAAAAATGAATTTCGGCAGAAGACAGATATAAAATCATTTTTCCTTAAAAATATTATTTTGGTTTCCTGAGTTCTTAAAGAGAGGATAATGACCTAAAAACATGTAATATATATAAAAAACAGAGGAGAAGGAAATTAATGAGTTTATTGGGATGTATATCTTGAAATTTCATCGTCTAAAACTTAATCATAAATAATCTCGATAAATAATGAGATTGTAAATAAAACCATTACATCAGGTTCAAATTTCTTTGAAAGTGATCTATACTCCTGTATAATAAATTTAAATTTATTATAATTATATAAAATAGTTATTTACATACTTATATTATAATATATAATCCCTTTATAAAATTTCAACACCTATTTATAAAAAATTCATAATACAATTTGTCATTTCGAGGTGTTATCATTTTCATTTTTTTAATAAGAATTTTGGTTTGGTAGTTCTAGTACTTATAAATTGATCATGGTTCCATGATCTCTATGATTTGAATTATGATATACATATCATATATATTTATTATATATATATATATATATCGATATTCATCTACAAAATTAGAGATAGAAAAATTAATTACACAATTCATTGTGATAGTAGGTCGTATATACACATGAATGTTGTTTTTAACTTTTGAAAGATTAAATAAAAGAAACTTAAATTATAATTAAACATTAAATAATCATTATTATATCATATACATATATATATTCATGAAACCCATCCTTAATACATAATATGTAAAGTATAAATTAAAAAAATCGCATCACTCAGTGGAGGTGGTAGTCCACATGTACGCATGAGAGAGGTTATAATTTTCCAATAGATTGAAATGTATGATAGTAGATATGATATTATAAATAAAAAAGTGTAATTATTTCATAAATATAATATATAAAAACATTAAACTCATCAAAATACCCATACATAAAATATGGTTATTAAAATGAATTGAAACGCAGTGTGGAGACTGTAAGTTATACGTATGGACACGCGATACATTCACTTCCCATTTGATAGGAAAGAAGGTATATAATGGTGGTTTAATAATAATAATAAAATTTAACTATATTTAGGATACTTAATTTATTATTTTATGATAAATTAAATTTATTTATAAAAGATAAAATAAGAATTAAAAATAAAGTGAAAAGTTTAGTCGATTACCTCTTCTTTAAAATAAATACTCTAAATATCCTATTAAGGATCATAGGGTTGGTCTTTTGGGAAGACCATCACCTATATAATGTGTATAATGATGTTTAGAAGATAATATTTTAGGTTTTTTCCTGATATAATTCTCATAATTATGTCAATAAGATAAATGATGTGCATCCTTTTATAAATTGATCATGGTTACATCAACCAATAAAATTTTGATAGGTTTGAGTAGTGATTGAAATCTTATCTTTTTATTTAACCCCTTAGTTAACCTATTTTAACCTTAACTATGATAACTTCCTTTTTACTCTTATAGGGTTATCATTTTACATATAATTTAAAAATATCTCATAAATGGATATTGTATTAAATTTTAGACCTTATATTATCCACCATTTACTATTTCATGATTATTATGATTTTTAAATAATTTAATAAAATAATAATTTCAAAAAATATCATTAGTTATATTTTAACTATATTCATTTAATTTGACACTGAAAGCACCATGAAAAATAAGTGATTAGATTATAATACTTTAAGACAACACTAATAAGATATATTTATCTATATAATTTTTTATAACACTATAAATCAATCAAATCATATTAGTTTTAAATTATATTTTTTACCTTTTATTAATTAAAGAAAAATGATGTCGACACTATGTAAGAATTTATGGTAATTATATAATAAATAAAAATTATAAATAAGTAAACATCAATAAAAAATTCATTATGTAAAAAATAACCATCAATATTCTCTCAAGAATTTTTTTTTCTCTTTGTGAATGTATATAGGATATTTAAAAGTAAGATTGTGACATTTTTTATTTTCCTTTGCTTTAAATATCATATAATTCATTCTCATGGAAGGTTGACCCTTAAAAATTAAATTTGGAGACACAAGTGATCCTGACTGATTTCCATTCATCGAAAAATAATTAAGATAAAAAATTATGGCCTTAACATTTAGTTTATCCTAGGATAACCTAATTTACCCTTTTCCAAGTAAATAAATATTACCATAATTACTATTCATAATGTATAAAAATAAAAGGGGTATATTTACCTCATTTGGACCTCATGATTCCAAATATGGAATCCATTTTTCACATTTAAATTTCTATAATCTGTTGAAATTCAATTTAAAATAAGTGTCTAAAACATGACAAAAACAGTTTTTTAGAAAAATAAATTTTTAAGTATTAAACGTGATTTATTAATATCACAACACTAGAAAAAAAATTATATGAATGTTAAAACATTTTATTAAATATAAAATATATAAATTTCATTAAAAATATTCCATTATAGTGATTAATTTAATTAATTATTATAAAAACACATTATGCACCTAAAAAGAGTTTTTTTAGAAAAACAACTCCTTTAATTCTAATGATTTTTATTTATAATTAATTCATAACAAATGAATTCATTTTATACATATGTAAATCATAATTTAGTTAGTCCTATTCATACCCTATAATCTAAATTCTATGCAATAAATTTAAAATTAAATAAAAATATTTTAATATTACATTGCAGATTGTTTAAAAGAAGTGTTTTGTGTAATGAAATATATCGAAAAATCAATTTCTATTATAGAGAAAAATATTAAAAAATACCAGGTGTTTATATTCTAACCACCTTAAAATGAATTTTAACCTTGATATTCTATCACTCTAATATAAAAAAATGAGGATATCACTATTTCATTGCATCCTCAGGTTCCCATAAAGATTCTTCAAATTTATGATTCCTCCAGAGAACTTTAACCAAGTAAGTATCCTTGTTTCATATATATTTATACCTATGATCCAAGATTTCTACTAGTTTTTATTTAGAATAAATATAATGAATTAATGTTATGACCTCTAAGTTCAGTACATATGATTTATCATGAATGTACTTTCTTAGGAGAGATACATGGAACACAACATGAACTTGACAGATGTCAGAAGAAGTTTAAAGTGATAATCTACAATCCGTTCTTGATCAATAATATCAAATGAGAAATATACCAAGGGATTATATTTCCATTCGTTCTAAATCTCATAACCTTATTTTATGTAGAAATTCAACAAAACACCTTCTCATCAACTTAAAAAACCCGATCTTAATGATTATTATCATCATAACTATTATATAGATACAAAGCTATATTGATGTGTTGGGTAATGGTTATGTCTTTATATACAATTTCCTCATCTAACATAGGACCCAATAGCTTTCTTTCTCTAACTTCATCCCAATACATCAGATTTATACACTTATTTACATAGAGGGATTTATAAGGAGTCATATGAATGATCAAGTAAAAGCAATTATTGTAAGAAAACTTGAATATAGGAAGGTGTTAGTCCCAATTAACTTTTAAATCGATAGATCAAGATCACAACATATCTTATAAGTTATGAATGATTCTACCAGACTAAAAAACTATTCATGAATGATAATTTGTACTAAAACTCAACTCTGTATCTAGAGCCAATTGAAGACTTCTATATAACATTGAGTTAATTCTCAGATCCATATAAAATACAATAAAATGCATTTTTCTATGAATCCTTACCACTTTATTAACATACATTATGACAGGATGATCAAAATATAAATATTCTCTGATAAAAATGAACTTTAATAACTTTATAAGGATAATGAATACAACCTAAAAAGGATTATGTATTTTAGATGTGCTGGGGAGTCTGATGAAAAAATTTATAGTGCTCTTTTCCCATTTCCTTTCTAGCATCAAAAATGGTTATAACACCCCCTTAGACTTATCTCTCATAGCCTTAAATTTCTAATATACCATGAAATGAAATATATACTTTTCAATATATATCTTCATGTTTTAACATAATAAATACTCTTTCACATCTCTTTACATCTTCATACATCCCAGATTAATATAAACTGATAAACTATGAGCATCATCCAACATCTTATTATTCAAATATGGTATGGATGAACAAATAAATTATCCTTAAAACATTGTCTTTCCATCACAATCATGTATAAAATCCTAAACATTTATCATATTCTTCTAATGTTCTGCATTTATCTTTTACATCTCTTCAATCCTCACATAAATAGATTATTTAACGCTTATTCGAGAAAGGTAATATTTATACCCTTCTATAAATATTTACATATTTATCCTTGGAATATCTAGAAATATTAAATCTTCTCTGATCCTCATCATAGATAATATATCATCATTCTTTTGACCTTGTAAATCTTCCACCTTGTTCTCTTTCCAAAGGTGGTAATGTATTGATTAGTAAAAATCTTTAATCAACTCTAACCATCTTGTTTGTTGCATATTAAGTTATGTTTTATAAAATTTATACTTTAAAATTTTATGATAATTATAAATATCACATATTTATCCATAAATATAATGTATTAATATATTTAATGAAAAATTTACCAAAGGTAACTCTAAATCATGAGTTGGGAAACTTTTATCTTGATCCTTAAAATTTCATGAGGCATAGGCTATGACTATATAATTCTGCATGAGAAAACATCTTAATCCCTTCTTATATGCATCACTATAGATTACAAACCCTTCTTCGCTGCAATGTAAAGTAAGAACAAGTGAAGTGAAAAATATTCTCTTTAGTTCCTTAATATTTTCCTCGCATTCATTTATCCATATGAACTTGGCTCCCTTCCAAGTTAAATTTGTGAGTGTATTATACAGTCATGATAAATTATCCACAAATCCTCGATAATATCAAACCTAACCAAGAAAAATACAGATCTCAATCACAGTGGTTGGTCCGGTATAATTTTCAACGACTCATTTTCTTTTATGGATCCACCAATATACCATCTCTTGAGATTATATGACCCAAAAATTAAACTTTTTTTGTTAAAATTTTTAATTTTTAAAATTTACATATTTTTTTTTCCTTATTTGGTGTCTTCAGTACAATACTTAAGTGATATTAATTCCCTTCCTTAGTCTTTGAATATATAAGAATATCATCAATAAAAACCATCACACACTGATCAAGGTAATATCTAAATACTCTATTAATTAAACCCATGAATATAGTTGTGTTGTTAGTAAGACCAAAAGGAATCACTATATATTCATAGTGTTCATAACTTGTCAAAAAAAAAAATCTTTGGTATATCCTCCTTCTTGACCCTTTATTGGTGATATCTAGAATGGATATTAATCAAGGTAAAGTATCAAGTTCTATATAGCTGATCAAAAAAGTCATCAATATGAGATAGAGGATACTTATTCTTGATTGGGATCTAGATATGTTCTTGATAATCACTTAAGAGTCACATTGATCTATATTTTTTCTTATCAAATAGAATAGGTTCACCCCATGGTGATACACTTGGATGAATAAATCCCTTATGAAGATTATCTTGGAGTTTATTTTTCAATTCCTATAACTCTATCAATTTTTTTATATATGGATTATTTGAAATAGTTGTAGCTCTAGGTATGAGTTCTATTAATAAACCAAATTCACGATTTGGTAGAGGACTAGAAAAATATTTTGGAAAGACAAAAAAAACCTCCATAATAATCATATCATATATTCTTAGTTCCTACCTAACCATTTTGATAGAAAAAACTTCTTAAATAAGGATCAAGACCTAAAACAAAAAATGAAATTTCCATTATATATTTATATTTTTAGTCGCTTTGATAGATGATCATAGTATGGATCAGAATATAAAACATGAATTACCTTCCACTACAATTGATGTGGGTTTATATAAATAAATCCAAACCATTCCCAAAATAAAATCTACTTCAACCTGAGGGAGAATAATGATATTTAAAAAAATCACATTCCTACAAAATTTAATTATATAAGAATCCTAGGCTTTATATGTGATCATTGTACCATAATGGGTTTTCACTATAAATTGAACATATAATCATTGAGGTGGAACTATGATACAAATATCAAATAAATTAAGTATAAAAGATTGGGTATATCAAGAATCAAATAATGCATTTTCAATTCTAGAGTTGATGGTAAGTATACCTTCCACCACTTCATTATAAACATCAACAATAGTGATCACATGATATTTTCATTTATCTACAGGCTTAAGAGGTTTATGACATAGATAATTGTTATTTACCTTCATATTATAGCATTAGTTAGAATAATTACCATACTCCTTTCATTTGAAATCTGAAATCTCATCCTGAGTGTTAAGCACACTGGTGCCCCAAACCATTGAGCCACATGACCTCAGGCTCACCTCCTAGTATGCTAGAGTTTGTAGATTAGTAGTGGGGGTCTAATGTTGATCATAGGGAGACTATACCCTCTTCATTGGAGTAATACCACTGTATAAATAAATAATAAATAACCATATGACATATAAGTATAACTAGGATAATACCAACATCACA
Source organism: Viscum album (assembly GCA_963277665.1). NCBI lineage: Eukaryota > Viridiplantae > Streptophyta > Magnoliopsida > Santalales > Viscaceae > Viscum > Viscum album. The sequence goes on from OY728158.1 coordinate 468,565,807, forward strand.
AGATAACCAAAACTAAAAATACAATATGAAATCTGAATTGTAGATATGTTATACCAATATATGTTTTAAGTGTAAAAATAAAATAAAAATTAATGTAACACCCCATGGTTTTGAAAAAATAAATTGAAATGCATGAAACACCGAGTCATAAAATAATGTATTTTTAAGGTGATAGTTATAAACTAGCCGTTAGAAATAATTTTTCCACTTTTATGATTTGAATTTCAAAAAACAGACATCTACGATTGTAATCAATAAGTTATTTTGAGTTTTATAGAACCAACTTTTTTTGGGAGAATAGTTACAAAACCTTATGAATTGTAATATAAATAGTAATATGACCCTTAGGAATGGTAAATCATATTATTATTTTAGTTTCTTAAGTTTATAAGATAATTATACTTGATTAATTTTTCAAGGTGATATAAAATGTGTTATAGTTTTCAAATTTTTATTTTCCAAAAAAATTATGATTTTACATAAATCATAAATGAATCATATTTAGAAATTTACTTAAAAAAATGGAGTTTATTTTTGAATTATACATTTTAAAAAATGGGGAGGGTGTTTTTTTTTGGATTTTTCTGAGATAATTGAATTTTCGATGAATAGTAAAAATACAGTTTTCAGTTTTCAGGTGTTTAATGACATCATAATGATGTAATAATGATGTAATAATTCTGTATGACTCTTTAGGATTAAAATATTATATGGGGTGTCCCATTTGGCCAATAATATGAGAATAAACTGTGGGCAAGCCCATGGTTTTTCAAATACCACTAATGAGGTGTCCTTTGAAATTAATTAAAAACTCCCTCACTTTTACTATAAATACCACCCTCTACCCCTCTTCCTCTCACACCTCTCACGCTTTTATCATTGTCTAAATTTAGACAAATACCATTTTAAAGGATCTTTCCAATGTCCAATACCTACTGGTCTCACCAAAAGGTCAAAACCAAGGGCCTTAAGGAGGATCTCAAGGAGAAGAGATCGAGAGGTGAAGATCCTCTTTCATTTTCTTGTGTTTTCTATTCAATTATTTTCTTTTCTTATAATATATTATCCTCCCATTATCCAAGAGGAATGAAAGATCTATTATTATATATATTTTTTTATTTTTATCATGTTTATGAAAATTCATCATCATTATTCCTCTCCTCTTCCTCTTATTCTAAAAAAAACACCGTCTCTGATGTGTTGATTTACCGACATCGTGGATGATGTGTCTTAAATTTCCTTTAATTCCTTAAAATATAGTTGTAAAACCATTTTAATGTTTAAAAAAGTTTTTAATTTTCATTAGATAACCTCTCTTATGTTCTGTAATTAAATCATATATATATTATTAAAGGTATATGATGAAACAATTTCGTGATTGTTGAAGAACCACCAAAATGATCTAAACGAATATCACTAATGATTTATATAATTATTATCCCAATAAAATATAACAAAAATTATTTATGGAATCATTTAATATTATAGAAACATATTAATACCATTTCATTCCACTTCTTGAGTTTTTCTTCCATTTTACAAGGAAATCCTTTACGAACCGACCTTGGAAATCATGTAAAAAACGCACCCGAAACAATGGAAAAAAATATTATTAATTAATGGGTTGAATGATGTTATAAAATGATAATATAAGGTTTTATAAACATCAATAAATTTATGTAAAATATTAATGACTCTCTTTTAACCAATATACAGTAGTTTTAAATAAGTTTCAAGTAAGACAAACCTGAGGTAAGGAAATTCTTAATCCAAATTCCATTCTTTGGGTTAACCTTCTACATTATTCATTATGTGGTATTAAGATTATTTATGAGATTAGTTTTCATTTATATTATGATTTATGATGTTTATTTACAGTATATACACATATTTATTTAACTATATGAATTCTCACATCAATTATATGTTATTTGTAAAGGAACTTCCTTTAAAAACCCTCTTTTAAAATTCTATTTTACAAAATTCAAAAGAAATGTTTTTATGAAATTACTAAAGTTTTATTATTATGTTCATATTATTAGTAATTTTTTATGATGATTTGTGAGACCTATATCTCTCTCCAATGCATTGGGTATGTGTAAGTTAGAGGTCGACCATTTGGTTACTCCAAGTGTAACTGTGATGGTTACACCATAAGGTAGTCGTGAGGGTTACATTGTATGGTAGCTGAGAGAGTTAGAAATAAAAAAGTATCCATGAGAGTTAAAACATTAATTAAGTAATTCACCATGATACCCTTATTCTCAATTTATTTTTTCTAGGATTTTTATAAATCTCATGATTCATAATTTAATTATACGATTTTTATGGGTGAGTAGTATATCTTTGTGAAAATGATTTAATATGATTATAAGTATTCATGGACTAATGGTTTATTTAATTTTTTATATCCCTTACTAATATTTTTATTCTCATCACATGTTTTTAAAAGATTTTCATAGTTTATAGGATGCGTAATAGATATAAGGAAGTCAAGTTAAATGTAATGAATATTTTTCAAAGAAATCATGTTGTTGTTTTCTGTTTAAAATTTTCTATTTTGGAAGAAATGGATACTATTTTAAAAGTAACCACTTTGTATTCTTATGGGTTGATATGTATGAGTTATGTTCTAACTTTCAAAAACTATATTCCAAAAATATTTTTGGAAATGTAAGGAAGTGAGATCTTTTTTTAAATGACTAGAATATGTAATGTTTAAGGACAAATCCATATAAATGGCATCATAGCACTATTTAGATAAATTTAAGAGTTAGGAAAATGTTAATATAATATCATAAATAATTTTTACCTTATGTTTATATTGAAATAGAATAGAATTTAAGAATTACCATGTTTCTTTATATAATATATGTCTATTCAGAATGGTTTTCCTCAGAATAAACAGGGAATATAGAGTTAGAAGGAACCAAAAGGCTGATATCATTCCGAATATGCAATCGGGAATAGTGGTAATTGGAACTGAGAAGTTTGCGATGGTAATGGATCAGCTGACATAGGCAATAAATGGTGGTGGAATCCATGAAATTGAAAAACTAGATCTACCACAAAGGAACATGATGATAGTAAGACATTTTATGAGGCAGACCCCCCTGCTTTCAGTGGATCTTCTGACCCAGTAGCACCTAAATGATGAATTATAAATCCCTTTAAAATATATTTGATGTTATGGGATGTTCATATAATCAAAGTTAAGTCTTTACATTTATCATTTTGAATTTGAATCTGATCAGTGGTAGTCAATGGTAAATAATATTAGGGATAGAGAGGAGACTGATGCCATAGAGTCGAATGAATTTAAATGTATTTTCCTTGAAAAATATTTTCAAAATGATGTTCGACTTAGGATGGAGAATATATTCCTTTAATTGGAGTAGAATGAGGAAGATTCAATGTATTTATATGAAGCAAACTTCAACCGACTGGCGAGTTATGATCCAAATCTTATTCTAGATCTTGATAATAAAAGCAACCATTTTTACTCAGGATTGATGCTAAGATATAGAAGGTCATTGGCTTCCTGTGAGTTCAAAAGTTATGAGAAACTTGTTCGATGTGTGAAGAGGGCAGAAATGGAGTTTTCTATTGACCACATGTACCTTGAAAACAAACAAAATAAGAGGTCCAAATGGAAAGCGATGAATAAGAATCAATCAAACAGATATGATGTTAAGAAATTTTAGTTTCCATTTTGTGAAAAGTGTGGTAAAAAGAACCCAATGTAATGCCTTAAAAAAACTGGGAAGTGTTTTTGATGTGAAAAGTTTGGACATATGGACTGATATTGTAATGAAAATGATCCTAATATGAATCCTAATAAGAAACCTGTAAAGTATTTTAAATGTGGTGAGATGGGCCATTATAGAAATTACTACACAAAGAGACATCTGAATGATGCAAAGAAGATATACTATAAGAAGAAATGTGTGGTGAGATGCTTTGCGACTACTTCTTCGCACGTTGGGCCATCCAATGAAGTGATATTAGGTACCTTTTTTGTTTACTCAGATTTTTAAAAAGCCTTGTTTGATACAAGGTCTACACATTTTTTTATTTCTGATAAATTTTCTAGTAAATTGGAAATATATCTTCTACAAATGAGACCAGAACATATTGTTAAAACACCAGGTGGAATGTTACAGTGAAAAATAATTTTATGAATCTTCTTATTTTTATCAAAGGAAATATATTACTTGAAAACATTTTTTTCCTTAGTAGAGTTTGATGTCATTATAGGTATGTATTGGCATTCTGTTTATCAGGATAATATTTATTGTAGGGATAAAGAATTTGTTTTAAGAAATTGTTTTAGTTTTGTATACAAGAACAAATACATACAATTGATAACATATCAGGAAGTTGAGAAATTTTTGAAATATGGAAATGAAATTTATCTTTAACATAATATTTAAAATAAGGTAACTTTTCAAATTAATGATGTTCTAATGGTAAATGAATACCTTAATGTTTTTTCTAATGAGTTACCGAGTTTTATACATGATTGGGAAGTTGAATTCACAATTAATATAGTTTCTAATGATATGTCAATTTCAAAAACCATTTTTCAAATAGCTCAAATGGAACATCTTTAATTGAAAAATCTTTTACAGGAGTTTCTAGATAAAGGCTTCATTCATCCTAGAACTTCACCATGGTGGGATCCCATTTTTTCATTAAAAAGAAAGATGGTTCCATGAGACTTTTCATTGATTATAGAGGCATGAATAAAATCACTATTAGAAAAAATATCCTTTTCCTCATATCAATGATATATTTGATCAAATCCAGGGAGTATAGTATTTTTCAAAGGTTGACCAAAGGATAGGGTACCATCAGTTGAATGTAAAGGAAGTATATATCGCAAAGACTATGTTTCGTACTAGATATGGGAATTATTAATTTGAGGTATTGACATTTGGGTTAACTAATGCACCCGTTGTATTCATGGATATTATGAATAGAATATTTCATCAGTTCATTGATAAGTTTTTGGTTGTGTTTATTGATGAAATTATTTTATATTATAGATATAAAGAGGAGCATGAAAAACATCTAAAGGTTGTTTTACAAACCATAAAAGATGGAAACTAAATGGAAAATTTAGAAAGTGTGAATTTATATTGAAACAAGTTTCTTTTCTTTGGAATATTGTAAATAAGGATGGAATAATAGTTGATCCTGTCAAAACAAAAGTTTTTAATGAATGGAAAAGACCTAAAAGTGTTATTGAGATTCATAGTTTTCTTGGATTGATAGGTTATTTCTAATGGTTTGTTAAAAAAATTACACGGTTATCTAGCCCGCTAACTAAGTTAACACAAAAGAGGTTAAATTTGTTTAGATATAAGAATGTGATGTTTATTTTGAGGATCTGAATAGGATACAGGTGAATGATCTAGTTTTGGCACTACTTTCTAGAAATTGTTAGTTTGTCATCTATAACAATGCTTCATTGAAAGGAATTGGTTGTGTTCTGATTCAGAATGACCAGGTAATTTCTTATGATTCAAGATAACTAAAACCCCATGAGTTCAATTATCCCACACATGATTTAGAATTAGCATTTGTGGTTTTTTCTTCAAAAATTTTGAGGCATCATTTATATAAAGCTAAATTTGAAATATATACCAACCAAACAATTTTAATGTATATATTTAATCTTAAGGAACTAAACATGAGGTAGATAATATGGCTTGAATTCATAAAGGATTATGATTTCACAATAAATTACCATTAGATAAAATAAAAAAAATGGAGGATTTCTTTTGCTGAAAACATCATGCATCATTAACCATGTTATGATTAGAACATGACCCCTTTATTAATGATTTGATGATTTTTTCCTTGGAAGTTGTTAGTGTAATAAATTCCTCTATTTTGTTTGAGGTTTCAATGTAGTCATATTTTTTTAAAAAAAATTAAGAATGCATAGATGGTAAAAGGGTAGCTACAAAAAAAGGTAGAATTTGTTAAAATGGGTAAGTTTCCCAAATTTAACATTGATAAAGTTTGTGTGTTCCTTGTGATTATCAGATGAAGAAAGAGTTATTGTGAAAAGATCATAGTTCTCCGTTTTCAGTTCATCTTGGAAGCACTAAGATGTACAGATACCTTCGAGAGTATTACTGGTAGGATTGAATGAAAAGAGATATTATAGATTTTACTGTGAAATGTTTGACACGTCAACAGGTTAAAGTAGAGCAACAATTACTGAAGTGGATGCTTCAGCCTTTACCAGTGTGAGAGTGGAAATGAAAAAATATATCCATGGACTTCATTATGAGACTAAAAAAGACTTCTCAAGGTAATAATGAAATTTGGGTTATTGTTGACCGACTAACTAAATCTACTTATTTCCTTCCTATTCAAGTTACTATGTCTTTGGATCAGCTTTCTCGACTGTACCTCAAAGATATTTTTAATTTATGTAGAGTTACTATTTACATTTTAACTTATTGTGATCCTAGGTTTACTTATAACTTTTTTAAAGTCCTTAAGAAGTCATTGGGAATATAATTAAATTTGAATACAAATTTTTATCCTCAATCAGATGGGTAGTCAGAACAGATGCTTCATACATTGGAGGATATGCGTCGATCTTGTTCAATGGATTACTTGAGAAGTTGGGATCATTATATTTCTTTAGTTAAATTTTCTTATAATAATATTTTTCATTTCATTAAATAGATGTCACCTTTTGAGGCATTATATGTGAAGCAGTGTCAAAATCTAACATTTTGGGATGAAGACTGGGAAAAGAAGTTGATGAGACCAGAATTAGTAGAGGAAGTGGTTGAGAAAGTGAATATGATCTAGAAACACATGAGGACAGCTCAGATAAGGTATAAAATTTATATAGTTAACCATAGTAATGAATTTTCTTTTGAGTTATGTGATCATTTTTTCCTAAAATCTCACCATGGGAAAGTGTTATGTGTTTTTGAAAGAAAGGAAAGCTGAGTACACAGTTCATTAGACCTTATGAAATCCTAGAGAAAGTTGGTCCAGTTGCCTAATAATTATATTTTCCTCTGATTTTATCTTAGGTACATAATGTTTTTCATGTTTTGTTATTGAGAAAGTTTGATCTAGATTCATCTAATGTTTTCATCCCAAAAGCAGTTTAGTTGGAAGAGAACATTTCTTATGAATAGAAAGCTATTCAGATTCTTGATCGATGAGAACAAGTATTGAAAAATAAGTTAATTCACCAAGTAAAAGTTTTATGGAGAAACCACATGGTCTAATAAGTACCATTGGAATCTAAAAATTATATGAGGTAAATGAGCCCTCACTTTTTTAATAATTAAATAAAATTGTGAGGGTTCAATTTCCAGAAGGTGGGGAGAATGTAAAACACAAGGGGTTTAAAAAAGTAAATTAAAATGAATGAAACAATGCGTCTATACATAATGAAATATTGTTTAAAGTATAAATTTATAAAATAGTAGTTAAATATAATTTAACCTCTTCTATGATTTTAATTTTGAAAAATAGACATCTACGATTGTGATTAGTATGTTATTTGGTGCCTGATAGAACCAACCGATTTTTTTTGTAAAGAGTAACATAAAATTATGAATATTAATATGACCATAATTAATAGTAAATAATATTATTAATTTATTTTATTAAGGTTATAATATAATGAGATCTTGATTAATTTTCAGGGCAATATAAAATGAGTTATAGTTTTAAAATTGTTATTTTTCAAATAAATTGATATTTTATTTAAAAATTAAATTAATCATATTTAGAAAATTATTTTCAAAACATGGAGTTCATTTTTGAATTCTACTAGTCCAAAAATTTTAAGGGTGTTGTTTTTATATTTTTATGAGATAATTGAATTTTCAGTGAATAGTAAAAATATAGTTTTAAGTTTCCTGGTGTTCAATGACATCATAATAATGATGTAATCATTTTGGTTGAATCTGGAGGATTAAAATATGATATTTTGTTTCTCAAGTGTCCAATACACTTTTAAAAACCATAGGAAATACCATGGTTTTTAAAATACCACTAATGAGGTTTCCTTTGAAATTAATTAAAAACTACCTCACTTTCACTATAAATATCACCCTCACCCCCTCTTCATATAAAACCTATAATGAATTGATAATTGTCTAAATTCTAACCAATACCCATTCCAATGATCTCAGCCATGTACAAGACCTTATGGTCTCACCAGAAGGAAAAATCCAAGGTCCTTAAGGAGGATCTCAAGGTGAAGAGATCAAGAGGTAAAGATCCTCTTTCATTTTCTTGTGTTTTTTTTCAATTATTTTATTTTCTTATAATCTCTTACCCTCCACTTATACAAGAGGAATTAGTTCTCTATTATTATATATATTATTTATTTTTATCAAGTTTATGAAAAAATTAATCATCATTATTCATCTCCTCTTCATTTTATTCTAAAACTAAAAACACTATTCGTGATGTGTCGATTTATCGACGTCGTGGACAATGCGTTTTCAATTTCCCTTAATTCCTTAAATATGGTTGTAAACCAATTTAAATGGTTAAAATAGTTTTTAAATTATATTTTATGACCTCTCTTATTTTATTTAATTAATATATATAAATAATATTAATGTTATATGATGAAATAAGTTCATGATTATCGAAGAACCGCCAAAATGATCTAAATGAATATCACTAATGAGTTATCTAATGATTCATCCTCATAACATATAAAAAAATTATTTATGGAGTAATTTAATATTATTAAAACAAATCAATACCATGTCATTCCAATTCTATAGTTTCTCTTCCATTTGACAAGGAAATCCTTTACGAACCGACCTTGAAAATCCAATACGGGACACACCTGAAACAATGGAAAAAACAAAATGTTAATAATTAATGTGTAGAATGATGTTATAAAATGATCATATAAGGTGTTATAAACATCAATAAGTTTCTATAAACTATTAATAAAACTGTTTAACCATTATATTATGCTTTTAAACTAGTTTCAAGAAAGGAGAACCTAAGGTAGTGGAATTCTTAACCCAATTTCCATTATTTGGGTTAAGCTTATACATTATTCATTATGGGGTATTGAGAATATTTGTGTGATAAATTTTGATTTATATTATTATTTATTATGTGTATTTATAATTTATACACATATTACTTTAATTCTATTAATTATCACATCAATTATATGATATTTGTAAAGGACTTTCCTTAAAAAATACTCTTTTAAAATTGTATTTTATGAAATTTGAAAGCAATGTTTTTATAAAATTATTCATGTTTTATGATTATGTTCTAATTCTTGGGAATTTCTTATGATAAAGTGTGGGACCTATATATACCTCCAATATATTTAATATTTGTAAGTTATAGGCCAGTCCTTTGGTTACTCCAAGTGTAACTGAAATTATTACACCATAAGGTATCAATGAGGGTTACATTGTAAGGTATCCATGAGGGTTACAAGTCATAAGGTAGCCTTGATAGTTAAAAAATTAAGTAATTAATTCCCCAAGATACCCTTATGAGATATTTATGTTTTCTATTATCTATTTAAATCTCATGCTTCATAAAGTAAGTATATGATTCATTATGGATGAGAAGTATCTCTCTATGAAAATGATTTGATATGTTTATAACTATTAATGGACTAATGGTTTTGTTATTATTTTTTATATCCCTTAGTGATATTTTTATGCTCATACGATGTCCTTAAATTATTTACAAAAGTTATAAGGATTTTTAAGAGAAATAAGAAAGTAAATTTAAATGTTATGAAGACTTCAATGAAATCATGTTGTGGTTTTATGTTTGAAATTTTATGTTTTGGAAGAAATAGATATTGTTTTAATAGTAACCACATTGTATTCTTGTGGGTTGATATGTATTAGTTATGTCCTAACAATCTAAAACTCTAAACAAAAAATATATTTGGGAATTTAAAGAAACAAAATCAAGTCAAAAGAACTATAATATGTAATGTTTAAGGATAGGTCCTTATAATTGGTATCAAAGCATGGTTTAGATAACTTTAAGGGTTAGGATTTTGTTAAAATAATACCACAATTATTTTTTACCTTATTTTTATGTTGAAATAGTATATCATTTAAATATTACCATGTTTATTCATCTAAGATATGCCTATTCAGAATGGGTTTCCACAGAAGAAACAGGGAAGCTAAAGTTGTAAGGAACTAAGAGGCTGATATCTTACCAAATCCAGAAATGAGAAGCGTGGGAATTGGAACTGAGAAGTTTATAATTATAATGGATCAGCTGATGCATGTAATAAATGGTGGTGGAATCCATGTAAGATAACTATCAAATCTATAAAAAATGAACATGATGATAGTGGAACATCTTATGAGGCAACACTCTCTTAATTTTCATGGATCTTCTAACACAATAGAAACTAAAGGATGGACTAAATCCCCTAAAAATATATTCACTATTATGGGATGTTCAGATAATCAAAAGTTAAATCTTTACATTTATCATTTTGAATATGAATATGATCAGTGGTGGTCAATGGTCAATAATATCAGGGATATAGTGGGGATTGATTCCTTGGAGTGGAATGAATTTAAAAGTATTTTCCTTGCAAAATATTTTCCAAAGGTGGTTCAAATTAGGATGGAGAATATATTCCTTGAATTTAAGTAGAAGGAGGAAGATTCAATGATTGTTTATGAAATGAACTTCACCAGACTGGAAAGGTATGATCCAAATCTTATTATATAACTTGATAGAAAAATCCATCATTTTTACTCAAGATCAAAGCTAATAAATCAAAGGGCATTGGATTCTTGTGAGTTCAAAAGTTAGGAGAAACTTTTTTGATGTGCAGAGAGGGTAGAAATTGAGTTTTATAATAACCACATTTAGCTTGAAAACTAATATAAGAAGAGTTCCAGATGGAAAGATATGGATAATAATCAATCAAAGAAATATGATGGTAATAAAGATGAGTTTCTAGTTTGTGAAAAGTGTGGTAAAAAGAACTCTATAGGATGCTATACTGAAACTGGGAAGTGTTTTTGATGTGTTAAGTTCATACATATGGACTGAGATTGTAATTAATATGATCCCAAGACAAATATTCATAAGAAAATTATAAAGTATTTTAAATTGGGTGAGATGGGTCATTATGAAAATGTCTACCCAAAGAGATATCTGAATGATGCAAAGAAGATAGACTATAATAAGAAAGGTGTAGTGAGATACTTTGTGACTACATCAGTAGATGTTGAGCCATCCAATGAAGTGGTATCAGATAATTTTTTTTAATTAGATTTTTCTAAAGTCTTATTTGATATGGGGTCTATACATTTCTTTATTTTTGAGAAAGTTTCTTGTAAATTGGAAATATCCCCTAAAAAAATGATACCAAAATTTAATGGTAAAACACCAAGGGGGAAATATTACAGAAAAAATGCATTTTAAATTTTTTTATATTGTTATCTATGTAAAGACATTAATTTCAAACCTTTTTGTTTTTCCCTTAGTAGAGTTTGATTTCATTTTGGGTATGTATTGGATTTCTATTTATCATGTTAAGATTGATTGTAGAGATAAAGAAGTTGTTCTTCAAAAATCATTTCATTTTGTATATAAGAATAAAACCATATGATTGATAATATATTAGGAAGCTAAGAAACTATTAAAATATGAAATTGAAATTTATCCTTATTATATTGTTGAAAACAAGGGAAGTATAAATATTAATGATGTTCTTTTGGTAAATGAATACCTTGATGTTTTTCCTGATGAGTTACCTGGTATTATACCTGACTGGAGAGTTGAATTCACAACTGACTTGGTTCCGGATGCTAAGATAATTTTAAAACCCCCTTAAGAAATTGATAAAATGGAACTTCTTGAATAGAAAAATTAGTTATAGTAGTTTCTTGAAAAATGGATTCATTCATCCTAGCACTTCACAATGAGGAGCTATAGTTTTTTTAATTAAAAAGAAAGATGGTTCCACGAGACTTTTCATTCATTATAGAGCCTTAAATAACATCACTATTAAAAAAATTATCCTTTTCATCATATCGATGATTTTTTTGATAAACTATAGGGAGAATAGTTTTTTTCAATGGTTGAACTAAGGTAAGGGTACCATCAGTTGAAATTAAAGGAATCAGACATCCCTAAGACTGTGTTTTGTACTAGATATGGGCATTATAAATTTGTTGTCTTTCTTTTGGGTTAACTAATGAACCTGTTGTATTTAGGGATCATATGAATAGAATATTTCATGAGTTCTTGGATATTTTTGTGGTTGTGTTTACTGATTAAATTCTTGTATATTCTAAAAGTAAAGAGGAGCATGAAAAACATATAAGGGTTGTTTTGCAAACCTTAAAATAAAATAAATTGTTTCGAAAATTCTGAAAATGCGAATTTTGGTTACAAGAGATTTATTTTCTTGTTAATATTGTAAATAAGGATGGAATAACATTTTATCCTGCTTAAAAAAAGTGGTTGATGAATGGAAAAGACCAAAAATTGTTACATATATTCACTGGTTTCTTGGATTATTATGTAATTACCAATAGTTTGTGAAGCACTTTTCAAAATTATCTTGCCCGCTAACTATGTTGACACAAAAGGGATTAAATTTTTTTGGATAGAAGAATGTGATATTTGTTTTCAGGAACTAAATAGGAGATTATAGAATGCTCTAGTATTGGCCATACCTTCCAGAAATGGTGAGTTTTTCATCTACACCTATGCTTCATTGAAGGGACTTGGTTATGTTCTGAGGTAGAATGATCAGGTAATTTCTTTTTCTTCAAGACAACTAAAACCTCATGAGTTAAATTAACCCACATATGATTTAGAATTTGTAGCTATGGTTTTTTGTTGAAAATTTGGAGGCATCATTTATACAAATCTAAATGTGAAATATATATTGACCATAATAACTTGAAGTATATATTCACATAGAAGGATCTAAACATGAGGTAGAGAAGATGGCTTGAATTGATAAAGTATTAATATTTCACGATCAATTACCATCCTTGAAAAGGAAACAAAATGGGGGATTCCTTGAGTCAAGAACATCATGAATCATTAACCATGTTACGACTGTAACAAGACCCCTTGATTAATGATTTGATGAATTTTGGCTTGGATGTTGTTGGTGAAGGAAATTCCTCTATTTTCTTTTAGGTTTTAGTGTAATAATCTTTGTAAAAAATAATTAATAAAGCATAGAAGGAAGATAAGGAGCTACAATGAAAGGTATAATTGGTTAAAATGGGTGAGTTTCTATATTTTAACATTGATAAAGATTGTTTTTTGAGATTTGGAAAATATTGTGTGTGCCTTGTGATTATCACCTGAAGAAAGAGTTGTTGTGCGAAGCTCATTGTTCTCTATTTTTAGTTCATCATGGAAGCATGATGATGTAAAAAGACCTTCAAGAGTATTACTGGTAAGATGGAATGAAAATAAATATTTCCAATTTTACCATGAAATGTTTTACATGTCAATAGGTTAAATTAGAGCGACAGTTACCAAAGGGTATGCTTCAGCCTTTACCAGTACCAGAGTGGAAATGAGAAAATATATCCATGGACTTATATGTGGGACTAACAAAGACTTATATAGGTATTAATTCAATATAATTTATTTTTGATCGACTAAATAAGTCTTCTCATTTACTTCTTATTTGAGATACTATGTTTTTGGATCAACTTTATCAATTGTACCTCAAAGATATTTTTAGGTTACATGGAGTTCTCTTTTCCATTGTATCTGATCGTGATCCTAGGTTCACTTACAACTTTTGGAAGGTCTGTCAGAAGTCATTGGGAACATAATTAAATTTCAGTACAAATTTTCATTCTCAATTAGATGGGAAATCATAATAGACGGTTCTAACTTTGGAGGATATGATATGAGCTTGTTCAATAGATTTATCGAGAATTTGGGATCAATATATTTCATTAGATAAATTTTCATATATTAATAGTTTTCATTCCATTATATAGATATCACCTTTTAAGGAATTATATTGGAAGCGGTGTAGAACTCCCAATGTTTCGGATAAAGTTGGGGAAAAGAAGTTGGCAGGACCAGAATTTGTAGAGGAAGTGGATGAGAAAGTGAAGATGATATAGAAACACATGAGGATAGGTTAGATTATACCGAAAATCTATGAAAATAACAAGAGAAAGACCTTTATTTCGAGGTAGGTGATCATGTTTTTCTTAGAATCACACCATGGAAAAGTGTTGTGTGTTTTGGTTAGAAAGGAAAAGTGAGTCCACGGTTCATTGGACCTTATGAAATCCTGGAGAAAGTTGGACTAGTTACCTACCAAGTATATTTTCCTTTGATTTTGTCTTTGGTACAAAATGTTTTTTATGTTTCAATGTTGAGAAAGTATGTTCTAGATTCATCTCTTGTTTTCAGCCCAGAGGCATTTCAGTTGGAAGAGAACGTTTCTTATGAAGAGAAACCTATTCAGATTCTTGATCAAAGAGAATAAGTATTGCAGAATAATGTAATATACCATGTAATGGTTTTGTGGAGAAACCACATGGATGAAGAAGTAACATGGTAATCTAAAAATGCTACCAGGGAAAGGTAGCCTCACTTGTTTAATAAGTAAATAAAATTGTGAGGATGTAATTTCTAGAAGGTGGGGTGAATGTAACACCCAAAGGTTTTAAAAAAATAAATTAAAATACATGAAAAAATTAGTCTCTACATAATGAAACTTTATTTTAAGGAGATAGTTATAAACTCTCTTTTAAACATAATTTTCCACTTCTATGATTTGAATTTCAAAAAATGGACATCTACAGTTGTGATCAATAAGTTTTTTGAGTCTGTTAAATCCAAATTGTCTATTTGGTGAATAATAACATACATTTATGAATAGTAATATGAAAATTAATATGACCCTTATAAACAGAAAATCATGTTATTATTTTATTTTCTTAAGGTTATAATATAATTAGATCTTGATTAATTTTTCAAGGTGATATAAAATGAGTTACAGTTTTAAAATTTTTATTTTTCGAATAAATTATGATTTATTTAAAAATTAATTTAAAAATATTTGGACAATTACTTTCAAAAAATTGATTTCATTTTTTAATTATACAAATCAATAATTTTTTAAGTTATTATTTTGGGATATTTCTGAGAAAGTTGAATTTTCAGTGCATAGTAAAAATACAGTTTTAAGTTTTCGGGTGTTTAATGACATCATAATTATGTAATAATGATGTAATCATTTTGGATGACTCTTGAGGATTAAAATATGAGATGTTGTGTCCAAGGTTTCTAGTACCATGGTTAAAAACCATGGTCAATCCTATGTTTTTTCAAATACAACTAATGAGGTTTCCTTTGATATTAATTTAAAACTCCCTCACTTTCACTATAAATACCACCCTCACCCCATCTTCCTCTCACACCTCTAAAAATTTTATCTTTGTATAAATTCTTACCAGTCCCATTCCCAAGGATATTACCCATGTCAAAGACCTTTTATTCTCACTAAAACACCAAAACCAAGGGCCTTAAGGAGGATCTCAAGGAGAAGAGATCAAGAGGTGAATATGCTCTTTCATTTTCTTGTGTTTTCTTTTAATTTTTTTTATTTTCTCATAATCTATTCTCCTAACCTTATCCAGTAGGAATGAAATATATATTATTATATATATGATTTATTTTTATCATGTTTATGTAAAAATTAATCATCATTATTCTTATTCTCTCCCTCTTATTCTAAAAATAAAAACACCATCCATGATGTGTCGATTTACCGACATCGTGGATGATGTATCTTCAATTTCTATTACTACCTTAAAATATGATTGTAAAACCATTTTAATGGTTAAAATAGTTCTTAAAATTTATTATATTACCTCTATTATGTTTTGTAATTAACTTATATAAATAATATTAAAGTTATATTATGAAACAAAATAATGATTATTGAAGAACCACCAAAATGATATAAACGGATATCACTAATGATTTATTTAATTATTCTTACTCATACTATATAACAAAAATGATTTATGGAATCATTTAATATTATAGAAACATATTAATACCGTTTCATTCCACTTCTAGAGTCTTTCTTCGATTTGACAAGGAAATCCTTTATGAACCGACATTGGAAATCATGTAAAGAACGCACTCGAAACAATGGAAAGGAAAAAATATTATTAATTAATGGGTGGAATGTTGTTATAAAATGAACATATAAAGTTTTATAAACATCAATAAGTTTCATTAAAATATTAATAACACTATTTTAACCATTATATAGGATGTTTAAACAAGTTTCAAGTAAGTAAAACAAAATGTAAGGGAATTCTTTACCCTATTTCCATTCTTTGGGTTAACCTTCTACATTATTCATTATGTGGTATTAAGATTATTTGTGTGATTAATTTTCATTTATATTAGGATGTATTATGTTTATTTATATACACATATTAATTTAATTCTATGAATTCACACATCAATTATATGATATTTGTAACGGACTTTTCTTTTAAAATCATCTTTTAAATATCTATTTAATGAAATTCAAAAGCATGGTTTTTATTAAATTATTCATGTTTTAAGATTATGTTATGGTTATTGGGAATTATTTATGATGAAGTTTGGGACCTATATCTCCCTCTAATTCATTGGGTATGTGTATGTTGGAGGTCATCTGTATGGTTACTCCAATTGTAACTACGTTGGTTACACCATATGGTAGTCGTGAGGGTTACATTGGGAGGTAGTTGTGAGGGTTAGAAATCATATGGTAGTTGTAAGGGTTTGAAAATTTAGTAAGTAATGCCTCAATATACCCTTATGATCTATTTTTGTTTTCTTTGATTTATGGAAATCTCATGCTTCACAAAGTAAGTATATTATTAATTATGGGTGATAAATATGTTTTTGTGAAAATGATTTCACATGTTTATAACTATTCATGGACTAATGGTTTCTTTCATTCTTTTTATATCCTTTACTAAGATTTTTATGCTCATCCCTTGTTTTTAAATTCTTTACACATGTTATAAGTATGTGTAAGGAAAATAAGGAAGTCAAGATAAATGTTATGAATATTTTTCAAAGAAATCAGGTTGTTGTTTTGTGTTTAAAATTTTTTGTTTTGGAAGAAATGGATACTATTTTAATGGTACCCACTTTGTATTCTTATGGGTTTATATGTATGAGTTATGTCCTAACATTCAAAAACTATAAACCAAAAATATTATTGGAATGTAAATAAGTGAAATCTAGTTGAAATAACTATAATATATAATGTTTAAGGTCAGGGTCTTATAAGTAAAGACACTGAAAATTCCCAAGTGGGTATGAAACCACATTTGGTTCCCTTATAGAATCTCCATCCCAAATCATACATCTATGTTATGACCACTTCCCTTATCATATCATGCAAACATTAATTCAATTTGGTTACCAATCAGGAAACTTGAGTTGGGTGTGATTACTACATAGTATTCCACCACCAATTACATCTAAAACAATATCTAGTTAAATATTATTTTTAGTTGTATAAAGAATAAAAAATAAAGTAAATAGTTTACACTTATTAAATTACTCTTTATTTTACCAAATAACACATGGGTTATGGAGGACACCTGAACTCTCAATACCTACTTTGGACCATGATGGATTCTAAAATATCCCCAAGGGATATCATATATGTATATGTATATTATCACCATTCATGATTTCTTAACACACTATGTGATTTTGATGTAGCAAACCATATCACACACACAATTATCACATGTGAATTCCATTGTCACCATTCATTATCTCTAATCACATATGAATGTCATTATTACCATTCATCATTTCTTATGATACTATGGGATTCTGATGAAGAAGACCATTTCCCACACAAAAATATCACATGTGAATTCCATTAATACCATTCATCATTTATTATCACGCTATGGGATTTTGATATAGCATACCGTGTCCCACAAAAAATTATCACATTAATTATTTCACCAATTAATTAATAAAATTAAAAAATTGCATATACCCATCATTAAATTAATCAATTAAACAATTAATTAATCAATTCACAATCTCAACATCCAATAATTAAATCAATAATTAATTATCCATATTCACAAACTCAATATCCCATAATTAATTCGACAATTAATTATTCAAATTCACAATCTCAATATCCCAATTTCATAATTCCATCAATTAATTAATTAAACAAATTAATTAATTCAATCAAGAACTCAATTAATAACCATATAATATAAATTCAATAATTACATAACCATAATTGAAATAAACACTTTATGATTTAAAATATAGACCGCCTACCTCAATTTGGTGTCAAATTCTCACCAATAGAAGAATCCCCAATTTGAAGCGGATTAATCAAGAACGCGACGAAGAATACAATCTAGATCTGAAACCCATATCCACGATTAAATGAATCATGATATAATAAACCTAGATCTAGATCTATAATCAATAGTGTATAAACATCCTTTCAATGATGGAAGAATAATGGGAAAGATATGAGAAACCAATTCGGACGAGATTCACTTATTGGGGAAGGTGTAGATATTCGATTCAAACTTTGAATCACTATGAAATGAGGACAGGAAGGCTTGGAATCTATCCAAGAGCCTCAAAAATTGTAAAAGAGAGCTTATGGTTGAACTAGGTCTTATTAGGGGTTAATATTTGGGGTTCATAAATTTTAAAAACTAAATTTTAGGATAATTAAAAAGACACACATGGTGCATTGTGAAGAGGCGAATGATTTTCCAAAACAAGAACCTTAATAGTGTGCCTCTTCTGGTAGTGTTTAAAGTTTCTCATTTAAAGGAACATGTTTTAAAAAATCAATTTCCATTCATATAATTTCCCTCTATTTGGTTTGCATGGTTTGTTGGAATGGGGCACATGGTTAAGGAAAACTTTATGCCAACCAAACACTTCCATCATTCTTCCATTTTTCTCAAATTTTCACCCAAACATGCCTTAAGGTAAAACCCAAATGAAAGTAATCAAGTAAAAAGAGTGCTTATAAATTATCTTGATACATCTCCAGAAAAGGTCATGTTTTAACGATCTCCCCACATTGCAACAGCTCATCCTCAATCTATAAACCTAAGCTTATCTAATATTCTAAGTCAAAAAGATTGGGATACTGACACTTATTATCTAATTATCTCTCCCAAGTTTCCTCTTGAAGATGTTCATATTTATGAAATACATAAACTATTGGCATGATCTTTCCCCAAAACACTTTTTCAATGGGATTCAACATAATATCAGATGCTCTTAAAAGGAATCATCGATCCCAAGATCAACCTCATTCACATAAATCACATGATAGGGGTTGGGGTGATACCATTGAATTCATGAAACATGGAAAACATCATGCATAGAACTATATCTCTGTGGAATATCCAATCAGTATGCCACGAACCTCATTACCTCCACAACCTCAAGTGGTCCAATGAACCTATGCGCTAACTTTTTCGGTCTCCATACCCTGTGGTGACCCAATCAAGGTGACACCCAAAGCAATACAAGATCACCATTTTCAAACTCTAGACATTGTTGGTGTCTATCATCATAAAACTTCTATCTACTCTGATACATATCCATATGTTTTCAAATCAGTTGTACCTACTCCAATGTCTCCTGTATAAGACTTAGTCCCAATAACTCTAACCCACCCATCTCTATAAATCATAGAGATGATTTATATGGCCTACCAAAATGATCCTGGTATGGTTCCATATATATAGTTATTGATAAATATTGTTATAGGTGAACTCCATGAGTTCCAGGTACTTCTACCAAGACCCACAAAAGTTTTTAACACACACTCATAGAATATCTTCAAGAACCTATATTTTATGCTCTATCTGGCCATCTATTTGTGGGTAGAAATCCATACTTAGCAAAACCTACATACCAAGATCCTTCTGTAAGCCTTTCCAGAAGATTGAAGTAAAGCACAATCCATAGTAAAAAATATAGTTTGTGGAACCCCATTTAGATGGACTATATTTCGAACATAAAATTATCCCAAATGATCCACTAAGAAAGTATCCCACATAGGTAAAAAATGTGCAAACTTTGTCAAATGATCCACAATAAACCAAATAGTTTCATTATTCCAAGGTATCCTTGGGAGACCCACCATAAATTCCTTTGTCACATCATCCCAATTCCTTTATGGAATAATAATTAGTTATAGTAAACCACTAGGTTTTCAATGCTTGGCCTTCACCTGCTGACAGGTGTAACATTGTGTCACAAACCATGTTATCTCTTTTTTCATACTCGGCCAACAAAACTATCATTGTAGGTCATGGTAAATTTTGGTCACATTTGGATGTACCACCAACTTCAAGGAATGAAACTCATGAATAAGACCCCCCACATGCTTTTATGGAAAACTATCTAATTCCTGACATACATGATTTAATCCTAATATATTATCAAATTAGACGGTGACTACCCACCTTTAATGATTTACCTCAATGTCAAACACTTTATATCCTCATATTTTCGATCTATAATCTACCTCAAAATTTCACACTCCACAGAAACTGATATGAGATTTATATGCTCCCGACTCTCCAAAAATACAACATGCATCTCAGATAGTAGATTCATCATCTTCCACTCAACACTAAACTCCTTAACATCCCAATTCTCAGTTTTCCTACTAAAATATTTTCAACACTATTTAACTTTCTAGGTTTATATGCCAGCTCAAAATCAATTGACTGCATATACCCAACCCACCCCAACTACCAAATACTCAAATCTCATTGGGAGAAGATAAAATTTAAGCTCTTATAATTTGTATACACCAGGAAATTCTTACTCAAAAGATAATTCCTCCAACAAATTAAATCATAAACAACTACTTATAACTCTAGGTCTTTTATAGGGTAGTTCCGTTCATGTGGCCACAATTGCTTAGATCCATACACCATAAATCAATATCCCTACATTAACACTAAACCATGTTAGATCAAAAAATCATCTAAAAACACTGTATAATCCTCGCATGGATCAAATAATATCAAAGTGTGAAGTAAACAACTTACTCAACTCCTAGAAGGCATTCTCACATGCTTACGAACTTTAAAACAATACAACCTTCTTGGTCAAGCCTGAATGTGGTTATTATTAATGGGAAAAGTCATAAATGAACCTCTTATAATATCTAGTTAATCCCAAAAATATATGGATATTGAAAAAACTTATTGTTATAGTCTAAAGAAACAACTATCTGAACCTTCTATGGTTCTACTGAAACACCTTCCTTAGAGATTATGTGACCCAAGAAGTGTACTTGGTCAATCAAAAACTGACACTTCGATAGCTTGATGTATATCCAATGGTCCCTTACTGTAATCAAGATAATATCAAGGTATTGGGAATGATCTAAATGAATCTTGGAGTGTACTAAGATGGAATCTGCAAACTAATATAAGTATAGAAGGAATATTCTATTCATCAAGACCATAAACACTACAGGTGAATTTTCCAATACAAATGGCATTATGACAAACTAATAAAGGTAAAACCTACTTATAAAATAATTCCTCAATATATCAAAAGGAAAATCACTCAAATGACGATACCCTGATCTCATGTTAATCTTGGAGGAAATAAAAGATCCTATCAACTAGTGAAATAGATCATCGATACACAGAAGATGATACCAATTATTTATTGTCATCTTATTCAAATTCTGATAATCAACACATAAGAATAGAGTCTCGTCCGCCTTATTAGAAAAAAACATTGGAGAAACACAAGAAGATGTAATTGGTCAGATAAACCCCTTATCCTCTGACTCTTATAACTAAATTGTGATCTCTTGAAGCTTTGTCAATGAAATTATATAAGGTGGAATAGAAAATGGCCTATACCCTAGCATTTTCTCAATCATAAATTCCAAATCTCTCTCAGGTGGAAGCCCTAAGAGATATTTAAGAAAAATATCCTAAAATATGTCCACTACATGTAGAAATTTACCCTTCTTGACACCTCCATCATCCAAAAAACATGCAACCTAGGCAGCAAACTTCCCTAATTGCTGGTGAACTGGCCCTGAATGGCCCAACTTGATATCCCATTGTCCATGTCGAATATACTTTTCATCATTAGGAGATGTAAAAATCAATATCATATGGTAACAATGTATATGGGATTGGTATACTACTAACTAGTCCATATCCATGATTTTTTCAAAGAATGTCATGTCAAGGATGTAAATATTATAAAAAAAAATATACTCCCCAACCTTGAGAAAAACATCCTTTATATAAGTAGTTGTCTCTAGACTGCACTCCTAATAATTTATCTATCATCAAAACCCCTCTCAAGAACTCCACCACCAGGCTCAACCCTTTAAAAAGTTCTTAAGAAATAAAGTAATGATATGAACAAGTATAAAATAAATCACTATCTAGCCTATAAGATACAATAATAGCACCTCTTTTCATCGAAATTCCAGCCTCATTATCAAAAAGTATAGGCCAAATGGAATGTAACTATCTAACCCATTTTCCTTGCAACGAAACCTGAGTCCCCTGAGCTGCACCAATCTACTGATATGGATTCTCTTTCCTAGAATAACCTAGTCCACAACCTCTACCACCGAAGATAGTATGAATCTAATTTTCAAACTGATGAGGTATAGAATATCCACTTTCTACATTCTGGATATGTCTAGATACTCTATCACTACATTTATAATGTAGGTTCCTAAAATGCCTATATATATGTCCCATATTTACACAAGGTTGAAACTCTATGGGTGGTCAATGGAATTGTCTCTAAAAGTGTCTTAACCTACCTCACTAGTGACAGATCACTTGAGTATGGTCTTGAGAAACTGATCCCTCGACTTGGGTAATATTTTTACCACTACCTTGGATAAAATTATCATAGTTATGATTCCTAATTTCATAAGTTTTACTTCCCAACCATCCATATAGAACCACATGTCCTGTACTGGAATCCTCCCTCAGTTTCCCCTCAACTATGAGATCCTAATACACAAACTCAAAAAACTTCATTAACTGAAAGCGATCAACTTTGGACTTAATCTCACACTTAACACCATCTTGGAAATTCCTCACCGTAGTTTTCTCATCCCCTTTAAATGATCGATAAAATTTCTAAAAGTATGTAAAGCGTCTAATATAATCCATCATGGGAACACTCCCCTGACTCAACCTCATAAACAATGCTTCTCTCTTCTTCCTTGGTGTCTCTAGATAGAAGTGATCCAAGAAAAACTCCAAGAAGTATTTCCATAACATACCTTAAACATTTACAGATTGATCTTGAATGTACCAATAGTGATTCACTAATCCTCATCGTATATAAGTATCCAAATTCACCCTCTTCTTAGCCAGATTCTCCAAATGGTCAAGTATAGTCTAGATAGACTCAATCAAAGACTTTACTACCACAGTTCCACCCTCTACAGTAAAATTCGATAGATTCTACAACTGAATCTCACATGTCAAGTCATAAATTCTATTAAAAACCTTCTCTAGGTCTATTTCCATAAATTGCATGAAGCGAGTGAAGTTCTCATAGAACTACTCTATTTCTTCCCCACATGACACTATCAGTGCCTCATGTTCCACTACTAGTAGATCATATCTATCCATATCCTCTTTCCATTCTCTCAAAAAAATTACTAAGGAGGAATATCTATATAATTAAAAAACCATATATTAAGATGCATAACACCACTTTATCATGTTTACATAAGAAGAAAACAAAACAATACACACAATTCTTTTCCCCCCAAACCCCAACACACAGTCAAAACCGAGCTTCTATCACTACCCATAACTATCCTAGGTCTAGGTCATGGTTATCAAAGGGTAATATCATTTTAAATTTCTTTATTTAGAAACCCAATTATTCAAATTTTTAATCATCTTAAAACTTCTAATTTCATATTAAGAAATATTGTCAATTCTATTTCACAATCATGGAAAAATTGTTCAAGTTCAACAACTTACTCAAAACCCACTTTCTAGTGCATTCTTAAAACGATGCTTGTCACAAAATAATCTGAAGTTCAAAAGAATGATGTATATATACTAAAATATTATTAAATATTGGCCCATGATTAAAATCTTATAAAATCTAATAAACAATTATAACATCAGATAAAAAGTGCATCACTCAAGTTGAAATAACATCCAACTGTGAAAACACCCATAAATTAGAGCAATGCTTCTTTGGGTACTTGGGTTTCGCCCCATACATTGGTTTGTAACTCCCATGCATGATCTCATATCCAATTCATGACTCTTTCTAGTATCCTATCTATATTTCCTAAATAGTAAGACAAGATAAAATAAAATAAAATAGGCCTCTGATGCCACTTTGTAACTTCCCAGCCTAGGTGCCACACACACCGGTTCCCCAAGACAATGGTATACATGACCTCAAGAATGCCTCCTCTTACAACAATGGCTGTAGAAAAGTAGAAAGGGTCCAATTTTGATCATCGAGATACTATACCCTCTTTATCAGAGAAATACCACACCAAAAATAAATAAGTAATAACCAAATGACATATAAGCATAACTAGGATAATACCAACATCACAAGATGACCAAAACTAGAAATATAATATCAAATATAAACAATAGATATTCCATGCCTATATATGTTCCATGTTTTAAAATGAAATACCAAAAGTAAAGACATTGAAAACACCCAAGAGGGTCCCAAACCACATATGGTTTCCTTATCTAAAATCCATCACAAATCAGCCATTTAACATAGTGCCTTTATCTTATCCTATCCAGAAAACAAGAAGTCTATTTGGGTACTAATCAAGAAACCCGAGTAGGGTGTGAGTACAACTCAATAGGACACCACCAATAGGGTCTAAAATAATATTCAGTCAAACAGTGTATGCAGTTCTATAAATAATAAAAAAAAGTAATAAAGTAAACTATTTACACTTATTCAATTACTCTTTATTTAACCACATAACACTTAGGTTCTTAGGGACACCTGAACTCTCAATACCTATTTCAGCCCATGCTAGAGTCCGAACTATCCCTAAGGCATATCATATATATGAATTTAATTGCTAACATTCATCATTTCTTATCACACTATGGGATTTTGATGTTGTAGACCATGTCCCACACATAATTATCACATGTGGATTCCATTTTTAGCATTAATATTTTATAATAACATATGAATGTCATTATTACCATTCATCATTTATTATCACACTATGGTATTTTGATGTTTCAGACCATGTCCCACTCACAATTATAATATACGAGTGCCAATTTTTCTATTCAACATTTTTGATCAGACAATGGGATTTTGATGTAGCAGACCATGTCCCACACAAAATTATCACATTAATTAACTCACCAAATAATTAATTAAATTCAACAATTTTATATACCCATAATTCCATTAATTAATTAAAAAATTATTTAATCACATCAATACCATTAATTAATTCCACAATTAATTAATCACCTTAAGTCTATTAATTAATTCAAAATCTCAACATAAAATAATTAATTCAACAATTAATTATTAATACATCTAAATATCAACATCCAATAATTAATTCAATAATTATTTATTTGTATTCACAATCTAAATATCTCATAATTAATTCAACAATTAATTATTTAAATTTACAATCTCAATATCCCAATTTGACAATTACCTCAATTAATTAATTAAAAAAACAATTAATTAAATAAAAAACTCAATTGATAATTATACAATATAAATTATACAGTTACATACACATAATTTAAATCAAGACTTTGTGATTTTAATCATAGACCACCTATCTCAATTCGTTGACAAACGCTCACCAATAGAAGAATCCCTAATTTGAAGTGGATTAATCCAAAATATGATAAAGAACACAATATAGATCTGAGACCTAGATCCATGATTAAATGAATAAAAATATAATAAACCTATATCTATATATAGAATAAAAAACAAATAAAAATTCTTTCAAATATGGGAGAAGAATGGGAATGAAGCCAGAAACCAATCGGGATGAGATTCACTTATTAGGGATGGTGTAGATCTTTGATCCAGATATTGAATCACCATGAATAGAGGACAAGAATACTTTTAATCTTTCTAAGATCCACCAATATTTTTAAATGGATGTTAGGGTCAAAATAGTTCTAATTAAGTGTTAATATGGGGGGTTTTAGAATTTTAAAAACTAACTTTTGGGTTGATTTAAAAGTTGTGCATGGTTTCCTGGGAAGAGGTGTGTGATTTTATAAACCATGTTACTTAACTATATAATTCTTATAGGGGGTTAAAAGTTTATCCTTTTAGGTTTCATGATTTTAAATACCATCCACTATCTAGGAAAATCCCCTTTGTTTGGGTTCACATGGTTTTCTATGCTGGGGAGCACAGTTTGGGCAACCCATACACCAACCGTGCACTACCCTCTTTCTTCCATTTTTCTCAAATTTTCTCCCAGAAATAACCCAAGGTAAAAACCAAATGAAGATTAATCAACACAAGAAAAAATAGTACCTATAAAAGAGACCAATAAATCTCTAGAAATGGTTGATGTTTTACATGAAACACCATAGTGTGTATAGTGCATTATATTTTGAGTCATGAATATTCCTTTCATTGAATGGTATCTTCACATCACATCAACATTTGATATCCATATGACCTTAATTTACTTACACAAAACATTTAAAACTCCCTTTAATATAATTTCCTCTATGTTTCCTTCCACACTTTGGGTATAATGGAAGGCACAACTTCTTCTATCCATGGTTTTTTTATTTTCTTTTGAATTCCATATTTATTTTTTATAAAAACCATAGAATTCATGGGTAACAAAAATCTCCATTTCAAACTTGATATCACATAAAAAAATTAATCCATAACTACTGAAGTATCTTATGGCTAATTCTCTTAAAAAATAGGTTTTAAGTCACTAAATAATTGACCGACCTTATATTCTGGTTGGATGATAATACTAAAAGAGTGCCTCAAAATTCTTGTAAAATTTTCCTTATTGGTGATAACAAGTTCTTCATTATTATACTTTATCTCAAGGGATTATTTCTCTATTTTCATATAAATAATAAGGGTAAATTACTTATTATAAAATAATCTCTTCAACCCATTCCACTATATTGAGTAAATTTCATCTTGTTGCAACGTGATCTTGAAAAGATTCCACCGTTGATATTATTTTCCGTACAAACAACAGAAAACCAAAATAAACAATGGAGAATAGAAAAAATAATTTCATCAGTACTGATCCATTTCTCAATAAATATATGATTAGAAGACCCACTAAAATAAGGTAGTTGTTTCTTTAGGGATGAATCAAAAAAACATTGTTCTTTCAGTTTTTTTCATTTGGAATCTCAGTATGAATCATATCCTACGAAAGTTATTTATTCATAAAAACATATGTTTCATTCTAGATCCAATAAAATTTGGTTTTTCATGTGTAAAATCATTACATTGTCTATCAAATTCATTATTAACATGATTTTTTATGCTCTATTCATTTAATAAAACTAAAAATTATAGTGTCAAGAACAATAATCATTTTTGGAAACAACATAATCATGAAAAGTAATTTATATGATGTTTAAATCATGACTCCTTATTTAAATAAATGACACCCTAGGTTTACCATACATAATTCATAGTCCTCATCTATTCAAATCCTTTATAATGGTTAATAACTAAAATTTGAATTAACCCAAGCATATCCCATAAGAGTATCAAACTAGGTACATAGTAAGGGAACACACATCATGCCCCAGAATAATGGATAAGATAAACTCGAACAACTATTTTCAGGTTTATTACCACTAGATGCATCTGTTACAAGAACACATCCACTTATATATTATCTAGATAATGATGTTTTTATAGGACAAAAACATTCCTTTATTTACCATAATTTAGGACATTCTTCTATACTTTTGATTATCCTTATGATTCTTGATAATTTTTCTCATCCTATTTTGCAAAGGTTAACTTAAAAATTTTATAATACTAAATATAATGTGTCATAATTTTCATACAAATATTTCACATATAAATATGTGGATATTAATTATAATAACATAATGATCCTTGTCATAATCATATATATCTACATCCATTAGAAATATTGATACTTAAACAACTAGTTCATAAGTGAACTATATCATCTCCCACTATGTTCTTCATAACTATCACCATTTTAAAAAAATCATACACAATACCTTTCTTCATAACCTTGGGAGAGGAAACATAATAATGGGTGAGATATAATGCTTAGTAATGGTAAACAAAAGAGTTATCAATGATCACTTAAAAATAAAATGATCATAAGTGTATTAGAAAATGAACATAAAATTTTAGATCTATACCATGTATATCAAAGATCATAATCTTGAATCATTGCATAATGTATGGCAGTTCATATGACATGAATCATAAATTAACCAAATAAAATGATCTATGAGGGAATAATATAGGTATAATACAGAGTCTTTTGTCACACACATTAGTATAGAAAATAATTTCCTTAGTAGTCAATGATTTCCTCCAATGGCCCAAAGGCCTTCATTTTTTATTGATTTTGGTAATCCACCTTTCAAGGGGTGAGGTGGAACCCTTACATGGACCGTAGGTGTAAGTATTACTTGGCTCATAGGCCTTAGAAGAATTCAATTCCCGTAGGATTAAAACATTACATACAACCCAGACTAACTACTTGGAACTGCTCCTCCCCAACATATTCATCGTGAAATCAGCTCTCCACCTTCGCATGGCTATTCGGCTAGGCATTCCCGTGCATGCACATGCTTGTCCCGATGGTAGGTGCCATACCCTCTCATTATTTCAATACGTTTAGCTTATGCTATGGTGAAATCTCTTTTGCTCATCCTCCTTGTAGATCTTGTTCCTGGTAGGTTGTCTGGTTTTCATCTGTACTTAAGGTGGCCGGAAGGCCTTGAGGTGGCCTAGAGGCCTTACTGACCCAAAGGCCTGGGTGGCCTGAAGTCCTTACAGGACTCAGGGACCAAATCAGTGGCCTGAAGGCCCAAACGTGGGCATATAAAAGGAAATGGGTTTCATAAACATTTCCTTATTTCATCATAATATAACACATGGAAAAGAAGTGGGTTTCATAACTTAATTAACATATAGAAAAGAAATGGGTTTCATAGAATCATCCTTAAATCATAAAAATAATAATCCAGTTAAATAATTAAAGTTTATGTTATCATTGGATTATATACCAAATAAATCATAAGTTACTTAAAATTATGTAATATTATATAAAAATAGATTTAAAATATGTATGGGATATTTCTTGAGGAAAATAATCATTTATTTTTTAAATAAATTCTATAAATCTAAAAATTTCACAAATATCAAGGAAAAAATTTTCATTAATAAGAACCTTATAAAAATTTAAGTAATATTCAAATCATTGATTGGTCATGATAGTGGTAAATTATCTTCATTTCATATAAGTAAAAAATAAGACATTTCTTTTAACTTTTAAAAAAATAAAAGAGTACCACATTCGGAAAATGAAAAAAAGATTACTTTTAAACCATTTTTTTAAAATTAAATAGTGGGTAATAATGACCTTAAAAGTCCTAGTAAAATATTAAAAACATTCTTGAATTTTTTTTATAAAACTTGGACATAGAAGGAAAAAAATTTGACAAAAGAGAGAAATAAGGTCAGTTTTCCCTAAAAATATTCTTTAGGCCACATGAGTTTATAAGGAGGGTAAAATAAATAAAAAACATATAATATCTAGAAATAACTATAGGACCTGAAATTTCATGAGTTTCATGGAATGCATATCATGAATTTTCATTGTCATAAAATTAATCATAAATAATCCTAGTAAATAATGAGAATGAAACATAAAACCCTTACCTCAAATTCCAAATTCCTTGAAAGTGATCTATCCTCCTATATGATAAATTTTAATTTATTATAATTATATAATATAATCATAAACACACTTATGATATCATATATGATATCTTTATAACATTAAAATTCCCATTTATCAATAATTCTTTGTTAAAGTCACCGTTTCTAGGTGTAAAATATTTCACTTTTTCCATAAATTTTTTGGTTTTGTAGTTATAGTACTTATACATTGATTAGCTTTACATAATATATAGTATTTTAATCATGATATAAATATAATATATATATTCATTATATATATATATTTACAATCATATATAAAGCTTTTTGATATAAAAATGTATGAAACCATTCGTGGAGACGGTAGACCAAACTTCCATAATCATATAATATCCTATACATCATATATATTCATAAAATAAAACCTTATTACTATCCATGTAAATAATAAATGAAAAAAAAATCACATCACTTTGTGGAGGTGGTAGTCCTCACGTACTCATGAGAGAGGTTATAATTTTATAAAGGATTGGAAGGTAAAAAGTTATATAAAATATTATCATTATATAAGAATAATTATGTCATAAATATCATATATAAATATTAAACACATCATAATAACCATATATAAATGATGGTGATTAAAAATGAATCGTATCACTACGTGTAGATGTTATGTCATATGTACACATGAGTGATAATTTCACTTCCCAATTGATGGGAAAGAGGATATATAATGGTTTATTTAAAAAAATTATAATATATTAGTATGTTTAGTATAATTAATCTATTATTTTTTTTATAAATACTAAAGATTTAAATGAGGTAAAAAAGTAAAAAAGTGATCGGTTAAGGTGATTAACTCTTCTTCAAAATAACTCTTTTAAGAATCCTCTTAAAGATCACAGGGTTGGTTTTTTGGAATTTTATAACCTTTATAATGTGGATAAATATTTTTTTAATATATTATGATAGGTTTTTTTCATTTTAGAAGCCTTAAAGTGGAGTAAAAAGAGAAATGAGGGGTTCTCTTTTACAAGTGAGGGTAGGGTCACTCTTGGAATTTCTTTAAATATTAAAATAAAAAAATTTATTCTCTAGAAAAAATATTCCAAATTTATAAATATTAGAAAATAAGGTAGAATTTGGTTTAAATCCCATCCACCATTTTTTGTTAGGATTTATTGGTGTTTTAAACCAAATCTTTTGGATTAACCCCTTAGTTAACCTATTTTAACCTTAACTAAGGTAACACTTTTTCACTCTTAGAGTGTTTTAATTTTACACATAAGGTAAAAATTGACTGATAAATGGATAGGTGATTATATTTTTGATCATATCTTATTCACCTTATCCATTTTTAGTATTTTTCCGGATTTTTAAATAATTTAATAATATATTATTTTCATAAATTATTATTAATGGATTTTTGACACTATTATTTTAATTTGAAATTAAATATATTTCAAATATAATCTTATAATAAAACACTAATATGTTGTATTCATCCATTAAATATTTGAAACACTATATCTTAGTCAAATTATATTACTTTCAAAAAATGTTAATCATTTATTTTAATTTTCTATTAATTGGAGAAAAGTTATTTTAGCATTGCATAAGTATTTAATATAATTATAAAGTTACTATGATTATAAATAAATTACCATAATTAAAATAATTTCATTATTCTAAAAATAAATAGAAATACTCATTCAAATACTACTTTTTCTCTCTATAAACATACAATAAATATTTAAAAGTAAGGGAGTTGTATTTTTTATTTTTCTTTGAATTAAATATTATATAGTTCATTTTTATGGAAAAGTATACCTTAAACAATTAAACTTTGAGCCTAAAATGATAAGGGTATAATTAAATTCATCCAAAAAATAATTAATAAAAAATATAATGACATTAACAATTAGTTTTAACCTTGGATAACCCGATTTAACTTTTACCGATTTGATAAATTATACCACAGTTACTATTCATAATGCTTAAAAATGAAAGGGGTATATTTACCAAATAAAAAAATTTAAATAAAAATTTTAATCCTTTTTATAAATTAAATTGAAATATTTTTCAGTAATTTATTTTAAAATAAGTTCACAAAATGTGATCAAAACCATTTTTTAGAAAAAATTCATTTTAAAGGAAAAAACTAGCTTTATTCCTATCCCAAGCCTAGAAAAAAAGGACGAGTATTAAATTTTTTTATTGAATATATAATATATAATTTTCAATAAAATAATTAAAAAATAATTATTTATTTAATTTATTAACATAAAAACACATCTCACGCATAAAAATAGTTTTTCAGGAAAGACATCTCCTTTATTTTCAAATGATTTTTATTTTTAATTTCAAATTAGTAGATACCCAATGAACTGGTTTTGTTAATATGGAAACCATATGTTTTTATATTTTTTTAGTCTTATTCGTACCCTTTAATCCAATGGCTAGGTGATAACTATACAATTGAATTATAATACTTTAATAGTATATCAAGGTTTTTAAACTCGGTGTTGCGTGTAATGGAAGATATAAAAGAAATAATTTTTTCTATAGAGAAATATATCATAAAATATTAGTGTGAAATAGAATAAAATAGTATTGATGTAAATTAAATTATCAAAATTTCATGAAATTATATATCATCACTCATTAATAAGACATAATAAAAAATAAGAAGTGAAAAAATTAAATGAAATAAGAATCATATAATAATCACTTCCACATACCAAAAATGGGCCTGAGTAAAGCATATGATAATAATAATAATAATTATAATAATAATTGAAACCCCTACCCCCGAACTAATCCATCACCACCAATCCTAAGGATAAAGTAAGAACTTACATTTCTCTATGAGGTTTGGTTGTGGTAGATTATCAATCACTAGAGTGATACAAGAAGTTGTAGTTTATAAGATTTTATGAATGGGTTTTAATAAATGAAAATGAGGTTATCTCCCATATTACATTTTGAAGGGTATACTAATATGATGTTAATGTTGATATTTAAGAGCATTCTATTTTAAGGTATTACAATTGAGTGTCTTTAGTATCATCACTATATAAGAATATTTTACAATATATAAATAAAATTATATCTCAAAAGATAACAGAAGATGTATAAATCATCTACCTAGGAAAAATCTTGATGGTTTGTTTTTATATTCCATCTAAAATATTATTTCTTTTTGATACACACATTTAATAAGGGATATAGAGAGTGATTGGGGACATAGATATAGATAGAGAAGAGTTCATAAAAACCAGGTCTCCTGTGGAAACATAAATCACAACAGCTAAGGATATAAAAGGTAGTTTGAATTAGGATCTATTCTAAGGAACTTGAAAAATCCAGGCATGATTTCAGGCTAATTAGGTTAAGAGAGGATGAGAATATTAATAAAATAGAAAAATATTTCTAAATTTAAAATCTAGACTACATGGTCTTCCCCGATAGTTTTTACCTAGATGGGTGCATCAGTATAAAACCTTTCCTCGAAGAGTGTAAATGTTGCAATGTGCACCTAACTCCCCCAATTTTTGTGAACCTACTAATTTCCCCTCTAATTTCATTCTGATTTTTAAAAAAGATAAAATCTTTAATTTTTTATTTAATCAATGGGTAATAATTTATCACTTTTTAGGATTTAAATTTCTTAAATAGTATTGTTTTAAAAAAACATACGGCCAAAGTCACACACTTCATGATACATTCATTTTCAATGTCACAACATATTTAAACCCAAGATTTTAATTATTAAAAATACATCTTAAATGATAATTAAAGTTTTCAATTAATAAAATATCATTTAATATTATAAAACAATATTGGTTTAATCTGAATTCACAAAGAAAGGAAATACCTAATATATATAAATATACACACATGGTATGTAATATACATAACATGTAATATATTTTTATTTGTAAAAATTCTTATACTTATTATGTTTTAAATACTTAAGAAATTAAAAAACCATAAATATTATTATCAACATTGAGAAAATCTCCATGTGTAAGAAATTATAGGTGGTAGATGATATAATTTTCTTTTTAAAAATATCAGTATGTTAAGAAATTATAGCTCATATGTAATAAATTTTTTACACATTATATTTTTAAATCTATGAATAAGAATTTTTTTCCAATATATAATATTTTTCCAATATGTATGATTTTCGAATTACCAAAAATTTCATATGTAAAATAATTCAAATTATATTAAATAAACAATTTTAATTCTTTTAAATTCTTGATAGCAAATAAATTTCTAACAAATTAAATTATATACATCCTCAAACCCCCATCACCAGATAAATGATAAAGTAAGGGATTAGGAAAATCAAATCCCTTACATCTGAAGCCTCTCAAATAATTCTCATCCTTGATAACGAAGATAGCACATGAAGGAAAAATGAGAGACCAACCCATTGAAATTAAAGGAAAACTATGGTCTTAACATTAAATACCACTTAAATAATTATTACCCTTGATAATTAAAAGATAATTTAAGAAAATAATAGGCCCAAATCCTAATGGAATTTGGGAGATTCCACTTCAATAGAAACCTACTTATAGAGGAAAATTAAACATAATATTTAAATTATCACATAAATCATTTTAGTAAACAATAGTTTAGAAAATCAAAAAATAGTATTAAGAAAATAATCAAACAACAAACAACATATAGAAAAAAAAGAAATAGTGGAAAAATAATAATTCACTGCCAACTAACTACCATTTCAATATCAATAAAAACATGCCTTTACATTATCATAGTCATCCTACAAAATTCATCATAATAAATTCTTATAAGGATATGATCACTATTTTTTAATACATAAACCATATTAATTCATTTACATCTTTTCATGATTTATACTTAATAAGTACATGGATATATAAATCATGTAGCAATTTAAATCATGATTATCATATAGTAAACAATAACTAAAAAACCATATTACAAAATATTTATAGTATTTAATAATTTAAGAGATGTTGTATATAATAATTAGTTAATATATTACGCATTACTTCTCAATTTAAATCATGTAGAATCAGTTACTTTTAAATATAATAAAAATTAGATATGAATCTATGTATTTTATTAAAGAATACATGCTAAATATTAATCATTTATAACTTTTGGATTATTTTAATTAATTTAACTCATAATTATAGCTTGTAGTTAATTCCAATCAATTTATCTAGAAAATGGAATGACATTTTATCTCACAAAACATTAAAATCTAAAACTTGTTGCTTTAAAATTTCTTAATTTTTTTTCATGTAACCAATAGTTGATCATAGAGAGATTTATTAATCAAGAATCTTCTAAAAAAATATTCAAGTTAAATAAAATATTTTAGACATGACTCAATATAAATGAAAACATAATTACACACAACTCGTATTAATTTCAAAACAATATTTTTAATTTTCTATCATGATTTAATTTTCAAATTAAAAACAGCATGGAATATCAATAAACAAAACAACATATCATGTATTCAATTTTAAATAAATATAATTTTTTACCATTAATTAATTTATTAAAAATAATTTCAATATAATTATAAATAATATATTATATCAATATTTATCAAAAAATAAATAAATAAATGTAATATAATAAAAATTTTATTTTCCAAAAATAATCAACATAAAAAAATGATGCATGGACCCTTACTAAATTGTATTCCCTATAATAAAAAAATATCACTTAAAAATGATTAGTTTATCATCATGGTCCTTACATCAGATCATGGGTGGACATAATGCCTAGATCAAATCCAATATCAAAAACATTAATATTCGAGAATAGTTTACTAGGAATCATAAATATCTATGTTCTATCCAGTCCCATGTATCCTCATTGGTCAGGTTAAAAGAAATTGTTTCCTTATTGAACCCAAGTAAACCTCATATGTACCAAAATCCAAAGACTACCCTATCTCTCAACCAAAATATTTGATACCACTTTTTCATGATAATCCCTAATAAGAACACCACCCAAATCCTCAATGCATCCAATTGTGACCCTTGATGCCCACATTCAATAGGACATGGGTTGGAAACTAGATATGAGGATATCTATCACATTTATAAGAGGAAATTCTCATATATATTCTATGTAAAATTAAATAAACCACATATTAACTATAAATTTATAATCATGAAATATATATTTCCCAGTCCAAAAATATAACTCCATGAAAAATATACAATACAATAAGAGAAGATGCATGAGGATCTCCAAGACTCCACTCCAGCTACCTAAATAAACTCATCTCCAAGATTCTTCAGTCTATCCTACCAAACAATTCATGCAAATAGTATTCGGGTGGTCCTTGAGAGTACTCATTAAGAACATATTTCCAAGAAGTTTTATATAAAAATTAAATCTAAGTGCTTGGATTTAAAATCATGAAATCAATTGAACAATTAAAATATATAATTATGAAAATGTCTTAAGAGAGAAAAAGTAATTAAAATATAGTTATAGTAACACAGTTTACCATCACCTTGGTTGTAATACATGAAATTATCCTATTTTATCAAGACTATAAATTATAATCCAAATGAGTTTGATGATAGGTTTACATAACTATTAAAATGATAAAAAGGTTTAGAAATTGAAATAAATTCATCATATCAATAATAGAAAAATCATTTCATCATTTTAATAATATTTTTTCTATAATTTTCTTATCGAAAATATAACCATATCGCCACAGATTTCCAAATAAGTGGGAAAAAAGAAATCCCACCTCTCCACATGTGCCATTAATTCCCTCATCATAATATGAAATACTAAATATCAAACTATGATGGTCATACCAATATCATTCTGATCATGACCTTATCGAATTGTGTTATAACCATGATCCATAACATCCAAAAAACATGACATAACTCTAATATGTCACAACTTGAGGGAAATTCATAGATTTTATACCACAATCCATTTAAGCTCATAAATTGATGCACTTATTGAACCCTTAAGACATTACAATAGACACATATAAACTTACAAATCATGCCAGACAAGTATATCCAGTGTAGATATATAAATTCTAGTCAAAACTTCAATGAACCCTCCCCCCAAAGGTACCCCTCTTAGACTGAAAATGAGAGAAGGGGGATAATAACGTCTAAATACTACAAAAATAGGACATGGATTATCGATATGCTCTAAGGGTATATCATACACACATCCAAGAGGAATTACCATCTAAGGTTTGATAAATGAGAGTGATAAGATAGAAACATCAAACAAGTCATTATAAAAAAAGTAAAGAAAGATCCCAAGTACATGGATGTACTATCATACAACTAAAACAACTGAAAATGAGAACTGCAAGTACCAAAATATAATCCTTATATTTGACCACAAATGATGAAACATATCATGAATAACCCATGAGATAGTAATATCCTTCCCAATCACCCAGCTATTTATAATAAACAGAAAATATTTTATATAAACATAGTGTGAGAATAACATGTATACTCAGTATGATTCTCTATGGCACCTCTCATGAAAAAGATAATGAAAGCATGCTAAATCCTAGTGAAACAAATTTAATCTAACTCATCACCTAAATAGGTATATAATATTCACATCCACTCCATGGTTATCTCTCACCAAGTATCCAAAACAAGAGATCATATAATATAATATCAAAAAAAGTCACCATGTTACCACTTTCACACTATTTTGTTCCTTTTCCCTAATGTCACAAGTATTGATCCATATCTCTCTAAAAGTAGGCTAGCCAGAAGACAGATGGGTTAATGTATCATAACATGAATCCTATGACTAACATCATATAATCACTATAACAACAGTAGTCTTTATTACACATTTAATCATGGTTTATTACATAAAATTAACATAATAAAACCTGAAATATCGAGAGATATAGTGTCTTTGTGGATCAGGAACATTACATGACAACTTATGACATAAAATACAACATCTTTATTGAAGATTTCTTTTACATGGCCACAATATTCCTTCATACTTAGCATTGCATGGGATAACATGAGGACATACATAAGAAAAGGGTGATCTATAATTCCTAATAAGGGAGTAAACAAGGCTTAACATGAATAATACAATACATGTTAGGAAATAAACATATCAATGGATCACCAAAGAAACATGAACATAAAGGCATGATATAACATGATTATCATAACATGGTAATGTAGAAACAACTTAAAATAATGCATCATTAACATAAAAGAATTAGGTAAACCCCTATCCCAACATGGTGGAAAAATTTTATAAAAGGAATTAGGTAAACCCCTATCCCAACATGACATATCTTGATACTAAACATTATCCAATGCATTGGAGCACTATATGGGCATGATCATTTCAATCTCATGCTTAATTATGCCACATAGATCATATAACATGGATTCATTAAACATCAACATTTATTAAATGATCAAATAATGTTGAATATATACATGTAATTACCATTCAATAAGTATATGTACATAAAGGTGAATACCCTGGATAGGGAAATGGGAATGATATTCACTATATGATGATTATGTCTTGGAAAATTGTAGTGCAATTTTGGCAGCATACCGGCCTCATAT
Source organism: Viscum album (assembly GCA_963277665.1). Classification (NCBI taxonomy): domain Eukaryota; kingdom Viridiplantae; phylum Streptophyta; class Magnoliopsida; order Santalales; family Viscaceae; genus Viscum; species Viscum album. Next base: position 468,604,437 of record OY728158.1, read on the forward strand.
AGAAATTCATAAATTAGGTTAATGAGAGAGAAAGGGGTACCTCATCATTTATACATGAAATATATAGTAAGGGGATCATGTAATATAATATCCCAACATATGAAATGGAATTTAGATACATAATATAGAAGAAATGATTGAATTAAAATAAGAAGAGAGAAATCCCTTATAGAATTTCGACATGGTAATGGGTGTACATAGAAGGAATTAATGAGAGAGAAGGGTATATCATCATTCAAAAATAATTAGGGAATTATGGTTGAGATTCAAAATCATACCCCAAATTTTTTAATTGAAAATAAAAGGGTACAACAACCTAAAGAAACTTGAAAAAAATGATAAAGGAAGGAAAGTAAGGATCCCTTACTTTGAAGTGTGATCCCAAAGGCTTAAGAGAAGATTATTTGGAGCTTGGGGGATCCTAGAAAGTATTCTAGAGAGGGTATGATAGAGTAGGTATGTTCTCCAAGGATTTTTAGTTAAGATAAGTGAGAGCTTGTGTGTGTTTATATAGGAAATGAGAGGGGAATTCTTTAATATTCAGAAACATAGGTTTTAGAATCTATATAATTAAATATAAAAAACCACATAATTTTCCATGGTTTTTTCCCATGATTGTTGAAAAATAGAATTGTAAAACATTATTTTATAAGGCCAATGTCTGAACATACTATAAAATTAGCCTTGATCATGTGGAGGTGAGTCACATTATTAAACAAATGAATTTAAAATCAAAAAATATATTATACATTTTGGAGGATTCACTATGGATTTATAAAATAATTAAGGCAAATCCAAAATCACATTATATTAATGGTAAAACATATATTGGGCCTATAATACAAATTATAGTATTTATTACATCATTTTAGGGGTCATTATGATGTCATAAAACAAATATTTGATTTATATGGTATTTAATTTTTACCCCAAAATTCAACTCTCTCAGAAAATTATGAAACACTAAATATTGAATAATTTAGACATATTAATTCCAAAATTAATATTCATTTTATTTAAATAATTTTCTAAATATTTTAATTTTTACTTTTAAAATGAAAACCGACATTTATTGAAAATTCACGGGTTTTGACAAAAACAGTTTTCAAACCTTAATAAAAATTACATTTGACTTCATAAAAATTATATACTCATTTATTATTCATAAAATTAATTTGATAATAATATTTTATTAAAATATTAATTATTTCAAATATTCATTAATTCCTTAAAATAAATTCTTTAAAAGTACACTTCATATTTAATTATATAAAAAATATAACTCTTATCAAACTATTTACCTAATCATTTACAAATAAGAAAATAATATAATCATCATTTATAAGATTTTTTTATAATATTTTTAATAAAAAAAATTTAGTTTAATATAATAATATATATATTTCTCAAAATTACCATTTTTACCTGAAGAGTCAATTTATCAAATTTATCATTTTTAAAGAAATAATATTCTCATAATGAAATTGATAGAATAATACTTTTATATATATAAAGGGATTACACAATATATAACTAATACCTTATTACATAACCCCTTATAATGCCTTCATAAGTCCTAAGGGTAAGGTGCGTGATGTTGAAAAACTATTGGGGGGGGGCTTGGATAACATCACCAGCAGGGTAATCTATATTAACGTGAACATTTATCGTAGGTGATTCCATTCAAGTTTAGCTTGTTAAATCTCTGCTTGGGCTTGGTCAAGAGAAAATCCAAGTGACACTAACTCATTTCTGAGCACTGAAAAATGAGTTTCATATAACCTGAGTATACTCGATGAGGCCATAATCTCCTTTTTCTATGTCAAAAGTATTTTTTGAAATATTATATTTATATTAACATTGTGATCACTGTTCAAAAGATATATTATCAAAGGTAAATAAACATAATGATTATTTAAACCTAATAATAAAAAAAGTGTACATTTGTTTTATATATCCATAAGACATTAAAATAAAATTTAATTTTATTCATAAATGATCAGGTCATTACAACATTCAACCTTAAGAAAGTTTTCCCTCAAAATTTCCTTTTTCCACAATGAAACAGATGAGGGTAAATCTACCTCATCACATCCTCTAGTTCCCACGTTACTTCTCCAATATTGGGGTTTCTCCACAACACCTTGATGAGGGGCATCGTCTTATTTTTTAGAACTTTTTCTCTTTGATCTAAAATATTTATCGACCTCTCTTCATAGAAGAGATCATTCTACAAAGGTATAATCTTTAGATTGAGTACATGTAATGGGTTAGGTATGTACTTCCTCAAGAGTGATATATGGAATACATCATTTACTTGAGAAAGGTTTTGTGGGAGCGATAGTTGATAAGACATTGATCCAACACGATCAAGGATCTAAAAAGGGACGATGTACCTTGGAATAAGATTTACCTTCTCCCCAAATCTCATAACTCTCTTCTATGGTGATATGTGGAGGAATAATCTGTGTCCAACATCAAACTCTAGGTCTCGTCGACAATTGTCTACATAGCTATTTTTTTTGACTCTTAGTATCTTTAATGTGCTGTTGGATGGACTTAACCTTCTCCATTATTTCATTGACCATTTATGGACATATATGTTTTACCTCCCCAACTTCATCTCAAAATGTCTGTGTTATTAACCTCTTCCCATAAAGTTTTTCATAAGGAACCATTTGGATGCTTGAGTGGAACTTGTTATTGGAAGAGAATATGACTAGAGGAAGATGTCGATCCCATCCTCCTTTGAAGTCCATTGAGAATTCTCTCAACATGTCCTCAAGTGTTTAGATAGTCTACTCAAATTGGCCATCAGTTTGAGGATCATAAGCTATACTGAAGTTTAGATCTGTATTCAGAGCGTGTTGGAGACTCTTCCATAACTTAAAGGTGAATCTTGGATCTCAATCGGATACAATCGATAGTGGTACACCATGTAGCCTTACCACTTCTCTGATGTATATCCATTCTAGTTTATCCAATGATAAAACCTCTCAAATCACAATGAAGTGTGCAGTCTTTGTAAGATAGTCCACAACAACCTAGATAGCATTGTTTCATTTGGATATCTTCAGAAGTCTCGTGAGAAAGTCCATGTTGATGTTTTCCCATTTCGATGTTGGTATGGTAAATGGTTATTATGTTCATTTAAATCAATTAAAAGTTTCATTGATTCATCATTTTTCTTAGAAAAGTGGATTGGTGATCACCATGGTTAAGAACATGGGTAAATAATTCAATTTTCATGTCTCTATCAAACATTATTCATCAATTATTTCAATTAAATAATGGTTATTTGAAATAAAATCTTTAATATAAGAATTTATATAGTACAATATATATTAAAAACTCAACAAAACAATATGGAAAAGTCCATGAAAATTTTCCAAAAATTCGTTAACATATTCCCACATAATAAGAATAAATTCATTAATTATTTTCTTTACATCCATTTGAGACTAATACCGCTTATCATTGGTTATTAGGGACCATATACTAATTTTAATTTCCATTATGAATTTATAATAATTCTTTAAAAGATATATAATCATAGTTTTATTTGGTATATGGATTTTATTTCCTTTATCATAACAATTGATATAGTCTCTATGTAGAGAGATCCAGTTCATGATAAAATCATACGAAATTTTTCATTATTGGGAAACATATGATTTTAAATAGGATGTTTACCACAAATCTCATTCATGGAAGTGATGTGGATTTTGGATGAAATCTTTATATAACTATTATTTTTTATTATTAATTTAATATCTAATCTATGTTGTTGTGAATTAATAATCTCTAAAACTTTTTATATTATTAGGGTTCACTAGAACAATAATAAAATAGGATATTTGTAGTTCATAATTAGATGATGATTATACCTATCACTGCATTATTTTCATGACCCACTTTTATAGTTTTTGTTTCATAGATATTCTAACTATCCATTTCATTCGGAAGGTACATAAAACATTCATCATTAACCATTGAATTGGAATAATAGTTATTTTAATTTCCATAGTCCTTTCAATAGAGGAATTGATGTATAAGGAACCAGAACACAATTTCTAGAATTCAGCGACTTATATTAATATAGTGGCATGATTATAATAAATTTGTATCTGAATGGAGTGAATATTTTAGTGGTTTTTGAAAACATGATATAAACATAAGTTCAACACTACCATTTTAAATGAAATACATAATAACAATTATTTGGAAATATCTATGATTCTTGGATTATCTTTGAAAGTCATTCATAATATTCATTATCAAAAACTAGGAAAAAATAAAACATAAGAAAGGGGTAAGCTTAGATGATTAATAAGGGTAATTATTACAATGGAAGTTATCATAAAATTAAACAATAGGTATGCCAAACAACTAAAAACACAATCCTTTAAAAATATGCTTGATAATAATATGGTAGAAATGAAAGACTATTAAATAAGGCCATATAAATGATCATAATCGAATTAAAAATAACCATTGTTATTATAATAGTCAAATAATCACATGTTTTATCAATTACTAATACCATAATTAGGGAATTATTAATTCTAGAAATCTGAAACATATTATCAGTCCTCAGCCAAGAAGTCTAAAAATACTAGGGTAAGGCCTCGACTAAAACCCAATTTAATTTTTGTCTAATGAGACCTACTGATGCATATAGAGGATATAGAGGGACCCACCCATCAAATTCTATGCCCAATTAATTCCTCATATTAAGGGTTATAAACATAAATAACATGAACACATTAAATATCTTTCCCCAATACATGTACACAAACACTAACTATTCTGAGTAGTATTGTGAATGCTATCAAGATAGAAAATACACAGTCAAAATGGTCATAAAAAATTTAATAAAATATATTAGATTATAAACATAAGTTATTAGCCTCAATAAGACATAAAATTCAATATAGGTGTTGAAATAGAAAAAAATACTCTAATAGGATCATCTGGAAATTTTTGAGAGAGATACACATTTACTTTGAAATGAATAGTTGTTTTGGAAAAATGTTTTTTTAAAAAGGAAATAAAGTGGTTTTTCCATGATGAAATGAGAGTTTTTAGAAACTTATTTTTTTTCTTAAAATAGATTATAGAGTGACCATGAAAAAAGGTACATATTTGAGAAGTTCCCTTGAATCATAATTGTTTATCGGGAAGAATTGAGAAAGACATTTATAAATCATTTAACTACTTGTAGAATAAAGGATTATTATGATTGGTAAACACATATATATAAAATTAACATAGAATTTATATAGGTTAAATTATAATAATTAATAATTTAATTGGGATTAAGAGAGACCAAGAGTAACCCAGAATAAAATGGAGGTTTGAGTAGAAAGCTCTTACCTTATGTCCAAATGAGTTCTGCACTCGACCTTAACATCTTGGATAATCAAATTAAATATATTAATTAATTAATTCATAATAATATCTACCTGTATTTGTGTTATTATAATTTTATTATGTTCATTTAGGGAATTTTGGATGAGTTATAAGATACAATTTTGTTTCTTGGGAGCATTCAATTCGTTTGTTTTCATGATCAATATACTTTTATATGAGTATGGAATTTCATGTGGAATTGGTATAATTATCTGGATTTAAATTTATATGATAATAAAGAAAATAAATAATATTAAATGGTGATATAATTAATTTGGTTATATGGTATGTGTATGAGTTATTAGATATAACATTATTGATAATCTTTTAGATTGTTTTGGTGATATATCGATTATTATGAAAAAAATTTGTTGTATAAATTAGAATTATGTATATATACTAGTTTGATAACACTGAAAAAGTTATAATACATATATTATAATATTTTTCATTCATAAAAAATGGTATCATGACCTGTTTAATGAAGAAATTTATGAACGAATGTTCGTCATCCATGAAGGTTGTAAATCGGCACCACTGGGATGATGATTCCCATTTTAAAACAAAAGAGAGAGAGAGAGGTATATTGTATTTTTAGGAAGGATATTACATTAACATAATATCATTACATTATATATATGATATTTGAGTTACAATTATTATTTGGACGGATGATGTGAAGAGATAATAATAAAATAATTAACTTGAAAGAGATTAAATGGAAAAAGGAATATGATTTTACCTCATGAGTACTCCTTGAGAACCTTCTTAAAGGAAGGGTTTTTTGTCTCTTGGAAAGAAAAATATATCCTATAAGTTATGAGAGACTATGGATGAGTATTTGTGTATAAATTGGATAAGATTCAAGTCTTAGAGTAGTGATGAGAAGAGAGAGTGTGGGTGGTTTTTAAAGTAGAGGAGAGGGGTGATTTTTAATATCTTATCCATTATTTTATTATTTTTCTCAGGATAATAAATAATGTTGATTATTGGAAAAAACATAGTAATAAGTGCATGTGAGTTTTAACCAATGACCATTTAAATCATCCATGAATTAATAAGGATGCATAAATTTATTTATTTAGCATATTTCATAAATTATAAATTTTCAATATTCACAAAAAATTCCAGTATTTTGGAAAAATCCAAAAAATTTACCCCAACCATTTTTCAATGTGTAGAATTAAAAAATAAACTCACTTTTATAAAAATAAATTTCTAAATAAGATAAATTTAATTTCTAAATAAAATCATTATTAACATGAAAAATACAGATTATAAATATAAAACTGATTTTATAATACTTCCAAATGTTAACTAAGGTTTCATAAAATTATCCTAAAATCATAGTAAAAAAATATATTTATTTAGGTATATATTTTAGGATAATGAAAAATTTTAATTTAATAATTTAAAATTGTAATTAAATATTTATTACTCATAAAAATACCAACACTTAATTATTAATTTTTAAAATATTCACTCTCATTTATATGGTTCCAAAATTTTATTTATACTTACATTGGTGAGGTTAATATTCATAAGGGTACATTATTATTCATAAGGGTAATTTACTATTCACCAACATGTATGTTGATCATATTATACTCTAAATATCTTACTGATCCCAATAGTATATGTTAGTTTTTCTAAATTCAAATCTTAGAAGCTGCAAAGTTATGTTCATTGGAAAAGTTATAACAATGTGTTGTCTCAAAGAGACTCAGTGTTTCATGTATTCAATATTAATGTAACTTTTAAATTCATGTGATGATATATTCTTTCCCCCATAAAAAAATTTCTTCCTTGAAATTACCAGAATGTTTCCACATAAAAAAATTTGTGTAGTTCTTCATCAAAATCTCCTCAGACACCCATGTCACATCTTCAATTTTATGATTTTTCCAAAGTAACTTTACTAGTAGAGTAATATATTTCCTCAAAACTTGTAATTTATTATCTATAATCCAAAAAGGCTCTTTATAATAAGATAAGTCATGTTCCAATTCTATACGTTCATAAGTGAGTAAAAGTGTTGGGTCTGGCATGTACTTTCTCAATAATGAGAAATAGAACACATTATGTACCTTATAAAGGATTCAAGACATTTCCAAACGATAAGAAACAACTACTATTCTCTACATAATTTGAAAATGTCCAATGTACCTGGGGTTGCGTTTCCCAAATCTCATAACACCCTTCCATGGAGATAATTTCAAGAAAATGTGATCTCCCTCTTGGAATTCCAAAACCTTACATTGACTATCAGTACATCTCTTTTTTCATGATTTGCTCTTCTTTGATATGGATTTGAATAGTATTTACCATTTCTATTATTTCCTCCACATGATCTAGGCCTACAAGCTTCCTTTCACCAACTTCATCCCAACATGTTGGTGTTCGACATCTCTTTCTGTACAATGATTAATATGGTGCTATTTGAATACTAGAATGGAAACTATTATTGTAGGAAAACTCAACTGAAGGTTAATACTGATACCATATACCCTGAAAGTAATGTGAATATAATCTCAACTTATCTTCTAATTTTTAGATCATACTTTTCTATTACACTTCAATTTGAGGGTGATAATAAGTACTCAATTGATGATTTGTTTCCAATGATTTTTTTATGAATTTTCTAAAATTTTTATGTGAACTGTGGATCATGATCAGAAACATTTGAGAGAGGTTCTCCATGAATTTTCACAACCTCATTGTTATAGAGTAGTTCAAGGAGATCCAATAAAAAAGCCTCCCTTATAGTGATGAAATGTTAAGATTTTTTAAGGTGATCAATAATTACCCATATTGAATCATTATTTCTTGGAGTTTTGGGTAATATAATGAAAAAATACATGGTGATGGGATCTCATTTTTATTTAGGAATACGTAACAGTTTCATGACTCCTCTAGGTTATTGTTTTTTGTCCTTCACTTGTTGACAGATGAAACATCTTCATACATAATCAGCAATTTCCTACTTCATGTTGTCTAACAAAAAATGTTCCTTCTAATATCTATACATTTTAGTTATACTGGGGTGTATATTGAAATTGTAGATTTGAGAATTTTCCAAAAACTCTCTTTTAAGCCTAGGTATAGAGGGAACTCATATCTTCTCGCCAAATTTTAGAATTTCATCCTAAAACACGAAGTTATCCAACTTTCCATCATTCACACCTCTAATTTTCTTTTAAATATTCTCATCATCACACATAGAAATTTTTATTCTTTCTAATAAATCTCGCTGGGAAAACAATTGAAAAAGTAATGATGTTTAACCTTCTTTGAAAATTACCTTATCCATATTTACTTGATCCTTGAATATAGGATCCTTTTTAATCCTCATTTGGTTTAAACCTCCCTGATCCTTCATTATCAATGCATCATATAATTTATTTTCATTTCTTGGGTGGTAGTGTATGGAACAATCCTAATCTTTGAGTAGATCGAGCCATCACCTTTTCCACATGTTGAGTTATTTCTCTGAGAAGATATATTTCAAGATCTTATGATCAGCACATATTTCATATCTTTCACCATAGATATAATTTCACCATATATTTAGAGAAAAAATTATAGATACTAACTCATGATCATGATTTTAATAATTCTATTCATGAATTTTTAACTACCTTGATTCATAGTCAATAACTCTATAATTATTCATAAGGTCAGAACTAATTATTTTTCTTTGATTCATAACTATACATCACAAATCCACTATTTTCTGGTGGTAGAGTCAATATTGGATCACTGACTAACCTCTTCTTGAATTCCTCAAATGATTCTTCAAATTATTTTTTTCTATATAAACTTAACCCCTTTACGAGTAAGATTGGTTAATGGGTTAGCTAATTGGGTGAAGCTCTGAACAAAATTATGAAAATAACCTGCTAAAATAATAAAACTATGTACCTCAGTTATGTTTGATTGAGTAGGCCATTCATTCATTGCCTTTGTCTTTTAAATATAAACTAATTTTTTATCCTTAGAGACAATATGGACAAGAAAAGAAACCGTTTGAAGCCAGAATTCACACTAGCTAAACATCCCATATAACTCGTTTCTTCTAAGAATCTTTAGAATAATGTTCAAGTGATTCTCATGATCTTTTTAGATTTCTATATTTACCAAGATATCATCAAAAAATAATTCAACTAATTCATAAAGACATTCTTTGAAAACTCTATTCATTAGATCATTGAAAATAAAGGGTTTATTATTCAGTATAAAAGGCATTATTGTAAACTCGTAATTCCCATACCTGGTTTAGAATAATATCTTTATAATATCTTCTTTCCTCACACAGAGCTGATGATATCCAGATCGAAGGTCAATCATAGAAAAATATTGGTCTTTGTGAAGTTGATCAAATAAATCATCAATGTGTGGTAGGGGATATATTTTATTTATTGTAATAGTATTTATTTCTCTATAGTCATTAAATAACCTCATGGATCCATCTTTCTTCGTCACAAAGAGAATAGGGGATCCCCATGGAGTAAGACTGGGGTGGATAAATCTTTTATCACTCAATTCCTATAATTTTTTCTCTTTTGTTCTATTAATTCCACTAAGGCCATTATATAAGGGGTATTTTATATAGGTCATAAACTAGAAATTAAATCAATAGGGAACTCAACTTCCCACTCTAGAGGTTTTCAAGGTAAATCCTCTGGATAAACATCAATGCATTCATTAACAATAAGTACATCCTTAATTTGAATATTTCTTCCCTCACCCATGGATATTTTGTTCTCTTCCTCCACATGATTTGAATTTTGTAGAGATATCAATGGTGGATCTAGATGAAAATCATGTGGTTATGTTTCTTTCTCTAAATATAATTGACTCTACACATTTCTCACAAATCACAATTTCATTCTTGAAAAAAAATTCTCATCATATTCTAAAATCCAATCCATGCTAAGGATTATGTCAATGTAGACCATAGGTATGCAAATATAATCAGTAGATAATTAAAATTTATATACCATAATGGGTACTAGAGGACACATATTTGTTGAAATGAGACTTCCCTTAATGGTGTTTACCGAAAACTCCATTATTAAGAAGAATTAGAAATATCTAAATTTTAACAAAAACTGGGAAGATATAAAGGAATACGATGATCCAAAATCAAATAAATTATTTTCCAATTTTGAAACAATGATTATTGTACCTGCCACCACATCATTAGGAACTTCAACTTTATTAGTTGTGGTCACATAATCTTGGCCTTTCTCCCTTTGTATTATCAAGGGAATGTTTCCTTGATGCTTAGGATAATAATTGGGATAATTTACCATCTATTTACAATTTTATCATTGAACATTGGTAGATTCATTCTTTCCCTTTAAATCATGATATTTGTGGCCTCTTTCTCCACAATTTTAATAGACTCCTTTTCCTTTTAAGAAGGATCTAGGTTGTTTATTTCCATAAGTATCACTTTCTGGAAAAATCCCCTTTTTATTATTCCCATTATCCATTATTTCCTTTTCCATCCTCTTTTTATCTTTCTTTCCATTAAATTCATAAGACATAGAGAATTCTTTCTATGTATTGATATCACATAAGACTATATATTCGTATGATGAGAATTTTTGGGAGACCAATTCCCTTTATAGGAATGGTTTTAACCCATAATGAATCAATCAATTCTCATTGGATTGCATATGTAGTCTAAGTCATGCCTTTATAACCTTGTGAAGTTATCTTCATACTTTGAACCATTCTCATCAATTATTTTCCTTAAATTGAGATACTTCCTTTCTATATCTTCTTGATGTTCACAAGGAATGTTTTTTTCAAGTAATAATTCGTTGAAATCCCTACATTCAATATTTTCAATCTCTTCCTCCTAAATCGTGTTTTGAATTAGTAGCCACCATTGAGAAGTATCTCCTGATAAATGATAAACTACCCTGACAACCTTCTCCCATTCAATACTTCCCAAAGTGAGAAATATATTCTCTAAGGAACTTATCCACTTTTATACTGTGAATGGGTTTTTAGTCCCATTAAATGATGGAGGATATTATCTCACAAAGTGGTATAACATTTATCCTCCATGTTGTGGTTCAAGGTGCACCATATGTGTAAGGTTCTTGTTCATAACCTGATTTAGCTGTCTTAGTATAGTTATAAGTTTCTCATCACTATTAGTAGATCTATAACCAATATCCCTATCTTTCATAGGAGGGAAATAACTAAATGGGATACATGCATTCATGCAGTTTCCATTCCTTCAACTAATTTCATTTTCTAAATAATGGAATCCACTAGATTACGTTATGAATCATAATGTACAATCCCAACTAGAAAAATACTTAACATAAATTGAAATTCAATGCATAGCTAATCCAATAATCATAAACATGGTTTCCTTGAGAGATATTTTACTTTTAAATCTTTCATAATAGATTATAAATAAGATGTGAATTATCCTAAGCATATCCCCCAAGAGTGTCAGACCAGGTGTGTAGTAAGGACCGTTTTCATGTACTAGGTTACCTTGGGACAATCCCAAAATACCTTGTCAAAGTTGTTACTCCTAGGTACATATGTTCCAGAACCACGTCCACTTTTAATATTTTGAAAGAGATGTATTTTCTAAGAATACCAACATAATATTTTCTATACCAAAATTCTTGGATGTTCTTATATACCTATCCTCAAAGTCTACCTTAGGGTTTTTCTCCCTAATCTAAATATTCTAAATCTAGTTTCCATTTTCTTACTAAACTTCATCTGATACCAGATGTAAGGACCTATACCCTAGTTTCTTGGAACTGATACCTTATATTAATACATTGGCATGATTATAAGAAATTATTATCCTGAAGGAATTAATATTTTAGTATTTTTGGAAAACAATATACAAACATAAGTTCAACACTGCATTTTGATATGACAACGTAATATAAATTCCACATGAAACATCTATGAATCATAGATTATATCTTCAATTCATTCATAATATTCATATTAACCACCTTGGGAAATAATAAAAGATAATAAAGGGGTGATATTAGATGCTTAGTAAGGTTAAGTAATATAGAAGATGTTATTATAAAAATAAACACTGAGCATGGTGAAAAACTAAAAACACATGCCTTTAAAAATAAGCATGAGAATAATAGGGATGAAATGAAATATGAATAAATAAGTCCATATAAACGGTCATAAGAGAATTAAACATAACCATTATTATTTTACAAGTCAAATAATCACATGGTTTATAAATTACTAATGAGGGAATTCATAATTCCGGACCTTTGAAACATATTGTCAAAGCCTCAACCAACACGTATGAAAATACCTCAGTAAGGACTCAACTAAAACCCAATTCTATTTTGTCTCATGATACCTACCTATGCATCAAGGGGCTATATAAGTCCCCACCGGTCACATTATAAGTAGAATTAATTCCTCATATGAATGTGACTAAACATAAACAACACGAATACATGAAATAACTTTACCTAATATGTTCACAAAAACACTAACCATTCTAAGTAGTATAGTTAATGGTATCAAGGTAGAACATCCATAGTAAAACCAATCATAAACCATTTAATACAATAGGGTAGATGATAAAAATAATATATTATCCTTAATAAGACATAAAATTCAATAGTGGTGTTAAAATATATAAAAATACTCTAATAAAATCATCAAGAAATTTTTTATTGAGATACACAATTTGTTTTAATAGAAGAGTTCATTTGGAAAAATATTTGAATAAAACAAAAATGAAATAATCTGGGTTTTCCATGATGAAATTAGTGGTTTTATAAAAATATTTGGGTCTTAAAATATATTATAGAGTGACCTTAAAAATAGGCATGAATTTTAGATGTTCCCTTGAATTGGGCTTGTTTATCGGGAATAATTGAGAAAGATATTTATAAAAAATTTAAATCCCCATAAAATAAATAAGGATTAAATTAATACATATATATAGAACATTAAAAAATAATTTATGAAAATTTTATTATAATAATTATAAATTTAATTAGTATTAATATGTAATAAGAGTAACATGAAATAAATTAGAGGTTTGGGTAGAAAACCCTTACATTCTGTCTGAATGAGTTCTCCACATGACCTTAATGTATGGGATAATAAAATTAAGTACATTAATTGATTTATTAAGAACCTTTTATACATGAATTTTATTTATTATAATTTTCATAATTTTAATTATTTAATTCTGGATGAGTTATAATATACAATATTTTTTCTCAGGAGTGTTCGATTCCTTTGTTTGCATGATCGGTATACTTGTATATGAGTATGGAAGTTCATGTGGAATTGGTATAATTCTCTAGAATTGAGTTTATATAATACTAAATAACATCCATAATATTAAATGGTGATATAATTCATTTTGTAATATGGTATGAGGATGATTTATTAGATAGAACATTAGTGATAATCATTTATATTATTTTGTTGATATATTGATTGTTACAGAATAATTTTTTCATATCAATTAGTATTATGTATATATACTAGTTATAGAACATTTAATAGGTTATAATAAATAAATTATAGTTTGGTTAAACCATAATAATTTTTTCATGAACATATTTGAAGGAGAAAATTAAAAATGAAGGTTCGTCATCCACGAAGGTTGTAAATTGGCACTTTTGGGACGATGATTCCCTTTTTAAAACAAAAGAGAGAGAGAGAGAGAGTAGTTTGAGGAAGAATATTCCATTAACATGATATAATTCCAGTATATATATTATGCTGGATTTATAATGATAATTTTGATAGAGGATGTTAGGTTATTGTAATAAAAGAAGGAATATAATAGAAATTAAAAGGAAAAAGGAAGAGGATTTTACATCTTGAGTACTCCTCCTTGAGAACCACCTTAAAAGAAGGAGTTTTGGAAATTTTGAAAGACAAATATCTTTTTTATGTGTGTAGAGACTAGGTAAGAGTATTTTTACTAAATGTTTTGAAGATTCAAGGTTTGGAGAAGTGAGGAGAAGAGGGAGTGATGGGTGGTTTTTATAGTGGATGAGATATGTGATTTTTTAATATCTTAATCATTATTTTAATAACTTACTCAAGAAAAGAACTAGAGTTGATTATTATGACCAAAAATAGTAATACGTTCATGTGAGTTATAAATAATGGCTATTTAAATCATCCATGACTCAATCATGATTCCAAAATTCATTTATTTAGCATATTTTGTAAATTATTGAATTTCACTATTGACCAAAAAATTCTAGTATTTTAGATAAATACAAAACATTCACCCTAACCATTTTTCAAAGTGAATATTTAAAAATTTATCTTTATTTTATCAAAATAATTTTATAAATAATAGAAATTGAATTTTTAAATAAAATCATTATTTACATGAAAAATACAATTTTTGTATTTAAAAATAATTTTATAATACTTTCAAAAAACTAACCGAGGTCTTATAAAATTATCCTAAAATCATAGGACAACAAAATATTTATTCAGGAATACATTTTATGACAATGAATTTTAATAATTTAATAATTTATAATTATAAATAAATACGCTTTACTCACAAAAATACCAACACTTAATTATAAATTTTAAAAATATTCACTCTCATTTATATGGTGCCTAAATATTATTTATACTTACATGGGTGAGGTTAATATTCTTAAGGGTACAATAATATTTATAAGGGTATTTTTAGATTCACAAAAAATTTATGTTGATCATATTAGACACTAAATATCTTACCAATCACAACTATGTGTGTCATTTTTTCGAAATTCAAATCTCAGAGGCGACAAAATTATATTCATTGGATAGGTTATAAGAAATTGTTGTTTCATAAAGACTCAATGTTTCATGAATTCAACATTAAATTTATCTGTAAATTATTGGGATGCTACATGATGTGTGGGTGGTGTATTATATTGAGATTTATTTTCATAGAATTCAATATTTCACTTCTTAATATGCCTTCAATGTTCACTTAATTAATGTCTTTCTCTTCCATAATTGAATTATTATCCCATTACATTGAGGAAATTCCTTCCAAGAATCATTCAGAGTTTTCATTATATTGGAAGATGAATCTCCTTTCCTCCTGGGATCGATCAAACATTTCTTTATAAACACCCATGATATTCAATAATACATTTTAAGGAGGCATGTATCAATCATTTTAAATTATTCAAATACATTTTTTCTTTGAAAGTATTAAATCATTTATTATATAAAGATGAAAGAAAATGATGAGGTCAAAATCATGAAAACATAAAAATGCATAATGATAGTGATAATTGGCATGAATATAGCATTTCTTTAGTTTTACCCATTTATTTTAACTATCATATACCTATATAATAATTTTACAAAAAAAACCACCTAAATTAATAAAATTATTGATTTCCTGAATCAAATGACTCAATGTCAACTAAAATAGTTAACACTCACATAATGATCACCTGCATTACATGAAATAGTCCACCATGGTTTTGAATAGGATCACTTGACTATACCACTTATCAAATAGAGGTCTTTCGATAATTAATAATCTTATTGATATCATCGAATAATATGACAATAATCACATCAAAATATGGAGTGAAAAGAAATATATAATGCGTGAGGGAATAAAAGTCAGAGAGTAGAAATATTATCTTGTAGATAAATTGATACCTTGTCTCTACATCACCATTTTACTTAGATTATAGTAAAGAAAGGTGATGATGATAAAATAGA
Organism: Viscum album; assembly: GCA_963277665.1. Taxonomy (NCBI): domain Eukaryota; kingdom Viridiplantae; phylum Streptophyta; class Magnoliopsida; order Santalales; family Viscaceae; genus Viscum; species Viscum album. Next base: position 468,620,592 of record OY728158.1, read on the forward strand.
TGGTTATGTTTTGATATACCTAAAATCTTAACATATGAATATTTTATCTAGTTATCCCTATATTGGTAATTTAAATATATAACAATTAAGAGATAAAAGATATGATTTTTTACGAAATAAAAAATATAACTTCATATCAGAAATCCATCAAATAATGAATTTGGAATTTGGAATATCTCTTATATAAATCATACCCAAAATTTTTAAAATTGAAAATATATAATCAATATTGGGAAAAACCAACAGGTATCTCTAGTAATGGGAAATCAATTCCTAATGTTCTTCAACTCATATAAATTCAAGTCTAGTGACTTAATACTCTTCCCTATAATTGAAAGTACTTTCTTACATGATTCTACATCATCTTGAGATCAATATAACCTTGATGGGTTTACATCCTTAATTTATACATTTGATCAACATTAATAAATTCTCTATTAAATTCTATTTTTTACATAACATCATCCAAATTTAGTTCCCAATTTTATTTTTTAAAAATGTGATAAAATAGGTTTAAATGTGCCTCATTTAATCAACATTTAAATACTATATAGTATTCGAGGATTCATGTTAAGTTTTGGGGAAAAGGGATATATCTTAAGTGACTTATGCTTATTTCATTACAATATTACATAGCATTCCATGGGACCAATTTTCCAACTCAGTGACAAGGGGATAAAACATATATAACTTGAGTTATATATGAGAAAATATTATGTAGCCTTATACTTCTGATATTCAATATGAAATGGTAATTCGTGTGATATATCGTTAATATTAGGAAATGATAAGTTAATATGATGTGATTAATACTTCACCTAGTGTATTTTTACATAAGACTTAATGTTCTAGAGTTATTCTCATGTAAAAATTTTAATGAATAATTTAATCTCATGTAACCCATTTTTATTCACACAAATAGAGTTATATGGGTTATTTTAATCTGATATAGCTCATAATATTTTAAATTTGATCACACATTGATAAAATGTTTCCTATTTTTAAGAACATGGAAGCATCCATTTTAATTTTAATCTCATGGTTCCATTAAATATAATGATTCATTGAATTATAACTACATTATATACAAAAAAACCTACCAAACAACAAAACAAATGTAAATGTACAATTAAAAATATAATCCATGAATAAAATTATAAATAAAACAAAAAATTCCTAGATCCAATTCCATTTGTAAAAATTAAAAACAAATAGTATAATTGATAACTTCTATGGATTTAGTATCAAAAATGGGAAATATTCAATGAAATCAAATGAAAAAATATATTATAATTTTTCATTATCAAATTCCCCAAACCAGCTCAATGCATTTCATTATATAATTAGTTACATACCCAACAATAATGACCACAATTCCTAAGAATAATTGTTTTACATGCTAAGAACAATTTTGGAAACATATTTTCACTCTATAAATTGAAACTAGAAAATATAATTTTTTCACCATCTTCAAAAATAGATTTTTGTAAAGAGATGGTTTATATTATAAACAAATAATGAAATCTAAAAACTAGTCCATGAATAATAAAAGTCATTCTATTTTTGAGCTTTTCTTGAAATCATACCATTTATTCATTACTATTGAAGAGGTACACACTTAATAACATAACCTATATATTATCAAAATAATTGAAATTAATTAAAATAATTGATATTTAGATAAATGGGGTTTCTCATAGAAGTAAATAAAATTTAATATATAATAATATAAATATATCACTTAAAAAATAAATCAATAGACATAATTTAAAAAATATTTTAGATTTATTTAAAAAAACACTGATAGATTGAAGTTAAAAAAATCCCATTAAATGTTTCTCAAATTAATTATTTAAAAATATAAAAAATATTTCTCACTAAAAGAGATATATTCAAAAGAGTAATTGTAAAATTAATTTATAAAATAAATTTAGGAATGAATGAAAATATTAAACAACTCAAAACTATGAACTATAGAACTATGTTAAAGAAGATCCCATTTTATATGAGTATGCAATTCATTTTTGAGAATAAACATTTTATTCAATAATTTATAATTGTATGATATATACACCCAAGAAATCCATGATTATCATAAACAATAATATCAAATTATGTTTAATAGAGAGATAAAATACACAATAAATAAAAATAAAAAACATTCATTCATAAAAACATATACTAGAATGGCATAAATTTACTGCCCCACACATAAACTAAGAATTTTTGTTAATAAATTACATGAATGATTTTCCAAGTAGACTCAATGTTTTAAGTAGTATAGTGAAAATGTAAATTTATTAAATGAAAAAATATAAAACTATATATTTGATTAGTATCTTTTATTCCCATAAATTATTGTACATCTATTAAACAACAAAAAAATTCATACAAAAAAATAAAAAATAAAAGAAAAAAAAATAAAATCTATACTTGGATAAAATTATGAAAATTACACAAGGGCTATTGTATTTTTTATTGTCCATAAAATAAATATAAGTGCATAAAAACCTTTTACATGGTGGATGAGTTTTAAGAAACAAAACAACCACATATTCCTACTTCTAAGGAAACACTACTGGAAAACTAACCTTTATCAACGGTTTGGAAACATTGGTATAGGCCTCCAAACCGTTGGTATAGCCTATACCAACGGTTTGGAGAACCGTAGCCAAGTAAGCCGTTGGTATAGGTAATATGAAATCTATATCAACGGTAATGGAACCGTTGGTATATAAATTCCAAAAATAAAACACCCGGTGGGATTTGATCCCAGGACCTCTAGTTTATAACTAGAAGACTTAAACACTATCCTAACATGACTTTTGTTTACATAATTCCATAAAAATATATATGTATTGTTCTAATTATTTTAAATTTTGATATATATAATGTTCTCCGTAGGATGATTCCAAAAAAAAACACTAGACTTTTCCCAACGGTTCTGAAAACCGTTGGGAAAGGCCTAGAATTTTCCCAATGGTTCTCAAAACCGTTGGGAAAAGTCTAGTGTTTTTTTGCAAAGTTTGGCCGAAGGTTGAATTGTGGAGGCCCTTTGCCAACGGTTTTGGAAAACCGTTGGGATAGGCTACCCTTTCCCAACGGTTTTCCAAAACCGTTGGCAAAGAGCCTCCACAATTCAACCTTCCCCAACAGTTTGGCCAAACCGTTGGGAAAGGTGGCCAAAATATGGGCTTTCCCAATGGTTTGGCCAAACCGTTGGGAAAGGGTACCTATACCAACGGTTTGACGAACCGTTGGTATAAAAGCGTTGTGAAAAATAATTTTTCCAGTAGTGAAATAAAAATCCATAAAGTAAAATACCATTAATATCAAAAACATCATTAAATTTCAAATGTCTATATTTAAAATTAAAAAAATCCCCCATTTCCTTAACAAATATTTTAAATAAAATTAAATTTATATAACATGGAAAAAACAAAACATTTATTCTAACCACTACCTTTTTACCCACACCCAAATGAAAATTTTAATTAAAAACATGAAGTTATTAAAGTACCACAACATTTGTGTCTTGACATTATTCATGACTCTCAAAAAGTGTTCTTAAATAATCTAACACTTGTAAACATATATATGTAGAATAAAAAACTTCATTGACCACAACATATTCAGAAAACACTAAAAATTAACCATATTACAAAAAAATAAATCATATATCTATAGAAAATAAACATTCTATTCTTCTTAGAAATTAATTGCTCTTGGGATTTTTTATTAGAATAGAGGGAGGCTTTCAGCCTCCTATATTCTCTCCTTAATGTAACTACCATGGTTTTAGAGTTATATAGGTAAAGAGTAAGAATACATATAGCATTATAAATCATTTCAATAATAGGAAAACCATTGGACAAATTATCATCTGTAAAATTTTCCCAAGGATTATTTAAAAAAATTTATCTTCTAAATAAAATAATTTTTCATATGTTTTATAACGATCCATCTCCTTATATCATTCAAAAAAAACTCTTAATTTTTCTTCCATATAATTACATTATAATATGAAAAAATCATGTTAAAATCTAGGAATTTATAAATTTTCCTCTAATTTTAATTCTCATTATAATTATTATTTTTAAAGTGTTACCATCATCTATTGATCATATTAAATTATGATGATATATTATAAAAATAATTTTATCATTACATATAAAAACACATTTCATCTTCAATGAGTACTCAAAATTTTCATTCTCACAACTAACTTTTTAATTATATAATTATTTATTATAATTATTGAAAATTTGAGTGAGATAACAATGAAAATGATCTATAACCCTAAAAGTATTTTTTTATGATAAAAATTTGTAAATAAAATATAAATTACCAAAAAAATAAACTAGTGTCCCCATCAATGACCCTAATAATAAGGATTCCTTATCATGAGACTGGTCTAAAATTTATTTATAAAAAATATACAAATAAAAATGATACTATTTTTAGGGTCACCTAAAGAAAGAATATGTCCATCAAAGTTAATTCATTTAATTTTTTTTGTTTTGATTGATTTTTCATGTTGTGAGATATTGGGAAAAAATATAGAAAAGAAATAGAATATGGAAAAAAATGAAAATTGAAAAAATTAATTTTATATTATAGTTTGAATGATAATATATAATCATTGGTTATTTATATTTTTTATTTCCAATTATTTTCAATCATAAATATTAACACATTCAAAACCAACCCTAATCAATGAAATGATTAATTTATCAACTTAAACCACCTCACTCTACTAAAATAGTGAATATCCTAACAAAGTTCTCTTACACTGCATGCAATGTTCTCTAAAACTATTAAAAGAAACAATCAAATAAACCAATTATGAAAGGGATGACTCTTTGAAGATAATTAACTTATACAGATCCTTAAAACACATGAATATACACACCTCACTATTCTATGTGAAAAAATATTGAGAAGTTGATGTAAAATAAAGGTTTGATAGAACAAAAAAGAATTATCATTCAAATATTCTATCACAACTCCCACATAAATACCATTATAATCATATAGTGAATAAATAAGATAATGTTTCTTTTAAAATATCTATAAATCATAAATCATCCCATAGATGATCTATTTAGATTGTTGAACCATTATTGTTGATGGTAAATAATCATTACGAAGGGGGAAATGTTATGCCATTATTTTCAATTCAAAACTGTACACTTCCTATCTAAGATACAAAAAATTCAAAACCCATAATCAATAATATATTTTATGGAAAATATTCACCTACTTTTAAAAATAAAAAATATAAATACAGCCATGGAAAAATGTAACAAGAAACTTCAATCGTATGGAATCAGTTCCATGTGATTTTTATCTCATAGTATCTCAACATCAGTGATTTAATCATTATCTCCTAAACATGGAAAACCTCACCACATGATTCCATATCACCTATATCTCATTAAAAACAATAATATTCTCAAACATTGATTCGGCCACTTGAACTCTATTAAGAAATTTTTAATTCAATTTTCCTTTGTACACAACCATGTTAAACTTGAGTTCCCCATTTTCTAATATCAATGATGAAAAAATGGGTTTTAGTTTTCCTCGTTTAATAAATATTTAAATCTCAGGTATCTCACCATGATATATTATCATTTACAAGAAAAATCATATATCTTATATAAACTCTATTTATTTTATTAAAATATTATGTAATAAGACCTATTCATCAGCTTCTGACATAGTGACATAGGGATAAATCTTATATATTCCAATTTAAAAATGAGTAAATATTGTATAACCTTAAACTAATAATAGTCAAACATTACAGGGAATACAGATGTAAATATTTCATCTTATAGAGTTCTCATTAAATCATATGTGAGTTTTTTGGTTCCCAAGTTAATCTTGAATGATACTTTATATGCCCAAGTTATTATGATGTGGGTCCTTTAGTGACTTATTTCATCTCATGTAGCTAATTTATATACATATACAAGCCATGAAACAGGTTGGGTTACTCAGCTGCATCCCCTTTGATATGAATTTCATCACTTGTGTTGTTTGATTCCTCTAGTGTTAATCACATGTGAGAGTTTATTTTCATTTCAATGTAATGTGTCCCTTGAGTATAGTAAATTAATCAAACACAACTAATTTTATCACTAAAAATATATATAAAATAGTAAATAAATATTTATTTAATCAATAATTTTTTTTTCAAAAATAATATATGAAATAAAACTCAAAAACTTATAAAATGATTTTTAGAAAAATAAAGACAAATAATTTTCAAAATATTAAAAATGGCATTAATAAAGCTTAAAATATTCCAAATATTTAATTAAATATTAAAATATTTCATTATAAATCTCTTATAAAATTAAATACACAATATATCCTTCCATACTTTTTATATAAAATACTACTATTCATTTCATGGGAAATGAATGATATTAAATGATTAAGATCAAATTCTTAGTAAGGGGTAAAATATCTCAGATATCAATAGAGAATAGTATGTGCGCTTAGGATGAACATGTGGGTAGGAGAATATAATCAAGGTATATGAAAATAACATAAGTAAATTATACCAAATAAAACATATATAATAAATCATGAATATGAAATAAGGATTCTTGAATAAATAATAAATGAATCCTAGGAATTTGGCACATACATAACCTTATAAAATCATTTATTATGGAAAGGATAACATCAAATATCATCATCATGGAGGTTAAAATATACCATAACATAGTGTATTAGGTTTGATCTCCATTCTTGTAAGTGAGTTGATAGGTTAAAAACCCATTCCCCTTCATATAATATCAACTGATATAAATCCCTACATAATGCATTGGTGTGTTGTACAATTATATAGAACATTTCATATAATGAAAAAAATACATTTTTAATCCATGTGAACATGATCACATTCATAAATTAACTATAACATAAATTACATGTGAGAAATAAATGAGTTTTAAAAAAATACATAATGAATAACTAAATCATCTAGGAAAAGGAAGTGGATGATTTCATTTAAACATATCCCATGTAGACATAAAAAACATAAAATGATATTAACACATATGACAAATAAGTGATATGAATATTATTATACATGTTGGAAAATGTGAAGAAATATAATTTAAAGTTTTAATAATAATCATTTTGAAGTTTAATAAATTATTAATAAATGGTTTTATAAAAATAATTAGAATGAAAATAATAATTACTATGAAAAACCCTTATACCTTGTAAATGATGATTTCTAATTAAATGTGAAAAATTTATAGAAGAAAAAAACAATGCAGAAATATTTAATTAATAGTGTTTAATTCAACCATTTCATGATATAGTGAAGAATCCACAATCAATATAAATTGACCATAAGAAATCATTGAATTATAGATAAATGAATTTATCAAATAGTATAAAAACATGGAAGTCGATGAGAAATATTCCTAAATAAATATACGAGTTATGTTTGGATACACTTATGTGAATCATTTTGGTTTAACTATTACGAAAATCTAGATGAAATGGTTAGAATACAGTAAAAAATATAAATAACTATTGAAGAAGATAATAAATAGGTTTATAGAGATAAAGTATATACAGTTTCACACCATGTAGACTTAGACAAAGAAAATCTCAATTTCAAAGTGACATTAGAAGAAAACTGTTACCTTTACTCCTAAATTCCATAGAATATCCTTAACTTCTTATATAATAAATATAACCATATTAATAAATTATTTCAAAAAATAGTCATATATATATATCCTTAATAATATTAAATTAAAATAATTTAATACACATATATTAGATAGTTATTTTTTATTTTCATCAACAAATGTTATTAGTTTTTATTATTTCTTTTAAGTTTCATAATGGAAATATTGATCCATTATCATTGATAAAAAGTTAATCATTACCAAATTATTCAATGTAATAGAATCTTTTAGCAGAATTTATTTATGTAGTCTCATTTTCATTTGATTCATGCTATGGGTGTGGTTTGCAAGAACGGTATCCAAAATGAGAATGGGTAGTTTACCAAGAATAATGAGTTACTTTATCATTAACATCCAGCTTTATGTCACTATTTAAAAACCAATTTCATATCATAAATTACACTTTATTATTATATAATACCATTATTAAATTTACAACCCACATCCATGATAGAAATGATGGTGTTGGTGTAGTATAATTTATTTAGGTGGTTTAATCAGTGTAAAAGTGAACATGATATACTAGTGAATGAGTATGAGTATATAGTTATAAAATTGGAATATCATTTCCAATAAATCATAACAATTTTATTATAAAAATATTATAGTGGTTAATAATATTTATAATGATATTATATGATAATATAATAGAAAAATATGTTTAAGAACTAGATACTTATTTTTTTGAATTTACTTCTTCTCAAAGTAGGTGATTTCAAAATGATTGATTTTGGAATCGTTATCAGAACCAAAGGAAATAAAATATAGAATAAGACCCTAGGATATGGAATTTATATATATATTTAAGATATACAAGCTTGAATTTTGTGTAAGATGAGTCTTTATATATGTTAGTTTGATTAAAATTTCCAAAAATACCCATTCTATAAGGTGTAAGGAATGTATTTTTTCATGGAAATTTTAAAAAAAGATAAAAAATAATAGATATTAGTATAGAGTCTCATTAAATATGACTAATAATTTTTGAATATTTTTAGCATTGAGTGCTTAAATTTAACACATTTGACCTCATTTTTTCCTTAATATGGTAATTCAATTTTTTTACATTGGTAACATATTTTTTATCCAAAGATGAAGTCGATTTTATTTCCAAATTTTAATTGAATAATAATTAAAATGAAATCCATTTTAATTAAAAAATTTAAAAAATTACTTAAAATCATTGTTTATTAACATACAAAAAAATAAATTTTTCTATAGAACTATATTTTAAGGATAAAAGTGAATTATTATTATTAATAATGTTGTACCAAATTAGAAATTACACTTCTTGTCAATGTGTCAATATTTTTTTAGTGATACGAGATGAGGTGATGATATTGGTACAATTGTTATTGCTTCACCAAAAAGAATTGGATTCCCTTCTTGAGAAATATTTCTTATAAGTTTCTAAGATCATTGAATTAGTATTATGTTTATAGATATGTGTCACTTTTCCTAAGATGACACATTTTTGGAAAAAAGTTGAATTAAAGGACTTGAAAAAATTTATTTGTTTTTAGGAATAAAGAATGTTCCCACACATTCGTTTTAAAGAGGAGGTCATACATTATAAAATCATAAGAAATTACAGTTTCATGTCACATTTTTTGATGTTGGAATTTTATTTGTTCATATAATAAGTATATTTTAGGTAATCCTTAGATTCAAAAAATGGACCAACCATTGGCTGGATAATCTATCCATTTCATCCATTCTTTTGTGGGGGCAGGTTTAGCCATGTATGGGAACGAGCAAGGTTGTCAGAAATGGTATCAAGGTTTCACTACCATAGATCGGCGCAAGGCTAGCACCAACCTTTATCAGTGCTAAGAAAAATTTTCTAATAAAAGTGGTATTTTATCAGTACTGGCTAAAGCACTAATAAATCCACCATTTATCAGTGCTAATACAAGCACTACTAAAGGTCTACCCTTTATCAGCACTTCTTTTAGCACTAATAAATTACAAATTTATCACCACTATTATTAACACTGATAAAGGATACTAATAAAAACATATTATTAATTTATATAAAATTATTATATTTACATTAAAAAATAATGTTTATTTATATACATTAAATAAAAAACACATGTTTATATTTTATATATATTATACAATAACTCAAAAATATATATAATCTTAAAAAAAGTGATCATAAGATTACAATTAAATAAATATATATTTAAATAATTATAATATCGTGATAAATTTTACTAAATAATAAATATTTTTATTATATTTATAATTATATAAAAATAATTTTTAAATATATATATATATTTATTTATTATTATAAATAAATAAATAAATGTTTCCATGAATTTAGTCAATAATTATATTGATGCTTGAGTATAATTTACCTGCATATGTTACTTATTCATTATGAATGTTCATTAATACATTACAACCTTATAGTTTTTCATGTTATCCATATATGTGATTGCTGGTTTTTTATGATCTATAATTTACTAGGTATTTGATTCATTCATGTTATACCCATTATTCTATTTTGTTATAAAAAACTTATAAAAATATAATAAATATATTTATTATATTTATAAGTATAAGATTTTAATTATATATAAATACTATTTAAATATATTTATTTATAATTATAATTATAACTATATATATATATTTAAATAAATATAAAATTTGAACAGATATATCTATTATAAATAAATAAATATATATATAATTATATAAAAATATTTATAAAAATATTTATTTATACTTATAATTATATATATATGTACATAATTATCAAATTATAATAAATATATTTATTAGACTTATAGAGCTATAAATATATATAATTAAGTAATTATATTTATAAATATAAATTTTTTTATAAATAAATACAAATATCTATAATTATAATTCTAAATAAATATAGATATATTTAAATAATTATAAAATTATAATAAATAAATAAATAAATATATTTATAAAATTATAAATATAATAAATATATTTGTTAAAATTTTATAATTATTTAAATAAATATATATATATATATAATTATAATTATAACTACATATATTAATTATAATTTCTTAATTATAAATAAATATATATTTTATTATAGTAAAAATTATAAATAAATAAATATTTATTTAAATAATTATAAAATTAAAAAAAACTATATTTATTATACTTACTATGTCATAAATATATATAATTAGAAAAAATTATTTATAAATATTTGTAAATATTTATAAATAAATAAAATAATAATAATAATAATAATTATTATATATATACTTAAATAATTATAAAATTACAATAAATATATTAATTATATATATTAATAAAATTATAGATATAATAAATATAGATTTTATAATTTTATAATTATTTAAATATATATATATATATATAATTATAAATATATAAAAATATATATTTTCTATAATTTTATATTTATAAATAAATTAGTATTTATTTATACTTATAATTATAAATAAATAAATATTTATATAATAAAATATTAATAAATATATTTATTACATTTATAAAGTTATAAATGTGTATATATATATATATTTAAATAATAATAAAATTATAATAAATATTTTTATTATACTTATAGTGTTATAAATATGTACAATAAAAAAAATAGAATTATAAATATATAAAAATATTTATAAATAAGTAAAAATATTTATAATTATAATTATAAATAAATATAAATATATTTAATTAATTTTTTTAATAAATATATTAATTATATATATTTTTAAAATTATAAGTATAATAAATATAGTTATTAAAATTTTATAATTAATATATTTTTATTATAAATATAATTTTATAAATATATATAATAATATAAATAATTTATCAATATTATATCTTTATGATTGCTTTTGTTGTGTTGATAAAGAGAAACCATTTATCAGTGTTAAAAAAATATGATAAAGGTTGGTTTTATCTGTGCTTTCTACTTTAGTGCGGATAAAACATACCTTTATCAGTACTTTTTAGTAGTACTGATAAAAGCATTATCTATTTTAAAAAATGAACCCTAGAATTAGGCTTATTCTCCCACACACCTAAAGCTCTCACGAATCTGACTCCTGCCCCCACCGACCTCTCCAATGCCACCGCGAATCCCTCCACCACCGTAAATCACTCCTCTACTACTGTGAATCCTTCCTCTACCACTATGAATCCCTCATCCACCATAGCCTTGAACCCCACCTCCACCTTCGAACCCCACATCTACTTCCAAAGCTCGCCTCCTCCATGAACCCCACATCTGCCGCAAACCCCTCTTCTACTACGAACACACCACTACTAGTCTCTCTCCCTTCCTTAGTGTCATCTCTCCCTACCTTAATGTCCTCTCTCCCTATCTTGCCACTATCTTTCCCTGCATCACCATTGTCTCTTCCCACCTCACTGCCTTCTTTCCCTACCTCACCGACCTCCTTCATCATAGTCACTCCTTGAAAGGTAATCTATTTTGATGATTAATAATCATTATGTATCAGGTATGGTTTTTCTCTTCACTATATACCAATGTATGTCCAGTAGGTTGAATGTTTCTTATATGTTCATTGCCTTTGATAAAATTTTCCCTGTGATTTTCCATCAATATTTATCCTCGAAAATTTTCAAGATTTTGTTCCACTACTTCCTTTTATTTTGAATTATGCATGGGCTTGCTGAATTTGGTTTTAAATTTGATTAATATGGTTATTTTATTGAAAAAATGTTTCCATTTTAGTGTAAATTATAGGGAATCATCAAGTATGAAAATAATTTTCCCTGATGGGTTGCACCATACCTTTGGTTTATGCATTTTACTTGAAATATTGCAATGTTATAAAGGAATCATTCCTTGAGAAATTTTATCAAGAATCCTAAATGAAACTCAAAAATGTTTATCTAACCAAGATTTGGGAGGACCTATTCTTCCATTCAATTAATAAAAGGTGACATTTTGATGATTTTATGGTTTTTAATCATGAAATGGATGCATGGTTCAGATAATGGGGAAAAGATCTAGTTTTTTGATGTTTTAAATGTTGAGATCTTTTGATAATATAGAATTGAGTACTTTATGATGGTATTGTTCACAAGAAAGAGGGATGGATATATTGGTATGGAAAGAGAGATTCTTGGTCTCACATTAATTTTTCAAGGTAGATAATTGTAACTTTGTGGAGGGATAATTAGTACACGGTAATTCAATTCTTAAAAAAAGAAGATTTTGGGTAATTAATAGTTCTTGAATATATATAGGAATGATATGATGTTGGTGCCAGTGATGAGGTACATCATGAAAATCAATACTAAAGTTTGTTAGTTAGTGAATGAAGTCTAAAATTAGCTATTTTTAGTAGATAATCCTAGTTGACATGGGATGGTAGAGCATGCCTTTATATTTCGATAGAAACACTGAAAACACAATTTTTAACAATTTATTTATAAGTTAGTTAATTAATTATATTGTACAATTAGAGGGATATATTTTATAGTGATTACACCATGATAAAAATATATGATCAAAACCTAAGAGGTTCTTGGTTTTTCACTGCATGTGTAAATTAAGTCTACATTGGGTTATATAAAAAACAACAAAGTGGTTCTTGGTCAACTATTCTTGGTAGTTTTATATTTATGTTTCTTTATTTGGAAAGTGTAGATTTTAAGTAGGGTTCTACTCTTCGATGCAGTATTTTCACAAAATAGCATGTGGGACACTAAACCATTATTGTGCAAGAGCTTCTCATAGTGAGTTCCATTGATCATATGGTTGATAAGATGGGTGTGATGTACTCTGGTCTTGAGTAATATATGGATTGGTTGTATTGGAACTATAGTGGATATATGTATGGGATATAGTCTTTAAAGAAGGTTCCAATCATGTTTAGTTTTTTTGAATCTAGAATCATTATTATTCCCTGATATTACCAAGGAAATGATGTTTTAAAGTCGGTTAAATAGAGCTAGACCTGGTGTAGGTATACACAAATGAAAAATGGGTCTATATGCACAATTATTTGAAAAACCATAGGTATAGACTCACCTATACCCACATTTTTCATGAACCATGGAAATAGGTGACATTTTATAACCTATACCCACAGTTCTTGCTAAACTGTGGGTATAGGGTAATCGTGTAAGAGTGGGAAGACAAAACATTATGTGGAAATATCACGAGAAAACCTATCCCCATAGTTTACTTTGAACTGTGGGGATAGGTGGCAGCTATCCCCACTATTTTCATGAACCGTGGGTATAACCTTCTTTATATAAGCCTATACCCATGGTTTACAATGAACCATGGGAATAAGTGGAATCTATACCCACATTTTTCAAGAACTGTGGGTATAGCCTTCAAAATATAAGCCTATACCCACGGTTTATGAAAACCTTGGGTATATATCGGACCTATACCCATGGTTCTACTTAATCGTGGGTATTGGGTCCCTTATTTTTTGAGCACAAATATATATATATATATATATATATATATATATATTTGTATATATATAAATAATATGTACATCTAACAAAAATTAATATTGGTTTTGTGGGAATTTGCTTCATCCATGGGGGAAAAATGTGGTTCCGAAACTCGGAGGCCACTTTTATTTATAGAAGGTTTTATAAATATATATTTATAACATAATAAATTTTAATTTTTATATGTAAATATAATTAGATTCATGGTCGGTTACTTCATCTCCTCCACAGATCGCAGGTTCGAAACCCGATGTCTCTTTTTTTCTACAGGCATTTAGAATAAATATAATTTAATTCATTTAGCTTCATATAAATAAAATTTTCCTAGGTCAGTTGGTTGGATGATATTTGTTTGAAAAATAGGTTGTGGAATCCACTCTCACCAAATAATTTTTATCCCACATGGACTCTATATATTAATATATAATTGAAGATGTACGTAAATTATATAATGGTTAAATAGCTCAGTTACCATGGGTATATGAATTTTAGTCATATCTATACCCACAGTTCAAAAACTGTGGGTAAAAGTAATATTTATACCCACGGTTCTAAAACTGTGGGTAATAGTCTATGAAACAATGAAAAAAAAAAACTATACCCACGGTCTGTGGGTATAGGTCGTGGAGCTATCTCAATGCCTCGGTTGCCCACAGTTATCCAAACTGTGGGTATAGGCTATACCCATGGTTTTGGGGGCTATACCGACAGTTTTGAATCGTGGGTATAGGTTATCTTTCCAATAGTGATACAAGTCTTATGAATTGGTTTAGTTGGAGTACTAAAGCTACAAGGGAAAGATGTGAAAAGGATATGGGCTGGTCAAGTATATCAATGGATGGATAAATATAGATATTTAGAGATTTCAATATATGGTTTATATAAAGTAGCACTGAGGAGTGTAATATAAGAATAATGATGAGAAGTTATATTTTATTGAAGTGAATTTAAATGAAATTTTATCAAATATTATGACATAACTAGATGAGAGATACATGAAATTTTCTCTCTACATGTCTATTTTAGGATCAAATTTCCATTTAGAAATTATATAGTTAACATTTAATTAAGAAAATTATAATCAAGCTGGATATAAGGGATCATTTCCCCCATCCTTTTCCAAGTATCCAACATGTTGTTTTTCTAAATTATACCCATATTTCTTATCCCACAACCTATATACCAATCCTTTTTATTTAAATAATGAGAAATAGTTTTTAGGGATCTATTTCAATTGTGATACTTAAAAAATATTAAATTAATCTATGGGAATTGAGGTAATGGTTTTTTTAAATACTATTTTTAGGTTTTAATGTATTTATCTTAATTTCTTTCCATGTAGCTTCCAAGAAATTTCATTCTCTATGGTGTCATTGAAACAAATTTATTTTTAATGAAATTGGTTTATAAGATTGTGTTCATGGATTGAAAAAGAATTTTTAATGATATTTATGAAAAAAAGTTAACGTTATAAATACTATTTTTAAATAATGCTACTTGGGTGGTGTGGCCTTAATTTGAGACTGGTTCGCCACATCTCTCTTGATATTTTAATGGAGTTTTTAATTTGAAAATGAGTTTTTGTAGAGAATTATTGAATGTTGGTTATTTTTTTACCTTAATTTGATACTTTTTTTCCTCATCTCTTTTGATAGGGATATATAGTAAGATTATAACCCTAGTTGAACATATTTTGTGTATTTATTTTTTCAAATATTAATATTACAAAATTAAATAGGATGGATATGAATAAATAATGGATGACTTCCAATAGTCTAACAAAACAGTATGAATATGAAATGAAAGATTTCATCAAGTTTGAAAAAGATCATGAATATGACCTTTCTCAAATCCTTTTTTTTGTGTTTAAGTTGTTATTATTCAAGACTAATTAACCTAGAGGGGTTGGAAGAACACTTGATATGTCATGGAATTGATCAAAGTTATAAATGTTGTAATAAACTCAGGGAAAAATAGAATGTTTCTAGTGGATGGGATAACATTGTATTTCATAGATCATCTAATATAATTACAGGTGCGGAGAATAAAGAATATTGTATCAAGAATGTGATTACAAATGTGAATGATGATGAATATCATATTGAGGATATGATAAAGATATTTGATTATAAATTTTTTAATTGCCCAAAATTATTTGAGAGGTTAAAGAGTTGTGAAAAGATGGCATTGTGTGATATTTTAACTAAATATACAAAATTTTAGCTGTAATGAAGCTGTATAATTTTAAGTAGACAATGGATGGAGTGAAACTAGTTTTTTAGAGCTACTTGTTATCTTGAATGACATACTCCAAGAAGATAATGATCTCATGAGATAAACATATGATGTCACAATAATTCTACACTCAATGGATATGATATATGAAAGAATACACTCTTTCTTGAATTATTGTATATTTTTTTCCAAGGACCATAAATTGATTATATAATTCCCAATGTGCGGCACTTCTCGATACAAGGAAGATGAATCTGGTCCTATGAAATTTGTATGGTAAATTTCAATCAATACAAGGTTTATTCACCAATATAGAAGTAAGGAGATTGTAGGGAAATTGACGTGGCACAAAGCTACAAGAATTAAATATGGGAAACTACAGAAACCAACTAACTTTCCTCAGTAGAAGAGAGTTCATTATGAGTATCCTAAATTTATAAACTATCCAAGAAAACATTTTCTTGCACTATCTACAGATGGGGTGATTCCTTTTTGTTTTCAAATTAGTAGTCATAGTACATGGTATATTATTTTTATAAATTATATATTTCAACTATGGTTATGCATGAAACAAAAATAAATCATGTTATCTATTCTTATATTTTGACCAAAACAACTGGGTAATGATATTGATGTTTATTTGGATTCTTTGTTCGAGGATTTTAAATTTTTATGGGATTCAAGAGTTGTGTTGTATGATTTTTAAAGAAATGAAGATTTCATGTTGAGAGATGCGATGTATGGGATGATAAATTACTTTCCTACATATGGAAATTTTTTAGGATATAACATTAAATGACTCATGGGTGTCCCGTTTTTAAAAAATGTATGCAGATAATTAGGTTGAAACATTTATCGAAAACCATGATTCTTGGACATCGCAGATTTCTACCCCGATGGTATAAGTACCGATATTAGATGAAATCATTTGATGGAAGTTCAGAAGAACATAAAACACAGTCTCCATTACTAGGTGATAAACTATTTGATAATGTAAAAGATGTAGACAGTGCTATTGGTAAAATATTTTTAAAAAACCTTAAGAAAACCAGTTTGAAAATGTGATTGATTTTTTAATTACCTTACTGGAATGGTCTATACAAAAAACATTTTCTTGATGTTATTAGATTTTAAGGAAATGTATGTGGTAGTGTCATCAACACATAGGAAAATACATAAAAAAATTATGGAATTAAGGCCAGGTTGGACATGGTTGACATGGTAATATGATAAGAGTTGGCGCTAATGAAGGTGAAAAATGGAATTTTCTTCCTCTATTTGTTTACACTCTTTCCAGAGAGGATAGATATTAGTTTTTCAACTTCTTGAATGTTGTAAAGCTTCCATAGTGATATTCACCATATATCACAAACATTGTGTCAATGACCAATTTAAAGTTAAAGGGTCTAAACTCACATGACTGTCATGTTTTGATGAAATATATAATTCCTATACATTATATTTAATTTTTGTCAGTAATTTCCATCATAAATTAACCATGATTAGTTTGTTCTTCAAATATATATGCACTAAAGTTATATACTTGGAAATTTTATTGACTATCTAAATAGAATCTTCTGTTAGGTTATGTAAATTGGAAATGTTCTTCCCACCAACAATCATTTATATGATGGTTCATTCGACAGTTTAATTGGTGAGAGATATTAGACTATGTGGTCCTATCCACTATATATGGATGTATCCCATTGAATGGTATATTAATATTTAGAAAGGCTATATCGAAAATATTATTCATTTGGATGGTTGTATTGTGGAGTGATATATTATTGAGGAAGTCGTTGAATTCTATATCGAATACCTTTCCGATGTGGAAAGAATTAGTCAACTGAAATCTTATCACACTAGGAGGCTTGTGGGTGAAGGAATTTCTAGAAGAGATGTTGTCTCAATCAATATTATATATCAATATTTGGCACACCATTACATTTTTTATAACAGTTTAGAGGTATCCCCATATGTTGAAACCCATAATAAAATTTGTAGAAATTTGAATCCTTCAAGTGTTGAATGATGGATATCAAATACACATAATCAATAGTTTATTGTATGGTTTTAGGACCATATTTTTAAGGAGTCACATGAAAATATGGATTCAATTTTATAAGGAATTCAATGTATACCTAGAGTACCATGTGTATTTGAATTATCTTATAGTGGTTACATAATTAACTGTTATATGTTACATAAATATGTACATGATGAAGACAGTACTGAGAAATATTGTGGATATACACCTATGGATGAAGAAATTTTATTTTTGGGTATTAGGGATAGATATCCAATTTACATGAATATGTCATACTTTGGCATCATCAAACATATATAGGTGTTGGATTATACAACATTCCAAGTGCGAATTTTTCAAGGAAAGTATGTTGATAATAGGAGTGTTGTTAAAGTAGATGAATTTCGATTCATGAAAGTTGATTTCAGTATGGAAGGGTACAAATATTAACCATTTATAATGTAATCATGGGTAGTACAAGTATTTTATTTTCTAGATCCCGCAAATCAAATGTCATCAATTGTTTTGTTATCGACTAAACCCACTAAAGTGTCATTTGAAAATTCAAATGAGGATGGCCCTATCATTGGGACATCATAATCATTTCATGGAGGTCCCAATTTATGAAGTGTTTGTATGTCATAGGAGATCATAATGAAGGTATTTGGATAGTCTATGGAAGGTTCAAATCCATTTAACCTTCATAAAAAGAGATTTCATTAATCTGAATATTTTTTTGTACATCATGTTATCTCATGTTATTATCCATTCGATGATGCATTTATATACTCTAAATTAAATGTTAAACCAATTCTATAGATAATGAATTCTTCACATGCTGGTGCTCCCAATATAGAGAAAAAATTGTTCTCTAAGCCTGATGATGCTCGTAGTGAAGAGGAATAAATACCTTCTTCATCTGCTGGTGATCCCAATCCTATGGAAAAATGGGTTTCTGAACATGTAGATGCTCCTAGTGCATATGTACAATGAACATCTCCACATACCAATTCTACCACTCCAAAGGAACATATTTATGATGTCAAATCCAAGGAAATGGTAGCTGATGAAGGACCAGTGATGCAGAAAACCAAGAGGGTCATAGTTTAATGGTGTTAGAAAAAATCAATAAGGAGAAAATCAATGGAATCAAATTTGAGGTCAAACAGAATGTGTGGGGCCAACATGTTAACCCCAAAAAGTACATGTTCAATACTTAAATTGGAATCGTCACTCAGAAGTTTGATCCAATTGATGTAGATTCATGGAACCATGTTGTGGTCAGGATTAATACACTGGCGTGGGAAGTGATTATGGTAGAATTATTATATCATTTCTTTATTTTACTAAAAAATAAAATAATAAAACATTTATTTACTCTCCATCATCCCTTGTAGAGTGAATTTATAATAGATTAATCCCATAAGAAAGGTATATTAATTATTCATGGATGGATTCTCATAGGATTTCTCACAAATCTAGTGAGACATTATCTTAAAGATGTAGAAGGTAAAATAATCCCACACCCACCGATTATCTATACACACATGATAATCCATGATGTGTGGGATGCATTTACTATCTGTTGTAAAGATGTGTCTTTTTAGGTACATTGTGGATAGTAATATGTTTTTTAGATATACATGCATTGATCACTTTTATTGAGAAATTTTTATTTATGATATAGAAACTGAGTGTTGAAAATAAGGAATGGGTAGCAAAACCAACATACCCTTACAGTAAAGCAAGGATGTGGTATCTTCAGTTGAAAAAAAATTGGTACATATTTTAAATCTAATGTAATAAGATTCTATGACATGAAACAATAACATAATTATGTTCATCATTTTATATGAAAATTGATGACTCCAAATCCATAGCCACTTCCATCCCACTCCACGTGCTCTAGAATAAGGCATGTGTAAATAAATATGGGATACTAATAGATGAAAACACACAAAAAGTGTGGGAAACATTTGTAAGTATGACATAATAAAATAAATCTTTAAATACCCATTATATAATAATGATTACTTATTTTTCTATATTTTATATTTGACATAGTCACATGATTCATCAACACCTATACCAGATAAACACATTCAATTGGTGGCCTTGAAGAAGTACGAACAATATATCCGCATCATAGGTGTTCTTTTTTGGGTGACACTCCAAACATATTTTAAAAAAACATTAGGAGGATCAATGTGAAGAAATGAAAAGGATAATAGAACGAATAGATACCTTTGAATAATAATTATAATGAAAGAGAGAGACTCTAGAAACTTTAATGGGAGGGGGAGAAAAGAGAAGAAAATACTCAATAAAAACCATTGACTGATGATCCTCCCACACCCACTAGCTTTGAGGAGAGATATTCCCCTCAAAGAGCATTCTTGGTTGAGTTAATTAATTTTCTAATAATTGATTATGTCAAATGTGAATAAAAAAATCACCGGTACCTTTCCTTTATTGATATTCTATATGGTGATAATGACTGTGATTTATATCAATCAATACCATCCCATCACCGTGTAGTGTGGGCTGTGGTGTTTGATATCAAAGAAGATAGTCTAAATAATAGACAACTTCCAGCATGTAATATGAGAGTGTCAATTAGAATATCCCATGATTCGAACACCTAGATACCTATTCCAATTATTGCAAAAAAAATTTATAAGTTCATACAAGATATTTAACATTCATCACATGGCCATAACATCTTATCAAAAAAACATTTTGACTAGGAGGTATTCGTTTTCAATTTAATTTTCAAGATAAAAATTTAACAATTAATGAAGAAAGGTCTGAACAAGTGAATTTTATTACAAGAAAAAAAGGATGAGGTTGAAATGAAACATCAGCTAAAAACCATCAAATGTATTGACCATCCGATCACAAAGATCTACCGAAAGAACCTTTACCCCACACATTCTATATCTGCATTAATTATCATTGATGGTTTATGTGGATACAATGTTAAGAAATTTTCATACTCGTATAGATGATTTTAAAGAAAATATTTACAGAGACAAAGTTTAAGACTTCATTGGTGTTAATAATGTAAGTTAAATCCTCGACTATGATTTACCAAGTGTCTCAGTTGTAAATGTATACATGAGGTATGTTTTCAGGAATTGATTTTCGAAAAGCTAATATATTTTCTTAATTATGACTAAATTCATTTCATATTTTTGGAAGGCCTATATATAAAAACTAATTAAAGGGATTTCCCCATTAAATTTTTTTTGACTCAGTATTATGCACATCTCTTCTATAGAACAACCAAAAATAGATTCCAAAAAAAGAGGATGAAATAGTGGCTGGACTAGTCAAATCAATTAAAAGAAAACTTACAGATGACAGACTCTTCTGAGTACCAACGATGTAGTGGTAAAACTCTAAAATTTAATCACATCAAATATATTTTCATATCATTCATTACTTATTCATTTTTTTGTTTTTATGAAACATTATACGCTCTTGCAGTCATTTTTGATATTCCAAATATTTATATCTAGGATTCAATGCATGGATATCCAAAAAACCAAAAAAAATGATGGAATTTGTTAATGTTCAATACACTACAACCAATTTTTTAGAAATAAACATTGATTTATATAATTTAGATTATATTTTAATGATGATTATATTAAGATAGGGCAGTGCATCAATATCATGAAAGACAAGTAATGAGGCTAGTGGCTAATCATGAGGATCTTTGAAAGTACAATGACTAGGAAAGTATCAAGATATATATAATTATATTTCACTATACCAACACATATCAAAACAAATTAATTATTCTATTCAATGATTCTATAGTTTCTAAAACAAAAAATGGAAAATATTGTGGTCATTTTATCTATAAATTTATTAGGTAGATCATATTCCATCCACAAAATAGCATCCTCGAAGAGAAATTTTTGAAGATAATTACTATTTCATTTAAAATATTTATTAATACTTTGTGTATTTATATTATCGTATTACTACTCTGACTGTAAAAAAGAGTCATATTCACAAGATGATATAGATTTTTTTACAAATTAATGAGATGCATACCTGATGGTATAATGTACACACATAACATGCAGGTGTGACTTCAATGAAAGTAGTTTCTTTTTTTTATATTTATGTTTAATTTACTTATTTTTAGTATTAATTACATATAAATTGTTTTAATATTTAGGTGGATTCATTTTTTCAAGTCGGGGTGGTTTTCTTGAAGATTCACATGCTCATGACAGATAGGACTACGAGTTTTCACCTTATAGTTCAATAAGAAGGTAATTTTTTAATAGAATATTATATCTTCATAATATTAGTTGTTCTCTACCTCATTAGAATAATATGAGTACTTATTTTTATTTAAAATTGTCTTAATTTTATCTAAAATTTGTAATTTAATTTTCTTATTATTTTTATTTAATACATATATAGTTTTTTCATAGATATTTACATTTTCCATTGATTCTCTTTCTCGAGATACCAACAGTGTATGTATTTGATCTTATTTAGGGGAAAGCCATTCTATATAAAATAAAAAAGAGTGGAGGAAGATCATGTTCTCTTTGTGGTAAATTATCATGATATAATGGTCATGTGATCTTCCACTACTCTTATGCATTTAAATAATGATAAAGGTTTTTCAGTTAAGAATATCAATTCAATATATAGTGTTCAAAATTCAAAAAAGAAAGTAAATTTAAATCATTATAAAATTAAAATATAAGATTTTTCATAGACCTTTGGGACATGTATCATTCAGCTGCACTTAAATCCGACACATGGTGTGGTAGGTATGAATCCAAGTTATTATTTCTACTTAATATTGACATAACTTTTATTAAAAAAGACAACTAACATACTCAAAACTAATAAAAACTATTCACTTTGTTTTCATACTTTAAGACAATGGTACATAAGTTATTTGTGACATGTAGTAATAAACCAAAAATCAATCTGATACATGATCTACCCCGGTATGACACAAAGCGTATCTTTTTGTTTAAATATGACATTAATTTTATAATAAAGATGAAATTGAATACTGAAAATCAAGAAAGCACATTATTATTTTTATACTTTAGGAAAACAATCTATATGTCATTTATTAGGTGTAGGAATCAACCACTCCTCAATATGATGCATAGTGTGACTGGTATAACTCAAAGTGTATCTTTTTATTTAAAATTGACTTTAAATTTAGTAAAAAAGAACCAATAAAATACTAAAATCATAAAAATTCATTAGGATTGTTTGGATAATTTAAGAAAATAATCCATGAATCATTTTTGATTTTTAGAAATTAACCACCCCTCAATCCAACGCCCGATGTGACTAGTATGAATAAAAGTGTCCACTATCTGTTTAAAATTACATTTTTGGTTCTAAATGTGTTACTCATAGAAACCCAAGTGAACATGCTCTAATTATATTGATAATTTAAGAAACCAATTCATAAGTCGTTTTTTATGTGTATAAATTAGTCTCATATAAAACTGATGCACGATGCGACCGGTATGACTCAAAATTCTTGTTTCCAGTTTGATGTGACATTTTAGTTACAAAACACAACAAGCATAATAAAAACTAAGAAAAAACATTTGGATTATTTTTATACTTTATTAACACTATCCCTAAGAAAAATGGGGGTTCAAAACCAATGTGGCGCATGGAATTGTAGCAGACTATAGCGTACTATAGCAGCGGCAACACTATAGCAACGACAGGCACTATAGCGGCGGAAGGGGTACTGTAGTAGTGGTGGGTACTGTGCGGTACTGTAGCAGTCGGGTACTGTATCAGTACTATTCATAGAATGGGTCTTAGATAAAAAATTTGGGCCTACAGGCCATGTAATGGGCTAAATACCCACTGGGCCTTCAAGCTAGGTAATGGGTCTCTCTCTACCCTGTTAAAAAAAATTCTTTGATTTACTTTAATAATAAATGAGGCTTTAGCCCCAACCTTTAAAAGGAAACCTTAATACAATGCACGATGTGACCGGTATGACTCTAACTATGTCTTTTTTTAATTTGACATTAACTTTAGTAAAAAGAATAAGTGACGTATTGAAAACTGATAAAAAATATTCATATTATTTTGAAACGTTAGTAAAATGATCCATGAGTCATTTTTTATGTATAGGAATCAACCACACATTAATTTTTCACACGGTGTGACTAGTCTGACTAAAATTCATTATTATTTTAAAATTGGCATTTTAGGTAAAAAAGTATCACTCACTGAAAACCACCCAAACGTCCTCCAATTTGCTTTATAATTTGTTACATTGATTATGAAGTCTTTTGTGATGTTTATGAAGGAGTACCACATAAAAAAATTCATGATGATACTAGTATGACTCAAAATGTGTGTTTCTAGTTTGAAATAAAATTTCTGTAAAGAAACACAACTCACATATTGAAAACTGACCAAATGTATTAAGATTGTTTTTACACTGTATGAAAATGGTACACGATTAATTTATGTCATGTAGGAGTAAATGACACCTCAATAATATGCATGATGTCTAGTATGACTCTAAGTTTGTGTTTTTATTTAAAATTGGCATTAATTTTATTTAAAAGAATATGTGACATTCTGAAAACTGAGAAAATGCCTTAATTTTTTTTGATACCTTAAGAAAAATATCCACGATTAATTTGTGACATGTATGAATCAACCCCACCTAAATTTGATTCATGGTATGATCGTTATGACTAAAAATGTCTCTTATCAATTTAGAATTGACATTTTAGTAGAAAACACAGCACTCACTGAAAACCAAGAAAATACACTTCAATTGTATTGATAATTTTGGATATTGATTTATAAGACCTTTTTGATGTGTATGAAGTATAATAACATAAAACTGATGCACTATGTGACTTGTATGAATCAAAATGCATGATTCCAATTTGAAATGGCATTTTAGTAAAAAATCACAA
Organism: Viscum album; assembly: GCA_963277665.1. Taxonomy (NCBI): domain Eukaryota; kingdom Viridiplantae; phylum Streptophyta; class Magnoliopsida; order Santalales; family Viscaceae; genus Viscum; species Viscum album. Next base: position 468,646,016 of record OY728158.1, read on the forward strand.
CTAGCATACTAAAACCTGACCAAACACATTTGGATTGTTTTGATACTTTAATAAAATTATCCATGAGTCATTTGTGATGTTTAGGAGTAAAATTCATCATAATACAATGTACGATGTCTGGTATTACTTGAAGTGTGACTTTTTATTTAAAATCGACATTAATTTTAGTAAAAAGAACAAGTTACATACTGAAAACTGAGAAAATACATTCACATTGTTTTTATACTTTAGTACAATGATCCATGAATAATTTTGATGTGTAGTTGTCAAACCCACCTCAACACGATGCATGACGTGAATAGTATGACAAAAGTGTCTATTATCAGTTTAAAATTTTCATTTTAGTTTAATACATATCACATATTAAAATCCAAGAAAACACACCCATATTGTCTTGATAATTTATGAAATCAATTCATAAGTCCTTTTTGATGCGTATAAAGTAGTCTCATGTAAAACCAACACTCGATGAAACTGGTATGACTCAAAATACATGTTTCAAGCTTGAAATAAAATTTTAGTAAAAAAAACGACCAACACACTGAAAATGAACTAAATGCAATTGGATTTTTTTGATACTTTAGGAAAATGATCCATGATTCATTTTTATGTTTATTAGTCAATCACAACTCAATATGATGCATGGTGTAATAGGTATGATTCAAAGTGTCTTTTTATTTAAAATTTGCATTAATTTTAGTAAAAAGAACAACTAACATACTTGAAACTGAGAAAAAATATTCGAATTGTTTTGATACTTTAGAAAAAATATTCATCAGTCATTTTTGATGTGTAGGAATCAACCACACATCAATTTGATGAATGATGTGACCAATATGACTTAAAGTTGATATTATCAATTTAATTTTAAAATTTTAGTTTAAAATGTTTCACTCACTAAAAACAAAGAAAAACCAAACTCCAATTGCCTTGATAATTTAGGATATTGTTTCATATGTCCTCTGTGACATTAATGAAGAATTCTCATGTCAATATGATGCACGATGCGACTGATATGACTCCAAATGTGAGTTTTTGGTTTGAAATGACATTTGAGTAAAGAAACTGGGATACTAAAAACTAACCAAACACGTTAGGATTATTTTGTGTAACACCCTGATATTTTATGAGAAGTATATATATATATATATATATATATATATTAGGTTATATGCAAAGAAATATTTCACTACACACAACACTAGCTTGGCGTGCGTTACACGCAATCACGACCTTCCTCGATAGTGTGTGTAGTACACAATACCGAGTTTCACTAAACAATGATATATTATTATAATATTATAAACTAGCCATTATTAATATTATTAACTGAATTTTAAATTTTATAACATTATAAATCATCTTACAAATTTTCTAGAATGAGGTATGAAAACAAAATCGGTTTTTTCGGATAAAAGAAGTATTTTTCAAAAAATACAATTTTACCGCCTTTTGATGGCGCACACATTTTAAATCTAGTTTTTGACATGTTTATAAGTTCAATTTGACAAAATAAAATTCTTCTTTGGAATCAGGATATAAAAATTTACTTTGGATAAATTTGTTATATTATTCTGGTAACTTTCATATTATGATGAATAGTAAAAACAAGCTATATTTTAATTAAAAACAACTTTTTTCATCACAATAATTTATATGGATAGATTATTTTTTTAATTTGTTTTAATGTTTAATTAAAATATATTTTTACCATTTAATCCAATTTTGGTCATTGGAATTAATTTCTCTTTGAAATTGGACATAATCAAGTGATGATCTTTTGATAGTTATTGTTTCTTAAAAACACGCTATTTATTTTGATAACGGGAATTACATTTAAAATTAATTAATTACACTTCTATGTTCTAAATTTGGAAAAATAGACATCACTTTTGAATTCGGAATATCAAATATAGCTTAGGTTGAATTTTTGGTATTTTTCTGAAAAACATCAATTTTGATGAATAGTGAAAACACTGAGTTTTTAGTTAAAACCGACTTTTCATTTAAATAATAATTTATTTGATTTAAATTTATTTTAGTTCAAAATAGATACATAATACTCATATAAGTTCAATGAAATTCATTGGAATCATTTTATAATAATTTTAGATTTATAAGAAATTGTATTGAACTTTTTCACTGTATTTTACCCACCTCCTAGGAGTTGTTGCAATTGTTCATAAAACTTAATTTTACCGCTTCTATTAGTTGAATTTCAAAAATCTGAGAGACACATTTAATATCAAGGAGTAAAATTTGGTTCAATTAGATAAAAATATTTTTTGGTGAATAATAAGTTTTTACTTTTATTTACCACGGTTAAAAGTAAATAGTGTAATTTAAGGTTAAAAAAAATTATAATAATTCAAAGTTACCTTAACACTTGTCCAAAACTTATTGGATGAGTAATATCCGACCATGGTCATCGTTGGGTTGATTTTGGGACCCCATGGAGCCACTTACGAAAGACAATGGCACATTAGATTAATTAATTTAATGTAAAGACAAAATTGGCATTAACAAAAATTCTTTAGTAATTAATTTTTATAAGGTGATATATAAATTATATTTTCGACTATAAATATTCATTGGAAAGATAAAATTATTTCCTACATGTTGGTATTTATTTATAATTTTTAGACATCATATAAATTAAATTATTTACGACACAATAATGATGCAGTATTTACCTCATTAATAAATGATTTAAATAAATAAGATTATAATGATTAAAATATTTTACAAAACATGTCCAATTATGATTGGATGATTTTATTTCGACCATGAGTCATCTTATATTCATCTTTAATGTTTTTTGGAACTTTTGAATCCAAAGAAAAGTTTATAATAAAATAATATTTTCACACTTTCCAAAGGTGCCCCTCTCCTCCCTTATAAAAGGGAAACTCCTCCCTCTCCTCCTCAAACCACTTTGAGCATTAAAGCTCGGACAAACCATTCCCATTTCACTTACCCACTTCCTTAGAAACCTACTAGAGGTATTGGTCTTCTCAAAAGACCAACTCTAGTGCCCTAAGAGAAAGTTTAAAGGAGGCACTTCGAAAAAGAGGTAATACCTTCTACCGTTTTCTTCAAGTTCTATTCTTCTTCTACTCTATCTTCTTTAGTTGTTTCATTATGAGGTAATAAAATAAGTATCCCTAATATAATGATATGTTATTATAAATATGAAAAAACCCTATTTCACCTCTTATCCATCCTACGGTAATCAAAATCACTGTGCGTGCGTACGTACGGAATACCGTCTCCACGCCATGGTGTAATATGTTTTCCACCACCACCTTACTTGGATGGGTATAATGGTGTAAATAAATAACTATATATGATTATTATAAAGTTTTATTGATTATGAAATATTATACGTACACTTCAATACAATTTCACGATCATGGGAATGATATCATCGCTCATGCGTACGTACGGCCTACCGTCTCCACGATGTGATGCGACTCGTTCTATATGATCTTCATTGAATAATGATTATATAAATGAAATGAATGAATGAATATGATATATATTACACTAATAACGTTCTGTAAATGATGTATCTATATCATATAAAGAGGAATAAGAATTTATTCGACAAAACACGCATAAGAACATAAAACAATAAACACCCGAATAACAAGTAGCAATGAAATATTACTACTAAGAAGATACAAATATGACCATATATGATATCATAACAATGAATATGATTCTTTAATAAGTCAATAAACATTATTTAAACCATATTAAAGGAGTTTCAGATTCACACAAAGCATATCGGACCTAAGGTAAGGGAAAATATCACAATTTCATTTTTATCCGAGATTCACTACTGGAAACAGAGGATTTCCCAATGGTTCTAAACTATTGAGAAAGGCTGCAGAACCGTTGGTATATGTTATACCAACGGTTCTGCAAATCGTATGGAAGTAAGCCGTTGGGAAAAGTTTTTCCCAACAGTTTACAGTGAACCGTTGGGATAGGGTGCTGAAAAATTACCATATCCCAACGGTTCTGGAAAACCGTTGGGAAATATTTTTCCCAATGGTTTACAACCGTTGGGATACAGTGCACAAAATTATCATGTTTTTTCAAAGGGTTTGGAAAACTGTTGGAAAAAACCCAACATATCCTCTTTCCCAACGGTTTATAACCGTTGGGAAAAGTGTTTTACCAATAGTTCTATGAACTGTTGGTAAAACAAGACCTACACATTCTATGCCAACAGTTTTGAACTGTTGGCATAGCCTCTGCTAGTAAAATTGCACAGCAGCTCTGCAATTTACCCAGCAGCTCTCCAATTTGACCATCGACTCCCCAATTTTCCCACCAGGTCTCATTTTGTGGGTTCCCTCTAATTTTCAATCCAATTATTGTACCTTCAATAAACTAACACATACATATACAATTATTGTACCTGCAATAACCAACTAACACTTACATATAGAGAACAAATTCATACACATTTAACATATAATGGTGGAACTATACACATCCATAATTAAATTAGAATTCATAACGTAATTATAAACATACATAATTAATTTAGAATTCAATTTAAAATTTAGATGACAATTATATGTGGAATGCAGAAGTCAATTCATAATTTGATCGGTTTTTTATATACCATATATTTTAACTTGAAATAATGTCCATTTTAAACATAATACATACACCTGGAGGGATACCGGCCACATCGCGCATCGGATTGAGGCGGGGTTGACTCGTACACGTCACCTATGACCCATGGATCGTTGTGCTAATGTATCGACACAATCCTAATGTGTTTGGTCGGTTTTCCGTATTACAGTTGATGTTTTTCAATTAAAATGACGTACTTTTGAAACAAAAGGCAGAAACTTTGAGTGGTGCCGGCCACACCGTGCCTCGGATTGAGGCGGCGTTGACTCGTACACGTCACATATGACCCATGGATCGTTCTCCTAAAGTTTCAATGGAAACCGAATGCGTTTGGTCGATTTCCGTATGTACTTAAATTGTTGTCCATTTTAAGCAAAAGACAGACACTTTGAGTGGTGGCGGCCACACCACGCCTCATATTGTAGCGGGGTTGACTCGTACACGTCAAATATGACCCATGGATCGTTTTTCTAAAGTATTGACACAATCTGAATGCGTTTGGTTGGTTTTCCGTATGCCAGTTGATGTTTTTTAATTAAAATGACGTACTTTTGAAACAAAAGGCAGACACTTTGAGTGGTTTTGGCCACACCAAGCCTCAGATTGAGGAGGGGTTGACTCGTACACGTCAAATATGACCCATGGATCGTTGTGCTAATGTATCGACACAATCTGAATGCGTTTGGTCAGGTTTCCGTATGCCAGTTGATGTTTTTCAATTAAAATGACGTACTTTTGAAACAAAAGGCAGAAACTTTGAGTGGTGATGGCCACACCGCGCCTCGGATTGAGGCGGCGTTGACTCGTACACGTCACATATGACCCATGGATCATTCTACTAAATTTTCAATGGAAACCGAATGAGTTTGGTCGGTTTTACGTATGTACTTAAATTGTTGTCCATTTTAAGAAAAAGACATACACTTTGAGTGGTGGCGGCCACACGTCGCCTCATATTGAGGAAGTGTTGACTCTTACAGGTCACATATGACCCATGGATCGTTGTGCTAAAGTATCAAAACAATCCGAATGCGTTTGGTCGGTTTTCCGTATGTCGGTTGATGTATTTCACTTCAAATTATGTCCTTTTGAAATAGAAGACATACACTTTGAGTGGTGGCGGCCACACCACACCTCGGATTGAGGCGGGGTTGACTCATACACATCACATATAACCCATGGATCATTGTGCTAATGTATCGACACAATCCGAATGCGTTTGGTCGGTTTTCTGTATGCCAGTTGATGTTTTTAAATAAAATGACGTACTTTTGAAACAAAAGGCAGACACTTTGAGTGGTATCGGCCACACCGCACCTCGTATTGAGGCGGCATTGACTCTTACACATCACATATGACCCATGTACGTTCTACTAAAGTTTCAAGGGAAATCGAATGTGTTTGGTCAGTTTTCCGTATGTACTTAAATTGTTGTCCATTTTAAGAAAAAGACAGACACTTTGAGTGGTGGCGGCCACACCGTGCCTCGGATTGAGGTTCAGTTGACTCTTACATGTCACATATGACCCATGGATCGTTGTTATAAAGTATCGACACAATCTGAATGTGTTTGGTCGGTTTTCCGTATGCCAGTTGATGTATTTCACTTCAAATTATGTCCTTTTGAAACAGAAGACAGACACTTTGAGTGGTGGTGGCCACACCACACCTCGGATTGAGGCGGGGTTGACTCGAACACGTCACATATGACCCATGGATCATTGTACTAATGCATCGACATAATCCGAATGCGTTTGATCGGTTTTCCGTATGCCAGTTGATGTTTTTCAATTAAAATGACGTACTTTTGAAACAAAACGCAGACACTTTGAGTGGTACCGGCCACACTACACCTCGGATTGAGGTGGCGTTGACTCTTACACGTCACATATGACCCATGTATCGTTCTCCTAAAGTTTAAATAGAAACCAAATGCGTTTGGTCGATTTTCCATATGTACTTAAATTGTTGTCCATTTTAAGCAAAATAGAGCAACATAGAGTGATTACGGCCACACCATGCCTCAGATTTAGGCGTGGTTGACTCGTACATGTCACATATGACCCGTGGATCGTTGTGCTAAAGTATCGACACAATACGAATGCGTTTGGTCGGTTTTCTGTATGCCAGTTGACGTTTTTCACTTCAAATGACATCCTTTTGAAACAAAAGACAGACACTTTGAGTGTTGGCGGCCACACTGCGCCTCGGATTGAGTTGGGGTTGACTCGTACATGTCACATATGACCCATGGATCGTTTTTCTAATGTATCAACACAATCCAAATGCGTTTGGTCAGTTTTCCATATGCCAGTTGATGTTTTTCAATTAAAATGACGTACTTTTGAAACAAAAGGTAGACACTTTGAGTGGTGCCGGCTACACCGCGCCTCGGATTGAAGCGGCGTTGACTCGTACGCGTCACATATGACCCATGTATTGTTCTCCTAAAGTTTCAATGGAAACCGAATGCGTTTGGTCGGTTTTCTGTATGTACCTAAATTGTTGTCCATTTTAAGCAAAGACAGGAACTTTGAGTGGTGGAGGTCACACCGCGCCTCTGATTGAGGCGTTTTTGACTCGTACATGTCACATATGACCCATGGATCGTTTTTCTAAAGTATCGACCCAATCCGAATGCGTTTGGTCGGTTTTCCGTATGCTAGTTGATGTATTTCACATCAAATTATGTACTATTGAAATAGAAGACAGACACTTTGAGTGGTGGAGGCCACACCGTACCACGGATTGAGGTAGGGTTGACTCTTACACGTCACATATGACCCATGGATCGTTGTGCTAATGTATCGACATAATCTGAATGCGTTTGGTCGGTTTTCCTTATGCCAGTTGATGTTTTTCAATTAAAATGACGTACTTTTGAAACAAAAGGCAGACACTTTGAGTGGTGCCGGCCACACTGCACCTATAATTGAGGCAGTGTTGACTCGTACACATCACATATGACCCATGGATCATTCTCCTAAAGTTTCAATGGAAACCGAATGTGTTTGGTCGGTTTTCCGTATGTACTTAAATTGTTGTCCATTTTAAGCAAAAGATAGACACTTTGAGTGGTGAAGGCCACACCGCACCTCAGATTGAGGTGGGGTTGACTCATACACATTAAATATGACCCATGGATCATTTTTCGAAAGTATCGACACAATCTGAATGCATTTGGTCAGTTTTCTGTATGTCAGTTGATGTTTTTCAATTAAAATGACGTACTTTTGAAACAAAAGGCAGACACTTTGAGTGGTGCCGGCCACACCGCACCTTGGATTGAGGAGACGTTGACTCGTACACGTCACATATGACCCATGGATCCTTCTCCTAAAGTTTAAATCAAAACCGAATGCGTTTGGTCGGTTTTCCTTATGTACTTAAATTATTGTCCATTTTAAGCAAAAGAGAGACACTTAGAGTGATTCCGGCCACCCCATTCATCAGATTCAGGCGTGGTTGACACATACATGTCACATATGACCCATGGATCGTTTTTCTAAAGTATCGACACAATCCGAATGCGTTTGGTCAGTTTTCCGTATGCCATTTGATGTTTTTCACTTCAAATGACATCCTTTTGAAACAAAAGACGGACACTTTGAGTGGTGGATGCCACACCGTGCCTCTGATTGAGGCTGGGTTGACTCATACACGTCACATATGACCCATGGATCATTGTGCTAATATATCGACAGAATCTGAATGCGTTTGGTAAGTTTTTTGTATGCCAGTTGATGTTTTTTCAATTAAAATGACGTACTTTTGAAACAAAAGGCAGACACTTTGAGTGGTTCCGGCCACACCATGCCTCGGATTGAGGCGACGTTGACTCATACACGACAAATATGACCCATGGATCTTTCTCCTAATGTTTCAATGGAAACCGAATGCGTTTGGTCGGTTTTCTGTATGTACTTAAATTGTTGTCCATTTTAAGAAAAAGACAGACATTTTCAGTGGTGGCGGCCACACCGCGCCTCAGATTGAGGCGGGGTTGACTCATACACGTCACATATGACCCAGGGACCATTTTACTAATTTATCGACACAATCCGAATGCGTTTGGTCGGTTTTCCATATGCCAGTTGATGTTTTTCAATTAAAATGACGTACTTTTGAAACAAAAGGCAGACACTTTGAGTGGTGTCGGCCACACCGCGCCTCATATTGAGGCAGTGTTGACTCGTACACGTCACATATGACCCATGGATCGTTCTCCTAATGTTTCAATGGAAACCGAATGCGTTTGTTCGGTTTTCCATATGTACTTAAATTGTTGTCCATTTTAAGAAAAAGATAAACACTTTGAGTGGTGGCGGCCACACCGCGCCTCAGATTGAGGCGGGTTTGACTCATACACGTCACATATGACCCATGGATCATTGTTCTAATTTATCGACACAATCCAAATGCGTTTGGTAGGTTTTCCTTATGTACTTAAAATGTTGTCCATTTTATGAGAATCCTCTGTGCGGGGGGTTGTTCGGGGTCCAATGAAGAGGGTGGGGGGGCTGTCTGGGGGGCTGTCCGGGGGGCTATCCGGGGGGGCTGTCTGGGGTCCAGGGAGGAGGGTTGGGGGGTTGTGCGGGGGGTTGTCTGGGGGGTGTTCGCGGGGTTGTCCGGGGTCCAAGGAGGAGGGTGGGGGGTTGTCTGGGGGGCTGTTCGGGGGGCTGTTTGGGGGGCTGTCTGGGGTCCAGGGAGGAGGGTGGGGGGGCTGTTTGGGGGGATGTCCGGGGGCTGTTCGGGGCTGTTCAGGGGGTTGTCCGGGGTCCAAGGAAGAGGGTGTGGGGGGGGGGGGGGCTGTCTGGGGAACTGTCTGGGGGGTTGTCCGGGGTCCAGGGAGGAGGGGGGGTGTCCGGGAGGCTGTCTGGGGGGCTGTCCGGCGGGGCTGTCCGGGGTCCAGGGAGGAGGGTGGGGGGTTTTCTAGGGTCCAGGAAGGAGGGGGGTTCCCAAACACACAACCACTAAAAGACAACAACATCCATAAAAACAGATAATAAATAAAAATAACTCAACTCCAATACTATACTACGAGTCTAGATAAAACCAACAACTAGAATAGATTAAATATCAAATCTCAGTAATATCAGTCAAAAATGTAATGGATCAACTTGTCCCACATCACCATCACCATCATCACCATCATCATCATCACCCTCTTCCTCGTCCCCATCATCATCCTCGCCCTCGCCCTCCTCCTCATCCTCTCCCTCCTCCTCGCCCTTTCCACCTGCCTCGCCCTCCTCATCTCCCTCCTCTTCCGCATCAGACTCCTCGCCATCATCATCTTCAAGCTGTACATCGTCCTGACCACCACTAGAACTGCCACCTGGTGCACCATATATATAACGTATCGACGACATATACTCATCAAAAGCTGGGCTGGCCTCTGCTGGAAGTGTAAGACATAGAACTTCAATAAATTTCATAACGCACTGTTTTCCCTAGAAGACTGTTCTTCCATCTCTATGGCCCTTTTCTCAGCCTGTTCTACCTATTCCCTAACTTGCTGCAGCTCGGTGGCACTACAGCTCGTACCTGAGGAGGGCCAATACCTCGTCGGGGCTATCCTAGGTCGGCAGCGTACTCTGCCAGAATGTTCCTCTCCCAACACCTGATGTAAGTGATATGTTGGCCCAAAATTGTCTAGTTCTTGGGCATAGAGGGCCTCTAAAGCAGCCTGTTACAAATATAAATATATCATTAAGTTACAAAATAGATATTAAAAAATAAATTCAATAGATTAAAACTTATAATCTGTTGCTGAGTCGCTTCGTTGACGGCACTTCCATCCCTTTTCCATCTAATCGAGCAAAACAGTTTTTCTCGAGGCACGCATCCTTCAATATTTTGTATTTTCCTCTACAATGACATTGAAAACTAAATTTATATGAAAAATTTATCAAACTATTAAATAATTGAAGAAACAAAAGAAAGTGTAAGTCTTAAATAAAACTTATAAACAATTGTCATACCTGCTTCCTCTCATGATCAGGCATCGTAGTGCGTCCCAGTGTGTGGAGGTATTTTTTTGCATCAATATTCTTTTTATTTTTTCAAGATTATTCCTAAATAAAATTAGAAAATTCAACAAATAGTATTAATGAAAAACATGAAAGTTATTATTTAAATACCTCAAATGTTATTAATACCTTAAACTGGGTACTCGTCCAATGAGTAATCATCTGACGATACTGCTCTATAGGACAATCATCCACCACTGGTACCGCCTCTAACTCAGTTCCAACTCTAGAAACCCATCCAATATACATCTCATGCTTTTAGGCTCTCCAAAGATCGCCTAAATCCATTAGATCTTCCGATCATGCACCCTCACCATCGGGAAAATTAAATCGAAGCTGAAATCAAAATATTAATTCATATATATAAAAAAATAATTCATGGAATTAAATAGAACAGATTTTTTTACCCATATCTCTGCCCAAGCTCTATCCTTGACCTCATGTGGAAAATGTCTCCACGATAGCGGGATGACGGGAACGATGTCGAAGTATTTGGCAAGTGTCGCAAAAAAACTCCGACATTACTGCCATATTTTCTCAACCATTTAGTTGTCTTCATTATAATCCACCATAACCTGTGTGTGGAGATTCCACATCGAACGCATGCGTGTACGCCCCCGCCCACACCTCCTATCAGTAGATGTATCTATCATGAAAGAAAAACAAATATTTTATCAAAACATGTTATAATGAAAATAAATATTTCTATAAAAATTTGTTAGGGTTCTATAAATATACCTGTGCCGGTCTGATCGCTGAGTGCCGCTGGATCCACAGAAACTGATGGAACACCCTGTGGTGGAATAGGAGTCGAAGATGATGGAATATAGAAGCTCGGAGAGACAGAAGTAGAAGGAAAATAAGATAGGACAACTATCTGACCGAATACTGACTGAGGAGTGGGAATCATCATGGGATGTGAAAATGATGAGCCAGAAGATGCTGAAGGTAGATAAAACATGGGAGGCCAAAATATCCCGTGTGTCTCTAATGACACATCGGGATCAGAATGTGGGAAGGATGACATGTCAGTGAGAGGGCCAGGGTCTAGTCGTGTACGCGCAACTGCTCGTCCACCTCTGGTACGAACCCTCCTCGTACCACCAGCCTGAGTACTAGGACCAGTACTAGGCTCCTCGTCGAATAACTGTCGACGTATTGGTGGATCCTACAAAAATGTTTACAAAAACATTAATCACATGACATTATATATTCTTTAAATATATCAATTTGAAATAAAGTACTCACTGTAGGTACTAATGGTGGAATGCCCATCTCCGTCATTCGACGATTGTTCTCCATCATTTTTTTCCTTCTTCTCTCATCAATTGGCTTTATTTCCTGCTTTTTAAAACAAATATGTAATAAATTAGAAAAATAAAACTAATGTGTAACCCAAAAAACAAAATATATGAGGGAACATGGTATTCATAGGTAATTTAGCTATCAATTGTTTTATAAGAGTTTGAGTGGATTTAATAAATCATACAATTTTTAATGTTCACCAAGTTAGAAATATTGTTTGACTATGTTTGAATACAGTTCAATTCCAAATTAGAAAATTCAATTCAAATAAAACTGCAACCAATAAACATTGAAAATTTATATAATGGTCAGTTAAGCTATCAATTGTTTTAGAAGATCTTGAATGGATTTAATAAATCATACAAGTTTTAATGTTCACCAATTTAGAAATATTTTTTTGACTATGTTTGAATACAGTTCAATTCCAAATTAGTAAATGCAATTCAAATAAAACTGCAACCAATAAACATTGAAAATTCACATAACAGTCAAGTCAGCTATCAATTGTTTTAGAAGAGTTTGAATGGATTTAATAAATCATACAAGTTGTAATGTTCACCAAGTTAGAAATATTGTTTGACTATGTTTGAATACAGTTCAATTCCAAATTAGAAAATGCAATTCAAATAAAACTACAACCAATAAACATTGAAAATTCACATAATGGTCAAGTCAACTATCAATTTTTTTAGAAGAGATTGAATGGATTTAATAAATCATACAAGTTGTAATGTTCACCAAGTTAGAAATATTGTTTGACTATGTTTGAATACAGTTCAATTCCAAATTAGAAAATCCAATTCAAATAAAACTGCAACCAATAAACATTGAAAATTCACATAACGGTAAAGTCAACTAAAACATATTTGTGATCAATACTAAATCAATTTGAATATTACCAACCTTAACAACCCAACTCGAGGTAAACCAAATGAATTGAAAACATGGATGAATGGTTCTATATATTTTCAATCACAGCTTCAGGTTCACAATCAACTCTGACAATTGAGCTATTTGAGTCATCAAAAGAAATAAATGGATTGGTTCCAATGGCACTGGGGATAGTGTCAATTCCATCATCACCATCATCAAAAATATTTCTTGGAATTACTTCAACTATGACACCAAATTCAGGTCGAAGTTGGTCTTTGACATAAAAAACATGTTTATCCATTGATGCCAACACATATGGTTCTTCGGTAGCAAGAGTGCGAGTAATATTAATTACTCAAAATCCACAATCATCAATAAATGTGCCATGTCTCTTCATCGAATCAAACCAATGGAATTTTATCATTGTGACTCATCCATGAGAGTAATAATCCAATATTATTATTTTCTCAAAAACTCCATAATAACCCACATTTTCAAATCGCGGTCTACTATTTGATGCACTGGCATAACCATCTATTGTGGCAGTAACCATAACACCATCATGTTGTGTTCTCATGTTCTTTGCACATTTAGTGACAATAAATTTGTACCCATTGATAACAATTGATTTACAGTCACGAACCACGGTATTAAGACCAAAAGCCAAAGATCTTATTTCCTCAAAGACAAAGTCATCAGACAAACTCAATACCTGCAATATAAATGACTATTAAAGTTAATTAAATATTGATATAATTATTTTAAACATTAATTTTTTTATACCTTCAATTTTAACCAAGCAGAAAACTCTTTGCTATGAAAAGTCTCTCTCCATCTCAAAGATAAAGAACGATGCTTCTTATTTATCATTGTTTTATGTTCCCTGTAGATAAAAAATATTAATAGTTTAACAGATATATATCTAAGATATACATAATCAATTTATTTACCTAATATAGTCATCAAAAAATCACAGTTGAACAAAACTGTGTGATGTGCCATCTACCACTCTTCATGGCTTAATGTCTTCATTGTATATGATCCAGGAATTCATCCTGTTTGAAGAAGTGATGGAAAACTTGGTTCAATTTGCTCATACTATTCTTCTTCATTTCTCATTGGTCTGTTCAATCTTGTAGTAAGATCAGACAAATACATCAAGCAGAAATCCATACATTCTTGAGCCAAGTAACCGTTCACGATAGAACCTTCGGGATAATTTCTGTTTCGGACGTAAGACTTTAATGTGAACATATTTCTTTCAGTTGTATACATCCAACGAAAAGAAACAGGTCCTCCAAGAAGTATTTCAGTGGGAATATGGACAGTCAGATGCAGCATGCATGTGAAAAATGATGGAGGAAATATTTTCTCCAACTCACACAAAATTAATGGGGCATCTGTCAACATTTTTTTCAAGAAAGACTTGGAAAACTTCTTAGCATAAATATCTCTAAAAAAATGGCACAACCGAATAACAACCACCCTTACGTTATTGGAAAAAAGATGAAGGATTGCTATTGGAAGCAACTCATGCAGTAGAATGTGATAATCATGAGTCTTCAAAGATTTTAGCTTCAACTCTCTTCTATTGACCCATTTAGATATGTTTCTTGAATAGCCATCAGGAACTCTAATAGTCTCTAATACTTCCAGAAATTGTTTCTTTTTCGCAGGAGTCATCACATAAGAAGCACATGGAAGTTGCCATTTATTTTCACTGATACGCAAAGGATGCAATTCTAGTATGATGCCCCAATCCACCAAGTTACGCCGAGATCGTAAATCATCTTTTGTCTTCACCTTGACATTTAGAAGAATCAAAAGCAACATTTCGCATATATTATTTTCAATATGCATTACTTCTAAGAAATGACGTAACAAATTGGTTGACCAATAAGGAAAATCAAAAAAGATACTCTTCTTCCTCCAATTGTAACAGGTTTCAGTGGAAACATTCTTTCTCTTTCCAGATTTCATTTGACCCTTCCCGAACGAAAAACTGAAATCTTTCAATTCATTAAGCACGTCAGTTCCAGACATACGCTGAGGTGGATCATCGGTCTCTATGGTATTATCAAATATTCGACAATTCATTCTATATGGATGATCCTTTGGAAAGAATCATCGATGTCCCATAAAACTGAAACTACAGTGATGTTTCAGTCTTCTGGATTGTGTATTCTTCATACAAACTGGACATGATAGTTTTCCCTTTGTGCTCCATCCAGACATCATTGCATAAGCTGGAAAATCATTGATCGTCCACATAAGTGCAACACGGATACGAAATATGTCTTTCGAACATGCATCTTATGTGCGCACACCCACATCCCAAAGAAGTTTCAACTTTTTTATTAAAGGTTGCATGTATACATCAATATCAATGCCAGGATCAGAAAGACCAGATATGAGTATACTCATGAAAGTGAAAGGTTTTTTCATACACAACCATGGGGGAAGATTATAAATGTGTATAAAAACTGGCCATGTGTTGTGCGAAGTAAGCATCTATGCAAACGGATTAAAACCGTCGCCTGAAAGACCCAGCCTCACATTACGCACGTCAGCTGCAAAATCAGGATGTTGAGAATCAAATCTCTTCCATGCAAATCCATCTGCAGGATGAACCAACTCATCATTAGTATTCTTTCTCTCAGTATCATGCCATCTCATTTTTATTGATATGTAATCAGACATAAAAAGATTCTGAAGTCTGGGGATCAATGGAAAGTGCCACATTACCTTTTGTGGAACGCAGGATGGTGTTCCATCAGATTTTGACTTCCAGTGGGATGTGGCACATTTTATACAATCATTTCATTCAGCGGTTTCCTCCCAGAATAAACTGCAATATTTTGGGAAAGCTTGAATTTTTTTTCTTGAAAATCCAAGTTCTTCAACTAACTTCCATGCCATATAGTGGTTTGAGGGAATATCTGCATCATCTGGAAGTAAATCCTTCATAAGGGTAAGAATTTAATTGATTGATGTATTAGAAATTCCATACATAGTTTTACCATGAAACAATCAGATTAAAAATTCCAGTCTTTTCATTTTATCGCATTGTCGATATACTGGAGTCGTGGAAGCATCATTCAATTTTTTCACCCTATCAATATCATCATTTTCACTAGATGCATCAGGTGTCATCATATCAAAGTCTTCTTTATTGAAAATCCTTTCTTTTTCATGATGAAGAATAAACAGAAATAGATCATCTAACAAATTCTCCATTCCAGTCCTTTCATTTTGATCATCACCAATTTGATATTTCATTTTCTCTCCTTTGTGATACCACACAAAGTAGTTTGCTTGAAAACCATTTTTGGTTATGTGGTAGCTGACTTCTTCACAGCTCAACCAAGGTCTACCAACACAATTGGAACATGGGAAGTGTATGCGACCACTATCTAAAGCATTGTGAAATGCAAAATCTATAAAGCTCTCCAAATTGTTTTGAAAATCGCTTGAGATCTGATCGGTTTCATACATCCAACTTCTGTCTATTCTGTAAAAATAATTTATATAAGTCATTTTGCCATAAACAATTCAATAAGATTGAACTTTAATAGAAAATACATTTAAGTAAATGATAAAGGAAGAAAATAATCAAGGTATCAACTACATATGTGAAAAAAACATACAAATGTGTGATTGAAAAAATGTAAAACCAACAAGAACTTAATGTGTTATATCACATCACAGCATGCCTCATCCCATAACCATATTAGTAGGGTATCATGAACATGAATAACATCAACCTTGTGCCATCCTCCTACCCAACATGACCCCAACCACATGCCACATCTTATTATAGCCTTATTACATCACACATCACCGGAAAACACTAGGGAAATCATAATACATCTCACCTGAAGACACATGGACAATCAGATCGCATATTGCCTAAAAACACATGGTCAATCAATTTTGAAGGAATAGTAGGGAAGACATGGTAGCTATCCAACCATATAACCACCATCCTAGATATTAGAAAAAATACCCATAACTCAAAACCTCTAATCGTTGGTAAGTTTATCCAACTCTGGTTGGGAATGTGTATAAATAACATAAAAATACATGATATATAGATAGCAAAAAATACTCAACATATGGGTTCACATTAACTACATAATCACACAATTCACTACTACCATAAAACACATAAACCACACCACCACCACACAATACACATATCATTTCTCACTTTCATTTATAAGCCACTTCATTCACACTTACATTGTCCATTCATTTAATGTTAAATTAATTAAATCCATTTGCCACACATCCATTTCTATTCCATCTCATTTATTTAATATCTTGTTTTTTTGTTTTAACAACATAATTTATTCCAAAGATAACCAGGAAACTAATAAAACCACCACACAATAACTCACCATCTCACAATAACCATCGACACCATGTTACATCGACCAACCATCTCACCAAAAGAACAACATATCACAACAAAAATATTGTACATCACAAACCACCGCACAACCAAGACCACCTCACCACATCATACACCACAACTTCATCACACAACACCTCCACACGACACAACACCACCACACATCATCACTATCATACAACTTCACATGTCACATCCATGCCCACTAACCATCACATCACAACCCCTCATATCACAAAACCCAACTGGTCACCTCAATCCCCATAAAACAGCCTACAACATACAATGAAACACAACAAAAAACCTCTCATAGAGGCAACATACCCCAACTTCCACAATTTATTTATTCAAGGTCTTTTATTACATTACCCCTTTATTTAGCATGGACATTATAAAACAATTGATATTCCATGGGAAACTAATTAATTAACAAAATATTCATTCATTTCCCTATTTTTCATGGTGAAATCACATCAAAATCCAAACTTAAAACTAAAATATTAGATCAATAACAATGAAAACAAGGTACCATATGTATATAAAGAATAAAATACCTGATTTGAGATGATTCAGATAGGTTTTCACCTATTCGGATGGGGGAGTTCGAGAGTAGCAGAGAGGTGGAGCTGGATTGATAACTTAAAACTGAAATATTAGATCAATAACAATAAAAATAAGGTAGTATATGTGTATAAAGGAAAAAATACCTGATTTCAGATGGGTTTTCACCTCTTCGGATGGGGGAGTTCGCGAGAGGAGTAGAGCGATGGAGTAGGAATGAATTTAGGGTTCTGTCGCGAATGGGGGAGAGCAGCACCGCGACTGTATTTGGGGGAAATCTTTCCCAACGGTTTTAAAAAGCCGTTGGGAAAGAGATGTTCAGGGTAACCTTTCCCAAGGGTTCTATATAACCATTGGGAAAAGGGTACCCTTTTCCAATGGTTCTATTGAACCGTTGGCAAAAGGGAACCTAAAACACCCCTTTACCAACAGTTTCTTAAAACCGTTGGCAAAGGGGTGACTTTTCCCAATGGTTTCAGTGAACCATTGGGAAAGGATTCCTTGACCATTTCTTTACCAACAGTTTTATGAAATCGTGGGTAAATAGTTCCCTAATCCTTCAACACCAACGATTTAAGCAAACCGTTGGTAAACACCCGTGGGTAAAAACCAGAATTGCAGTAGTGATTGTTTGTAGTTTGGTATTTACTGGGGTGTATTTTATCATCTTCATCCATGTTTCCTCAATATGTAATATTATTTCCATCTTTCTAAAATTATTTAAATCCAATTTTACCCTTCAGTGAGTTTTTAGTGAAAGATATGAAAGGAATCTTTTGTCGTTTTTCATACGATGTACTTTTTGACTTTTTCAGCCAATGTACGAGAAGAATTTTTTTTAACTTATACGGAATGAATGGATTTTTAGAACATTATTTCCAAGAAGATTCCTTTACAAGTTTTAAAGTTTATTTTTAATCAACTTCTTTTAGTTTAAAATTTTATGACATGTTAAGAAAGGAAAAATGTTTTTGAATTAGAAAGGATATTTTCCTCAAGAATAGAGTTCAAGTGTTTTATCAAAATTATTTTCCATCTAAGATAAAATAGGGTTCTGTTTCTATCCCTATTTTTACATTGATTTGATTGTTTTATGATGGAATTAATTTTATGATGTCCTTTTATCTTATATGGGTTATGCTATGATGGCATGATGTTTATGAATCCCATTTTTATTACATGGGTTATGCTATTATGTATGATTTATGATTTTGTGGCACACATAAGAATGGTTTCATTCTGAGATGGGTGGGAACTATATTTCCCTCCAATGCATTGTGTAAAGATTTATATCTCATGAGATAGACATGCCTGGAATGATAAGTTAAACCGGTTCAGTGATACAGGACTGGAACGAGGAGTGAACTCGGTTCAGTAATGGACTTTGTCCTCTATGATGGTCTTGGCAATGAGACTTGACTAATATAAAATGATTTTTGAAAATTAAGTGTGTATGCCACAAAGTTTCATGTTTTAAGTTATGATTATTTGGGATTAATTTTCATTACTATGATTTATCCCATGACATGATATTATGACCTCTTTTGCAGGTTAATATTTTCAAAATGATATGTTCTTATGAATATGATATGACTGATATTTCTTTTGTTTACCCTTAATGAGCATTTGAGCTCACTCTTTTGTATGTTTTCTTTTCCCCTGTCCAGGAAGAAGGATATTATGTAGGATATGCCAAAAAGGGACTCTAGATATGATGAAATAAATAGGAGACAATGTAGTTTATTTTATGAACCAGTTGTTTATGTTTCCCAGTTTCTAAAGACACTATACCTATAAGGTCCTTTCATTGTTTTGTTATATGTTGTAATAAGTATGCTTCAATTTTTGAAGTAATAACCATGTGTGTAAAGTATGGGTCATTATAGTTGGTATCAGTGGAAAGGTATAGTCAACCTTTGGAAACCAGGATGTGAAATCCTTAGTAATAACCCTAAGGATAAGTCTAAGCATAGAACACAATCTTTGTGTTTTAGAGATGTCCATGAACAACCTAGGATAAGACCTTAAGTGTGAAATTTTATTCTTGATTATGTGGTTTTCCTATTATGATTAGTATTTATCACACTATGATTCTGGGTTTTAGTCAATGGCTAGAACCCGAAGGAATCATGTTAATGCCTAATGCGATGGCCAATGCAATGATTGTCCCCCTAAGAAACCAAATGTTATGGGAGCTGGAATGAAAAATCCTGTAGCCATGCTCACACAACTTTCTCAAGCTATGAACCATGCAAGACTTCCAAACGAACAAAAAAAGGAGCAACATTCTGTTGAATCCTTCATGAGGAAGCGTCCACCTTCATTCAACGGGTCTTTTGATCCATTAGTAGCTGAACAAGGGATTAGTACCACTGAAAAGATATTTTCAGTTCTACAATGTTCTAAAAATGACAAAGTCATCTTAGCAGTGTATCGTTCGGAAGGTGATGCCGATCAATGGTGGAATCTTATCAAGAATATGAGGCAAAGAGATGAAATTGTGTCCATGGAATGGGACGAGTTCAAGAACATATTTTTCAATAAGTACTTCCCTTGTATTCTTCGAACAAATATGGAGAATGCGTTTCTTGAACTAAAGAAAAAGGATGATGAATCGGTTGGTACCTACGAAGCTAATTTTACAAGACTTGCATGGTACGCTTCCAGAATTATTATCCAACCTGAGAGTAAAATCAATCGATTCTTTGGTGGCTTAAAACCAATTCTTCAAAGGGAGTTATCCATAAGGGACTTCAATAGCTACGAGTAAATTGTTCGATGTGCTCTAAAGTTTGAGATGGATATTGGAGTAACCCATCAGTCATATGAGTTTGATAATAAGAGGAAAATGGAAGTCAATGGAAAATATAAAGACCATACTAAAAAGAAAATGAGTTTTCCTTTATGCTCGAATTGTGGAAAGAAACATGGAGGGAATTGTCTTAAAAGGACAAGAAAATGTTTTAAGTGTATAAAAGAAGGTCATCGGGCAGTTGAATGTCGAAATAATGGGAAGAAGTTTTCTAATGATGCGAACAAAGAAAGGGATACACAAATTCACCTCCTACACTTCAATGTTTCAAGTACAAGGAGATGGGGTATTATGCCAATCAATGCCCAAATCCAAGGGTTGTTGATGATGATCGACGTCAAAAAACTCTTAAGGCCAAAGACAAAGGAAAGTCACATGAAATTACTATCGGCGATGTGGAGTACGATAAATAAGTGGTGAAAGATACACTTACAATCCACTCTAAAGTAGCAAATGTTTTATTTGATTCTAGATCCACCCACTCTTTTATTTCTGAAGAATTTTCTAAGGGTATCGCCATATTACCTCAACAATTAGATGTTGATTTAGCTGTGACAACCCCTAATGGAACAACAGTCGCATCAAAAGTTTACAATTCTTCTCCGATTGAAGTTTGTGGGAAAGTGCTTCCTGAAAATCTTGTGATCCTTCCTATAGTGGAATTTGATGTGATTCTTGGCATGGATTGGCTTTCTTTATATGGAGCTCATATCAATTTCCAAAGAAGGGAAGTCACATTATGTATTCCAGATCAATCTATGATCGTCTATCGATGCAAGGATGAACATAACCTTCCAATGGAAATTTCTTCCATATTATGGGTCTTGATTCCACTAAATGAATTTTATTTATCTCAAATGGTTGGTGAGAAACTCACGATTAAGAATATGCCCATTGTACAGGAGTTTGATGATGTCTTTCCGGAGGAATTACCTGATCTTCCACCAAATTGTGAAGTTGAGTTTTCAATAGAACTCATACCAGGTGCTTTACCTATTTCAAAGACACTTTATAGAATGGCCCCAATTGAGTTATAGGAATTGAAGAAGAAACTCCAAGATAATCTTGATACAGGATTCATACGCCCTAGTGCATCACCTTTTGGAGAACCTATTTTTTTTTGTCAAGAAGAATGATGGATAAATGAGACTCGACATTGATTATCGAGAACTTAACAAGATGCCGATCAAGAAAAAATATCCTCTCCTGCACATTGATGACCTATTTGACCAATTACGCAGAGCTCAATACTTTTCCAAGATTGATCTTCATTTAGGGTATCATCAATTAAGGGTCAAAAGGGAGGATATACCAAAGAAGGCTTTTCGTACAAGGTATGGACACTATGAATTTATAGTGATGCCATTTGGTATTACTAATTCCCCTGCTATCTTCATGGATCTGATGAATAGAGTCTTTAGAGACTATCTTGATCAGTTTTTGGTAGTCTTTATAGATGATATTCTTGTATATTCAAAGAGCAAGGAAGAACATGAAGATCACTTGAGAATTGTATTAAAGATCCGGAGAAAGGAGAATATTTATGCCAAATTTACCAAGTGTGAATTTTGGCTTCAAAAAGTTGAATTTTTGGGTCACATAATCTCAAAAGAGGGGATATCTATGGATCCAGCAAAAATAGAGGTTATCGAAAGATGGTTGAGACCAACAACAATAACTTAGATCCAAAGTTTTCTTGGTTTGGATGGATATTATCGACGTTTTTGAAATATTTTTCATGATTATCTAATCCACTTACTAGGTTGACTCGAAAAAGAGTTAAGTTCATGTGGACGGAGGAGTGTGAAGAAAATTTCAAGGAATTGAAAAGAAGTTTATCCAGTGCACCTGTGCTCACACTGCCTTGTAGTGGAGAAAGGTTTGTGATCTATAGTGATGCATCCAAGAGAGGATTGGGGTGTGTTCTCATGAAAAATGATATGGTGATAGCTTATGCCTCACGACAGTTGAAAATTCATGAGCAAAATTACCCAACTCATGATTTGGAGTTAGCTGCAGTAATCTTTGCATTAATGATTTGGAGGCATTATCTTTATGGTGAAAGATGTAATATTTATACTGATCACAAAAGTTTAAAGTATATTTTCACACAAAAGGAGATGAATATGCGCCAAAGAAGATGGTTGGATCTGATTAAGGATTACGAATGCTCAATTCATTACCACCCTGGGAATGGAAACAAGGTGACAGATATATTAAGTCGACAAGACCATGCTAGATTATCCATGATGAGGATCACAAATGATCCTATATTTATGGATTTACAAAGGATGGATCATGGAATTATAATGGAAGGGGGAAAATCTTATCTTTCTCAAATGAATGTTCAACCTTCCACACATGTGAAGATTAAAGAGGCACAGAAAGAAGATGAAGAGTTACAAAAGAAGGTGAGAAATGTTTCTGAATTCAACCTTGATTGTGATGGGATAATAAAGTTCAGAAATTGGGTTGGTGTTCCTCCCAACCCAAAATTAAAGAAGGAGCTGCTGGATGAAGCTCATAGTTCTTCATTCCCTATTCATCCTAGAAGTACGGAGATTTATAGGGACTTGAAAGAGTACTTCTGGTGGGATGGCATGAAAAGAGATGTTGCTGAATATGTATCTCGATGCTTGGTTTGTCCGCAAGTTAAAGCTGAGAGATAGAAGTCTAAGGGGATGTTACAACCATTACCCATACCCGAATGGAAATGGGAAAACATCAGTATGGACTTTGTCACTGGACTTCCTAAAACATCCAAAAGCAATAATGCTATCTGGGTTATAGTTTATCGTCTTACGAAGTCGGCACACTTCATTACTATTAGGGAATATTTCTCTCTGGATCAGATTTCCAGGATATATGTAAAGGAAGTGGTAATATTGCATGGAGTACCACTTTCCATTATATCTGATCGGGATCCGAGGTTTACCTTGAAGTTCTGGCGAAGTCTTCAGCATAATATAGATACTGATTTGAGTTTCAGCACTACTTATCATCCTCAAACAGATGGTCAATCTGAGAGGACAATTCAAACTCTAGAAGACATGTTAAGAGACTTCTCTATGGATTTCAAAGGTGGTTGGTATCAACACCTACCTTTGGTGGAATTTTCCTATAATAATAGCTTTCACTCTAGTATTCAGGTGGCTCCTTATGAAGCTCTCTATGGAAAGAAATGCAAAACACCAACTTGCTGGGATGAAGTTGGGGAAAGAAAGCTATTAGGACCTGATCTTGTTGATGAGATGGCAGATAAAGTCCGATCTATTCAACAACACATAAGAGAAGCTCATATTTGATAAAAAAGTTATGCCGACAACCGAAGAAAAGTCATAGAGTTTGAAGTGGGTGATAAAGTGTTCTTACGGATATCTCCTTGGAAGAGAGTAATGAGATTTGGGAAGAAGGGAAAGCTGATTCCTAGGTATATCGGTCCTTTTGAAATACTAGATCGTGTTGGGAAGGTAGATTATCGATTGGCTCTTCCACCGAATCTCTCTCAAGTTCATGATGTGTTCCACATATCTCTCCTGGGAAAGTACATACCTGATCCTTCACATGTACTAAGCTTAGAAGTTGTACCGCCGGAGCAAGATCTTTCTTATGAAGAACAACCGATAGAGATTCTAGATTGTACCAAAAAAGTTTTATGGAATAAGACCACTCTCTTGGTGAATGTTTTATAGAGGAACCACCAATTAGAAAAAGCTACATTGGAGCTTGAGGATATAATGAGGGAGAGGTATCCTCACCTGTTTGTTACGAAGTGACAAATTTCAACGGTGAAATTCATTTTAAGGGTGGTAGAATGTAACACCCTGATATTTTATGAGAAGTATATATTATTTTATATATTGTGTTATACGCAAAGGAATCTTTCACTGCACAAAACACTAGCTTAGCTTGCGTTACATGCAATCGTGACCTTCCTCGATAGCATGTGTAGTACGCAATACTGAGTTTCACTAAACAAAGATATATTATTATAATATTATGATATAGACATTATGAATAGTATTAACCGAATTTAAAATTTTATAACATTATAAATAATCTTACACATTTTCTAGAATGAGGTATGAAAACAAAATCAGTTTTTCAGATAAAATATGTATTTTTCAAAAAATGCAGTTTTATCGCCTTTTGATGGAGCACACATTTTAAATCTAGTTTTGACATGTTTATAAGTTCAATTTGACAAAATAAAATTCTTCTTTGGAATTAGTATATAAAAATTTACTTTGGATAAATTTTTCATATTATTCTGGTAACTTTCATATTACGATGAATAGTAAAAACACGCTATATTTTAATTAAAAACAACTTTTTTCATCGCAATAATTTACATGGCTATATTATGTTTTTAATTGGTTTTAAAGTGTAATTAGAATATATTTTTACTATTTAATCCAATTTTGGTCATTGGAATTAATTTCACTTTGAAATTGGACATAAAAAAATGATGATCTTTTGATAGTTATTGTTTCTTAAAAACACGCTATTTGTTTTCATAATGGGAATTACATTTAAAATTAATTAAGGCCACTTCTATGTTTTGAATTTGGAAAAATAGGCATCATTTTTGAATTCATAATGTCAAATATAGCTTAGGCTTAATTTTTTGTATTTTTCTAAAAAACTTCAATTTTTGATGAATAGTGAAAACACTGAATTTTTGGTTAAAACCGACTTTTTATTTAAATAATAATTTATTTTATTTAAATTTATTTTAGGTCAAAATAGATATATAATATTTATATAAGTTCAATTAAATTCATTGGAATCATTTTATAATATTTTTAGATTTATAAAAAATTGTATTGAACTTTTCACCGTCTTTTACCCACCTCCTAGGAGCTATTGCAATTGTTCATAAAAATTACTTTTACCGCTTCTGAGAGTTGAATTTCGAAAATCCGAGAGACACAGTTACTATAAAGGAGTAAAATGTGGTTCAATTAGATAAAAATAATATTTGGTGAATAGTAACTTTTTACTTTTATTTACCACGATTAAAAGTAAATAGGTTAATTCAAGGTTAAAAGAAAATTATAATAATTCAAAATTACCTTAACACTTGTCCAAACCTTATTTGATGAGTAATGGATGACCATGGGCATCATTGGGTCGATTTTGGGACCCCATGGAGCCACTTATGAAAGACAATGACACATTAGATTAATTAATTTAATGTAAAGACAAAATTGGCATTAACAAAAATTCTTTAGTAATTAATTTTCATAAGGGGCTATATAAATTATTTTTTCAACTATAAATATTCATTGGGAATCTAAAAGGATTTCCTGAATGTTGGTATTTTTTAATATTTTTAGACATTATATAAATTAAATTATATGTGACCCAATAGTGATGCAGTATTTACCTCATTAATAAATGATTTAAATAAATAAGATTATAATGATTAAAATATTTTCAAAAACATGTCCAATTATGATTGGATGATTTTATTTCGACCATGAGTCATCTTATCTTCATCTTTAATTATTTTTGGACCTTTTGAAATGGAAGATAAGTTTATAATAAAATAATATTTTTACACTTTCCAAAGGTGCCCCTCTCCTCCCTTATAAAAGGGCACCTCCTCCCTCTCCTCCTCACACCATTTTGAGATTTCAAGCTCGGCCAAAACCTTCCCATTTCACTTCCCCACTTCCTTAGAAACCTACTAGAGGTACTGGTCTTCTCAAAAGACCAACTCTAGTGCCCTAAGAGAACGTTTAAAGGAGGCACTTCGAAGAAGAGGTAATACCTTCTACCGTTTTATTCAAGTTCCATTCTTCTTCTACTTCCTCTTATTTAGTTGTTTAATTATGAGGTAATAACATCAGTATCCCTCATATAATGATATGTTTCTATAAATATGAAACAACTCTATTTCACCTCTTATCCATCCTACGGTAAACAAAATCACCGTGCGTGCGTACGTACGGAATACCGTCTCCACGCCGTGGTGTAATATGTTTTCCACCACCACCTTACTTGGATAAGTATAATGGTGTAAATAAATAACTATATATGATTATTGTAAAGTGTTATTGATTCTGAAATATTATACATACACTTCAATTAAATTCCACGATCATGGGAACGATATCATCGCTCGTGAGTACGTACGACCTACCGTCTCCACGATGTGATACGACTCGTTCTATATGATCTTCATTGAATAATGATTATATAAATGAAATTAATAAATTAATATGATATATATTACACTAATACCATTTTTTAAATGATTTATCTATATCCTATAAAGAGGAATAATAATTTCTTCGACAAAACACGCATAAGAACATAAAGCAATAAACACCCGAATAACAAGTAGGAATGAAATATTACTACTAAGAAGATATAAATATTACCATATATGATATCATAACAATGAATACGATTCTTTAATAAGTCAATTAACATTATTTAAACCATATTACAGTAGTTTCGGATTCATACGAAGCATATCGGACCTATGGTAAGGGAAAATCTCACAATCTCATTTTTATCCGAGATTGTTTGTACTTTGGTATTTACTGGGGTGTATTTTATCATCCACATCCATGTTTCCTCAATATGTAATATTATTTCCATCCTACAACAATTTTTTAAATACAATTTTACCCATCGGTGAGTTTTTGGTAAAAGATATGAAAGGAATCTTTTGTCGTTTTTCGTACGAGGTACTTTTTGACTTTTCCGGCCAAAGTACGAGAAGAATGTTTTTTTTAACTTGTACGGCATGAATGGATTTTTAGAACATTATTTACAAGAAGCTTCCTTTACAAGTTTTCATGTTTATTTTTAATAAACTTATTTTAGTTTAAAATTTTATGACATGTTACGAAAGGAAAAATATTTTTGAAGTAGAGAGGATATTTTCCTCAAGAATGGAGATCAAGTGTTTTATCAAAATTATTTTCCATCTAAGATTAAATAGGGTTTTGTTTCTATCCCTATTTTTACATTGATTTGATTGTTTTATTATGTAATTAATTTTATGATGTCCTTTTATCTTATATGGGTTATGTTATGATGGCATGATTTTTAAGAATCCCATTTTTATGACATGGGTTATGCTATAATGTATGATTTATGATTTTGTGGCACACATAAGAATGGTTTCCTTATGAGATTGGTGGGACCTATATCTCCCTTGAATGCATTGGGTAAATATTTATATCTCATGATATAGACATGGCTAGAACCGAAAGTTAAATTGGTTCAGTGATACAGGACTGGAACGAGTAGTGAACTCGGTTTAGTAATGGACTTTGTCCTCTATAATAGTCTTGGTAATGAGCCTTGACTAATATGAAATGATTTTATATGATTATGTGTGTATTCCACAAATTTTCATGTTTTAATTTATGATTATTTGGGATTACTTTTCATTACTATGATTTATCCCATGACATGATATTATGACCTCTTTTGTAGGTTAATATTTTAAAAATGTTATGTTCTTATGAATATGATATGACTGATATTTCTTTTTTTTACCCTTGCTGAGCATTTGAGCTCACCCTTTTCTATGTTTTCTTTTCCCCAGGTCAGGAAGAAGGATATTAAGTAGGATATTCCAAAAAGGGACTCTAGATATGATGAAATAAATGGGAGACAATGTAGTTGATTTTATGAACTATTTGTTTATGTTTCCTAGTTTCTAAAGACACTATACCTACACGGTCCTTTCATGGTTTTGTTATATGTTGTAATAAGTATGATTCAATTTTTGAAGTAATAACCATATATGTAAAGTATGGGTCGGGATATTTTGATACTTAAGGAAAATGATTTTTGAGTCATTTTTGACATGTAGGAATCAAGCCCTACTAAATCTGATGCATGGTGTGACTCGTATAACTCCAGTTGTGTCTCTATTATAAAATTTTAAAATTTTTAATGTATTATAACATATTAATATTTAATTTATTTATTTATAGTATTATTAACATAAGATTAGTTTTCTTATATAGGTATAATCTTTTGCTCAGGTTGGGATGATTTATTCAGCAACTGGTATAATGGGAAGGAATTTTTGAGATGGGATCATAGGATTAAAAAGATGAAACATTAATGTTTTTAAATGTTTGTTGGATAATTAAAAATGAAATTTTATAAAACGTTTTTTGAAATGTATAGAGTAGTGATTTTTTGTATATACCATAGGAATATATTTTTGTATTAATGGTTCCATAATAAATGTATATAGAACTATTTGAAATTATAGGTTTTTGTTTGGTGTGTTGTTATATGAACAACACATTACAGTCAGATTTGTTTTTATTAGTGCTATTTTGAGCACTGATAATGGTACCCCTTCATCAGTTCCAACTGAAGCACTAATAAATGGTGGCCTTTATTAGTGATAAACATAGAACTGATAAAGTGTGGCCTTTATTAACACTAAAATTTCTATGATAAAGGGGTCCTTTATCAGTGCATTTTAGCATAGATAAAAGACCCCCTTAATCAGTTCTTATAGAGCACTGATAGAGGGAACCCCCCTATCAGCACTGCAATTAGCAGCTCTTTTTAGTGCTATTAAAATCCATTTTGTGCATTGTTAAAGAGAATATGTTTAGTAGTGTGGAGATCCTGAATAGGAAAGAATAGTTTAACACAATGGTTCATTTAGTATAGTGGAAATATAGCTCTTGTCGATTGGACACTGTGGCATGCATGGGGGAAAGAGGTGTCGCCTTCCCCATATGTGTGTATACAGTGTGTCTATGTGAAAAGAAAGGTGTTGTATCGATATGTATATGGAATAAAGATAATTATTATGTGGAGGATTTTGAAAGTGAAAAACCTTATGGGATAGATGCTGTGTGATACCCTTTTCATGCATTAAAAATGATATCCATAAAATACTATATATCTAATCTATTTTATATTTATAATTTGACCAAATACCGATTAATATTCATTCTTTATATTTTTGAAGGATCTTAATACATGTCATCATATTTGATGTTTTTCAATCTTCAGTATCTTTTATGATTGAAACTATATGCGATATGTTCCCATTTGATACAAGTCCATTCATGAAATCATTTTGTTACATATATTTAATTATTTAATGTGGTTCAGGAATTTAAGAGAATCCATAACATAAATAGTCTTGATATCAGGGATTTATCGCATGAACAAGAATGTATCACCAAAATATTTATTCAAGTAAATCGCCCATGATATGATACCTTTTGAATTTGATGACGATTTATCAAATATGTTGTCCCAAGAACATGATGCATTTCTCAAAATGAGAAAACAATCCCCATGGAGTCACATGAAGAAAACCATATATTCCAACTCATAATGGTCCAATCCTGGAGAGACATCATCACATGAATCCATCACCAGTTGTAGAGAATCTCCCTATTGAGGTGTCACGTAACCTTTTGAATTAATCATGAAATGTGATTATGCGATCATGTGATATTTTTGGCATTGAATGAATAATTCAAGACAATACACAATTTTTTTCAGTATCTTATGTGTCAATGATTTTATAATATCTATTTTCCTTTAATAGGACTTGATTCGTCATAAAAATCGAAGGATAAATAGTATCTACTCCTCTACAAAAAAATATAAATCATTAAAAGATAGTGATTCCTTTTAAAATCTTGAGACAGATCAATTTTTAGACGGAAAAAAGAATCTATGTGATACAATCACATAAGAAAGATTTGAAAACAACAATTTATTTCTAAATAAGACATAAGGAGCTCATGTTATTCATTCATATGAAGGAAAGGGAAGCACTTATGGGTCATACCTGGATTTCAAAAAGGAAGAAAGGTGATCTCATTACACAATATTAGTGACCATGATAGATAGTTTGTTATGAATATAGTTTGAGGTGACAAATGTACTATAACATGTGAGGGGACTAATCAAGTGATACACTTAAAAAATATTGACCAGTTCATACTCTTATAAAATGATAGGAGACAGTGTAGTTTCAATCCTGAAAAGAATAAAAGTGACAAGAATTACATGTAATATATAGATGTCATACACCCTAATTATCACAAATGAAAAAATCAATAGTTTATAATGGAAAGAAAAAAACAAGATTAATGGTGGATAATAAATTTTTATATAAAATAATTGAACTGAGAATATACAAAATATATTGTGAATTATTATTAGTTATATGAAATTTTCATGAACTATGCATTATTGAATACATGAATTAATTAAATTAATAACTCAAAGTCGAACTATTCTGAGTTTTTAAAGTCTTATCTTGCATAAAATGAGATTGAATTATTTTACTCTACTAGTTGAACATGATTAATTGAGGTCAGGACTTTATCAAATATAAATATTAATTCTTTACCAATCATTTTTATTCACTGAGGAAGACTTGATCATCTTCTGAAGATAAAAAGAAATTGATCAAGACCAGAAAACCTTGTAACTAATTGCAAATTCTATTGATGTTTACAAAATATTTCTAATCGATCTATAAGTTTTGTAGAGGAGGATCATCATCTATTATTTCAAAAGCAACCGGGAGAAGAATATCACTAAGTAAAAGTACAAAAACCAAGAATAATAAGGATCTTGTGACTCTAGGCTATAACTAGTTTTTAAAGAGTATTGAGGATAAGAGAAGATAGATTGTGGTTTCACTCAACTAAGGAATAAGAGTCATATTTTTAGGGGTATAACCATGATCATGTGGAAGATAAACTACTTGGTTTTTAACCAGTTGATTCCTAAACCATTATAATTGATACTAAGATTCTAGTAGAGAATCTAAGTTGGGGGTTCTAACCAACCTGAAAAAAGTATGATTCTATATCAAACCTTTTAAATATTTTATTCCCTCTCTAATTATTTCATCATATGAGGTGACATAATGGGATATTACTGATTTGATTCAGAATCTTAAAAATTTCAAGAGGATGAATATACAATAATTAATTTTTAAAATAATAAAACAATGATTCATCCCCTTTCTAATGTTTAATACATACTTTGGAACTACACATTAATAATTAATACTGAATATATGAATGTTAATTAATTTTATTTAATATATAATCAACAAAAATCATTAAATTATAATATATAAATATTAGACATTTATCTTTCAAATTAAAACAATTAATTTATAATAAACCCAATGTTTTTAATAATTTTTTTTTTCACTTTCCATGATTCATTTAATTATAATTACTTATTAATAATTAGTTATATATTGAATGTCATTTACTTACTTTACTAGTAAATCCTTGAAAATTTCAAATATATTTAATTAAAATAATTTTTAAGAACAATAAATTTTATTTACAACATGATATGTACAAATAAAATTTTCCAAAAAATAATAGATATATTCATATATAAATTGGTATCTTTTTATTCAAATATTATTTATTTTATGATAACTAAATGGAAAATATTTTTTTAGTAACACATAACTTACTTTTATCTATCAAATAGTCAATATACTTATTCAGTACATGTACACTCAACATCCTCTTTTCAAACAACCATATTTTTAATGAACATATATACAATAACAATATATAAGAAAATTATATATATATATATTGGTTATTTTTTATTTCTTTATATGGACTTTCATGATTCACTAAATTCATTCATATTATTCCTTAACATCTCTCCTAGAATGCCTATTATATTTTAAAAAAAATCATTCTTTACATACTTATATTTGATGGTATTATATTCTGGGAAAACCAGGTGGGTGACTATTTAATGATTATGGTGTTTAAATTTACATGAGGTTTTATTCCTCATTTCATATTTAAAATAATGTTTCGTATTTAATTATAATAATGTATTAATTTTTATCTAATTTTTTAATATTTTTTCTAAAAAAAAATATATAATGGTTTATTTTATTTTACAGTTTAATGGTAAAAATATATTTTTAATTTTTAATGAATAGAAATTTAAGGCATTAGAAAATGAGGGACTTCTTTAACCACTCATGTTATCTATTCGGGTAGGGTGTCTACCAAAGTATGTTATAGAAATATATGTGTGAATGTCAATGATAATAGAAAATAAAATGGTGTGGGACCAAGTCTTATTCAATATCCCTCCATAAAATTTTATACATGTTATTGATTGGTTGAATTTGGAATGATCTTATATTTATTTTTATCTAGTGTGGGTGATATATCATAGTATATATTATGATAATTTTGTGTTCAGTAGTGGGAAAGGTTGAAAATATGGGTTATGTAATTTATAATGTCAATGGATTATTTCTTGTATTTTTAATTTAATTCGTTATTCCTTTAATGTGGAGTAAAATTAGTTTCTTAGAGTGTTGAATGATTTTTTAATATATATTTTAATGATATTTTGAATTTTATATAGATTTTGTAAGTTATGTTTGGAATAGAAAAAAAATCAGGAATTCCTTTGATATTGATATTTTTATTTCTCATGGAACTTGGAAAGAACCCAGAATTACAAATATATATTTTTGAAATACTATAGAATGATTTTTTATGAAAATGTGTGTCATGAAGGGGTTCTATAGTATCATTTTCTATGAATACAAGAGGATTTTTGAGATTATGTAATAATTTTGGTATTCTAATGAAAGTAATGGAAATGAATTATAATCCCTATTTAAGGATTTATGATAATTTTGATAAACAAGATAATGTTAATTGGGTATAAAGGATGGAATTTTAGCTTTTATACCCTCAAATAATGGAACCGATAAGGAAATTAAAAATTCTAGATTCCAATCCCACTATAATTTCATAGACGTATATATCAGAATCACATACTAAAGTCATACACATTATAATTATATCATTTATACCTATAGATGAAACTCAATCATAACTATATATAACTTACATTTCAAATGTAAATTTTGAGTGACATACATACCAAGTATAGTTTAAGTTTCGAGTTTCATTGAATAATAACAAAAACAAAAAAATTATATCTTTCTCATTCATATGGGAATATCTAATTATACGAATAAATTATTATAAAAGTTATAATTTATTCATTCATATCAAATATATTATACTCAGATATATAAATCATATCAGTTCCCACTAATACATAATATTTTATCCAAAATATTCATTTAAAAACTTATTAAAAATAAAGCCCTTTCCTAAAAAAATTCATAAAATATTCACAAATAATGAATATATTAAAATTAAAAATCATAAAGGTTTCATGAAAAATATGATAACCTATGAAAAAAATTCATTTATGAAAAACATACCTTTCATTAATAAAATGTTCATAATATTTCATTAATCATAATCTCACTTTATTTCCTTATTAAATAAAAATATTTTCATACAAATCTTTTTAAAGTATAAAAAATTCATGTCGATACCTTGGATAATTATCCCCATGGAATAGTCATAGGATCCCATAAGAGTGGAATAACCTGCTAAATTATTATCAAAATTATCTTTCTGAGAACAAAATCATTTCCCAATGAATTTTAGAAATAAGATATATCACCATTCATTATGAACAGTATAAAATAACTTTTACATGCATAAAATATATAATGTTTTAGTTTTTTTTCATACAACTCAAGAAATATTATTTTGAACTCAAATACAAGATCACTTTTAGACATCAGATTCAATTAAGTAAAAATATAATTATTCATTAAAAACTCATAAAAACAAAAAATTATCATAAAGGTGGGAATAATAACTTCTTTGAAAAATCATGAAATCTTATATATGAAGCTTTATAAAGAATAATGGTCATGATAGTGGGAAATTACGCTCATGTCATATATGCTAAAAATTATTTTCTTTATTGTTTATATAGAATTAAAAAACAAGTCACATAAAAATAAATATAGATAATCCATTTTATAAATTAAAAAAATTAATTTCAATAAAAAATGATCTTAAAAAATAATATAATTTTTATATGGAAAATGAAAATATGTGGATAGAAGAAAAAGTTTCAGAAGAAAACATTGATACTTTTAAAAACATTTTTAAGGAAATTTTCTTTGTCATTGATAATATTTGAGTCAAAAGGATAATGAAGAAGATACCATGAAATATAATTGTAAAAAACTTTAATTACAATGAATTAAATCTAAATTTTATTGAAAAGGAATCTTATAATCCTAAAAAATTAAAATTGTGGTGAAAATAAGTTATGCCTCAAATAATTGAAATTGAGATTGGAAATCCATTACCTCATAATCCCACTTAGTGTAATGATTTATAAAATCCTTGTATACTAAATTTAGATTTATTATAAATAAAAAATGAAAAAAATATTCATAATTACCATTCCAAATATGATTCAGTTATAAAAACATATCACCCATTTATTAAAAATTTATAATTAAAATCATTATTCTATCAATTATCAGTTTTATTTTCAAGCTTATATAGAATCAATGTTTATATATCTTGCATCATGGTGATGGTTTCATCATATAAATAATAACAATGTAGATATAAAAAAAATATCTAATAATTTTTATTTATTTTATTAACTCTTTCATAAAGGAGGTAATGGAAAAATAAAATACACCATTCATAAAGATTGTAGTCTGTATGTGTTCATGAACTCAGTTTTCATTTTCTAATGGAAAAAATAAAAGTAAGTTAAATAATATTTTATTATTATAGAAATATAATTATGTGATAAATATCATTAATATTTTTTAAATTCATCCTTATAACCATCCATGAAATTAAGTGATGGAAAATGAAATACATTGCCTCCGGGAGATAATAGTCCATATGTATGCATGAGTAACGCTCCTTTATAATTGGATAGAAAATGTTTTATGATAAAATAATACAATTTAATCATATGGATTTTTTAATGTGATGTTGTTTGTATGGTTATGATGTATGTGAAGTCTATTGAAGAAGTAATAAACATAAAATAAATCAATTATGACTTATACAACCTCTTTTGATGTCTCCCTTTCAATTAAGCATAAGTCCTTTGCATGAGGTATTTATGGACACTCCATAAGCTTGGGGAAGTTGGAATATAATATAATATTTTCATTTTCGTAGTTTTTTGATATAATCATAACTATATATTCCATTGGAATGTATGTATTGGCATCCTTTTTATAGGAAACAATCAACGGAATTTAATTTTTTTTAATATTTATGGGTCATGAATATAGTTTTAAAAATTTCAAGTGGAACACACATAAGATATGAAGATATAATATACATTTTCTCATCAACTTTATTTAATATAGGATTATTTTAATTTTATAATGATTTATAATAATATTTAATCCTTAAATACCATTTAAGGTCATTTTTGGGACTATTAAAAAAATTTAAATTTTAAGTTACAAAAATACGGAATTTAAATTCAAAAAAAATCTCTTATAATTAATAATTATCTATAATATTTTTTTAGTTTCATATATTATCTATGTATTCTTACTTTTAATATATTTAAAAATTTTAACATGATTTTTCTCCTTTAAAAAAATCACTAACATGGAAAAATTATTTTAGATAATTGCACTATTTTTATAGACTAAAAATGTATTCTAAAAATGAATATATTTATAAAACATAATTACAGTCATTTATTTCTATTCATAATGTATATTTACTCTATAATTAACATGAAAACATGTTTAAGATATTAATAGAGATAAAATGAATTTTTTTAAAATAAAATTTTACTAATATAAAAAGATGAACTCATAATCATGTAAATTGGATAAATAATAGATTAAAATTATTAATGGACATGGTACTGGAAAAAAATTATCATAAATCCTTCTCAAGATAAATTATTTTAATCTTATCATACCACAAATTAACAATTTTTACCCTTTACTGGGATGTCTACTTTTTTCATGGTTACCATTCATTCAGACTACAAATGACATTAGCATCATAATATAATCTTTATGCAATGATTATAAATATGGATTAAGTTTTATCAGATTTAGTTTCTATAATTAGAATAAATTAATTTCAAAATAAGAGCACAAAATGAAATGAAACCATTTTTTATAAAAATGTATTTACTAGGCATAAAAATGAATTTATTGAAAATTCAAGAATAATAATGATACCCATTTAATTAAGTGTATTTTTTAATAAAATTAGGCCAATTTTTCTGTATTTACAATAAAAATTCTATTAGATCATTAATATTTATTAAATAAAGGAATATAAATCATAGTATTTGAAAAATTCAAAATTTTCACTCTTCTTGCAAATAGATATCCTTTTTGAGAAATTTCTAAAAAACAACCAAAATTTAATATTTAAAGTATAATATTAAAAACAAAAACCTTATTACTAAATAACATTTATAAATGTGAAAAAAAAATTAATATCAATGCACAAAATGGAAAAAACCCATTTTTATAAAAAAATGTACTTTAAATGGAAAAAAACTGAATTTATTCTCAATCTATTACTGAAAACTGAAGAGAAATAGATGTTAATTAATTTTATTTTATATATAATATTAAAATTTAATTATAATAAATAATAAATAGTTATTAATTTAATCAGGTAACATAATAATACAATGTTCCCATAAAAACAACATTATGTAAAATATCTCTTTTACATTCAAATGATTTTATATTTTTTGAAAACCTATTTATAATCAATGAATGTATTATTGTTTATTTTAAAAATGAATAACCTTATACATGTAATCCCTAATATGTTTAATCTTATTCACACACTCTAATTTAATGTCTATATTATAAAATTTATATTTAGTAATATTTTAATTGTATATGGAATTTTAGTTTCTACATTGTATTGCATATGGTACCCATAATCAAGAATCGTATAATTTTAAAAAAACTAAAGCTGTTATATTATAAAAAATAATTGAATTTCATCTTCATAAATCAATTTTGATTCCAAAAAATTTATGTATTATAATGTGGTTAGAAAACCAGAAATATATTTTATCCTAAAATTTAACTTCTTTGTCAATTATAGAGAAAATTTTATTTCATTAATTCTTATAACTGAATAAGATGAACACTTTTAGATGAGTTTCAAAATAGTGAACCATGATATTTCAGTGATTTTTCACACATAAGATTCTATATGTTTAGCTTCATCTTAGATGATTAATAAGAATTATTTTACTATTAAAAAAGTAGATACAATATGAAACACTTACATGATACACAAAATCAACATTATATTGTGTTTCTATCAAGTTTCACTTATAATTAATCTCATATTCCAATGATGATTGAGTAAGATGAACTTTTCATGCTTAAAACACTAAATTAATCTATAATAGAAAATACAATATATAGAAGAATAAAAAGTTATTATACCTGTTGACCTCACCTATTTTGATAATATCAATCATGTATTCATATGTGTTGAAAATCCCAATTATGTTTTCATTCTCTATGATATTTTTAAGTATCATTGATCTATACTTTAATTCTTTCAAATCTGTGATCAAACCAATAATAATTTTTTTAAAATAGTCTTTGGAATATGTTAATCCTCTTTTATCCATGTTCATACAAGTTATAAATTGATTCTAATACAATCGGATGTGTTCTGCATAAAACAGATAAGTAATCTGCCTATAGCTACTGATAAAAGAGCTACCGGTAACCAGTCTACCGATAGACTTAGTCTACCGACAGACAGCTACCGATATACTTAACACAGAGCTACCGATGTGCTTATAAATGTAAGCTACTGACTTACAGACAACTACCGATACAAATATAGAGCTACCAGTGTAAATATAAACAGCTACCGATGGAATAAGAGTCACCGATGGACGAAGCTACTGACAGACTCACAGCTACCGATGCATGGAGCTACCGATGCAAGGAGCTATCGATGCACGGAGCTACCGACGCATGCAGCTACCGACGCATGGAGCTACCGATAAACAAAGTCACCGATACAAGCATGTACCAACTGACGCATAGAGCCACCGATAGAGTCAAAGCAACTAATGACATTGAGCTACCGATGTTCAAGCTACCGATGTTCAAGCTACCGATGCTGATTACCTACCGATCACTCGACTCACTATTTGAATTTCTTTATTTATCTTTATCTATCTAACGGTCATATCATACATTTTAATGATTTGTCAAATGTCTGATAAAGGTTGTCGGAAATCAGGAATCCGTACCTCGTACCTGCAGAAAGGAAATCTTTTATGTCTCCTGTTGCACGTGACATAAATACAAGAAGACTCTGCTGAAGAGTAGTAGTGATACAACACACACAGAGACAAGGAAGACATACGACATACTCAAGAAAAGCTCTGTGCATACAAGAAGAACCAAGCAAGACAGAATCTCATATACAATCAAGCCTACTCAAGAAGAGTTCTGTGCACACAAAAGAATATCAAAGAGCTTCATCGACTACATCTTCATTGTCTATGAACCTGGAGCATACGACACTCTGTTTTTCAAACAGAAACGAGAAGAGGACTCAGATTCACTTCTGATCGAATCCAAAGGAGTCCAGAGATACACTGAAATCACCAGAACCACTTCTAAACTCTACATCTCTTGTTCTGTGATTTATTACTATACTTTTTGAGCAGTGTGTGTTATCAGCTGTATCTAACACATACACTGTCTCCTGTACTCAAACTGAAGGATTTGTAAATCCTTACCAAACTCTTTCATCCTTTCTTTCCCACGAATAACAGTGGTAGAGGTCATGTGTGACCTGGACAGCTGGTTGCTGTTGTACTGTTTCCCACGAATAACAGTGGTAGAGGTCTTGGAACTGGACAGTTGTAAACTGTTGAACCCCGATCCAGGGTGTGGATCATTTTTATATAAACTTTTGAGAGGACTAAGTCTCGGCTTGAGACTGAACCTCTTGGTTACATTTGTCGTGCCATCTCTTTCAAAGTTTTATTCCGCTGCTAATCACTTTAAAACTAATACTGTTTTTAAAGTTACTTTGTTAATTAAATTAGCAAGTGTTTATGTTAAGTGTAGATTAGTAAGTTAGTTTCAAAAGATAATCACACACTCTTGTATTGATTAACTGGGAATTAATCAATCCCTTGAGAATCTAACTGAACCTCTACTTTAATATAAATTCACTACAGTTTAATTTATTATTTTCTTTGGGGGTCTTTAAGACACTGTTTTTAAAATACAGAAATTTTAATTGGTACTCAATTCACCCCCCTCTTGAGTAAACCACTCCGACCAACACTTGGTATCAGAGGATTGAAAATACTTTCTAAAAGTACTCTGCTTTTGAACTGTGATTTTAGTTGTATTTTAAAGTTCTTAAAATTTATGTTATATCTAAATTTTTATCTCTTTAAAATTTTCTTATCATGGACAATAGACTTGAGGGTGATGCTACTAACCGGCCACCTTTCTTCAATGGAAATAATTATGCTCAGTGGAAACTGAAAATGAAAATTCATCTAGAAAGCATAGGTTTTGATATTTGGACTGCCATTGAATCAGAATACAAAATTCCCACTACTGCTAGATCTACTTGGGATGAACCTATCAAGACTGCTTACAATAACAACTGTAAAGCTATGAATGCCTTGTACTGTGCTCTAGGAGATGAAGAGTTTAATAGAATTTCTGCTTGTAAAACTGCATATGAAATCTGGGATACCTTAGCTGTTTCTCATGAAGGAACAACGAATGTTAAAGAAATGAGATTGAACACTTATACTATCAAGTATGATAATTTTAAAATGAAGCCTGACGAACCCATTTCTGACATGTATCTCAGGTTCAATGAAATTGTCAATACAATGATCTTGCTGGGAAAGGATGTCTCATCGAAGGAACAAATTATGAGAATTTTGAGCTGTCTACCTGATAGATGGAGAGGCACATCTGTCTCAATCAGAGAATCATGTGACATTGCTGCTCTACCTGTCAAGGAACTGATTGGCAAGCTGATGATGTATGAAGAAGAGCTTAAAGTGAATAAAGAGGAAGAAAATGAACCTGCAAGAAAGTCTGTCACTTTCAAATCCTCAACTTCAAAGAATAAGGACAAAGAAAAGCTTCAAGCTGTAGTTGAAAGTTCAAGCTGTGAAGACAGTGAAAGTGATTCTGACAATGATGCTGAGATGGCTCACATTGCTAGAAGATTTAAGAAATTTTATAGGAAAAAGAAGTTCTTCAGAAAAACAAATTATAAGGGTAAGTATGATCACCAAGGTAAATGGAAAAAGGATTGGAAGAAGAATGACAAATCAGATGATGTTGTCTGCTATGAGTGCAAGAGAAAAGGACACATTAAAGCCGACTGTCCAAAGCTGAAGTATAAAAAGAAATATGAATATAAGGACAATAAGTTTAAGAAAGCCATGAAGGCTACTTGGAGTGATTCAGAAGACAGCACAAGTGAAGCTGAATCTTCAGACTCTGAAAGGAATCGAGCAAACATGTGCTTTATGACAAACACTTCTTAGGTAACTGCTGAAACTCCTGCTTTAAATTAT
The DNA here is from genome assembly GCA_963277665.1 of Viscum album. Classification (NCBI taxonomy): domain Eukaryota; kingdom Viridiplantae; phylum Streptophyta; class Magnoliopsida; order Santalales; family Viscaceae; genus Viscum; species Viscum album. The sequence continues at coordinate 468,687,147 of OY728158.1, forward strand.
TATTACTCTGGAGCTAATGCAGAATCTGACTCTGATTCTGGAACAATGTCTAAAAATGAATTGTTTGAGTACTGTGATATGCTGGAAGAGACATGTAATGAACTTAAGGATAAATAAAAGTCATTAAAGAAACAACATGCTCTCACCACTACAGTTAAAACCGAACTCACTATTGAAAAAGAGAAAAATGCTCAACTGTTAAAAGAAAACACTGAACTGAAACTATCTAATGAGAAACTCAAGAAATACTTAGAGAGGTTCACCAATGGAAAAAATACACTAACACAGATGCTAGGAAAGCAAATAGCACTTAAATATACTGCTGGTATAGGATACCAACCTGGATAAAAGAAAATTGCCAAAACTAGATTCATTTCTAAATCTGGACAGAATGAAGGTAATTCTGGAACTTCATATGCTTCATCCAGTTATATACATAGCTATGGATCTAATAAAGTTTATCTTTCAAAGCATATCAATTCTACAAATTATATGAGACCCATTAGACAAATATGGGTACCTAAAGTGTTATTGGCTAACCTGTCTGGACCCAAGAAAATATGGGTACCAAAATCATCTCCCATCTAAATCTGTTTTGTAGGGAACTTGCCTGAAGAGCTCCTGTAAAGAGACCTGGTATCTGGACAGTGGATGTTCAAGACATATGTCAGGAGACTTCTCTTGTTTTAAGAGTTTAATAAAAGTTGATGGAGGCTTTGTCACCTTTGGTGATAACTCTAAAGGAAAAATCATCGGCCTAGGCCAGATTGGTAACACTGATTCAATTTTGATTTCTAAAGTTTTATTTGTTGATGGACTTAAATACAATTTATTAAGTATTTCTCAGTTATGTGATGATGGTTTTCATGTTAAATTTGAAAATGATTCTTGCAAAGTTTTTAATTCTGAGAATGTTTTGGTATTTTCTTCCTTAAGAAATGAAAATGTTTATGCTGTTAATCTGAATTCTTTAGCTAAGCAGAATATTACTTGTTTGAATGCTTTTCATAAAGAATCTTGGCTATGGCACAGAAGATTGGGACATTGCAACATTCACTCACTTAGAAAACTCTCTAGAAAAAACCTAGTTAGAGACCTACCTAAATTAGAATTTCCAAATGATAGAGTGTGTAACCCCTGTCAAAAGGGAAAACAACACAAAGTTTCTTTTAAATCAAAGAAAGAAGTTTCTACTTCTCAACCACTTGAATTGGTTCACATGGATTTGTTTGGACCATCAAGAGTTTATAGTCTAAATGGGTAGCACTATGTTTATGTTCTTGTAGATGACTTTTCTCGATATACTTGGGTATATTTTCTAGCTCACAAAAGTGAAGCTTGTTCTTACTTTGTTAAATACTCCAAGTCTGTAGAAAACCTTAGTGGACTTAAGATTAAACCCTTGAGGAGTGATCATGGTCATGAGTTTGAAAATCAAGATTTTGAATCTTATTGCTCACACAATGGCTATACTCATAACTTCTCTGCCCCTAGAACACCCCAACAGAATGGTGTAGTAGAAAGAAGAAACCGAACCCTTCAAGAAATTGCTAGAACCATGCTCAATGAATATGATCTGCCTATTTATTTTTGGGCTAAAGCTGTAAATACAGCTTGTTATGTTATTAATAGAGTCTTAATCAGACCTGTTCTTAAGAAAACCCTTTATGAATTGTGGAATAATAGAAAGCCTAAGGATAATTACTTTAAAGTTTTTGGTTGCAAAGTATTTATTCTGAATACTAAAGATAATCTGGATAAGTTTGCTTCCAAAAGTGATGAAGGAATTTTTCTAGGTTACTCTATTTCAAGTAAAGCCTATAGAGTATTCAATAAGAAAAACAAATGTGTGGAAGAATCTGTTCACATCAAATTCGATGAAACTGATCCACATGAGCCTAAAACCTCTCCTGAGAATCTTGAAGAACATTTGTCTATTCTGGACCTTAATGATAATTCTAAAGAACCTGTTATCAAAACATCCAGTTCTGGACTTTTTCCAGAATCTGCTACTGTTGAACCCGAACCTATAGATGAACCTGAAATTTCTAGTCCAACCTTTACCAGATCAATGAGGATTCTAAAGAATCATCCTTTAGAAGCTGTTGTTGGTAATCTTGATAGAGGAACACAAACTAGAGCTTCTCTAAGAAACCAGGTTGAACATCAAGCTTTTCTTTCACAGCTAGAACCCAAAAATATCAATGATGCCATCAATGATGAATTCTGGGTAATGGCTATGCAAGAAGAATTAAATCAGTTTGAAAGAAACAATGTCTGGGAATTAGTTGACAGACCTAATGACACTTTGACAATAGGCACAAAATGGGTTTTTAGAAATAAAGTAGATGAATCTGGAAATATAGTTAGAAACAAAGCTAGACTAGTTGCACAAGGATATAGTCAAGAAGAAGGTATAGGCTATGAGGAAACTTTTGCACATGTAGCTAGACTAGAATCCATTAGGATCTTACTTGCATATGCTGCACATCTGGATTTCAAGTTATATCAAATGGATGTGAAAAGTTCATTTCTAAATGGTTTTATAATTGAAGATGTTTTTGTAGAACAACCACCTGGATTTACTAACCCCCATTTTCCAAATCAAGTTTTTAAACTTTCTAAAGCTTTATATGGTTTAAAACAAGCTCCAAGAGCTTGGTATGATAGACTTAGCAATTTCCTTATTTCAAAAGGTTTTAATAAAGGGATTGCTGATCCAACTCTTTTCATTAAAAGAATTTCTAAAGATGTTTTAGTTGTACAAATATATGTTGATGATATTATCTTTGGATCTTCTAAACACTCTTTATGTACTGATTTTTCAAAAAGTATGCAAAATGAATTTGAAATGAGCTTAATGGGAGAGCTTAAGTACTTTCTTGGATTTCAAGTATTTCAAAATGAAAATGGTATTATTTTGAATCAAAGTAAATATACAAAGGATCTTTTAAAACGTTTTGGTCTGGATAGTATCAAGGAAAGTGGAACTCCTATGAGTACTACCTGTAAATTGGATGCAGATGAAACTGGGAAACCAGTTGATCAAACAAATTACAGAGGTATGATTGGTAGTTTACTTTATCTTACTGCTAGTCGACCTGATATTATGTTTAGTGTGTGTATGTGTGCTAGATTTCAAGATAATCCAAAAGAATCTCATTTGCTTGCTGTTAAAAGAATTTTTAAATATCTAAAACACACGGTTAACTTAGGTTTGTTTTACCCAAAAGGACAATCCTTTGAGTTAATGAGTTATTCAGATGCTGACTTTGATGGTTGTAAGTTAGATAGAAAAAGCACATCAGGAACATGTCATTTGCTTGGAAAATCCTTAGTCTCTTGGTGTAGTAAGAAACAGAACTCAGTTGCATTATCTACTGCTGAAGCAGAATATATAGCTGCTGGTAGTTGCTGTGCACGAATTCTGTGGATGAAACACACTCTTTTGAACTATGGAAATGTTTTTAAACATGTTTCAATCAACTGTGATAACACCAGTGCAAAAAACATCTCTAAGAATCCTGTATCTCACTCTAGAACCAAACACATTGATGTAAGACACCATTTCTTAAGAGATCACTATCAAAAAGGTGATATTTCTCTTGAATTTATTGGCACTGATCATCAATTGGCTGATATTTTCACTAAACCTTTAAGTTCGGATAGGCTAAGTTACATAAGACACGAATTGGGAATGTTTAATCTCACCGATGTGAAATTCTCACCGATGTGAAATTCTCACTGATGTGAAATTCCCACTGATGTGAAATTCTCACCGATGTGAAATTCTCACCGATGTGAAATTATCACTGATGTGAAATTATCACTGATGTTAAATTCTCACCGATGTGAAATTCTCACCGATGTGAAATTCTCACCGATGTGAAATTCTCACCGATGTGAAATTCTCACCGATGTGGAAATTCTCACCGATGTACAATTCTCACCGATTTGTTTTTCTCACCGATGATTAACTCACACCGATGCAAGGTTTTTAAAACTTCTGTCTGCTGCCAAGAATACGAATCGTTTTATTTTATTTTATTACTATATTTTAGTCGTTTATTTGGAATTCCTAAATGATAAAACAAAGTCTAAGCCACTTCTTACCTCACCGAGCTCAAAACCTCTCACCTTCGAACCTTTGCTCCCAAATCGACCAAGAACCGTAAACCCGCGATGGAAAAAACCAAGCTTCCTATCGTCAGAGATGAAAGTGGAGAACCAAACGCTAAGAAGCAGAAGACACAGCATAAAGCCAGTGTTAGTGAAGTCAGAACTAGATCGGGAAGGCGACCAGTGAATCCTCACGTGCAGAATAGAGACATAGTAATCGAGAAGGAACTGTGCGTGGAATGGCTACTGCCTAGAAAATCGTTAGTACTCGAGATTCTGGAGGACCAAAAGTGGGTGGATTGTTTCTCTAATAACAATGGCCCATACTACCCGAAGTTGGTAAAACAGTTCTATGAGTTTGTAACCTTCGAGAAGGATGAAAATGAGAATCGGGTAAGCTTTTTTGTAAATGGAAAAGAGATGTCTTTTTCTTCAGTAGAATGGGCTGAGAGTTTGAAAGTACCACATGAAGGTGTCTCTGGGTATGTATCAAGAGCAATGACACCTAGCAGTGACATCTTTGATTATGAAACTGCCTTAAAAGAGTTGACTGGTAATGGAAATCAAAGGCAAGTGGTTGCTGCTGAAATGGTTGGAGAAAATCGACTGCTCTTCAAGTTTGTTCAGCATGTGTTGATATCGAGGAGAGGAGATTTTGCAAATCTGAGATATCAAGATATCTATCTTCTTCATTTGCTAAGACATGGTGTAAAAATCAATCTGTGCAGATTGTTAATGCTTCAAATGGAAGACATGATTAGACCAAAGTCAAAGACTAATGCTTTGTTCTTTGCCAAGATGATTTCAGTAATGATAAAAGTGAAAGGAATAGCTGAGTCTCAGGATGAGACAGTTGTAGTCAAGAACAATTTCTGCATCACCTCGACTGTTTGTAAGTACATGAAAATTAACTGGAACCCATGGAAGGGAGAATGGGTTAGTGATGATCAGAAGATATATGATAGGTATAATCCTGTGGATCATCCCTCAAGACCAAAGGATGAGAGAGATCCGAGTCTGAGACCTGATGAAGAGGAACATGTTTATAGTAGTGAAACAGAAGAAGAAGAAGAAGAAACTCCTATGGATGTTGGAGGAGATCCAGACTTTCCCCCAAGTCCTGTTGCAGAATTGGTCTATTCTAGGAAAGGAAAGGTAGAGGAAATTTTGTCTACTCATGAGGAAGACCAGTCTGTACCTCACCAAGAAGAAGAGGAAAAGGAAAATGTATCTGAATCGCCTGCTTCTGGTAGTTTAAGTATGAGTCCTTTGATTGGAAACTCAGCTATGCCTGCTGCTGAAGTTGAAAGAGATACAGAAGAAGCTGTACCTGTATCAGAAGATCTTCTAGATGCTGCACCGGTGGAACTTGTAGTAGAAGATTCTGATGAAGAGAATCCAGCACCGAATGCTGTTGTAATACATGAGAATTCACCCATTGAGGGGGAGCATCAATCTGTTCTTGGAAATGTTACAGTAGCTGTTGAGCTTGGAGACTGGGTAGAAGACCCAGGGTTTATAGTCTGTGGATTAGATTATCCGGATTCAGATAATGAGATGTCTATGAATAGACCTAAAACCAATTATGATCTTGCTTCTGAGTTGTTTCCAGGTGATGTGGTCAGATTTCATGATCTGAATAATCTGAAAGAGGACCTCAAATCCAATTTTGTTGAAGAAGTGAAGTTAATGAAAACCTCTCTTGCATCCTCAATTAATTCAATAACTACTGATTCTGCAGTTAGATTGGCCTCAGCAAGAGGATCTGCTGCAGTTGTCTCAAATGATTTTGTCTCTAAATCTGATCTTGGATCCATGAAGAATGAGCTGAAAGAATCTTTCAGTGCATCAGTTGCTGAGATGAAGCAAAGCTTTTATGAAGAAATGAAAATGTTGGAGAGATCCTTCGAGCTATCTCTGGCTTGTAATTTATCTTCTTTTGTGTCTGAGCTTATGGAAGAAGTGAAAGAGTGCCAGACTCAGTCTTCTAGGATCGAAGCATATCTTGAAGCTCTCAAGACAACAGTTGTTGCTTTGGACTCTTATATGAGCTCCAAGTCTCAAGCTGACAAGGACCTAGCTTATGTGAAGAGTGTAGTAAGCCAGTTTGTCTTGGTGTTTGAAAGTTTCAAAACCTCAGTGAAGGATCATGTTCAATTTCAAGACTCTCAAGTTCAAATCCTAATAAGTGGTTTGTCTAAGAGTTTCAAAGAAACTGTTTCCTTCTCTCTTGGCCCTCTCACATCCAAACTATCAGTTGATCTGAATCAAGTTCGAGCAATGTTGAAGGAGGAGATTGGTTCTATTTCAGCCAGTGGATCTGTGGACTCATCAGAGTTGAGCCGAGTGGTGCTTTCTACAAGAGATTCTGCGAGAGAAATAATGAAGATTGTTCAAGATTATATGAGAGAAGCCTCTGCCTCTCAGGAAGCCATAGTGAGCAAAGTGGACTACTACTTCACCAAAATCTTCACCAAGCATCAACTCGATCACCACTTCAAGCTGATGTTGGAAAACATGAAGCTACCCCCAGTCACTCAAGCTTTCAGAGAACAAGTGAGCAAGCTAAGAGAACTGACTCCTGCCTTAGAAAAATTCCTGGAGAACAAAGATGATTTCATCTCTGCTATGGAAAGAGGAGGAGGAATTATTATGGATTTTAGAAATCTGCTGCTGCCCTTCTTGCATGTTGATGCCATACCAGTCATCATACCTCCTGCTTTGCCTGCTTCTGCCTCAGCTGCTTCCACAGTCCAGCTGACTCCTACTCAAGCTATTCGAAGCCTCACACCTATGATCACCCAAAGATCTTCAACCTACAGGCCTGACTCTGTGTCAATGGCCCAGCCTCCTTTGATCTTTTCTGGCATTCCAAAACCTTCACCTGAATCCTCACCACCCGACCCTTCTTCTGATCCCAAAGGGAAATCTCATGTGGAAGAGGTGGAATGATCCAGTGGCCAGGATTTTTGATAGGAATTCCTTTGTATTCTGTTTCTGTACTTTTTGACTACTCTAATACAGAAGAACTCTATTTTACTTCTCATGTTTTATTTGTATCCTATTAATGCTTTCCCACTTTTTGATTATCACAAAGGGGGAGAATAATAAGGGGGAGAACAATAAACAATAAGCGGGGGAGAACAAAATGAGAGAATGAGTGAGAAATATTTTCAATGGAGGAAAATAAGGAATAAGGGGAGACACATTACCCTTTTTTCATTTTTACCTCTGATACCTTATGTCTATTTAGTACCTTATGATTGTTACCTCTGATAACTTATGTCTATATCATACTATTTCTATTACCTCTGATGGTGTTTTCAATGAGAAAATTGTTTTCAATATTATATTCTTTACTATTATATTTTCACTATGTTAAATGCCCATATCATAAATTGTGATTATCAAAAAGGGGGAGATTGTTGACCTCACCTGTTTTGATAATCTCAATCATGTATTCATATGTGTTGAAAATCCCAATTATGTTTTCATTCTCTATGATATTTTTAAGTATCATTGATCTATACTTTAATTCTTTCAAATCTGTGATCAAACCAATAATAAGTTTTTTAAAATAGTCTTTGAAATATGTTAATCCTCTTTTATCCATGTTCATACAATTTATAATTGATTCTAATACAATCAGATGTGTTCTGCATAAAACAGATAAGTAATCTGCCTATAGCTACTGATAAAAGAGCTACCGGTAACCAGTCTACCGATAGACTTAGTCTACCGACAGACAGCTACCGATATACTTAACACAGAGCTACCGATGTGCTTATAAATGTAAGCTACTGACTTACAGACAGCTACCGATACAAATATAGAGCTACCGGTGTAAGTATAAATAGCTACCGATGGAATAAGAGTCACCGATGGACGAAGCTACTGACAGACTCACAGCTACCGATGCATAGAGCTACCGATGCAAGGAGCTACCGATGCACGGAGCTACCGACGCATGCAGTTACCGACACATGGAGATACCGATAAACAAAGTAACCGATACAAGCATGTACCAACTGACGCATAGAGCCACCGATAGAGTCAAAGCAACTAATGACATTGAGCTACCGATGTTCAAGCTACCGATGTTCAAGCTACCGATGCTGATTACCTACCGATCACTCGACTCACTGTTTGAATTTCTTTATTTATCTTTATCTATCTAACGGTCATATCATACATTTTAATGATTTGTCAAATGTCTGATAAAGGTTGTCGGATGTCAGGAATCCGTACCTCGTACATGCAGAAAGGAAATCTTTTATGTCTCCTGTTTCACGTGACATAAATACAAGAAGACTCTGCTGAAGAGTAGTAGTGATACAACACACACAGAGACAAGGAAGACATACGACATACTCAAGAAAAGCTCTGTGCATACAAGAAGAACCAAGCAAGACAGAATCTCATATACAATCAAGCCTACTCAAGAAGAGTTCTGTGCATACAAAAGAATATCGAAGAGCTTCATCGACTACATCTTCATTGTCTATGAACTTGGAGCATACGACACTCTGTTTCTCAAACAGAAACGAGAAGAGGACTCAGATTCACTTCTGATCGAATCCAATGGAGTCCAGAGCTACACTGAAATCACCAGAACCACTTCTAAACTCTACATCTCTTGTTCTGTGATTTATTACTATACTTTTCGAGCAGTGTGTGTTATCTGCTGTATCTAACACGTACACTGTCTCCTGTACTCAAACTGAAGGATTTGTAAATCCTTACCAAACTATTTCATCCTTTATTTCCCACGAATAACAGTGGTAGAGGTCGTGTGTGACCTGGACAGCTGGTTGCTGTTGTACTGTTTCCCACGAATAGCAGTGGTAGAGGTCTTGGACCTGGACATTTGTAAACTGTTGAACCCCGATCCAGGGTGTGGATCATTTTTATATAAACTTTTGAGAGGACTAAGTCTCGGCTTGAGACTGAACCTCTTGGTTACATTTGTCGTGCCATCTCTTTCAAAGTTTTATTCCGCTGCAAATCACTTTAAAACTAATACTGTTTTTAAAGTTACTTTGATAATTAAATTAGCAAGTGTTTATGTTAAGTGTAGATTAGTAAGTTAGTTTCAAAAGATAATCACACACTCCTGTATTGATTAACTGGGAATTAATCAATCCCTTGAGAATCTAACAGAACCTCTACTTTAATATAAATTCACTACAGTTTAATTTATTATTTTCTTTGGGGGTCTTTAAGACACTGTTTTTAAAATACAGAAATTTTAATTGGTACTCAATTCACCCCCCTCTTGAGTAAACCACTCCGACCAACAATACCTATTTCTAGCCATTTATTATAACCAAAATGGTTAGAAAAAAGATAAGATAATACCTAAAAATCCATCATATTTATAAGTGAAAATTTAATAAAAAATATCTATAATTACACCCACACATAAACTTCATTCATTAAATAAATAACTAAAATCTAAAAAACATCAATGTATTCATAAAAAAATTCAATACATAAAAATTGAAAACTATTTAATCAGAAACTAATTCTTTAAAAAACCAATATACTCTAATCATACATTCACCCAAAATATTAAATTCATTTCCAAAAAAAATAAGAATCATAGGATATAAAACTATGAAAAATTAGTTTTGATTCCCAAAATTATATTTATATTTTTTCCAAAAATAGTTTCTACCAGGAAATCGAAAACTAAAAAATAGTCCATAATGTTTCTAATAATATATTGAAATTATTCCAAAATTATTTTAATCATAATTCTATATGTTCAATTATACTATTAAACATATATTTCCTAAAACATACTAATACAGTTTTCCATAATGACCTCAACACCAAATCATATGACAACCCTATATGTAATTTATCCATATGTTGTGCATTTATTTTTAAAACAAATTTTGCAAAATATCATTAATCACATAATAAAAATATCAAAATGGATATTTATATCTCAATAATGTATTCATTATAAAACTCAATAATAATCTCCCAATTTATCATCTATCAAATGAAAATGAAATCACATATAACCTCAAAAGATATATATTCCATTGAACATATGTTTAGTCTTGAAATTATTAACTGATAACTATATCAAAATTCATTATCTAAAAACAAATATTACTCCCTAGACTCATACACCTATATTTGGTGATAAAATTGTTCTCTTTATAATTCTAGATTTGATACATGTATATGTAACTCGTATTTTTCCATCCATGATTTCAATATCATGAGAAAATATAAAATTAGTTACATACCGTATACTTTTTCAGATAATATTTTTAGAGAATTAGGACAACTAGTACCTAAAAAACATTACCATTCACATTAAAATATGAATTTTCCTATTCTAAAAAGAACTTATTCTATATTAGATATTTACTTTTTTTCAAAGGAAAACACTCAAACTCATAGATAAACATCATACAAGTTACTACTCATCCTTAGAAACAATGAAAATCTTATGGAAATGGGAGATGAGCTCAATAATCTTAGTATGGTATATAAAAACAATGAAAACCAATTATACTATTCAAAAAGACATCAAATCAAAAAAAAATTATACATAATAATATTTCACCTCAAATGTTAATTTCCATTTTCAAGAATCAACTTCATTTGAAAATGTTTTTCATAAAAAATTTCTTAAGCATACATATAAGAGAATTAGTAACAAGGATGATTTATTGGAATGTATGAGAACCCATGGAAAAATATTTTCAAGAAAAATGTACCCCTCACTTTTAAAGGGCCATAAAATTTCGTAAATCGTAAGATCATTATTTTAACTTATAAATAAAAAATATTTCATAAAAACGTATTTACAAATTATAAAAATTTCCTATATTTCCCTTGGCATATTATCTTTATAGAACCCTTAAAATGGAATAACATACTCAATTAATTCCTACATATTTCTCCATAGAACAAAATCATTACTGAAATAATTTGAGAACTATATAATACTCAACCTTCATCATAAAAAAATTATAAGGACCACAACATTCATTTAACATATAAATACATACAATTTTCATTATAGAACTCCTGAAATATTCTTTTGAACCCATATGCATAAGTACTTTCTTATATCACATTAAAATATTGAAAAATATCATATTCAATTGAAATTATTAAAAATGAAAAAAAAAATAAAAATAATTGGGAATAATATATTCTTTCAAAAATCATGAAATATTTTTTATGAATATTCATTATTAGTGACTATCACGATTGCTATAAATTCCACTCACGATGTATATATCTAAAGAATATTCTTATCGCATATTATAATGAAAGAAAAAATGTGCATTGTGAAAATCAATGAAGAGAATTACTTAAATATATTATAAAAATTATGGTTAATATAAAATGACATTTTCAAAAACATTTATATTTATAAATTCATCAAAAATATTTATACAAAGGGAAATAGTTTAAATAAATCATTATGAATTTTAAGAATACGTTTTTAAGGAAATTACAAGATGACTTTGATAATATTTCAGTAAAAATTATATTTATAGAGACAACATGAAATATATTTTTAAAACACATGAATTTCATGAAGTAAATTATTGAATTAATCCATAACTTAGTTTATATTCTAGAAAATGAAGAATGTGGTGAAAATAAATTTGGTCTTAAAGAAAAGAAATTGGGAAGAAAAATCCCTTACCTCTGATAACAAATTAATTAGAGTTAATCTAACACCACTTTAAAATAAATTTTTATTTATTAAAAATATTTAAAAAATCATAATAATACTCATCATTCCATATATGATTCACTTATTACATCATATCACCTTTTTTAACAATTCTTTACTAAAATCGTTATTTTGTGTGTTATCTGTTTCATTTTCCAAAACAATTTGGGTCACCAGTTGCAATACTTGAATCATGTTCATATATTCAGCATGTTGATATTCTTAATTATGATATAAAGTTCAAAATTTTAATTATATATATTTATATAACCTATCATTATACAAGGTAACATAAAAATGAAATACATTATTCCTAGAGAAAGTAGTTCTTACATTTTCTAAAAAGTTGTTTTCATTTTATCTTCTAAAAATGAAAAGAAACGTAAATAATATTTTAACATTATAGAAACATAATCATATTATCAATATCATGTATACTTATTAAATCCATCATTATATCTCACCATGAAATATAGTGAGGAAAAATCAATTACATCTCACATTGTAGAGATGATAGTTCGTATATATGAATAACAGATCCTTTCATTTCTAATTAGATAGAAATGTTTTTAAAAATCAAAATAATTACAAATTAGTAAATTTTATATACTGATGTTATTATATCAGCATGGTTATGATATATTATATGTAGTTATAATATGAAATAAGTGTAAAATAAATCGGTTATTACTTATACAACCCCTTTTGATATTATACATTGGATAGATATTAAGGTCATTGAAGAATAAGTTTATAGTCACTCAATGAGAATGAGTATTTTTAAGGTAATTTTATATTGTAATTTTTTTTGATATAAAAATAAATTCGCATGTTCTATTGAAAATATTGGATTGATACCCATTTTATAGGAAAAATATCAATGGAATTTTCACAATTTTTTAATCATTATGGACCATGAATGTAATTTTAAAAATTCCATGTGGCCCATGGATGAACTATGAATTATGGGATCAAACATTTATATAAATTTATGTTTATATAGTATTTTTAGGATTTTATAATCTTTTAATAATAAATTGAAAACATTAAGTACAACACAATGTCATTTCCGGGACTATTCCAAAATTTAACATTACCCATATCAGTACAAAAAATGTAATTAGATTTAAAACATGTAAAAATTATATTTCCAATTATAAATATCTATAAAATTTATTTAAATCCAAAAATAATATTACTATAATTTCATTTAATGTATTAAAAATAATCAACCTTATAGTTATCTTCTAAAAAATGTTGTGTTAACGTGGAATAAGTGTTAAGACCATTATACTATTTTTAAAAATTAAAAATGACTTATAAACATGAATATAATTAACATTCCTTAATTATAGTCAAATTGTTTATTCATAATGTACATTTTCTTTTATAATTAACATGAAAAAATATTTAATATTTTAAAACAGAAAATGTGATATTTTTGTAAATACAATTTTACAAATATAAACAGGGAAGTCACAATTATGTCAATTGTATTAAAAATTGATAAAAAAGTGACTAGGGATAAGTTATTGTTGAATAAATACTTATTCACTCATTGATAGATTATATTTATTGATCTTATCACAAAATTTTAATCATAATTAACATGTTTTATCTTTTATCATGGTGGATACTTTTACCATGCTTATTATTAACTATGGGAAAGAAGAAAATTAGAATTATAAAAAAAATTCATATAGATTTTGATTATGGATTTTTTTTAAATTCAATTTCTCTAATTTTATACAAATCAATTTTATAATAATACCATAAAATGGAATGAAAATAACTTTTAGAAAAAACATAATTTTAGGTTTAAAAATGTTTATATTCCAAAATCAAGAATAATGTTGATTCCCATGGAATTATGTTTATTATTTTTAATAAAATTAGATTATATTAATTACAATCGAATATAAAAAAAATGTAACATTAAAATTACATTATTAATTGAAAATAAATAACAATATTTTGAAAATCATTATTTTTAACCATTCAGCCAAAAAACCATCCTTTTTAAAAAAGTACCCAAAACATTAATAAAAAGATATATTTTATGAAATTATTTAAAAAATTAATACTATTTTATGAAAATTAATTTCTTAAAGTTGTAGTGATTATATCTGATATATGAAAAATATTGTGTAAAAACATTTTTTTGAATTAATGTATTTCTTTTAATCACAAAATGACTTTATTATAATTTCTTTCCTAATAACCACTATTTAATGTATGTCAATTAATATTATTAGATATAAAATATAAAAAATTTCTTAAAATCATTCATCAATAGTGACTAATTTAATCTATTAACATAATGATGTATTGCGCATAAAAAATTGTTTTATGTAAAATATCTCTTTTACATTGAAATTATTTTATCTCCCCTTCCATTCAATTTATAATCAATGTGTGAATGTTTATTAATTTTATTAATTAATTAACTTCTATATTTATTTAATAACCATGTTATTTATATACAACGCCACCAATTTAATCACTAGGTTGCAATAGTCATATTTATATAGAATTTTAATAGTATATCACATATTGTTTTATGTTTGGTATTATGTGTGGTTAATGAAATCCAACATAGTATTATTTTTGAGCTAAAATATTCGGTTTTTAATATTATAATAATCATTTTTAGTTCATATTAATTGTTATTGGACTTACCATCACACTTTTGGGGTTAATGGGATTAATGAATTAGGTGTTTAGGACCTATCTGAGTGATTTATCATGGTTTTTATTGACATTATATTAGTTTAATAAAAAATTGTGGAGGATAATATGGATAATTTCTATATATTTATTGGAATTTTTCCCTATACAAATAATAAAAAAATATGGTGATTCTTTTAAGCTTAAGGAGTTTTTTTCCATAAAAAATGTTTATCTCAGCTAGGTGTAATTACACACCAATATAAGAATGATAAAGTTTTATCCTAGTATATTCTAATGAAAAATGATGTGGTGTATAGTTTTATTGGAATTAATAATTATTATCCTGTGTTTTTTTATATTTTCTCTCAGATCTCAACACCCATTTTAGATTTGAGTAATAGGGTTCAAGAATTCATTTTGAAAATGTTATGGAAAATAGTATTCTATTGGTGGAATTAGAAGTTGACTATAAATGTTATCATTTACATTTTTAAAAATTAATTCATGTTCTAGATTTATTTTAATACTCACTATCATGTTTTTTGTTGTATGGTGATATAATATAGTGTTGTGAGATCTATTGGGTCTAGAAATTTTCATTCCCAAGTGTGTAATTATTAATCAATAGTCTTTAACATCCCATAGTGGTATGTTTTAGGTTTTTTTAGAAATATATTATTGGATATTATGTTGAAATTTTTTTTATCAAAATTTCTTATAGTATATCTTCTCTCAGTGAGATATTAATTGTTTTCACTAGATATAGTCATAATTAATAAATGATTATCATGATATGATATCATGCACTATGGGAAATGGTAACACAAATTTTGATTCATAATTCAGGAAGATATGTTGTAATAATACCATAGAGTATATGGATAAAGGGAGTATACATTAGAAGCAAGAATCTTTTATATTTTATTGATGAATATCATAAAGGGGTTATTTGTATCAAATGATAATATATTATCCCATGTTTTAATAAGTATAGGGATCTCATGTATGGGAACAAAAGGTGGAGGTATAGAGAGACTATATTGTCTATAGATATACTATCAGTGAATAGGAAAATTATAACTAACATTGATTATTATTTTTATTTAAATGTTCTTGTTTGATGGAATTTGCAAGCAGTTGTTTTTATTGAATTTTATAAATCACAACTATAAATAATTTCGAGTAATTTTTGGATATGAATTCCATTGATAATGAAACATTGGTTTCTTAATATAGATATTTTTATATTGGATTTTATTATTTGATAACTTGTTTATCATTAGGTTAAATATAAATAACTATTTAACCTATCATTATTGAAACTAATAAACATTATAGTGTATAAAAGAGTTGAAATTCTTATTTATTTGATGACTAAATTTCAATAGAAATTATAATAATTAGACACAGTCTTTTTTTAGGTATTTTTAATTAATTTGTCTAATTTATAAAGAGTTTAGGTTTAAGGATGTGGGATTTCACACTATGAATTAATTTTTAAGAAGTGGTAAGACTCTGTAGAGTATCAAGGATGATCAAATCTAATATATTTAATTATTTTTCATAATGATTATGGAAAGGATTATTATGTTATTTTATAACTAATTTATCCATTTTTACTACATTCCAACCATAAATAGATCTGATAACGAATCATATGATCCAGATTCTACATGGAAAGTTTTGTTCTTAGGTACTAATTTTTGGGGTATCTTGGCCATATCATTTTTCATTTATTGTGTTTACCAATAATAATATTTTTCACTGAATCCTCATTATTTCACATCATGAGTCATTATATAGGTTTCCATGTAGATACCTTTTATATAGCATTAATATTTTTGACACAATTATTATTGTTCCATATATGGTGTAGATTTTAATGTGAATGTGTAGTTAGTTCAAGAGTAAATGAATGTTTTTCATGGTCAAAAAAAAATATTATATGAATTAGAGGATAGGGCCCTTGGAATTTAATGATGATAGAAATGTTTTTTTTATTTTGATTATATGAGGTTGAGTTTCAAATTTATTGTTATTGTTTCTGTATGGTTTTTCTGATACATTGTGGTGATTGAGTGAATTTCTTGATTAGTGTAAAAGTTAGATACTAAAGATCCATTAAAGATATTATGGATCATATTTTACAAATATAATATTTAGAAATTGATTCATGATGACTATAATGTAATTTTTTGGGTGATATTTATATTTGGGAGGATACTTATTTATGGAATAAAATATCTAGATCAAAGACCATCAAGATAAGGTCATGTATTCATGTTATTAAATGGGTTTGGAATTTATAGTGAAAAGTTATTTGTACGTATATACATCGTACGGAGAGTTATATATGTAGGTTATATATGTAAAATTATTTAAATATAAAAGTATAAATGTATGGTTAGATTTTAGTTCGAATATTATCATTTAACAACTTTTCATATATAATATCTTATTTAAGATTTTTCTTACATTTGGATGAGTTCATAGAAATTTATTTTCCTTTTAGGGGTTTATTTTATTCTTGTAGATGAGTATCATTTTAGATGTTTCTAATTTTATAGAATAAAATTTTTCAATTAAGAATTTTTTTTATATATTTAGGAGGATGAATTTGTATGTTTATATGTGGTTTATAAAGAGAATCTAAAAATATTAATTCTAATAGAAGTTGTGTCCTAATTGTGTATTCCCTATACTATGGTTTACTTATTTCATTACAGTTTTTTATTTTCACTATGAAGTGAATTTAGGGGTCATTATAAGGGTATTTGAGTATCTAATAGTCACTATATGATAAATTTCTCTCTGGATTTATCTTTTTGTTACACTAATTGAGGGAAAATTGTCAAAATTCATGTCATTGTTTGGAGATTTATATGGAATAAATTTTTTTATAATTGGGTAGATTCCATATAAAGGATTAATATAATTATTTATAAAATGATGTGGATTTAGGATATGACACCAAGATTTTCTTATCATAATTTACAATGTCCTAATGGAACTATAATGTGGTGGATTTGACCAAATATTTTTTTTTCAACCATGTGACATTTAAAATGAAACAACTAATTGATTTTTATCTTATTCTAAATTTTTTATGTTTGTTTTTTAGTTTAGTTGATGTGATAAAGGGTAATAATAGTGGATTATTTGGGATTAAATATAGGTAAAATAATTTAATATTTATATCAGGAAATGGTAATAAAA
This sequence comes from Viscum album, assembly GCA_963277665.1. Lineage (NCBI taxonomy): Eukaryota > Viridiplantae > Streptophyta > Magnoliopsida > Santalales > Viscaceae > Viscum > Viscum album. Next base: position 468,704,866 of record OY728158.1, read on the forward strand.
TTAGCCTAAAAAAGAATTAATTAGGTGCTGGGGGTTATGAAAATTGTGTTATAATTTATTAACATGTAAAGAATAATTAAATGAAATAGAAAATGAAATGAGTATTGATTTAATGGAAATTTCATAGTATTATATATTTATTTTTCTCTATATGTGGTGATATTATGAGTATAATGACACCTTATATTATTATATAATGTTATAGGATTAATAAATATATTATAAGGTACATTATTGTCTTATAATTGGAAGTTAAAGAAAATATTGTTTTTATAATGGGAAGTTGAGGTGGTTTATAATGATATAAGGATGTTTGTATAGATATTGGAATGAATTAATTGAGGGAAAAAGAATTTATCATGGTTATTATTTTTTATTTTTGGTTTTTAGTGGTTAATGGTTGTTATATGATAATTTGTTTTTCGAGGTGGTATAAATACTTTTATTTCCAAGTAAAATATTGTTTATGTTCTGTTTTCTACTTAGACCCTAAATATGGGCATGTGGGTCAATTGGGTTTTTTATATGTAAGGAATCAATAAGATATAGGCAGGATTCATTCCAGATTCATGGTGCGTATTTGGAATACACAATGTGTATTAGTCTTTTAAGGCACTTTTCTCATGTGTAATAGTTTTTATCTAGAGGGGGAAATCCCGAACATTACACAATGTTTAAAGATTACATGTCATGTAATATCCATGGTTTAGTTTTTAAAATATGATATAGGGTCTCCACTTTTCGATAGAGCCCCCCTCCTCTATCACATGGGAGGACGACTAGAGGTTATCCCATTGAATATTAACCTTGTATTTTCCATATCTCTCTGATAAAGAATCTGATTCATTCTCCTTTAGTCTCATTGGATGAATGATGATGAATTCTATATTCCTCTTGCACATTTTTTTTATTTTCCTTAGTACCAGTGATGTTGTTTTTGTGTAGGCTCTTATGCCCTATTTTCATGGTGTTCATCCATTTTTTCATTTTCTTTCAATATAAATAGATTTAGGAGCTGATACTAAATGAGTTTTCTAAAAGAAAATTATTTTTGGTGGTATATAACTTTTCTCTCAAATTATAGTTGTTTTATAGCTAGTTTCTATCATCCACATGGTGGACCGTCTAGTCATTTACCCTAAATTAATTGGAAATCCTTTAATGAACTATTGGAACCTTGAAAGGATTCCAACATAGTACAATGATATGGTTGTAGGTTATAAATCTCAACTTGGGCTACACATGGGGTGTGTTTTCATATATGCCACATGTTTTAACACCTGTTGTGTGTGTGTGATATCATAATCTTAGTGGGGGACTTAATGAATTAAATGATATTTTATTGGAGTTTTATTCCTTTTTTTTCATGATATTACTTGTGTGTAGGATGATTAAAAGTGATGAATGGAAAATATGGTATGATTTTGATGAACTCAATGATTTTTTTTACTATGAAATGGGTTATGAAATGACTAATGGAGATGTTAATATTATAATTGATGCCATGGAAAATTATACTCCATAGATCCTTAATTATATTAAATGTTATGAAAATTTAAAATCAATGGAACTAGATTCCATTGTATTCTGGGGATATTTCTACTCCATGGATATGGATTATAGGGGATTCCTTAGACACTACTTCTCTTTATATCTCACTATTTGTCTAAAAATTGATTTCATGACCGAGGATGTTGAGGATTCCAGGGATATTACAACAACTTTGATCCATCCCTTGGCAGTATGACACTTGATTACATGGTAGAAATTGTTGAGGATGCCTTGGACATTTGTACTCCATATATCCTGCCCTAGTGTGTGGAAAAAGTGATTACTCAGAAAATTCCATAATAGATGTTTTATCATTTCTTACTGTTGACCCCAGTTATGGTTTCTTGATTATATTTGTTAGACCAGACAATATCATACATTATTTATCATGATTTATGGTTAGATCATATTTATGACTTATGGTTAATAGTGTGACTTTTTGTTTGGATCGTATCACACCTCCTTATTCATTTATATTACATTCATTTAATGGACATTTCTTTAACTTATATACATAGACGTGATTTTTAATAGGCACCATTGGAGGTGGACTACTGAGTGTTATCTCACATCCTATTCAAGATGTTATTGGGTATCTGTATGGAATACATGGAAGAAGGTAGGGATCAAGTTGATGTACTTCCTTATAATTCCTAATTGGTTGTGTATATAAGCAAGAGATAAAAGGACCGATCTATGATCAAGTTGCAATTAGGAGATAATTATTTTTGTAATTTTTGGAATTTTGATACATGTATTGTATTGGATTATTATTTCCATGAACTAAAATACATTTTTATAGATACATGACATGCTCATCATATTTTCTTTCACACTAGTTTTTTATCATTATTATTATAGTAATCATGATGTTATCCTGAATTAATGTTTTATATTATGATTTTACTTATTTATTTACATGAAATATTTTAGTGTTACTATAATAATGATGGTATAGTCTCCCCACCATACCATTACAAACCCTTGATGCTATTTAGAAGCCTCTGGTGTATGGGTTGGTGCTCTTGAGGCCATGTGACCCACCAACTCAAGGATCGTTTTAGTAGATTTCGAATTAGGATATTACAATATAATATCAAAGGTTTTTTTCATGATATAATATTTTGAGATAATTTAAAAGAGAATAAGAATGACTTGGATCTTGGATATAGTTTTATCATGGGATTTGGTAACCCACATTTAGGGTAGTAACCATGTTTTGTAGAATGAGTAATTTTTGTGCTATATTTTAACTATTACAGTTCATTTGATTCCAATATTGGGCGATTCTCTTGATATGTGATGTTATTATTGATATGATTAAGTAATTTAATTTAACTCATATCATGATAGGTAAATTAATTAATTATCATAAATAATTTTAGACACCTTATAGGGTTCACATTCCATGAATTTTTTATACCATATTGGATACAATTCCTGACTGCATGACATTGATTATGTGTTAATTGTGTTTCATAAATGTTATCGACTAACATTATTTTATTAGATTGAAAAAAATCGGTATTAAAAGTTTCTTCTATGAACTAAATAGTGTTTTCCTATATATGTTCTAGTAGACACTTTAAATAGTCATTTATGGAACATTGAGTCATGAACAATTGGCCGCATGGACTGGAACATGTTATTATTAGGAGAAAATGGATGTCAACCTTTTATTTATAAGTTGTATGGGCCCTTAAGAATTGTAAGTGGAAATCCCTATGGTATACCCATATAAAAATAATTGTAAAAATAATATTAATTTAAATTAAATTGATATTTTTATATGTAATGTTCATCATTAAATTGTTGCAATTGGAATTCCATATACAGGGAATGATGTTGTGAAACATAGAACTTAACCCTAACTCGACCATAGTATTGGGTAGTAGGTAGTGTCATTAGTTCTCTTTATAATAGTTATTCTTGTAAATTCCTTAATTTAGGATCAATAAGAGTGGGGTGTCTTAATTATAGGAATTATTTTACAATTCTTATGTTTTTATCTATGATCTAGTTGTTACCATATTTTTTTTAGATGTGTTATTTAATTTTTTTTATAAATTTTATCACAAATTATTATATTTGTGCACAATGAGGATGGTTATGACCATGCTCATGAGGTGGAGGTCCATGAGCCACTATTAGAACCTCCTATATTTTCACTTTCAACACTTCCTATTTGTCCTGTTGTGGGTGTGGATGCCCAGTTCCAATAGGGGTTACTACATTTCATGTAGACTGTTTAGGATGCACCACAACCTTATTTTTCTGTGGAAGAGTTGACACTTGTGTTTTAGTAGTAGAATACATCGATTTTTTTTTCAAGGAATGGAAAACCATAGGAAGAAAATTTCTAGACAGATGCATTTTATTGATTCTATTACATCTCGAGTCACCTCCAAATAGGGGATTGAATATCCCTAATTACATGCTACATGATTCCTCTAGGAGAAAGTGGGATGTGATTATTTGGATGGATTATCATTGAGATATTACTTGAAGGGATTTCCAAATAGCCTTCTATGTTTATTTACATCCTATGACATTGAGGGCAGATAGAAATATATAGTTTATACATCCGGAGAAGGTCACTTTTTCAGTCATAGACTATTCTATATATTTTAATGAGATTCATCATTTCACACCAATTATGTTTGGTGACAATTTATCAAAAGATAGGATATTAAAGGATATTATCATATATAAAATCTAATCATTTTTGAATTTTTTCCATCTTACTATAATGAAATAAATAAAAAATTAGGTTTTTATCACTAAATTTTACATGAGGGAAGCAAGGGGCCCAGAGCGAGAGAGTGAAGATTATCAACATAGTGGGTTAATTTCAATTGTCAGGAATACTTTTTTGAGAATTATCATAAGGGGAACAATATTTAGATTATTATATTTGGTAGTTATGTATTTTATCTTCAGTGTGAGAGGTGAGGACACATGAAGATTTATTGTGATAGATACCTAGTCTAGTGATGAGCTTGTCGTGGGATGGTCCATCTACAACGGTTCATCAAGACTTTTCCTAAAACAACTACGAATAGAGGATCTACACTGACTCCACATTCAGGAGTGGGTACGGCAGTTTCTCATCAAGGAAAGATCTAGAGTGCGACCACCTATCAAAACCAAGGTGGTGGTCATGCCAGTGGTAGTCGGACACCATACTTATTACAACAATGTAGTGGGCCTGCTCAGGGTATTCAAGCTATATCTCAGTTCCATCCTTTAGGTCAGATATATATAATATAGCTGATAATTGAGGATAAAAGTGTCAAAAATTCACCTTTTACAAGAAACATTCTAGTATCCTCTATGTTATTATCTACTTTTTTTTCATAAAAGTGAATCTAATACATTCACATTTGTATAATTTTTGGAGACCCTTGGGATTAATTTTCAATTTTCCATTGGTATGATAGAACCTGATACTCTATTTGGGATTTGATTAGAGAGTGTACTCTACTGCTGGGAGTTCCCACTTTAGGTAGGCATGTGTCACTCCATACATAACCTCTTCTTCCTTAAGATGATATTGTTTGACATTATTCTTAGGATAGACTGGTTGGTTCCCTATCATGCATACATTGACTGATATCACTAAAGGGTGACCTTCACAACACTAGATGATGGGTTTTTATTCAAAAGGGTGAACTAGAGGTATGAGTGAGTCAATATGGATCTGAGCATCATGGGTGTGGTGGGATGATTTCCTATATTACTAACTTATATATGGATGATTATGGAATAAGTTAGGATGAATTCCCTATTTTGGTTGGTCATTTTAAGGATGTTCTCTCAGATGCCATTTCTAGACTACCTCCTATAATAGTGGTGGAGATTAAAATAAAGTTATTTTCTAGATATGCACTGTTATACATTCTTACTTATAGGATGGAAAATAATGATTTTTAGAAGGTCCATTTTAATTTAGAGTACATGGATGAAAAAGTGTTTTTATTGCTCAATAATTCTCCACTGGGTTTGTCGGTTCATTTATCCAAGAAGGCGGATGAAATCCTCTGGCTATGTGTGTATAACTAGAAATATAACTATATAATGATTATGAAATTATATCTTTTTTGGCAGATAGATGATATATCTAACCAACATTGTTGAGATCGGGTATTTTAACTATTTATCAACGATCAGGTTATCCTTAGGTGAATGTTGTACATTCAATCACACTTCATAGAAATGTTTATTATAGGTATGGTTTGTATGAATTTATATTTATGTTATTTGGCCTTATTAACACACTAGTGGTTTTCATGGAACTGATGAATCAGGTTTTCCATCCTTATTGGGATTCATTTGTGGTGTTACTCATGTGAAATATCATGGTGTATTCAAAAAATCGACATGACCATACCAAATATCATCAGATCATTTTGGGTACACTAAGAGAGAATCAATGATATATTAATCTTCCAAATTTCCACTTTTATATGGATAAGATTCACTTCCTTGTTCATATAATCATAAAGATAGGATTATCAGTTTACCCAAATAAGGGTACAGTTTTAGCTTCCTAGGAGAAGGACAATAATTTATTTGATATATGGAGATTATTGGGGCTAGCTAGTTATAATAGGAATTTCATATAGTACTTTTCATACTTAGTATATCCTATTATGGGATGTAATAAGAATGTTGTGATGTTTCAATGGTCAAATAGTTGTGATACATACTTTCAGGAGTAGACATGGAGACTGAATTTAGCACTGGTCCTCATTCTACCATAGTAGGGCAGAAGTTATACTATTAATTGGGATACATCAAGCATCGGGTTGGGAGTTGTTTTGATATAGGAGGAGAGAGTCATAGAATATGGGTTTTTCCAGCTCATCCCAAACTAGTTGAATTACCTGATGTGATATCTCGAGTAATCCATTGTTGTTCATTACCTGAGGGTTGATTCGTTGCTTACTAGGAGATAATTTTGTGATGTACACAAATCACAAATCCCTCAAGTAGATATTTACAAAACATGACATAAATTGGGGTAAATTAAGTTGTGTTGAAAACCTTCAGTACCTCAACATTAAGATTTTCTAAATGTCCAAAAAGAGAAATTCAGTTACTAATGCCCTGAGTAGAAGGATTAAAATATCTTGTTCATGAGGCCTGTAATGTGTGTCAAATTATTGCCTTATTCTTAAAGATGTAGTTAGAGGTCTAGGAGAGTCACATGCAAATTTTTATATCATTTTAGCATTTAATTACAATATTATGTATAGGTTGATGATGAAACAACTATCATATTCTATAGACTTGATCCTATGGGACAATGTGGTAGCTGAGGAAAAGTATCTTGGAAAGATAGTTGAAGAGGATGAAATTATTTGTAATATTGGATACGTTTTGGTTCTAGTAGACATACATGTGGGCATATTTTGGGAATTTTGTGCCTCATCATGGATTTCATATCTTAGTTTCATCAAGAAGTATTGATACATACATAAATAGTACTGGTGGGTGGGTATGAAATGAGAGGTAGTTGGTTTTGTCATGATGTTTTCCACTTGTCAGTGGGTGAAGGTTCAACACTAGTGACTCACATGGATTTTACAACATTTTCCCATTATCAAGTGAAAATTGGATGATGTTGCAATGGATTTCATGACCAGATTATTGTGGTCACCTCAAGGTAGTAATACAATAAGGGTTTTTGTGTTAAGGATCTTGAAGGTCAAAAACATCATTCGGATCAGGGATACATTCTAATTAGATGATATTGGGAGACTATATAAATATATAAATATATATATATATATATATGAGATTGTGTACCTTCATGAGGTTCCTCATTTCATTATATCAAATAGGGATATCTAGTTTACATATTGGTTTTTTCAAGAATTATCAAAGATTTTGGATGTATAGATTCTTTTGAGAATGACATTCCACCCTCAGACTGACGTCTAGTCAGAGCATGCAATAGAATTTGATGAATACATTCTTAGAACATGAATCTTTAATTTTTAGGGTTCTTGGGAGATTCCTATACATCTGGTTGATTTGGGATACAATAATAGTTATTAGATGACTATAAAAATGGAACATTATGAGGAATTAAATGGTAGTCTAGATTCATCACCTCAGTGAAAGTTAGAAGCAGGGGAAGAAGCACTATATGGACCTCATATTGATAAAGAGATTTTAAAATAGGTCCAATAGATTAGAATTATACTAGGTACTACTCAGTCTAGACAAGAATCCTTTTTATCACTTTTGAAGACCTCTAGAGTTCTAGATTATGGAATTTATTGTTTATTTCTCTCTATGATGTTGGGGAAAGAAGGATTTCCAGATAGGGTAATATTTCACCACAATATGTCAGACCTTTTGGTATTCTGGATAGAGTCATGCCTACATACTATAGGTTGTAGTTAACTTAGAGTTATCAATCCATGTTTAATGACTTTTATATATCTAAACCTTTTAATTATCACTCATAATTGTCTCATACTCTTCATCCATATGAGGTTGTATTATTGGTATATCTGTCCTTTGAGGAGAATCCTATATGTATCATTGATCTGAACATGAATTATCTCTAAGGTATTTCATTTCATTTTTTGTGCTATTGGAGCATGAACATGTGTGGTATGAGACCTAGGATTGAGCGATGTAGTTGTACTTTCTCGGTGGATGTAACTATTTTCAAATTATTTATGTCTCTCAAAAGGGAAACTCTAGGATGAGTTTTCTTAAGAGTGGATAATTGTAAGATCTTGGGTTTTTTAGTAGGTATGGATTATTTTATATATTCTAAAACTCATAAATAAATATTACTCTTTTTAATTCACCCTAAACCTAGGTCTGTGAGTTATTTAGGTTGTTTTGGAAGGAATGAAGTAGGGGGATGTAAGTTGGATGCAGTTCAAATATATGATCTGTATTTGGAATACATGGAATATATTTAACATATTATGTTTATTGGTCTAGAAATAATATTTATAAGGTTTAATGGTTTTTTTATATAGTGGAAAGCCCCAAAATTATATAGAATTTTGATATTCCATGTTGTTTAATCTCCCTATGTTGGGTTTTAAAATAATATATGGGAATTCCTCTTTTCAATAGATCCCCCGTATTTCTCTCACACATAGGAGGACCTCCAAAGAAGATCCCATTGAAGCCTGATTGAGGCATTGTCATGCCTCTTTTATTTTTAATCAAGTTCTATCATTGTCTGTCTTGTTGGATTTTTAATGTTGGTTTATATATTCATCTTTCACATTTTTTTCATTTTTCTTTCTATCAGAGATGTTATTTTGGTGCATGATCTGGTTTCCTATTATTAAGGTGTTAATTCATTATTTATACATAGCTTTTATTATTCCTAAAGATAGTCCTTCTAGGTGTTACTCATAAATTTATCTAAATGACTTAAAAAAATTATTAGTACCTTGATATTATTCCCACATAGTACTGTGATATGGTTGGAGGTTGTCAAACTCAACCAGGACTACCTATGAGTTGAGTTTACGTATATTCCCCATGTTTTCATATCTGTTCGGTGCTTGTGAGATCACCGTCTTAAATGGAGGCTAAATGAATTAAATCATATATTAGGAGAGGGTTATGATTCGTTTTTCATGTGATTACAATTGTTTAAAATGATAAATGTGATGAATAAAAAATGTGAAATGAGTTGGATGAACTCATGGCTTGTGTATGACTATGAAATGGGTTATGAAATGATTAATGAAATGGTTATGATTATAATGGGTTCCATGGGTATTACTACTCCATGGATTTGAAAATATATTGGATTCAATGGAAATTGGTACTCTAGGTATCTTCATCGCATTGGATTCCATGGACATTTCTACTCTATGTATTTAGATTACATGGGATATCAGGGACATTACTTATCCTTGGATTATATTGTGGGGTATTTCACTTTAATACATGGAAGAGGACTTTGAGGATTCCTTAGACATTTATACTACTATAATCTAACCCTTGTGGGTTTGACACTTGATTACATGGAGGGGGCCATTGAGGATGCCTTAGACAACTCTACTCCTTGGATCCAGTCCTTGTGGGTGTGACACATGATTGTTCGATAGAGGCTATAGTTGAAGTTTTATCATGAATTACTATAGAACCTATTTATAGATTCTACATTAAAATTTATTTATTAGTTACTATCATTCATGATTTATCCTGCTTTATGGTTGGCCCTTATTTACGGTTTCTATTTTATAGTGACCCGTGTTGGTTTGATAGTATCATGCCTATTTATTAATTTATATTACTTTCATTTATTTCAATTTAGAATATCTTACATGAATAGATTGGATTTATTATAGACACAAATTTTAGGGGCCTACTATGTTTATTCTCACACCCTATTCGGACTGTCGTGGGACACGTAGACAATATTCATGGATGGATGTAGGGATCAGGTCATGATTCTTCATGATGATTCTTGATTGGTTGTTTATAGGAGTAAGAGGAACATGACTGATCTTTTCTTAGGATTCTATCTTAAGATACTTCTTTTTCATCTTTTTGGTATTTTGATACATGCATTTGAAAGGATTCCAATTTCCATGTATTATTTCTCATTTTTTTAGAGACAACACACGTTCATCATGTCGTTTGTGACATTAATTTTGGTTTTTAATTTTATTACTTTCATAGTGATGTTATCTTATTTCGATGATTTATCTTATTCTTATTCTTTTTTATTTACTTGTGATGCTTCTATGTTACATTGATCATGAGTGTATAGTTTCTCCACCATATTATTATATACCCTCATTTCTAGATGGTTGCCTCTAGAATATAGGAAGGTTCTCTAAATTCCATGTGATCCACTAGCTCAGGGCACTGTTTAGTGGTTCCCTAGGTTGGGATTTTATATTTATATGGCTTGGTTTTGTGTGAAATTATATATATGTTTACATATCTTATAATTATGTTTATGATTTGAACTATGATTACATCATTTCATTTTTTATGATTAAATATTGTAAGGATATTTATCCCATAATAGATGAGATATTTTTTATATGGTGTTTCTATAGGATTATATAGGGGAGGGAGATTATATTCCAACCACATTTATGGATTTTCATTCTTTTACTTATACTATAATTTAGTTGATTTTATCATAGATTTTATAGTTAGTTATTAAATAAATATATTAATATTCGGGTTTTTGGTATACTATCATTATTGGTGCAGAGAGTGTGAGTCATAAATTGTTATATTGGATTAGATATTTTCAATTTGGTGATAAATATGATGTGGGTAATGATATAATATAATGAGTTTCCACTACTAAAATTTATTTTGAATTATATATATAATTAATTTATGTATATATATGTTATTCACTAAGTCTTTATAATGATTATTTATCTGATAAATAATTGGTTGGAGAATGAACCTACAAATTATACTTGTACATTCACATTATAATTATTTATTACTTTTCATACATATAACATCTAGTTGAGGGTGTTGTCTAGAAATGTCTGTTCTAGAATATATTGATATATTAGGTAGTGTGTGGAAGGAAATTTTGATGTTTTCCCTTGAAGTTTATAGATATTGTTTCTAAATGTATTTTACTTATTTAAAAAAATTATGTATGTATTATTTTATTTATGCGAAATTATTTTTTAGATTTTTTGTTGAATTTATTATTTTAGAGTTGATTTTATAAAAAAATGAGTATTACTTTCCAAAATACTAGATTTATACCATTAATTCTAGTCTCTTACCTATATACAATTAGAAGTAGGATTCTTAGAATGGAGAAGACCATTTGATAAAATAAACATATATCATACATGTGTTGGATGATCTAATTGATATCATGGATGTTATTCAGGAGTAAGAGGTGGGGTTTAAGAATAATGGTGATTAAAACCCCAATTTTTTATAAGATCTGCTCATTTTATCGGGTGTCTTCATAATACAGTGATGGTTGATTGTTTTAGATAAACTATAGGGGATATGTCTATTTTAAGGGTTCTTTTGGGTGTTTATGTAGCCTATATTGTGGATTTAGTTTCTTTTTTCAGTGCATGGTTCCAAGAGGTTTCTTGGAAAGTCCCTCTGAAAAATTTGTTTGAGGGTAACATCCATATTAGTGCCCATGGGGTCCGTACACCATGGTCCAGGTAATATTTTTGCATGGAACTTGATGGAGTGAGTATTTAAATATTGAGGGAGGTTCTTCCATGTCATATTGTTCCTAAAAGGGAGTTTTGGTTCTGTTGATATGAATGTTTTGTGTAACTCTACATTATAGCATTAGTCTAACTGTTTTTTGAAAATGGATTTTATAATTGAGGTAAATATTATTTTAGATTTTTACGATACATAATAAATCTTTGACTGGGTTAGTAATAGACAATTTTTGACTCACCATTCCATGTTGGTCTTTGTTTTTATTTTATCTTTAAATAAGGTTTCTTCACTGAATTTCTTAACATTACTCTAATTATATCAAACTGAAAAAATATCCTAGAATTTTTTGGTGCTTTCAGTCTTCCCTTGAGGATCCAACCCGGGATCATGGGGTAATTTCTTAAACAAACAATATTTCCTCTTTCTCCCTTATCTATTAATCATTTTTACTGATTCCTCTCAAATAGGGTTATGTAAGTAGGTTCACAAAATATTTGAACAAGTTCTTAACGAGACATTGTAGTGATATAGTACTATGGTGGATTAAATCTAATTTTATAGAGAATTATTCATGACATTTTTATCTTTTAGGTGTTATATAATTGATAATTAAAATCACAGTACTGGAAAGATGATCTTTCCCAACACTTCTATACCAACGGTTTTTAAAAACCGTTGGTATAGCTACCACTTCCCAACGGTTCACCAAAACCGTTGGGAAAGCCATAGATTTCCCCACCTTTCCCAACGGTTCACCAAAACCGTTGGGAAAGAGTGACCTTTCCCAACAGTTCACCAAAACCGTTGGGAAAAAACACCCAAAAATCCAACATTCGACCTAAAAAAACTCAACCCACCCCTAACCTATCCCAATGGTTTTGAAAACCGTTGGGATAGGTTCTTTAATTTTTTCCAGATCTACTAACCGAGAACATTATATAAATCAAAATTTTAAATAATTATGATAATACATATATATATTTATGAAATTATGTTTACAAAAGTGATGTTAGCTTAGTGGTTAAGTCGTTCCATTATAAACGAGGGGTCCAGGGATCAAATCCCAGCGGATGTTTTATTTTTGGAATTTATATACCAACGGTTCCATTACCGTTGGTATAGATTTCATATTACCTATACCAATGGCTTACTTGGATATGGTTCTCCAAACCGTTGGTATAGGCTATACCAACGGTTTGGAGGCCTATACCAACAGTTCCAAACCGTTTGTAAAGGTTAGTTTTCCAGCAGTGTCAGTGGGGGTTCTATATTTCAGTTTATTATTTATGTTTAATTATTGGATTAACATGCAATTATTTTCTTTTTTTGGTATGGTTCTAAAAAACATAAGGAATATAATGAAATGAACTATGAAATTAAAGTTATAAGAGGTGTTTCAATATATGCATTACATTTTTTATTATATTTCTTCTATTTTTTGTTGATAGATACTATAAAAAATCCTAGGTTTATTCTAGAAAGAAACATTTTATCACCATTCCTATTTGGTGGACCACATAGGTTTGGTAATGAATTGGGTTCTAAGAAAATATAAATATTTCATATTATTTTTTATGCATTAGTTAATTAACTAATACAAGGGTATGATGATAAGGAGTGGTTTTTGTGTCCCTTTCAAGGGTAATTATTGTTGTTTTCAGATTTGGTTATGTAATTATCCTCATTAAAATTCATGTGATCTTGGTAATGAGATTTTGTGGTTAGAATTGGATGTGAGCATTTAGTGTTATTTGTTCGGAATGGTTGATGTGGTTATATGGGGAATTATTTTTTTATTATCCATTTGTATTTTTTGTGGTTCTTAATGGCTAGTCAAAATGTAGTGGATTTGGATTTATTGTGAGGAGGTTGTGTGGTTTCACTATAGATTCTTGGTAGCATTGTTTAATTTTATAATGAAACATATTGTAACTAAAAACAATGGTTTATTATGGGAGAAATTAATAAATTATGTAATGGATAATCTAAAAGTGTAAAGTGTGTAGGTAACCTTTAATAGGAAGTGTAAAAATGAAACATTAAGGTTTATCGAATAAATGGAAATTAAATATAGCTAATGAATGTAATGATAATGGTAATAATAAATCTATATTCCATAAATAATAAGTCATCCAATGAATATTAATAATGGATTATTAATGGCCATTGAAATGGGAAGTTAATAATGTTTATTATTATTGGATTATGTGAAATGGAGGTTTTGGTTTGTGGTATAGTGATGGAACTAATTACTAGTGGGTGGAAGTGACAATTTTGTGATTGTTTTTGGTGATATAAGTGATGTATCTAAATGAAAGTTTAGGCTAGGATTCATGTGAGGCTACTATAAGTGATATTTTCTTATTATATTTTACACAATTTCACTTTATTTGGGTAAAATAATCAATACCCATATGGTTTTCTATTATAGTAATCCTTCATAATATCAAGGTTATAATGGGAATATATGTTTGACTACTGTTTCTTCACTTTCCCTTCATAAATAGTTCCATTTATGATAGATTAAGGTATTTATATATATATCAACTCTAATATATTTAGGTTTTGGTTTATATATATAAATATATACTGGAAAACATGGTTATGCAGTTGCAGCGTGCCTTTTTGGTAGGGTTCATTCATTATAGGATTAGTGCTCAATATTGTTATCCTTCATGTTTTTGATACACTATAATTAAAAGTATATTTTTCTGATTATGTTTGGATTTTTCTTGTGGTATTTATCTATGACATATAAATATGTTTATGTGCATAAATGTGGTATTATGGTTATACATAAGAGGTAAATTCATAGGACATATTTTGATGAGATTTATGATCCACTCGTTTAGTAGGGAAGTTGATGTGGGGTATTTTCATGATATATATTCTTTTTATACTATATTAATATACATGAATGTGTTGTTGGGTGAGTGATAATTTTTGATATTAGGTGGTATATGTCATATTTTAGGTGAAAATGGGTTTTGTTATTTATTCACTATATAAATAATATGTTTTTACAAAATTTTCATTGCAGTTTTTAAGTAAGATCCTATTTAATATACTTGAATAATCACCCATATATCAAAAAGTATATTTTATGGGTTTTCTGGAGGTAATTTTTAATTAATATGGGTTATAAAAGCTCATATTTTGGAGTTTTAATAATATTTATTGTTCTAGAAGTTCCATTTTTCTATTTATTTCAGGGTTTTATATTTTATGATATTACATGTGATATGGTGTATTAGTATATGTTTTATATTGTGGAGTTGATTGGTTCATTTTAATATATATATTCAAAGGATTTTGTACATACTACCTCCCACATATATGTATATATACCCTTAGTGTCACTCCCCAACTCATTAACTATTGGATACAAACATGATGGGTTAAACTTTTCCTCACTATAGACCTAGGAGGGATTTTCAATTGGGGTAGGTCATAAAAAAATATGGGTTACTACTATTCTTAATTCCTACTTATGAGGGTTTTGGGTGAGGTTAGGTCTTGAAACAAATATATCCAAATTATTTTTATAGGATATAGTATAGAGTTAGTAATATGAGGATTCCGTTGACTAATATAGTTACTAAAATACATGATCATTGTAGGTAAATAGATTATGGAAACTAGAAGGGGATTAATATACCCCACATGACTCCAAATGTAAAATTTTATTATATATGAATCATTACTAGAGGAATGTTGTATTAATAATGGGTTAGTATGAAGGTGTGGGATCATGCATCATATTGTATTAGATCACAATGATTACATGTGTTTTTCATTATATCATTTTTTATAGATAAAATGTTAGTATATATATAAATATGAATATTTTATATTGGATGATTTTTTTTCTATTTCTATTTATGGTTCATATTAACTATAATCTTTAGGTAGAGGGAGAGGTTGTAAAGGGTACCCAAGGTTGAGCATTGTAGTGTGTACCTAGAATCAGTAGTTTCATGGAGAGTTAACATATGGTATATAAAATACAAAACAAATTTAAGTATGAAGTGAAAGATTATTATAAGTAAATTTAGTTGTAGATAGAGTAATTAGATATAGTATTTGAATTGGGATCATTTAATTCAATTAAAAGATATTTTAGTGAATTGAGTAGTGTAGTTATAATGTATTCAAATTCCAAGGTAAATTTATTCATGTTGTTGGGTATAGTCGGTGACATGTATTATGTTTTTGAGACAATTTAGTGGAATTTCAGAATAAAGAATAACCAGATTGAGTAGTTTTGGAACTAACCAATAGCTTTGGAGATATTGTGCTGTGTTCAGCTAGCTATTTACGTTCTGTGAGCTAGTTGGTGGTAGAGGTAGTTGCCCTAGGCTCATGACGGAGTAGCCCTATATTTGGATAGCTTCCACTAGCCAGTTGGTGGGATCCATGATGATTTTAAATTTTGGATAACATCATATTTTCCCTTGAAAACTCTCTCAAACCTCATTCAACTAAAATGAATTATGTTTATCTTTATTGGAAAATTTGGTTTCAATTTTTCCTCTCCTACATTGTTTGATGATCTGATCGATCTAGTTTCTACTATAAGTAATACCTAAGTTGATATAGAATAAAAATACTATGTCTATTAGGATGAATCGTAAACCATAGATGTTATTAATATATCTATGGATTTAAAAATTTTATAATATATAATTAATTGATCATTGAAGGATCAAATCCTGGACCTATTAATGGTCACATTCCCTCCCTTTATGGGATCTGGATCCAATAGTGATAGTGGTTCTCATTGGGTGATTATAATTTAAATATAGATAATTTGTGCCTATCTTGTTGGGTCTTGGTTCCATAATCCTTATGTAATGAATTGGTGATGGTTCTAGGTATCATTAGTTCATGGTCTTGATTCATGTGGTTCTTCATGGAATTAGACATTGAAACTCTTAAGGTAATATGTTCCTTCTATTTGAGGGCTTTGTATTAAAAATTATGGTAATATATACATGTTTTTGGATGTGTATCTAATAAGACTATTTTCATAGAGGTTGTATCAAATTGGTGAAGGCTCTTTCATGGCATCTAAAAGACTCAAGATTGAATCTGAACATGGATGAAATTTTTGGGGTATTATAGATGCACTCTAGTAGGGAATTGTTGTAATACTATAGTAGTGGTAAGACTATATCAGTGGTGAAACTATTGTAGAAGAGGAACTATAACATAACTGTAGTGGTGGCGGTACTGTAGAAGGAACTATAGCTTCCAGGGTACTGTATTAGTACTATTAACTGAAGGGACCTTTGGAAAAAATGGTCTTTCAGGCCTTGTATTTAGGCTTTCAAGCCCCTGGGCCTATGGGGTATGTAATAGGTTACCCTCTACCCAATCAGAAAAATAGATCTTTGCTTCAATAATAAAAATAAGGCTTCAACCCCAATCATTTAAAATAATAATAATAAAACCATTTCATGGTGTTGTTCACATGTGGGTGTGTGTATTCCTCATTACACACTTTCATAATATGATACTAATGTGGGTTTGTGCAAATCCTGTGGGACATCTTATTTATGAGTTGCATATGAGTGTGTATGTGTGTGTGTTTATTATCCTTTATTAATATAAAATTAATAGTACATTCTATATTATGGATTTTATATAGGTTCATGTCAAGTTTTTATATAGATCATTACAAGGTACTAGGTTAGTCTAACTCGACTGGCCATCACCTTAGGGGGTAGTATACTTATTATTATTGAAATGTTGTGATTTCACCATCAGAGATGACTTTTGGTAATGTGGGTTTCCACAAATCTAGATATTGGGTTGACATATGTTAATTTGGCATGAAATAGTGCTGAATATTTGTTTCACATGTGGTCGCATGTCTTTCCCCAGATCCATAAAGTAGATTGACATATAGACATCATGACCTTCCATTAAAGGCGGTTGTGGAATTTTTCATTAAAGGAGAAATGTGGATAATATATATTTGGATGAATGTTTTCTATATATTAATGGATGATTTCACACAATCTATATCATGAATTAAAAAATTTTAACATATCAACTTACTAGGGGACAATGTAGGTTGAGTTGGGGCTTTTGGTAGCTTGGATAGTGCACAATGACTCATCACATGATTGGTTATTTAAGCATTTAATTTGTTGTCACAGAATAAAATATTATGTATTATTACACTTATGTTAAATATATATCATTAATTTACAAGTGGACTTATATTCACACCCTACACATTCATCTCGATGAACATATATATTTTATGGTTAGGGAACATGCAATGGGAAGGGGCCCGGGTCAGGTATCTAACTATGAAGGATTTTGGAGGATAGGGTCAATGATGAGATGGAATCAATTCTATTTCTACAGTGTATTAGTTTATTTTATATATATATATAGGTTGGTTGATCTACCACAATAAGGGCCCATTGGTTTATCTCATATTAGTTGTTAGTAATTTATTACTATATGAAATTATTATTTTAGATACTTTTTTTTAGTTCAATGGTAATTTATTTTCATTATACCATGTTTCTGAGGTATGGATATCATTACTAAGGAAATGGTCTCCCCATTTCTCCATCCATTCCATACCAACTAGTTTTTATCATCTTTCTTATAGGTAGAAACACATGAGGTCATGTGGTACTAAATTTCAGACCTGGTGATTTTGGTTGAGGTGTCACAAAGTTGTATCAAAAGTGGTTTTCTTTTCGTTTCATATTGACTATGTTTATGATATGGTATAAAGGATATAGTTTTTTGTGGAACATGAATAGATAAGTCATGTAAGTTATAATCCAACTCTTATGTAACATACTTATGTATTAGCGATGATGGGAATACTATTATCTATTCTATATTTATAGTTTAATGTTGATCATTGGTATTATTTTTCAGTTACAATTTATGGAGTCGTGGAGAATTTATAAATCATGAGTATGAATATAGATACCCATGTCATTCATATAATTCCTTATAATAGGTAATAGTTCAAATAATTTTATTCATATTTCAATCTATTTTTTGTGATTTCTAATGTATTACTCATGACAATTAATTTCAAGAATCTATGCATGTTATACCTTTCCATATATATTTGACTATGACTAATGTGAGGATATTGGATACTTGGGTTAGGAATTAGGTTTATGTTAGGTATTATGTTTTATAGGTATGTTTAACCTCTTGGAATGATTCTTTTTAAATTGGTTCTTATGAATGTGATAATAAATTTCCTTTTTGATGTAGTCATTTATGTTCATGAAGGTGTTTCTAGTTATTCATTACAAAAATTCAAAAAATTCCATCTCAACATTGTCTTATCATAGAACTTATAGAAGTTAATAGGAATACCATTTAATAGTAGGTTTCTCTTGTAGTTCCTATAGATGTGTAGGAAGATTTATCATAGAATACTCTGTGTGTTTCTCCAGTGGTCCAGGATACAAAACTGTTGTAGGAATGAGTCTTTCGGCTAGTACATTTATATGGAAAACAATCCCATGGTGTAGGCTGACTGTGGTAAAATTTTCAAGATATCTTGAAAATAATAATCCTCTAGACTTCCAAGGAACTAGAGGCGTGCATGATGCTAAAGTTTGGATAGAAATCAACCAACAAATCAATGACTTGGTGTTGACTCCAGATAATCAGTATGTGATGTTATATATGTTTATGCTTCAAGGTCCTTCTTGGAAGTATAATACTAAGATGAATTTTTCTAAGAAGTATGTGGTTTTCACCTAGGATACATTCAATTACAGATTCATTTGGTATTTTTTTCATAACATTATTAAATTATATAATTAATAAAAATTCATATAGCTTTCTTAGTGAATGATGGTAGTAGAAGCTATTACTGGTCATTTTATGAAGCTCTTTATTTGCTCTTATTTTTTCTTGGAATGAAGAGTAGTAGGATCAAAAGATTGATATTTTTCTTTCACCTAAGTAGAGTTTCTAGGTTAGTAATATTTACTATATATCATACTTTGATGTTATTTTCAAGGTACACACAGCTGAGAAGGGATTTGAGGGGGATAAATTAGAATGTACTCTTCTATATCTCAGTTGATTGGTTAGTTTCACCACTAGTACTTGTCTAGGTTCTTTTTCTAGATGTTGTAAGTGTAAATTATTGGAGATTCTATGATGTAGATACATGTATCCAAAATATATTAGAGGTTATACAACACCCTCTATGAAAGGGAGTCCTGTTAGATAATATAATTATGGATGGAAATGGAATCAACTAAAATTAAACTCTTGTCCTCTTAAAGATTCAAATCGATATGGAAAGCTATTTATTCTCCAATTTCATTGTAAAATGGAGTCATATTTAGGATCAGGTAGATCATGGTATATATTTTTCAAAGGGACTCAATGGTAATTATAAACACTACAGAATTCAGTGACCCAAGTGATTTGTTGAACTATGGGGAAAGGTTATGGATTTAACAAATGCAATGTTAATGAAGTAGACCATGTTCTAGATGATGGTGAATTAGGACCTTATATAGTCTTGATTTCACCAATACATTATTCTACTTTTTTAAATACACGATCTTCCCCTTCATTTAATTATTTTTGAGATATGGTGGGTTTATAAATGTCGGTTAAATCAAACCCCATGTTTCTTTCTCTTAAAACACCCATGATAAATATGGAAAACATCATTAAATTTATATATAATGAACTGTAGTGGTTTTTGGTTCTGGAAATCAATGGTATTTCATGTTTCTAGAGATTACTAGTTTTTATGTATTTTTTTATGGATTGGTTGACTATTTTCTTATCAGAAATAGATTGTTACAAAATTCAGTGACCTTTACAGCTCACAAGGGTCAAAATAATGTCTTCACTATATAATGTGATTAAGGAGTAGGAATAGTGGGATTGGACCATATCTAATTTGAAGTTATTATATATCAGGTGGTGAGTATAGTTTATACAAAATATTTTGAAACATTATAATCCTCTCTCCCATCTATAGTGGATCATTATCATAATGTTTTTTTGAATTAGTTCTCAGTTATTCCTACTGAAATGGGAATTATGTTTGATATTGCACTCATTCTAGGTGTGTAGAACATATTTATTCTTATATACCATATGGAATCAGATTATTTGAAATAAATAAAGGTTAAATATGAGTATTTTAAGGTAAAAGGCATTATTGTACTAATCACTTCCCCTTGGGATTCTCTAGTATTATTTTCTAAAAATGATTATGATATCCCCTAGTTGTACATGAATTAAATGAATCTAAAATTTTTCATCGTGATAAATAAGTGTATATTTCAGAGGATTTATGATTATTTTAATCAGTTTATGTGAGGATGCTGGTTATCCAATAATTAATTTAGTTCTTTCTACCACTAACATCAGTTCAGAGAAGAGTAAAAACCAAATATAGATATTATGAGTAGATATAGGTTCTATGAGTATTAAATGATTCCTATTAGGAGATAAAATGGTCTAGTAGTGTTTATGGATAACATGGAAATAATTTTTACCCATATATGGACTTATTCATCATCGTATGCTTTAAGATCATTAAATTTATTTCACAATTTATAAGTGTCAACTTATAGGTTAATAGGTAAATTTCATAGGGAATGTGATTTATAAGATGGTAATCTCTATTGATGTGAAAAAGGTAAATGTAACTATTTTATAGGCCTAACCTATGAAACGTTTGAGGGTCATAGATTACTTGTTTAGTATGGGTACTATTTTTAGTAAATTCAATATTTCTATGGCTAGTAACACCAAATAACGGGATTACAAGAAATAGGGTAAAATAAGAATGGGATATCCAGTTTCAAGAATATTTTATAGAGTTGATGTAAATATTTACAACAACTCTAGTTATAATTTTTCCTTATCATTACATCAGATATGTAGTTTAGTATAATGATTTAGTTATTAGATTGGAAGGTTACTTAATATAGATAGATCAGGTAGTTTCTTATGGTTCTCAATTGCAAGTAAACCTTCAGCGGAACTACCATAACCATGATATAGAGTTTGAGTTAGCTACAGTGGTACATGCCCTGAAATTTTGGTGACAATTTTTTTTTGTGAAATTTTTCATTAATTTAGTCCAAAAGAGAAAACAATATAACCTCTAGTAGTGAGAAATGAACCATCTATAGAGGAATTTGATTGAAAACGCATATGAATTTTATTTTGAGATGGAATATTCCCTTAGGAAATTTAATATGGTTATAGATTCTCCTTATAGTAATATGAAAATTCTTAGAGAATAATCATCATATGAATAGTAGGATTTATTAATCATGTTATTATATTGGTTGATGGGTAAATTTGAGGACCTATGGATGATTTAATATGATAACTTAATCATAAATTATACCTTGGTGCACTGTTTAAAGGCTATCCATGAGAATGATACTGAATACTTAGTAATGTAGGAATGGTTGGAGAGTACCATACTAGCATTAGGATGGTCTTTAGATGTGAATGAAAAGATCTAAATTCATGAAACGTTAGTGTACCCTACGTATATGAGAGAATATATGATTAGAGTCCAACATGTGTCATATTGGTTATTACATCTAGGATCATATAAGAATTATTTTGATATCAGATGAAATTTCTGGTCACCAGGTATGAAGTGGAAGATTATAGGGTTTTATCTGGTTTTCCTAACTATTAGAGGATTAAGGTTGAGAATCTATGACTTGTAGAATTCCTTTTTTCACTTCTTCCTTAGTGTAATTGGGAAATGTGATGATGGAATATTTAATGGGGTTACCCATGACTCCAAGAGGTTGTGATGTGGTATGGATATTGGTTGACTCATCGATGAAGGTTTATCATTTCATTTTATTTAGAGATACTAATTCAAAGGATGGGTAAGGAAATCTCTATATATAATAGATATTTATATTTCATGGAGTAACTATGATCATAGTATTTTAATGAGATGTTCATATCACATTTCAATTTTGGTACATGTGAAAAAACTCAAACGTATCTCAGTTAAAGTATTGTATGACATATATTCCTTAAAATAATAGAAAAATAGAAAATAAGATCCTTATATTAGAGGATATGATCTTGGATTGTGTTATATAATTTAGTGGAGCATAGTAAGATAATCAATACTTGGTAGAGTTCATGTATAACTACAATTTTTATTCATCAATATATCTTTATGGTAAACCTTTCCATTAACCACAGTACTAGAATGTGGTAGTTGAGTGAGTAGAATTTGAGTTATTTTTGGTGATAGAGACCCCAAAGAGGGTGTAGTTGATTCTAAATAAGTTGATAACTAGTCATATTAGGCATCTATCATATATTAAAAATTGGTGATGACCCTAGAGGTTTGCTATAGAAAATCATGTTTTCTATGGGGCATCACCGCACATAGGGAATTGATTTCTGTAGAAATATGGAAATTTTTTACCATTTTTTGGGGATATTTATTATCTTCTAAAATATTAGGAGAGTGGATTACCAGTTATAGTATCCACCAAAATATCTATGTATGAATAATGTCTTCCTATTGTCTTATCTTGTGAAGTATAAGCTTTATCATGCACATGTGATCTATTGCAAGGATGTTGAATTGGAGATAGATGTTTAATTTATAGAAAATATGATTTATATTGTGGAATATATATAAAAATTTATTTTCTGGAAGACTATAACACTTTTTTGGGTTTTTTGGCTACAAGACCATATCCATGTGGAAACTTGGGAGAAGAAATCATAAGTTTGGGTTCAATGGCATGAATAGTTAGATCAAGGCCTCTAGAGACACACTTAATGATGATAAGTCGTTAGAGGGGAAGATATGTAACATATTAAAACTTAATTTTATATTTAATCATATTTTTCTAGTCATGGGAGATATAAATTCAAATAGTGAGATGTGTTATAAGGATTTGGTGAACTAAGATTAGAGGCTTCTAGAATTGTGGGACCAATTGATACCCCTTGAGTTACTAGAGTTCCACTGATAACCAGTAGAGGGGTTAAAATCCTAAGAACCACCTAGGTTCCACTATAAATATGGTTTACTGCTATTAGTATTCCCGTGGTTGAGGAAGTAGCTTTAGGTTCCTAATATATATATAGGAAAACCAGTAGGCTCAAAGAGGACTTTTAATGAAGTAAAACCAATCATTTTCTCTCAAAACCCTATTAGATATCTACATACCAACTCTAGAATCTAAATTTATATAAATTAATGAAGGGGATATTTCATTTATAATTAGAATTCCATCATCCCTATCATTCACCATTTTAATATTTGATCAATAAATTGTCTTCCATACAGTACATTTAAACTTATCAAGCTTAAAAATCCTCTTTCACATGGGATAAATCATAGATATGGATAGTAATGAATATATATTTATATATATAGATTACTATATAATATTCTGGATAATTCATATATCATTTAAGGATTAGATTATATGCCTACTAAGGATTTATTTTCCTCTCTTGGTCTGATTTACAACTAGTGGCGGTTGTAGTTATTATTGGGTAGTTCTACAAAAAAACTATCATTTTTCTTATTCTACTCCTTTTATTATAGTTTATTAATCCTCATGTGTTGAATTAGAAATTAATATTTTCATCATTTGTTCATGGGATTGATCAAGGTGGTAATTCATGACAATGGGTGTTGATAATCTTGACATTGGAATCCTTTAAACTTTAGAAACTTTTTTTAAAACTGTATAGAGTTATATACATATGGGTTCAAGAATATCTTTTGAGACCATTTAATGACCTAATTTTCATGGGGTGGAATTTTTATCCCATGAAAATATTTTTTTAGTTGATTCTTATGGGGGTGTGTTTTTGTGTTTGTAGCTCATGAGCATGTTTGTTGATGTGATTCAAATGTGGGTGCATCTGTGGTTATGAGCCTTACTTGATATGAAAAGTTAGTTATTTTTTATATTGTAGATTATATCTGATGCATGTATGATTTCAGTTTGGAAATATTCAAGGTAAAAGGTTGTTCTAAATTTACTATTTGGTCCCATTTCTAGGGAGATCTTCCATTGTGGTTGGAATGTTGTGATTTCGCCTTCAGATATGAACTATGGTAATGTGTCTTTCCCAAGAGATGGATATCATGTTTATGTGTTTGATTATCTCTTGCAATAAATTGGGTTATTGTTTCAACATGTTTTAGTGTGTCTATCCCTAGAGTCATGAATTGGGACAAAATATAGACATCATGAATTTCCCTTAAAGGTGGGCATGGAATTGTTTCATAAAGGTGGAATGTGTATAATGGAAATTTGTTTGAATCGATCAAGACAATTCATGGATGATTTGGAATTATTTATGTTATGAAATGATGACTTATGAAATATCATATTCCTTTATTTCAATGTAGGTAGATCCATGGTTAATGGATTATGGGTTATCACATGATGACTTATCATATGATTGGTTATTTATGAATTTATATTATTAACATGATATACACTTTAATATATTTCTACAATTATATTATGGATGCATATTTAATTTTCTTCTGATTTTATACTCACACCCTTTATGAGAATGTTGATTCAGATGTATATTATATGGTTTGATAAGTAGCTAAGGGAAATGGCCTTTCATTAGGGACCTAAGCAGTTGTATCTTTAAGATAAGGGGGACATCTAAACATACTTTGGACTGTTACTACAATGCTCTAGATTATTTCCATCTATCTCTATATGATTTTAGACCTTCCAAATTTGGGTACTTTAAATTATCTTATGTGAATTGAATACCACTTTTCACTGTATGACATTATATTTATGTTTTCTATGTGTAGTTTTGTGATATTTTATTTTCATTTTAGGATGTTTTCATGTATTTGTATTGTTAATAATGTAATAGTCTCACAAGAGAACCATATATTCCATATTTATTAATTCATATAGTCTTTTATATGGGTATTCAAGCTTAAGGTCTTGTTTCACTCTATATCATACCTGGTGATTCAGATCATGGTGTTGTCATAGTAGTGGTGGACTCCTCATCTTGGTGATCATGAAATATCTACGAAGAAGTAAAACCAATTTTGAGATTAATTATATGAAAAATACATGATTAATAAATTTTATTCAAATAAATAGTAATAAATTCTATATATTCAATAGGGGTGTTCTATTTTTCATGATTATAGAGTGAAATTTATGTGATTTTTAACAATTAATATGATTTTATGGATGATAAAGTGTTAATAGATCATGTCTTCAAGATCAGAATATGAATAGAGCATCAAAAGTAATCATATATATATACTTTTAAAAAATATACAATGTTGTTTATAAAGGAAATAGTAATTATGGGGACATTGACTAGATAGGTGGAGTATATCATGATATAGGATAAAAAAGTGTGGTCCATGGTGGGGATGTATGGAGGATCATGTTAATCTTAGAGTGGTTGGTTCATCAGCAATGGGTGCCTCATTCACAATTCATTGGATCTGGTAGTTTAAATCACATGGGTGTAGGTGGTGATGGGATATAAAATTTTCATATGGGTAGTGGTCCCAAGTACATTAGGTCTTTTTACTATGAGGAGGGTCATTTTCAGCAGATGTGTAGTGATATGGAAAAATCAATACCCCATCAACTAAAACTTAGTCCTTGATTATTTGGATTATAATTATACTAGAACCTAGAATGATCCCTAATTCAGGGGTGGTAGTGGTTGTAGAGGATAGACAAGAAACATTTCTCATCCCTGGGGATATTAGAAGAATCTATAGTGAGTATGAGGTAAGTAGGAGGGGATGTATGGTCATAGATATGTATACGGAAACCTTAATATAATGTAATACAATTAGAAAGGATGAATAGAGGTTGAAATTGGCATAATATATATATATATATACTCTTTGCTCTATAATAATTGATTCTTTTATAACCACCACATCTGAAACACACCCTAAGGGGGGTATGAATTTGATTTTGAATTATTTTAAATCCAAATACTATATCTCTTATTATAATATTAATATAATTATAATAAAAATTTATAATCAATCAAAAAATCAAAGAAACCACATACTTGAAATAAACATTAGAAACACTAGTGTTTTAAATGGTTTACAACTAATTTCTATGTTAAAGGAGCATACATAGATGACATGTAATGAACCAAGATATTAATGGTGGAACATCATGTTGGATAGAATATATTACATGCAACACAAAGAAATATAGAGTATGTAACACCCCCAAAAATTAAAATATATTTCTTTTTAAATAAATCTATTTGTTAGCTTTTGGAACACGCTACATCGAGCCTATGTGAACAATAATACATTGTTATTTAAATAAGATCTTTATAACCAATTTTTTAAATTTCAGTATATGAATAGGATTCACTACATTATTAAATTTATATAATTTTCCTACTCAATATAAACATATTTATAAAATCTTAGTAAATAATAATTCAATTATATTAAAACTCATTTTGTTCATCAAAAATATGTTTTCTTCAAAAAATGATTTTTACTACATCTTTTGAGAAGATAATATTAATTTTTTTCACTTTAAAAAAATTTAATTTACAAAATTGAAATAATTTTTGAAATATTCCTATCAAATTTATCATATGGTTAATTTTTTGTATTTCTCTAAAAATCTTCATTTTTTATGAATAATGAAAAATACAAATTTTTATTAAAAACACCATTTTCATTTAAATAATTTACAAGAATTATTTAATTTTAATGTGGTTTTACATGTTAAAATAGTTCAATAATAGATTTTTTAATCCAAATTACTTTACTTTAATAAATTTCAAATTGAATTTTGATATAAAAACACTTTAAAAATTTGAAGGTTTTTCTTTATGAAAATCAATTTTTGAGATGTCGGTGGGTTTAATTTTAAATTAAAATATTTTGATGATGTTATTTTAATTTGGAAAAATGGATTCCATGTTTTTAATCATAATAAAATTTTTCATTTAATAATTCTAAATTAATTTTTTATAATAATTATTAGTAAAAAGAGTGAAAATTATTTATCATGGTTAAGGTAAAAATAGGATTAATAGGGGTAAACAAAAAATACACGAGTTAAAAATGAAACAAAAATTTCTATTTTTTATTATATGGGAATATTACGCCTTTATATCTTCTATGGTTCTATAATGGTTTGTTTTTTTAACTTTGTAGAAGGAGAAAAACTTTGTTAGAATTCATTTTTTAAAAAAATTCATATGTTTTCCCTCCCCCACTTATAAAAGACCACCCAATATTCTCTCCTCATAAAACATAAATAACCCATAATTTCATCCAATAAAATTATAAATCACATACATACTTCAATCCCATCCTTATATAAGTATTTTCTTGGTTATAGATGTGTCCTATTAAGTGTTTTGGTGTCAACCCAAGGATGTTTTCCAAGGAAGATGTAACAATCTCAACTAAGTGTTTTATTTCATTTCTTCTTCCACCTTCATAAAGTCATATTAAAAAATGATGATATAATATCCTTAGTATATTACACACACTGATATGTTTCTATGTTTAGGTAATTACCTAAAACAGTCTCCTCCAACCTCAAATGTGAAAAGAAATCGTTGATTGTGTGTATGGTATAATACCGCCTTGTGAACCAACGTAATTCATTTTCCATCACAGATACATATGGTTGGATATAATGATTTAAATAGTGTTTATATATTATATTTATGATACATTAATAATTATTTAATCATGATATCACATATAAATTCTTACCATCCTCTCTACAGTGAATATGATAAAATCGCTCTTCTGTACGAAGGACTACCACCTCATGAAACTGTGTGATCCATTTTTTCACTTCCATTTTAAATTAATGGTAAATTGGATTAATTTAATTTTTATAAACTTTAATAAATACATATTAAACATTATTTTAATTTAATATATCATTTTCATTCTTACTTTACAATCCATTTAATAAATGATAATGTCATCTATGTGTATGAAGGACTACCACCTCATGAAGTGATGTGATTAATTTTTATTACTGCATCACATGGATGGTATGTATAAGTATATTTAATGAAATAATATGAAATTTTTTATTTAAATATTATCCTATAATTATAAAATAATACTTTCCTTACTTCCATTATTATCATCAAAAAATGGAAATTTTACTCTTCTATATGTGCGGCCAACCATCTCTATTATTGTAACGTATATTGTTTTTCATAACAATATTTCATGGTTGTTTTTAAAAATTATATTATATTTATAAAAATGGTAATTATTCCATGATTAAATTTTTTTATATTATTAAATAATAATATTTTTAACCTTAGTTAACTAACTAAAGAGATTTTGGACATATGATCCATCTATCATTAAAACATCTAATGTAAAATTAATTGGTTAATTAATTGAATATGATATGAAATAAACAAAATAAATTAAATAATAAATATGAAAAATTATATAAGGAATTTTAATAATTAATATGAGTTTATTATTCATAAATATAATGAATCAATTTGATGATTTGGGCTTGAGGAATGGGTTTCATCGCAAAACATCCTTCTTTGAGACACATGTTCTTTTATGTACCTAATTTATTTTATATGGTATATATATTTCACCATTACATATTATATCATGAATATTTCATTATTCATTATATTTTATTTTAAATTTATCTACTTTATCCATGGGAGTTATGATTCAAAAGTTACCAATACGGTAAGGGTTTAGGTTACAATCTCAATTTAGTATAGATTTTTATGATTGAATTTCCATTTTAAAAAATTATTTGATAATTGATTAGTCGGCAACCCTTTATCTTCCATATCGTTGTTTTTTGAAAATGTTTTTTATATTTTTTATAATATTATACTATTATTATTTAAAATAATATTTTACCTTGATTATATTTTTCCAAATAAATTTAACTGTAATCTTCCTGTGAATTTCCAATCAAATTACATTTATATTATTCATAGAAAACTTTTAATAGAATTATTATTTTTAATGTCAAAATAATTAAAGGTATTTTACACCATCATAACCATTATATTACTTTAATATTACATTATATATTTATAGGGTTATTTTAAAATAATATTATTACCACAATATTTAGAGGATTTTATTTTATTCAGAAGTGATTTTAAAGTTAAAAGGTTATCTTCCTCAGGATTTTTTTTATTAATTTTGTATTCATAAATTATAACATCCTTTAATGTTATGGAATAAATATAAATACTATATATACTTATCTTAAATATGTAATTTTCTAACTCTACCTTACATTTATGGGGTACTACCATCATTATGAATATCTTTCAAATGACTTTAATTATGAAATTTGTTTTTATTATGATGTGAGACAAGATTATGAAACACATTTGCATCAATGGGTAATTATGTTTTTATTTATTATGATGGAATTAATTTTTTTGGACACATAAATAATGATCATTTTGTTATGGGAGCACCAAGATAGAATATATTGAGCCCAAAATAGCTTATATGACGAGTTCACCCCTAAATCCCTCCACTGAATTGGGTAATGTTTTTTGTCCCATAAGGCATAAAGTATAAGATTAGGTAGTAATACTAACCCATTATAGGTAATTTCCCACCATGTAATATTTTTTAAAAAGTTATATTTGACTCATGTTTATGTCATGTTGTATGTTTCGACCACATTACTCAAGATTCAATGTTCTTTTGATACTATGATGTTTATGTTAATCTACCAATTGATTACTTAGGTGACTTCTCTTTTATGATATAATGTTATACATTCGAATCATGTGATGTATTTACTAATCATTTTTATTTAATTACTAGATTTTTTATCTCACACATTTATTCCATTTATTCCCCTGGTTATCCTATATAGTTTTAGGAGCTCAACTTATTTAGGAACTCACTAAGGAAAAGGAAGAAAAGGATTCCATGTCTCAGTTTCCATTGATGTATTATGATAGTAGTTTTATAAAGACACTATGACTCATTTGATTAGGGTTATAATTTATATTTTTTATGTTAATAATATTTTAATTATATGTGTAAAAGTAATGGGTATCCATAGTTGGTATTAAAGAAAAGGATTAGTTAACCTTTGGAACTAGGGTGAGAAAACTTTAGTGGGAACTCTAAGGATAACTATAAGGATAATACTATATATAGAAACATATCAAAGAATCTTGGAGATCTATAGAGTAAGTGGTTTACAAATAATTACATCCCTATATGTATACTATAGGTGGAAGTGGTTCTGGAGAAGATGTAACCATGGGTAATAACTCCAAAAAATGTGTGTGGGGAGTTACTCGAGAACGACCCAGTACACAAAAATAGGCTTTAAAATTTACCTTGTTCGACACTCCTAGGGGATATAATTTAGAAATTCAAAAACACATTCCAAACCATTATGAAGGATTTCAATTGATAATGATCATGTATAACATAGGTTAAATCTAAAGTGTATTATATTTAAATGAAGGTGTCATGATTTATATATCTTATATATAATTTTTTATTATTTTATTATTTCTCACTATGAATATTATTCTTAAAAATATGATTTATGGTTCTTTTAAATGGTTTAAAGGTAAAGTAATCAAGTTAGCATTGAATGTGATGGCAGATTTGGTGATTTTGAGAAACCAGATTAATGATTACATGAAAAAAATGATAATTTCATTATGCCAAATCAACTATCATAATATATGACTAACAACCTGAGATTTGGTGAGTTTACTAACAAGTAAAATAACAGGATGATGGATTTTTATAAAATTTCATATGGTGATGAACATAAAGGAATAAAGATTCATCATCCTATACTCCATGAAGGTTTTAAGAGGAACCTAGATGAATATCTCAAGTTGAGGGGATGGTGTTTTCAATGTGGAAATTATGGTGAAAAAGTAGTGAATTTCCAAGAAATTTGATGTCTTGTTTTTGGAGAACATTGACATTGTTTGATTTAATGCACTGAACTATAGGGTTAACTCCCAGAACAAGGAAGGAAAATTGTTAAACAAAATATAAGTAAAATGTTTGATGTATTTATGTATTGGGATTCAATATTTATGTTGTAGAAGTATTTTTAAAAAAGGGATTTTGGTAAAAGGATTCATAAAATATCTAATGATTCTGTTAATTTTGGAATAATATATGTCTACAGGATAGATTAATGTAATACATATAGATATCATCAAGGTTTTATGAGTTCAAGGTTAATCATATGTTAATTTTCCCAGACATCCCTTTTTTATGTTTTAAGTAATTGGAAATCTATTTAACTAGTAATATTTTTGGGACATGTTTTATTCGGTTGAGGTATATATAACCATTTGGTTTAATATAAATTCATATTTAGTAACACAATTATTTTGTTTTAAGATATGTAAGATGATGTATTTTATGGGTATATAATTATGGATTGGATTGAGTTTAATTTTTGGAGTTTCTATTGAAGTATTATAGATCAATTTATTATATTGGATAACTTGTGATGATTATATTGCTTATAATAATGAAAGGAAGAATATATTGTTACACAATTTTATATATTATGATTTTTTAGAAATAAATTTTAGTGCTTTAGGTATAAAAAAACCAGTTTGGATATTCATTCCTTATAGTTAGAGGTGAAGTGGAAAGTGATCCAAGAAAAACAAAAGAGTGGAATGTTTTTATGAAATAAAAATATATAAAGTAATTATTATTTTTTGTATCTTTAATAAGTCTTCAACTCTAGGAAAGTGATATGGAAACCAAAAATTTATCATATTACCTTTATATCTATTGAATAAATTATATTTTAATTTTCCATAGATTTAGGGTTTTGTGATGTTTAACTTTCTCAATATCATTCTATTTCATGTAATCAATGATCTCAATCACTATACATCATTATTTATGCTTTTCTTATTTATTTATATATTCATATTCCACAATTGTTCTCCTGTGTTGAAACCTTGTTACGTGATGACATTTATAAATAATTTATCTCTTATCAAGATGTTGCATTATTAAACCTTCTTATTGAAATGTTCAACATTTAATGCATGAATATTTAATATTTATATAACTACATACTACTTATAACTATTATTGTAGTAAGAGGGTTGGACCATAGGGAAGGAATGATTTGTTCTAGTGACTAAAGGCAAGTAAAAATAAATATTCAAAAAACAAATTAAAAAAAGTGGAGAATAGTGATTAAAAAATGAATAGAATAAATATTTAAGTGATTGTGAATGTGAGTGTGAGTAATAATATGTAGGAAACATAGATGAACAATGAAAATAGTGAGAAAAACCAATTTTTTAAAAGAGGTAATTGGGTGGCTGGTTTTTAAAATTATTTTCCTTTGTTCATGCATTTTAATTAAATCACATTGAATTAATTCAAGTGGATAGGATGATTTTTCATCGGGTCAACATTTGATTGAATAACCCCAATAGTTTTTCAACTAAAAAATTCATTTGATCACTATGTGATAATTAATTAGTTATCAATGAGTTCAATTTGATAGTAAAACATACTATTCTTCTTTCTCTTGAGCTTGATTCAATTTTCATTTAAATAGTCACATTGAAAAGAAAATAGAGAAATCCCAAAAATATTAGTTTTCATTTATTGTTGATTTTTTATGAAAAATAATTGTCTAAAGATTGAGAGAGAGACATAATCATCTAATAGAGAACATGCATGAACAAGGTAAAATGGATTAACCAGCTCAGCCTATTCCTCCATATGTGATTAGTTGAAAATCATAGTTTAATTCATCATATTTAAATTTTCTATCATAAATGTGTTCATGATGATAGAAATGAAGAAAACATAAGAAAATAGCGGGATGAGTGTTATCTTTTCATGCCCAATCTCATGTGTTTATCAATGGGAATATCCATGTGATCGTTCTATCCTTTCATCAAGCAAACAAAAAAATAGTGTACAGTGTGTTTCTCTCAGATTTCCCACTTCTAAATGTGGTGTTATGAAATAGATTAGTGTAATTAATTGTCATGTGAGTCTCCTTCTCCACGTGTGATGATGTGTGCCTTGCCTCAAAGTATTCTAAAAATGGATAGATGATATTTTCAATACTCTTGTATTTTCTCTCTTGACTCTATGTGGCTCATTCCCCATGCCTCTTCCTCCTCATAGATGATGAGGGCATAATAACCTTCCAACAAAATGATCTACCCCTCAATGCTTTAAGGCATATAGAAATACATGAAACTGCACCTGGATCCTTTCGATGTGGGACGTTCAACGACAATGATCGCTGAGTCAGGACACCTCCCATGATCTCCTTCTATAAATATTTATTTTATGTTTGAGTTAAATAAATGGATGAAGTTTCAAGGAATATGGGTGATTTAAAAAAATATGTTAGTTAATTAAATTATACTAAATATATACAGAAATACATATACAGTTTTCTTAATATTTTTATATTTATATTCTAATAAAATAAATATGTTTACTATAATATAATAATTATTATATAGAAATGTAGAAAAGTATATAAAAATTATATACCATTGAAAAACATATATTATCATTATAAAAAATATTAATTAGATATATATATATATATATATATATATAAAATCATAGTTATTAATGTATTTATATTTATTCTATTATTATTATATTATTTATATTAATAAATTGTTATTACTATTTTTAAATTATTATTTTATTATCAGTATTTGTCTTAAATTTTTTGTTCTTAATTTTTAATTGGGTTTTCATCTTTGAGGGGGTCAAATTTCAATGATAGATTCACTCCCACTACACACTAAGGGAGCTCAGTTGGTGGTTCTTCAGTGGTAAAGAGAAAGACTGATCAGATCTTCTTCAAATCTGGTAAGGTTTCGTGACAACAATGTCACAATGGTAAGTCTACCTCAACTTCTTCCTATTGGTGGATAGATTATTCAAATATGGCATGCGGTGCCAGAATCGGAGGTGTGGGTCTGGGGGAGGTTCCAGATCCATGAAAGTTCTTGGTTTGCACTACGGTGGTCATGAACTTTTGTGTTTATCTTCTTCAACTATGTAATGGAATTCAATGGTCTCTCAAGCTTGGGGAGGGATGTGTGGTGGTGTGATATGGCTCGACATATCGACTCGACATCCACAGATCTTGGAAAGATTATTGTTCATTATTGATATCATCTGATCTAGGGTTGATTTTTCTGCTCAGATATGCATTTTTGGTGGGATATGGTAGATTTATTTGGGGGATGGTTGCAAATGAAGCTTCCAATAGTGGGATGATTTGGGTGGTCATAGTGGGATGACAGTGGGTGGTGCTCTGTTCTTATTGGTGGAAAATGGTCAACTTTTAATGGTGGAGGGGAGGAGATGATGACATGATTGAAGAAGAAAATCCCAATGGTGGATTTTAGACAGCTGTGGTAGAGGCTGTTGGAAGTGGTTGCAGTAGATGAAGTTGGAGAAAATTGTCATGACCCGTCCCCTAGGGCGCGTACCGTGACTACCCCAAGCCCGCCTTCCATTGGACTGGGGCTGGTGACTAGCACCGAAGGCGTATTCCCTAAAACTGGGAAGGCATTACCTTTATAACCTATAAGCACACATAACCAAGAACACAACAAGATATGAAAAGAAGTAAACTGAAATGTAAACTGAGTGAGTGTAGTATAAAAAGGGTCCAGAATGCAAGCCCAACTAGAAAGTAAAATTATATCTATGGTACAATACAAGTGAAGAAAATGGAAAGAAAACAACTAGATCATCCTCCGAGGTTTCTACTTGAAGGGTTGGTACAGATTGCCTCCTCAACACTTCATATCCACCCATCTCCTCTACGTACCAACACACCGTATGATCCAAATTCAGGAACCGTCCATTCCCGGTACTCTCAGCCTCTATTAGCATTTTCCGTCATCTACATCCAACACAACAAGGTGCAGGCATAGCCCATGTAGGGGTGAGTATAATGATACTCAGTAGGGAACTTGAGACCCTCAAGGTCTCACATAAACCACCAAGGATAAACAAAAAATTATGAAATCAACAGAGAAACCTACTTAGGTATATTCCCATACATATATCTATGTTATCAATCAATCCATATCAATCACGAGGTAAACACAGAGGTAATGACTTAGCTCACACCATGTTTTATTCTAGGGGTAGTAACATCCCCTGTCACATCGTCGAATAGTTCAGCTGATAGAGAAAGCTTTCGATATCGAGTATAGTGGGCATGCCACGTCACACAGAGGCACTTCCCACTAATCTTGGACTGCTGAGGTACTCCTACTATTGAGCACTGTGGGTCTGCTTCATCACAAAGAGGCACTCCCCACTATGGTTCTTCCATGTCACACAGAGGTGATCGCCCTCGTGACTTACTAAGGTACTCCTCCTATCGAGTACCATGGGTATGCCACTTCACACAGAGGCACTCCCCACCATGGCCTGCTGAGTTACTCCTCCTGTCTTTTATCATGGGTCTTTTGCATCACACATAGGCTCTCCCCACCTTGGGTCTTCCGCGTCACACAAAGGTGCTCCCCACTAGGCCTATCAAGTAACTCTAAGTCAAAATGGTCAGCAGTCGTCAAGTCTCAGCCAGCTACTGGGTTCCCGCACTATGCTCTCTTGTCTATTGGAGGATCCATTCAATAAGCTACTATTGGATACTTGAAATTCCATGAAGTCCCACAAGTAAGTACCTCAAAGGTCCTTCATGTCATAGGGGTCTCAACGCAACAGGCAGTGCGTCAATCGGACGCCCGGTCTGTGAGTTATTAACCATTTAGTCTGAGGGGCCCGGTTGGATTCATGCTAAATCAAACCTGTCCATTCTCTATATTAATCCAAACAATAGTGGGGTATACTCAAAGGGACCGTCTCTCTCAATGATTTCCAAAGCTGCTAACAGTTCTTCAAACGGACGTCCGGTGCCAAATTTATGGCCAAATTAAGTAAGTGGGTCGTAGTGGGCCCGGGTCCGGTCCGACCCAATCGAACTGACTCGGCCCATTGGATTCAGCCCGACCTGCTGGGTCTGGCCCAGTAGGCCATGAGGGGCCATAGTGGGCTGCAGGTTCACGCAAGGCCATAGAGGGTGTCGCGAGGGAGTGAGGCCACGAGGAGGCGGTCCTACCGCAGGGCGGCGATTCGGCCGCGGGGCGGTGATCCGGCCGCAGGGCGGGGGACCAGCCATGGGGTGGAGGTTCAACTACGGGGTGGTGGTCCAGCCGCGGGGCAGCGGTAGAGGCAGTGGGGTGACATCGTTTCCTTCGTCGCGGTCGACAGTGGTGCTGGCCGCTGTTCTCATGCCCCAACCATGGATGGTTGCCATCCTCCTCTATCACGAAGAACACCACAAGATTTGCGGAAGGGTTGGGACAAGTTTGTTTGGCTGGTACCCTCCTAATTTGGGTGGTAGCATATGGCTCACCAAGAAAATAATCATGAACTTCAAATCCTATCCTCCAACAATGATCATTCCAAATCTGCAAAAAAAATAGAGGGGGTGTACATGGGAAGTGATAAACAAATAGGAATAAACCCCTACCTTGGATTGTTCATTGACTTTGGCGTGAGAAGGAATTTGAATTTGTCGATGTTAGTATCATTCACCACACACCTCTAATCCCAAGCTCGTGCGTCAGTTCATCAAGTTGAAGATGTTCCTCGTTGGAGGGTGTCCTGAGGAAGAAGTCGAAGTCAGTGTTCTTCGTTGGAGTTCTTCCTTGGAGAGATTTTCTCCAAGTGCTCTCCCCTTTTCTAATCCTTTCCCTCAAACCCACCAAAATGAAAATATCCAACATAATAATTTGTGTTTTCCAAATTATATTATGTGGGCACATTTCAAGTTGGCTCAAAATTAATTGGCTTAATTAAAGTATGGCGTTAGCACAATTAATGTGGAGGAAGATCAATAGGCTCATCCACTTTAAAGAGGGAGTTGAGAGGTTTCACCCTCATTAAGAGGGGATTTCAAGAGGTTTAAGCCTCAGGTGGTCCCCACCACCATAACCTCTCATGGGAGGTTAGTTCAGGTGGTCCCCACCATTATAACCTCTCATGGGAGATTTAGTTCTGGTGGTCCCCACTTCTCAACATCCACATGAAATAAAAATAAAAATAAAAGTTACACAGTTTTATTTTTATTTTATTCTTTCACGAATATGTGAAAAGCTAACTTCCACCCTCGACCTACTACGGCCGAGGTGAAGGTTTCCTTAAGTGAATATTGGTGCTGCGAGTTCAACGGTGCCCTCAGATTTCAATTTCGAAAACTGGTTCAATAGTTAGAAAAACCCGCTCGCACATTTACTGAATGTACCCGAACAAAAGTTCAGAAATTCATTCTGGCACTCCAGGCCTCTGAATCACACACCATCAATTTTCACAGACTCATAAAATTTCATATATTTAAAAAAAAATTACATGGAAATTCTGGGTCTTTACAACAATAGCAGTCGATCTAGAAGACCCAATGTTCGGTGCTATTAGTGGTATTAAGTGGTAGTGGTATATGGTTGCTACATGCTACCACTAGGTTTGGTTGGTGGTGGAAACTTTTTTTCCCCTGTTTCTTCCTTGTGGTAGAAAATCTATTTTTCTACAGCTGCTTCCTGAAAGTAGCCACACCTGAAGATAAATAGTGAATAATAAAATACATTTAAAAAGTCAAAAATAAAATATAAAAATATAAATCAAAATTCCATGATGTTGAAAAATATTTATTTTCAAATTTGAATAATGAATAAATTAATTTGAATTGAGAATAAATTATTTGAAAATATATGAAAACAGAATAAATTAAAATGAATGAATTAATTAGATTACTGAATTTTTTGAAAGTAATAAAAACAAAATCATATAAATTAATTTCATAAAAAATAAATAAATAAGAAAATTAAATAAAAATATTATTAATTTTTGAAAAATAAATATATATTAATTAAATAAATAATATATAAAATAAAATAATGAGTGAAACAATATTTTAAAAAAACATAAAAAATGAAATAATAATATAATTCCATTATTGGAAAAAATGAAAAAATAATTGTAATATAAACAAAATAATAATAAATAGTGGATAATAAAAAATAATTATGAAACATTAGACTATTCAAAATTTAAAAAATATGCAATAAAATCCATATTTCAATAAAAACTAATTCTTTTGATTATTACATTCAAAATTTCCAACATATGTAAATTATTCAATTAAAAATATTATTTTGATATTAATAATACAATAAAAATTAAAAAAAATTCTGTGCAAGAGTGACTTGAAAAAACACATTAAACTCCCCCAAAAATAAATATTTTTTCCCTTAAACAATTACTTACATTTTGGGTATTTAAAAAATAGAAGATGTGATTTTTTTTAAATTAGTTCAAAATGAGGCATGTAAATATAATTTTTAATAGAGGGGAAAAAATGAGGTTGGACATGTTTTTAAAATAATGTTCAAAAGAATCCCCTCTTAATTTCAAATACACACTAGAAATCAATAGAGAAAAAACTCTTTCATCATTTAAAATGGCATGCCTCCTATATGGAATAACCTAATTTCAGACTTTAATTCTTATTCAACTTGAAATTTTACTAGTGATGAGATGTTATATATTATTGGAAATAACTTTTTGACAATAGGATCATTCAATTTTTACTTTATCCTCGGTTCCAAAAAAATGAATTTGGTTAGATCTATTCATTGATACAAATAAAATTATTTTCATTCAAGTTAATTTCCCCATTTTTAATTTGGGTTCAAAATTCCCCTCACCATAATGAATTCCTTTTTTACTACTAGTCTCTTTATTTTTTATATATTTTTTATATTTTTACCAAGTCATGTATCCTGTATAAATCACTATGAAAAATCACATGTTTGATATATACATAAGGATTATATAATAACTATGTTCCTAGAGACATATATGTTTACCATGGGATCCCATTTCCATTTTTTCTCCATTTTCAAGTGACATATATGATTATTATTTGAGTTGAATTCAAAAGGTGACTAATTTTAAAAAGGTAACTCCATTAGGTTTGAGATAAAATTTCTAGTTTCTTAAATCCATGATCAAAATTCCACAAATATCTATTCAATACCACTCCCTTTCTTAGTTCCTAAATAGAAAACCAATAAATATAGTATTCAACACCACTCATAAAAAATATATCCCCAAAAATTTCATGATTATTGAAACCCTCAAAAAACAACATGTAATTATCCTATAGGAAGTAATGAATTTAGGTTCAACATAAAGCCTAATACCCTTGGGTTGTGAAAAGAATTCAAAAAAATTGGACCATTTTTTGAAAAAAATGAAGGGAGAATTTTAAGTGTCTATAATCTAAATCATAACATAGAACATCAAGACCTAAATCCCCCACACTTAAAACTAAACAATGTCCCCATTGTTTAATCTAACAGTGGGAGACACAATTAAATGTTTTGAAATAGATTTGAAAATGTGTCAAAGAAAAATGAATTTTTGGGAGGTAACAGTGAAGCTCAAAAGTTTTTTTTTCAACACAAAAATCATTGAAAGAAAAAAAAAATACAATAGACTTGTACCGATGATAACCAAAATAACAAGTATGAAAAAAAATATTATTTAAAAATTTAATTCTTTTAATTTTTTATAAACAAAAAATATATTTTCTAATTCATTTCAAATAGTCGCATCATAACCACAGTTATACAATAACAATTGAATAAAATTGATAACAATGTGTACAATAATGTTTCACAATATAGCTCAACATAATTTTAAACCCTCTATATTCTTTAAATATAACACACAAAATTAAACAAATTCACACATTTCAGAAAATTAGGTGGTATTCTCCCATAATAAATTTACAGTAGGAGGTAAAACAATATTAGAAGAATAAAAAATTTAAAAAAATATACAACACTTCCTTCAATTTGGGATCCCTAACCATTAATTTTTATTCAATAGATCCTCTATTATAGTTCCAAGTGAATTTTTCAAGTTGGTCCTCTCAAATTTGTGTAAAGAAAATAAAATGGGAATAATAATCTAGACAATAAACTCAAGAAAAATTTAACCATATAATGACTTTTTGAGGTTTTATCAAGATGATTCAACCCATTTCATTATTTTTGTTTACCTTGTCGTGTTTCTAGAAACAAAAACACTATAGAGATAATAAAATCTTATGAAACCATTAAACAAACATAATATTAAACTGTATAATCATGTAACCTGACTTATATTTATTGAAAAAGATAAATAAAATGAATACATAATAGAAATCATTGGTTAGATCCCATGAAACACAGAGATTATTATTCTTATTTAGACTTGATACGTTTTCATCCTTCAAGAAATGAAATGTTAGACAAGACATTTGCATGAACTCAGATGAAATGTGTGTTCCTTTGGAAATTTACTGTGAATATTTTGTTTTCCACTCTAACTAGATCCACAACTCTAATAAAAATAACAATTATAATGGGGAAGGGTCCTCAACACTTGCTTTTCAATTTTCATCTAATAAGTTTTAGTATAGAATTGTATAGAAGGAACCTCTGACAAACCTTAAAATAACCATTCTAAATTATTAAATCATTAAAAGATTTTGTTATTTTATTCTAAATTTTATAATTTTCATATGATTTCATCAAAATTTATTAGAGCTCACTCAGCTCTATTATCCTCCTTTCATGAGGAGACTTCACATAAAATTTCTAGGCCCTCACTTCCCAAAAATACATTTTATGTAATTTTATAGGTATGTTGAATGCCTTTCCAAAGGGAGAAATGTATGGGGAAATCCAAATGGGAGTCTTTTAAGAAGCTCTATATTCCCATAGGGCCTTATCCAAATTCACTGACCAATCCTTTCTTGAACTGGAAACATTCTTCTCCAAAATCTGTTTGAGCTCCCTATTAGACACATCATCCTACCAACATGATTGATAGTGGTAGATGGTACTAGTTCTGTAAGAATATCCATAAAAATCCATTAAATTCATGATCTTTTAATTATTGAAGAGGGTTCTATATTTTGTAATCAATTCTCTAGGAACTACAAAATTAGAATAAATGTTTTTCTTGATGAATTTCACCACACTAGAAGATATATATTGGAAGATCCTCTCCATAAACCCATATGGACACATAATCAATAGTTGTAAGAATATAATCATTCCTAGGGGAGTATTTTAATGGTCCAATAAAATCCCAGCCCAAGAAACTGAAAACATCAACCACTAAAATTATTTCTTGAGAAAAATCAAGACTTCTACCTAAATTTTGAATAATTTTACACTTATCAATGTTGATAACCAATATTATTGGATTTTTTAATAGGGTTTCCAATAAAAACAAGCCTGTAAATCCTTTTAAGAATTATTTTCTCCTCTATAGTGTTCAGGTGAAAATGGAATCTCTCATGTATTGAAAAAATTTCATCCTCATCGATGTATATCCTAAAAATACAAATATCACATCTTCTAAAAATAAGAGTTTCATCCGAGAAGTAGTATTTCAACTCAGATATAAACATATTTCATTTATTATGTGAAAGTTCCTTAGTCATAATGCCAACAACCATAAAAGTAGAATAATATGAAAATAAATAAGAAAATTACATAGACGTAAAAAATAGTTGTTCATCCGGGAATGAGGTACTTATCTCCATGAGTTCCTAAATTTGGGTGTTGACGAACCTAGAAAAATGGTATGAAACCACATTTTCATTCACCATTTTATCCTTTATAACCATAGCAAACTCTTTCAATTAAAGTTTCCATCTCATGATCCTTAACATTGAGTCCTTCTTATCCCGAAAGTACTTTAGTGTTGAATGGTTAGTAAAAATAATTGCCAAAGACCCTATTATGTGTTGTCCAATTTTTTCAAGGGAAAAAATGAAGGCATCCATCTCCTTTTTAGTGGTGTAATAATTCTTCTGAGTATCATGTAACATTATTATAGTATAATAAATTACATTCAACTTCTTATCCTTACTCTGACCTAAAATATCACCTACATCATGGTCACTTGAACCTTACATTTATTTTAATGGGAACTGCGAGTCAAGGTTTTGTGATCACTAATTAGGTAGTTAGTTTCTCCTTATGAATGTTGAAATAATTTATGAATTTCTCATCAAAAACCGATGTTGTTTTCTTAACATGTAGGGAGGAGAGTGTCCCAGTAATCATAGAAAAACATTAATTAACCTTCTATAAAACACAAAATTTCCCATGAAAATTATAATCCCATTGATATTCTCAAGTGGTAGAAGCTTTTGGATAACCTCAATCATGGAATTATCTACCTCCTTCCCATTTTTAAAATCTTTTTGACCCAAAAAAATTCCTATAGTAGCCAAAAATTAACACCTTTACTAGTTTAAAACAAGATTTCACTCATGGAATCTTTCCAAAATAGATTCTATATTATCAAGGTAATTCTCAAAATTACATTCCATAACTAAAAAATAATCTATGAACACATTAATAATCTTTTTAGTCATGTCAATGAAAATTACCATCAATTTTCTAGGACAAGTAGTTGGAGCACCACACAAGCCAAAGGGAATTTTTTGGTTGGAAAGTTTTGAAAATGGAAAAATTAAGGTGGATTCCCTTGATCATCTGGAGAAATTGAAATCTGGTTGTAGCCATAGTATCCATGAAAAACATAAACACTAATTTTTTGCCAAAATCTATAGAATTTGGTTTGATAATGGCATGGTAAAAGGATCATTCCTTGTGGAAGAATTGATTTTTCTAAAATCATTACAAACCCTCAATTTTCTGATAGTTGTTATTTGAATCATTCGTTCCATTTGTTTCATAGTCATTGTATTATTTTTGGTGAATGCGAAGTCATGAATTACCCAATGACTTTCAAAAATAGGAATGATTATCTCAGCATCAAGAAATCATATAACATCCTCCTAGAAAACTTCATTCATGTTTGGGTTAAATATTTTTTTGGATTATAATATTATCTTACACTAAGAGTCCATGTATATTGAATTAATTCAGGATTAAATTCCCTCTATTTGGATGACATAATCATAGGTATTGAAGAGATACCTCATAATAATGAATACTTTAAATGGGTTGGGTGGGGTTTGTACTCTAGATGGGGTGGTTCTTGGCTAGAGGGGGCACATTTAGGCCTTGGTGTACCATGGTCTTCATGGTGTCTCTAAAAGAAGGTGGTGTATATGGATTCTTCTTCATCAATATTATTTCAATAAAAA
Organism: Viscum album; assembly: GCA_963277665.1. Classification (NCBI taxonomy): domain Eukaryota; kingdom Viridiplantae; phylum Streptophyta; class Magnoliopsida; order Santalales; family Viscaceae; genus Viscum; species Viscum album. The sequence continues at coordinate 468,748,884 of OY728158.1, forward strand.
TTATCCGCACCTTTAAAATCCTCTGTTGGGATCATGATGTGTTCTATAAAAAACTCATCTTGGTGTTCTCAGAACTCCCCCTCAAACTTATCTAATTTCTCCATATCCTCACTAGAACAAACCCCTATGTATGTTTTAGTAGGGATCTCAGGTGCACCATTAATTTCTTCCAGGATCCACAAAAACCCTTCTTCCTCCTCCTTAATTGATTATTCATCTTATAATAGTACATCTGTAGGACATATTGGAACATGGGTGGAATCATTAATTTTTTTTTTAAAATATTGAGTTATTTTTTTGTTCACCAAATATAAAAATTAATTTCCATTTGAGACATATATAGAAGACCCTCATATGGAAATAAGGTACTTAACAAGGATGATAAATACCTCCGGATCACACTAAATATCCTGTATGAGGAAATCATAAGATATAAATAGACTTTTTACTCCACTAGAAATTCATGTACACATCCAACTAGGTTAGTGATGGATCAATTATAATATTTTATGACAATAGTAGTGGGTTGGGGATCTTCTAATCATAAGTGTTGAATCATAGAAAGAATAATACAATTGATAACAAATCCTAGATCACATAGAAAATTGTTTCGATATGAGGCATGTCATTGTACCCAATGAAGAAAATAGCCCATTAGGGGCATGGTTAGTATATCCTTTTTCATATTATAAATGTTGATTCATAGTTGATTGGTATTAATAGTTGATTAAAGGGTGTTAAGTGTCTATGAAATCAATCAACATTGGGTAAAATTTCCTTGTATGGTCTCCAATGGGTTTGTTCATGGAGCCAAAAACACCCAAAAACTTGGTTATCCAAGATTCATGGACCAAATTTTCAAAGGTAGGTGCTCATTGGATGATGATTTGGACAATGACACTAAAGGACTCACATTGGTTAGGAGGATGAGAACTCATGCTCATCACATCCTTTTTTGGGAGATTATTTCCTATTTTGGGACTCTCTTATAAATTTAAGAAATATTCATATATTTGTGAATCCTTGGTTATTTCCCAAGAATGTGTCCCCAAATTACCCCAGGGTTTCAAGATCAATCATAAATACACATAAATATTGAATAATCTATATATACATGAGGTTCTCCATTAATGAATATATATGTGTGTATCATAGGTTCTTCATCGATGTTACCCTTTTGTAGACACATCAAAGATTACTTTATTGTTTACTAAGATAACACTGGTTTAAGCCAGTTGATGAGGTGCTCTGGACCTTATCGTCATCCAGGGGTGATGAGAATTGATTCCATGATGGGATCAAACCCATAATATTGTCTTCCTGAATATACTCATGAGAGGAATCAGAACCCACGTAGTTCGACAAGATGTGGCATATGCAAGGAATCATTCCATAAAGGAGGAATGATTTTGGGATTACATTAGTGGAGAAGACCCTTTGTTAGTTAGAGTTTACACTTATATCGTAAAGGTGACCTTGATGAGTTGCAGGCCATGATTGGGGTTACCATTTGAGAATGATCCCCTCTGATCTTGTGCCTTAGATAGGCATACTATGTATCTTGTTTTGGGATGGAATTAGAGTTCTCATTGTTCATTTCATTTCTTAAACCTAGGAGGAGGTCCAATTTTGGGTGTGGGAATGATTTATCATTTCATGTATGAGATGATATAGAGCTTGGTCCTCATGAAGGCTTCCTATGTATCACAATTTTGATGGGAATCAGAGTTCTCTTAGTTCATTATTTGGAGATAACAACATAGAGAATGCCCTTTTTGTGTATTGTGTGGATGTTGTGATTATCACTAGCCTCTAAGACCACGTGATTCATGCTTGGTGTGAAAAAAAAGAGGATGTGTAAGATTCAAAACAAATATTTCCTTCTACACAGATGGAAAAGGAGGATAATGATGAAAAAAGATAATGATGTGAGAGAAACACCTCCAACAATCACTGGGGGCTTACGTAAATACTCGTAATTTCCATGTAATTTTTTTTAAATATATGAGAATTTTATGAGTCTGCAAAAATTGACGGCGCATGATTCCAAGGGACAGAGTGCCCAAAATGAATTTTTGAAATTTTTTCGGGTATGTTCAGAAAACGTGCGAGCGGGTTTTCCGAAATTTTAAAGTGGTGCTCAGAATTGAAATCCAAGGGAACTGTTGAACTCACATCACTAGTATTCTCTTAAGGAGACTTTCACCATGATGGCAGCTAGTTGAGAGTGAAAGATAAGTTTTGGATTTTTCATGGAATTAATAAAATAAAATAATCACTCATTTTATTTTATTTTTTGTAACCACCCACTTGTGGATATTATGGTGGCGGGGACCACCTAAGGATTAAAATTCCTTCATCTCCTTATTAAGTGGGGATAATCCTTTTGAGATCCCCACTTAATTTTGCGAACCCTTCCCTTAATTTATTATTCCACCAATCAATTAATTAATTAATCAAATATGAATTGTTACAACTTAATCTATTAAGTTGGTAAATCCTCATTTTGGGTAGAATTGGGGGAAACTCTTGGCCAAAAAGGGATAATCTTGTAGAAATATTGGGAGGATTACACTTATCCAATGAAGAATGCTCCTCCAACGAAGACCGCCGACTTCGACTTCTTCTTCGGGACATCCTCCAACGTAGGAAGTCTTCGACGACCATCATTCCCTCCTCATTGATGGCAATAAACGAATGATTTAGGGGTTTTATACAATATGATTATCACTTTCCATGTTATCATCTTCTAATTCTTTTGCGGGATTTGGAATAGTGATTGACGAGGATTGTAGGGAGGGTGTTTGATTATTTTTTTGTTCATTACCTATTATTGATACTATTGTTCTTGTTGAGCCACTTGGTACCACTCTAATGTGGAGAGTGTGCGCCAAAATAACATGGACCGTCCTCTCTGTAATTTTTGTGATGAATTGTGGTGTTCTATTCATTGGAGGAGGACAAAGAGCAACCATGAAGGGGAATGAGAATGATGGACGACACCACCACCAGCCATGACGAAGGCGAAAACGCAATGGTGCCACTATGTGACCACCGCCACCGCAGCCTCACCGCGCCGCCCCGGATGGACTGCCTTTGTGGCCTAACCACGCCGCCCCATCCAAACCGACGTCGTGGCCATGCCATGCCACCCTGGTCGAACGGCCTCCGCGACCTCGCTGCACTTCCCTAAACAAACCACCATTGTAGCCTCATCGTGCCGCCCTTGCCGAACCGCTGCGATGACCTCGAAGCATCGCACCGACCGAACCACCATCACGGCCTCACCATGCCACCCAAGACGAGCCACTTCACGGCCTCGCCGAGTGTCTCCATGGCCAGCCACACCGCCGCAGCCTCCAACGGCCCTCAGCGGCCCCCCTCGTGGCCTCCAGACCCTCGCGGCCTCTGTGACCCCCCCCCCCCCCCCCCCGCAACCCCTCATGGTCCGCTGCATAGTGGGTCAGGCCACCCAATGCGGGTCGACCTAGGATAGGTCGGATCAGGTTGATCCAACGAAGTCAGACTGGACCCAAACCAGATACAACCCTATACTTTACTTGGCCATAACTTTAGCACTGGATGTCCATTTGACAAACCGTTAGCAGCGCTAGAAATCTTGGAGATAAAGTTGGGAAACAGTCAGGTTGGATTGAGTATGAATCCAACCGGGACCTCGGAACTAAAAGGCTACTAACTCACAAACCGAGCGTCTGAATGACACACCGTCTGTTGCGTTGAGACCCCTATGATTTTTTAGTAGTTTGAGAAACATCTTCATGGAACATCATGGTAGTTGGAGAATCGACCAGTGGCTTGGGGAGCATACTCTCTGAGAGACGAGCAAGCCTACTGCGAAAGCCCATTAACTGTCTGTGATGAGATGAGTGCTCTGAGATATCCTATGCGGATCATCTCCTAGCGATCCTGTACAGGTCAGCTCCTAGAGATGTTGTGTGAGTCAGCTTCTAGTGATCCTATGTGGGTCATCTCCTAGCAATTATGTGTGGGTCAACTCCTAGCGATCCTATTTGGGTCAGCTCCTAGCGATCTTGTGTGGGTCAGCTCATAGCGATCCTGTGTGGGTTACATCCTAGAAATCCTGTGTGGGTCATCTCCAACGATCTTGTGTGGGTCAGCTCCTAGCGATCGTGTGTGGGTCATATCCTAGAGATCCTATGTGGGCCAGCTCCTAGAGATCCTATTTGGGTCAGCACCAGTGATCATTTGTGGGTCAGCTCCTAGGGATTCTATACAAGTTAGCAGCAGAGCCTCTTAATGGAATTAGATGATTCAGAAATTAGTAATAATCATCTCTACTACTATACCTAAATATATACTCGGTGTGAGATGAGTTAGAACCTCTATGTTCCTTCATGTTTGAGATGGATTTCTTGATGACTTCGGTATATGTATGGGAATATACCAAATTAGGGATATCTATTGATTTCATACTTTTTGGTTTATCATTGGTAGATTTTGTGAGACCTTGAGGGTATCGGGGTCCCTAATGAGTATTGTTATACTCACCCCTGCAGGGACTATTCCCACACCATGTTGTGTTGGATGCAGATGACGGACAATGCTGACTGAGGATGAGGGAACCAGGACATGAGGTAGCTCGAAGGTGGACCTAGACAAGGCATACCGCAAAGACAGCCGATTGAGATCTGTACCTAACCTTCATGTAGGATCCTCGGTGGGCGAACCTTGAGCCGATTTTCACCTATCAGTTGTCTTGCACTTTCAAATTTTCCTTGTACTTTCTAGTTTTCCTTGTACTTTCTAGTTGGGCTTCTATTCTGGTCCCTTTTACTTACCGCCCTTACTCTGATTACTATCTAGTTTACATGAGTTTATATCTTACTGTGTGCTTGGTTGTGTGTGCTTACCGGTTATAAAGGCAATGCCTTCCAAGTTATAGGGAATACGCCCTCGGTGCTAGTCGACAGCCCCTAGCCTATAGAAGGCAGGCTTGGGGTAGTCACGACATGGGCCCCGGGGGACGGGTCGTGACAAATTGGTATTAGAGGAGTCAGTTCTTCCACTTAACATAGTACTATAATCTTTATTTTTAACAGAAATAGTGTTAATTTTAGTGAGTGTGGTTATCAGTTTAGAGAATCCAGTGTTGGTGCGGTGGCTGACGTATCCATGCACCAGGACCCTGACTTCTGATTTCCAACTTAGTGTAGGAAAAAACTGATTGCGTGTGTGTTTTGAAGAGTTTTCCTTATGATATTTTGAGTCAGATCATCATGTATAACTTATTGACCATGGAACACCTATTTCTTTTCAGGATGCCTCCATGCAGACAACTAGTTGGGGTTCCAAGAGTTGTACGCACTGATAGCCCACCGAGCGACGAGGCCTCGATGCAGGGCCCTATTCTAGTAGAGGCACCAGCAGAGGCACTAGCGGTACCATTACTCATTGGGCCACTGATGCCACTATCCCTTGTAGTAGAGAGTGCATACCGCTTGAGCACATTTCACGAGGTTCCAGTAGAGATTTAGGAGGAGCATGCCTATCATTTGCAGGTAGGACTGGACACACTCCGAGAGCATCAACTTTATGGTAATCTCTCGAAGTCCCATTTTTGGATCCGAGAGGTTCACTTTCTGCGACATGTCATATCAGAGGATGGAGTTGTAGTGGATCTAGAAAATATTGAGGTGGTACTTTCTTGGGATCCACCCAGGATTGTGATAGAGGTACAAAGTTTCTTGGGTTTGGCCAGATACTACCAGAGGTTTGTGCTATATTTCTCCAAAGTTGTATCACTACATTCAATGTTGAAGAAGAAGGGGACACCCATCATCTGGTCAGAGAGATTCCAGCATAGTTTTCAGGAGCTGAGGCAGAGGCTGACTTGTGCACCCATCTTGAGGAATCTAGGGGAGGACATAGGGTATGTAGTTTACTACGACACGTCTTGGGTCTGACTCAGATGTTTCCGGATGCAGGAGTGAGCAGTGATCGCATATGGTTCTCGACATCTAAGATAACATGAGAAGAACTATGCTACCCATGACCTGGAGTTAGTAGTAGTGGTCTTCTCCTTGAAGATGTGGCGATACTATCTGATGGGTGAATGATTTATTGTGTACTTTGATCACAAGAGTCTCAAGTATACATTCTCTCAGAAGGACCTGAACCTGAGACATCGACATTGGCTTGAGTTCCTCCAAGACTATGAATTCTAGATAGTATATACTTCTAGGAAGGGGAACGTTGTAGTAGATGAAATCAGCAGGAGATCTCATATACAACTGCTAAGCGAGTCGACAGAGAAGCTGGCTGCTTTGCAGATATCCTTTGGGGATCGAGATGGAGTAGATTTCCTTCAGTCTCTTACAGTCACTCCCCCACTTATTCAGCGAGTCCGGGAGGCACAAAATCGGGATGCGGACTGTGAGGCTCTATGTGCTCAGATATCCATAGGGCAGACACCTGATGGATTTTATGAAGGTGGGGAGCACTTCATCCTCTTCAAAGGACATACCATGGTACCAGTGTCACTTTAGGAGGAATTGTTGAGGGAGTTCCACACATCCTCTCTAGCGGTACATCCAGGAGTGGCGAAGATATACCAGGATCTCTGACAACAGCATTGGTGGCTGGGAATTAAGAAAGCAGTTTCATAGTTTGTCTCTTGATGCCTCACTTTTCAGCAAGTGAAGGCGGACCATCAGGTACCAGTAGGATTGGTTCATCAATTAGAGGTCTCATAGTGGAAGTGGGATGGGATATACATGGAATTAATGAAAGGACTTCCCCATAAATCCATGGGACATGACTCGATTTGGGTGATCGTCAACCGACTCACCTAATCACCCCACTTCCTACTAATTAGATAACATGATTCAGTAGAGGGATTGGGAAGCCTCTATGTGAAGAAGATTGTGTGGCTACATGGAGTACCCTTGACGATTGTCTCTGATCGTGATGCACATTTTAGTTCCCGGCTATGGAAGGGGTTGCAGGAGGATTTTGGGACCCAACATCATTTGAGCATCGCCTTCCATCCTCAGATGGTTGGCAAGACTGAACATACCATTCAGACCCTCGAGGACATGCTTCATACTTTTTTCCTCGACTTCAGACGCAACTGGGAGGATCACTTGCCTTTGGTGGAGTTTGCATACAACAAAATCTATCACTCCACCATTGGGATGACACCTTATTAGGAATTGTATGGGTGACCCTATAGATCAACTTTGTGCTGGATTGTCCTAGGGGAGTCAGCACTAGTGGGACTAGAGATGGTACAGTCTACAACAAAGAAGGTGCAGATCATCCAGGAGCGGATGAAGACTACACAGAGCAGGCAGAAGTCATATGTCGACAAGAGAAAGAGACCACTAGAGTTCGAGGATGGTGACCTCATATTTCTATGGGTCTCACCCTGACAATGTTCACAGAGATTTTGATGAGGCAACAAGTTATCTCCGAGGTTCATCAGACCTTTTCAGGTCTTCAGCAGAGTTGGCGAGGTGGCATACCGCTTAGCTCTTCCACCTCAGTTTCATCGGGTGCACGACATATTCCATGTATCCCAGCTGAAGATATAAGTGAACAACCCTTATCACATCATCGATCATGGCGAGCTGGACATCGATGATGGGGTGGCTTTTACAGAGGTTCCAGAAGAGATTGAGGATCGACCGGAGAGGGTCCTTCATGGACAGTCGATACCTATGGTTCACATTCACTGGCAGCATGGGAACCTGTAGGAGAGCACATGGGATTATGAGGCTCAGATACATGCTCAGTACCCCCACTTGTTTACCTAGTTATGAGTTGTGGATTATAGGGATGTAAATCCCTAAGGTAGGGAGAATGTAAAGACCCAAAATTTCCATGTAATTGTTTTTTAAATATATGAGAATTTTACGAGTCCGCAAAAATTGAGGGCACGTGATTCTGAGGCCCGGAGTGCCAGAATGAATTTCTGAACTTTTCTTTAGGTATGTTCAGTAAACTTTCATGTGGGGTTTTCTAACTTTTAAACTGATGCCCAAAATTGAAATCTGAGGGCACTGTTGAACTCACATCACCGATATTCTCTTAAGGAGACTTTGACCTCGACGATATTTGGTTGTGAGTGAAAGATAATTTTTGGGTTTTTTGTGGAATTAAAAAAATAAAAGAATAACTAATTTTATTTTATTTGTTGAAACCACCCACTTTTGGATATTATGGTGGTGGAGAAAACCTAAGGATTGAAACCCCTTGAACTCCCTATGAAGTGGGGAGAAACCTTTTGAGATCCCCACTTATTTATTCCAACCCTCCCCTTAATTTTTTATTCCACCAATCAATTAATTAATTAATCGAATTTTAATTATGCCAACATAATCTATTAAACTGGAAAATCCTCACTTTGGGTGGAATTGGGGGAAATTCTTGGCAAAAAAGGGAGAAGCTTGGAGAAATATTGGCAGTATTACACTTCTCCAACGAAGAACGCTCCACCAACAAAGACTGCTGACTTCGACCTATTTCTCGAGACATCCTCCAATGTAGGACGTCTTCGATAACCATCGTTCACTCCTCATCGACGACAATAAATTAATGAGGTAGGGGTTTACTATAATATTATTATCACTTTCCATGTTATCCCCTTCTAATTCTATTGCGGGATTGGGAATAGTGATTGACGAGGATTCTAGGGAGGGTGTTTGATTATTTTTTTCCTCTTTACCTATTCTTGATACACTTGTTCTTGTTGATCGACATGCTACTGCTCTAATGCAGAGAGTGTGGACCAACCATGAAGGGGAACGAGAATGGTGGCCGACACCACTGCCTGGCACGACGAAGGAGACGACGCCGCTCTGCATCCATTGCCACCACAACTCCGTCACGCTGCCCTGACCGATCTTCCTCTGTGGCCACGCTGTGCCGCCCCAACTGAAACATACCCACGGCCTCGCCCCACCACTCCATCCGAACCACCGCCGCAGCCTCGCCTCACCGCCCCGACTGAATCGCCGCCGTGACCTCACCGCGCTGGACCAAACGAACCACCGCTGCGACCTCACTGTGACACTTCAGACGAATCGCCACCATGTCCTTACTTCACCAACATGGCCAAACTGCCACCATGGTCTCGTCGTGGCACCTAGGCTGAGCTTCCTTGCGGCCTTGCCGAGCCGCTCTGTGGCTAGCCACGGAATCGCGGCCTCCAGCGGTCCTCCGCGCCCCCTCATGGACTCTGTGCCCTTGCCACCTCCGCAACCCCCTACGACCCATCGCGGGCCGCCCAACGCAGGTTTGAATAGATCAACCTGAACCGGGTCGACCCAGGATAGGTCAGGCCGGGTCGGTTCGACCGAATCAGATTGAACCTAGACTAGATATGACCTTATACTTTACTTGGCCATAACATTGGCACCAGACGTCCGTTTGACGAACCGTCAGCGACGATGGAAATATTGGAGCAAGAAGGTACTTTGGTATACCCTAATGGAGGTTTTGATAAAGTTTGGGAATGGTCGGTTTGGATCGAGCACAAATCCAACAAGGCCCTCAGAACTAAAAGGCTAATAACTCACAGAACGAGCGTCTGAATGACGCGCCGTCTGAATGACGCGCCGTCTGTTGCGTTGAGACCCCTATGACATGGAGGTCCTTTAATAAAAATCTTCATGGAAAATCATGGCAGTTGGAAAATCAACCAGTGGCTTGGGGAGTAGACACTCCCATAGACGAGAAATCCTATTGTGGAAACCCAGTAGCTGGCTGTGATAAGAAGAGTGATCCTAGCTATCCTGTGCGGGTTATCTCCTAGTGATCCTGTGCGGGTAATCTCCTAGAGATCATGTGTGGGTCAGTTCGTAGATAACCTGCGTGGGTCAGCTCCTAGTGATCCTATGTGGGTCATCACCTAGAAATCATGTGTGGGTCAGCTCTAGTGATCTTGTGTGGGTCAGCTTTTAGTGATCATGTGTGGGTAAGCTCTAGAGATCTTGTGTGGGTCAGATCTGAGCGATCCTGTGTGCGTCAGCTCCTAGAGAACTTGTGTGGGTCAACTCCAGCAATCCTGTGTGGGTCATCTCTTAGTGATTCTGTATAGGTTAGAAGCATAGCCTCTTAACAGAAAAATATGATTGAGAAATTATAACTAATAATCTCTACTACCACACCTAACGATATACCTGGTGTGAGATGATTTAGAACCTCTGTGTTCCTTCATTATTGAGATGGATTACTTGATAACTTTGGCATATGTATGGGCATATACCTAAGTAGGGTTATCTGTTGATTTCATACTTTTTGGTTTATCCTTGGTGTATTTTTGTGAGACCTTGAGGGATTCAGGGTCCCTACTGAGTATCATTATACTCACCCCTACACGGGCTATGCCCACAACTTATTGTGTTGGTTGCTGACGACAGACATCGTTGACTGAGGATGAGGGTACCAGGATTGGAGGTAGCTCAGAGGTAGACCTAGACGGGGCATACCGCAGAGACGACCGATCGAGAGTTGTACCTACCCTTTAGGTAGGATCCTCGAGGGGCGAAACAGAAGCTAATTTTCACATATCATATGTCTTGTACTTTCCAGTTTCCTTGTACTTTCCAGTTTTCCTTGTACTTTCCTATTGGGCTTGTATTCTGGCCCATTTTACTTACATCACTTACTATGATTACTATTTAGTTTACTTGAGTTCGTAACTTTCTGTATACTTGGTTGCATGTGGTTATAGGTTATAAATGAAATTCCTTCCCAGTTATAGGGAATACACCTTCAGTGCTAGTCTCCTACCCCTACCCTATGGAAGGCGGGCCTGAGGTAGTCAAAATATGGCCCCCGGGGGATGAGTAATGATAGATTACTCTTACAGGGATGCCTCGATATTGGTTTTAGTGGGGGGGGGGGATGTTACTTCTCATGGAAGTGAAAATTAAGTGTGATTTCCCAAATTTATTAATGGTAAATATAGAAGGGAAAGGCTAGAAATTACCCTTAATCCCTCCAAATCCATTTTTTTCATTTTCTAAAAATCTGGTTTAAGGATTACTGGTAACCTTAAAAACGACATAGCAAAAATCAAAAACATCCAAAGACGTGGTAACTGAACCTTCCAGTTTATAGTTCAAAATTTCAAATTTCAAAATTCAAGAAAAATCACGACCATACACGTTCGTCGCACACCACGCGTCCACCCGTGTCACCATCGAGCCTCGAACCCTGACATCACGCATCATGAACATCACAACAGAGTAGGCCACCAGTGATACTCGCTGGTGAAATTGTCTTTGGACAAGTTCCATTTGACTAGGTTATAGAGGATCTATTAGTGATACGATGGAAATTGAATAAATTGATTAGTGTTAGAGGGTGGCACACCCAAGAATACCCCATTTCACATACCATTTTATCATACGGGATGGGGTCTCCCACACATAGCATATTACTATCTAGTTGAGGGGGCCTTCCACGCACCATAGTGGTACGCGAACCTAGATTTGGACCATGTATAACTTTACTACATGGAACTAGGTTCTGTATTCTTAGCACTTTTCTATGTGGGGTTGGGTTTTTGGCCATTTACCATAGTGGTACGTGGGGTTGAGTTCCATCTACATAGTGATTTGATATACAGTGCAGGGTTCCTCCCTCATAGTATTTTTCTATGTGGGGCGCCAGTTTGAAGAAGGTTATTTGGTCTTCGGATTCATGGGAAATTCCTCTGCAAAGGATGTTCGGTTCATGGTCAAAAAATTCTTATTATATTTTCTTCTTTAATGGTATGTGGGGGGATATACCTGTAGAGAATCATTAGAAATTTCCTTCTTTGTGGTAATCTCTTCTTTCACGCCTTTTCAGATCAATCACCCCCAAAACCCCTATCTTCCACACTTTGAAATCACATCTCAGTTTTTTCATCCTTTCTTTAGCTCCCTTTAGGATCATTTTATAGAGTGGTGGATGATCTATATTGATGGGTAGCATGAAACCTTATGTGGAAGCCCAATGAAGAATCGTTTATCCCACAGATGACTCAGTCAATAGAGGCCTATGGTTGTTATGGTTCGTGGAGGCATAAATCACCACCTCAGTTCTATGAACGACATCATTATAAGGATTCCATTCACCTTTACTCACTCGAAAACCATCTAAGTCTATGTAAAATGGTATACTAGTCATGTTTCTACACCTCAGTTTCATGAATGACATCATTCATGGGGGATTAAAACCATCAACTTCCTTCTCCAAACCATTTGTTCATTGATGGTCCACGGAGTGGACCACCATGTGGAGTGGAAGTCCATGAAGAATGGATTCCCTTCATGGCCCAACCTTTTCATTTGCCGATTTTTGTCTCTTTTAAAAAATAATTTTCAAGTCTTTAATCAGTTTATTTTTCTTTCTTTTCCAAATTTATGGGAGTATTTAACTACCCATTTTGAAAATTTTCAAGACCCAAGAAATTATCCCCATCAGAATGGGGTCTGATGGAGATGAAGAGAAGGTTGTACCAATATAGAAAGTGGTCATTACATAAGTCAGTTCAGGATATAATGGTATACCCATAGGAGGTACCACTTCAACATAAGAGGGGCACACCAGATTTGTATTTTTTCATATTTTGTGACTTCGCCTCTCTCATGATTATCTCTCTCACTCACTTCTTAATATCGTAAACCATTCGCGGTCACCTTCATCCACAAACTTGACTTTGAATCCATAAACTGAACATTGAACCTTCGATTGGTGAGATCAAATTTCTGCATAGTGAGGGTCGGTGTGTGACTTGCCTATTCTATGAATGGATGGTTCACTAGCCAATATTTCGCAGGACAGTTCCTTCCAAACTTTTACGAACTATCAACCTGTGGAAAATTATTTCCATAGAATAACAGTTCGCAAAAGGTAATCCCCACAGACCATTCATAAGTGCGACCTTCAATATATGGACATTCTTCCAGTCCTTTTTCAATTTATAGAGGCTAATTTTTTCTTTAATGGAGATTTTATATAGGGACAAGATATATTCTGACCATTCATAGACTTCTCCCACTACCCCTAAATCCCTTTCAGCTACTGATTCCAATAGGAAATGCATGGTAGATTATATTGAAAATAAGATACCAGTTTCCTTATTGCATCAATATCTATTTATACTCCTTAGTGTAAGTCAGAATGAATATTCAATTTCTGATAGGCTTCCTATTTACGGATTTGGAATACCCTTCGATACGACGATTCCAGAACCGTGTCATACCAAGAGATCTGCAGATTAGATAATCAATAGAAACATTCCTAAGGCCCTCATTTCATTGAAAGGGTGATTCATAAATAAGGATACCACTATTTTGTGCTTATTTAATTATAAACTAATATCATTAGAGGATGCATGATTAGTGATGGATGAAAAGGCCCAATGCTACCATATAATTTCCTGCTGGACTATGGAAAATGAGCATCATGGTTGGTCATCAAAATGGGATATTCATTCTAGAGGTTCATGTGGTTTGGACTAGATGTTTCCTTTATAGGTTCTTAAAATATGTGATGAAATTTGGGCTGAGTTACATATTGTGGGTCTATATGAGTCTATCTGGGTATCCTAAACTGACATTCATCAAAACAGTGCCCTTATTTCATATATTTTTAGTAGATAAAGCCCAGATACCAACACCTTTAATCTAGTGCATGGGGAGGTCTTTGGGATATTTAGTTGATTTCTAGAGTTCCCATCATCAAGAATATGTATGATGAATTCCTACCACCCTCGTATACTTGGTAGATGAGAACAAGACTCCTCGTCTATATAAGTAGCTTATTGAAAAATCCAACTCTCTTTTGAAAGATACTGACCATTTCTCAGAGACATACATCCCTTTTTATGACTGTATTAGTGCCCTTTCTAAATGAAATGGTCAAGAGACCCATGTGCACATACCCATGTCATGTACAACCAAAGACACCCAAAAGTGAGCAAGTTCCTACAAGCCTATCTTAAAGGAGGGTCAGTTCTATGAATTGGTATCGGAAATTATTCCCAATGATGACCAGTTGTTTTAGTTGGTGGCCTTATTGGACATTTTTCTATGTGGATCACTCATATCACTGTGTGAATCTAGCAATTTAAGAGTCACAACCTTCTTCATGGAAGTTCAACATGCCTCTTGAAAATGTATCAACCTGTCCATTTTGGTATTGAGAAAAATATATCGCTTGTTGGGCCATATTAGTGAGGTGAAGGAACCTCACAAGTTGGTAGGTTCTTTCCATGTCCTTTATGGATGGATAGAATCCCATATAATAGGGTACACATTCATCAATACTCTCTATATTCTAGATGATGTATGATATATGTATCTTTAGAGTACTAGTGGGGTGATGTCGGTAAGATGGGATATGAAAGATAAACAGGAAGAGCATAGTAAAACTAATGAACAGAAACCGTTGACTCGAATCAAATGTCATGACCTCTTTACTTATAGTCCTTACTCATCCCCTATTGGTACTATAGTGAATGATGAGTCATATGAATTTATTAACTGATGATTCCCTTTTTCATTGAGATAGGGTATATTGTTTTTCCTTATTTACATAAAGATTATTTGTGAGGGATATACACACTTTAGATTTAGCATCAAATTCAACTTTGTTCAGATGTTGTGTCCTCCTTCCCTTAATAGTGCATGTCTAGAGAAAACTTTTATGACAGGATAGAATCTTTGGTAGATATTCACTTAAGAAGACATGAAATGATAGATTAAGCTTCCATATCTGGTGGGGTTTTATCTTTACCTCATAAAGGGTTGTACCTAAACCTAGATTCGATCATACCCAAATGGCCAGCCAGTATAGATGGTTCCCATTCGCATGACCTCTAATGCATCTAAAGTGAAAGGGGATTAAAGGAAAACCCTTCAAAACTCCCAACCAAGAATATTTACATGGAAGTATCTCATTTATGAGCCTCTGAGAAAGGATTTGAAAGCTCTAGGATTGACATCTTGGGTATTCCATTTTACTACAGAGTGCTGACCACGCATCCCCTCTGATGCATCCTTTATCGTGGCATGGAGGCACTATGATTTATAAGGGGTGTTAAATTTTTTTGTGATAATTCCCCCATTCCATTTGCAGTTTCATCAAGAGAGGTAGATCTATGTTACTTATCTTTGTTACATGTCAGTATCGGTTGACATTTCCTACAATGATGACCCTAAAAGTGTGATTTGTTACCTTAATGATTTTGAAGCCCTGATTCATGCTTAGAAAAATCATTGCATATACTCTCATCGACAACTTTCCATGCTACAAACATAGTTTGATGAGGAAGATGATGAAGACAAACCCCTCTGGATGACAATATTGTTGAATTTCCTAATGTGACTAGAGTGGGGGAGGTTCCTTACCCACATCCAGAGTCTCATAAGATCCTAGGACCTAAGAGTTCAAAGGATACAGATCCACCTAGGAAGAAGTTTCTAATAATGTATTTGACCACATTTCTTCAAACTAATCCTCTAGCATTGGCTATCCCTTTTACAGATACCTTTCCAAAATCTTTGAGGGTATGGGATAACCTGAGGGGGAGAGCTTCCAATAAGGAAATCTGGGAGCTTCTTCACAATGAATTATTTGATCTTCTAGGTTTTGGAGAAACCATTTATCTTTCACGGATATATATTGAGGAACATCCAGATGAAGTATTTGTGTATCTAGATGAGATGGGAACCTTCCTTCATTATTATAAGGACATACCTCATAGGTCTGATTGGGAGGAATGAATGAAGATAATCTCATAAATGGATGATACAAAATGATAATTAGTAATATTTTATGAAACCAACATTATTTTCTCTTGGTGTAAAGATTATAAACATTATCCCTCACATTTGTAGAAAACTAGGGAGGCCCACGAGGTAAAAATTTATCCCTTTTATACCCTCAAATGTACTGTGGTTGGGGAACATGCCCCTTTGGATGTGGGGTCTACTAAAAAGGGATCCCCCAGAACTAGAGAACATATGGAGGAATTCATTGCGAACGCCATAGTGTTATTCTGACCTCTGGGTTTTCCTATTGCTCCAACTGGAATTTCATCCCCTTATAAGACCACAAAAAAATCGACAGGCCTCACATCTCTCAGTACGTAAAAAGTAAAGTATCACAGGTTACTACAATATCCTTTTACCTATTTGAGATATTAAATGTTTCCATTTTTCTCTTAATAATAATATGTTTGTTTTTGTGTAGATTTGGTAAGTAATGAGGTAAAAACCATCTAATCATCTATGGTGTGTGTCCCTTCAGAGGGACTAGGGATACAAGAGGTACCACCAGATGTTGCGGTTGATTAAGTTAGCTAATTAGAGTCAATAGAGTATTTTGAGGACATACCTAACCTATTAAGGGATTTAGTTAATGATAAAACAACCCCCCATTTCAATAGGGATAGAATCATTGGAGGTAGAAGATTTAACTATACACGGAGATCCTGATTTGTTAGAGACAACACGAACAACTTTACTAGCAATGGTGGAGATAGATGGGGAGCCTCAATTTATGGATAATGTGATGGATAACCTCAATAATAAGAGAGTTCTTGTTCTAAAACAAATACATTTTGACCTAAAGGAAGGGGTATTCTCAGGATTTGATGCCCCCATTGGGAAAACAGATCCTACTTTTTTTGTGGCATAGCCACGGAAGAGTGGATGTCTCGACTCAGAGAAATATGAAACTGGCTAGCGTTCCTTACTCCATGATAGTCATTCCTATGGGAATAGTCCCTGTGAGAAACCATTTGTGTTCTAATGGTATGGATGATCCTTATTCTACTCCATGAGAATCTGTGAGCGATCTGGAGGTCCATTCCCAGTTTGAGGGTGTATCACCCATCTTTTCTGGGTGGTGATTCCATAATGAATGTTGGAGAAATTGGTACTTTAGAAAGTGTAGTTTATTTTTCTACCTCTTCCAACATTTCTTTTTTTCCTCGTAGGATTCCAACATTCATTTAACTGTAATCCTTGATTATAGGATTAAAACTACAAGCAATTGCTATTATGGTTAATTATTAGATCCAACCTCTTGTTGACACTACCGAATAAGCAGTGGACAAGGGGTCAAATCACTCTAATCCCATTGAATCGATACCTTCTCAGGTGGTGATCATTTACGAGTACATTCTACCCTATGAGATTGATTCTAAGGCGGACCAAGAGGGCTCAGTCAGCCTCCGTACCATTCACCGGAAAGTGTGGGGGAATATTTGGAGGCTTATTTAGCACAACTCCTAGTATACATTCTGATAAAGCTTCCGAAATTACACCATATGTTTTTAGTCCTTGGGTATGGGGGGTTCAATTATCATGGTATCCATGAAATTGTGAAGTAGTTGGTTGCTACTAGAGAGGAAATCAGTGTGCTCAAGTCCCGTATTTACACTGCAAAGTCCATGAATCATCCTAAAACTTCCATACAAGTCCTTATGAATGAATCTATGGAGAAATATGGGGTTTTCACGAGGCTACACAGTGAACTCATGAAGCACAGGTCCATAGCAGAGCAATTTGATCAGAAGGTGGAGTGGAAGAGCAATGAACTAAATAATCTTAAATTGGAACTAGTCCATGTCACGAACACAGTTAATAAGGGTCAATGGATATTGGAATAGGGGTAAAAGGTTGGTCTTGACAGAAGGGAGATTGAGATGAATTTTGGGATAAAATGGAGGCCTAAACTATATCTTTTCTAGAGCTCCACCAAGCCATCAAATAATTGAATTTGGAATTGATATATTTTTGTGGATCCTATAAAAATATTATGTAATTACCATGTCCTTATCATATATAGAGGCTCAAAATTTAGGATTCCCTTTTTTTCTTCATTTGATGGAATAAAAAAATTCCCTCTAGTGCTTTCCAATTCATCCTTTCTGGCAATGTTAATTATTTTCAATCGACTACACTTGAATGAAAATTTTCAACCAAATTCACATTTGACTCATGATATGAGATAATGAAATTGAAATAACAAAAACATGAACTAATTTGTTCCTAATCCTACGGACTTTGAGAGCAAAACTTAACTATTTCTATGGTCACATGAAATACCCTACAATATTTATGTATTTTAATATTATAAACCTAATTTTTTCTTAAGTCTGTTATGATGCAGGCTTAGTAGGTATAACTTAACTTCTTTTAGGATTACCATTGATGGTTTTTTACCTAACAATATTTATGTATATTTTGACTGTTTTGTTGATCAAAAGTTTCTATAAACCATATGAGGTGTAGGCATAGTGATTTGGTACTCAACTTTTGTCCATGATTCCCTTTTAGTGTTTTCATCCTAGTGAGTTTTGTCTTCTTTTCATGGGTGTTTTATGTTTTTAAAACAAGACTATCATTACTGATGTTTTAGGTCAAAAAAATCAACTGAGACTGATGTTTTAGGTCAAACATATTTAAAATAGACTAATGTTTTAAGTCAAACAACTTTGAATGAGATTTGTAAGGAAATGGCCTCGACTTTGGATTCATTGACAGAGGATGTCCCAATATTATTCAGACAAAAATGAGGAGTTTTTCTTGACCCAAATTTGGTAGTTTCCAAATATATTATATGATATGTGGTATGAAAATACTTGTTGAGTATGGAAGTAGGAAAAATCTCTCATGAGGACTAAATTTTCTTTGGTTGGCAGTCCTTTCTTATGGGAAGCTTATACAGATCCATCAGGGAATTGTGTTCATAGTCAAAAAGTGGTGTACCTAAAACACTGGCCTTCCATTTCTGATGGCAAGGTAATTTAATTTAAACCTGGACATCTCAAAACCACCAGGGTGGCTTTTTAAATGACTGGGGGCTGATAAGTATGTTGTAATTTGTATCAATGATGATTATGAAAAAAATAACACTTCTATATGTGTTTGGCCTATGAAAAGTAGCATTAAATCATGGTGAATTTTAATATCACACAACTAGGACACTTTAGACTAATGATGTAAAGTCATTTTTCTATGACTAAGAGGATAAAAAATAAATCTTTTTTCATGGTAGTCTGACTATGAATGTTATATATTTTCAAAGCCTAAATGGGAATAAAATGTATAAATTGTAGTCTAGGTGGTTTCCAAAACTAGAGATAGAGGTGGGACATAAATGAAATAGAGGCATATGGAGGTAGGAGAATCCTATCCTGAGAATGAATTTTCCTTCGGTTGACAGGCCTTTTTTGTGGGCAATGTATGTAGAGTCATCGTGGAATTGTGATCATAAACAAACAATGGTTTTTTAGAACACTAACATTCCATTTTCGATGGACTTTGATGAATATGGGGATTCCGAACTTTCTATAAATAGAGTATGGTTTGTGAAAAATAGGGGGCTTGAACATGGAAGAGTGCATTTCAAGTCAGAATTTCTCGACAGTTGGTACCAACGTTCTCCCCACATATATGTAAAGAGGTTCCCTGTGCTGGTATAACCCATGTATGGGGAAGAGGGGGAAATTTTATCTCATGGTTGGACCCAATATATCATGTTTAGATGTCACTACATATACTATGATAATATTAATCAATACATACATAATTATCTCATGGTTTCTCCTCACGAGGATCTGATTCACACATAAGAATAAGGCATTTTTATCTTATAGACGAGATCACCCATGAGAAGGGGCACATATAAGATTTTCTTATGAAGATTTATTTTATATGTAGGATCATGGGATAAATAACATTTGATCTATCTAGACCCAAGGGTGGAATTTAGGTGTCATGAATCATGATGTTTTAATTTCATGTGATCAGTACATTGATATGAAAGCCCCGATTAATTAGAGGATAACCAGATCAGGATATACGGACATGTCCACAATGCGATTAACAAGGAAAGTTTAAAATATGGCTCCAAAGGATCTGGGATTAAGAGAAATGATATGTGGAGTAGGATCCATTCAGCATACAGAAATAGGGAAAGCCTCTCTTGAGGAAGAATTTACCTTTGGTTTATAGAAATTTCATGTGGAAAACTTATATAGAGCCGTCAGGGCATTGTATGCATAGTCAAACAAAGGTGTATGTACGACACCAAACCTCCACTTCTGATGGCATGTGAGGTTTATAAAGGTCCAAGATTTCTTAAAGAATGTAGTTTGATCAATGGAAATAATGTATCAAAACATATTAGAAACATTCAGGTTATGATTACCAGTGGAATTGAGATCCCAACATAGATCTTTCTCATACATATGAGATGGGCATTGGGATTCCTTTTTTGGAGATAGACTTGGGTTTGAAGATTTGGGTGTTGTGGAATTATATTCCCTATATAGGTTTGGTATGTATGCAGGGAGGGGGAATATTAGCTATATTTTTTTCCTCTTTAGGGAAGGGTCAACCTAGAATTTGTTATCCTAGGATCACTATGTATCCTATGTGGCTAGGAATTAAGACATACATAGCTCCTAAAATACCTTGTAGTTTAACATCATGCAGTTAGGACCTTTGGTTCCCCAATTGTGAAGGTGATAACCTCAACTTTCCTTTTAAGGTTATTCCTATACACCCATCCACTGTGGATTGATTTTCCATGGTTTTGTTGGGAATCCCTTGCCTGGTCCCTAAGACCATGTGAGTTGTGCTCTGTGTGTGAAAAAAGTGGTGGAAATGGCTAAATCCACAACCTAAGGATGGTGTAATCAAGGAAAGAGGCATTTTATACTTCCAGTGATACCGTCTAGTTTAACGTCATACAGAAAGGGCACATTATAAAGTAGTTTAACATAATAGGATTTGGACAATCCTCACAGAGTTTATCATTGTGTGGAAAGGATGTGGATATCATGATGTTTATTGTAATGCAGTGAGGATGTTGATGGACTGATTTAAAAAAGGGGATGTGCATTTCTCTTGATATTTCCCAGAAAATGGAGCCTAGTTGAGGGTTCCCTATTTTGACTTAAGGAGGGAAAACTTTTATGCATTCCAAGGATGGGTCTAGATCATAGGATCTGGGAATCACTATGTGCCCTATCTGAGTAGGAATCAATCCGAACATAGTTTTTTAAAGAGAGATCTATCCTGTAAAGAACTATCCCATGCACAAAGGGGGAAATGCCTTTTTTTTCTTCAGGGTGTCTGAAAATGGATGAATGTCTGGGAATCTCTACATATCTTGTGAGGGTAATAATCAATCCATACATAGTTTTGGATAGATCGTTCAATTTAACATCATGAAACTAGTATGGGGATGACTCTATGTGAGTGGAGAAAAATGTTATTGATCTATGAAGTTTTACATCTTGCGTTAATAAAGTTGGTTGAATCATTTAATGTCATATTGAAGGGTTGAATTATCATAGAAACCATGAAAAAATATAGGCTAATAGGGCTAGGGTATTTTGTCATACCTCCAAAATGAGGGAGGGATAAAGTATAAAACATGACTCTGGGATGTTGCAGATCGGGAGAAATGATATGAGGCTTAAGAGGTATTGAACATATGAATGTAGTAAAATACTATCTCATGGATGAATTTTCCTTCGGTTCACATGATTTTTTTATGGAAAACATATGTAGAGTAACCAGGGAATTGTGTTCATAGCCAAAAATGGTGTCCTTTGGAAATTGAAAATCCATTTTTGATGGCTAGGGATGATCATGGGGATCTAAGATTTCCCAAGGAATGGAATTTTTTGGATGTAAAATAGAGATATCTGAGTATGCAAGAAATAACATGTCCACAATTAGCTATAAAATATGGAATCCCTTATATATATCTTATTCGTATGCATGGGGGTGGGGCATTCTCTTTGACAAATCCTTGTTGTAAAAGTCAAGATCTGGACTCTCAGATATAGATCTGCATTTATGTATAGAAGATTGGGGGCATTTTTTTCTTTTTTCATTTGGCGAGGCGGGACCCATGATATGAGATTAAAACATCAGTATATATCCTATAACAATAAATATCAAGACACATGTAGTTCTAGAAATTGGACCCCTACCTATGGTAGGTACATACATAGGTAGATGGGTATTTTTTTCCTTTTTTATGGTGATAGGACCAGGATGTATGATTTGGGAATCACTAAATATCCTACAAGGGTTGGAATCAATCCACACTTAGTTTTTGGGTTACAGTGCAGTTTAACATCCCATGGTAAGGAATTTGGGTTCCAAAATATGGAGGGGAGGGCCCTATCATTTCTTTTAAGGTCATTCCACTAGGGCCATGGAAACCATTCTATAGGTTGATATGCCTTGACCATGTGGGAGACTCCTTGACAAACCCTTAATCCTACATGATCTGTGATCAATGTGAGAAATAAGGGGAATCAAATTATTATTTATCCATAGAGGTAGAGAATAATTAAGAGTGGGTTCATTTTATTTTTTTTGTATTTTGTTGCATATGGGCCTGTATTTTGAGATCTGGGTGCCACTATGTTTTCCCGTGGGGATGAGAATCACACAAAGTTCCAGAAATTCCCCCTGCACTAGTCTGAGAAGTATGTATGAGGGATTTTTTTATGGTGGCTAGACCTGGACATGAAATATAGGCGTCACTACATATCCTATAAGGGTAGGAATCCAGCTACACATAGTACTAGGGTAAACTCCATGTTCCTATTAAACCCATGCACATGTATGGTTCATTTTAAATAATTCATTTGAAGTGATGGTCATTTCATGTACGTTTACTCTCTATTTGTGTGGGGGAAATTGATAATATCATTCCAAATCTCACGCAAGCGAAGTTCGGTTCAAGAAATAAGGAATAACAAAGGCTTATTTCATAGTATAGTGGTATTGGAGGGCACAGTACTGGTATATGCATCATGTGGTGTCTAGACCAAGACTCAGGGTCAAGGAATCTCTATGTATCCCATTTACAAATAGGAATCAAGCATTATGTAGCATTATGAATTCCCCCTACACCGGTTTGACCTATATGCATGGGGGCATCTTTTTTGAATAGTGATAGGACTTGGATGTTGGATTCGGGTGTCACTACATATCTTTTGTGGGTAGGAATCAATACACATTTAGTTATTAGGGAAAATAATTACCATGTGGATCTATCTCTAATATAGGAACAAGGGAACATTTTCTTTCTCCTCAACAAATTTGAATCATGTGTGACAAATCATTGGTCAGGGCGTAATGATCTTCATGTAGTTTATCATCATGCGGTGAGGATAATGATTCTAAGTAGTTTAACATCATATATAATAGATACCGATGGAAATATATTTTTTAAATTCTTTCATATAAGATGAACTTTATATCATCACACAAATTATTTCTTCAGGAACCTTGCATTGGTGGGAGATATGGAAAGCTAGACATCCATTGAAATAAGTGAATATGCTCCATTAGAGTAGAATTTGTGTATGACATATGGTCCTTGCCACTATGGTTCCAATTTTAGAGGTTTCTTCCCAAGTATCATCGAGGTTATGAGGACCAACACCATTTCTCCTTCAAGGAAATCTTAGAGGAGAACATTTTTGTTAAAAGACCTTGGAATCAAGTTTTGGTAAACTTACAAATGGTGTTGGGTGTGCAATATTTTCTCAACCAATCGGTTCAAATCATCAAGTTGTTTCTAGGAATGCTCGTCTATGGATTACTGATCACAGATGTCAATGAAAAGTGAGGTTTGTTTCACTTCATTAGGTAAAACTTCTTCTATCCCGTATTTCAATTAATAAGAGGTTCCTTGACTGGTGGTACATGTTGTTATTCAATATTCCCATAAATCATGGAGGATCTTGTCTGGATATGATTTCAGGTCATTCTCTAATTTCTTCTAGATTATACTGTATAGAGTCTTATTTAAGGCCTATATCTATCTGTTGGTTTCTTCATTATAGAGGGATAAATGATTGGTCTTGATTCCATTCTCCTGATATAGCTTATCCAACTCAACAGAGTAGAAATTGGTGCCATTTTCCATTAGTATTGTATAAGGGACACCAAATCTGATGATTATGTTGGCTTTCAGAAAGCTGATAATGCTTCATCCTCCAACCTCCTTAAGGGCTGCAACTTCTTCCCATTTGGAAAAGAAGTTGGTTACTATTAGAATATACATGAATTTATTGGCTATAACAAGAGGATAGGTTTCCACAATGTCCATTCCCTATATGAAAATGGCCAGAATTACTTGGTTGTGTGAAAACTCTCTAGGCTAGTGGATGTAATTGGCATTAACCTAACAAGAATAGAACATTTTTTGAAAATGTGGCACAATTCTTCATCATAGTGGGCCAATAGTATACAAGCCTTCAAATTCGATAGGAGAGCTTGGAACCTGATTGATGTGTGCCATAGACTCCAGAATGCACTTCTTTCATGAAAGCAAGAGTTTATTCTCCATCAAATAATCTAAGAGGGATCCCATCAAGACCTCACATGTAAAGGACCTTTTTCAAAATGGTTACATAATATATAACAATGTTGATTTCCCATCTCTTAACATTCTCCCTTCCATCCCTATCTAGTGGGAGATCTCCCTTTTTAAGATTATTTGTGATGGGAGTCATCCAACTAGTGGTGGAACCATATAGCTCGATGATAAGGCTAATATCACTGATTTCTTCCATCTCTTTTAGATGAATGGTAAGACCATACGATGGTGGGAAATGCTGATGGTTGTATCATCCCAATCTAGGTCATCAAAATCTTTGGCTGTATTTTCTAATGCATTGGTTTGTACATTTGCTGACTGGGGTACATGATTTGATCAAGATTCCAAAGGTAATTCCATCATTAACCCTCAGATATAGTCAAATAAGGTTATTATCTTCTCTTTCATGATATCATAGTCACTATTTACTTTCATAATGATAAGTTTTGAATCAGATTTTATATTTAGATGTTCAGAAAGTTAATATAGTGGGAGATCTAAGGCTACAATTTGAGCCTGATACTTTGTTTAATTGTTTGGACACCCATCTGATAGTAGGAAGGAGTAAGTTAGGACTTCCTTTTCTAGAGATATGAGTATGAATCCCATTCCCACCTTTTTGATCTTAGTGTCTTCCATTCGTTTTCTTATCAGGATTCTATATGAACCATCAAAATGAATCTCACATGTCTGGGAGTCCTCTTGCAGAAAGAAAACCTATTCATTAGGTAATTTGGTGTCCAATAGAGTAATTTCTATTGAGGGGAGTTCTCCCATGAAATATTCTAATTCTTGGCCTTTGAGAGATTTATATGGTACGAACCATATCTCAAATTATTGTAGGATTACCGAACACCATGCTAGGAATCCATTCAATATAGGATGGCTGAGTATATAATTGAGCGAGTTACTACGAGAGACTAAATGGATCTCGAGGTGATTAAAATAGTGCCTTAGCTTTTAGACAGTTAAGATAAATTCCAAGAATCTCTTATCAATATTTGAATGACTAATATTAGCATTGATCAGGGTATTTCTGAGAAAATAAAGTTTGTTCTCACTATCATTATCATTTTTTTGTGTTAGTAAGGGACCTAGTGACCATTATAAAGCAGTCACGTATAGATTGAGTGGTCATCCTTTGAAATACAACATTATCATTTTTGGAATTTAGAGATATTTATTGAGAGTGTTAAATTATTCATAATAATAATCAGTCCATTGATATTCAACCCCCTTTTTCATCAACCTGGTGATGGGAAAACATTTTCAGGCAAGGTTGGATATGAAGCACCAAATGTAGTCCAAATTTCCTTGAAGTCCTCTCAACATAGGGTGGTTGTGATGAGGTGACATGATGAGTATAGAATATTTCATCTTGGTGTCAACTTTGATTCCACGATGGAATACAATGAAGCTGATGAATGTTTCTGAGGTAATATCGAAAGAAAGTTTTAAGGGGTTCATTTTCAAACTATGTTTTCAAAATTTGATGAAGGCTATTTCATGATCTGTAAGTTAGATCGAAGTTCATCAAGATTGAACATCCATGTAATAAACATATCATTTTATAAACATTCCTATGAAGGGATTGAATATGTAATGCATGTCATGATCATATGTGGAACTGACAATTTTCAACCCAAAGGGTATCATCCTGTAGAAAAATACTGCCAAGGGTGACCTGAAGGCGGTTTAGTATTCATCTTCTTGGGAAATTAAAAATTCGTTACATCCTAAATAGTTGTCCATGAAGGATAGAGCCCCATATTCATCATTTTCATTGATCAGCAATTCCATGATCAAGATTAGGAAGTCATCTTTCTTTTAGTTCCAGTTGATGCACCTTATGTCGATGCAGATTCTAATCTACATGATCTTATTTTTAATAGGAACTATATTGGAAAGAAAAATAGGATATTTAACTATCTGAATGAAGTTTTTTGAATGAATTTTTCAAAATAAGCCTCTATCTTGACTACATTTGTTGGGTGCATCCTCCTGTCAGCCTACATGTTTCCATAATTGTAACACCCCAATCTTCTACGGTATGCTTCTCTTTGAATAATGTGATAGCGTGTGTTGTACGCAACACCGAGTTCTAACACACCATAACCAATCAAACTAGCCGTTATGAATAGTAATACATACTTTTTGAAATTATATATATTTTATATTTCAAAATGGACATCATTTTTGGATTCGGAATATCGAATTTAGCCTAAGGTGAAATTTTGGTACATTTCGGATAACTTTAATATTTTGATGAATAGTGAAAATTACTAAATTTTAATTAAAAACAACTTTTTTAATGAAAATAATTAATAATGATAAATTATGAATTTTAGTAGTTTTAAAGTATATTTAGAATATATTTTTACCATTTAATATAATTTTTGTCATTGGACATAATTTTACAATTAAACCGAACATAAACAAGTGTCAATCTTTTGATAGTTATTATCTCTTAAAAACACGCTTTTTGTTTTGACAGCGGGAATTAATTTTAAATTAATTTCTGCCACTTATGTGTTTTGAATTTAGGAAAATGGATTCCATATTTGGAATCAGGATGTTCAAATTGTGTAAATATGTAACTTTTATTTTTAGACATTTTGAATAATTACTGCGGTAAATATTTTATTTACCATGGTTAAGGGTAAATCCGGTAAGTAAGGGTTAAAAAATAATATTATAATAATACTATATTACCCTAAAACGTGTCTTAACCCTATTGGTTGATACATGGTCGACCATGGGCATATTTGGGTCTATTTTGGGACCCCATGGATCCACTTGTAAGTGATAATGACACTCTATTTTAATTAAGTTAAAATGAATACAAAAATGACACAAGCATATATCTTTTAGTAAAACAATTGTTACATAGGGTTATATATGTTTGATTTTAGATTATAAATATTCATTAGAAATATAAAACGATTTCCTACATAATTATATTTTATTTATAATTTTTAGACATTAAATAATTTAGTTTATTTATGACACAATGATGATGCAGTAATTACTATAATAGTGAAAAATTAAACTAATTGATATTATAAATACCCAAATAAATATAATATGAAACTTTTAATGAATTAAACTAATTTTCTAGGATAATATGATATATTAGGATTGATTTAATTGACTTTTTTAGAAGTAATCAATCTGTTATGAGTTTCAAAAAAATCAACTATTGAATAGTGTCAAAATTGACATAAAAGAGTTCTTAAAACAAATATTATATTATTAATTGATATTAAATTCCTAAAAATCTAAGGTTCGGCCAAGAGACTTATCTCATAATAGGTTCATCATTAATGGACCACTTGGGGGTCGCTTGGATGTATATAGTAAGTTTATTAACCATATTATATAAAAATACAAAGAGACATTGTAAAAGTGAAACTAATTAACTTAGAGTTAATACTTAAAGATAAGGTTAATATAAGTACCCAAACCTGTCTAAATTATATTGGTTGAGTGGTTTTCGACCTATCCCCACCTTAACCTTTGAATAATCAACTTTGGAGCCATTAGAAACCGAATATGAATTTATTATAAATTAATATTTCTAGCTTTTCCAAAGGTGCCCCTCACCCCTCTTATAAAAGGGCACTCCTCCTTCTCATTTCTTCACACCTTCAAAGCCTTTTGGTTCGGCAAAACTCTGCCCTAATACTCTCCCAACATCCCTCACTACAACCTAGAGGCCTTAGTTTGATCAGAAAGCCAACCTAAGGAGCCCTTTTGATCAAATCAAAAGGAAGAACCCGAAGAAGAGGTAATGATTTCACCACCCTTTTCCAAGTTCATATCTTCTTCCACTTCTTCTTCCTTTGTTGTTACCATTCTAAAATAATAACTCCAGTATCATATATATACTGTGATTTTATTATAAATATGGTACAACCATATTCAGTATTCTATCCACCCTTTGAATAACATGTCACCATACGTGCGTACGTACGGCTTACCGTCTCCACGTCGTGGTGTAATTGTTATTCAATATATTATTATTTGGATGGGTATAATAATGATATGTAACTCATGTAAATGATTCAGTATATATGATATAACAACCATTTATATATTATTTTAATATCGAAAGAATGATATTGTGGCTCGTGCGTACGTACGGACTACCGTCTCCACGAACGCGATGAGATTCATTCTCCATCGTATCCATTCAAGTATAATTATCATTTGATGATTTAAAAATGATGTGTAAGGACTTGATATAATTCTGGATATGAATAATATACAACCTATCCTTTACAAAAATGTCTTACGTAACAAAACATATAAAAGAAAACAAGTAAGTTAACACCTGAAACAACGATAATACTAAGATATTATTATAAATCGATATTAAAAGATCATATATGATATCATATTAATGTATATGATTCTTGTATAATTTAGTAACAATTATTTCACCATTATACAGGAGGTTAACCTACCCCAACCAAGGAAAAGTACAAGGTAAGGGTTATTTCACAATCTCTTCATTATCTGAGGTTGTTTATACGTAATAATCTACTGGGATCTCTTTATCATCCACATCCATATTTCTTAAAAATGTATTTCAAAATTCTTTTACTATTTACTAGAATATGAGTTAAAGTCATTTATACCCTTTTTGACTTTTATAAGTGGTTTATAAAGGAATTTTTCGGTCGTTTTCAAAACAAGGTCCTTTTTAACCTTTTCGACAGAATTAAGGTAAGAATGTTTTTTTTAACTTATACGGCGGGTGTGGCTATTTTCCGCCATTATAAAATCTTCAATGCTTCCCTTACAAGCTTATAAGATTATTTTCAAAGAAAATGTTTTATTTTATATGGATCTTAAATGATTTCAAAATAAAAGAAGATATTTCTTTAAAAAGAATTTTGATTTCATCTATGTCAACATCCATTGATGGATTTTAAGATTATTTGAAGTTGATTTATTATGATACAAAACTTCTATATTGTATTGAAGGTTTTGTGATATGTTTGACTGTGGATGTGCTATTTTTATACCATTCATAGTTTATGGTGAAATTATTGACATTTCATATGCTAGTTTTAATACGAATGTTTATGTTATGTTTAAACCTTTTCATATGGGAATGCATTGGACTTAATATGTGACGGGTGGAGCCCGCTATAGCTCCTCGATGCATCGGTAGGTCTCATGAGACAAACTAGTGTCTCGGCACAAGGCCTTGACAAAATCTTATTTGTAGTCTTGGCACGAGGCCTTGGCTATGTGGTTATGATAGTCTGGCATTATGCATTCTATCATTACAAAAGTGGTTATTGATTTTGCATGTGATTATTCGATTAGTAGAATAACCATGTGAAT
The DNA here is from genome assembly GCA_963277665.1 of Viscum album. Taxonomy (NCBI): domain Eukaryota; kingdom Viridiplantae; phylum Streptophyta; class Magnoliopsida; order Santalales; family Viscaceae; genus Viscum; species Viscum album. The sequence goes on from OY728158.1 coordinate 468,778,647, forward strand.
AAGTAAAAGGCATTATCTCATTTTATTTATGCCATACTATGTTAAAAGTTCAAGTTTAAAAGGCTTTTGTTTTAGTTATACATTGCCTTAAATGTTTATTCTTATTTATGAAAGTTTTCTGCTATATTGTTATCCTTACTGGGCATTTGAGATCACCCCTTTTCTATGTTTTATTTTTCCCAGGAAGTGAAGAAGTAAATTATGAATGACCTGCAGGGATATTATGTGGGGATATGAGTGTGGATTATGGAGACATTATGTTGTTGTAGTAGTTTTTCATTTTATGATGTAATGTAAAACTTATGAATATATCTAGTGTTTCCAAGGCTACTAAACCAATCGGTCTTTCGAGATTTGATCTTTCTTGTGATCATGCCAATGTTATGTAATAATGCACCGACTCTGGGTAACTGGGGTCAGGGCGTTACAGTTGGTATCAGAGGAAGTTTAGTACAAACCTTGGAAGCTATATTTATATAAACTCTGATTAGAGCACGTAGACCTAAGATGAACTTTGAGGATTAGTATAGAAGAACTTCCTAGAATTTTGGTATTGTAGAGATTTTGTGAGTTTTCCAAGCAATACATCCCTGTCTGGATACGAGCAGGTAGAGGCGGCTCTGGCACAGATGTACCTAGGGGTAAAACCCGAAAACACCGCTTTGATCTAGACTCGAACGGGAACTGGTGCACGACAACGGGCCTTGCTGCACTCTTGGTTACGACACTCCCGGGGGATATGCTTAGGATAACTCTCATTTTTTTTACAAATCATTATGAAGGGTTTATGAGTATATACTTCCTCAAAGAAAACATTTTTATGATTATGGATTATATCCATAAATAGTTCAATTTATGTTAAGTGTTTTATAAGTATGGGATTATGTATTTTGATTCATAAACTGATCTAGTTTATTCCATTGTTTAGAAATGGCGCCTAGTGGAAGAAATGGAAACCGTATCAATGCACGCACTCCATGTAGGGATTTCCCTCCTGCTCAAGATAATTATAGTGGGGCTGGTGATGCAACTGGTGCCGATCAGCTAATCACCATACTGGGACAACTTACTCAGGTTATGAATAATAACCTTACCCGTATGGAGCACCCTGATCCGCAGCGTGGAGGATCAATGTTAGATCGATTCATGAGGCAACAACCACCAACGTTCAATGGGAATACAAATCCCTTAGTAGCTGAGCAATGGATATTTTCCCTAGAGAAAATATTTCAGGCTTTGGGGAGCAGTGAAAGGGAAAAAGTTATCATGGCAGTTTACCGCCTCACTGGAGATGCTGATCAATGGTGGTCATTGATTCAAAACATGAAGGAAGATGATGAAGTATCAAATATGGAGTGGAGGGAGATCAAAGATCTATTTTTAGAAAAATACTTTCCTCGCGACCATCGAGCAGATATGGAAAGGCAATTTCTGAGTCTGAGACAAAAGGAGGATGAGAATGTCACAAAGTATAAGGCTAACTTTACAAGGTTAGAGAGGTATGCTGGAGATTATATTCGCAACCCAAGAAGTAAGATTGATCATTTCTTTGATGGGTTAAAACCATTTCTCCGTCGAGCATTAGTCTCACAATCCTTTTCATTGTACGAAGACATTGTCTCATGTGCTATCAAGACCGAAAAGGAATTCTCTAAGTCTTATGACTTTAAAGCAAAGCAAGAGAAGAAGAGACCTGCTGATCAATTTGGGAATGGAAATAAGGGGAAGAAGGGAGAGGTTAAATATCCATCTTGTGGTAAATGCGGGAAGAAACATCCTGGTACTTGCTTGAAGGGAATGGGAGCCTGTTACAAGTGTGGTGAAAAAGGCCACCAAGCTCATGATTGCAAGGGGAAGAAGGAAGCTACCAACGTTCAGTGCTACAATTGCAGGGAGATGGGGCATTATGCAAATGCATGTCCTAAGCGTCAGGAGAACTTACCTCAGAAAAGGCCAAGGGATCAAGGCCAGGCTTATGCTATCACTACTACTGAGGTAGAAGATCCGAAAGACGTGGTGGCAGGTAATTTAATGGTTTCCTCAAGTTTAGAAAATGCATTATTTGATTCTGGATCATCGCATTGTTTCATATCTTCCCAGTTTGCTAAGAAAATTAGATATTTCCAATTTGATTTAATAAGGGAGTTGTCAGTTAAAACTCCTAAGGGAAGTATCGTTGCAACAAAGTTTTGTGAATCAGTCCCCATTAGAGCACATAAATTTTCTTTATCTGCTGATCTCATCTTCATAACTATGATTGAGTTTGATATAATCCTCGGTATGGACTGGCTTTCGGACTATGATGCGAAGATTTATTGTAAGAAGAAAGAGGTTACGATTCTTGATGATAATGATAAGGAACACCTTATCTTTAGAGTAGAATCATCACCACCTAATTCTTATTTAGATCCACCCCCAGTAGCTCAACTTAATTCAATTATTGGGGAGGAAGAGAATGAAATAACTGTCGGTGAGGAAAGGAATGTTCAAATAGAGGATGTACCTGTTGTGAAAGAATTTGTAGATGTATTTCTGGAAGATTTACCTGGACATCCTCCAGAACGAGAAGTTGAGTTTTCCATTGATTTGATTCCTGGATCAAGGCCTATATCGAAGACCCCTAATAGAATGGCCACTATAGAGTTAGTCGAACTAAAGAAACAACTAGAGGAATTGAGTAATAAGGGATTTATTCGCCCTAGTGTTTCTCCATGGGGAGCCCCTGTTCTTTTTGTTAAAAAGAAAGATGGATCTATGAGGTTATGTATCGACTACAGGGAGATCAATGCTATAACGATAAAGAACAAGTATCCCCTACCTAGTATTGATGATTTATTTGACAAACTGCATGGAGCTCAATACTTTTCAAAGATTGACCTTCGATCTGGATACCATCAGTTGTGTGTGAAGAAGGAAGACATTCCGAAGACAGCATTTCGAACCAGGTACGGGCATTACGATTTTACTGTAATGCCTTTTGGATTGACTAATGCACCCTCTGTATTCATGGATCTGATGGATAGAGTTTTCAAGGAGTATCTCGATGAATTTGTGGTGGTATTTATTGATGATATCTTGGTATACTCCAAAACCTACGAAGATCATGAAAATCACTTGCGCATTATCTTGAAGACTCTGAGGAGGCATGAATTATATGGGAAGTTTAGCAAGTGTGAATTCTGGCTTCAGGAGATTTCTTTTCTTGGCCATATTTTCTCTAAAGATGGAATCTCTGTTGATCCTTCTAAGACCAAGGCAATCCAAGAATGGCCATCACCTACGAGTATAACTGAGGTATGCAGTTTTATTGGTTTGGCAGGTTATTATCGACGTTTCGTCCAGAATTTTGCCTGATTGGCTAACCCATTAACGAAGCTCACACATAAAGGGGTTAAATTTGTTTGGACAAAAGAGTGTGAAGAATGTTTCAAAGAACTGAAGAGAATATTAGTCAATGCTCCTATATTGACTCTACCATCGGGGAATGATGGGTTCGTTATTTATAGTGATGCATCGAAGAAAGGACTTGGTTGTGTCCTTATGCAGAATGATAGAGTTATTGCCTATGCATCACGACAGTTGAAAATTCATGAACAAAACTATCCTACTCATGATCTCGAGTTAGCAGCTGTGATATTTGCTTTGAAGATATGGAGACACTACCTCTATGGTGAAAAATGTGAGATTTATACTGATCACAGGAGTTTGAAGTATATTTTCTCACAAAAAGAACTCAACATGAGGCAAAGGAGATGGCTTGAATTACTCAAGGATTATGATTGTACGATACACTACCACCCGGGGAAGGCAAACAAGGTGGCAGATGCTTTGAGTAGAAAAGACCATGGAGTTTTGAACAATATGAGAATTGAAAGGGATCTAATTTTTATGGATCTAGTAAAGATGGACATGGGAATAACCAGGGAAGGCAAAACATCATTTCTTTTTCAAATGGTTGCCAAACCATCTTTACTAGAAAGGATTAAGAGTTCTCAGACCGATGATGAAGAATTCCAAAAGAAGATTAAAGCTGTGAATGATGGGAGATTGAGAGACATTGTGTATGAAAATGGAATTTTGAAATTCGGTAAGAGACTTTGTGTTCCCAATATACCTGATCTAAAAAGGGAATTGCTGGATGATGCTCATAGTTCCAATTTCTCTATACACCCTGGGAGCACCAAAATGTATAGAGATTTGAAGGAACATTTTTGGTGGGACAACATGAAGAGGGAGATTGCTGATTTTGTGTCAAGATGTATGGTTTGTCAACAAGTGAAAGCTGGAAGGCAACAGCCTGGAGGAGTCATGAAACCTCTTCCCATACCGGAGTGGAAATGGGACAATATTACGATGGACTTTGTCATGGGGCTACCAAAGACTCCTAGAAGGAATGATGCAATATGGGTTATTGTTGATCGTCTTACCAAGTCAGCACATTTTCTTGCTATAAGAGAAGATCTACCCCTAGAACGTCTAGCAAGACTATATATTAATGAAGTTGTGAGACTTCATAGAGTACCCTTATCAATTGTTTCTGATCGTGATCCCCGTTTTACTTCAAGATTTTGGAAAAGTCTTCAGAAATCCCTGGATACTGAACTTCATTTGAGTACTGCTTACCACCCTCAGACAGATGGACAATCAGAACGGACTATTCCGACCTTAGAAGACATGTTGAGATCTTGCTCACTTGACTTTCAGGGTATGTGGGATCAATATTTACCACTGGTAGAATTTTCCTATAACAATAGTTTCCATTCGAGTATTCAGATGGCACCATATGAAGCGTTATATGGAAAGAGATGTCGTACACCAACCTGTTGGGATGACGTTGGTGAAAGAAAACTTGTAGGCCCAGAACTGGTGGAGGAAACGGTGGAAAAGGTAAAAGTAATCCAAAATCACATCAAAGCAGCTCAAAGTAGGCAGAAGAGCTATGCCGATAATCGAAGGAAGGATTTGGAATTTCAAGTCAGTGATCATGTTTTCCTGAAGGTATCTCCGTGGAAGGGAGTCATACGTTTTGGTAAGAAAGGTAAATTGAGTCCCAGGTACATCGGACCTTTCGAAATTCTAGAACGAATTGGGGTTGTAGCTTACCGATTGGCAATGCCGCCAAGTCTCTCCAAAGTTCACAATGTGTTCCACGTATCTCTGTTGAGGAAATACATGCCTGATCCAATGCATGTACTCACCTATGAGGAATTAGAACTGGAACCCGATCTTTCCTATTGTGAAGAGCCCGTCAGGATTCTTGATACGAGAGAACAAGTACTGAGAAACCAGACGACGCGTCTGGTAAAAGTTTTGTGGAGAAACCATAAGATGGAAGAGGCAACGTGGGAACCCGAGGAACTTATGATGAAGAACCACCCGAGTCTTTTCATGTGATAAGTATTCTAGAAATTTCGAGGACGAAATTATTTGAAGGAGGGGATAATGTAACACCCCAAGCTTCTACGGTACGCTTCTCTTTGAATAATGTGATAGCGTGTGTTGTACACAACACCGAGTTCTAACACACCATAACCAATCAAACTAGCCGTTATGAATAGTAATACCTACTTTTTGAAATTATTAATATTTTATATTTCAAAATGGACATCATTTTTGGATTCGGAATATCGAATTTAGCCTAAGGTGAAATTTTGGTACATTTCGGATAACTTTCATATTTTGATGAATAGTGAAAATTACTAAATTTTAATTAAAAACAACTTTTTTAATAAATATAATTAATAATGATAAATTATGAATTTTAGTAGTTTTAAAGTATATTTAGAATATATTTTTACCATTTAATATAATGTTTGTCATTGGACATAATTTTACAATTAAACTGAACATAAACAAGTGTCAATCTTTTGATAGTTATTATCTCTTAAAAACACGCTTTTTGTTTTGACAGCGGGAATTAATTTTAAATTAATTTCTGCCACTTCTGTGTTTTGAATTTATGAAAATGGATTCCATATTTGGAATCATGATGTTCAAATTGTGTAAATAGGTAACTTTTATTTTTAGACATTTTGAATAATTACTGCGGTAAATATTTTATTTACCATGGTTAAGGGTAAATCCGGTAAGTAAGGGTTAACAAATAATATTATAATAATACTAAATTACCCTAAAACGTGTCTTAACCCTATTGGTTGATACATGGTCGACCATGGGCATCTTTGGGTCGATTTTGGGACCCCATGGATCCACTTGTAAGTGATAATGACACTTTATTTTAATTAAGTTAAAATGAATACAAAAATGACACAAGCATATATCTTTTAGAAAAACAATTTTTACATAGGGTTATATATGTTGGCTTTTAGATTATAAATATTCATTAGAAAGATAAAACGATTTCCTACATAATTATATTTTATTTATAATTTTTAGACATTAAATAATTTATTTTAGTTATGACACAATGATGATGCAGTAATTACTATAATAGTGAAAAATTAAACTAATTGATATTATAAATACCCAAATAAATATAATATGAAACTTTTAATGAATTAAACTAATTTTTTAGGATAATATGATATATTAGGATTGATTTAATTGACTTTTTTCTAAGTAATAAATCTGTTATGAGTTTCACCAAAATCAACTATTGAATAGTGTCAAAATTGACATAAAAGAGTTCTTAAAACAAATATTATATTATTAATTGATATTAAATTCCTAAAAATCTAAGGTTCGTCCAAGAGACTTATATCATGATAGGTTCATCATTAATGGACCACTTGGGGGTCTCTTGGTTGTATATAGTAAGTTTATTAACCATATTATTTAAAAATACAAAGTGACATTGTAAAAGTGAAACTATTTAACTTATAGTTAATACTTAATGATAAGGTTAATATAAGTACCCAAACCTGTCTAAATTATATTGGTTGAGTGGTTTTCGACCTATCCCCACCTTAACCTTTGAATAATAAACTTTGGAGCCATTAGAAACCGAATATTAATTTATTATAAATTAACATTTCTAGCTTTTCCAAAGGTGCCCCTCACCCCTCTTATAAAAGGGCACTCCTCCTTCTCATTTCTTCACACCTTCAAAGCCTTTTGGTTCGGCCAAAATCTGCCCAAATACTCTCCCAAAATCCCTCACTACAACCTAGAGGCCTTAGTTTGATCATAAAGCCAACCTATGGAGCCCTTTTGATCAAATCAAAAGGAAGAACCCGAAGAAGAGGTAATGATTTCACCACCCTTTTCCAAGTTCATTTCTTCTTCCACTTCTTCTTCCTTTGTTGTTACCATTCTAAAATAATAACTCCAGTATCATATATATACTGTGATTTTATTATAAATATGGTACAACCATATTCAGTATTCTATCCACCCTTTGAATAACATGTCACCATACGTGCGTACGTACGGCTTACCGTCTCCACGTCGTGGTGTAATTGTTATTCAATATATTATTATTTTGATGGGTATAATAATGATATGTAACTCATGTAAATGATTTTTTATATATGATATAACAACCATTTATATATTATTTTAATATCTAAAGAATGATATTGTCGCTCGTGCGTACGTACGGACTACCGTCTCCACGAACGCGATGAGATTCATTCTCCAACGTATCCATTCAAGTATAATTATCATTTGATGATTTAAAAATGATGTTTAAGGACTTGATATCATTATGGATATGAATAATATACAACCTATCCTTTACAAAAATGTCTTACGTAACAAAACATATAAAAGAAAACAAGTAAGTTAACACCCGAAACAAAGATAATACTAAGATATTATTATAAATCGATATTAAAAGATCATATATGATATCATATTAATGTATATGATTCTTGTATAATTTAGTAACAATTATTTCACCATTATACAGGAGGTTTACCTACCCCAACCAAGGAAAAGTACAAGGTAAGGGTTATTTCACAATCTCTTCATTATCCGAGGTTGTTTATACGTAATAATCTACTGGGATCTCTTTATCATCCACATCCATGTTTCTTAAAAATGTATTTCAAAACATTTTTACTATTTACTAGAATACGAGTTAAAGTCATTTATACCCCTTTTGACTTTTATAAGTGGTTTATAAAGGAATCTTTCGGTCGTTTTCAAAACAAGGTCCTTTTTAACCTTTTTGACAGAATTAAGGTAAGAATGTTTTTTTAACTTATACGGCGGGTGCGGCTATTTTCCGCCGTTATAAAATCTTCAAAGCTTCCCTTACAAGCTTATAAGATTATTTTCAAAGAAAATGTTTTATTTTATATGGATCTTAAATGATTTCAAAATAAAAGAAGATATTTCTTTAAAAAGAATTTTGATTTCATCTATGTCAACATCCTTTGATGGATTTTAAGATTATTTGAAGTTGATTTATTATGATACAAAACTTCTATATTGTATTGAAGGTTTTGTGATATGTTTGACTGTGGATGTGCTATTTTTATACCATTCATAGTTTATGGTGAAATTATTGACATTTCGTATGCTAGTTTTAATACGAATGTTTATGTTATGTTTAAACCTTTTCATATGGGAATGCATTGGACTTAATATGTGACGGGTGGAGCCCGCTATAGCTCCTCGATGCATCGGTAGGTCTCATGAGACAAACTAGTGTCTTGGCACAAGGCCTTGACAAAATCTTATTTGTAGTCTTGGAACGAGGCCTTGGCTATGTGGTTATGATAGTCTGGCATTATGCATTCCATCATTATGAAAGTGGTTATTGATTTTGCATGTGATTATTCGATTAGTAGAATAACTATGTGAATAATTAAAAGGCATTATCTCATTTTATTTATGCCATACTATGTTAAAAGTTCAAGTTTAAAAGGCTTTTTTTTAGTTATACATTGCCTTAAATGTTTATTCTTATTTATGAAAGTTTCCGCTATATTGTTATCCTTACTGGGCATTTGAGCTCACCCCTTTTCTATGTTTTATTTTTCCCAGGAAGTGAAGAAGTAAATTATGAATGACCTGTAGGGATATTATATGGGGATATGAGTGTGGATTATGGAGACATTATGTTTTTGTAGTAGTTTTTCATTTTATGATGTAATGTAAAACTTATGAATATATCTAGTGTTTCCAAGGCTACTAAACCAATCGGTGTTTCGAGATTTGATCTTTCTTGTGATCATGCCAATGTTATGTAATAATGCACCGACTCTGGGTAACTGGGGTCGGGGCGTTACAATAATGGTCTTCTGGGAGGCTTAGGTGGTGATTGGCCACCTAGGGATTAAGGGATGGAATATCCATATAGTTCCAATTTTTTTTGATTATACCTCTAGAATGAGGTATAACCCTTTTTTCTTCAAAATACTAGGTTAAACTAAGCAGAGTGGTCCATGGGCCCTCTTCTATACCCATGATTATTTCTTGGAGTTCGTAAATTATGGTAGAGACACCCTCCTCAAATGTTAGAGATAAATCCATAAGGTCTTCTAATTATTATTCTTCCTCATATTCTTCCTCAACTTCTTCCTCATAATCTTATTATTATAATGAATAAAAAATTATTGAGATGAGTCTTTTAGAGTTGAGAGAAGAATCCCAATTTTATCCTTTAGTGGTTGAGATAACTTTTTCTGATTCGACTGACAGTGAGGAATTTTTTAGGGAGGATGGGGTTGAGGGAAGAAGGGTGTTTTCTTCCTCTTATTCCATAGTAGGTGAGGTAGGGAATTTCTTGAGCTCTAAGGGTAGTTCAAGGGAATTTTTATCTAAAAATTCACCATTGTTTTGGGGTCTATTAAATCTTCCAAAATTTTAAGTCCTGACCACTATGATTGAAATCATTAATAATGCTGAATATGTGTATGAATCTTGTATTGTGCACTCGATTTGTTTGATGGGATGTACGTATTCCTCACTGAGATGTTTTAAGGGGTTAGAAGGAACTACTTACAAACCATTTGGGGTGGTGACCCAATCAATTCTGTCAACTAATTGTTACTTCCATTTCATCTAATTGAACCCTGCATCGATATAGTGTGACTCATAGAAATAAAATGGTTCCTTATCAGTGTGAAATGTTCCACTTTATCCATTATTGAAGAATTTTAAGCACTGATGGTATGATGAGGGAATTTCTACATGTTGGTGCATCCAAGGCCCTCTTAGAGAAGCATTGAAGGCCATTCTTTGCTGGACTACTAAGAATTATGAGTTCGCTATGATGCCACCAAACTGGATTTTGAGCTTGATTTGGCCCAACAACTTCTTCTCACTCTTTTTATATCCCTATAGAGTTGTGGTGTATGGAATCAAAGTACCCTTATTATAGCCTAGCCAACGAAGTGTCTGTAGTGGGATTAGATTAACTCCGGAGCCATTGTCAATAAATAATCTTCTGATATCAACATCATTTATCCTGCCAAACACATATTGGGGTTTGATGTGTCCATACATAATGGAAAATTAATCATGATTCGTAAAGGATATAATCACATGGAATTTTTCCAAACAGGTCTATGTTCGATAGACTTTGATGAAAACAACATAGGGTTCATACTTCTAGGGACATTTTAAAGCTTCAATAAGTAATTAATTGAGATCTATTGATATATTTAGTAGATCCAAAATTGATAACTTTGATCTTAATGAAGCAAATTTCATTATAATATTATATTTTTAATCTAATGGTTGGAGATTCCCCACTTGGGGATGCTCTTTAATAGGAAATTTAGGGGCTTGAGCATTTGATGAGGATGGGATGGTTCCCATGATTGGAGTTGGTGAGGCTTCAGTATATTGTGAATTCGGTCGAGCCATTCTGCCTGCAAGCTATAGGAGACTAGAAATTATTTCCTCTTCTAATGGATATTTTGGGATGGTTGGGCCATAGTGTCTCCTAACAGATTCAGGGTAAATTTTTTGTTTTTATTGGTTCTACTGAAGGTCCCTTCTACAGGTTTCTTCAATTTTGACAGTTTGAGCTAGAGAGTGACCATAAACTTGATTTATACAATGGATGAATCATCTTACGTATCCTTGTCTTCATCAACCTCTTCATTTGACTCCCCCGATTAGGTGTAGGGAACTCAGGTTCATATTCATACTCTTTATCATAGTAGTGATCCACTAAGTGAATTACATTAATAGAATCAAAGATTAGTTCCTCAACTGATGGTCAATCTTCCAGATTGACATTTTTAGTTGTTCCTATTGGTGGGGAAGTTCCCATATCTTCATATCCATTGGCATGAAATTTTAGAGTTTCAAATACAAATTCTTCTTTAGTGAAAACTCATCTTTCTATAAATGATATTCTCAACCCTTAGAGGACTATGGGAATGATGATTTTGGTTGTTCCACATAGAGATGCATTGGGGTAACCGTTGGTTGATTTAACATTTCTTGGAAAATATCATGAGCATAGATAACTATTTCTTGAGTCTCAAAACTATTGAACATCTGATCCATTTATTATAATTACTGTTTTACACTCTCTTTCTTCATTCAGGTTAGTGGGGGAAACATATTCCACTTGTGCTAGATGTGGTCCCAACATGACTTTCCTAGAATATATCATTCTTTTTAGGAGGTATTTGATGAAAAAACACTCTTGAATTTTATGTCTTAATATCTGGAGGGAAAAAATAATCTTTCTGGTTGTTGAGACCTATTTCAACATCCCTATTTGGCTCTAAAAGATGGAGAAAATTTAAATTCATAGTGTTTATAAAGTATCCATAAACTTGACCATATTGGAATGAGTAAATTTCATTCTTTCATTCCTCAATTTGATTTCTTATTGCTCCTCACAGATCATCTTGTTAGGGTGGTGGAAGCTATTGATGTCCAGAGGCCCCTGCACAGTTCGTTGTGGGTCTTGGAGATGGAGTTGGTGCAGGGGGTGGTTTATGTTTAACAGAAGCTTCTCCAACTCTTCCCACACTTTTTCTTGGCATCGACGAGACAAACTGAGATGTGATATTAGTTTGATGCAAGGAATATTATATTCTTTGGGAAATGGTAGAGAAATCACAAAACCCACATATATATTTTACCAAAATAAGTGGTGTTCATAAATCATCAGGTAGATTAACGATGCACATAGCAAGAATCCCATATTGGGGGAGTGTTCGGCTCAAAGAGTATGTCAGACCTTTCCATCTTGAAATAAAGCTTGAAACTCTTTCATTTTATCACTGTTTATAGATCATGAGGTCACTAACTATTTTTTTGGGCAATGTGGAGAAGAAATGTAATTGGAACTAGAATTAGAGTTCCTCCCAACCTATTATCTTGTGATCTAGAAAATTGTTGTACCAAATGAAGGATGAACAATGAAGGGTTTTCATGAAGCACCAAAGCATTACCGTCTCATTTTGTTTTAGGGTTTCTATCATGAGATCATAGTAAGATGAGTAGTGCATCAGATGTTTCTCTAGGTCCCCTGATCCATTGAGCACTAGGATTAAAGGGTTCCCAAAATTTAGAGGTGGTGGGATGCTTCTCACCCATGGGGGTAAGTTTTTTCTTTTCTGGTTGTATTAAGGCACATAACCCTTATATGGATTTATTTCAAGCTGCCAATGACTCGATGGTTTTCATGATCCCTTTATGAATGTCATGTTGAATTAGAGCATGAACGGGAACAACCGGGGGTAGGATTGGTCGGTCCAGTGCTTCTAGTACATGAGTTGGATACTTGACTGGGGGATCTTATATGTATTTTTCCAGAATTGTTTCTGGTTGTTCTTTAAGGGAGATGAATCTTGGTATCCTATCAAGATTATATTTAGGTATACTGATGGTCTCGATGATACCTTAAACAAGCTTCCCTGCCTTGCTTCATTTGCTGAGATGATATCTTGTGTAAGAGGCCCACATGTTGGGATTGTATGTTGAATCTCTACCTGAGGAACATATCTAGTAGAATAGTTTTCTTAAAGTATCTCAATGTTAATTCTCCTCAACTCTTTCATTTATTCCTCCTATCAAGGAAATCTCTCCTTGAGTGTTAGAGACATGTTTTTCATGGTGAGTACGATGTGGGTAGTGTATGAATTTGATTTTATTCATATGGTTATAAGAGATTAAAAAGGGAGGTAATGATGGTTTGGATGAAGGAGTTCCCATGTTTGGGGTGGCTCACTAGTTCCAGGTACGCATACCTTTAGGGTCATTGTGGACTGCCTCCTAGAGGGAAACATCTTCTCATGCATCCTCATTATTTTTGTCATTTTAATTGTGGTACATTGGATTGAAATACACAACATTCATCGATGCATACCTCATTGGGGGTGGTGCACCATGTGCTGAATGGTAGAAGAGATTCTTGCATCCTCTAATGTATCTTCTACTTCCATTACAGGGTCCTCTTTGGGAATCCTGATTAAGGGTAACTTGAATGGAACCATGAGATGAAATGGTTGTACATCTCCATTTTGAGGGACATGTGTCATGAGATGGGACATAATGGGTAACCTCTCTATTCATTTTTATACCCAAGCGACAAAAATACCAACATCCACTAGGTAGGTGGTTGAAATAAAAATTCTCCCATCCCTACAATATAGGGTTGCTCAGGTTCCTTTTTAATTGTATCTCATCCTGTATTTTTTGGTCTTATGGGGTCATATTGTGTTAAAAATTCCCCCATCCATGTAGGATGGGGGTGATCACAAACTATGGTAGTTACTGCTTCTATCATCACTATATTTATCTCATGCATTAACATTTGAGGGTGAGCCATATAGGGTGTCAGGACTGTATGTAAATTATATTCTTATGATGATATGATAGTTTCTTAATGATTGGATTTTCTTAGGTAAGAAACATATTGGATGTTTTCAGTGGCCTAGTTTAGGAACTTTTGAATGACTTGTTCTAACCAAACATGACCCTTTTGAATCTTACTCAAGGAAATTTATTGTCGAGGAGACCACCTTTACTGAACAAGTGTTTAACTTAGCTAACATAATGGGATTATGACATTGTAATATTCCTTTTATAGTGGGATCTATTGGATGGGATGTGGGTTGATGTGAAATTATCTATACTCTCCTCAACCTCAGATATGAACACCAGGCAGGTTGTTGTTTATAAGGTAGTACAACCTTTGCAACAAGTGGAGGCATATCAGTTTGAGATCTTTCTTCAGCCTCTCATATTGTGGCTGTCGTGCAGATGGAAGAGATTCAAGGTCAATTTTATAGTGAATATCTCCAAATATTTTTACATTTTATGCATACCCGTCATAGGGGAAAAATTCTTTCTTATAGAGGAGATTTCTCTCTATATTGAGACAAGTGTTATGTATGCATTCCTCAGACAACTCACTCGGTGTGTCGAAGTGAGAAGTGAATGTGGGAAAACATATCTGTTATGTCATCCCTGGTTAATTCTCTTATTATAAGAAACATATTATATTTTATTTCTACTAAGGCCTCCTCTAATTAGTGTGACCAACTTGGATGATTTGTGTTGATTTCATCCTGAGTAGTGGGGCTAGTAAGAATTTTATTAACATATGAAAAGTGTAGAGGTGAATTAAAGGATGAGTGTGGCCCTGAGTTGTCTTCTAGCTGAAAAAAGATATCAATTGTTATTGACAATGATTTTAGAATATCTAACCCCATCCTTCTAAGCACCTCAAAATATGAGGGATTTCTTGTATTTGATCCGATGAGATGAGGACATTCATGTCAATGTGAATTTTGAATGCAGGAAGGTACTTCACAATCGATTCTATGGTAGCGATGACTACCATCACAACTTAGTATTTGATCACATGATGATTTTATATAGTGTGTACCATTGGGAGGACCTTTAGGGAATACTGAATTAAGGGGGTGACCTTCTTGATGTTTTTTGTCATTGCAGGGAGGACCTTTGTGAGGACTTCCATCATAGTGAGGACTACCACCATAGCTTCATATCCTTCTACAAGGAGAAATTCTATTGTGTGAATCTAGGGGGGGGGGACTTCAGGATACACTATAATGAGGGGATGACCTTCTCATTTCTTTATGTCACTATAGAAAGGGCCTTCATAGTGATAGCCATCATGGAATGAGATATAATAATAGCTTAGTGTCTGACTGTAGGGAGAATTTCTGTAGTGTATACCTAAGGGAGGACCATCAGTTTGGATGAAATCAAGGGGATAACCTTATTTTAGTACGATATTCTGGTCTAGGGGATGATTACCATGACACTCATCGAGGGAGGGTCTCTCTTGGTCGATCATTTCTTTCCCATGATGTAATCCCTTGTGGATGCCCTAGGGAGGACCTTTAGAAATATTGGTAAAAATATTGTAGGTAGGACCTTTGCAACTGATACTGCCACTAACATAATTTGGTAATTGATTAATAGGATCTTTAGGCACTATTGATAAACATTTTATGGCATCAAGAACTTTAGATTCCATTACATAAAGATCATGAATATGATCTTAATTTTCTAGTTTCCTTTGGCGCGTTTCATTCTTCAGTGCTCTATTGCAGGTAATTGGGGATACCTATAGTTGGTAAATACTTTCATGTATGAGTCCCGATTTGAGGGGTTACCATGATGCTATCATTATATGAAAATAGAAATATTGACTTCTGTCTGAGATGTATTCATTCCTTAGAGTGGCCACCACAATGGATCTATGTCCCCTAGATGGAATTACTTTTTCTTCCCAATCCTATTGTCTTTTTATCACATAATATGGTCATTGAACCTCCTGGAATGGAACAGGGATGAAATTATTATCAAAATTGATACATTATTTTGTATTGATTCACTCTACATAGGTAGACGGTGTCATGGGCACAACTCATTTATTTTTCCATAGATGAAGTTAGGTTTTCACATGTCTAGAAGATATGATCTAGAATTGATATCTAATCCTACATCATTGGAAGAATGTGTTGAGATACATATTTGGATAGAACATTCATAAATTCTCATTATGATGTCAAAGTATTAGTTTGTTCCTACTCTAGTCCTCCATGTGTTTTCAGTGGGTACTAGCAGTTCTCATATGTTAGGGAAGAGGAACGAGTTTGTCCATAGTTTATAGCTAGGATACACAAGTTATTTTCTCTATATTATATCTTATTTGGATGATGAGATTCATATTTGGCGAGCCATAATTTTCATCTACTCTTTTTCTACTGTATTTAATAATGTGATTGATATACATCCACTAGAATTAGGATCTGATTATATTTTTTGTCCATCGTATTTAGATAGTGGACTTCCTTATGGTATATATGAATTTGAATTTACCCATGCTGGATTGATAGTATTTCTACTTGAGATATACATATTCAACTATAGGTATGTGCACCTTACTATTTAATGCTACCATATTTGGATGATAAACTTGGTATTCATTACCAAGAATTGTAATATGATCATATTTGATTTACACCGTATTTGATTGGTGGTTTCTTTAAGGTAGGTAGAAATTTTTATCTTCTTAAAACTTGTCGATTTATTTGCATGGTGGGTCTGGTGAGAAATGGTGGGAATTTTCAACTGCTCATAATGTGACACCGTATATCCATGGGGGTCTTAAAAATAGGGGGTAAGATTGTATACCTTACCATAGTAGTCCACCATTTTTGTACGGAGGATATTCTCCTCAAGAACCAGGGTGATGGCCTACTCCTGATAATATATTTTTCTCCCTCGACGGGATTCTTGAGGGGCCTATGTCCATTGGACTTCAGTAGGGGCCCTCGATGTGATAACCTTTTTAGAATGAGGATAAATGGTCTCACATTTTTGAAGGCAATGTCTTCTGGTTGGTTCTCTTGACTAAGACCAATAAGAAGCTCTGATAAAGTCATCAATGTCCACTTCATGAACATAGCTAAGATAAGGGAGGTTCTCATTGTCATGTTCGAGGGGATAGGCTCATGAAATGTTTGTGGATGGAAAGTGCAGTTGCCTAGATCTGGGTCATTGTCCACTATTGGGTTGGCGGGTGGTGGGAATTTATTACCTAGAAGAATTTCCTTGCTACTTCCATGGTGTGGATAATTTCATTTTGATGGTACTCTTTAATCAGTGCATTTTAAACCCAATGTTGAATATGACAGGAGGGTGATTGTTTCCTTCTCTTCCTGGATGACCCCGTTTCCTATGCAGCTGTGAACATGTGTTTATGATAAAACTATCAGTATTCCATTGGATTGAAGTTTTCTATGTGAATTACCTACAATATATATGACATGTGAAAAAAACAAATCCCCATCAAAATATAATCTCATAGACACATTCATTATTGATAATCCAGATTGGCCCTCTTCCTTTTAGTTGCGAAATGGGATTGCGGTGGGGTAACCTAACACCTCGGTGGATGATTCACATTAGGTTCACCATTTTTGTTTCAACCCAATGCGGTTCATTATACCCAAGGATGAAAATGGTCTATCAGGGACTTGGGTGGTATATCCTTTTTATATTATGAAGGAGTTGTCTTAGTTGAGTGGTCCTGGTGGGTGATTCCATGGAGATAAGTGTCTATGAAATAACTCAACTTCGGGTAAAAAATCCTCAAATTTTCACCAAAGATATTATTTTCATAGCTAGAAACACCCAATAACCATGTTATCCAGGATTCATGGACCTAATTTCCAAAGTTAGGTGCTCGTTGGATGATGATTTGGCCAATGAAACACAAGGACTCACATCAATCATGATTATGGGAACTCTGTCACATCACACCCTTTTGGGGGGAATTATTTCTTATTACGGTACTCTTTTATAGATTTAATAAATTTTTATATGTTCATGAATCCTTGGTCCTTTCCCAATAACGTGTCTAAAGATTAACCATGGGTTACAAGGTCAATCATAAATACACATGGGTATGGAATCATCTGTATGTATCTGAGGTTCTCTATTAATGAAAAAATATGTGTGTATCATAGGCCCTTCATCAATGTTACCCTTTTTTGGACACATCTAGGATTTATTTATCATTTACTTGGATAAAGCTGGTTTAATCCATGTGATGAGGTGATATAGAGTTTATCGTCATCCAGGGGGATGGGAATTGATTCCATGTCAGGATCAAACCCATGAAATGGGCTTCTTATGTATCCTCATGAGAGGAATCTGAACCCACAAAGTTTATAAATATGAGGCATACTCCTGGAAGCTTCCCATAAAAGAGGCATTATTTAGTGCTAACATCCACTACTTGAAAAATACACTATACCAATGGTTTTAAACCGTTGGTATAGGCCTCCAAACTGTTGGTATATCCTAAAAACCATTGGTATAGACCTATACAAATAGTTTTGAAAACCTTTTCTATAAGTATTATGAAAAATATATACGAAAGGTTTCATATAATCGCTAGTATATGTATTTCAAAAAAGTAACATTATGTTGGTTTTGATCCTAGTACCTCCAGTTTATGATTGAACGACCTAACCACTAACCTAAATTGACTTTTGTGAACATAATTTCATAAATATATATTTATTATCATAAATATTATAAATTTTTCATTATTTAATGATCTCTTTAAGAAGATTCAATAAAAAATATATGTAACTATACCAACGGTTCTCAAAACCATTGGTATAGACCTTTGACCTATGCCAATGGTTTTCCCCAAACCGTTGGTATAGGTCCCCCCTATATCAACGGTTTGTCCAAAACCATTTGTATATGTCTAAATTAGTGATCTATACCAACAGTTTTGGCCAAATCATTGGTATAGGTCAATATAAGTGAAATATACCAACGGTTTTCCCAAAACCGTTGGTATAGGTCTTATTTCCAGTAGCGATCGGAGTAGAAGGCCCTTTTTGAGTTGGAGTTGGGACTTATATTGTAAAGGATTGCTTGATGAATTAGGGGTCATGATTTGGGTTAACCTTTGACATGCATACACTTTGAAATCAGGCCTTATATAGTTGTCCTACAGATCCTGTTGGGGGTAGGAATCAGATTTGTTGTAGTTCATTGCATTTTGGGATTACACCTAAAAGGATTCCCATTTTTGGGAGAAAATTATTTCTCATCTCATATATGAGATGATATTGAACTCGGGCCTCAAGAAGGCTTCCTACGTATCCCAGTAATGATGGGAATCTGAGTTCTCATTATTCATTATTTGGGCTTACATCGTAGGGGAGTCTTTTTTATGTATTGTTTGGATTTTGTGATCATCACTACACTCTAAGACTACATGAGTCATGTTCAGTGTGAGAAATAAGAGGGTTCTTAAGATTCAACAAATCAAACATATTTTTTTCTCCATTAATGGAAAAGGTGGAGAATAGTGGGAAAAGAGGTTGGGATGAGTGAACCATGTCCTACCATCAATGGGGGCTTACTATAAGAAAAATTCCCTGATATTGGTTCTAGAAAAGGGGATGGATGTTACTTATCATTGAAGGGAAAAGTAAGTGTGATATTGATTATTTATCACTATTCCTTGTTAGGGGGGAATGGACAATGATTAAAATTAATCCCTAGAATGGGGAGGTTCACATTGGTATCCCAAGGTTGGACCCTGGGTTACCATGGGACTGTAAACTTAGGGACATTTAGGGGGTCTACACCATTATGGGGATTACCCATGTTACTCTTCATAACATTGGTATGAAAACTCAAAATAGAGCACTAGTTCACCATGTGGTTTTATTATACAGGTCTGGTGGCTTTGGAAGAGGCTTCAACCTTGTGTCATTGGAATTCTTTGTGGAGGAGCTATCAGTGATGTGATGGAAATGATTGGATCCAGAGGGTTGAATGCCTGAGAATACCCTCATCACATGTACCATTTTCTCATGTAGGATGGGTTTTCCGACACATAGAATATTTCTATGATGGTGAGGGGGTTTTCCATGTACTGTAGTGGTACATGGACCTATATTTGTCCCATTTATCATTTTGTAACATAGAACTAGGTTTTGCTTATATAGTGATTTGCTACATAGGGATGCGTTTTGGGCGTGTATCATGGTGGTACGTGGAGATGAGTTTGAGCCACGTACTATGGTGGTACATGGGGCTGGGTTCGGACTGCATATCATGGTGGTATGTGGGGCTGGGTTCCATCTGTATAGGGATTTTCTATGTGGTCCATGGTTCCTTGTGTGTAGTATTTTTATATATGGGGTGCCAATTTGAATACGAGAAATTGGTCCTACACTTCGTAGGAAATTCATTTGTGAAGGAAGTTTGGGTTTTTGTATACCAAATATTATAATGTTTTTCATTTATGGAACATGATGGGATATAGATTAGGTAATCATAAGAAAAATCCTTATTTCCAGTACTGTATTTTTTCATGCCATCCCTAATTGATCGCCTCCAAAAGTCCTTTCTTCCACACTCAGAAATTCCATTCTAATTTTGTTGTCCACCATTCCTTGCATACCCTTTGGATCCTTTCATAGAGGGGTAAATGGGCTTGATAGATGGGTATCATGAAACATTTTGAGGATGCCCAAGGAAGAATCATCGGACCCACGAATAACTCTTTCAGGTGAGACCCAGGGGTGTTACGGTTTGCAGAGGGGCAAATCATCATCTCAGTACCGTGAAATGAAATTATTTGCAGGACACCATTTTCTTTACCTCTCCCACTAACCATCCAAGTATCTGTAAAATGGTATATAGTGAATGTTTTTTCACCTCTATTTCGCGAATGACATCATTCATAGGGGACTAGCGTCATTATCTTCCTTTAGCAATCCGTTTGTTCATAGATGGTTCATGGTGTAGATTTCCACGCAGAGTGGAGGTCAGAGAAGGATGGTTTCCCATAATGGTCTATATTATTCCTTTCCTTATTTTTTATATTTTAAACATTCTTTTTCAAGTCTTCAATCCGTTTATTTTTCTTCTTTTTCCTAATTTATGGGAGTATTTAACTTCTCCTTTTCTATATTGTTAAAACCCAATAATAATTAAACTATCTACCTATATACCCAAATGTAAAAGGTATGAAAGGGATCAATAGGTCATGATGTTTTGGTGGTATCCTATTCTATAACACAACAAAACACTCTTCTATTAGGTTTTAGGTGGAAAACTATTCTAGGGTTGGTTTAGAAATTTTTTTATGGATTTTTTATAATTTGATATTTTAATGAGGGATTATTTTAATGGAATTTCAATGTTTGGTTTCTTAAGTAATTTGAGAAATTTCAAAATCTCAAAATAATGGTTTTAATTTTTTATTCTTTGTGGAATAGGTGTTGTAAGAGAAAATTCCTCACAATTTCTTTAATCTATTAAATTTACTAATTGAGATTTTTCTTCCCTTTATTTTGTTTGTATTTAAGACATTTTCATATTTTTATTCATTTAGGACACCAGGGATTAAATTATTCCCTATTTGTGATGTTAAAACTTAAATATTATACATTTTCTATAAATAAATTTTTAAATTCATCAGATTTTTGTTTTTTAGTTGTTTGGGATACTTTCATAGAATCTTGGTGGTTTGGGAGAATAATTATTGTGGTCACAACCACATAATTTTCCCTAAGTGTGGCTTTAGTGGTACTTGAAATCTTACCGTATTTTCTACTATCAACCTCCCTAGATAATTAATACATTTGAATTTATATATTATTAATACTTGAATCCATTTTCCCATTTTAAAAATCATTTTATACGTTTTCTCATGAAACCATTCTATTAAATGATAGAATGTTTATCTAAAAATGTCTTGTGAATTGGGTGATTCAGGTTTGGGTTGGTATTTGAACTATTTTTTGGGTGGTTGCTGGACACCATGGGAGTAGTAGGTTGAAGAACATAATTCCCTCTAATATTGTTTTAGGTAGTTCCCATACCCTTGACTATATTTTATTGAAAATGTTTCATCCCTAGGTTGCATCCTAGGTCCATATAAAATAAAATTTTCATTCACTAAAACTTGGGTAGGGATATCACTATTCAAAGAAAAAGTCTATGAGTTCCCAAACATTCCAATGTGGTTGAATTACTCCCTACATGTATTTTGAGTGTTTTCATTGAAAAACCCAATAGCATGGAAATAATGTTGTGTATCATTATTTAGTCCTTTCATGATAAGTGTTATTATCTTAGAGAATTTATGTTTTAATTTTTTCTCCAGTGTGTTAAATATTTGTTTCAACTCTTTAGAAGTCCTATCAATAAAATTACCTTGAAAATATTGATCCACCAAGGTTTGGTGGGATGGGGTTTAACTATTGTATATGGTTTAAATTAGGAATTGGGGATTGAATTGGTTGTTTGGAAATTTTCAAAGTAATCCCAATAATCTATCCCAAGCAACATGGAATAGTTTTCCTTCATCTTTTAGGAAACAGGTGACTTTGTGTCTAATATCACATGTCATTCTCCTAGGATTGAACGTCATGGTGAAGGTATTATAGACATGATACCATGTTATAAATGTTACCTCCTCTAATTGATCAAACTATGTAATAGAATTTTACTTGAGGAAAAAGGGAACATTATTAACATAATATTCTCCTAACTTAGGATTCTTAGTTGCAGTTATTGGACACTATAGTAGAAGTCCCTAATAAAGTCAATGTAGTCTTAAAATGGAATTAAATTAAATATCGGCATTTGGGAAACCATTTATTGTTTAATTTAATAATTTTTAGACATTTCTTAAACCATAATGAACCACATTTTTCTAGAAATAGTAGGAAATAAGGACCCTCTCAAATTATGTATCTCAATATTTTAATTACCATGTGGGTTTGGAAATCTATTTAGTGTATTGTTGATGTTCTCATTCTCAACCAATATATTTAATTCTATTTTTATTTCTCATTTGTTACTGTTAATGTTTCATAAATGATTTTAAAATTTCTGGAATTACAGGCTCAATATTCTCAAGTATAGACTGTATTTTCACAAAGTAGATTAAAAGGTATTTTTCTAACTTTTCATGAAAATTTTTTGTGGACAGTTTTTTGATTAGTGATTTTTTTATTTTATGCTTGTTTATTCTTTTTGTTTTTTAAATGAAATGTTTTTGTGGATGGTATCACATGAACTCCTTGCAAGTGGTTCCAAAATTTGGCATGTAAGGTGTTAAACACATGAGAATTTAATATTTATAAGCCTTCTTACTATATAACTAGAATTATGGTATGGTTGAACCATAAGGAAGGACTAATTTTTTATAGGGAAAAAAATAAAAGAAAAAATAAATAAAATAAACAACTTAAGAACTTGTGGGTGATGTTGATTAAACAGTGAATAAAATGAATATTTGAGTGAGTGTGAAAGTTCGTGTCGGTGCATAGAGGTAAGAAAGAATGAATAATAGCAAAAATAGCGGGAAAACCCATTTGATAAACAGGGGACATCAACCGGATGATTTTTAAAATTATTTTAATTTTTTATGCATTTGAATTAAATCACCAATAATTGAATCAAGTGGCTAACATATTTTTTTGTCAGGTCTACCTATGAATGAAAAACACTTATAGTTTATCAACTATAAAAATCATTAGATCACCAGGTGAGAACAAATCAATTGTTACTGAGTTTAATTTGTTGGTTGAACTTAGTTTACTTATCTCTATTAATACTGATTAATTTTTTAATGAAATACATAGATTTAATACATTTCCAATGAAATATTTATCAAGATCATTTTTCACTTACTCTTGCTTTTTTGTAAATTTTTTTTTGAAGAGAGAGATAAGCATTCAATAGTGAACATGCATGAACAAGGTAAAATGGATTAACAAACTAGGTTTATTCAGAAAAATGTCATTAGACAACAATCATGGTTAAATTAAACATATTAATATTTTATGTGACAAAATAGTTCATTAAGAAATAAATGATTAAAAAAGAATTAAAAAGAGGGAGGTTTTTTTACCTCTCCATACTTGATCTCTAGTGGTTCCCAATGTGAAGCCTATGTCCTCTCCTCTAAAATATTGCAAAATATTGAATGGTGTGATGATCTTGGATGTACCACTCTTGGATGTGTATTTGTGGAATGGTGTAGTGGAATGAGTGGTTATGTAAGTCACATTTTCCCTATGTGATGGTCTATTCGCTACCTATGGATTATTCTAGAATGGATTAAAGATCATGTCCTCACTTTTAGATTGTCTCCCTCACCTCTGTGTAGAGAATTCAATGAGCCGCTTCCTCCTCATTGGTGACCCGATCATAAGACCCTTCTAATAAAATGATAAAAACCTATAGGATTTGATCCATGAAGCGGTCCAGGATCCCTCATCTGTATAATTTCCATGTGGTATGTTCAACAACAATGATCACTGAGTGGGGCCACCTCTCATGATCTCCTTCTGAAAAACGTTTCTTCTAATTCAATTATCGAAATAAAGATGTTTCAGGAAATAAAATGTGGGAAGCATGATTAAATATATTACTTAATTAAATTATACTAAATGTATAAATAAATAAATAAATATTAATTTTATTGATTTTTTATTTTTATAATCTAGTAATATAAATGTGTTTATTATAGTAAGAGTTATTATTATACAGATATATAACAATTATTTAAAACATATATACTATTACCATAAACCAATAATTAATATAAATAATATTTATTATATATATTAATTTTTACTAATATATTTAAATTTATTCAGTTATTTATATTATATTAATAATAGTAATTTTTTTATAATTTTAATAATAATAATATTTTCTTCTTTTTTTGTTCTTCTACCTGAGCTGGGTCTTAAAATTTTAAGGGGGTCAGCTTTTGGTGGAATCTTATCTTTCACCACATAGTAAGGGAGCTTGGGTGGTGGTTCTTCAGTGGCATGATGAATGGAGGATGGGGGACACCAGACGAGGTCTTCAACAATTCTCTTGATGTGTGACTATAGCAGTTGATTAATTGTCCATCGGCCTCAAATTATTCATCACAATGGCCACATTCTTCATATATGTCAATAGGTGGTATCTTTGGTGGTTCGGTGAGGTGTAGGTTCGAGAGAGGTTCCAGATCCGCAGTGGGACTTGATTTTCATCACGGTAGTCACAAACTTCATTGTTCATCTTCTGTAAGCATGGAAGGCACTTCAATAGAAACTCATATTTGAGGAGGGATGTGCAGTGGTGTGTGGAGGATTGAGATCTTGGATCCACTTCCATAGATCTGGTTGAGATTATTGTTCTTCAATTATTTCCTCTAATATGTGGTTGTCTTTATTTCTCAGATCTGCATCTATGGTTTGATGGGGTTAATGCATTTGGGGCCGATTGGTGGATGATTTGATGGTGGATAATGGATTTTAGTAGGCGATTAGGGTTCTAGATGTGGTATGGGGGTAAAGATAACTCCCCATATTTATTCTAAATAATAAAAAATAATTTAAAAAAAATTGAGAACCGAATATATTAAAAATAATTAATTTATTTAATTTATGAAATAATTTAAAGTAATAAAAAATAACATAATTTCATAAACAGTGAAATAAGTAAAACAATTAAATAAGATTAAAAATAATTAAAATTGTATATATATATTAAATAAATAAATAAAAAGTCAAATAAATGAATAAATGAAATATTGGTTATGGAAAACATAAAAAAATTAAATATTATAAAAAGAAAAATAAAATAATTTAAACAAAATATTAAAAAATGGTGGATAATACAAAATTAATTCTTAAACTTTGTACTTTAAAAAAAAACAAACAATAAAATACGCATTTTAACAAAACATCTTAGTTTTAATAATTTCATACAAAATTGATAGCGAATGTAAATTGTTTAATTAGAAGAATTATTTTGATATTAATAATTAAATAAAATTTAAAAAATGATATGGCAGAGTGTGTTATAAAAACAACCACATCACTTATTGTGTGGGATTTCAAGAATGTTATTTTCAGATTTAAACAACTTGATTACCAATAACAGGTTTAAATTGCATGAATACAATTTATTTAAGGGGGTATAATATAACTCTCCATTATTTTAAAGAAATAACATCGTGTTAAATATCACATGCTACATTAAACACAACTCTATGAAAATAATTTAACAAAAAAAACTTTATGATATCTGTCTTTTTATTTGAATCTCTTCATTAGATTGCGAAACAAGCATCCCTCAGCATAAAAGACCTATGAAGTATTATTATTTAATTATGAAAATAATATAATTTCCATTAAATTGGTTGGTATTAATAGGATTAAATAATTTATGAAATTTATATAAATTTCCCACTAAATATAAATTTATTTATAATTTCTTAAAAACCGATCACTCAATTTTATTAAAAAATTTATTTTATTCATAAAAAGTCATTTTCATCAAAAAATGACTTGTACTTCCTTATATGGGAAGATAATAAAATTAATATTTTCCCATTTAAAAAAATTATTTTTAAAAAATAAAATTATTTTTCAAATAATAATATCAAAATTATTTTTAGGTTAATTTTCAAGAAAGTTTTAAAAGTTTCATTTTTTCATGAATAGTGAAAAATACTGGTTTTTATTAAAAAACACATTTTGTTTAATATTTCACAAGTCCAAATTTATTTTTATGTGAATTTAAAAGTACCATTAGTTCAATTTTACAATTATTAGTCTAAATTTGTTTATTTTAATCAATTTTTTATTGAATTTGGGAAGACAAACTTCCCAAACATTTGATAGTTTTTTGTTTGGAAAACCATATGTCGATACATCTGTGAGTTTAATATTAAATTAAATTATACCAATTTTGTGAGTTTAATTTGGAAAAATCTATTAAATATTTTAAAAAATATTAATTTATATTATGTAATAATTTTAAATTAATTTTATATCATAATGAATTGTGAAGGTAAGAATTATTTACCATGATTGTGGAAAAATCCAGTTTATCGAGGTATTAAACAAATAATATAATGTTTAAAATGACAAAAAACTTGTATAATTCTTTTCAAATGGAAATATTTATATATTGTCTCATTTGAGGTTCTAAAATGGTCCATTTTTATCCTTATGTCATGAGAATAATTTGGTTGTAATTCATTGTCTTAAAAAATTAAAACTTTGTCATCTCCCCAACTTATAAAAGGATACTCCCTCTCCTCTCCACTTCACACTTCGAAAACCAATTTATTCTGAAAATACCCTCCCAATTTACTTCCTTACTTCCTTCCCCTCATACTATAATCCTGGTTTTGATCATAATTCTAATCTATGAAAGTATATGGTGCAAACCTATGGTTGTTGTCCAAAGAAGAGGTAAAGATCTTAACCGAGCATTTTATATTATTTATTATTAAACATAATTAAAATATTATTACACCATGGTTATATAATAACCTCAGTATCTAATATATATATGTATATATATATATTATAAAATGCATTACATTCAACCATATTCCCCTTTCTCAAATGATAAATCAATTCTTTGATAGTGTGTACAGAAGACTACCGGGTTATGAACCGATGTAATTCTATTTTCATAATCATTTCTAAAGTCAAGATATAATGAGGAATTTAATTTTTATATATGATATTTATGGTGTAATTATACATATTTAATTATAATATCACATATAGCTTCTTACTTTTCACTCTGTAGAGAATACAATAACATTGCTCGTGTGTACGGTGAACAATCACCTCATGAAGTGATGTGATTCATTTTTCCCATATGATTTACATAGATTTTAATAATGGTTCATTTGACATTTATACATAATAAAAATTATATGATAAATATTCTGAAAATATAATATATCATATTCCTTCACAATTTACCATTAATTGATTAAATTATAACATCGTTTGTGTGTACGGTGGACTAACGCCTCACAAATCGATGGGATATGTTTTTATTTAACACATGAAGCAGATGATATGTGTAATTTTATTGAATAAATAATATGATATTAATTATCGAATGATCATCCTGGATATATTAAATTAAACTTGCCTTTATTTCAACATGATCATCGAAAAATAGAAATATTACTCATGCTTATGAATGGGCAACTGTCTCCATGATTATAACATTGTTCATTTTCTGTATTCGTAATTAAGGGTTGACTTAAAAGTTATAATATATCTATAAATATTATAATTATGTAATTATTACCATTGAGTAAATTATTAAATAATAATATATTTGAACTTTTTCCACTCACTAATGTGTGTTTGGACAAATGATTCATTTATCATTAAAACATATGATACAAAATTACATGGTTATCTAATTGAATATATTATGGTAAAAAAATTAAAATCAATAATAAAAATGAAAAGGGTTATTAAGTTATTAAATAATTATTATGACATTATTAAGGAATATAAATATATCACATGATGATTTTGGGTTGAGGTAAGGGTTTTGTCTCCGAATATCATTCTTTGAGGTACATGTTATATTATGAAAATTATCTATTTTATATGGTTTATATACATCAAAATTAAATATTATATCATGAATAACACATAATTAATGATATATTATGTTACAGTTCATTTACTTTAATCATTTGAGTTATTATTCAAAGGTTTCCAAAGCATTTAGGGTTTATGTTTCATTCTCATTTTAATTGGGATTATTTATCCATGAATTTATATTGTAGGAAATTATTTTATCACTATCTAATAAATAAATTTATTTTTTTATCCTTCTATTTATTAATGGAATTTAAATTTAATAGCTTAAAATTTCATTTATTTGGTATTTAAAATAATTGAGAAACTATTTTCATCAAAATATGACTTTATTTATATCTTTGGTCAAAAACCCTTTCCCTTCCATGTACATGTTTTCTGAACATATTTTTAACAATGTTTTTAATGTTCTATAGTTATTCTCTAAAGTAAATTTTTACCTTGATGAATTTTTTTTAAAATATTTTAAAAAGAGTCTTCTTGTAATTTTCCAAATAAGGTATTTTTTGACATTTCTTACAAAAATGTGAATGTAATATTTGTTTTTAATGTGTATATCATGAAAATTATTTTCCACCATCATGACTATTATTTTCCATGAAGCATACATAATAATTCTCTATGGTTATTTTCAAATAAAATCATTTCCACAATATGTTGAGAATTTGTGTTTTTTTATAAGTGATTTTCAAAATGGATATGTTATTTCCCTCAAGAATATTTTAAATATTATTCAATTCATCAATACAATCCAATTAATTTTATATAATGCTTATAAATACTACACATATCTATTTTATTTATAACTTTCTCAATCTCCCTTAATTGGATGAGTTATATGTGCCTTATGTTTATCTCTCAAATTACTTTCATTATGAAATTTCCTTTGATTATGATATGAGACAAGATTATAAAATCCATCTACTTCAATGTTTACTTATTATATTTATTACTTATGATTTATTTACTTTTTTGGAAAACATAAAACATGAATATGATATGATGGGAGCATGCAGATAGCAGTAGGTTACGACTCATGATCCCAGATATAATTGCAATGTATTGGGAAATGATTTTAGTCTCATGAGGAATCAGATATGATATTATGGATTAAACCTAATTCATTATGTGATTTTTTATACCATGTGATACTGTCTAAGAATTTATCCTATATGCTTTTTATGTCATGTTATATGTTGTTTCAACATTTACTATGATTCCATATTTTTATGATACAGTGTTATTTATGTAATCATTCCATGTGATTAATTATGTGCCTTCTATTTTAAGCTAACATGTTATACCTGTGTGTCACATGTTATGTTTTCTTATCATTTTTATTCCCTTACTGGGATTTTTATCTCACCCATATCATTTGTGTATTCCACAAGTTCTCATATGAATATTTTGGAGGCCAAATGGATTTAGGAGATCACTAAGGAAAAGAAAAAAATGATTCCATGTTTTAGTTTCAATTGATGTATTATTATCCTAGGTTTCTAAAGGTTCTAGGACTCATGATCACTGGGTTGTGATTAATATATATTTATATTAAAAATTAGGTAATGATATGTTTAAATGCAATGGGTTTCTATATTACATGTGGATATAACAAAATCAGGAAGTTCTACATGTGATTACAAGGTTTTCGAGAGAATCACTATAAGTCTAAGGGTCACACCCCAAATTATCTCTGTAATTACTACTTTGAGAAAAAATTCAAGAATTATTATCTCAACAATTCCTCAAATAAACCACCATAAAAAATAAATAGCACCATATAGTGAGGTTGAATTCATTGAGAATCCATCATCATAATGAAATAAACATTTTTAAAAGAAAATTTCATAGTAGAAACACTTCTATCTGAAATTCCATATTTAAGAAATATAAAATTTATTGACTATTATTTTTTATATACTATTCCATCTATATACACCCCACACATGTCCATTTATTCCATTAATAATTATTAAAAATTATATCTATTCATGTTTTACACATTTCAGACAATGATAAATAACCTGAAACAACAAATTAATTTGTAGAGACCCATAGCTTGACGTACATGGACATTACATTAATTTTGAGGAATACTTAATACATAACAAAAACAGACACCAAAGGACCGTAATAGTTTAGTGTCTTTGGAAACATGGAATATAAACTTATAATCATGTTGAAATATCTTCAACATCTCCCATAACGATCTTCCCCTTTTTGTTTCCTTACCTAAAACCTTCCTTTTAATCCTGGGGGAAACGAAAAACATAAAAAGGGTGAGCTAAAATGCTCAGTAAGGGTAAGCATGGAGAAAATAAAACAATCCATATATATTTGAACTTAAAAACATGAACATAATGTTTAAACATCAAGATCTTGAGAAATGACATAAAAAATGGCAGTACGTAAGGCATAGATCATAATGGAACATAAATCATGATAAAATATCATGAGATTAATGCTTTTAATTATGGAAAAACATTAAGCACAAGATATTATTTTCCATAGTAGCCAAAGCATTACTTCCAAGACCATCTTAGTGGACAAAGTCCTTTACTGAATCGGGTTTACTTGTCGTTCCAGCCTTGTATTACTGAACTGTATTTACTTTCCGTTCCAGCCATGTCTATCTCATGAGATATAAATATTTACACAATGCATTGGAGGTAGATATAGGTACCACCCATCTCATAATGAAATCATTCTTTCGTGTGCCATAAAATCATAAATCATACATCATAGCATAACCCATGTAATAGAATGAGATTCTTAAACATCATGCCATCATAAAATAATCCATATAGAAAATGGTTATCATTTCATCATAAGTAAAATAAAACCATGTAAATAATGGAGACATTATACATGAAAAATAAACATATTAAATAATTTCATTTTAGATGGAAAATAGTTTTGAGAAAATGCTTGAAATGAATTCTTGAGGAAAATATCCTTTCTTCTTCAAAATCATTTTATTTTCACAAAATACCATGAAATTTTAAAATAAGTGGATTTTGTTGAAAATAGTCATGAAATCTTGTAGAGTAAGATTCATGAAAATAACGTGTTATGAAACCGTGAAAATCTGTTCATGCCGTATAAGTTAAAAAAACATTCTCCTCGTACTTTTGTCGAAAAAGTCAAAAAGTATCTCGTATGGTAAACAAAAGAAAGATTCCTTCCAAACCTTGTGGTAAAAGTCATAAAAGGGTAAAAATGACTTTAAAAAAACATGGAATAGTACTAAAAATTTATTAAAATATTTATATAAAACATTGACATGGATGATAAACATAACCCCATTAAATACTTACGAATAAACAATTTCGGATAAGAATGAGATTGTAATAATTATCCCTTACCTTAGGTCTGATATGCTTTGTACGTATCCGAAACTCCTATATAATGATTTAAATAATGTAATTTACTTATTAAATAATCATATTCATTGTTATGATATCATATATGGTTCACTTATGAGTTTATATTACCCGTTCTTTTGTAAATTCCATGTTAAAGCAGCGTTTTGGGTAAAATCGTTTCATTTATCGTCCGTGTTTTCACTTGTAATTATTAATATGATTACTTAGATAATGATTAATTAATTCCAGAACATAAAACATGATTTATATATAATATATATTCAGAATATTCATATATATAATAGATTGATAAATGGAAACAAATACACTGTTCATGTAGACGGTAGGCCGTACGTACGCATGAACGTTGATTTCATTTCCTTATTGAATTGAATGAAATTGAGTAGATGAAATACATATATATATATATATATATATATATATAAATAAATCCAGTAGAATTATTATGTAATATATTTCATGATTACTTGTTATATATACTTTATTATCATTCTTGAATTGATAACATGGAAAATGAATCTTATCGCGTCGTGGAGACAGTAATCCGTACGTACGCACGACTGATGATATCATTATGATATTTATTGAATGGAATTGGAGTGAATGATGTAATATCTTAGAATCATTATGATGTTATAATAATAATATGTAGTTATTCTTAACACCATTATACCTATCCAAGTAAGGTGGTGGTGGAAAAACAGATTACACCACGGCGTGGAGACGATATTCCATACGTACGCACACGCGGTGATTTCGTTTTTCTTAGGATGGATAGAAGGTGAAATAGGGTTGTTTCATATTTATAATAAAATATCAGTATATGAGTGATACTTATGTTATTAATTAATAATGAAACAACTAAATAAGAAGAAGTATAAGAAGAAATACATTTGCAAGAATCGGTAAAGAATATTACCTCTTCATCGACACGCCTCTTTGAAACCTCCTCTTCGGGAACTAAATTTGGTCTTTCAAGAAGACCAGGACCTCTATAATAATTATAAGGAAGTTGATAAGGTAAATGTTTAGGGTTTGGCAGATCATGAAGGCTCAAATTTTTGTAGAGATGAGAGGGAGGAGGTTCCCTTTTATAAGGGAGGAGAAGGGCACCTTTAGAATCCTCAGAAATATTAGTTTAATATAAATTCAAACCCCACATAAAAACCTCCAAAAATGACTCAATTATAAGATTATATGAGATAGGGTTGTAATATCATCAACCAATCAAATTTATACATGTTTTGATCTTATTTTAAAGCTTATCATTTGGATTTATCTTTATTTAATCTATTTAATTTTATTTGTGGTAATAAAATTATAAATTTGAAATGGTTATAAATAATCACTTATGTGTTGTTAATTTCCATAATTGGATACTTTATGACATTTTAGACTATATAAATTTTAATTTATAATTTTTAAACATTCATTTGATTTTTAATCAATTTTATAATATGTAATGTTTATAAAATAACAATAGTGTCAATTTTGACACTATGCATTTGTTTGAATTTAAATAAAACATATACAGATGATATGTTCGAACTAAAAGATTTAATAGATTCATAAAATTTCATATTTATCTATAAAATTAGTGGACCACATTAAATAGTTCATATAATATTTATTTAAATATTTTTAAAAGCTTTTATTTGGTATATCTCTTAAAAAAATAATTACTACAACATTATTGTATAAATATTTAATATAGTTATTTTTTGCATAAAATTTAAAATAAAATCTTATGATGAATATAATATAATAAATTTCATAATAATATTCTTACATGAATTTATCATCTTAAAATAAAAACATTTAAATTGTTATATTTATTAAATTATCAAGGTGACATCTTTGACATCATTTAAAATAAAATAATATAAATGTCATAATCGGTTTTATAAGGCTCCAAATGGTCCAAAACTCTACCCTTGGATGATTAGGGTATAGATATACTCGACCAATAATTTTTCAGCAAGTTTCTGGTCCTTTTGATAGGTATTTTAATTTTAATAAAAGCTATATTATTGATATTTCACTAAACAAACAATTTCTGCATCACTATTGTGTCACCATTAATGACAATTATTTAATCCCTAAAAATTTTAAATAAATTATCATGATGTATATAATTTTGTTAGATTTATGGATAATATTCACTATTGAATTTTCATGAGGTTTATCACTAAATTAAAAGTATTATACTTATAAGTTTTAAGAGAGTGACATGTTGTAACTTTTTATGGTAATAATAATAATTAAATTATTTTCATGGTCAAAAGTCCATAAAATGAATCTAATCTGACCCTTAGGTGATATGGGTCGACTTTTAGTCACCCAATATAATTTTGTCATGTGTTAGGGTAATTTTATAATCTAAGGGTTACCCTTAATTACCCGATTTATCTTTAACTGAAGTAAATAAAAATTACCGTAGTTACTATTCATAGTGCCCAAAAATAAAAAGTAGCCTATTAACAAAATTTGGACCTACTGATTACAAATATGGAATCAATTTTTAAAAATTGAAAACATAGAAGTTTCAGTAATTAATTTAAAATTAATCCCGCTATTAAGAAAATGAGTTTTAAAAATTAAAACATTGCAAAATATTGAAATGATTTTACCTATGAATTCATTGTAAAATAAATGATAATTACATAAATTATATTAAATGGTAAAAATATATTATATTTATACTTTAAAACAAATTTATATCATAATTTAACCATATAAATTATTACGATGAAAAATGTTGTTTTTAATTAAAATATATCGTGTTTTTACTATTCATTAAAATATGAAAGTTATCAGAATAATATGAAAATTTTATCCAAAGTAAATTTTTATATCATGATCACAAAGAAGAATTTTATTTTGTCAAATTGAACTTATAAATATGTCAAAAACTAGATTTAAAGTGGGTGCGCCATCAAAAGACAGCAAAACTGCATTTTTTGAAAAATACTTATTTTACCCGAAAAATTTATTTTTTTCACATAACATGTTTCAGAAAATGTGTAGGATGAATAATAATGTTATAAAATTAAAAATTTAGTTAATATTATTCATAACGGTTAGTCCATAATAATATTATTACAATATATCATTGTTTAGTGAAACACGGTATTGCGTACAACACATGCTATCGAGGAAGGTTACGATTGCGTGTAATGAAAGCCAAGTCAGGGTTGCATGTAGTGCACGACTCCTTTGTTGTTGCGTATAAAAAAATCAAACCATATTTCATTTATAAATTAAATATATATATATATATACAGTCAATGTTGTGTAGAATAACTACTATCAAACAAACTTGAAATTGTTTGTAACACGATCCAAGATTAGTGTTGCGTATACTGCAAGCTAATACGATGTTGCGTATAGTGCAAGATAATCTTGGTGTATCATACAATAAAATATATGAAAGAAATTAACCAGAATATATCTTATAAAATATCGGGTTGTTACATTCTACCCCCCTTAAAATGAATTTCACCCTCGAAATTCACTGGGGTTATAAATCGTTTACTATTCATAGAAACCCACATCGTAAAAAGGAACACTAAAACGAAATTTTAAAAACTAAGGTATGAAACGTAACGATTACCCAAACTAACTCATCACTATGTTTCCATATAGGAGAACATATGTGAAAATATGGAGATGGAAGAAAAATCTAACCATGATGTTTTGATGGAGAGTGGTAGAGAACATGAATATGAAAAAGCCAACAATCAAAAAGCTATAAATTTGTGATGATTTACGTACCATCGGATTCATTAAATATAAGGACACTAGGACACCATTTTTTTTGTATTCAAGATCATTTCCCTAAATTTGAAGATTTTTCTTGAAGAAATAATTACTTGATTGTGGTACAATCATACTATTGTTTGTGCCTTGAACAATTTCCACATCATCTCTTAAAGAAATGAAGTTGAATTTGTCTTCCATGAAGTGTTAGCAGATCATGTGATAGAATGATAGGTCATTCCATCTATCTCAAAAAAAGGATAGTAAAAGTTATTAAATGTACATAAGTCCATTTATAGTGAGATTAATCGTATATGGTTCCTAAAATGGACTTATACGTCATATATCATACCACTTAATATAATAAAAATCGCTTCTACTAACCAGGGACTTCCTGTAGGCCAGTGGTAGGGGATAAAGGCCTGTCGCACTTCAGTTGTGGGTTCGATTCCCACAGCCTTGTTCGTAACAACAGGTTGTCGCCCGTTCTGCATGTTGTCCCTTTTCTTAAACTACACTGTTATAATATTCCATCAATAATATCAAAAAAATTTCTAGCCTTAAACAATACTAACTTATGTCCAACATAATTCCTTCCAATCTTTAGGCTTATCTAAAATACTTCTGTCCAAGATCATAGTATAAAGACAAAAATTACTAGAAATTTCATCTACTGAGCATGTGAATACCATCATTTATCCCCCATATATCATAAAACATATCTTGTTTGTCACATTCCAGAAATGTGAATACCTTAATCATGTATTCTCTTGAAAAATGAATACCCATTGAACCTTAGTTAAAACATCAATGCTATCAAAAGTTTTATTTTTCCACATACCAAAATACCAAAATTTTTATATACTCAAACCATGATATAACTTTCTCCTTATATTAGTCATGAGCTCATAAATACTATCAAAAATCTCATTATCTCCTTATCCCTTCATTATGCGCATATCATCTACTTTCCAAAAATATCTGAATAACCTTTCCTGGTTACCGGTAAAATACACTTTCAAATACTGTAGGAAAAACAATAGTGTAACAATCCTTATTTGTGTCTTTATTCCATAGTACCATTACCTATACAACATAACTCTTGATAAACGTAAATCATTCCACTAACTTCTTGTACCATTGACCAAGCATCAACAATTATTTCATCTCATAGATCATTTGTAGTCTCTTCATTATCATCAATATAAATACTACCCATACATCCATGTTGATTCTCTTCATGAGACTTTCCCTTAGGGAATTGGTTTGCATAATGCCCGTACATTCCACATTTAAAACATTTAACCGTTGTTGATGTCTTAGAAATACCATTATCCTTGTCCATGGTGTTAACTAATCCTTTTCATTTGCAATTACTGGATTTGTGTCCTTCTTTTCCACAACCAAAGCATCTTCCAGTTCCTTTGAAACATTCTCCTTTATGCCTTTTCTCACCTTACTTACATGAGGGAAATTGAAATTTCTTTCCTCTATGATCATCATTAAACTCCATATTTCTCTTATTAGCCGAGTCAGGAATCTTACCAAAGTTGAGATTATTGATCATATTATGAGATTGCTGATTAGGAATAATAAATATGCTTCGCCTTCCAAATTCCATTTCATTTAGTAGCTCATGAAGAATTTCATTCCATTTTCCATCAAATCCTCCATTATCGTGAATCCTCCTGTTTCCAGCCATTTTCTAAAACCCAAATAGAATAGTATGAGAGGCCAAAATCATAATCAAAGGGGATTAACTTCAATATCTAACACATTAGGTTTAATTCTAATATCATTACCATAATTCTAGGAATATAACCTATACTTATACTTAACCTTAGGGACATCTCTAGACATACCTTAGAAATATCTCTAGGGATCTCACTAAAGTTCTTGTATCCTAGTTTCCAAAGGTTGACTAAACCGAACCTATGATACCAACTGTAGAGACCCATAGCTTGATATAAATGGACATTACATTACTTTGGTGGAATACTTAATACATAACAGAAACATACACCAAATGACCATAATAGTTTATTGTCTTTGGAAACTTGGAATACAGACTTCTAATCATGTTGAAAGATCTTCAACATATCCCATAACGA
The DNA here is from genome assembly GCA_963277665.1 of Viscum album. NCBI lineage: Eukaryota > Viridiplantae > Streptophyta > Magnoliopsida > Santalales > Viscaceae > Viscum > Viscum album. Next base: position 468,816,243 of record OY728158.1, read on the forward strand.
TCATCCCCTTTTTGTTTCCTTACCTAAAACCATTCTTTTAATCTTGGTGGAAAAGAAAAACATAAAAAGGGTGAGCTCAAATTATTAGTAAGGGTAAGCATGGATAAAATAAAACAAACCATATATATTTTAACTTAAAAACATGAACATAATGTTTAAACATCAAGATATTGAGAAATGACATAAAACATGGTAGTACGTAAGGCATAGATCATAATAGAACATCAATCATGATAAAATAGCATGGTAATAAAGCTTGTAATTGTGGAAAAACATTAAGCATAAGATATTATTTTCCATAGTAGCCAAGGAATTTCTACCAAGACCATCTTAGTAGACAAAGTCCCTTACTGAACCGGGTTTACTTGCTGTTCTAGACCTATATTACAGAACCAGATTTACTTGCCATTCTAGCCATGTCTATCTCATGAGATATAAATCTTTACCCAATGAATTTGAGGGAGATATAGGTCCCACCCATCTCATAATGAAATCATTCTTTCGTGTGCCCCAAAATCATAAATCATACATCATAGCAAAACCCATGTAATAGAATGGGATTCTTAAACATCATGCCATCATAACATAATCCATATAAAAAAATGGGTATCATTTCATCATAAGAAAAATAAAACCATGTAAATAATGGAGACATTATACATGAAACATAAACATATCAAATAATTTCATTTTAGATGGAAAGCAGTTTTGAGAAAATGCTTGAAATGAATTCTTGAAGAAAATATCCTTTCTTCTTCAAAATATTTTTTTTTCACAAAATTCCATGAAATTTTAAAAGAAGAGGATTTTGTTGAAAATAGTCATGAAAATCTTGTAGAGTAAGCTTCATGAAAATAACGTGTCATGAAACTGTAAAAATTCATTCATGCTGTATAAGTTAAAAAAACATTCTCCTCGTACTTTTGTCAGAAAAGTCAAAAAGTACCCCGTATGGTAAACAAAAGAAAGATTCCTTCCAAAACTTGTGGTCAAAGTCATAAAAGGGTAAAATTGACTTTAAAAAACATGGAATAATACTAAAAATTTTATGAAAACATTTTTATAAAACATGGACATGGATGATAAACATAACCCCAGTAAATACTTACGAATAAACAATCTCAGATAAGAATGAGATTGTAATAATTATCCCTTACCTTAGGTATGATATGCTTCGTATGTATCCAAAACTCCTGTATAATGATTTAAATAATTTCATTGAATTATTATAGAATCATATTCATTGTTATGATATCATATATGGTTCACTTATGACTTTATATTACCCGTTCTTTTGTAAATTCCATGTTAAAACAACGTTTTGGGTAAAATCATTTCATTTATTGTCCGTGTTTTGACTTGTAATTATTAATATGATTACATAGATCATGATTACTTAATTAAATAATATAAACCATGATTTATATATAATATATATTCAGAATATACATGTATATAATAGATTGATAAATGGAAACAAATACACCGTTCATGGAGACGGTAAGCCGTACGTACGCATGAACACTGTTTTCATTTCCTTATTGAATTTAATGGATTTAAGTAGATGAAATATATATATACACATAAATAAAGCATCATTATTATGTCATATATTTAATTATTACTTTTTATATATACTTTATTATCATTCTTGAATTGTTAACATGGAAAATGAATCTCATCGCATCGTGGAGACGGTAATCCGTACGTACGCACGAGCGATGATATCGTTCCCATATTTATTGAATGTAATTTCAGTGAATGATGTAATATATTAGAATTAGTATGATTTTAGAATAATCATATGTATTTATCCTTTACACCATTATACCCATCCAAGTAAGGTGGTGGTGGAAAAACAGATTACACCACGGCGTGGAGACGGTATTCCGTACGTACGCACACGCGGTGATTTAGTTTTCCTTAGGATGGATAGAAGGTGAAATAGGGTTGTTTCATATTTATAATAAAATATCAGTATATTAGTGATATTTATGTTATTAATTCATAATGAAACAACTAAATAAGAATAATTAGAAGAAGAAATAAATTTTATAAAATCGGTAACGGATATTACCTCTTCTTCGACACGCCTCTTTGAAACCTCCTCTTAGGGCACTAAAATTGGTCTTTGAAGAAGACAAGGGCCTATGTAATATTTCTAGGGAACTTGATAAGGTAAATGGGCAGGGTTTGGCTGATCTTGAAGGCTCAATGTTGTGTAAATATTTGAGGGAGGAGGTTCCCTTTTATAAGGGAGGAGAGGGGAACCTTTGTAATCCTAAAAAATATTAGTTCATTATAAATTGAAACCCCACATAAAAACCACCAAAAAATGACTCAATTAAAATATTAGATGATATAGGGTTGTAATATCATCAACCAATAAAATTTAGGCATGTTTTTATCTTATTTTAAACCTTATCATTTGGATTTATCTTTATTTAATCTATTTAATTTTATTTGTGGTAATAAAATTATAAATAAAAAATGGTTATAAATAATCAGTTATGTGTTGTTAATTTCTCTAATTGGATACTTTATGAAATTTTAGACTATAAAATTTTAATTTATATGTTTTAAATATTTCTTTGATTTTTAACAATTTTATAATATGTAATTATTATAAAATAACAATAGTGTCAATTTTGACACCAGGCAATTGTTTGAATTCAAATAAAATATATACAGAAGATATGTTCGAAATAAAATCTTTAATAAATTAATAAAATGTCATATTTATCTAGAAAATCAGTGGAGAACATTAAATAGTTCATATAATATTTATTTTAATATTTTTAAAACCTTTTATTTGGTATTCCTCTTTATAAAATAATTACCACAACATTGTTGTATAATTATTTAATATATTTATTTGTTTCATAAAAATTTAAAATAAAAACCTATGATGAAGATAAATATAATAAATTTCATAATAATATATTTACTTGAATTTATCATCTTAAAATCAAAACATTTAAATTGTTATATTTATTAAATTATCAAGGTGACATCTTTGACATCATTTAAAATAAAATATTATAAATGTCATAATCGGTTTTATAAGGCTTAAAATGGTCCAAAAATAGACCCTTGGATGATTAGGGTATAGATATACTCTACCAATAAGGTTTTTTCAAGTTTCTGGTCCTTTTGATAGGTATTGTTATTTTAATAAAAACTATGTTATTTATTTTTCACTAAATAAACAATTTCTGCATCACTATTGTGTCACCATTAATGAGAATTATTTAACCCTTAAAAATTCTAAATAAATTCTCATGATTTATATAATTTTGTTAGATTTCTGGAGAATATTCATGTTTGAAGTTTCATGAGGTTTATCACTAAATTAAAATTTTTATACTTATAAGTTTTAAGAGAGTGACATGTTGTCACTTTCATTGGTAATAAAAATAATTAAATTATTTTCATGGTCAAAATTCCATAAAATGAATCTAATCAGAACCTTAGGTGATATGGGTAGACTTTTAGTCATATAATATAATTTTGGAATGTGTTAGGGTAATTTTATAATCTTATGTTTACCCTTAATTACCCGATTTATCTTTAACTAAAGTAAATAAAAATTACCGTAGTTACTATTCATAGTGCCCAAAAATAAAAAGTAGCCTATTAACATAATTTGGACCTACGGATTCCAAATATAGAATCCATTTTTCAAAATTCAAAATACAGAAGTTGCAATAATTAATTTAAATTAATCCCGCTATTAGGAAAACGAGTTTTAAAAGTTAAAACATTACAAAAGATTGAAATGATTTTACCTATAAATTCAATGTAAAATAAATCATAATGAAATAAATTATATTAAATGGTAAAAATATATTCTATTTATACTTCAAAACCATTATATATCATAATTTATCCTTATAAATTATTACGATGAAAAAAGTTGTTTTTAATTAAAATATAGCGTGTTTTTACTATTCATTAAAATATGAAAGTTATCAGAATAATATGAAAATTTTATCCAAAGTGAATTTTTATATCCTGATCACAAAAAATAATATTATTTTGTCAAATTTAACTTATAAACATGTCAAAAACTAGATTTAAAGTGGGTGCGCCATCAAAAGGCGGCAAATTTGCATTTTTTGAAAAATACTTATTTTACCCGAAAAATTTATTGTGTTCACATAACATGTTTTCGAAAATGTGTAAGATGAACAATAATGTTATAAAATTAACAATTTTGTTAATACTATTCATAACGGCTAGTCCATAATAATATTATTAAAATATATCGTTGTTTAGTGAAACCCGGTATTACGTACAACACACGCTATCGAGGAAGGTTGCAATTGCGTGTAATGCAAGCCAAGTCAGGGTTGCGTGTAGTGCAAGACTCCTTTGTTGTTACGTATAACAAAATACAACCAAAATTTAAACAATACATTGAATATATATATATATACACACACTCAATGTTGCGTAGAATAACTACTATCAAACAAACTTGAAATTTTGTGTAACACGATCCAAGATTAGTGTTGCGTATACTACAAGCTTATACGGTGTTCCATAGAGCACAAGATAATCTTGGTGTAGCGTACAACAGAAGATATGAAAGAAATTAAAAAGAATATATCTTATGAAATCTCATGTTGTTACATAATTCATGCAATAACCACCAATTAACATTCCAAACACACTTATTTAAAAATTATTTTGAACCTATAATATAATATAGGATTAAACATATCATAGTTTCATGAAAATAATTATTGATTGATGAAATTATAAAGATAACTCCATTAAAACCCATTAACATTGTTGTAGTGTGCTATGAGTTGTTACAGTGTGATGTTTATCAATGCTTATAAACCAGAACTATAAATGTTCATACCCCTATAATTAAAATGTAATAAATCCATCCCCAACTCTAGATATCATATTATTTTAGATATACATACCCATTATAGGATTTCTTAATCTTATATATCATTTTTTTATATTCTTACACAATAAATTTATTTTGTGTTCTGCAACTCTATAAGACAAAATATCAGGTAACTATAGAAAAAACAACACCAATTTTTCATGAAATAACTTGTATTAATTACTCTAAATTTATAATAGCCAGAAGAAATACATCATTTCTCTAATCATCAACATATCAACTGTTAAGGCCATAATAAATGAAAAATAATCTATTCATGTTTTTAATTATTACGACAAATAATGGTATCATCAACATAGAATGGCACATAATCTACTCCTACATGGTTTATTTCATATTAGAGTTTGTTCTTGACATCACCTCTCCCTAACTCTAACATCCTCAAGTGAGTTTCAAACTATTTATGTGGATCCTGACATGATTATTTAAATCTATAAAATATTTTATATACTTATAACCTTTACCTAATCATCACAAATTTTAAAACTTTTATCTTGGCTAGTATACAATTCCTCTTTTATAACTATATTTATTGATGTTATATTTCCAACTATTTTAAAATCATTGATTCCTATTTGAAATAAATCATCCTATAAAATTATAAGATATTTTTTTTGTGACTCCATTGAAAAATGTGCTCTAACATCATAAGATTTTACATTTTTATAAACCTTTCACACCAATCTGGATTGGTTTTGTTATAACTTTTCAATCCCCATAATATTTTTTTAAACACACACATTTTTCAAATAATGCATTTATCATATGAATATCTTATAATTGGTTATTATCTGTTATATAAAACTCCAAAATCATGGATTTAACATGTGACTCCTACGTAGGAACTTCTTCGAATGGGATTGGTTACACCTATAAAGATAAATAAGTGTATTGATCATTCTTAGTCCTATAGGTTTATGTATGAGTGGATTTATCTCTAATGATATTCAATCCATCAATTTCATATCCTTCACTCCTCCTCTGAGTCAATGGTTATCTTTCTTCAGCAAGCACATGGGATATTTTAAATACATTCCATCCATACTCTAGGGATATGATAACCTCATATATGTAATTTCAAATTTATAAAATATTTTTGAAGAGGTAAATTAGTGTCATTTTATTCCATTAATTCACCCCCATAATCCACATTGTGTATTGTATTTGGAGTTAATTCACAAATTATTTTTACATCCTTATTATTTTTAAATACTTTTGTCAATTCAAAGTTCCAGGGATTATTTCTAGATTTCTCCTTATTCAATATTACTTCCTGATGTTATATAAATTTTTTTAATCTATTATTTAAGACAAATTACTCGTATTCATTGATTTTTATACTAATAAAACTCAATTACTAACCTCATCACCCCAATTTCCTTGGATTCATTCATAATTCTAAATGTAAAACTTTCTTCTAAATACTCCAAAGTTGTTTTGTGGAATCCTCCTTCTATGACACATATTGTATGGTGTTCTGTCATCTTTATGGAACAATACAAATAATTTTATATATATAATGAAATGGTAACTAACTTCTTCCCTAAGTTTTGAGATAATATAAAATCAATAACCAATGTTTTTAGAATATTATTCAAGATATGATTCCTTCTTTTTCTTACACTATTATGTAGTTGAGTTCCGGTAAACGAATATTCATTCATAATACCATGCTTCTCAAAATAATTTTCAACATCAATAGATTTGTGTATATACCATCGATAATTGAATTCATAATTACATATTCCAACCACCATCAAAATACATTGTTTATCTCCATGGAATGATTCTTAGTTTGTATAGATATTATAGAATAATTCTACTAAAATCATCAAAATATTATATAAATAACCTATTCACTCATATTTCATGATGTTTTAATAGGATGCACATATTTTTATGAATTAGATTCCACAAATTCAATGTCCCTTTATTCATTTATATGCCATGATTTAAAACCATATTCTCTCCCATAAAAGCATTGGAAGATTCCTCCTTATCATGCTTTATACATTGAATATCTATCCCATCCATAAAATTTAATAAATTATCTATGAATTATTAGTCTATGTGGCCAAGCCTATGATTCCATATGTAATTATCTTCATCAACATTAAAGATTAATTCTTTATCCTTATTTTCTACTTGATATAGATTGATACTTTTTCTCTAACCATTAATTAAAGAATTTAAAGTAATTATATTCACCAAAAAACACATGCAATTTATTGAGACATTAAGTATCGAGTCAAAATGTTTCCCCATACATAGAATCATTTGTCAAAAAGAATCCACATAACACACTATTTTATCCTTCAAATCATATTAAATAATTATTATTTTCTATTTTTATCTGAAAAGCACAATCATTTCCCAATATTACCACACCATAAAAGAAAACATTCACATTCTTTGAAAAAATCATATTTATTGTCAAATGAGATAAGAAAATAGTATAAATAATTCTTATGTTTCTATTCATAATTCCCATTAAAGAGATCACATCTAGAATATCTATCTTAATCCCCTTTTTTCCTTCCAATAATATCTTTATTTAGTTGAGATAAATTGTGGGACATCATCATTATCTTTTTGATATGAATCATAGTCATATAATTATTTATTTAAATTGTAATAATTTTTTTTCAAAGGTAATGGGATATACAGTCATTCTCCCCATTCAAATCGGTCTTCTAATTGAAACATTTTTATTCAATATGTACCAATAATCCATTTATTTTTTCACTAAATAAAAGAAATAAAAAATATCAATAAGAAATATTTATTAGTTCTTGTATATGTCATCCCCCTCCTTTGATAACATCCAAGTGATTATACCTTAATTAAAACTTCTAGTTATTCAAAATATATTATTTTTTTCTTAAATAATATTAAAATTGACACTTTATCGAGGGAAATATCTTGTGACCACCTTCTCTTCAGATGTCTATAACTATAAAATATTTCCTTATCTTTTGATATGATCTTGACTATTTAGAACCACCTTGACCCTTTATGGTTCCTTTATTGATCTTGCTCTGTATCACAAAATTTTATGATTCAACTATATATAATTTCAATTTTTACACTTTTATTTTAGACTTTTTTTCATTCAACAACTTTTCAACACTACTCATTCCTACTGAATCCATCTCATTTAGATCATTATAAATGAATTTCCAAAATTGTAACTTCTTCATAGACACAATTTATTTCAACTAAACATCATTCTTTATTTATAAAATTAAAATCTATTCTTCAAGAGTCTCAATCTTGTTTTCTCTCACTTCAATAAAATAATTATGGTCTCCAATTACCATTTACTTTTCATTGCTTTTTAGTTTCATTTCCACTATTTGTTGGTTTCTTCTTCAAAGAAACCATAATAATATACAACTTTCTATAAAAATGTTAGTTTAGGATCTATTAGGTTAACATGATCTAATGATTATTCAAAATGTCTATTAATATATATATATTTATCTTTTATTACATATCAATATTATGAATACAACCTTCACGTTCACAATTTAAGTCGAAAACATCATATTTTTGATCTTATTCATTGATTTTAGATAGATCTTTCTAACCCATTTCTATTATATCATCCTCTATATCTGATTTGATTTTAGTTTCACCTTTTTTATAGTATATCTCCTTAGCATAAAATTATTCCTTACCAATTATGAATTTCCACTGTAATATTGTTCGAGATTTTTTTATATAATTGAATATTATTTTAAGGAAGACATTAATTTATGAAATTCTATGATATCATACTCACTATCTAAACTATAATTTCATCTATATAATTATATATATATATATATATTACTTTTAAATATATAAAAAATCTAATTTCAAATTTTATCAAATATCATTTTCTCCTTCTTGAACATTCTTACTATAAGTGATAGAAAGTAATCACTTGCATTATCTTATCTAACTCCATATTCATGAATATAAATATTTATAATGGGTATAAAATTTATTAACTTGTAGTAACTACTCAATGAAATTCACCACTACACTCTCATTTCAAAGTAAAATATTTTTCTATATTAATCATTATGAGATAACTCCATATGTTTTCTTTCTTCAAGCACCAAAACCTCTAGATTATACCATGGTGTAAATATCATTAAATTTTAATTCAAAATATATTCATCCTTCATTACTTATCTTAATAAACAAAAATATCTAATGAAATCAATTATTTGATTTAAGAAACCATCAATATTCTCACTTTAATGTATCATCATGTTAAAAATTTTGTTTTTGGAACTCGTAATTTCACCTCATTATCCATATTATTTCTTTCAAATACATTGGATAACTTATACCAAATTTATTTTGAAAAGTTACAACACACAATCATTAAATATATCAAAATTTAAAATTACATTGATAAGGAATTTGTTTTCGTTTTAATCTAGATTAAAAAATTTTATGTTCTCTTTAATCATATAAAATTAGGTAACATTAATCAAATATATACCATATATAAAATTAGAGAAACCATTAAGTATATATGATTATAAAAGTGATCTTATTTTTTAATCTAAATATGATAATTAAATCTATTAAAAAATTGTTAATATATTATATTTACTTTATTTTCAAAATAAATCATATTTCTATTAGATATTCACATTGAATAATCATGTGTATTTGATATAAATTATTACAAACACAACATCCCCAACACACAATAATAGGAGAGTAAATTAGGGTGTTGATTATTTTTACTCTAGAAAATAAATTGATCTTGTTCTCATGTTTTTAAGAACAAATTTAACCCATCACAATCAAACACACAAAAAAATAATCCAAATACTAAGATGTCAAAGCATCAATAATAGGGTTTTACCTGGTTAACCACTAAGTAATACTTATAAGGTGTATAAATTGATGAATTATTTATATAAATATAATTATTAAAGGAATGAAATTACAGTTTTTTGGAAAGACACAATTTTAATAAATGGGTAACTACCTAATATAATCTTACCTTCCACTTCTTTGAGACAACATGAATTAATTATTAATGTTCATTTCGAATCACTGTGAGACCACTAAGGGGTGAGGTGGTGAAATAGTGATCAATTTTTACTTTTTATAATTTTTAATTTTTCAATTAGACTAATGTGGCTTGTTAAATACTCGATTGAATCGTTTTTTGTCTCTAAGCCTTATGTAGAATTTATTTTTAAATAAATGTCATGGAACATAAGGATATAAAATGTTCAATACAAAATAATTACTCCTAGTCATATTGGTTACTCCACCAAACATGGATTCTATACCACAATAATCTTATTAATTAAAATTATCAATATATAATCACATCATATCTTAAATACTAAATCCACATAAGAGTATATTCATAAGAAATCCCCTAGGATTATCATAATCCACATTGTCCTACTCATGAATCACACTAGAGTCTTATTCTTATTCAACATTAACCAACATACTACTACTTCTAGATATAACCAAAATAATTCTACTACATCAAAATCTAACTAATATATTTCCTTTTATACCATATCTAATATAGAAACATCTACCTTTACTCATGGAGTATTCACAACATGATGATATTTTGATCTTCCTCCATGAGCTTGCTGAATCACTCTTTCTCATGTACTTATTCATGTATCTTTGAAAACCTCTAATCATGTCCTTTGGTCTTCCAAAAATATTTTGATAACATGTAACTATCTAGTTGCCTCATTATAACTATGCTCTGGATATTATGTCTTACTTCTGAATTATAATGCCTCAGCCTCACTTAATGTGTGAGAAAGTGGTTCACACAATCTAATTCAATATTTTATACAATAATATTATAGGCACAATCTTTATCATCTCATGTATAATTCATGAATGAATTGTGTTATAATCTTGAAAAGAAACCTAGAAAATATGATATTTTTTATTATTTTATGTTATATTTAGGTATTTGTTATGTTTTTTATTTTCTTGAGGACTTTTGTATGTGTGTGTGCATATGGATGGATGATTCATGCCACACACTGTCCAAATATCTTATTCACATAACTCACTATTTCAAGAATAATTATATGTCCTTATCAACAAAAAATAATCCTTCATGTGATTTATCATTCACTATATTCTCCTTATTAGCTCATGTGATGGTAAAGCATGTCGGTTCTCAGTGATTTGATTAAATGAAAAAATTGTATAGGACTTCTCCATCAAACAACACAATGATATATTATTAACTGGTCTATGAAACAAGTTTATTGTGAATCTGTGAGTGCATGGTTCAAAAGTCATATAAGGAACCAACCTTAAACATTAAATAATATTGAGTCTTGACCAAGAAAATAATTTATTTCACGTTAAGGATCTATTCAAGTTGAGAGTTTTAGATAATTAGGACATAACTATTATATTACATCTCAAAAATTTACAAAGTAGACACTTATAATATATCCAATTTTTTAACAATAATAAAACTACTTAAATAAAATAGTAATTATTTTCTGGATAAAAATCGCCTTAAATTCTTCATTTATCTTATCCTTCTGTATACCTTGTGAAAAACATTTCAAAAATGTGGGATGAGAATAAAAATCTTAGTAAAGAATATAAAATAAAGAACCAAACTATTAGTCAATGAATATTTAAAATTCATGAAAAAATTATAACAAAATTACAATTTTCACCCATAAAATATAAACTACTTAGCTTACTTTATTTAATCATAAGATTCCTAAAAAACTGCATAGACATCTTAAAACATAAATGTAACTTGTGGAATACATATCATACTTACATTGTAGCTTTCATAGATACATAGGGAGTAACCTTTGTGGTTACATTTGGAATACCCATCACATTATATTACCTAAATCTCTTAAGATAATATTTATCATTTATCTCCATCACATTACCCAATGAATTGGGAGCTATCACAGGCTCACCCACCCTATATTTATTACAAAACCACACATATTTGGTTCATCACATAACACCTATCAAATTTCAAAGTACCATTACATAATCATAACACATAAAGAGATTGAAATTATTAACATTTCACTCATCATCACAAGAAATCAATTCATGACATTGAAATATTCAATCCATTTCCAAAACCATTTAAAAATTTAAAAAAGATATTTTTGAATCAAAGTGTCGTATACCACTTTGAAACTTGTAAAAGAAATTGTCATTTAAAAAATTTAATGTCAAAATAAATAAATCCTTAATTTTTTTTGAAAACATGTTCATTAAAGAGAAATATTTAGAAGAATAAATATTTAAAACATTTAAAATTAATTTTTTGTTAAAGTGTCTCGTAACACTTGAGAAACACTTGAATAAAAATAATTAATAAATAACATCAAAATAAACTTGAAATATCACGATAATATATAAATTTATGATATATAATGTCAATAGGGTTGTATATACACCTTATAGGATATTAAAGGTTCACAATATCGAGATATGCCTTAATGAAAGGAGATTGAGACATTGTCCCTTACAAGGATCATATCATTAGATTAAAGATAAATCAATAACATAATTATGTGTGGAAAATATAAATACACCCAATGTAAGTGTATATTATTTTTAAAACAATTATAGGTCATTCACACATATTCTTGGAAAAATAAAACTAATGACATAGATATTTAACTCAATGAATGGATATTGAGAAAAGATTTCCCTTAAAAAATCAATTTTTTAATAAAATAGCATGATTATGTGTATTAAAAATTAATACACATAAATAACGAATAAATTCAAGATATTTTATCAAAAGTTATTTCTCACATAATCATAATACGACATAATCAAGAAGTGGAATATTAACCTAATGAATGGAAATTGGGTTAAGAAGTTCCCTTAAAAATTTCGTATAAATGATGTAATAATTTATCAATTGGATGATTATGTATAGAAACAGTATATCCACACAAAGATAAGTTTACATTAAAACATAAATAAATAAACAATGATTTCACACATAATCTTGGCATAGTATAATCGGTGAAGTGAACGTATAACACAATGAGAGGAAATAAAGTTTAGAAATCCCCTTACAAAGATAATTTTGTAAATAAAATAGATAAATTATGGGTATAAATAAATTATAAATTCATGAAAATACATCAAAATTTATTTCTCACATAATTATTGCATTAAATTATCAAGATGTAAAAGATTAACCCAAAGAATAGAAATTGAGTTTAGAACTTCCCTTACCTCGAGTCCGACTTGTCTCATTCATTATTTATATTCCCGAATAATAAAAATATGTTAATTTATATTTGATTCCAAACCTTTTCAAGTATATTATTCATTTTATATTACTTATAATCATGTTATAAAAATTACATAATTATTTATGTTCATATCAGTTAGTTTGTCGATATTCGGCACTTGAGTCGAAAATGAACTTGTTTGATGTAAATTAACCATGTGGTCAAAATTCCATAATCTCCAGACTATTATTCATGATTTAAATATAATATATATCTAGTATATATGTATTTATAATTTCTATAATATTTGGAGATAATAAATGAAATTCATCATTCATGGAGATGGCATACAATACGTACGCATGAACACTCCTTTCATTTATTTGTTATATTAAAATAATAATAATAATAAAATTATATAAATGTATATTATAATACCGGTATTATATTTATGTCATTTATGTTTCATAGGCTTAACAAAAACATAATTTATACATTCCATGTATAGAATGAACGTGTCATATCCCTTTGAGGGGGCGGTAGTCCGCACCTCCTCAAATAAAATTATCATATTTACACACCATGAAAAGCATAAAGGTATGTTGTAAATAAATATTATAGAAATATAGAGAAAATATAAATATATAATATATCACATATTCATATAGTTTCATCATAATGGCCACCATGAGAGGATGTAGGAGAAAATTAAACTATTATCGTTTCATGAGGCAGTAGTTCACCGTACACAAAAACAGTATGTTCATATCCATTAGATAGAGGTGTGTGTATGTGTAGTTATAATAAATAACATAAAAAATACTAGTATATTGAGGATAGTATTTTTTTATATAATCATATAATAATAAGAGCGTAGGGAGTGTAGAAGGAAAATAGAGGAAATGAACTTGAGAGAAGACATTACCTTGAGATCGGGTAACTTCTTTTGATTTGTGCCTAAAGGATTTCTTGAATTACTTTATTACCAAGGTAAGAATTCTAGGAGGAAGGTAGATAGTCTAGTAATATTATTTGCCAGATTTTTTCCAAACCAAAAGGCATTTTAAGTATGTGATGAAGAAAATAATAAGTTTTCTTTTATAGAAGAGGTTAGAGTAACTTTAGGAAAGTCTTGGAATATTAATTTATTATAAATTAAATATCAATCAAAAATTTTCAAAAAATAATTTAACTCTAAGATAATACAATTTTGGTTCAAATAAACATCATTAAATAATTTTTGACATGTTTTGAATAATTTATTATCATTATCATTTTTCTATTAACCCTTATTTTACATTTTTAATCTTATAGTGATATCATGTTATTTACACATTACGTGTCAATCTAACTACCATATCATTTCCAAAGACCCAAAAAAAAAATAATTTATGAAATATTTGGACATATATTAACCATTATGCCAATATTATATTTTTAAGAATTTAATATCATTTAATAAACTATTTTATATTTTAAGTTAGGAATTATGTCAATTTTCGACACTATTTATACTCGACTTTTTAAAAATTTCATAAAACCTGATGACTTAAAAATGATTGAATAAATCCTAAAATGTCAGATTCACCAATAGAATTCTTTAATGACATTAATTATGTCAAATAGTATTTATCAACATCGCTGTGTCATAATTATATTTATTTATGTAATGTCTAAAAATTATAAATATAATATCATGATTAAAGAAATATTTTTATATTTGTAATTAATATTTATAGTCAAATAGATCACTTATATAACCCCTTATTATTTTTTTAGTAATAAGATACAAGTTTTTGTTATATTTCTCTTTACTTTAAATTAATTATTATAATATGTTATTATCACTCCCAAGTGGATCCATGGCGTCCCAAAATAGACACAAGGATTCCCATGGTTTAAAATATATCATAAAATAGGATTAGGAAACGTTTTTGGGTAGTTTTATATTATTATTATATTATTTTTTTACCCTTATTTACCATATTTACCCTTTAACCATGGTAATTAAAAATAGTTACTATTGTTTCTATTCATAATGTCAAAAACTAAATGGTACTTATTTAAACAATTTGTAACTTCTTATTCAAAATATATTATCCATTTTTATAAATTCAAAACTTATAATTTTTAGAAATTAATTTAAAATTAATTCATGTTGTCAAGACCAAAAAATGTGTTTTTAAGAAGTAAAAACAACCAAAAGATTGACATGTGTTTATGCCCAATTTCAATGTGAAGTTACTTATAATGAAAAAAATTAGATTAAATTATAAAAATATATTCTATTTATACCTTAAAACCATTAAATAATATTATTTAACAATATAAATTGTCTCAATGGAAAAAGTTGTTTTCAATTAAAATTATGTTTATTTTTACAATTAATCAAAGCATGATATTTTTCAGAAAAATATAAAAATTTCATCTAAAGTAAATTTTGATATCCCTCTTCTAAATAAGATGTTTATTTTGTCAAATAGAACATATAAAGGTGTCAAGAAATAAATTTAAAAAGGTTTCTCAATCAAAAGGTGGTAAAAATGCATTTTTAGATAAATAATTATTTTATAAGAAAAATCGAATTTTTTCTTATATCTTACATAGAAAACATTTAATATGAATTTAAAACATTAAATTGAATTTATAAAATATATTTTTCATTTAATAAATATCCATAAAGAGTGATATGACATTATAAACCCAATTATTCTCTTTTTAGATAGGTTTTCATAAAAACAAATCTTTTATATACAATTGGTTTTTATTTCCATTTCTAATAAATTTGGTAACCAGTGAATCATTATTTAAACATGTGTAAATCATATTTTGATAATTCAGTTGATGCTATTATTTCCCTCTATTCCAATAGCTATGTTATAATAGTAACATTTAAAGAATAATATTTAGTTGTTCGTTTAAGCTCAATATGCTATTGAATAGTGTTTGTTTTCTAAAACTCTAGATGTTACAAGTCAAGAGGTTCACACATATTTTTATTAATCAAGTAAGTTAAATATTTTTAGATACTCTTCCTGGAGAAAATATAGTTATGTGGATGTTTTGTTTCTATGGAAACCATGATAGCTTCTCAAAATCCATCACCACTCTTTGGTTTGGTGCTCCAACTTTTATAGGTGAGTCCATATACATATCTTCTAATCTTTACTGACTCAAATATCTACTTTTTATATTGTTTCAACCATTATTTTAATATAACTAATGATAAATTTAAATAAAATATACAACCATGGGTTTAACAAATATCTTACGCTGAAAAAAATACGGCCCCCTCTCAAGTGAGTTATTGTTTTCTCCCCATAGTGATATACACATGTGTAGAAAATGATGATCACATGTATATTTAAATATTGACCTACTAACTATGTTTACAAATAACATGAATACTTTTTTATCTCTATATTATTTTAGAAATGTTTTTATCTTCAAATGTTATTATGCATGGAAGAAGTAGATTGAATGCATGGAATTCTTTAATCTCGACATCTTAACCTCAAAATGATCATGGTGACTTAATATTTGAGTAATGGGGGTTATTCATTGAGTTATTTTGATACTATAACTCTTTTATATTATAATTTTAAAATATATGAGATTACAATATTTTATGTATTAGATCAACAACATCATACAACTCTCAAAATGTATGTGAACTTCAATTTAGATGAATAGTGATCTATACTTATGATGTCCAAAATCAGTTTATAAAATCCTTAATTCATTATTTATCAATCCATAAAATCCATTTATAGTCCATTTAAATGCATTGGGGGATATAAACCCACACATACAGTCACACATGGGCTAATGACTAGTCAGATGAGCTAGTCCATATTCATGCACGCTCATGCGGGTGCATGCTTCTATGTGCCTACACATATCCCACTAAACTTTATGACTTTCTAGTTAGTATATTTGGTTCAAAAATGTGGTAGTGAAATTAATCCATAGTTCTTGGTAGGTTTGGATAGCCCGTTTCTCTTGGCTATCTATACTTATTGAGTAAACACCCATTAAAGAATTTTCCAATTTCGAACCAAAATTACCAAATTAATATCAATATAAAATACCAAGACAAAAATAATTTTTTTTCTTTATCATGAAAAATATATTCTATTTTTCATGGTTCTCTCCAACTAATTCATCCAAAAACAGTTCTTCATCATGAAAATTCATATTTTCATGGACTTCATCAATTCCTTATAAAAATTATTATTTTCAATGACTTGATTGAATTATGCTCCCAAATAGTGGATGATTTTATATGTTGAAAACAATATGACATCATTGACACTAGTCCTTTAACTTTAGGTATAGTTCAATCAATCATCCTAATAACTGGGATAATTTCTCAGGCATGACATCCAATGTCATCAAGTGAATCCGTAAAAATTAACCTAGCAGCACTACTTCACCAAAAAATGACCAAACACATATTGACACATAATTGATAATAATAAAACATTGGGAAAAAAATATCCCCCCTAATTATTTTCAATATCTATTCAATTATTTATTTTCTAATATATGTTCTTGAACATGATCCCCATTATTACAAATAAAATTAAGAGGGTAAGTGGATAAGCTCATCTCAACTTAATGAATTAAAAGACATTCATTCTTAATGAAATGATATTTCAATTAGTCAACTCCGAGTCTATGTGAAAAAAAAAATGATGTAGAAAATAAGTGTGATGTTACCAAAAGGTAAATTTTGACTTTAACAAATAATGATATGTGATACCATCCTTAATATTTTAATTTTTTTTCATTTCAGGGGATATTGGGCATGTTTATTATGAGATATCATACAAACAACATAAAAACATTTCAATTTTATAAATTGATACTCCCACATAACTCATTTTCCCCATGATTCATCACTCCGTGAGAAATTTTTTAAAATAATCAAGGAATATGTTTAATATTTATGATCATACATCATATTTAGTGTTTCTCCCCCTAAAGAGATAAACACCATCATCAAAATAAGAAATATTGATTCCCCATGATTAACTTAACTTCTACATAAATTCCATGAATTTTATCCCATATAAAAAAGAATAAGGGGATAGGTAGGGAAATTTGGATTTAATAGAAATAAAATTCATTCTGAGAGATTCATTTCATTATGGAAATATTCTTCTTCTTTGATTCAACATGAGATGTGAATTCATTATCATTAATATCATAATTTTTTATTTGTTTTTCATCTTAAATTGAATCTTCTAATGTGGATGTCTTTTAATCTTTAGTTGTAAAATTATTTCATTATGCTTGCTAAATCTTCTTTTTGTTCTATTCCTAAAGGGGTAGAATTTTGAAGTAGTGATTTATACTTTATCAATCTTATTTTTTCCTCATTATTTTCAATTCACTAGTTATAGATTTCTTGTCATCAACAGTATCTTTTTCAACTATCAAAGAATTATTTTCATTTGACTTGTAAATATTTGGATCTTTATCTATTTGTTTTATATTCTCAAAAAGTTCACAAGTGATTATAAATTTCATCACAAAAAAATAACTTTTCTTTTACAAAATAAGGAATTTAACATTTAGATATATATATCTACATTTATTATCATTGTGTATTTATTGACCACGTATTCCAAAAACTTATTTCAAACACTCATATTTTCTCTATTAATAGTTTAGATTATTTCTTAGTAACATGACTTTCTTTCTAAAAAATTATTCTCGTCTATTTAAAATTTCACCCTCATTATTCATGACACTTTCTTATTAGATAAATGTTATAAAAGGATGAATATGAATTATGAATAAACACTCCATAAAACCAGATATATCTTATAAAACATGATCTTAAAAAAATATTGAAGTTATTCTCTAAAGATTATAGATACTTTATTTTCAAAGACTACAAAATTTTCTTCTTGGGAGAAAACAATATGGATGTATTAGGACACTCTTCCATTGTAGATTATATTCTATTTTTTTCTAATAATAAAATTAGATTTAATCTTGTATTTTGGGAATTCACTATCAAAAATAAATAAAATTCATCAATATTAATTAGATATGGAATGAATCATTTTCCATAGACTCTTTATCTCAAAAATATTATAAGAATAACCCTTAATCTCAATAGATATTCTTATTTATTATTTCTAATTCTTAAAATCAAAATAAGATGAAATACACATAGATTATTTATTAGACAATTCTTCATCTTACTCATCATGTCTTGCTTCAAGATCATTTTCCACCTTTTTATGTTTAGTTAACTTCAACATGTTTTTTATTTTCTTAAATTAAGGAAATTTCAGTCTTGTTGTTCTCTTATATTCAATGTTATTTTATTTCATAAATTTTTAGTCTTATTTATATCTCAACTACCTTTTCTTATATACCACTCCCTAATTAAGTTTTTTAATTCATTATTGTCATGATCTTAATTCTCATTTATTGGTTCTTTTCTACTTTTTGAGTTTATTTTATTCTCAAGTGTAGATTCTAACATATATTTTAAAAACTAGTCTAGTTTAATTATTTATTTATATTCTAAACATTAAATTATGTATTTAGGTATTTTTTGTTTTACAATTACAGAAACATAATTTCTATAAGTTATTTTCTCCTATGAACTAGTGGTTAATCATGAATATTAATCAATTTTCATACTCATCATATTTAATTTGATTTTCTATGAATAATTATACTTTTTATTTTTATTTTTTAATTTAATATATTTCATATATTTTATCTTAATGTTGTTTTCTTAATCTTCATAATCATTATAATCTATTTATTTAGCCTCTTTTTAAACACTATATTTACATTTTATCATGGATTTAATAGCCATCTCATATTTTTCATTATTCTTGAAATTTTGGTACTTTTAACATTTCACGTGATATAAGAATATTATGATATTAAACATATTATTGATCTTATTGATCTTTTATTATAAGAATATTTGGTTCAAATAAATCTAGAAGGTTTCTCATTAGCTTTGTCACAATGGTTAAGTCATCAATAATCCCAACAAAAAATTTTGATTCTACAAAAAAATCCCATTTACTATTGTGAAGTAGTCGTCAATACACTCACCATCATAAATTTTTATATCTTCAAATATGATTCTCCAAAAATATATTTTTGATTTATTAACATTCATATTTCCCTAAAAAATACTCCTTAATATTTCCTAAATCCAATTAGCAGTTGGATTTCTCATGAATTTATTGTATAACTTCATATAGAGTGAAATTAAGATGAAATTATACAATTTTCCATCCATTTCCATATTTAACCGATCTATAAAATTAATAAATTGATTAACAATAAAGGGTGAAAACCCCACTATAGTTGCATCTCACACTTCTACCCCATTTGATACGAGATACTCTATAATTCTATTTTTCCAGACAAGGTAGTTATCTGCATTGAATGTGATAACACCCATTCTATTTATTTAATTCATATAATCCATCATTAGTAGTCTATTATATCAATTAGAGGTTTCCTTCACATGAATAATACTTGTATATCCTAGATCAGTGTGAGATCTATGAGAGGGGAGGGTTGAATTAGTGATCCATTTTTTTATTACTAATTAATATTCTTCAATTCAACATTTATAGTGGGATAAATCCTTGATCAACTCTTATATTATAACTTTGACTCACCTAAAGTGATTTTTTGAATAAAAGGCACCAAAACATGAGGATTTACATGGTTTATTATGAAGACTTACCCCTTGTTATGTTATTTATTCCCTTGAACACAGATTCTCCATTACAGTATTGTCATCAATTATATTGATATAAAATTAATAATATTATAATATAACTCTTCTATACACATATTTGGTTATTTATAATTCATCTAGAAATGTTACTATAATCCACATCGGTCTTCTTCTAAATCAGAGAGGAACATTTTCTACTTCCATTACATCTGAGATACTCCTTATACTTTTAACTATAACAGAATGAATTATACTACTTTTTTATCTAACTTAATAACTTACATTCAAACTAGATCAAATTAAAATATTTCTACCTTTTAATTAAGTTTTATCCTCACCAAGATTTTCTACTGATTGTCCTCCTGGATACCACTGAACCACACTTTCTAGTTTACCTACTCATGTATAATCGAAATACTCTGATAAAATATGAAATTCTTCCTCAAATATTCTAATCACCTATAACTAATCAGTTACCTTAGGGAAAATATTCATGGGATGTTATTTCATTATTATGAAGTAAGTATAATATGTCCCAATTATTGTGTGTATGAGGTGTACAAAATATTCTTCAATATTTTTTCAAATAATAGGACTTACATAATCTCAATCCCCTCAAGTGAACTTCATTAATTAATTGCATGGGATTAACATGAAAACCCTTAGAAAGTGAACATTATTTCTTTATTATTTTAGAATTTATTTATTTATTTATTTTTTTCAGTATCTTGATTCATTTTTTACATATTCATGCTTGTGGATGAATGATGAATGCAACACACATTCCACTTATCTTCACTATATAACAAATTTTCTAAAGTATGAGTGCATAGACTGGTCAAATAAAACCCATCATAAAATTTCTTGAGAATTCACTTTCTTATCCTTGTTCATGAAAGTGGTTTTCAATTATGTGGGTTCTCAGTGTCTCATGTAGACCAAATATTTGTGAATGACTTTTTCATTATACAATTGAGTGTTATGATATTAATTATTTCATATAATATGTTCTTCATCCACCATTGAGTTTGTGGGTCACCAATAAAGAGGCATGTGGTTCTCATCTTCCTTATAAAATAAATATCATCTTTAGTACACCTCCTCAAGAAGAAATAGTTAGTTAGATGATTTTTTTATCGCGAAAATAGAAGCACATGTCAAACTGCATCACCAATCTACAATTGTGGGATCCTCCTTTTATAAGTGACTCATACCACATAAATTATACTTTCCACCCACTCAAAACTACACTTTTTATTCCATTTCAACCATAATTTTAATATCACAAATTTTCTTAGTAAAAAAAACAACTTTAGATTTCTCCAATATCTTTCCTCAAAAAATGATAATTCCCTCTCTTACATTATTTTGTGTTTTCTCCTCATTGTGAAATACACACATCCATGTGACGAGGATCATAAGTATATTTAAAGAATTCACTACACCCAATATTTTGAATTCATGATAATCCTTTTTGAATTGAATTTTTATTAAATAATATTATATTCATTGAATATTTTTACACATAAAAGACATAGATTGAATGCATTGAATTCCTTCGTCTCATCATGTCAAACAAAGAATGATCATGAAGATTTATCCTTTGAAAGATGTAGGCTTTATAGTGAGCTCTGGTGATACTAGAACCCATGAGTATTTAGAGAGTTAGGGATGAAACCTCAGAAAATTGGATGGATCAGATCAAAAACGACATGTGGTAGTTGGAATGTTAGCAATTTTTAAGGATGATATAGAGTTATGCACACTTTACATGTACCAAATAAGTATAAAACATGTTTGAGATAGGATTTATTAATCAATAACTTCAATCATTAGTCTATTCCTAGGTATAAGGGGATTGGAACCAGCATACAGACTCAAGAACAAGCCACAACCCAATCATTCTAGATAGTCCATACACATATGTTCCCTCATGGTCATGTACTATTACAATCCTACTCACTTCACACTCACCTTTCCACCTTCATCACTATTATAGATGGTTCCAAATCATGGATAGAAAATTTTCCCACAGTCTATGGATGAGATGGCTATGATTGTTGGCTTTGTCAGCCATATTTTTGTAGTAAACACCCATTAAAGAATTTTCCAATTTCTGACATAAATTATCTAAGTAAAATTAATATAAAATTTCATACCCAAACTCAATATTCCTTCTATTAATGGGAAATAAATTTTAGTTTTCATGGACCACTTCAAATAATTCATCCAAAAATAATTCTACATCATTAACGTGTATATTTTCATTGAATTATTTCATTCCTCTTAGAAATAAATATTTACAAGGTCTTTGTTGAATATTTCACTCATATAAAGGATTACTTCACATGTTGTAAAAAATTTATCATCATTGGAACAACTTCTTAAGATTTATGAATAGTTTAATAAATCATCACAATTACCTAGAGAATTTATCAAGAATTAAATCCAATGTCATGAAGTAGATCTATAACAATTATCTATGGATATCTACTTATTGTTGAAGCTAACAAAACACATATTAAAACATCATTCAAAATAAATGATAAATTTAGACCAACATTTAACTTAACAATCATATATAATAATATACATATAAATGAATCCGTCCAATGAAAATATGTCTCTTTATTGATATTAAATCATTAAAATAAAATAGATATCATAAATATATCTTGATATAGTAAAATACATTTTCAATAAAATATAGGATATATCAATTATACAAATTATTAAATATTCATGTTATATCTCTTCATCCTACTATGTACATCCCTCATATATCATATTACTTATTAAAGATTCTTTCAAATAAAAATCCATTGAAAATTTTAGCCTATAATAGTTTGATTGAGAACAAAACATTCCCACTAGGTAAATTATATAAGCACCAATTTATTTTTTCTAAAAAATTATATTTTAAAATACTGTAAAAAAATAATATACAATTGGAAATAAAATCATACACCATGATGACCATTATAGTAAAATCCCATTCAGGTTTTCGGGTACTTACATCCCTTTATTTTGACCATATTTCATTTGGGAATTTTTTGGCCATTTTGGCTGACTATTAGATATTTTTAGTGATTTCTAGGATATTTAACAGTAGCTTCATGGTTGTGTTATGTCATGTAGAAAATCCTAATAAACCATGCATATTTTATTATATTCATAGAGGATACCACAAGTCTAATTGAATGGTTAGTCCAAACCAAGAAAAGTTCCTCTCAAACCATCTTATATGGAAAAGAAGCCTTTGAAATGGATGGGGCATTGAGTTTCAAAAAAATATAGCCAAACTATGAATATCTTCTATTATCCTATAAATTGGTTCTTTATTTTCATAATGTTTTCCAAAATATGTGTTCAAACATTAGGACATGAATTATTAATTAAAAGTTTTTATTATAACACATAAACACATCTATTTTTCTTAATTTATCTTCTAGTTGAATTTTTTCTTGACAATATAAAATCCAATTGGATATTTTATAGATTCATTACTTGAAAAGTGTTAATTTTTATGGATCCTTGTGTGATTGATCTAGTTTTTCAATGGTATGTGTTTGTTCTATTTTGTTCGTAATTTTTATTCTTAATCTCATCTTCTCACCTTAAATTGAATCATGGACTGGGGTTATTGATGTTATATCAACTTTTTTGACTTGATATAATTAGTATTTTTATATATCTATCCTAGTATTTTAATTTAAAATATGGGTATGGATTTATGGATAGTGTTTCTAAGATCCCTCATTAGTATGTTCTATCCCATTATCTCTCTAATTGTGGATCCTTTATTGGGTGATTAAAGATACTGTGAATTTAGTTAAACTTTTTATGATATAATCCCTATAAATAGAATTTTTTTCTCATTAAATTAAAATATATTTTTAATTTATTTCAAATGAATTATTTAAGATTAGTGATTTTTTTTAAATTGCATATTGTGTGATGCGACATCTTTTAGGATTTTTTTAATTTTTGAATTAAATATCAACGTTGAAACATGTATATCCTAGAAAAGGAAAATTAAAGAATAGTGAA
Source organism: Viscum album (assembly GCA_963277665.1). Lineage (NCBI taxonomy): Eukaryota > Viridiplantae > Streptophyta > Magnoliopsida > Santalales > Viscaceae > Viscum > Viscum album. The sequence goes on from OY728158.1 coordinate 468,841,195, forward strand.
AATATATTTTATGACAATTTTCATAATATATTTATCTATAATGCTGTAAAAGCAGCAAAATCCAAAAAAAAAGAACGGTGATCAAGAATCCCCATACCTTGTTCCCACAACATTTTGTCAGTTTTATGCCTCATGAATAATAGATATATGATTATTAAATCATTTAAATAGAATTTAATTATATAATTTATGATAATATTTATTAATTAAATCAACTGAAAAATATTTTTTAATTTTCATTTTTTACATTAAAGCATTTTGATATCGTGATTTATTTAAACATTTCCCATTTTCATTCAATTTCCGTATTTTTTACATAGATATTTAAACATAAATTGAATGAATTACTCAAGAAGAAAATAGAAATTTTTTTATATTTTTATATTATTAATATTTTATCACAACCATTTATAGGTTTGGTGATAAGAAAATAATTGGAAACGTCATCATTGGTGTTTAACCGTCTATTAAAGGGACATTGTCAAAAGAGAGGGAATGGATGTATTGAAATGTAATATTTCATAAATATAATACCTATCATAGGAAAATATCATTAATTTAATTTTAAAATACTAATAAATTATCCTTAGAATATTTCGATTTGAAAGGGGTGGGGGAAAAGGGAATGATGAGGGTAGAATGATAGGAAGAAATGATGAGAACATACCGTCTTCTAGGTGTTGCTTTTTCTCTACAACACGAAACTCCTTTGATTATTGGAGATTTATGGATATAGAACGTCCCTAAGTCTGATAAGAGGATTAATAAGATAGATTTTGGTAGATATTTTTCATTTTAATGTATGTGTGGAGTGTTTTTCCAATGGATGGGATAAGGGCTATTTATACATGATGAGAGGAGTATTTTTAGAAAAATAATAATAAATAAAGTATTATATCAATGGTAAAAAATGTATTAGTGAGTTTGTGATAATAAAAATCATAAATAGATATAATATATATTTTTTAATTTATTCCCATTTCTAATTATAATTCACTTAGGTTTCTAAAAGGGAATGTGAAAAAATAATAATTGTTATTTTAAGGGATCATTTTTGAGTTTAGGATTTAATTTTTTTTTTTACATTTTAAAATTATGTTTAATGAATTTTAATGAATCATTTATAAAACCAAATACATTTTGGTAAACCCTCACATTATATATATTAATAGATAATTATTAAAATGTGATTGATGTAATTCAAGATACATCAATCACAGAAAAAATAGTATTTTTACTATTAAAATGAAAATTAAATTATTTTATAGATTTACAAAAAAATCACGTGTGGAAAATTAAAACATGTTTATCAAAAAAATCGTATTCATTTTATCAGCATAATTTTCTAAAATATATAATTATTATTTTTATTATAAAAATATAGATTTTCACGAATTACTTCAAAGTATAGTTTATTAAAAAGTGCATATATTTTAATTATGCTTTTTAATCATGATATTTAATTTTTTTGATTTATAATATTTATATTTAATTAAATTACATATTATAAATAAAATTTATATCAAAATTAATTATTTTGAAGTTAAATTATTATTCCAGAAGTTATGTTACTAATCCCAACCATAATGTTATTATTCCCAATGATGAGGTTACAATTATAAAATTCATAATACTATTCCAACAGTCACATATCCTCTAATTAATATATCCTCATTAATTCATTAATTATTCACCGTAATCCCTATCAAGGTCTTATGTTTCCATTTTCTATAATTTTGATTAGTTTTCTAATATTATATTTCTTTTTTATAGATCTGTTCAAGGGAGGAATGATTCTTTCAGATCGAAGTGGTCCAAATTTTCTCATTGTAGTTCATCGATTTTCTATTTCTTTTCCCCTTGTAATATTTCTCATTTTAATTAGTTTAATCTATGAATCATGGAAATATTATATTTACTAAAATAATTTGTTTTTTTGTTTCTCAATATGTCATATTTGTATAATATTATATAATATAATAAAAACTTATTTCAAAAAAAATTTATCATTTACAAACACTATGTTGTTACACAATATATAACATCTAAAGAATTATATTTCAAACTGATATCATGTTTTAAATTAAAAAGACCCCATTGTAGATCCAGATAAGTCTATGAATGAATGACTATTGTGAGTTGTTGATTCACAAGTAATTGTTCTGTGTTGAAATTCAACATCATTGGTTCAAGTTATATAGAGAAATAATTACCAATCATCATTATTTATTCCAAGGTGATAGTCACCAGTCAGTGGACATCATGAATCGATTTCATGACCTATCATAATGAACCCAAGTTCTACTTTAGTAAGTTATTCTAGTTGGTTCATGACAGTCATTATGAAATTATGAATATCAACTACCCTCTCCATTTAAAATTTGCAGTTGTGGAATGAAATCACACACATTAATATGAAGTGAACTTTATCCATCAAAATAAACCAAATATGAATAACATTTTCACAGCTCTCCAATTTCCACAGGGTTGATTCTTCCTCACCCCTATACCTTTTATGATTATAACATGGTATACATGTTTAATCATTATTCAATATTATATATACTTATTCATATTCATATACAGTACTATTTTAGAATGAACTCTAACTCTCTCGTATAAATCCTCATCTAAACCTAGACATGACTACACTAAATTTTCATTGGGTCTTCATCACTATAAAATGTCTACTTACATAGAACTATATTTTTTATTAACATATGATTCATTCAACACATTATCTTATAAAAATTGGGTTTTAAACCTATGAATAATTCATTATGGGGCCACACCAATTACATTTTTCTATGGAAAACTTCAACCAAAATTCTTCCATCATTCTCAATGTCTTCAAAAATTACAATGAAATCCCCATCGACATATATTTCCAACTAACATAACAAATCTTTGTATTTTCCTTATTTAATAATACAAATTCTAAAATAATCAATCCTAATAATCTTTTGTTTTAATATGTTTGGGTGTGTTATATTTCTTTATTATGTATAAATTAGTGAGAGGAGTAGAGTTATCAAAAAAGAGGCACTGCCAGCCACTTGAGAAGAATATAGCTATCCTATGATTGTAAGAAATGAAACCATATGATGTCATACATGGAATTTATTTTTTTTATTTGGTTTTAACATTTATATATTATTTTGATATTATTATAAGGCCCCGTCCTTATACCTTACTTAATCTTGAGTTATTACAATATTACACATTGAGGATCTTTTCGGGTTTAGAGTTTTAGAGAATTAGATCATAAAACATGAATTACATTCCACATATAAACAATGTGGTTACATAAAGATAGTATTCTCCTTTCCCATCAATGGAAACATATTTAAAATAAAACATGGATACTTTCTTGACACTTCCTTGCACTATCATCTTATCATGTACCTTTCCCTTGACCTGTGAAAAACATTTCAAAAAAACGTGGGATGAGCATAAAAAGCTCAGTAAGGGATATAAAAATATGGAAACGAAACATGGGTACATATATACATAAGAATGAAATAATACTTTACCAATAAAACATAAGCACTTTAACATACCTCATCAAATCATGAATAAATCATAGAAATCATAAGACATAAAGGTAACTTGAGGCATTCATAACATTCTTATGTAGGGAGTAACCCTCTTGGTTATGTTTGGAATACCCATCATAGTATATTCCCTATATCTCTTCGGAGAAACCTTAACGTTTCACTCCTTCGAGTTACCCAATGCATTGGAGAGCTATATCGGGCTCACCCGCCCTTAGTTTATCACGGAACCACCCGTCTTCATAAAAATTCCCAAGAACCTCAACATAATCGTATCACATAAAACATGCATAAAGGAAACATAACATTTCCACCTTTCAATCACAAGATATCAATACAACACATTGATATAAAAACATTATGAAAACCATTTTTAATACCAAAATAAAAGAAAAGTAAAACATGGTATTTATTCTTCTTTTTTTCAAAAGGTATGGCTTGTAGAGGAAGCTGAAACTCGAATAACGGTCACGGCGGAGGAGAATTCATTGTCGCCGCATACGTACGACAAAAAAATTCCCTTTTGTCATTTATTAAATGCTTCGTATAAAAATATTCCTTTTGAATAAACGTAAATGTCAAAGGGGTTTATACACCATATAAAAGAAGGTTGTGTATAAAACAAAATATGCCTCAATGAAAGGAGATTGAGACGATGTCCCATACCTTGGGTCCGACTTGACTCGATCGTTCTTTAATGTCCGGAATAATAAACTTGAGTTAATTTCTACTTTCTAAAGAACCTTTTTCAAGTTCATTATTCCTTTTATATCACTTATTTCCATGTCATGAACACTATGTAATTATTTAAGTCAATAACGGTCGTTTTAACGATCATTGGTACTTGAGTCAAAAATAAACCCTTTATAATTACAAGTTGTTCATGTATCCATTATATCCAGAAATAAAATCATGATGTATATATCATATATATCCATTATATATATGCATTTATAATATTACATAATCATTTAGAGGTAAGAAATGAAATGCACCGTTCATGGAGACGGTAAGCCGTACGTACGCATAAACGCTGCTTTCATTTCTATTTCGTATTTTATAGAATGGAATCATAATGATATAAAGGTATATTATAATTCCAGTATAAGTTCATATATAATAAAATAGTTGCATCCTTTATACGTCCCACATATGGTATTTAACGAATCAAATCACTTTGAGGTGGCGGTAGTCCGCACTTCCTTAAATGAAGATATCACGTTTACCCATAATGGAAACCATAAAGGTATGACCAAAATGAAAAATAAAGAAGCTTAAGGAAAACATAAACATATTATATATCATATATAAATATAGTGACATCTTAATGGCCACCTTTGAAGGTGTTAAAAGAATGTTGAACAATCATCATTTCAGGAGGCATAAATTCACCATCCATGGAAATAGTATGTCCTTTAACAATTAGATGTAGGTGTGCATAAGTGTAGCTCGAATACTTCTTATAACAACATCCTACTTTATTGAATATACTAGAGTTGTTAAAAAAGAAATGAATAAAAAGAGTTTAGGGGGTTGGAGAAGCAATATAAAACAAAAGGACTCAAGTGAAGACATTACCTTAAAATTGGGTAACTCCCTTTGGGTTGAGATCAAAGGCTTCCTTGGGAAGACTTCTGCCCAAAGTGAGGCTTCAAGGAGTAAGAGAGGGATTTGGAGAGACAAAATGGTCAGGGGGTGGCCGAGCCAAAGGCTTTGGGAGTGTGGGTAAGGAGGTAGAGGTGGGGGCCTTTTATAAGAGGAGAGGAGGGGCACTCTTGGAAAGTAAAGAAATGTTACTTTATTTGAAAATGATTTTCGGATTCAAAAGTTCCCAAATTTATATAATTAGAGGGTAAGGTGATAAGGGTTCTAAATCCGCCCATATAATAGGTTTTGGACATGTGTAGGTCATATATTTCACATTATCATTTCATTTTATTTAAGTCCTTTATTAATGAGGTAATCACTGCATCATCATGATGTCTTAAATAATTTAATAATTTTAATGTCTAAAATTCTAAAAAAAATATCATGATGTAGGAAATCCTTTTAGATTTCTAATGAATATGTATAGTCAAAATGATCATTTATGTAGACATAATTGAAAATATTTTACTTAGGTGATACATTCTTTGTCACATTTAACATTCTTTAACAATAAAAAGATAAAAAGTCACTTTCTCACAAAAGTGATTCCATGGGCCCCCCAAGTTTGGCACAAGGAATCCCATGGTCGGCCATGAGACAACCGGTAGCCTTAGGACACATTTTTTGGTCATTGTTTATTATTATGATATTATTTTATTATCTTTAACTACCCGATTACTCATTAATCAAGATAATTAATGATAATTACCGTCGTTACTATTCATAATGTCCAAAAACAAAAGATTCTTGATTACATAATTTGGACCTTCTGATTACAAATATTTAATCCATTTTACCAAATTCCAAACACAGAAATTGCAATAATTGATTTAAAAATAATTCTCGTTGTCAAAACAAATAGCGAGTATTTTGGAACAATATCTATGAAAAGTTTGGCATTAGTTTATGCCCAATTCCAAAGTGAAATTAATCCTAATGACCACCATTGGATTAAATGGTAAAAATATATTCTAATTTAACTTTAAAACCAATTAAAAAGATAATCTAATCATATAAATAAAGTAGAATAAAAAGCAGTTTTGATGTAAAATGCAGTATTTTTCACTATTCATTAAAAAATGAACATTGTCAGAAAAATACCAAAAATTCACACAAAGTAAATTTTGATGTCCCAATAATAAAGAATTAGTTTATTTTGACAAAAATAGCTTTTAAAATTGTCAAAAGATAGATTTAAAAAAATGTTTTGCCATCAATATGCAGTAAAACAATCTTTTAAAAAATATTAGTGTATTCCCTGCTAAAGATTGGATTTATTTTCATTTTAAGCCTCTAAAACACTATCTAATTCATTAATAGACATAGATAAAAATATATATTATTCATTATTTACTTGGGATGTTACATCCTTCCCCCTTTATAAAATTTCATCCCCGCAATTTATTTACTTATCGAATAAATGGGGGTACTTATCCCTCATTGCATTTTCATATTCCCATGTTGCATCTTCCATCGTGTGGTTTTTCCACAAAACCTTTACATGATTAATCACCTTATTTCGTAACACTTGCTCCCTATGGTCAAGAATCTGGACCGGTTGTTCCTCATAAGATAGGTTCTCTTCCAGCTGAACTACCTCTGGACTCAAAACATGAGATGGATCTGGCATATACTTTCTCAACATCGAAACGTGAAAAACATTGTGTACCATAGATAAACTCGGAGGTAAAGCCACCCGGTATGCAACTGATCCAACTATCTACAGAATTTCATATGGTCCAATGAACCTTGGACTCAACTTTCCTTTCTTACCAAATCTCATCACACTTTTCCATGGTGATACTTTGAGAAAAACATGATCACCTACCTCAAAAGTTAGATCCTTCCTCCTGTTGTCTGCATAACTCTCCTGCCTACTCTGAGCTGTTCTCATGTGTTTCTAAATCAGCTGAACTTTTTCTGCCATCTCTTCTACCAATTTTGGTCCCATGAAATTCCTTTCACCCACTTCATCCCAGAAAGATGGAGTTCGACACTGCTTCCCATATAACGCCTCAAATGGTGCCATCTGTATACTGGAATGAAAACTGTTATTATATGAAAATTCAACCAAAGAAAGATGTTGGTCCCAACTTCCCTGATAATCCATCGAACAAGCCCGTAGCATATCCTCCAAGGTTTGAATTGTTCGTTCTGACTGCCCATCTGATTGAGGATGAAATGATGTACTAAAATTTAATTCAGTACCCAATGACTTCTGAAGGCCTTTCCAAAAGTTAGAAGTGAACCTGGGATCACGATCAGATACAATGGAGAGAGGAACTACATATAACCTGACTATCTCTTTAAGATACAAACAGGAATGTTGATCTAGGGAAAAAGTATCTCATATAGCAAGGAAATTATCAGATTTAGTCAAGCGATCAACAATAACCCAGATTGCATTATTACCTCGAGATGTCTTCGGTAATCCCACAACAAAGTCCATGGATATATTCTCCCATTTCCACTTTGGCACTTGTAAAGGCTGAAGAATCCCTTTCGGTAACTGCCTCTCTGCTTTAACCTGTTGACAAGTCAAACACTTCACAGTAAAATCAGCAATATCTCTTTTCATTCCATCCCACCAGTAATACTCCCGCAGATCTCTGTACATCTTTGTACTTCCAGGATGAACTGAAAACAGAGAACTATGAGCTTCACATAACAACTCTCTCTTCAACTATGAATCACAATGCACACACAATCTCTTCCAAAATCTCAAAACTCAATCATTATCAATTCTGAATTTAGGCAACTTACCTTTCTGAACCATCTCTACCTTTTTCTGCAACTCACTGTCTTGCTTCTGTGCTTGCATGATTCTATCTGATAGAGATGATCTCACTGATACCTGAAACAAAACAGAAGAACTTCCTGCACCAACAACTTCTCTGCCAAAGTTCATCAAATCCTTAACCAAAGGATCACGTTCCAAATGCAACATTTCTAATGAAGCATTACTTTTTTGACTCAAAGCATCAGCCACTTTATTTCCTTTTTCCAGATGGTAATGAATTGTACAATCATAATCCTTGATTAATTCCATCCATCTCCTCTGTCTCATGTTTTACTCTTTTTGAGTGAATATGTACTTTAAACTTTTGTGATCAGTATATATTTCACACTTTACTCCATACAAATGATGCCTCCAAAATTTTAAAGCGAAAACAATAGCAGCTAACTCCAAATCAGGTGTAGGGTAATTTACCTCATGATTTTTCAACTGGCGTGAAGCATAAGAAATTACCTGATCATTCTGCATTAGGATGCAACCAAGTCCTTTCAATGAAGCATCACTGTATATAACAAGCTCACCATTCCTGGAAGGTAGTTCCAAAACTGGAGCATTCACCAATCTTCTTTTCAATTCCTGAAAACAATCATCACATTCTTTTGTCTAGATAAAATTAACACCCTTCCGAGTTAGCTTAGTCATTGGACTAGATAACCGTGAAAAATTTCTAACAAACCTTCGGTAATATCCTGCCAAACCAAGGATGATATGAATCTCAGTTACATTTGTGGGTCTTGGCCAGTCTTCCACAACTTTTTTTTGCAGGATCAACAGTTATCCCATCTTTAGAAACAATGTGACCAAGGAAAGAAATTTTTTGCAACCAAAACTCACACTTGCTGAATTTTCTATACAGTTTATTTTCTTTTAAGGTTTTCATGATAACCCTTAAATGTCTTTCATGATCCTCTTTACTTTTATAAAACACCAAAATATCATCAATGAAAACCACCAAAAACTTATCCAAGAACTCATGGAAAATTCTATTCAGTAAGTCCATGAATACAGCAGGTGCATTGGTTATCCCAAAAGGCATTACTACAAATTCATATTGGCCATATCTTGTATGGAATGCGTTCTTCGGAACATCTGCTTCCTTTACCTTCAGCTGATGGTACCCCAATCTCAAGTCAATCTTTGAAAAATACTGAGCTCCCTGGAGCTGATCATACAAATCATCGATATGAGGAAAATGATATTTGTTCTTAACAGTGATGTTATTCAAGACTCTATAATCAATGAAAAGTCTCATTGAACCATCTTTCGTTTTAACAAATAAAACAGGATCACCCCATGGTGATGTTCTAGGTCGAATGAAACCTTTCTCTAATAAATCTTGCAATTTCTCCTTCAACTCTAAATGTTCAATTTGAGCCATTCGATAAGGGGGTTTTGAAATTGGCTTAGCATCATGAACTAAGTCAACAGTAAATTCAACTTCTCGATCTGGTATTATTCCAGGCAACTCATTAGGAAAAACATCAGGATACTCATTTACCACTGGCACATCATTAATCTGAACAGTTCCTTTATTTTCAACGATGTGTTCAAGGTAATATTCATTTCCATATTTTACAAGTTTCTTGGCCTCTTGATAAGTTATCAACAGTAAGGGTTCATTCTTGTACACAAACTGAAAGTATTTCTGAAATGAAACTTCTTTATCTCTACAGTCAATCTTAGCATGGTAAATAGAGAGCCAATCCATACCCAGGAAAACATCAAACTCTACTAGAGGTAGAACAATAAGGTTTGCAAGTAGGATCTTTCCACAGATAAGGAAAGGAAGATTCTTATAAATTCTTTTTGCCTCAACATTTCCCCCATGTGTTTTTACCAAAAGTTTGGGAGTCATTTCTTGAGATGGTATTCCCATTTTACTAGAAAAGGTTTCAGAGATGAAAGAATGTGTAGACCCCGAATCAAAAAACACACTGGCATAATCTGAAAAAACAAACAAAGTACCTGATACAACTTCATTTGATGGCAAGACATCTGCTGAAGTAGTTGCAAAGGATTCCACCACCCCTTTCTGCTTGTAGTATAACTGCTTCCCATCACTCAAGCTATTTGTCGGACACTCGTTTGCATAGTGACCCATCTCATTGCACTTAAAACATTTCACTAACTGTAAATCAAATTTGGTATTACCTTCACCTTGATCTTTTTCAGTGCAATCACGAGCCTTATGTCCCATCTTACCAAATCGGTAGCACTTTCTAGAATTCAGAAGACATTCCCCAGCATGCCTTTTTCCACATTTATCACAAACTAGAAACATAGATTTCTTACCATCAATTTTTTTTGAAGAATTCTTCCCTTTATCCTGCCACCTTGGTCTCTTCTTCTGCTGGTTGTTATAGAACACTTGATCATTGGAAAACTCCATTTACACCTTCTCAGCACATCGAACAAGATTTTCATAACTTTTAAACTCACGAGAAGCTAATTCCCTTCGATATTTTGGCTTTAATCCTGAGTAAAACCGATTGATTTTACTATCAAGGTCTCGGATAAAATTTGGAGCATACCTTGCCAATCGAGTAAACCTTTCTTCATAGGTAGCCACTGAGTCTTCCTCTTGCCTCAATTCAACGAATTGTTTTTCCATCCTAAGCCGAACAACCTTAGGAAAATACTTTTTCAAGAAACATACCTTTGAATTCATCCCAGTCGAGAGCATCAATCTCATCAGCGTCCCTGATATTTTGAACCATCGACCACCACTGATCTGCTTCACCCTCCAAACGGTAAATAACAAGACTGACCTTTTGATTGTCTGAACACCCCATGACATCGAAAATCTTCTCAAGTGCTTTAATCCACCCTTCAGCTAGCACAGGGTCAGATGATCCTCTAAATGATGGGGGATGTTGCCTCATGAAATGTTCCACCACTGGCATGTTACTCTTCGGTTGATCTGGCTGATCTCATGCATGGACACCACCACCATTTATCGCTTGAGTCAACTGCGCCATTACTGCAACAAACTGTTCAGTTCCAATTCCGACCATCTCAGGATGCTGATTCGGAAGGTTATTTCCTTATGTATGCCTTCTTAGCACTACTTCCCTGTTTCCTCTACGGAAAACCATTCTGAACAAACATGGCTTAGATGAAGCAACATGGTAATCTTCAAATACTATATCACATCAATTTGACCATAAAAAATATTCTTGGATAATCATTTAATAGAATTCTAACTCTTAAAGTTATCTAAACCGACCTCTGATACCAAATATAAGGCCCCAGCCTTAAACCTTACTTAATCTTGAGTTATTACAAGATTACACATTGAGGATCTTTTCGGGTTTAGAGTTTTAGAGAATTAGATCATAAAACTTTCATTACATTCCACATATAAAAAAGTGGTTACATAAAGATATTATTCTTCTTTCCCATCAATGGAAACATATTTGAAATAAAACATGGATATTTTCTTGACACTTCCTTGAAACTATCATCATATCATGTACCTTTCCCTTGACCTATGAAAAACATTTCAAAAAAACTTGGGATGAGCATAAAAAGATCAGTAAGGGATATAAAAATATGAAAAGGAAACATGAGTACTTATATACATAAGAATGAAATCATAATTTACCCATAAAACATAAGCACTTTAACAGACCTCATCAAATCATTAATAAATCATAGAAATCATAAGACATAAAGGTAACTTGAGGCATTCATGACATTCTTACGTAGGGAGTAACCCTCTTGGTTACGTTTAGAATACCCATCACAGTATATTCCCTATATATCTTCGGAGAAACCTTAACGTTTCACTCCTTCGCGTTACCCAAGGAATTGGAGATCTATATCGGGCTCACCCGCCCTTAGTTTATCACGGAACCACCCGTCTTCATAATAATTCCCAAGAACCTCAACATAAGCTTATCACATAAAACATGCATAAAGGAAACATAACATTTCCACCTTTCAATCACTAGATATCAATACAACATAGTGATATAAAAACATTTTGAAAACCATTTTCAATACCAAAATAAAATAAAAGTAAAACATGGTATTTATTTTTCTTTTTTTAAAAAAAGGTATGGCTTGTAGAAGAAGCCGAAACTCAAATAACGGTCACGACAGCGAATAAGTCGTTGTCGCCGCAAACATAGGACAAAAACATTCCCTTTTATCATTTAGTAAAAGCTTCATTTAAAAATATTCCTTTTGAATAAATGTAAAAGTCAAAGGGGTTTATACACCATATAAAATAAGGTTGTGTATAAAACAAAATATGCCTCAATGAAATGAGATTGAGACGAAGTCCCATACCTCGGGTCCGACTTGACTCGATCGTTCTTTAATGTCCTGAATAATAAACTTGAGTTAATTTATACTTGCTTAAGAACATTTTTCAAGTTCATTATTCCTTTTATATCACTTATTCCCATGTCATGAACACTATGTAATTATTTAAGTTAATAACGGTCGTTTTAATGATCATTGGTACTTGAGTCAAAAATAAAACTTTTAAAATTAAAAGTTGTTCATGTATCTATTATATCCAGAATTATAATCATGATGTATATATCATATATATCCAGTATATACATCCATTTATAATATTACATAATCATTTAGAGGTAAGAAATGAAATTCACCGTTCATGGAGATGGTAAGCCGTATGTACGCATGAACGCTACTTTCATTTCTATTTCATATTTTATAGAATGGAATCATAATGATATAAAGGTATATTATAATTCCAGTATAATATAATATATAATATCATAGTTCCATCCTTTATACGTCCCACATATGGTATTTAATGAATCAAATCACTTTGAGGGGGCGGAAGTCCGCACTTCCTTAAATGAAGATATCGCGTTTACCCATAATTGAAACCATAAAGGTATGCGCAAAATGAAAAATTCAGAAGATTAAGGAAAAAATAAACATATTATATATCATATATAAATATAGTGACATCTTAATGGCCACCATTGAAGGTGTTAAAAGAATTTTGAACAATCATCGTTTCAGGAGACATAAATTCACCATCCACGGAAACAGTATGTCCTTTAACCATTAGATGTAGGTGTGTGTAAGTGTAGCTAGAATCCTTCTTATAACAACATCCTATTATATTTATGATACTAGAGTTGTTACAAAATAAATGAATAAAAAGAGTTTAGGGGGTTGGAGAAGCAAAATAAAACAAAAGGACTCAAGTGAAGACATTACCTTAAAATCGGGTAACTCCCTTTGGTTTGAGCTCAAAGGCTTCCTTGGGAAGACTTTTTCCCAAAGTGAGGCTTCAAGGAGTAAGAGAGGGATTTGGAGAGACAAAATGGGCAGGGTTTGGCCAAGCCAAAGGCTTTGGGAGTGTGGGTAAGGAGGTGGAGGTGGGGGCCTTTTATAAGAGGAGAGGAGGGGCACTCTTGGAAAGTAAAGAAATGTTACTTTATTTGAAAATGATTTTCGGATTCAAAAGGTCCGACATTGATATAATTCGAGGGTAAGGTGATAAGGGTTCGAAATCCACCCATTCAATAGGTTTTGGACATGTGTAGGTTATAGATTTATACATTATCATTTCATTTTATTTAAATCCTTTATTAATGAGGTAATCGCTGCATCATCATGATGTCATAAATAATTTAATAAATTTAATGTCTCAAATTATAAAAAAAATATCATGATGTAGGAAATATTTTTAGATTTATAATGAATATTTATAGTCCAAAAGATCATTTATGTAGACAAACGTAAAAATATTTTACTTAAGTGATACATTCTTTGTCACATTTAAAATTCTTTAAAAATAAAAAGATAAAAAGTCACTTTCTCACAAAAGTGATTCCATGGGGCCCCTAAGTTTGGCACAAGGCATCCCATGGTCGGCCATGAGACAACCAGTAGCCTTATGACACATTTTGTGGTCAATGTTTTTATTATTATGATATTATTTTATTATCTTTAACTACCCGATTACTCATTAATCAAGATAATTAAAGATAATTACCGTCGTTACTATTCATAATGTCAAAAAACAAGAGTCTTGATTACATAATTTGGACCTTCTGATTCCAAATATGTAATCCATTTTACCAAATTACAAACACAGAAATTGTAATAATTGATTTAAAAATAATTCCTGTTGTCAAAACAAATAGCGGGTTTTTTTTGAAACAATATCTATGAAAGGTTTGGCATTAGTTTATGCCCAATTACAAAGTTAAATTAATCCTAATAACCACCATTGTATTAAATGGTAAACACATATTCTAATTTAACTTTAAAACCAATTCAAAAGATAATCTAATCATATAAATAAAGTATATTAAAAAGCAGTTTTGATGTAAAATGCAGTATTTTTCACTATTCATTAAAAAATGAACATTGTCAGAAAAATACCAAAAATTCACACAATGTAAATATTGATGTCCCAATCATAAAGAATAAGTTTATTTTTACAAACATATCTTATACAATTTTCAAAAGATATATTTAAAAAAATGGTTTTCCATCAAAAGGCAGTAAAACAATCTTTTAAAAAAATTTAGTGTATTCCATGCTTAAGATTGGATTTATTTTCATTTTAAGCCTCTAAAACACTATCTAATTCATTAATAGACATAGATAAAAATATCTATTATTCATTACTTACTTGGGATGTTACAATTATAGATGTGTTTTTAGTTATAGATGGATATTTTGTTATGTTCACTATTGATAATGATCAAATAAATGAGTTGGTGAATGTAAAACTAAAAATAATCACTGATCATATTATGAGTTAGGTTCTTTCTTCTTTTTAAGTGGATGTGAATGATTTTCAAAGAATTTTGAGAACTTTTTTTCATGCATTAATTTTAGTGATTATGAGTTTTCCACTGATATTTGTTATCATTTTTGGAATATACATTATTAAGGTACATGTATGGTATATATGATTTCATATTAGATAAAACCAACAAGGATTCAATAATTGAATATTTATATTGATGAATTATTATATTATTGTATTTCCACCATATTATGTTTCCATATACTTCTCCCATGTTATTAATTGAGAATTCAAAGGATGTTTGCGAATATATATTTACTATTGGTGGTAGAATAATGTTATGGTAAAGAATTAGTATCCCTTTATTATGATTGGTGATTTCCTTATCAACTAATGAAATATATTTGGTTTTCATAGATAAATTCTTAGTAAGGATGCAATTGGATGGGGGAAAATTAGAGGATATTTATAGGACTATATTCCATAGTTATAATTTTAATTTCTATTTCATAAAAATTCCCTTTTTCATTAATAATTATCTAGAGGTGTTATTGGGATTGATGCATTGGGTTTTTTTAATATCTTTTGTATGATCCCAAATTTTCTCTTGAGGTAATAACCCTTTAATTTTATTTTTCAATATTCTCTTAAACCTTATACATGTGACTAAATTGTTAAAGAAGGATTTTGGAGTATCAGAGGCTTGTTCATAGCTCAGAGCTCATGTTTTTAGATATGTGGTATGAGGCATATGTTTAAAGGATAGTTAGTATTTACCGTGATATTCAATCGTTTATCTCATTTGTAAGAGAACATGGTTTCATGAACACTGTGATTAAGGCATCACACCCATTTTAAAAATTATATACCTTATAATGATCAGAAACACATGGTTAGCACATGATTTCCCTAATTGTTCACCTAATCATGTGATGGATTTTCTTCCCAGGATAGTGATAGAGTGTGTTTGGAACATGGTTTAGCTAGATGTGAAGCCAAACCACACACCTCATTAAATTGAGGTGAAAATACCAATTTTTCCATAAACCCTTATAAATATAAACCCACTTTTCTTTGTAATTCTCTAATAGCTGGCCCTACCATTGGAGAGCTCTCAAACTCTCATCCTCTTGGATTTGATGTTTCTTCCTCATCTAAAATATGACCAAACTTTGATTTGTCTTGTTGCATTCCTCTCAGTAATATCTTTAGTCGATTTTATTCATTTCTCAGTTTATCTATCCATCTTTGGCATTATTTTGGTGAAAGATAATATTCACTATTTATAGGGTATGAATTTATTTCTCTATTTTCTATCATTCCATCTAGATATAAGGCCAATATTATATGAGTATTCCTCTATCACCATATGGTAGTTGGTATTTACTATTTCCTTAAACGTATTTTCCATTTATAACTATTTCCATTGTACCTCACACTAGAATCTTAAAATGATTCTTTGAAAATTATTTAATTTTTTGAATTAGGTGTGCAATCTAAGACCTAGACCTATTATGATACTCATTATCCTTGTTTGTGTTCTGAACTATGCTACAGATCACCCCTTTAGCGAGTCCTTATTTATTTTTCCTTTGACACACACTACACTAATTTTATTATTTTATAAAATAAAAATTTCCTATGTTATAATAAAAGGAAAATGGTGTTATAAAATGTCACGCACAATTTACTTGGCCCCTTAATATTTATGAGTAGAATGATTAATATTTAAGGATTCAATTAATATAATTCTTCATTATTAAATGAAAATGAAGCATTTAAATTAAATTAAATGTAAGGATTCATTGATAAATATAGGGCCTTTGATTATTTATAAATTTTTCCAATTAATTATTTACCATTTACTTCTTAACGGAGTGGTCATACTTGATCAAGTCTTGGTTTCCTAAGGAATATCCTTGAGAAAAACGAGGACCCCACCCCGAATCATTGATCCAGTTTCCAAGGGAGATACCCACTATGGAATTCAATAATTGGCTTACTATATTAATGCTCAGTTTTAGTTCCAATGATTCTTTCAATTCATAAATAGAAATTAATATTAATTGGATTCACTCTATGGATTCAACTATATTTTTTTGGAAAAGTTATTTTATTGATCATTACCTTGGGTTGTAATCATAATTTTCCTAGGATTTACTTCGGGCATTTTACAAGGTCTCATTTATATAATTTTAACAAGTGGAATGACAACGGTGTATCCATCATAATATAATTAGAACCATTAACTTAGTTGTATGATTATTATCGTGAGTTGGCCCGACCTCCTATGTTAAAGGAATCCTCAGTTCCAACTTGGGTCCTCCATTATTATCATTATCATTATCATTATCATTATTATTATTACATGATTACTGTTATGATATCATCCTATCCTTGGTGTTTATTGTTCACCTATTTAGAGATAACTGTATGATATCAAAGTAGGTATAGTTGGTCAATACTTCCATGAGGAACCAGATCCCGATGTCATTATTATTTTAATTTACTTTTACATGCTTATCACATTATATGCACGGTTATTTATTTAAAATCAATATATATATATATATATATATATATATATTATAGTCTTTTTTGGTGGTGGCCTATTGACTTTTACTCACACCCTTCTCAATCCGCTGAATAGTACCTAAAAAACTTTATTGTTTTAGCTTTAGAAAAGATAAGAGTTCTATATTTGGGTTGATTGATACATTCTATTCTATGATAAAGCATGGGATTAGAGGGTTGAGGGTTTTCTCATAATGTTATAGGATATATGTTTCCACATTTCTTATTTTTTTATAGCATGTTGTATATTAATGTACTTATGTATCCCGTTTATATCCCCCTTTTTAAAAACATTTCGTGATTTTCATATTGGCAAATATTCCTCCTATTAATTATATCTGGATGGTTTATATTTATATATTTTATTTATTATTATTTGTCTAATATTTAGTGTTATGTATATAATATTATGTAACATAATGATCAGGAGGTTATACTCTCCCACACGTACCATCATGCACCCCACTTCTAGTTAGAAGCCTCTGGTGTACAGAGTGGTATGCTTAAGGTCATGTGTCCAATATGTTCATGATATCATTTAGTGGATTCCAAGTGAGGATGTCAAAAAGTGGTATTATAAGCTTAGATTCCTTTTTCATAATTATTAGGGTTTTTATAATATAGAATTAGAAGAATCTAAATTTTGTAATGATTCTATTTTTGTGATTAGGTAACAAATGTTTGGGGAAAACTGAGATTTTTTTAAATGGGATTTGATGTTTAGAATCATGACAATTATAGTTGTACTGATTTTGACATTGGGTAACACACATGAATTGTGGAGTTTATTTTTGTTGTGTATTTTATCTCTATACTTGACCCAATATGAAAATGATATAGTGTCTCATACATCGTTTTAGACACATTAGGATTTACATTCCATGTATATTCTATGAAACATTTTCTATACTATTGGAATTTCCTATAGAATGGGTATTTCCCTGACTTATCTATATATTGATGAAATAATTTTCTTATAGGAAAAAATAATAGGATTAATTAATTATTATTCATCAACATAAATGGTAATTCCCAAATAAATTAATGGTGAAACCTTAATTATCCATTTATAGTAGGATTGAGTCCAGAACCATTGGTTTAATGAGCTGAATAATTAGTTGGTTACAATTATATGGATTACAATTGTAATTTAATGTGTGTGTTGTACTATAAATTTGGAATTATGATTAATCTTATTAATCATTAATAAAGTACTGGTTTTAGTTGCATATAGTACCATTTTCAACTTATAAAGTGTAGAACATTATAATTTGGGAATAATAAGGATTTTATCTGGACCATTATAAACATATACATACAAATGAATAATATATGCATAGTTGTACCAGTGAACTTTTGATTTATATGTTTAAATATGATTGGTTTCTGTCAAATGGGGATTCAAATTAAAATATAAATGGTGCTTTCCTCCCTAACTTATTATTGAAAATTTATATGTCAATACCCCTATAATTTAAACATTGAACCTAACAAAAACCATGACCTTAGAGATTGGGTAGTTAGGGTAGTATTTTATTAGTAGTGAAATATTATGATTATTCTTATAGTATAATAATTTATTTATGATTTTGTAATGTATTGATGGTTATTCTTGAAAATTGTAGATATATACCCCCATAATGGCCTTATTTCAGGTGGCTATAAGGTGGAAATGAATATTCTCCATAGGTAGTGGAACCTAACCCAAAAATAGTTCCACAAGATAAATATCTTATTTTAACTCCTACTATGAATATAATTGACAATGAATCTTAGTTTGGGGACAATTTTTATGCTTAATTCAGTCTATGGATGGACATCCATGACCTAAAAAGTCTATTTCAGAGTTGATGAGGGAATTATAATAGCAGAACCCACCAACTTTCTATGGCGAGGGAGGCCCTCCAACAACTAAATCATTGTTGGAGTCCAACTTATCTTTCATTGACCATCTAGAAGCACCTACAGACTAGAGGGTAAATCTTTCCTATTAAATGCAACATGGATCTTCCAAGTGAAGGTGGGATTCGATAAATCAAGATGAATATCACTAGGGTATGGATTGGGAATGTTTCCTATTCTATCTTCTATGATTAATTATTTTATGAGATGTTGAGATCTGACTGATAAAGGGAGTTTAAACTCCTATAACAAGGAACTGTGTCTGTTGTGGACTATTATTCCTGTTTCATAGAGATTCAATTATTTTTGAATACTTTTTTCGATGATGATTAATCTAAAATGTGATGTTTTGAGGTTAAGTAAAAGTATTCCCTTAGATATCAGGTAAATGTAATCAAACTGAATACTACTTCAGAGATAGTTAACTAAATCCAAATAATGAGTTGTAATTGAGGGAAGTTAATGGTATAAGTTAGGACAGTTTAATACCAAACTAGGGTAGTTTAGCCATTGGTAGGACATGTAATATATAGGATTCTAAACTAAGGAGTTGTAGCCAAAAAAATTTCAATTGCAGTTATGTTATGTACCATCACTCTAGGTGATAGGGTCATGTTAAGCCTAAGTATCACCAAGACCAACTGGAATGTTATGTCTGTGAAAAATGGGCTATCCTCATAGACACTATTAATAATTCGTATCTTTTCCCTGTGGGATAAGATCCTCACTAGATTCTCCATATATTGAAGTATCAAAAGCACTAGATATAGTGGGGAGATTTACTAACACTAAATATACAGGCTAAGGAGGAGTATGTGGTTGAGGAGGCCATAAATATGATGCGTTGTGCCATAAGGCTTGACCTACTCAGATTGGCCAGGTTGTGTCTTAGGGACAAGGATCATGATAGATATTTTCAGTATATCCTATAATAGAGAAGAAGGGTTCTGAATCATCCATTGTGAAAGAAAGGATCTTAGTAGCCTCTACTTTGGTATCTCCGTTATTTAACACAACCACTTAACACTATTTTATTTCTATATATATCAGGGAAATCCTTAGGTTTTCTAACACCCAAGAATGATAATGGGTTAAATGACACAATTATATAACCCATATAAACAAGTTGAACCGTTATTTTTAAAAGAATACCTGATTAAAAATCAATAGTTAAGTGTGAATGGCTTGGAGTAGTGATCAATTTGAGTAACCTTTTGGATAGTTTCCTAGGATTTTGCGAGTGAGGGAAAAAACACTGGAAAGAACATGTGTTAGAAAATGGGGACAATTATTAGTAAAATGACCCGTTCGAGAATGTAGGTTGGAAATAAGGATGGGAATGCATGTTTTCAGGGAAATTAGTGGTCCCTGGTGGGAGAGGACCTGATTTCCAGGTAATGTCAGGTGTTTATGCTGTCAACGATCCCCATTTGTGACATTGGTATTAGAGGACGAACCCATACATAAGTGTGGTGTAACTTCCTAGGTCGATATGAAAGTTCCTAAATAAGGATGTTTTTCTATAATGGGAGGTTATTGTGACACCCCAGAATGATAATTGGTTAAATGAATAAATTATATGACTCATGCCAACGTGGTTCACTTTTAATTTCAATATCCTGCCTGATTATAACTCAATAGCTATGTGTGCTTGGACTGGAGTAGTGATCGGGATGGGTGACCTATTGGGAAGCTTCCTAGTGTGTGTGTAAGGGAGGAAAAAACACACTGGAAATAACATCTGTTTGCCTTTGGGGATATTCATTAGTCATATGACCCGTTTAGGCATATGGGTGGGACCATGGAAGAGGACCACATGTTTGTGGGAAAACTGGTGGTCCCTGGCATGATATGACCCAACTACCATTTAAATTAGGGGTGTGTATGATTTTATTAGTGCCTAGTTGTTATCGGTTTTATGTTTTATATATCTATGGTTTGATGACATTCAATACTCCTTTGGGAATTTTATTATAGAGTGTAAGATAGTGAAAGGAATTCCACCTTGAGGTTAGTAGCAACATTTATTATAGTACCTCTTCATCATTTAGATAATGGTCTTCAATATCTTTCATAGGATGGACTATTTGGTCTCCTATTATGCTTATGTTTATTTCAATTTCATAATTTTATCTTCTATATCACCAGTGTTTGATATTTATTTTCACAGGGATCAATTGGATTTCTAGGAATGTATAGAATGACAATAGCAACATGGGATTGGTAGTGTTACAACCTAGTGACCTAGACTACATATGGACGATATGGGGATATGTCAAGAATATTTTCAAGATATTATAAATCATTTCAGGAATCTTTACCTTGATGATTTATCAGGTCTACCTCCAATTATAGAATTTTATTATTCTATTGATAAAGTGTCACAAGAATAACCATTATTCATTAATATTTAATGTATGGATACTAATGAGTTTCAGGATCTCTAGATGAGGCTAGAATAATTAGAAGATAAGGGTTTTATATAGATCAATACTTCACCTTGTTGTTCACAAATCCTTTTTTATAGGAAATAAGAAGATACCCAAAAACATTTTGTGGATTACTTTCACTTAAACCATCTTAAGGATAAGAACCATAATACACGAACTCATATTGATGAGATCTATTAATGAATACAATGACTTATGGTTTTATCCATGAAAGATTTGAGTTTAACATACCATCAAGTATGATTTATACCTTAAGACATACCTTGTATTGTATTTTCTAGTAGGTATGGTTTTTATGAGTATATGGTTATGTCATTAGGTTTGATGAAATTGATAGTCATTTTTATGGATTTGAGGGAATAGGTTTTACAACTATATCTGGTTTCATTTGTGGTGGTCTTAATAGAGGAAATATTGGTGTATTCTCATATTCAACACAGTCCTTCTCAACATCTTGAGATTGTGTTGAATATACTAAGAGAGAAACAACTTTATTCTAAGATCACTAAATTCCACCTTTTCATTTATAAGGTATTATTCATGGGTTACATATCATAATAGGTATGAATATCTATTGACCTATAGAAGTGAATGAGGTAGTTTCCATGTATCAGTTTAATAATATTTTTGATTTAAATATTTTCTTAGAACATGCTAGCTATTACAAGAACTTTATTAAGGACTTTTCACATCTAGTAAAACCCTTAATGGAATTGACTAATAAGTGAATTAGATTTATATGGTCCAAATAATGCAATAAAACCATTTCGTATATGAAAGGGACACTAACTTCTTTGTTAATATTGCTTATTCTATTGTCTAGATGAATATATGAAATTTTTCGTGATTTATCAAGAATCAGTTTAAGATCATTTCTAATGCATGAAAATTGATTTATAGAATACATGTCTCTTTAGTTGAGAAAAAAAAAGAAATTAACAGATGAATTATCATGAACAAGAAGTCTTAGTTCACACCTTATATTGATAGAGGAATTATTCCCATGGATATTAGCTTTTGGTTTTCATATACTACAAGTTCCTCAATTACATATTTATGAAATGATACATCAATATATGGTAGATGAGTTGGGTTTAATTCCTACAGACCTTTGATTTTGAGTTTTTTTATAAAGCTGGTATGTTTAATTTCTTTGATGATTCACTAATCCATATGACACATAGATATGAAAATGAACAGGTTAGTGGTGAGTCATGTTTGATTGAATTTTTTTCAACGACTCAATTAGATTTCACAAAATATCCCAGATAACATATCCTTACATCATTAGTAGTGACCTCCTAACTTATAAAGAGAGTGAATATGAGGAAACACTTAGACCCTGAGGTATTATCCCCAACTGTGTATGTTTTAGGCGATGCCTCACAACTAGGCTAGATCATTTTCAAGGATGATGTATCACACATTCCCTGATGCATTTGGGTTCCCATGGACATGTGGGAGGAGTTAATGTTTGAATACCATGCCTCTATTTGTGAATTTCATATTAGTGTTTCCAAGATGTATCATGACATTCACAAAAAATAATAGTGAAAAATGATGAAAATTAAGATAGAGTATTTTATTTCTCAGAGATCACTTTTCAACAAATGAATGTAGAACACCAGTAACCTGTAGAACATTTACATCCATTTACATTCTAGAGTAAAAATGGAAAGAGATTAACATTGATTTTTTACTAGTCTACTGTTTTCTTCTTGACTTAGTGGTATATTATGGGTGATCATTGACATTATAATGTAGGATTCTTACTTTTTAACTAGTTAAGGAGTCATTTTAGGTGGTTGATCAAGATAGGATCTATGACTGAGAGATTACCCAACATTATAGTGGTACAAAAACTAATGTATCAAATAGATACACTAATTTCATTTATTGATTTGGTAATGGGATACAGAGGGTATTATGTACACATGTACTTTTGAGTATAGCATACCACCCTTAGGCTAATAGAAATTCCAAACATACGATATAGATATTTAGGACACTCTTAGGGATATGTAGATTATTTCATAATAACTTTAAAAAAATACATAAATATATTTATGTTTTATTATAGAAATATATTTAATGTGACAATATCGATGGATATTTATGAGGCCTTATATGATAGCTCATTTCATTGAACATGTGTTGTTTAGATGAAAGAGATGCAATTCTATTGGGACCTCATCTCATTTTAGATACCATAGACTATGTACAACTTATTCAAAAGTGTGTGGATAAAAAATAGTATAGAAAATGTATTATTCCAATCATCATCGATGACCTATAGAGTTTTAGGTCAGGGATTAGGTCTTTTTTGAGATTTTTTCCTTAGATGGGGAATATATGGATTCTGATATTGGGTATGTTATCACTGTATTATGTCAAGTATTTAAAGATATTATAAATATTTTGGTCAACATACAAACAGATAACTCTTCCTTATATGTACCAGGAAATTCATGACATCTTCCTTGTATTGTAGCATTTACATCTATTTTGAGACCCATATCAAATTTTAGATCATGAGGATATTGAATTTGGACATGATTCTTTCGTTAAGGATTATCCCACATGGATCATCGATCTTACCATGAAGGCTATATAAATAAGATCTCTTCCTATGGTATGATTTTTATGGTAGCATGACCAAATAAAGGACATGACCTAGGAGTGAGAGGAAGATGTATGTTCATATTGGATGGAACATTTCTTAGATGATGTTTTACCACCCATTGAAGGGAACGCTAGGGACAAGTTTTTTTAGGATGGGAGACTGTAAGATGCTAGTAATTTTACTTAAGGTAATAACTATTAATTTTCAGTTTGAATCATTCTACTAACCTTATAATTTCTATTGAATTGTAATGGAAGAGTTTAGTATCTTCCAGGTCATGTTCAGGGCCCATAACACCAGTTTTTGTACTGGTATGAGATATATTGTTGGTGCATTATTAGTAGTAACCATGTGACTCAAACGTGAGAACCATATATATAAATACCATATTTTGATGGATCATGCAAGGGATGATACATTATCATAAAAACAACATACCTTTATTAGATTTTAAATTCATATATAGTGTATGGTTTATGTAATTGTAAACCTAACCATTTGAGGGAGTGTGTTCCATGGATAGTCCCAGTGTAGGGTTGGTGCAAATTTTGTCCAACCATGCTACTAAACCATTTCCCTATTTAAAGTGAGGTGAAAAGAACACATTTCCATTAAATGATTATAAATATATAAACTATTTTCCTTATTCATTCTCTAGTAACTACCCCTCCCATTTTATAGCTCTCAAACTATCCTCCTATAGGATTGTAAGTTTCTTTCCCATCCATACTCTGGTCGAACTTTTGTCACCTCCTTGGAATCATCTTGTAAAGAGATTAAATAAAATTTATTCCTTTATTATATTGTCATTCCATTTTCGGCATTATTTTTATGTAAGATAATATTCCATATTTTAGGGTATTCATATGTTTCTTCATTTTCTCTCATTCCATCCTAGATATAAGACCTATACTAGATGATTTTTCTTATACCTTCATAAAGTACATGTTCTGAACTATTTCCTTCAATGTATCCCCCATTTATAAATGTTTTCTTTGTGACACATGTTAGAATATCCATTAATTCATTTAAAAATTATTATTTTTCGAAAATTCATTTTAAGTACTGCTACCTAGACCTATTTTGATTCCCATTCATTTTGTTGGAGGTTGGAACTGAACTAAAGATCACCCCTTGGATGACTCCTTATTTATATAACCCTTTCACAACCATTATACATATAGGATCACCTTTTAAAATCGAGATTTTTATGTTATAACAAATGACTAATTGTGATATTAAATGGAAAGTAACTTTTACTTAGCCCCTTAATATTTATGAATGAAATTATTAAAAAGTAAGAACACCCTTTTTATCCTTTATTATTCCTAAATTAAAATAATGTGTTTGAATTAAATAAATGGTCAGAAGGTGCATATTAATATATGTCCTATAATTATTTATAAATGGTTACAATTTATTATGGACCATTTCTCTGTTAAAGGAGTAGTTAAACTTGAGACATAATTAGATTCTTTAGGGAATTACTTGGGCACTCAAAAGATTCCAGCCTAATATATTTATCCTATTTCAAAGGGAGATATACACCTTAGAATTTATTATTTTTCATAATATATGAACGAATTTGAGTAGCACCAATGATTCATTTGATTTATATCTAGAAATTAAAATTCCTTGGCTTATGTCCTTGGAATCATCTTGATGTCTTTTTATATGTGATGCCTTTCATCATCACCATGGGTTCCATTCATGCTTAGAGTGAGATTTACATTTTATGTATTCTAATGAATCAATTAGATATTTTTCACTAGTGTGTTTCCAATGGTCTATCCCTTGGATTACACTTAGACTATTTAGCAATGCTATATTGTTATTTTGGTTAGCTGACGAGGCCTTCTAAGGTCAAGGGTTCATCTATTTCACATTTGATCCTCCATCATTAAATTATCATTATCATTATTATTTATTGTTATTTAATATTATTACATAATTAATATTATAATATACTTGGCCCCTGAATATTAATTGGTTACCTATTTAGATACATACATCATAGGTTGTATCAGGTATGGTCAGTTGGTCATTCCATGATGAACCTAAGTTTGATGTGGTTATAATTTCAATATTTTTATACTGGTTATCAATTTTCCTAGATACTTCTATATCTATATTCACTAACTATATTTGTTATAGAAAACATTGGTGGTGGCCTAGTGATTTTTGCTTACAATATTCTCAGGATTCCGATTAGTTCCTGGGTACACTTCATGGTTTTAGGTTTAGAAAAGGGAAAGTGTCCACCTATGGATGTTTTTTCCTTTAGTACTAGGATAGAGCATGGAAGTAGATGAGCGAGCATTTTCTCATGATTCTATGGGAGATACTTTTTGGATATTTAGTAATTTTATAGCATGCTATATATTATGGTACCTTTATATCCCTTGTATACCCCATTTTATTTAGCATCATGAATTGATTATAAATTTTTATATGATATTGATTCAACTTCAACCTCTTTATAATATCTGTATGGTTTCTATTTTTTCAATTCATTTATTATGGTTTTTTCATTTCTTACTATTACATATCAATAGATGTAAAAAACTCTAATAATGAAGGTATATTCTCTACATTGTATTATCATAGACCCTCGCTTCTAGTCAGTAGACTCTGGCATACATAGAGGCAATCATGAGGCCATGCAACCAACTAATTCAAGACATTATTTAGTGGATTTTAGTTTCGAAAGTCACATTGTTTTTACATCATCATGGTGTTTATTAATTATATATTTGTTTACTCAATGACTAATGATGATAATTTTGTGGAATTTAAGATGAATTTGTAAGTTCATCATCATAAGATATAATTAAAGGTAATAATCCTTATAATATTTGTGTGAGGAGTTTATTTACATTTGAATTTTATTTCATATAATGGATTAGTTGTGGGAAAATATAACATTGAGTTATCTTTTTCTTGGAATATAATGAATGGTTTCTCTAAGGTGTGTAGTTTTTTTATCTTAGTATAGAATTATCAGAGGTTCGTATCTAATTTCTCTAAGATTTCAACACTATTTTCTTCTTTCCCTGATATGGGAAAGTATTTTATTAAATTTCATAATTTCAATTCATATTTGATCTCCTAAAGGAGAAGTTATATATTATAACTATACTCTACCTTTATAAAATTACAGTCATAATCAATTTTTATTAGGTCACTCACCATATCTTTATATATTTTTTCTTTTTTATAGATTGTATTGTTCTCATGTGGGTTTAGGAAGTCTCATAAAAGTGAGTATAACGAATCCATCTATGATCATGTGCCTATAAAAGTGGTGTATTATTTTTTTATAGAGTAATTTTCATATTATAAATCAATTATTGGTTATTAAGTATTATAATAACCTATTGTATATGTCTTATAAATTGTATTAACATTTTCATGATAGGAGATGGGTGGAGTTTATATAGGATTTTGACTTCAAGATATCATAAACATAAGGAAAAGTTAATATAATTGTAAATGTACTTATTAGAATGATGTAATGTGATATCAATCTAAAGGTAGGTGGAGAGTAATGTATGATGGATGATCTTGGATCAATGTATTTTTAGATTGATAAAGTTAGTAGTTATAATATATAGGGTTTAAAACTAGTTTTCCTTATTTAAATTATATTCTATTATTCCATCAAATGCTTTTTATTCTACTTAATGAAATAAACATGATTTTGATATAATTTTTATATGATATGAATCAAACTCAAAATAATATATTCATTTGATCTAGAAAATTATTTTAAAATAACATTAAGTGATGTATGATATACCATGGACTAATATATAACATTGAAAACTCCATCATGTAAGGTGTATAAATTAATAGTGGACAATTAATATAAAATAATAACATCATCACATCTAAGAAATCTCCTAGATTTTTCTCACTCTGAAGTATCACCATGATTATAATTAAATATTCAATGAAAAAATAATTATCAATGGAGAAAACATGTTGTGAAATATAAAATGAAAATTATTGGAAATAATTGTGTTGTTTAAGATATAATAATAAATGGACTTATAAGAGTTAATTGGTGTAACATAATCATTATAAATTGTTACATGGTCATTAGAAATATGGTCACTTGAAATATGGTCATTCTATATATAGTCATTGGGCATATAAGTTTCCAATATGCATAATAATTCTTTTTTCGTTTAAAAAAATTAAAAATTATATAATTTTAGAATTAAATAAAAGATATATTTAATTGAAATATATATATATATATATATATATTGTATATGTTACATATTATTATTAATAAAAATATTTTTTAAAGAATGATTTGATATATTTAAATAAATATTTTGATACATATATATTGATAAAATTATAAATTAGAATATAATTAATTTATTTCAATAATATCAGGTCAAAATTATTTAATGAAATGATATATTATCAAGGAAATAGTTTTCATGAATTTTTCATTTTTATCACAGTATATTAAATTTGTCATGGTTGAATAGTTATATTATTGAGACATATTGATAATCAATAAAAAAATTATATAAATATTTATGTACATATTTTTACATGGAACGGAATTCCATGCCCCCCTTCCAATAGTGGTACCCCTCCTGGGATGGAAATTACATAAGGGAGATAATGATTCCCTAAGCCTTCCCCTAATAAGGCATGGGTTGGACATCGGTACTAAGGGTATACAATACACACATATGGGATGATTTATACTCTATGAAAAGATAAATGAGAGATAAGATTGGAACATACAAAAACTCATTCTCAAGAAAAAATTAAAACCAAATCACAAGTACATTAAGGCCATGTCATGCATCTGTACAATTATATGAAAAAAAATCCAAAAGATATCCACAATGGTAACTAGGTTCCCCAAATAGTTCCTAAAAATTCCCACATGCTAGTAATGTCTAGCCTGATCACCAGAAAACTCATGTGGACTTAGAAAAAAGTATATAAATATGTATGGAGGAGTTAATAGGTATTAATAGTAGGATCCTCCATGTAGCCTCCTATGAAAAAGGTAATAAATGAATATTAATCCATAGTGAATGGAAAGTGATTTTAACTCATCACCTAAGCTAGTATAGTATACTCGTATCCTAATAATGGCTATATTTGACCATATATAACATACATGGGATCATATAATATAATATCAAAAGAAGGTTCCCCACTACCACCTCCCCCTTAGATTCTTTCTTTACCCTAACATTCCATATTTTGAGTCATCACACTTTAGAAGTAAGATATCCCGAAGACATAATGGATAATTTAACACCTCATGGAACCCATACATCACATAATCTAATCACATAAGATGCACACTATGAATCACATCATCTTATCATCCCATGCCACATATCCAAATAGTAATAGAGTAGTTAATGGGAGACACCATAACCTGTATGTCAAGTACTTTACATCAATCCATCACATCTCCTACATGATATAACTATAATAATCAATAATATACTATATCTAGATATATATCTATGTGAAATAACCATAATCAATTACATTACTCTAAAAACATATATGGGAAAGGTTACCACTGTGAATACCATCAAATAATACTACTAGGAAATGATAGTGGGTTAAGAGGGGGTATTCAGCCATTCATTCCTCACCATCCCAGTTATTGTGGAAAATACCCTCCCATAATATATTGGGTGATTGTTATATACATGTATGGGGTTTCATATAAAATTTCACATATCAACACTATAGGAATAAACATAGTCATAGGCTCAACAACAGTCATCATCACCCTGACACCAGACCACCATGACTAAGGACTACTTATAATATAATAATATATGTATTCAATATGACTTTATTTATTTTCATTATATTAAATATTCTTTATTTTGTTTATTATTTATTTAATTAATAATAATTTCTTTATCATTACATTGACAAAATCACTAACTGATTTCTATTCCCTCTAGGCATGAACAAAATGATCCCCTATTTTCTCATGATTATAATCATTTTCATCATTCAATTATGAACTGATACCATGGGTTAAAAAATTTATCATTAATTATCATTCAATAAATCTAGTTACTCAAGGACTCATCCTAATCATTTATATGTATAGATTCATAACTAAGCACAACCATTTACCCCATGTAGTGGGGAAAGTAATGTAGGTTAACAACCATCTTGGCCATCCAAACATTAAAGTAGAACATTATAAAATAATATTTCAACCTTTTAGTAGAAAAATAGTAAATCCAATCCTGTTACATTATCCCCAAATACATCCTTGAAACCACTATGCTTATCACCATCCATATCTCTATGCATATCATAATTCATCACATCATCTCAGATGCCAACATCTTCCAAAAAATAGTCCTCCCTTCCCATTTTTCATCAACAATCATCTACATCAGGACCACTTCAAATAAAATATAAAGGATCATATATACAGGAAACACATAAATAATTAAGAAAAAAACAATTTTATTTGGGAATCTAGTCCATAAAAACAAGGCTATTATCCTTTATAAGCAAATGAGAGTACTTGACCACAAATATTTATCTTTATCAAATAATTAGTTCGTTAACATATTTGATTAAATATTTCATTTATCATAGGATATGGAAAAAAACAATCACATCCAAATCATGACATTCCTATAATTATCTATAAGATAATACATCTATAATATTAATAGAATCAAAAACTAAATTTTATTCCCTCAAAGAACAAACAAACGAATGCCTTGAATAATAAATATTGTAAACACGTGTATAATTCCATCAAGAAATAACCCCATTTGAGAAAAAATTATTTATTATCATTCCATATTTATAGGTACTTAGGACCCATCATAATAAATCATAAAAAATTTAAGCACAACCATGAAAAATTAGATACCTCGAAAAATGGGTCAAGGGACAAAGTAAATAATAATCCTTACCATATGAACTTTAAAGAATAAAATTATAAATGAACCATCACAAATTTTGGATCAATAATGGTAAATCCAAGATTGAACACATTATATTAGTCATGGGGCCATCCTTGACACCATCGTGCATGTTATCATGCATATCACTAAGACAATCACCATGTAACTCACTATGCATTCCACAAAAAAAGTTTCCAACTCCTATAACATACCTGGTCCTCCTTTTCCATGTCTCATCAACCATAATCATCCTTAGTACCAAATTTATTCAAATATAAAGGATGATATAATTATTACACACAAAATTAATTAATAAAATAATAAAATACATCATGGAATCTAGTCCCTAAAAACAAATAAACCAACCTTTACAAGGAAAAAAGAACACTCATCCCCAGATACTTATCATTATAATAAAACTCATTCAATTCAAAAAAAACATTAATTTATTCATTTATCAAAATTTATGACCACACATAACCAAAGGAATTAGCTATTAAAATCTATAAATTATTTAAACATGCTCCCAAGAATAACATCCAGATTCACCAAATAATAATGAAGAAAATTATATTGAAACATGCATCCCTTTTATTTTTTCTATTTAAATATCATATTCATGTTCTTTATCTAGATCAATTTATTAAATAAATAATGATTCTTATTAAACACGAAACTTGTATGATTTTATTTCTAATGATTTAAATGAAAAATTCATCCATTATAATATGATTCTTAAATTATTTATCTGGAAATCGTTTATGAATTTACATTCTTTAATAATTTCAATCCTTACAGGATGATAAAGCCTAAAATAAAAATATTTAGAACACTATCTATAAAATCAAGATGAAAAACATAATAATGGTGGAATAATATGTGATCACAACAACCATAAAACATGTTCATTTTTTGTTATTTTTTAATCATTATTATGATTAATTTAAAAGTCACTTAAATATATTAAGTATTATAACTTTATGATTATTTGTAAAAAAGGATGAGGAAATATATCCCTAACCACAAGGCTTTCAATGTTCATCAAATGAGAACAAAATAATAACATGAATCTCTGATCTTGTTTCTAGAAAAGATTCTATATCCCTCTAAGGACACTACAGTTCAACTAAAACAAAAAAACATCACAAGAACTCCATATGAATGAAACATTTCAACCTTCATACCAAGTTAATATTACATAGGAGGAAGATAGCTTAAAAATAAGAATATTTATAATATATAGAGGTAAAAACTCTCATCCGATCACGAAGGATCAAACATGGGAATCTAAGGATCATTATCTATCAAAAAGGAATCCAAAAAACTTTAGAGAGCTAATATAGTCAACTATGGGTTGGGATAATTTGAAGGCCTTTCAGAAAAACTATTTTTTATATTAGAATTACAGGAACAATCCAAAACATGGATTTACTTTTTTATTGTGTAATTCATGTCATAAATATTTCAGTTTTTAAAACATGTAGAAAATTATCCACCTTGATTAAATAATCCTAGATCAATTAAAATTGTTAAATATATATTAACAATTAGAGATTTTAGGGATAGTTTTAATGAATATACACCACAACCATTTCACATAATAAACCCACAATTCATTCCCATAGTCACACATTTTGAACCAACCTTCTCAAAATTTTAATTTCCTATTTAGGTATTTGAACTTATCTATCATGTTCTCAAATTATCCCTCAACGATACTTCATCACCCAATATCCACTAGAGAAACTCTTGGAATCCTCTAAGAACCATAGGCTTCAAAGTCATATAAAGGGATGGGTTTGAAGGTATCAGTACATTACATAAAATACCAATTAGAAAATTCTCATCCTTTAAAATTTAAAACCAAATATAGAGTGATGGAATGAAAAAGGGGTCTACGTTAACATCAAACCTATGATATACCAGTTAAGAATAACCCTTAATATTAGATAAAACACCTCAATCAAAATAAAAATGATTAAAAATTTATAAAACTAATAACGATCCCACAAAAAACTCCCAGGGGAGATACATATCAAACACGTGAAATTACACAAAAAATAAATTTAAGAAAAGAAAAATAATAAAAAAAAAGATAAAGGGAAAAAATTAAAAAATATTGATACAAATAATGGGTTCACAAATCAATAACTTGTGATAATGAGAGTGTATTTGTGACCCATATTCCCTTGTACACTCCTTCATTCCACTATGTCTCCAGATGACATGTACCAAGGGAATATAAATCCCAAAGAAAACATTCTCCTTTTAGTACTGGATCTCTACATGCCACTCATAAAAGATCGTATAATCATCAATATCGATCCTACCCTAATCAATGATGTGAGAGTCATAAAAAATATAATATATTTGTTTTGGAATAGGGAATAAATAATATATCCATCTCATTTATGGGACAATTCCTATATGATACATTGTGGCTCCAACTTGAGCTATGACATAGAAAGGACCAAAAAAATGGGGATAAATATTACTCCCCTGAATAAAGCTTTTCTTCCCCAAATGAGGAGATCCCATCATGAAAAAATAACCTCTAACATAAAATTTCATATGCCATTTACAATGATTGATATGGGACTTATGATGATCTATCACAACCATCATGATCTCACAAATCACATGAACCATCTTTGTCATGTTCTGTACTAGTTCTGGCACACACATTAATAAATCACGGACCAATTCCAATGATGATGACTAGAAAGGTCATACGTAAAAAGATTCAAATGGTTTCATTATAATGGTAAAGATAAATCTATTTTTTAGGAAAACTAAAACAATAGTAGGTATCTCATCCATGAACCTCCAAAATCATGGACACAAGAATGAAACATGTCTTTAAGAGTTTATATATTCCACCCTATCTTACAATCATTTTATGAATGAAAAGTTGTGTTAATGAACAAATAAGATCAAATTTTTTTTGGAGACCCCTCCAAACCCTTGATTTAAAAAAAGATCATGATTATAGAATATCATCCATAAGAGTCCATGGAGTCTCACCACCTCTTCTAGATACTGGCTTCACAAAATCTCTATTGATCTTGATTCATTGATCACATAGAAGTGATAAAAAATAGTAAAATGGTCCACTATCTCCCATATGTATTCATAGAATACATAAGATCAAGGTAATCTTGTGATAAATTATATTAAAATTTACTCTCACTTCCACTAAGTAGTTTATAATTGCTAAAAAAATCCAATAGGAACACCGTGTTTAGCCAGCACCTTCTCGTAGAGTAAACATTAGGACACTTGCACTACAACTAAATGCTTCAACCTAGACAACCAAAAATATATTCTTATATTATATAAAATATTTATTTAACCATGATGTGTAACTAATTTTTAACTATAAAACCTATAGAACTTGTGCATCAACGAAGGAATGAAAAATCATCCCATAGAATAACACTTTGCAACTTCTATCCTCAAAAAAAATGTCATGTGCATCACCGTAGAAAATTTTCTCACTATATAAATCCTCCTCATAGTCCCCTAGCCAGGACTCCACCAACCAATTCATAAAATACAATTGAACTGTCATTTAAAATTTTCATCATCCTCCACAAAACACCCCATATCATGATGAATCACTAACATTTCTTCCATCACTATCAAGGAATCACTAGACTCAAGTATGGAATCACTATCTGAATTCTATATAAGATAACCATATAGAAAATTACCCTTACCTGGTGCATATATATTCATGAATTCATAGTCCTATAGGAAATTCCATCCATTTCTTTTATCACTAGTTTAGGTCAGACTAGAGGAAGACACACCTCATGATCATGTGATTATTGAAACAAGAAACCCTCATCAAAGATGTACTTTTCCACCACATCCTGGAAAATATGAATAGTTAAATCTCTATATCATGGGTGGAACAATTCCACTAACGGAGATGTAATATCATAGACCCATAATATACTGCCTACATTTTATACATCCATACACTACCCAATCTAAGACCCGGAGAATCAAAGAAAACATAAAATTGAACTCCCTCTTTTGGAAAACTATAAAAGGGAGCACTAACAATCCTCTCTATTAGATTCTAGAATGTTTACTATTTGTGGTAAATCCAAAAGAGCACATTATCCATTATTTTAATGTCTATTATATGATTCTAAATTTGAGATAAGTCATGTATGTACCTCCTAAAATATCCTGAAATAGTGAAGAGAACATTTACATATACAACACTATCTAGGGGTACTAAAAAACATCCACTTTGATCTCAGTAGTATCCAAAACTAATACACAGTAAGACAAAGAATGGAATAAGAATTGAACTTCATTAGAACAAAACTCAAACTTCCAGAGCTTTTGAAAGAACTATTAATAATGAATAACTCCAAAAAATTCCCATATATTTTCATTATGGCCCTTAATAGAAATTGGAGTATGGTGGTTTTTCATCGATGTAAAATTCTATAAATTAATATGGTAACTTTCCCAACACTAAATTCGTCAATACCCTAAAAACTAAGAGAGATTCCATCACATGAAATGACATTAAAATTAACTCATACTTCCTATAATGAATTTAAATAGAAATATTTGGTATATCTTCATCCTTCACCCGCATCTAATAATATATTGAACATAAATCAATCTTCCTGAAAAAAATATCCCCTTACAATTTATCAAATAAATAATCAATCTGTAGAAATGGATAAGAGTCCTATATTGAAACCAGATTGAATAGATTGAAATTGATAAAGATACATAGACTATAATTGTAGTTCTTTTCAAGAAGAACTAGTCCACTCTAAGGAGACACACTCGTCTAAACAGAACCCCACTACAAATTATCATTGATCTATACCTACAGCTCACACAACTCCAAATGAGTCAATGTATATAGAGAAATCAATATTAGGTATTAAAAATTATATAGTTTTATGCCAAAATAGATCACCTATCATGGGGGTAACATCCCAAATTCATTATGATTGATATCATGGTACACTTATATAATCTTATAAAACCTCATCAGTTAGACATTTGATGAATTCAACAATAACTATATCATCAATGAATAAAAAGAAAAAATATTCCTCTCAATCATCTATTGGTCTTGTTTTCCATAGAAAATGGAATAATCTTTATCATCATTACATAAAAAAATTTATCCTAATTAAGTTCAAAAGTTCCAACACAAAATAATTCATGCTCATTCCAAGTATGATGTCTTATGGTTTTTTTAAAACAAAGGATGTCTTCCTAAAATTGGTGTTTCCCCAACACCCATTAATAGTCTTTATAAATGTTATATAGATAATATAAACATATAACTATTAAATTCAATGAAAATGGAACTAAAATACTCTTCACCTCATATCCTAAATCTTGTACTAGTGTAGATGATATGAAGATGTGTGTATCAACAGCTTCAAAAAAATCATGAACCTAATTAGAAAAAATAAAAAGGATACCTTGAAGGATATATTTCTCCCTTGAAATTATAATATCTATGACATTTATCTAATCATAAATTTCTCCCCAACCACTATGGCCCTGATGGATACCACCTACATGACCGAGATCTTATATCAAAGGATGAGGAGTATCATTAATCTACCTTATTCCTAACCCATCTCCTATCTACTGGTCAAATGTGTGATCACTATACTACTATTTCATTAATTGAAACTACCTCAATAGAGGAATTTAGACCAGAAAAAATTCACCCACTTCCATATATAAATGGTCAAGCACTCTCATCACAGATAACCCTGGCCTGCACCCAAAAAATATGTTTCCAATCCCTTAATAGGAGCCCAATTTCTTCCACCCATAGAGAAATGAATGATATGTACTAGGACCAACCATGACTGTTTGAATGCCCTTAATTCAAGTAAATTAGGAACCGTAGATCATATATTTTCTATACGGGGATTCCTAACGACTCCACTATCATGATGATCATGTCAAGAAAAGCATTATCTCAAGGACTGCTACTTTCATCAGTACCTTGAGATATGTTGGTAGAAAAAATGGGGCAACCTAGTGAAAAATCCTTAGATAAAAAGACTCCTTGAAATGCATCTATTTGTCTTCATAATATGAAAATATGTATAACTTATATCAAAAAATGGTCATAAAAAAATAAAAAACTACCATAAAAAATATATCCCATTTCTAAGTGTAATATTATTCTAAATAATATACTAATTTATGGTTGAAGAAATAAAATATTCTCAATATTGGCCTTGTAATTTCTCCCAAAATACAGCTAACTCCTCACAATCTCCAATGATTAAGAACCTCCAATAGATCACTACTCAATACAAAAACATCACCAGAAAAAACATAGATCCCATTCAGAGGACAGATAAAACTATGTTCTATCTCTAACTCATATAAACATTCCTCTATCATTAATTCTAAAGCAGATCCCTCATAAATAAAAATAATATAGAACTAAAACTCTCAGTGTTTCCACCTCCATGTTTTTTAGCATATAACTCATTTATGTGATGATCTGGTGGCACATACTTCTAATTCAATGGTATGATCCTAATAAGGTGTCAACCATTGGACATACTTATAAATTATAAAATAGTTTGAGAAACCTAAACCTATAACATGTGTTATTTAATAACAGTTATTTAATTATTCATTTATGGTTCAACTTAATCCCATGTACTACCCATTTCAAAACCCTAGGAAATATAGAATGAATCGTGATTCGTTAATAGGTCTTTAAATAAAAACCATTATAACTACCCCTGTACATAAACAAATAATGATTTATATAAAAGATCATAGGGGGAACTAAATACTTATTTCCTAGTAGGTATCCTTTATTTTAATTTCATAGTAAACTCAGTTGAAAATATTTTCCTACCATCTAATGTAGACTTAACTAGTAAAAACCACTAAACTCTACCCTATCTCTTAACCTGGTCCATTAAAACCACTCTTCCAAAAACTAATCCACATAAAAGGCACCCCTCATGGACCAGAAATGGGATAAGGGGGATTATGATGGCCAAATCCCACCTCCAACAAGACACAAAATGGAAAAAAGCACAGAGGGTATATCATACACCCAAATGGAAGGCATGAAACTCTTAAATAAGATAAATGATAGATAATATTGAAAATCATGAAAAATAATTCTCAAGATAAAAGTAAAAATAATTTCATTTACATTAATTTAATTTTGTATATATAAAAAATGATAGAAAACTAAAAGTACTAAAAATTTTCCCCCGTAGTGACAATGAAGTCCAAAATGCTCCTGAACAACCCCCATGAGCTAGTATATTCCTACCTGATCAGAAACTAGCTCATACAGACCTGAAAAAAGTTTATAAAGATACTGGGTAAGTTTAATATCTATAATCAACTTCATCCTCCCCAAATTACCTCATTAAAAAGATAAATAATGAATATTAAATCCTAGGGAATAACAAGTGAAGTTAACTGGTCACCTTAGAATAGATAGTATATCCTTAGTATCATCATGGATATATATGACCATGTATCACATACAACAGATCATATAATATAATATCAAAATAATTTACCCCAATACCTCTTTACCTTTGTTTTTCACTTCTATCTAACATCACATGTCATGGTAAATCACTCTTTAAATGTAATTCGGCACGAAGGAACTATGGATACTATGACACCTCAGGAATCTGGTGTATCACACCATACCAACACATGCCACGAACCCTATGCATCACATCATATCATCATCCATGGAAAGAACTCTAAATAGTAACATTGTAGTTCTGAGAGCCACAACACCCCGTATATCACATATTATACCATAATTTTCCACATACCATACATGGAATATCTACAATAACACATAATATACTATATCTGAAGATAATTTTTTGTGAAATAACCATAATCCATTATATATCTCTAAATATATATACGAGAAATGTAACAACCATGAATAGTATTATATAATACTACCAGGATAATAGAGTGTGGAAACTAGGGGTAGTAAGACATATGTTCCTTAGTGACCAGGATATTTGGTAAAATAGCCTGCCATGGTCCACTGGATGTCCGTTGCTAACATGGATGGAGTAGCGTATAAAAAAACATATTATACATAATATAACACATGACTACACTATAGTAGTCAACCCAGTATTAGTCTCAACGTCAGCTATTATCACATAGACACCTAACTGCCATTGCTACAGATTAGATATCATATAAGAAAATAAGAATTCAAGAATACTTCACTTATTTACTTTCATAAAACACTCTAAATTACATTTATTAATTAAATTAATAATTAATATTTCATTATCATTAATTTAACAACATCACTACCCCATTCTTAATCCCTCTAAGAATAAAAAAATTGATACCACAGTTTCTCAAGATTATCATCATTTGACGTATTCCATCAAGAACCACCTTCATCAGTTAGAAAATTTATTATTAATTAACACTCCCTAACTTCATTTATTTTAGGAATAAATATAAGAAACCATAAAAAGAGATTCATAAAAAAGCACAACCATATACACTAAAAGGGGGAGAAAGAAATATAGGTAAAAAAATAACTCATCCATCTACCAATTAAAGAAACACAATATCAATCAAGAATCATATCTTCAGTCACAATAATGGGAAATAGAAACATAAATTCATTCCATCAATCCCAGTTCCATTCTTTTCACCATCATGAATATCACCATGCATATCAGCAATCATATCACTATTCCTATCACCATACATCCTTACATCTTAGGGATCAAAAGATTCCACAAACATATGCCTCCCTTACCATGTATTATTAACCATCATCCATCTTATGCTCAATTTATGTCTTACATCTATAATCATATGTAGCGAATACAAACAAGGAAGAATGAAGCCAAAAAAATAGTAGAGCATCTAAACAAGGATTTATAAGGAAATGATACCACTCAACCCCAATGATTTTCCATTATCAAATAACTATTTCATTACCATATTTTATTACCCATTTAATGTATCATATGTTACGAAAAAATGTAACCAAAGGCATTAGTGATATAATGCATTAAATTTTTAAAAAATTCTTTTAATCATTACATTCATTTTCACCAAAAATTAAGGATGAAAATTCAATTAAAACATGGATCTTCATTATTTCATCAACAATAATACAATATTAACATTAATTATCAAATTCCATTAATATAAAAAAATGTTTCTATTTAAAAATTCCCCTCGAATCATCTGATTTCGAGTAAATTATAAGAATAATTATTCTATTATATATGGACTCATTAATTCCTTAGTCAACTAACATACTGAATTTACATTGTCAAGAAATTTTTATATTAATTACATGGTAAACCAATAAATAATCCCTGATTGAACAGAATCTACTATATCATGGGTTAAACTATTATCTTTGTGGAATAATTTATAAACGTGAAAACCATAAGACTTGTTCATTATTTAATCTAGTTTATTCTTTTTTTTGGTTAATTATTTCCTCATACAAATATATT
Organism: Viscum album; assembly: GCA_963277665.1. NCBI lineage: Eukaryota > Viridiplantae > Streptophyta > Magnoliopsida > Santalales > Viscaceae > Viscum > Viscum album. Next base: position 468,881,955 of record OY728158.1, read on the forward strand.
ATGAATCATAAATTTTGGGTATCAACTAAAAATAATAGGAGAATTAATGAATCCCCAACCTCATGTCATTAAATGTTATCCTATTGAGATAAAAACAATTATGCAGATATTCAAACTCCTCTACATTAAGTAATCTAATACCCTATAATAAAATTACACCACAAACATACCATGAAACATTGAATGTGATCTCTAAGAATTAAGGAGATAAAATTCAATAACATGTAAAGATAACATGGGAGGAAAATAACTCCAAATAAAGAATATCTAGAATATAAGGAAGGATAAAATCACCAATGATAACCATGAATCAAACGTTGGATGTTGAGGATCAATCCCTTTAGAAAGGTTTTTGAAATGTTTAGAGATATATAATAGGTTTTCCAAGGGTTTAGGATAATTATGTTTTTACTCATAAAAACAAAGGGTACCAATATATTTTCTATTACACTTCCAGATGTAGATTCAATTTTATTAATTTTCAATTTAGATCATGAATGGTTTGAGTTTTAAGACATTACAAAAAATCATTTCCTTGATCTAATAAACCTAGATCTATTCAAATTTTCAACATTCTGTTTACATCATAATTTTTTGGGAGAAATTTATCAAATAAAATCCCCCACCATTTTACATCATGTTCTCATGATTCTTATCATAAATCAAACAATGTGAACCACCTTTTCATGTAGTGAATTTATTATTCATGCTGTGAAAAACTCCCTCATGTCGTGAACTACAATTCACATCATGAAATTCTATTTCAAATATATTTCAACACCCTAACTCCAATCAAAAAAATCTAGGATTCCTCAAAGCACTATATGATTCATAATCACACAAATGGTTGGGGAGAAAAATATGGGCTCTTTCAATCGATTAAGAATAAATATTGTTAAAAAATGCATTTTTCGAAAAAGTATTTATACAAATTACATTGTTCATATTAAAATTAACCTTTATAAATTTTAGATATTGAATCTAATAAAATTGATTTCATATTTTTAATTATCTTATTCATAATAGTTAATGTGTTAAATTTAATTTTCGGCAATAAAAATAATTTACAAAGGTATAAGATAATTACCATGATTAAATTAAAAGAGCCATTTTCAATTAATTGATCTCATAAGTGTTATTTATATTTAGAAATTAAATTTATTTCAATTAAATTTTGAATATAATATATTGATTAAATATATTATAAAATATATTAGAAATCATTTAAATATTATTCTTTATGAAATTTGAATAAGGATGATAAATGTTTTATAAGTAATTTTTCTATAAAAATATTTTTTTTAAATTTGTATTATATTTTAGTTTTAATGTTGGTTGAACAATTTTTACATTGTAGGTTTGTCTAAATTATTTAAAAATTTTGAAGTAGAACTTTGAATTTTTTTATAACAGTCATCTTATATTTTTTAGTAAAAAAATATTTACCATGGTAAATAACTAAACTTATTAACAAGGGGTTAAAAGGCGTAATATATAATGGATCAATTTTTATTTAATCTGAAAATCATTTTATATGTCCTTTTTTATATTTTAAATTCATATCACCATGCCTCATAAATATTTCTTTACCTAACTCACCTAACCCCATTGTTATTTCACCATTTCCCTTCACCTACCTCAAGTATCCAACAAAATATATATCATTTACACCTATATATATTTCTCACTTCCACCTATACCATGACATAATCATCACTGAAAAATACATTGAAAACCTCTACATTTTCCCCCCTATAGTTTCATTCCACATTTTATAGAATTTTTTCTCAATAAGGTTTCTAAATTTTCTTATTTCGAAGAGTCTCTCTAAGGAAATAATCAAGTTGTAACACCTCGAAATGAACCAATGTATCCTAGACAGAGTGTTGTACAAAATGATTAATGGCTCCCTATACAATCAAGGCTGGCAACCAGAATTCATGGTAAAAACCCATACATTGGGATACTATACCATCAGTATAATGTAATTGAATAATAAATTAATAATAATAATAAAATAAACAACTGGAGTAAAAATGAGGAAGTATTAAATGAATGGAATACAAGACATAACTAAAGAAGGTACAATAATTTGAATTCCTTTCTATAATGACTAAATCTTGATATAAATGGACATTACATTACATTTTGCAGAATACTTAATACATGACACAAACAGATTCCCAAAGACCATACTAGTATAGTGTCTTGGAAAACATGGAACATAATCTTCTATCTTGGTGAAAGATCTTCAAAATATCCCATAAATATCTTCCCACTTTTTTTCCTACCTAAAACCTTTGTTTATATCCCAGGGAAAAGAAAACATAAAAATGGTGAGCTAAAATTCTTAGTAAGGATAAACATAGAGATCATAAAAAAACCATAAATATACAAATGTAAAAACATGACCATAAAGTTTAAATTTCAAAATCACGAGTCATGAAATAAATATTTGCAGTTCGCAAGGAATAAATCATAAAGGAATATTAACCATGATAAAACAAAATTGGTATAAAACAAGGAAATGTGAAAACAATATTAAACACATAATATGATTTTCATATTAGCCAAGATATTATTTTCAAGACCATCATAGTGTAAAAAGTCCATTACTGAACCATGTTTACCTGTCGTTCAACCATATATTACTAAACTTGATTTACTTATTGTTTCTTCCATATATTATTGAATCACATTTAATTTCCATTATATTCATGTCTATCTCATGAGATATAAATCATTACCTAATGCATTGGAGAGAGATATATGTCCCACCCATCTCACAATGAAATCTATCGAATAGGTTCCACAAAAACATAAATCATCCATACTAGAATAACCCAAGAAATAAAATGGGTTTCTTAAATATAATTCCATTATTAAATAATCTATATAAAATAACATTCCATAATTAACAAAAAATAAAATCTTAGTAATAATACAGACAGAAACAAAACCATATTTAAGAGCAGCATCTTAGATGAAAAATAATTTTGATAAAACACTTGAACTTAATTCATGAGGAAAATATACTTTATTTTTGAAAAATGTTTTCTTTTCATAAAATTACAAAAAATATTAAAAGAAAAAAATTTAGTCGAATATAATCTTGAAATAATATAGAGTATGATTCATGGAAACAAGGTGTTATGAAACCATAAAAATCCATTCATGTTGTATAAGTTAAAAAATAATTCTTCTCGTACTTTCTCTAGAAAAGTCAAAAAGTACCTCATATAGTAAAAAGGAAATATTCCATCAATACAATGTACTAAATGTCAAAGAATTCCAAAAAATTATCTAAAAAATTCAAAGAAAAATAGTAAAAATATTATGATAACATTTTTAGAAGACTATTACGTGCATGATAAATATATCCATAGTAAATACTTAAATATAAACAATTTCGGATAAAAATGAGATTGAAAAATTATCCCTTACCTTGTACATTTAATTTTTAGAGGTTGTGGTAACCTTATTTATAATGGTTAAATCATGTTATTAAATTATACCAGGACCATATCCATATTTATGATATCATATATGATCCTATTATATCATTTGGTTAACAATATTTTAATATTACCATTATTATGGGTGTCAACTACTTAATTTTACCATTACTATTTTTTCATGTAAGTTAGGTTTGTTATGAATAGGATGTATTTTACTAATGAAATTATGTTCATAATTATACTTTTCACTCATAATATAAATATTATAACGATTATTTAATTTTTAACGTGGAGAATGAATCTAACCGCATCATGGATACGGTAATCCATACTTACGCATGAGCGACAATATCATTCTCTTGATGGTTAAATTTTATGTAATTGGAAGATATATTAATTATATATAATAATTATCATGTTTTATTAATTATTTAAATCTATTATACTCATCATTATACCAATCCTAATATATTATTTTTTAATAACAAATTACACCACCACGTGGAGACAGTAAGCTGTACGTACGGATGCATGGGGATATTGTTATTCACAAGATGGATAAATCAAGGTATAAGGTTATCCCATAATTATAATAAAATTTATTAATGTATAATATATTGGATTTATTACGTTAGTATGGAATCAACATAGAAATAGTACGTATAAGAAGGAATGAAATTGAACTGAAATGGTAAAGAAATTACCTCTTTTTCGGAGGACTTCTTTGGATCTCTTCTTATGGATAGTAGGGATGGAATTTTTGGAAAACCAATACCTACATGAGTTAACTACGAATGTTTATAGTATAAATGTTTAGTGTTCGGTCAATCTATAAGGCTCATGTAGGTGTTAGGAAATGTGGGAGGAGATGCCTTTCTATAATGGAGGAGAGGGGCAATTTAAGAAACTCTCAAAATATTAAAGTATAATATGACTATTCCAGATCTAAATAATTAAAAATGACCCATAAATGAACTTTATAATAAATATTTTACCATATCATATCCCTTTGTGATTATTTAAAATTTTCTATGATTTTTTAATAATTTAATAATAAATTATTTAGTATGATATTAGTATTTCCAAATTTAATACTATTAATTTAATTTGACATAATATACAATAATAAAAAGTGGGAATTCTAATATAATTCTTTAAAAAATATATAATATATTTAAAAGATCATGTAAATTTGTTAGACACATTAAATAATAAAAAATATAACAAAATTAATATTTTTAAAATTGTTTGTTCTATTTTTATGTTAATTGAATAAATATTGTTTTAGAAATGAAGTGATTTTTAAGATAATTATATAACTTATAAAAATTAAAAATAAATTAATATAAGGAAAATTGTTTTATTTATATCAAAATTGATATTTATATTCGTTCATATCTTGATTTTGGCCCTATGTTGGCACATAAAAGATATTAAAATTCAAGATAGTTATACTTTGTAAGTAACTTTGTTTGAAATAATATATAATTTATTTTCATGTACAAGTGTCCATTAAACAACCTAATGTAGATCCTATTTTGATAAATATTTAATAATATTCATCTAGTAATTTTTTTGACATGTTTTTGTTTTATTTTAAACCTTATAATTTTGATGTACCCTTAATTAATTCCTTTAACTATTTCCATGGCCACATGTCTTTTTATTTACTAAGGGTTAATATAGTCACTATAAGATGTCAAAGGATCCATAAATGGATAATTGTAAACATTTTTACCATCATCCCAATTAGTTGGAAGAAATTTATATTTTTATGAATCTTATATAATCTAACAAAATATTATTTAATTAAAATATCAAGTGTCAATGTTGACACTACTCATTAGTTGACTTTTTAATAATATCAAAACATAAATATATGTTAAAAAAACTCTTTTAAACCATAAATAACATGTAAAAGTAATCCAAAAAATTAGTGTCTAACATTAATTCACTCAAATTATATTTATTTTAACATTTTTAATATCATTCATTTGATATTTCTATTAATTATATAATTTTTTTTCAGTATTGAGTCATCATTAATGATAATTATTTTATTCTTAAAAATTATAAACAAATTTAAATTATTTAGGTAATTATATTAACTTTTCATATACTACCTATAGACAATTTGTTTCCTTGGTAATCCCTAAATGAAAATTAATATACTTATATAAGATGAGTGGGTGACATTTGGTCATATTCATTAATTTTTTTATATTCTTGTCATATTCATGGGAAAGTGTCCATTAAGTGATTAAATTTAAAACAATATATGATAAGGGTCTAATTTATTCATCTAGTAGTATTTTTATTGGTTTTATGTTAATTTTATAATATTATTTTTACCTTTAATTACCTGGTTTACCTTTAACAGTGGTAATAAAAAATTACTAAAGTTACTATTCATAATGCCCAAAAATAAAAGTAATCTATTAACAAAATTTGGTCCCAATGATTCCAAATATAGAATCAATATTTTATAATTCCAAACACATAATTGGAAGAATTTAATTTAAAATTCATTACCATTGTTTAAACCAAAAATTAGGTTTTTATGAAGTAAAAACTTATCAAAAGATTGTCATGTGTTTATGTGCAATTTAAATGTGAAATTACCTTCAATGAACAAAATTGTATTAAATGATAAAAACATAATCCAATTAAACTTTAAAACCAATTAAAAATATAATATAACTATATAAATAAATTAGATCAAAAGGCAGTTTAAAATTAAAATGCAGTATTTTTCACTATTCATTAAACTGGGAATTTTATCAAAAAATACAAAAAAAAAAGTAAATTTTTATGTTTCTATTCCAAATAAAAAATTTATTTTTTAAAACATAATTTATAAATGTGTTAAAAACTATATTTAAAATGGGTTCCCCATCAAAATGTGGTACAACTGCATTTTTCAGAAAAATAATTCTTGTATCCAAAAAAATCAATTTGTTCTTATATCATGTCTAAAACATAAATAAGATGAATCAAAATGTTATAAAAAATTAAAAATGTGGCTAATAGTATTCATAATAACTTATTTATATACCATTAAATAATAATATTTTAATTATATATAATTGTTTAGAGAAACTCTATATTGTGTACAATAAAAGATACTAAGGAAGGTCTCTCTTACATGTAACACATGATAAGAATAGTGTTTCATATAGTTCAAGGTAATACAATGCTGAATATAGTTCAAGATAATATTTGTGTATCATAAAACACAAGACATTAATGAAATTAAAAATAATATATCTCATAAAATCTCGAGGTGTCACATTCTACCCCCTTAAAATGAATTTCCCCCATGAAATATTTCGGGGTTATAAATGGTATACTAATGGAAAGTTTCGTTCATGGAAACCCACATCATAAAAAGTAATACTAAAACTTAATATTAAAAAAGAAAGTTAGAAACATAATGGTTACCCAATAGAACTCATCACTGGGTTTCCACATATAAGAACATAGGTGAGAAGTGAAAATTTGGATATGGAAGAGAAATCTAACCATCAAGTTTTGATGAATAGTGATAGAGAATAAAGTTTGGAAAATGTTAACTATTATAAATCCATCAATATGTTATGATTTAAGGTACTATCTGATTCATCAGATAAAGCGGTACTAGGATAACATTTTTCTTGGTTTCAAGATCCTTTTCTGAAAGTTAAGGAATTTTTTTGCATGAGAAGAAATACTTACACTTGATTTTAATAAAATATAACCATTTATCCTTCCCTGATCAATTTCCACTTTATTTCTTATATAAATAAATGAAGTTGAATTTTTTATTCCTGAAGTGTTAGTAGATCATGTTATAGAATGATAGGCCATTCCATCTGTCTCAACAATAAGGTTAAAACAAGTTATAAAATATGCATAAGTCCACCTATAGTGAGATAATACACTAATCTAACAAACTTCAACTATAATATAACTTATACCATCCATAAGTGGATAACATTACAATCTTTCCAAAAACTGAAAATATATAACTTTAGAAAGAGTTGAATTAAATAAAATTTAAATTTTTATCCCATATCTCATTAGAAAGTTCTTGTTTATCACATTCAAAACATGTCAATACCTTATTCATGTATTCTTTTAAAACATGGAAATAACATGAATTACCACATAACCTTAGTGAAAACATGAATTCTTTCAAAATTTACTCTTTCTACACACCAACAATACTAATAAATTATATATACTCAAACAATTGTATCACTATCAAACATCTCAATATCTCTGTATCCGTTCATTATGCGCATATCATGTGCTTTATAAAAATATTTTAATCACTTTTCATGGCTACTGGTACTATATCAATATAGAAACCCATAATATACCAATACATAGATATTCAAATATTCCATAATACTATAAAATAGATCATATAACACAATTTTGGAATCCCATTACATAATCAGATAATCATTCCACCACTTCATTTTCATACTCAACATCCCCAATAGTGATATCATGTGATTTTAATTTGTCTTTGACATTAAGATTCTTCTTACGTAAATCAACATTAATTCTTGTAAGGAAGATTTCATAATAAAAGATATATCTTGAGTGTTAACAATTTAGATGTTACCATAAGTTTTTTTCTTAAGATGGTTATATTAATTATTCACCACATTATCTATTTAAGGGTAGATAATTCACTATTCATATTTTAAGGATACATTTTCCATTTTTGAATTATATGTTATTAATTAAAAATATTATTTTAATCATTCAAAAAAAATAATTTTTTATGACATAATTCATATGAGATATGAATCAAACTAAAAATGATATATTCAATAATACATGACCATTATGATAATATTACATAGATAAATGTACTATATACTATGTATTAATACATACCATGGATTATTAACACTCATAAAAGTGCTTAAATTAAAAGGGGAAATAAATTGAAAAGAATAATATCTTTACTAAGAGAAAAAATCATAGATCATCTTCACAATTGAGGATAATAATTATTAGAAGTAAACATAAAATGGTAAAAAAATCATCAAATTAAAACTCATTTAGTGAAATATGAAATAAAAATTATTGAAATGTGATGTGGGATTTAAGAGTTAAGAATTGAATGAATTTATAATAGATAATGGTGGTAATATAACTATTATAATAGGGTATATGATCATTGGTATGCGGTATTTATGTATCAATGAATTCAATATGTATATTGATTTTTTTTAATTTTTTTGTCATACATAAAAAATATTAAAATTATGGAATAAAAAAATGTTATATTTAATAATATATATATATATATATATATTATGTGTTACATATTATTTTGGTAATAACTATTTAAAAAGAATAAATTGATGTGCTGATTGAAATATTTTAATACCCAAGTATTTTTAAAATTAAATGGTTACAAGATAAAAAATTATTTTTCATCGGATTTGGTTAATATTATTTGAGGAAATGATATATTCTCAATGAACAGTTTTTTCAAATATTTAAAATTTTAAAATTAAAAAACTAAAATGATAACAATTGAATAATTATATTAATTTAATATGTTTATATTATATATTTAATAAATTAATATTTATCTAACTATTTATTTACATGGTATGGAATAAAATATAAATGTTTTGATGCGAAAAAATTGATTTACCTAAAAAAATAATACATTATATATTTGGTTATTAAATATGAGTTTTAGAAACTTTATAAATTGAATGAAAATATTATGGATTTTATATTTTTCTATTCATGCTATAATTATTTAATGTTTCAAACTTAATTTTAGAGTTTAAAAATAAGTTACCGAGGTAAATGTTTGTTGCCACGGTGAAAATAAAACTATTATTTTGAAAAAAAAATATTTTTATAAGTGATGTTTACATTTATATGATAAATTGATCAATTTTTTAATATAAATGTAAATTAAATTATATATATATATATATATTACTACAAATTTAATTCAAAATTTATATGAAATGAAAATAAAAACATGTAATGTTTTAAAAGCAATTTTTCTACAAAATTGTTTTTTCTATATATCATATGTGTAATGTCTTGAAAATTAGGTATATTTTTTAATTATATGGAATTATTTCGAGACTGAAAAATCTGACGACATGCGATTCTGAGGCTCGGAGTGCCTAGAATGGTTCGTTGAAGTTTTGTTAAACTTTAAATAGCGTACATAAGTAGTTTTCCTGAAAAATTGGAATAAATCTTAAACCGTTACTCGGATCAGAAATCTAAGTGCTCTATTGCACTCAGGATGGCTGCTTTACCCTAGGCGCGACTTAATTTTAGTCGGCGTGGGCGTCCTATGAGAAAATATGAAAATGGAATGACTATAAATAAAATAATTAAATAAATCATTTTATTTTTCAAATCCTTATAAATCACAAACGGTAGCTCAGATTGAAAATCTAAGACCACCACTGAACATGTGAGAGCATGATTTATTTAAGAAGATACTAACTTTGGCTGGCACATGCCACCAATGAATGTTAGTTTTTGGCTCTAAATAAAATAATTAAGTGACAATTATTTTATTGTAAAATTTATTACTTCTAAACGGTAACTTGGATTGAAAATTAAAATGTACCGTTGAGTTCATTGGGGTGTGTTTCACTTACTTAGAGCCTAACCTCAACCAGCATGGGACAAGAGTGACTGTTATAATTTTTTCGATCTTCTTTTTTTCGGGTACGTTCTGTAAACACACGAGTGACATTATATAACTTTTGAACCGGTGCTCCAAATTGAAATCTAAGGGCACTGTTGAACTCGCAGTGCTAATATTCACTTAAGGAGACATTCACTTCGACCGTAATTGGTATTGAGAAAAATTTAGTTTTTGAATCTTTTTAATAGAATAAATAAAATAACTTTATTATTTTATTTTTATTCTAATCCTCCAATGGATGAGCGGTAAGGTGGGACCGGTGATATGTCAGGCCAATAAATGGATTGACCTTTCAATTCTATGTAACCACACTGTTGGGTAATTAAGAAGGTTCGTAATTAGTGGGCCTCCATTAATCCCATGAACGTTGCACACCCTTCCCCTCTCTTATTTAAATGGATCTTGGGGAGATTTGTGGGAACTGTTTATCCAAGAAAAGATGTTCTGACAAAGTGCTGTTATGCCAAACCCTTGGAGGATGGAGTCAGTACAAGCAGGAGGTGACGAGCGACACTGAAACCCCAAACCTAAGATCGAAAAATGAGTGACGTTCTTGGAAGCTAGTTGTGGGGGATGAAGAACACTGACTCTTCCTCTAATGCGGATGCTCTCCAACAAACTCGAGGTAGGGTATTATTTTTGAGATGGCGTTTTTGACTTCCACTTCCCTGTTCTTGAATTTATATGAAGAACACGGTCAACCGACTAACGGGTCGACCTGGGATTCCTTCATCTTTGTAGGAGGATGTTATGGGGTATATTTTAGGGATTATTATTTGATTATTCCTTTCCCCGTTCATGAAGTTCATCTCGATTTAAGAATATTTATATTCTTCTTGATTCAAGAACAAATAAGCCACTTTCTACTATTCTAACGCGGAGGGTGTTGGATGAACGCACACGGCCCGACCTCTCCGCAACCATTGTGGTTTTTGACTTGTTCTTCATCCATTCTGAACACCAAATATTTATTGGCACTGGAAACAAAGAGATATTCAGAGTGTGATATATGGACGCGAATCCCTCGACGCAAGGATCAAAAATATGCAATCATTTAATTTTGGGCTTGGAAGGATTCCGCAATGACTCGCGGAAGGAGTCGGCGGCTGACTGTGAGGAAGGAAGGGCGGTGTGCATCCGCACCGCCGAATAATGAGAAGGACACAACCCATCAGCCGCGATGGAGAGAGGGCGGTGGCCGGTGTAGTGGCCAGCCGAGTGACGGCGGTGGTGACACACGTCCGCACCGCCCGACATGCAGGGGCTGTGATATAAGGTAGCGACAACGATGGTGGGGCTGCCGGCCAAGCCAGTCATCGGTGTGGGCACGGAGCGCGACCACACCACAAACACGGGTTGGCCATCCGACCAGCTGCAGGCCACCCAGCATAGGCCGCCCTGCGCGGGATACCCCACAGGCCGGGTTGGGCCATACCCAGCATTCTGGGTTTGACCCAGGGCGGGACCCATGTCAGGCCGAGTCTGGCTAGGTCGGTCCGACCGGGTCAGACTAGACGCAGACCAACTTCGACTATTTTCATAATTTAGGCCATTTCTTGAGGTATGGTCATCCATTTGATGAGCCGTCTTTGGAACCATAAAATTTAGATCTAGATTGTCCTTGTGGTATACGCCACTTGGGTTTTGAAAACATTTGGGGTTTCGACAGGGTTGGATCAAGCATAGATCCAACCGGGACCTCGAGACTATAAGGATAATAACTTACAGACCGGGCGTCTAATTTATGCACTCTCTATTGCATTGAGACCCCTTTTATATGGCGGTCCTTTGGGATACTTCTTCATGGAAATTCTTGGCAGTTGGAGTATTGACCTATGGCTTGAGAAGCATACACTCCCGTAATTAAGCGAACATAATGCGGGAACCCAGTAACTGGCTGTAACGTGAAGAAAGATCATAAATCTTAAGTGGGTCAGAATCTATCGATTCTGTGTGGGTTAGAACCTATCAGATCATGTGTGGGTTAGCGCTCAGCGATCCTGTGTGGGTTAGCTCATACCGGTCCTGTGTGGGTCAGATCTTGTGTGGGTCAGTAGCGGTTATTACCTATCGATCCTTTGTGGGTTAGCAGCAGTGGTACATAACAGAATAAGATGATTTAGCTTACAACTAATCATCAATATTCGTGTAATTAAGTTATCCCTAGTGTGAGATGAGTCCTTTCTTTCAGGGTTATACCTTGGTGGTATTCTTCTGTGTGGCGTACCTGCGTCGTACTTTCCTTTGTGGTGAAACCTTGGTGGTATTCTTCTATGTGGCATACCTATGTAGTATATTCCTTCATTTAGAAACCTTAGTAGTATTATTTTGTGTGGAGTTACCTTTTTGGTACTTAACTTTGTGGTGTTACCTTCATGGTATTCTTTCCTTTGTGGAATATTTGAGCATTGAGCTAATGAGTTGGGCCTTGTGTTTCCTCTTGAATGAAATGGGTATACTAGATATCTTAGGTATATGTGTGGGCATATACCAATGTAGGGTTTACTATTATGTTCAGGATTTCTGGTTTATCCTTTGTGGATTTTTTGATTCCTTTGAGGGTATCAGGGTCCAGACTAAGTATCGTTATACTCACCCCTGCACGGGCTACGCCCACAACTTGTTGTGTTTGGTGCAGAAGACAGACAACGCTGACTGAGGATGAGAGTAAGAGGACAAGAGGTGGCTCGGAGGTGGACCTTAGACGAGGTGTACCGCAGAGACGACCTGTGAAAAGCTGTACCTACCCTTCTGGTAGGATCATTGGTGGGTGTTCAAAGGAGCTATTTCAGTTTACTCATACTTTCCAGTTTTCTTGTACTTTCCTATTGGGCTGGTATTCTGGACCCCCTTCTACTTAGTTTACACACTATTTTTACTATTCAGTTTACTTGTGGTCGTACCTTGAAGTGTTCTTGGTCGTGTGTGTTTACAGGATATAAAGGCAATGCCTTCTCGGGTTTTTTGGGGAATATGCCTTTCGATTCTAGTCGCCAGCCCCATGCTTATGGAAGGTAGGCTTGTGGTAGTCACGACATGGGCCCCAGGGAGCGGGTCATGATAAATTGGTATCATAGGAGTAGGTTCTATGGTAGAACATTGGAATCTGATCTTTTTAATGGCAATATTTTTAATTGTAGTGGGTGTGGTTATCAGTTTACGGGAATCTAGTGTTGGTGTGGCCGCCGATGTATCTATACACCTGGACCCTGAATTCCAATATTTGACTCAGTGCAAGAAAACACAGATTGTGTGTGTGTTTTGAAAAGTTTTCTAGTGTTTTCTTGAGTCATCTCAGGAGGTATAACTTAATGATCATGGTACACCTATCCCTTATCAGGATGTCATTGCGTAGACAACCATCTAGGATTCCCGAGATAATACACGATGACGGCCCACTGAGCGACGAGGCTCCGATGCAAGGCCCTCTTACTATGTTGGAACCTTCAAGTGGTGTACAGTAGCACCACCACCGGTTGGGAAGCAGTTACCACCTGCTGCAATAGCGGACGATGCACACCTACTGAGCGCGTTGCACATGTTATAGCGGTAGAGTCCTCCGAAGTTTCGAGGTGAGACAGATTCCCACACAGCTGAGGGCTGGCTGGAGGCGATTGATCGGGTTTTCCACCTAGTTGAGACACCAAAAAAGAATATAGTGATCTTAGCTACTAGTCTATTTCAGTGAGTGACCATGAGGATGGTCTGTATATTGATGTGGATTTGGTACATGTATCATTACCCGAGATTGTACCTTCGGGTAGTGTGTCAGCTATATCACTACCTGTTTTTCAGTAGTTATAACCTGCAGTATTGGTAGAGGAAACATTTATTCTTAGTGCATTACTTGAGTTTCAACATCAGATACCCCTCAGGTTTCGAGGCAATCCGACTCATAGACGGTTGAGGACTGGCTTGAGGAGGTGGCTGAGTATTCTCTAGAGCTTTTACAGCTTCGGAAGAACAACATGTCGGTAGCCGATTATTCGTCAAGGCATATCGATAATTACTGGTAATTGATGAATACGGTACGATCAGTGCTTTAGGAATCAAACTACAGAGCGAGGTGTCTTTAGGAACATCCAAGCCAGAACTATTCCTCTATGAATTCCTACCTATGTTAGGGTGCTGGAGAGAACTTCTGCAGTTGAATATTCTTTGGATGAGTGGATACAACCAGTGAATGTTAGTAGTGGGAATGCATGAAACTAGCGCTAGTATCAGAGACTTGGGTGTGTAAAAAAATGTTTCGGAAAGAATAAGTTCTAGGGAAAGATGAATCTTCATGGATACAGATGTGGAAGCAGATCTAGGAGAAGAGCATGAGGTGGTGTACATTTCGACATGTTACAACTACCCCCTTTGTGGTCCCCACCAAAGGGAGTGTTGTGCTACGACACCATATGAATCTTTTGAGTGGGACTCGGTAGATCCTGGTGCTGCTGACGGCTACGGTGCATATGGGGACCCCTTTGGAGCTGGTCATGAGTATGATGACTTTATGGCTTGAATTTTTCATTGTTTCTTTATTTTTGGTCTTTCTTTCCTTGCTTTCTTTTCTTTTTGTACTCCTTTTGGACTTGCTTCCTTTTATTTAATAAATTTGGGGGGGCCAGGAATAGCATTGTCCTCACATCTGCCTTCACCCTCTGTGGTCCCCACTAGGATTAGGGAGCTAGAGGAGAGGGGAAGGGAGTAGCTACATATAGTCATAGAGTGTGACCCAAGGGCTCCAAGAATGATTCGATGAATGTTCTGTGTCTACTACTAGCTGTCGTATTAATACACATAGGTACCAATCATTCCTTCCTTCCACAGATCTGGTCCTAGACCTAGAGTTTCTAGATAAACCATTGAATTGACCCACATATCTGGGGATACATTTGGGAGGAGACTCAATAATCACACATACGCCGATAGTGTGATCTAACCCTTGAGGAGAGAGTTTTGGTTTGAACCTCTTGGTGGCTGTGTCAAGGCCAAATGAAGTTAGTTTGGGTATGACTAAACATCCACAATTCATACTCAGATTGACTGTATTAGGAAAAAGGATGTATTTTATCTACAAAATTAGGATGATGTTTTTCCTTAGTTGGCGAAAAAGGAATCCCAGAGAGCACAAGATAAACTCATGCATAAAAGGGTGCAGCCGATCACTCTTGAGTCGGCCAGCCATACCCTTGTGGTAGTAAGAGTTTTGAGTTTTCAGTTCCCAATAGAGTGGCTAGATCTCCTCTAGGACTATGAAATTGAGATAATATGTACTCCTCGAAAGGATAAAGTGGTAACAGATGCACTCATCAAGAGATCTAGCTTTCAACTGATGAGTGAGGTGACAGAGAAGCTAGCCTTTTTATGGATATCCTATGAGGATCGAGATGGAGCATCTTATCTTCTGTGTCTGACAGTCACTCCCCCACTTCTTCAGCATGTTAGGGAGGCACAGCATGAGATCACTGACTACGAGGCTCAACCTGTTCAGATATCCTTAGGGCAACCACCAAATGGAAATTCTGAAGGTGGGGAGCATGTCATCTTCTTTATAGGACGTACCATGGTACTCGTAGTACTATAGGAGGAGGTGTTTTGGGAGTCCCATACGTCCCCTCTAAAAATACATCCTAATGTGGTGAAGATGTATTAGGATCTATGATGTCAGTACTGATGGCCCGTGATGAAGGAAGTAGTGGAAGAGTTTGTATCATGATGGATCACTTGTCAGCAAGTGAAGACTACACAGAGTTGGCAGAAGTCTTATGCAGATAATATACAGAAACCCTTGGAGTTCCAAGAGGGGAACCACATATTATTGTGAGTCTCTCCTTTATAGGGACTATAAATATTTGGCCGAGGCTAAAAGTTATCACGAAGGTTTATCAGCCATTTTCTGATACTTTTGAGGATAGGAAAGGTATCATACTGCTTGGCTCTTCCACCGTAGTTAGAGAGGGTGAACTACATCTTCCACGTATCCCAGCTGAGGAGATATGTGCATGAACCACCCCAAAACATCGACCATGGAGAGCTGGACTTCGATTATGGGGTGAATTTTATGGAGGTTCCTGTAAATATTGAGGATCGATATGAGTGGGTCCTTCGTGGCGGTCGATACCCCTAGTGCACATATGCTGGAAGCACGAGAACCTTCATGAGAGCACATGGGAGAAGGAGGCTTAGATTCATGCTCAGTACCATCTTTTGTTTGTTTTACCTTTGTTGTGGATTTAGAGGATGTAAATCCCTAAGGCGGGGAGAATTTAATGTCCCATAAATTAAATTAATTTGTTTTAATTATATGGAATTATTTTGAGACCGAAAAATCTGACGATGCGTGATTCCTATTCTCGGAGTGCACGTAATGCTCCGTCGAAGTTTTGTTAAACATTAAATAGAACGTGTAAGAAATTTTCCTAAAAAAGTAGAATAACTCTTAAATGGTTACTCAAAACAAAAATCTTAGTGCGCTGTTGTTCTCAGAAGGGTGGGTTTACCCTAGGCGTGACTTAAATTTAGTCAGTGTGAAACTCCTGTGAGAAAACCTGAAAATGGCATAACTGTAAATAAAATAATAAAATAAATTATTTTATTTTTCAAATGTTTATCACTCACAAACGATAGCTCGAATTGAAAATCTGAGACCACTATTGAACTTGTGTGGGAATACTTTATTTAAGCAGATACTAACTTTGGCCGTATGGGGCCACTAGTGAAAGTTAGTTTTTCGACGTAAATAAAATAATTAAGTGAGAAATATTTTCTTGTAAAATTCATAACTTATAAACGGTAACTCATATTGAAAATAAGAAAATACTGTTGGGTTCGTTGAGGTGTGTTTCTATTAGGTAGAGCCTAACCTTACCGGCATGGGTCAAGAATGACTATTATAAATTTTCCGACATTTTTTTGGGTATGTTTTATAAACACAAGAGCGGCATTATATAACTTTTGAACTGGTTCTTGGAATTGAAATATGAGGATACCGTTGAAATCGTTGTGCCGCTATTCTCTTAAGGAGACCATCACTTCGACCTTATTATGTCCAGAGGAAAATTGAGTTTTTGGAACTTTTTAATAGAATAAATAAAATAACTTTATTATATTATTTTTATTATAATCCTCCAACTGACGAGTGGTAAGGTGGGACCGGTGATGTGTCAATCCAATAAATGGAATGACATTTCAATTCTAAGTAACTACACCGTTGGGGAATTAGGAAGGTTCCTAATTAATGGGCCTCCATTAATCCAACGAACGTTGCAAACCCTTCCCCTCTCCTATTTATATGGACCCTGGGGAGAGGTATTGGAACTGCTCTTCCAAGAAATTTAGAGATGATAAATTGCAGTGACACCAAAACCTTGGAGGACGGAGCCAATACCATCGAGAGGTGATGAGCAACACTGAAACCCCAAACTAGAGATCGATGAACGAGTGACGTCTTTCGAGGCTAGTTTCGGGGGACAAAGAATGCTGACACTTTCAGAAACGTGGATTCTATCCAATTAACTTGAGGTAGGAAATTGTTTTTGTTTGAACTTTTTTGACTTCCTCTTCCCAGTTCTTGAATTTATACGAAGAACACGGTCAACCGACTAGTAGGTTGACCCATGATTCTTTCGTCTTTGCGAGAGGATATTGTGGGGCATGTTGTAGGCATTGATATTTTATTATTACTTTCCATTTTCATGACGTTCATCTCAATTTAAGAATATTTATATTCTTCTTTATTCAAGGACAAATAAGCCGCTTACTACTATTCTAACGTAGAGGGTGCAGGCCGAACGAACACGGCCCGACCTCTCCACATCCTTTGTGTTTTTTGACGTATTCTTCATCCGTTCTCAAAACCAAATATTTATTGGAAATGGAAGCACATAGATTTTCTGAGTATGATATATGGATGCGAAGCCCTCGACGCAAGGATCACAAATTTGTGATCATTTAATTTTTTGGCCTTGAAAAGAATCCGCAATGACTCACGGAAGGAGGCGGAAACCGGCACACATTTTTCCACGAGGACAGAAGGGCGACACGCATCCGCACTACCGGATAATGAGAATTTCGGGGTCCGTCGGCCATAGTGGAGTGAGGGCAGTGGTCGACCATGTGACAGTATTGGCAGCACACGTCCACACCCCCTGACGTGCAGGGGCTGCGGCACAAGTCCGCGAAAGTGATGGAGGGGAGGTCGGCCGAGCCGGATGCCGGTGGGGGCGCAACGCTCGACCACACCGTGAAGGATGGCTAGCCATCCGGTGAGCTGTGGGCCGCCTAGAGGGCCACGCCGGCAGGCCAGGTCATGTCAGCGGGTCATGTAAGACCCAGGGCCAGACCCGTGTCAGGCCGGGTAGACTTGAACCAGGTCAGGTCGACCCAGGCCGGGTCGGACCGGACCCAGACCAATTTTGACCCTTTTCGTCCTTTTAGTCATATCTTGAGCTACGAGCATCCATTTGATGAACCATATGTGGAACTAGAAGCCTTGGATCGAGATGGTCCTTTTGGTATACCTCACGTGGGTTTTGGATAATGTTGGGGGTATGACTAGTTTGGATCGAGCACGAATCCAACCGGGCCCTCAAGGCTAAAAAGCTAATCACTTACAGATTGGGCATCTGACTAACACACCATCTGTTGCATTGAGACCCCTTTTACATGGTGTTCCTTTAGGATACTTCTTCATGGGACTTCGTGGTAGTTGGAGTATTGACTAGTGCCTTGAGGAGCAGACCCTCCCAGAATCAAATGAACATAGTACGAAAACCTAGTAGCTGGTTGTAACGTTAAGAAAGATCATCGATACTAAGCGGTTCAGCATCTATCGATCCTGTGTGGGTCAGCACCTATCAGATCCTGTGTGGGTCAGCAATCCGCGACCATGTTTGTTCTGCGCTTACTGATCCTATGTGGGTCAGATCTTGTGTGGGTCAGTGGGGGTTATTACATATCGATCACGTGTGGGTCAGCAATAGTGCCACTTAACAGAATAAGATGATTTAGCTTATGACTATTCATCAATATTCAGGTACTTAAGTAATACCGGGAGTGAGCTATGTCCTTTCCTTTGTGGTGATACCTTGGTAGTATTATTCTATGTGGCATACCTGTGTGGTACTTTCCTTCGTGGTGAAACCTTGGTGGTATTAATCTGTGTAGCGTACCTGTGTGGTACTTTCCATCATGGTGATACCTTGGTGGTATTATTCTATGTGGTGTTACCTTTTTGGTACTTTCCTTGTGGTGTTACCTTCATGGAATTTTTTATTTCGTGGAATATTTGAGCTATGAGCTAATGAGTTGGGCCTTGTGTTTCCTCATGAATGAGATGGGTATACATGATAACTTAGGTATATGTATGGGCATATACCTAAGTAGGGTTGACTGTTGTCTTCGTGATTTGTGGTTTATCCTTTGTGGATTTTATGAGACCTTTAAGGGTCTCAAGGTCCCTACTGAGTATCTTTATACTCACCCCTGTACAGGACACACCCACACCTTGTAGTGTTTGGTGTAGACAACGTACATCGCCGATTGAGGACGAGAGTACCAGGACTAGAGGTAGCTTGAAGGTGGACCTTAGAAGAGTCATACCGTAGAGACGAATATTCGAGAGCTGTACCTACCCTTTAGGTAGGATCCTTTGTAGGTTTTCACAGGAGCTATTTCAGTTTACTTGAACTTTACAGTTTTCTTGTACTTTCCAGTTGAGCTTGTATTCTGGCCCCTTTTACTTTTTATACACACTTGTTTTACTATTCATTTTACTTGTGTTTGTATCTTGTTGTGTGCTTGATCATGTGTGTTTACAGGATATAAATGAAATGTCTTCCTGGTTTTTTGGGGGTAATACTCCTTTTGGTGTTAGTCGCCAACCCCTAGCCTATAGAAGGTGGGTTTGGGTTAGTCACGACACGAGCCCCGGGGGACGGGTCATGACAATATGATATAATTTAACAGTTAAATTACTCATATTTACATATTTTATTAGATTAAATTTAATATAAATTTTGAATAATTAAATTAATTTTTTTAATAATGGTTATCTTTTATTTTTATTAAAAAATATAATTACCATAATTAATAATTAAACAAGTTAAGAAATGGGAAAGAGGTGAAATTTTTCTTATCTCAAGTTTTTTTAAATCATCCTAATATAAAAACATTCTATATGTATTTTTTATAGTCACATGTGTTAAAAATAGTTTTTACCAAAATCACATAGAGGTCATGTGATTCAATCTTTACCCTTCATCTAACTCACATTTCCAATTAAATGACACACATTTTAAGATATAAATGAAACTAACTTCCACCATTTCTTATCCACTCTTATCTTTTGAATATCCCATTAACACCTTCCAATTATTAAAATAATAATTTTATATTCCATGTTCTTAAACCTTTTTCAAAATAAGGATTCACTATTATTACATTTATAAAATGCACTCTATGGGAAAATCAGCCCCCAATGTGTGTCAAAACTACTCCCTAATAATTTATTCTCTATATTTTTACATCCTCATACTATAAAATATTATACATAAATTTAATAACATATAAATTGTACCATTATAATTCTATTATAATTCTATTATAATAAAAGAGTCACATTAATAGTCCTACTCACCCATTGATTATACTATATTCTTGTTTGGGTCGATTAAAAAACCAACATGGATGATTCTATGAATTCAAATGTAGGATTACTATGAAATATTATTTAAAATTAATATTATAAGTAATTAGTAAATAATATTTCTTGTTACCATAACAATGATGTTAATATTTAATTAAATATTAACATACCAACTTTTCTTAGTTAAAAATTAAACAAAATATGTTCATTAAAGATTTTATCATTACATATCATAACTAAAACTCTCATGACATAAAATTAAAATTTGATAACTATTTATTGAAATTATATTATACTAAAATGAATAATGTTTTGATTATTAACTTAGTGTCATAGTAATAGGATCAACATCTCCATTAGAAAACTTATACAATTCTATCAAAATTAAGAACATCTATAGAGGAAAAATAAATAATAAATGACAAATAAAAGTATCATTAGTGATAATATTTAAATAAATTAAATGTTAATAGTTAGAATTAAGTTTTAAAATAAGTTATTAATGTGTTTATTTTTAATATATATGAGGCTAAAGTTATTCAATTTCCATAAGAATAAAATATAGGGGGTTTCATAAAATTTTCCTTAACTGATTTTTTTTCATATTAGGTTACTATTACACTTTGATATTGAATAATTACAATGAATTTTCAACTACTATCCTTACTAATTTTAATATTATGAGATAAAAATGTATCTTCATGATCCCCCATTAATATTATTTTTATTCATTTAATACCAATTATATAAGGATTTTTTTAAACTCAACACCCTTTCGTTGTGTCATAATTATTATTCTTGATATTAATTTTTCTATATTTAGTTTATTCCACACTAAGTTTTTTTATCACTACATTTACACCATCATTTTTTACAAATTTATATTATTAATCCAAATTATTATACTTTTATATATTTATTTATTCATCAGAATTTTAAATTATACAAATAATTCCAAAATATTCTTATAGATTTTTTCAACCATGTCTTTTTTAATTCTATCCAAAAATAATTTAATTTGAAATTTTTAATCCTAAATATGTAATATATATAGTGATATTAATAATACACTTAACCTATTTTAAAAATTATTGATTATTAATCTTTTAACTTTATGTGTATCAATTAAGATATTTTAAAATATTGAAAAGACATTTCATTTCATGTATATATAAATTATTTTCAACTCTAAATTTGTTGAATTCACACTTATATTATATTAATATTAATTATTGGAATTTTAATTAATTTTATTTTTTAAAATATGGGTTTTCATGTCACCTTAGTGATTTTTTTTTTAAAATGTGACTCTTAACTTTGACTTTTTACAATAATTTCGGAAAAGATTTATGAGATATCTTTTTATGAATTCACTTCCATTTTCCACTCTATCTCAGTGTGAATAGTTTATTATGGATTAATTTTCATAGTCACCCACAAAATTATATTTTGAAATTAATTCATTTAGGAGATCACATTTTATATATCTATCAATCAAATTTTTGATATCCTATTATACAATAAAATTAGAAATTGATTTGAAGAATATTTATTCAAATTTATTTTTCATGATGAGACAAATGAACAATATTATGTGTAAGAAATATGTTTGTTTTATCATAATATTATATTTGATCCCTACATAACCACCCAATTCATTAGATACAAATTTTTTCTCATGAAATTTCTCTGGGAAACTGAGTGAAATTATCAATCTACTAAGGGAAACATGTTTAGATGCACAATCCATAGTGAGAAATAAGTTTTAGTGATAAATAAACATTGGGAAATGAGGTTTCCTACTTGAAATACTATGGGATATATGTTTTAATTCTCAATCCACTATGCCAAAAGTGGTTTTATGTTTTATTGAATATGGGAAATGATTTTTGAAGCATGATCCCTACGGGAAATTAAGAGTTCTTCTCAGCCCACATTGGGAAATGACTTGTGATACTGGATCCATAGTGAATAATGAATGGTGATACTCAGTCCAATCTTGAATATTATTTTTGATGGTTGATGAAAATTGGGAAGTGAGATTTAATACTTGACACACAATGGTAAATAATATATGATGCTCAATGAATTATGAGAAATTGGCAGTTATTCATAATTTACGATGTTATAATAGCAATTATAGATACCTTTCACATTTATTATGATGCACTGTTATTATAACTGTATTATACTCAATGAATCATTATTACTGTCACTATTTTCCATACTCTTATAAAATACTATATATTTGATAATTTTAGGCTATAGGTCCTATTATAATTCTTTATAAACAAATCATATAATTTAATTTTCTATTAATTATGTTATTTCTATTATACTAATTTTTTATCTTATGATTATGGTCAAACCATTTTTCTCCTTGATAAATACATTCTTCAAGAGAATTTTATATTACCACATATTTATATAATATTTACCCTTGTAATCATATATATGGTAATCTATATAATTAAATCAATTTTGTATAATATTTTAGGTGATGTTGATGAAATAATGGGATATATGATTCCTATTAATATAATTACAAATTAACTAATGATTTTAGGTTCTATAATTATAAATATAATGAATAATTTAATTATAAAATTATGGAAATATATATGATTGGCTTACATCACCTCACTTTGTTTCAAATTGGTACCCCACCTGTGCACACACACAACACTATAAATGAACCATTATTTTCAAAATTCAATAGTATATTTAAAACATAAGAATGTATACAAATTAATGTTATGATAAAATGAGAAATAATTGAAAATAGTATTGGAATGCGTTTTTTTCTAATAAGGTAGTAATAAAATAACCTGCAGTTTAAATTATAGAAAATTAGAATAAATTATGAAACATGAAAATTGGAATGATAAATGAAAATAAGTGATACATAAATAACTGAAGGTAAATATAGAAGAATTGAAATGGAAAAACAAATGGTGAGAAATAAAATAGTAGTAGAAAATATCTGTTAGTCTGTTGTGTGCATATACAACATTAAAAAGTTTGAAAACTCATGTCACTAAATACGTATCAGATCTGTGGGTTTTTGCTAAAGTGGAGCCCCATGCCGAAATGTTGGATTCACATTATATTCCACCTCTATATCAAGAAAAGAAATTGAAAAATCATAAAATTTGAAAGCAGTTTTTCTTGTAATAAACATGCCAAATTAGAAAATGGAAAATCTGTTTTACAGTGCATTAGTACACTGTAATATGAGTAGAGAGAAAAGTGGATATACAATTTCCAAAAGAAAATTTGAAACATAAATATTAGAGAAAGTGTTTCTAGTAACTTGGAAATATTTGATAGAATTTGAGACAAGTTTGTTAATTATTTTGTTTATATTATCCTTTACTAGGAGATAAATTTTATTGGGATGATTTTATCTTGGAATTGAGTCTCAAGACAATGAAACATTGCATTCGACTGCATCTTTAGCGTCTAAGACAGTTAAAAAAATTCAACATGAAGATATCACTATAATGAAGGAGAATCAATCAATAATGAAAAGTATAACCATTGAAATAACAATGTAATATTTAAAGGTTTCCAATTCAGAATAAAAAATTTAGTGGTTTTATAAGCAAAGGAAAAAATGAAACCACATGAAGAAAAAACTAGTATTGAAGTTTGAATTCGAGAAGGTTGTTAAGGAATCATAATGTACTCAAAAACTGAAAATGTATTTCTATTCAATGAAATCATGACATATCTATAATAGAATCTAGTTACATTAATTATATAAAATCATAATAATATTGTTTTTTACAAAAGTAAATGATGCCAAATATGTCAAAGAGAGAAATTTAAATAATGTTCATAACCATTCATTTATGTTCATCTTCAAAATAAAAAAGACATTATAGTTTCTTAATGACAAGGTGTGATATTAGAGGGGATGCGATCAGTCTATGGAAGATGATGGATGATGATGTTCTGTAGATGTCATCAATTAAAACTAAGGATAAGTATGAAAATAAAAAAAGTTACCATAATTGATAATAAAGATGAAATCACCATTGGAGTGTTGTAATTCATAAATAAAATCTATTAACAGATACACAACATTTTACAATATGATTTTTCATTATGGAAATAATTTTTGGAGTGGGGTTCAGTAGTAGGGACATAAAAAAATGCACTAAAAAATCATTATAAATGAGGTATTTCATGTCACATAGCTGATTAATAAGCAGAAGAAATATTTATCATTGTATCTGTTCCTCTTGATTGATAATGGATTAAAGGAATAGATATAACTAAAATAATAATAATTGGATTCATTCTACTATAAAGGCCTTGGGTATTTAAATTATATTTCTTAAATTGTGTTAGAAACCTATATAAGCAAACTTATTATTCAACCTCAGTAATCTTCTACGAATTATCACAACATTATAAGTATCTTGGGAATTGAAATTAATGTGTGAAATTTTTTTAATGATTTTTAAAATGGTGAAACGAAATTATGATATTCAATAATGCGAACATATGACATATTATAAAAACAAGATATATCTGAACTATCTATAGTGAACTGTGTTGTAAAAACACAATGTACTGAAGTTTGTTTCAAAAATACACCCATGGAACAAGATTACAAAAATATGAGAATATTTATATATGAAATAAGTAGTTTGCATTGAATGAATAATAAATATAGACATAACACGAACAAAAATTAATATAATTTCATGTTATGAAGGGAATAATGTACATCATACACATATATAAGTCATTATAGTTTCTTAATGATGAGGTGTAATATCATAGTGGATGTGATCATCATATGACAGTTGATGGAAGACGATGGTCCATTGATGTCATCAATTAAAACAAAGAATGTGGATGAAAAGAAAAAAAGTTACCCCAACTGATAATAAAGAGGAAATCACCCTTGGAGTGTCCGACATCATAAAAAAATGACAACATAATGATTTTAAGAAGATAAATTAAATCCTCCTAGATATATTTTAAGAAGATAAAAATAATTTTGAACACCATAATCATGGAAAAAATTTCCATTGTATCCAAGAAATGGAAATTTTGATGATTAAATTATTCTCATATTCAGTAGTAAAGGACTATTTTGGCATTTTTAGGAAGAGTATAAACACAAAAACAAAACAAATACAACTTGAAATTTCATCAAATTATAAAGAAAGATATTGTTTGAATGGTAAATTGTCAAGTATATAAACTATGTAAAAGCCCGGTATGGTCTAAACATCATAGAAAATTAATTTCCACCAATGTATACAGATTGTCTAGTGATGGATGATATTAAAAGAGGTTAGGGATAATATTGAAAAAGGGTCAGAATAATCCATGTAAGGGTAATCCATCTGGGTTGAAATTTATATAATGAAATATCAAACATAGAATTGAGTTTTGAATCATACAATCACAAGAACATGAGATATTGCCGAGAATATTTGGTCATTTGTCTAGAAAAAAATGAACACAGCCCATTCAACCACTATTTTTATGGAATAATCATTATAAATCATGAATAAGTTTGAAAAATAAGTACTTAACCTTCTCCGTCTCAATATCTTAAAACATTATCAGTTGGATCTTTCTAACAAGATCTAGTGAAATAGGCTTCCATTAAACATTGAATTTACAAAAAATGAAAATGCATATAAAGTGACATCAAAGAATGAAATCATCATGTTTGAAATATTTGAAATAACATAACCACTATATTTTACCAGAAAAAACAGAGCACACATCATTTGACCAAGGAACACTTGAATAAATAAGAAAATATATTTTCTATAGGAAACATACTTTATAAATACAAATTGGAATAAGTGCTATAAGTAGTTTTTGGGAAGTGTTGTAAAAAAAGAACCTTACCTTCTTCATCCATACCTGAAATTTTCATCTTTTTCAAATTAAATACATTGATATCCCAAGTTTTATATAGCATCTCAAAATAGATACTAAAATTATGAATAAACTTTATATGATGTGTCAAATTCTAAGATGTGTATGTTTACAGAATAATTGTGGATTTATGTACCACATAATCACAAGGGTAGGTGATGTTCTATCCAATAAGTTGTATTTAACGATCCTTAATAGGCCCCAAATGCCTCTCCACTTGAAACATGGTAGGTACTATCCCCACCATCCACAAATAATGATTTAAAAACAAATCAAAGATAAAACATAAAAAATTATATGATGAATGTAATAATCATTATTAAGAAAAATGTATTTATTAGAAGAATGTGAAATATACATTATAGGATAAAAATTCTACAAAAAATCATTAAACATTATTGAAAAATATACTTTTCTTGAACCTACTGAAATGAGTTATCATTATAAACATTCTTCATTTCCTACAAAGCGTATTTCATTTGACCAGAGCATGCTTATAGCAGAACGAAAATATACTTTGGGCAGGAAACATACCTTATAAATTCAAATAGAAATATGTGAAATAAGTAGTTTTCAGAATGTGTTGTAAAATAGACCCTTAACTTCTTTATCCATACATCGAAATGTCATATTTTTTAAATTATGTACATTGATATACCATTTTTTAAGAGAATCTTGAAACTGATCCAAAAATTATGAAAAAAACATTCTATAAAATGTGAAATTCTGAGATGTGGGATTTTATGCAATACTTGAGGATTTATGTACCACATAATCATAAGGGATAGGGGAAATTCCAGCAATGAGGTTTTATTTACCAATCCATAGTAGGCCCCAAATGCCTCCCCACTTGAAACATGGTAGGTATTGTCCCCTGACATCCACAAAAAATGACTGGAACTTAAATCAATGATAAAATATAATACACTGATTCAATGAAAGAATTAATCATTATTAAGAATAATTTAGTTATTATAACAATGTAATATGTTCTAATAATGAATAATTAATGTTCAAAACATTTAGCAGGAATAAAATGGGTTCCATAATAGAATCAAGTGGGTAGTGACAGGTGTCTTAAGCTTGATGCAACACACTTTGTGCCCAATAAGAATAGAAAGAGACAATATTTCTAGGGACTAAAAGTTTGATATTATCACAAATCAATGTCAAAATACAGACTATAAATTGATTAATTACAATAAAATAAGAAATAAATCTTCACACCAATACGATACATCAAATAATCCAATAACTCCCAAGATATAAAGGTTCATAATATCCTCAATAACTATTAAATTCAAATTTTTTAAATAAATGTTCATTATAATCTAGAAATATGGTGTAAAATAGAGGCATATAAGAGGATTTTCCTTTGGAAGGAATGATTGAACTTGGAATTCAATCCAAACATTAAAGATCCAATGTGAAATAAATATAAATATCCATCTATTACGCACCTTTGCATCATCCATGATAATTTTCTTTATAGTGTGGTTTTGGTCATTCTTGTGGCTTCCATCCTCTTTCTCATTACAAATGTATCATTACCTTTTTATGGAAAGTAGGATAACATACATTTTCTGGAGATTTTGGCCTGTAGGATTTATGAAGAATGTATGGGTGATGGTAAGGTGGTTCATGAGGTTGTTTTTAGGAATCGTAAACACTAGTTGTCACTGAAGCTGGTAAAGGAAGGGATTTTGGGAGGTGAACTAAGGAAACCTAAATGAAATAGTATTTCATAGAAAAAAAGTAGTCTATTTTTTAGCTATCATTTTCTTTGTATCAAATTTATATGAATATCCATGTAGAATATCCTTTGTAAGATACTTAAATTAAAATGTGTGGTGAAATTTCCGGTTCTAAAGGAATCGTAAACATTAAAATCTTGTAGTGAATATTTTTCCAATAAACATAATAATAGTTGAAACAATTATTTATTCTATAATGTAATTGAAAGAATAGTAAATTTTATATTCTAGTTTTATTTCACATTTAAAACATCTTAAATTTTTAATTAATATATCATATCCTAGTGTAATAGTGAAATAATAGTTTATTGATTTAAAATTTGGATTTAATATTTATACAACCAATGAAACAAAAGTGTATCAGCTTACATTATAATAAGATTTTATTACAATATTCATTATATAAATCCTTCAACAAATTTAATTGCATATATCATAATAAAAATAGTGAAGTATAATTACATATAACAGTAGAACCTATCATTTAAGATAGTGGCACCCACTTCATGATTTTTCCTTCCAATTATCATAAAATTTAGAATTTTCATTACATGTCACTGAAGCAATTATTGCATCCAATATTTTGATGTCATTCAATGATGAAGCATAGCTTTCTACAAAAGGAAACTAGAAAACATGGGAAAAATTCTTGAGTGGAATTAATATCAAGTTATTTTTTCTACCATTATTTTATAGGGTGTAAATTTTCAAACTATAATGAAAATGATTCTCAAGTAGGATAACTATATATTGAATGAAAGAAAATGTCAAATTTTGAATAATATCCTCACCACAACTAATAAATTTGAGAAGTTATGGATAAATTTAATTCAAAGACTGAGAATAAAAAAATAAATGGAAGATAAATCCCTAAAAACACTGACCATCCCTGCTCCATTATAATCTTTAGATAAGTGTATCTAAAGAAGTTTCATGTATCTTAGAAAATGGATTGTGTTTTGGAAGGTATTCAGACATTTATCATTTAAAATTTCTCATATCATTTAAAATTTCTCTGGTAATCAAGTTACAGTATAGTCTCCCTTGATATTCAAAACCACTACCATAAATATAAAAAAATTCAACAATTTCATAATCATAAGGAATTAATAGGAATATAAAATCAACCACTACCATGTTAGCTAAACAATTCACAGCATTAGAATATTTATCAGAGGATTTTAATCTATATTTTAGTTTATAAATAATGAAAAATGTTTTATAGATAGAAAAAAAATCTAATATTGGAGAATAATTGTATTTTTATAAAATATAATAGTCTGTTGGATTATAAAATTGAATCCCTCCATCACTTTCCATCAGGAACAACAAATATGGGTCATCCTCTACTTAGGATGTGTGGTAGGATTGAAGGCTGATTGAATTTACATATCCTGTATATTCCACTAATATGATCAACATCATTGATCATTGATAATAGAAAAAATAGTAGTTCATCATGAGAAGAAAATTAAAGTAAATAAATCCAAGGAAAAATATAAATAAAATTATTGAAAGTAATATTATAATTCTGTTTTCTATCTTATAAAATTATTTCATTTTATATATGCCACATTTTTTCCTCTAACGAAAGAATTTGGGAGTTTGGAATTGCATTTAGAAGAAAATATGGTACCTTTATAACCTTTATATGAGTAGATTTAAATAAGTTTCATGTAGTTTTAGAATATGGATCAAGTGTTGAAAAGGAATTGGAAATTTATCTATCACTTCAGTTATACTTTCTTGGGTAATCAAGCTGCAATATCATCTACAGGGAGATTCAAAACCTCTTCCATGAGAAGAAAACAACACCAAAAATTCTTAATTTGGAAGAAAATAATCTGAATGTAAATTCAACCATTATGATTTCACTATTGAAATAGAATATAAAAATGAAAAAAATGAATAACTATTGAATGACAGGGTAGAATTTTGTATACAAAATTTGTAAATAACTAACAAAGATATGAGTCTTTAATAAATATTAATGTGAATCAATGTTTAAAAAAAGTGTAGCCTTCATTGAATATATTCATTTCTTTTAGGGAACACAAATAGAGATTACAACACATAAAGGAAAACTATGTAAATCAATTAAGAAAGCTTAATCTATATAAATAATTCACCTTTAAAACTATAGGACAGTAAACCAAATTTTTATTACAATGGTATGGAATGGTGATTGGGATGACAATAACTGACATGTTCACAAAATATGGTCTTAAAAAATTAGTAATAGTTATACACACATAAATGACCTTGATATGGAATGGATCCGGTGACAATTCTCTTTATAAATAAAAAACATTTGTTGAAACAAAGTGTATAATTAATATAATATGATAAAAATAATAATACATATTCTTTTAAAAAAATGACATCATTCCATTAAAATATATTCATGATAGAGACTTAAACATGATGTTAATTAACCAAGAGACTTTAATGGAACCAATAGACTAAATAAAGTGAAACATGATGTTGTCGTCGACCAATAATGAAAATAACACATATAAAGGATAAGAGTCCAAGCAATGAACTCACTCCAACTCCAATGGATTGAAGGCCTTCATTTTTTTATTGATTTTTTGATAATCCACCTTTCAATGGGTGAGGTGGAACCCTTACAAGGCCCGTAGTCATAAGTATTACATAACCCATATGCCTTAGAGTAATTCATTGCCCATAGGCTTCAAACATTACAAAAAACACAGAATAACTACTTGTAACTTCTTATCCCCAACATCTTCATCGTGAAATCATCTATCCACCTTCACATGGCTATTTGGCTAGGACTTCCCATGCATGCATAGGATTGTCTCGATGGAAGGTTCCATACCCTCAGATTCACGAAATCCGTTTAGCTTCTACTATGGTGAAAGATCCTTGATCATCCTCCTTCTGATGCTTTTTCCTTGTAGGTTGGCTGGTTTGCATCTCCACTTAAGGAGGCCCGAAGGCCTTGAAGTGGCTCGAACACCTTACTGACCCAAAGGCCTGGGTGGCTCGAAGGCCTTAAAGGACTCGGGGACCAAATCGATGGGCTGAAAGCCCAAATGAGGGTATATTCCCTTCTTCTATAGTGAAAAACAGTGCCTGATAAATATCCCGCTACAGTACTTCTATATTCCCTACTACTGTGCTACTACATTACCCTTGGAAATTAGCATGCACCTGGATTTGATCCCGGTATTCCTGGATGCACTTATGGAGTCCTCACCAATTGGGTTGAGGCTCATGTTCCCATGAATTCACTGATATGAAAATGGCCATCCCAATTTCCCATAAATGAAAAGCATGATTAAATTAAGAAAATGTCAAACAAATAATCATAAATAATGGATGGGATTACATAAAAAGTAGTCTAGGATTCCCAGGTACCAACTTCAACAGAACCATAAATTTATCTTTCAAAAACACGATCTTCATCTCTTGATGAACAAATGAATCAAACAATAACGTATTTATTTACACATGAAACTAGAATGAACAGAGGAAGAGGCCAGCCAAGTCTTATGAGGGAACACGAACCTAGAATCATTTGAATAGGAATACCCATAATCACACAATACTATTTATCTTTTTGATTTCAACAGCGATTGATGATGATGCTCAAATAAATGAATCTCAAGCATGGGAGATGGTATTTGGATACTGTCATTTTAGTCTTGATGATAATTTATAAATCAGAACCTATAATAAAGATGAAATCCAATGAAATTTTTGAGGATAATTGAGGAGGTAGAGGGAGCCAATAAATGGGTTACTGAGCCGAGATGTTAGCTGATGTAGAGCTCATTGCGTTCTGATTGAGAGACATCGACAATAAATCTTTTCAAAGACATATTAGCCGATTCTAACAGTAGATTAATGATGAATGTTGAAATCCACTAACATTCGAGGTCACTACTATATAATCAAAAGAGGTGGAGGAGAAGGAAGAGTCACCAGTTATGGAGAAGGTATAGGTGGAGGAGCCGAAGGTAGAGGAACCAATGGAGGATCACGCTGAGGCAGAGCTGCGACTGGAGAGGGGATTTGTGTAGGGGAGAAAGAGAGGGTATTTGGGGGGTATTCAGGGAGGGGTGTGGGAACCATAGAGTAGGTAGAGAGGAATCAGGGAGTGGAGCGAGTAACCATGGTAAATCCTGATCAAGGTCGAGATAGTGGGAGTTTTTTTGGGTTTGGAGGGGTGGATACAAAATTTGGGTTGATGTGGATGAATATGAAGGTAAAACATTTAAAAAACATGCCACATTTAGTATATATATAGATATAGTGTGTAAACATTGTTTTAAGCATTAGAACTAGGAATGCGGGGCTAGAGCGCATTATTGGTGGAGGTTGATTGTATTTAATAGTGATATACTCTATATTATTTCAAAAAGTGGAGGAATATAAATTAGGTTTTATAATGGAAATGGTGTATAGAGTATATATTATTCAAGGATAATCTCTTGAGAGATAGAAATTGGAAGTAGAATATTGGATGTCATTTTGTGGGGATCTTTTTATTCCATAGGATTTATAAGAATATATTTTACATTTTTTTAATAAATCAAAACTAGTAGTTAATATGAGTGTTTCAATTATAAACTATTCATTTAAGAATCAAATTTTGTGTCTTTTTTATGAATATGTAGATATTTAGTTAACATTTCAATGGATAGTTTATTAGAAGGTTAAATCTACAAATTAGTTTCCCATAGGTTTGTTTCAACCTATAAAAAATCTTTAATAAAAATATAAGGAATTTTATGGATTTTATGATATATTTTCTTAAATATTCTTGAAGATATGAAATTTTATTGATTTTATTGTACTATTTAAATAATTTAATATATTTTATAGAGATTATAGATTCGATTTTGGTGAATTATTTAATGAGGATTTACTTGAATAAATAGACAATACTTGAAAGAGTTATATTGATGATCATCATTGATTAAGATCCCCATTTTGTTTTTTGCGTTTGAAATGGAAATCAATTTTCATTTGTAACATAATTATGTCACACTATGTAATTTCGTTTTTTTAAAGAAGATGAGTTCTGGTTAAAAGACAAGAACCCTGCAATTTATTCAAAACAAAAGTAGAATACAAATTACATGAGATGAAATGAGGGAAATTTTCTAGAGTCTCTAATAAAAAAGGGAATCAGATCCTGAGGGAGATCATTCCTACAAGTGATCTCATGAGAGCCTCCCATGTTGGTGAGACCGTCGACGATCTTGTTTTCTTCACAAAAGGTGTGTTTAGTAATGAAGTTGATACTGTTGAGCGAGTTGATGCAGTTAATCCATCGGGGGCTGAGAGACCATGCTAGGTGAGTCTCACCCTTCCAGATGGCTTGAACAATGGTAGAAGATTCGCTCTTAATTCAAATGTTGTTCCAGTTGAAAAGTTTTGCAAAAGATATGGCATGGATGATACCCAACATTTCGGCCTCTAGAGCAGAAGCAATGCCACCACTTCCATAGAAACAACCGAGAATATGATCAAGATGGTATCTGAAAACACCACTGCATCCCGAAGCTCCCATGTTTCTTTTTGATGCGCCATCAACATTGAATTTAATCAGACCGGGAGGAGAAGCCTTCCAGAAGACTTTAATAGTGTATTTCAGTTTTTTGGAAATATTCCACTCACTCCAATCCGTCGGAGGGTTTCATGTCCAATGATAGAATTTTCACAATGATCTTTTTGAATCATGGAAGCCTCTTTTATAGCAAGAAGTATCCTCATTTTACCTGCTTTTAGTTTAAATGAGATATTGTTGAAAATGGAATCATTTCTACCATACCATAGTATATGTAGAAGCTCTGCAACGGCAGCAAGAAAAAGGTTTCTAATTTTCGGTGACCACAGAAGCTCAATTGTCCTTTTCAACTACGTGAAAATAAAGTTATAAAAAATCTATATGCACCCAAAAAGATAAAAAGTGTAGTTCCAAAGAGCAGTAGCAGTGACACTAGATAAAAAGAGGAGGTTTATGTCCTTTCGATGTTGGTTGCACAAACCACATTTAGAGAAAATATTAAAACCATAAGACTGAAGACAACCGTCAGTAGGAATTTTTTGGTGAGAAATTCTCCAAATGAGGGTAAGATGTGAAGGTTTTATCCAAGACTTATTGAAATTGGCGATCCAACTGATATTATCATCAACTTTAGAGAGATGGTGATTATAATATTTTTTTGAGTCTATGAAACCATTATTAGTAGGTTCCCAAACCAGAAAGTCATCATTGTAAGTGAAGTAACAATTTTCAACAATCTCTTTGATAGGATCTGGTGGATGTGGGCCAGAGGATT
This sequence comes from Viscum album, assembly GCA_963277665.1. Taxonomy (NCBI): domain Eukaryota; kingdom Viridiplantae; phylum Streptophyta; class Magnoliopsida; order Santalales; family Viscaceae; genus Viscum; species Viscum album. The sequence goes on from OY728158.1 coordinate 468,916,727, forward strand.
TGATCACATCCCTGATGGAGCAGTTAGTGGGATTAAGAGTAAAAGAATTAGTCATTTCTGAGACAAGAGGGGAACTAGTCCAGTTATCAAAACAAAAATTTAAATTTGATTCTTTACTCAAAATCCATCTAGAATTTTCCAACATAGAAAAATAAGATGATTTAATCAAGGGCCAGATAGAGGAAGACATGTAGTGAAATGTACCAGATTTAAGTTTATCAAGAAAATGAGTTCTTGGGAATTTCATGGGCTATGTCATTTCATCATAATGTAAATATTCAGATTAAGTAGATGATCTAGATGGAAGAATACATATATAAAGCATGTGTCCTTGATTTTATTATATTTTTTGAATTTTTTTTAGTTTTTTTTTTATTTTTTAAAACAATTATAGTAATCTCACATCTATTAGAAATAAATCATTTGATGTGCTGTATAGGTGGCCATCTAGTTCACAGTTGTAGAATACTATTGTTAATGAGATGAAAATTAGTTGTCAAATTATTATTGGAAATAAACCAAATAAAGCATAAGATAATAGGGAATGGATTAAATTTACACATTATATTCAAAAATATTATTTGGGTTAGGGGAAGATACCCATTATTTAACACCCCAGATAGAATAAAATAAAAAACACCTAATATAAATATGCTATAAGGCCTCAAGATTACCTACCCATATACGATATGTGAAAAAACTATGTAAAGAGACTATTATCATCATTTAGGAGAATATAATATCAAAATCACACTCATAAATAATGAATAAACAAATAAATATCACCAAAAAATGTTAATTTGAGTATAAACAAAGGAAATTATAGCCTTAAGAAAATTTTAGTGAATAAAAATAAATCAATACTACAAAAATAAATAATGTATGTCATATACTCAAACATCTCACCAAAAAATTTACAAGTCCAATATCATAAGTAAAATAAAAAAATAAAAAAATATAAAAAGGGGATATAATATGAACTCATGAGACTCACCTTAATCCAAAATCTAAACTCAAACAAGTAACTCTATCCTAATACCCTATACAACTTATTCTCTATGTTACAACTCGAGATTTTATAAGATATATTCTTTTTAATTTTTTTCATATCGTCTGTTGTACGCTACACCAAGATTATCTAGCGTTATACACAACACCGTATTAGCTTGCAGTATACGCAACACTAATCTTGGATCATGTTACACACAATTTCAAGTTTGTTTGATAGTAGTTATTCTACGCAACATTGAGTATATATATATATATATATATTCAATGTATAAATGGAATATGGTTGGATTTTTTTATACGCAAAATCAAAGGAGTCTTGCACTACACGCAACCCTAACTTGGCTTTCATTACACGCAATCACAACCTTCCTTGATAGCATGTGTTGTACACAATACTCGGTTTCACTAAAAAATGATATATTGTAATAATATTATTATGGACTAGACGTTATGAATAGTATTAACTAAATTTTGAATTTTATAACATTATTATTCATCTTACACATTTTCTAAAACATGTTATATGAACGAAATAAAATTTTCGGGTAAAATAAGTATTTTTAAAAAAATGCAGTTTTGCCGCCTTTTGATGGAAAACCCCCTTTAAATCTAGTTTTGACATTTTTATAAGTTCAATTTGACAAAATAAAATTATTCTTTGTGATCAGGATATAAAAATTTAATTTGGATAAAATTTTTAGATTATTCTGATAACTTTCATATTTTAATGAATAGTAAAAACACGTTATATTTTAATTAAAAACATATTTTTTCATCGTAATAATTTATATGGTTAAATTATGATATATAATGGTTTTAAAATATAAATAGAATATATTTTTACCATTTAATACAATTTATGTCATTATCATTTATTTTACATTGAATTCATAGGTAAAATCATTTCAATCTTTTACAATGTTTTAACTTTTAAAACTCATTTTCTTAATAGTGGGATTAATTTTAAATTAATTACTGCAACTTCTGTGTTTTGAATTTTAAAAAATGGATTCCATATTTGGAATCAGTATTTTCAAATTATTTTAACATGATACGTTTTATTTTTGGGCACTATGAATAGTTACTACGGTAATTTTTATTTACTTCAGTTAAAGATAAATCGGGTAATTAAGGGTAAACTTAAGATTATAAAATTACACTAACACATTCCAAAATTATATTTTATGGATAAAAGAAGACCCATATCACCTAAGGGTATGATTAGATTCATTTTATGGACTTTTCACCATGAAAATAATTTAATCATTATTATTACTAAACAAACTGACAACATGTCACTCTCTTAAAACTTATAAGTATAATAATTTTAATTTAGTGATAAACCTCATGAAACATAGAACATGAATATTATCAGAAAATATAACAAAATTATCTACATCATTATAATTTATTTAGAATTTTTAGGGATTAAATAATTATCATTAATAGTGACACAATAGTGATGCAGAAATTGTTTATTTAGTGAAAAATCAATAATATTGATTTTCTTAAAATAATAATACCTATCAAAAGAACTATAAACTTGATCAAACATTATTGGTAGAGTATATATATACCATAATCATCCAAGGGTATATTTTTGGACCATTTGGAGCCTTTTAAAACCGATTATCACATTTATATTATTTTATTTTAAATGATGTCAAAGATGTCACCTTGATAATTTAATAAATATAACAATATAAATGTTTTTATTTTAAGATGATAAATAAAATTAGGAATATTATTATGAAAGGAATTATATTTATATTCATCATATGATTTTGTTTTAAATTTTTATGCAACAAATAAGTATATTAAATAATTATACAAAAATGTTGTAGTATTTATTTTATTAAGAGATATACCAAATAAAAGGTTTTAAAAATATTTTAAAAAATATTATATGAACTATTTAATGTTCTCAACTAATGTTTTAGATAACTATGACATTTTATTAATCTATTAAAGATTTTATTTCGAACATATCTTCTGTATATATTTTATTTAACTTCAACCAAATGCATAGTGTCAAAATTGACACTATTGTTATTTTAAAAAAATTACAAATTATAAAATTCTTTAAAAATCAAATACATATTTAAAAATTATAATTAAATATTTATATAGTCTAAAATTTCATAAATTATCCAATTCTGGAAATTAACAACACAAAAGTGATTATTTATAACCATTTATAATTTATAATTTTATTACCACAAATAAAATTAAATAGATTAAATAAGGATAAATCCAAATGATAAGGTTTAAAATAAGGACAAAACATGTCTAAATGTTATTGGTAGATGATATTACAACCCAATATCATCTAATATTCTAATTGAGTCATTTTTGGAGGTTTTTATGTGGGGTTTGTATTTATATTAAACTAATATTTTTGAGGATTCCAAAGGTGCCCCACTCCTCCCTTATAAAAGGGAACCTCCTCCCTCTCCTCCTCACACCATTTTGAGTCTTGAAGCTCGGCCAACCTCTGCCATTTTCTATTCCAAACATCCTCATAAACCTTATAGAGGTACTGGTCTTCTCAAGAGACAAACTCTATTTCCCTAAGAGGAAGTTCAAAGGAGGCACTTCGAGAAAGAGGTAATACCTTCTACCGATTCATTCAAGTTTCTTTCTTCTTATACTTCCTATTATTTAGTGGTTTAAATATTATGTAATAACATAAGTATCCCTCATATACTGATATGTTATTATAAATATTAAACAACCTCATTTCACCTTCTATACATTGTACGGAAATGAAATCACCGCGCCTGCGTACGTACGGAATACTGTCTCCACACCGTGGTGTAATCTGTTTTTCCACCACCACATTACTTGTATGGGTATAATGGTGTAAATAATAACTACATATGATTATTATAACATCATAATGATTATAAGATATTATATCATTCACTCTAATTCCATTCAATAAATATGGTAACGATATCATCGCTCGTGCGTATGTACGGATTACAGTCTCCACGACGCGACGAGATTCATTCTCCATGTTAACCACTCAATAATGATTATTAAGTATATATAATGAATAATAATGAAATATATGACATGATAATTCTACTGGATTTATGTATATATATATGTGTATGCCATCTACTTAATTCCATTCAATTCAATACTGAAACAAAAACAAAGTTCATGCGTACGTACGACCTACCACTCCATGAACAGTGTATTTCATTCCATTTAACGATCAATTGTATATATGTATATTGTGAATATATATTATATATAAATCATGTTTTATATTCTGTAATTAAGTAATCATGATCTAGGTAATCATATGAATAATTAAAAGTCAAAACACGGACGACAAATGAAACGATTTTACCCAAAACGCTCTTTAACACGGAATTTACAAAAGAACGGGTAATATAAAGTCCTAAGTGAACCATATATGATATCATAACAATGAATATGATTCTGTAATAAGCCAATGAAATTATTTAAATCATTATACAAGAGGTTTGGTTATGTACGAAGCATATCAGACCTAAGGTAAGGGATAATTATTCCAATCTCATTCTTATCCAAGATTATTTATTCGTAAGTATTTACTTGGTTTATGTTTATTATACATGTCCATATGTTCTCAAAAAATTTTCATAAAATGTTTAATTTTATTCCATGTATGTTTAAATTAATTTTTACCCTTTTATACTTTTATCACAACATATGGATGGAATATTTCTTTTGTTTACCATATGAGGTACTTTTTGACTTTTCTGACAAAAGTACGAGGATAATGTTTTTTTAACTTATAAGGTATGAATGGATTTTTACGGTTTCATAACTCCTTATTTTAAGGAAGATTACTCTACAAGATTTCATGACTATTTTCAATAAAATCATTTTCTTTTAAAATTGCATGGCATTTTGTGAAAAGAAAATAATTTTGAAGAAGAAAGGATATTTTCCTCAAGAATTCTTTTCAAGTGTTTTATCAAAACCATGTGCCATTTAAGATGAAATTATTTCATATGTGTTTGTTTCAAGTATAATATATATGTTATTTACATGGTTTCACTTTTCTTATAATGAAATGATATCCATTTGTTTTATATGGATTATGTTGTGATGGGATGATGTTTGTGAAACCCATTTTTATTCTTTGGGTTATGATGAATGATTTATGATTATGTAGTGGAAAAAGTAAGAATGATTTCATTATGAGATGGGTGGGACCTAAATCTCCCTCCAATACATTGGGTAAAGATTTTTATCTCATGATATAGACATGGCTAGAACAGTAAGTTAATCTGGTTTAGTGATACAGGATTGGAACGAGGAGTGAACTTGATTCAGAAAGGGGCTTTGTCCACTAAGATGGTTTTGGAAGCAATGCCTTCGCTACTATGGAAATCATATCATGTGATTAATGGTTTTCCACAATTACATGTTTTATTGCCATGATATTTTATCATGATTGATGTTCCTTTATGATATATAACTCACATACTTCCAAGATTTATTTCTTTGCTCATGATTTTGATGATTAGATTTTATGTTCAAGTTTTTTCATTCAAATGTTTATGGATTGTTTTATCTTCTCTTTGTTTACCCAGGCTGAGCATTTGAGCTCACCCTTTATATGTTTTCTTTTCCCCAGGATATAAAGAATGGTTTTAGGTAAGAAAACAAAAGGGGAAGATCTTTATGGGAGATGTTGAAGATCATTCACCAAGATTAGAAGATTATATTCTGAGTTTCTAAAGACACTAAACTATTACGGTCCTTTGGTGTCTGTTTTGATATGTATTAAGTATTCCGAAAAAGTATTGTAATTTCCAAGTACGTCAAGCTTTGGGTCTCTACAGTTGGTATCTGAGGTTCGGTTTAGTCAACCTTTGGTAACTAGGATGCGAGAATTTTAGTGAGATCCCTATAGATATTTATAAGGTATGTCTGGGGATGTCCCTAAGGTTAAGTATAATTATAGGTTATAGTCCTAGAATTATGGTAACAATAATAGAATTAAACCTAAGATGTTAGATATTGAAGTTAATCCCCCTTGATTATAATTTTGGCCTCTCACACTATTCTTTTTGGGTTTTAGAAAATGATTGGAAATAGGAGGATTCACGATAATAGAGGATATGATGGAAAATGGAATGAAATTATTCATGAGCTACCAAATGAAATGGAATTTGGAAGGAAAAACATCGTTATTATTCCTAATCTGCAATCTCATTATATGATCAATAATCTCAACTTTGGTAAGATTCCTGACTCAGCTAATAAGAGAAAGATGGAGGTTAATGATGATCATAGAGGAAAGAAAGTTCAATTTCCCTCATGCAAGTCAAGTGGGAAGAGGCATCAAGGAGAATGTATGAAAGGAACTGGAAGATGATTTGGTTGTGGAAAATAAGGACACAAAGCCAGTAATTGTAAAGGAAAAGGATCAGTTAACACCTTGGACAAGGATAATAGTATTGATAAGACATCAACAATGGTTAAATGTTTTAAATGTGGAATGTACGAGCATTATGAAAACCAATGCCCTAAGGGAAACTCTCATTAAGGGAATCAACATGGATGTATGGGTAGTATTTATGTTGATGATGATGAAGAGACTACAAATGATCTTTGAGGTGAATGAATTGTTGAAGCTCAGTCAATGGTTTAAGAAGGTAGTGTAATGATTTACTTTGTGTAGGTAATGGTACTATGGAATAAAGAAACATATAAGGATTGTTACACTATTGTTTTTCCTAAAGTATTTGAAATTATATTCTACCGGTAACCGTGAAAGGATATTCAGATATTTTTGGAAAGTAGATGATATGCGTATAATGAAGGGATAAGGAGATAATGAGATTTTTGATAGTATTAATGAGCTCATGACTGATATAAGGACAAAGTTATATCATGGATTGAGTATATAGAAATTTTGGTATTTTGGAATGTGGAAAAAGTTAACTTTTGACATCATTCATGTTTTCACTAAGGTTCAATGGGTATTAATTTTTCAAGAGAATACATGATTAAGGTATTCACATGTCTGTAATGTGACCAACAAGATATATTTTATGATATATGGGGAATAAATGATTGTATTCACATGCTCGGTAGATGAAATTTCTAGAAATTGTTTTCTTTATACTATGAGCATGGATAGAAGTATTTTAAATAATCCTAAAGATTGGAAGTAATTATGTTGGATATATGTTAGTATTGTTTATGGCTAGAAATTTTATCGATATTATTGATGGAATTTTATAATAGTGTAGTTTAAGAAAAGGGACAACATGCAGAACGGGCGACAACCCGTCGCGACAGATAAGGATGTGGGAATCGAACCCACAACCGAAGTGCGACAGTCCTTTATCACCTACCACTGGCCTACAGGAAGTCCCTGGTTAGTAGAAGCGAGTTTTATTATATTAAGCAGTATGATATATGAAGTATAAGTCAATTTTAGGAACCATATACGATTAATCTCACTATATATGGACTTATGTATTTTTAAAAACTTTTACTATCCTTTTGTTTGAGACTGATGGAATGACCTATCATTCTATCACATGATCTGCTAACCCTTCACGGAAGACAAATTCAACTTCATTTTTATAAGATATGATGTGGAAATTGGTCAAGGCACATATAATAGTAAGATTGTACCACAATCAAGTAATTATTTCTTTTAAACAATTCTCCAACTTTAGGGAAATGATCTTGAATACAAAAAAATGTTGTCCTAGTGTCCTTATATCTGATTAATCAGTTGGTACCTTAAATCATCACATATTTATGGCTTTGTGATTCTTAGATTTTTTGTAGCCATGTTCTCTACCACTCTCCTTCAGAACAACATGGTTATATTTTTCTTCTATATCCGTAATTTCACCGATGTTCTCCTATATGGAAACCCAGTGATGAGTTACTTTGGCCAATCATTACGTTTCATACTTTAGTTTTTAAAATTAAGTTTTAGTATTCCTTTTTACGATGTGGGTTTCTATGTATAGTAAACGATTTATAACCCCGACAAATTTCGAGGGAGAAATTCATTTTAAGGGGGGTAGAATGCAACAACCCGAGATTTTATAAGATATATTCTTTTTAATTTCTTTCATATCTTTTCTTCTATGCTAGACCAAGATTATCTTGTGCTATACTCAACACTGTATTAGCTTGCAGTATACGCAACACTAATCTTGGATCGTGTTACACACAATTTCAGGTTTGTTTGATAGTAGTTATTCTATGCAACATTGAGTGTATATATATATATATATTCAATGTATAAATGAAATATGGATGGATTTTTTTATATGCAACAACAAATGAGTCTTGCACTACATGCAACCCTGACTTGGCTTGCATTACACGCAATCACAACCTTCCTCGATAGCGTTTGTTGTACACAATACTGGGTTTCACTAAACAACGATATATTGTAATAATGTTATTATGGACTAGCCATTATGAATAGTATTAACTAAAATTTTAATTTTATAACATTATTATTCATCTTACACATTTTCTAAAACATGTTATGTGAACAAAATAAATTTTTCGGTTAAATAAGTATTTTTCAAAAAATGCTGTTTTGCCGCCTATTAATGGCACACCCACTTTAAATATAGTTTTGACATGTTTATAAGTTCAATTTGACAAAATAAAGTTTTTATTTGTGATCAGGATATAATAATTTAATTTTGATAAAATTTTCATATTATTCTGATAACATTCATATTTTAATAAATAGTAAAAACACGCTATATTTTAATTAAGAACAAATTTTTTCATCGTAATAATTTATATGGTTAAATTATGATATATAATGGTTTTAAAGTATAAATAGAGTATATTTTTACCATTTAATATAATTTATGTCATTAGAATTTATTTTACATTGAATTCATAGGTAAAATCATTTCAATCTTTTGCAATGTTTTAACTTTTAAAACTCGTTTTCTTAATAGCGTGATTAAATTTAAGTTAATTACTACAACTTATGTGTTTTGAATTTTTAATAATTGATTCCATATTTGGAATCAGTAGGTCCAAATTATTTTAATAGGAAACGTTTTATTTTAGGGCACTATGAATAGTAACTACGATAATTTTTATTTACTTCAGTTAAAGATAAATCGGGTAATTAAGGGTAAACCTAAGATTTTTAAATTACCCTAACAGATGCCAAAATTATATTGTATGACTAAAAGTCGTCCCATATCACTTAAGGGTCGTATTAGATTCATTTTATGGACTTTTGACCATGAAAATAATTTAATTATTATTATTACCAAATAAAGTGACAACATGTCACTCTTTTAAAACTTATAAGTATAATAATTTAAATTTAGTGATAAACCTCATGAAACTTCGAAAATGAATATTATCCATAAAGTTAAAAAAATTATCTACATCATGATAATTTCTTTAGAATTTTTAGGGATTAAATAATTGTCATTAATGGGGACACAATAGTAATGCAGAAATTGATTATTTAGTGAAAAATCAATAATATAGTTTTTATTAAAATAGAAATACCTATCAAAAAAACCATAAACTGATCCAACATTATTGGTCGAGTATAGATATACCCTAATCATCCAAGGGTCGATTTTGGGACCATTTGGAGCCTTATAAAACTGATTATGACATTTATATTATATTATTTTAAATGATGTCAAAGATGTCACCTTGATAATTTAATAAATATAAAATTTTAAATTCTTTTATTATAAGATGATAAATTCATTTACGAATACCATTATGAAAGATATTATATTTATAGTCATCATAGGATTTTATTTTAAATTTTTATGCAAAAATAAGTATATTAAATAATTATACAAAAATGTTGTAGTAATTATTTTATTAAGATATATACCAAATAAAAGGTTTTAAAAATATTGAAATAAATATTATATTAACTATTTAATGTGATCCACCAATTTTCTAGATAAATATGTCTTGTTATTAATCTATTAAATATTTTATTTTGAACATATCTTCTGTATATATTTTATTTAAATCGAAACCAATGTATACTGTCAAAATTGACACTATTGTTAATTTATAAAAATTACATATTATAAAATTGTTTAAAAATCAAAGAAATATTTAAAAATTATAAATTAAAATTTACATAGTCTAAAATTTCATAAAGTATCAAATTATGGAAATTAAAAACACATGAGGGATTATTTATAACCATTTATAATTTATAATTTTATTACCACAAATAAAATTAAAGAGATTAAATAAAGATAAATCCAAATAATAAGGTTTAAAATAATATCAAAAAATGTATAAATTTAATTGGTTTATGATATTACAACCCTATATCATATAATATTAGAATTGAGTCATTTTTGGAGGTTTTTATGTGGGGTTTGAATTGACATTAAACTAATATTTTTGAGGATTCCAAAGTTGCCCCTCTCATCCCTTATAAAAGGGAACCTCCTCCCTCTCCTCCTCACACCATTTTGAGCCTTGAAGCTCGAAAAAGCTCTGCCCATTTCACTTCCCAACTTTCTTTTAAACCTTATAGAGGTACTGTTATTCTCAAAAGACCAGTTCTAGTTCCCTAAGAGGAAGGTCAAAGGAGGCACTTCGAGAAAGAGGTAATACCTTCTACCGATTCATTCAAGTTTCTTTCTTATTATACTTCCTCTTATTTAGTGGTTTTATTATGATGTAATAACATCAGTACCCCTCATAAACTGATATGTTATTATAAATATTAAATAACCTCATTTCACCTTCTATCCATCCTACGGAAAATGAAATCACCGCGTGTGTGTACGTACGGAATACCGTCTCCACGCCGTGGTGTAATCTGTTTTTCCACCACCACCTTACTTGGATGGGTATAATGGTTTAAATAAAAACTACATATGATTATTAGAACATCATACTTATTCTAAGATGTTATATCATTCACTCTAATTCCATTACATAAATATGGGAACGATATCATCACTCGTGCGTACGTACGGATTACCGTCTCCACGACGCGATGAGATTCATTCTCCATGTTAACCACTCAAGAATGATTATTAAGTATATATAATAAATAATAATGAAATATATGACATGTTAATTCTAATTTATTTATGTATATATATATTTATGTCATCTACTAAATTCCATTCAATTCAATAAGGAAACGAAAACAACGTTCATGTGTACGTACGGCCTACCATCTCCATGAACGTTGTATTTCTTTCCATTTATCGATCTATTAAATATATGTATATTATGAATATATATTATATATAAATCATGTTTTATATTCTGGAATTAATTAATCATGATATAAGTAATCATATGAATAATTACAAGTCAAAACACGGATGACAAATGAAACGATTTTACCCAAAATGCTCTTTAACATGGAATTTACAAAAGAACGGGTAATATAAAGTCATAAGTGAACCATATATGATATCATAAAAATGAATATTATTATGTAATAAGTCAATAAAATTATTTAAATCATTATACAAGAGGTTCTGATACGTACGAAGCATATCGGACCTAAGGTAAGGGATAATTATTCCAATCTCATTCTTATCCGAGATTGTTTATTCGTAAGTATTTACATGGTTTATCTTTATTATACAAGTCCATATGTTCTCAAAATGTTTTCATAAAATGTTTACTTTTCTTACATGTATGTTTAAAGTCATTTTTACCCTTTTCTACTTTTACCACATCGTATGGATGGAATCTTTCTTTTGTTTACCATACGAGGTACTTTTTGACTTTTTTGACAAAAGTACGAGGATAATGTTTTTTAACTTATACGGCATGAATGGATTTTTATGGTTTAATAACTCCTTATTTTAAAGAATATTACTCTACAATATTTCATGATTATTTTCAACAAAATCCTTTTCTTTTAAAATTTCATGGCATTTTGTGAAAAGAAAATGATTTTGAAGAAGAAAGAATATTTTCCTCAAGAATTCTTTTCAAGTGTTTTATCAAAACCATTTACCATTTAAGATGACATTATTTCATATGTGTATGTTTCAAGTATAATATCTATATGATTTAAATGGTTTCACTTTTCTTATGATGAAATGATATCCATTTTTTTATATGGATTATTTTATGATGGGATGATGTTTATGAAAACCATTTGTATTCTTTGGGTTATGATGAATGATTTATGTTTATATTATGGCACAGGTAAGAATGATTTCATTATGAGATGGTTGGGACCTATATCTCCCTCCAATAAATTGGGTAAATATTTATATCTCAGGAGAAAGACATGTCTGGAATGGTAAGTTAATCCGGTTTAGTGATACAGGACTGGAACAAGGAGTGAACTCGATTCAGAAAGGGACTTTGTCCACTAAGATGGTTTTGGCAGCAATGCCTTGGATACTATGGAAATAATATCATGTGCTTAATGGTTTTGCACAATTACATGTTTTTTCCCATGCAATTTTATCATTATTGATGTTCTTTTAGGATATATACCTCACCTACTTCCAGGATTTATGTCTTTGCTCAAGATATTGATGTTTAGATTTTATGTTCAAGTTTTTGCATTCAAATGTTTATGGATTGTTTTTTATTCTCTATGTTTACTCTTAATGAGAATTTAAGCTCACCCTTTATATTTTTTCTTTTCCCCAAGATATAAAGAATGGTTTTAGGTAAGAAAACTAATGGGGAAGATCTTTTTGGGAGATGTTGAAGATCTTTCACCATGATTAGAAGATTATATTTTGAGTTTCCAAATACACTAAACTATTACGGTCCTTTGGTGTCTGTTTTGTTCTGTATTATGTATTCCAAAAAAGTAATGTAATTTCCATGTACTTCAAGCTTTGGGTATCTACACTCTATCCTATATAACTAAAATTATTTTTATACATCTATTAGGGAGTATGTGTTTTCTAGTTCATTAAACTTTGGTAAGGGACCACAAATGAATTTTCTAATATAAACCATGATATACTTTTATATACAAAAGAAAAATAAGAAAAGTAGGAATTAATACAGTACATTCTATAATAAACTCAAGTTATGTCGTAGTGTGCTAACTAAGACACCACAATCCCTAATGATACCAACATTGGACCCATGTAATATACAAGAGTCACATGGAACTACAAATCTTTCACGAATGAAAAATAAAGTATAATTGATGAAGGTATATGTTAGCCAAACTTTTAGGAAAATTGATCAACATCATATAACTCAAGATAATATACTTAACTGAGTCTCAAAAAATCACCATATCACTTATAGGGAGGTATTATAACCAACACTCATGGAAACACGCTATCACATGGGGGGGGGGAGGGTAAGCTACCAAGTTCTATATTGAAGTGATATCACTCGTAATGAGGTCTTATATCACGTCATGTACCAATATCAAATAACTAAGTATAATTTACTATTAAAAGTTTCATACCAAAACACCATCATTAATGATGATGTATAATATCAATTCCTATTAAAAAACACTATAACTCAGTGTGAGTTATCATTCCACCTACCATGAAAATATCCTATCACTCATAATGTGGTCGCATAAAAGATATCATACCCTAGTTTCATCAGTTAGAAACTTTTCAACATGATTTAGAATTGATATATATATCATAAAATATCAATCACATACACCAAAAGGATATAAACTATATTCTAGTAATTACAAAACCCGAAATAATAAAAAAAATAAAAATCCTCATAGTCATCTAAATCGATAATGAATATAAAAGGTTCTTTAGGACTAACCTGATCTTCACTCAATACCAACATGTATCTAACACCCCACATGTGATCCTCCAACATAATATCATCACATAATACTACCCTCATTCGGCTTACCGACCGCCTTTCCAAAAAATTTCCAATGAAACCATTATAGCCACAATACCGATTGACTATCTCAATCCATGCACTCCCCAACCCCTCATCAACCGAATGATAAGATGCATACATGTCCTAATAGTTCCCATAGGGCTAAACCATAAACATACAACTCTAAAAATCAATTTTATACAAAAACCATCCCAATTGATAGAGTTAACAACAAATACGTCCTAAAACAATAAAATTGTCTTAAAACCTAAAACAATGATACGAATCACCGAACAAGATCGAAATTCAATGTGGAGATCCCCCAAAATAATAAACCCTTATAATTATAGTTAAATCATACCAATAATTGAACAACCATAACCCTCTATAGCAAGGAAAATGATATCACATAAAAACTATATATGCACTTACAAACTCAAGGAAAATGAAAATTTTGGAATATGCCAACACCCATGTACAAGAACACATTTTTAAACATGAATGAAATCTATTAATGTATCATTGGGACCACCAAAAGTATTATTAGATTAAATCACATATTCTAATAATTTATGATCCTCTCCCAACAGAATCAATATACACCAACATCCCAAGATCTTATCTCATAGAACAACACAAAAATAATTAATCATACCATTTATAATTAATGAAATAAAATATAATTGTACCATAAAACATGAAAAATTATTAATAAAACCAATTATATTATAGATTTTAATAATATATGTGTAGGATACATGAACCCCTAGTGCCTCTATGGACAAATTTCACAACAGGAAATGGTATCTTTTTTTTATTCCATGATACACCCTTAACAAAACATATAAAGACCATTTATTTATAATTATTTAACCTAAATCTATTAGAATAATAATAGAATACCCAAACCAAAATCATATTGAATTATAGGGAACCAATAATAAAGAATAAAAGGGGTGGAAGAGATAGATCATACATCAGAAACATTATTGAAAGACATCCCAAAATATTAATCATCAATGGGATCCAGAAGAGGAAGATGAATGAGAGGAGTTAACTTCATAGATACCCCAATATTATATTTATTCTTATATCCAATAATATTTTATTGTACTTTTTTTTCCATGTCTCTCATTTTTTTTAAAATTCATCCCAGACAACCAGGAACTTGTTCATGCATTATTGGGTACCCACTCCCCTACCAACCACCTAATCCATCACTATTATGGAATATATTTGTTCATAAACCAATTTAAATAAATTTCTTATTTGATAAAGAATTATGAAAATTTAATGACATGGGGTTGATCTCTCTATGATCCCTCTAACATGAAATAATTTTCTATTTCATTTATTTATTGTCTAGAACTATATTAATAAATGAAAATTAAAATAATGGGGGGGGTTTTGAAAAATTCATATGTTATAAATATATATATATATGATCTAAAAATTATTAATATAAAAAATAATATAAGAATAAATTAGTATAAAATAATAAAACTACTCTTACCAGTTCATAATGATATTATCATTGTGATAGGAAAATTTAATATCATTATCTTATTCAATGATAATATAAAAGCTAATCACCCTATACCCACTTATTTGTATTGAGATTATCCTACAATGATTATAAGGACCCCACCTTAAACATTACATAATCTTACTATTTTAACTAGATTTTACATCCTTACATTCCCAAATATTTTTTTGGTTTAGATTTATAGAAATTTAGGACATAAAACACACACATCAACCTACACGAATACAATGTGGGTACCATTATAATAATATCCAATTCATCCAAAACATAATATTTTTAACATAGAACAATAACATGATTTCTTTGACAAAACATCATATCATTTAACAGAACTTCTTTAGTTATCTTACACTTTCTTATAACCTATGAAAAACAGTTAAAAACATGGGATGAGAATAAACATATCATTAAGGGATATAAAAATAATGAAAGAAACCATTAGTCTCTGAAAACTTATAATCACATGAAATCATTTTCATAAAGACATACTTTTCACCCTTATATATTTACTTAGTGAAACATTGATTTCCATAAATAATTAGAGAACAAATATAAAAACATAGAGGAATATTTTGGAATACTTACTTATGTTTTAACCCTCATGGATAACTTATGATTTGTGACCTTCACGACTACCTTACAACATAACCCTCACTACTACCTCATTGTGTAACCATTGTAGTTACACTTGGAGTAACCAAATAATAGACATATAAATAAAACATACCCAATTCATTAGTTGTAAATATAGGTCCTACCATTAATCATAAACAATTCACAAGAACCAGAACATTATTATAAAACATGAATAATTACATACAAACACTTCTTTTTAATTTTGTAAAATAGAATTTTTAAATACAATTTTTAAAGAAAAATCCCTTACAAATATCATATAATTGAATTGAGAATTGATAGAATGAAATTAATAAATTTATAAAATATAAATACACATAATAAAACCTAATATTAATTAAGGTCTTTACAAAAATGATCTTACTACCATATAATTAACGAAATAGAAGGATAACCCAAAGAATGGAAACTAAGTTAAGAATTCCCTTACCTCAGGTTGGTCTTACATAACACATGATTAAATATAATTTATAATGGTTAAAAGAGTGTTACTAATATTTTAAAGAAACATATTATTCTTTATAACACCTAATAAGATCATTTTATAAAATAATTTTATCCATTTATAAATATTATTATTTTTTATTTCCATTGTTTCGGGTGCGTGCTTCACATGATTACCATGGTCGGTTTGTAAAGGATTTTCTTATTTAATGGAATAGAAACAATTAAATAGGAATGAAATGGTGTTAACTTGTTTCGAGAATTATAAATTATTCCATAAATCAATTAGGTTATATGTTATGAGGATGAATCATTAGATAAATCATTATTTATATTTGTTTACATCATTTTGGAAGATCTTTGATAATCACAAACTTGTTTCATCATATTCCTTTAATGTTATGTGTATATGTTAATTATATAAAATAACAGAGGTAATATAATACAATTTAAAAACTTTTTTAACCATTAAAATGGTTTTAAAACACCATTTTAATGAAGTAATGTAAATTTAAGACACATCATCCACGATGTCTGTAAATAAACACATCACATATGGTGTTTTTATTTTTAGAATAAGAGGAATAGTACAAGAAGAATAATGATGAATTTTTCCATAAAAATGATAAAAATATAGAATATATATAATAATAGAGCTTTCAGGTCTCTAGGATAAGGGGAGGATAAGAGAGAATAAGAAAATAAAATAATTGAAATGAAAACACAAGAAAATTAATGTGGATCTTTACCTCTTGATCTCTTCTCCTTGACATCCTATTTAAGGACTTTAGTTTTGTCCTTTTGATGAGATCAGTAGGTATTGGATGTTGGGAAGATACTTGGGAAGGGTATTTGGAATAATTTAGACAACTCTCAAAGCTTTAGGGGCATGATAGGAAGAGGGTGGTGATGGTGGTATTTATACTGAAAGTGAGGGAGTTTTTCATTAATTTCAACAGACACCTAATTAGTGGTATTTTATAAATGATGTGATTTCCAATTGTTTTTACCCATGGTATTTTCTAATTATGACACTTAATATCATACTTTAATCCTCAATAGTTGACCCAAATGATTAAATCATTATTATACCATTATGATCTCGTTAAACATGCCAAAAACTTAAAACTATATTTTTACTATTCACCAAAAATTCAATTATCTCAGAAAAATATAAAAAAATACCCTAAATATTTTTCCAAAAGAATAATTAAAAAAATAACTCTATTTTTGGATTTTTTTTAAATATGAGAAAATTAATTTTTAAATAAAATCATATTTTATTCTAAAAATAACAATTTTAAAATTATAAATGATTTTATATCACATTTAAAAATTAATCAGGATCTCATTATCTTATAATCTTAAGAAAAATAATAATAATATTTTTACTATTCATAAGGGTTATATTTAATTTCATAAGAGTATGTTACTATTCACCAAAAAATCATCTTGGTTTTAGGAGACTCCAAATTAACTACTTATCATAACCATAGATGTCCATTTATCGAAATTCATATCATAAAAGATGAGAAATTAAGTTTAACAGCTAGTTTATAAGTATATCCTAAAAAAAGATTCACTATATAGAGATTTAGTGTTTCATGAATTTCAAATTTTTTTTAAAACCTTGGGGTTTTACATTTTCCCCACCATCTAAAAATTGCGGCCTCATAATTTTATTTCCTTATTAAACAAGTAAGGGTTCTTTTCCCCGATAGTATTTTTAGATTCCCATGGTGCTTCTTTAACCATGTGGTTTATTAACAAAACCTTAACCTAGTGGATTAACTTATTCTGAAATACTTATTCTCTTTGATCAAGAATCTGAATAGGTTTCTCTTTATAATAATGGTTTTCTTCCAACTGAACTACTTCGAGGATCAAAACATGAGATTAATCTGGCACATACTTTCTTAACATTAAAACATTAAAAACATTGTGTACCTAAGATAAACTCAGAGACAATGATACTCAGTAGTAAACCCATCCTACATTCTATAGGATTTCATAAGGTCTAGTGAACCATGGACTTAGCTTTCCTTTCTTACCAAAATTCCTAACACTTTTCCATGGAATTATTCTAAGAAAAACATGATCACCTACATTGAAAAAATGTCTTTCCTATTGTTATTAGTATAACTTTTCTACCTGATATTAGTTTTCCTCATGTGTTTCTGGATCATATTCACTCTCTTAGCCACTTCCTCTACTAATTATGGCCTCGTTAACTTCTTTTCTCAAACTTTATCCCAAAAATGATCGAGTTTGACACCACTTCCCATATAATGCCTCAAAAGGTGACATATGAATAATGGAATCAAAAATATTATTATAATAAAATTAAACTAATGAAATATGTTGATCCCAAATTCACTAATAATCCATTGAACAATCTCCAAGCATATCCTCCAAAGATTAAATCGTTCCTTCTGACAGACCATCTGATTGAGGATGAAAAACTATATTGAAAATTAATTTTCCTCCAAATGACTTCTGAAGGCCTTTACAAAAGCTAAAAGTGAAAAAGAGATCACAAACAGATAAAATGGAAAGATGAATTCCATGTAACCTAATAATCTCTTAGAGGTACAATTGAGAAAGTTGATCCAAAGAAATAGTATCCTGAATAGGAAGGAAATTAGTAGATTTAGTTAATAGATCAATAATAATCAATATTTAATTGTTACCTTGATAAGTGTTTGGTAGTCCTACAATGATTTCAATGGATATATTCTCCCATTTACGCTCTAGAACTGGTAATGGATGAATCATCCCCTTTGGTAATTTCCTCATTACTTTAACTTGATGATATGTCAAAAATTTAACTGTAAAATATGAAATATCTCTTTTTATTCAATCCCACCAGTAATAACCATGAATGTATCTATATATAATAATAATTCAAAGATAAAATGAAAATGGAGAACTATGAGCTTTTCATAACAACTCTTTCATCACTTAAGAATCATAAGGCCTAGAAAATATTTTTCCAAATCTCAAAAAATAATCTTTATCAATGTTAAATTCTAGAAACATACCCATTTAAACCAATTCTACCTTTTTCTATAGCTCCTCATATGACTTTTGTGATTTCTTAATTCTATTTAACAAAGATGACTACAATGAAACCTAAACAAAAAGAGGAATTTCTTTCACCAGCACCTTGTATACCAAAATTCATCAAATCATTAATCAAAGGGTCTTGTTCCAGTGGTACCATACTTAATGATGAATGATATATTTCAATCAAGGCATATGACACATTTTTTCCTTTTCTTGGATGATAATTGATCATGAAATCACAATCCACTATCAATTCAATATATCAACTCTACCTCATGTTTAATTCTTTTTGATTTAATATATATACTTCATAATTTTATGGTAAGTATATATTTCACATTTTTCACCGTATAAATGATGCCTCCAAAATTTCCAACCAAAAACCACAACTGCTAATTCCGAATAATGTGTGGGATAATTTTACTCATGATATTTTATCTATCCTGATGTATAAGAAATTACCTGACCATTCTATATCATAACACAACCAATTGTCTTTAATGATGCATCACTATAGATAAAAAATGCTCGATTTTGGGAATGGAGGGTCAGAACTAGAGCATTCACCAAAATTATTTTCAATTATTTAAAAAAATAATCACATTATTTTGTATAAATAATTTTAACCCCTTTTATGATAACCAAGATTAAGGTATAGATAATTGTGTAATTTTTTCAACAAACCTCTCATAATAGCCTTCCAAAATAATAAAACTACACATCATAGTTATATTTGTGGGTCCTAGCCATTCTTAACAACATTATTTTTAGTAGGATCAATATTTATTCCTTCTTTTGAAAAAATGGGACCAAGGAAATAATTTTTTTACAAAAAAATTCACACTTTATGAATTCCCCATACAATTTATTTTCTTTTATGGTTTTTAAAAGAACCCCTAGATGTTTTTCATGCTCCTCTTTACTTCTAAAATACACCAGAATGTCTTCAATAACTACAACCATAAACTTATCAAATATCTCATGAAATATTCTATTAATAAGATCCATGAATATATTAGGTGAATTAGATAACCCAAATGGTATAAAAAAATTCATAATGACCATATCTCATACGAAAAGACTTGTTTGGAATGTCATCCTCCTTTACCTTCATATGATGGTTCCCAGATCTCAAGTCAATCTTGAAAAATACTGATCTCGCTGGAGCTAATAAAACAAGTCATCTATGTGAGGAAAAGTATAATTATTCTTAATAATAATGTTATTAAATTATCTATAATCAATGAAAAGTCTCATGGAACCATCTTTCCTTTTAACAGACAAAACATGAGCTCCCTAGGGTGAAGTGCTATAATGAATGAAGCCTCTATCAACCAACTCTTGGAACAATTTTTTCAATTCAAGAAGTTCCATATGAGAAATTTGATAGGGGGTTTGAAATTTTTATATCATTAGGAACTATGTAAATTATTTATTCAACTTATCGATTAGGTATAACAACAATTAACTTATTAGAAAAAACATAAAGCTATTTATTTACCACTAGCACATCATTATTCTAAATAATTCCCCTGTTGTCAAAAATAAGATAAAGATAATTTTTTTTACATCTTTCAATAGTTTATTAGTTTCTTGATATGTTATCAACTGTATGGGTTTGTTATTGTATACAAACAAAAACATTTTTTTGAAAAAAACTTCTTTAGCTCTATAATTAATCTTATCATGATAAATAGAAAGAAAATATATACCCATAATTACATCAAACACTAATAAGGTAAAAACAAAATGTTTTATAGGTAAAGTATTTCAATAGATAACAATAGGAAAATCCATAAAATTCCTTTTTTACTATAAAATTTCCCTTATTGTTTTAATCATAAGTGCCTATCTCATTTTTTGAGTTAATATTCTCAATTTAAAAAAACATTTCTCAGAAATAAATGAATGTGTAGACCCCGTATAAAAAAATACTTTTGGAGAATTTGAGAAAATTACCACTTTATTCTATGGCCCAAAATATACTGACTTAGTCTCCAAGGATCTCATTACACCTTTCTTCTTATAGACTTTCCTCTTTCCATCGCTCATATATGTTTTTAGTTAGGTATTTTCATAATGACCCATCTAACCACATTTGAATAAATTTACATTTTTCTTATTATAATTGATATTAAGAACATCTTCATTACAATATCAAGCCATATTTCCAAACATAACACATCAAAAACACTTCTTGGTTTTGGTAAGGTATTCCCCAGGATTCTTTTTACCACACATTTCACAAAATAGAAACTGAACTTTAATACCATCAGATTTCATTGATTGATTCTTACCCATCTCTATTCATATGGACCTCTTCTTATTCTTTTTTTCAAAGTACACATTGTCATAAGAAATCTCAATTTATACCCTCTCATCACATTAGACAGGTTTCTCATAACTTTTAAATTATTGGTCAACCAATGCCCTATAGTATCTTGGCTTCAATCCTAAGTTAAAATTATTTATTTTTCTTATCTAGGGCTCGAATAAGATTTAGAGCATACCTTGTTAGTCGGGTGAATTTTGTTTCAAGCACAGCCACTGAATCTTCCTAATTTTTTTTAAATTCAAGGAATTTCTAATCTTTCCTAAATCTAACCACCTTAGTAAAATATATTTCATGCAATATACGTTTAAATTAATCTCATTCTAAGGCTTCAATCTCCACTCTATCCATGATATCCTTGATCATTGACCACCACTAATCATATTAACCTAAAAAATGATGAATACAAAGACTTAACTTCTTATTATATAAATATACCATAATATTTAATTTCTTATCAAGGGATTGAATCCATAATTCAGCCGCTACTGGGACAGAAGATCCACTAAAAGCAGGAGGGTTTTGCCTCATAAATTGTTCCACTATCGTCATGTACATTTGTGGTAGCTATAGTTTTTCTATTTTAGGGAATCCATTACTGTTTATTTCTTGTCTAATTTGATCCGTTCCTATCACAAACTACTTGGTCACAATTTTCACTATTTTTTATTTCAGATTCAGAAAGATATCAGCCTCTCAATTCCTTCCAACTTCAGCTTCCCTGTTTCTTTTGTAGAAAACAATTCTGAACATACAATCATAGATGATAAAACATGGTAATATTAAAATAATAAACCATTTAAAAATAATCATAAGGTAAAAATAATTTATGGTATTCTATTAACATCATCATAACCCTTAATGTTATCTAAACCGTGCTTTAATACTAACTATAAGGACCCTACCTTAAACATAACATAATCTTTCTATTTCAACTAGATATCACTTCCTTACATTTCCAAATAGATTTTATGTTTAGTCTTTTAGAAAGTTAATAAATAACTCATACATATCATTCCATAAGAATATAATGTCGGTACCATTAAAAATGTATAAAAAATTTCCAAAACATAAATTTTCTAACACAAAACAATAACACGGTTTATTTTAAAAAACCTCATAACATTTATCTTAACATATTTATTTCTCTTACACATCCTTATAACATGTGAAAATAATTTTAAAACATGATATGAGCATAAAAACCTTAGAAATTTATATAAAAATAATGAAAGAAACCATTAGTCTATGAAAACATATAAGCATATGAATTCATTTTCATAAAGACATATGTGTCACCCTTACATACTTACTTTTTAAAACATGATATTTCCATAAATAATTAGATAAAATATAAAAAAGCATAAAGGTTTTTTTAGAAATTAATTACTTATATAGTAACCCTTGCGGCTACCTTTTGATTTTGAACTCTCATGGCTACTTTACAATGTAACCCTCACGGTTACCTTATGGAGTAACCATCACAGTTACACATGGAGTAACCATACGACGGACCTCCAACATACACATTCCCAATTAATTGGAGAGAGATATATTTCCCCCCATTAATCATAAAAAATTCCCAATAAGTATAACATAATCATAAAATATGAATAATTTAATAAAAACACTG
Organism: Viscum album; assembly: GCA_963277665.1. NCBI lineage: Eukaryota > Viridiplantae > Streptophyta > Magnoliopsida > Santalales > Viscaceae > Viscum > Viscum album. Next base: position 468,940,214 of record OY728158.1, read on the forward strand.
CTTTTGAATTTTGGTAAAATTGATTTTTAAAATTGATTTTTAAAGAAAAGTCCCTTACAAAATCATAAAATTGAAGTGATATTTGATAAAATAAAATAAATATGTGTATTGACTATAAATACACATAATAAATCTTAATATAAATTATATTCATTACCCAAATGATCTTAGTACCATTTAATTATTGAAATAAATGGTTAATACAAAGAATGTAAAATTGGTTAGGAATTTACTTACCTAAGGTTCTTCTTACTTAAAACTTGTTTCAACCACCTGTATAATGGTCAAAATAGTGTTATTAATATTTTAAAGAAACATATTATTTTTTATAACACCTTATATGATTATTTTATAACATAATTCAACCCATTTATAAATATTATTTCGTTATTTCCATTATTTTGTATGCACGCTTCACATGATTTCCATGGTCGGTTCATAAAGGATTTTCTTGTCTAATGGAAGAGAAACTCCAAAAGTGGAAAAATGGGGTTAATATATTTCCATAGTATTAAATGATCACATAAATAAATTTGGTTATGTGGTATGAGGATGAATCCTTAGATAAATCATTAGTGATAATTGTTTAGATCATTTTGGTAGTTCTACAATAATTACAAACTTGTTTTATCATATGCAATTAATATTATGTGTATAAGTTAATTATAGAACATAAGAGAGGTCATATAATACAATTTAAAAACTATTTAACCATTAAAATGGGTTTACAACCATATTTTAAGGAAATAAAATAAATTTAAGACATGTCGTCCATGATGTTGGTAAATCGAAACATCACAGATGATGTTTTTTATTTTTAGAGTAAGAGGAAGATGATAGGAAGAATGATGATAAAATTTTCCATAAAAATGATAAATAATAAATAATATATATAATACTATATTTTTCATGCATCTTTTATAAGGGGAGGTGAAGAGAGTATATGAAAAATAAAAGAACTAAAAAGAAAACACAAGAAAATGAAAGAGGATCTTTACCTCTTGACCTCTTCTCCATGAGATCCTCTTTAAGTTCATTGTTTTGGGAATTTTACTGAGATAAGTAGATCTTGTATGAGGGGTAGATAATTGAAAATGGGATTGGGAAAAATTTAGAAAATTATCAAATCTAGAGAGGTGTTAGAGGAATATGGGGGTGAGAGTGGCATTTATAGTGAAAGGGAGAGAGTTTTTTTATTAATTTCAAAGGATATATCATTAGTGGTATTTGAAAAACATGGGTTTTACCATGGTTTTTACCCATGGTATTGGCCACCTGGGACACCAAATATCATATTTTAATCCTCAAGAGTTTACTAGAATTATTATATCATTATTATATCCTTATTATGTCATTAAACATGTTGAAAACATAAAACTGTATTTTTACTATTCACTAGAAATTCAACTATCTTAGAAAAATCCCAAAAAAACACCCTAAAATTTTTTTGATGGGAAGAATTCAAAAATAATCTCCATTTTTTTAAAATAATTATCTATATATAATGAAATAATTTTCAAATAAAATCATATTTTATTCCAAAAATAACAATTTTAAAACTATAACTCATTTTATATCACTTAAATAAATTAATCAAGATCTTATTATCATATAACCTTATGAAAATAAAATAATAATATGATTTAATATTCATAAGGGTCATATTAAAATTCATATTATTATTCATATGGGTATGCTACTATTCACTAAAAAATAAAGTTTATTTTATCAGACTCCAAATAACTTACTGATCAGAACCTTAGATTTCTGTTTTTCAAAATTAAAATCATTTAAGTGGGAAAACTATTTTTTACCACTAGTTTATAAATATATAATTAAATAAAAGTTTCATTATATAGAGAAACTGTTTTTCATGTATATGAATATATTTACAAAATATTGAGGTGTTACACGGAGACCTCTACATGTAAGATAACAATTACTCTAACTATGTCATTTTAACCGCATCCACACATATCAAACTTACAATTTTCTTCCACTATATGAAGTATAATAATGCTAAAGGTGAGAAAAAATAATTAAAATGATGTATAATAATGTAGAAAGGATAGTGGGTAGACAAATCCCTATAATCTATTTAACCACTGCATATTTCTAAATATAAAATAAAAAAATAAATTTATACACAACAAATATAAAATATCACTCCCCCTTGAGAAATTGTCTGAGTTTGTTATTCATAACGGTGTGGATGAGAGAATCATAATGAGGATACCATAAATTATAAAATCTAATAAAGAGAGAAATATAAATATAATATATATTAAAAAGGGTTATTTTTATTACAAATTATATTCTCCCTTATTAAATCCTAAAAAATGGATAACATTATTCAACGGAAGTGGGGGTATAAATTAATTTGGAATAAATGTGGTATATGTCCATCTAATTATATTATTTCAATGTTTATGTATTTTTTGACAATAAAATGGAAGTATCTAAAATGTTTCTTATAATGATATTTTATTACTGATTATATTAATATCATAAAAATATAATCAGGATTAAATAGATATAGAAAATATATAACCAAATTACAAATGTTAACTTTTCTGACCTTTAATACTCTTTAAATTCCCATTCTACTATTTCTTATGAATTTATGGCCTTGAAAATATCTGAATGACAAGAATAAAATTTTTGTAATTTTCTTAATAGGCCTAATAAAAATATTTATAAAATGTTTCTTCTTCTTTTAAAAATCAATGAGATAGATATAGATCCTATATGCACCCATCCATAACATATTATAACTCACTTTATTTTATTCCCAAAGATACTTTTGGTTTGAGCTTAATAATGTTATTTCATAACTCTTAAATAACAAACTAATATATTGGAAAGTAAATTTTTTTTATTCAATGTCCATTATTACTATAAAACAAAACTCTTGAAAAAAAATTTTCGCTTTCATGACACATATTCACTATTTTTTTCTTTACTTAATTCTTGTCCCTAATAACCCCATGAAAATAAATTTAAAACATTGGATGAGCACAAAAATACATAAAGGAACATAAAATTATAAAACCAATTGTTCTAGTGAAAAAATGAAAACCCTTGAGACATTTTCATTTATCTTATTATTATGTTCATATATAAAAGAAATTACTTCCACATGATAATCATACAAAAAAATTTTCTCATTGAAAAGATTTAAAACCCATATGATGCATAAATAAAACATTTTTGAAACATGGAGAATAATTTTCATATCATTCTTACAAAAGGATTAACCCCCATGGTTACACATGGAATGACCATCAATGTTATATTTTTAATAAACATAACATTATATTCCCATAATCTATTAGGAGAAACATAATCGATTAAATCCATCCCATATATGTCCTAACAAAAATATTATATTACCATAATCTTTTAGAAGATAGATAATATGTTTACTCCATAACATTACACAATGTATCAGAGATATATAATGGCTTCACCCATTCAACATTTATAATAGAACCAACCATACACATAAAAAAAATTTCATGTACTACAATATAATCATAATATATGAAATATTTCACTCCTAAAAATATACTTTCCATCAATATGAAAATATTTTTGGATCCATATATTTTATTTTCCTTTAATAACCATTTTCAATTTTATATTAATAGAATTAAGATAATGAGTTTTTAATTTGAATAATGAATGGAATAATAAAATGGAATTCAAACATAAAATAACAGTTATAGAATTTTTAAATGTTTTTAAACGTTGTATACATTAAAATAGAAACTTCTTTTTAACTTTCAAAAATAAAGTGAAAATATTAAATAAAAAGATTAATTTTACAAATCATTTAATTAAATTTAAAATAAAAATAAACTATTCTATATAATCTATTGGGTTCCTTATAAATACTCCCATAAAATAATTTTAATAATATATACTTGGAATAAAAATAGTATAAAGGGAAATATTAAACATGTTATTTTAAAAATAAAACTCTCACCTTGAGTCTAATTTATCAAGTGAAATTATTATTTTACTAAATAATAAAATTATAGAAATTAGTTTCTTACTATAGAACCCTTTTCAGATATATTCATTATTTAATTTCACTTATTTTTATTTCATATACCAATACTTAATGATTTAGGTTCATGTTAAACATTTTGAAGATATTCAGATCATATGTCAAAAATGGCATCGTTCTGTTGATCATGTTCAAAGTTGTCATTATCCTAATAATGTTGGATGAACGATGGAGGTTTCTATCTTACAGCATGTTGTCATCAGCAATGAATGTGTTGTGGAAAAGGTGATAGAGAAAGATCCATCTGTTGATCATGGGTCTGCAAAGTGGGTTGTTGATGGGAGTGGTGTGCATGTGAAGTATCCAACTATGTTTCAACCCCAGTCTTGAAAGCATGGGATTGAGATTGAGCTTAGAAACTATTTTTTTTGGTTTTGTGATGGAAGACATGGTGTCAGAATGTGATAGATTCGTGTTTAAGGGTGAAAATGGTTCGGAGGGTCAAGGTGTTGTGGGTCCAGGTGGTTATGTTGTACCTTTTCAAGGGAAGGAGGATAGTAATGAGGATGTTCTTGCACTTGACTGCGCTGGAAATTGTCTACAAGAGTTGAGGAATGGGAAGGTCTCTAACATTGAGGGTGATATTTTAGTCAATGCAGTTGGAAGCATTTCACAGGAGACTATTGCTGGTGATATCTTTGTGAAGAAGGGGAAAAATGTTGGTTGTGAGCTTGTGGGTCATTTAGAGTGTCATGATATGATTGATTTTAACATTCAATCTAAACCGGAACGGGGTGTAGAAGAGGGTTACCGTGTAGTGTGAATTCAAAGAGAATGGGGGGATTGTCTCGACAGTGAAAAGAAAAATGAAGGTGGAATGGTCTGGTCTTCCTATAGTGATGTTTTCCAAGGTTGAAAAACACGGTGACTGGAAATGTGGAAGTGATGACTGCCCCACCACGAAGAAGGTCAAGGAGGGATTATTCTTTTCTGCTAAATCCAATGACTACCAAGTCCTATATTGGGGGTCAAGGCTGGGATGCAAATTCATCTAAGGAACTTCTCTCTTTGGAGAAGTTAAACCTTAGAAGGAAGTATGCCATGATTTTGTGACATTATGATAGTTAAGAATGAGAATCGGCTACTGTAGAGGATGAAATTTATCATGGGTATGGTGATGGGTTGGACTAAGATGATCTGTACTTGTCTTTTCATTTTAGTGTACTTTCTTGTTGGATTTTTCATTTCTTTAATAAATTGTCAAAGGCTTTCCTATGACTTAATTTCCTGGTTATAATAAATACCATATTTTTTATTTTTATATACTTATATATATATTCCATTTGACGTACTGATTTAATAATAATCACATTGCTTAATAGAGGTGGTTGTCCACACCTACACATGAACGACACTAGTATTTTTTAGTGATTTAAAATTTTAGCAAATAGATGTTATATAGTCATTAAATAATGATAAATGTATCATTAATATAATATATATTCATTAAACCCACCATTATAACTAGACGTGAGGGTGGCAGTGGAAATCGAATTACATCTATCCATGAGGCGGTTTTCCACCATACACATGAACGATAGATTCAATTCCCATTTGATTGAGGTTGGAGATTGATACATCTTTTCCATTAACATAATAAAATTTAAGTGTATGATATAAATTTATGTTATCGTATATGAATTTTTGAAAATATTTTAAGGTTGTGGAAGAATAAATTAAATAAAAAAATTATGATACATGTTATACCTCTTATTTAGATAATCTTCTTTAATTTACACCATAATACCTTTAATGTTATTAGTGTTCCCAAAATATGGCCTCTATAACATAGGAATGGATTTTAGGAAGGTATTTTGGTAGGTACTGTCTTGATAAATGTCTATTGAGGTGTGAATAAATTATAATAAGAGGTTCCCTTTTATAATAGAGAAAATGAGTACTCTGTATAAAATATTAATTTAATATAAATTATATAGATTTTTAAATGGATTGAAATTTATAATATTCTAATTTAATATGATTATAATCCCAAATAAATACATAGAATAACATTTTCACATTTTTTGATCACATTTTTATCTATTTTTTTAACACCATGTTATCCCTTTTCACACTTATTGTGTTAACATGGATTTTTACTCCTTGGGGGTAAATATATTTTCCATAATATAAAAAATGTCACTTAAATGGTCCACTATTGTTATTTTAGATGATATAAAAATAACAAGGAAATATATTTTATATCACTTAATATAATATTATTTTCCTAACATATTAATAATGTTATTTTTTGAAATATCCATTTAAATAGACTTTTATAAAATCAAGACAATGAAGAAATTAGAATATATTAAATTCACATATCCCTAAAATCTTATATTTATCTAAAAATACATAGATCACTATAATTACAACAAATTATATCATTTTTAATATTTTTAATATATTTTATTTTATTTTTCCATTAATTTATTAATTACTATGTCGGTATTGTGTAAGTATTAAGGTAATTATTTTAAAACTAAAAATTAAGAATAAGGTACTTTAAAAAATATAAATAATTTATCATTAAAAATTAGATTGATAAATGAACATATCATTTAGTTATCCCTATTATTAGAATAATATTGTTATTAAAAACAAGTGCGGGACATTTTTTAATCTTTTGTACATAAAATATGACATAGGTTGTAATCAAATACAAATGGAAATAAATTGTCATAAAACCAAAAATTGGTTGATTATGATTGATATATAGTCATAAAATAAAACTAAGTGTAGTGTTAGTGTCATTTTCAAGTCCTTATAATATTATTCTAAACCCTTAATTACCTGATTTACCCATACCATGGTAACAAACAATAATAATGTTACTATTCATAATGTCCAAAAATAAAAGGGACCAATATGATAAATTTTTACCAAGTATATCCAAATATATAATCCATTTTTCTAAATTAAAAACATATAAGTGGATTATTTATAAATTAAAATTAAATATGAAATTGTGATGAATAACGTTTGTTTTGAAAAAATCCTTTTTAAATACAAAAATGTTTTCATGCTAAATTGTGGTATAAAACACTTTTAAACTAACCAAATTTGATTATCTAAAAAATATTGTGACTGGTAAAATTTTTAAACTAATATAAAATTTAATAATAAATTATATGAACTTTCACTTAAAATAATATTTCAATAAATATTAGTATTTTCAGTATTCATTGTAAAACTAAACATTTAAAAAAAATCAAAATTTCACGATAGACCAATTTTATATTATAATTTAAAAAATAATAATAATTTAATCCAATACACTATATAAAATTTATATAACTTAGTTATATTATTTTAAAAAAACAATTTAAAAAAATTTGAAGAAAAAATGTATTTGAAAAATAAAATTGATTTACCAAAAATAAGCAGTGGTTATTTACTATGTATTAATCAATACATATTTATTTATTTTAAACTTCATATATATTTGAAATGTTATTAAATATTAATCACACCCTCCAATTTAAAGTCTAGGTTATAATAGTGAAATTAAAATAATAATATTTTTTGTTTTTTTATACTCGATGTTGTATATTGTACACATTACCACGAATAATGTACATCATTTAAAATGTTGGGATATTACAACACCTCCCACCAATAAATACATTATTAGTGATTTTAAAATTTTCTCAATAGAAAGGGGTTGGAAATTTAAAAACTCCTTAACACATATCGTAAAAAGGGTTAAAAAAATTTCTTATTCATATGAGAGAAATTAAAGTATGATATTTCTTCTAGAATAACACATTACTATGTTTCCAATTTTGAAACAATTAGTGGTATTTGAAAATATAGACATGGAATAAAATAATAGAGTCTAAATAATTATTGATATATATTTACATCATTGATTATGATAATGAGAATGGTCATGGGAATGTCAAAAACCCCAAAACCATAAACCAAATAGGATTTAAAAGAATAATGATCCATATAAATTGAATATAATTTGATATTTTATTTATGATCATTTTCCAATATTTGAGGAATTAAATTACCTTATAATCTAATAACATATCTAAATATACATACATGAAAACAAAAATTTCATCCTCTAATCAATTTCCACTTGAATATCATTTTTTCTCTACATAATGTGTATTCAAGAGGAATATTTATGCCTAAAGCACTAAAATCAACATGCATCATATCACAGTGTTCCATAAATGGATAATGATTGATATCTCTAGTCTTTAGATATTAAAAAATCCATAATAGTTAATATTATTTTAGATAATTCCCAAAATGTCGTAACCATTATATGAATAAATAACACATTAATCTCTAAAATTCAACAGTAATAGATAAATCTCAAACTATATCATTATAAAAATAATTACCCTTAAAATTCATAAAAATATTACCAATTTATATAAAATCCAACTGATTTGAATTATTTGATCATGTATTCTTATAAAAAAATATTTACATCACATCAACCAATCTTAAATTCTCATTAGACAAAAATTATATTACATAGTCATATAATATCCATGATATTATAATGGGTCAATAAATGAAATTAATAACCATAAGTCCACTTTAAAATAATATATTACTCCAAAAGATCATTCAACCCTTAAGCCTCAAATAAAATCTCATAAAATTCTATGTACTATAATCTTATAAGGTTCCCAAAATAGAGAACTTCGTTTGATATAAAAATAATCATAAAATCATAAAACCAATTTTTAATCCAATGGATATCTCTATGATAAACAATATTCCAATATTCAATATAATAAAAAAAATCATACTAATATGAAAATCCCTTTAGCTTGGGGTGGTCAATACACCCTTATCTCCCTTCGGTTGTACGATCAAGACTCATAGAATTTTCAGATGAAACAGGTTGTCTCCCTTCATATGGGATGTCCTTTTACCAATAATATATTAATATAATTATTATAAATTCCAAAAACTATTATGAACATGTTCAATACTATCATTATTTATAAAAATAATTTTAACCTATATGGTTTTCTATATAGATACTTTTTCACAAATAAAAAAATCTTTCATGATTATCATATTCATACCATAAAGGACATTTCATCCCAACAGGTTATCTACCCCATTATCATTTTCCTTAAATGAATATATCCAAAAATTGAAACCTTTTCACAACACCACTTTTCAATGTTATTAATTTCATCTAAATTGTATTTCTAAATTTTCAGAACTAAATATACCATATAATGTTTCATAATTCTCATTATATATTATAATATTATTGATAAACACATCCTTTATTTATCTTAATTCTTAAACATATATCCATTATTTTTAATCTAATTTAATTATATGAAATATTTTCATATGATTTGTCTATATAATATTTTTCAATATTCATACTTAAACCATATAAAAATAATTCATACTTTAAATATTGAAATAAAGTCCATTAATAATTCTATTGATACCTAATTTATCATCCATCATAAATTCCATATCTCCATAAATAAAATTTTGAAGTCCATATTTTTAGTTCCCTTTGGGAATAAGTTGGATTTGTTGAGATTTAAAAATCAAAAAACATATATTCCATTCCCAATATAAATTTTTTATAAATAAAATGGTGTTGGATATGTCAAATATTTTCATGCGGTATATTTAGATTTTTGAAAAGATTTCCAAATCATTTGAATGGGATTTTTCAAGATAATGATGATTGAATCATCTGAATAAGAAGGTTTTGTGATGTAATTTTCCATTCATCTTGATAAATTATCTTTAATATATAGAAAAAAACACCATTAAAACCTATAAGGAATAATTTCATGTTATTATAAAAACAATCCGTCTAAATATAATATCTATACTTTAATCAAAAAATCCAAAAAATAACATTAATAACTTCAACATTAAATAGTGATTTAACGTTAAAGGTTATTTAAATTTTTTTCCATTTACATATGTAAACATTTAATAGAATTATTTTTGAAATACTACTTCATGCTAAATATAAGGGAATCATTTACTTCAAATAAGTAAATATTTTTGTAAAATATCAATAATCCCCATAAAAGTTCATTACATAAAACCACAAAAGGGTTTGTCCACGTAGTTTAAATTATAATTAACATTAAACTTATAATATTGTGATGAAATCCATATATATTTGGGAAACATTACCAGAAAACATCCAAATATCATAATTTTCATAAACCCTGATCTAATACCAACTATTAGGACCCGTCCTTATACTATGGAATTAATTTTCTTACATTCCAAAAAATCTTGTATGTTTAGTGTTTTAGATAGTTAGGTCATAAATTTTACATAATAAACCAATATATTAAAAAGATGAAACATTTAATTAGTATACATTTTTACTATAAAAAATATTTAATATAAACATGTTTTCTTTTCACTAAAAATCTTACCCATTTCTATCGTAACCTCATCATTTTCCATTTTCATCCTATGAATAACATTTTACAACATGGGAATAGAAAATAATCTCAATAAGGGTCTTAAAAAGAATGAAACCCATTATTCCAGTTAAAAACATGAAAATCCATAAAACATTTACCTTTATCTTAATATTCAATGAGATGTTTAATGAAATAACTTCCATAAGAAAATAACACAAACAGATTTTCTCATTTAAAAACATTAAACCCCATAGTAATAATAGATAAAACATGTAGTATTGTTGGGGAATCATTTTCATATCACTCCTATAAATGGAATAATAGTAATGGTTACACATGGAGTAAGTATCAGGGTTATACATTGAATAACTATTGTATTATATCCCCGTAATTTCATTAGAGAAACATAATTGGTTAATTGAGTCCCATATTTGGAATAAACAATGTAGTATATTCCCATAATATCTTAGGAGAAACATAATATGTTAACTCCCTCTGATTACCCAATTAATTGAATATATATAATTATATCACTCATTCATAGTTTAAAATAAAACCTATTGTCCCAATAAACAATTATATTGTGGTATAAAATAGTCATAATATATGAAATCATAGAATCATAAAAATATTCTTTTGACCCATAGGAAAGCATTTTCAAATACTGATATATTATTTTCTTTTAAAACCCATTTCATAATAAAATTTCGAAAATAGATAGAAGGATGGTTTTTATTTTAAGAAAAAATGGAATCATATAATGGAATAAAATTATCAAATAATGGTAATGGTGGTGGGAACTAAATTGACAATATATATGTTAAAAAATTACATTAATTTTTTATTTTATAAATAAAATTATCTTTTTAAAAAAGATTCCATTTTAAATCATTTGAATAAAAATAAAAATAAAAATAATAAATTATTATATATTATTTTATTTACATATAAATACATCCATAAAATAACTTTTATAATATGGGAAGTGTTGAAAAATAGTTTTATGGGAATAGTTAAAAGTGTATTTTTTTAAAATAATGTCCATTACCATCTGTGAAACACATCATGTGATTATTTAATTCGATGAATAAAAAACTTATGATGATTATCTACATTATTGAGAAAAAATTTCAATCCTATTATTCTTTTTATTTGACTTATTTAACTATGATATACAAATAATTCATTATTTAAGTTCATGTTAGATGTTTTGATGATATTTTTCTTTGATTCCCAAAATGGATTTGGTATATTGAATATGGTTCGATAGGTCATTAACCCACCATATACAAAATAATAAACATTAAATAATTATAATTTTTATAAATCAATTATAATTTTATAAATAATAATAAAATATGGTTATGAAAAATGAACTATGTTACAATCATTGAGACGGTAGGTCCTACATATGCATGTGTAACATTTCTATTTTTCAATTATCATTATTGAAAGTAGTCATATATTATTTATATTTATATAAATATAATAATATCATAAATAAAATATTATTTATTTATATATAATTATTTATATAATTTATGGGTTGTTGGGATGAAAAAGCTATTGTATCACTTCGCCGAGGTGATAGTGCACACATACGCCCAAATGACGTTGTCATTTTTTAGTGAGTAGAAAGTTAAGAAAATTGGTGATATTTTAACTTTATGAAATTATAAATATTTCATGAATATCATATATATATATATATTTATAAGTATATATATATATATATATAAATTAAACCCATATTATCACCATTAGTGAAAGGTGAGGATGAAAAATAAATTACATCGATTCGCACAATGATAGTCCTCCGTACACATGATCTATGGATTCATTTCATATTTGATGGAGGTTTGAGATGGATATAAGTTATACCATTAACAAAATAAAATATAATAATTTTTTATATTTTTATGTTTTTATATATTTGTGTTTGAATAATATTCAAAGGATGTGTAAAAATAAATTAAACCAAAACATCCCATAAAATAGTATGCATATTATTCAGAAAATATCTTTTGGTTTACACCTTATGACCACTGATCTAGGTATTCCACCCACAATAAGGTCTCAATAACATGTGTAGGTATTTTAATAATGTATATGATTAGGTGGTGGCTAAAAAGAATCATTTTTTTGGGTGACTAAATGAGACAAAGTGGTTCCCTTTTATAATAGAGCAGAGTAAACTCGTAGAATTTATTAAAATTAAAATTTAATATAAATTATTTCTGAATTTTAAACGGATCAAAAATGATATAATTATATTTTATTTTGTTTATGATTATAAATAACCTCATAACTTAATATTTTGAAATTTTTGGACCACATTTTAACCTATTATAGTTTTGTTTTAACCCCTTGTTAAACCTTTTCATGCTTATTGAGATAACAAGGTTCTTTAATCCATGAGGCTCATGATAGTTCCCATAAGTAATAAAAACCCCTAAAATAGATAATTGTTGATATTTGAGACGAAATACTAATAGATTGGAATATATTAGTTTTTATGTAATTTTAAATCATTTAATAGTATATTATATGAAGAAATATGAATAATACTAGTAGCTGAAAAACTCATTTACATTGGCTTTTATAGCATCGAGAAAATAAAGAAATTTGCATCAAACCAAATATCATATCACTAGTATTTTATTGTCATCTAAAAATTATTGGATAACAATAATTATATCAAATTTCATTTTTATAATATCAATTATTTTTTCTATTATTAATTAAATAATTATGACATTACAATTGTGTAATTATTTAAAGTAATATTGATTAACTAAAAGTTAAAAAAAATTATAGTGATGAAAAAAAAATTATATTTCAAAATAATATTTATAATGAAACATATCCTCTATTTAGATGTAAGTTAAAAATATTAGTCTTTAGAATCAATAGTATAACATTTATTACATTTATTTATTTTAAAAATCATAATGTTTATAATCACATAAAAATAGAAGAAATGTCATAAACTGAATCCTAGTATATTTTAGATAAAATCAACTCACCTAATAAAATTAATGAAAGTGGTTGGGTCATTTGATAGTCCTTATCGTATTATTTGTAACCCTTAATTAACTGATTTACACGAATCTTGTTATCAAAATTCACTAATGCTATGATTTATAATATCAAAAAATAAAAGGGAATTATTTGTAATATTTTGACCCACTAATTAAAAATATAGAATAATTTTTAAAAAATTAAGAACTCCTAATTGGATGAAATTAATTTGAAATTAAATCAGAAAATGCAATGGAAAATAGCTTTTTATAAAAATTCCTTTTTAAATAAAAATATATTTTTATACTAAATTTAATAATAAAACTCATTCAAAACCAAAAAATGGATTATTATAAATAAAAAATAATTTATTAGAATTTTCAAAAATACATAATATAATTTTATTCTTTAAATACTTAAAAGGATAAATTCGGTTTTTAATAAAAATGAGTACTTTCAATATTCATTGAATAACAAAAATTTCCAATTTTTTTTTGAAATTTCACCATATGATAATAATTATATTCCGATTTACAAATTGTGATTTATTTTATCAAATTAAATTTATAATACTTCCGAAATTTATTTATATTATTCACTCACAAAAAGAAATAAATAATATATTTGAAGAAATCATTTCTTTGAAAAATAAACAAAATTTAAAAAAAATTGAGGACTTATTTCCTAAGAATTAATCAATATAATTATATTAAATAGAAACTATATATATCATTAAAAAAGTAGGTAATACTATTCACACTGACCAATTTAAAGGAGTGAATATAATTATAATATTTAAATAATAATATTTCATGATTAATTTATGCACGGTGTTGTGCATCACACACTTTATCAGAAACAATGTTCTTCATTTGAAATATCATGATGTTATAGCCATAACATTAAATGTCATTAATAATATAAAAAATCAAGAAAAAATAGGAATTAATCATTATGGAATCATAAATATAGATTCATAAATTCATCCAGATGATTGAAATTAATCTAAGAAACCATGTATTCTAAACAAAGGGATTTTTTTAAATTGGATCTATTTAGAAAAAAGTTATCATTAAAATACAAAATAGATAATTTTGTATGAAAATTAAAAAATATATTCAAAAATATATTTTTAATGTGATTTTATATAATGTATTAAATGTGATGGTTAAATTAATAAAAAAATGAACAAATTATAAAATATATATTCAAGGAAATTTAATAAATGAATAAAACATAGTAAAAATATAGAATTATGACACTTTCATAATAAATAAAAAATTATTCCTAAGACTAAAAAAATAAGATAGTTACCTTAAAAATAAAAAATGTAGTATTCAATCATTTAATTACATAATAAAGCCTATGAAAACATTTACATCAGTAGTCCATCAAACATAACCATTTAACTCATGGAAAATAATCTATACTACGTTTAGAAAAACATATCAAGATATTAAAGGTAGAATTATAAAATTATCACCTCCAATGAAATATAATCAATCCAACAGTAATTAATATTCAATTATTACAAAAACAGTCATGAGATTTCATTCAATATCATCTTAATTCCCATGTTCATGTCATGCCTACCTACCCTAAAATGAATTTCTCTCATTAGTAATATATTTTAGTATTGATATTTTCTTAATCCCATGAAAAAATTATAATCTCAAAAATATATGTATCTTCATAGTATCGATACTAAATAGAGTCATAAATTTGTTATTCATGCTGTATTTTACATTGGATGATCAGTAGTTGAGGGATGAACGATATTAGATGTAAAACTATTTCTTGAAGAATGAGGATTGTTAAGAACCAAATGTGAATTAAATTCATGCAAAATAAATTTCCTTGTGAATGGTGTAATCCACACTCCACTTTTAAAAAATGGACTTAAGATCACCTTTTTGATACTCATGGGTTGTCCACACTTATAAAATTTTATTAGTATGATTATTTCTATTCAAAATTTCATTATTCAAATAGAATTATTTTCTTATTTTTTAGGTTTTCAATTCAATACATATTTCTATTTCATAAGGAAATAGAGGCATCTTTAGATTTTATAAATGGTAGTGTGACCTCCTATCCTTGAATTGAATGATATTTTTTCATTTTCCATATAATTTTCATGAATTGCCTCTAAAAAATAGTGTAAAATGTGTATAACTTTGATTTTCTAGTCCAAATATATTCTTCCAAGTCAGAATAATAACATTCAATACACCCCCCACACTTGAGTTCATCATTAATCATATTTTTCATCTATATAATTTTAGAAAGGGATAAATGGATTTTAATTTATCTGTCTAATAATGTATTTCAAGAAAACAAATATCCTAAAAAAGGTATTATGTAAAGGTAGTCTAAATTAATATTTAAATGTAGAAAATATGCATTCCAAAATAGATCATCATTCATACATGAACCATTCAATGGATTCTAAAAACATTGAATTCCCGAAAAACAACTAGATATAGATCACAAATCATTACACTATACTCTCAATAAAATGTGAAATGTGAATAAAATTTTAAAAAAAATTATGAAACCACTCATTTTGGGAAATACAAATTTTTTTTCAATGTTTTGAAAAAATTAGTTTCAAAATCGATAAAACTTATTTAAATAATAAGATTTCAAATCCAGAAGAAAAACAAATTTCATAACTCATTTTAATAATTAAATGTTAATATCCAGAAGTCATCCAAAAATACAAATAAATAATAATTCACCAAAATATTTAATTAATCTCAAGACATTAAAAAATCCATAAAATAAAAATCAAAATAAGAAATTCATAATTCATGATTTTTTAATCATGAAAAATCAAAATAAAAAAATCATAAAAAAAGTTAGCATCCCCACACAGGTAGGATTTAAATACCATTCATTTAATCATAATAAAATTTTAAAAAACATGAATCAGACCTAATAAAAATTAAATACACCACTGATATTTATTTAAGTAGTGGTTTTGTCATGTTAGACTCATAATTACATAAAAATTTGAAAACTATATGAAAAAATTGAATTGAATTTATTGAAATAAAAATAAATAAATAGAAATATGAAAATGGATAGAACATGGTTTAAACCATATATGGGTGCTACTCTTTGGATACCAACATTTTACACTTCTATATATCACATAAAATAAGATAGTGGGTGTGGTTTGTTTGATTTGAACCACTATATTATTTTACTTTTAATGTAAACTCCTTCATAGATGTTATAGAGAAATCTCTAGATAAGATAATGTTCCTCCATCCCTATATCAAATATATATATTATTCATATTGGATAAGGATAAATAATGGGTCCTCTTATTTTTCAGTCACTATGTTTTAGGCAATATATTTTAATTATATAACCTTCTCCACTACTTGTATATTCATAATTTTAGTAAAAGGAATTACATTTTATAATTTAATTTTGAGGTAATTAAAAAACTATTAGTCAATATAAAAATATTACTCTTTATAAAGGATATCATGAAAATTTATCTCTTCTGGAATAACCAATGTGAAATTAACCTCAGTAGGTGAATATTCATTATAGTACCCAGGTAAATTGAGATAACTAAGAGTGGGTGGGATGAATCAATGATCAACCTTATATTTACAAATTAATATCATTTAACTCAATTTTAGTAACTAGATAAATATTGATTTTTAATTTCTTGTACCTCTTGGCCTTACATGATTGATACCGTAAATATGGACCACTAAACGAGAGATTTATAAGTTTTATCCTTCGAATCCTACTCCTTTCCATGTTTTGGTTGAGTTTTTTCCGCATGGATTATCCAAAATGAATCATTGAGTAAAATTATAAGTTATATCCCAAAAGATATATATAGAAAATCACATTAAATTCGTGTTATCTTGTTTTCATAGAGGTTACCTTTTGATAGGTCCTTTATACAACCATCCAATAGTTTAATCTATCTCCCATAGTCATTTTACCACCTCTTAGTGGGATTTTTATACTTATTACAGATAATTATCCAAGATTAATCTCGAAAGCCTCTTATGAATTGGCCATTAGTCATGTTTTTCTTTTAGGTTACTATATATGTTGACTTCATTCATCTTCATGTTTATGAATCATGGAATTTTAAGTGATCAAAGTCCTACTCACCCATTTTCATAAATAATATGATGATATCACGGGTTGTGGGAAGGGGTTCCTACTTCTCACATATTTTATGGAATCAACACAGTAGCATTGGATTTTTATTCCTTCGTATTATTCTTTGGTTGATAAAGAGATCTTAAATTTAATTGACTTCTTTTCATTTTCTTTATAGTCATATTAAACATAGAAATGTTTTTTTGGAAATTTAGTATTTAGAGACATAAAATTTACTATTATCCTATAAATTTTATATTCATGGTATTACATGAATGTTATTCCAATAAATAATGATGGAAATTATAAGATCTTCAACACTAAGACATTCAATCATTCAAACTCATTTAAATAAGATCACAATATTTATTTAATTATTCTTTACGAATCAACATATTTAAATTCTACATGAAATTATTTAAATATTTAAACATTAAATTCCCATAAAATTATTTAATTGAAATATTTTAAAATCAACCATGTTTGTATGGAACTGAGATTGGGATCATCTTCTTGAATCATGGAACTCACCTTAGTACAATCATCATTATAACTTGTTCCTCCTTAAATATCTGTTTTAATCATAATCATTTTAATTTAATTATTATATTTAAATCCATTATGATTTGGTAACCTATTTTATGATTTATGAATTCATTTAATCAGAATAATTATATTCTAAAATAATTTTATTATTCATCATTAAAATTTTATATAAGTTAAAGATGACATATAGACATAAATTAACAACTCATGTGTGAATCATGAAAGAATTTTATTAATATCCTAATTAATCAGAAATATTATCATTGTAGTAATATATATTAATGAATTTTCATGTAAATTACATATATTACAAGAAATAGGGTTTTTAGAACGGGTTAAAATCCTAACCCTATTTGTATTTTTGACTTATCCCTGAGAAAACATGGAAATTCTTGGATGTTCTAAAAATTTCTAGACTATACACTGTGTACCCTAAATTACATGCCGTTTATGGTTTAGGAGAGTACCGGCCATGTGATCACTGAGTACATGCCTTGTAATGATTGTGTAGAAATTTCTTACTACATGTTGTGTTGTGCTGCTTGACATGCCATGTATTCTTTTTCCACGTACCAGCTGGGTTCAAGTTTTTTTTCAACCCATGTGGAGCATCCAAGCTGTGTGGCTATCTTTTCTTAAGTCGGAGTACTGAAAAGGACACTACACGATGTTTAGTTCCGAAATACATGCCTTGTACTTCTTTTTATTCTCTTAAATGAAAGGGTATCATGTCTTATTTCATAAAACGTCTTCTTCTTCCCCAACTTTGGGACCTCTCAATTCTAAAAGACCAAAGAAGATACCTAGCCCAAGATTCTTCATCCATCATCCATTCTTCAATCCGTCATTGGCTACAGGATCACAACCGCGAGACTAAACCCACCCACCCTATTCCATTCTTGATTCTTTTCCACACGCATCATAGTTTCCATCTGAGTGGAATTTATAGAATTCGACAGAAATATAGATCTACGATGATTAGCTTTCAATTGGATCTTGATATAAGAAGTACCTACGTCTATGAGTCTTAGGTAGGTGGTAAATACAATTTTTGTGTTTTCATAGACTTTTTGGGTTGCGCGGCCTATGGCATGTTTTAGGTTATTTTAGGTTAGACCTTAATTTACCTTCTATTTGCTGTTAAATTTTTTAATTAACCTTTGGGATTCTCTTGGGTATCCCATTTTTCCATTTTTCTTGGGCAAGGTCGGGTGAGGGGTCGTTGCTCATTACAGCATTTTGGCTGGGGAATGCAAAAAAGGTTATAATTGTTTTGTATTGTTTTAAACTATTGAGTTTAGTGTATTGAACCTTGATATGAATTGTTGGAGACCTTAAAGGCCCTAGTGTTGGTATGGGACAACACTTGATTTGCACATACAACTGTTTGGATTGTTTTTCTATTTATGTGTCTTGTTTAAATGTAATTATTGAATTGCATTTTCTAGAACCTTTGGGTTGTGTTTGGCATGAACCGAATGTTATTGAGTGATGCTGATCATCGGTTGGGCTTGACCTGGGTTACTTTGGGTGGTTTGAACATGGTATTGGGCATCATGGGCGTCGGATTGAGGCAGGATGACTGTCAGGTTGGGAATGACCACAGTTACTGGGATAGTGAGGCCATCAGACATGACCGACATGGTCGCAGGGACACGATCTGTTCAGAGGGATTGTGGCTTGGGTACTGTTTTGGTGATTACCACTCACCCAGAACTATGAGTAGTGTGCACATAGAGTGATTCTTTGATGAGGTTGTTCTGACCACTCTTTTGAGTATATGCCCCCATTAAATGCAGTTTAGGTACTATTGGTATGGGGTGCTTGCCATAGAAATCCACGTCGAAAGTGAGGAGACTTAAAAGGATTGTAGTGAGGTTATTGGGTTGGGGGCAGGGGCTCTCCGTGATTTGAGGGTAGATATCACTATCCCTTTGGTTACTTTATTTAGAGGGTAGACATCGTTGTCCCTCCGGTTACTTATTTTGAGGGAAGACATCGTGGTCCATCCGGTTACTTATTTGAGGACTGACATCGATGTTCCTCCTGGTTACTATTTCTCAGGCATGCCTTCTGGACATCAGTACATGAGACATGTGGTGTCCTGGGGCACATGGTGCCTGGTTAAATGATATAGATTCTAGAATTTGCCGAAGTAGGTGACACTCTACAGTGGATGTTGAGCACTAGTGCAGTTTGTGTTTATTTATGAATCGTACTATTTACTAATTTCCTTGTAAATGCTTGCCTGTTTAAACACTTATATTTGGTACACACCGTTAGGTGGTCTCCTACTAATATTCGTCTCATGCCCTACACGAACCCTTCAGGATTCATATAGACTTTATGGATTTACATGAAGGAAAGAGGCCAACCTCAAGAGTTGGGCTACATTAGCTGGTGCATGGAGATGGTATGGACCTTGACGTCTTTCCTACATAGAGATTATTATTTTATATTTCTTTCCAATATCAGCAAGATTGGTTTGTAGATATTGTTGGTTATCCATTGGTACCTTTATATTTAGATATTCATGACCTGCTTTGGATGTATGTTTTGTTGTTTAGTAGTAGTTAAAAGTGATCAGCATGATTTTGTGTTTATTTCTTCTGTTTTTGATTATATTAATTTCTTCCATTGTTTATCGATATTGAATATTTTTCTGCTCTGTAGATCTGGTTTAAGTCTACTGAGTCATTTATTCCACTGTATCTTTATTATTATTCTCGCACCACTACCATTATTATCCTCCAAGAGGGTATAGCCTCCCGACAATACCTATAAAGACCCTCGATACTAGTTGGAAACCTTTGGTGTTTAGGTGGGTGCACCTAAGGTAGTGACACCCAACCTATTTAGCCCCATGTACAAGGGATGGACCAAGTTTCCATTGGTGAGAATTTCTATTTTCTTTTTTCTCAGATTATAGTTTATATGATTTCCACATCGGTGGCTCACTTGGTGTGTGATGTTAATGATTGTTATATTTAAACCTTGACCTGATGCGGTAAGGGAGAATTTGACCTTGGCTCGGTATGACAATGATTTTTTTCTTGGCTTTTGATAGGCACATTTTTAGGGTATTTCAATTTCATAACTGCACGTATGCTTTTAGAAGTGATAATTCCATGTGAATGATATCAATTTCCATGTTTTTTATTCTTTGAAATGTGAAATGGTGAAATTCTTGATAGAATTTCTTTTTTGTTGTAATGTGGTATGCCATGCTTTATACTTTATAGAATTCCATGTGACAGGTAGGTACTATGGTTGAGATGATTTTGATCACTTGAATTGGGTGACTAGGTCGTCGGTTTGAGGAAACATTTGTTTTTAGGACAGACATGACCTGAGGTACTTTTTGATAATAGACTCTGTTAGGGGCGAGTAAGGTGGCCATGAGGCTGGGATGCAATGGTTCATGGTTGCAGTGGGGGAGAGTAAGGGTGGTAGTTGTGTGATACCGTTTTACTACTTTCCTTATCTGCATTGAATATATATTGTTATATATATATGGGCTGTCTGACCATTATTGATATTTAGCGGGTTCCTCTTATATGTCTCGATGGAGCGTCAGGCAGGTGATGATACAATGCCGTAGGTGTAGGATTAGGTTCAGGATCAGGTGTAAGCAGAGCAGGAGCCACAATTATAGGCTTAGGGACAGGTTCAGGTTCATGATCCAGTGCAGGTAGGACAACAACTGATTTTTATAGCGTTCAGACCATGGATCGATGTGCAGCTTCAAGCTAGCCTGGTACATGTCTTGCAAGGGATTGACAGAGGGGAAGATGGTACAAAACCATCTATGGAATATCTAATGTCGGAGTTCAAGTCGTAGCACCCGCCATTTCTTCAGGGTGAGGGTGGTTCTATGGTGGCTTAGAACTGGATAGAGAGCATGCAGATGATATTCGAGCAGCTCAAGATTCCTCTAGGGTGGAGGGTCAAGCTAGCGATGTACATGCTGTGGGGCCCAGTGAAGCATTTGTGGGATGTGCATGTTCAGGATCATAGGCACAAGGTACAAGCATGGAAGGAATCTGAGGATAGGTTCTTTGAGCACTTTTACCCAGATTCATTGAGGGCAGAGAGAGATCGGGAGTTCATGAGCCTTTAGCAAGGAGACATGTCTGTCATGGACTATGCACTTATTTTCATTGAGCTATCTCGCTTTTCACCAGGTATGGTAAGCGATGATGTAGAAATGGTGAGGCACTTCGAGGATTACTTAGGACACGCCATTTAGATCCAGGTGAATATTTTCAGGTTGAGTTCTTTTTCAGAGGTGGTGAGTCAGGCTCTCATAGTGGAGTGCAACCAGAGGGATAGGCCAAATGTTGGTCAATAAATGGCTTCAAGTGATGGTTCAGATAGCAGGAAGCGAGGAAAGGATGAGTTCCAGCAGGGCAGTCAGGCTAAGGAATCATCTAGAACACCTCTTAGAAGCTCCAAAATGGTTTTCGTTCAGTGTGGATAGCTAGGGCATGTTAGGACTCAGTGAAATGTGCCTCTAAAGGAGTGACAGACATGTGGATAGGTCAAGAATATTGAGAGGTTTTGCAGATAGGCTTCTCAGAAAGCCGAAAAGCAGGGACCAAGAGAGACGGTGGCATCTGGAGTGGATCCGGTTCGGTACCAGGAGAGGGTAGACGAGGTTCAGCTACACGTGGAGGACGTGACAAAGATAGCGGGATCCAGCTGAGGAGTTAGTAACGGGTGGATAGAGTAGCACTATAGGGTGGTCAGGCATCCGGAAGTTGTACTTCAGGCTAGGTGCATGCTGTGGAGCTTCCAGAGGCTGAGCAGGCTGGTGAGCCAATAATGGTTATAGTTACACAACGGGTGTGGACGTGATTTCCATGTTTTCTTATTGGAATGACCTGAATAGGCATGTCTGTTTTGAGTGTACGTGATGCACAAGATCTATGTGGACTGACTAGAAGCTGTTCAGTGGGATTGGCACCATATCCGGTGCGTGATATATATATATATATATATATATATATATATATATATATATATGAGATGTGTAGCATCATGGGCATCGAGGATGTGAGATACTTGACGTTCCATGAGCATCTGGGCATTGAGGATGTGGGTTACTTGAGGTGTTCTGAGAATTGGGGCATCGAGGATGTGGGTTATGTGAGGTGCCTTGGGAATCGTGGAATCAATGATGTAGGTTACTTGAGGTGCATGGCATCAGGTTATATTTTGAGCATCCATGGGATGCAGAACCTTGTAGAGGTGGACATCGTTGCGGTGCGGGATACATTGGGTGTCAGGAATGACATGAGAGAACCAATAAGGCACAGGGGTGATGATGCATCATGAGAGGACCATGCATATGTAAAATAGGTTAGTGAACCTTTGCTTGTTTTGAGTTGAGTCGGGTTGAGATCGAACTAGGAAATTCCTAAGATGGGGAGCCCCTTGAAAAATTTAGCCCAAACCATTGAGATCAGGGTAGTATGGGCTACTTTGATCTAGTTGGTATGTTCAATGCCATCTTCAGGTTTAATTTGATAGCTCGGGGACGATCTATATTAAGGAGGGGAGATTGTAAGACCCCAGGTTTTTAGAATAGGTCAAAATCCTGACCCAAATGGAATTTTTGACTTGTCCCTGAGAAAACTGGGAAAATCTAGGAATTTATTGAAATATATAAACTACACTCCATGTAACCTAAAGTACACACCGTGTATTGGTTATTATAGTACTGACCTTGGGCTCACTGAGTACATGTCGCATGATGACCATGTAGAAATTTCCTACTACACGGCGTGTAGTGCTACTCGACACGCCGTGTATTTTTTCTGCATACCGGTTGGGTTCCAGCCATGTGTCATAATGTGTGGAGAATCCAAGCTGTGTGGCTATCTCCACTTAATTCAGTGTATGGAAAAGTCTACTACAGGGAATGTAGTTCCTAAATACACACCCTATTCTTTTTTTATTCTCTTAAATGATTGAGTGTCGTGTCTTATTTCGTAAAATGTCTTCTTCTTTCCAAACATCGGGACCTCTCTATTTCGAAATCCCAAAGAACATACCTATCCCTTGATTCTTCACTCATCATCCATTCTTCAATCCATCGATGGCTGCGGGATCGCATCAGTGAGACTAAACCCTACACACCATATTATGTTCTTGATTCTTTTCATCACTCGTCATAGTTTCCATCTGTGTGGAATTTCCAGAATTTGAATGAAGAGTAGATCTATGAAGATTGACTTAGAATTGGATATCGATATCAGATGTACCTACATCTAAGAGTCTCAGGTAGGTGGTGCATACCTCTTTTTATGTTTGCGTAGAATTTTTGGGTGGGGTGGCATATGGAGTCTTTTTGGTTATTTTGAGCGAGGCCCTAATTTACCTGGTATTGCCTATTAAATTATTTAATTAACCATTGGGATGCCGTTTGTTATTCCATTTTACCATTTTTCTAGAGTAAGGCTAGGCGAGGGGATATTGGTCGTCGGGGTATTTTGGCCAGGGAATGCCAAAATGGTTATAATTGTTTTGTATTGTATTAAACTATTGAGTTTAGTGTAGTGAACATTGATATGAATTTTTGGATACCATAAAGATCCAAGTGCTCGTATGGGACAACACTTTATTAGCACATATGACTATTTACATTGTTTTTCCTGTTTATGTGTTTTGTTTAAATGTAATTGTTGGATAGAATATGCTGGAACCTTTGGGTTGTATTGGGCATGACCTGAATATTCTTGAGTGATACTGATCATAGGTTGGGCTTGGCCAGGATTACATTGGGTGGTTTGACCATGGGATTGGGTGTCATGGGTGTTGTCTTGAAACATGATGATTTTCAGGTTAGGCATGACCCAGGTTACTGGGATGGTGAGGCCATCTAACAAGAGTGGCATCGTCACAGGGACATGAGGTGTCAGAGGTGTTGTGGCTTGGGTACTATTTTGGTGATTACTGCTCACTTGCAACTATGAGTAGTGTGCACATAGAGAGACTCTGTGATGAGATTGTTCTGACCACTTTTGTGTGTAGAGGCCCCCCTTTGTTGTGGTTCAGGCACTATTGGTTGGGGGTTCTTGTCGTAGGAAGCCACATGGAAGGTGAGGAGCCATCAGGGGATATCAGTGTGGCTATTGGGTTAGGGGCAGAGGCTCGCCATGCTTTGAAGGAAGACATCATTGTCTCTCTAGTTACTTTATTTTGAGGGCAAACATCGTTGTCCCTCCGGTTACTTATTTTGAGGGCAGACATCACTGTCCCTCCAGTTACTTATTTTATGAAAGACATCACTATTCCTATAGGTTACTATTTCTTGGGTGTGCCTTTGGGACATTGGTACTTGAGACACGGAATGTCAGGGTGTACATGGTTCTAGGTTACATGATAGAGATTCTAGCGTTGGCCAAAGAAAGTGACACTCCATGGTGGGTTCGGAGCACCAATGGAGTTTGTGTTTATTTGTTCATTGTACTGTTTACAAATTTCCTTGCAAATGAATGGTTTTTTAAACACATATATTAGGTACGCACCATTGGTTGGTATCTTGCTGAGATTAGTTCCATACACTTCATACTCCCTTCGGGACGCGTGTAGACTTAATGGATTTACGTGTAGGAAAGAGGCCAACTTCAGGAGTTGGGCTACATTAGTTATTGCATCGAGATGGTATGGACCTTGAGATCTTTCTTAACTGGAGATTTGTTTATTTCCTTTCCTGTATCATCTTTCTTTTTTTGTAGATATAGTTGGTTAGCCATTGGTACCTTTATATTTAGATATGTATAATCTTCTTTGGATGCTTGTTTTGTTATTAAGTAATAGTTACAAGTGATCAGCATGCTGTTGTGTTTATTTCCGCTTCTATTGTTCATATTAATTTCTTCCACTATTTATCAATATTGAATGTGTTTCCGCTCTGTGGGTCTGGTTCGAGTTTGCTGAGTTGTTTATTTTGGTGCATATTTATTATTATACTCAGACCAGTACCATTATTATTCTCCAAGAGGGTATAGACTCCCCACTATACCTATAAAGACCATCGCTTCTAGTAGGCGGCCTTTGGCGTTCAGGGAGGTGCACCTAAGGTAGTGACACCCGACCCATTTAGAACTATTCGGGTGGATGTTCGGGACCGGGTCATTACCCTTATGTATTCCAAATAGACACATATATAAATCTATAAAATTTGGAATAAAGTGCATCCCATATTTTAAAATTACTCATATAAAGATTCTAAATGACTATTTTGAATATCCAAGGACATTTCTAAATATCTATTTTATTGATGGAATTATAAATCCAACTTAATTAAATATAGTTTTACTTTAATTCATCAGTAAGAAAACTACTTGAACACCAGTGAACTCCAAGCTTTATCTAAATGGACTTTCATCAATGGATGCATATCCTAATATTTATTAATATTTTCCTTATTAATATTATAATAAAATTCCAACTCCACTATTAACTAGCTTCTTGAAACTTATATTAATTGTTATTAATGTAAAATTTTAATAGCTTTCCAACATGAAAACTTTCTAGTACCTTTATCTCTATAAACACCCTTTAACTTTCAATCTCCATATTTGTATTGAAAAATGTAAATAACTCATACATGTGGGAACATTAATCAACTCATTTGAGTCTATTGTCAAAACTCCCTATTGAGAAACAATTTGAATATATCCTACTCCTTATTATTGAAAATAAATTCTAAAGTCATATATGGGTTTTACACTACATATCATCTATTTTTTCATATTGAGGGAAAATGTATAAATTCATCAAAACATATTCTCCGTATTTAGATTTTATTTACTGTATAAAATTTTATTAGAAAATGATGATAAAATATGGGTTTATTAACAATCATACCTTATTTAGAAAACTCTAACTATGCATGGGAAATACTAATGTAAAAAATAAGAGTGAGTAACAAAGGTGATCAATACTATCCTTAAATTTTCATTCATGTGGCATCATTCCCAATTTTCTCATTATTGGGGATATACAAATATATTTATGAAGAAAATTTTTTAGTACTCACATATCATGAGAATAACATTATAGGTTTCAATATCATTACATACAAATCCACATTTTCCCTATAAAACACATCAATGAATACCCCTACAAATATATCATACATAGTCACAAAAAGTGTATAAATTTGTATTATAAAATAACAACAATTTATTTATAAAAACTGTAAATAAATATTTATTTATTTATTGTAGAATGAAATTTAATATTGATTTATTTTTTATAATATAAAAAAATAATTATTACAAAAAATTTAAAAAGAAATTATTTGAAAAAACAGGGACATTTTTTAAGGATACTTTGTAACAATTAATAGATACAATGAAGGGGAAATCCATTCACTAGGTAAATTTTAAAGAATATTATTTTCACACCTCTTTAAAATGAAGAATATAATCCATACATAAATATTATAAACCTTACTATTTAAACTATTAAAAATATGTACATATATTATTAAAAATTACATTAGAAAATAAATTGTGTATATAAAAACATTCTTGAAACAAACATGGTCATGATAGAAAATGATTCCATGCATTAAAGAAGAAATAAGGTCATCATTTATAATAAACATTCTATTAGTGGTTTAAGTACCAAATAGTGGAAAATATAAAGAATACGTGAATATTATATAAATAATTATAGTAAAATAAAATATGGTATTTAATAAGGATAAAGCATGAATTTTCCAGTGTAAATTTAAACGTCAACAATCTCAATTATGAGGGAGATTTGAACACAACCCATTAACTATATATTTGGATTTGTTGAACATACATTATAATCCTATATAACATTATAAAATTTATTTTACATTCATATTGGAATAATATTATTTGTTATACTGATAGATATCATTTAGAAGGACCCATATATTTATAGGCCTTTACATTGAGAGGATGTTTTAATTTTTAATTTAGACTAGGGGTTGAATCATGAATTGATAATTTTATTTGGAATATGATATTTAAAAATCATAAAATAATATTTTTTGATGTGTTATAAGACCATGTTTACTAATCATGTATTCGAGAAGGAATTGGAGAAGTTTCAGGTGGTCATGTTGTAAAAACCTATAGTAGTAGCGACACTATCAAGATATGAAAAGACTATTCACATGGGGAATTTATTTCTAAAAGAGACTTATGGACATGAAAATGTTATAGATGGGGTTATTTGTAACACCCCAATCTTCGACGATATGTTTCCCTTTGAATAATGCAATAGCTTGCATTATATGCAACTTTGAGTTCTAGCACACCATGACCAATCAAACAAGCCATTATGAATATTAATACCCACTTTTTGAAATTTTATTTATTTTATTTTTAAAAATGGACTTCATTTTCTAATTCGTAATATCGAAATTATCTTAGGGTGAATTTCTAGTTTTTTTAAAACTTTCAATTTTTGATGAATAGTAAAAAACACTACGTTGTTGTTTAAAAATAAATTTTTATTTAACTAATTGTTTATTTTATTTAACATTTTAAATAAAAATATATTCATAATACCTATATATGTTCAATGTAATTCATTGGAGTCATTTTATAATAACATTAGATATATAATGTTTTTGATCTTTTTACCGTCTTTTACCCACTTTCTAGGAACGTTAAAAAGTTTGCATAAAATGTAATTTTACAGCTTCTATTAATTGAATTTCATAAAATTTCAGAGATATAGTTGATATCAAAAAGTAAAATGTTCTTCAATATGATTAAGATATTTTTTGTTGAATAGTAAGTTTTGACTTTTATTTACCACAATTAATAGAAAATATGGTTGTTAAAGGTAAAAATGATATTATTACTACCCTAACGCAAGTCATAATTATATTGGATAAGTGTATTTATACCAAAATCAACCTTAATAATAAAATATGATCCTTTAGGTCCACTTGGATTAGATTAGGACATTTATTATTATTTTATTTAAAGAAGAGTTAAATGTGTTAAATTCCATGTTTAATAACTAAAACATTTTTAATATAGGGTTATACATAAGATAAATTAGACTATAAATATTCCATTTAATTATAAAAAAAATTCCTACATAATTATATTTTATTTATATTTTTTATATGCTATATAATTAATCTTATTTATGACACAATGATGATGCTATAATTACCTTATTAATGAAAGATTTAAAACAATTGATATTATAAATATCCAAATAAATGTAAATTGAGACTTTTGATTAATTAAACTAATTTTATAGGTTAATATTACATTTTATCCTTTATTAAATAAATTTATTTCGAAGTAATAAAGTTATTATGACTTCCACAAAAACAAAATACCAAATAGTGTCAAATTCAACATATATGAGTTTTAAAACAAATAATATATTATTAAATGATATAATAGTCATTAAAACCTAAGGTTTTGCCAAAGGACTTATATAATAATATATTTATCATTAATTAATAACTTGGGGTTTTCTTGGAATTTTATAGTAATTTTATTAACCATATAATATAAAGATACAATGAGACATGGTAAATGTTAAACTATTTAACCAAGAGTTAAATATAAAAGATAAGGTTAATATGGTTACCTAAACCTTTATAAAACCTATTATTTGAGTTTTTCGACCCATCCCCACCTTAGAGTCTAAATAAATCATTTTCGAGTCCTTATAAACTGAATATGATTTTATAATAAAATAATATTTCAAGATTTTTCTAAAGTGACCCTCACCTCTCTTATAAAATGGTACTTCAACATATCTCAAAATAGCACCTCCAAACCCATTTGTATCATCCAAAACCTTCTCAAATATACTCCATAATACAATATCATAGGCATAGGGGACTTATTGTTATCATAAAGCCAACCTAAGGATCCTTTTTGATCAACTCAAAAGGAAACACCCGAAGAAGAGGTGATAATTTCACCATCCGTTTCAATGTTCTTTCTTCTTCCACTTCCTCTTTCATTGTTGTTTCTATACCAAAATAGTAAATCCAGATACTTATACATAATTTTATGTTATTATCAATATGTTATAACCATATTAATTATTTTATCCATCCTATGAATGACAAGTCACCATACGTGCGTACGTACGGCTTATTGTCTCCACATCGTGGTGTAGTTTGTTACTCAAACACTTCATTATTTGGATGTGTATAATAATGAGTATAACTAATTAAAATAATAAATATAACATGTTTATGATTCATTATATATGATATAACATCCAATTACAAACTATTTCACCATCAATAGAATGGTATTGTTGCTCATGCATACGTACGGATTACCGTCTCAATTAACGCGATAAAATTCATACCCCATCATAACCATTAAATAATAATTTTCATTTTAAGATTAAAAAAAATGTTTAAAAACATAATATAATTATTTATATGAATCACGTACATCCTATCCATAATGAACATCACTTAAGTAGCAAAACTTATAAAGGAAAATGAATCAGTCAACATCCAAAACAATGATATTATTGAAATATTATTAACAAAGAAATATTAAAAGATCATATATGATATCATATTTATGTATTTGTTTTTGTATAATTTAATAACAATTATTTAACAATTATACATTAGTATAACATAAACTCGATAAAATAAAAGAAAAAGGTACAGGTTAATTCTAAAATATCTTCATTATCCAAGGAAGTTTATACGTGAGTATCTACAAGGACCTCTTTATAATCAATATATGTGTTTCTTAATAATGTGTTTTAATTTTTTTTTACTATTTATTAGAATATGGGTTAAAATCATTTATACCCTTGTTATTATTTTTATAAAATTTTTATAAAGGAATATTTCCATCATTTTCCAAACTTTATAAACATTTTTACAAAATTAAGTAAAGAATTTTTTTAAACTTATAAGGCATGCGCGACTATTTTCCACCTTTATAAAACCTTAGAAGCTTACCTTAGAAGCTTATAAGAATATTTACAATATAAATGTTTTCTTTTATATTAATGTTACTTTTAAATGATTTGAAAATATAACGTGATATTTCTTTCAAATATTTTTCATATCATCTATGTTAGCATCCTTTGAATGATTTTAAACTTGTTTGAAGTTGAAATATTATGATACAATTATTCCATATTGTATTGATGGTTTTGTGATATTTTTGATTGTGTATGTGTTATTTTTATACCATTCATGGTTTATGTATAAAGTATTTACATTTCTTATGCTTGTTTTCATACAAATGTTTATTTTAGGTTTATACCATTTTATATAAGGAATGCATTGGACTTGTTAATTGATGGGTCGAGCTTGTTATAGCTCCTCGATGCATTGGTAGGTCTCATTAGACAAGCTAGTGACTTGGACCAAGGCCTTGAAAAAATATTATTTGTATTCTTGGCAGAAGGCCTTGACTATGTGATTATGATTTTTGACATTATGAATTCCATCATTATGAAATTGGCTATTGATATTAGATGTGATTATTCGACTAATATAATATAAATGTGACTAAGTAAATGGAATTATTTAATTTATATTTTCCATATTATGCTGATGTCTATGTTTAAAAGGCTTTTGTATTAGTCTTATACATTTCTTTAAATGTTTATTCTTATTTATGATATTTTCCACTATATTGTCATCCTTACTGAGCATCCGAGCTTGACCCTTTCTATGTTTTATTTTCCAAGGATGTGAAGAATTATATTATGACTCACCTATAGGGATATTATAAGGGATATGAATGTTATTAAAGGAGACACAATGTTGTTGTTTTTTTTATTTCTTGATGTCATGTAGAACTTATATATGTATCTAGTACTTTCAAGGCTACTAAACTGATCGGTCTTTCGGGATTTGATCTCCTGTGATCATCCCATAGATATGTAATAATGCACCAACTTTGGGTAATTGGGGTTGGGGAATTACAGTTGGTATCAGAGGAAGTTTTGTACAATTCTTGGAAGCTAGATTTAGAAAAAATATTATTAGATAACATAACCCTAAGATAGACGTTGAGGATTTGTATAGAAGAAGTTCCTAGAATTTTGGTAATGTAGAGATTTTGTTAGTTTTTCAAGAAATAAATTCCTATCTGGATACGAGCAGGTAGAGGCGTCTCTAGAACTTATGCATCTAGGAGTAAAAACTCCAATAAGGAGTTTTAGGCTTGACCTGAGGTATCCTGGTACCCAACAACAGGCCTTGTTGCACTCTTGGTTACGACACTCCTGGGGGATATGCTTAGGTTAATACACATTCTCCTTACAAAAAATTATGAATGATTTATCAGTATATACCACCTCAAAGAAAACATATTTATGTTTATGTATTATATCTATAAACTGTTCAATTTATGTTAAATGTTTTACAAGTTTGGAATTATGTATTACAATTTATAAAATAATCTTGTGTATTCCATGGTTTAGAAATATAGCCTAGTAAAAGGAATGGAAACCGTATCAACACGCATAATACATGTAGGGATTTTACTCCTACTCAAGATAATTATAGTGTTTTGGGTGATGAAACTAGTTCTGATCATCTTATCACCATACTGTGGAAACTGAAACAGGTTATGAATAATAACCTTACCTGTATAGAGCACCCTGATCCACAATGAAAAGGGTCAATGTTAGACAGATTCATTAGGGAAAAACCACCAAAATTCAATGGGACAACAAATTAATTTGTAGCTGAGCAATAGATAAGTTCTTTAGAGAAAATATTTCTTTCTTTGTGGAATATCGAAAGGGAAAAAGTTTTCATGAAAGTTTATCACCTCACGAGAGATGAAAATCAACGGTGGTCATTAATTCAAAACACAATGGAGGATTACAATTTATCATGTATGGAATGGAGGGAGTTTAAAGATCTTTTCTTAGAAAAATACATTTCTCATGACCGTCTAGAAGATATGGAAAGACAATTTCTGAGTCTGAGGTAAAAGGGGGATATGAATGTCACAAATTATGATGCTAACTTTACAAGGTTAGCAAGTCATGATATAGATTATATACATAACTCAAGGAGTAAGATTGATCGATTATTTTATGGGTTAAAATCATTTCCCCGTTGAGAATTAGTCTCACAATCCTTCTCATCATACGAAGATATTTTCTCATGTGCTACCAAGATAGAAAAGGAGTTATCTAAGTCATATAACTTTGAATTATAGTAAGAGAACAAGATATCTAATAAACAATCTAGAAATGAAAATAAGGGGAATAATGAAAAATTTGAATACCCATATGGTGGTAAATGTGGGAATAAAATCCCTAGTACATGCCTGAAGGGAATGGGAGTATCTTACTTGTGTGGTGAAAAAGACCACTAAGTGCGTGATTGCAAGAGATAGAAATAAGATGTCAATGTTGAATGCTAAAATTATAGAGAAAAGTGGAATTATAGAAATGAATGTCCTAAGCACCAAGAAAACATACCTCAAACAAGGCCATGGGAGATATTCCATGCTTATGCGATCACTACTGCTGAGGTTGAAGCTCTGAAATATGTGGTGGTAGGCAATTTAACGGTATCCTCAAGTTTATCCAATGATTTTTTTATTCAGGATCATCACATTATTTCATATCTTTCCAGTTTACTATGAAAATTAGATATTTATAATTTGATCTAATAAGTGAGTTGTTAGTAAAAACTCCTATTAAAATTATCATCACCACAATGTTTTATGAATCAGTTCCCATTAGGGCATATAAATGTTCTTTATCTACTGATATAATAATCATACCCATGATTGAATTTGATATAATCCTCAAACTGGATTGTATTTCAGACCATGATGTGAAAATTTATTGTAAGAATAAGGTTTCAATTTTCAATGATGATATGGAGCACCTTATCATTAGAGCAGAAACATCACCACCAAATTCTTATATAGATGCACCCCCCAGTATCTCTACTAAATTCAATTATCAGGGAGGAAGAGAACGAAATAACATGGGTGAAGAATGGAATGTTCAAATAGAGGATGTACCTATTGTGCAAGAATACGTTGAAGTGTTTCTAGAGGATTTACTAGGACATTATCTAGAATGAGAAATTGAGTTTTCCATTGATTTAATTCCTCGTTTAAGGCCCATATCGAAGATCCCTTATAAAATGGCCATTGTGAAATTAGTGTAACTAAAGAAATAACTAGAGGAATTGGGTAATAAAGTATTTATTTTCCCTAGTGTTTCTCCAAGGGGAACCACTGTTCTTTTTGTTAAGAATAAATATGGATCTATGAGGTTGTGCATTTACTATAGGGAGATCAAAGCTATAACAATAAAGAACAATTATCCCCTACCTCGTATTGATTATTTATTTGACTGACATTATGGAGCTCAATATTTTTCAATGATTGAACTTCGATCTTGATATCATCAGAAGTGTGTGAAGAAAGAAGACATTCAAAAAATAGTATTTCGAACCAGGTATGAAAATTACAATTTTATAGTAATTCCTTTCGGACTAACTAATTCACCATCTATTTTCATGGATATAATGAATAGTATTTTCAAGGAATATCATGATAAATTTTTAGTTTTATTTACTGATGATATATTGGTATACTCAAAAAGATACAAAGATCATGAATATCACCGTCACACTATTCTGAAAACTCTCAGAAGAAATGAATTATATTGGATGTTTAGGAAGTGTGAATTCTAGCTTCATAATTTTTTTTCTCTTGGTTATATTATATCTTAGGATGGAATCAATTTTGATACATTAGAGAACAAGGAAATCCAAGAATGTCCATCACTGACGATTATAACTAAGGTATGTAGTTTTATTAGTTTAGCAGGTTATTATCGGCATTTCGCCCAGAATTTTGCCCGATTGGCAAACCCATTAACCAAGCTCACACGTAAAGGGGTTAAATTTGTTTGTAAAAAAGCATCTAAAGAATATTTTAAAGAACTAAATTAAATATTAGTCAATGCTTCTATATTGACTCTACCATTAGGAAATGATGGGTTTGTTATTTATAGTGATTCTTCAAAGAAAGGACTTGGTTGTGTCCTTATGCAGAATGATAGAGTTATTGCCTATTCATCATAGCAACTAAAAATTCATGAAAAATACTATACCACTCATTATCTTGAGTTATCCACTGTAAACTATTCTTTGAAGATATAGAGATAGTATCTCTATTGTGAAAAATGTGAGATATATACTGATCACAAGAGTTTGAAGAATATTTTCTCACAAAAAGAACTCAACATGAGGCAAAGATGATGGATCGAACTACTCACGGATTATGATTGAACAATACTCTACCACCATAGGAAGGAAAATATGGTGGAAGATACTTTGAACAGAAATGATCATTGAGTTTTGAACCATATAAGAGTTGAAAGGGATCTTATGTTCATGGATCTAGTAAAGATGGATATGGGAATAATCATAGAAGGTGAAACATCGATAATTTTTCAAATGGTTTCCAAACCATATTTAGTAGAAAGGATAAAATGTTCTAAGACTGATGATGATGAGTTTCAAAAGAAAATTAAATCTTTGAAAAATGAGAGATTGATCAACTTCATATATAAAGATGGTATTTTGAAATTTTGGAAGAGTCTATGTGTTCCTGATATACCTGATCTAAAAAGGCAAAATTTGGATGATGCACATATCTCCAATTTCTCTATACACCCTGGTAGCACTAAGATATATAAATATTTGATGGAACATTTTTGGTGGGACAAAATGAAAAGATATATTGTTGATTATGTGTCAAGATGTATGGTTTGTCAACAAGTGAAAGTTAGAAAACAACATCCTAGATGAGTCATGCAACCACTTCCCATAACTGAGTGGAGATGGGGTGATATTACGATTGACATTGTCTTGGGTATAACAAACGATCCTAGAAGGAATTATGTAATATGGGTCATTATTGATTGTCTTACCAAGTCAACAAATTTTCTTTCTATAAGAGAAGATTTACCACTTGAATGTTTATAAAGACTATATAATAATGAGGATTTAAGACTTCATGGAGTACCTATATCAATTGTTTCTGATCATGATCCCTATTTTACATCAAGATTCTAGAAATGTCTTCAGAAGGCCTTGGATACTAAACTTCATTTGAGAACTGCCTACCAACCTCAAACTGATAGACAATTAGAACTAACTATTAAAACCAAAGAAGACTTGTTGAGATATTTCTCACATGACTTTCAAGGTATGTGGGATCAGTATTTACCTCTAGTATAATTTTACTATAATAATAGATTTCATTCAAGTATTCATATGGAACCATATGAAGTGTTATATGGAAAGAGATATCACACACAAACTTGTTGGGATGATGTTGGTGAAAGAAAACTCATAGGATGAGACATTGTTACGGAAATAATGGAAAAGGTTAAGGTTATCCACAACCACATAAAATAAGCTCAAAGTAGTCAAAAGATTTATTCCAATAACCAAAGGAATATTTGGAATTTCAAGTAGGAGATAATATTTTCTTGATGGTATATCCTTGGAAGGGTGTTATACATTTCGGGAAAAAGGGTAAATTAAGTCCTAGGTACATCAGAACTTTCAAAATTCTAGAACTAATTGGAGTTGTAGATTATCTTTTGGCAATGCCTCCTTGTCTCTCCAAAGGTCATGATGCGTTCCACATATGATTGTTGAGAAAATAAATGTCAGACCCAACACATCTACTCACCTATGAGGAAGTTGAACTGGAACCTGATCTATCTTATTGTGAAGAGCTTGTCAAGATTCATGATACCAGAGAACAAGTTCTGAGAAACCAGACGACTAGTTTGGTAAAAGTACTATAGAGATACCATAAGATAAGAAGAGGCAATGTGGGAATCTGAAGAACTTTTGATGAAGAACCACCCAAATTTTTGTATGCAGTAATATTCTAGAAATTCAGAGGACAAAATTATTTAAAGGAGGGGAGAATGTAACACCCCAAGATTGCTCAGTACGTTTCCCTTTAAATAATGAAATAGATTACGATGTACACAACTTTGAGTTCCAACACACCACGACCAATCAAAATAGCCGTTATGAATAGTAATACCCAATTTTTGGAATTTTATAAATTTTATTTCTCAAAATGGACTTCATTTTTGAATTTGTAATATCAAAATTATCTTTGGGTAATTTTTTGGTATTTTTCTAATAACATTAAAATTTTTATGAATAGTGAAAAACAATGCATTATTGTTTAAAACTAATTTTTTATTTAATTTTTTTTATTTTATTTAACATTAATATGAGTCAAAATAAATACATAATACCTATATATGTTAAATGGTATTCATTGGAGTCATTTTATAATAATATTAGATATATAAAATTTTATTAAACTTTTTACCGTCTTTTACCCACCTTCTAGGGAGGTTAGAAAATATGCATAAAACATAATTTTAACGCTTATGTGAATTGAATTTAAAAAATCTGAGTGACATGGTTGATATCAGTAAGTAAAATTTGTTTCAATAATATGAAAATAATTTTTGGTAAATAATATCTTTTGACTTTTATATACCATGGTTAAAAGTAAATAGGGTAATTAAATGTAAAGATAATATTATTATTATCTAACACAGGTCTTAATTCTATTAGATAAGTGTATTTAGACAAAATTAAACCATATTAATAAAATATGATCCTTTAGGTCCACTTGGATTAGATTAGGAAATTTATTATTATTTTATTTAAAGAAGAGTTAAAATTGTTAAATTCAATGTTCAATAACTAAACCATTTTTAGTATATGGTTATACATAAGATAATTAGACTATAAATATTAATTATTAATATAATAAGATTTACTACATAATGGTATTTTATTTATAATTTATGGACATTAAATAATTAACTTTATTTATGACATGATGATGATGCAATAATTACCTTATTAATGAAAGATAAAAATAATTTATATTATAAATATCCAAATAAATGTATATTGAGACTTCTGATGAATTAAACTAATTTTATAGGTTAATATGACATGTTAGGGTTGATTAAATAAATTATGTTTTAAGTGATAATGATTTTATGACTTTCACAAAATAAAAATACCAAATAGTGTCAGATTTGACATAAATGAGTTTTTAAAACAAATACTATATTATTAAATGATATAATAGTCCTAGAAATATAAGGTTTGGTCAAAGGACATATATAATAATATATATGTCATTAATTAACCAATTTGGGTTCTCTTGTAATTTGATAGTAAATTTATTAACCATATAATATAAAGATACTAGAATAAATGGTAAATGTTAAACTATTTAACCAAGAGTTAAATATAAAAGACAAGGATAATATGGTGACCTAAACCTTTCTAAAACATATTTGTTGAAATTTTTACGATCCATACCCACCTTATCCTCTAAAAAAATCATTTTGAGCCATTATAAACCAAATAAGATTGTTTAATAAAATAATATTTTAAGCTTTTCCCAAAGTGACCCTCACCTCTCTTATAAAATGGTACTTCTCCTTCTCTCAAAATCACACCCCCAAAGCCATTTGACTCTACCAAACCCTAGTAAAATATCCTCCCAACTACCCTCACTTAAACCTAGAGTCTTCATAAATCCAACCTAAGTATCCCTTTTGATCAAATCAAAAGGAAACACTCGAAGGAGAGGTAAAAATTTCACCACCTCTTTCAACGTTCTTTTCTTCTTCCACTTATTCTTTCTTTGTGGTTTCCATAAAAAAATAAAAAATCCATTAACTTATATATATAGTGATATTATTATAAATATGGTACAACCATATTCATTATTCTATCCATCCTATGAATGAAAAGTCACCGTACGTGCATACGTACGACTTACCATCTCCACGTCATGTTGTAGTTTGTTACTCAAACACTTCATTATTTGGATGGGTATAATAATGAGTATAAAAAATTTAAATAAATAATATAACATGGTAATTATTATTTATATATGATATACCATCCAATTGCATAAGATATCACCATCAATATATTTATATTGTCGCTCATGCGTACGTACGGATTACCGTCTCCACGAATGCAATAAGATTCATACCGCATCGTAACCATTAAAAAATAATTTTCATTTTATGAATAAAAATAATGTTTAAGAACATAATATAATTATTTTTATGAATAAAATACATCCTATCCATAACAAACATTACATACATTAAAAAAATATAAATAAAAATGAATCAGTTAGAATCCAAAACAATGATACTACTGAAATATTATAAACAAAGAAATATTAGAAGATCATATATGATATCATATTTATGTATTTGGTTCTTGTATAATTTAATAACAATTATTAAAATATTATAAAAGAGGTTAACATACCCCTAATCAAGGAAAAGTTCAAGGTATGGTTTAATTCTACAATCTCTTCATTATCTGAGGTTGTATATACGTGAGTGTCGACTGGGACCTATTTATCATACACATATGCGTTTCTTGAAAATGTATTTCCAAACATTTTTACTATTTCCTATAATATGGTTTAAATTAATTTATCCCATTTTTTTGACTTTTTATAAAATATTTATAATTTATTATTTCTGTCATTTTTCAAATAATGCACTTTACGACCTTTTCAACAAAATTAAGGAAATAATGTTTTTTTAACTTATACGGCGAGTGAAACTATTT
The DNA here is from genome assembly GCA_963277665.1 of Viscum album. Classification (NCBI taxonomy): domain Eukaryota; kingdom Viridiplantae; phylum Streptophyta; class Magnoliopsida; order Santalales; family Viscaceae; genus Viscum; species Viscum album. The sequence goes on from OY728158.1 coordinate 468,980,055, forward strand.
TCTTCATTATAACACCTCACAATGTTCCAGTAAAAGCTTATAAGAATATTTCCAAAATAAATTTCTTCTTTTATAATTATGTGACTTTTAAATTGTTTCAAAATAGAAAGATGTATTTCTTTCAAATAGTTTTCATTTCATCTATGTCAGCATTCGTTGATGAATTTTAAACTTGTTTGAAGTTGACCAATTATGATAAAAATATTCCATATTTTATTGAAGGTTTTGTGATATGTTTTAATGTGTATGTTTTATTTTTATACCATTCATGTTTTATTAATGAAGTATTGAAATTTTTTATGGTAGTTTTAATATGAATGATTATGTTATGTTTAAACCTTTTCATCTGATGAATGAATTAGACTTAGTAAATGATGGGTGGAGCTCACTATAGCTCCTCAATGAATCAGTAGGTCTCATGAGAAATACTAGTGTCTTGACATAAGTCATTAAATATATCTTATTTGTAGTCTTGGAAGGAGGCATTTACTTTGTGGTTATGATGTTCGACATTATGAATTCCATCATTATGAAATTGGATATTGATATTACATGTGATTATTAAACTAGTAGAATATCCATGTGACTATGTAAATGGAATTATTTGATTTATCATTTCCAAATTATTCCTAAGTTGAAGTTTAAAGGCTTTTGTTTTAGTCTTATACATTTCCTTAAATGTTTATTCTTATTTGTGATAGTTTCCGCTATATTTTTATCCTTACTGAGCATCTAAGCTCACCTCTTTCTATGTTTTATTTTTCCCAGGATGAAAATAAGTATATTATGACTGACCTACAGGGATAGTCTAAGTGATATAAATTTTATCAAAGGAGAAATAATGTTGTCTCTTTTCAATTTCATGATGTAATGTAAAACTTATATATGTATCTAGTACTTCCAAGGCTACTAAACTGAACTGTATTTAAGGATTTGGTCCTTTGTGAACATGCCAATGTTTTGTAATAATGCACTTACTCTGGGTAACTAGGGTTGGGGTGTTAAATTTTTACTCTCTAAAAAAATATTTCATATTGTGAAACATACTTCATTACACGTAATTTTTTATGGGTATTTTCAAAATGGGTATCACACCTCCGTGTTATTGGTCACCCTGGTGCACATGGGTCATCCACAATCTCCTCCACTCTTCTTACATCCATTTGATACCTTTTTCTGTGGGATGGTTCTTAGTGGTAAATAATTTTAATTTTTATCTTATTTTTCTCTTTCAATGTTCTTTATTTTGAGCCCATATTTCAGTTTGATACTAGCCGGGTTTTGGTGATGATTTCACTGAACCAAAGTGAAATTTACTAAACATGATGGGGCTTCGATATGTAGTGTCTTGAGGAAGAAGCAATAAGGTTATTGAATTTCAATTTTTTTATTTTGGTAATCCATTTAATGATTTTATTTATTATTTATTCCAAAATTGGGTTTAATTGATGATTGTTCAAGCGAAAATGTATTGGGATTATACTCATGATAGTGTCAGGAATGAGTCGTTGAGATTCTATGGGTAGTTGGTGCAATTTCAGTGTGACGGTAGTGCTTGATATATATTCCATTGATTATACATATTTGTTTTATATTAAATATTTAACTATAAATGTTTGTAATTAATTATTTTTGAATAATGTAAATAGAAAAGAACATAGGTGTTGCAACTTGATCAGTTGATACATAGATAGGCTTCATTGGGGTAGCATAGAGTATCTCTTCGATGGTAACTCCTTTGTGAATGAATTTTTACTGCTGATAAAATTTCATATGACTTATTATACATGATATTCTTTTTCCATATATGTTTTATGGGTTTTATTTGAGTGAACATGGTATATAATGGACCAAGGGATAGATATACAATGGTTTTATGCATCCTATGTTTGGGGTATATTCTACTTATCACATTGCGTGTTTTGGAATCCCTTTTAAACTATTTATATAAGGGTATGGACTTATGGATAATTTAATTAGAGGAATTAGGAATGTTTTGAGGTTTAAGGAATTATTTGGTAGCCTTGGATGGTTTCTCTAAGACTAATTGGGAAGATACGAGAGGATTGGGCATGCTGAAGATAATTGGGATAGTCTGTTGTCTTAGTCTTGGTGATTGAACCCCTTCAAAGGGTCGGTTGTTAATCATTGAGATAAGTGAGACAAATGAATACTTCATGATTATATAGGGTGATATGGAGGAGGGTTATATCTAGGTGATGATATGAGACATCTTCATTTGGATATATGATACAGGAACTAGGTAATGGTAATTGGTTTGGTTGGATATTATCATCTATAAAGACAAGGGGATTTGTTCTTTATGGATTTGTGTGAACATGAATGGTTATCCCATGATTGATTATGGGTTTCATTTAGGTCTAAATAAACATTTATGTCTATGTTTTAATGATCCTTTGGGTAGAAATGTCAATGATTGGTGATTAGTGTAGGGTGTTATCGACAAGATGATGTTATTATGAGTCTAGAGGATTATGTTGACACCCCAATGGGTGATATGAGATTTTTTCTTGATGAGGGTCTTGGTCCAATTGATTATCCTTGCATAATAAAACTACTGAGTTGTGTAACTAGATAAAGGCCCTCTCTATGTTACATGATCTGGTGGGACATTAACATAAAGAATTTTTTCATGTGTTTGTTAGACATTTCCTTTTGAGGCCTAGGTCATATTCTAGATAGACCATTCATTAGTATTCTATCGTCGTGGAACACATAGGGGGATATGTTGTAGACATGATTTTGAAATTTCATTAGTAGGATTGGGTTGTGGACAACCCATGAGAGGGTAGGGTAATGGTATAATTTTGGATGTGCATGATAGATGTTACTTTAAGGTGGAATATGATTGGAACTGTCCTATTGATATTGGTAATGATGTGACATGAGATAGGATCAATATTCCCTTTTGTGATTGATAAGGTAGTGAGTTGTGATATGGTTGTATGATCATTCATTATCCCATTGGGTAGTGTGTTCTGGTTTAGATGAATCAATACACTAAGTCTTATGTTATAAGAAGTTGCTTGGTTATGATGACATGAGATAGATGATATGACAATGTATAGTTTTATAACATCATAAAAATAGGTATGATCAAGTGTTGAGGTGGATTTTTAAGAAATAGTGACCTGATGTGCAGTGATTCATGGAAATCTTTTTGAGCGCAAAAGAAATAAATGTTCTACATTTTTTATTTTATTCCTCATGCATAGATGTATATCATTTTTTATTTTATGGGGAAATTGTGGTACCTACATAAATTTATTTCTCACGTCATGCATGGTAACAGTAGTGTATGTGATAACCTTATTTTATACATCCAGGTTGTGAATAGAATTAATGTTGATTGGGCTAGTGTAGTTGGATGAGTATTTAGAGACAAAGAATGTGGAGGCCTATGGATAGTTGTAATGACACTATGTGTGTTTTATTTTTGGTTTACGTGATATTTAGGATTATCCTAGTGAGTCGTCAGGTTTTTTATAACATTATTACCTATATATTGTAGTTATTATATCATTATTTTTATTTGATTATGTGTTCTTTAATTATCTGGTGGATTTTTTTTGGATTATTTCTACACTATTTTAACACTCTGATTAGTGGAAATAATCCACCTTTCACATGGATTAGTCTCTCACCATAAGTTGGAATCATTTAGAAATTTGGGAGGTGTGCTTGAGGAAATCTGGATATCTTCATTAGGTGGGAGTTCTAGGATGGGGAGCCATAATTTTGTATCATATATTTTGTTTAGTATAATTATTTAGGGATATTTCATACAAGATAACAAGTAATGTGTCAGATCATAAAATGGACCTATAACTAAAGCATCATTAACACCTGTCTCTTTGACCAAGAAGAAAAATTATCTATTGACATTGTCCCAAACAATGGCTATATCGGTGAAAATCCTGGTTATAATCTATAGCAATGGATTAAATGGGTTGTGTATCTTATTGGTGTTGGTATATAAAATTTGAATAACCACTTTTCTAATTTACTCTTACTATAGTTGAAACCATGTAAACAACACCTATAGAAATTGGGTTTGCAATCAGAAAAAAATTCCTCCTAGATGTCCACATTGGCTATAGGTTCTATTTCCATGGTGAAAAACCATGGCTATAACCCACGTAAACCATAGCTATTTATGTAAAATACATTTCTTTATGAATAATTTGATATCCATAACTCTCCTATGGATAACTAGGATCCTTATTAGTAAACCTCAACTAACATATGGTGTGTGTGTGTGTGTGTAGTGTTTTTTATATCGTTGGAAACCATTGAAATTGGAGGAATAGCCATGTAAATAGGTCTTCCTGCAAACCTATAGCCACAAATTGAGAAAGTTGTTGCAATTGGTGTTGTATATAGATAAGGTTATATGAAAAACCTATATAAACCCATCATAAAAACAACTTATATCCAGGGTATAGAAAATATGTGGAAATATGTGACAGTTATAGCTACAGTTCTATGAAAACAATGACTATAGCCTTTGTAAAAACAACCGATTTTCAATGTTCTATGAAAACTATGGATATAGACTTTGTAAAAAAACCTAGATAAATGGTTCAATTAAATTCATGTACATTGAATAAAAAAACTAAATATTTCCATAGATCCATGAAAACTGTGGCTATAGGTATAGACTATAGCCATAACATCATAGAACAGTGGATATAGCCTTCAAAAAAATGACATGTATTCACAGTTTAAGAAAACTATGGATAAATGTGTATGATATATCCAGGGTTCTATAAAAAACCTTGGATATATGTCCATGTATATATCCTAGTTTTTTATTAGTGTGGTATGTTCTATTTATCAAGGGTATCATGTTTCTACTCTTTGTTAATTATATTGTGGATGATATTTTAATTGAATATTCAACTTTTACCAGATATTTTATTAAAGGTTTTGGATTTTATACAATTGGTTAGATTAAAGTGTTCATCAACCATGACTAGTACTATACAAATCACATAAAATATTCCTTCTTGTCTATGAGGTAACTTTATAATGACATGTTTATTTTTTGTTAAATAAATAACTTATACATAATTTTCATGTATAACTTGTTTGTGTAATTTTACACAACTAAAATATGATCTTTCCTTGATGGATTTTTATGTCGATCATAGGGTATGATTCTATTTTGTGATGAGGGAACAAATTCCCTTCACTAAGGGGTATATGGATAACCTTACTATGTTAGTGTTGTTATTTGATGTATGGGTGATGGATCAAGGATGGAATTGAATTATAAATGGACTATCCAATGATGAAAATTAGTTTTCTTGAGAATCTGTGTCCGGTTACTTAAGTTGTCATAAAAAATATAAAAGCTATTTTTCTCATATATATTTTCTTTTGATATATACTTAACCAGACCTAGTAGATGTGGAAACCCAAAGAGGGTTATAAATAAAGGCATAAGTGATTTACCATAGGTTTTGATGTATAGAATGAGAGGTGTTATAGGTATCATGGATTGGTTACATTATGATGGATTTCTATATTCATGGATCATTGCTTGTGGATGAATTTAGAGTGTGGTTGGAGGCTCATTATTTCAGAAATGATTATATTAACTTTTTTAATATGGTCGATGGTGCATGATATGATCCATTTATATATTCTTCTATGTGTAAAAATAAATCAGAATTCAGATCATATGTTTGGTGGATACAATGTGATGGTATCATATTTAGGGAGGTTGTGGTATGTTTTTAATGTTTTTTAGATAGAATATGCACTGGTTCTTGGGTTGAGAGTATGACGAATAGAGCATGAATTTGGTGATCCAACCATGGAATTACACCAAGATCCATGTTCATAAATCAATATGTGTTCTTGGATTGTCCATATATTTCATTATGAGATAAAGAAAATTGATTTGGTGTTGGGGTGAAACATTGGTGGTTGAAACTAAATGATTCCAGATGAAGTCTTCCAAAGGAGGATAGATTGGAGTTTTAATGAGATATTAGATGTGGTCACACTACTAGAAAAATACCCTATACCAATAGTTTGGAACTTTTGGGATAGGCCTCCAAACCGTTGGTATAGGCTATACCCGTGGTTTGGAGCACCATTTCCAAGTAATCCGTGAGGATAGGTTTATACAAACAGTTTTGGGAAAACCATTGTTATAGACCTATACCAACTATTTTCAAAACCGTTGGTATAAGTAATATGAAAATATTTACCAACAGTTCCATAAAACCTTTTGTATATGTAATTCAAAAAATAATCATCTGTTTGGTTTTGATCCCATCCCCTCCCGTTTGTAATTGAATGAACTAACCGCTAACCTAACTTACTTTTGTGAACATAATTTCATAAATATACATATATATATATTATCATAAGTATTTTAAATTTTGATCTATTTAATTTCTTATGTAATATGATTCCATTAAAAATACATGCACCTATACCAACTATTCTCAAAACCATTGGTATAGACCTATACCAGTAGTTTTGAGAACCGTTGCTATAGGTTCTTTGATTTTGGGACCTATACCAACAGTTTTAGACAAACTGTTGGTTTTGGGGTGACCTATACCAATGGTTTGGCTAAACTGTTGGTATAGGGTCTCTTGGTATAGGTCCAAACAAGTGACCTATACCAACGGTTTTCCCTAAACCATTTGTATAGATCATATTTCTAGTAGTGTCATGTAGAATTTATTTCAAGAGATACATATATTTTATAGTTTAGGTGTTCTATGAACTAGACGTGAACATTTTGGGTGGAATGATAGGGGACTCAATCTTGGAGTATAGAGTTTCACAACAGATTCACTTTTGGTTTAGGGATAGAGCAAGGGTCACTGGTAATGTTTATATAATTGTGGTAGGTTCATAGACACAATATTATAATGATTAAAATTTCTCAAAGACTATAATCCCTATTGTACATGGTTTATAATGACCAATATATTTTTATGTCCTTTTTTTAAAATATTTTTTTGAATTTTCTATTTGGACTAGGGGTGAATTCTTTAATTGAAATTTAGATTGGGAATACAAGTATTCAGATGTATAAGGATAATTTTTTTGGAAGTCTTATGAGACCCTATTTGTGCCTTAGGTGTTCGATAATGTTTCAATGAATGGTCGGGTGGCCAAGCTATGGGAAATCAACAGCAGTTTCACTTTAATGGGATGAAAATGGTGTTAAATTCATGCATGGTTTCCATAAAGGGCATTAAAACAATGAAAGAGGTTTACCTAGGGTAAAAATCTGATGAAATATTTCATATCATTAACCATATTCATGATGCAAAAATTGTGTTGGTTATTTTTTTTAAATGGGATTGGACGTCCTTTGTAATGTATCATATTTTTCTATGTATTATTTTTAGATATTACATGGATTATTTTTAAGACCAACGTGCTGAGATGGGGATAAATTCTATGCCCGATGTGCCTAAACAATGTTTGAAAAATATTTTAATACTAAATTGCACATGCATGCTGTTTTCCTGAACAAGTTGAATAACTCCTAAAAGGGTTTCAGGTTAAAAATTTGAGGGTATTGTTAAATCTAGAATAACAGTTGTACCTTATATGTGACCTAACATTGGTCTGTTCATGACGTTTTTGAAAATATTTTTAGGGGTGTGAAATTTAAAAAATAAATTGAACTAAATAATTTATTTCATTTTATTCATCACATAGACCTGTTCCTTTTATTAGTTTATGGTTGGGGAATTTTTCCATGGGTTGGATGCAAAAACTCTGGAGATTCAGATGTTGTTGGAGGATATCATTCTTGGAGGAGGATAACTGATCAAGATCAGATCATGGATTTTCATACCAGTGGATTTGGAGGATCTCCTCAATAGAGATAATGAAACCGTTCATCACCAATGATTGATCCAAATATAGGTAGGATATTTCTTTATTTTTATTTAATTCCCTATAAATGATTTCTATAAAGAACACATGTCAATCGACTAATAGATTGATCCATGGATCCCATATATTTTTAGAATGGGTTTATTATGGAATGATTGGAAGAATTTTTATTAATCTATTTAGTGTTTATCTTATAGAAATTAATCGTGGTCAACCTGAACATCAATCGGCATTTTATCCTCATTTTCTTTCTTCTTTTCTCCTCTGATTAATCATTCATCATGGTTATTCTTTGTTTGTCTTGTGACCCAAATTTCCATGATCAATAAAGTTTTACACACCCATTTCTTGGAGCAGTGATATGATATCCTACATTTGGGATCAACACGACATGAAAGAGGTGTGAGGATGAAGATAGAGTGAATCGGAAGACGAATAATTCCTGATTTTGTGTTCTTCAATGTTATTTAGTGTGAAACAACGAACATTGGTGTGATCAGATTTCTAAGTAGATATGGAGATAGAATGCATTGTTCGAAAACAGCAGGGAATGAGGGTCATTGGATATTCAATTTCATGTATATTAAATCATTGGATCAAAGGTGGAATATCAGCTGGGACATGTGTAGAAAGAACAAAGGTTCAGGAAAATCTTGTGGAACACGAAATGTAATACATGATTACATGTTGTGTGTGGCCTGAGGATGTGGAGCTGGTATATGGCCAGAGTTAAGGATCTCACAATGTGTGGTCCTATTCAGATAACTCAATGTGTACCTCAAAATTACACCAACACGAGTTGTCATACATGGTCACAGACATGCCATGTACTCCCACATGTGGTGAATTAGTATACATGGACCAGTACACATACACGTATTTGGTACCTGGGCACAACTAGGTGATACATGCATATAACCTTTTCCCTCTAAAATCCATGTAGTTATCCTACACACTGTGTATATGGAGACTATATTCTATGTTACAATTTTCACCTAAAAAAGACTTAGGATAGGAGAACACACCATGTACCTCTTATGGCACATTAGGTACTCCCATAATGAGTTTTAAGGCTCTTTATTTTCCATGTTTGGACTAGTATAGGTTGATTGTGTTCTATTGGTCATTTTTCTTGATTGTAAAACGTGTAATTACATCCAAAACACTAGATTGTAGTCCCATCTAGAGACCACGTCTCAGATAGAGTTTTGGCGTCTCTATGTGAGATAGGAGTGTTATCCTCTATCATCCATAGTGGAGTTTGTGTAATCATTGTGACCTCACTGAGTAATAAATTGATCCTATATCTAGTGGTCCATATCAGTAGGGTTTTTAATCATTATAATATGATCCACTACATAGAAGTTTGACCCAGATTAGGTATGTGGTTCCCCATAGTGGTTCTGGGTATGATCGCCCCTCTGTATATCATTGTATTCTTAGACCAGTACATTCTCTTTGTGTATAGTCCAAATGATCTATACCTCTTTGTTGAGTATCTTAGATGATAGCATGTCTCATGATGTGAGTTCCCTAGAAATGAGAATTTCTTCGAGTAGAATCTTGTGTATGGTAGTCGGTTAGGACTACCTGATGGCGTGGTGTCTCTCCTTAGTATATCTATGATCATATTATTTTTCCAATGCTTGTATATGTGGTACATTTTTACATATTGTATTGAGATGACTATACAAGTTGCATCATGGTTAGTTTTCTGGGGTATCCAACTGATTATTGTTATACTCACCCATACATGGAAGTTTCCTGCACACGTCATTTCTTATACAGATGGTGTCTATTTTGATGGTGTCCAAGGAAGACGTGGAGAGTGTAGAGAATATATGGAGCTGGGTTGCCTAAGGTGTTTAGAAGGAGCATACCTTTTACTTAGTCCTCACCCTTGGAGAAGGTTGGACTCTTTACAGTTTCATTAGGAATTGTGTATATACACTATCATTATGGTGGGATTTTATTTTGACCTATTTAAATTCCTTGAATTTATATTGTACTATAGTTGTTGGATCTTAGTTGTTTGAATGTGTTGTTTCAATTGTTTTACGCTTCGTCATTTTGTGGCATTGAGATGTTTGTGTGTGTGTGTGTGAGTGTGTATAGGTACTTTTGGATAATGCCTCCCATTTATGGATTGGATAAATTCATGTAATCATTAATATTTAAAGGTGATAATGATTTTATAATATTTATTATGTGATAATAAAAGATACATTATGTTGTTTCTGAGAAAAATAGATTTTAAGTAACCTTTCTTCTAAATTTTCATTCTTTGAATTTGGACAAACATATTTCGGATAAATGTTGAGGTTAACTACTTATGGAATGGATTAAGGATATTATTGATTAAGATTTAATTATTATTTATACTATTGGATAACCTGTACTAACCATTTTGGATCCAATGTAAAATTTAAAGGGTGAAGTAATGAATGTTGGATCTTATGATTCAAAAATTTGATTTCGGAATAATTTTTTTCTTAAATAAACATATATATATTTAATAAATTGAGAAGAGATAGATCAAAGAAAAAAAAGGATGAAATTATGAACTGGAAAGCAATATAGTAATTGTCTTTCAATATTTTCATCTATAGATAGTAAAAGAAACCCTCAAATATAGGAAAATTATTTTGAAACAAAAATATCTTTTATTTACTTTCCATCCTGATAAATGAAAGTCCTTTTAGCTGATAATTTTATATGGTTTTGTGATGGTATATTTTCTAATGTCTATATTCTCTATCACTCAATATCAGATCATGATAGTTATATTTTTCTTCCATGACCATATTTTCATATTTCACTAATGTTCTTCTATTAGAAAGCCTATTTTAGTGACCTTCACATTTTCCTTACCCTATTTTTAAGAGAGGTTTTATTGACACTATTTACTATGTGGGATTTCCATAATAGAATTTTCAACTATTAAAAAATTAATTAGTGATGTGAAATATAAAATTTCAAGGTTGAAATTTTCTAGAGGTGGGGAGAATGAAACACCCAATGATTTTATGGTAGGTCTATTTTAAAATGTAACGTCTTCGATAGTTTAGGCTTCACATAACACCATGTTTAAAATCATAATATATTATTATATATGATTTTTTGAATATTATTGTGACCATTAAGAATAGTGATATTACCAATTTAATAGTAACATCACCTATAGATGTATACATGTTTTTTTGTATCTTTTGAATTAAAATATAATGTATTTATAATAGGGAATACATAAATAACTGTTTTAAAAACGATAAATTAAGTATTTGTCTTTTTCTGAATCATAAATGTTTAATCATAATTTTAAAATTAAAATAATTATTTAAAATAATAAATATTTAATTAAGTAGATTCATAAATTAATATTTTTTTCATTATTATTTGTAGATAATTTTATGATACTTTAATTAAATTTTAAAAGTTTCATAATATCAGTTATAATATTGAAATAATTTATTTTTGAAGAAAATAGTGACTTTATTTAAAAAATGAATTTAAAATATTTAGATAATTATTTCATAAAATGTATTCCATATTTTAATTCTACACATTGAAAAATTCTTAGAGTAATTTATTGCGATTGTTCTAAAATACTTGAATTTTTTTTGTGAATAGTGAAATACAGTAATTTAAGGTATTTAGAAAATGCATGAATTATTGAGTAATGGATGATGTAAGCCGATATGATCAAACTTTAATTATATCATTACTTTATTTAGTAATGTAAATCATAAATATTCATATTCATGATCAGAAATAATAAACTAATGAATAAAATAAAAGAACACCCCTCTCCTCTACTATAAATACAACCCCTCCCCACCGCTTATCAACACACCTTCCAAGCCTTTATGCATGACCAATTTCTACCCAATACTGTTTCAAAGTTTCTACCACACTTTTAAGATCCTTTGGTATTAATAAAATACCAAAAACAATTTCCCTAAGTATGGTTTCAAGGAGAAGAATTTCCAGAAGTGAAATCTTGTTTCTTTTTCTTTTATTTTGTTTTCAATTTCTTTTATTTTCTTATAATGTCAACAACTACCCTTATATATGTGACATGTTAACTCTAGTAACTTATATATACTATAATTTTATTGTTTAAAATGAATATTTATCATCAAATCACTTCTATTTCATCTTTTTTTCTAAAAATGAAAACATATTTCTTGATGTGTCGATTTAACGCCATCATGGATGATGCATTTTTATTTTTGATTTTCACTTTCAAGGATGATCAAAAAACTATTTTATTATTAAAATAGAATATTATATATTAGTTAAAAGTTATTATATGTTTTCGAACCACTATATATACATAGTATTAATTAATAAAAAAACAAGTGCATGATGATGGAAAACACTTAAATAATTTAAATGTTTATCATTAATGTTTTATCTAATGAATCATACTCATTTCTAGAAACAATTGTTATATTGTCCTATTTAATATTATATATGTTAATTTATATCTTATAATTAAAATTATGGATAACTATTCCTATTTTAAATAATATTTCATACACAAATACAAGTGAACCAATCATGAAAACCTATGAAACAAACCCTCCCGAATGATGAAATTGAATCTTATAACTTATCAAAAGGCCATAAATTAACATAATAAAATTATAATAAATAAATTAAATCTTGATTAGGTTCCTGATTAAATTAATAATGAATCCAATTTTATTATCTAGGACAGTAAGTTCAAGTGCATAACACTTTCATACATAAGGTAAGGGTTTCTTCACAAATCTCTATTTTCCCTTCAAGATGAGATTTCACTCTATTTATGAAAATGTAACTCTTAATTATTCTTGTGAAAACATTCTAAATTATTTTAGTATGTTAAAAATATATTTATCTCAATAAATTATTCTATATTTAATTGATAAATTGATGTTTTATAAGGTTATTTTTTCAATTCATCCCGATATGCAAGACCCATTAAAGGGAACTTAACAATTTATTACCCATTTTAAAATACAGTACATAATATATATTAATACACTATTTTTTATAAAATCTCAATATCTATCTTGAAAAACAATCTGAGTTCGTTTTTTATTTTATGAAAATAATTATACTTTTTTACTCTTCAATGAATTGTTTATATTTTCCCTAAAACCGCACTTAAGTAACTCACTCTTAATTTTTTGTAAAGAAATATTTTTACATGTTTTAAATTTAGTTAACAAATTTTAATATGAATATTATTTTAATATTAAAAATATATAATTATATTCCATATTAGTTTCTAGGAAATATCTGTTTACAATCTGATTCTTATGAAAAATACAAATGATTTTCCAAAAGAACTCTTATTTCCAATGTAAAAGGGGTTTTCTCTCATGACGTATCGATTATTTTATTATAATATCTTCATCTATTTAAACACCATATATTGAATATTATGATTAATTTATATTTATCTCTTATGATACCATCTACATAATTTTATTGAATGGTTTATGATTATTTTGACTAGGGATATACTGTTTTAATACTGTTCACCACATTACTCTATATAGTTTATGATTATATTGAATGATTTGGAATATTATTCACGTTTTATATTATAGTATCAATATGATTTTATATTTTTATTTTTCATCTCTCATTTCATATAAGGAATTCATTATTCTTAGAAACTAAAGGGCATGACCAACAATATCCCCTCATTTCATCAGTAGGTCTCATGACAAAAACTAAACTGGATTTTTACCCATTTACGTATGGTATCTTGAATAAATAATTGATGGTATGTTTACGATGTCACAAATATATGCAATACCTCCTTATGATATTTTTATTTGATACTCCATGTAACCTTTCAACTAGTAGAATATCCGTGGATAAGTATCATTCTTATGTGATTATTTTTATGTCATTATTTTGATCAACTTTTATTCCTACCATATTATGATCATCCTTATGTTTTAATGAAAATTGTTTTTATTTATTCACTTTGTATTATTGTTCATTTTTATTTATGATATCTTACAATATATTTATTACCCTTACCGATCATCTGATTCACTCGTATATTTTATTTAATTTTCCCAATGATTGACATACAGGGATAAAATAGAAATTTTTTGATATTTCCAAATGCGTTTCAATGTTGTATTTAATATCAAGTTGTTATATAAAAATAATTTCGTATTAGGATTTTCAATGATACTAAACTGTTTGGTTCTTTAGGATGTAACTTCCTTGTTTATTATACCAATGCAACAAAGTATTATTCCAAATTTGGGTTATAGGGGTTGGGTCTTTACAACTGTTAAGTTGGGGTGTATGAATAAGAATAAATAATTTATTAAAATATATTGTTGAAACATGTTCATTGGATATATATTTATTACAAATAAAAGTAAAAATCATTTTAAATAGATTCAAATGTTTTTTTAAAATAGTTTTTTTTTCAAAAGGTAGTGTAGTCGCAGTTAGTGTAAATAATTTAAAATTATTATTTACCACTTTTTAAAATATATTTAATCAAATTAAGATCATTTTTATATCATCATATCAGAAAATTCATAGGTTGGGTTTTTATGATTTTATGAAATTTTTTATTATTCAATGAATAATGAATAATATTTTTTTATGACTGTCTTTACATGTAAATAATTTAAAAAGTGAAATTATAGTTTAAATTGATTTCAAAGGAAACATAGTTCAATTATATTAAAATTTATATAATTGAGGCCATTTTAATCAACATTATATTTATTTTTTATATTAAAACCTTCTATAATTACAATACTTTTATCTTTGGAAACCCATTTTTTTCATCGTGTCTGTGGGTATAATTTTAATTTTAATCTTCCACCTCTATGAATAGAATTTTCAAAAATTGATTCAATATTTGGAATAATAATTATTTTTTTACATAATATAGTCAAATTAATTTTTTACTGTAATGAATGGAAATATAAGTAAATATTAATTACTATGGTTGAGGTAACATATGATTTACTTTGGGGTTAAAATGACCTACTATAATTTGAAACCCATTTTATGGCTTTATTTTTCCTTTATAACCACTAAGGGTATATAATTACCCATTTTAGGCTTTTTAATGATAAAACATGGGTTTAATTGATTGTTTTAAAAAAATTATGTATGTCCTCTCCCTCACTTATTAAAGGCCACCCCACTCCTGCCACCTTAACATTTCCAAAGGAATTTGGTTCAGAAAATACCTCTTAAAATAACATCCTCCCACCCCAAAAAATCCTAGAGCACTCTTTTACCATAAATTCAACCTAATAATGATTTTGTTTCTAACCTAAAGTGTTCATTCGAAGAGGAGATGATATTCTTAAATGAGAATTTTAATTTTGTTTCTTCTTTAAACTCATTGAAATATTATTAATACTTGATTATATACTTACATAAATATATTACCTATATTGAGATTTTTTTATTTTATGTTAATGAATTATATGCATACCATCTTCTATAAATGTCAAATGAATCTATTTTTCATGTGTACAACAGAATCCTACCTCTTGAACCAATGTAATTTTGTTCCATCACCACATTGTAAGACTAGATATACTAAAATATTTTTCAAAATAATAATATATTTATGATATCATTATAATTTTTGATTTATTATATCTCGTATACCTTGTAATGTCCCGGTTCGGGTGCCACGGAACGGTGCCCTGAGCTGGTTCCCCACATGAACTTAGGCATGCCTCCCCGTACGGTAGAGGATACTAACTAGTAATGAGGGTATGAAAAGTTGGTCATAAGGACACTAAACCCTCTTTTACTAGAGTAAAAAACATTAGAAAATAATAAACCATTGTGGTAGAATAAACCTAAGCATATACAATACTGATATCTCAACATAACCAAAATAGGTAATAAAATAATTAACTGAAAGGAAAACATGTTATTCCAATGTGAGTGCCAAAATGAATAACGTGAAAATAAGTTCACCAAAGACTCCCAAGAGGGTCCCGAACCACGTATGGTTCCCTCATCCAGGCTCTATCCCCAAATCAACTATCAAATCTAGGGCCTTTTCCCTTAACCTATCTGGTATCAACAAAGTCTGTTAGGGTACCATCCAAACATCCTGAATAGGGTGTGGATACAACTCAATAGGCCACCACTAATGGTGTCTAAAACAAATCTAGTCAATAGAAATTTTATGTAGTTCTATAAAGAAAGAAATTACAATTCGTAATTAAATTTTTTATCACATTAATTAATATTATTTATTCAACACCACAATTGAATGAACATGTAACATTTTATTTTTCACCCATTTTAATGACTATATTACCATTCCATAACTCACACACACTTTAATTTCCATGTTACCATTCTATACTCAAACGCCCATGAATTTCCATGTCACCATTCCATACTCATGCACCCATTAATTTCAATGTTACCATTCCCTACTCACACACCCATGAATGTCCATGTTACCATTCCACACACACACATTGAGGAATTTCCATGTTAACATTATATACTCACACTCACATGAATATCCAAGTTACCATTTTTAATAGTTTTCCAAATGATAATTTTACCATTAACCATTTAATAACACATAATTAACCATTTATACATATCACATGTGTCTCATTTATCAAGCTTAATAAATTATTAACCCCATTATCATATATTGAACATCATCACATCGATAAGGATTAATCAACATTAAACCTCTTACACCAATATCACATTAATTGATCAACTAATTAATCTTCTGACCCTCAATGCTAATTTAATAACTTGTCTTCACAAAAAAACCCCTTAATTAATTCCCCAACTAATTAAGTACATCAGTATCTTTTATTAATACAAATGTTAATAAATCTCTTTCTTATAATTAATTCATCAATTAATTATCTTAATTACCAAACTCAAAATCTCATAATTAATTCATCAATTAATTATTTCAATCCAAAATTTAATATTTGATAATTAATATTATAAATAAATATATCAATTCTCAAATATCAATATCACATAATTAATTCATCAGCTAATTATCAAATTCTGTCAATTCAATATCTCAACAATTGACATTAATTAATTAAATAATTAATCCAAATATTTTTAATTAATTAATTTCACAATTAATTAATCTAACATAATCCCTTAAATTATTTCACTAATTAATTGTTCATGAAAATTCCCATTATTTAATTCACAATTAAATAATCACATTCAATCAATTCAATTATTTCACCAATTAATTGTTTACATCAACTCAATTAATTAATTCAATAATTAATTTATCTAACGCAGTCCATTCATCTAATTCACTTATTTATTATTCACAGCACTAAAATTAATTAATCTAGCATAATCCCTTCAATTAAGTCTTTGATTAATTGTTTACATAAAACTCATTAATTAATTATTTAATGAACTAATCTAACTCAATATCCTCAATTAATAAAACAATTAATTGTTCCTTTAAAATTGATTAAATAATACCAATTATTTTTGGAATTAATAGTTCCAACTCACTTTCTTAAAAAACCCCAGAATTAATTCACTATTTAACTATTTCAACTCACTTAATCCAATAACCGCATAATCAATTGGCCAATTAATTATTCTAACTCACTTAATTCAATAACAACATAGTTAATTATTAAATTTCAACAATCTCTATCTTGCTATAATTAATTCAAAAATTTAATTATACTAAATCACAATTTCAAAAGTATAACCATTCACATTAATTAATTCTATAATTAATTAATCATGTTTAATTGTCTCAATAATTCCATAATTAATTTAAAAATTAATTATTCCACATTTCCCAATTCAATAAATTGATAATTAATTTACCAACTAATTATTCACATTCCGAAATTCAAATTATTCACTAAAATCTCCAATCCCAAAATTAATTCATTGACCACATTAAATAACACAATTTGGACTTCCAGTTGATAAACAAACTATAGAAAATATCAAATAACATGAATGTTATTGATAATAATGAATATGGGATTTGAATTTTAGACCACCTACCTCAATTACGATGAACACACGATATGAATCCAATTTCACTGACGGTGTGTTATTCTGATGACTATCAAAGGAGAAATTAAATAAATAAACATATCTAGTTTAATAAAAATCTTCACTAAATTCATCATCTTCTATGAAAACAAATTTATATGCACTAGCCTCTTATCCAGATAATACCAATGCAACTAAAAACATGTTAATTAGTTCAATATGAAAATGTTATGGATCATTGAAGTCTAAATGGATAGATAATGGGAGGAGAGAAAGGTGTGTCATAAATAATGGGCTTTATACCCTCCCAATCCATGAAAACCAAATAAAATCCAATTTATAATACTTTTTCACCAATTAATTTAGTTATATTAATTAATTTAATTGCTTATTTATTAATCTCAACTATTAATTTCATGCGTCCACTCATCATCATTTTGGGCATTTCATCGACCAATACCATGAGCCTAAATTAAATATTCAAAATTGGTCTTGAAATGAACTTCATAATTTTAGGGTCACACATCCCCCGATGGCATGTCAATCTGACACCATACGAAAGTGTTATGACTAAAAAGGTGTTTTGACACTATTATTTTCTAAAATTGTTTATAATTATAATTAAAAAATGTTATTATTATAAATTATATTTCACCGTTAATGTTTCAACAACAACAATCATTAAATTTTGATAATAGTTAATAAAATATTATTAACTACACATTTTCATTTATTTAGTATTAACTAATAATTTCACCACTATTTCATTTATCAACCACAAGTATTCATACGTGCCAAAACATCAATCACCATTTAAGTTAAAAAAGGTATTTAATTACTCACGTACATTTCCATTAATTTTGTTGGACTAATAATAATAATAATAATAATACATTAATTATTAATAATACTTGTTTCATATACATAGTATATATTAAAATACATGTTGTCTGAATTTTAAAAAAAATTAATAGTAACAATCATAATTATTATTTTTAATTTCATATTTATTGTTAAATTAATAAAATTAATTATTAAACTTAAAAATTTAAATAATATCTAACAACCATTGTGCATAAATGTTATACCCTAACTAGAGTAAACCCTCCATTGTAAACCCAACTCTCGTCTTATATTTCTCATATCAATCACTGTTTGAGAGATATTAATTATTTAATATTCAAAAAAAATGGAGTAAAACATTAATTTAAAATAAAAAAATTATTTTTGTAAGTGAGACATCCAAACATCTAAAACTTACAAATATTATTCCCATATTAGGTTAAAAACCATGTTCCAAACACAACGGTGGTCTCAAATTTCCCATGTGATGGACTGTTTTAGAATTATTCAAATATTTTTAACAAAAAGTGTGCACATAATATATTATATTAAATATTTTTTATCCAATATTCATTGAGAATTTTTAGTCCTAAGAACCTCACACAAACTCAGTGTCAAACTCTAAAAATATTCAATTTAATATTATAATATGCTAATTGGAATTTCAGACCTCTAAAACATTTATCAATTTTTTTTAATAAATCATTTTTTTGAATTAAGAAAAAGGAGTCCCTACTTCCTCAAAAATATTAAAGGATTCATATCTAGAAAAATGATGGGATCTTACAATTTCCCCCACCTTATAATATCTTGTAATTGAGCTATAATCCCATGAAACATGATGAAAAAATAGGATCTTAGAATCTACCCATCTTTGGAGCTTCATTAACCACTATTCTTAAGTATCTCAACAACTATAGTTTTTTATCATCCTTCGGTCAATCCTGATATCCTCATCCATAAATTGTTGATGGCGTACCTCACACCATCAAGCTACCCATATATACCAATTTATGATCACAACCTCTAAAGGGCCTCATATCTCACCAAAACACATTTAGGTATCTTGGCATAAAGATATAACTTTCTTAGTGTACCCAGGACGATGTCAAGGTAGGGCACATGATCATCACTAATTAAAAGTACACTAAGAATATGTCAATGAACACCATGAAAAAACCTTAATTACTGATGTTACACCCCACCATGGAAAAAAATTAACCCGTTTAATGTCTCAAACTTCTCTGTCAACCGACATCTCACCACCCTGATCAAAAACTAAATGGTTATTTACACAACCCTTAACTGAGTTCTCAGGCAAGGGTAATCTCATTATCCAAACTACCCACATCAAGGGTAAAAAAACAAATTATTATTAATTTAAAAGATTAAAAAAGTTAACAGGAGGGATTTACACAAAATCATATCAAATATTTACCCCTTTTTCCAACTACATGGTCAAAATTGAGGCATTATAACTACATGTAAGTATCCTACACATAGTCCCACATTAACAAGGGTAAACACATTCTCATTATTAATTTTTATCATTTATAAACCAATTTATTCTCATATTGCATAATTTTTCAATCTTTCTCAACTAATTAATCACTTTATTTAATTCAAAAATTAAATAAAATCTTTACTGACAATAATGATTTCATCAATTAATTAATCACTTTCTATAATTTAAAAATTAAATAATATCTTTATTCACATACATTAAATTTTTAATTAATTAATACACAAGTCGCATTAATTAATTCCATAAATAATTAATCTATTTATAGATATCATTATCCCATAACTAAATTCACCCTAAATTATCTTAAATAACAAATTTAATATCACATTATTATTTTTGAAATTAATTATTCCCAATTTATGATATCAAAATCTTACAAATAATTCTAAAATTAATTGATCCTAAATACTAAAATTTCACAATTACATCATTAATTAATTCGATATTTTCATTTTAGTTTCCCAAGCAAAGAAAATAACTAAATTTCAACAACATACCTAAATACCATTTTCTTGTCTATTCCTAGAATGATGCATGTTAAAAAATAATCCTGAGTGCCTAGAATGATGCATGCAGACTCAACCCTCATTCCCTACTGGGCGATGAGTCAATGTCAACAAATCTCAAAAACAATAATCACATCACACAACAAGAGTTTCACTAAAGGTGAAATAATATTTTACTATAACAAAAAACATAAATAACAACTTTCCCACCTTGGATACATGGGTTATCCCCTATACATAAGGTAGATACTCCCTTGCACGAGATCATAACCAAGGCTAGAATCTTTCAAGTCTCTTTTCTACATTTCCCAAATAGTAATAAAAAAGAAGATGAAAATAAACATCCTCTGATACGACATTGTAATGTCCCGACCTAGGTGCCACGCAACGGTGCCCCGAGCCAGTTCGCCTCATGACCTCAAGCACACCTTCCCATACGCTAGAGGATGCTGACTAGCAATGAGGGTCTAGTAAGTCAGTCATGGAGAGACTATATCCTCTTTAATCAAATTAAACACCGTAATAAATAATATACAAAAAAATAAGCATAAACAAAACCATAGATAATATCAATATCTGAAGATAATAAAAACATGTACATTAATATTTAACTAAAAGGGAAACATGCCATGACAAAGTTAGTTTCAAAATGAAAAACTAGAAAATAAAGACACCAAAGTCACCCAAGAATCTCCTAAATCACATCATGTTCCATTATCCATACTCCATCTTTAATCATCTATCTAATCAAGGCATTTTTCCCATAACTCATCATATATAAAAAAAAGTATATACGGGTACCGATCAGGTAGTCCGAATAGGGTGTGAGTACAACTCTTTAGGCCACCACCAATAGTGTCTAAAAAAATACATTCAATAGAAAGTGTATGTAGTTGTATAAAGAAATTAATTACAATGAATAATTAAATAGTTTATCACATTAATTAATATTCTTTATTCAACCCCGCAATTTAACAAACATGTTACAATTCAAATTTTCTACCCATTTGAATGACTATGTAACTATTCAATAACTCACACACAATTGAATGTCCATGTTACCATTTCATACTCAAGAACCCATGAAATTCCATGTCACCATTCTATACTAACTCACCCATTAATTTCCATGTTATTATTCCACACTCATGCACCCAAGAATGTCCATGTTACCATTATATACTCACGCACCCATGAATTTCCATGTTACCATTATTAATATTTAGTCGAAGGATCATGTTACCATTCACCATTTAATAATACATAGCTCACCATTTACACATTTGACATGTATCTCATTTATCATGGATAATAAATTATTAATCCCATTATCATATATAGAACATAATCACACCAAGAAGGATTAATCATCATTAACACTCTTACCCCAATATCACATTATTTTATCAATTAATTAATCTTCCCACCTCATTACTAATTAAATAATTAGTCTACACAGAAATCCCCTTAATTAATTCCCCAATTTTTTAATCACATCAATATCTTTAGTTAACCCAAATGTTAATTAATCTACTTCTAACAATTAATTCATCAATTAATTATCTCTATTATCAAAATCAACATATCATAATTAATTCATCAATTAATTATCTCATTCAGAAATTTAATATTTCATATAAAATTAATTATATCAATTATCAAATATCAATATCTCATAATTAATTCATCAATTAATTATCAAATTCAATAAATTCAATATCTCAACAATCCATATTAATTAATTTACTAATTAATTAATCCAAATCATTTCAATTAATTAATTAATCTAACTTAATCCTTTCTATTAATTCACCAATTAGATGTTCATGACAACTCTCATTAATTAATTCACAATTAATTAATCACATTCAATCCATTCAATTAATTCAATAATTAATTTCTCACATTAGTTAGATTAATTAATTATATAGTTAATTTATCTAACTCAATACCTTTAATTTTTATACTGATTAATTATTCACATCAACATAATTAATAAATTCTATAATAAATTAATCTAACTCAATCACTTAAATTAAGTCACTGATTAATTTTTTACTTAAATTCCATTAATTAATTAATTAATATAACTCAATTTCATCAATTAATTTAGAAATTAATTATTCCATCATAATAGATTAAATAACAACAATTAATTCACTAATTAAATGTTCCAACTTACTTCCTTAAATAACCCCATAATTAATTAACAAATTATTTATTCCAACTCACTTAATTCTACTACTTAATAATTAACTCACCAATTAATTATTCTAACTGACTTAATTCAATAAAAACATTGTTAATTATACAATTTCAACAATCTCTACCTCATTATAATTAATTTAAAATTTTATTATACCAAATCACAATTTCATAATTTGGACCATTCATATTAATTAATTTAATAATTAGTTAATCATGTTCAATTGTCTCAATAATTAAATAACTAATTCAACAATTAATTATTACCAATTTCACAATTCAGAACTTTGATGATCAATTTTACCAATTAATTAACCACATTCCTTAATTTACATTATTAACTCAAATCTCCAATTGCTAAATTAATTAATTGACCACATTAATTAATTCATCTTTTAATTAAAATTGCTAAATGAACCCTAGAAAATATAAAATCACATATACGTAATTGATAATAAAGACTACGGGATTTAAAATTTAGACCACCTACCTCAAATATGATAAACATGCGATATGAATTCAATATCACTCATAGCGTGTTATTCTATCAACTATCGAAGGTGATATTAAATAAATAAGAATATCTGGTTTAATAAAAATCGAGGAAAAATAATTCATTTGTTATGATATTTTTCTATACACCATACTCTTATCAAGATATATCAAATGTCATTAACGACATGAAAATCTAACAAATATCAAAAAATATATTTATTATTGATGTCTAAAAGGAGTGATAGGGAGAGGAGGAAAGGGCATGTCATAAATAATGGGCTTCTTACCGATTCCACGCACACAGACCCAAATTCCATTTATAATTTTTTTCTTCAATTAATTTAGTTATATTTATTAATTGAATAATTTATTTTTTAAACTATCCTATTAAATTCATGCTCAACCTATCATCATTTTGGGAGTTTCATTGACCTGAACCATGAGCCTGATTTAAATATTAAACATTGGTATTGAAATGACTGCATAAATTTTAGCATCATGCTTCTACTAATGGAGTGTCAATATGACACCATAAAAAGTAGTGAAAAAGTGTTTTTGGGAAATATTATGTTGTTAGTTTATCTATTGTGGAAACATGGATGAGATAAGGAGAAAACATTAGTGATATAAGTGAATAATAGGGCAGAGTGGACTGACCTTCTTTGACTCAAAAACATAGAGGTGATTGGGAGTATAACATGAAGATGTGTTATTATAAGCTGGGGAGATTTTGAGATCTCATCCTTTTTATAGGTTTGAATCTTTTAATTTTTTTGGGGATGATGGGTTGGATTTATTTTAAATCACAATAATGATTTATCAGTCAAATTTTGAAAAATGTGTTAAAGGTCCTAATTGCCAGTTAACATCATGGATTATTAATTGAATATTTTTAGAGTATCAAACCGAGTTAGTGTGAAATTATGAGGCCCAGAAAATCTCATGGAAAAATAAAAAAATTAAATATAAAATATTAAGTGCGTTCTTTTTTATTCCAAATAAATGAATAACTCAAAAATGGTGCACTGTATGGAAAATCCAAGACCACCATTGTGTCTGGAAGAAGTTTGTTACCATATGAGGGCTATAAAATTTGAACGTATTGGATTTTTGAACGTCTCACTCACAGTAATAACATTTTTATATTTAATTGATTTCTTATTCCAAATTTTCAATATTTAATAATTAATATCTCTCAAAAAATGTGTCGTACAAAAAATATAAGACCACTTTTGCGTCCAAAATTGGGTTTTACCATATTTTGGCTCTAACATTATTTTGTAATGTGAGTTTGATGTTATTTAATTTTTAAAATAAAAAATTAATTTTATTAATATAATAATTAATCCAAAAGTAATTAAATTATAATATATTAAGACAATAGATATTTTAATATTTATTAGGTAGTTAAAAAGATTACTATTAAAAATAAGTGTATTAATAATTTCTTTTTCAAACCAAATAAATGGAAAAGTACATGTGTAATTAAATATTCATATATCTAAAATGATTAATGATGTTTTACCATGTGTGAAAATTTGTTGTTGATCAATGTTATAGTAGTGAAATTATTACCCAATAGAAAATAAATGCAAACGTGGGGTTAATATTCATTTTTTAACTATTATTAACATGTAATGAAATTTTTTGGAGAATCATTAACAGAAAACGATGCTTTATAATAATAATAACAATTTTTGTTATTTTTATTATTTTTAATTTGAGAAAATAATTACTTTCAAAACACCATTTCGGCGATAAATATTCTATATGGTGTCAGATTAAAATGTCATCAGTGGTAGTGTGTCCCTAAAATTGAGGTGGTATTTTCAATACCAGGGTTGAATATTTAATTCTGGATCATGGTGTAGGTCCATGAAATGACCAATATTATTATGTGTTGATATGTGGAATTAATTAGAGAAGTTAATAAAAAAGTGAATCATTTAATGTTTTTTAATGAATTGATGGGATTTCCTTGGGGGAATAGGATAAATAAGTTGCAAATCATTATATAATGTGAAATGAGGATTCACATCATGTAATTGTCACACCTGGATTTTTAAAAATAAATATCCAGTGTTGTATAAACCTTCACACATGCCTTTGTTTGTTGTAGTGGCTCCACGCACCTCCATTTTTCAACTCATGATGCCCTGCAAACCTCTTTCTTGGATCAAAAATCCTCTACCAACCTCCAACACATATCAAATCTCCTCTGTAAAGGATCCTCCATGGACTAAAACCACTCGTCACACCACTTTCATCTACTTAATACCCTCTGCACACCTCCAGGGTATGATTGTTCTTCTTGTTTAAGATCTATCTCTCTTCTGCTCCCCCTGTAGGATAAAAGAATGATGTTTATCCATTTTTGGATCAAGATATAGTTTTTAATCTAGATCTAGTATTTTGCGAACTAGATCTAATGTTAATATATCTTATTTTTTTTAATCAGGGATTTAGGTTTTAGATCTAGACTATATTCTTCATCACGTTCTAGATGGATCCACTTCAAATTGGGATTATATGTTTGCAAGGGTTCATCAGTATTCTTGTGGAAGGTTGTATAAAAGTTAAATCCCATAGTTTTAGTTTTTTTATTATGTATATAAAAATTGAAGAATTACTTGATCCATTTAGCAATCTAATTTTAAAAAAGTATTAATTAGTTTGGTAAATTAATTAATTATGGAATTTTGAAATTTGGATAATTAATTATGGTAATTAATTGTAGAGTTATTAAGATGGTGGAAATAGATTAATTATATCATAAATTTGTTAATGAGAATGGATTGGTTTATAAAAATGTGTTTTGGGATAAATAATTATTGAATTAAGAATACCAATATATAAATTATTGAGATGGAATAATTAATTGATAAATTAACTATTATTTTATAGAAGTTTCTGAATAGAGATAATTAATTATATAATTAATTTGTATGGTTTCATTTTTTATTAAATTGATAAACACGAAAGAGCTAATTGAAGAATTAATTACGGTCATTTATATATTAGAGATAGAACAATTAATTGATTAATTAATTGGGTTATTGAATTGTATTGGTTGGAAAGAATTAATTTCAGAATTAATTAATGGGAGTAGAGTTATAATCATATTGTTAAATTAAATAATTAGGTTGAGTTAAATTAATTAACCAGGGGAATTAATTAATGGAAATGGAGGATAATTAATTGATGAGCTAATTATCGAATTGTTTAATTATAAATTGGGAATAATTAATTGATGAATTAATTATTGGATATAAATTTGTGAAATGGTTAATTTGTTATTAAATTAATTAATGGAATTCATTTGGTTTATTAATTTATGAAATAATTAACAGAGTTAATGTGAATAATTAATTAATGAATTAGTTAAAGGGATCAATATGATTCATTAATTGAAAAAATTAATTAATGAAACTGAGGTCATTAATTAATCATTGGGATAATTAATAGAAATGGGTTATTATTAATTAATTGGTGAATTAATTAATGGAATGGATGTAGTTAATTAATAGTTAAATTAATAAATATAATTTAAGTAAACAAATAATTGATGAATTGATTGAAGGGATTGTTATGATTAATTAAATATTGAAATTAATTAATGAATATGATGTGATTAATTAATCGTTGGGTTAGTTAATGGAAATGGGTGGTGAATAATAAATCGGTGAATTAATTAATAATTATTTATTTTGTGAAATGATAAATTAATTGTCGAATTAATTAATTGAATTTGATTATTTAATTTATGAATTAATTAAGGGAATCCATGATGGCTTGTTGTGATATAAATATTAGTGTGTTTAATATTAGTTTTTGTGATGATGTAAAATCATGTGATAATAAGATACATTTGAAGTTGTTATAAAAAATGATATACATGCATAATACAGAGTTTGTGTGCTAGACATGACATTCTAGCCGATGATGATATACATACATGGTTGAATGTGGGATAGTTATGATTTTCTATGCCATTGATAGATTTATCTAGGTATTGGGTGTTATAATTGATGTTATAAATTAATGAATATGTGTGAAAAAATGTTACTACATGTGCACAAATGATTTTTGGGGGTTATACATGACATTATACACTAGTGATTGCATGTGAAAAAATGTGATTGTATGTGAACAAATGATTTTTAGGTGTCCGATATGGATTTACACACCAAATATATGTATAAAATAGTGACTGCGTGTGAACAAATTCTTTTGGGGGTGTTATACATGGTTTTCTACAAAAATGAAATTCATGTATGATTGATTTATAATGGAATTTGTGAGCATTCTAACATAGATTAAACCATGATATGGCTTTGCATGAAAATAATTTGAACTCTGGAAAGAGATGAATCAGGTGATGAGATATCATATCACCTTTGAATACATCGATCTATGACATGATTCAAAGCATGTATTAAGATATGATATTTCTTAAAGAATGCTTCAGGATCTGGTACGAGACGAAGTTAGTATTGATGTATTGGAGTCCTCAAGAACCATAGAGTTTAAAATGATTAAATAAAAAATAAATTATAATTTAATAACTTTTTATTTATGCGTTTTAGTTCTTTATAGACTTTCATACATTATCTTTTGACTCGATTATTTTAGACACCTTTGTTGGTGGCCTACTGACTTGTACTGACACAGAATTTGGGCTACTTGATTAGTACCTGAATAGAATTTTTTCTTTCCAGATAGGTTAAGGGAACAAAACTATGTTAGGTGGAAGATTTTGGATGTATCATGGTGAGGTAACCTGACATGGTGTCAGGACCCAATTGGAGGAGTTGTTTGTGTCTTTATTTATTTCATTTTGGGTTTTGTAAATTTAATCTTGGCAAGAACTCAAGCATGGATTGTTTCTAGTTTAGTTAAATATTTTTTTTACCTATTTTGGTTATCTTGAGATATTGGTATTATATATGGTTATGTTTATAGTTCCTCTATTGTTTATTATTTCCTCTAGTGTTTTATTTGATAAAAGAGGGTATAGTCTCCCAATAAATGACATACCAGACCGTCACTACTAGTCGTCATCCTCTGGTATATGGGGAGGCCTGCCTGAAGTCGTATGGAGAATTGGATCGGGGAACCATTGCATGTAACTCAGGTCTAGATGTTACATAACTTCTTACATTACATGTATTTAAAATATTATAATGCTTCTTGTGTGTACGATAGACTACCACATCGTGATGCGATGTGATTCAATTTTCACTTACGCATTACATGGAAGCTAATAAGGATAAATTTAGTGAATATATTTGATATATATATATATAATTATATTTATTATTTAAACCTAATATATCACTAAATTCCATAAATATTTACCCATTAAATAAATGATAATATTGCTCATACATAAATACGACCAACCATCTCCACGAAGCTATGCGACCCATTTTCCATATTCAGATTTCAATAATGATTAGAAAAATATAACTAATGAAAAAAATTATATCCATAAAATTAATATAATTTTAGAGGTGATGGAACTATATAATATTCCCAAGGACCAAAACATTCATTAAAAAACAAGCATAAAAAACATGTCAATTAACACCCAAAACAATGAAAATAATGAAATATTATAAACAAATTGGTCGTAAAATGTTATAAGAGGATAATATATGATATAATAATTATTAATAGGATTTTTTATAAATTAATAACACAATTTAATTTGATATATAGGATGTTGGAGCATGTTAAACCAAAAGAATGTGTGAGGTATGCGACTTTGTCTCAATTTATCTTCACTGAGGAATATTGTAATTTTATGCAACTAATTTCTTTTATATTTTGTATATACATTTTTTTTCATATAGTATCATAAATAATTACTAATTTATGGTATTTTATGTTTTAATTTTTATTATTTCATCTAAGGGGATATGAATTAACAATTACAATCTGGTTAATTTTTTTTAACTATATCTCTTCTCATTATGTTATATTACTTATTCATTCTCTATGACAGTCTGAGAATATGTGTGTAAATAATTTTGAATATATTATATTTTCATTACACTTTTTTTATATATTTACATTTTACACACAAAATTGATTTATTCAATAATTTTTACATCAATGTTATTTTCATTGTAAGGGATTTCTCCTCAATATCCATTTCCTTGAGACATTTTTGTTAATATGAACCTATTTACATTAATGTAGTTTATATACCCACCATTTTATGTATTTAACATTAATAAAAAATTTATTATTTATTTTATTAAAAACTTATATTCTAGATAAATTGATGGCCACATATCCTTTAGTGTCTAATTTTGATATTGTTAACTTTCTATTAATAAAACCACTTCATTATGATCATTTTTAGAATGTACATTTCTATAAAATATCCATATTCATTATATCATGGATAAAATTATTTATTAAACCATACACCATTTTTACATAAGGTTTTTAAAATTCTATTTCATTTTAATATATTTTGATATATTGATATATTTTAATTCCTCACTCCATAAAGTCATTTGATGATAAGGCACATTATTCATGAATTAAATCAATTATTTGATATATGAGGAATACTTTAGACAAGAAAATATGGATGAGGATGTTTATAGATATCCCATCTCTCCATAATTAGTCTCATTAGATGAATTTGTTGTCCTTAGTTAATTTTGATTCTGATGTATACATACCCATTAGTTTTAAATTATATTAAAAAAGGCCTTACTAATAGAGGAATCATGATGCCTCAGATCGTGGTTTCAAATAATTAAACATTTACTTTAGTAATAATTGTATTATTATTATCATACATGATATTTTTGTAATTATATTGTCTTTTAATGAATTTCATTCTCAATTATAGATTAAATTTCTTGTTTTTCCTGTTATTTTCATTTCCATATTGATTATGCCTTATCTTCTCGTGATAGTAAAGTTATTGATTAAATAGATTTTTTTAGTTATTTACCTTTACATATGAATTATTCATTACCTATTCATTATAGTAAATTTATTTTTTAAAGGGAATGCGTGTTCAGTTATTTACATTTACTTATTGATTAATACCTATATATTCATGATAGTTATGTTATTGATTCAATGGAATGTTTTTTTATTTATTAACCATTCAATTTTTATTGTTCCTTATATATTCATTATAATAAATTTATTTATTAAGTGGAATGTAAATCTAGTTATTTAAAATTCCACATTTATTTTTCATAACTTAATAATGAGATTCAATTTGTTTAAATGAATTTTTGTTCATTTATTTACATTTTTATTTTAATTATTCTTATTGAAACAAGATATCCTCTGATGTATGTTACACTTACCTATTATTTGAAACCCCCTTATTTTTTCTTTCTAATGATTCCAAGAATTGTACTATGACAGATATGAAAATATATTCTAATGGTAATAATGATATTCTAAAAAATTATGGTTTATTTTGGGTATTACAATTTAATATGGGAATATTCTATGCATCATGTTTCAGAAGTCTAATCAAATACTTGGTAATTTTGGTTGTTTTCACTTTTATCTAGCACCAATTTAATAAAGTAGTCACTAGCTTCAATATACTATGGTTAGGGTCATTATAGTTGGTGTCTGAGAATGTTTACTTGAAATATTAGGTAATAAATTTAGAAAAACATAGACTAGTGAACATAAACCTATGATCGAATTTTAGGATTTATATATGAGATTATCCAAATGCTTTATTAAGGATGATATTTTGTTGTTTTCACAATAAATAAATCATTGTTTAGATACTACAAGTGGATGTGGTTCCAACAAGGATTTAGATAGCAGTTTTAACATCAAAAACAAACATCACACATGACTATATTTCTACTTAGTATATGAAAATGGGCCTTACTGCGCACCTGTTTTGACACTCTAAAAGGATTTTAATTGGATAAATCCAATTTTATTTACAACCCATTGTGATGTTGTTAAATAGATTATGAAAATAAATGACTTAGGTTAAACCTCAAATGTTATATATTGAAAATAATGTGTCATGATTTATACATTCTATAATTTATTCTCAATGATTATGGGGTTTCCCACTTTGATTATTATTTATCCAACTATGATTTATTGTTTTAGTTAATGGATTGAACCTGATGAAATCATGCTAACATTGAAATATGAGGGAAAATTTTGTGACTATGAGAAATCAATTCGGATGATGATAGGAGTGAATGAAATTGTGATTATACATAATTAGTTATCCCAAAATATTATAAATAACATATAACATAACTAACTCTTAGACTAGCCAGAGTAAAGAAGTATGAGTTTTAGTAGAAACTCAAGTGGTGGGGAACATGGAGGAAACAAGACTTGATTTTTTTCATGTCATACATATTGAATCATTCACTCAGGATGGTATCTCAATGGAATGAGACAATGTTTTATATGTGAAAAAAGGGCATAAAGGACTGAATTACTAAGGAAAATAAAGAGTATGATGGAAGGAAATAAATCTCATCCTAAGTTTCCATTTATAATTCATTTCCATAATTTCGGATAACCATGGAATTATTTGATTCAATTACCACTTCTAATGGATAACCCTTAGATTAAGGAAGGACCAATGTTGAAATAAAATGGTTGAAGTATTTATATTTTGAGATTCAAGAATTATATTGTTGAATTACTTTTATGATTATATTTTGGTTATATTAAATATGAAACAATTAAAGATTATGTTAAATTAATTAATAATATATGTTTTCATTAATTTAAGAGTTATTTATTCCATCATGGGATTGTAAGTTGAAGGATGATCCTAATTTCAGATTCTTAAACACCCATTTTGAAAATTTGACGGGTTGGAATATGAAATAACTAATGATATTTTTAGAAAAAGTTATTATAATCGAATCCATTGTTCTTGTATATGAAAGTGTTATTTTGAGGAATAATTAAATAAATATTTTGGACTAAATATTAATTTTATTGTAAGCCTTTCAGGATTATTTTATCCTTTATGTTTTTGTAATTAGGGATCATCACAATCTGGGAACGTAGTATGAATTATATTAATATACATTTGTAAGTAGGAAAAAAGACATAATGGGTGAATTTTGTTGTATCTAGAGAAGGAAATACGAATTGAACTCACAAGTGAGGGATGATAAGGGTTTAGTGCCTACTATTGTCCTATATGATGTTCTTGTTAATATATCATCATTTTTACTCAACGATTTGGTGACTAAATATTGATGATGAAATAGTTGTGTAACTATTGTGTTTTATTGATTAATGTGTTATATTGAATAAGTTGTTCTAACCATATTTTTTTGTGAAAATATTTAGTAATAGGAAAAAAACTCATAACACTTTTACTGATCTTATGGTATGTTAAAATATAATATTCAAGATTTGTGAATAAATTTTTTTTATTTATTTCTTAAAGTATAAAATGATGTGTAAATTTTTCAAACCACAACCAAAGGAAGAATAGTTTTTAATAAATCAAAATATATCATTTATTTATATTTCTATATAGTTTTATAGATAAATAATTCCTCACATTATGAAAAGGATCTTGAGAAAATTGTTATCATATTTCCTTCATATATGATGAATAGATAGAATTTTCAATACAAAAATATTTATTGTTTTGGTTTTTGCATTATCATAATCAGTCACATTATTGTGATCAATGACCATTATCTCCCTACACCATTATTTTTTTCTTACTATTTTCTTTCATGTCCATATATTTACTTCCAACCCATGTTATCCTATAAAGAAACCAATTTATGTGTCATTTTTTATGACCATTAATATTTCACTTTCTTTTTTTTAAGAGGGATTTTTTAATCCCTTTTTATGACATTTAGTTTTCAAAAATAAATTCTGAAAAATAAAAACATTCATTTTCTCATTTCACTTCCAAATCAAGTAGATTTAATTTTTTGATGTTGGGGATTGTTAAATAACATGATATTTTTAAAGAAGATAATTAGGTTTAATAGCACATATAACATGAAGAAAAATCTTATAAGTGAATTTAAAACCTTGTTAATTTATAATATATTTATTTTCAATATATTCAATCTTTTAAATAGCTTATGATCTAAAGAACACCAGGTTTCAATGAAACACAATACTCTATTAAAATGTTATTATTTAAAATGTGACCATTATAAACTACAAATTATTTTGGAAGGTATGAATAAGAAAAAATAATTAATGAAAATATATGGTTTAAATATGTTCATTGGTTATAAATTAGTTTTTTGTAAAATTAAAAATCAATTGAATGAAAAAGAAAAAAAATTCAGAAAAAAACATTATTTTTTTCTAAAAGGTGGTTTAGTCACACTTTCTACACATAATTCTAAAATCATTTTTACCAATTTTAGAAAATTTATTTGTTAAATTGATCTATATTTTTTAAATAATCATATATATAATATCAAAAGGTTATTTTTTGGGAATTTTTTTGAAATGTTTCGTTTTTCAATAAATATTGAAAATTACCAATTTTTAACAACTTCCATTTTTTATATTTTTTTTCGAGATAAATTATGTTTATAATTGGTTTCAAATTAACATAATTTTAATAATTTTACAATTTAACTACTTTAGGTCATTTTAATCAAGTTCACACTGAATTTTTATGTTAAAACCTTATATACTTATGAGACATTTCTCTTTGGAAACTGCTCTTTTATGGTGTTAGTGCGTATAATTTAAAATTGGTTATTCGACTTATGTGAATTGAATTTAGAAAATGGATTCCATATTTTTAATCAAAATAATTTATATTATTGAATAATATTTTCTTATAATTTGTAATAATTACCACGGTTAAGGGAAAAACTGATATACCAATGCTAAAAAAATAATAATAATTGTTAAAATGACCTGACAACTAGTAAAAACCTATTTTATATCCATATATAAAACCTATAAAATATAACGACCAAGGATGACACATTATAGAGATTTTTTGAAATATAAAAATATGGATTCAACTATTTCATTTCATAAATTCCATGAGTGTTCTGTCCCCCATTTATAAAAGGTCACCCTATATCCTTCCCTATAAAAAAACCAATGAAATTTGTTTCAAGGAATACTATAAAAAATCACTAACATAATAAAAATACCAATATCCTATTTCCCTTTTTATTATAATTACATCATATGGATGATTTTACTTGCAGACCTATGGATGTTCACTAAAGAAGAGGTGATATTCTTAAACAATCATTTTTATTTTGTTTCTTCATGAACCTCTTTTAAAAAGTATTAATCCATTATTATGAAATTACCTTAGTATAAAATATATAAATATATTTTATATTGTTTGGTTCATTACCTTAATCTATATACTATTCCCTAAAATGGTAAACACAACCATTGATCATGTGTATGAAGGACTACCTCTTCCTGAACTGATTTAATTCATTTTCTATCACCACCATTAAAAGATAGATATAATGATGCATATAATAATTTTTTATGATATTTATGATATTTTTATACTTATATAATTATAATATCACAAATACATTCTTACTTTCCATGTGGTTTAGAATATGATAACATCACTCATCTGTATGGTGGACTACCACCTTCAGAAGCAATGTGATTTGTTTTTCACCTATGATCTATATGAAATATAATTTGGATATATTTATATAAAATATGTTTGATATATAGGGGGATATATTTATTCTATAAAATTAATATATCACCCACTTTATTACCCTATCACACATTAAATAAATGATAATGTTGCTTGTGCATACGTACATCGAATCATTTCTACAAATTATTGTGATCCATTCCCCATGTTCAAATTTAAATAATGATTATAAACATGTATATATTGAGAAAATGATATTAATGACATTAATATCAATTTTTATATTATTTATCTATATAATATATATATTAACCAGAGTATTCATGACAAAATAAACAAGAGAAAACGTAGTAATTATAAAAAAAAATAAAGAAAGTAATGAAATATTATTAAAAAATGGTTGAAAAAGTCACCACGGTAAGATAAATATGATTATGGTTCTAGAATAAAATAAAAAATATATTAAAACCATTATATATGAGGTTAATGAACGTTAATCTAAATAGAAGCATGAGGAAATGGATTTCGTCACAATTTTTCTTTATGGATGCATATTGTAATTTTAATCACCAAACTCATTTTTTATATGGTGTATATAAAACACATTGTTAATTTAATATTATGAGTACATCATAACTCATAGTATTATAGGTTTTAATTTGAATTATTTCATTTAAGGATATTTTAAATAAAAATTTCAAACTGGTAAATAATTTCCTAAATAAATTTCTTCCAATTGGGTTATATTTCTTCTTCATTATCCTTAAAATCATTATATTATAAGTCTAAATACTTTTAACTATATTATACAGTATTCCTACTTGTTTTATGTGGATTTATATTTGACACACATAATTGATTCATTAAATAATTCCAAAATTAGTGTTATGGTCTTTGTAAGTTATTTCCTCTCAATTTTCATTTCATTGATACATATTTTTTAATATACACATATTCAATTTAATGTTGTTCATATACAAACCATTCTATGTATTTAACATGAATTCCTTTTTATTAATTATTATTTTTGTAAAAACCAATATTCTGAATGAATTGATAGTAACCTATCCTTTCTTTTTTAATTTTATGATTGTTAACTTCATCTAGAGTCAATAATTTTATTTTGATCATTTTCTATTAGACATTACATTTCTATTGAATATCTATATAATTTATATCATGAATATGGTTATTTTTTAAACCAAAAACCATTTGGATATATGGTTTTTATTAAGAATATTTGGTTATCATTGTAAATATTGAAATATTCATATTACTTACTTCATATGAATAATTGATGATAAAGAAATTATTTATGAATTAAAACTATTTTTGAATTTGTGAGGAATTCTTCAAACATGCCGATATGGGTGCAACCTGGTTATTGATGTCCCCTCGATGGATCGATTGTCTAATGAGATGAATCACTTAGATAGACTTAGTTAAATGGTTTTATGGTTTATACCTACCCATCAGTTTTATACTTTCTTGTGAAAGGTCTTAATAGTTGTTGAATCATGAATATTGATAGAATGACTTTTAATAATTTATAATTTCTTTCATTAAGAATTAATTTATTATTATCCATGGTATTTTTCAAAATTATATTATATCTAGATGTATTTCTTTATTTTTTTATTGATAAAATGATATGTGTGTTTATTTTTTTACCTTTTCCTATTGATTATTCCTTATCGATTCCTGATCATCAATGTAATTATTAAATGGAATGTGAGTTCAGATATTTACATTTCCATATTGATTATTCCCTATCTATTTTTGATATTCATCTTATTGATGAAATGGAATGTGTTTTCAGTTATTTACCTTTCTATATTTATTATGCCTTATCTATTCATGATATAATAGTTGGTTTTAAAATTTAATCTGTGTTCAATAACTCACCATTACATATTTGTTATTCCTTATCAATTCATGATAGTAAAGTAATTTATTAAATGTAACATGTGGTTAGTTATTTAAGTTTCCATATATATTTTTCTTTATCTAATCATGATAGTCTTAAATTATTTAAATGGAATTTTTTTTCAGTTAATTACCTTTAAATGTTGATTCTTCTTATAGATTCATTTTAGATTCTGATGTATGTAAACCTTCCTAGTCATTTTATTTCACCCTTATTTTATTCTTTCCCCATGACTCTAGGATGTTTACTTTGAGAGGTATGAAAAGTAATACTAGAGGGAATAACGATATTCTAAAAATATGTTAGAATTTTTTTATTCCAGTGTAATATTGGAATCTTATATGTATATACATTACTCATAATAATAAATTATTCCATTTCTTGGTATGAGATCACTTGTATTTAGAAAACATGCTATAAATTATACATCTACTCTAGTATACTAGGGTTTGGGACATTACCCAAGGTGTTATGGTAGGTATGATCAAGTGTCATAGTTTTCTTGTTATAACATTGTGACAAGATGCATAGGGACTCATGGTGACCTAGTTATAACATGACGTTCAACACACATGTGTGAAATGTTTATTTTTTTCTTTTTATATGCATATATGAAAATGTATTATTTGAATTTTGGAGGAACCAACAAGAATATATTTTTCACACCATTCATGAGAACTATGGTTCACATGAAGAACATATTATCAACACTTTGGTTTAGCAGTAGATGAGATGTGTATGGGATTATAAAATCAAAACTTTTATTTAGAGATAAGGTATGTAAGACATGGGATATAAGTATCACTAGTGTGTGTAAAAAGTGTTTTTGATTTATTTTGTAATTGGGATCTACCTAGATAGGGATCATTACATGTATGATTCTATGAATATCTTAGGGAATTTATTTCACTATTTTCATTGTTTTATTATGTATCAATGATTATTTTATAGATATATTTTGGTTATTTTTTAATGTTGTATGAATCAAATTTTATTTTATAGTTTCTCTATTATATGGATTAATACCATTCCTCTAGTTAGAATTATATGATATATAAGGTGTAATTATTTTGGCTACATTTCTACATTGATTTAATATGAATTTTGGATGGGTCATCACACCATTCACTAATAATTTCTTATTTTTTATTTATTAATAATTCCTTGTGAAAATATTCGTTTGGTTGTTAAATTTTTTTATTTCATAGATATTTTGATTCAGCGGTTCCAATTTCCACACCATTCTTAGGAGTAGAAAATATTAATCATGTCAAAAATTTAATATTTATTTAGTATATTTACTTTTATAACCAATAATATATATTGGCGATAAGGAATAAAATATATATCTTCTTGAATGTTGTAGTCTACAAGTACACATGCGTGAAATTTCATTTTTAAAATGGATAGGAGGGAAGAAAATTAGATAATCGATTATTTTTATAGAATAATGAAAATTTAATAAATATCAAAAAATTTCATTAAATCCAAATATATGCCCATTCATGAGCGGTGGTGATGAAAATTGAAATACATAACATTAGGGAGGAAATAGTCCACATGCATGCATGTGCGACATTTTCATTTTTCATTAGATAAAAAGTAGGTAGATATTGAATATTATATCAAAATAATAAATTTATTCAATAAGAACTTTTTTTTTATTCAATTATTTTGATGTGGTTGTATAATATTTTTATTGTGTTGTAGAATAAAGAGACTTTAAAGAGTACAGTTAAGATCAATAAGTATTTTATTTAAATTCCAATTTAGGTCTCCCGATAAGACTTATTGGGATTCCATTTTGGTGAGACCAAAACCCCTATTAAATGGAGAGGAGTGATAGGAAATGATTTTAATCGAGGTTAAATGATCCAGGGTGCTTAATTATTTCGAATAAGTGAGTAGATGAAGTTCCATTTTATAAGTGATAGAAGCAGAACCATTCAAAATATTAAAAATATTGAAATATAATAAATTTCATTCTAAAGGTAAGTGGATAAAATATAAACCATTTTAAAAGCTAGTATAATTATAGTTTTATATACACTCAAACCATAAAACAAATGTAATATTATTTTAATTTTGAAGCATTATCACAAAGTTTTAACCCTTTCTATACATATGAGTCTTTATTGTGATGGCGTAAATTTTATATTGGAAAATATTCCTCCTTACTACAAAAATTGAACATATAAAAAATTGTGATATTATTAGTATAAATAAAAAATCCATTTTACTATTTTCAATTTATAAAATCATTAATGTTTTCTTTTAATATATGTGTGTAAAATGAAATGAATAATGGTTTCTAGAAAAATATAATTTAACATTAAATTTAATTTATCCCATAACAAGAAACGGAATAGATCCTAATGAAATTTATTTAGTTATAAATTTTTAATAATTTTTTATTTCATTCGAAAAAAAACTAAACAGATCATTATGAATACTTAATTAATGTAATAGAACTAAAATAGTTTGGTTTTTTAAATCAAATATAGATTTTGTGTCAAAAAATAAAATCACAGGTTTCCAAAATCAACATTAAAATTTAAATGATTCATTTTCATCATTAAATACATATTTAATCAATAAAAAAGTTTTATATATTTTTAATTCATTCATCTATCATAATTATGTCAAAAAAATTTGGTAGTTTAAAAAAAGGTTTTTTGATTAATCACATAAAAATATAACATAGTATAAAGAAAATCACATTGAGATAATTTCTTCTTGTTGGATAAAAAATTGAATCTAATTTTATTGATGGAAAATTTTAAAATTTATATATTTAACTTTTAAATTGAAAATAAAGTATATAATTACAACAATGAATTTAAACAAAATATTTTTATTTTTCAATGAATTATTCTATTAAAATTATTTATTGTTTTTTATTCATTATATTAATGTTATTAATTTATTTTACTATTCATTTTTTTTAATTTTATCAATATATTTTTTAGATATCATTTCCTCAAAAGTATTACATTTATAAAAAATGCATAATTCCTCAAAACAGTTTCTCTAAAATTAATAAAAATTTCTTTAGTAAAACAGAGACCTATGAATTTCCAAAAATATTTATTTTTTAAAATATGGTTTTCATAAATATATTGTAATATATTCCTTTTAATATTGTAATAAATAATTTTTCACATATGTTTGGTGGTACGTGGATCACACACTATCAATTTAATTTAACTTATTATAAAATATTTTTTTAAAATAACGGGGTGTTACCAACAAAGTACACACAATGGCAGAACAACCACATGTCCTTAAGCCTATCATAATATCTTACAAATTCCACATTAATGAGATACCAAACATGTTATTGTCATCAAATCCCTTAAATTCTAGCCATTTTACTATCAGTATTTAATTACGACATATTTGTTTCCACTACATTCAATTTCAATAATTTCATAACATCAGAAATTTAAATATAACTAAAACCTAAAAAATTATTCATTTTAAATCCTAACTCAAAGGAAAATATTATCATCATTAAATAACTACACTGACTATAATATCTTTCATATACCACTAGAACAAAACTACACATCCTCCCCCTCTTTCACAACATATCACAATCCATAAAAGGGTTCAATAAATATCACATTAAAAAATATAGAACAATATGGATGTGTCCAAAATATATTTCCTATTTTTAAATCTACTCTTTACTATATATAGGAAATAATCCACACCAGGAAATAAAAGATATAAAATACTGGTCAACCTTCTCATTAAATCCTTTATATAGTTTATCTAATTAAACATGGTTTCATACTTTAACGGTAACATAATTAACATCAGCGTGTTATTCACATATATGAAAAAAGGGAAATCCATAATAAATAATTAAATAACATTAATAACATGTAAATTATCTTTGATTACTCTAATCATATCGATTCAATTATTTCTTGTTTTTTATATTCATTAGGTCAATCTATACAATCTTCCAAAATGAATCAAAATCAAGATAAATTTATATAATAAAAAAGTTAAAATTGTTATTTTCTAATGCCCTATTCTCGAAATTATATTTAAACAAGAAAAATATGTAAATGAAGCAATCAAATGTCCCAACACTAAATAAAATTAAAAGGGTTCCCACCAAAAGTACAAAACACTAAGTATTACGAAACATTTTAACTAACTCACCTAAAACTAAAAAAAAGTAAAATTACCCCTCAATAAAAAAATGTGAATGAATATATAAAAGGGGGAGAGAAAT
This sequence comes from Viscum album, assembly GCA_963277665.1. Classification (NCBI taxonomy): domain Eukaryota; kingdom Viridiplantae; phylum Streptophyta; class Magnoliopsida; order Santalales; family Viscaceae; genus Viscum; species Viscum album. The sequence goes on from OY728158.1 coordinate 469,021,365, forward strand.
AATTTTTGAGTATGTGAGATCGATGTAAAAAATCCGAAGGATCGATATTCAGAAAAGGATTCCTAAAGACACCAACACCAATCCATAATGATTTTTAGAAATTTATGACAGATAAAATAAAAAAATAATATTTAATAATATGATAAAATTTATTATTACAATTCATGTTGAAAAAATCATTATATAACATCGGGTATTAGAGTATAATGAGGTTGGATCAACAACCTCTTCGAAAACCATGGTATGAATCACCCATTATCTATCACCCATAACTTATTCAATGACCATTGATAATCAATGATATCAAATAACATCATTATGAAACAATTTTTCTTACACCACAGTACTCCAACCCTAGAAAATTGAGTTACGAATTCCATATCAAATTTTTTAATATGTTAATTACCCTAAAAATATCACAGCAAAATCACTATCCACCAAATATAACCTTTCAAATAGAGAAACACTAAAATATCATGGTTATGGATCCATAGTCAAATTACCACTAATTATACAAACCTAATAATCATGGAACAACAACTAGGATGCAATTACTATAATGATATCCTCTCTTCCATCTTTAGTGTCCCAAAATCATAAATGAACTTCACCAATCACATAATGATTTCTACTAATAAATAAATATTTTACCACAACTTCATTGTTCTTCCAACATCAACATCTAAACTTATCCTTAACTCCTTCAACATGTAAAAACTAAAAATTATAGGATATATAAAAATTTGAGTTTCTATATGAGATTCCTATCAAATGATTCTCATACCCATGAATAAAAAACATATTTATGATGCAAAACAAATTATATGGTGGTCATAAAAAAATAATTTCTCATTAAAAAATTATAGACCGAACAAAAAATATATGACGCCTTAATATTTTAATCCTAAAACCAATCTCGACATAATAAAAAAATATTCAAAAAAATATTCTATACTGTGAATGTTGTCTTGTGTCACATTTCCATGTAAAATCCCATGAGCCAATATGCCTTCATATGGAACGACCCAAAGTAATGTAACACCTATAAAACATGTTCTTGTAATAATAATGAATCTTAATAGGTTTCTAAAAAAACATTATATCTTTCCCAATATAAAATTTAACCCAATCAATGCCATGGGGTTTATCATGAAGATACCAATTATGTTTTTAAACATGAAAAATTTCATGAACCTCATTCTTCAACAGAGGAATATTGAATTGATATTAAAAAATAACCAATATATTTTAACATTTAAAATGGTGTAAAAAATAATGGATGAATATTTATTCCATCACCGACCCTCTACTTCTCAAATGGGATTTTAAGGAGATTCAAGGGCTTTCTATTTGGTAAAAACATTGTGCATAAACTTTTTATTTATGAACACATTCCATGTGTTATTCATGTTGAGAGATGATAGATTTTTTATAATTAAATCCAATGTACATTAATTACACATCATATAGTAGTACTAAGCCATGTACATAGCCATGTGGTAGAGTACATGATAAGATATAGTTTTGGGAAGTACATTTCGTGTACTCAAGGTACACACCGTGTAGTGAGACATGGCCATGTGTTCAAGTACATGGGAAAATAGCCCATGTGAGGTGTACATGGTCATGTAGTAGTATAAGAGAAGACCCCATGTATTCCTTGTCCATGTAGTAGTATAGGGATAGACCCCATTTATTCCCTTCCATTTAAATATACATGTAATGTTGTATCATTGGGAGTATACATCATGTACTCATAAGTACATCCCATATACTTTTCCCATATTTGGTTTTTTTGGATGTTTTTAGTCATGGAATTTGAATTGGAAATATGTGTAGTCAATTATGAGTATTTTTTTAAATAGATTATTATGATGGATATATTGTAATGTTCATAGTATTTCCACATGATGGTTTAGACTATGATAGTTAATCAATAGTATTTCTATGCGTTTTGGTTAGAAAATCCTTTTAGTGGTCTGGTTGTGTGTTGTGATGCCTGATTGAGGGTTATGAGCTTAGTATTCAGCCAGGATTGAGTATTCCATAGATTTAAGTTTTATTTTATTTTAATGGACTCCATAATACATGTTTGTGTGGTATATATGAGAAGATATTGGTTTTTCCCTATATATTGGTACTAGTATCTTCATGTTAGAGATGTTGAGGTTAAGCTCCTGGGCTTGAGGATTGGATCTTTTGGACCCTTCGGGTTTAATTTGTGTCCTAGTGTGGTGGTTAAAACTCAATTTCACTGAGATGTTTATATGATTATAAGGGGATATTGATAATTCCCATTTTAGGGAATTTTTTACCTTGGATTTTTTGTTTGACAATATGTCTTGTTGAGGTTTTTCTTCTATGGTAATTACCCAAAGATTTCATTGTGTGGAGGATTCCATATGCATGGTCTGGAATAGACATGGTCGTAATATTGTTTTGAGTTACCATGTTAGTAAGACTATTCTTTTGGATTCCCCTTTATGTGGAATTTTTATTAGGGATCAGTTGGAGGACACTAAGGGTTATTTGGGATGTTTTTGACTACATGGGGGCTATGATGTTGGATTTACTAGAGAAATCATTATAAGGTGTCCCATTTTTGTGCATTCATTTTATCCATTGTTTGGGTGCCTATGAACGAGTGTCCTATGATATTAGACTTAATAGGGGATTATATAGTTTGATGCCATTTTATATTTTGTGTTTGAGGGATATGGGATCCATGAGTTTTGTTTGACCCCGAGGAAAGTTGTGGAGATCCCATGATGGTGATTTGGTTTCGAATTTGGGATCCAGATAGCTAAGAGAGGAACCATGCACTATTATAGGAGACTAGATATGTTCTTCCGGTTAAGATATTTTGATGATGGGTTTGAGTGGTGAATTGAACCTCACTCGGTTGACCTTTTCCATGATGTTGGAAGAATATTCTATTCAGGATTGTGGTTTGGGGAGGAGACCCATGCGAGATGTTGGATTGGGAATCTTCTGTATGTTAAGATTAGGTTCACTCCTTCATTGGATGGATATTATTATATGGGCGTAGTGAGAAAATGGATTATATGGATCAGTGCTTTCCTCAAGTTGGGCATCCCCCTAGTAATAGGTTATTTGTTGTGGATGTTGTTTCACTCTAGACATTTTGTTAATATTCCTTATGTAGTTCAATTTTTGAGTCTATGTGGATGAATCCCATAGGTCACTATATTAGATGGGTATATGGTGGATCTTGAGTCATTCTATAGGACCTATAGCATAGAAAGATCTATTACGTGTGGAGGGGAGATACTCTCACTACATTAGATTACTCTATTAGTGTCTTAAATCCCGGTGGATGTGTTATGTGGTTATTGATGCCTATGGTCATTTCCTAGGGTCGAAAATTCATGAATTTCCATTTATACATATTAGTTAACATGTTTCAATTTAGTGATGCTGCATTTTTCATGTGGTTGGGGGATCCAAGTTCTATAAATTAGCTAGTGTTAAACATACTACAGGTATATTTACATTGGGTGTCAAATGAGAATATGAGGTTGGTTGTTTCACTTCCCCCTATTTTTGTGAAATTATTAATATTATTATAGTTTTTTTGGTCTTCTACTTCATTTTTCATAACATGTGTTCATGAAATTTTTTTGAAATAAGATTTATAGGTTCAAAATTGGCATTCACCTAATGTAGAAACTCATGTTTTGGACCATGTGGTTTTTATGAGGGTTTTTTAAATTTTCAGTAATAATGTGATATACCAAAATTAAAACTAAGCATCATGAATTATTTTTTCTAAGAGTTGACACTGCAATTTGTGTTTATTTTTTTGAAATTAAAATTAATTAAATAAAAGTTGAAAATAAAAGTTTTGATAATAATAATAATAATAATATCTTAATTTTTTTTGTATTTAAGATAAAATAAAAAACACTCAAACCCACCCCTATCTTCCCTATGTCGTGACACACTCCTCAAGGGGGGTTCCCCCTTTTGTCGTACGATGAATCTCCCTCGTCCTTCACTCATATCTTTAAATATATCTGTATTTCTTTATATTTTTCACAAGATCCATCAGGGTAAGCCCTATTCTCCCTCATCCTATTTATTTCAAGATTTTATTTAACCTATTTGTCTCTTTGTAGAGTTCGACTGAACACCCTGGGGTTAGGGATAAACCCATTGTCGGGTTTCACTTGATTTTATGTTATAAAAGGGACCTCTTAGGACCCATTGGTCTGTGTTTTGGTAGCCTCCACTTAGGGAGAAGTGGTTTGGGTGGTTTTTTCCAACATTATTTTGGGGTAGGAATTTTCATATATAGTGTGTTTTCTCTCTTGTTATATGGAATTACATGGGTGTCTAAAAGTATCTATTTCTTGGTGTGGTACATTGAACTCTGCTGAGTGGTTTCGAGCTGCCGAGCCTATGGAGACTCACCTACATATGCATAGGTATATATATATATATATAGGATCCCAATTACAAGTATATTAATCCATGGTAGTTAATGTACATGTTTGAATCAAGGTCTGCCTATGTATAAGTATGAAAATGCATACGTAGGTGAGTGAAGATGGGCGTATACAGATAAGAATATATGTAAGGATCCCATCGCACATTTTCATGGCCATGTGGGTGTGTGAATAAGAGATATGTGTCCTTATAGGTATGTGAAAGTTCATATACTTAGTTGTGGAGTAGAATCTTATATTTATAAAGTTTTAAGAGATGAAATGTTTAGTTTGGATCCCCCTTGAGGAATGATCCTTATCTTTGACACTTTATTTAAGAATTCCATAGTATCTTCTTTAAGTAAGTTATTCTTATGAGTTTCCTAGTTTAATGGAACTTCATATCTTGACTGAAATGATGAAATAAGATAAATGGATTATTTTTTGATAAAGTCAAGTTTTTATAGTAAAACCCCTCTAATGGAGGTGCACTTTTTTCAAACAAAAAAGTAGTGATAATGGTTATATCATGCGTAGTTTGTTTTGAGTTCTTTACATGTATTAAGACTAGTGTTAATATATAGTATGTTATTTCATGGATGTTGAATGTTGTTAAACTATGTTTACCACATGAGTTATGTCAACTATATTCAATTTGTGATAGTTTTTCACACTGGAATAATCCTATGGGTTTTACTATTAAACAGAACTGGAATGGATTTTCCTTGAAACACTTAGGTGTTCCTTTTTACCCCATGAAATGGGATGAAAATTATGTAATTGATTTTGTAGATATTGAAAAGCACTCAGGGGATGAATAAGGTTTCAAAACAATAAATCAATGTCATATTCAGATCTGGGGACCCAGTCTGGGGGCCCCAGAAGAGTCGCACAAAAACAATTCCTAAGTACGCGAAAAAATAAGCCCTGTGTGCAATGTTCTGGGATTCGGGAGAGTTCCTCAGCGTGGGCGTAGAAAAAATATGCGCTCACACCCTACGCGGTTGACATTTCGCACCGCCGCCAAAGGCACACAATTATTTCATGCCAAACTATTTTCCACGCCCCTGGATGCCTATAAACATAAGGTGACCCCTTCAACTTCCAGGATGAAAAATACTAAATCGGCTCTTGTGCGCGAAATTCACCTTCCGCATGCATAAAGATGGATTTCAAGTATAGTTTTTTCACACCAAGTCGCCCCAGGGTCTACCTTCACGTGAGATCCCCTTGGATTATACTTAATTCTGATCCCTTAAGGGTCCTCCCCCTATATGCAATCCCTTCCACTTGTGCACAGGCTGGCCAATTGGGCGCAATCCCCTTCAATTGCGCGCACCCTAGACATTGCACATATCCCCTCCCGATTGCGCACAATTTGTACTCCTTGAACTCAATCGCAAATAATTTTCACCACTTCCATGCCAAATCCTCACTTATTTCATGCCAGCTCAGTGTTTTTTACGCAGGGTTACTTATTACACGCGCAAGCCTCAAAGGTTGCGTGCAAATCCCCAGGACCCATCACCCCGCTGCTTCCCGGCTACCTCTTCACTTGTGTTCCTTATACTACTTGGGCATACCTTTGCATGAGTGTCCAATGATCTTCTTATGGATGCCATTCATGGGTGTCTCTCACACCCTAAGCATCTACATCATACACCATTTTCTCGTACGACCTTTGTAAGAGCCCGAGATTTTATGAAAAATATTCTTTTTAATTTTATTAATGTCTTGTGTTGTACGCTACACCAAAAGGAGCTTGCACAACACGCATACTCGACATGCCTTGAATTACACGCAATTGAGACCTTCCATGATAGCGTGTGTTGTACGCAACACCAAGTTTCGTTAAGCAACGATATGCTATTAAGATATTATTAAAACTAGCCGTTATGAATAGTAATAACGACTTTTTGAAATTTTTTAAATTTTATTTTTCAAAATGGACTTCATTTATGGATTCGGAGTATCAAATTTAGCCTAAGGTGAAATTTTGGTGATTTTCGGATAACTTTCATATTTTGATGAATAGTGAAAATTACTAAATTTTAATTAAAAACAACTTTTTTGATCAAAATAATTAATAGTGATAAATTATTAATTTGAGTGGTTTTCAAGTATATTTAGAATATATTTTTACAATTTAATACAATGTTGGTCATTGGATGTAATCTCACATTTAAACCAGACATAAACAAGTGTCAATCTTTTGATAGATATTGTTTCTTAAAAACACGCTATTTGTTTTAACAGCGGGATTTAATTATAAAATTAATTAATCCAACTTCTATGTTATGAATTTGGTAAAATAGACATCATTTTTGAATTCAGAATATGAAATATAGCTTAGGATGAAATTTTGGCATTGTTCTGAAAAACATCAATTTTTGATGAATAGTGAAACTACTAAGTGGTAGTTAAAAAAACTGAATTTTTCATAAAACTTAATTTTACAGCTTCTGTGGATGGAATTTCAAAAATCCGAGAGACACAGTTGATGTTAGTAAGTAAAATTTGGTTCAATGAGATGAAAATAATTTTTTATGAATAGTAACTTTTTACTTTTATTTACCACGGTTAAAAGTAAATAGGGTAATTAAGGGTAAAAATTATATTAATAATACGCTAACACATGTCCTAATCCTATTGGACAAGTGTATCTCGACCAAAAACAACCTTAAGTGTAAAATATTATCATTTAGGCCCACTTGGATTAGATTAGGACATTTATTATTATTTAATTCAAAGAAGAGTTAAAAGAGTTAAAATCCAAGTTTATTTACTAAAACATTTTTAATATGGGTTTATACATAAGATAAATTCGATTATAAATATTCATTAGAAAGATAAAATGATTTCATACATAATGATATTTTATTTATAATTTTTAGACTTCAAATAAATTAATTTATTTATGACACAACGATGATGCAGTAATTACCCTTTTAAGGAAATGTTAACATAATTGATGTTATAAATGCTCAAATAAATGTAATTTGAGACTTTTTATGAATTCCACTAATTTTATAGGTTACTATGATATATTATTGTTGATTTAATCAACTTGGTTCAAACATATAATTCTGTTATGACTTTCACAAAAATCATATATCAAATAGTGTCAAAATTGACACAAAATAGTTTTTAAATAAAATATTATATTATTAATTGTTCTTTTATTACTATAAATCTCAAGTTCGGACAAATGACTTAGATAAAGATATATATATTAATAATAAACAATTTGGGGTTCGTTTGGCATGTTATAGTAAGTGTATTAACCATATAGTGAAAGAAAACAAAAAGCCACGGTAAATGTTAAATTATTTAACTTAGAGTTAAATCTAATTGATAAGGTTAAAATAATACCCTAAACTTGTATAAATCCTATTGGATGATAGGATTTTGACCCATCCCCACTTTAGCTTCGAAATAAGACCCTTTGGAACCATTATAAACCGATTTTGACTTTAATATAAAATAATATTTTGAGATATTCCTAAGGTGCCCCTCTCCTCCCTTATAAAAGGACACCTCCTACCCCTCCTCCTCACACCAATTTGAGCACTCAAGCTCGGAAAACCCCTGAAAAAATCTCTTCTACACTTTTCTATCAACATCCTAGAGGTTCTGGTCTTCCTCAAAGACCAATTTTAGTGCCCTAAGAGGAGGTCTGAAAGAGGCGCTTCAAAGAAGAGGTAATTACCGTTACCAATTCTTTCATCTTTATTTCTTCTTCCACTTCTTCTTCTTAGGTTGTTTCATTATGAAGTAATAAAATCAGTATCACTCATATACTGATATGCTATTATAAGTATGAAACAACCCTATTTCACCATCTATCCACCCTACGGAAAAAGAAATCACCGCGCGTGCGTACGTACGGAATACCGTCTACACGCCGTGGTGTAATCTATTTTCCACCACCACCTTACATGGATGGGTATAATGGTGTAAAGAATAACTATACATAGTTATTACAACATAATATTGATTCTGATATATTTTATAATCCACTCCAATTCATTTTAATATTTATGGAAATGATATCATCGCTCGTGCGTACGTACGGACTACCGTCTCCACGACGCGATGAGATTCATTCTCCATGTTAACCGTTTAAGAATGATTATAAAGTATATATAAGAAATAATAATGAAATATATGACATTATAAAGCTACTGGATTTATGTATATTTATATATATATGTATGTCATCTACTTACTTCCATTCAAGACAATAAGGAAAGGAAAACATCGTTCATGCGTACGTACGGACTACCGTCTCCATGAACGGTGTTTTTCATTTCATTTATCTATCTATTATATATATATATATATATATACTGAATATATATGATATATAAATAATATTTTATATTCTGGAAGTTAGTAAATCATGATATAAGTAATAATAATGTCAAGAACAACAAGTCAAAACACCTACGATAAATGAAACGATTTTACCCAAAACGCTTCTTTAACATGGAATTTACAAAAGAACGGGTAATATAAAGTCATAAGTGAACCATATATGATATCATAACAATGAATATGATTCTATAATAAGTCAATGACATTATTTAAATCATTATACAGGAGGTTCGGACACATACGAAGCAAATCGGACCTAAGGTAAGGGAAATATCACAATCTCATTTTTATCCGAGATTGTTTATACTTTGAAATTTACTGGGGTGTATTTTATTATCCACATCCATGTTTCCTCAATATGTAATATTATTTCCATCCACCTAAAATTGTTTAAATCCAATTTTACCCTTCGATGAGTTTTTAGTAAAGGATATGAAAGGAATATTTTTTCGTTTTTCGTACGAGGTACTTTTTGACTTTTCCGACAAAAGTACGAAGTATGTTTTTTTAACTTAAACGGCACGAACGGATTTTTACGGTTTTATAAAGCCTTATTTTCATGAAGCTTCCTCCAAAAGATTTCATGACTATTTTTAATAAAATCTCTTTCTTTTAAAATTGCATGATGTTTTGTGAAAAGAAATTCATTTTGAAGAAGAAAGGATATTTTCCTCAAGAATTCATTTCAAGTGTTTTATCAAAAAAATTTTCCATCTAAGATAATAAAGGGTTCTGTTTCTATCCATATTTTTACATTGATTTGACTATGTTGTGATGGAATTATGTTTATGAATTCCTTTATCTTATATCAATGGTTTTATGATGTCATGTTGTTTAAGAATCCCATTTTTATTACATGGGTTATGAAATGATGTATGATTTATGATTTTGTGGCACACATAAGAATGGTATCATTATGAGATGGGTGGGACCTATATCTCCCTCCAATGCATTGGGTAAAGAATTTATATCTCATGAGACAGACATGGATGGAATGGTAGGTTATACCGGTTTAGTGAAACAGGACTGAAACGAGGGTTACTCGATTCAGAAAGGGACTTTGTCCACTAAGATAGTCTTGGCAATGAGTCTTGACTAACAAGAAATGATTCTCTATGATTATGTGTGAATGCCACAAATTTTCATGTTTTAAGTTATGATTATTGTGATTACATTTCACTACCATGATTTTTCCCATGTTATGAAATTATGCTCTCTTTTGCAGGTTATGATTTCCAAAATGTTATGTTCTTTTGAATATGATGTGATTGATATTTCTTTTGTTTACCCTTACTGAGCATTTGAGCTCACCCTTTTATCTTTTCTTTTCCCCATGATATAAAGAAAGGTTTTAGGTACAAAAAGGGAAGATCTTTATGGGAGATATTGAAGATCCTTCACCACGATTAGAATATTATGTTCCGAGTTTCCAAAGACACTAAACTATTACGATCCTTGTGTGTGTGTTTTTGTTATGTACCAAGTATTCCGCAAAAGTAATGTAATGTCCATGTACGTCAAGTTTCGGGTCTCTACAGTTGGTATCAGAGGAAAGGTTTAGTCAACCTTTGGAAACTAGTATGCGAGAACTTTAGTGAGATCCCTAGAGATATTTCAAAGGTATGTCTAGGGATGTCCCTAAGGATAAGTATACGTATAAGATACAGTCCTATAACTACGGTAACGATCATAGAATTTAACCTAAGAAGTTATATATTGAGGATACTCCTCCTTTATAATTTTGTTTTCTCTAGCATGATTTTTGCCTCTCACAAGATTCTTTTTGTGTTTTAGTTAATGGAGGGAACCAGAAGGAATTCAGTTAACATTGAATCCAATGGAAAAACTGGTGACTATGAGCAACAAAATTGTGTAATTCCTAGAGAGAAAGATCTTGTGATTATGCCAAATCAGTCATCGCGATATATTGATTAACAAGGTGAAATTTAGTGGTATGCCTAATTCATCAAAGAAGAGGAAGATAAACTATTATGCATTTTCACATGTTGAGGAGCATAAAGAAAAGAAGATTGAGATTTCTAAAGAAGGGAAAAAGAACCTTGAGGAATACCTCAAAAGGAGGAACCGATGTTATCTGTGTGGAGAAAAGGGTCATAGAGTGACAGACTGTTATGGAGTTCAATGTATTATTTGTGGAGAACATGGGCATTACCCAACTCAATGCCCTGACCTAAAAAGTTACTTATAAATCAAGGAAGGACTTATTCTGGGACAATAATTGAAGAGGAGGGATTAAAGTGTTTATGTATTGGTATTCAAGAATAATGTTGTTGAGGTACTTTTATTGTTGTATTATTCTATTGTGGTTTTCAATAATTTTAAGGTACCGGTAACCATGAAAAGTGATTCAAATATTTTGGAAAGTAGATGATATGTGCATAATGAAGGGATAAGGAGAAAATGAAATGTTTGACATTATTCATGAGCTCATGATTAATATAAGGACTAAGTGATATCATGGTTGGAGTATATACAATTTTGAGGATTTTGGTATGTGGAAGGTGTTAACTTTTAACTACATTCAAGTTTTCACTATGGTTCAATGGGTATTCAAGAGAATACATGATTAAGGCCTTTGAATGTTTGGAATGTGACCAACCAGACATATATATGGGGATTAATGATAGTATTAAATCTCTGGTAATCGTTTTCACTATATTATGAGAGTGGACTGTAGTATTATGTATAAGCCTAAAGATTAGAATGGATTATGTTGGACATAAGTTAGTATTGTTTAAGGATAGAATTTTTTTCAATATTATTGATGGGATGTTATAGTAATATAGTTTTAGAAAAAGGACAACCTGCAGGACGGGCGACAGCCCATCGCGTCGGACAAGGCTGTGGGAATCGAACCCACAACCGAAGTGCAAATGGCCTTTATCGCCTACCACTGGCCTACAGGAAGTCCATGTTTAGTAGAAACTAGTTTTATTATATTAAGCAGTATGATATATGAACTATAAGTCCATTTTAGGAACCATATATGATTAATCTCACTATAGAACGACTTATGCTAACCTTTTGTTTGAGACAGATGGAATGACCCATCATTCTATCACATAATCTGCTAACACTTCACGAATAACAAATTCAACTTCATTTATTTAATAGATGAAGTGGAAATTGTTCAAGGCACGAACAACAGTGAGATTGTACCAAAATAAAGTAAGTATTTTTTCTAATTCAAATTTTCAACTTTAGGGAAATGATCTTGAAAACCAAAAATGTTGTCCTAGTGATCTTATACCTGATGAATCAGATGGTACCTTATATCATCACAAATCTATGGATTTGTGATTACTGGATTTTCCATATCCATGTTCTCTACCACTCTCCATCAGAACATGATGGTTAGATTTCTCTTCCATATCCATATTTTTACCTATGTGGAAACCCAATGATTAGTTTATTTTGGTAATCGTTACATTTCATACTTTAGTTTTTAAAGCCAAGTTTTGGTATTCCTTTTTACGATGTGGGATTCTATTAAAGAAACTTTCTAATAGTAATCCATTTATAACCCCGACGAATTTCGAGGGAGAAATTCATTTTAAGGGGGGTAGAATGTAAGAGCCCGAGATTTTATGAAAAATATTATTTTTAATTTTATTAATGTCTTGTGTTGTACGCTACACCAAAAGGAGGTTGCACAACACGCATCCTCGACATGCCTTGAATTACACGCAATTGAGACCTTCCATGATAGCGTGTGTTGTACGCAACACCAAGTTTCGCTAAACAACGATATGCTATTAAGATATTATTAAAACTAGCCGTTATGAATAGTAATAATGACTTTTTGAAATTTTGTAAATTTTATTTTTCAAAATGGACTTCATTTATGGATTCGGAGTATCGAATTTAGCTTAAGGTGAAATTTTGGTGATTTTCGGATAACTTTCATATTTTGATGAATAGTGAAAAATACTAAATTTTAATTAAAAACAACTTTTTTGATCGAAATAATTAATAGTGATAAATTATTAATTTGAGTGGTTTTCAAGTATATTTAGAATATATTTTTACAATTTAATACAATGTTGGTCATTGGATGTAATCTCACATTTAAACCAGACATAAACAAGTGTCAATCTTTGGATAGATATTGTTTCTTAAAAACACGCTATTTGTTTTAACAACGGGATTTAATTATAAAATTAATTAATCCAACTTCTATGTTACGAATTTGGTAAAATAGACATCATTTTTGAATTCAGAATATGAAATATAGCTTAGGATGAAATTTTGGCATTGTTCTGAAAAACATCAATTTTTGATGAATAGTGAAACTACTAAGTGGTAGTTAAAAAAACTGAATTTTTCATAAAACTTAATTTTACCGCTTCTGTGGATGGAATTTCAAAAATCCGAGAGACACAGTTGATGTTAGTAAGTAAAATGTGGTTCAACGAGATGAAAATAATTTTTGGTGAATAGTAACTTTTTACTTTTATTTACCACGGTTAAAAGTAAATAGGGTAATTAAGCATAAAAATTATATTAATATTATGCTAACACATGTCCTAATCCTATTGGAAAAGTGTATCTCGACCAAAAACAACCTTAAGTGTAAAATATTATCATTTAGGCCCACTTGGATTAGATTAGGACATTTATTATTATTTAATTCAAAGAAGAGTTAAAAGAGTTAAAATCCAAGTTTATTTACTAAACCATTTTTAATATGGGGTTATACATAAGATAAATTCGATTATAAATATTCATTAGAAAGCTAAAACGATTTCCTACATAATTATATTTTATGTATAATTTTTATACTTCAAATAAATTAATTTATTTATGACACAACGATGATGCAGTAATTACCCTTTTAAGGAAATGTTAACATAATTGATGTTATAAATGCTCAAATAAATGTAATTTGAGACTTTTTATGAATTCCACTAATTTTATAGGTTACTATGATATATTATTGTTGATTTAATCAACTTGGTTCAAACATATAATTCTGTTATGACTTTCAAAAAAATCATATATCAAATAGTGTCAAAATTGACACAAAATAGTTTGTAAATCAAATATTATATTATTAATTGTTCTTTTATTACTAAAAATCTCAGGTTCGGCCAAATGACTTAGATAAAGATATATATATTAATAATAAACAATTTGGGGTTCGTTTGGCAAGTTATAGTAAGTGTATTAACCATATAGTGAAAGAAAACAAAAAGCCACGGTAAAAGTTAAATTATTTAACTTAGAGTTAAATCTAATTGATAAGGTTAAAATAATACCCTAAACTTGTATAAATCCTATTGGATGATATGATTTCGACCCATCCCCACTTTAGCTTCTAAATAAGACCCTTTGGAACCATTATAAACCGATTTTGACTTTAATATAAAATAATATTTTGAGATATTCCTAAGGTGCCCCTCTCCTCCCTTATAAAAGGACACCTATTACCCCTCCTCCTCACACCAATTTGAGCACTCAAGCTCATCAAAACCCTGCCAAAATCTCTTCTCCACTTCCCTAGAAACATCATAGAGGTTCTGGTCTTCCTCAAAGACCAATTTTAGTGCCCTAAGAGGAGGTCTCAAAGAGGCGCTTCAAAGAAGAGGTAATTACCGTTACCAATTCTTTCATCTTTATTTCTTCTTCCACTTCATCTTCTTAGGTTGTTTCATTATGAAGTAATAACATCAGTATCACTCATATACTTATATGATATTATAAGTATGAAACAACCCTATTTCACTATCTATCCATCCTACGGAAAAAGAAATCACCGCGCGTGCGTACGTACGGAATACCGTCTCCACGCCGTGGTGTAATCTATTTTCCACCACCACCTTACATGGATGGGTATAATGGTGTAAAGAATAACTATACATAGTTATTACAACATCATATTGATTCTGATATATTGTATAATCCACTCCAATTCATTTCAATATTTATGGAAATGATATCATCGCTCGTGCGTACGTACGGACTACCGTCTCCACGACGCGATGAGATTCATTCTCCATGTTAACCGTTTAAGAATGATTATAAAGTATATATAAGAAATAATAATGAAATATATGACATTATAAAGCTACTGGATTTATGTATATATATATATATGTATGTCATCTACTTACTTCCATTCAAGACAATAAGGAAAGGAAAACAGCGTTCATGCGTACGTACGGACTACCGTCTCCATGAACGGTGTTTTTCATTTCATTTATCTATCTATTATATATATATATATACTGAATATATATGATATATAAATCATATTTTAAATTCTGGAAATAAGTAACTCATGATATAAGTAATAATAATGTCAAGAACAACAAGTCAAAACACCTACGATAAATGAAACGATTTTACCCAAAACGCTTCTTTAACATGGAATTTACAAAAGAACGGGTAATATAAAGTCATAAGTGAACCATATATGATATCATAACAATGAATATGATTCT
Organism: Viscum album; assembly: GCA_963277665.1. Taxonomy (NCBI): domain Eukaryota; kingdom Viridiplantae; phylum Streptophyta; class Magnoliopsida; order Santalales; family Viscaceae; genus Viscum; species Viscum album. Next base: position 469,036,654 of record OY728158.1, read on the forward strand.
GTAATAAGTCAATGACATTATTTAAATCATTATACAGGAGGTTCGGACACATACGAAGCAAATCGGACCTAAGGTAAGGGAAATATCACAATCTCATTTTTATCCGAGATTGTTTATACTTTGAAATTTACTGGGGTGTATTTTATTATCCACATCCATGTTTCCTCAATATGTAATATTATTTCCATCCACCTAAAATTGTTTAAATCCAATTTAACCCTTAGATGAGTTTTTAGTAAAGGATATGAAAGGAATATATTTTCGTTTTTCATACGAGGTACTTTTTGACTTTTCCGACAAAAGTACAAAGAATGTTTTTTTAACTTAAACGGCACGAACGGATTTTTACGGTTTTATAAAGCCTTATTTTCATGAAGCTTCCTCCAAAAGATTTCATGACTATTTTTAATAAAGTCTCTTTCTTTTAAAATTGCATGATATTTTGTGAAAAGAAATTGATTTTGAAGAAGAAAGGATATTTTCCTCAAGAATTCATTTCAAGTGTTTTATCAAAATTATTTTCCATCTAAGATAATAAAGGGTTCAGTTTCTATCCATATTTTTACATTGATTTGACTATGTTGTGATGGAATTATGTTTATGAATTCCTTTATCTTATATCAATGGTTTTATGATGTCATGTTGTTTAAGAATCCCATTTTTATTACATGGGTTATGAAATGATGTATGATTTATGATTTTGTGGCACACATAAGAATGGTATCATTATGAGATGGGTGGGACCTATATCTCCCTCCAATGCATTGGGTAAAGATTTTATATCTCATGAGATAGACATGGCTGGAATGGTAGGTTATACCGGTTCAGTGAAACAGGACTGAAACGAGGGTTACTCGATTCAGAAAGGGACTTTGTCCACTAAGATAGTCTTGGCAATGAGTCTTGACTAACAAGAAATGATTCTCTATGATTATGTGTGAATGCCACAAATTTTCATGTTTTAAGTTATGATTATTGTGATTACATTTCACTACCATGATTTATCCCATGTTATGAAATTATGCTCTCTTTTGCAGGTTATGATTTCCAAAATGTTATGTTCTTATGAATATGATGTGATTGATATTTCTTTTGTTTACCCTTACTGAGCATTTGAGCTCACCCTTTTATGTTTTCTTTTCCCCATGATATAAAGAAAGGTTTTAGGTAAAAAAAAGGGAAGATCTTTATGGGAGATATTGAAGATCCTTCACCACGATTAGAATATTATGTTCCGAGTTTCCAAAGACACTAAACTATTACGATCCTTGTGTGTGTGTTTTTGTTATGTACCAAGTATTCCGCAAAAGTAATGTAATGTCCATGTACGTCAAGTTTCGGGTCTCTACAACCTTGTAGGCTCGTACGATATAACTTCAAAGTCCCCTGGATGATACCGCCCATTTCATTACTTTTCCTAATGATTCTTCTCATAGGCACGCTAATGGCTATTTATCCATCACATAGCCACAATAATGTGGACACCTCAATGGTTCACTCTATAAAAACCCCCTTTATACGACACTACCAATGCATTTCCTTCGACAAGGAGAAGAGGGTACCAGTTATGTAAGTCCTAGGGGTGAGGAGTGAACCTGCCTCGTCTGAGCTGTATGACTTTAAATTGCCAAGAACCATCGTCCTTAGAACATGACGTTAAACTATGACCTGTCCCCATGCCTTCCACGCAGGGTCCCCCCACCTTGAAAATTCTCCATGCCCCCTCATCTCCACGGGGATGGGATCACCCCTCACAAGGGATGATATCCTCCTTATCGGAGTGACATTTTTCCGCAGGAAAAGAAAGACCATCTCGGTGTAAGCCCCTATATTTTCTTGTAGTAGGCAGCATCCCTGCTCCTCCTTCCATCTTCGGTCCCCAGGGCCAGAAAAGAGCGTGATATGGAACTGGGCTCCGCCTTTATTTGGACACAAATTCCGCTCCCACTGCGCTTTTTCACCTCGTACCTCCATCCTGGAGTAAGTCCCGACTTCTTGGGCTGCGAACCTCGCGTAAGCCCCTCTTCAATCCCCACGGATGCACCTTTCATGACGTGATCATCAGGTATCTGATATCTCTTGGTTCTCCCACTGAGCATGACTCACGTGAGTTTATGGAAAGCATCGGCCATGAAAAACACCTTGGGCCGTCTTAGAGTGTAAGCCCCAACCCATTCCCAAACTATGAGGACTTTGATCCATGTCAAGGCAAGGTACGTAGGAATCCTTCCTGAGATTCAATCCCAACACTTTGAGCCACCTCAGAGTGTAAGACCGAACCCATTCCCGAACTACAAGGACTTTGATCCATGTCAAGGAATGGTAAGTAGGAAGCCTCCATGAGGTTCAATCCCACCCACCAACACCTTGGGCCACCTCAGAGTGTTAGCCCCAACCCATTCTCTAACTACGAGGACTTTGATCCATGTCAAGGAATGGTACGTAGGAAACCACCCTGAGGTTTAAGCCCAACACCTTGGACCACCTCAGAGTGTATGCCCCAACCCATTCCCGAACTATGATGACTTTGATACATTTTAAGGCATGGTACGTAGGAAGCCTCTCTGAGGTTCAAGACCAACACCTTGGGTCGCCTCAAAGTGTTAGCCCCGACCCATTCCCGAACTACGAGGAATTTGATCCATGTCAAGGCATGGTATGTAGGAAGCCCCCATGAGGTTCAATCCCAACACCATTGGCCACCTCAGAGTGTAAGCCCCAACCCATTCCCAAACTACGAGGACATTGATCCATGTAAAGGCATGGTACGTAGGAGTCCTCCACGCGGTTCAAGACCACCACCCAACACCTTGGGTTGCCTAAGAGTGTAAGCCTTAACCTGTTCCTAAACTATGAGGACATTGATCCATGTCAAGGCATGGTACGTATGAAGCCTCCATGAGGTTCATGCGCACCACCAACACCTTGGGCCGCCTCAGAGTGTAAGCCCCAACCCATTCCCAAACTACGTGGACTTTGATCCGTGTCAAGGCATTGTACATAGGAATCCTCTCTAAGGTTCAAGACAAACACATTGGGCAACCTTAGAGTGTAATCCCCAACCTGTTCCCGAACTACGAGGACTGTGATCCATGTCAAGGCATGGTATGTAGGAGGCCTCCATGAGGTTCAAGCCTAACAACGATTGGCCCCAACCATCTCCGTGTCGGTGTTCCATGCCCATTTTCACATGAACTACAAGGACTTTGATCCATGTCAAGGCATGGTACGTAGGAAGCCTCCATGGGGTTCAATCCCACCATCCACCTGAACCCCAGTTCCCTATTCACGTCGGTTCACCATCTCCACCCCATAACCCGAACTATGAGGAATTTGATCCATGTCATGGAATGGTATGTAGGAAGCCTCCACGATGTGCAAGCCCACCACCTAGTTGTTCCGACCACCTTCACATCGGTTCACCCCCGTCCCGCATGATGTTAAACTATATCCCCCATCCTGAACTACGTGGACATTGATTCACTACCATGGGGATATGTAGGAAGCCTCCATTAGGTTCTCTCCCATCAGTCATGTCTCATCCTGATCTCTCCCTCGAGCCTATGTGTCTCGGGAAGCTCATGCCCTATCCCGGAGGTTTCACTTCTTCTGGGTCCCATCCATGCATCCATTATCAAGGGTCGCCTCCTCAGGTGTCTCATCGTCTCATCAAACTACACGGACTTTGATTACCTACAACGGGGATATGTAGGAAGTCTCTTTGAGGATGAAGCCCAAAACCATCATCACCCCATGATGGTTCCATCCCATTCACCATCCAATTCACAGAACCTTCCATCATCCATCATGATTTTTACCCAAGTCGCCACATCCTGGTGGAATCATGCCACCCATTCCCCATTCCCACTAACATTATTCGAGAAGGCGCCCACATGTTGGCCTCAATATCAGTGTTACCTCCATGGGATTCCTCCATCTAATCCACTCTAATCAGTGTTATGATCAATAGGATTCATCTCCACTAGATGTTAAACATGCGGCATACCCTGTGTTAAACATGGGAAGCTAAGGATAACCTCAAATACATGCCCATGGAATATGATTCCATGTGTTCAATGTGAGAATCCTCAGGCTTCCGTGCCCTCGAAAAGCCTTATAATAAGGGACATAAGATAGAAACGCCAATCCCCCAGCGTCCAGACACGCCAGTGATGCACAACTTGACTACTCCCCTATCCGAAGGTTGTTGCCCAGACTGGACCCATTGAAATGTCCTGAAAGAAGCAGTGTAATTAACTGGTGTCCATGAAGATATGGAACTAGGAAGAGTTTCACGAAAAACTTCTTATGTCTATAAGGGAGACCTAGACTAGGTGACTAGCTTTGAGGAGGAATCCACGGAAGGAAGAACCGACATCCCATCATCCCATTTCGATCAAGGAGCATACATCCCTGAATAAGGAGTGGATGTCGCCCACCTTTGGAAAGAAGGAATGTGGGGTATCAACTATGCGTCGTTCACAGAACGATGTGTGTGCCCCAACAAAAGCTTCAAAAATAGAAATGGTGAACCTGATGTGAATTTCTTCTCCTCAGTATGGAGGCTAGTAGCATTCATGGAATCAGGGGATTAGCATGTCATCAGACCCCATCATTCGGCACCATGTCCCACCAAGAAAATAGCGGGCATGACATGAAACTCACCAAATGTTGGGGAATTCGGGTCATTGAACATCCCATTCTGCAATGTTGTTATCGTGGATCCCTCTTACCGGCCACAGAAGACAGAATGGCGCATGGGAACTGGTTGTTGATTTATTTTCCTATCAGTATTAATGAGTTCATCTCCCTGCTTTCAGGAACCAAGTTGTTGCATCTGGAACCTGATCACCACCTGCCCACCGACACAGGGGCAGAGGCAATATCGACTTGGCCACCCTACGCGGTACTGCCTCTTCCATTACGGCCTCAAATTCCACAACTACTGGGTGCACACGCCCCCTATCCCCATTGGAAATTATCCAGTGAAGGGTAATTAATGGCCTTGTAGGCTGGTACGAGGAGGAGGGGATCATCCCCACCCAGGGTATGGACTACCTAGATCTCGAGGCAGCTGCACCTCACTGTCAACATCTCCCCCGAGGTCCACGTAAAGAGCTGCTGCTCCTTACCCCAGTATTCAATAGTTTATGGATCTTGTCCCTGGAACTCCTTGAAAACTCCCTTCCCTACACCGACGAGGTAGGGGATAACCGGGTTGGCCCGATCGGAGTCCCGCTTCAAGGGCACCCGGAGAGGGCCCCCACCAGGTTGTGTCAGTGCCACCGCCTAGTTCCCCGATCCAAGGACCATGAAAGCCACAAGCCTACACCACAGTCCTCAGCTCATATGACCCGGAACCAGTGTCGGGCACAAATGGAAGAGGACACACACCGTGGGGCATCAACATCAGCAACTACTATGGCCTGAGCAACTGCTGACTCATACCCCCCAACTCCCTGCATACGTTGAGCAGGGGCAGTTATACGCTCAACCCGGATCGTGGTCCCAACTACCCCACGGGAAGGATGGGTCGACTATCTCGGTCACCAGCATAGGAGATGGTTGTTGTGGACCAATCTGCAACAATGCCACCCAGTTCAGAGGCCCACTCCGTACCGCCACTATAGAAGGTGCAGGCCCTCCCTGATTCCGACGTCAGCTTGGAGGTCTATCTCGTGCCACCTTTAACCCAAGAGAGGGTCTTCCCAATGAAAGAATCACTTCGTATGGGGGTCTCTCCCACACTCACTACATTGGGTACGAGGTCACTCCCCCTACCACAGACTGCCGGTATGGAGACATTGCATGTCCGGTCACTCGCCAGCATGAAGGTCCTCCCTGTGTCCCTTTAGACATTTTCCCTAGTGCTCCTCGCACCACAGCCCACCCTTTCAGTAGTTCTATCCACCCCAACACCAGTATGGCTAAAGGGAATCCTCTTGTCAGAAGTGGACCCTTCCCCAAAGAGCCAGCCAGGGGCAGGAGAGCATGTGGTCAACACCACAAGAGGAATTCTGGGGAGGGCCGGACAATAATCAGACCAGTCTGCTTCTCAGACTTTGAGGCAAAGTATCACTCAGTGCTGGATCCCTCCCCTAATTCCTCCAAGTAAAAGGTTGAGGCAGGAGTGAAGAGCATCATCCTCGTACTCTCGGAATGCGAGGTCCATAGGATCCTCGTCTCCCTCCGAAGTTATATCCAGGAGGATGAGAACCTGGCATGTCCCCAGGGACCGACCATGCAGTCACCAACGTCATCTCCAGAAGCGCCCTCTACCTTGGATGGAGATTACGAAGAGCTATTTTGGGGCTAAATGGTGGAAGAACTGTGGCATAGACCACCATCAGCAAACAATGATACTATGTCAGGAGCATTGAACATCGGTCCATCCTATCGTGATATGGTAGCCAGGTCTCTACAATCCTCATAGGTTAGCCCAAGGTTTGGCAGCTAATCATCCCGTTCGCCGTATTCTCCACTGGCCAGCCTGCTGTCCCAACGGTCTGCCTCAGTACCACTACAAGTTCCTCATCCACCCCAGTTGACGAGTGGGGAAATCATGGTACAGACCTTGAATCGGATCTGAGGAGCTTCTGGACCATCCTCGTAGCAGACCACTTCCCTGAGAAGTTTTTGCCGGTCGTAGGACCAATTTTTTATGCGCCGGAATCTCTCACTGCAGTGGAGTTTGAATGTTTCCGCCGGACCCTCTGGGTGACTCAATTCCGTCTTCTCCATCAACGAGTTTCTTATCCTAGGAGCCAGTTTCACCTTGAAGAAATTAGTGAACAATGCAGTCTGGTTGACCTGACCACACTCCCCATGGTCAAGCACCTTGTGTCATCTGGTCACCACATGGACCTCCAAAAACAATATGGTCAGAGCTCTTGAGTACTCTGCAAGTTTATTAAGGAGGATACCCCATGTTTAAGTCTATGGATAGAGGAAGTACACTGCCCTCCTCTTCATTTCTATTCACCGGCAGCCCGAATCGCTAGGCGAAATTGAGGACATGCCCCCGAGAAGAGTTGTAGTCAACATGACAGATCTATCGGGAGGGGAAAAAGAGCTGAAACTTCTTGATGGGAACATCCTCCCTGAGGAAATGCCATCTCTAATGGACCCATTGAGGTGGATTACTCGTAAGTAGAAGAACCTCCTAGGTATCCCTCTGCCCATTGAGGCACTAGTTCTAAGCCGGAATCTGGGTAAGGGAAAAGAGCACACTGGAGCTGTCAAGCACTCCAACCCGTCCGCTTCAGTGAAAAATATAGAAGATGACTCTGAGAAGGACACATTACACCAACAAATTGATAAGGAGAAAAATTTGGTCAATGAACTCCTGGTTGAACGCGTTGCAGAGCAACGACCCGGCTACTGTTAGCCTAGGCTAGGGCAGCAGGGCCAGAAAAAGATTCCCCTTGGCGTGTAGCCCCCAGGATTCCTTGATCATGCCACTCTAGCTGATAGGGAGAAACCAAGAGCTTATTGAAAAAGGGAATGGTATGTCTCACCAAACCCTCCTAAATGGCGCGACAATCCAAGGAACCCCGCTCGAGCTCCCCCGGCTTCCCCAAGGGCCGCTCTACTAGCGGCTCCACGAAACGCTGATCTTGTCTACCACATTGAAGAACCCGGAAACTCTCTCATGGTTAGGGATTACCATAAATATTGGTACCCCCATCCAGATTAATTAATGGTGGTACTCATCACTTTCCTAGAGGCATTGGAAACACAACAGGTGTCCATCCTACAAGATTTCAAGCCATATCCAGCATGGGTGGATGATATTCTGACACCTACGGTTTTTGGGAATCCTACCTTATCCCCCTTTAACAGGACGGGGGACCCTCCACAACACTTGGCCCACTTCAACTCAATGTTTGGGCCTATGCTAGGGACTCCAGCACAGCAGGAGGCCGCCAAGCTCTGTTGTTTTGTTCAGACACTGGAGGGGTAGATATTCTTTTGGTACAACCAGCTCCCCATCAGATCCCTGACCTGCTTGGAGGACCTTCGTAGGCATTTCCTCTACCAGTTAATCTCTACCACCTAGAAAACAAGAATCACAGACCTCTTCAAGTGCTAACAAAGGCATGATGAGCGAGTCACAGACTTTATATCCTGATGGAAGGGGATCAGATAATCTCTTAACATGCAATTGACTCAAGAGAAATTATTAATGATGTGAATAAGGAATGTGAAGACGGATCCGGTTCCCTCCCTGATCACTCAGAACTATCCTGGAGGGTTTCGAGACTTCTCGGATAAGGCCCAGTGCCTAGAAGATGCCTTGAAATAGGCCATCCAGACATGTTTGTTGCCCCCTGTAATCCCAGTGTGGAGGGCCGCTAGAGCTGAGCTCACCGTGGTGGCCCAAATAGAATCCCCATAGTATCTAGAATTTCTACCAGTATATCTGTCCCCACATCCTCGCAATGTCCCTCCACCTCAGGCATAACCTTCGACCTAGAAGCATCCTCAGAATCAGCAAGCGCCCCTGTGGAATGTGCCGCCACCGCCTAGGTGGGATATTCGAGTTCTACCTCCTCAGTAGGATCCTCTGAACCCTCGTCAGGGCCAGGCTCCTACAACCCCCTTTCTGGATAGAAGAAATCGAACCTACTCATTGAATGAGGCTCAGGTCCCTGGTTACTTCCGCAGCGACTTAGAGCAGGGAATTGTATGCTTGACTGAGTGTAGAAAGCTAGAAGAGGAGAATCTCACTGATTGCCCCAACTATTGTACTAATCACTGGATCCTAGGGAACACCCTAAAGCAATTCTATGTGTTCAAGGAATGGCACCAAGACCAGATTGACAACAACATAGTCAGGTTGGTCCCGACTCTGGCACAAGCGGCAGGTGACTTTGTGAGGTCAGATAGTAGTAGCGACAGCGAAGGCATGTGGTAGCATGTTTCTGACTGTGGGTCTCAGAAGTACAATTACTGGATTGCCCGAAAATAGTTTTCCCATGATCATGGAATTATTTGTGCATGTCTGAATTAGTTGGAGCCTTCAGAAGCTGCGACCACCACTTCTGTATCATCATCTCAGTCGACCTCTTCCCAAAAGAGCAAGCATCAACATTTTAAGAAAAAGCAATGCGCCCTTCCAATGTCGTCGTTTTCCCACACTCTCGGTGACTTTATGCACCCGGAGATGGGGATCCCTCCTAGAATCGTCCCAGTGATGGATGATTCTTCGAGTGACAATCAAGGGCATGATTCGGTTAACACTGTTGTGTTGGTAAACCCCTATATGACACTAGACAAGGGGGAGTGCTAGGAAAGCCTCCCCAATGTCTCCAGCCGACGCCAATGTCGGTTGAGCTGTGACCATAAGGGTTGTCAGGGCACGTTAGTTTGCAACTCTATCTAGGTTGGGCATGCCACTGAGACCAAATATTAGGCCCATCGCAAAACTCAGCACGTGCAGCCTGTTAATCCGGTGTCGACATGCCCGCCTCTACCACCGTTTGTGCTAATGGAACAGGCAGAACCACTTCGACCGTACCGCGACCGGCTTCTCCCAGCTACAGAATGATCTTATCCATCCAGTCCTCATCTGGCATCTTCTCTCTGGGCTTCGACTAGTCAGCAGCGGGATACACCCATTACCAGTCAGCCGTCGGTCCAGCCGGCAAGGCCCGCCATGCCTCAAATCGCAGAACGACCTCCTACAAATAGAAGTTCATGCCTGACATGGAAGTAAGATGTTCTAAATCACCTCGCTCGCATCCCAGTGAGGCTTTCCATCCTTGAAGCCCATCGCCTGTTTCCAGATATGTGAGAAGCACTCGCTGTGGTTTTAAGAAGCCCCATGCAGTTTGAGACAGAGGTAGCAGCTGTAGAGTCTTTTCATGATGAAATAGTTGAGAATGCCAAATGCCAGGGAATCATTTTTTTCTATAGAGAGGATGAAGGCTCTCCCATACTGGGGCACATCCGCCCACTGTATATCACCATCCAATTCAATGGCATAGAGGTTCACCACTGTCTTGTTGACACCGACTCCGGGATCAACCTTATCCCAACACAGACACTGTGGATTCTAGGGTTATCCGAAGATGAACTGAATCCCTTCAATTTAAGAATCCAGGGATATGACAAGAAAAAGTAGACCCCGGTCGGAAATATCCATTTGAAGACCCTGTTCGGCGGCCTATTTTCCAAAACTGAGTTTATGGTTGTCTCCCAGGACACCGCATATAATTCATGGATGGGCAGGCCAAGGCTCCACGTGCACACGACGGTCCCCTCATCGTATCACCAATGCCTCAAGTACTCCCTTAATGGTCGATTGGGAATACTCCAAGGTGATTCATATCCTTTAGACTCTTGTGAAGCCCGTTATCTGGACATTGACTATTACAAGAGAAATGATAAACAAGTCCAGGAAAGTGAAGTTGAGCCCGTCACCACTACGACTGACCCTTGGGCAGGCCTGAATGATGCCTACGTCTTCTCGATCCATCGGTTGGAGGTCATGACCCCTGATATGGGTCAATGTTTTGTCGTTCCCAGTAAAAGAGGGATCCATGCTCCCAAATCCAGGCGGGATCAGAATATCACTTCGTATTCTTATACGAATCATGCCTCAATGATCACGTAGCCTCCCACTCCCATCAGGTGTCGGGGCGTCCGACTCGTGGCAACGATAGTATGTCATACTTGTCTATTTCTCCGAGCTGGAATAACCTGGATCCGGCCAATGCGCCACTACTGCTTTAATATTATCAAACGTGTCCCCTTGGACCGGAGACCAGATGGGATTGGATCAACAACCTTGATTTTTATGGTCTCAATAGCGCCAGAGTTCCCCGATGCAATAGCCACTACCACTCATGCTAGTACCAGCCTCTCATCTGGGTCTGGTAACTCAGAAGCAACTTCCCCCACGGAATATCCTTCCATAAGTAGAGAAGAGGATATAGAGTATTCCTCCAGCCTTTGATGAAGGAATCTCTTCCATGGTCGATGAGTTGGTGCATGTGAACCTTGGTAGTGAGGCAGATCCAAGACCCACATTGATCAGTGCCGTCATGTCCCCCGAGGAGCCACATTGGTACGTAGGATTCCTTAAATAGCATAATGACGTGTTCTCTTGGAGTTATGATGAGATTCCAGGGCTAGATCCCAGGTAGCCATCCACCACCTCGGTCTTCCGGCAAATCATCATGGGTTCAAAAAACCTCCCAGAAAGATGCACCCTTCTCACGGTTCCATGGTCGAGGCTGAAGTTAACAAGCTCATCAGGGACAAGATAGTTAAGGAGGTCTAGTACCCCAAATGGTTGGACTATATTATAACATTCAGGAAGAAGAATAGATAGATCAGAGTCTGTATCGAATTCTGTGATCTCAACCGCCATGGTCCAAAGGATGATTTTCCACTTCTAGTGAAAGAATTGTTGATCGATGCTACGGCTAGGTTTCAAGCCCTCTCCTTCATGGATTGTTACTCTGGATATAATCAGATCCTGATGTCCCCTGAGGATGAAGAGTCCACTGCTTTCAGGGAGCCCAATGGACTTTCTATTACCATGTTATTCCCTTTGTCCGGAGGAATGCGGGTGCCACCTATCAGCGGGCCACGCACCACATATTCAAGAAAATCTTGATGACATTGGTGGAATGCTATATGGAAGATCTGGTACTCAAATCTCTCTAACACCAGGGCCATCTAAAGGATCTTGAGGAAGTGTCTGGCTTCCTCTTTTCCTACCACCTGGAGATGAACCCATTGAAGTGTGCTTTCAGGGTTACCTCTGGAATGTTTGTTGTCTTTTTTGTCAGGTACCAGAGCTATGAGATCGACCTGGAGAAGATCGAGACCATCATCCAAATGCCTCTCCTGAGTAATATTCGAGACCTTTGAGGATTACAAGGCCACTTGTCCTATATACGTTGATTCATTGTGAATTTAGATAGAATGTGTAAGACCTTCTCTCAGCTCATGAAGAAGTGCACCACTTATGAGTGGGATGAGGAGTGATAGACCGCCTTTGAGGAAATCAAGAAGTATTTTCTCCAGCCTTCGGTCTTGATGCCACCCATCTCCGGGAAGCCACTGATCTTCTATGTCACCACCTTGGAATGGTCCCTCAACACCCTTCTCACCCATAAGAACAATGAGGTGATAGAGAACAACCTTTACTACCTCAGCCGCATGATCCTCGATACGGAGACCAGATACTCCCCCATCTTGATGCATTGTCATGCGCTTGTGTTTCCCGTATCGAAATTGTGACATTAACTACAACACCACAAGGTATAGCTGGTGTCCCAGGTAGACCCGTTGAACTACATCCTAAGTAGTCCCATGATTACTGGAAGACTTGCATGATGGGAAGTATTCCTCCAGCAGTTCGACATCAGGTTTGTCCCTCATAAGGCTATCAAGGGACATGCATTGGCCAATTTCCTTGATTCTCATCCAACCCCCACGATCCGGTCCTTGGACTTCGATTTTCCCGTTGAGGAAATCTTCTCGATAGATCATACCATCCTATGTTGGAAGATTCACTTTGTTGGCGCCTCCTGTAGCCCCACCAGTAGGAGGATCAATGATCCCAGGCTCAACAGAGTGGGTTTGGGTATCGTCCTCATTACCCACACACATGACATTCTACCATATTCCTTTCCTGCTATCGGAAGGCTACACCAACAATGAGGCCGAGTATCAGACCCTCATTACTGGCCTCGAGCTGGCCCTCGAGATCGACGTACCCCATTTGCATGTGAAAGGGGATTCCAAAGCAGTCATCCAGTAAGTCAATAGTGGATATGCTATCAGAAATCTAGAGCTCGTACCATTGTTGGAGCGCACCCTCTAGCTAATGGACCAGTTCCCTTCACAACCAGAGGTTACCCAAGTCCCTTGATCCCATAATGGTCAGGCGGATTCTTTGAAAAGCATAGCTACATCACTTGTACAACCCGAATAGGATGATATGATTATCCTCGTGGCACATCAGAGAGTCACAACTCCTATTACCCCGAATGGTGGTGACGGCCCACAGTTAAGCCATCTTACTATCAGCGCCTCTACATCAGGACCCCCGGGTCATCCGGATGCAGTGATTGAAATGATTTATGATTGGAGGATTCCCCTGTTTGAATACCTCCCACACGGTAATCGCACATCAGACCAGGATGAGCATGAGAAAATACTACGCAGCACGCTACAATTTACTCTCCAGAGTAGTCCCGGTCTTGAGCAGATCCTCTATAAGAACAGCTTTGATGGTGTTCTCATCTGTTGCATTCCAGGGGTTGAGATTACACAGGTCACGCAAGAGTTTCATGCCAGTTCCTATAGTGCCCATCAAGCTGGGCTAAAACTGTCTCACCAGATCTAGATATTAGTGTATTTTTGGCCATCTATGATCCACGACTGCATCAAGTTCACCAAGAGGTGCCATGCATGTCATGTTTATGCTAACTTTGTACATCGGCCACCTGAGCCTCTCCACACTACCAAGTAAACTTGGCCCATTGTAGTTTTGGGATTATATGTCGTTGGACCATACCCACAGGAAACAGCTCGCCTATGCCGGTTCATTCTGACCACTACGGATTTATTTTCCAAGTGGGCAGAGGCAGTTCCGCTAAAGGAAGTCAAGGCCCGTTCTATCGTGGACTTCGTGATTTCCAATATCATCTGTAATTCCCCAACCCTAGATACCCAGAGTCGGTTCATTATTACATAACATTGTCATGATCACAAGAAAGATCAAGTCTCGAAAGACCGATTAGTTTAGTATCCTTGGAAACACTAGATATATTCATAAAGTTTACATTACATCAATTACTAAAAAACTACAACAACATATTGTCTTCATATCCCCTCATACTATCCCTGCATGTCTTTCATAAAATACTTCTTCACATCCAGGGAAAAATAAAACATTGAAAGGGGTGAGCTCAGATGCTCAATAAGGATAACAATATAGCGGAAACATTCATAAATAAACATAAAACTTTAAGGCAATGTATAACTAAAACAAAATCCTTTTAAACATGAACTTAAACATAATATGGCAAGGACAAAATGACATAATTCCATTTACATATTCAGATGGATATTCTACTAGTCGAATAATCACATAAAAATATTAATAACCACTTTTATAACGATGGAATGCATAATGGCAGATTATCATAACCACGTAGCCAAAGCCTCGTGCCAAGACTATAAATAAGATGTTGTCCAGGCCTCATGCCAAGACACTAGTTTGTCTCATGAGACCTACTGATGCATCTAGGAGCTATAGCGGGATCCACCTGTCACTTACTAAGTCCAATGCATTCCTCATATGAAAAGATTTAAACAAAACATAGACATTCGTATTAAAATAAGCATACGAAATGTCAATACATTATCCACAAACCATGAATTGTATAAAAATAGCACATCCACAGTCAAACATAACTCATTCGATACAATATGAAAGATTGTTTGGTATCATATTAACCTCAATCGAGAATGATGAAGGATATTGACATAGATGAAAATAATCATCAAAACAAATAGAGTGAAATATCCCCCTTTTTCTTGAAATCATTTAAAAGTCACACTATTTGTCAAGAATCCATTTAAAATATATTTTAGAATAAAAGTTACCCATACCACTTTGAAACTTTTTAAAAGATTTTTAATTTTAAAACTTTAATGTCCATATAAATAACTCCTTAAAACCATTTTTAAAACATGGACATTAATGTGAATGATTTAGAAGAATAAGTCTTTAAAACATTTACAAATGGTATTTTAGTTAGAGTTTCTAACCAAAAGAGATACAATTTAATAAAAATAATTGAGGTAATAAAAACATTTTAATATCATGAGAATAAAGGGATTCATGATATACTATGTCAAAGTACATTATATACACCACATAAAAGTGATTTGGTGTATAACAACAAATAAATATCAATGGAATGTAAATTGAGATGAAATCTCTCATAAAGGTCATATCCTTAGGTTAAGGATAAATAAATTACATAATTATGAGTGAAAAATATAAATACACTTAATATATTGGATATTCTTTGTAAAAAAATCAAATTACATTCACACATAATATTGTAAAAACAACACCAATGAATTGGATGTTTAACTCAACAAATCGAGATTGAGTAAAAATTACTCTTATCAAGTTCATACCGATGACCTGATAATTTATCAATGGAGTGATTATGTGTATCAAAAGTATATTAACAGAAATGGGAGTTGAATTTATGACATAATCAAATTAATAGAGATTCTACACATAATCTTGGAGTAAAATAATCAATGAAGTATGTGTAAAGCCGAATGAGTGGAAATTGAAATTTCAAATTCCCTTATTGATTTGGTAACATACAAAATATACACACATGAAAGAAGGTTCATACAATGATGATGTAAATATAAATGAATTAAAGTATACTACACAATGAATATAAACATGGGCAGTACACACACCACATGTAATAAAAAAGTGGTGAACAGTGGAATTCTCACGGAATTAAAAGTGAGATAAGAAACCCATTACTTTGTACTTTTTCCTTGGTCGAAGGTAGGTTAACCTCTTGTATAATGGTGAAATAATTTTTATTTAATTATACAATTATTATTTAGATTAATATGATATCATATATGATCTTTTAACATTGATTTGGTAATAATATCTTAGTATTATCCTCATTTTAGGTGTTAACTTACTCGTTTTCCTTTATATTCTTTGTTACGTAAGCCGTGTTTGTTATGGATAGGTTGTATCATATTCATATATAGAATTATATAAAGTCATTAAACTTTTTTTTTAATCATCAAATGAGAATTATACTTGAATGGATACGATGGAGAATGAATCTCATCGCGTTCATGGAGACGGTATTCTGTACGTACGCACGAGCGACAATATCATTATTTTGATGTTAAAATAATATATAATTGGATGTTATATCATATATACAGAATAATTATAATTTTATATTTATTATTTACATGAATTTCACATCATTATTATACCCATCCAAATAATAATTTATTTAATGACAATTACACCACGACGTGGAGATGATAAGCCGTACGTACGCACATATGGTGACATGACATTCAAAGGATGGATAGAACACTGAATATGGTTGTACCATATTTATAATAACTTCAAAGTATATAGAAGATACTGGTGTTATTATTTGAGAATAGAAATAACAAATAAAGAAGAAGTTGAAAAAGAAATGAACTTGAAAGATGGTGGTGAAAACATTACCTCTTCTTCGGGTTCTTCCTTTTGATTTGATCAAAAGGGATCTTTAGGTTGGATTTATGATCAAACTAAGGCCTCTAGGTTGTATTGAGAGAAGTTGAGAGAGTATTTGGGCCAGGATTGTCTGAGCCAAAAGGCTTTGAATGTGTGAATTAGTGAGAAGGGGGAGTTCCCTTTTATAAGAGGGGTGAGGGGCTCTTTTGGAAAAGCTAAAAATATTATTTTATAATAAATTAATATTCGGTTTATAATGGCTCTAAAATGGATTATTTAAAGGTTAAGGTGGGGATGGGTCTAAAACCACTCAACTAATATAATTTATACAGGTTTGGTTCATTATATTAACCTTATCTTTAAGTATTAACTCTTACTTAATTAGTTTCACTTTTACAATGTCTCTTTGTATTTTTATATTATATGGTTAATAAACATACTATATGAATCCAAGAGACCCTCAAGTGGTCCATTAATGATAGAACTATCATGATATAAGTCTCTTGGCCTAACCTTAGATTTTTAGTAATTGAATATAAATTAATAATATATTATTTGTTTCAAATGATCTTTTATGTCAATTTTGACACTATTGTGTATTTTGTTTTTGATAAATTCATAACAGCATTATTACTTAGAAAAAAATTTACATAATCAATCATAATATGTCATATTAACCTAGAAAATTAGTGGAATTCATAAAAAAATCTCAAATTACATTTATTTTGATATTTATAATATCAATTATTTTAATATTTCATTAATTAGGTAATTACTGCATCACCATTGTGTCATAAATAAATTAAATTATTTAATGTCTAAAATTTATAAATAAAATACCATTATGTAGGAAATATTTCTATGTTTGTAATGAATATTTACATTCGAATTTATCTTATGTATAACCCTATATTAAAAATGTTTTAGTAAATAAACATTGATTTTAACTCTTTTAACTCTTCTTTGAATTAAATAATAATAAATGTCCTAATCTAAAACAAGTTGACCTAAATGATAATATTTTACTCCTAAGATTTTTTTTTTCGTCGAGATGCACTTTTCCAATAGAATTAGGACATGTGTTATGGTAATATTAATATCATTTTTACCCTTAATTGCCATATTAAATTTTACCCTTGGTAACTAAAAGTAAAAAGTTACTATTCACAAAAAATTATTTTCATCTCATGGAACCACATTTTACTCTTTGATATTAACTATGTCTCTCGGATTTTCGAAATTTCACTCACAGAAGAGGTAAAATTAAGTTTTATGAAAAAATTAGTTTTTAACTACCACTTAGTGGTTTCACTATTCATCAAAAAATGAATGTTTCCAGAAAAATACCAAAAATTAGGCCTAAGATATATTTGATATTATTAATTCAAAAATGATTCCTATTTTACCATATTCAAAACATATTAGTTTCATTAATTAATTTAAAAATTAATTTCCGTCGTCAAAACAAATAGCGTGTTTTTAAGAGATAATAACTATCAAAAGATTGACACTTGTTTATGTCTGGTTTAAATGTGAAATTACATCCAATGACCAAAATTGTATTAAATGGTAAAAATATATTCTAAATATACTTTAAAATCACTCAAATTAAAAATTTATCACTATAAATTATTTCGATTAAAAAAGTTTTTTTAATTAAAATTTAGTAATTTTCACCATTCATCAAAATATGGAAATTTCCAGAAAAATACCAAAAATTAGGCCTAAGCTATATTTGATATTAAGAATCAAAAAATGAATTCCATTTCTAAAGATAAAATTTATAAAATTTCGAAAAGTAGGTATTACTGTTCATAACAGCTCGTTTGAATGGTTGTGGTGCATAGAATCTTGAAGTTGCGTACAATGCACACCATTGCATTATTCAAAGGGAAACGTACCGTGGAAGCTTGGGGTGTTACATCATCCATCGGTTTGGGGTTCCTCACGCTATCCTCAGCAATAAAGACACCAACTTCTGAGAAGTCAAGTTGTAAAAGTTGTATGCCAAGTACAACATCCGCTATAACCATAACTCCCACTATCACGCAGAAGAGAATGGACAGATTGAGGAGTTAAATAAAACCCTCTCTAACATTATGTAGAAAAATGGTTGGTCAAAACAAGAAGAGTTGGCTGGATAATCTCCCCAACGCCCTCTGGGATTATCGGACGACGCCTCGTAATTCCACACAGGTGACCCCATATTCCCTAGTATACAGAAATGAGGTTGTCCTGCCCATCGAGATTCAATTTCCCTTGTTGTGCACAGTGGTCTATGGCCAACAAGTGCCAAATAGAGTGGATGAAATCTGTCTAGATTAATTGGAAGCACTTGACAAGAATAGGCTTCGTGCCCTGCACAATCTAGAAAGGCATCATAGCAGGATGGCACGGGCCTTCAACAAAAAGGTTTGCCTCTGCTCTTTCCTACAAGGTGACTTGGTGATGGCTCCGAGAACACCAAGGATACCTAGTAGAAAACCACACAAGTTAGAGCCCAAATGGGAAGGACCTTACATAGTCCATAGGGTTTACCCCAATAGAGCATACTTCCTGGTGACCATGGATGGTGAGAGTATAACCCCTCCCACCAATTCCATGTTCCTTAAACAATACTTTTCCTGAGAATTATGGTCCCGTATGACTTTAACTAGATATTCATGCATGACATTAAACTAGATGGTCCCGCATGACCCTAAACTGCACGCCAGTCCAACATGACGTTAATCTGCACACCACCCCGCATGAGGTTAATCTGCACATCATCCTGCATGATGTTAAACTGCACCTTCATGAACTATGTGTGGCTTGATTCCCATCCTCATGAGATACGTATGACCGCCCAGACATTTAGATTTTGGGTCCAGTCCCATCTCATCGATAACTCCCAGTCACCTAGGCCCCTTGGTCTGTTCCTTTGAATGAGACAGATATGTCGATGTGGTACATGGTTATGCCCTCCTTTGCATTGGGTTTTTGGAAACTGTGTCATTCCCCCTTTATCCTTAGAGTTTTCCATATCTTTTTTTATACTCATCTATGAATTTTCCACTCTCATGTTGAGCCCCATGACCCTTTATAGTGGTACGCCGATGTTTCCATGAGTACTCGGGTCTATGACCCGGAGTTTCAGATTCAACTTGGGAAAGTTCCCTCCACTTTTCAGGCTTTGTGTTCCCCTTCATTTGGGACCCCATTATCTTTCACAGCCGAAGGAACCCCCAAAATAACATGGATATTAGGCCTAAGGTCTCTCCTAACATTATGGCCCAATGCCTCTGAGGCTTTCAGACAACAAATTGATACATGTCCCATGTTGGGAATATGGTCAGTGGTCGATGATCATTTTTTTGTCCCCATTTCAAGCTAACACGACATGGATGCTGTGTTGTGAACATGGTGAGTAATATTCCTCCGTCTCCACACCAGCACCTTCATGCCTTGAATGTTGGTTAAGTGATTAAAATTATGTTCCAACCCATCATGTCTAGGTAGAATTTCGACACTCATGGCACTATCACTCAGTACACCTCTGCACGTCGGGGGAACAAAAGCTGTGATATGGTGTTCTTTGGGGATCCCACGGTCCTAGTTATAAGACCATAAACTAAGATCTTCTCTAGGAACTATGCAGGGCTCGATTCGCATCCTCATGGGATACATAGGATTACCTATAAATCATGTTTCTGGGTCAATCTCAACTGAAATCTTGCTTCTGCTACCCCTTATCCTCTGAACCTCGCTGGCCTCTTGTCCTAAGGCTCCTTTCCTGGAATTGCGCACGGTGATGATGTGGACCTCGTCCTCATTCACGTTGGGTATGCTTTATCACATCATTAACATTCCTTCATGTCCAAGCCATAAGACTTTAAATTGTGTTGTTTGATCCTATCACATGACCCTAAACTATGATGATGTCGTCCTGGCCGCATGATGAAAAACATCACTGCATTTTGATGACCTCATCAGAAGGGACATCACGTTGGGTATCAATCATCCACCATGCCATTTTTCAATTCCAACATATGGCTTGATTTCGTTGGCGATACTGGTATCACTAGGCCCTCGGCTTATCGCTTAAAAAAAACATCTACCCTAAAGGAAAAATAAGATTTATCAAATGCCTATCCTTTTTAGTATGAGTATGAGGGCTAGACACGCACGCCCCTTTTATCCTTCGCACTGGTACCTTAACGTACCACCACTTAGAACTATGTACGACTTGAATCTAATCCTTATGGGATATGTAGGAACGCCTATGCACCCCGCACCTGGCCCCAACCATACTTTTGTTTCTGGTCCCTCGACCTAAAACCTCCCTAAGGAACACAAGATAATGTGGACCTCATCCTCATTCACGTCGGGTTGTATGTGTTACATCGCCATGAGTCTCCCGGATTGCCTATGGTATGAGTTCTAAGACCGTAAACTAATTCCCATTCTAGAATTATGTGTGGATTGATTCACATACTTATGAGATATGTAGGAATGCCCCGACATTTCTTCTAAAGTCCACCCCCGGGAATCACAAATCTCATCCCTTCTCATGGTTGGCCCCTTAGCCTAACCCATCAGTGTAACACCCCAAGCTTCTACGGTACGCTTCTCTTTGAATAATGTGATAACGTGTGTTGTACGCAACACCGAGTTCTAACACACTATAACCAATCAAACTAGCCGTTATGAATAGTAATACCTACTTTTTGAAATTATATATATTTTATATTTCAAAATGGACATCATTTTTGGATTCGGAATATCGAATTTAGACTAAGGTGAAATTTTGGTACATTTCGGATAACTTTCATATTTTGATGAATAGTGAAAATTACTAAATTTTAATTAAAAACAACTTTTTTAATCAAAATAATTAATAATGATAAATTATGAATTTTAGTAGTTTTAAAGTATATTTAGAATATATTTTTACCATTTAATATAATTTTTGTCATTGGACATAATTTTACAACTAAACCGAACATAAACAAGTGTCAATCTTTTGATAGTTATTATCTCTTAAAAATACGCTTTTTGTTTTGACAGCGGGAATTAATTTTAAATTAATTTCTGCCACTTCTATGTTTTGAATTTAGGAAAATGGATTCCATATTTGGAATCAGGATGTTCAAATTATGTAAATAGGTAACTTTTATTTTTAGACATTTTGAATAATTACTGCGGTAAATATTTTATTTACCACGGTTAAGGGTAAATCCGGTAAGTAAGGGTTAAAAAATAATATTATAATAATACTAAATGACCCTAAAACGTGTTTTAACTCTATTGGTTGATACATGGTCGACCATGGGCATATTTGGGTCGATTTTGGGACCCCATGGATCCACTTGTAAGTGATAATGACACTTTATTTTAATTAAGTTAAAATGAATACAAAAATGACACAAGCATATATCTTTTAGAAAAACAATTGTTACATAGGGTTATATATGTTGGCTTTTAGATTATAAATATTCATTAGAAAGATAAAAAGATTTCCTACATAATTATATTTTATTTATAATTTTTAGACATTAAATAATTTATTTTATTTATGACACAATGATGATGCAGTAATTACTATAATAGTGAAAAATTAAAATAATTGATATTATAAATGCCCAAATAAATATAATATGAAACTTTTAATGAATTAAAATAATTTTCTAGAATAATATGATATATTAGGATTTATTTAATTGACTTTTTTCTAAGTAATCAATCTGTTATGAGTTTCACAAAAATCAACTATTGAATAGTGTCAAAATTGACATAAAAGAGTTCTTAAAACAAATATTATATTATTAATTGATATTAAATTCCTAAAAATCTAAGGTTCTACCAAGAGACTTATATAATGATAGTTTCATCATTAATGGACCACTTGGGGGTCTCTTGGATGTATATAGTAAGTTTATTAACCATATTATATAAAAATACAAAGAGACATCGTAAAAGTGAAACTAATTAACTTAGAGTTAATACTTAATGATAAGGTTAATATAAGTACCCAAACCTGTCTAAATTATATTGGTTGAGTGGTTTTAGACCTATAACCACCTTAACCTTTGAATAATCAACTTTGGAGCCATTAGAAACCGAATATGAATTTATTATAAATTAATATTTCTAGCTTTTCCAAAGGTGCCCCTCACCCCTCTTATAAAAGGGCACTCCTCCTTCTCATTTCTTCACACATTAAAAGCCTTTTGGTTCGGCCAAAATCTGCCAAAATACTCTCCCAACATACCTAACTACAACCTAGAGGCCTTAGTTTGATCAGAAAGCCAACCTAAGGAGCCCTTTTGATCAAATCAAAAGGAAGAACCCGAAGAAGAGGTAATGATTTCACCACCCTTTTCCAAGTTCATTTCTTCATCCACTTCTTCTTCCTTTGTTGTTACCATTCTAAAATAATAACTCCAGTATCATATATATACTGTGATGTTATTATAAATATGGTACAACCATATTCTGTATTCTATCCACCCTTTGAATAACATGTCACCATACGTGCGTACGTACGGCTTACCGTCTCCACGTCGTGGTGTAATTGTAATTCAATATATTATTATTTGGATGGGTATAATAATGATATGTAACTCATTTAAATGATTCTGTATATATGATATAACAACCATTTATATATTATTTTAATATCGAAAGAATGATATTGTCGCTCGTGCGTACGTACGGACTACCGTCTCCACGAACACGATGAGATTCATTCTCCATCGTATCCATTCAAGTATAATTATCATTTGATGATTTAAAAATGATGTTTAAGGACTTGATATCATTCTGGATATGAATAATATGCAACCTATCCTTTACAAAATTGTCTTACGTAACAAAACATATAAAAGAAAACAAGTAAGTTAACACCCGAAACAACGATAATACTAAGATATTATTATAAATCGATATTAAAAGATCATATATGATATCATATTAATGTATATGATTCTTTTATAATTTAGTAACAATTATTTCACCATTATACAGGAGGTTAACCTACCCCAACCAAGGAAAAGTACAAGGTAAGGGTTATTTCACAATCTCTTCATTATCCGAGGTTGTTTATACGTAATAATCTACTGGGATCTCTTTATCATCCACATCCATGTTTCTTAAAAATGTATTTCAAAACATTTTTACGATTTACTAGAATATGAGTTAAAGTCATTTATACCCTTTTTTACTTTTATAAGTGGTTTATAAAGGAATCTTTCGGTCGTTTTCAAAACAAGGTCCTTTTTAACCTTTTCGACAGAATTAAGGTAAGAATGTTTTTTTTAACTTATACGGCGGGTGCGGCTATTTTCTGCCGTTATAAAATCTTCAAAGCTTCCATTACAAGCTTATAAGATTATTTTCAAAGAAAATGTTTTATTTTATATGGATCTTAAATTATTTCAAAATAAAAGAAGATATTTCTTTAAAAAGAATTTTGATTTCATCTATGTCAACATCCTTTGATGGATTTTAAAATTATTTGAAGTTGATTTATTATGATACAAAACTTCTATATTGTATTGAAGGTTTTGTGATATGTTTGACTGTGGATGTGCTATTTTTATACCATTCATAGTTTATGGTGAAATTATTGACATTTCGTATGCTAGTTTTAATACGAATTTTTATGTTATGTTTAAACCTTTTCATATGGGAATGCATTGGACTTAATATGTGACGGGTGGAGCCCGCTATAGCTCCTCGATGTATCGGTAGGTCTCATGAGACAAACTAGTGTCTTGGCACAAGGCCTTGACAAAATCTTATTTGTAGTCTTGGCACGAGGCCTTGGCTATGTGGTTATGATAGTCTGGCATTATGCATTCCATCATTATGAAAGTGGTTATTGATTTTGCATGTGATTATTAGATTAGTAGAATAACCATGTGAATAAGTAAAAGGCATTATCTCATTTTATTTATGCCATACTATGTTAAAAGTTCAAGTTTAAAAGGCTTTTGTTTTAGTTATACATTGCCTTAAATGTTTATTCTTATTTATGAAAGTTTCCGCTATATTGTTATCCTTACTGGGCATTTGAGCTCACCCCTTTTCTATGTTTTATTTTTCCCAGGAAGTGAAGAAGTAAATTATGAATGACCTGCAGGGATATTATGTGGGGATATGAGTGTGGATTATGGAGACATTATGTTGTTGTAGTAGTTTTTCATTTTATGATGTAATGTAAAACTTATGAATATATCTAGTGTTTCCAAGGCTACTAAACCAATCGGTCTTTCGAGATTTGATCTTTCTTGTGATCATGCCAATGTTATGTAATAATGCACCGAATCTGGGTAACTGGGGTCGGGGCGTTACAGTTAGTATCAGAGGAAGTTTAGTACAAACCTTGGAAGCTAGATTTAGATAAACTATGATTAGAGCACGTAGACCTAAGATGAAATTTGAGGATTAGTATAGAAGAATTTCCTAGAATTTTGGTATTGTAGAGATTTTGTGAGTTTTCCGAGCAATACATCCCTGTTTGGATACGAGAAGGTAGAGGCGGCTTTGGCACAGATGTACCTAGGGGTAAAACCCGAAAACACCGCTTTGAGCTAGACTCGAACGGGAACTGGTGCACGACAATGGGCCTTGCTGCACTCTTGGTTACGACACTCCTGGGGGATATGCATAGGATACCTCTCATTTTCTTTACAAATCATTATGAAGGGTTTATGAGTATATACTTCCTCAAAGAAAACATTTTTATGATTATGGATTATATCCATAAATAGTTCAATTTATGTTAAGTGTTTTATAAGTATGGGATTATGTATTTTGATTCATAAACTGATCTAGTTTATGCCATTGTTTAGAAATGGTGCCTAGTGGAAGAAATGTAAACCGTATCAATGCACGCACTCCATGTAGGGATTTCCCTCCTGCTCAAGATAATTATAGTGGGGCTGGTGATGCAACTGGTGCCGATCAGCTAATCACCATACTGGGACAACTTACTCAGGTTATGAATAATAACTTTACCCGTATGGATCACCCTGATCCGCAGCGTGGAGGATCAATGTTAGATCGATTCATGAGGCAACAACCACCAACGTTCAATGGGAATACAAATCCCTTAGTAGCTGAGCAATGGATATTTTCCCTAGAGAAAATATTTCAGGCATTGGGGAGCAGTGAAAGGGAAAAAGTTATCATGGCAGTTTACCGCCTCACTGGAGATGCTGATCAATGGTGGTCATTGATTCAAAACTTGAAGGAAGATGATGAAGTATAAAATATGGAGTGGAGGGAGTTCAAAGATCTGTTTTTAGAAAAATACTTTCCTCGCAACCATCGAGCAGATATGGAAAGGCAATTTCTGAGTCTGAGACAAAAGGAGGATGAGAATGTCACAAAGTATGAGGCTAACTTTACAAGGTTAGCGAGGTATGCTGGAGATTATATTCACAACCCAAGAAGTAAGATTGATCGTTTCTTTGATGGGTTAAAACCATTTCTCCGTCGAGCATTAGTCTCACAATCCTTTTCATCGTACGAAGACATTGTCTCATGTGCTATCAAGACCGAAATGGAATTATCTAAGTCTTATGACTTTAAAGAAAATCAAGAGAAGAAGAGACCTACTGATCAATTTGGGAATGGAAATAAGGGGAAGAAGGGAATGGTTGAATATCCATCTTGTGGTAAATGCGGGAAGAAACATCCTGGTACTTTCTTGAAGGGAATGGGAGTCTGTTACAAGTGTGGTGAAAAAGGCCACCCAGCTCATGATTGCAAGGGGAAGAAGGAAGCTACCAACGTTCAGTGCTACAATTGCAGGGAGATGGGGCATTATGCAAATGCATGTCCTAAGCGTCAGGAGAACTTACCTCAGAAAAGGCCAAGGGATCAAGGCCAGGCTTATGCTATCACTACTGCTGAGGTAGAAGCTCCGAAAGACGTGGTGGCAGGTAATTTAATGGTTTCCTCAAGTTTAGAAAATGCATTATTTGATTCTGGATCATCGCATTGTTTCATATCTTCCCAGTTTGCTAAGAAAATTAGATATTTCCAATTTGATTTAATAAGGGAGTTGTCAGTTAAAACTCCTAAGGGAAGTATCGTTGCAACAAAGTTTTGTGAATCAGTCCCCATTAGAGCACATAAATTTTCTTTATCTGCTGATTTCATCGTCATACCTATGATTGAGTTTGATATAATCCTCGGTATGGAATGGCTTTCAGACTATGATGCGAAGATTTATTGTAAGAAGAAAGAGGTTACGATTCTTGATGATAATGATAAGGAACACCTTATATTTAGAGCAGAATCATCACCACCTAATTCTTATTTTGATCCACCCCCAGTAGCTCAACTTAATTCAATTATTGGGAGGAAGAGAATGAAATAACTGTCGGTGAGGAAAGGAATGTTCAAATTGAGGATGTACCTGTTGTGAAAGAATTTGTAGATGTATTTCCGGAAGATTTACCTGGACATCCTCCAGAACGAGAAGTTGAGTTTTCCATTGATTTGATTCCTGGATCAAGGCCTATATCGAAGACCCCATATAGAATGGCCACTATAGAGTTAGTCGAACTAAATAAACAACTAGAGGAATTGAGTAATAAGGGATTTATTCGCCCTAGTGTTTCTCCATGGGGAGCTCCTGTTCTTTTTGTTAAAAAGAAAGATGGATCTATGAGGTTATGTATCGACTACAGGGAGATCAATGCTATAACGATAAAGAACAAGTATCCCCTACCTCGTATTGATGATTTATTTGACCAACTGCATGGAGCTCAATACTTTTCAAAGATTGACCTTCGATCTGGATACCATCAGTTGTGTGTGAAGAAGGAAGACATTCCGAAGACAGCATTTCGAACCAGGTACGGGCATTACGAGTTTACTGTAATGCCTTTTGGATTGACTAATGCACCCTCTATATTCATGGATCTGATGAATAGAGTTTTCAAGGAGTATCTCGATGAATTTGTGGTGGTATTTATTGATGATATCTTGGTATACTCCAAAACCTACGAAGATCATGAAAATCACTTGCGCATTATCTTGAAGACTCTGAGGAGGCATGAATTATATGGGATGTTTAGCAAGTGTGAATTCTGGCTTCAGGAGATTTCTTTTCTTGGCCATATTGTCTCTAAAGATGGAATCTCTGTTGATCCTTCTAAGACCAAGGCAATCCAAGATTGTCCAGCACCTACGAGTATAACTGAGGTACGCAGTTTTATTGGTTTGGCAGGTTATTATCGACGTTTCGTCCAGAATTTTGCCCGATTGGCTAACCCATTAACGAAGCTCACACGTAAAGGGGTTAAATTTGTTTGGACAAAAGAGTGTGAAAAATGTTTCGAAGAACTGAAGAGAAGATTAGTCAATGCTCCTATATTGACTCTACCATCGGGGAATGATGGGTTCGTTATTTATAGTGATGCATCGAAGAAAGGACTTGGTTGTGTCCTTATGCAGAATGATAGAGTTATTGCCTATGCATCATGACAGTTGAAAATTCATGAACAAAACTATCCTACTCATGATCTCGAGTTAGCAGCTGTGATCTTTGATTTAAAGATATGGAGGCACTACCTCTATGGTGAAAAATGTGAGATTTATACTGATCACAAGAGTTTGAAGTATATTTTTCTCACAAAAAGAACTCAACATGAGGCAAAGGAGATGGCTTGAATTACTCAAGGATTATGATTGTACGATACACTACCACCCGGGGAAGGCAAACAAGGTGGCAGATGCTTTGAGTAGAAAGACCATGGAGTTTTGAACAATATGAGAATTGAAAGGGATCCAATTTTCATGGATCTAGTAAAGATGGACATGGGAATAACCAGGGAAGGCGAAACGTCATTTCTATTTCAAATGGTTTCCAAACCATCTTTACTAGAAAGGATTAAGAGTTCTCAGACCGATGATGAAGAATTACAAAAGAAGATTAAAGCTGTGAATGATGGGAGATTGAGAGACTTTGTGTATGAAGATGGAATTTTGAAATTCGGGAAGAGACTTTGTGTTCCCAATATACCTGATCTAAAAAGGGAATTGCTGGATGATGCTCATAGTTCCAATTTCTCTATACACCCTGGGAGCACCAAAATGTATAGAGATTTGAAGGAACATTTTTTGTGGGACAACATGAAGAGGGAGATTGCTGATTTTGTGTCAAGATGTATGGTTTGTCAACAAGTGAAAGCTGGAAGGCAACAGCCTGGAGGAGTCATGCAACCTCTTCCCATACCAGAGTGGAAATGGGACAATATTACGATGGACTTTGTCATGGGGATACCAAAGACTCGTAGAAGGAATGATGCAATATGGGTTATTGTTGATCGTCTTACCAAGTCAGCACATTTTCTTGCTATAAGAGAAGATCTACCCCTATAACGTCTAGCAAGACTATATATTAATGAAGTTGTGAGACTTCATGGAGTACCCTTATCAATTGTTTCTGATCGTGATCCCCGTTTTACTTCAAGATTTTGGAAAAGTCTTTAGAAATCCCTGGATACTGAACTTCATTTGAGTACTGCTTACCACCCTCAGACAGATGGACAATCAGAACGGACTATTCAGACCTTAGAAGACATGTTGATATCTTGCTCACTTGACTTTTAGGGTATGTGGGATCAATATTTACCACTGGTAGAATTTTCCTATAACAATAGTTTCCATTCGAGTATTCAGATGGCACCATATGAAGCGTTATACAGAAAGAGATGTCGTACACCAACCTGTTCGGATGACGTTGGTGAAAGAAAACTTGTAGGCCCAGAACTGGTGGAGGAAACGGTGGAAAAGGTGAAAGTAATCCAAAATCACATCAAAGCAGCTCAAAGTAGGCAGAAGAGCTATGCTGATAATCGAAGGAAGGATTTGGAATTTCAAGTCGGTGATCATGTTTTCTTGAAGGTATCTCCGTGGAAGGGAGTCATACGTTTTGGTAAGAAAGGTAAATTGAGTCCCAGGTACATCGGACCTTTCGAAATTCTAGAACGAATTGGGGTTGTAGCTTATCGATTGGTAATGCCGCCAAGTCTCTCCAAAGTTCACGATGTGTTCCACGTATCTCTGTTGAGGAAATACATGCCTGATCCAACGCATGTACTCACCTATGAGGAATTAGAACTGGAACCCGATCTTTCCTATTGTGAAGAGCCCGTCAGGATTCTTGATACGAGAGAACAAGTACTGAGAAACCGGACGACGCGTCTGGTAAAAGTTTTTTGGAGAAACCATAAGATGGAAGAGGCAACGTGGGAACCTGAGGAACTTATGATGAAGAACCACCCGAGTCTTTTCATGTGATAAGTATTCTAGAAATTTCGAGGACGAAATTATTTGATGGAGGGGAGAATGTAACACCCCAAGCTTCTACGATACGCTTCTCTTTGAATAATGTGATAGCGTGTGTTGTACGCAACACCGAGTTCTAACACACCATAACCAATCAAACTAGCCGTTATGAATAGTAATACCTAATTTTTGAAATTATATATATTTTATATTTCAAAATGGACATCATTTTTGGATTCTGAATATCGAATTTATCCTAAGGTGAAATTTTGGTACATTTCGGATAACTTTCATATTTTGATGAATAGTGAAAATTACTAAATTTTAATTAAAAACAACTTTTTTAATCAAAATAATTAATAATGATAAATTATGAATTTTAGTAGTTTTAAAGTATATTTAGAATATATTTTTACCGTTTAATATAATGTTTGTCATTGGACATAATTTTACAATTAAACCAAACATAAACAAGTGTCAATCTTTTGATAGTTATTATCTCTTAAAAACACGCTTTTTGTTTTGACAGCGGGAATTAATTTTAAATTAATTTCTGCCACTTCTGTGTTTTGAATTTAGGAAAATGGATTCCATATTTGGAATCATGATGTTCAAATTGTGTAAATAGGTTACTTTTATTTTTAGACATTTTGAATAATTACTGCGGTAAATATTTTATTTACCATTGTTAAGGGTAAATCCGGTAAGTAAGGGTTACAAAATAATATTATAATAATACTAAATTACCCTAAAACGTGTCTTAACCCTATTTGTTGATACATGGTCGACCATGGGCATCTTTGGGTCGATTTTGGGACCCCATGGATCCACTTGTAAGTGATAATGACAATTTATTTTAATTAAGTTAAAATGAATACAAAAATGACACAAGTATATATCGTTTATCAAAACAATTTTTACATAGGGTTATATATGTTGGATTTTAGATTATAAATATTCATTAGAAAGATAAAAAGATTTCCTACATAATTATATTTTATTTATAATTTTTAGACATTAAATAAGTTATTTTATTTATGAAACAATGATGATGCAGTAATTACTATAATAGTGAAAAATGAAAATAATTGATATTATAAATACCCAAATAAATATAATATGAAACTTTTAATGA
The DNA here is from genome assembly GCA_963277665.1 of Viscum album. Taxonomy (NCBI): domain Eukaryota; kingdom Viridiplantae; phylum Streptophyta; class Magnoliopsida; order Santalales; family Viscaceae; genus Viscum; species Viscum album. Next base: position 469,067,334 of record OY728158.1, read on the forward strand.
ATTAAACTAATTTTCTAGGATAATATGATATATTAGTATTGATTTAATTGACTTTTTTCGAAGTAATCAATCTGTTATGAGTTTCACAAAAATCAACTATTGAATAGTGTCAAAATTGACATAAAAGAGTTCTTAAAACAAATATTATATTATTAATTGATATTAAATTCCTAAAAATCTAAGGTTCGGCCAAGAGACTTATATCATGATAGGTTAATCATTAATGGACCACTTGGGGGTCTCTTGGATGTATATAGTAAGTTTATTAACCATATTATATAAAAATACAAAGAGACATTGTAAAAGTGAAACTAATTAACTTAGTGTTAATACTTAAAGATAAGGTTAATATAAGTACTCAAACCTGTCTAAATTCTATTGGTTGAGTGGTTTTCGACCTATCCCCACCTTAACCTTTGAATAATAAACTTTGGAGCCATTAGAAACCGAATATGAATTTATTATAAATTAATATTTCTAGCTTTTCCAAAGGTGCCCCTCACCCCTCTTATAAAAGGGAACTCCTCCTTCTCATTTCTTCACACCTTCAAAGCCTTTTGGTTCGGCCAAACTCTGCCCAAATACTCTCCCAAAATCCCTCACTACAACCTAGAGTCCTTAGTTTGATCAGAAAGCCAACCTAAGGAGCCCTTTTGATCAAATCAAAAGGAAGAACCCGAAGAAGAGGTAATGATTTCACCACCCATTTCCAAGTTCATTTCTTCTTCCACTTCTTCTTCCTTTGTTGTTACCATTATAAAATAATAACTCTAGTATCATATATATACTGTGATGTTATTATAAATATGGTACAACCATATTCAGTATTCTATCCACCCCTTGAATAACATGTCACCATACGTGCGTACGTACGGCTTACCGTCTCCACGTCGTTGTGTAATTGTAATTCAATATATTATTATTTGGATGGGTATAATAATGATATGTAACTCATGTAAATGATTCTGTATATATGATATAACAACCATTTATATATTATTTTAATATCGAAATAATGATATTGTCGCTCGTGCGTACGTACGGACTACCGTCTCCACGAAAGAGATGAGATTCATTCTCCATCGTATCCATTCAAGTATAATTATCATTTGATGATTTAAAAATGATGTTTAAGGACTTGATATCATTCTGGAAATGAATAATATACAACCTATCCTTTACAAAAATGTCTTACGTAACAAAACATACAAAATAAAACAAGTAAGTTAACACCCGAAACAACGATAATACTAAGATATTATTATAAATTGATATTAAAAGATCATATATGATATCATATTAATGTATATGATTCTTTTATAATTTAGTAACAATTATTTCACCATTATACAGGAGGTTAACCTACCCTAACCAAGGAAAAGTACAAGGTAAGGGTTATTTCACAATCTCTTCATTATCCGAGGTTGTTTATACGTAATAATCTACTGGGATCTCTTTATCATCCACATCCATGTTTCTTAAAAATGTATTTAAAAACATTTTTACTATTTACTAGAATATGAGTTAAATTCATTTATACCCTTTTTGACTTTTATAAGTGGTTTATAAAGGAATCTTTCGGTCGTTTTCAAAACAAGGTTCTTTTTAACCTTTTCGACAGAATTAAGGTAAGAATGTTTTTTTAACTTATACGGCGGGTGCGGCTATTTTCCGCCGTTATAAAATCTTCAAAGCTTCCCTTACAAGCTTATAATATTATTTTCAAAGAAAATGTTTTATTTTATATGGATCTTAATTGATTTCAAAATAAAAGAAGATATTTCTTTAAAAAGAATTTTGATTTCATCTATGTCAACATCCTTTGATGGATTTTAAGATTATTTGAAGTTGATTTATTATGATACAAAACTTCTATATTGTATTGAAGGTTTTGTGATATGTTTGACTGTGGATGTGCTATTTTTATACCATTCATAGTTTATGGTGAAATTATTGACATTTCGTATGCTAGTTTTAATACGAATGTTTATGTTATGTTTAAACCTTTTCATATTGGAATGCATTGGACTTAATATGTGACGGGTGGAGCCCACTATAGCTCCTCGATGCATCGGTAGGTCTCATAAGACAAACTAGTGTCTTGGCACAAGGCCTTGACAAAATCTTATTTTTAGCCATGGCACGAGGCCTTGGCTATGTGGTTATGATAGTCTGGCATTATGCATTCCATCATTATGAAAGTGGTTATTGATTTTGCATGTGATTATTCGATTAGTAGAATAACCATGTGAATAAGTAAAAGGAATTATCTCATTTTATTTATGCCATACTATGTTAAAAGTTCATGTTTAAAAGGCTTTTTTTAGTTATACATTGCCTTAAATGTTTATTCTTATTTATGAAAGTTTCCGCTATATTGTTATCCTTACTGGGCATTTGAGCTCACCCCTTTTCTATGTTTTATTTTTCCCAGGAAGTGAAGAAGTGAATTATAAATGACCTGTAGGGATATTATGTGGGGATATGAGTGTGGATTATGGAGACATTATGTTGTTGTAGCAGTTTTTCATTTTATGATGTAATGTAAAACTTATGAATATATCTAGTGTTTCCAAGGCTACTAAACCAATCGGTCTTTCTAGATTTGATCTTTCTTGTGATCATGCCAATGTTATGTAATAATGCACCGACTCTGGGTAACTGGGGGCAGGGCGTTACAATCAGGGAGTTGTGTAACTGCAGCATTTTCCCTGAACAAGTTTGGGATGCCCCATAATGACATTGAGAAGTGGTTGTTCCCTCACCAAAGAGGTCTTATCTCAAATTAGGAATGATCCATGATCAGATTAATGTGCCTGCCTAATGTGCTTCCTCCACGGTGGCGTAATTTCAAGAGTGTTGGATTCTGTTCGAACAAACCACCACTTCACTTTACATGTTTTGTGTGCCCCTTTATTCAGACACTCATCCTCTTTCACATCTGAAGGGACCCCCTAATAGTATAGATGCTCGACTTATGGTCTGCCTATAGTCCGGGGCCAACATTCTGGAAGACTGATGGATGATATTTGAGTTAGGTCCCATGTTGCAAACATGGCCAGTGGTTGACCTGCATTTTTTGTCCCCATTTCAGGCTAACGCATTAGGGATTCCATGTTTCAAACAAGGTCAACATTTTTCTTTTATTACCACGCCCTCCCAGAGTGTTCCAAATTTGGGGTAATATGATTAACGTTTTTCATTCCCCTGTGTTTGGATAGATTCTAATTCCCCTATCATTGCCCCGCTCGTGTGCTAGAGCACATTGAGAAGATGGTACATCGATTAGTCTAAGGTCCTATTCCTTTGATTGGGCCTCCCTCTTCTCCTCAAAAATCTGGATTCAAAGATTGAATTCTCGATGCTTGGTTGACGCTCCCATGATCAAACGAAGTGATAGTACGAGCATCCCTTGTTTCTCACAACGGGTATGGCCCACATGAGTATAGAAATGGATTTCTATTTGTTTTAGGATTTTTGTTGAACAAATTAAACCAAGCGAACAAGTAAATAAAGTTTCCCATACATACAGTTTAAAATAAGAAGCTGTAAAGTGAAATAATTTTATGGGTTCATCCAAAACAGGGCCCTTAAAGGTCGACTACCTGGATGGATCTTTCCAATGCCGCTACCTTTTGGCCGGTGGCCTCTAGGACCACTTCTTTTCCCCTGAGGACTCTCTCTTAATCAGCAGCCATGAAGCACAGTTCGCGGACCCTAGCCCATGCCTGCGCCTATTCAGTTAGAAGTTCAGTCATCTGGTGACTTGCTTTCACTAGTTGTTCTTGGGCGTTTACCAGCTAGGCCCTTAACTACTCCACGAGCTTAGAATAGTTTGAAATGAATAAATCCTTTTCTTTCACTTTTTCTTCGAGGCATTGGACCTCCTGATCCACCTTTGGAAATGCTCGGGTACTCCCTGACTCCTCCTGACACTGGATGACATCGGAGCGTCGCCTGCTCTCACGCATCTTCTTGGTCATGTAGTCACAAACCATTGAGTGTATGCATTGATCATCTGCCCCTCCATCACATAGGAAACTCATCTAGGTGTGATGTGATCCCATCCACTTTAGGCATTCTATCTGAAGCTGACCAAGAAAATTAATGATACACTTCTACCCTTTGCGTCGTGTCATCCGGATCTCCGCAGCCACTACCGGGTCTGAATCATCAATATCCTTGGGATCGACGTGCCGATAAGCCGAAAAAAAGCCAACAGGATGGCATCAGGGTCTTCCTCAGATATTCCTCCTAGGGGGTTTGGGTCTTCAGTGTCTGATTGACCTTCCTCTCTCACCTCGACCCTGGTGGCACCTTCGTCAACTATTTTCCCTGCCCTGACAGCAGCGCTACTGATATCCACCGCTCTCTGCTCACTAATTACTGGGTCCGACATGGTTTGGGAGCCATATCCTAGATAGGGCGGTATTTTTTCCATTGACTCACTCATGTATGGTCTGGGCTCGGTAGCCTGATGAGCCTCCAATTCCATGATCACAGTACAAACATGGAGCACCTTAATCAGTTGAGTCCTCTGGCGGTAAGTATCGATATCCAAGAAAGGAATTTATAAGAACCGAAGGCACCAGCCTCCAGTGTTCTAGCTACTACGGGAGCTTTCATAGTGGGGGATCCCTCAGTGCTCTCCAGTTCAATAATGGGTGTAGGTTCCCCACCTTGTTCCATTGGCGCCCCCCATCATTCGACCGGAGACTATTGATCATCACCAATATAATCCAGTGTAAGATAAAGATGGTGGATTAAGGATTGAAAAGGAAAGTGGATAAAATGAGGAGGATAGATAAGGTTTTAAGCATACCTCGAGTATCTCAGTTACATCTATATCAGAGCTGTTGATCTCTCCACTCTCCCAGAGACACCCTTGGTGGGATACCCCTTGATACCCTTCACCTTCAGGCTCCTCTTCTCCTTCCCCTTCCCTTTATGTTGGGCAAAAATCCCTCAAAGTAACTTTGCAGTATTTTTGGGTTGATTGGGTTTGTTGACAAAGCAGGTTTCCATGGAGAATTGTTGAGTTCCCGAGAATTTTTTGACATTCCATGTTGACAAAGAACTATGACAAAGGAAAGGACAATCTGGAGGCGGTACAAAAGAGTAGTACAAGGTGGCGTCGTTTTCCAGTGTTTGCCAAATTTTTGGGGTCCAAAATTTGGAGTCTGGTGAGCATTGCAAAAAGTGGATTTCCATGAAGTGCATAAGTTCATATGGAAAAGACATGAATTTCGCGAAGATAGGATGCATGGTTTGGAAATCGCGAATACCAGAAGAATGGAGGCGGTGATACTTCGCGATTACGTCAAGCTTCGCGAACGGTAGAGGCTGAAGCGCATCGCGGCGGTGAAGTGCTTTGCAAGGGAGCTTCGCGGCGAAGGCGCGAAGGAATTTTGGGCATCGCGAGGAAGCTTCGCGGAGAAGTCGTGAGGGTATGTTGATGGTGATTCTTCGCGACTACGTCAAGCTTCGCGAACGAAAAATTGCCGTGGAGCTTCGCGATTTGGACAGAATTCCGGCAGAATCTTTGGAACTTCGCGATTTGAGATGACGGGGCGTTGACTTCGCGTGGAAGGGACGAGGGTCGGCGGAATCACCTATAAATAGAGGCCGACCCCTTCGAGAGAAGTAGAAAGAATTTCCATAGAATATCATTCGCTCTCGATTTGCGAAGGTAGTTCGCGTAGCCAGTGTGCTTCGCAAAAGAGGAGCTTCGCGGCGGCTACTGTAGATCCGCAAAAGTTGTGTGCTCCGCGTTGGCTCAGTGAGCTTCGCGAGAGAAGTTGCTTTGCAACGAGTTGAGCTTCACGGGAGTTCTTCGCGAGAGAGCTTCGCGAGAGAGCTTTGTGAAAAGGCAGGATCTTCACGAAGGCTTGCTTGAGCTTCGTGAAATTGGAAGCCTCGCGAAGTAGGGTGCTTTGCGAAGGTGTTTCCAAAAGGAATTGCCCAGTGTTCAAAGGCAAAGGGTTATTCATCTACGGGTGAAAGTTGAACTTCAACAGAGCATCTATATAAATAGAAAGATTCATTCCTTAATGTAAATGAAGAGAACTACAGGTCTATAAACTATGATTGGATTCCCTTCTGGAGCAGTGAGCTTAGGAAGAGGAAGTAGGTGATCCTCTCCACCGGTAGTGAGCCAGAGAGAGAGAAACAGGGAGTGACCCTTGGGAATGAAGTGAGCTGACCCTAAACCTTGTAAAGGCAGTGAGCCTGGGCATAGAAGTGATCTATCCCAAACATTGTAATCCACAGCTAGTGAAGTCTAGTGTAATTGGTACGACCGGCAACTTGTCGGTGTATGCTCCTTGGACGTAGCCCTTTGCGGTGAACCGAGTAAAAATCTCTACATCTGCCTGCTAATTTTCCTGCATTGCATTTAAAGCATCATCATCAGATAAAGGAGAAAGTAAGTGATCATAACATACACACAAGTGAAAACAAAGTGACCCTTGTAACAAAGAGGTCAAGATCCAGCGGGGAAGGAAGATCTTTGAAAAAAAATATCCATACCCTGATTTACCCCCCCTCTCAGGGTATATCGGCCCCTATTGGTCCCAACACTTTATGCCTCCTCCTCTTCTGTCTTGCCCCCCTTTGGCTCATCATTTCTACCATCATCCTCCGACAAAATCTTTTCTGGATCATGCTCCTGACCGAGCATCACCTTCACTAAGAAAGATGTCTCCTCACGCTGACCCCGTTGGTGTGTGTATATATCCATGGCCGTTAGATATGCATGCCGAAAATGAAAGTTCACTCTATCGACAATATGGACAATCCTAACTTCTGGAATCTGGATCCCATATCGAACTATCTTCTGCAAGAGGGCTTTAGTACTCACCGACTGCCGTAGGGTTAGCCAGGCCGACCATAGCACATGGAAGATTTCTTCATGTGAATGTTGAATCAGATATCTTATTTTCTTCCTGAGAAGTAATCTGGTTTCCCCATGGGAACCTCCTCCCCTAGGCATTGAGGGAATGGCCATGCCATGCGACACCCCCACTACTGAGTTCCCAGCCTGTGCAGGCCTCGTTGTCCGACATGCTTCCGTTCTTTCCCCTCTAACGGCACTATGTCTGCTCTCTTGCAACCTGGGTTCTACACTGGCGACCTTGAGTTGCCTAACTTTACTCTAAAAAATCCCCTCAGGGTATGCTTTAGCCCAATGTTCGGCATACTTGGTTTAGAGGCCAGCATCAAATCCAGTAGGAGGAAAGGTAATGACGTTGCCGAAGCCATAGGTTGTGGAAATCAGCCACATTTGGAGAAGAATTCAGGGATTCCTTTCTTCCTAGAAATTTATGTATACTTTTTTTGGCATACGCCGGAGGCACCCAAACTTTCTGGAGAACCTGGATAGCACATAATGCTCGCAGAAGATCTTCCCATCAATCCAAGGAAAAAGCATCCCGCCTCTGATGCTCTGGAAGTACTCCCTCAGCTCTAGTGAGCCTTTCACATTTTATATCATCTGGCCATTCAGGGTGGGGAATGGGATGAAAGAAAATTTGGCATGATTACCAATTTTGATCTTTACTCCCTTCTCATTGAGCGTCAGTGGCATGACCCCGGCAATGTTCAGCAGGGAAGGTCACATGCAATTACCTGGAGGACGAACGATTTTAGGGAAGGTATATCCGCATCAATGAGCAGTAACCTAGACGTAGAAGATCTGGAAGGGGACACATATTCTCCTAGGTGACCCCACTCTTAAGATGCGTCCCAAAATGGCATAAAGACGAGCTATCATGGGGACCCCTAGATTGAATCATTTTTTGGAAGCCATGATGCCTGACATCACCAGGGGCATTGGACATATGACCATCCTTGCGTCCCTCACCAGTAAGAGCCACCCACTCAGGAATGTGGAGAGGAATCCAGAGTACCAAACATTCAGGTCTCAAATCTCGTTTATGTTGTATCCCCATGACTGGTAGCTCCCTGCCTCTAGGATCCTCGAGTATGATCCGCTCTTGCTCTACTCTGCTGTGGTTGGACACCGTGTCCCTTTCTCTAACATCTTGACTTCCATATCCCTTTCCAGGAACAGGCCAACCCAGTCCTTGTAAGAGTTGTTCTTCAGGAAATCATAGACCCCCAAACTCTCTTTAGCCAGCTCCAGCAGGTGCCACGTCAGTATGGGGGTTCATGATCTATCACACCAGGTATTACTTGTTGGGAGGAATTCATCGTACTGATGCCTCTCCAGAGGGATACACCTGATGTAGTGAATGTCCCAAAGACTGATAACAACTTCCCCATGATGAAGTTGGATGGTATTGGTATCGAGGGACCACCGACTGGACAATTCTGTCCCGAGCTGAGGCTGGAAATAGAAGTGAAATTGGGACATCCACAAAGCTTAGAACAAGCCAATGTGCCATAGCTCGACCAAAAATTGGTCACATGTATGGAGAACCCAGTACACCCAGGCCCATTCACTAGTGAAGTTGCCTCCGGACCACAGGTCCCAGTCCTGCATCCAGCCTTTATCCTCATTAGTGACACTCTGACGGAAGGTGCTTGCGTAGAGGGCCAGGGAACTCTCCACAACATGGTTAAACCCCGAAATGGTCCTAGTCCTGGGATTCAGGACGTAAAAGTCCATATTCCATGTTTCCCTGGTAGGATGAAAATTTTTGGTGATGTTTTATAGAGGGATATCGTCCTCACGAGTCACCCATGACCACGGCGTATCCACTTTAAAACCTAACAAAGGAACCTTTTCCAAAATACCAAAGTCCCATAGTGGCATATTGTTGGACAAAGCCTACTCATTTTGGGTGGGGTTTAGCATATTTAAGAGGGTTTGGTTATTGGAGATAATTTTTTGGTCATTTTAAACCTCTAGGTTGGTGACCATTTCAGCCCTTCAAGCAGCGGCTTCTCCATCATCAGCCTGGTTTGTGTCCATCTTCTTCCGACAAGTGTTTGAGTAGCTGTTGCGGAATATGAGATGGTGGCCTGAAAAATCAGTGGACGTCGCATAATATTAGAATGTGGTGCGAAAAACCCTGTGTTTTCACGTAAAACGATGCCTGATCTCGGTGGAATTGTGCACAGCCGGAGCCGTTTTTTGTGCAGGGCCTGAGGTATTTTCGCACACGAGATCTAGGAGCTTGTCGCGCGAGGAAATTCGTATGGACCACGAGATCCATGGTGGATTTTTATAACTAGATCCTAGATTATGCATTGGAAAAAAGTTTATTCCACACCCCCTTTTGTTTTTCATGCCGCTCTCGGTTTTTAATGTTCATGGACCCCACGAAGTTCTGCATTTCAACATTTCTCTCAGAATCTGACTGTTGCGACCCCTCGCTGATCCAATTCCGAGGGGGGAATTTGTAGACACTGAAAATCACTCAGGGATGAGGAAGGTTTCAAAATGACAAAGTGAAGTTATATTTGGATCCAGGGGACCCGGAAGAGTGGCATGGAAAAAATTCCTATGTGCACGAAAAAAATAAGCCCTGCGCGTAAAGTTCTGAGATTCGCGAGAGTTCCTCGGCGTGGGCTTAGAAAAATTTCACTGCCACACCCCGCATAGTTGACATTTCACGCCACCGACCACGGTGGGAAATTATTTCACGCAAACTTGTTTTACGCACCCCTGAACGCCTATAAATATAAGGTGACCCCATCGACTTATGGGCTGAAAAAACTGAACTGGCTCTTGTGTGCAAACTTTTCCTTCCACACTCGCAAAGATGGCTTTCAGGTATGGTTTTTTTCGCACCAAGTCCCCCTAGGGTCCACCTTCATGAAAGATCCCCTTGGTTTATACTGAATTCCAATCCCTTCAGGGTCTGACCCCTACACACAATCCATTCCACTTGCACACATGTCATCCAATTGCATGCAATCCCCTTCAATTGTGCGCACCCCGGTCATTGCATGCAGCCCCTCCCGATTGCACGCAATTCGTACTTGTTGTGCCCAATCCCTTCTAGTTTCACGTAAAGCCTTATGCTCCACTTCCACACCAAATGCTCACTGATTTTGCACCATCCTGGTGTTTTTTTCATAGGGTTACTTATTTTACGCGCAAGCCTCAAAGGTTGTGCGCAAATCCCCGACACCCCTCGCCCTAGTGCTTCCTAGCTACCTATTCACTTGCATTCTTCGAACTCCTTGGGCATACCTTTGCGCGAGTGTCTGATGCTCTTCTTATAGATGCCATTATCGGGTCTCTCTCACTCCATGGGCATCCACATCATACATCATTTTCCTGTACGACCTTCTAGGCTCGAACGAAGTAACTTCAAAGTCCCCTAGACGATACCTCCCGTTGCGTTACTTTACCTCATGCTTCTTCGCAAAGGTATGTTAATGGATATTTTTTCTTCGCATAGCCACACTAACATGGACTCCTCAATTTTTATATCCATAACACCCTCTTGCTACGGTAGTGCTGATGCCTTCGCTTTCATAAGGAGCAGAGGTTACCGGTTATGTAAGTCCTAGGGGTGCGGAGTGAACCTACCTTGTCTGAGCTGCAGGACGTTAAACGACCAAACACCATCGTCCTCACCACATGACGTTAAACTATGACCTGGACCCATGCCTCTCATTGAGGGTCCCCCTTCCATGGACATTCTCCATGCCCACTCATCTCCACGGGGATGGGATCTCCCCTCACAGGGGATGATATCCTCTTTATCAGAGTGGCATCTGTCCGCGGGGAAAGGGCGAGCATCTCGGTGTAAGCTCCTAGTTTCTCTTGCAAGAGGCATCATCACTTCTCCTCCTTTCATCTTTGGTCCCTAGGGCCATAAAAGGTCATGATAGGGAACCGAGATCCTCTTTTCTTCAGTCCCAAATCCCTCTCCCACTGCACTTTGTTGCCTCGGGCCTCCATCCAGGTGTAAGTCCAGAATTCTTGGGCTGCGAACCACGCTTAAGCCCCTCTTCACTTCCCATGGACGCACCTTTTCTGAATTTATTGTTAGGTATCTACTATCTATTGTTTCTCACTCTGATCATGACTCACGTGAGATTAGAGCAAGCACCGACCATGAAAACCACCTTGGTCTGCCTCAGAGTGTAAGCCCCAACCCATTCCTAAACTATGAGGACTTTGATCCATGTCAAGGCATGTTATGCAGGAAGACTCCCTGAGGTTCAAGACCAACACCTTGGGCTTCCTCAGAGTGTACGTTCCAACCCATTCCCGAACTATGAGGACTTCGATGCATCCAAAGGCAAGGTACGTAGGAAGCCTCCACAAGGTTTAAGCCCACCCACCAACACCTTGGGCCGCCTCAAAGTGTAAGCCCCAACCCATTACCGAACTACGAGGACTTTGATCCATGTCAAAGCATGGTACGTAGGAAGCCTCTCTGAGTTTCAATCCCAACACATTCGTTCGCCTTATAGTGTAAGACCCAACCCATTCCCGAACTATGAGGACTTTGATCCATGTCAAGGCATGGTACGTTGGAAGCCTCTTTTAGGTTCAAGCCCAACACCTTGGGCTGCCTCAGAGTGTAAGCCCCAACCCATTACCAAACTATGAGGACTCTGATCCATTTTAAGGCATGGTACATAGGAAGCATCCCTGAGGCTCAATCCCAACACCTTGGGTTGCCTCAAAGTGTAAGCCCCAACCCATTCCTAAACTATGAGGACTTTGATCCATGTCATGGAATGGTACATAGGAAGCCTCCATGAGGTTCAAGCCCACCACCCAACACCTTGGGCCACCTCATAGTGTAATCCCTAACCCGTTCCTGAACTACGAGGAGTTTTATCCATGTGAAGGCATGGTACGTAGGAAGCCTCCATGAGGCTCAAGCCCACCACCAACACCTTGGGCTTTCTCAGAGTGTAAGCCCCAACCCATTCTCAAACTACGGGTACATTGATCCATGTCACGGCATGGTACGTAGGAAGCCTCCCTAAGGTTCAAGCCCAACACATTGTGTAACACCCCGACTATAACGCCCCGACCCTAATTACCTAGAGTCGGTGCATTATTACATAACATTGGCATGATCACGAGAAAGATCAAGTCTCGAAAGACCGATTAGTTCAGTAGCCTTGGAATAACTAGATACATCCATAAATTTTACATTACATCATAAAAAAAACATCTTGTCTTCATATCCCCTCATACTATCCCTGTAGGTCATTCATAAATTACTTCTTCATAATCCTGGGAAAAAATAAAACATTGAAAGGGGTGAGCTCAGATGCTCAGTAAGGATAACATTATAGCAGAAGCTTTCATAAATAAGCATAAACACTTAAGGCAATTTATAACTAAAACAAAAGCCTTTTAAACATGAACTTCAGCATAAAATGACAAAGGTAAAATGAAATAATGCCATTTACTTACTCACATGGATATTCTACTAGTCGAATGATCACATGCAATATCAATAACCACTTTCATAATGATGGAATGCATAATTCCAGACTATCATAACCACATAGCCAAGGCCTCTTGCCAAGACTACAAATAAGATTTTTCCAAGGCCTTGTGCCAAGACACTAGTTTGTCTCATGAGACCTACCGATGCATCGAGGAGCTATAGCGGTCTCCACCCGTCACTTATTAAGTCCAATGCATTCCTCATATGAATAGGTTTAAACATAAAATAAACATTCGTATTAAAACTAGAATACGAAATGTCAATACTTTAACCACAAACCATGAATGGTATAAAAATAGAACATCCACAGTCAAACATAACTCATTTGATACAATATGGAAGATTTTATTGTATCACATTAACCTCAATCATGAATAATGAAGGATGTTGACATAGATGAAAATAATCATCAAAACTATTTGAGGGAAATATCTCCCTTTTCTTGAAATCATTTAAAAGTCACACTATTTGTCAAGAAGCCATTTAAAAATAGATTTTTTTGAATCAAAGTGTCCCATACCACTTTGAAACATTTAAAACGAGTTTTAATTTAAAAAATGCAATGTCCATATAAATAAATCCTTAAAACCATTTTTTAAAACATGGACATTAATGAGCAAGATATAGAAGAATAAGTCTTTAAAACATTTTGAAATGGTATTTTGGTTAGAGATTCTAACCAAAAGAGAGACACTTGAATACAAATAATTGAGGTAATCAAAAATTTGTAATATCATGAGAATAAAGGGATTCAAGATATACTATGTCAAAGTACATTATATACACCACATAAAAGTTATTTGGTGTATATCAACAAAGAAGTCTCAGTTGAATGTAAATTGAGATGAAATCTCTCATAAAGGTCATATCCTTAGGTTAAGGATAAATCAACGACATAATTATGTGTGAAAAAATATAAATACACTAAATATGATTTAATATTCAGTGTAAAACAATCAAAGGATATTCACACATATTCTTGTAGAAACAACACCAACGAATTGGATGTTTAACTCAACAAATGGTGAAAGAGTTAAAATTACTCTTATCAAATTCATATTAATGACTTGAGAATTATCAATGGAGTGATTATGTGTATCAAAAGTATATCCACTGGAAGGGGAGTGGAAATTATGACATAATCAAATTAATAGTGATTCCACACATAATCTTGGAGTAATATAATCAATGAAATATGCGTAAAGCCGAATGAGTGGAAATTGAAATCTCAAATTCCCTTATCGATTTGGTAACTTACGAAACAAACAACCATGAAATAAGGATCATACCATGACTATGTAAATACCCATAAATTAAATTATATTACACAATGAATACAATCATGGGCAGTACACATACACCACATGTAATAATTAAGTGGTGAACAATGGAATTCTCACGAAATTAAGAGCGAGATAAGAAACTCCTTACCACGTTAATCAACTGAGTCGTATGGACAAAAGTTAATAACCACAAAATGATTTACAGAATAACATGAATATAAAGATAATCATGATAATATATATCAAATGGCAGTACACAATACACCACTTTCAATAATTTAGTGGCGAACAATGGAAATCTCACGGAATTGAAAGTGAGATAAGAAAATCCCTTACTTGTACTTTTTCCTTGGTCAATGGTAGGTTTACCTCCTGTATAACGGTGAAATAATTGTTATTGAATAATACAAGAATCATTTACTTTAATATGATATCATATATGATCTTTTAACATTGATTTGTTAATAATATCTTAGAATTATCGTTATTTCGGGTGTTAACGGGTTCATTTTACTTTATATTCTTTGTTATGTGAGCCATATTCTTTATTAATGGGATGTATATTATTCATATCCAGAATTATATCAAGTCCTTAGATACTATTTTTAAATCATCAAATTATAATTATACTTGAATGGATATGATGGACAATGAATCTCATCGCGTTCGTGGAGACGGTAGTCCGTACATACGCACGAGCGACAATATCATTCTTTTGATATTAAAATAATATATAATTGGATTTTATATCATATATACAGAATCATTATCATGTTATATTTATTATTTACATGAGTTACACGTCATTATTATACCCATCCAATTAATAATATATTGAATAACAATTACACCACGACGTGGAGACGGTAAGCCGTACGTACGCACGTATGGTGACATGTTATTCAAAGGATGGATAGAATACTGAATATGGTTGTACCATATTTATAATAACATCACAGTATATATATGATAATAGAGTTATTATTTTATAATGGTAATAACAAAGAAAGAGGAAGTGGAAGAAGAAAGGAACTTAAAAAGGGGTGGTGAAAACATTACCTCTTTTTTGGGTTCTTCCTTTTGATTTGATCAAAAGGGCTCCATAGGATGGCTTTATGATCAAACTAAGGTCTATAGGTTGTAGTGAGGGCAGTTGGGAGAGTATTTGGGCAGAGTTTGGCCGAACCAAAAGGCTTTGAAGGTGTGAAGAAATGAGAAGTAGGAGTGCCTTTTTATAAGAGGGGTGAGGGGCACCTTTGGAAAAGCTAGAAATATTAATTTATAATAAATTCATATTCAGTTTATAATGGCTCCAAAGTTGACTATTCAAAGGTTAAGGTGGGGATAGGTCTAAAACCACTCAACAAATATAATTTAGACAGGTTTGGGTACTTATATTAACCTTATCTTTAAGTATTAACTCTAAGTTAATTAGTTTCACTTTTACAATGTCTCTTTGTATTTTTATATAATATGGTTAATAAACATACTATATACATCCAAGCGACCACCAAGTGGTCCATTAATGATGAACCTATCATGATATAAGTCTCTTGACCGAACCTTAGATTTTTATGAATTTAATATCAATTAATAATATAATATTTGTTTTAAGAACTCTTTTATGTCAATTTTGACACTATTCAATAGTTGATTTTTGTGAAACTTATAACAGATTGATTACTTCGAAAAACGTCAATTAAATAAATCCTAATATATCATAGTAACCTAGAAAATTCGTTTAATTAATTAAAAGTTTCATATTATATTTATTTGGGTATTTATAATATCAATTATTTTAATTTTTCACTATTATAGTAATTAATGCATCATCATTGTGTCATAAATAAAATAAATTATTTAATGTCTAAAAATTATAAATAAAATATCATTATGTAGGAAATCTTTTTATATTTCTAATGAATATTTATAATCGAAAATACAACATATATAACCCTATGTAAAAATTGTTTTGCTAAAAGATATATGCTTCTGTCATTTTTGTATTCATTTTAACTTATTTAAAATAAAGTGTCATTATCACTTACAAGTGGATCCATGGGGTCCCAAAATCGACCCAAAGATGCCCATGGTCGACAATGTATCAACCAATAGGGTAAAGACACGTTTTAGGGTAATTTAGTATTATTATAATATTATTTTTTAACCCTTATTTACCGGATTTACCCTTAACCATGGTAAATAAAATATTTACCGCAGTAATTATTCAAAATGTCTAAAAATAAAAGTTACCTATTTACACAATTTAAACATCCTGATTCCAAATATGGAATCCATTTTCCTAAATTCAAAACACAGAAGTGGCAGAAATTAATTTAAAATTAATTCCCGCTGTCATAACAAAAAGCGTGTTTTTAAGAGATAATAACTATCAAAAGATTGACACTTGTTTATGTTCGGTTTAATTGTAAAATTATGTCCAATGACCAACATTATATTAAATGGTAAAAATATATTCTAAATATACTTTAAAACTACTAAAATTCATAATTTATCACTATTAATTATTTTTATTTAAAAAGTTGTTTTTAATTAAAATTTAGTAATTTTCACTATTCATCAAAATATGAAAGTTATCCGAAAAGTACCAAAATTTCACCTTAGGCTAAATTAGATATTCCGAATCAAAAAATGAAGTCCATTTTTAAATATAAAATATATATAATTTTAAAAAGTAGGTATTACTATTCATAACGGCTAGTTTGATCGGTTGTGGTGTGTGTTAAAACTCGAAGTTGCGTACAACACACGCTACTGTTTTATTCAAAGGAAAGCATACCGTGGAAGCTTGGGATGTTTCATTTTAAATTTTTTTGATGTCTCCATTTAGTCAAAAAGTTTAAAATATTGTATTTAAAAAGTTTTCACTATTAAAAGTTGATAAAAGTGCAATACTGAAAATGAATCTGTTCTTGCATTATGACTAAGAAACTCATAATTTGGATTCTAAAATTATAAGGATTATATAAAGTTTAAAATTTAGTTAATACTATTCATGACCTCTTTTAATGGATTTTTTTTGTAAGTCAAGGTGTGATTGAACTCGGTGTTGTGTGTAGTGAAAGTTATTGAATTATTTTGAAGAAATAACACACTATGAAATCTTGGGGTGTTACATTCTCCCCTCCTTCAATAAATTGCGTCCTCACAATTTGAAATTGTTCTTCGAAAATAAAAGGTTGAAAATAGAAAATATTTGTGGGATAACCCACATCGGAAATTGGGTTACTAAAATTTAGTCTTAATATGAGGAAAAGAGAAATGAAAGGGTCACCATCGAATTATGATCTCGATTAGGAGAACATTGGTGGTAATTAGAGACATATAATTGGAGGAAAAACGTAAATATTTATAGGTAGTGATTGAGGTCATCAATCACAAACAATTATAAAATTGAGGTCCTTAAACTCATCAATCTATGATAATTTGAAATACCATCGGTCCAACAAAACATAGGGTATTGGGATAACTCATTTTTGACGTTTCAAAATATCTTAGTTGAAATCCCACATATAAAAATGAATTAATGAGGCCTCTATTTAAAATAAAGAGTGGAAAGTATGAAGATTACCGAAAATAACACATACTAGGGTTCCATGTAGGAAAATATGGATATGGAAGAGAAATCTAACCATCAATTATCTGATGGAGAGTGGTAGAGAACATGGCTATGAAAAGGCCAACAATCTCAAAGCCATAAATTAGTGATGATTTAAGGTACCATCTAGGACAACATTTTTTTTAAAGTTACATTACATAAGGAAGAGGAATTCATTTATGATATTGACTAAGAACATTATGAGATATACTTACATTTTAAGTATATTTTCATTCTTTAATAAATTTCCACCACTAACTCAATTTTTTTTAAACGATAAGTATTCAAGAAAACTTGGTCACACTGGAAGAGCTAGAATAAACTTCTATAGAATCACATGATCAATGCAGGATAAACCATATATTTACATTGTCATTGAAGATTAATCAAAACCAAAATGGTTAGTGAATGATCTAATGATCCCCCAAAAGGATATTCATTGAGATAAATATGTACTAATCTTAATTTCTAAAATTAAACCAACAATACCCCAAAGTTAAATAGATACCATTCAATAACCAATTGTCCTTAAAATCCTTTAATATAATCCAAACTAATATTGAAACCCAAAACATATAAGAATTTTATTATGTAGTCTCCCATGTTACATTGTACCTCCAAATGACATCAAATACTCTTAAAGTCACATACTTAAAAGTAATTAACATCATCACATATTCTCTGTTATAGGTTAATCATTTCCATAAATAACCCAATTCACTATAAATCAACAATAAAAATGTAGATAAAAATCCACCATTACTCTACAAATGAAACACCATTGTATTCTATTTTCCTTGGGCATATAGTGTTCCCAACAAAGCGAACATCTTCCAAAATAACATTTATCACTTAATCACCAAATCATTTTCCTATACCAAGGGTATTCATTTGATAAGACATAAGAACCCAAATCATCTTATTATTGATCAATAAAATCATTTAACAAAAAAAATAGTCACACTAACTAGGGATTTCACGTAGTCTAGTGGTAGGCGATAAATCCCAATCGCACTTTGGTTGTGGGTTCGATTCCCACAACTTTGTCCGACGCGCCAGGTTGTCACACGGTCTACGTGTTGTCCTTTTTCAAAAACTATATTTTATAATATTACAAAATGAGATAAATTCATCAAAATAACATAATTTAACCACAAATGTTATATCATACTTTGCATTTTCATCCCAAATTATAATAACTTATCATTTTCTCAAACCCCAATGATCATATAAAACCAAATGGTTATTTATACCTATATCCACAAGAGAAGAGAAAATTCTTCCTCAAATATCATTCTCACATGGAAAACTGCGGGGTTACAAATACAAGAGAAAATTATTCCAAAGTAAACCCATCAACAAGGAGTGCTAATACTTTTTAAATTTTTCTCCAACCATTTATTTCCACATAGCTTCCTCTTTGACCAAGAAAATATTCTATAGAATAGGACATTCACTCGGGTAATGGCCAGGTCCCCTATATTTACGGCAAATGACTGTAAATGGACTCTTGGGACCATTTTTATCTTCTTCCATAGTACTCTTCATTTTTCTTCGGCAATTCTTCACTTTATGTCCTTCCTTCCCGCACGTAAAACATTTCGTTGTCCCATTGAGACACTTTCCTGGGTGTCTCTTTCCACATTTTCTGCATGATGAAAATTGAGGTTTCTTTTCTCCATGGTCTCCATTGCTGGAGATCTTATCATTTATCACCTTTCTCTTCCTTGTTGAGTCTGGGAGTTGGTTAATATATATGTTGTTGATCATATTTTTGGAAAACTAATTTTGCATAAAGACGATATCTTTTACGCCTATCAACATTCCATTTTGTTGCTCATTTCCACCACCGTTCCCACCTTGTACATCATTCTCAAAGTCACTATGACTTCCTTGGAATCCAGCCATTGACAAAAACCATAAAGCATTGTGTGAGTAATAGTAGTCGTAAAATCATTTAGAGATTAAAATGTCACCATATTCTCAATTTGAAACATATTAGGATTAACCAAGGTCATTTACTCTCATCTTATGTATATATTACTTAAATTGGTTTGTAAAGAAAATGTAAATTATCCTAAGAATATCCCCCGGGAGTGTCGTAACCAAGAGTGCAGCAAGGCCCGTTGTCGTGCACCAGTTCCCGTTCGAGTCTAGCTCAAAGTGGTGTTTTCGGGTTTTACCCCTAGGTACATCTGTGCCAGAGCCGCCTCTACCGGCTCGTATCCAGACAGGGATGTATTTCTCGGAAAACTCACAAAATCACCACAATACCAAAATTCTAGGAAGTTCTTTTATACTAATCCTCAAAGTTCATCTTAGGTCTACGTGCTCTAATCAGAGTTTATCTAAATCTAGCTACCAAGGTTTGTACTAAACTTCCTCTGATACCAACTGTAACTTCCCGACCCTAATTACCTAGAGTCGATGCATTATTACATAACATTGGCATGATCACGAGAAAGATGAAGTCTCGAAAGACCGATTCGTTTAGTATCCTTGGAATAACTAGATACATCCATAAATTTTACATTACATCATAAAAAAAACATCTTGTCTTCATATCCCCTCATACTATCCCTGCAGGTCATTTATAAATTACTTCTTCATAATCCTGGGAAAAAATAAAACATTGAATGGGGTGAGCTCAGATGCTCAGTAAGGATAACATTATAGTAGAAGCTTTCATAAATAAGCATAAACACTTAAGACAATTTATAACTAAAACAAAAGCCTTTTAAACATGAACTTCAACATAAAATGGCAAAGGTAAAATGAAATAATTCCATTTACTTACTCACATGGATATTCTACTAGTCGAATGATCACATGCAATATCAATAACCACTTTCATAATGATGGAATGAATAATGCCAGACTATCATAACCACATAGCCAAGGCCTCGTGCCAAGACTACAAATAAGATTTTGCCAAGACCTTGTGCCAAGACACTAGTTTCTCTCATGAGACCTACCGATGCATCGAGGAGCTATAGCGGGCTCCACCCGTCACTTATTAAGTCCAATGAATTCCTCATATGAATAGGTTTAAACATAAAATAAACATTCGTATTAAAACTAGCATACGAAATGTCAATACTTTAACCACAAACCATGAATGGTATAAAAATAGAACATCCACAGTCAAACATAACTCATTTGATACAATATGGAAGATTGTATTGTATCACATTAACCTCAATCATGAATAATGAAGGATGATGACATAGATGAAAATAATCATCAAAACTATTTGAGGGAAATATCTCCCTTTTCATGAAATAATTTAAAAGTCACACTATTTTTCAAGAAGCCATTTAAAAATAGATTTTTTTGAATCAAAGTGTCCCATACCACTTTGAAACTTTTAAAAGGAGTTTTAATTTTAAAACTTTAATGTCCATATAAATAAATCCTTAAAACCATTTTTTAAAACATGGACATTAATGAGCAATATATAGAAGAATAAGTCTTTAAAACATTTTAAAATGGTATTTTGGTTAGAGATTCTAACCAAAAGAGAGACACATGAATACAAATAATTGAGGTAATCAAAACTCTGTAATATCATGAGAATAAAGGGATTCATGATATACTATGTCAAAGTACATTATATACACCACATAAAAGTGATTTGGTGTATATCAACAAAGAAGTCTCAGTTGAATGTAAATTGAGATGAAATCTCTCATAAAGGCCGTATCCTTAGGTTAAGGATAAATCAACGACATAATTATGTGTGAAAAAATATAAATACACTAAATATGATTGAATATTCAGTGTAAAACAATCAAAGGATATTCACACATATTCTTGTAGAAACAACACCAACGAATTGGATGTTTAACTCAACAAATGGTGAAAGAGTTAAAATTACTCTTATCAAATTCATATTAATGACTTGAGAATTATCAATGGAGTGATTATGTGTATCAAAAGTATATCCACAGGAAGGGGAGTGGAAATTATGATATAATCAAATGAATAGTGATTCCACACATAATCTTGGAGTAATATAATCAATGAAATATGCGTAAAGCCGAATGAGTGGAAATTGAAATCTCAAATTCCCTTATCGATTTGGTAACTTACGAAACAAACAACCATGAAATAAGGATAATACCATGACTATGTAAATACCCATAAATTAAAGTATATTACACAATGAATACAATCATGGGCAGTACACATACACCACATGTGATAATTAAGTGGTGAACAATGGAATTCTCACGAAATTAAGAGCGAGATAAGAAACTCCTTACCACGTTAATCAACTGAGTCGTATGGCCAAAAGTTAATAACCACCAAATTATTTAAAGAATAACATGAATATAAAGATAATCATGATAATATATATTAAATGGCAGTACACAACACACCACTTTCAATAATTTAGTGGCGAACAATGGAAATCTCACGGAATTGAAAGTGAGATAAGAAAATCCCTTACTTGTACTTTTTCCTTGGTCGATGGTAGGTTTACCTCATGTATAATGGTGAAATAATTTTTATTGAATAATACAATAATCATTTATTTTAATATTATATCATATATGATCTTTTAACATTGATTTGTTAATAATATCTTAGAATTATCGTTATTTCGGGTGTTAACGAGTTCATTTTACTTTATATTCTTTGTTATGTGTGCCATATTCGTTATTAATGGGATGCATATTATTCATATCCAGAATGATATCAAGTCCTTAGATACTATTTTTAAATCATCAAATTATAATTATACTTGAATGGATATGATGGACAATGAATCTCATCGCGTTCGTGGAGACGGTAGTCCGTACATACGCACGAGCGACAATATCATTCTTTTGATATTAAAATAATATATAATTGGATTTTATATCATATATACAGAATCATTATCATGTTATATTTATTATTTACATGAGTTACACATCATTATTATACCGATCCAATTAATAATATATTGAATAACAATTACACCACGACATGGAGACGGTAAGCCGTACGTACGCACGTATGGTGACATGTTATTCAAAGGATGGATAGAATACTGAATATGGTTGTAACATATTTATAATAACATCACAGTATATATATGATACTGGAGTTATTATTTTATAATGGTAATAACAAATAAAGAGGAAGTGGAAGAAGAAAGGAACATAAAAAGGGGTGGTGAAAACATTACCTCTTCTTCGGGTTCTTCCTTTTGATTTGATCAAAAGGGCTCCTTAGGTTGGCTTTCTGATCAAACTAAGGCCTCTAGGTTGTAGTGAGGGAAGTTGGGAGAGTATTTGGGCAGAGTTTGGCCGAACCAAAAGGCTTTGAAGGTGTGAAGAAATGAGAAGGAGGTGTGCCTTTTTATAAGAGGGGTGAGGGGCACCATTGGAAAAGCTAGAAATATTAATTTATAATAAATTCATATTCAGTTTCTAATGGCTCCAAAGTTGACTATTCAAAGGTTAAGTTGGGGATAGGTAGAAAAACACTCAACCAATAGAATTTAGATAGGTTTGGGTACTTATATTAACCTTATCATTAAGTATTAACTCTAAGTTATTTAGTTTCACTTTTACAATGTCTCTTTGTATTTTTATATAATATGGTTAATAAACATACTATATACATCCAAGCGACCACCAAGTGGTCCATTAATGATGAACCTATCATGATATAAGTCTCTTGACTGAACCTTAGATTTTTAGGAATTTAATATCAATTAATAATATAATATTTTTTTTAAGAACTCTTTTATGTCAATTTTGACACTATTCAATAGTTGATTTTTTTGAAACTCATAACAGATTGATTACTTAGAAAAAAGTCAATTAAATAAATCCTAATATATAATATTATCCTAGAAAATTAGTTTAATTCATTAAAAGTTTCATATTATATTTATTTGGGTATTTATAATATCAATTATTTTAATTTTTCACTATTATAGTAATTACTGCATCATCATTGTGTCATAAATAAAATAAATTATTTAATGTCTAAAAATTATAAATAAATTATAATTATGTAGGAAATATTTTTATCTTTCTAATTAATATTTATAATATAAAATCCAACATATATAACCCTATGTAAAAATTGTTTTTCTAAAAGATATATGCTTGTGTCATTTTTGTATTCATTTTAACTTATTTAAAGTAAAGTGTCATTATCACTTACAAGTGGATCCATGGGGTCCCAAAATCGACCCAAAGATTCCCATGGTCTACCATGTATCAACCAATAGGTTTAAGAGACGTTTTAGGGTAATTTAGTATTATTATAATATTATTTTTTAACCCTTATTTACCGGATTTACCCTTAACCATGGTAAATAAAAATATTTACCGCAATAATTATTCAAAATGTCTAAAAATAAAAGTTACCTATTTACACAATTTGAACATCCTGATTCCAAATATGGAATCCATTTTACTATATTCAAAACACAGAAGTGGTTGAAATTAATTTAAAATTAATTCCCGCTGTCATAACAAAAAAGCGTGTTTTTAAGAGATAATAACTATCAAAATATTGACACTTGTTTATGTTCGGTTTAATTGTAAAATTATGTCCAATGACCAACATTATATTAAATGATAAAAATATATTCTAAATATACTTTAAAACTACTAAAATTCATAATTTATCACTATTAATTATTTTGATTAAAAAAGTTGTTTTTAATTAAAATTTAGTAATTTTCACTATTCATCAAAATATGAAAGTTATCCGAAAAGTACCAAAATTTCACCTTAGGCTAAATTAGATATTCCGAATCCAAAAATGAAGTCCATTTTGAAATATAAAATATATATAATTTTAAAAAGTAGGTATTACTATTCATAACGGCTAGTTTGATCGGTTGTGGTGTGCGTTAAAACTCGAAGTTACGTACAACACACGCTACTGTTTTATTCAAAGGAAAGCATACCGTGGAAGCTTGGGATGTTTCATTTTAAATTTTTTTGATGTCTCCATTTAGTCAAAAAGTTTAAAATATTGTATTTAAAAATTTTTCACTATTAGAAGTTGATAAAAGTGCAATACTGAAAATGAATCTGTTCTTGCATTATGACTAAGAAACTCATAATTTGGATTCTAAAATTATAAGGATTATATAAAGTTTAAAATTTAGATAATACTATTCATGACCTCTTTTAATGGTTTTTTTCTGTAAGTCAAGGTGTGGTTGAACTCGGTGTTGCTTGTAGTGCAAGTTATTGAATTATTTTGAAGAAATGACACACTATGAAATCTTGGGGTGTTACACCGACCCCAGTTACCCAGAGTCAATGCATTATTACATAACATTGGCATGATCATAAAATATCAAGTATCGAAAGATCGATTAGTTTATTAGCCTTAGAAACACTAGAAACATTCATAAATGTTACATTACATCATAAAGTGAAACACTACCACAACATCTTTTCTCCATAAACCACACTCACATCCCCTCATACTATCCCTATAGGCTATTTATAAAATACTTCTTCACATCCTGGGAAAAATATAACATAGAAAGGGGTGAGCTCAGATTCCCAGTAAGGATAACAATATAGTGGAAACTTTCATAAATAAGCATAAACATTTAAGGCAATGTATAACTAAAACAAAAGCCTTTTAAACTTGAACTTCAGCATAATATGATAGAAATAAAATGAAATAATTCCATTTAATTATTCACATGGATATTCTACTAGTCTAATAATCACATGCAATATCAATAACCACTTTCATAATGATGGAATGCATAATGTCAGACTATCATAATCACGTAGTCAAGGCCTTGTGCAAAGACTACAAATATGATTTTGTCAAGGCCTTGTGCCAAGACACAAGTTTGTATCATGAGACCTACCGATGCATCGAGGAGCTATAGCAGGCTCCTCCTGTCACTTACTAAGTCCAATTCATTCCCATATGAAAAGGTTTAAACATAACATAAACATTCGTATTAAAACTAGCATACTAAATGTAAATACTTTATCCATAAACCATGAATGGTTTAAAAATAACACATCCACAGTCAATCATATCAGAAAACCTTCAATACAATATGGAAGTTTTGTATCATAATAATGCAACTTCAAGGAAGCCTAAAATCCATCAAAGGATGTAGACGTAGATGACATCAAAATTATTTGAGAGAAATGTCTCTTTTTTGAAATCATTTAAAAGTAAAATAATGATAAAAGAAAACATTTAAATTTAAAATCTTCTTATAAGCTTGTAAGGGAAGCTTCTGTGATTTTATAACGGTGGAAAATAGCCGCACCCGCCGTATAAGTTAAAAATATTTTCTTACTTTAATTTTGTCGAAAAGGTTAAAAAGGACCTTGTTTGGAAAATGTTGGAAAGATTATTTTCAAACCATTTTATAAAAAGTCAAAAAGGGTATAAATGACTTTTACCCATATTCTATTAAATAGTGAATTTTTTTTGGAATACATTTTTATGAAACATGGATGTGGATGATAAAGAGGCCCCGACAGAAAATTATGTATAAACAACCTCGGATAATAAAGAGATTGTGAAATTAACCCTTACCTTATACTTTTCCTTGGTAGAGGGTAAGTTAATATCCTGTATATTGGTGAAATAATTCTTATTAAATTATACGAGAATCATTTAAATTAATATGATATCATATATGATCTTTTAACATTGCTTTGTTAATAATATCTTAGAATTATCGTTGTTTCGGGTGTTAACTTACTCATTTTATTTTATATGTTTTGTTACATAATCCATGTTTGTTATGGATAGGTTGTATATTATTCATATCCAGAATTATATAAAGTCCTTAAACATTATTTTTAATCATTCAATGAGAATTATACTTGAATGGATACGATGGGGAATGAATCTCATCGCGTTCATGGAGACGGTAGTCCGTACGTACGCACAATCGACAATATCATTCTTTTGATATTAAAATAATATTTGATTGGATGGTATATAATATATAAAGAATCATTATCATGTTATATTTATTATTGACATCAATTACACATCACTATCATAACCATCCATATAATAATGTTTTGAATAACAATTACACCACGATGGGGAGACGGTAAGCCGTACGTACGCACGTATTATGACATGTCATTCAAAGGATGGATAGAATACTGAATTTTGTTATACCGTATTTATAATAACATCACAGTATATAGAATATACTAAACTTATTATTTTATAATTGAAATAACAAAGAAATAATAAGTTGAAGAAGAAAGGAACTTAAAAGAGGGTGGTGAAAATATTATCTCTTCTTCGGGTTCTTCCTTTTTATTTGATCAAAAGGGATCCTTAGGTTGGATTTATGATCAAAATAAGGCCTCTAGGTTGACGTGAGAGAAGTTGGGAGGATATTTGGGACGGGTTTAGCCCATCCAAATGGCTTTGAAGGTATTAATTAGAGATAAGGGGGAGTGCCCTTTTATAAGAGGGGTGAGGGGCACCTTTGGAAAAGTTAGAAATATTATTTTATAATAAATTAATATTCAGTTTCTAATCGCTCCAAATGGGATTATTTAAAGTTTAAGGTTGGTATGGGTAAAAATATTTTTAACCAATAGATTTTAGACAGGTTTGGGTCACTATATTAACCTTATCATTTATATTTAACTCATAGTTAAATAGTTTGACATTTACCATGTCTCTTTTAATTTTTATATTATATAGTTAATAAACATACTATAAACCTCTAAGAGACCCCCAAGTGGTCCATTAATGATAACTATATCATTATATAAGTTCTTTGGACGAACCATAGATTTTTAGTAATAGAATATCAATTAGTAATATAATATTTTTTTAAAAACTCTTTTATGTCAATTTTGTCACTATTGGGTATTTTGTTATTGATAATTTTATAACAGAATTATTACATAGAATAAAATTTATATAACCAATACTAATATGTCATATTAACCTATAAAATTAGTTGAATTCATAAAAAGTCTCAAATTACATTTAGTTGATATTTATAATATCAATTATTTTAATATTTCATTAATTAGGTAATTAGAGAACCACCATTGTGTCATAAATAAATTAAATTATATAATATCTAAAAATTATAAATAAAATACAATTATGTAGGAAATCTTTTTATATTTATAATTAATATTTATAATCTAATTTATCTTATGTATAACCATATATTAAAAATGTTTTAGTTACTAAACATTGATTTTAACTCTTTTAACTCTTCTTTGAATTAAATAATAATAAATGTCCTAATATAATCCAAGTGGACCTAAATGATAATATTTTACTACTAAGGTTGTTTTTGGTCATGATAAACTTGTCCAATAGAATTAGGACATGTGTTAGGGTAATATTAATATCATTTTTACCCTTAATTACCCTATTTACATTTAACTGTGGTAAATAAACGTAAAAAGTTACCATTCACCAAAACATTATTTTTATCTTATTGAACCACATTTTATTACTTGATATTAACCGTGTCTCTCAGATTTTCGAAATTCCACTCACAGAAGGGGTAAAATTATGTTTTATGTGAATTTACAAATTCTCCTAGGAGGTGG
Organism: Viscum album; assembly: GCA_963277665.1. Lineage (NCBI taxonomy): Eukaryota > Viridiplantae > Streptophyta > Magnoliopsida > Santalales > Viscaceae > Viscum > Viscum album. Next base: position 469,095,181 of record OY728158.1, read on the forward strand.
GTAAAAGACCGTGAAAAGTTCAATAAAATTTTTATATACCTAAAATTATTCTAAACTAACTCCAATGAATTACATTTAACTTATATAGGTATTATGTATCTATTTTTACCTTAATTAAATTTAAATAAAATAAATAATTATTTAAATAAAAAGTCGGTTTTAAACTATAACTTAGTGTTTTTTGACAATTCATCAAAAATTCAATGTTTTCAGAAAAATACCAAAATTCACCCTAAGCTAATTTCGATATTCTGAATCCAAAAATGAAGTCCATTTTGAAAGATAAAATTTATAAAATTTCAGAACATGGGTAATACAATTCATGATGACTAGTTTGATTGGTTGTGGTGTGTGTTAGAACTCGAAGTTGCGTACAACACACGATAATGTATTTTTCAAAGAGAAGCGTACCGTGGAAGCTTGGGGTGTTATATTCTCCCCTCCTTAAAATAATTTCATCCTTGGAATTTCTAGAATAATACCTCAAGAAAAGACTCAGGTGATTCTTGATTATATGTTCCTCGGGTTCCCACGTCGCCTCTTCCATTTTAGAGTTTCTCCATAGAACTTTTACCAGACGATTCATCCGGTTTCTCAGCACTTGTTCTCTTGTATCAATAATTCTGATGGCCTCTTCGCAATAAGATATATCAGGCTCTAGTTCTAATTCCTCATAAATGAGAACATGCGTTGGTTCAGGCATGTATTTTCTCAACAGTGATACGTGGAACACATCATGAACTTTGGAGAGACTTGGCGACATTTCCAAACGGTAAGCTACAACCCCAATTTGTTCTAGAATTTCGAGAGGTCCGATGTACCTGTGACTCAATTTACCCTTCTTACCAAAACGTATAACTCCCTTCCATTGAGATACCTTTAAGAAAACATGATCTCCTACCTGAAATTCCAAATCCTTCCTTCAGTTATCGGCATAGCTCTTCTTCCTACTTTGAGCTGCTTTGATGTGGTTTTGGATTAACCTCACCTTTTCCATCGTCTCCTACACTAGTTCTAGGCCTACAAGTTTTCTTTCACCAACATCATCCCAACAGGTCGGTGTGCGACATCTCTTCCCATATAACGACTTCATATGGCACCATCTGAATACTTGAATGGAAGCTATTTCTATAGGAAAATTCTACCATAGGTAAATATTGATCCTACATACCCTGAAAATCTATTGAGAAAGTTATCAACATGTCTTCTAAGGCTTGAATAGTCCGTTCTGATTGTCCATCAGTTTGGGGGTGGTAAGCAGTGCTCAAATGAAGTTCAGTATCCAAGGATTTCTTAAGTCTTTTCTAGAATCTTGAAGTAAAATGGGGATCAAGATCAGAAAAAATCGATAAGGATACTCCATGAAGTCTCACAACTTCATTAATATATAGTCTTTCTAGGCGTTCGAGTTATAAATCCTCCATTATAGAAAGAAAATGTGCTGACTTGGTAAGACGATCAACAATGACCCGTATGGCATCGTTCCTTCTAGGAGTCTTTAGTAGTCCCATGACAATGTCCAACAATATATTATCCCACTTCCATTTCGGTATGGGAAGATGTTGCATGACTCCTCCAGGCTGTTTCCTTCCATCTTTCAGTTGTTGAAAAACCAAACATCTTGACACAAATTCAGAAATCTACCTCTTCATCTTGTCCCACCAAAAATGTTCCTTCAAATCTCTGCACATTTTGGTGCTCCCAGGGTGTATAGAAAAATTGGAACTATGAGCATCATCCAACAATTCCCTTTTTAGATCAGGTATATTGGGAACACATAGTCTCTTCCCAAATTTCAAAATTCCATCTTCATACACAAAGTCACTCAATCTCCCATCACTCACATATTTAATCTTCTTTTGAAACTCTTCATCATCGGTATGAGAACTCTTTATCCTTTCTAGTAAAGATGGTTTGGCAACCATTTGAAAAAGAATTGATGTTTCACCTTCCATGGTGATTCCCATATCCATATTTACTAGATCCATGTATATAGTATCATTTTCAACTCTCATCTTGTTCAAAACTCCATGATCCTTTCTACTCAAAGAATCTCCACCTTATTTTCATTCCCTGGGTGGTAGTGTATCGTGCAATCATAATCCTTGAGTAGTTCAATCCATTGCCTTTGCCTCATGTTCAGTTCTTTCTATGAGAAAATATACTTCAAACTCTTGTGATCAGTATAAATCTCACATTTTTCACCATAGTGATAATGTCTCCATATATTCAAATCAAATATTAGAGCAGCTAACTCAATATCATTAGTAGGATAGTTTTTCTCATGAATTTTTAGTTGTCGTGATGCATAGGAAATAACTCTCTCATTCTGTATAAGGATACAACCATGTCCTTTCTTTGATGCATCACTATAAATAACGAACCCATCATTCCCCGATGGTAGAGTCAATATAAGAGCATTGACTAATCTTCTCATCAGTTGTTCAAAAAATTATTCACACTCTTTTGTTCAAACAAATTTAACACCTTTATGTGCGATCTTCGTTAATGGGTTATCCAATCGGGAAAAATTCTGGACAAAACACCGATAATAACCTGCTAAACCAATAAAATTGTGTACCTCAGTTATACATGTTGGTGCTTGCCATTCTTGGATTTCCTTGGTCTTAGAAGGATCAACAGAGATTCCATCCTTAGAGAGAATATGGCTAAGAAAAAAGATATCCTGAAGCCAGAATTCACACTTGCTAAACATCCCATATAATTCATGTCTTCTAAGAGTCTTTAGGATAATGCACAAGTGATTTTTATGGTCTTTGTAGCTTTTGGAATATACTAAGATATCATAAATATATACCACTACAAAATCATTGAGATATTCCTTGAAAACTCTATTCATTAGATCCATGAAAACAGAGGGTGCATTAGTCATCCCAAAAGGCATTACTGTAAACTCGCAATGCCCATACCGGGTTCGAAATGCTGTCTTCGGAATGTCTTCCTTCTTCACACACAACTGATGGTATCTAGATCGAAGGTCAATATTTGAAAAGTATTGAGCTTCATGCAATTGGTCTAATAAATCATAAATGCATGGTATGGGATACTTGTTCTTTATTGTTATAGCATTGATCTCCCTGTAGTCGATACATAACCTCATAGATCTATCTTTATTCTTAACAAAAAGGACAGGGGTTCCCCATGGAGAAACAATAGGGAAAATAAATCCCTTATTACTCAATTCATCTAGTTGTTTCTTTAATTAAACTAATTACACAGTGGACATTCTATAAGGGGTCTTCGATATGGGCCTTGAACAAGGAATTAAATCAATATAAAACTCAATTTCTCATTCTGTAGGATGTCCAGGTAAATCTTTTGGAAACACATCTACATATTCTTTCACAATAGGTACATCCTCTATTTGAACGTTCCTTTCCTTACCCACAATAATTTCATTCTCTTCCTCCCCAATAATTAAATTTAGTTGAGCTACTGGGGGTGGATCTAGATATGAATTAGGTTGTGACGATTCTACTGTAAAGATAAGATGTTCCTTATCATCATCATCAAAAATCTTAACCTCCTTCTTCTTACAATAAATCTTCGCATCATGGTCCGAAATCCAATCCATATCGGGGATTATATCAAATTCAATCATGGGTATGCCAATAAGATCAGCAGATAAAGAACATTTATAATCCCAAATGGGAACAGATCCACAGATCTTTGTTGCAATGATACTTCCCTTAAGAGTTTTAACTGAAAACTCCCTTTTTAGATCATATAGGAAATATCTAATTTTCTTAGTAAACTGGGAATATATGAAACAATGCAAAGATCCAGAATCAAATAATGCATTTTATAAACTTGAGGAAGCCATTAAATTACCTGCCACCACGTATTTCGGAGATTCTACCTATGTAGTAGTGATAAAATAATCCTGGCCTTGATCCCTTGGCCTTTTCTGAGGTAAGTTCCCCTGACTCTTAGTACATTCATTTGCATAATGTCCCATCTCCATATAGTTGTGTCATTGAACCTCAGTGGCTTCTTTCTTCCCCTTTTAATCACGATCTTGTTAGCCTTTTTCACCACACTTGTAACAGACTCCCATTCCTTTCAGGCAAGTACTGAGACGTTTCTTCCCACATTTACTGCAGGATGGATATTAAAATTTCCCTTATTCCCTTTAATTTCATTTCCAGAGTGATCAGCAGATCTCTTCTTCTTTTTCTTTTCTTTAAAGTCGTAAGACTCAGAGAATTCTTTTTCTATCTTGATAGCACATGAGACAATATCTTCATACGACAAGAAGGATTGTGACACTAATGTTCGATGAAGAAATGGTTTTAACCCATCAAAGAAACGATTAATCTTAATTCTTGGGTTACGTATATAATCTCCCGCATACCTTTCTATCCTTGTAATGTTAGCCTCATACTTTGCGACACTCTCTTATTCCTTTTGTCTCAGACTCAGAAATAGCCTTTTCTTATCTGCTCGATGGTCACAAGGAAAGTATTTTTCTAAGAAAATCTCTTTGAACTCCCTAAATTCCATATTTGATACTTCACCATCTTCCTTTGTGTTTTGAATCAATGACCACCATTGATCAGCATCTCTAGTAAGGTGGTAAACTTCCATGATAACTTTTTCCCTTTTACTACTCCCCATGACATGAAATATTTTCTCTAAGGAATTTATCTATTTCTCAACTACTAAGGGATTTTTAATCCCATTGAATGTTGGTGGTTTTGCCTCATGAAGTGGTCTAACATTGATCCTCCACACTGTGGATCAGGGTTCTCCATATGGGTAATGTTATTATTCATAACTTGAGTGAGTTGTCCCAGTATGGTGATTAGCTGATCAGCACTAGTTGCATCACTAGCTATAATATAATTATCTTGAGCAGGGGGAAATCCTTACATGGAGTGCGTGCATTGATACAGTTTCCATTTCTTCCGCTAGGTGCCATTTCTAAATAATGGAATACACTAGATTAGTTTATGAATCACAATACATAAATCCAAACTTGTAAAACACTTAAAATAAATTGAACAGTTTATGGACATAATCCATAACCAAAAAAATGTTTTCTTTGAGGAAGTAAATACTCATAAAACGTTCATAATGGTTTGTAAAGAAAATGAGAATTATCCTAAGCATATCCCACGGGTGTGTCGTAACCAAGAGTGCATCAAGGCCCATTTTCGTGAACCATTTCCTGTTCGAGTCTAGCTCAAAGCGGTGTTTTTGGGTTTTACCCATAGGTACATCTGTGTCAGAGCCAGCTCTACCTTCTCGTATCCATATGGGGATGTATTGCTCAGAAAACATACAAAATCTCGACAATACCAAAATTCTAGTAAGTTCTTATATAATAATCCCCAAATTCCATCTTAGGTCTATGTGCTCTAATCAGAGTTTATCTAAATCTAGTTTCCAAGGTTAGTACTAAAACTTCCTCTGATACAAACTATAACACCCCGACCCTACTTACCCAGAGTCGGTGCATTATTACATAACATTGGCATGATCACAAAAGATCAAGTCTCGAAAGACCGATTAGTTTAGTAGCATTGGAAACACTAGATACATTCATAAATGTTACATTACATCACAAAGTGAAAAACTACAACAACATCTTGTCTCCATAAACCACACTCATATCCCCTCATACTATCCCTGCAGGTCATTCATAAAATACTTCTTCACTTCCTAGGAATAATAAAACCTAGAAAGGGGTGAGCTCAGATGCCCATAAAGGATAACAATATAGTGGGAAATTTCATAAATAAGCATAAACATTTAAGGAAATGTATAACTAAAAAAATCATTTTAAACTTGAACTTTAGAATAATATGGAAGAAATAAAATGAAATAATGCCATTTACTTATTCAAATTGATATTCTACTAGTCGAATAATCACATGCAATATCAATAACCACTTTCATAATGGTGGAATGCATAATGGCAGACTATCATAAACACATATTCAAGGCCTTGTTCCAAGACTACAAATAAGATTTTGTCAAGGCCTTGTGCCAAGACACTATTTTGTCCCATGAGACCGACAGATGAATCGAGGAGCTAAAGCGGGCTCCACCAGTCACTTATTAAGTCCAATGTATCCCCATATGAAAAGGTTTAAACATAACATAAATATTCATATTAAAAATTGCATTCGAAATGTAAATAATTTATCCATAAACAATGAATGGTATAAAAATAACAGATCCACAGTAGAACATATCAAAAAACCTTCAATACAATATGGAAGTTTTGTATCATAATAAATCAACATCAAATAAGATTAAAACCCATCAAAGGATGTTGATATAGATGAAATCAAAACTATTTGAGGGAAATATCTCTTTTTTGAAATCATTTCAAAGTCACATAATTATAAAAGAAAACATTTAAAATGAAAATATTCTTATAAGCTTGTAAGGTAAGATTCAAATATTTTATAACAGCGGAAAATAGCCGTAGCCGCCGTATAAGTTGAAAAGACATTCTGACCTTAATATTGTCGAAAACGTTAAAAAGGACCTTGTTTCGAAAATGATGAAAATATTCCTTTCAAACCATTTTATAAAAATTCAAACAAGGGTATAAATTAATTTAACCCATAGTCTAGTAAATAGTAAAAAAATTTTGAAATACTTTTTTAAGAAACATGGATTTGGACGATAAAGAGGTCCCAGAAGATAATTACGTATAAATAACCTCAGATAATAAAGATATTGTAAAATCAACCCTTACCTTGTACTTTTCCTTGGTCATGGGTAGTTTAACCTCCTTTGTAATGGTAAAATAATTGATGTTAAATTATAAAAGAATCATTTAAATTAATAAGATATCATATATGATCTTTTCACATTGCTTTGTTAATAATTTCTAAGTATTATCGCTGTTTTGGGTGTTAACTTACTCCTTTTCTTTTATATGTTTTGTTAAATAAGCCATGTATGTTATGGATAGGTTGTATCTTATTCATATCCAGAATGATATCAAGTCCTTAAAAATTATTTTTCATCATTCAATGATAATTAGACTTGAATGGGTATGATGGGGAATGAATCTCATCGTGTTCGTGGAGATGGTAGTCTGTACGTTCGTACGAGCGACAATATCATTCTTTTGATATATAAATAATATATAATTGGATGTTATATCATATATAAATAATAACTATCATGTTATATTTATTATTTACATCAATTAAACATCATTATCATACCCATCCAAATAATAATGTTTTGAATAACAATTACACCTGGACGTGGAGACGGTAAGTCATATGTACACACATATGGTGACATGTCATTCAAAGGATGGATAGAATACTGAATTTGGTTGTACAATATTTATAATAACATCAAATTATATAGAAGATACTGGAGTTATTATTTTAGAATATAAATAATAAAGAAAGAAGAATTTGAAGAAGAAAGGAACTTGAAAGAGGGTGGTGAAAACAATACCTCTTCTTCGGGTTCTTCCCTTTGATTTGATCAAAAGGGATCCATAGTTTGGATTTATGATCAAGATAAGGCCTCTAGGTTAAATTTAGAGAAGTTGGGAGGATATTTGTGCAGGGGTTGGACAATCCAAATGGCTTTGAAGGTATGAATTATATAGAAGGGGGAGTGCCCGTTTATAGGAGGGGTGAGGGGCACCTTTGGAAAATCTAGAAATATTATTTTATAATAAATTCATATTCGGTTTATAATGTCTCCAAAGTGGATTATTTATAGTCTAAGGTGGTTATGAGTCTAAATCCATTCAACCAATAGTTTTTAGACAGGTTTGGGTCACTATATTAACCTTATCATTTATATTTACCTCTTAGTTAAATAGTTTGACTTTTACCATGTCTCTTTGTATTTTTATATTATATAGTCAATAAACATACTATATACCTCCAAGAGACCCCCAAGTGGTCAATTAATGATACATATATCATTATATAAGTCCTTTGTCCAAATCTTATATTTTCAGTAATAGAATATCAATTAATAATATAATATTGTTTTTAAAACTTTTTTATGTCAATTTTGTCACTATTGGGTATTTTATTTTTGATAATTTCATAACAGCATTAATACTTCAAAAAATATATATATAACAAATTCTAATATTTCATATTAATCTAGAAAATTAGTGTAATTTATAAAAAGTCTCAAATTACATTTATTTGATATTTACAATATCAATTATTTTAATATTTCATTAATTAGGTAATTACTCTCACACCATTGTGTCATAAGTAAATTAAATTATTTAATGTCCAAATAATATAAATAAAATACCATTATGTAGGAAATCTTTGTATATTTATAATGAATATTTATAATCTAATTTATCTTATGTATAACCCTATATTAAAAATGTTTTAATTATTAAACAATGATTTTAACTCTTTTAACCTTCTTTGAATTAAATAATAATAAATGTCATAATCTAATCCAAGTGGACCTAAATGATAATATTATATTTATAAGGTTGTTTTTGGTCTAGATACACTTGTCCAATAGAATTAAGACACATTTTTGTGTAATATTAATATCATTTTTACCCTTAATTACCCTATTTACTTTTAACCGTGGTAAATAAAAGTAAAAAGTTACTATTCACTGAAAATATTTTTATCTTATTGAACCACATTTTAATCTTTGATATTTACTGTGCCTATCTGATTTTTGAAATTCCAATTACAGAAGCGGTAAAATTATGTTTTATGAGAATTTCCAAATTCTCCTAGGAGGTGGGTAAAAGACGGTGAAAAGTTCAATAAAATTTTTATATATCTACAATTATTCTAAAATAACTCCAATGAATTACATTTAACTTATATAGGTATTATGTTTCTATTTTGACCATAATTAAATTAAAAAAATAAATAATTATTTAAATAAAAATTCGGTTTTAAACTATAACTCAGTGTTTTTTCACTATTCATCAAAAATTGAATGTTTTCAGAAAAATACACAAAATTCACCCTAAGATAATTTCGATATTTTGAATCCAAAAATGAAGACTATTTTGAAAGATAAAATTTATAATATTTCAAAAAGTGGGTGTTACTATTCATAATGTCTAGTTTGATTGGTTTTGGTGTGTGTTAGAACTCGAAGTTGAATACAACACATGCTACTGTATTATTCCAAGAGAAGCATATCGTGGAAGCTTGGAGTGTTACACCATGGGCCGCCTTAGAGTGTAAGCCCCAACCTGTTCCTGAACTAAGAGGACTTTGAGCCATGTCAAGGCATGGTACGTAGGAGGCCTCTACGAGGGTCAATCCCAACAACCATTGGCCCCGACTGTCTCCGTGTCGCTGTGCCAAGCCCCTTTCCACATGAACTACGAGGACTTTGATCCATGTCATGGCATGGTACGTAGGAAGCCTCCATGAGGTTCAATCCCACCATCCACCTAGACGCCAGTTCCCTATTGATGTCGGTTCACCGACTCCACCACATAACCCGAACTATGAGGAATTTGATCCATGTCAAGGCATAGTACGTAGGAAGCCTCCATGAGGTTCAAGCCCACCACCCGGTTGTTCTGACCTCCTTCATATTGGTTCACCCCCATCCCTCATGACGTTAAACTATTTACCTTGTCCTGAACTATGTGGACACTGATTCCCCACCATGAGGATTTGTAGGAAGCCTTCATGAGGTTCAACCCCATCACTCCTGTCTCATCCTGATCTCTCCCTCGATTCTATGTGTCTTGGGAAGCTCATTCCCCAACCCAAAGGTTTCACTTATTCTCGGTCCCATCCACACATCCATTCTCACGAGTCGCCTCCTCAGGCATCCGATCATCTGATCGAACTACGTGAACTTTGATTCCCTGCCATGGGGATACGTAAGAAGATTCTTCAAGGCCCAATCCCAAAACCAGCGTCACCCCATGATGGTTCCATCCCATTCACCATCCAATTCACAGAACCTTCCTTCATCCATCCTGATTCTTACTCGGGCCACCACATCCTGGTGGAATCATGCCACCTCATTCCCCGTTCCCACTGACAGCATTCGGAAAAGCCGCCCACTTGTTTTCCCTAATATCGGTGTTCCCTCCAGGGGGTTCCTCCAACTGATCCAATCGAATCAGTGTTCTAATCAGTCCGATCAGTCTCCGCTAGATGTTAAAAATGTAGCATACCCTATGTTAAACATGAGATTCTAAGGAAAACCTCAGATACATTCCCATGGAATATGATTCCCTGTGCTCGATGTGGGATTCCTCGGGCTTCTACTTCCTCGGGAAGCCCTATAATAAGGGAAAGAAGATAGACACGCCAATACCCCAGTGTTTAGACATTACAGTGATACCCAACGTGACTACTCTCCTATCTAAAGTTGCTGCCCTAACTAGACCCCTTGGAATTTCCTGACAGAAGTAGTGTAATTAAATAGTTTCCATCAAGATATGGCACCAGGAAGAGTTTCACGAACAACGTCTTAAGTCTATAAGGGAGACCTAGACTAGGTGAGGAGTCGGAGGAGGAATCCATGGAAGGAAGTACTGACATCCCCTCATCCCATTTCGATCAAGGAGCATACGTCCCTAAATAAGGAGTGGATGTAGCCCTCCTTTGGGAATTGGGAATGCAGAGTAACAACTATGCATCCTTTACAGAAGGATGGGTGCACCCCAATGAAAGTGTCGGAAACATATTTGTATATCAAATTAAGATTTAAATGAATTAATTGATAAGGGATGAGTGGATAATACCCTAGGCCCTCATTATTATATTTCTTTATTAAACATGTTTTGCCTTGTATGGCTATGCCCATGTGAGATAGATACAACCATGCCCAATGGACTTTAACACTACCACATCATGTAGTAGGTTGTTAAGTTTGAAAATAATGTTATAATGTTTTTTCCATGTGATTTGATTGAGGTAATATCCATCCAATGGCTTGTAAAAGCATGTGAATATTTGTAATTCCTAGCCCACATGAGATATTATAACTAATCTCTTTAGAATGTTGTTTTTCTTAAAATGCCTATGTGAGTATTTAAAGGAAATCCCATGAGCTTGGACTGATTTTATAATTTATTTTTAATAGGATGACTTCGACTAAATGGCATGCCTTGATTAAATGGTTAGGTCACAATGAATTTTTTTCATTGTATTAAAGGGTTTAAATGAAATTTCTCACAAGGAATGGAATTTTGTATGAAAAAATGCAGACATGATAAGTCCTTGCCTCATGGATTGATATGAATGTGATTAAACTTGTGTGGGTGTTTTAATTGAAATTCTTAAGATTGTTTACCTTAAGTTATTTTTTTGTGAATGTGATTATGCCACTTCTATAGATATGGATATATGTGAATGATTATGGATGGGAGGTTGTTTTAAACCATTCCAGTATTATAAACGATTATGGATGGGAGGTAGTTTTACCCCATAGAATTTATGTATGATTATGGGTGGGAGGTAGTTATACCCTATGCCAGTTATATATATATATATATTTTTGTGTGTGTGTGTGTGTTGTGGGTGGGAGGAATGCTTCACCCATGCCACTTATGCCTTCATTATATCATATTCTTGCATTACAAGAGACTAAGGGCTCTTGAACCTAGTTTAGGGGTAGAGTGTGAGAGATTCCTTGGAATTGGATAGAAGAGCTATGTCCCAATCCAATACAACAAATATATACACTATTATTATATATATAATTATATTATATATATATACATACGGTGACATGGTAACACTCTTATTCTAGTAATGATCTGAATTTGGTATAGCCATCAGATATTCCTCTGAAACCTAAATGAGTGTAATTGATTTATATAGTTTTGTTTATTAATTATGTTTTACCTGCACACTGCATAATTTATATTCCACTGAATTGATCTCCACATCGAGTGTGATGACCTACTGGTATTTATATTTCACACCCTACTCGAGTTCCTTTGGTTCTCTAGTAGACCTAATTATTTCAGGGATATAGACCTTTCTTTTTCTATATTTCCTGTATCTAAAAGGTAGAGAAAATAACCAAGCTAGATATCAGGATGATCATGGTGATTCCCTTTAGGATCTATATTCATTTCTTTTTTTTTTGTGGTAATTGAAAATACGGTTGTACTTTTTTCTACTTGAAGATATGTATCATCATATGGCATGCATGAATTTTAAAACTAGTGTTGGCATATTTCTATATTCAGTTGTTATTATAATTCTATTCCCTTATTTTAGTTATTTCTTTACACCGCTTATACATTTATTTGAGTATTACTTCCTTGTTACTACTATGCACTCTGAGTTTGACGATATTGTCTCCCCCATTGAATTATCTTTACACCTTTGATGCTAGTTAGTAGCATCTGACATATGCAGAGATGTGTTTCAGGTAATGTGGTGACCGGTCCATCTACCAGTTTTATGGTAATCTGGGTCAGGGTGTTACAAAGTGGTATCAAAGCCTAATTTTTCATTTGTATTACTGGTTAGGGTTGGTATAAAGGAGATTAGGAATGTGTCAGCACTTGGTAGATAGTCGTTATTGGGACTGATCACCCCATGTATGGGATGTTACCAAGTTTCTAGGTATGGGAATTGATTTTTATACTATTTGATGTTATATTTGATGTGATTTCACCTTAGGTGAATAGTGTATTTGCCTTGTCTTATGGATTTATAGAATTTATGGTATTTTTTCCTTGGTCAGAATAGAAAGGATGTAACATGAAATTCATCATATTTGGAACTTAGACACTCACATTCTTGACATATTCCATCTTATGCAGCTATATTATTAGGTTTCCTTCTAAGTATGTTTGTATTCCTTCAGTGATTGCAGGGTTCTTTTGTACCTGTTCAGGTAATCTGTTAGCATGCCTATTTATTTAGTATATCGTTCTTGTTGTTCAACATGCTTAGATGTTATATTCCTTGATTTATTTTTCTTGTTATAAAATGTTTATTTTGATATTTAAAATGGTCGCATGTGCTAAAATTGTTGGTTGTAGTTTAGGTGGGAGCCAATTTTCAATAATAAGGTGTATGTGTGCCTTAGGATTTGGAAAAGGGTAACCAATATACACAAACCATGTAGTGACCTTTATATAAATGTTTATATGAATTTTTTAAATGAATATGGGCTACTAAATGTAATTGTTAAAATGTAATTATTTTGATTAATGGGAGCCAAATACAAACTATAAGGTGTATGGGAACCCTGTGGATTGGTAGATGTCCATCCAGGAGACTAAGACTTTGTATAATCATGGTATGTGTCAGAATTTTTATAAATATAAAACTTTTGAGTTTTGATTTGAAATGGACTTTTAGTTTTCAAAATGCTAAACTGGACCCATTTTGGGCAGTTGGGGCATGTTTTTTTAAAATGAACTATTATTGGGTTTCTTTTTAAAGGACTAGTGTTTAATAAAAAGAAACCTCAACGATAACCTTTTAGGTTAAAAATAATTTAGATGCTAAATTTCATATTTATGATGCAATTCCATTCAATGGTAAATGTTAAAAGAGGGAGTTTATTATGACTTCCTTAAAACCAAGTGCATTTTTTTTTCTAAAATGGTACTTGAGGTTTATTTTAAAATTCTATAAAATGTCTAAGGTTGTATTGAATTGATGAAATAAATTAAATTTGGATCTTGAAGTGGTTTCCTTTATTTAAACCCTCATGGAAGGGTTGTTGTAAATTTTTTAATGATATTCTTTGGAATAAAGATGTGAGTGATCATCCGTGGGAAGTTTCTTTTTTGAAATGAATTAAATGGAAAGGGGATATTGAGACTATAGAATCTATTTTTCATGAACAAGAGATAAGTTCGATATGTATACTTGGTAAGAGGTGAGATCATGATAGATATAACCCTTAAGGAATGATATTCCTTACTTTTGATGTTATATTTGTGATGTGGGTGTCATTCAGGTGTCTTGTCCCTAGTAGGACTCTCAGTTTTTAGTGACACCCTTGTTTGGATAGGTGGTCATGATTTTCTTGACTTTTTTGTGGGCTCTACCATCAGGTAATGCTCATTTTTAAAAGGTTATACATGATTAGGGATTGGCCAGTTATATAATTGGTTTTTTGAACCTTTATTTCCATGGTAGTGGGTGACATGGAATGTTGTCGTCCAAGTGAATAGTAGTACAAGGTGATAAAGTGTTGGCTTAATAACTTCTTATTTTTATTATGGTCTTGGGTTATCTCCATTTTTGAGTGTACTGAAATTAAACAATTAGTTTTATCCCAATTATCTAGATGTCTATCAGGAGACTCAGGTGTTTGACATGCCAATTTATAAGTTTTGAACATCATAATATGTTTTGATGATGTGATTGTGGATCAAAGGAGCGTCACAAATTCTTTTACATTTTTTACTAGCATGTTTGTGAGCGACTAGTTGATATTCTTTTCCTTCGATGATTAGGACACCCCTATGGTGGGCAGTGTCAGGTCAGTTATTGAAATGATGTGTCCTTCCAAGTAAAATGAATATAACCAAAGAGGACCAATGGAAATTAGTCATTTTATGATTTAATACCTTTTAGGCTTGTAGGTGTTGTTGATGTTGGTGCATTCTAGGTAGCACCACTCTAGAATGGTTTCCCATTTAAACCATTTTTGAAAGCACTATTGGTCTTAGATAGACATTGGTGGGTAATCTTGAAGGATCACAAAATTGTTCATGTGTTACAAGCTAGAGATCAGATAGTGACTCATCGGAAGGTGAAGATGATTTTCCTCTTTGAATAAACCAGTGATGGATCAATTTTTTTCATCTAATTATTTGGTATGATTGATTGGGAATCTTTAAAAATACCCATAGTGTGTTCTGTTAAGAGATGAGCATGTCCCATATCTTGTTATCATCCTAGATGCTCTAAGAGAGCGTCAGTCTTATTCCATTCTAAACCATTAAAAGTTGTTGAGCTTGTTTGGTGGATCTATTTAGGCGTTAAATGATGGAGGTACTGATTTTCATTCACGTTTTGACCAGGAAATGTCACCGGAGGTCCGAGATGGACTTTAGTGTGACTGTATGTTGTAAATGTGGTATGTCTTGGGAGAAGTCATCATAGATCAGGTTTTAAATCGTCAGTCATCTAAACCTAAAGTCTTTTTTATTAGTCATCCATAGTTCCTTGACTCTTTTACATTCTTTCTTAATGTTTATGGTTGTTGAAGGACAGTTTTCGGGCACGTCTTTAGGTGGAAATGAGTATGGTCAGTGTCGACCAGTTCTTTTCATGAATAACCAACTCAACTTGGGATTTGAGGTTGATAGGGATTAACCACTTTAAACTATTTTTTATATCATATGAGAAGCACTGTTATAACACTTAGGACATATCCTCTAAAAATTAAAATAGTGAAAGAGATTTGGTTTTGAATTAGCTGTTAAATGTTAAGACCCTTAGTGGAAAGCACCAATGTAAAAATTGTTAAAAAGATGATGAAAGGATTGTGTCTCTGGTTTTTTAGGTTAGCTTATATGCCACTTTGATGATTGGGGTGGATATTGAGCCTTGTCTTGGGTTTCAAAGGATTATTCCCTTGGTCTTGTGAAATGGATAAAGGTGTGTTTGTATTTTTGAAACACTACACTATCATTTGAATGAAATCTCTCGACCTCTATTGGTTGGGTTATGTTTTCTTAGTTCATGAATCCATCTCATGAATGAGAAGTTTTACGATGGGTATATTATAGAAACTTGTGTTTTGGACTGGGTGGTTTTTATGAGGGTTTTTTTAATATTTGAAAATTACTTGATGGAAAAAAAATAAACCCGATTATCCTAACTTATATTTTATGAGTTTTTACACTACAATGTGTGTTTCTTTTTATGAAATTATAATAAAATAAATTAATTTTGAATTGAAAGGTTTTAATAATAATAATAATAATAATGATATTATTATTTTTATTATGTTATAATTATTATTATTGTATTTAAGATAAAATGAAAATAATAATCAAACTCTTCCCCTCTCTTTCTTAAGTCGTGACACACCCCACCAGGGAGGGCTACCCCTTCAATGCATGATGGAGTCCCATTAACATCCTCTCCTATAATCAAATCTATCTGGATTTCTTCCGATTCATCGCATGATCCGTTCATGGTAATCCCTATTCTCCCCCATCCTCTTCATTTCTAGCTTTGATTCGACCTATTTGTTTCCAGGTGGAGTTCATCCGAACACCCTAGGTTTAGCGATAAACTCGATTTTGGTTTACTCTTAAATATAAGTAGATAAAAGGTCCACTTGGGACCCATTGGTCCATGTTTCAGTAGCCGCTGCCAAATGCGAGGGGGTTCTAGTGGTTTCGGTCATCTGAAATTGTTTCAGGGTAAGAATTTTTCATCTACTATGTGTTTTCACTCTTGTTATATGGCATACATTAGGTGTTTTAAAGTCTTTATTTTCTGCGGTGTAGTGTGTTGAACTCTTCCTTATGGTTTTTATTCTCTCAGACTAAGTCAAATCACCTGAGTATACATAGGTAAATATATATATTAAAATATATGTAGGTTCCCCTTACATTTATATTCATCTATGGTAGTGAATGTTTGTGTATGAGGCTAGATGTGCCTATGTATATATATATAAATTCATGTGTAGGTGGGTTGATACATGTATATGCATATAAGAATATATTTATGTATCCCCTTAGACATATTCATGGTCATGACAGTGTGTGTATAAGGTCTAGGTTTCCTTATATGTTTGTGAAAGTGGAAATACTCAGTGGGGGAAGCGAATCTTTTAGTTAGAAAGATCCAAGAGCTGAAATGTTCGGTTTGGTTCCACCCTGAGGTAGGGTCCCTATCTTTGAATCTTTATTTAATAAATCCTTAGTTTCTTCTTTAAATATTTCTTTTATGAGTTTCCTTGTTTAATAAAACTGGATATCTTGATTGAAATTCTGAAATAAGATAAATGGTTTTTTGTTTTATATAGTCATGTTTTTATAATAAAACCACTCCAACATAGGTTCTCTACTTTCAAACCAAAAATTAGTGATAGATGTTATATCATGCTTAGTGTGGTTTGAGTTCTTCATATATCTTCCTACTGGTGTTAATATATTGTATGTTATTGGATTTCCCTTTAATTTTGTTAAATGATGTTTCCCATATGAGTTATGTCATGTATATTCCATGTGTAATAGTTTGTTAAAATGGAATAATCCTCTAGGTTTTATTTTTAAACTAAAATTGAATGGATTTGTCCTTGGACACCCTTAGGTTGTCCTTTTTACCCCATGTCAGATGTTAATTATGTAATTTATTTTAATATCAAATGACGATTTAAATGAATTAATTGTGAAGGGATGAGTGACTAAGTCCCTTGGCCTTTATTATTCAATTTCTTGGTTAAACATGTTTCTCAATATATTGTTATGCCCTTGTGAGATAGATATTATTATGACCACATGATTTAACACTACAACGTTATGTAGTAGGTTTTACTATTGGGAAATCATTTTATAATGTTTTCCCCATGCAAGTTGTTCGATGTAATTTCCATATAATTACTTGTGAAAGCATGTAAATCTATATAATTCCTAGCCCACATGAGATATTATAACTAAGACATTTGGAATATTGTTAGGATTGTTATGCTTAAAATACCCATGTGAGTATTTAATGGCAATCCCTTGAGCTTGGAATTGTTTTGTAATTTCCTTAATAGGATGACTTCCACTAAATGGTGTGCCTCAATTAAATGGTTTTTTCATAATGAATTTCCTGTCTTTTATTAAAGGGTTTAAATTAAATGGCTTCCTAGGAATGGAATTTTGTATGGATAATGGGACACATGAGAGGTCCTTGCTTCATGGAATGATTTGAATGTGATTAAGCCTATTTTGGTATTTTAATTTAAATTCATAAGTTTCTTTACCTTAAGTTATTTTGTTGTGAATGTGATTATGTAACTATTATAGATATGGTTATAAGTGAACAATTATGGAAAGGAGGCGGTTCTACCCAATGAAAGTATTATAAATGATTTTGAGTGGGAGGAAGTTTTACCCCAGGCCAGTATTTTAAACAATTACATATGGGAGGAAGTTTTTCCCCATGCTAGTATTATAAACGATTATACATGGGAGGCAGTTTTACCCCATGATAGTATTATAAAATTTTTTGAACATGAGGATGTTTTACCCCATGCCAGTTATGTGTACTTATGGGTGGGATGCAGTTTTACCCCATTTCATATATATATATATGTGTGTGTGTGTGTTTGTGTGTGTGTGTTGTGGGTGGGAGGCAATATTAACCCATACTACTTATGTCTTCATTATATCAGATGCTTTCATTTAAGAGACTAAGGTATCTTGGACCTTTTCTAGGGGAAGAATGAGAGAGATCCCATGGAATTGGATGGTGGAGGTATTTCCTGATCCACCCCCAAAAATAACTATCTATATATATACTAATATATATATATATATATATTGTGATATGATATGACTCTTATTCTGGTATTGAACTGAAGCTGGTATAGTCGTCTGGTGTTCCGTGGAAACCAGGATGAGTGTTATTTTTTATGAAGTTCTCTCTGTTAATTCTGTTAAACCTTCACACTACATAATTTATATTCCACTAAATTAGGCTCAGCATCATGGGTGGAGGCCCACAGAGATTTACATCTCACGCCCATCTTGGGTATATTTGGTGTCTGAGTAGGCCTACTTGTTTATAGGGCCATGGATCGTGCTTTTTCAATATGTGATGTATCTAGAAGTTGGAAAAAAGGACTGAGATGGAGCTCGGGATGATTGTGGTGGTTGACTTTAGGCTTTACTTTATTTTTCTTATTTTGGTATTCTAATGAAAATAATATTATACTATTTGATACTTTTAGATATGTATCATCATATGGAATTCATGCATTATAAAAGTGGAATTGGCATATATCTATATTAAGTTATTATTACAATTTTCTTCTTCTATTTTAGATATTTCTTTATAATGATTCTTCTTATATATATGCATTACTTATTAGTTAACATTTATCAATTGGATTTTGAAGCTATATTATCCCCAATAAACTAACTTTACACCCTCACAGCTTGTCGGTAGCCTTTGGCATTTATGAAGACACACTTGATGTCATTTGGTGACCGGTCTTGCAACCAGTTTAATGGAAATCTAGTTCGGGACATTAAAAATACTAATATTTATTTCCCACCACTTGTATATTCCCTATGGCATGTAGGTAGACCTGATGTCTTCATTCATGTTGTAGAATAGGTTGTGTGATGGATGGTGATGAGGAACAATATCACACGATCAATAAGATGATCTCATGTGGTTTCTCAATATTTTTATGGTGATCCTTGGTTATCATGGAGTCCAAGAATGTGATTTTTCTTATTTTTGGTAGTATATCCTAATGTATTTATTTTTAAAATGTTTATTTTGTGTGTGTATTTATCCAAATGGGTGAATAACTATTTTATATACATAATTCTATAGTCTTTGTGAATATATTGATCATTTCATTTATTATATGAGGATCCTATTTCAGTAACTTGTTATGGCTACTCTGATGCCTCTTATTTTGTGTGATTTTGGTTATTTTTCAATATTATTTCACTCTAACAAGAGGTTATAGTCACCTCACTACACCTTTTAGACCCTTAATGAGGGTCGAAAGCCTTTTTATTTTAGGGAGTCATTCTTCAGTCTTTTTAGTGATCAAAAATATTCTGACCATTCTTGTTAACTTAGGTTGGTTTGTTGCAAAAACACTACTATAAATTTTGAATACATATTTTTAATAACTAGGGAAACATTTTCAAAAAAAAACTATATTTGGAATTTCATTTAATTAAATACTATTTTCATAAAATATGGTTTTGGGTCTATTTTAAAGCTAATTTTTTCAAATAATAAACCAATTTAAATAATGAAAATCAAATATATTGATAATTTTTTCCAATATATAAATTTTATGATTATGAATATATTTCTTCTAAAAATAGTTTTTTATTTGTTACTTTTGTTAATAATAAAATTAATCTTTTTTACATGAATAAAATTTTCCTAATAATATATATTTTATATTTAGAAATAGTATATCCAAATTATATAAAAATTCCCATTTTACTTTTTTCATGAAAAGTAATGTACTAATGAAATAATAAGATACCAGAATAAAACTGAAAATGGAAGTAGTGAAACTTATAAGAGTAATGAACTTGAAAGTTTGTTTAAAAGAGATGTGAAAATGAATGGTTGAGGTCTTATTGAGATTATCTTAACTCCCACTATATTATTATACATTTTTAGATATTTATGACCTGTGAAATTGGTTCTATCTTTGTATTAAGTTGAAATATTTATGAAAATTTCATTCTTACCTCTTATAAAAGGAACCTCACACCATCCCATAAATGCCAGCCTAAAAAAATCAGTTCCCCTTGAAATACTTTCATTTTTCATACCACTGTAATCTTATTCATTTTCTTTTTTCCTTTTGTTAATAGATACTATCATAATCCCTCAATTTCCAAGGATTCATCCAAGTGAAATGACAAGTACTCAATGTGAGAACTTCTTTTCATACTTATTTTATTTTATTTACTAATTTTTTAAAATATAATGTCATGAATCATGTATAAAGACTTCATTATTTATTAATTCTCTCTTAATAACTATTTACCACATTTCTAAATTTATATTCAGAAAAAAATTGAAATTTGTGCGTTGATCATACTAAAACCACTATGGAGAAATGTTTTCTATTTTTCACCATTACAACTCTTCGTTGGTTATTTTTGGGGGATCTTTTGTTATTTGTATAGTAATTTTGTTTTTATATATAAAATTCTAACAATATTTTATTTTATTTTCTTTCTTATAACATTAATTATATTCTAGAATTATAAATTATATTTTTATTATATATTGAGCTATAATACATGAAATCTTATGACTCATATGTCATATGAATGATTAAAATATTAATTTCATTTTATTAAAGTAATATCAATTCATATTTTTCCAGTGGTCTCAAAATTTACAAGCCATCAATAATATTTCCATAATTCAACAATTTCTATAATATGATATCAATGATTTCTCAAGGACAACTACAGTTATAGTATTTTTAATTCCATGTTTTTTATTTTGATAAAAAGATAAAAGGATTATATATTTCATTAAATATAAATAAAGCACAAATTTTCTATTTTTGTACTCTAAAATTTTAATAAATATCTATATTAATTCAATTTTTTTGAAAGTGTTCAGATAATATGTGTTATTTCTTTTTGGATTATATCTAATGGTCTATTAGTTGGAATTAGGAGTTATATGTTTCGTTAGAATGATATTGAATCTATCTAAATTATTATCAGCAACACCAAATTCTATATATTTATTTTTTATGGTATAAAATATTTTCTATATACCTTAAGGTCATGAAACCACTTGAGTGTTTTCAAAGTGAATGTATGGGTTTCAGTACGATCGTATAGGCTTTTCCAGTTACAACATGAGTTAACACTTAAAGTGGACACATGATTGTTTATTAAGTAATGATACCACACTATATTATATGAATATTTACTTTCATATTTAAAATTTTGTAGTCAAATTTTATTATGTTTTTTTGTAACTTTTTATCCTGTTATTTTATATACTATTCGAATTATTTATTGACTATTTCTAATTAGATCGAATTAGTCAATAAAACAATAATTTAAAAAAAATAATGATTATTCTGTAATGATAAATTTATCTCCCATATATAATTATGATGTTTGAATGTAGACTAATTTACCTAGTTGGATAGTGGTATATTAGTTATATAAATCATTACTAAAGTATTTATGAAATATATATATTAAACAGTTATGATAACACAATCTTTGGAGAACCAAAAGATCATTACTATAGAACATTGAAGTGTTAAACAGACCATGTTATATGATATCATAATTTCGTCAACTTGATAAATTTTTAAGTAATAAATGAATATTTTTGTGATATTTATTACTAACCTAAATGTATTATATGATAAATCACTCAAAAAATGGAAACATTTTCTTCTTTTTTATATTACATTTCTTCCTCTATTATTCTATCCGTCAAAATAATTCACATCTCTCACTTATTCTCTTTCTAATACTTTATTATTTTACATTAAATATAACATTATATTTCTTCCGGTTGTGACACTTAGATTCTAATTCCATGGCTATTTAGGTAGGCACTATTGAAGTCTAAATTAAATTTTTTCAATTAGGTTTTGATTACAACTAAAGAAAGTAATGTTTATTCGTTATACATACTCATAAAAAATTGGTTGTAATAAGGTTATGATTCCCCATCAAAAATAATTGTATTTCACAATTTACAACCCTTGCTTTATAGATGTATAAGTGTGTACTATGTCTAATTTTGACCAAACCATATAAAAAAAATACTTTTGTTTATTCTTTTATTTTACATTACTATTTACCATTGATAGTAATTTTATCTAGTTAAAATTTTAAATCCACTATATTCACCCCCCTCTTGATCATCTTTCATTAACCTTTACAACATAACTATTGGTATCATAGGGTTACCTTCTTTGGATATAATGGTTTATTTCTGTTGTAATTTAAATAATACTAATAATATTTATCAAAACATGAACTTGTTATAGAAAACATAGTGTTTTTATTTTTCATTTAATATCAACTACATGGTATAAAGAATTTATTCCACATAGTTATTATGATTTATTATATATTATTGTAAACAAATATCCATCCAAGAACTTATAGTAAGAGGAATTTTATCTTTATGATGGTTGTAATGAACATAAATGATGAATGGATCCATCAAAATCCATGTCTTATTTTAAGAAACAAATAAGTTTCCTAGATATCTCAAATGAATTCATATCTCAAAGAGTTAGTCATTAAACATTAGTTTATAACAGAAAACTATATAAACTACTAAAGACTAATTGAAATACTCTTACATGAAAATATCTTTATTAATTTTCTTAAATTACAATGTAGTTAGTATTTTACTTTTTTATTAAAAATATTCATTTAGTATGGTGTTTTATGTAAGATATCTCATGTAATCTGGAATATTCTAAAATTAACTCACCTTCAATTAGATAAATTAATTAATAATTATCTTAGAATTATTTAATATAAGTACCTATACTTCATTATGGGTGAAGAGTAAAATTTGAACCATACATTACATTAATTTGCAAGAATTAAGAAAGAAATAATATCCCTTAGAGAAACATTGGGAAATATAATATAAGTTGAATAGGTCCTAATAGCACTTCTAAGGAAAAGGAATTCAAAGAATTTCTAAATTATTAAATTAAATAATATCTAAGAGTACACTCTTGGTGAATTTATTAGATCACCACTTCAATATGAAATGGAAAATAAGAACATAGACGAAGTGGAGACAATTTAATTTTTTTCAATCATTTAAATATATATAAAATTTCTAATGACCCTTCTAATTCTAAATCGAAAGGTAGATAAAAAGAAAATATGGATCATACTGTGACTGGAGCCCACTATAGAATGAAAAATAAAGGATTGATGAAATGAATTAGAAGAAACTCTCAAAAAGAAAAAAATTGACGGAGATAGGAAAGTAACTAATATTTATAATGATTTAGATGTTTTATTTTTTTAAAGAGGAAAGAAACTAAATAATAAGGCTGACCACCTAAAATAGAAGAATAAATTTAAATAAAAAGGGATAAAAAATTTACCTACTAGTTTAATTTTTATCGAATAATCTTTTTCAAGTAATGATTCTGTAAATGAGAAAAAATATACTAACCTATTCGTCATTGATTCTATGGATAAGGATAGTTTTTTTGGATTTAATTATGGATTTCCTGACTCTGACTATGATTCTTAATATTAAAATGTTTCTATATTAAATGATTAAATTGACTTTTTGCATAAATACATTTTTTAATCTACCAATTAATACAATAAGATTAAACAAATTGATGAAAAACATGTTTCTAAAAACAAATTACTTTTATAAGAGAATGATAAAATAAGGAATGGTGCTTCTACTTCTCATTCTAATGTTTCTGATGACTTGAAATACTCTGATGATTTGAATTAAAATTTTAAAAAGTATGTTTAAAGTGTTAAGAGATGTTTTATTTATTAAATTCAATGTCTTAAAAAGTACCATATAATTATTACTTTATATAACATAAATTAAAATTAATATTTAATTTTCTATAATTGGATTTTTCTATAAATATATGTGAATCATTATTGGAAATGTAAAATGTAGTGTAGATCATTTCTTACATATATTCAACATGATATGAAAGGAAACATTGAAAATAATTATTCTATTATATTTAATATTTGTTAGGGATTTATGATGTACCATATTAAATTTTTTTTACATGAGTACCATACTATACTCATTTAAATTATATATGGGTACCTTAAATTGTATTACTATTTGGATAGGAATCAAAGAAGCTTGTGTACGATGATTTTTACGTAATTAGTATTTATAGTATAAAGTCCAGGGATGTATTACGAATGAAATATGGTACAAGAACATGGGATTATATAATAATTTAACCAGATACACATCAAATTTCATCGCATTCAAGAAATTTTATGGAGGCACTATTATATTTAGATATAATTAAAAATTAAAATTCAAAGGATTTGGTAAAATTCATATATAAATTATACATTTAATTTAATTTTTTAAATTATCAAGGTTTTCTATAAAATTTAATTAGTATATCTCAATTATATAATGATAGTGTGAAATTTAAATTTCAAAATTATATGTTTTTAGTTTTAGGTATGATTCCTTATTATTTTAGTTTAATCTAAAAGAAAATATTTATATTATTTATTTAGTTGAACTATCTATTCAATATGTTAAGTGTTTGTTTAATTTGTTGAGTGAAAATTTTATTTAGCATCTATGATTAGGACATATTATTTCTTGAATTTTAAATAATATTCATAAACATGATAATGTCATACAATTACCTAATATAATTAAATAACAGCTTCATGTTTGTGATGTTAACGTGAAATGGAAATGATTTAAAGTCTCATTTAGACATGTCAATCAGATAAGTAATAAATTGAATTAAATAAATGTAAATTATGATTTATATAGTACTACAGATATTAATATCCTTTTATAAAATATATAAACATCAGTTATTTTTTATTATTATAATAGATTTACATATGTTTATTATCTTACACATAAAAATTATAACTTATCAATATTTGATGCCTTTTTTAATTAAAAAAAATAATATGTTATATGATTATATCATTTTTTAGTGATAAAGGAGGTGAATTTAATAATTTATAATTTTAAAAAAATTGGTATGAAGGGTTATTTTAAAAATTTATCATATCATAGAAAGCCATAGAAAAATAATGTTATTGAGTGGAAAAATATAAAACTTATTGAAATGACTAGAACTATGTTAATTGAATATAATTTTCAAAGATATTGTTGGGATAATGCCATTTTTTAATCATTTTATATTTAAAATATAATCCATGTTATAAATATTTATAGGAAAAATCATTATAATTTGTTTAACTGTAAAAATCGTAAATTTTTTATTTTAGAGTATTTGATTGTAAAATTTTAATATACAATCCGATGGATAATTAAGTAAATTTTGATGTTAAAAGGAATTAATATACTTTTATTATTGATTATATTAATATTAAGGATTATATAGTTTAAAATAAAATAATATATACTATTGAATAAAATATTAACAATATATTGGATGTAAAATATGTGAAATTTGATTCAGCTTCTAATTTTTTTATATTTATTTTAGTTTTTTTAATTATGGTGTAAAAAAACCTAAAGATATGTATGAATCAATTTAGGTTTATCATAAAAAATCTCATCCTGATCCTATATCATAGAATATTAATAGAGGTCATCATGTCGAAATTTTAATGGTAATATTTAAAAAGTAATTAAAACTAGAAATTATTTTTTAAATGTTTGTTCTAATCCTTATTTTATTTCATATTTTGATATAAATAATGATAATGATTGTTTAATTAATTATAATTATATTATTATTATGGATTATGAGGTCAATAAAATTTCTCATAATATTGTTTGATCAACAGTTTATCCTCTTTAGATAAGCATGTTATTGGGACAATATATTTTTTTAGAAATAAAATTGCTAAATAGAGACTGGTTATTAAGTAAAAAAGTAGAATTTTTTCACATGGTTATTGTCAAGATGATGGAATCAATTTTTGATAAACATTTTCTCCTGTTATTAGAATTTAATTGTATATAATTTTATATATTTTATACCTTTCAAGGTTTTATGTTATTTTAAATGGATATGAAAAGTTTCTTTCTAAATTGTTTTATTTCAGAACAAGTTTATATTACTCAACATCCTAGTAAAGAAAATGTTAAATTTAATAATAATATTAATAAGGTATTAAATAATTTGTATAGGATTAACTTAGAACCAAATTATTGTTATGATTGAATTACTGTTTTTCAATTTATAAATTATTCTTCTAAAGTTAAAGTTAATCCCATATTAATTATTAAATTGATTTAAAATTACATTTTAATTAATTAAATTTTTATTGATGATACATTTATGGATATTAAAATTAAATTATTTATAATTATTTTTCATATTTCATGTCAATTGTGTTTCATATGAGTCTTATAGGGGAGGTTAAATAATTTTTGAGAATTGATGTTTTTAAAATAAACAATGGATCGTTTTTTAATCATTCTAAATATGCCAATGATTTTATAAAACGTTTTTGTCTTGATTATTGTATAAATATTAAAACCCATATGATTATTACTCATAAATTATATATTAAATCATCTGTAAAATCAAATAATTCTAATTTGTTTAGATTCATGATTAGTAGTTATACATATTAAAATTAATCAAGACCAAATGTAATGGTTATAATTTGTTTGTTTTCAAGATTCCAATCATATCCTAAGAAACCCCAAATAAATAATGTAAAAAATATTATTAGATATGATAAAGAAACTATTAATTATGGATTATTTTATTCTAGATCTTTTTTGAATTTACTATTTACTCTAAATCTAATTTTTGAGGTTGAATACTTGATAGGAAAATAACAAATGCATGTCTCACATTATTGGCAATAATATAGTTTCTCGTAGTTCATGGAAAAAAATCTATTACATTATCAACTAGTGAAAGTGATTGTATCTCCATTGAATCATGTTTTTCTCTCTCTATGGATTGAACATTATTTTTGAGATTATGGTTTTAATTTTGAAAATAAACCAATTTTATGTGATAATTCTTACATTATTTCTTTTTTAGAGAACCATTCAATAAATTCTATAAGTAAAATTATAGACCAGTTTTTTATTGTTATTTGAGGGTTTTTAATAATGATAATATTATTATTGTATAAGTTCAAACTGAAAAGACACATTAAAATAATTTAATTAAACTGTTTTATTTTTCAAAATTTGAGAAAATTAATTTTGATCTTGGTATATTAGATTTTTTTCAAGAATTATATTTTTATTTTTTGACACACATAAATATGCATATATTATAGTGAAGTTTTTTTAAAACTAGTGGATTTTAGATTTTGTTTAGAATGATTGTATACATATTTCCTAATATATTAATTTAAACAAATTCCAAAATAGGTGGAGAATTAAATAAATTATTGATTTAGTTTTATATTTTCTAAAAAGGGGAGTTTGTTTGGAGTTGGTTGTTATTTGTTTGTTTTTTTATATGTTGAATATTTCAGTTACTCATAACTTTTTATCACTTTTTATTTTTTTCCTAGAAATATATTTCACAATTCATTACTATATTTTTATAAAATCATGGGCTATAGTGATTGTAATTTCATAACTAATATTTAATATAAAATGTTAAAACATTATTTACATGTTCATAAATTATATAGAACATTGAAATAGTCATTTTAGTTCTCTATAATTTCCCAATGATTTTGTAATATTTCTAGATATCTAAAGTTTCTAGAATATTATATCTACTATTTTTATTAATAACTCCAAAAACTATCTTAAGAATTTCATTCCATTTTTTGTGATGGAAATATAATACATTTATATATTTTTATTGGCTTTTAAGGAGTGATAAAAATTTTATTTGGATAAAATAAAAAGGGAAAATAACATTGTATTATTTTAGTTATTTGTTTCTCTAATTTTTCAATAATATCTATTACTTTTTTGATGATATCTAATGATATATTTGTCAAAATGAGGATTCATTTATCCCATTGTAGTGTTCCAAATTTTATCTACATTTAAGTCAATGGGATGAATTCTAAATATGATTTTTATATGTTCTATTTTTTAAACTTTTCATATTTCAATTGACCACATAATGGTTTTTAATGTAATTGTATTAATTTTCAAATTTCCCTATGGTTTTTATATATGACATCATGAGTAGACCTTTTAAGTGAGCACATGATGGTTTCAAAATTAATGTTACCAAACTGCATCAAATTAGAAAGTATTTTTAAATTTCACTTATAATAGTAAAATTTCCTTTTTATTTTTTTGGGATTTATTTCAAAAATTATTATGGATACTATTTTAATTATTTAACAGGTAAATAATATAAGTTTGAATTAGTTTTATTTAAATAAAATGATTTGTTATGGTTATTTCGTAACATTAAATTCCCGTCATGGAAAATTATATTTTTTTAATTAACATTAAATGGTTTGATATTGTCATCTTAGTTAATTAGAACATAGTTAATGAAAATTAGAATCATAAAAAGTACAATTTATTGAGAACATTAACTTTTGATAACTGAAATATCCTTACTCTGAACATTGAATTGTTGTACCAACCAAGTCTCGTACGATATAATGTTTATCTAGCAGATATATTTTATGCGTTCAGTAAAAAATTCTATAGATTATATAACTACCTTTAATATATTCCTGATACATTACTCAAGAAATGTTACCTCTTCTTCTCTTATTTATCTTCTATTTCATTCTGTTTTCTTGTCTTTATAACACTGCCACCCATCTCTCACACAACCATTGAATCTCTCTATGTAATTTTATATTCAAAATCATTCCTTACATTTATTTAATTTTGGAATCTTGTATTCTAAATTCAAGTCTGTTCTAGTTGTGACTCTCATATTATAAAATTGGGTCTATAATTGAATTTTGATTCCCTGTAACAAAAGTTAGCTTCCATGGTTATAATTCCACTATTAAAAGTTGTGTGTAATCATGATTTGAGTCTCCATAAAAAACATTTTATTAAAAAACATATATCTTATATATTAGTTCGGTATAAGAGTGGACTATGTCCAATTTTAACCCATAACTAAAAAAATTCCTTTTACCTTTCATTAATTTTCATCTTCTAATTAACATTGGTAATTATAATTGATAATTATTTTATATGGATATAATTTTTCATATAGTGTATTCAGCCACCATATAATCTACTAGGAATCTCCCTTTCTAAGGATATAGTTATAATGGTGAAATTGATTAATTAATGTGAAATATATTTTCATGACTGGAATCACCAAGTTCTGACCTGTGACTACACCATGCCTACTTCAACAGGCCAGGGGACGGAAAGCAGTGCTGAGTAGGCATATCCCAGAAATGGGAGGAATTAAAATAAAGTACTTATACAAATCAACACATCCCAATGACCACAAAATGGTGAAATGAAAAACAACTGAAAAATTGCATGCATACATTTAAGATCCCATAATAGAGTGCGAAACTAATGTACTGAAAATTGAAAAAGGGAAAAAAACATTCCCACCCAAAAATATAAAGAGTCTAACTTTTTCCAAGGGTGGGGAATAAGACAATAGTAGGCTCCCAGTAAACACATTAGTCTATATAGCTCTATCTATGCTCATCCCACTCCATGTCCTCCCATGAAACCATAAATAGGGTCATTGTCTGCACAAGACATGACATGACATGAAAATCCAGAGTCTGGGAGATTATAACAATACTTAATAGAACACCCAGAAAATTCTAAACATGAATCACCAATTGTTATAAAATAAATAAAAATAAATGTATAATAGAAACAACCCAGCTATACTCAGAAAAGACACAACACCATCAAGCAGTCATAACCAACGGTCAGCCATAAGATCCAACTCAAAAAAATGTTTATTTAGAGGGAACTCACTCCGCAATCCATGATATCATTAGAGACACTAAACTTAGTGTTTTATCTCATTGGTCCCATCCAAAAATGAATATATTAGTCTAAGAATAAATTAATACATAGATCAAGGGTCACACCTAGAACAACTAGGGGACACTAAGAACCCAATCTGGATCAACCCTCTATATAAGGAATCATATCTCAATGATTCCAAAAACCCTACCAATGTGGCCTAGTGTATGGAAGATTAAAACCATGATAAGGGAGGTCATTAGGACTAAAATAACTACTACTAGGTAACTAAGGATGATATAGGATCTCACACCAGTCTCAGAGAAGGATGCCACAACACTATTTGAGACTCAACCTCTAGAGGTGATCACAATCTAGTGATGTGGATGTAATGTCACACTGTACCCTCAAAGTAAAGAACCAAGGGAATAAACTAAACATTTAATAGACCAAAATTTGAAAATAAAGATCCTAGAGTACTCTTTAAGGGACTACATGATATGTTAAATGGGTACGCATGGTGTCCCTTGACCTCATGTCATGCCCATGTAAATGGACCATGTCACAAACCATGTCTGTGTAGTAGTACACACCATGAAAGCAACCCCTGTACTATTACCATGTTCTTGTACATGGATTTATACAATTTACGCATGTACTTTTATTTTTACACCTCTTAAATCATGTACTCAGTTCAACATGTGTCACTGTGGGGGAGTACACACCATGTAGGAAATCAGTTTACTCCACACCATATCCATGTACTTCACATGTAAATAGAGAGTATCTCAAGAGTGACCAAACATCTTATTGGTAAGTCCATAGACTGTGTGATACCTATCTCATACTCAAAACCTTAGATGCAACTTAGGGGGACCACATGCCATGTCATCCTTGGTCACATTCCATGCTCTATGGGATTTCCTGGAAATCAATGATCTTTCTCCGCACTCCTCGGCTGAACCTCCGGCAACGAATCAGTCAAACTCCATGTCACAAAACTCAATATACAACTAAATGCTTTCATTCCATCACCAAATCAACATGTTTTATCACTAAATAATCTCTCAAAATAGACTGAATTTATTTTATTCATTCCATGTTGAAGAAAATTGATGAATGATGAAGAACGTGAAATCGAAAATCTTCTATCATCTAAATCGATCCATCTCCTCTAGAACACCTCTATCATGAAATTTAGATCCTAGATCTATTATATCCAACCATTTAACCAATTAAATGTTTCAAAATGATCAATTGATTATAAATATTCATACCCCAGGACAAATGAATAATGCCCGTGTTTAATCATAAAACTAGGGGGAGAATCACAAGAATTAATATGAGAAAGAAAAATTGATATATTTTCATGATCATCATGGTTCATTTACTCTAGACATAAAATTTAATTCATCAATAATTAAATCAATATAATTTATCCTTCTAAATCATTGAAAAATAATCCCATCCAACATGGTGACTGATCCTAAAATCAATCCATTCATCAACTAACTTGTGTTAATAACATAAATATAGAATGGAGAAGAAATCCAAAATAACACATTCCCTACCTCGAATCAGATCGATCATTGATGATGAAATAATGCATTGTTGTTTTTGTTGGAAATATCCATCGAATTTTAGGTTTTTCGATCTTTGATTTTCAAATCCTTCTTCATCTTCCAATGGAGTATCCTCTAATTATCTTATGGAAGTATTCAATTTTATAGGGTTATGTGTAAAACCCTATGAATTTTCTATAAGAGTTTATTTAATGATAAAACTAGGTCACTGAATCAAAATAAATTTTATAAAATAATTTTATTTATTTTACACCCTAATTTGTTTCTATAAAATACCCACGAAGACTACTGTTAAGTCACACCTAGGGTAAAACTATCATTCAAAACTCAACAGTACCACTATATTTCTAATATGAGCCCCCATTTATAAATTATTCCACTTATTTTGGAAAATTTCATGTACATGATATTTAATATTTTAAATTTATTTCAAAAATATATTCTGTGCACAAAAGACCTCAAAATCACACTCCATTTTAGTAGTTTTCCTAAAAAACAATCTATATAATATTTAAAATAATACACTAAAAATAAAAGACATCACATTCTCCCATCCTTAGGGAATTTCATCTTAAAAATAGAAAAACAATTATCCATGATATGGGGGTATTGGGCTCACATATGGGTCTCCTTCTCCCAGGTTCTCTCTTGAAGGTTCCTATGCTAACACTAAACACGTACAAGGGGAATTGAATGCCCACGGAGGATCATCACCCAATGATCCTTGACCTCCAATGGGTACTCTACAAAGTTTGGTCTATCCATGATGTCTTGCTCACCGTAGTCGATAACATGTGATTGGTCATGCACGTACCTCCAAAACAATGAAATGTGGAGGATTTCATGTACTCGGTCTAACTGTGGAGTTAGAGCTAAGCAGTAAAACACTTTTCCAACTGTATGTAGTATTTGGATAGGGATGATGAACCTGAGAGATATCTTTCCACCATGGGAAAATATCCTTAATCAACATTGAGGTGAAACTCATAGGAACACATGTAATCCATCCAGGAACACAAAGTGGTTTCCTTTCATATAAACATAAGACATATGATGGCTCTATATAGTTTTCATCCACTCGTAGATGGTCCATAACTTCTCTTTAGTAGCTCACACTAACTTCCGGACCACTAGTGCCAAATCACATGGATTAGTCCAACAAAATGATGAAATTAATAGTCTACCAAACAAAGGCTTGAATGGAGCAATATCAATGTTGTAATAGTATCATGTTTTGTACACAAACACCACCAAGGGAAGGTGGTCCTCCCAACTCCGGCCAAAGTCCAACATCCACTTCCACTACATGTCAACTAGAACATGAATGGTCCTATCATTTAAGTCATTAGTTTGTGAGTGGAACATTGTGATGAAGCATAACTGAGTCCTAAATGCTTCCTATAATCTCTTCCACATACAAGATATAAATAGAGCATGACGATAATAAATAGTCATTGACGGAACTACATTGAGTCGGACTTTCTTCAAAACATAGAGATTTCCCAATTTATCTACTTAATTCTTCCACTGAATTTATAATAATTTCTATGAATCGGGGAGTTGTTCTACGATCACCTAAATAACATTGGTTCCCCTGGATGTATGTTGTAATATAGTGACCATGTCAATGGATATTATAACCCACTTCAACTCTGGTGACTCAAGGGGTTGGGTAAAATCTGCTGGAAAAAAGTGCTTATTAATCACATGTTGAAAAGTAAGGCATCGAAAAGCAAACATTGAAACTCCATTAATTATTCATGGCCACCAAAACTGACATCGATGGTCATGGTACATCTTAGCCACACATTGATGCACCACTGAAGAGGATGTATGAAACACTTGTAACACCTCCTCCTACAATGTCAAAGGTACCACTATCTATCATCTGAAAAGGATAGTGTTCTCCCCACCTTCATAATAACAATTAATATAATGTCTAGTGAATATATTAGTATATAAGGCCTCCCAGTCGGTATCTAAAAATTGATAATCCTTGAAACATTGTAGAAGGGGTGGGGTAACAACCATCAAATGAAGATATGATGCATTGTCCCTATCCACAATGGAAAACTGCAATGAGTCTAGCAACTTTGATGCCTTGACCAACAAATTGGAACATGATCCCTTATTGAGTGAGTCTACCACCACATTCCCCCTTCCAGAAGTATAGACAATATCAATTTCATAGTCTTGGAGGAACTCTATCCATTGCCTCTGCCTCAATTTTAGATCCTTGTAAGGGAAAATATACTTGAGACTCTTATGGTTAGAGTGTAAGATAAATCGGTCTCTCATTAGGTTGTGTCACCATATCTTCAATGAAAAAAATATTTCTGATAACTCAGGGTAGTGGGTCGCATAGTTCTTCTCAGTTTTTCTGAACTGGAATGAACCATAGGTAATAACTACTTGACCCCTCATCAGAATAGAACCATATATGGACCATGATGCCTTGTAGAAACCTATGTACTCTACACCCTCCTCTAGTAACATCATGATGGGAGCTCTTGAAAACCTATTACTCAACTAATAAAAGAAATACTGTCACTTTTACATCCACACAAAATGCGTCCCTTTCCACGTAATTACTATAAAGGGTGCTACCACTCTAGAGAAGTTAGGTAAAAATATCTAAAAGTACCCATCTAGTCCAAGGAGACTCCACACCGCTGTAATAGTCTTGTGTGGATCCCAATAATGTACTACCTCAACCTTCACTAGATCCATGAAACTCTGACCTATGAGATTAAGTGTCCCATAAAGTGGACCCATCGAATCCGAAACTGAAACTTAAAGATATTCCCATAAAGTTGGTGCTCTCAGAGTGTGTCAATGACCATATTCTTGTGTATCAAGTTCTCCTCCGTAGAATCCAAATACAGTTGGATGCTGTCGATGAAGACTACCATGATTTAGTCGAAGAATGTTTTAGTGATATTGTTCATGAGTCCCACAAACACTCCTGGTGCATTCATCATTCCACATAGAATCTCCAAGTACATATAGTGACTATGATGATATTTGAGGTCATATTCATTATATCATCATCCTATACTAGAAGATATTGATATCCTGATCTGAGGTCAGTATTTGAAAACCATCCCTCCCATATCAACTTATCGAATAGGTTATTGATTCTTGTTAGTGTATTTTTTTGTAGTCATGTGGTTCAAGCACTATTCATCCACACATAACCTCATGTTCCCATCCTATTTTGTAGAAAACAACACTGGGGATGCCCAGGGGGGAACACCGGGTCTCAAGAAGATCATTTTTTACAATTCCTCAAACTGCATCCATAGCTCTCAAAGCTCTATGGATCCCTATAATATAATTCTATAGATACCAGTGTAATCATATGACATGAGTCGATGCCGAAATCTACCTCTCGAAGTAGAGGTAAACCTGGTACATCCTTAGGAAATATATCTTCATACTCTACCTCCATTATAGAAAACTAATATCCCAAACAATCCACAACCCCATTTGTCATGTTGGATAACTATTGAGTAATTTGTTGTACTCTTTTATGGCTCATCTTATCTTGATCTTCCAAGGTTTCCTTCTTTCCCAAAAAGGAAAACCTAATTCTGTCATTGTGTACATGCCACATCCTTTTCCTAAAAGGGTCAATCTTAGAACGAACTATATATATATAGTACCTACTAAATATGACATTGTAAGGCCTATATATGAGAAAAAAGAGATCCTATACAATTCTCTCCTACAAGTGTCAGGTCACACTATCAGCACAAGTGGGAAATTTCCGAGTCACCACCAATCAGAGACTCCAACCACAAGGTTAGAGTCAAAATCTCAACTAGAATATCTTATTTTAAAACCATATAAGTGGAAATGAAGTAATGGATAAAACCTGTGTCTATAAATACTACAGCTAAAGTAGAAAAGACATAGATCATACCCCTTATAATCCATGGAGAATCAAGGTCATAGGCCTCCAAAGCATGAAACTTGCCTCATCCCTACCCACAAGCTTTCTAAGCCTTGGGTGGACCCCCTGGGGGTGGTGGTGTAAATAGGTAAAATCTCTGACCATCTCTTAGGGCCATGTCATCCCCTCAACCATTTTTACCGCCATACTAACGACCCTTCTCCAACCATTGTCTCTTTCTTGGTATCCCTCAATTGTCTCCTGGTCGGTTGTACGATAGGTTGAGCTATCCCAGGCCATATGTCCCTAACCATAGTAAGAGTAACACCACTTTTCCCTTGGATGATTTGAGCCACCCATAGATCCCTACACTAATGATCTAGATTCTTGGGATTGCCTTCTAAATCATCTGACCCTATTTGATCCATGTGACTGACATCGATTGACTTCTACCTAGGTCTAAGCTATATGGTGCCAACTTGTATTTCCCACTACTGGTGCTTGGTTTTCTAAAAAACATTCTACCAATAATTCTTGATAAAAAACCCCAACATAGGTAGAAATTCTAAAAGATACCATTGATTCCCTGATGTCATGGAGAAAGTCCTGACGAAAGGTCTCAGCCTTGAAGAATCGGTCTAGTACCAAATCCAAGGAGTGACACGAGAGATCAATGAACCTTGTCGAATACTCCTCTATGGTCAAATTTCCCTAATTCAAATTTAGGATCTCTTATATGAATACTGATCACAACCTGTCTAGATAGAACTCCTCCCTAAAGAGACACTCTATGGTTTTCAAGGAGAGTGTTGTATCATCCTGTGACTAAGTCACTAAACTCTACCATCACCGTAAAGATCCATAAATTAGATTCACTGTAAGAAATACCATATGATCGGTTTCCATTCTCTTTGGTCATAAAATTTGAGTGACTTTATCTAGCCAATATTTTACCACATGGGGGTCTGGATCACCTCGAATCCTTGGAGGTAACTACCTCTCAAACTCATGAAACACACTCAACCTGCATATATCCTCATCTGGTGGAACTAGTGATATCTTCTTCTTGAAAGGTGGTGGTATAGCTGGTAAACCAATAGAAAGTGATATCTTCAATACAAGCTTATGTACTGATGCCTCATAACTAATTGGATCATCCTGATGATCAAACAGTGAAATCTAAGATAACTTTCCACATGGATGAATCTAGAGATAAAACAAGATGTACCCTAGTCAAAAGAGTATATCTAGGGAGATGACTCAAGAAGGACATGAAAAATTTAACCCATTCTTATATGATGCATGTAAAAAAATTCCCCTAAAACAAAATTTGTAAATGTACCAAGTCGAAATGTATGTGATATGAATCTTTATTTATGGATACATCAGCTTTCGCACCAATAATGGGATCCGTAACCTGAAAACCAAACAGAAAACACTATACACTATTTCTCCAAACCAATCTCACCAACTCCCATTCCAAAAGTAGAATCAACCTCCCCTAATACCACTTTGTCATGACCTAACCCACCATGGTACAACTTGTGACTACCCTATGCCTTCCTTCAGTAGGCCATGTTCTGGAGACCATGCTGACTAGGCATATCCAACAATTGGGCGGAATTAGGCTAAAGAACCACTTCACATGCACAAATATGAAATCCCACACATGATGAAATGTAAAACAACTGAAAAAATGCATTCATATTCTATGATCCCACAACAAAGTATTCCATTAATGTACTGAACATAGAAAAGTGGACAATAATAATAAAAAACAATAAAGAGTCCAATATGTTCCAAGGGTGAATAAAAGGTAAAAATTACACTCTTGATAAAAACATCAGTATTCAAAGCTTTAACTATGCTTCTCCTACTCCCTATCCTCCTATGACACCGTCAAAAGGGTCGTCGCCTTCCACAGACACAACACATGCAAGAAAATCCCATATAGGGGTGAGTATAGCAATACTTAGTAGGAAACCCCCAAAACAGAAACCATGATTAAACATGTGTTGGAACATAAATATAAGATATAAAAATCAACATAAAATAGAAACAACCCAGACATATTCAGGAAAGACACCATGCCATCAGACAGTCATAACCAACAATCAGCCATAGGATTCTGCACGAAATAATGATCATTCTGAGAGAACTCACTCCACGAGCCATTATATCATTGGAGATACTCAATTAATAGGTACAGATCATTGGGACCCTCCTAGAGATAATGACTTGGTATAAAAAGTATTTTATGCACAAATATGGTGTCACACCCAGAACCACTGTAGGACACTATGAACCCAATCAGGATAAACCTGGTAAGTAAGGGATTATACATCAACAATTCCAAAAACACTACCAATGCATCCTGATAGATTGGGGATAAATACAATGCTCATGGAGTTCACAAAAATTAAACAAACACTAACCAGGTAACTAAGGATGATAGAGTATCCCACTCCACTCTCACGGAGGGATGCCACAACTCTAGCTGAGACTCAACCACTAAAGGGATTCAAAATCCAGTGTTTTTTTATGAAATGTTGTATTGTGCCCTTGAGGAAAAAGAATATGGAAATGTACTCAATCTATACTAGTCCAATCTAGGAAAATAAAGATCCTCTATCAGTCTTGATGTTATTACATGATGTTTAAAAGGGTTACATGTCTTGTCCCTTGACCTTGGGTCTTACCTATTTAAATAGCCCATGTCATCAAACCGTTTTCATATAATTTTACATGCCATGTAGGAAACTAGTGATCCTTTAAACAGCTTGAGACTATGTACCCATGTTCAGGTATCAGTACATGGCTTAGCCTATGTACTTAGTCTGACCCATGTATGTGTGGTGGAGTACACACCATATAGGTAACCCACGTACTCTACCCCATGTCCGTGTACTTCCAAAGTACAGGCTGAGTATCTGGGGAGGGACCACATGTCATGTAGGTCGGGCGAAATTTCATGTGATACCAATATCCTACCCAAAACCCTAGTCACTTATCAAGAATCCCATATAATGTGTAATCTTATATTACATGCTATGTTATGATGGATTTTCCAAGAATCCTAGATCTTCCTTTGCACACCATTGATGCTCCTCTGGCATTTAATCTATTGATCAACATTAAATGAAACTCAAGAACCAACATTTTTTTACATTAGATAACCTAATCACCATGTTTCAGTCCTATATATTATTGCAAAGTAGATATAATCGATGTTCTTTATTCTTTACCGAAGAACTCCAAAGAACATGAAATCAGGAATCAACCCTCATTTGAATCATTCAACATCCATCATTTCACCTCCATCATGTTTTTCCAATCCCAGATCTATGATATCCATTTTTTCCATGAAATATGTTTTCAATGATCGATTAATTTGGAATAGTCAAACCTCAGGCCAAACGAAGAATGCCAGGGGTAAATCGTGGAACTGAGGTAGAGAAGGAGAAGAACAAATGATAGGAATGAAACTTAATCAATTTTCATGTCAATATTAGTTTGTTTCCATTATAATGACAATAAAAACTAACAAAAAATGAAATCATAATAATTTATCCCTCTAAATACCAACAAAATTATCCCATCCCACAAGGTAACCGACATGGAAACCAATCCATTCGTTGATTTCTTTTCATTCATCACATAAATTAATAATGGGGAATAAATAAAAATAAAATGATTTCCCAAACACAATTAATTTCATTCTATAAAAAATAATTAATTCATCATCATCATCATCATTCACATGATTAATTGAATTCATGGTTCGTTAATCATTGATTAGAAAATCTATGGTCATCTTCCAATAGGGGTTCCTAAAACAATCCAGTGGAAATCATAAAATTTTCATGGTTATATAGTTTACCCTATGAGTTTTCCATAGGTGTGTATAAAATTATAAAAATAGGTTTCTATTGGAAGATAATTTTTATTAATTTTTTTATTTATTTTATGTATGTGACATCATTTCTACAAACGACGGACACCTACAAATGTTAAGTCACACCTTGGGTAAAACCACCATTCGTTACTCAATGGTTCCCATATGTTTCTTATTAGGTCACCATTTTATAAGTTAATCCAATTTTTTATGAAAACTACACATTCCATCTATTTAATAAATTTAATATAGTTCAAACATTTATTCCAAGCACACCACACCTCAGAATTGCATGACGTCTCATCGCCTACTCTCAAAACTAATCCATATAATATTTACATATAATAAATAGAAAATAATATTGGTAAGATATATGATATAGTTATTAACATGAAGAAAAAAAAATTTAATCAACCATATTTCCCTCTAATTATCTATGAAATTGAAATGTTATCTATGTGTTGTATGGACTACCACCTCCATAGAGTAACTAATCTCATTTCAAATCCAGTTTATTTTCTATTCATTATGAAAACATAAAATCTCATTAAAAACCTTAAAAGTATCCGAATAATGTCATTATGATTCAATAAATATGATATTATGATAGTTGAACATACTTTTATAATCAAAGTCATCAATTAATTATGGCATGTTCATGTCTATGTTGGTATAACCACCTAAATTAAATATTCTTTAAAATCATATCATATATGGTTTTGATAACATAATAAATATTTATATAAGATTAAAATAAGTATATTTTTATGGTGTTTTTAGAATTGAAAAATTAATATTAAACTCATTAATTAAGTGACAATTGTATGTTTGTTAAAAGTCATTGAAACACACATGTCCCTAATTTTTTCTACAATAACCACAACTAAAAATATCATTGAATTAAATTTTAGGTCATGGAATAACTAACCGGGGACCACTTGGAGAGTGATAAGCAGAGTGTGAATACACAAAACTAGGCTTGAATTGGCTAGGGGCTAGAGACTACAAATGAGTAGGAATAACACTCACATGGGAGGCCTTAACCTAAGTTACCTGTATGAGCCCACGTATCTATCCAACACAATGATAAAATTTAAAATACAATTGATACCAAATTCATGCATACATCTAAATACCCCAATTAGAGTAATATAACAATACTAGAAATCATAAATGGATAAATATAGTTCCACTAAAACTATAACAAATTCTAACACGCTAAAAATAAGGGGAAATAGTCAAATGGGACTCCTGGTATGAACCATGGTCAATATTGAACAATATAGGCTCTGTTTACTAGTAGTCCACTAAGAACCCATTCAAAATAATACTCATCTTCATAATAAAAAACATTTGAGGGTTGATTCCAAGTACTGATAAGTATAACAATACCTAGTAGGAGACCTGGAAATTCCTACAAATAAAGAATCAAGATAATAGTCACCTCATCCTATGGATATGTAAATCAAAATATTATTTGTTTAAAATACATATAAATACTAAGAGTAGAAAATATGTCTCAATTTAATGTTACAACCACATTTATAGCCTAAAACCCTACCCAATAGTTGATAGCAACTCTCTGTTATTAGATCTCATGCTGGGAATATGATAACATCGATGGCGTCCATATGAGAAGTCATTATAATTGGGTCCCACCATAAGAATGCACCCGTTGAATATTTGAACGTATAAATACAAATATATAAATCTCACCTAGGTCAATGGGGTAAACTGATAATCCAATCTAGATTAACCCACTATGAAAGGGATCAACACTCAGGTAAAGTTGGTCACACTGATTTTGACAACCCCACTTTGGGAAGATGCTGATAAATGATTTCATCTATAGACATGGGGTACTATAAGAACTATATTTTAGAGTAATTAATTTATAATGGGTAACAATACTATGCTCTGGATGTAATGTCACACTATACCAGCAGGGAATGAATCAAAGGATCGTACCTTAAATAAACAAGTCCATCCTTAGGGGAACAATGGCTGTATGACATATTCAAAATGTACAAGGTTTTAAATAGGTCACATGACATGTAATAACAATCATATACATTCCCCATATATATTAATGTGTACCAATTCATGTTCCTATGTACATATAGTGGTGCTAATGTACTGATGTAGTTTCATGTAGCCAGCTATGTCTGCGTACTTAGGTTGTTATAGTGTACTCTACTAGTTTCTGTGTACCTGGTATTGTTTGTTCTTGTGTTACCTATTAGATTCATGTCGAGCATCTAAAAAGGAATAACATGGTTCATGAAATGTTTTAAATGGATTGTGATACTTTTCCTCTCTGTGTACACTTGAGCACTGATGCTTATGACCCAAATAGCGTGTCTCTCTATATTAAATTTCGTGTAGTGAAGAAATTTCTAAAACCTGATGGTTCTTCATGTGTCATCTAAACATGTAATCAACACCATTAATCCTTTAAAAATATTATCCTTGGATCATGGATCTAGGTCAACCGAGCTTGTTATCCCCTGGATGCTAGATTTTAGCCATATAGTTTTTGTCAATAATCACATTATTAACCATTCATCTCTACACACCCAAAAAAATCACATTCAGATAACCAATAAAACTATAATCAATCATCGTTTATGTTGTATAATGATTCCATAACCACTTATAAATCCCAATATATGGTGTTAATTTTTCTCTTTGATGAATGGTAGTGAAACGATTGATTACCAAATAAAATTAAACCACCTGTCAAATGAAACAATGGTGGTGAATGCACGATGAATGGGTGAAGAATTTCAGAAACCAAAAACATGGGGAATATACATTATATAATTTTATTGTTTAAATTAAATTATTACCTTATAATGATGAATTATGAGATTTAATTAACCAAAAAAATACACAAATCCCATGTTAAAGAGTCACATACCCTCTACACGATCATCCAAGGAATTAATCTGTTTGACGTTTGGATCATGTTCATCATAAAAGAATAATTTGGGGATAATTCCACATAAATTAGACATCATTACTCAGGGATGGATCAATCATTGATGAATATTGGATCCATCCATAGTCATTTATGATATCCATAAGACATTTTGGTTCACTAAACACAAAATCATTATCGGTTGATGATCCTCTAAGAATGGTCCTCCAATGGATCCACTCTAAAATTTTAGGATTACTTGGAAAACAATTAAATTTTGTTTTAACTAGGTTTATAATGATATTTTATTAATTTACTATAACATCACAAAATAAAAAAACAATTTTAATTAATTTATTTATCTTTTACCCCCATAATGAATTTTAATGAAACCTCAGATGCTGATAATGTTTTTGTCATGCGAAGGGAAACATTCATGTTGTAGACTCAACTTGGGTCTCAAATTCATAATCCAATACTCCATTTGGAATTTATTCATCTTTTTTTAGGTATAATTTTTTCACCTGATATTAATACATGTATTATTTTTAAAATTTCAATATTGGGCTCAACGGGCCTCAGAATCTCATGTCGCCTCATCACCTAGCTCTAAAACATTACTAGCTATATTGTGAATAATTAAATGGGAAAAACAGAGACATTATATTCTCCATAAATTATTTATTTTCATCCAAAAAATAAAAAAGGCTAATAAAAATGTTGTGGGTATTGAGCTTTAGTATGAGTTTTCATCTCCCAGGTTCACTCCTAAATATTGTCTTGTTTCCACCAGACACCCACACTAATGGAATTGATCACACACATAGGATACTCTCTTTCCCATACTCAATCTCTACCATGTAATATACAAAGTTGTATCCATCCTCAAATACCATATTTTCTAATATAAGAACATGTGATGGGTTGTGGATGTCCGCCCTTAACTGTGATAGGTTGAATATGTCTCGTACATGGCCTAACAATGGCAGTAGAGACAAGGGTTACACCACCTCGCCAACTCTGAAGAGTACCTAAAAAGGACCAATGATCCCCAAAGGTATCTTTACACCCTATCCAAGTCATCAATATCCATTTTGAGGGGATACCATCAATAACACATGGACTCTCTACTCAAGATCAAAATACCCCTTTCACCAGTCTCTATAAAACATCTGATGGCTCGGTATAGTCTTCATAAGATCCTATATCGGTCCATCATAGTGGTGACCTACTAATCCACCTATAAAACATTTTAATGGTTCTATACTGATGGTGGAAGTGTATCTATTATTTTACAAAAACTCCACTAATGCTATATGATCCTCCAAATAATGGTCAAATTCTAACATGCAAGCTTGCAACATGTCCTATATATTCTGAATGGTCTCCTCTGTCTGGGCCTTATTGAGGGGGTCCAACATCATTCTTAAATGTAAATTATTCCCAATTCCATTCAATCCTCAATATAAATATTACTCGATGGAAAAATCATAATATAAAATTATAATTGAGGGAAATCCCTGAAACCATACTATCATCTAAACATAAAGGCATTCCGAGATCTCTACTGAACCTAGATCTCATATAGAAATGAAGTAGGCTTACTTTCTTAGCCATTATATGAACACCAAAATTTAATCATATCCCCTATATTTATGTGGTAACCTTATCATCATTTCTATATATACACTATCCAAATTCTACTTTAGAACCAAAAGGGATTGAGTTAAACTTGTTGGAACCTTATTCTCTTCCTTCACTTACAGAAAATGAGGCATCGAGTAAAAAACTCTTATACATTCGTCTTCATGTATAGAAACTATATCTAATTATAGAGGTCCTAATACATATTTTCCACATCTATATGTACCACCAAAGGGTATGTAATAAACACCCACATCACCTCATCTCTAAAATTTTCTAGTAACATCATTCATCCTTTGAAATGGATAATGTGTTCCCCATCATTATAAAACCATTATGGGAATGAACAATGGATTTCTAAGTAATATTGGTCTTACAGTAGGTATCCCAAAGTTGGGTTTCCCTAATATGTTATAGTGGTAGTGGGGTAGTAACCAAGAATTATAGATATGATTCACCATCCAT
The DNA here is from genome assembly GCA_963277665.1 of Viscum album. Classification (NCBI taxonomy): domain Eukaryota; kingdom Viridiplantae; phylum Streptophyta; class Magnoliopsida; order Santalales; family Viscaceae; genus Viscum; species Viscum album. The sequence goes on from OY728158.1 coordinate 469,139,798, forward strand.
GTATGCTAAAGAAAACTAAAACAAGGATAACTAATATTATTCCTTGATTAACAACTGAGATCATGATCTCTCACTGAGAGAATATTCCATTTCTGGCCCTTCTGATGGGTATAGAAGATCTCAATGTAAAACTTCTAGGAGATCTCTAGCCATAACCTCTATATTTTGTTATGATCCTTCTAAAAGTATAAATACAAGACACTCTGATGGTCAAAGTTAATGATGAACTAACAAACCATAAACTAGTGTCTCTACCATTTTATGTGAAGACTACAACAACCAAATCAACAACATTGATTGTGTAGTTATTCTAATGAGGTCTCAATATCGCAGAGACATAGAAAATCACAAAATTTCTATACATCATAATGAAACCATGTTTATTACTATAATAATCACAGAACACTATGTACTCGACACCATCCTCTAGAAACATCACGATAGGGTCACTCTCCAACCTCTACCACAACCCCTGATAATCCAGATAGAGCATTTCCATTAACAGAGAAGGCTTCCCATTATAGTTAAAAATAATTTTTGGTTTTGATATCATGGAGAAATTGGGTGTGAATCACATATAGTAGAATGAAAACCCACATATTCCTCAAATCCCTATCAAGTATTGGATATCTCCAAATATAACACTACCATAATCATTTATGGGTCTATTTTAGCTCACCCTACCGAGATTACTAATCCTAAAAAAGAGGACTTCCTAAATTCCAAACTACCATTTCATGAGTATCACATAATGATGGATCTCTCTAACTATATAAAAGACTATCCTCATGTGTATCATGTTATCCTCATTAGAAACTGAGTATAATATGATATCATTAATGAATACTACCACAAATAAGTCAAATAATGGCTTAAATATTTGGTTCCTGAGTCCCATGAACACTGCTAGGTCATTCATCATGATAAAAGGAATCTACAAGTATTTATAGTTACCATAAAGACATTTAAAAGTCTTTTTTCATATAAATTCATATCCTACTTATTATTGATGATACCCTATTCAGAGGTAAGTCTTTTTGAATCCTCACTACCCTATCAACTAATCAATGATTTCATGTATCCTTGGTAGTGTGTACTTATTATTTATGGTCACCTAGTTTAGGATATTATAATCCATGTAGAAACTCAAGCTCTCATATTCATTCTTCAAGATCAACATTGGGGAACCCCATAGATAAAAAATGGGTCTAATAAATCCCATACTCTAAAAATACTCCAACTACACCCTCAATTCAGAAAGATATATGGGAGGCATCTGATATGATAATGTATATATTAGGTTCATCCCTATATTTAATTATATACAGAAGTCTATCTCTAGGTGGGGAGGTAAGCCTAGAATGTCCTCAAGAAATACATCTTCATAATCATCTACCAAATCAGAATAATTATAGCCCATATAATCCACTACTTGATGAGTCATTCATGCCAATTGGTGGTAAATCAGTTGTATCATGTTATATATGATAACTTCTTTCTCCTCCTCATTCTCCTTTTCGTACATGAAGGAAAACAACTTTCTATGAATGTAAACACACCACAAACTATACCTAAAATATTTAACATATGCCTAAACTATGTAAATCCAGTAATTAAATAATATGATATCGTAAGGACCCATTGATATAAAAAAGATATCCCTCAAGAAACACTCACTTAGAAGCATCTGAACACACATTTTCCAGAACTGTGTGATCACTAAGTCTCCTATGGTAGGTATATCTAAGAATAAGTTTCATTCCAAGGGCTATAATGAAACTTCTAGGTGTTTAACTAGGGTTGTATAAAGAAAAGAGTAGATCATGCACGTGTCTATAAAAATTAATGATAATGTATAAACAAAATATATCAAACCTATAACCATCTTTAAAGACTCTATATTATAGGACTATATGGCCTAAAGTAGCCCCTCCCCAATTAACTAGATCCCTGAGACTGATGGGGAAAACCTGGTGGTGTTGGGGAATACTAATCAAACCTTCAACCACCTCCTTCTTATCTTCCTTCATATCTTCCACGTATTCCACCCTACTGACCACCCTACTCCAACTACTTCCTCTTCCCTGATATCCAATATAATGTATCTCTATCATTAGTATGGTAGGTTGTCTAATGTTGCACAATATCTCCCCTACCATCACAAGAGTAACACAACCTCTTGTATGATGACTAGACCATCTTTTGAGAACTGAACAAAAGAAACTTTTTCCTATGATCTGAACCAAAATTTTCCCGCATGTCCATATACATATGTCTAATTTCATCAACATAATACCAAATTATTATCCCATGTGTTCCCACAACTCAGACCCATCATTATTATCTTCTAGATTGGAATGATTTCTTTCACCAAATATGCCCCAATAACTCGGGCAACATAGGAATGTATATAGGTTGAAAACGTGAATGTATTTATCTACATAGACTATTTATTATTGCATCTTACCAAAAACATTGATCACAAACAATATCAATCATGTATTAAGAGATTTTGGTAAATGTTGATTAATACACGAACCATGTATTTTTTTCTCTACTGTAGATTCAAAAGCTCATAAATGTGGAAACATCACATCAAAGATAAATAGTAATCCTATTTGAAGAGGAACTAAAAAACTATATAGGAAGGATTAAAATCATCATATGATAAAACCTCAAGGTTCCACTAATGCCCTATGGGTTCATGAAGAAGGCTCACCATCTGGAACACCATCTATTATGTAGGTTTCTAGTCAGGGTGAAAGACTCACTAACCACCTCGATCCAATATTCATCTATTAGAGTGTCTTGAAAACACTGGTTCCTAAGGATTTTCTGGTGCTGTAATTTTTGAAGCATCCTTATCCTAAGAACCTCATCTATTGGAAAAAATTGCACCATATTTAACTTGATAGGAGGAGGTCCGGATAGAAAACGACCTGAAGAAACTACTTACTGAACATGTCATTGTATATATTCCTTATCAATCTTGGGATATTTCTCATGATCCTAATATTGAATAGTTTTTGGAAATCATTGTGTAGGAATACTAAAATAGATTATAAAGACAATGGTCAACGAGAATATCGCGAGATCTAAATAAATAAAAACATGAAAAAATTGAAACTTCTAATACGACACATATAGGAATTTTTTCTATAAACAATATCTATACATAAAAATTCAAAAGTATGGTAGTTATAATTCTAGTGTATGGATACAACATTCATAACAAAACCACTAGAGTCAATGTCCTAATGTAATTACTCAATACATTTAACAATGCTTCTGTAAAAATGGATCTAATCTAACATCTAGATATAACTCCATACATTGGTTGTAATATAGATCCACCATGATTCAACTTTATCATGAACCAATACATTGGGTCCCATATTTACATGAATAATATGATTTTCACTACCACATACATTTCTTAAATAGGCCAGAGGCTGGAGACTAGTCCCAAGTTAGAATAACACTCAAATGTTAGGCTGTAGCCTAAGGTACGTGTAGACACAGACACACATCTCCATTCCTAAAAAATGTTGAAAAAATAAAAAAAATTATTCCAAATGGATAAATACATATAAATATCATGATAATTGTAGTAAAATTATACTAGAGAGTCTAAATTGATGAATTAAATCCCACAAAAAACAATAAAGAATTCCAAACATCTAGAAATAGGGGACAACAATCTAATAGGACTACTAGTATGGACCATGGTATGTCTAGCCCAATAAAAACTATGTATTATAATGTTACACTAAGAGACCCATTGAATGGTTAGTCATATACATAAGACAAGACATGTGTAGCTAGTGACCATGCAGGTTCAGTTTAAAAATACCCAATAGGACACCCTGAAATCACGAAGCATAAAACATCAAGATAACAATAATATCATCATAGGTATTTTTAAATCAAAATGTGATACATATAGAGAACATCTAGATATACTCATAGTAGACACCAAATATCAGAGAATGGTTACAAATACATTGATAAAATAAGATTCTACTTGAGATTTCATATAAACTTTCCCCTAGGAGAACTCACTCCATTAGTTTAATAAATCATATGGAATCAATCAAAGATGTTGTGCACGTCATGTCTCACTATAAATAAGTATATTAAATAAGTCTAAAGGTTTTGATACATATATGGGTATCACATGTAGTTCCATGGGATATACTGACAATAAAATTTGGATTAACCTGCTATATAAGTAATAAATTCCAAGGTTAAGTTAATCAAACTGATTCCAAGAACCCCACATAAAGAATAGTATGATCGGAGATTCCTCCAAGGGCTCTGGGTGATTCTTAAAAATATATCTAAGACTTATTATGTTATAGGTAATCAAAATACTATTCCCAAAATGTAATATCATATGATACCCTCAAGGAAAGGATTGATGGAATGAATCCTAAAGAATGTTTTCCACATTGAGGGGAAAAGGTATCCTTTCCATCTTTGAATACTAACCTCATTTTTAAATAGAGTACCCATTGTATACCATTAATCATAGTAATTCCAATGTTTCTTTCTATGTACCTCTTCTCATGCCCGTGCAACACTAGTCATTCTTGTGTACTGGCTTCTTGTCATGTACATGGCCATGTCCGAGTTCCTGGGTAGTGCTTGTGTGATCTACACAAGTCTGCATACATAATCATGTCTATTACTATGTATCCTATGATATAGAAATCAATCCTCTAGGTAGGGGTTATAAGGAATATGAAAAATTTCATGAAGTGTGTGACACTTTTATTCTCTGGGGAAACCCTAGTGCCACAAACAATTCCCAACACCACATAAATCTTTGGATTAGGCTCAGTGTTGTACATAAATTTACAAACCCAATATTATCTTCACATATTGTATCTCTACTCTACCAATGCAACTAAATCTTCTATAAATACCACTTATGGATCATAGAACTAGGTCAACTAATCTCAATCATCACTGGTGGATGGATTATGCCCATCTAGTTTTCTCTTAAATCACCCCATAGCCCTGATATCACCACACTCACAAAAATTTTCATGTAGATCACTTATACTCCTATGATTAATAATTTTTGATTTTTTATCAAGATTTCATATATTTTCCAACAATAATTAAAATAAAACACTAGCGGTAAACACATAAAGAATACAAAAAGAAATAAGAAAAGTAATAACATGAGGAATGGAACTTGGAAAATGTTCTTGAAGGACTAAATTTTTCAAACTTATAATGGAGGATGAATTTTTATAATTAAACAACAATTAGAATACTCAAAAAAAACCTATCCTGAGAATACGGTCAACCCATGGGAATCTATATAATTGTCGATATCCTTGCATTCACATTTGGAGAATAAAACAATTTTAAATACACATAAATAAACTATCTTACCTAAATATTGGATCAAAAATTGATGAATAACTATTTCAAAATATTGTCATTAATGAGATCCATAGGATACATTGGTGCGTCTATCTTCGAAGCACATTTTGTCAACGAATGTCCATGAATGATCCTCCACCAGATCATCTCCCAAATTAAAGGATTATGAAAAAAATCATAAAATATTGTTTATAACTAGGTTTATATATATATAATTAGTTATATATATCATAACTAAATAAAACATTAATTCAATTAATTTAATTATTATTTTCTCCCTTGATTACTTTTCAAAAAATATCTCTCATAGATAAAGTTTTTATGACACATAGGGAAAACCCTATGTTTCATAATCAATGGTGGAGTCAAATATCTAATCTGAGACCCTATTTAGAATTTATTCAAAATTTTATGAAATATATGAATATGATATATTAATATATGTAATATTTTTCTAATATCTAATTCGGGTTCACTGTGACTCAGAATATTCCATTATCTCAGTGCCAAGTTCCAAAAATAATACTAGCTATATTTCAAATGTTTACATGGAAAACCCATGAAATTACATTATAACATTATTAAATATCTTGAAACATCAATTCCAATACATTTTAAAATATGGGAATTATAAACATTGTGATATGAATAATGAACAACATCGCTATTATGAAACATGTCTAGAAAGATCAAGATTATTCACACACAATATTGAAAATAGATAATAACTATCTAATTGTCAAGAAGAAAATAATTATAAACCAATATAATATATATTTATATATATGAATAATGTTAGAAAATATTTTATTTAGATATTTATTTTTTTTATAGTTTATTCAATAACTTTAGTGGGATTATAGAATTAATTAAAAAGTTTCTTTTCTCAAATTTACTTTTATGAGACAAATTTTTTTATTATACCCCATTTTTTCATTCGAATATTATATCTACATCCTCTTTAATAATTTGTATCATGATAATTTATTTATACATGGAATTTTATGTTTTATTTCAAATCATATTTTCATTGATTTTTCATTTAAATGTTATTGATATCAAAATGGTTTCAACGACTAAATTTATAATAAATGGTGTCACAGTCTTGCTTACATGAACATACATTTCATGATTTATTTAATCCTAATATCACTCTATGTTATATTTTATTTCATAATTTTATTTGGTAAAATAACATTAATAATCAATAATCACTAATTTTATTAAACAATTTCTAAAATAGAGTAATACACTGGTAAAAATAACTCCCATTATTAAAAAATAATCTTTTCTTACAAGTCTATATTTTACTACCTTGAAATGTTTTATTCTCTTTTTGATAACATAGATATTAATTAATTAATGTGATCCTCTTACTTAATATCACCAGTTTTTAAATTATAATTTTATATACCTAATTAAGATTTTGGTTTTCAAGAAAGGTATTCTAAATTTTTAAAAACATTTAAAATTACAGGATACATTTCCTTCCTCAAAATCAATGTTCTCTTTCTAAAACCATTATGATTTTTTGAGACAATATTTTTATATATTACATAAAAATTATTTGTTTGTCTCAACATTTTTATTACAAAACTTTTTGAAAATTAAATTTTAAATGAAATTGATGATTTTTTCCTTAATATTTCTTTACAAAAATATGATTTTTTTTAAACGTGTTCAAAAGAAAATATTTCCCATCATTTTTAATCGTATTTACCATGTATTATATAATATATTTTTTTACCATAATACTATGATTTTTCATTAAAAGTGATTTCAATGGAGAAGATTCATTTTCATCATTCTTTTCATGGTAAAATTATATCACTCTTCCGAAAGTATTGTTAATATATAGATTTAAAAATTACCTTTGTTTTGAAAATTAAGAAACGTTAAATTTATTAAAAATAAATGATCCAAAAATATATATTCCTTTCCTAATTAACATCAATTTATAAACATGGTTTTTCTGCCAATGTCTTTCCTCTGTTAATAAACTATTTTATATTCTTTTTATTGAAGGGTTTTCAATGAAAATGTAATACATTGATTGATTGGGGGTATTATTAAAATAATTGTATACCCTTTCATTGTATAGTTTAAACACCATATTCCATATTATTTTTATTTAATGGAATTTACATAAAGAATTACATAATATCATTATATATTCATTTATTTTACATTGGGTTATTTTTTTATTTTTTGATGGAATTATAAATTATTTCCTTATGTAAATCCATTTTAGAAGGATATGAAACCCATTCTATTTCAAGGTTTTCAATATGATGTGTTAAATGAAACCCATTTTTATTCCTTGGGATATTTTTTATATGATGAATGATGATTTCTAATGGAACTCATATATATGGATGATGATTAGTGGGGTCATATGTCACCCTCTAAATCATTGTAAAATTCATTATACCTCATGAGATAATGTAACATTAGAATTATAGGACATACTCACCAACTAATGTGTTAAACTTTTTGGATATTCTCTCAAACTAAAGTTAGATCCTTCTTGGAAATTATCATAAAATATAGGTTTATCCTTTTTATAAATTCTCAAAAACTAATGGTTGATCATTATTGGATGTACTGAAAAACTAAATGGTGATCCTTCTAGGATATTCTCATAGACTAAGTAATGGGACTTCATAAATATGTTAACCATAAAAAGATGATTTATTCTTAAGTTGGTGCCATAGACTTATGATTATTCTGATTATTATTCTATTCTCTAATTTATCTTGTTTATTGACTCATGTTTCTAAACTCCTTTGATTAATTTATTATGTTATTCCATGTCAAATTCTCAGAATCATGTTTTATAATCTATTCTTTGTTGGGTATGATTTTATATTTTACCATGATTATAATAATATTATTATCTTATGCTCACTTATGATCATTTATCATTACCCATATTGAGAGTCTAATTTCTCCTTTTTATGGTTACATTTCATTAGGTTATGAATAAATGAAATACATATGATTTTTTAGAGGAGTCTATTTTGGGGGGATTTTATAGTAAATGGTAAGGACTTTATACTAGTAAAGAAGATATTTATATTTTAGTAAAAATTTCATTTTATTGAAAAGAAAATTATATTTTTATGTTAATGATATTTCTAAATTATATAAAACTCTAAAAATTAATTTTCATGGGAATGTATTATAATGTAATATTTCCTTTAAGTAATATTATTGACACAATCTAGTCTTTTGGCTATTATATGATTCCCCACTAAACTAATATCCCTTGAGTACTAAGATAATACGTCATAGAACTCTCATCCCTTATTCGAAAATTAAATTAAATACCATATCCATATAATAATGACACAAACATGACCCAATAAACATAACATTTATCACAAATAAATCATTATAACATAAGCATATCACTACTAAATCATTATCATTCATCTCATCACCAACACACTTATAGGTATCACAACATAGGATTTTGAACCTTTTATTTTATCATTAATAGAGATTGAGGAAGGGGAAATAATCACCCATATGTATCACCTACATCCTGGAGATTTTGGATATACCATGAAATCTAAACAAAATATGTGTGTCTCTCATGTTACTCGACTTAGGTGGTGGTTCATAGAAAATAACATCCTCTATAATGGATGGATGATAACCAATAGAGACCATCATTGGGATTAACTTCATAATATACATTTTTACAGCCATATCCCATAGTTTCATCACCACTAAATATCAATTAGATTCATTTATAGAAAAAAACAACAATTTTTTTGGGCAAAAATCCCTCAAGGTAACTTTGCAGTATTTTTGGGTTGATTGTGTTTGTTGACAAAGCAGGTTTTCATGGATATTTTTCAAGTTCTCAAGAAGTTGTTGACAATCCTTGTTGATAAATAATGATGACAAAGGAAAGGAAAATCTAAAGGCGGTACAAAATAACAGTACAAGGTGGCGCCGTTTCCCAGTGTTTTCCAAATTTTTGGGGTCCAAAAATTGGAGTTTGGTGAGCATCGCGAAAATAGGATTTCCATTAAGATCATAATTTAATATGGAAAAGGCATGAATTTCGCGAAGATAGGATGTATGGATTGGATTTCACGAAGACCAGAAGAATGGAGGCGGTGAGTTTTCACGATTATGTCAAGTTTCGCGAACGGCAGAGGCTGAAGCGCATCGCGAAGGTGAAGGGCTTTGCGAGGGAGCTTCGCGGTGAAGCCACGAAAGAATGTTGACGGTAATGCTTCACGACTACGTCAAGCTCCGCGAATGGAAACTTTCCATGGTGCTTCGCGATTTGGACAGAATTCTGGCAAAAACTTTGGAGCTTCGCGATTTGAGAAGACGTGGCGTTGACTTCGTGCGGAAAGTTCTAGGGTCGGTGGAATCACTTATAAATAGAGGCCGACCCCCTCGAGATAAGTAGAGAGAATTTTCAGAGAAAATCCTTTGCTCTCGATTTGCGAAGGTGGTTCACGGAGCCAGTATGCTTCGTGAAAGAGGAGCTTCGCGGCGGCTATTGTAGCTCCGCGAATCCTGTGAGCTCCGCGTTGGCTTATTAAGTTTCGCAAGGGACGTTGCTTTGCGACGGCTTGAGCTTCGCGGTAGTGCTTCGAGAAAGTGATTCGCAAAAGTGATTCGCCAAAAGGCAGTAGCTTCGCGAAGGCTTGTTTGAGCTTCGTGAAATTGGGAGCTTTGCAAAGTAGGGTGCTTTGCGACGGTCTTACCAAAAGGAATTGCACAGTGTTCAGTGGCGAAGAGGTATTCATCAGTGGATAAAATTTGGACATTAACAAAGCATCCATCATCAGTTAAGGATACATTCTTTCATGAAAATGAAGAGACCTACAGGTTTATAAACTGTGAGTGAATTTCTTCACAGAGCAGTGATCTTAGGAAGAGGAAAAGGTGATCCTCTCCACCGGCAGTGAGCCAGAGAGAGAAATAGGGAGTGACCCTTGGGAATGCAGTAAGATAACCCTAAACATTTTAAAGGCAGTGAGCCTGGGCATAGAAGTGATCTAGTCCGAACATTGTAATCCACAGCTAGTGAAGTTTAGTGGAATTGGTACGACCGACAACTTGTCGGCGTATGCTCCTTGGACGTAGCCCTTTGCGGTGAACCAAGTAAAATTGTTGTGTCCTTTGCATGCTTTAGTTTCTGTTTACATTGTGCAACAAGAAAGAGAGAGAAGAGTGTTTTTCTTAACAGCGAAACAAGATCAGAACAAGCGTTAATTTTTAATCAGTTATACCCAGATTCACCCCCCTCTCAGGGTATTCAGCCTTGTGGACCTAAAAAATTTCTACATAACTATATAACAACAACTCATATCCAATCCATTTCATAATCCCTTACCAATTAGATATTAATAAATTATTTAACATGTTACATTTATTAAAATATTTAAATTCTAGTTCCTATAAATTTAAAAACCAATTACCACATTCAATTTCAATAATTCAATCACTTTGATAACTTCAATATAACTCATGTATCTCACAATAATTATTTTATTTCATAATTTAGAATTAAACCACATCCCAGAAAACCACTAAACCAACTACAATAAGCTCACTTCACCACTGCATCAAAACCACAAATCCACCCCCTCTAAAAGCTCATCATGATGACCGTGAAAAGCCTACTATCCCTACCAGAATAATAATTTAGAGATATATCAGAAAAAATAGCATACTCCTATAAAAAAAATAAATTCTATATTAATATATAGTCTTTATCGGGAAAAAATCAAAAAATTATTTAATAAAAAAAATAAAATTACATTTCTCAATATCATTAATATTATTATGTATTTTATCCATTTAAAAATGGTTAAATGAATTAATGGTAACATAAACACAATAAAATTTTTTTCATAAAAATTCCAAACAACATTAATCAACAATAATATCATAATAACATTGAAATTAATTAAAGAAAAATTGACTATACTAATCCCACTGATCTATTTACTCTAGTTTGTTATCTTCATTTGGTCAATCTCTATCATCCACCTAAAAATAAAGATTAGTCATGATTTATATGGATATATTATAGATAAATTTTGAATTACATACCTTAAATGAACCATTCAATAATATAGTGTTGAAGACAAAGGAAACCAAAAATCAAACAAAAATGAACCCGAATGGATCTTATACCATCCATATAACACATAGATCATTCAGTAAAAATGTCACTAACTATGATAAATTTTTTAAAACTCTCAAACATGGCCTTTTAGTAAAAAAAAAATTAATTAATTGGAGTGAGAGAATGTTAAGGAATTAGAGATCAATAAAACACATCAAGAGTATCCAGAATAATATAAGGATTCCTAAAAACCTCACAAACATTCCACAAGTATACCTAGAGTTCAAAGATATTTATTAAAAAAGGGAATTAAAGAAAAATATGAAATTTATAAATAATTTTTTTTTGAAAAAATAATGGTGTGAAATATAGTGTCATATTGAAACATAGTCAGGTAAATGACATCTAAAAAAATTACTAGATAGAATTCCCCATCTATATCCTACTATGAAATAAGAACAATAAACATTAACATTCGATGAAACTAAATAATATCATGTTGAAATAGGATTCATCATGTCATAATACTCAGAACCATAATAATAATATCCCAAACCAAAACTACTATTATATTATTTAAAAAACATTCAGACAACATCATAAGGAAAAAACCATCCCCACAACATAACACATCAAATAGATAAGAACCAAAAAATAATTGTTAAGCATCCATGCCGTAATGAAACCCCTCATTATATATCCCATATAATAATAAAAAAGCACTATGATTAAATGAACAATAATATATATTTTTATCAATAAAATCTAATAAAAAATTCACAAAACAAATTTTTTTATTATAGTGACACTTTTGTTGAAAGTATCAAATTTTATCACACCTAAACTATTTTTCCGCTATCCACCTATAAACATATCTTTGTAACCATAATACCTAAAAAACAAAATCCAGAGTACCTAGGAAAATTTTATCCTCTATAATGTCAATATTCAATAGATATATCCACTAAAGAACTCTAATATATGTCTTTCATTATGTTCTTGTATATTTTTTCTTCCCATAAATTTTAAAATATTTTAATTTTGGACATTAATCCTGGATGTTTGTTTATTTTTTTAACGAATCAAAAAACTTTTTAGAATTTTTCCCCTTTTTTACATTCACCATATTCTCATACATTCAGTTAATGTCTATATATCATTTTTTGTATCACTTATTTTAATATTATTTTATATATATTTTATTTAAATAGTAAATTGCCCAATTTGTGACATCATCTTCATCACTATAACATGATTCTACCACATAGTTAATTCCATTGGTTTATAATTTAATGAAATCACCCTTCATTTAAGGTTAATAATTATCAGTATTTTTTAGATTTTATCTTATTTCAATAATCCATCACTCGAACCAGTACAATTTTCATAATTTTATCAATGTTAACTGACATTCAAATGATAATTGATTTTTTATCCACTTTTCTCGAAATTTTTTTGACATTACTAGGATCTACCATTTTGAGTCACTATATTCCTTATAGATACCATGTTTTTGATGATTTAAATGGTCCTACAATACTCTTAAAAAACTAATTCATTTATTTTCATCATAAATAATTCATAATTATTTATGTGTTTATTTAAACGAATATCCACAACATTGATTATTAATGTATGGGAAATATTTAAATTTTTTCACATTTCAAAGGTAGTTTTGTAAAAATATACATTTTAAAAATAATCATTAGATGGGGAAAATTTAATAATATTCATATTTTTTTAATTGTGATCATAAGAAATATGATTTACATCAGTCTAGTTTCACATATGATCTTGAATTTTATTATAATTAGCATCAACCATATACTATATTTCAAATCCAATTAATTTGAACATGTATTTTCATTTTGATATTTTATTGTGAGTTTTAGGTATTTTTGAATTATTAATTTCAGTTAGAATAATGTATTTCTTATCCAGAAGAGTCCATTTATACTAATAAAAATATTTTTCCATTGTTAGTCCAAATATATGTAAAAAAAAAGTTTATAATTATAAAAAAATAATTTTTAAATATTTGATACCATAAATTATCCCAAATATTCTCGAGAGTTGTTTAACTATGATTATACATTTTAAAATAAATATTTGAAAATATTTAAAACACTTTAAATAACTACACAGTCAAAAATAATTTAACTATTTAAACTATGAGAGATAATTAATTTGTGTAACTAAAATATTTAATAAAAGAATTGATAAATACAAAGTTATATACTTTGAATAAAATATATAACTTTTAAAAAAAATTTATTCACCACAATTCAATAAACCATAGTATAAAAATTAATTGAACAAAATAAAAAAACATTTGTATATATTTATATATATTTAATTTTTTTAAATAGTCAAGAAAGAAATAGTTTGATATTAAATTTAACAACACATTAAATAGTTATAATGAATTATTGTAATATAATTAAGCATTTTTTATTTTAGTAAGAGGTTGGGGTCTTAGGAAGAATCTAACCCTTCCATTTATCTAAAAATATGACCAAGAATACATTTATAAACAACTTATTATTTTACATATAATGTATTGGTTCATATAATAGAGTATGTTTAAACAAAATGGAAGGAACTCTATCAATATTTAATATAATAATCCATACTATTGTTCTATATAGGATTGTTTACAAAGGTATAAATTAATAAGAAACTAATTTTGAGTCCTTGTAGATTTCATAGTGTGAGATGTAAAAATTTGAATATAATAATTCATCAAACTCACATAAATAAAAATTAATATACTTGTTAAAATAGATATTTTAGTGGTATATTTCATTTTCTCTTTAGATGAAAATGATCGAATAGTGTATCTTCTATTTATAACATGATTTGAAAACATTATATGTAGTAAAATATGTAATTATTATTTTGATCATATAATAATATAAAATTATGTTCATCTACTATTATCATGTCTTTACATTGTATATTTTATTGCAATTCTGTTAATATTTTCAATAATTTCATATGGGATACCTCCTTGTATTAATAAATTGATTTTATATATATCTTTTTTTTCAAAAACATTAATCATCAAAGGTTACCTTAAACTAATAATGAATATAATTACATTTACATGAAGGTTCATCTTCATTTAAAGTGCGTAAGTCCATGTAATGACTTGAATTTTAACATCATGGACTAATAATTATAATAATTTAAAATATTAGTCATGGAAAATTGAATATACACTTGATGTGTCCATCATAATTTATTGTCTTTTTTTTCACACTAACACTATCAAAATTAAAATCATTAGGTGCACAAAGAAGACTTAGGTCTTCTCTCTACCTCACTAGTTTATCTTGAAAACCCATCTCATTTATACAAATCTAGTTCACTATAAAACATATTAGTGGACTTGGACTTTAAAATGTATATCATAGTGAAATTAGCTGAAAAACATAGTCAAAAATCCTAAACACCATGAGTGGCTCCAAAAACCTTCTAAATTAACAAATAAATTTTTTATTTTAGACATAATTTCATGATATAATTGACTAAATTCAACTAATCATATGAGTATATGAAGCTAATATTTTTTTTAAATTCATTGAATGCCACAGTTTTTCTTTTACATGGTTAATAGTGTCTCTAAAACATCCAAAATTTTCTTTAATTATTTAAAATTTTCTAAAAATTTATTTTCATTCAAAAAACATAGATCTTATAAAATAAATATATAATAAAAAGTATTTTTGAGTATTAAAACAATTTATTTCTATAATTTTATCCCCAAAACTATTTAAACCCTTTGATATTGGCAAACATTGGAAAGGGTTATTCATCATTTCTGAGAAAAAACATTAGAATTTTTTTTCAAAAATAGTTTCTAGTATTTTTTTCAAATGATATGGAGTTACACACTATGTGTAAATGATCCATGAAAATTCCTACATCCTTCATGCAATACTTTACTTTATTTTGATAGAATAGGGTATCATTCACCCACTATTACATAAATTATACTTCTCTATTTCATAAAAAAGATATCATAATTAATCAAGTATTACATTTTAAATTACCCACAAATCAGATAAAATATTTTTTAATTGACCTATCTTTAATTTATCATATCTAAATTTCCATCATTTAACAATAATCCCAAGGGGTATTTTATTATATTTTTCACATGTTCCCTTAAAATATTTCTAATTTTTATGAAGTGTTGAGCAAGGTTTGACCTCAGTAATTATCTTGAGGGGGATTTGAATTTAGTATCCCCTTAATGGTTTAACTAAAAAAATATAATAAATTAAAAGGTAACCATAAATGAGTAATTACATTGAGTGATTTGTGAAAAAAATAAAAACATTAATATTTTTAAAAAACTCCAATATTAGAAGTCATAATCAATACAATATACCTCTTGATTATTTATTTTTCATTTTCTCTTATGTTTAAATTCATTTTATTCAAATAACATAATCATTTAAATACTAAAATCCAATGAAAATCAACACTACCAAAAATATGGGATGAAATGAACCCCAAGTTAACTTTAAGGCTTCCAATTATGGAACCCTAATTTGATTATGGTCGAGAGACCAGCTTCCAATTGGTGACCAATTAATTCAAAATATATACTAAATAAATGACAATTAATTTATTTTTATAATTAGACTTTATCCCTATTAATTTTTCCTAGGTTTATTAAAATTTTGGATTAATATTATGTTAACAAGATTCATACAAATTTTTCATCGGGGTTAAAGTGAAAATCAATGGACTTCCATATAAATTTCAAAAAAATAATTGGAAAAAATTTTTGAATTTTAGTATGTTCATGGAGTCAAAAAAATATAAATTTTTATTGGTAACAAAATTATTATAAATTTAATCTACTCTTACGTGGTCATAGTCATAATAATTGAGATGATTTACATAAATAAATGATGTAAAGAGTTAATACAAATATCCTATCTAATAATATATAATAAGACGAACAAATAAAATAAAATTGAATATGAATAATGATATTTTATTGAAGAAAATAGAAATTTTATATGAATCATCCAATAAATAAGATGTATAAGAATAATAGGGGTGACCTTTGATGTTATCCGTGCCCAAATAATCCCATATTCAAATTGACTATACAATTTGAATGGAATTTTTTTATTCTAAAACCCTCAAAATTCCAATAATAACCATACCTCTGTGATAAAAATTACAATAAATAGAGTTGGGGGAATAGGGTCTGAAATTACTACTAGGGTATATCTGGAATTATGCATCAGATATTTACACAATTTTGAGAAAGACCTCTCACTGATATACCATGAAAACCAATTTTAATTATTCTTTAATGAAATTATTAAAATATGTTTCTATATAAATGTAGAATTTAACCAAATTCAATGAAAAGACAAATATGTTATGAAAAAATGTTGAGGAATGGTATAATCTATCGAATCTAGTTGAAAATTTATATTTGGACCACTTGAATAATTTACAAAGTTGGACCCATCTTGCATGATAAAAATAAAAACATTAACAATTAATGAAGAATAATTTCACATAATATAAATTTAAAATTTTACACATATTTAATAATAATTTTTTATTTCAAAGCACTTTTAGAGAAATATGGGAAACCATCAATGTTCTAAGTACAAAAAATAAATCATCATATAAAATATTTATGCAATTACAACAAAATTTGAAAAGATTAGAGTTTTTTACATTGAGAAATTTCCATTTAATAGAGGTGACCATCATGTCTAGGTTGTCCTTGATAAGATCCTTAAATAAATTAGGCTTGTTGTCCTAAGTTTTCACATGTTACTCCTGACTAGTTTTACCCTCATTAAAGCCTCTGATCAAAATATGATTATTTTTCTCAATCCAGGGGCATTGTTCATCACTCGTATCAACCTAAATCAGTCATTAATACATTCTATGGGAATCCTCCTCTGAGATGTTTATTAATAAATAAAATTTCAGCAATTCTTCATTACAGTGGATGAGGAGCTCTACATCCTTCTTATCAGCATTCACCAGGTCAGTGACATGATATTCTACAATCTAAGATTCAATAGCCTTCTCACAAGGGGAGGGTTCCATCTCCACATGCTTTGTAGGACCCTAACCAACATATAATTTGTTACATTTTTCTTAATGAAACAACCTCATTATTATTACATTAAAATTTATAAAAATTAGAATATGATAACAATAAACTTATGATCAATGGAACCCACCTAATGGTTAAGATGAATATAGTAAAATTTAAAATCCTCTGACGAAATCCAAAATAGTTACAAGAGAAATATTAAATAAATTAATACTAAAAATAGATGTCAATAAATAATAAAATGTATAAAATATAAATAGAATGGGGGTTCTACCCAGTAAGCATTGTATTTGATCCATAAAAATATAACAATACATTTTGAACAATTTTTAACTCAATCAGGGTAGTGGATTATTTATTTTCAACCAAAACTTATATGAAGATAAAATTATCCTACAAAATCCCTTTATATTCATAAATAAAAAACATCGTATGAAATATATTTTTATCTCCCAAATGATACACTTATATATTACTTGGAGTAAAAAAATATAGGGTTCTTTCATATTATATTCTTTAAGAGAAATTATATTGTCTATCTAGTGTTGAAATGATATTCCAGGAAGTATAAATTATCCCAATAATTAATTAAATAAAAGTTACTCAGGATATACCAAGTGTGTCCCATTATCATTATGTTAATCATTGAATACTACAGCATGAACCCTAATAATTTCTTCTAAAATAACCACATATTATGTTCCCCCCACTTTTTTATCTTGAAAATTATACAATTTTTACAAACTATAAATTTTAACAGAGGGATGATTAGATTTTCATTTTTATAGAGGAAATATCAAATGAGTTGAGTAATGTTTATTAAAATATCTCTCAAATTATTATTTTATTATCTATTTTTTTTCTTTTAAGGCTTCAATAAAACATTTTTTAAAGGGTATATAAGGAATTTGTTTTATCAAAAGTGTTATATAACTCAAAATTTTCAACATAAAAAATTAGAAACAAATATTATTCATTATCCTTATATATGATTTTTTGTTTCTACATTTTCTTATATACTCTAGGAAAAAATTATCATCTCTATAATTTTTCTCTTTAATTCAACAATTTAATATTACATGTTAAGAAACTAATAGTGTTTTCCATATAAATATCCCTTAAATATCCATAAATGAATGGTTCAGATTCTAATTTTACATGTTAGAGTGTATTGGGGATGTTTTAAATTTCATTTATCAGACATGAATAATTTTGTTAGTTATATTACTCATTATTTATTTGTAAATTCATTAATAATACATTTAGAATTTATTGTCATTGGGGCTCACATTTTTTTAGGTGAAATAGGACCAACCACTAGTTGAATGATTATAGTTTTACTGGGAATGATTCATATAACTCATCCTATAATAGGTATGAATAAACACTTGACTCCCTAAAAACAACTCACATTTAATGAGTTTTATCACATGTTATCTCAAAATATATATGATTTTTATGATGTTGGCACTAGGTTTGAACTATTTCAGTCAATTGATGTGGAATAGAATTAAAAATACCCTGATATGTTTTAAATGAAAAACAAAATAAATGACAATGGAACCAAATATAGAGGATTTATTGAGTGACTTCATAATATATGAAAATAAGAAATGAAATATTTTTTCAAAAAGACCAACCTGAGAAGATGTAATATGTCTAATCTACCCCTTGATTATTCAATTATCATTATAACTTCTATTTAAATCCATTAAATAATGATCTTCTAATATGATCCCTCCCGGAAATTGATAGTAATTAAGACGCCCATAATGATGTGACAAAATGAACCCTATGATGACTTTAGGAAATCCAATCATGGGACCCTATAATATTTATGTTCGAAAATTTAATATCTTGTTAGTTACAAATTAAAGTAGAATATCGGCCTAATTAATTGTAAATAATTTGGTTTTGGGATTAGATTCAATACCAAAAAATTGATCTTATATATATTGTATTTTGAGACTAATGTTATTCTCTAATGATACACACAAACCCAACCTCACCAGAAAAAAGAAAATTGATCATGTTCCATAGAAATTAAAAATTGGTTAATTTACCATAATTTATGAGTTAAAATTATTTTTTTGATGAAAAATAATTAAATGAATGGAGTATGAATTAGATCAAATTTAAATGGAATGTACTTTACCATGGGTGGGGTTGTCACCATGGAGACGATTTTCATAAGTAATTTATTAAAAGTGCAGATCCAAATATCATTTCTAATACTATATTCTAGTCTAAAATAAAAATAAAAAGTGGTTGGAAGAAGTTCAAGGAACTTTTATTCAACAAATAGCTAAATTTCATGCGTCATAATAACGTGAAATGTATTTTAAGAAGAATATAGAGGCCATCATATAATATATTCATGAACAAAGACCTCATTTTTAAAATTAACTGAGTGGATAAATAGTTCCTCCTTTATTGGGAACAACCACGTAAATACACATCCAACCCTCTCCAAGTGTGAAAAATTCTATTTAATAGAGTGTTTGAGGTATAGTGTTCAAAATTTCCATAATGATACATGTAAAATACTACCTCCATAATTTAATCTATATGTAGATGAATTTTCTAACTAGTTCCCACAAAATAAATCCATTACCATAATTTAATTATATCATATAAATTATGTTTTATAAAAACTATAAAAATTTCATCTTATTCCATATAGTCATGAAGATGTTTTGGACCAAATGGAATGGAAAGTTGTAATATTTCAAATCCAGTATTTTGTTGATTTCATGGAAACGTTATTACTTTTAGATGTGGGATCAAGCTTTTAGGGTCTAAATGATTAATGTAACCCAAATACTGAAAAATATGTCCCAAAAATTGTATTTTAAAACAAACATGTTTTTTCAGTATATATCTTTATTATTATAAACATGAGTTGAAATTAATTAAAATAGAAAAATATTTAGATTGGGTGCCTCCCCACCTAGTTAAGTAGATGGGTTATATAAACATTTAGGATTACATTTTTATGCCATAATATAAGAGATAATGGATGATTTATGAAAATAATGGGTAATTAATCATTTATACTCACATGTATCACTTTTGAAAATTTATTCTCCAATATTCATTTAATAAAATTATATTGTATCATTATATGATTCATTTATTATTCTTATTTTGTAATATTTTTAGACCAATAACAATTTGGTAGAGCTATAATATCTCCTTTCGAATATTTTTAGTGACCACGACTCTAGTAACATCGAGTCTGTGCCAACTATATCACCTTAGCACAGATATAAGAGATCAAATCCCAAATATTTGTTTTATGTAGTAGTTTTATATATCCAGATACAGACATGATACCCATTTTAAATTGGAAACAAAAATATAACATAGTACATAATATAATAAAGCAATATATATACCTAAAACTCGTTCAAAGAATTCTTCTTCCTATCGTCAGAAAATGAATCAAAATATGGGTTACCTAAAATGCTTAATAATGGTTTTATATAGTAGAATCTATCATTAATAAATAAAGCATAAAAATATGTAAAGTTAAATATCTGAAGATAGATTCAATTTAATCACTAACCTAGATAACATATTTAGATAAGGCTTAATGAAAATAAAATAGAAAATAAAAGAAAAGACATTCTATTTAATCAATAAACTGAGAATGAAAGGAATACAGAGATAATATCATAGAGAAAACATCATGGATAATAATAAATGAATAATTAATTAAGTAAATTCATAATTATTTGAATTTATAATCAATTCCATCATGATACAATTATTTTCAAGTTCATTCATATGGTGGTTTAAAACTACTTGGTAAAAATCCATCTGATTTTGACAATTGATAGGTCCCATGAGACCTGTTGATGCATCGAGGGGATATATATAATAATTACTCACACATAACTTCATGTAAAAATAATTGTTCATAAATCTAATAATATATTTAATTTAGGAATCATTTTTCCTTATCATCATATATTTTTATTGAGTAAGAATACCTATTTATCATTGATTCCCCTGTTGATCAAATGAAAATCAAAGTAAACACCTTATGTAAAAATTATATAAGGTATAAGATATAATCATATCCATCATAGGATAAAATGAATATTTAATAAAAATGGAATATCTAATGAAAAATGGTAACAAAAAAATTGATTCTTTCAATAGAAGTTAAATAAATCTGGACCGTACAATAAATTTATACATATTTGTTAACTTTTTAATTGAATCCCATTGAATAATAAAAAACAAAAAAAAATAAATTTTCATGAATAAAGAATTATTTATTCCATATTCATAAAATTGGTAGTATATACCCTACATAAATGTGAATATTTCCATATTAAGAAATATGAATCAATGAAATGAAAAGTGAGATTAAATCCATTATAATGTTTATACTGTTGAGGTGTGAGTTAATAAATGGATCAATTATGTGTATAAAATTTAAATTTATCTTCAAATATTTTAATTAAAACATAAGACATTGAAATTTTATTAAACACAAAATCTAATAATACCAATGATAATGAAGAAATAATATAACATAATGAAAACAAATTGGTTAATAATTTTTATTGCGCCTTGGAAATTTTAATCTCCAATCCTTATTGATTAAATAATTTAAATTGGATGTTAAAAACAATTAATTTTTAGTAATCAATTTTATTACATGAAAAAGGGTAATTATATACACCATATTAAGGAAATTAGGTTCATAAAATTACAATATTCCTCAATGAGGTGAAATTGAGACGAAGTGCCATACCTCTTTCTTTAATTTTGTTGAATGTTCATCAAACAACTATATAATGGTTCTAATAATTTAATTTATTTATAAAAGTATCATAATAAAATTTATAGTATCATATATGATCCTATTATAATATTTTTCCAAATATTTTTTAATAGTCTTTCATTATTTACATTTTTTCACATGTTAATTTCCTTGCTTTCTGATGCATTTTTTATGATAGTTCTGGTTCGTGTAAATTGGATATAAATAAATCATATCCATAGTGATAGTAATATTATAAATATAATATTTACAAATTATATTAATTATTATTACCAATCTTTAATTGTGGGTATGGAAAAAGAGTTGCATCGCCTCATGAAGATAGTAGGCCATACATATGCAAGAGTGTTGATATCAACCCCATAACAAGTGAAATGGTAAAGGAGTGTATTGTATATTAAAATTTTCATATATTATTACATGAAATATATGTCACATATATTCATTAAATTTATCCATTATACCATCCATGTAATGGTATGTGAAGAATGAAACTCTTCACCATGTAATGTGGTAGTCCTCTATACAAACGAGCCATGTATACTATTTTAAAAGGAATGGAACGGAATAAGGTATTTGTGATTTTATAATTAAGTATTATAAAATCATAAATATAATATAAATGTGTTAAATCCATCATTATATTCATCCTTTAAAGGTGGTAATAGAAAATTAATTATATCGCTTTGCGATGTTGTAGTCTTCTATACACACAATCGATGGTTTCATTTAAAATTTGATTTAAGAGGACATGTATATAGTTAATTAACATAAATTAATAACATATCAGTATATGTTACATATTTTTTTTGTTATATAAGAATGTTTTATTTTTTATTTGAAGGAGGTGGAATAAGAAAAAAAATAAATACACATGGTTAAAAACGTTACGTCTTAATCATATGACCTATTTTAGTTTTCACCAAAAAACATACTAAGATAGACTTATGATAAAAAAGTATGTATGTTTTGGATAGTGGAAGATGTAATTATTTAGGGACGGTCATATATGGACCAAATGTCTTAGGATATATTAAGAGGTGAAGTGATATGGTGGCCTTTTATAAGCGTGTGAGAGGAAACACATGGAATTTTAAAAAAGAATCAATCACAACTCTGTTTTTATCATGTAATATACCTTAAAATGGGTCATTACTAAACATTATAGGTTATATGGTCTTAAAAATTCCAAAAAGTTTGGATTTAAAATGTTTTTAGGTCATTATTAGCCTTAATCTTTATATTTTAAACCCCAATAAATTAGTTTTTACCTTAACTACTGTAATTATTGTTCACTACTTTTACAATACATAATGGTCAAACATTAATTTGAACTTATTATATAATATAAATTTTTATTATTCTAAATATAGAATCCATTTATTCATATTCAATTCAAAGAATTTTTAAAATCTAATTTAAAATTATACGAGAGAACATGATGAAAAATAGAGTTTTCAAAGATAATATTCTCATAAGTATAAAAGGTTTTAATATTAAAATTCAATATGAATTTTATTCTAATGAACTAAATTGTATTGATTATAATATAATTAATATATTTTTAAATTTTTAATTAGTTTAAAATAATGTTTTCGTTTTTAAATTATTTAAATGAAAATGATGTTTTTAAATAAAAATCAATAATTTTCAGCATTCATCGAAAAATGAAACTTTTCAAAAAATCCCAAAAAAATATCAATAAGATAATATTTAAATTATTATTTCAATAATTAATTTATTTTTATAAAATAATGTTTTTAAATTTGTGAATAATTATTTTTATCATAAGTGCTAAAGAAGCGATGAAACCGTCATCTTTGGAAAAATATTATTTGTCAATATAATTAATTTTTTCGTCAAATGATTCTTATAATAACTATAATAAATAAAAATATATTAAATTTATATTATACAATTATAAACCATTAAATTTTCATAAATTAGATATTATTTTTCATAAGTGCCATCTTAATGGCTATGTTATAATAGTCATGTTTAAATAATAATATTTTAATAAAGTATCATGTCTCATTCACACATGGTGTTGTGTGCATTGGATATTTTGAAGAAATTGCATTTATTTTAAAGGAAATGAATTTTAAGATCTCAAGGTGATACATTTTTACCTCAAAATTTTCATCCTAATAACTTCAGGGATATTACTCTTTTAAATGTATGAGGGTAGATATTCTTCATAACATACTCTAGATCCAAAATTTCTCCCATCATTTTATGATTTGTCCTAAGTACCTTTTCAAAAAAATTCATCATATTTCTCAATATATTCTCTCTAGTATCAAGAAGATTTATGGTTTTTTATAGTAAACTACATCATCTTCTAATACTATTTCATCATAGGTGAGAACATGTGTTTGGTCTTGAATGTACTTCCTTAATAATGGTTTATGAAACAAGTCATGTAATTTTGAGAGAATTTAATAAATTTCAAATCTTTAATACACATCTATAAACCATTAAAAATATGAAATGATCCAACAAACCATGTGTCATTACCCAGGCTGAGTTGGGGCTTGAGCAGCAATAACCCCAAGCTCAACTCCATCAGATAGGGTTTGGAAACCAGCATTGAAGGAATACCTATAATGGGGAGACCTTTTCCTATGTACCTATATTTAAACACACAAAACCATATTTATAAAAAAGAGAAAAGGGAAATAAATAAAAGATGAAACACTTCAATAATGTAAATCAATCATGCCTGAACCTTTAGACAGTATAAAAGTAGGGTTGTGTAGTTGAAAATTATTGAGTAAAAATAAAAACCCAACTAGAAATCTATCCCTACTTGACAAAAAAAAAGTACAAAAATGAGACATCCCAACTCCTTAATCCCATACAAAGACCACTATATGCGATCTAACTACCTAGTATCCCTTGGATACTATCTCAACTCGACCATCATAGTGGATTGAGACGCAACAACCCCAAGCGTACCACCATAGGAAAAAGGATGATGACCCACATTGAAGGCATACCTAATAAGTGGGTTACTTTTTATAAATACATATACATAGACACACATATCCATATCTATGAAAAGGTGTAGTAGGAATGAAATAAAAATATTTAAAACCTATATAAAGTAAACTAAGAAATGATAATCCTCTAGACAGTATGAAAGTACAGTTATGTGCCCAAAAATTAAAGGGGAAAATACACGCCCAACTACAAATAAGTCAACTCTAGAAATGTAAAATACTGAGAGTTCGAAGCTCTTGAATAACAAGGTACGACCACTATATGTGGTATAAGAACCTAGTATCCCTAATATAATCTATATTCATGGTCGACATATCCATATTATGAGTAATACATGACATGCGTTGGAAAATCCCATTCAGGGGTGAGTATATACATACCCTGTACAATACCCTGAAAGATGAATGGGGAGTAGTAAGATATACAAAAAGAATATAAAGACACTAGATGAAAGATACATACAACAATAGTAGATCAACATAACCAAGAGTGAATGTAATATCATCCAAACACAAGAAGATTAACATGGTGAGTATATGTACTACCCATCAAGTCTTCTCCACCTATAATAGGAGAGTATATTAATTCAACCATGAGAAGATAAATATAGAAAGTTTTTGGATTACCCCACATGTATTCACCTACCTTTCAAAGAGATTAACCCAATAAATAGTGTATATAGAAAAGAAGAATATAAATATTTACTATGAAAAAGAACCCTAAATGAAAGAGTAATGGAATCTCTATCTCAAAGCTCATCCCAAGATGAAGAGGAGACAACATTTCCAAATGTCCACCAATGATGCATATCATCTCACACATCTTCCAAGAAGTAACTATCTAGGTCTACCCACTCCTATTCACTATGTCTCCTAGTTGATATCCCTAAACTCGAAGTAGAGGTCTAGTGCCCTTGTACACCAGGGGTTCCTCTCTATAATCTATCGAAGACGTCACTACCCAGTTGTGGTGGAGGTTCAACTTGACTTCCAATGAGGACGCCACCTCCTAAAAAAGATAAAGTGTCAACTCAGTATCCATCAATGATGCCACTACCCAGCTCTGATGGAGGGATACCTCGGTATCCATAAAGAATGACACTACCCATGTATGTTAGAGAGTCAATGCAGTATCTTTCAAGGACACCACCACCAACATATGCTGGAGGGTCAACTCGATATCCTTATAAGACACCACTAACCAGCTATTCATTAGGATCAACTTAGTATCCTTCAAGGAATCAACTTCCCAGCAATTATGGAGGGTCAAATCAACATGGTCATCGATGAAATCCATTACCCACCCCTGCAAGATGTTACTGCTCAAAAGGGACCTGGTGATCTTGCCTGATCACAGCCATTATCGGGCATCTCCTTATTAGGCGATGGGCCCATAACATTTCATATCCTATCTCTAAACCCTCAATGTAGGAAATAATCTAATTATATGTGAAAAACACATAGGTTAATCTACATAAGGGGAAAAATCTGAGAACAAATGAAGTATATACAGAACATGATGTCTCTTGAAAAGGACCCAAGGGGTACACGGTGTGTTAGATGACCCACATGGTGTGTGGTCCCACTCCATAGCCTCTCCATGTACATGGACATTATACAACTCCTTTTCCTTATAACAGTATACACCATGTAGGTGAACTAAATAGTATTCTCAGGATAACCAGGACCCTGGCCGTCTCTGAATGGTCATTTCCATGTACTCGAGTACACAGTCATGTACTTGGCCATGTATTCCCACACAAGAACCTGTTTGTTTGATCCATCAAACATACTTTATAACTAGGAAAGGGGTACATGACATGTACGATGGATACACGTCATGTCATCCTTAATTTTTCATAATCCCTGGCTGTCACCACTGAGGGGGCTATAAATTGTGTGTTCATACTTATACACATAGTGTAGTTGGGGTTTCTCTTGATTTCCAGATCTGATATCCACACCTCGAATTAGACTATGTCACCATAGACCTCAACAAGAATCCATCTGAGATGAGTGGATCTAGATGGGATTCATTCTTTCTATATGTCATTCATAAAAAATAATCTATAGTTTGAATTAATGGGAAACTACACACTTCCACACATCCCAAATCTTCCTCCAACAATTAATCTGCAACCAATCATTCATACTATCTTCCTTAACTCACTAAAATTCCTAATATATTCATACATAATTGATTTTTGTCACTTTCATTGATATTTCTCACCTTAGGGGGTCCGATCAGGCTAGGTACCACCCAAGATGGTCAAACTAGGACCGCAGTGTCATATCAATGATTAATGAAAAGAGAAAAGGGAGAAAAGCCCCATAAAATGTTCTGAACAATAATATTCCAAGAAGACATGGAAAATGAAAAATAATAGTGATTTGGGGTTAGAAAATAGTGAAGTAAATAAATTTAAACTTTTGATATTGGCACATTCTCAATCTAGAAGTGGAACATACAAAATAACAATAATGACGCTTCTCAAAATATTTATTCAAAGAGTGTGAAAAAATTGAAGAGTCCTAAATTGATTATTCATCATTCACAGATGTATAAATCATATTCCAATCATCAGGAGAAGCTATTGCATAAATTTCATCCTGATATTTTCTCATTCAGAGTTTCATCTATTTTTGATGAGATTAACCAACAGAGGTGAGAGGAGAGTGTCATTATAAATTCCATGATTATGAGGCTGACCATGGGAAATTTTCCAAGATGATATATTTATATCATTTCTTTTAGGTAAAATATTAATTAATTAATTAATAAAATAATTAATTATCTCACTAAACATACCGCCAATCATCATGGAGTCCAAACACCCCACGTCGACCCATTTTATGTCACCCCTAAGGTAAAAACAATGTGATTGACTCAGTACTTGTCAAAGATTTCTAATTTGAGAGTCTATTTAAGAGGTCTTCCATTATCATTAAGAAGTTGAGTGTTTTGAATATAAGAAATATATAATATTTCTATAAAATTAATTTTAGGAAAACCGATCCTCAAAATCACACTTCATCTTAGTGCCTAGATCTAGAAATATATATAAAAACATTTCAATTTTATATAAGGAATGATTTGGTTCTCTATATCATTCCCTCATTAAATCATTTGGTCCCTAAAAATAGAAAACAAAAAAACTCAGGATATTGAGCCCACACTTGGATCCCCCACTACCATGAACTCTCTTGTACATCCTCATGTGACTATAACATGCAGATCATGGGGATTGTCCTTCCACACAGGGTTATCTCTTGTTGATCCCCAATATTCACCGGTGGTCCATGGAGGTGGATCCATCCTTTATATCTAGATCTCCCTATTTGATGACATTTGTGGGTTCATGCACATATCTTCTCATGTACAACACATGGAATATGTCATTCACCCTCTCCAGCAACGGGGCAGGGTGTGGGGGTTAACAAACTCTCTAACCCACTGCACAATCTTGAAGGTACCAATAACCCTTGGGGATATCTTGCCTCACTAGAAAAACCTCTACAATCCTCATCAAGGGTAAACTATCCAGAAAATGTGGTCTCCCATTTAAAACTCCAAGGGCCTATAATGGTGATCTTTTTAAGATTTTGTTTCTACTCTGTGTCATCCTCATCGAATCACAGTTGACCTAGTCTTTATATTTTGTCACCTGCACCAAATTTGGGCCCATAAGTAATTACTCACCAGTTTCCATCCCATACAGGGGTGACCTGTATGGTCCCTCATACAAGGACTCAAAAGGTGCCATGTAGATGGTAGAGTGATAGATACTGATGCATGAAAAATCTTCAAAGTGAAGGTGATCCTTCTATTTATATCCAAAGTCTAACAAACATGCCCTTATCATATCCACTGAAACCTAGATAGTGTGATCATACTCCCCATTTTTCATTGGGGTAATGCTTGTATGCCTCCTCATCTGGATCCTAAATATATCATGTCAGCCTCTCATAAATCCGGATGTTAACTGCTCATCACATTCTAAGACAATAGTTGAGGGAACCCAATGAAGTCAGGCGATATACTGTACAAATAGTTTTCCCAAACCCTCTAATGTACAATGATTCTTGATAGTAAAGAAGTTTTATATATTCATCATTCATTCATATATCACCCATATGGAATCATTACACTTTTCTATGTGCATAAGCCCTATGAAAAAGTCCATGGATATGTCATACCACCTAAAATTAGACATCTCATGGGGCTAAAAGAACCCTATAGGAAAATTTTTCTCAACCATTACATATTTAAAGGTGAGGCATAATCTCATGTAGAACCACTAGAATTTCTGGTTATGGTCATTGTACTTCTTCCCCAAACAGGTATGCACATCTAGGGGAGAAGTGTGGAACTATCACATCACCTCTGACCATAATGGGAGTGGAAGAATTGTATGCCCCTAGAAAAATATTACGTGATTACCTCCTTCATAATATCCGGCTAATGATTTTCCTATGGATATCTGATCATGTAATACCTCACAATTTATGTATCCTAGCTGGGCCTCTATCACACAGTCGATAAACGGAGGAGTCAAAACCATCCACTATGGTGAAGTTGTACCCTCCTCGTCTACTAAATTCAGTTTTAAGGAATCCAAATGATCTGAAGCCTCATGCATTTAGTGTGCCTTGGAGTTCCTTCTATGGGAATCTGTTATAATGTTTCCCTTATCTGGAGTATATAATATCCCCATGTCATAGTCCTGCATGGACACTAACCAATGTCAATGTATTAGGTTCAATTCCCTCTTTGTGAAGATATACGTAAGATACTGGCAGATGGAAGAAACCAAACATAACTCCCCTAAAAGGTAGTTTCTTCACATCCTCAAGTAAAATACTACCCCTAACATCTATAAGACATGAGTCACATAGTACATCCCATGAGGCCTCAACTAGCTTGACCCGAATTCAATAAATTCCCACTACTACATCAACACACATCAGATCCTAGCACCTAAGTAATTCCTATATACCATGAACTCCATACCTTCCTATGGAAGACTTAACATAGATGAACTCAACATCCTTTGCCTCAACTTCTCAAAGGCCCTTTGGAACTACTCGAAATAGGTAAACGTATTCTTTTAACATGTCAGGGTGGTAGAATGGGTAGTGATTTTGGATATTTGTGACAAAAACCTCTAATAGAAACTCACAAACCTAAGAAAACTATTCACCTCTAACACACTCTTAGATGGCTCCTAAGAAAGCACTTCATCGATCTTCACTACATCAACTACTAAACCATTCTCATAAATGAGATTCCAAATAAATAGAACCTCATGAATATTGAATATTAAATTTTGAGATATTTCTATAAAGATGGTTCTCTAGAAGAAAATATGGGGTAGCCCTTAAGTGCTCTGCATGTTCCTCCTCTTATTCAGAGTAGATGAGTATGTTTTCAATGATGTAAAAAAAACGGATCCATGTATGGATGTAAAACCTTGTTCATAAAAGACATAAATATTGTAGGGTAATTCTTCACACCAAAGGGAATCACTGAGAGCTTAACGTTTCTATAGTGACATCAAAATGGAAACTTTTCAATATCATCCTCCCAAACCCTCAAATAGTTGTATCTTGACCTGATATGGAACAATGAGAACCATCTCACACCTCAAAACATGACAAATAGGTCATAGAGCCTAAAAAATGGGTAGTTTTTATTTATAATGTCCTATTTTAGGCGATTATATTTCATTCAATGCTGAAAAATATCATCCTAATTTTTCACAAACAACACTAGATATGACTAGAGGGACACATTGGGTCTAATGAAACTTTTATCTTGATAGTAATCCAACTACAAAGACATCTCCCAGAGTTTATTAGGTCCAATATGATATGTATTAGAATATATCATAGTGGTTTAAGATTGCAAGTCAATGAAAAACTCTATATCCCACCTCAAAGGTATTCCTTGAATGTTCTTGGGGAATATTTCCATGTAATCATCCACAACTGTGGGAATACAAATCCTCTAAGAGCCTACTTCACCATGTTAAATACTTTCTCATTAATTGGTGATGGGATGCATACTTTATCTCAAATGACCCACATATCATACCATGACATCTCAATCTCCATAGAAGGAGAATCACATCCCATCGGTGCGTAGGCATCTAACATGTCTATGGTGGAAGTAAATATGGGATTAGACAATGGAAAACCAATCCATACAAAAGATGAAAACATAGGTTTCCATCTTGATAACCAAAAGGTCTCATGTGAGGAAATCAACATCAAGTTATAGCTCTCATTTTTAGCATGTAAAA
Source organism: Viscum album (assembly GCA_963277665.1). Classification (NCBI taxonomy): domain Eukaryota; kingdom Viridiplantae; phylum Streptophyta; class Magnoliopsida; order Santalales; family Viscaceae; genus Viscum; species Viscum album. The sequence goes on from OY728158.1 coordinate 469,171,506, forward strand.
GATACAGAGAAAGCGTCCCCTATAAGAAACTCAAGATGAGGAAAATGAGATAGTGCATCAACTGGGAGCTCCATCTCTTGATACAGGAGTCTAGATATAATGGAATTATGGGTACCTACTTCTAATAACAATGTATCAATATTATGAAACATATATATCATTCCTATAATCATCTCGTATAGTGCGGGATCATAGAAATCCAAATCATGAAGCTATCTAAAGCCATAGCAGACAGCTCCCCGAGGATGACATGGGACACCTGATGGTGTTTGTGGAAGGTTCTAATAGTGGAATCCACCACCCATATATCCTCTTTCCCCCTAAATAATCTTCCTTCCTAGGGATAACCTTTCCCTCACAATGGATATCCCTGATCATGGTGCAACCTATTCCATGGTAGACCACTAATTATCGGTCGATGTTATTCAGCACATCTGGTTGTGGAGTCTCATGCTACGTGACCTCACCCATAAAAATGATATACCATTCCCTCTCTGGGATATCTTGTTGTAATGCACTACCCATGAACAATGTGGCCTTGTGCCTAAGCCTAATCGTGATAAGGAATCATTCGTAGGGATCATGGAAATTGGCCCCTACAAGATTTGGTAGATGAATCTGATCTGTGTCTCCCACTACTAGATCCACCTATTTAGCACCCCTTTGAAAGAAATATCTATGTCAGTAGTTCCCTCTCCAACACCCCGACATGGGTGGGGATATACATGGGATCTATGCTCTCATAGATCCTTTAATTAATTCCCTAGTCAAACATCTATGATCAAATGTATCTATAAAAAATCATGTTAAGGGAGTACCTGGTTGGGTCTGTGAACCTCTCAATATAATCAAACCCTATCATTCCTCCATTTTGAAGCTCCATAATCTCCTGAATCTAAACTAAGAACAAGAAGGAGTGGTAGTACTCCTCATAGAATAGCTACTGCAAGTTCGTCCATGAGAGTGATGACCCATCATGCATTTGTTAAAAAAAGGATCCATGGGTGCCTAGATAATCCATGGGAAAGGATAGCTACCATTGCGACCAGCTAATCATCCTAGGTTTAGAATAGCATGATGATACGGAACACCAACTATATCCAAGAATATGTTGCTGGATAATATGGCTCACCATGGAACATTAACAACCTCTATCTCTATAAATAACAGAGCATGCTAAGCCTACATGGGTCCTCATCCTACTATGATGGAACAATCTATTTATTTATTGTGGGGGTGATACAACCTGCCCAAATAGTGGAATGGGATCATGGGATAAACCTTAAACGGAGGCCTCATAGCTCATTGTATTTTCATCATGATCTTGAAATGGTATCTTTTATGGTTGTTTTCATGGATTAATACAGATATTTATCAATATTCACCATTATTAGATGAGAATATATGTATATATAAAAAATAATGGGTAGTTGAATCAAGAAGAACAGTCAAAGAATCAATCATATATGATTTATGTAACATTGATCCTTGAAACAAATGACTCAGCATGCTGATTCGAAAATTAGGTAGTCAGGGTACTGGGTAATGGATTCCATATCTAGAGAGTTTCACTCAACACACTTTGATTGTGTTTCCCTATTCCCATCCAAATACATTTAAGGGGACTAGTCAGAAAATGTCCTAAGGCTCAAACCACATTTGATACATGTCTTTCAAAACCTGAACCAGGACAAGGCTCGAGCCACAACTACCCCAAGATCTTCTTTATATGCCATACACTGGTGAATAGCACTGAGGGTATAAATAACATTAGGATGCCTTTACCTACATAATTATACACCCACACACATGACCATCTTTAAGAAATATTGAATTTTGAAGGAAAAAAAAGTAGAATCAATGCTATAATGTAAACCATTCATTCTTGAACCTCTAAATATTAGAAATGTAATGTAGAGTAATTGAAAAGTATAGGGGGAAATACATGCCCAACTAGAAATATGCACCAAACCGAAAAAACTAGAAAAGTAAATAACTAAGAGAGCCCAACACCTGATTCCCAAGAAACCACCACCATATGAGTTTCAAGAACCCAAATATCCCTAAGATATTGTGTGGTCACTTTAGATCTATCCGCTGACTCCATAAGACATGGCATGTGCAGTTAAAGACCATGCCGTGGGGAGAATATACATACCTTGTAGGAAACACAGAAATGTGAAGGGGGTCATTAAGAGATACAAAAGGAATATAAAGACAATAGATGAAATATACAATCAATGAGAATAGATCAACCTAACCAAAAGGGATTATAAGCTCATCCCAACATAAGGAGATAAAATCTATGAGTAGATGAACTTCCCTTTGAGTCTTCTCCACAAATAGTAGGATAGTAGACTCATCTAACCATGAGAAGCTAAACACATAAGCAATTGGTATATGACATGTGTCTTGGATTCTCCTAGAAAGAGGGTAACCAAATACAAGGTTTGTATACAAAAGATGAATATATATATATATATATATGATCAGTAAAAAAACCTAATATAAAGAGTAATGGGATATCCATCTCATAGATCAGTCCAAGAAGAAGAGTAAGAAACCATTCCAAAAGTCCCTCATCAATTCCTAGCATTTAATGTATCAACCCGTAGGTATGTGTCCAAGTATAACCACACCTCATCACTATACCACACCATAGAAGGATACAAAATCGAAAAATATGACTCACACCCCAAGTATGTCAATGAGGTTCCACTATGTATATCGTTAAGGATGCTACAACCTAGCTGTGTTAGAGGTTCAAATCAACATTTATCTATACTTGTATTTTCCATCTATATTGGATGGTCAACTTAGTATCTTATGAGGACTCCACTACATAGATATACTAGAGTTTCAACCCAGTATCTGTGAAGAATTCCCCTTCCCATATATGATAGAGGGTTAACTCGGTATCCAAGAGAACACAACTACCCATATATACTATAGTGTCAACTCAGTGTCTTTTGAGGATTCCATTAACTAGTTATGTTGGCAGGTCAAATTAGTTTCTTTCGAGGATGCCAGTACCCAACTATAACTGGAGGTTCAACACGGTATGTTCATCAAGGAACTCCAACTCCCAAACCCGCTAGAGGGTACCTATCTAAAAGGTATTTGTGATCCAGTGTGATCACTCACCACATAGGGAACTACATTATCAAGAATCATTCTTATAACATTTCACATCATATCTCCATAGCCACAAATAAGGGAACCATTTTTTTATATGCAGAAAAAACTAATGATTGGATACTCATGGTCCAAAATATGTGTTCAAATGAAGCAGATATGGAACATGATGTTTTTTAAAAATGAATCAAGGGGTAATGACATGTGAGGGGACCCACAAAAAAATGTAGTCCCACTCTATATCCTATTCATGCCCCTAGACATTACATGCTCCATCTTCATGTTTCATTACACATTGTGTAGGTGGACTACGCGACGTGTCTAGGATTACTAGGACTGGGTCTTTTCCTGGTGGTTGTGTTTGTGTACTCGGGTAAACGACCATGTACCTATCCATGTACTATGACACATGATCCTATCTATGTGATCTATCACATGGATTTTCTAACTAAGAAATGGGTAGAAGACATGTAGGAGGGATACATGTCATTTCCTCCTTAATTTTTCTGTAGCCCTAGTCATTGCCATTGAGGGGGCTACACACTAGGGGTTTATCCTTGTATATGACACGTGTATTATTTTTTTCCCTATTTAGAGATCCAATCATTGTGCACTGAATCAGGACATACCATTGTAGATTTTAACTCATATCCATCTGGGATTAGTGGATATTATCATGATTCATACTTTCCAGCCTTTGTAACTAGAAATTGGCTCCCTTTTTGAGTTTGTCTAAAACTACACATCACGATACATCCCGAATCCTCCTCCATTAATTAATAATAAATTGATCATACAAATGATATTCCACTCCTCCTAGAAATTCTAGATCTATTCTTACATCATTGATCTGTGCGTCTTTCTTTGATCTTTCTTGGTTCTAAGGGCCTGATTAGGCTTGGTATAGCCTAATAAGATCTAACTAGGACCACATGGTCTTATCAATGTCTAAAAAAGTGAAAATGGAGAAAAGAACTATAATAAGGGTTTTAACTATCCTTGGACAATATTTATTCCCAATGATCAACAATGGTGATCCTAGGTGAGAAAAAAAATGAAATAAATCAATTTAAGCCTCACAAATAGGATCTTGTTCAATCTAAAATTTGATCAAACCCAATAAAAACAATCAATCTACTAAAAAAATTTATTAAAAGGGTTTAAAACACTAATTTACAACTTCTATAATGATTATGGATTGTTCGTTGATGATAAATGTGTCTACCAATGATCGAGATAAATCATTTCATTCTTTTCATCATAATCTGATCTAATTTGGTGTTTTATCATAGTCCGATGAGATTCTATAGTGGATAAAGGATGATTGAATTGACAGTAAGTCCTGGATTATGAGGCTAACTCAGGAAACATTTCCATGAAGATATATTTTTAAAATTTAATCTTGTTAAAAAAAATTGATTAATTAATTTAATTATTAATTAACTCACTGAACATACTACTAATGATTGAGAAGTTCGAACACCCCACATTTACCAATTTTCGATCATGAAAAAGTTATACATCGCATTCTGAACGCAACTATGGTCTCATATTTTTTATCCAAGATAAAATTTTATATTTATAAAATTTTATTTGAGAAGCATTCCATGCACATTATGAGATATATTTAATATTTTTATAAAATTAATTCAATGCACACTGAGCATCGAAATCACACTCCATATCAGTGAATAACTATATATATATATATGAATTACAATAAAAAAAGGGTCTCTACACCCAGGGATACATTTCCCTTTCTTAATGAAACTTCTGATACCCTTTGATAGTGATGCTCTTAAGAAAACATGATCTCCCCATTAGAATTCCAAATTATTGCAATAGTTATTGACATATCTATTCGTCATACTTTAAGATGAATTGATGTTATCTTGCATAGTCATTACCTTTTTCATTATCTTTTCAAATAGTTATGGGCCACTAAGTTTCCTTTCACCAAAGTCATCCCAAAAAGTTGGAGTATGATATCTCCTTCCATATAATGCTTTATTTGTCACCATTTCCATACATTAATGGAAACTATCACGATATGAAAACTCTACCAAATGTAAATAATTATTTACATGATAGGTATTTCCAATAATCATATCCTCAACATTTCTTTCATTGTTTTAATATTCCTTTCATATATTCCAGTATCTTGATTATGTTAACCATTTTATAAATGAAGCTTGATATCATGGGTCTTCTAAAGACCCTTCCATAAATTCATTGTAAAATGGGAATCATGACTGCACACTATCAAAGATGGTACAAAGTGATGTCCTAAAAAATCATTAACATAGTGACTTTTTATGGGATAAATATGTAAATATTCTCTTATAGTGAGTAAATGTGTATATTTGGTTAAACAATCAACGAAAAAACATATTACAACATCCATTCTAGGAGTCTTTAGAAGTATTATGAGAAATTATATATCAATCACTTCCCATTTTCACATAGTAATAATAATTTTTTGTACGAATCCTCTAGGATGTTGTCTCACAACATTCACTTATTGAAAAACCAATCATCTGGAAATATAGTCTTTAATTTCCCACTTCATGTTTTTCTCTAAAATAATGTTCCCTCGAATCCTTACGCATCATTGTGATACCATGATGTATAGATATGTTTGAGCTATGAGAGACATCCTACAATTACCATTTTAGCTAGTGTATATATGGAACACAAAATATCATTCCAAATTTAATTACACAATCATCACAAATGAATTATTCCAATTTTTAATCATTCACATATAAAATTTATTTTATCAAAGTTATCATCATCATATTGATAAATTTTTAACATTTCTAATGATTATAGTTTCAAAAAAAATTGAAAAGGGTGTGATTTATCTCTCTCCTTAATAATTACTATATTCATCTTTATAGAAACCGTTAAGATATGATCATCTCAATCATTTTTTGGGTCATAACTTTGTGGTCCTTCCTAATAAGTTCATCTTCCACCTTTGTTTCTTTCCCTAATTGGTAGTTTATTAAGAAATTATAATCTATCAGTATCTTGAGCCATAAAAATGGTATCATATTGATATCTTTCTATGAAAATATTTATTTTTTGTATTTTATGATCCGTTTATATCTCAAATCATTCACCATAGAGTAAATGTATCCATATATCTAGATTACAGATTATAACTAAAAAATAAAGATAATGGGTTGGATAGTTCTTTTCATGAGTCTTGAATTTCCTTGATTAATATATAATAAATTTATAATTTTTCATTAGGACACAACTATAGAGTCACATGATTAACATATATGGATATTACATTATATTATATGAATGTTTAGTATATTGAAAAAATACATGCATGTGGACTATAATAATTTAGTTTATTTGGAATCATGGAAAACAAATATTTTATAATGGTAATAGATCTAAAAATTTATTACATCTCCCTAAAATATTTTTTCATATCATAGAGAAAGGAAGCATAAGATAGGGGTGTTATCAAATTCTTAGTAAGGGAAAATAATGGAAATATGTAAGAATATTTATGAGTATAAGGGTATGATAACATGATAATGAAAATATAAGTTCATAAACAACATATAAAAACTAATATACATGAATCATGGAATAAATCATATAAATTCATAATATGGGAATTATACTAAAATAAATAGCATAATCTATGATAGCATATAACAGGAAAAAACATATAATTGTTGAAGGCACAGAAACATATAATATTGTGAGCATGTATGAGTAGAAGTAGGTTCACTCATTAGGTTTAGGAAATTTGATCATAACCTCACATAAACTTATGTACATGAAACAAGGTCCATTCATAACACTATGAACATGTAATCAGGTTCACACATAATAGTCAAGGCATCACTACAAATGCCATCATGGTATTATAGATTCACTCCCTATACCATATTGGTAGTCATAGTTCACTCCCATCTCCATATTAGTAGCACAAGTTCACTCATTGTACCATATTGTAAGTCATGGTACTATCCAATAGCCATCCAAGTGGCATGAATTCCCTCCTCATATAATCATGGTATTCATGGTTCACTCCCATGGAAATATTAGTCTTTATCATGATATATAAATCATTACCCAATAAATTGAAGTGAGATATACATCCCACCCTTATCAAAATAAAATCATTAAAACATGTTCCAAAATATCATAAATAATCATATCATAACCCATGAAAGAATGTGTGTATTATAGACATCTAATAATATAATAACTTGTAGAAAGAGACATGTTTTATAATCATTCAACATAAACATAACCCATGAAAGGAAGTAGGTTTCAAAATCATATAACACATGAAATAGAAATATATTTCATAAATACCATGACATTTTGAATAACCCATTAATATAAATGATATGAATGGAACCTAAAGATCATTTCCTTGAAGGGAACACGTAATATCAATGAATTTCATCTGAGATGAAAAAGAATTTTGTAAAGTAATTAAAAAAAATCCCTTAGGGATAATATAATTTCCTTTTTGAAGAAGTATTTTTAATACATAATCCCATTTGATAATCATTTTCAAATAAAATACCTTTAAAATTTATAAAAACTACATGAAATCATTTAAAAACCTTTTTCCTTGAAAACATTAAAATATGATTCAAATAATTTTAAAAAACTTTTTTTCTGGAAAAACACATGAAAACTTATAACAAAATCTTGAATGATATTTTAAAATCATTCTTCATAAAAACATAAAAAATAATCTTGAAAATGTTTTGGAAACCATTTCTCTTGAAAACTTAAAAAATAATCTTGAAAACATTTTGAAAACCGTTTTCACTGAAAACATATAATATAATATTGAAAATATTTTAAAACCCATATTCATTTAAAATTTATTTTAAACACATTTTCTTAAAAAATAACCTTTAAACATTAAAAAATTATTAAGGTATTGATTGTATATAAATCCATTCATGTCATATGAGGTAAAAAGAACATTCCTTTTGCAAGGTAAAAAGGATAGAAAATTTTATAATTCAAATAAAAACCAAAATATTCCATTAAAAACACTGGGAATATAAAAAATGATAATAATTTGTTTTAATGATCATATGGTATTAATAGAATATTCCAGGAAATCCTTTTTAGAAAACGAGGTTTTAAAGGAACACTAATTTCTGACCGATGAAAGTGTAAAGTTTGGATTTATTAAAAACACTATCTTAACTATTTTATGTACCAAAGTGTATAGAATGGTAAAAATACATGAATATAGAATTAATAACCCTGAGATAATAAATTACATTAATGTCTTGAGAGATGTAACATAATAATTCTTCATGGAATCATAAATTTAATCAATATCTTAAAGCGATGAGATTATCTCAATAAACTCCTATAACTTGGTAACATGGGATAATACTCTACATGTAAGAAAATGAAATTAAATGAAGCATAAAATATCATTAAAATAAATATATTCATAATATAACATGAAAAATGTAAGTATATACACATTGAAATGTATTTTATGTGCATAAAAAACCTGATTATCAAAGAAGGAAAATTGAGTCAAAATGTTTTTACCGATTTGTTAAATTTTGAAACATAAAACACATGAATGAATGTTAATAAAATTAATATGTAATTACCCATAAATTTATATATAATATGAATATAATACTATAATTTTCTGTACTTACACCACACAAAAGTAAAGAGTGGCGATCATTGCATGTATCTCATGGGAATAAAAAGTGAATGAAACCCTCTTACCATGTTTCTTTACTCTCATCTTACTCATTAAAAACATCTATATAATAAATATTATTTTCTTATGAATATTTTAAATAACCATATTATTATATTAAATATAATATATTATTTAACTACGACTTTATATTAACCTTTTTTTAACAATTCTATGTTAAGTTTTTTACTTGGGGTTATATCCTCTTCATTATTCCTATGTGTATTCAGTTCTTATATTGACTGTATCTATACATATATATTGATTAAATAATGTAAACAATTATATAAAAATAATTTATGTACAATAAATTTTAATTTAATAAACTATTGAATATATAAGTATGAAACAAAAGGCACTGTTTATGGAGACCGTACACTGTATGTATGCAAGAACACTATTTCCGTTTAATATTCATGTTGAGAGAAAGAATGTAAAGGATAAATATGTGTATATATAATTATTATATTAGCTTTATGAAATCATATATATTATATATATTTACTAAAAACATAATTAAAACAATTCATGTAGTGTATGAATGTATCATATCACTTTGAGTGGGTGGTAGTCCATACTTCCTCAAATGAAATAATCTTATTTACATAAGATGGAAATCATAAAGGTATTCTCTAAATAAAAATTTCAGAACCATAAATAAATTATAAATATAATATATATCATATTTAAATATAGTTCCCATCATAATATCGAACATGATATGTGGTAATGGAAAAATGAACAATCATCGTTTCGTGAGGGAGTAGTTCACCATACACAGAAACAATATGTTTGTTATCCATTAGAATGGAGGTGTGTGTAAGTGTTGGTTAAAAAATTTAAATTAAAATATCATTTTATATTTAGGATTATTTTTTATATATAATATTATAACAATGCTATTTGGAGGGGTGTAGAAGGAAAATAAATGATTGGACATGAGATAAGACATTACCTCTTAATCGGGTATCTCCTATTGGTTTGAACCAAAATGATTCATTGGATATCATTATACCCATAAAAAGGATTATAAAAGGAATATAGGGATTTGGTATGTTCATTGGTTAGTTCTTGGAAAAAACATAAGAGGTTTGAGGGGTGTGAGGAAGTGGGAGTGGTGTTGGCCATTCATAGAGAAGGAAAAGGACTCAATTGGGATGTTTAGAAACAAGTTAGGTGTACACATGTTATTACATATAAAATTCCTAAAAAACACAATAATATATGTTTTATGGAAGAAATATGGAAATAGAATTGGTGTTGGAAAAGTGTATATGTCATTTGGGACCTTAATTTAAACGATTTTCCCAAATTAAGCTTAATTTAACCTTAATCAGTGTGATTGATTTTAATTACCTTTACTAATAATTTTGGTCAAAGATTAACATGGACTTATTATAATATAAATATTATACTGAATATAATTTTTTATGTGATATTTTCTAAATTCAATTAACAGAAGCAAAAAAATTAAGTTTAATTCTAATCCCGTAGATACGACGAACTGTTGAGTTTTTAAAGTAGAAGATTTTAAAATGTGTATTAAGGATTTATATTCAATTTCATTGTAATTTTTTTTATAATGAACATAATTGTTTTAATATATGTATAATTGATATAATTTACATTAAAAAAATTTAAAATATAATTTAATATTAATAATTGTTGAATCAAAATCGTAGTTTTTAACTAAAATGCAGTAGATTTCACTATTAATCAAAAAATGAAATTTATATTAAAAATCCCAAAAATTCACCATTGGATAATTTAGATGATATAAATTAAATTTTTTTTATTTTATAAAATTAAATTTATAATTGAGAATAAAATTAATTTTATTATTTTTCACATAAGGAAACTAAAAGCGGTTCATTTGAGAAAATGGTATTTCTTTACATAAAATGACATCACCAAAAAATTATATAATTTACTATAAATATGTTTTATTTATAAGAAACCAATGTAAAAATATATTAAAATTACTCATTCCTATTCATATTATAATGTTTTAATGTCATGGTTATAACACACCAGTTTAAATAAATATAATAATTAAATTCTGTTTTGAAGAAACTCCGTATTGCGTGTAACATAAGCCAAGTAAATGCTCCATGTGAAGGGAATATTTGACTTATTTAATGGAAAGAAATAAATAGAAATTTAATTTATTAGTTAAATACAACTTTGTGACTATAATAATGTTTCCCTTACATTAAATCTAATTTTATATTCATTTATAATTAATTGGTAACATATAAATTCATATTATATTGTGTAAATTGTATATTTTTATAAATTAGTTAATAATATTTATAACCACTAATTTAACATCATGGTTTTATGTTATTTTATTAAATAATCACATTCTAAAAATATATTTTTGTTAGAGAAACGACATTCTTGACTGTTATGAAGGTTATCAAGGAATGTTATTATTGCATATAATGAATGCTAACATGGGTGTTCTGTGTAGAGTATGTCAAAGTTTATGTTGCATGTTGTACATGATTAACATATTGGTCAATATAACACAAGTCGAAACTAGTGATTTATTATAAAATATGTTATATTTTGGGTTTCATGAAATGAACAATATCAAAAATGATAAAATAATTTGAAACAAATAATTCAAAAATTATCGGGATGTTACATTCTAACCCCCTTAAAATGAATTTCACCCTCTAAATTTGTTTAGTTTATAAAAGGATTAATACTTTAATGTTTAATTCATATAAATCCACATTGTAAAAATTAATACAAAAAATTCCTATAAAAAGGGAATGTCAAAACCATAACATTTACCTGAATTAATTTATAGATAGTTTTCCTTATAGGATAACATAGGTTAGGAGAAAATATTGGACACGGAGGAAATGTGTAAATATTTATAGGGAGTGGTTTAGGTCATCAATCACAAACAACAGAATGATCAATGAAACTTTGAGGTCCTAAAATTCATAAATTTTCAATGATTTAAAAGGCCATCAACTCATTGAAAATTAATGTATTAGAACTAAAACTTAATTTATCATTATCCAATCATTGAGTAATTATTTTTATTGAACAATAATATAGGGAAATAAACTTACTTGATCTTATGAACAATACCAACCACTAGTAATGCCTTCATATATTACCACTTCATCTCTTACACTAATAAATGAATGGGAATTCTTTTTTTTCTAATGTACTAAAAAATCATGAGATTCTTGATAAATCAACCCATGTATCTTCAGTTACCATCAATGAAAATAATTTATACAATATGTATAAGTCCTCATATGGAGAGATAATACATTAATATCATAAAAAATAATTAAATATTGAAATAATATTTCCATAAATTGTTAACCATATAACCCTTAAAATAAATGAAAATTTGATGCTTTAGAAAGAATGTTATGAAATTAGCTTAACATTGATCCCCCGTGTATCATAATGTACCACTATGTAGTAACATTCCTAACATGTGAATACCCTAATCTTATATTCAATTGAATCATGGTAATAACCTTAATTTCCATAAATCCTTATGGAAAACATGAATTCTTCATTACTCAATTATTACTGGATATATTCATTTAATAGAAGAATTTTTAAAAATCTTCTATGATGACACATAAAACTCCATAAATAATTAGTTACAGGGTATTCTGTATCATCCAATTTACTTATTCATATATTGTACATCTTTATACAAACAACATTATCTTTACTGTAGGCATTAATTAAGGGTTACCATCCCTTAATATAAATACCAACTTTCCATTAAATCACTTTTTCATGTATTTTTCACCATTCAACATTTCTGTTTCAATCAATAATGGAAACATATACTAAAAATAATCATATAATTCATAATATTTTAATTCAAAAACATAAATACTTGTTTAATCCAACTTTATTCTTAAACCACTTCTTAGTCTTCATCAACATATCCCTTAATAACTATTTCCAATAATGTGAAATATGAATCTTGTATTAATGTTCCTCAAACATAATTTAATCATGCTTTTTATGGTTAATGTAAACAATAATGGAAGAGAATCACAAAATTTTCACAATTCATTATCAGTCTCTTTATCTTTAGATATACAAAAACTAATAAAACCACTTTCATGATTCTATTTATGATATATCCACTTGTTAAATCAATTCCCATAATGCCCATAATTTCCACATCTTAAAAATTAAATGTAAACCATGTTCATTTTAATTATCACCAATGACTAAATAAAGAAATTATAGTGTGGGGAGTATTTATCATCATAGGATACCATATAATCATTAAAAAGTACATATAAAATCATTATATTGTTACTTTAACATCATTAATAAATGACATCTTGAATTTATCCAATTTTATTCATATTAATCCTCTATTTAAATCCATTATGTTAGTTTTTAAAGAGTTTGTGAATTCCCAAAGAAAATCCCCCAGGAGTGTCAAACCAAGTGTGAAGCAAGGCCTGTTGTCATGTACTAGATAACCCCTAGTCAGGCCCAAAAAATCGTTTTAGAGTTGTTACTCCTAGGTATATCTACTCTAGAGCCACATCCACTTGTATTTTCCAGACATGGATTCATATCTTGGAACCCACTAACTATATATTATACCCAAACTCCAGGACATTTTCCAAAACATTGACTCATCCTTATACTTATTATTAGAGACATACTTACACATATACATAGAAATATATCATAGGGTTATCTCCAAATTTTTTTTTATCCTAGTTTACAATGAATGGATAAAGCTTAAATTTAATAAAAACTATAGCCCCCCAAGCTTAACATACATGGATATTACCTCATTTTAGATGAATATTTAGTACATTTCTAAAATACATTCCCTAGGACTATAATAGTTTAGTGTTATTATAAACATGGACAAACATATTCTTCTTGGTCAATGATTTTCAGTATCTCTCATAATGATCTACACCTTTAGAAATTCTACCTAAAAACATTCTTCATAAACTGAAGAATGGAAACATAAGAAATGGGTGAGGTTAAATTATCTGTAAGGTTAAATAAGGGAAATATGTAAGCATAATTATGAGTATAATGGTATGATCACATGATCCTAAAAATAGATGATCATACCCTGCAAATCAAAATTCATATACATGAATCATGGAATAAATAATACCAGTTTATAAGACATTAATGATAAATAAATAAAGAACACAATCCATCAAATATTAAAATAAGAATAAAATATATAATTGTGGCTCACACATAATCATATAGTATTGTGAAAATGTGAAAGTATAAGTAGGTTCACTCATTAGGTTAATGAAATGAGATCAATCCCACTCATAAACTTATGGACATGAAACTATGACTATACATAACACTGTGATCATGTAATTAGGTTCACACATATAAGTCAAGGCATCGATCCCAAGTCCATCTTAGTAGTATGTGTTCACTCCCCATACAATATTTGTAGTCATGGTTCACTCCGATAGCCCTATTAGTCTATCTCATGAGATATAAATCTTTACCCAATGCATTGGGTGGAGATATAGGTACCACACATCTTAGACTACAATCATACATACATGTTCCACAATATCATAAATAATCATATCATAACTCAAGAAATTAAATTGGTATTATAAAAATCTTATCATATCATAACTTGTGAAAATATATATGCTTTATAATCATTTATAAAAAACATAACCCATGAAAATAAGTGGGTTTCAAAAGCATTTAACCTATAAAATAGAAATAGATTTCATAAAGACAATAACATTAATCATAACCCATTTATATAAAATATATGAATTAAATATTAAAATCACTTCCGAGAAGGTCATGAGTAACATCAATGAATGTCATCATAGATGGAAAATAACTTTGAAATATCATTCAATAATAATTATTGATGAAAATAACCATTCTTTTTTTAAAAATCCTTTTAATACATAAAACCAATAGATAATAATTTTCATATAAAATATCTTTAAACATACAAATAAGTCATGAAATCATATGAATACCTTTTTCCTTAAAAAATTATAAAATAAGATTCAAAACATTTTTTTAATTTTTTTAATATTTTTTTTAAAATTATAAAAATATATTGAAATAATTTTTATTTTTTTCCTTGAAACATATAAAATATTATTGAAAACATTTTGGAAACATTTTCCTTGAGAACTTATAAATGAATCTAGAAAACTTTTTGAAAACCATTTTCTTTGAGAGATTATAAAATAATACCAGAAAAAAATTTAAAAACATTTTCATTGAGAATATATTTTAAAAAAAATTCTAATAAAATAGCATTAAACAAGAAAAGAAATCCTCAAATTATTGACGATGGATAAATCCATACCTATCATATGAGGTAAAAAGAACATTCTTTTTTCTCGGTAACAAGGATAGAAAATTGCCTCATTAAAAAAGTGCGAAAAAGATCCCTTGGTAAACATAAGAAAAATAAAAAAGGGTAAACTTTTCTTTTAAGTATCATAGGATATTATTATAATATTCTTGGAAACCCTATTTGGAAAACATGGTTTTGAAGGAATATAGATTTCTGACCGAAGAGATGGTAAATTAGGGATTTCTTAAAAATACATGAATATTGATTTAATTACTAATATAGGAGAATATTCATGTATATTTTGAGAGATGTAACATAATAATTCATTAAAGTAATCATAAATGTAAACAATATCAAAAATCGATGAGATTGTATCAATAAAAACTTATAACATGGTAAATTAGTATCATACTCTCCATGTATTGAAATAAAATTCCAAAAATCATAATATATAATAAAAATAATTATATTAATGATATAAAATGTAAAATTAAAGTATATACACCTCAAAAAAATATTTTAGGTACGTAACTAAACATGAGTCTCAAAGAAAGGAAATTGAGACAAAACAATTTTTTCGATTCAGTAAATTTTAAAACATAAACCCCATGAATGAAAGTACATAAAAATTATATGGTAATACCCAAAAATTTTGGTATAATTTACATAGAATGTAATAACAGGAAGTACTTACACCACACACAAAAAGAGTTGTGAATATAGCATGTGTCTCATAGGAATAAAAAGTGAGATGAAATCCCCTTACCTGGTGTTTTGACACTCATTGTACTCATTAAAAACACCTATATAATAAATATAAAGTCATTGTAAATATTTTAAATAATTATATTATTATATATAATACCATATATGGTTTTATCATTACTTTATATTTTCATCTTGTTAATCATCCCATGTTAAGGTTTCACTTCAGATAATATTCGATTTGTTTTTCATACGTGTCTTAATTTGTTATATTGTTGGTCCTTATAGATATATAATTATTTTTGAATATAAAAAATGATATATATATCATTTATATATATTTTATTTGTATTATAATAATCTATAGAATATATAAGTATGAAACATAATACACTGCTCTTGGAGATGGTAGGCCGTAAGTATGAATGAACGCTATTTGCGTTTAATTTCTGTGTTTAGATAAATAAAGTAAAAGAATATATATATATATATATATATATAATTTTATTAAATTAGATTTTTTATATCATTTATATCATATATATTCACTAAATCCATCATTAATACAATCAATGTTCTGTATGAATGAATTATATCGCTTTGAGGTGGTGGTAGTCTATACTTCCTCAAATAAAATTATCGTATTAACATTAGATGGAAAGTATAAAGGTATGTTCTAAAAAATTATTGAAGCCCAAAAAAATTATAAATATAAAATATAAAATATATAAATAAAGTATTCATCATAAGGGACACCATGAGAGGTTGTAATTGAAAAATGAACAATCATTGTTTCATGAGGCAGTAGTTCACCATACACCAAACTAGTATGTTTGCTACCCATTAGATGGATGTTTATGTAGATTTAAGTCAAAAAATTTAAAAAAACCAACCAAATATATTTAGAATACTATTTTTTATACAATAATATAATAATTATATTTATAGGGGTTTGATAAGGAAAATAAAAGAAAAGATTTGTGGGAAGACGTTACCTCTTAAATGGGTAACTCCTTTGGGTTTGTGCGAAAATGATTCCTTGGATTTCTATATACTCAAGGGAAGGATTCTAGGAAGAAGATAGAGATTTTTTATGTGTATTTTGAATGTCTTGTATGAACATAATTGGGTTGATATGTGTGGCTATGTGGGAGTGGTGGTGGCCTTTTATAGAGAAGGAAAATACCTCACTTGGAATTTTTAGAAACATGTTAGGTGTACACAAATTATTACCTAAAAACACATAAAACAAAAAAAATCATTAATTTATGGTTTATGGAATAAATATGGATATAAAACGGTTGTTTTTAAAGTTTATAACTCATTTGGGCCCTTAGTTTTAAGGTTTAGTCCCCAATTAAGCTTAATTTGGCATTAATCATGACGATTAATGTTAATCACTTTTACTAATAATTTTGGTCAAAACATAAATTGGTATTATTAGACTATAAGTATTATATTAAATAAAAAGGTTTATTTTATATTTTTTAAATTCAATTTATATAAGTAGGAAAATTATGATTAATGCTAATCCTGCAGATAAGATGAAATAATGAGTTTTTAAAGTAGAAAATTGTTCAAATTTATGTTAAGGTATTAAATTCCATTTCATAGTGAAATTGATTATAATGAATTTAATTGTGTTAATATATTTATAATTTATATAATATTATTTTTAAAAATTAAAATATAATTTAACATTAATATTTTATTAAACAAAAAGGTAGTCTTTGACTAAAATGTAGTAGCTTTAACTATTCATCGAAAAAAGATGTTTGTTAGATAAATAAAAAAAATTCATCCTATATTAATTTATATGTTCTAAATTATAATGTTTTTTTATTTTATCAAATTTAATTTCTAAATCAGTATAAAATTAATTTTATTATCTTTCAAAAAAGTCATTAAAGTAGTTTATTCGAGGAAACAGTATTTTTAAACATAAAAGGTCTTTACTAAAATTCATATCTTTCATTATAAATATGTTTTATTTATAAAAAAATTATAAAAATATTCTAAAATTAGTTATTACTATTCATATTACAAAGTCATAACTTCTAGGTTATAATTAACTCATTTAAATAATTATAACAATAAACATATATTTTTTAGAAACTAAGTTTTATGTGTAACACACACCAAGTAGATATTCCATGTGAAAGGAATGTTTGACTTAGTGAATTCCAAGAAATAAATGAAAATTTAATTTATTAGGGTAAAAAAACATCGTGACCATAATAATATTTTCTTTTTATATTCAATTTTTTCATATTCATTTATAATTAATTGGTAACCTATGAATTCATATTATTTTTTGTAAACCATTTATTTTTATAAATTAGTTAAAATTATTCATTATCTTTAATTAAATTTCAAGGTATTATCTTATTATATTAAATGATATTATTTTAATGATATATTATTTTTTTGGAAGACCTCATTCTTGCGTGTTACAAAAGTCATCTAGGTAAGTCATTGTTTCATATAACCCAAGCTAAGCATAGTTTTCTATGTAGAGAAATCCAATGTTTATGTTGTGTGAAGTACATGATTAAATTGGTGTTGCATATAATGAAAATAAAAACATATAGATTTAATAAATAATATGGTATCATTAGTGTTTCATTAAATTAAAAATATCAAAAATGATAACTTAATTCGAAAACAATAATTCACAATACCTTGAGGTGTTACAAAACCAATACCTTCTTTGATGAATAACGGTATATCACAATCCATCATTTCTAGATTTTGAGTCAAAATCCGAGAACTATAACCAATTTCATCTTCACATTATCGAAACATTATTCCAATTACATTGGTCAAATGAAATTATCCCTTTCATATGTAGGATTGCGTAACATATTAGATAATCCAAAAGAATTAAGAATTAATTGACGATAATAACCTACCAACATAATGAAACTTCATATCATACTTTTGTTTTTTGGTGTAGGAAATTGTTTAACTACATTGTTCTTTACATAATCAATTTATATTCTATCCTTGGATAAATATGTCCTTGAAAAGAAACTTATTGAAGCCAAAATTACAATTACAAAATTTCCAATATTACATCTTCCTTCTAAGTGTCTCAATAATGATCTAAAATTGAGTATCACAGTCCTCAGATCTATTATAATGCAGTAATAGATCATTAATGAACACCACAACAAAATCGTCATGATATTTCTTTAATAATCTATTCATTAGACACATGAAAATGGAGGGAGTATGAATAAATCACAAAGGAATTATCATAAACTTGTATTGTCAATACCTATATCATAATATTTTATTTAGAAGGTCTACATTATTTGAACACAATTGATGATACCCATAGAAATGGTCAATATTTGAAAAATAATGAGCTCCATGAATTTTATTTAATAATTCATAAATGAGATATTTAAGTAGATCTTTCATTATAGTAATAACATTGATTTTCATATAATCAATGTACAGAATCATGGATCCATCCTTCTAATAAATGAATAAAACAAGGTCCCCCAATGGTGAGACTCTATATAAAATAAATCCCTTATCAAAAAAAACCATTTAGTTGCTTCTTCAACTCAAATGATTCTATAATGAACATTATATAAGGAGTCTGTGATGTTTTTCTTAGATTGGGGATTAATTTAATGGAAAACTCATCATAATGGTCTTCTATATGTTCATGTAATTCCTCAAGAAATACATTAATGTATTTCTATATAATGGGTACATCATCAATTTAATTATAACTTTCTACATCAATAGATATTTTTCTCTTCTAAACTAATAAACTCATTTAGAAGAGTTATTAGAGGATGGTCTAGACATGAATCATATTAGGAATTCTATACTCTAATGATAATAAATGTTGCATCTTCTTTAATAATCATAATTTCTGTCTTCTTGAAATAAAATTTTCATAATTTTTTGAAATATTGTTCATACCAATGATTATATAAAAGTAAACTATAGGTATGATAATAAGGACAACAAATAAATAATGTTTATTTGTCACAATGGGGATTACCTGATGAATTCTTATTACAAAGAGAATTAAAATATAATTTTTATAGAGAAATTTCATCTTAAAGTGATAGGGAAATATCTATATTTTTTGTAAAATAAGGAAGATATAAACGAGTTCGGGGATATAGAATTAAATAATGAATTAAAAAAATTTAAGGTATAATTATTATACCTACCACCACATCATTTTGTACTTACAACTCTATTGTAGTGATCACATATGTTTGGTCTTATCCCCAGGACTTTTTATGTGGTATATTCCATTAGGTCTTGGGGAATTCAATTCCATAGTTCTGATATCTTTGTAGTTAAATCACTAAATAGAAATGTTTTATTTTTTTTTACCATTGTGTTATTTTTCCATCAGACCCATAAATCCACACTAATAAAAAACTCTCATACCCTCCATGTGTTTCACTAGACGTCTCTTTACATAATTGTCAAAAGATAGATATTTATGTCTTCTTGTTTTCTTCTTGGATGCATTTAATTTTTCTTTGAGAAACATTTACCTGTTGTTTACTTGTTTTCTCTTGAAAATGTAATATTTAGTTAATTACTTCTCTGTTTTTATAGCATATATAATTATTTCATCATATAATGAAAATTTTTGACCGACCACCTGCCTTCGTAGAATTCAATTAATACCTTAAAAAATAGTTATTCTTGAACTATTTATTATGTATGTATGTTTTTGAAAATCTGATAACCACGTAAAGGTATACTAGTAGTTATCTTGAATTTCTTATTCCTATTAATTTACGACAAGTAAATTTCATTACATTTCATTTTTTTCATGAGACAAATAGTTGTTAAATAATGTCTTCTTATACGATTTTCAATATCTGAGGTATATTTCTTCTACCCACATAGTATTTTGTATCAAAAACCACCACTGATCACCATCACATTCAAGACAATACACAATAGGTGTAACATTTTTTCATCACATCCCATGTCCATAAATACCTTTTCTTAAAGCTTAATCCATTTCTCGATATCCATTGGATTAATAGTCCTGTCATATGACAGGGGATTGTATCGCATGATGTGATATAACATTGGAGAATAATTCTATGGAACATGTTTCTCCAACTGGTAATGTTTAATTTTCATAACTAGATTAATATAAACATCCAAATTATAATAAAATATGTATTGTATTTCTTAGTAGGGTAATATCTACATTGGTTATAGGCATTGATACCCTTCTTCCTTCCAATAACCATTTAAAAACAATTACATACACTATATTAGATCAACATATTATGAATTTCACTTCATAATGTATAATTGTAAATATGGTGTATCATATAACATTAATTGAAAATTTATTCATTGTTAATGTTAGTATCATAAAATTGGTTTCTTTCGGGATATATTAGTTTGAAAATCCATCAAAATGTTTAATAAAGAAAATGTAAATTATCATAAGAATATACAATAGGTTTGTCAAATTGGGTTCATAGTCAGTCTCATTGGTGTGTACTACATAATTCTATTGTCAATATGAACATTCCTTTTTGAGAGTTACTACCAATATTTACATTTTCTCTAGAACCATATCCTCATGAAATATCCACTTAGGGATGTAATTCTATGAAAAACCACATTATATCTTCCTTTTTAAAACATTATTATTTTCTTCTAAAAATATCCCCAATGTATATAATAGTTTAATGCTCCCTAATTATTGTTTTTTATTAACCAATTTTCTATGGTTTTAAGTAAACTTACTCTAATAAATATTGTAATAACCTTGACTCTAATAAACTGATGTTGGTGCCTGATTTATCACACTGACATATATACAAGGGGTCAAATCCAAAAAACCAATTTGTTTAGCAATTTTGGAGAACCATTTACATACATGATACTTATTTTATCTTTTTAGTAATAATAAAACATAATAAATAAGAAAACCAAATGTTCCACATCCCTGAAACTCATTCAAGGAATTCTTCTTCATATCTTTTGGAAAGGAAATAAAATAAGGGTTAGACTAAATGTTCAGTAAGAGATTCATAGAGTGGAAGATATTACGAATCAATAAATCAAAATAAGTATTGAAAGATAAATAACTTAAAAAACATTTCATTTAATAAATAACATTAATATCATAATTGGATGGGGAATAATCAATATAATAAGGTAAATTATAGAAAACACATTCCATTTAATCAGTATTCTGAGAATGAAAAGAATAAATACATAATAGAATATATAAAATATCATGGATAATAATAATAATAACCAAATTATCAATGAATTAAATTCTTATTTATTAGACTTGATGATCTTAGGCATCATGATACCTCTATTATCAAGTCCTTTAACATGGCAGTTAAAAAATAATCAGTAAAAACGTATCGGATTTGGCTAATTTATTTTTCTCATGAGGCATGTCGATACATCAAGGGTTTATCTATAAATATTAACCACCCATAACATCATGTCTAATTATTTTCTTCTCATATTGAATAATTAATTTACGTTATGAATCATTTTTCTATATCATGAAATATATATACTAATTAATGATATATATTTTTCAATAATTCCTCAAATAATAAAATATCATTAAATGTGAACACTCTATGTAAAAATGGTATATTTTTTAGGAAATAATCATATACTTCATAAAATAATAATTATAATTAATATAAATTTAATTTCCAATGCAAAATTATAATACGAATGTTATATTTTTACAAGAATGTAATCAATCATAAAATAAAGTGAGATTGTAAAATAATTTTATCACCTATTTTGTAACATTTAAATTGTGATTACCTGAATAATAAACTTGAATAAAAAATAAATAGTCATTAAAAATAGTTATTTAAGAAAAATCCATCTAAAAGATAAAATATACACAACATAAAAGTGGATAGGTTCATTTTATAAAATATTTCACAATGAATTGGAAATTGATATGAAAGTCCGTATAATGGTGATAACATTGAAGTGAAATTAAATAGTGAATTGATTATATATATCAAATTTTAATGCAAATAAATCAATTTTAAATAAATCCAAATGTATTCAAATGTAATTGCACAGAAAATATAATAATATAAATGAGAAAAATGAAACCAAATGAAAAGAAATTGAGTAATGAAGTTATTTGGCACTTGGTAATTTTCAAGTCCAACCCATGTGGCTACAATAATTAAAATTGAAACAAAAAGTACTATTAATTATGAAGTATTGATTTTATTACATGTAAAAGGTTATGTATATACACTATATAAAAAAATTAGGTTCATAACATTAAAATATACCTTAATGAAGGGATATTTATATAGAGTCCATTACCTCTAACATTAAATTTGTTGAACATAATTTATCCTCATGTATAATGGCTTTAAGAGTGTTATTAATCTATAACATAACAATTATAATATTTATAGTATCATATATTATCCTCTTATAATATTCAACCACCAGTTTGTTAATAATATTTCATTATTTTTACTGTTTGAGTATTAATTTCATTGTTTTCGCATGCATAGTTTTCATTAAAGTTAAGGATCAAGCATATAGGATGTAAATAAATCATATATAGAATTATAATAATCTTATAAATGTCAATTTTACTCATTATATTATCTATAATAACCACTAACGATTGTTGAGTATGTGAAATGATTCACATCACTTCACACAGATGGTAGGCCTTACTTACACACGAGTGATGATATCATTGCATTAATGGGTGAAATGGTAGAGGGAGTAAGATATATTATTTTTCAATAATTGATATCATGTCATATATATAATGTTTAATCATTACATTTATACTAATTACCATCTAATTAAAGTTTAATTGAAAAACTAATCACATTGCCTAATGAGGTAGTTGTTTATCATACACACGAGCGATTGTAAGTGCACAGTCAGTTTAACTGAATCACTGAGACGGGAGGGGGTGAATCAGTCCTACTTTTTCATTTAAATTGAAACAAAAATTTCCTCCTATTAAAGATTCTATTCCCTATTTAAAACAATTCTAACACACATCTATAATAATAAAGATATTTTCAAGGTCAATTGTTCAATAAGAATAGCTACGTCCTTGGTATGATATGGAAATGATCCAATGCCACACATTCCACTTGTAACAAAAATCATTGGATTAAAATTGTTAGGATATACACTTTCACACATGTAACACTATGCAAACTAATGAAATAGTGTATCTGCACTCTTTTAGAAAAGATAGGGTAAGTCATGGTTTGTATAACAAAGCATCTTACATGTGCTTCTTTTCAATTCCATGAATGTATTCAATTAAAAACACTTCTTAAAATTCTTACAAAAAGTATGTTAATAAATTCCTACACTTAGTTAAGTAAGAACAATGTCCAATTTTATTAGTACATTTTTATCAGTACGATTCCTCTGAGTACGATTCTCCCTGATACAATTCTTCTTAGTACTATTATCTTAGACTGATCCTTCTGAGTCCGATTCTTCTTGGTAAAAATGATAAAAAGGAAAAGATATCACACTAGTTGATTATGATTAAGAAAATTCAAAAACCACTTCTTTATCACTCCAGAAACCCTAGTATGGAAAGCCTTGATCCGATTATCTAGCCTTACTTGATAATCTACTAAATATGATTGACAAGACAAATACAGTAATCAGCTAAGGATGATAATCACTGAGTAAAATGATCAACTGAAAACAAGATTATGGTATTGTGGACTCTCTCACTTATCTATAAATAATTCTTCAACACTATTGAATATAGAGATTTTTTCCCTCTCATTAAGATTACATAGATTATTAGAAAAGTACAATGTAATTTCCACCTTTTATAGGTGACACTAGAATAGATTTGGCGGGAATCCCCAAAATTTTCCTGCACAATCAAAATCCCCATAAAACTCAATTTACCATAAAATAAGGGTTCTATTTTTACTTTTAAACACTTCTTGGATCTTCTCGATTCTTCTATAATCATCATTTTATCTTCATAATTTCATTTCAATTTCCTGTATGATTTCAATACTTGAGACTTATTTTATGAATATGATTTCTTCAATAAAAATATATATATTAACTAAATGTAAATGTATAATGAAATGGATTCCACTCTTAATTATAAATTGAATCCTTTATTTTAAAACTATTCTCCCCCTTTATATCACATGCAACGAACTCTGCTTTCAAACCACATTTACTTCTTCACTTATTGTCTTGAATAAATTGGAAATATAAAATAATTAAATTTTAATGAAAACTCTCTTTGAACAACATAAATACACTTAATCTCTTTCATTATATAATCTCTTTTTATATTTGAGATAAAAAACTTCTTCTATGTCATTGGCCTCATCTCATCATCAAAAACATCCTTTATTCACAAATCTGAACATGAATCATGTTATTATTTAGGACATTAAATTCGTTTGAGATAAACTTCATCATAATTAGACTTCAATAGAAAATTATTGTATCTTTCCATTCATTTAGGATTCTTTCTTTCGTTCACAACCCGAGTACACTTTTTCTATGTATGAACATTCTAGATATGTTCATTACCCATATGATCAGGAAGAGTAAAATTTTTTTAGGGTACACTTTTTAGCTCCCATTTCTTCTCTTCCATCCTGATATTATAAATCTAGGTAAAATATATCTTTAATCAGTAGTATCTATTTCTTCTCTTTCACCCGGATATGATAAATATGGGTATGATTTGGAATACCTGTTATAAATTTTCTTCCATTAATCTTGTATCATAAGTTCTGTAATGAACTTATTATTTATGAAATATGAATCAATATGTCATAATCAAATTTAAATTTATTATAGTCATGCAGACTCCAAAATGACCACTTCTTTCATATCGGCTCCAAAGTGAATCTGTTGAAAATTTACATCCCACAAGATACTTTATCCATGCGACTGATTATATCCTTCTTGGTAATGATCAATTCATCTTTATGATCTTTCTCATTCCAAACCCATGGAAATTCTAATATGAAATTTTTATTTAAAACATCTTCTCTTCATTAAGATGAACATAGTGAGTCTGATTATTTTGAAAACAACCATTAATATTATTTCCACAAAACACAATGTAAGGTTATTTAATTTCTTTAAAAACATTCCATGACAAAAAATTACAGAAATTGAAAATAAACACCTTCCTCATCATCTTGGTCCTAACATTCTTCCCTTTTGATTTTGTAGTCATCAAAGATTCATAAATAAATAAATATTGTATCCTCGTGATAATTATTACTTATTAATAATTATAATCCTACGTGAGCTAACTCATTGTAGGAAATAAGAATAATTCACAGAAAAAACATTATTTTCCAAAAGTAATGATTATACTAACCCTTTTCCTTTTTATTCCTAAACTATTCTTCATCCTCTTTGGAATATAAAACAATTTATTTTCCTATAACCACGCCAACAAATATTAAAAATTGTTCATTTGAAAATAACGATGAATTCACATCATACCCCAAACTCCATATTTTTATATGAAATACATTGAATTATGAAACAATTATCCCCCTTCATAATAAAATACAAAGGTATGATTAGAGAGGGTATATAATGGAATACCTAAAACTTCACAACAAAGAGGTTGGAAAACCAGGTTCAACGTCTATATAGAGAATGATTCCTTTAGTAAAGGTTTTGTGAAAATGTCAGCAACTTGTTCAGATGTTGGAACATACTCTAGCTTCAATTTTTTCTTCTCTACATGATCTTCGAGGAAATGGTATTTGATATCATTATTCAATGAATGATAATGTTGTACTGGATTCCGGATAATATTGATTGTTCTTTGATTGTTAGAACCCCAAAGAATGTGTAACTTCACTTATACAAGTAAATATTCCCATTGAGTTTTTATCCATGTAAGTTGAGTACGGGCTTGAGTAGAAGCACCATAACCCGATTCTACCATAGTATGAGATACTAAAATTTGTTTCCTTGATTTTATCTTTTATTTCCCAATGATGGTTGAACCAACACCTTTTATGTTCAAGGATTCATCATTTCCAATTGTCATTGTCTCTTCAATGAAGTCTTTCAAATTATTCAAAAAATTTAAATCTCCAATCATATTATAAGAACACCCACAATCAAGAATCCATTTTACTTATCTTTTTGTAGCTTTCAATGCAGTTTAAACAACAAGAGATTTTAATTTTTACATTTATTTCTTCATATTCATGTTTTTATAATTATTAAGAATATTTTATTTTATTGGTAACATATCATGACATCGTTTTGCAAGGTGTCAAGGATTTTCACATCAGTCAAAAATATTTTCCTTTGTTTGGCACCTATTTTCAACTTTTACTCCAACTTTATCATCCTTATCATACTTATTCTATCAAGAAAATTGATTCCTCTAATCCTTTGTCTTCAATAACCTATGAAATAATAGTAATGTTATTGATTGAACCAAGACATATTTGATGTGAGTCTAAATCCACCACAATACCATCAATATCCATAGAAGGAGTTTTATATTTTGAATCATTTATATTGATCCGAACAATAAATAAATTTCTCATCAACCTTATTCTTTTTATTTTGTACTTTATCAGAAATAAACGTATTTAAAACAAATTCAGACCTAGAATGTTTCGAAATGATTTTGGACTCATGGTTCTTTGAGACTTCTGAATTTCCAACTTTGTTGTTTTTGGATACATACATGAATTTACCAACTTTATTATTTTGAGAAAAAAATTATATCCCTATTCTCTCCCTTTGATGGTAAATTTTATTGATCCTTCTCAGGTTTTTCAATATGATAAATTTTTCCATCTTCAGTAATAGAGTATTTGAAACTTCTACCTTTCTTTTCATCTTTAGAGATATTTTTTAGACAAGGTCCAACTCTTCTTCTTTTTCATTTATCTTCACTTCCAAATTATCATTATATTTTTTTCTTCCTTAATATATTTCTACAAATCATCATTATATTTCATCAGAATAACCTTTTCCTCAACAAAACATTCATGATTACTTGTTTATAAACTATCATCTTCCTCAATATCTTTTAAAAAACTCTATATTCATCCATATTTTCACCAAGATATCTGATTTTATTCCCAATTATATACACCCTATTAAATAACTCCGCAATAGATTCATGCTCACCCATATTCAAATATTTATATTTTAAGCTATATATTTTTTAATTTTTCTTCCTCGCAATTGTATTTACATCATATTTGTTTTTTAATTTATCTCATATAACTTTGGTTGTCGAAACACCTTTCACACATAAGAATTTATTTACAAAGAGTGTTGATAATATATCATTAATGGACATTCCATTATTCTCTAGATTCTTTTTATCAACAGATCTAAAAGGTGTTTTAAATTCAATAGAAGGAACCCCATTTATTGGAGATTCAAGAATATTTCATCCAATAAAAAAAGATAAGGAAACATTATATAATTACAGATATGATAATTACTTCCATCAAAAACTAGAATACCTTTACTATTTAAATATTTAATATCATACATTATTAATGAATAAGAAAAGGGAACTTAACCTTTGATATGAGTTGTAAGTGCTCAGTTAGTGTTATTGAATCAATGAGAGGGGGTAGGGTGAATCACTGATACTTTTTATTTTATGTTTCTTTTCAATTGAATCAACCTTCACCTACTTTTAATGATTCAATTTCTTTCTGAAATAAATTAAATCACTTATATATATGAGCATAGGTATTTATAAGGTTTGTTACTCAATAAGAATATTTACATCCTTCGTATTTTATGGAAATGATCCAATATAACAACATCTACTGGAAAAAAAAATCCTTCGATTATAAAAAATAGAATATAAACTTTCACTTGTATAGAACTGTGTAAAAAATTCCAATAGCACATGTCCACCTTATTCTAAAAAATATGGTAATACAAATTTTTGTAACAACACATGCTACCTATTCTATATTTCAATTCCACGAATGTATTCAACTGAAAAAACTTCTTCCATTTCTAACCCATAAGATGGAAATAACTTCATGGACTTTGTGAAGGAAAAATCAAGCCTGATTTTCCCTATACAGTTTTCTCAATCTGATTCTTCTGGGTATGATTTTACCAAATAAAATTCCACTATGTACATTTCTCTTAGACCAATCCTTCTACCATCAATTCTTCCTAGTATGAAAACATAAATATGAAATGATATATCAATTTTTAGTACGATTGAGAAAATTCAAAAATCTCTTATTTCTCAATCCATAAATCCCAATATGAAAATCCTCAATCTAATTCTCTATTTTGACATGATGGTCAGATGAGTACTATTGATAAGTTGAATATGGTAATTAACAACATATGATAGTCACTGAGTATAATGATCATCTAAATACAACATTATGATATTCTCTCTTCCCATTCACTTCTCCATCAAAAAATTTTCAACACAAGTGAATATGGAAACCACTTATTCTCTCTAAAACATGGAGCTTCTCTATCATGAATAGTCATTTGTCAATAGAAAAGAATAATATAATTATCTCTATTTATTGGTTACCCTCAAATGACTTTTGTAGGAACCTGAAAAATTTAACATATTAATAAAATTCACAATAAAACCCAATTTATCTTAAAATATCTGGTGTATTTCTAATTCGCCAACTATTCTATAAGCTTCTCGATTATTATATAATATTCAATTCTTGTTCAGACATTCATTTCAATTTCCATTTTGATTTTAATTCATGTGTCCAATTTTATAAATCAAATATCATCAATACAAATCTTTGTATCAATTGATTGTAAATGTATGATGAAATGGATACAACACTAAATGATGAATAGAATTATTCATTTCAATACCATGCCCCCTTGTCAACACATTCCAAGAACCCCTCTTTCAAGCAACTTTAACTTCTTCCCTACTTTTATTAACTCATTTGGAAATATAACACAATTAAATTGTGATACAAAGGTTCTTGACCCAACTAAAATACACATAATATCCTTTATTCCTTCATCACTTGACTTAGTTGAGATAAAAAACGTCTTCTTCTCCTCTTATCTTGACCCATTGGAGACCTATAAAATAATTCAACCCTTGTTGAATGGTTTACTACATTATTGATTGGTTTTTGTTATAGAAAATTTCATTGGCCTCATCTCATCTTCATCAATATCATTCATTCACAAATCTATGCAAGTTTCCTGACATAATTTATGAAGTTAAATTCATTTGAGATTAGATTCAACATCTTCATAATTCAATTAGAATGTATTGTAGATTTCCATTCTTCCCGACTTATATCATTCCTTCACATATCGAGTAAGATCTTTCTGAGTACAATCATTCTAGGTACGTTCATTATGGGTATCATTAAGATGAGTACAATTTTTCTTGGAATTTTCTTCAACCCCCTTTTTCTTCTCCTCCATCCATATATGATAAATCTGGGTATGATTCATTCATCGAACGACAACATCACTTTCTCCTCTTTCACCCATATATGTTAAATCTGGGTATGATTTGTAATACCTCTTCTCACTTTTCTTCCATCAAGCATGAATCATAAGTTCTTCAATCTACATATGATTTATGAAATATGAATTAGAAAAGTATTGTCACGTTTAATTTTATCTTAGTCATGTAGACTATGATATCATCACTTCTTTATTATCAGATCTAGATTGAATCTAATGACCATTTACTTCTAGAAAGATAAATTCTCCATGCGATTGATTCTCCTATTCCAGATAATGATCAATTCGTTGTTATGATCATCTCCCATTTCATACCCAATGAATGTTTGATCAGAAAATTTCCTTTCAAATAGGTTCTCCTCATTATGATGGATAGAGTGAGTCTGATTCTTTTGAAAATAACTATCAATATAATTTTCACTACATACAATGTGAGTCAAATATCTTTCACAAAAGTCATTCCTTAAAAATAAAAAAAAATTTGAAAACAAACATCACCCACATCATCCTGGACCTAATCATGACATTATTTAATTTTAAAAAATATTAAAATAATGATAGTATAAATGAACCTAAAATCCCATATGTATAATTTTGTTATAAATATCATATACATGATTTAAATAAATCGTCAAATCTAGCCTTGAAAGTTGATGATTGAAAAAAATTATATCGGTACATGTGGTAGTAGTTATTTATACACACAATCAATGGTTTCATTTCCAATTTTATGGAATATAATATAGAGATATGTTATTAACATATCAAAAAAATATCTATGTATTTTTAAGATAGTAAGTTTATTATGTAATCATTGTCTAATTAGATTTGAGGGACATGGAATAAAAAATAGAACAAAAACACTTGTTTAATAACATCACCACTTCTTAGATTAAAATATTTATTTTTTCCCACTAAAATCCCTTATAGGATGATTTTATGATCAAACCAGGGGACCTATGATGCTACGATGGAAACATGGATGTAATTTGTCTAGGTATTAATTGTACTAAATGGATTTTGATATTTGAATATGGGAGATGAAGTTATGGAATTTTATAAATGGGGAATAAATGGGTAGCTATTTACAATTAAAGGTGATAAGGTTGATATATGGATATAAAAAATGAGATGGAAAAATTTTTATGTCATTTTAAATCCTAATTTAACCCACTAGTAAATCATTTTTTAGGTTGACCACGGTGAAAATTAATAACATCTTTTACTAATCATAATGGTAAAAAATTATGTTTCTAATATTTGATAATATAAATCTTGTTGATTAAAAAAATGGAATTAATTTTTCATAATTACATTCATATAAGTGTTATAATCAAATTTAATATGATGCCCATAGATGTGAAAAAAAGTAGTCTTTCAAAGAGAAAATTCACATCAACATAGAATGTTTTAATATCAAAATTCAATATGAAATTGATAAACCTAAAATAAATTGATTAATTATAATATAAATAAACAAATTTTACTTTATAACAAATTTAAATTATATTTAATCACTATAAATAATTTAAATGGAAAAAAAATTTCTAATAAAAATCAGTTTTTTTCACTATTGATTGAAAAAATTAAGTATTTCAATAAAATTCCAAATATTCACCCTAATATAATTTTGATATGTTTATTTAAAAAATTAATTTAATTGTATAAAATAAATTTTTTAATAGGGTCAACAATTAATTTCATCGTAAGTGTGCAAGAAGTAAAGAAAATGTTTTCTTTAAAAAAATAGATTTTAGAAACATTTCATTTTATTTCAATTAGTTATTATTTTTTTTATAATCAATATATATACATTAAATTTATTTTTTATATGAATGTATCATTTAATTTTCAAAATTTAGTTATTACTATTCATAACATATAACTTAACAGTTTGGTTATAATGGTTATGTTTAAAAAAATATATTAATTGGGTATAAAGTTTCAATCAAACCTAATGTTGTGTGCATTTCTAGCTATCAAAGTGATTGGATTAATATAAGGTAAATAACATAAAATAATTATAATGTTATAATATACATATTTTTATTAATAAATTTCATATTTTTCCACATACAAATTACTTATGTTTAAGGCTTTGTAGTCAAAATGTATTCTCTATCACTAGTACAAAGAGAAGTACTCTATTTATTTTTATATATTAAAATAATTTATTTACATCCAATATAAAAATAACCTCCATTTATATCTTTATATTTACTACATATCCATTATAATATTCATCATAATATGAAATCAATTATTTATTTTTCCATGTTTTATATATTTATACATAATTATGTTTTCCTTTCATATTACTCAATATTAATTTAACCATCAAGAGGTGACCATCTATAAGATAGCTCATGATATTTACATTAATATATATACTATATTTGATTATTTTTAATTTTTGTAAATTAAACTATATACTATTATTCGATAAATTTTTAGATTCATTTTCTTTAAAATTTAATTTTTTCTAAGATTTTTTTAACTGTGATTTAAATTTAAAACACTTATCTATCATACATATGAAAAAATTTAAAGAATTTATTATAAGAATTAACTTAATATATAAATAAATACTCAAAAAAGATTATGGTAATTTTGATATTTTCTCCATATGGATGATTCTAATTTATTAAATAATAAATTATTACAAAAGGATGATGTTTTTCCTTTTACATTAATATCCTTGTAAGATAAAAAATAATCAGGTATAACATAGAGATAGGTTAGATCATTAGAAGTGAACCCTTTGTTTTAAAGAACATATGAAATAATTTTATACTCAATGTATTCATGTATAATTATATATGTCATTTTTGATAGATATTCCATGCACTTGTTCGTCGTAGAAGTTAACTTTCATAAAATTTAAATAGTTCCATTTCTAATAACTTGTATAATAAAGTTTGAATCAAATTCCAACTAGTTGTTTCACAAGAAAATTTGTTTTCCTATTTCAACTAAAATTATACTAAAAATCATTTCCACCTCATGATATGTGATTATCCTACACGTTCTATATAAGAACCTAAGGACTTATCTATTTTGACTTGTGAAGAGAGATCCAAATCTCTAAGGTTCTAGATTTCTTATCTATAACTTATACATATTTAATTTAGTCCATCCAAGGGATAAATGGATCTGTATTACATAAATATTTCTATAAGGAGGAGAAAAATTACCTATCATAATTTTTTTATGAACTATAAGATCATGTATTTATTTACTGAAAACCATTTCGCAGTGGATTCTAATTTTTCACAGCCGCCATAATATTCTAAAATGATGTTTGAATATTTATGGGATAATTATCATGGAACAACTTGTTCTGAGAAAACCATATTATATAAATTGATTTACCACTAGAAAAAAGTTTTAGATTGAGTAGTTTATACAACATGGGAAGAATAAAATAGGATTTTAAATGATCTTGTACATCATAAACACAAGTAATATGTACCAAAAAAATAGATACAATATTCATCAATGATGAAGTAGTGACACAACTCAAAAATAGATAATTAAATTCTTTTATATATAGGTTAAAAAACATGATCTTAAATTAGAGATTAATACCAACTGATTATAGACACCTATTAATTGGAATCTTGTATTGTACTAGCAAACAAATAATAAAAAATCTTAATGGTAATATCCATATTCTATTCCTTTTTCCATCCCATGTTTTACTATTCCACGGTATAGTATCCCTGTATAGATATTAGAGGACTCACTTCCATTAGTGTATAGTTTTAGTATTACAATATCATCAGTACTTATAAAGTAATGGTTGGAGATCAATAGCCCGATTTCAGCAGGAAGTGCCTCTAGTGATTTCTTCTCTTTCTCCTTAATCGATATATTCTCAGCAAATTGATTTACATATAGAAAAATGAAATTTTTTTTCTCCAATCATGTACCTATAAAATTAATGTACATTCAAATTTAGAAACAAAAAAAATGTATCATTATTTATTCCATCAAAAATTTCATAGTCAAAATAGATCAATATTATAAATACCTATTTCTTTTTTCCTTCAAAAATGAATTATGTTTAATGTTATCAATATTTTGGTAAATATTCTTAAATTTTGAATTTAACCTTTCATACAAGGAAAAATATCCTCCATTCAATGAAAATAATATTTATTCTAAGTGATTCTCCTTGTTTTAATAATTATCAATGGAAAATAAAAATGTTTATTCATTATAAACCTCATACTTGAAAACTCTATTAAATAATGTTTTAGTCAAATCCATTTAATAGATTCTTAATATTTTTTAACATTCCCTATATAGAATAATTTAATTTCTTATATCTATTACACTATTATACATGATTTTTTATATTTAGTACCCTCAATTTGGGTATACTATATTAATAAAATTCAAACCATGTTCCTTTTTACCTTTCCATGTTCATTAAATTTTTTATTGAAAATTTATTTTTTCTAGTAATTGAATGTCACTTTACAACTTTTTATCATGTTATTAATTTGTATTCCTAAACACTGATTTGATTTCACATCTTATAATATATAATCTAATTTGAATAAAAATGAAATCCTACTAGTATGTACATTATTAGGATTTTCTAGATACATTATTCAATCCTAAAATGTATAGTTAATATATTTCAAATCATCTAATTTATTCTTTATTTAGCTTCATGAATTATTCATATAAAAACTATCTTAAACATTAAATCAACCTCAAATTCATCTTATCGAGTTGTGTAGTAATGTTCTTCAATTTTATATCCATTATTTTCTTAATATTTATGAATTATTTTAGATGTTTGTTACACAAATTATTTCCAAAATTTCCTAAAATTAAAGTAACCTAAAATATATATAAAAATTTATAATGGATTTTTTTAAAACACTTATAGACCTTTATAATACTACACAAACAATTAATTTTCTATCATCTATAACATTATCATAATTTCCTTGATTTTTATAATTAGTTATTATTTTCTATTCATCGGTTTTCATGTTGTGTTATGTCCCTTATATAGAGTTTATTAAGAAACTATAATATCGTTATTTATTTTTAAAAATATGTCTAAAAAAAAATCAAACACTTAAGTGTGTCCATTTTAATATTTCCAAAAACATCCCATCATCTTGTTATTCTTCCATTTAATTTCTATCTCCTATAAAGTACCTTCATTCTAAAACTTTATATTAATAACATATTATTATTAGTATTGATGTTCATTTTTTTTATATTTCATATATCATTTAGACAAGTATATATTCCAAGTCTTATTTAAATTTAGTTTTTTTTCTTCGTAATTTAATTCAATCTCACCATCATGTTTTTTCTTAATATTAATTATTTATAAAATTAACCCCTACATTATTAATCATGAATATTTTCATTGTAGATATTCTTAGTATGAAACTTATTTTTTTTATCCTTCATAATTTTACCAGTATATCTCCCTCACCTTTTCCACTTGTAAATCATAATGTAATGTGAATGTATTAAACTAATTTTGAAAATTTCAATTGTACTTTACCTTTAAACTTACATTTTAAAAAATTTATCATATTTACTATAAGTGTAATAAGATAATCACACGCATATTAATAATAATCATCATTACCAGTAAACAATAGTTTATTTATAGAATTGAAGTTTACAATTTTGATGAGTGGTTATATATCCCCTGTTTCTTGATTCTCATATCATAAGCCACCTAGTTACTTCTCAACTCATGAAGGGTAAATTCGATCATGTTTTTAAATTATGCAAATAATTTTATTTTATAATAGTGTAAAAAAGATTTTTGTTTTGATTATTATTTAAAAAACCAAAATTTCCCACAAAATATAATATTTTTTTAAATATGTTGACGGATTTATCATTTCTCTCATTTGATTATATCATTAAATCTATAAATATCTGGTGGAAGGATTAGATATTTTCAATGTTCACATGGGGATCAAATTCATATATGTTGAAAACTTTATAACAAAAATCCTTAGATGTTTTTGAACTAATGTAATAATTTTAGTTTTTATTAAAAAGGGCACAAAATATTGTTTTTGGAGCTTTAACATCCACATTAAACAACTTTTTTTCTATTTCTATAAAAAACAACTATTAGATCACTTATTTTTTACATAATCAATTTCCACATAGAAAATATCCATTTCAAGTTATTTTAGACATATCATAATTAAATTCATTCACATTTCAAAATTCATTGTATAAAACACTGGTACACTTTTTTATTCATAAAATTATCAATTTTACTAACATATTTATATATAGATCACTTCATGTAACATATATCAAAGATTGGAATTTTTCATTTGATGCAAATTTTTTAATACAAGATTCCAAATGACCTTAGAGTGGGTAAATAAGCATGTACACTTTTTTCAATCAACTCCCTATTTTTGATCTTGTCCCCATGTAAAAAATATTAAAAATATATATAATCATATTAAGCTTCCATATCAACCAAATATTTGAAATTAATGTTGATAGAATAATGTTTTTAACTTATTTCTCCTTCCAATGTGGATGAAATAGTCTAAGTGGTATGCACACAAACATTTAATACTATCCTAATATCA
This sequence comes from Viscum album, assembly GCA_963277665.1. NCBI lineage: Eukaryota > Viridiplantae > Streptophyta > Magnoliopsida > Santalales > Viscaceae > Viscum > Viscum album. The sequence continues at coordinate 469,208,515 of OY728158.1, forward strand.
CTAATATAATTTCCTAAAAACATTTATTTTGGGTTATTTCACTACCAAGACTAAGGGTTACCAACTCTTTCTATCACTATGCTCACCAACTAATGAAATGGATCAATCAAGAATTGGAATTCATGTCGAACGATAATAATTATAATGTAATATAAAAAAGTGTAATGGTGTATTGATATTGATTTATTTTGTAACAAAAATTATATTCAACTACTCATAATTTTGGGTCTTCAATCTAATGTTTGCAAGAAGAACTATATCTGTCTAACAATATTTCCCTTTCATAAATGTTTATAATATATTGATGATATTCATCACTCATTCATTGTTATAACACAGAAATATAGTCATAAAAATCTATTTCAGGATGAATATCATGATATATAATTCATATAATTCATATATTAAAATATTATTCAAATCTACTGATATATATTTTTAATATATCTTGTTTATTTTTTCTTTTTCATGTACAATAAAAAAATTATCAATAAAAACATTATTCTATTGATAAACAATATGAAAACTAAATCATTTAATTTAAATTTATATTTATGTTAACCAAAACATCTTACAACATTTTATAAAAATATCTCTCAAAATGTTCTTGAATAATTATCTTCAATATCATAAATTTTCTTTTTTTTAATAATTTTATGATTTCTAGAAAAATAAGAATCCTGATTTTTAAAATTTTCAATATATCATAAGATATATTCATACTATCATAAAAAAATTATAGTTATATAAGAGAATTCAATTTTATTTTATAAACAAAATAATTATATATAATGAATCTCCTATTTTTTATTATGAAAATATTATTTTATCTCTTGTAAGTAAGTTGGATAACCTAATTTCATACATATTATTTCGCACAAATGATTTTATTTTAATTGGAAATCCAATTTTTTTATCATGAAACTCTTTTTAACATTTTCAAAAATCCATTATTCAAATAAAAAATCTATCTTATATAAATATATACATTAATTATACAATAATTATTTTTTTCAAATTACTCTACTATTACCATATATTTTCAAGTATCTCATTCCACTGTAATATAACTTCTTCCAAAAAATGGGTCCATTGTATTGAACAATATCTCTTACACTATGCTAATGTTTTTCAACACATATCAATGTTCTTTGGAAAAATTGTAATGTCAACGTAATTTATTCATCACTCTAAAAATTTACCTTTAGTAACTCACCTAATCATATAATTTTATCCCCAAATAAATGATAATAAATAAAGGTACTTTTTGGGAAATGTTTAGGAAACCACCACTAAATAATTAATGGTTTACATAGACATGTGACTTTTAATAAATATCACTATATATAATATATACACCTCCCCTATTTCAAAATTTATATCCCTAGGATCGAGTGGTTCCACCCCTCCACTTTACATGCCCTCTCAAGCTTTTTCACCTCCTCTAGATTGGTTCTATGCATCATAAGAATTGGTTGTGGTGAAAAAAATGATGTGATTCATGGTCAAGGAATGGAATACATCTAATATTATTTAATATTATATTAATCTATGTTAGTTGATGTAATTCAATACTTAGGAATTATTGGTCTATCAAAACCAATCATTTACTTCTAATTTAATTTGGTTTAGTAATAATTGAAGGTGATCTTGGTAAATTTCAAGGAAATGAACTGATTTCATTCTAAGGTATCATCTCCCATACTAAGGAAGTCTCAAGAAATAATTCCTTTGTGGATAAATGTTGGTTATATGATTCAAGTGGTGGTATAATATTCATCATTGGAAATTAAATATCTATTTTGAAACAATTATATATGAATACCCTAGTTTCCTATTATATTATTTATGACAATGTTGTGTATCAGAATAGGGGTAATAGAATTTACCCTAAATAACCATTTATGAAGGATAAATAATCTTTTGAATTACCTTTATCAATGTATAGGAGTTGTTTGTGTGTGGCATATAATTTTATGTTATTTTAATCAATAATTACTTAAATAATCTTCCAAATCCATTTTTTTCGTTTTTCAAATAATCCAATTTTTGGGATAGTGGGAACGTCACAAACACAACTCCTTAGGAGATAGGATCCAACACAATTGTAGAACCGTCATACAAGATAGGGAAAAACGATTGCCAACTGCTCCACAACACCAAAAAATATTCAAAAATGAAACCAAAACACAGACACAACAATATAGAAGAATTCATTAATTCCATTGAAAATACACCATGACCGAAATCTAAGACACCAACCAGTCTAAGATACTCCACAATACGATAAATAACTATCTGTAGGGACACAAATCCAGAGACGAAGCCATCATAAACACCAACTCCTGGAACTCCATCGATCGATTAACTACACATCTGAAAAAATCATGAAACCCATCGCTCATGTTCGACTAGGATAAGATTATTGGTATATCGAAATTTATGTCTCACTAAATCCTTTATTCACTATAATGGAGTCTTATATTTAAATGTTTAATTATTATCTAGTGAAAAGGCCAAGGAACATTGTAATAAAAAAATCAGAACAAACATAATTAATTTTATTTATATCTATTTCTTAAACAATTTATGATTTGATTTATTATTATCACACAGACAATGAGTAAATTTATTTAGTCATATGTTGTTGTATAATTAATTTTGTTTGAAAATAAATTTATAATTTGAGTTATATAGATAAATATTTGATTAAGGTAACTAGGAACACACATCTATATTATAAGGGTTAAGAAAATGTTTTACTTTTAAAATTACTTATAGATATGTGGATTAAAGAATAATACATTTATTTATTAAATTTAAATTTAGAACATAGTTGTAGATATATGAGGTTCAGGAACACGTTATTTTTAAGAAATTTTGTTTTCAAAAATGTATATTGTATTTCGAATAAAAAATGAATATTATATAAAGTTTAATCCTTGATGATAATTAGTAGAATGAAAACATTACTTATTAAATAGTGTAATAGGAATTAATGAACCTTATAAATGATACTTTTGGAACTATATATCAAAACCATGAATATAAAAACAAATCAATAAAACTAATTGAGTCTTTTACATATATTAACATGAAAAATAATGTTTTTACCAACTTCAGGTCAACTAGATCATGATTTTAATATATCAATGGATCATGATCCGGATTCTATGAATAGAAATTTAATGGAATTATTATCTTAGTATAAAAAATAATTTCATAAATTAGTTGATAATATAAATAAAGATAACATTAAGGGTTTCTGATGTATTTAAGATATTTTTTTTATATTAAAGTTATGCAATATCATGTAATTATATGGAATTATAAATAAAGAAATGTATATGGTATTAGAATTATTTCTCGTTGAATTTCTTAAAATGATGATAAAATATTCATTTTATAATATGATTAAAATTTTTAAGATTAATTATATAAGTTGAAAAAATTAAAAACTTTTTTAATGATTGCATGATATACTATTTAGTTTATTTGAGTAGAAAATAGTGAAAATATTCTTGGTTTTATTTTGAATTTAATGTGTGATGTTGAAAATTTAAATCATCATAATATAGTAAATAAATTTAAAAAGAATAATCCTATAAATGTCTTCGATTACATCTCTTTAAATTTAAATTATTAATAATAATTAATGTCATCTAATTTCATTGAGAACCTGTATTAGTGTGATATAAAAAATAAAAAATATGTGTTAATAAAATATATAATATATTTTAAGGAATATAGAATATTTTATTCATTATATTAAAATTTCTCATAAAATAATATAAATGTGTGTTTGGGATTTGATATAGACAGATTCAACCCATTCAAGAAATCGAGTACCAGGTATTGTATTTTTAAAATTATTATAATCTGTTACAATATCCCATTGTGGATGTGTATGAAAAAAATTAATCATAATTTTTATGATTATTATGAAAATATTGATGCCTTTAAATGAAATTGAGATTTTCTTTTATCTTTTAAGTATATAATTATATGAGTTATGGAAAATGGTGTCGAAATATATAATATATCAACTGAAAAAATGTTATGAATTCATACTTATGGACCATCAACGAAAAAATTGGATTTAGGAACTTATTAGGGTTAATAAATTACACTAGTTTGGATTTTCTATTGGAAAACATTGATTTTGATTCAGAATGGAAAAATTATTGTAAAATAAGTGTTTCTTATTTCATTTATTTCTTGATTTATTTGATAAATTTTGGTTGAAAATATGAAAATTTAATGGATTCATTGATCATTAACTACCACCAAAGATAAAAATAGGTTTAAAAATATTATCAAAATCATTAACTGTTGATATATAATTTGATATATTCAATCATTTGATCCTAAATGGGAGTTTAGTTCTATGTACGTCATCAGTTTAATTGGGACGAAAACTATGGAAGAAAATTTTAAATTTTTTAATCTTACATATTGGGAATCTAAAATTATATATAATAATTTTGAATTCATTCACATTGAACATAATATTTGGAAAAAATTATCTTCATAGTACTTAATGAACATTATAACTCTATATTCCATCATAATTCTAATAAGAACCTAAAATCATGAATATAAATCATGGAATAGGGATAAAATGGATTGAAAAGTATGATACATTAGTTATTGAAATGAAAAAAAAGAAAAATGATATATTCTATAAAACGGTAAAATATGTGCAAGTACCTGAATGGTACTAAAGTAACATTTAATGAACCATTGACTTAAATAATCCTAGGATAAATGGATTGAAAATTATAGACTCTCATATTTAGTTAGAAATGTCACTTCCTTTAAAATTATATAACCAAAAAATTAAAATAAAGCGGTGATATAGTTTTTACTATTTATTAAACAAATTTGGGATAAAAAACTATAACCACATTATCTTGATAATATAAATGAAAAAATTGTTCTCACAATTTTTACACATAGAAAATAATTTTGTGAAAATATTATACTACACTGATAAATTAGATTGTACATTTTTTAAGGAAACTCAATTAGGAGGTCCCAAACATTTTTAGTGGATGTATCTAAAAGAAGGGTTATTTATTTATATGTTTTTCTACTTAATTTTACAATTATTTCCAACTAATTACATATATTGTTAATTATCTATAATTTGATATAGATTCATAAATTATATGTAATCATAAATTAAATATAATTCCCAATAAATGAGTCTATTTATGATGGTTACATGGAATAGAAGTGTCTCCAATTTTATTTGAGGTTATAAGATGTTATTGAGACAATGTTAAATCGAGTTATTCCTATTGATAATATTTTGACTAAATATTATGCTGATTAGTATATAATAATCTCTTCTATAATTGGAAAATTATTTAGGAAGAAATAAAATATTACACTAACACAACTAGAATTTTATTAGGCCCATGGATATGATATACTAAATAGTGTAATTATAGAAATATTCACTAAATTACTAAGGAAAAAATAATGATAAATCTAATAATTTTATCAATAAATTATATATATATATATAACAAAATACCTTTAATACAGAAATTTTAAAGTGGTTTTCTCATCATATATTTTCGTAAATTCTAGAAGATATTTTTAATAAGTTGACAAAAATATTTTATAAATTTAGTGATTTAAATAAATTATTATAGGTCATGAATATTGATACTTATGATAAATTATTAAAAGATATACCCTTTATTATAATTATTTGAACTTATCTCAAATTAAATATATTAGTTACAATAAAGAAAAATATTTTTATATATTTATATATTAAAAAAATTGGTGTTTTACTTGGATGATGTTGTGAATAAATGGTAGAGTACAACTTTGATAATGAAAAACAATAAATGTATGATATGAGTAATGAAGTGGTAGAATAAACATGTGACAATGAATCTCATCAGTAGTATGATATTGACTAGTATTTTTATGATGATATTGAGAGTAATTTTTCTTCAAGGGAGAATGAAATAGAAGAAGTATTGACTGGATATGGTAATGGTATAATAATAAAAGGAGAAAATTGTTGTATTATTATTCATCCATTTTCATATCCTTTAATCATGTATTGTATTATTTATATTGTGCACTTGGTATATATATATATTTAAAATTTCTTCATATAAATTAATTATATAAATTAAAAAATTAAATATTTTTTGAAAATATATATTATAAAATTGTTTTATATCTTTTTTATATTAGAAATTATAAAGAAAAATATATATTGATAGTAACCATTCAATTAAAAATTGTTCATACCATAAAAATCAACTTAATTATTAGTAGGCGCCTCTCATTCTATATCAAAAATGGACTTTAATTTTATAACAACAAAACATAGCACACTTACTATAGATTATTCTACCCCATTAGAGAGTGATAGTGGGTCTACAGGTTGTGAAGAATATTTTTATTCATTGAGGGAGTATGTATTCTCTCTAGTTATATCATAAGGATATGGGAGGGTTATGATTATAAGGAAAAAATTTAATGTAAAAAAATGTATTATTTTTTTTATATTAACAGAATATCTTTTTCCAAATGGATTTTGATAATTTTATTATGGTTACAAAAATTAATAATTTAGATATTTGGAAGATTAATGGAATGATGATGGTTGTATCATTTGATAGTTCCAGGTTTATAATAACGGATGATGTGCGAATAGACATCCAAATCCTGGTTTAGTTGTCTTCTAATCCTGTAACACTTCACATTAATTATTTATATGAGATATCCACAACGGTTTGACAAATTCAATAGGTAAATTTCATAATTCCATAATCATTTGGAATAATAATTTTTATTAAATTAAGTTAATGTATATATATATATATAACTTTCATTAATTAATGTAAGTTATGATGTAGATACTTGAATAATAGAGCAGAGATTGAGTTAACCATTTCTCATCTACAAATAGTTATAATGAGGATTGACTTTTAACTCCATGTTGGTCATATGATAGTGATATTATATAACTAAAATGAGTTCATGTAAAATTTCTAGGGAATTTGATTCATTTACACATCAATATTATTTATTTTTATATGTCATTTTGGATGTTTAAATGCATTCATGAGTTTTAATTATGATATTATTTGATTTATAGGGGTTTTAAGGAAATAATTTTATTTTGTTTGGATTATTATTATAAAATATTGGATTTAAAACCATCTTCCAATAAATAATATTTATAACACCTAGAGATTTTATGAGAAATATTATTTTTAATTACTTTGATGTCTTGTGTTGTACGCTAAACCAAGATTATATTACTCTATATGCAACACCGTATTAGCTTAAAGTATACGCAAACACTATTCTAGGCTTGTGTTTCATGCCAGAGCAACCTTCCACGATAGTGTGTGTTGTACGCAATACCGAGTTTCGTTAAACGAGATATTATTATAATATTATTATGAACTAGCTGTTATAAATAGTAATACGCACTTTTTGAAATTTTATAAATTTTATCCTTCAAAATGGACATCATTTTTGGATTTGGAATATCAAAATTAGCCTAGGGTGAATTTTTGGTATTTTTCTGAAAACATTCAATTTTTGATGAATAGTGAAAACACTGTGTTACTATTAAAAAAAAGACTTTTTATTTAAATAATAATTTATTTTATTTAAATTTATTTTAGGTCAAAATAGATACATAATACCTATATAAGTTCAATGTAATCCATTGGAGTAATTTTATAATAATATAGATACATACAAATTTTATTGAACTTTTTACCTTCTTTTACCGACCTCCTAGGAGCATTTGCAATTATACATAAAACTTAATTTTAACTCTTCTGTGAGTTTAATTTTGAAAATCCGAGAGACCCCGTTAATATCAAGGTGTAAAATGTGGTTAAATAAGATAAAAATAATTTTTGGTGAATAGAAACTTTTTACTTTTATTTACCATGGTTAAAAGTAAATAGGGAAATTAAGGGAAAAATGATATTATTATTACCCTAACACATGTTCTAATTCTATTGGATAAGTTTAATTCCACCAGAAACAACCTTAGGAATATAATATTATCCTTTAGGTCCACTTGGATTGGATTAGGACACTTATTATTATTTAATTTAAAGAAGAGTTAAAACAGTTAATATCAATGTTTAATAACTAACTTTTTTGTAATATAGTGTTATACATAAGATAAATTCAATTATAAATATTCATTAGAAAGATAAAAATATTTCATACATAATGGTATTTTATTTATAATTTTTAGACATTAAATAAGTTAATTTAATTATGACACAATGACGATGCAGTAATTACCTTATTAATGAAATAATAACATAATTGATGTAATAAATACCCAAATAAATGTAATTTAGGACTTTTTATAAAGTCCAATAATTTTAAAGGTTAATTTTACATGTTAGTATTGATTTAATTAACTTTTTTTAAATAATTATTCTTTTATGATTTTCACAAAAATCAATTACCAAATAGTGTCAAAATTGACATAAAATAGTTTTTAAAACAAATATTATATTATTAATTGTTATTCTATTAATAAAAATATATGTTTTTCCCAAATTACTTAGATAAGGTTATATATATTAATAATGAACCAATTTGGGTTCTTTTGTCTTTTTATAGTAAGTTTATTAACCATATAGTGTAAGAAAACAAGAAGACACGGTAAAAGATAAAATTATTTAACTTAGAGTTAAATCTAAATGATAAGGTTAAAATAGTGACCCAAAATTGTCTAAAACCTATTTTTTAGAGGATTTAGACCAATCCCCACTTTATATTTGAAATAAAACAATTTGGAGCTATTATAAACCGAATATGACTTTATTATAAAATAATATTTTATGTTTTTCCTAAGGTGCCCCTCTCCTCCATTATAAAAGGGAACCTCCTCCATATTCTTTTTACACAATTTTGAGCTTTCAAGCTCAGAAAACCCCTACCCATTTCCCTTTTCAACTTCCCTAGAAACATTATAGAGGTTCTGGTCTCCTCAATAGACTAACTCTAGTGCCTTAAAAGGAAGCTTAAAAGAGGTGTGTCGAAGAAGAGGTAATCTCTTCTACCGATTCTTTCAAGTTTTCTTTCTTCTTCAACTTATTCTTATTCAGTTGTTTCATTATAAAGTAATAAAATCAGTATCAATAATATAATTATATATTATTATAAATATTAAACAACCTAATTTCACCTTCTATCCATCCTATGGAAAACGAAATCACCGTGCGTGCGTACGTACGGAATACCGTCTCCACGCCATGGTGTAATATGTTCTTCCACCACCTTACTTGAATGGGTATAATGGTGTAAAGAATAACTATATATAGCTATTATAACATAATAATGATTCTGATATATTATATCATCCACTCTAATTCAATTCAATAATTATGGGAACGATATCATCACTCGTGCGTACGTACGGATTACCGTCTCCACGACGCGCTGAGATTTATTCTCCATGTTAACCATTCAAGAATGATTATAATGTATATATATTGAATAATAATGAAATATATGACATGATAAATCTAATGTATATATATATATATATATGTCATATACTTCCATTCAAGTTAATAAGGAAAGGAAAACAACGTTCATGCGTATGTACGGCCTACCGTCTCCATTAACGGTGTATTTCATTTCATTTATCTATCTATTATATATATATATATATTTAATATATATGATATATAAATAACTATTTAAATTCTGGATGTAATTAAATCTTGACATAAGTAATAATAATATCAATAACAACAAGTCCAAACACGTACGATAAATAAAACGATTTTACCCAAATTCCTGGTTTAACAAGGAATTTACAAAAGAATGGGTAATATAATGTCATAAGTGAACCATATATGATATAATAACAATGAATATGATTTTGTAATAAGTCAATGAAATTATTTAAATCATTATATAGTAGGTTCAGATACGTACAAAGCATATCAGACCTAAGGTAAGGGATACATTTTTAAATCTCATTTTTATCTAAGATTGATTATGTGTAAGTAATTAATGGGGTAATATTTTCATCCATGTCCATAAAAATGTTTTTCATAAAGTGTTTAATATTATTACATGTATTTATAAAGTCTTGTTTAACCCTATTTGACTTTTACATTGTTTCATGTAAGGAATATTTCTTTTATTTACCATATGAGGAATTTTTTGACTTTTCCAGAAAAAGTATGAGATGAATGTTTTTTTAACTTATATGGAATGAATGGATTTTTACGGTTTTATAACGCCTTATTTTCATGAAGCTTACTATACAATATTTCATGACCATTTACAACAAAATTATTTTCTATTAAAATTACATGGCTTTTTGTGAAAAGAAAATGATTTTGAAGAAGAAAGGATATTTTCCTCAAAAATTCTTTTCAAGTGTTTTATCAAAACAATTTTCCATCTAAGATGACGTTATTTTATATGTTTAAGTTTCAAGTAAAATGTCTCTATGATTTACATGGTTTCACTTTTCTTAAGATGAAATGATATTTATTTGTTTTATATGGATTATGTTATTATGGGATGATGTTTATGAAACCCATTTTATAATTTTGGTTTTGATGAATGATTTTTGTTTATGTTGTGGCACAATTAAGAATGATTTCATTATGAGATGGGTGGGACCTATATCTCCCTCCAATGCATTGGGTAAAGATTTATATCTCATGAGATAAACATGGCTGTAATGGTAAGTGAATCTGGTTCAGTGATATATGACTGGAATGAGGAGTGAACTCGATTTAGAAAGGGACTTCATCCACTAAGATGGTCTTGGAAGCAATTGCTTGGATACTATGGAAATAATATCATTTGATTAATGGTTTTCCATAATTAAATGTTTCATTTTCATGCTATTTCATCATGATTGATTTTCCTTTATGACCTATTCCTTACGTACTGCCAAGATTTATTTCACAACTAATGATTTTTATGTGTAAACTTTATGTTCATGTTATGAAGTTTAAATGTACACGGTTAGTTTTATTTTCTCCATGCTCACCCTTACTGAGAATTTGAGCTCCCCCTTTATATGTTTTTTCCCTAGGATATAAAGAAATTTTTTAGGTAAGAAAAAAAGGGGAAGATATTTATGGGAGATGTTGAAGATCTTTCACCAAGATTAGAAGATTATATTCCGAGTTTCCAAAGACATTAAACTATTATGGTCCTTTGGTGTCTGATTTTGTTGTCTATTAGATATTTTGAAAAATTAATGTAATGTCCATGTATGTAAAGTTTTGGTTCTTTACAATATTACATTTATTTTGTTTTCAAAATATCAATACTTATTAAAGAATAATGATTTAGGAATCTACTGTTAATTTTTTTATAATTTTATTTTTGTAATATTGAAATGAAGTGTGCTTTTCTATTTTGGTGGATTCCAAAATCTGGTTTTCAAAAACATGAGGTTGTTAAATTTTTTAAAGATGATTTTTTTAGAATTTACCAGTTACGAGAGATTTTTTAGAATGTTTATTTTAATTTGGAATTTTTAAATTTATTGTAATAGAAATGATTGATTATTTTTTAATATTATTATTATATTTAATGCTTATAATAAATTTCACTAGTGTGTGTATATAGTTTTAAGTGAGTATACATTTTATTATTCTTTAAATAATTTATTTTGAATTCTTTTGGAATTTTATTATTTGAATGGTTTTTTTATTTGGACATATTTGAATTTTATTGATTTATTATTTTTATTTTTATTCTAAAATATGGTTTAGCTATGTTTAAAACTATTTTTACTGTATGTTTTTAATCTTTCTGATTATGGTGTATAAAATGATTTTGACGTTTTTACAATTCCAAATGATTAATGTGGTGAATAAATATTATGAAATTTATTATATCTATAGAAAATATATTTTTATTAATCATAGTATAAAACATGTATTTTGGAATTCAAAATTATTAGACCATTGCACTATTTCTACAAAATTTTATTTCACTGCTAATTATATTTTTTAAAACTTGTATGTGGTATAATCTAAATTGTATACATATCTCATGGTGTTTTGAACATCAAATATTTAATTTATTTTATTTTCCAGTGGTTTTATCATCCACATTGTCGAAAAGAAAATGGAAATAAAAAACCATACTATGATATGGAAAAGTGCCACTATATATTTATTTAGCGATATATCAATAGAAATACCCATAATTAAAAAAACCATAATTAAAAATATGTTTATTATTTAATTAATAGTGTTTTATAATAACTTTCTAAAATTCTAGTTTTCTTATATTGTATTCTTTCCAAATAATAGTTGAAAATATACGATTTAGGAAAATTATATCTTTAATCACCGTCCAAACATGGTTTTTTATGTCTATAAATTTACTTTAACATGTAATAAATAAATACAACATGTATAAAATCCATCAATTAAAACATTAATATATATATTTTGATCAAATCCTCCAAATTTCAATCCCATTTTTAAAATAACATATCCTTCCATGACTACCATATTATTCTCACATGTTTTTTCCAGAAAATTCCTTTTCAAAATATCATAGTTTTTTATCATCATTGTATATCCTAAATTCATACATTTAATTGATATAAACCTCTAAATAAATATTCAATTAAATATTATTTTCTTCATGTCATGTTTGACGATTTTAAAACTTCTTCTAGTAATGATCTTGAATAGTCTAATATCCTTCAATCATTCTGTAATTAAAATACCCCTAAATAAATAATCCCTTGATTTATAAGTACACAATTCACCCCAACCCATATTAGTTTTTATCACATTACCCTATTCATTAATTTTTCATTAGAATGATTTCTTCGTTCTAATGATGTTTCCACTTATTGCAATTGGTATAATATCTCTTCATCAATTATTCTTGATTTGATCAATCTCATCATTTTTTTCTTTAATCGAACTCTCTTTATTTTCTACTTATTCAAAAGATTAAGAGTTAATCATGGGAAAATAATACTTTCTCTATTGATTTATTAATCATATATTTCTCAATTTGTTTTATTTATTAACAAAAATAATTTAAAAATTAACCTATGTTTTATTCATGGATTGTTAATAGGTTATACGTGTCATAAAAAATTATATTTTGGCCACTTATTATTAACCTAATTTTGACTCATCATCCATTAACATAAAATTCTATTAAAAGTAACCTTATTCATTATTTTTTCAATATTTTAATAACTAGTTTAACCATTAATTTTTTTATTGTTGATAACAGTGTTATATCATTATTAAAACATTTTCATAATCTATTTTTTAAAGAATATCTATATTTTAATTTCTAATAAGAATGTAATAATGATGCACACATCATTCTGAATTGTAAATTTCTTCATATTCCTTCTTTATTCAAAATATATTACTTACTCTAAAAAATGAAAAATTATTTATGGCTTGGATATTATTTACACGATCATATAAATAGTGTATTTCCTTCGTTATAGCTAATTTTACCCCTTTATTAGTTAAATCCTTACCATCACTCATTCTTTCCAATACATTATAAAAAGAACTAATGTAGTTAACAATTCATTTTCCTTGCTACTAATGATGTATTTTATTTACTCAACAAAACCATTTTTGGTTGTCGTCCAAATTGATACTTGACTGATTATCTCACTAATATTTATATAATCCTTTACCTTATAGTATGTTAAAACATTTCCATTATCATAAATCAATGAGGTAATTTTTCAATCATAAATCTTTTTTTTCTACTCATCAATATTATTTTCCAAAATCCAAAACATCAAATTTTGGAAATATTTTTATCACCCAGGTCATTCCTATATAATTTATAACTAAATGAATATTATAAATTTTTTCAATAAAACCCATATAAATAATTGGTTTACTCATATCATGATGGAGAAGATTTCATAATTCCTTTTTTCATTTGCAAGGACTTATCGTCCTTATGATTTTTCTTTCATTGAACACACTAAATGAGTTCTCACAATCTCTATTTAATGGATGTATATAACTAGGATTTATATAATTTATCATATACTCCATATAATGTTGATTTAAGTGGCTTAGAAATTTATTCAATGATATTTTTTCAATTTACTCTAAATGTAAACATGAGTATACATATTAATTTTTTTAATATAAGATTCATTTTTTAATTATTTACCTTATTATCATAGCATCATATCAGAATTTGATAAACAATGTACTTCTTTAAAGAGTATTTGATAATAGAAGTCATAGATATAACTTATATTTCAATGTTTATGAGGTAGTACATCCAATAAAAACACAAAATTATTTAACATGTAATTACCATTAACTTCTTTTCTTTTATGATACATTGATATAAATTGATTCATCATTTAAAAAACACACCATTCCATGCTCCGTGGGATTAATGCATTTCCTTAAATATTTATTCCACTTTATGTGGGATGATTACTCACTAATAATTATCTAAAAATTATATCCATTAAATTCATGAAGTTGAATAAAAACCATCCTTAGTGTTGGTCAAAGTGAGTATCTCAAAATGGAGGGTTAATTGAGTAACAGATAATTTTTGTAAGAACATGTTTTTAAATAAAATCTAATAGTTCAAATAAAATATCCGATGATTAAAAAATATTATATCAATATAATTTCAGATATTTTAAAAGATTTCTGAAAGATTGATTGTGTCTCAATCAAAACAAAATTTAAAACAAATTTAATATTTGAAATAAATTTACATACAATGTTTATAAACACTAATTAAGATTAACTATCAATGTTTTTATTTTTTTTATAGAATAAAAAAAGATTTATTTTAGCGTATAGAAATGATTAAAAAAACTATATAATAAAAATATGAGGTTCAGACCCAAGAGGTGACTAAATACTATCAACATGAAAATGACCCACTTCCAATAAGATTATATAAAATAATCATTGTTGTAAAACATAGTTTAGGTGTAAAGCATTATAGCAATCTGGGTTACACAATAACTCTTCTAGGATATACTGTGGGAATAAATAACACATAGGCCACAGTTGGTCCTCTTCCACAACACCATGGGATGATATGAATAAAGAGATTTTGAGAAGATATCATGTATCTTCCAGTTAAAGTGCATGAGTGAGTGTGTATTTAAAATAGAGTAAGAACACAATACTAATAATATATTAAAATAAACAAAAATTGAAAATGAAAATAATTAGAATATATGCGTTTCTTGTCTGATAAGTTCTTTAGCTCTAGAATCATGGAAAGTATATTGAGTTTTTTCTTGAGTCATGTTTTGGAAACATACAGTAGAATAGAGTAGTGTGAACTATTTTGTTTTGAATGTAGGAAGGAACTTCATTTTCTGTGTGATTAACTACTACTATAATTGATCACCAGTTTGTATGCTTCGTGTAAGGAATACGAATATTTTTTTTGATCTTCTAATGTTCATCTCTAGAACTCGGTGTGTGTCTCCATTCTCAGTTTATTCAGTAATTATTAGCCTTGTTCAAATTATAGAGTCTACTACTTTTATCATCAGCAGACATCATTTTCCATGTGAACAAAAATCATTCAGATGTCATAATTCATCATTATCACGGATGACACATACATTAATGCATCTCCACAATAACAATTGAGAGAAATCATTAAAATAAATATTGTCATTAATGTCAATAAACATTATTTTTGGAATATTAAATTCAAAATAAATATAATAGTGGTGGTTAGACTTTTTGAATGGTGAGATAGTCTGATAGTGTCTTGATCTAGTAGTGACTGGATTGGTCAGTGACCCATGCTGGCAGTGAGTCATGTTAAATATCCACTCTGGTATAGTGATAGTTAATTCTAACAGTTATCCAAATTTATGGTTCAACTACAATTAATCCACTAATGGTTGGTAGTTCTCATACTTAAACAAAACTATGTTATGTTAGTGACTCATAGCTGATGGTAGGTTATTCCATTATATAGCCAAATTTCAATCCTGGCAGTGCGACATTGCTAGCAGTGACTCACCCTCAACGGTGAGTCATCCTTGGTGGTGATTAGTCTTTAATGGTGACTAATATTAAATGGTGAGTCACCCTTAACCAAATTTAACCATTCAACCTTATAATGTAAAATAGAACCATAAAACATAAAACTCATTAATAGAATAATAAACATGATTTTGTGATCATTAAAACAATGGTAGCAACAATATCCCCTTTCATGATGATAAAAAATTATTTAATTTTATATACATGATATCAAAGGTAAATCATGAAATTTTATATACCATAGAATCAAAAGTAAATATAAAAGTTAAAGAAAGAATACATGGAATAAATATTAATTAGATATTAAAATGTTTCAAGGAAATATGGAATCAAATAATGGGTTTTAAATACATATGGAAATAAATATCTGTAAAGTATAAAAGTAATAATAATATAAAAAATTCCATATCATTCTCCCCCTTTGGGTTTTATAAAAAATTGAACATAAAATAGAAAATTCAATGAAGAAGAATATGAACGATTAGAATAATAATAATCCTAGTATTTATTTTTAGTTAAATCATTGAAATTATAACAAAAAAAATTAACAATAAGTTACACAAAAAACATCCCTATCAAAAACAATAATTATAGTCATAAATTTTTATAAGGAAGTGTGGAAAGATTAAGATGTTATTTTCCCTTACCTTTTTCCAAAGTAAAAGGATCAACTTCTAAAAATCAAGGAAATTTGGGAATAAATATAGGAACACCACTCAGAGTAGTAGGATCATTGATGATTATAGGACATAGGTGTTGAAATACCTTTCTAGGAGAGATAGGAAAAGGATGAAAATGGTCTGGTAAGGGTTCCTGGGGATCTCTAGTAACACAATGACTGAAGTTATTTATAGTAGTTGTATGAGTTAATAGATGAGTTGTAATTGGAATGGTCTCATGAGTTACAATTGTAGTTCCATGAATATATAGAAATGGTTTCATAATATTTATGAAATGCACAATGATATTACCACTTCGTTCCATTACATTGAAGAAATATTTTTTATCATTTTAAAATGCAGAAGCAATGGATTCATGACCTTTAACTGGTTCACAATCTCTTTAAATGCATGATACACAGGAGGCATCTCTATAATTTTAGGAAGAAACATAATATGACAATTCAACTCATGCTTTGTAAATATACTAGAAAGATAATACTTTATATCTTTTGTGATGGTTTATCTATCAGATTTTATGTATTTCATGTACTCCTAGACCATCATGTGAACATGATCAATATTATGGAGAAAATTTCTCAATACTCTCCAGAAGAATGAATGGTTCATCACATAAAGCAGCTTTCAGATCTTCCCTTACAACTAACCTAAGTATCTCAACATAAAAAACAGAATCATGACCCCTATAACTAGAAGCGATAGAGGTAAGATTCTCCACCCTGTCAATTAATGCATCCATATAGGTAGAAAATTCGTCCTTTATTCCTTCTAACATAGAAATAATAGACTCTATATCACTGGAAAGTATCCAATTTTAAATATCTAATTCATAAATTTAGTGCTTCATTTTTTTTTGATTATGTTGTATCACTAGCTCAATAAAATACCTTTCATCCTTTTCACTTAACTTAGTGACATTTGGTTCCCAATTATTAAAAATCACACCAAAATCAATGAAGAAATTTTATATATAATATTCCAAGCCACATATAATGAAAACACTAATAGAAACATGTGGATCAGTAGGGGTAGGTATAGGTGATGAAGGCTCATACCTTGAAGGCGCATCAAAAAAACCTTTCCAACTGACCTAAGGAATCATTCTGATTAACTAAAGATCCCTCAATATGTCTTTATTATCAACGATTAGGTCCACCATTTTTTGATGGACTACTAGAAAAAATACCCCATTTCATAAATATAGGATCCATCAAACTAAGAGAATATTTAATACGAGTCTCAGAAATGAAGACTCTATAGATATAGACACAACTGTAGTATGTAAAAAAAGGGGCCTCAACTAATGTAATTACTTCACATGGTATCTCAAAAATATCTAGATCAACTCCTATCTTCTCCGCAACTCACTACTCACAAATAGTTATAAACTTCATCTACTCATCCCGTGACTATTAAATATTGGTTTATTCAACCTCTATATGAACACCATCTACCAAAACACTAACAACTCTACCAAAAATAGGATCAATTAGATGACATTATGGACATAATAATTTATCCCCCCCCTAAAATAATGATTTATTCTCTTCTTTTAATGTTATATCCATTTCACCAAAAATCTAGGTTGATCTCAAGATCTAGAACTTTACACTCCTAGAGAAAGAATATGTCCCTGAGGAATTTCCACCCCCTCCACTCTAATTCCCCACTGGTATCATCAGGTTCATAGTCTTCATCATGTTCACTTAACTTTCCATCACCATTTACATCCCCATTATCATCACCATTTTCATCATCATCTTCTTCTTATTCATCTCCATTTAAATTTTTCTCAGTAGATTTGTATGAGCTGTTAAACTAGTCTTCACAAGAAACATGTATCTCTTCCTCACCACTACTGTGATTTAGTAGTTTCTCTCTACCAGGGAGTTTTCTTGGAGGATTATGAGCACCATATTTGATAGCAGGAGATCTATGAGGTTAATATGGGTCATATAATTCTTCTAAATAAAACACTTTCTCCTCATATATTGAGGAATACACCTCCTCATTACCTCCATAAGAATATTTAATAATATTTCCAGGCTCTAATACAGGGTCCACAAGATCTATTGGTCTCAACAAACAGTCAAATGGAACGAACACATAATAAATCCTTTCACTATCACTGATCCATTTCTTCTTCCATGGATTCCATCTAATTTTCATCTTTATAAATATATCTATAGTGAAGCATAATCCTCCACACTTCACTACTGATTCTCTATCTTCAACAACTTGTGACTTTCCTGTTTCATAGATAAAATAATATTAGGGTTGATTACGGAATTGTACACTGATGATGGATTGGTTAATTCCATTATGTGAATGACTAGATATCCATATAAGTTAATCTTATCTTCTATTTTTATTAGAAACATGAGGTAAATATCCTGGTTCCTCATGGTAGACAAATCTCTCTTAGGAAAATCATTTACTGAATGAACTTGAAAAATACATGCATTCTCCATCATTTTCATAGTCAGTTGGCCTTCTCCAAACATTTAATCTTATTAATTTAGAAAATTATTCTTCAAAAAAAGAATCCCCACAAGACTCTTGAATACTCCCTTAATAATTAATTAAAACTCCTTAATGTGGAATCTTTAAACATTAAACCCACTAACTTGTGTAGAATGGTATCTGACCACAAGACATCCATTCCATCTATCCTTGTTCATGTTTTACTTTTAGCACCAATGACTTTCTCGACAAAATAAATTATGCTTGAACTTCATTCTATGGTACTAAAACCCTTTTCGAAATCTCAAGATTCAATGGGTTAATAGTATCATGATTGAACTCCCCTTTCTACTTACTTGTGGGTTGTGACTCATCTAGTGAAGAATCAAAACCTAGTTACATTCAGACTATGGAGATCATCTTGGCAGGATTGGGAAAGGAAAAATAATGTTGATAGTTGGGAGAGAAAGTTCCCATAGGGCTCGAGAGAAATTCACGAGGAATAAAGTGCATTGGAATTTTATGTTTATCTAATTTATGTCATTTGTGATGTTTATCGATTAAAAAACACAAAATTTAAAAAAAAATCCGAATATAATTTTAATCAAATTTAAAATTAAATAAATATATACCTTTTAAAATTAAAATAACAACAAAGACATGAAAATTTAAACAATGTAATATTCACAAGGGAATAAAATTTCTTATTGTTGGTCAAAAAAATGGTGAGTAAAAATAAAATGGTGATAAAAACATGATGGTGAAAGAAACACGATGGAGATAAAAAACATGATAGTGAAAAAATAAATATTGACAAATTCCAATAGTGAGTAATTAAAATGGATAGTAAAAATCCATGGTGGGTAAAAGTCAATGTTGGGTAAAAATCAACCTTTGGTAAAATAGAATTAAACTTTACTAATTTTAATCATTCCTAACTCATGTTTTTTATATCTATATCTATGAATTCAAATGATTATTGATGATATGAGTAAGATGATGTTCAGTACCATGGTATTAAAGAGTGATATAGCCATTTTGAAACTGTTTTCTCAAAAAGTGACAAATTACATCAATATGTTTTGTTCTAGAGTGATACATGTGATTCATAAAAATATTTATAGCACTTGTATTATAACAATTTATTGGTAATGTAATAATAGATATCAATAGACTAGTAATTTGTGATTCATCCACAAAATATGATCACAATATCTACATCCATCTATAGATTCAGCTTTGATAGTAGACAATGCTACAAAAAATTTTCTTTTACGAAACCAAGATAATAGAGACTTTTCTAAAAGGTGACATGTTCTAGAGAATAATTTTCTATCTAACATACAACCACAAAAATCAACATCTGAATTACTGACTAAGTATAATTATTATCTTATAGGGTAAAAAAGTCTTAATCTATTGTTATATTTGTGTTATTTGAAAATCCATTTTATATAAATTGAGTTTGACTCTTGTATTTTATTAAAAATGAGAACAAATACACACAATGAACATTATATTATATTGGATACAAATCATGTAGAGAATAATTCCAATCACATGTCTATAACTAGTTTAATCTACTGATTTTCTAACTTCATAAAGATCCAAATTATAGGAGGTACTCATAGGAGTATCAGTAATCATAATACTATCCAAATAAAAAATCCTTAAAAGTTATTTTTTCATATTCACAATGATTCAAAATAATTATTTAATTATTTTGTAAAAATATGAAAACAAAGAATGAATTTCAGTTCACCCATTTAACTCAATTCAAACACATTTTTCATCATTTTCTACAAGTACATATATACATAATTTTTATAATTTCCAAAAATAATTTCCTATAATTACATTTTAACAAATAAAAAATCTTTTTAAATTCATTTAATAAAAATTGTATAGTCATCTATTCCATTTAAAAATCCTTTTGAATTAAGATAAGATAAGAACCTATCACACTATTCTCTAGTAGCTTCATTCAAACCATTTAATGTTTTTTTAATTTTAAATCTCTATTTGGAAAATAAGTTTTTTAAAATCTAGTGTATTGTTCAAAAAAAACATCCCCAATTTATATACCCATTTAATAATGAACTTTTGAAATCTATTTGATATATTTCGATATATAGATGAGATGCATAATCAAGAAGTTTTATAATGGATTCATGTTTGGATACAAGTAAATAGGTACATATAAATTCTACACCCTCTTCATGGGAATACCCTAGTGAAAATAGTCTATCCAAAATCATAAATATTCTTCTATGTTCATCAACTTTAGTTCTGAACAACCTTTTCGGCCCTATAGTCAAGGTGTATTTGGGTATATCAACAAGTTCCTACATTTTATTTCTATCTAATTTATTTAGTTATTATTTCATATCCATTTCCTGGATTCAACAATGATTTCATCTTTGATGTTCATTGGTTCAAGCTATAACAAAAAAGCTCGACATTCAACCTGGTTTCTTACTGAAGATTTAGAGTTTCAACCTCTATCTAGATCTCTAACAAAAGAATCTATGGGATTGTATTTAAGAGTCCTAAATACTCTAGAAAAATAAGGACTGGTAACTATAGAGTTCTCTATATGTTCATGCTCACGTTTTGGAAGTTATTCAAAACAAAATGTTTTCTCTAAATATTTAATACCATATTCAGAAGGTTTATAATTTATTTTCATGGTGAGTAAATCATCCTAATTATTCTAACCTGCTATTAGGATCATGTTGATCAGTCTCATCAAATTTTATAGGAACTGACTCTTTCAAAGTCATGATTCATTTATTAAACACTCTATAAGATTTACAAGGGATTGAATAACCTAGGAAAATTCATTCATTTTTTTGGATGAAACCATGTCAAGATTTTCCTTAGTGTTATGAATAAAGGAATTACAACCTAAAACCCTAAATTAATTAACCTTTGTCTACCTACAAATACAAATTTCATAAAGGCTATTATTTAGGTTACGTATAATTAAAACTCTATTGATTATATACTAGGTTGTATTCACAACCTCTATAAAAAAGTAGAGTCTTATTCAGTAGTCATAGATCGAGATATCTCATGATGTGTTCTATTCCTTATTTATACAAATTCGTTTTTCTGAGGGGGTTATAGGAGAAGAGAAGATATAACTATATCCATTCATTGAGAAAAAGGAGTCAAAGTACTTGAATTTAAAATTCATATTCATTTTCACAAATTAGGCTCTTAATTCTAAATACATATAGGTTTTCAACTAAACTAGAATACTAGGTAAAATAATTATATGATTCACTATTTTAGTAAAAGAAAAAATACCCATGTATACCTATAAAATTCACCTAAAAATACATAAACATAGTGTTTCCGTTTTAAACTACAAAATTCAGATGGTTTACATAAATCCATATGAACAAACTCAAGAGGTTGAGAAGTTGAAACATATTTCATTAATCTGAAATAAATATTGTGATGTTTCCCTTTTTGAAAGGGGTTATGGACTTTGTCATTTTGGAACTATTGTTTGGGTTGATCCATGAATAAACATTTTGTAGTAAGCATCCCAAGTGAGTGAATATTATAGTGTCAAAATATTATATACCAAAGAAAAGATTCTATTTGAATGGAAATCAAGCATGAAGCATTTTTAGAAATCAATGAATCATTATTAAATGCATAAATTTATCATTTCATAAAATATTAGACATTAAATCATTTTTAAAATGAAAAAAATTAAAAGTTTTTTTTAAAATTATACATTTAAGCCATCATCAAACAATTATGATATGATAAGAAATATATATTTTAAACCATAAACACACAATAAATTAAAAATGAATTGGTGTTTCCAATTTAGTCAAGAAAGATGATCATTCATTTATCATTATCACCCATGGGGACATTTACACTATCAACCATTATGAGGTTCTTAAAGTTAGAGTAGTCTTCTATCATATTTTTGGAATAACCAATGTCCTTGTACCATATACTTATACATGACCCCTTTAAGATGATTTTTTACAAACCAATTTTATTCCAAAAATGAATTTGGAACCCATGTTTTCTTGGGGATAAATGTGTTCGAAATTAAAGCTTATGAAACCCAAATTTTCTTAATGGGTTTCATGTAAATAGATTTTAATATTATTGAAAAATAAATAATATTAAGACCTTTAGAATTTTTACAAGACGTAGATATTTCATATTTATATTTATGTAAAAATTAGTTCTTAAATTTTTTCTATGTCCTGGTTGATAACCTATACCTATAATGTACTTTGGAGAACTGTCTTCCCTTGAATTTGAGTTAGTGTTTCTCTACCATTTGTAAATCATTCAAAATATTTAATCAGTTTCTCATTAAAAAGATTCATTTATGTGTTTTCATTAAATTATGTTACATTTTTTTTATTCCCTACAATGACATGGGCCATAATATTAGCAGACATAACATTCAATTTCATCAGAACAATATTCTTTTATTAAAGCTCATTATAGGTATCATCAATCATGTTTGGGTATTAAAAAATTTCATCCATGGAAATATCATAATAATTTTGATTTTCAGAGTGATCTAAAATACGTATAGATGATAAAATAGGTACCTCAGAGACATTTATCATGAAGCGCGTATTGGCTCTGTTAGACTTCTATTCATGATATGAGTCAGGGTCATTGGAGTTGTCCTCATAGGAACTCATTGTGTCTTTCTTTGATTTCTTATATTTTATGTCTTTTTACTCATAATGTTTCTTTTATTTCAACTTCAGATAGTAATCCATATAATTTTATTTTTTCTTACACTCATAAATTGTAATCTCATATGAGTTATCATCCCATTTCCAATCCTTTTTCCAAGATCCTTTCCTATAACACTTTTATTTTAAATATGGATTCTTGAAGAATTTATTCTTCATATTGAGATTTTCAAATCATCTGGATAGATGGGACATCTCTTCATCATGGTCTTCTCATGATTCTTTATCATGGGAAATTTCAAATTTCAAATTTTCCTTTTTCCTTTTATTTTCCAGTAGATGAAGTAGAATTGAAGGCGACTGAATTACTTTTCAGCACATCATCCTCTTCCCAGTTGATTTGTTGTTCATCCTCAAACATAATAATCATCCTAATAAATAATTTGACAATTATTTTACTTTTATAATAGGATTTTTTAGGGAAATAGTTGTCCCTCTCCATCCTTCTAGAAGTCATCTGAGTAGTATCGGGATTTTGTCCTTTTTAAGACCCTAGATTTCCCATGAAGCTCATAGTATTAACCATTTTATTAAACCTAAGATACATATCATAAATTAATTCATATTTATTCATCATAAGTGTATCATATTTAAATGTATAATTTTTTTTGTCTCATTTCATTAAAATTAGTCATTCGTTAATGTGAAATAGATAAATTATCCCAAAATTTAAATGAAATTTTACTAGAAGATATTCTATTGAATTATTCATCACCAATTAAATAGTAAAGAAAATTTCTAGCTGTTTAATTATTATTATTATAATAAATGTTATTTACATCATCCCATTTCCTTTTATCAGTCCTGGGAAACTCATACATACCTTCAATGACATACCAAATTTCAAAACACATACTCTTTATATGCATTTTCATCTTTATATTCCATTAAGAATTATTATTACAATTAATAAAGGAAGTTTTTATAGTAATATAACATTAATTTATGTTCATTAAAAAAATCAATAATTATAGTTGTATATATTTTTAAATCCTTTCATAATAAATGTTGGTTAGAGTGAGTATCTCAATAGGGGGAATTTAATACCGAATAAAACTTGACAAAAAATTTATTTATATTAAATACCATTAGTTTAATTTAAATTTCCCAACATAGAAAAAATTTCATATTGATATATATTCTGATATTTTAAATTATTTCTCAACGATTTATTATATCTCAGCTAAAACAATTATGAAAACTAATTTTATTTTGGAAAGAAATTTACTTAACAAAAAATGTATAAAAAGAGTAATTAAAATTAAATATCATAGTTTTTATTTTTTATTGAATAAAAATAATTTAGTGTAAGGAATATATATAAATAAAACAAAAATATAATAGTACAAAACACATAGTGGAATAAGCCTAAAAATTCAAGCCTCACACTCAGCCCTAATCCCCTCTATATAGAAATATATCGCTGGCAAGAAGATTATATAAAATAATCTATGATCCAGAACCTAGAACAAGTGTACACTGAGATATATTTCTAGTTCACATACGAAATCATCTAAAAACCCCATTAGAATAAACAATACAAATGCTCCACTAGATATAATAGGATATCTTCCACAACACTATAGGAAACCATGAATAAAGAGAGTTTGAGAAGATATCTGTTATCTTCCAATTAAAGAGCTTGATTCATTGTGTGTGTTTAAACCAATTAATAACTTTCTACTTTTTATGTGAATAAAAATATATATATTAAAATAAAATAATTAGAATATATATTTGTCTCTATTCGATAATATTTATACCTTTGGAATCCTTGAATGTAGCTTTAGTGGTAGCTCAATTCGTGTTTCTAAAAATTGCAGTAGAATAGAGAATCCTGAAATAGTTTTTTATAGTTGTAGGAAGGAACAAAATGGTCATTATGATTCTATTCAAATAAAATTGATCACTGGTATTCCTACTTTGTATAAGTCACATCAATATTCTTTTGATATTCCAATGTTGATCTCTAGAACTCTTTGATTTTATCGGTTCTCAGTTTATTTGGTGAGCCTCATTATTTTTTTCATAAGGGAGTATTCTACTTATTTTATTAGTATCATTCAAGATTTTCCATGTAGATAACAATCATATAGATAACCAACTTCATCAAACATTGTTCTTCCCATTCTTTAATTCATCCCTGTAATAAAAATTAAGGACAACCATTAAAATAACTCCCACAATTATATTTAATAAACTAATCATTTGTAATATTAAATTCAAAATAAAAATAATAGAGTTGGTGAGTCTTTTTGAATGGTGAGGCAGTCTGGCAGTGTCTTGATTTTGCAGTGACTATATCTAGTTGTGACTCAGGTTGGTGGTCTATCAAGATCAATGGTGACTCAGATTTGGTGGTAGGTCTTTTGAATTCTTATGAAAATTTTATGTTATACTAAAATTTATATTAAATAAATTTAAAATTCACAATCTTTAACAAAATTCAATTCTAGTGGTGGCTTGTTGAAAATGGTTGGCAATTCTAGTACTTTTCCAAATTTGAGTAATAGTAGTGAGACATTTCTAGCGGTGAATCAACCCCAACTATTACTTATCCTTGGAGGTTACTAGTCTTCAATGATAACTAATCCTCAATGGTGATTAATCTTAAATGGCGAGTCATCCTTATAAAAGTTTAGCTAATCATCCTCATAAAGTAAAATTGTACCATAAAACATAAGACTCATTAATATCATAATAAACAGGATTTTTTGATCATTAAAAGAAGGGTAACAGCAGTTATATAATTAATATTTTCTCCTTTTCTCCAAGGTAAAATTATTAATTCTATGTGATATCCTAGAATTTAATCTATATTCAATAGATGTGTAATCAATTTCTTTATGAAATATTAAAATTTAATTTTAAAAATACATTATAATTATAGATTCTTATTTTTGAAATTACCTTATTTTTATACCGTTATTTATAATGGTTATACGTCCTTGATATGTTGATGTGAAATAAATTTCATTGTTTCCATTTTTTTATATAAAAAAGAAATATTTCAGAGATAAAATTTCAATTATTTAATACTAAAGTAATTAGAAATTATTATTCATTGTATTTTTTTAATTTTAGTAGATCTCTTAATTTTTTTAGTAGATAAAACATTCAATGAATTTAATATAGCTTTATATAAATTTCATATTATTTGATGTGAGTTTTTTTATTCTTATTCGGGTTAATAACTTCCTTTTTAGGCTAACCCAAATAAAATTTCTTTCTGGGTGCAATAATATCTTTCCCTTTGTAAGGATTCTCTTTCAAAACTTGTTAATTATACAGAAGTACTTATTTTCTTTTTTTAATTTTGTATTTTGTTTTCCATGAAACCTATTCATCATCTATTAATATTTTTTATCCATTTCATTATACATTTCATTTAGTACACTCTGAAATGTTAGTAATTTTAGGGCTATCAATCATTTGTTATGAATCAAACCTAATTATTCACACTAATCCTTTATCAAAGCACCCCATATTGAATATTATTGATGTGTTAAAACTGTTATTTCATAATAATGATAAGTATATCAATGATGTTCTCTTTTTAATCCACTTGGACTTTGAGCTCAACCATGCCTTCAGAATTTAGAAATTTTCCCAATTACAGATTTTTTACTAGGGTTGTCATCATCTATTTAGCTTTAATATTATATTCCAATATGATATTATTTATGAAAATAAATACAATATAATTTTTTGTTCTATAATTTGGAAATGTAACACCACGATATTTTAAAATAATACCATGTTTTCTAGTATACAAGATACAAAACACCCAACTTAAATAAACAACGAATTATTATTATTATTATTATAACATAGAAATTAAATTGGAATAAATTAATAGTATTAACAAATTATTTATAATTTTTTTTCCAACTCATTCCTAATGTATTGATTAATTAGTTGTTTATAAGAACTTTATTTATAGTAATGTCATTGAATTATTAAAAAAATTCTTTAAAAATGGGTTTTTTATCCTTTTATGATTGAATATTATAACAAAATTTTGGAAAATATATAGATTTTATTTCATAAAAAATTATAAATTTATTGAAATCATAATATTAAAATTATCATATAATATGTTTTTTCTTATTTGTTTGAAAATATTGGTTTTCCAATTAATATTACACAAATACCAATTTTTATAAAACTACCATTGTCTTTCTATTAAAATGTGAATTTAGTATTTGAATATGATATCAATGAAAAATAAATAAGACTTCACTATATATAATATAATTAATTAAATTTTAATCCTATATATACCTAATATTGTTAAAATTATATTTTTTTATCATAAAATGTTTTTTTTCATAAAAATTTTTTTACTATGTTTTGACTACTTAATTTTAAATTTAATTCTGAAACTATAGTGTATAGAAATTTTATGAATGGATTCCATATTGGTAATAAATGGCTATAATTTTATTAATTAGTAAATAGTTAGTTTTGTTCAAAATGAATGGTAAACATACTATTTTTATTATCCCTGCAAAGGGTAAATCAGACAATTTAGTGTGAAAATAAAATAATAAGAACGATAAATTTTTTAAAAACCTTACCTGAATATTATTTAATGATTATTTATTGACCATAAACACTTAAGTTCTAATTTATGACCTTTTTAGGCCACTAGGATAAGATTATTAACTTTATGATATTTGAGTTAATGAAAATTCAAACATGCCACACTCTTTTTTTAATATGTTTAATATTTTTAATATGGTTTCATATAGGATATATGATTGATTAAAAATTTATTTTTAAATATAAAATATTTATATTAAACAAAATAATTTATTTTTTATTTTACTAAAAAAATAGTTATCTTAAATTCATACACAACGTTTATGGTGTAAATCTTTCATTAATAGATTAGCCCAAAAATGATATTAATAATATTAAAAGTAACCAAATTTGAGATATTTAAGATGATACAAGAAATTGTAGATGACCATTACATTTTTAGAAAGTAATAAAATTTTATTTTAATTTTTAAACTATTTTATTGAGGCTTTTAAAGTCAAAGTAATTAATAATATCAAAATTTACAATGATTGTATTTTATGGGATTAATATTTAATCAAATTATTTAAAAATTATAGAAACTTACATTAAGAAAAAAGGGAATAATCTATGGTTTACAATTTCATCCCCTATGACGTTATTAGCCTTTTGGAATCATTTTTCTATAGAATAGTCTTATTATAATTTAATATTTTGAGAAATTTCAATGGTTCCCCACACCGGAATTTTAAAAGGAAACCCCCTTCTTCACTTATATATAATAAATAGAGCCATATAGCTCAAATGAACAGTAAAATTTTATACGATAAACATACTTAATTAATTTCTTGATGTTATTGTCCTTCGAAAACATTTATCCCAGGTCCCTTAAGAAACATTATATAGGAGGTCCTTTATAGAAGAGGTAATTTCCATTATGTACTCTTTCACATTTATTTTTTCTTATGATTATGATTAATATGTTGTTTCCAACCAATATTAACAACTATAATATCATATATATATATATAATTAAATTTAATTATTATTGTGATAAAACCATATTACACCATTTATATATGATATTAAAAATTAATGCACGCACATTCATACGTTCGACTTATAGTTTGCACATGTACGTGTAATTAGTGGTACATCACCAATATACATTGATTATTATAATGATGAAATTAATGGATATATATGACACTAATGTGATGATATTGATTCTATGAAATTAATATACCATCCATTTCCCTATCCATTCTATGTTAAGATAATGATATTTCCTCCCGTGCATACATACGTCCTGCCGTATCCACCATGTGATGCGACCCATTTTTCATATCATACAATATGGTCCCACCATTCAACATTATTTATTCATGAGATAGGTCAATAATTTGACTTTAATTCACATCCATGATCTTTTTAGGCTTAGAGATTTAGTAAATTAGGTCATAACTTATACATAACATCTTGAATATTAAAAGTAGAAACTTCGAGTCACTATCTATTTTTATAATAAAAAATAGACTCTATAAAAAGGAACATGACATCGTTTTAGTTTTAACAGCATAACTTTTCCTCAATCCCATCCTTGAATATATTCTTACTTATGTCCTATTAAAAACATTTCAAAACATAGGATGTGCATACAAATTTCATTATGTAATACAAAATGAAAGAAAACTATTAGCCTTGCGGTAACATAAAATCCATGAATAATTTATCATAATGTAACACTTTTCACCTATAAGAAGTAGTAAATATACATAGCTGAATATAATCACATTGATTACTCTTTTTTTAACCAAAATATTCCCATAAATCACATATAATGTAATATATACATGTAAAGTTAAATTGGGATTTAAACATATTTAAATATAATAACCATACGGTTGACTTTCACACATATCACTAAGTGGAATAGCTATACTGATGACTTCCATACCCATTGATTTGGAGGTTATAATGTAACAACATGTCCTAGTTTTATCACGGAACCACCTATCGTTTGGTTTATCACATAACCACATTTCATTAGTTTATTACCTAACCACCCATCAAATTTTCAAGTACCATTATATAATCATAACACATAAAATATTGAAAATATTAACATTTCACTAATAAAATTTCATTGGAAATCATAAAAAATAATTTGAATATATTCAAAAAATCAATCTACTTCAAAAACCATTTTCAATACTAAAAGAACCAAAAAGGGAATAACGGATTTCTTTCCCTTTTTAAAACATTTTGGCTTATAGAGGAATCTAAATATCAAATAACGGTTACAGTGGGAGAGAGGTCCTTATCACCGCATACTTTAAAAACATTCCTTTTTTCATTCAGTAAAACAATTCATAGAAAATGATTCCATTGGAATGAAAATAAATTCTAATGTGTTTTATTATACATTGTATACAAGAAAGAGGTGTATATTATCAAAAAATGCATCAATGAAAGGGGATTGAGATGAAATCCCTTACCATGAGTCTGATTCATCAGGTATGTTCCTTGTTCTTCCATAATAATAAACATAAGTTAATTTATACTTGATTAAGAACCTTTTTCAATTTTATTACCTCTTTTATATCCCTTATTACCACATTATAAAAATTACATAATTATTTAAGTTAATATCGGTATTTTTGTAGGTTTTTGCTACTTAAGTCGAAAATTAACTTGTTTTGAGGAAATTGTCCATATAAGAAAAATTACATCATCTCTAGAATGATATTCATGATTTAAATAACATATATATCCATTATATATATATATTTATAATTTTCTATAACATTTAGAGATAATAAATGTAATGCACCATTAATGGAGACAGTAGGCCATACGTACGCATGAATACTACCTTAAATGAAAAATAATAGATAAATAGGTATATTATAATTACAGTATAATATCATAGGTTATATGTTTTAAATATGTTCATTAACTCTATCCTTTATATGTTCTATTCATGGCATGAATGAGTCATATCACTTTGAGGGGGCGGTAGTCCGTACTTCCTCAAATGAAATTATCATATTTACACATCATGAAAAACATAAAGATATATTTGAAAATACAAATTACATAATATTAGAGAAAATATAATATATATCATATAGAAATACAGTTCCATCATAATGGATACTATGAGATGTTGTAGGATACAATTGAATAATCATCTTTTCATCAGGTAGTATTATATCGTACACATAAACAGTAAGTTTGTATCCATTTGATGGAGGTGTGTCTAAGTGTTGTTAGAATCCTTATCATAAAAAAATCCTAGTATATTTAAGATATTTTATTTTTTGTGTAATAAAATAATAAAAAGAGAATAGCTAGTGGATAAGGAAAATATAAAAAACAAATTTAGAGAATATGCTACAACTAAAACGTTTAACTCCTTTTGATTTGACCTAAAAGGATTCCATGAATTGACTTATACCCAAGGTAAGGCTTATAAGAGTAAGGGAGGAGTTCTGCGAGATTATTTGGGAAGAATTTGGATGAAAAAAATTGTATTTATAGGTGTGAGTTCATGGGTTAAAAAAGATGCCCTTTTATATGAGGGAGGAGGGGCACTTTAGGAATGTGTTGAAATATTATTTTATTATAAAATGATTTTCGGTTTCAAATGGTTTCAAAGTAATTTATTTAAATATAATATTTCTTTTGGTCAAAACCCACTCAACCAATAGGTTTTAGACTTTTTTAGTTCACAAATTTAACCTTAACTTTTTTGCTTTAACCCTTAGTTAAAAACATTAACTTTTATTATGTCTTCTTGCATTTTCAAAAGTTATGGTTACTATAGTTACTATAAAATGTCAAGAGAACAAAAAGTGGTTCATTAATGACATGTTCAACATTATATTAGTAATTTGGCCAAACCAATGGTTTTTATGACTATAATATCATTTATTAAAATTGTATTTTTTGAAACGCATTTTATCCATTTTATACTATTCATATAATGAATTTTTTAAAATCCATAACAACTTGATTCATTCAAGAAAAATTCAGTAATTAAATGATATCAAGTCATAATCCTCCATAAAATTCGTTTATGGCATAAAAATTATAAAAATAAATTTATTTTATTATTTGTAATCTCATTTATTTTAATCATTCATTAATAAGGTAACCACTACATCATCATTGTGTCATAAATAAATTTATATATTTGATGTCTAAAATTTATAAATAAAATAGAATGATATAGGAAATATGTTTAGATTTGTATTTTTTATTTATAATCAAAGAGATAAATTATATAACCCCATATTAAAATTATGTTGGTAAAAGATACATGTTTAGGACATTTTTTTATTTACTTTAAATTGATTAATATAACATTCCATTATCACCCCCACGTGGATCCATGGGGTCCCAAAATCGACCCAAGGATAATCATGGTCTGAAATATCTTATCCAATATGATTAGTACTTATGATATGGTAGTTTAATAATATTATATTATTATTTTTACCCTTATTTACCAGATTAACCATTTAACCTTGGTAAATAAAATAATTACTGAAGTTACTATTCATAATGTCTAAAAATAAAATTACCTGTTTACACAATTTCGACCTTCTAATTCCAAATATTTAATTGATTTTTCCAAATTTAAAACACAAAAGTTGTAGTAATTAATTTAAAATTAATTCACGTTGTCAAAACCAAAAAGTGAGTTTTTAAGAAGTAATAACTATCAATAGAGTAACATGTGTTCATATTCAATTTAAAAGTGAAATTACTTCCAATGAACATAACTAAATTAAATGATAAAAATATAATCCAATTACGCTTTAAAAACAAATACAAATACAATATAATTATATAAATAAATTGTATTAAAAGGTAGATTTGAATTAAAATGCAGTATTTGTCACTATTCAATAAAAATGAACTTTATCAGAAAAATACATAAATTTTATCAAATGTAAATGTTGATGTCCAGCTTCTAATAAATAATTTTATTTTTTCAAATAGAACATATAAAGGTGAAAAAATATATATAATAGGGGTTCACCAATAAAAAGTGGTAAACGACCTCTTAAAAAATATAAGATTTTTACTTCCTTAAAATTATATTCATTATTATTTTAAGCCACTAAATTTTATTGAATAAATGTATTAAACAAACATGTATGATCATATTGTAGTTATTTCTCTTTAATCCCTCTTTATAAAATGGCTAGGTGTTAACTACCATTTAAATTAATAATAATAATATAATATTTTTCGGTATAACTCATAGTTGTGAGGAATATAAGATTTCAATGAAACTCGTTGTTGCATGTCGAGTAATCTATCAGAAAACAATACCATTTAATGGAAAAATAATATCATATTTATAAATATTAATTGAAATGAAAAAGTGTTATTCTATAAATACCCGGGTTGTTACATCCTTCCCCTGTTTTGGAATTGCATCCTCACAATTTCTATTAACTTATCAAATATGAAGGGGTATTTATCCCTCTTATATTTTTAATATCCGCACATTTTCTCTTCAACCATATTGTTTTTACAAAAAACATTTACTTGATGAATCACCTTCTTCCAAAATAAATTCTCTATACAATCCAAAATCTGTACTGGATGGTCCTTATAAGAATGATTCCCTTCTAACTAAAATACCACTTGACTCAAATCATGATATGGATCCAACATATACTATATCAACTTTGAAACATGATAAAAATTATGTATATTAGGTAAACATGGAGGTAAATCCACTCTATAATAAACTAATCTAAATTTTTCTAGGATTTCATAGGTTCAAATAAACCCTGGGCTCATATTTTATTTTCTTAATAAAACACATCACACTTTTCCATAGAGAAACTTTAACAAATACATGACCACCTACCTCAAAAGAAAGATCCCTCGTTTGATTATCCACATAACTTTTCTACCTACTCTACTCTGTCCTCATGTTCTTCTAAATTAAATAATCTTTTTCGGCCATCTCTTCTACCAATTTTGGTTCCATCAAATTCTTTTCACCTACTTAATCCCAAATAGGTAGAGTTTGACACCAATTTACATATAATGTTTCAAATTCTTCCATATATATACTATAATGAAAAATGATATTATAAGAAAACTCAAACAATAAATGATGTTGATATGAATTTCCCTGTTAATAAATTGAACAAACACATTGCATATCCTCCAAGGTCTGAATTTTTCGTTCAGACTGCCCATCTGATTGAGGATAAAAACCTATACTAATATTAAACTCAATTCCCAATGTCTTCTGAAGGCCTTTCCAGAAGTTACATGTGATCCCAAGATCATGATCAGAAACTTTGAAGAGGGTAATTCCATGTAACATCACTATCTATTTAATATATAATCGATATAGTTGATCTAGAGACTGAGTGTCTCGAATACGAAGAAAATTAAAAGATTTAGTCAATAAATCAACAATTATCCACATTGCATTATTTCCTAAAGTTGTTTTTGGGAACCCCACTATGATATCCATTATAACATTTTCCCATTTCCACTCTGGACCTGGAAAATGAGGAAGAATCAATTTTGATAACGTTCGCTTTGCATTAACCTACTGATAAATCAAACACTTCATAGTAATGTTAGCAATATCATTTTTCATTCTATTCAACTAGAAATACTTCTGAAGATCATTGTACATGTTAGTACCTATAGGATGAAGTGAAAAAGGAGAACTATGAACTTCTCATAAAAACTATTTATTATACTAGGAATCACAAGACACACATAATCTATTTTCGATACTCAAAACACAATCTTTATCAATGTTATATTCAGGAAACATACAATTCTGAACCAATTCTACCTTTTTCTTCATCTCATTATCTTCTTTCTATGCCTTCATAATTCTTTCTGATAGAGATGATTTCACTGCCACCTGAAACAAAATAGAGGAATTCCCTTCACTAATAACTTCTAATAAAAAATTCATCAAATAATAAACCAAAGGATCTCATTCCAATTGTATAATTGTTAATGTAGAATTAATTATCCAACTCGAAGCATTGGATGCATTGTTTTCATTTCTTATATGGTAAAAAATCGTGCAGTCATAAACCTTGATTAATTCCATCAATATTCTCAGTCTCATGGTCAATTATTTTTAAGTGAATATATACTTCAAACTTTTTTTATCAGTACATATTTCACACTTTACACCATAAAAATGATTCCTATAAATTTTTAAATAAAAAACAAAAGAAGATAATTATTTATCATGTGTAAGGTAATTTAAATCAACAATTTCCAGTTTCCATGAAGCATAAGCAATTCCCTGATCATTCTAAATTCAGACACATACAAGTTCATTTAAAGAAGTATCAGTTTATATAACAAACTCACCATTTCTGGAATGTTGTTCCAAAAAAGGATCAATCATCAATCTTATTTTCAATTCCTAAAAAAATCATCACATTATTTTTTTGGAAGAACTTTACACCTTTTCGAGTGAACTTAGTTAGTGGACTATATAACCTTGCAAATATTAAAAAAAAACCTCTGATAATAACCTACAAACCCAAGAAAACTATGAATCTCGGTTATATTTGTGGGTCTTGGCCATTCTTCACCAATATTCATTTTATCAGGATCAAAAATTAATCCATATTAAGAAAAAATGTGACCTCAAAAAGAGAGTTTTTATAAACAAAACTCATAATTTCTGAATTTACTGTATAGGTTGTTTTCTTTTAAGGTTTTTATGACAACCCTTAAATGTCTTTCATGATCTTATTTACTTTTAGAATATAAAAACGTATCATCTATAAACACAACCACCATTCAAAAACTGATTCAACTGATCCATCACTATAAAAGGCTATTAAATCTTGATTCCTACAATTTCATTATGTTTATTGGAAGGTCATTTCCCTCAACATGACTTCCCAACATAGCTTCCATATTTCCTCGACAAAAAACCATTCTAAACATGCAATCTTAGATGATGAAACATGGTATTCTTCAAATTATATATATTTTAAATCTTACCATAAAGAAAAAAAATATATCGATATTAATTTAACAATATCCTAACTCTTAGAGGTCTCAAAATCAAAATCTGATACCAACTATAAGGTCCCAACCATAATCATTACTTATTCTTGAGATAAGTCAATAATTTGACTTTAATTCAAATAGAGTATCTTTTCAGGTTTACAGGTTTATAGAATTAGGTCCTAACTTATACATAACTTCTTGAATATTATATAAATGCACTTCTACTCACAATCCATTTGTATCATAATACAAAAACTCTTTAAAAATTAACATGACATCGTTTCATGTTTTAACAATATTACTTTTCCTTGATCCCATCACAATATCTATTCTTCCTTATGCCCTATGATTTTTTCCCCATTAATAAGCAGTAAACATACTTCACTGAATATAAGCTCATTACTTACCATTTTTTTACCAAAAGATTACCGTAAATCCCATAGAAATAAATATATATAATGTAATGGTAACTTAAGACATAAACTTACTTAAATATAATAACAATATGGTCGACTTCCATATATATCACTAAATGGAAAAGCCATAAGACCAACTTACATACCCAATGCATTGATAGTTATAATGTAACCACCCATATTTGGTTTATCACAGAACCACCCATCAGTTGGTTTATCATGTAACCACCCATCATTGGTGAATCACGTAACCACTAGTAAAATTTCCAAGTACCATTATATTATAATAACACATAAAATATTACAAATATCAACATTTCACAAATAACATTTCATTTGTAATCAGAAGAAATTATTTCAATATATTGAAATACTAATTCCATTTAAAAAATCATTTTCAATACCAAAACAAAAAAAGGGAACAAGGTATTTCTTTTCCTTTTGAAAACAATAAAAATTATAGAGGATGCCAAATATCAAATAATGGTTATGGTAGTGATAAAGTCATTTTCACCGCATACATTAAAAAAATTCGTTTTGTCCTTTAGTAAAATGATATATTGAAAATGATTAACATTGAATGAAATTAAAATTAAAATGGTTTTATTATACACAATATAAAAGAAGGAGGTTTATATTATCAATATATTCCTCAATTAATGGATATTGAGATGAGGTCCCTTACCGTGAGTTTGAATCCTCCTATATTGTAACGCCCCAACCATAATTACCTAGAGTCGGTGCATTATTACAAAACATTGGCATGATCATGAGAAAGATCAAGTCTCGAAAGACCGATTAGTTTAGTAGCCTTGGAATAACTAGATACATCCATAAATTTTACATTACATCATAAAAAAAACATCTTGTCTTCATATCCCCTCATACTATCCCTTCAGGTCATTCATAAATTACTTCTTCATAATCCTAGGAAAAAATAAAACATTGAAAGGGGTGAGCTCAGATGCTCAGTAAGGATAACATTATAGCAGAAGCTTTCATAAATAAGCATAAACACTTAAGGCAATTTATAACTAAAACAAAAGCCTTTTAAACTTGAACTTCAGCATAAAATGGCAAAGGTAAAATGAAATAATGCCATTTACTTACTCACATGGATATTCTACTAGTCGAATGATCACATGCAATATCAATAACCACTTTCATAATGATGGAATGCATAATGCCAGACTATCATAACCACATAGCGAAGGCCTCGTGCCAAGAATACAAATAAGATTTTGCCAAGGCCTTGTGCCAAACATAACTCATTTGATAAAATATGGAAGATTGTATTGTATCACATTAACCTCAATCATGAATAATGAAGGATTTTGACATAGATGAAAATAATCATCAAAACTATTTGAGGGAAATATCCCCCTTTTCTTGAAATCATTTAAAAGTCACACTATTTGTCAAGAAGCCATTTAAAAATAGATTTTTTTGAATCAAAGTGTCCCATACCACTTTGAAACTTTTAAAAGGAGTTTTAATTTTAAAACTTTAATGTCCATATAAATAAATCCTTAAAACCATTTTTAATACATGGACATTAATGAGCAAGATATAGAAGAATAAGTCTTTAAAACATTTTAAAATGGTATTTTGGTTAGAGATTCTAACCAAAAGAGAGACACTTGAATAAAAATAATTGAGGTAATCAAAACATTGTAATATCATGAGAATAAAGGGATTCATGATATACTTTGTCAAAGTACATTATATACACCACATAAAAGTGATTTGGTGTATATCAACAAAGAAGTCTCAGTTGAATGTAAATTGAGATGAAATCTCTCATAAAGGCCGTATCCTTAGGTTAAGGACAAATCAACGACATAATTATGTGTGAAAAAATATAAATACACTAAATATGATTGAATATTCAGTGTAAAACAATCAAAGGATATTCACACATATTCTTGTAGAAACAACACCAACGAATTGGATGTTTAACTCAACAAATGGTGAAAGAGTTAAAATTACTCTTATCAAATTCATATTAATGACTTGAGAATTATAAATGGAGTGATTATGTGTATCAAAAGTATATCCATAGGAAGTGGAGTGGAAATTATGACATAATCAAATGAATAGTGATTCCACACATAATCTTGGAGTAATATAATCAATGAAATATGCGTAAAGCCGAATGAGTGGAAATTGAAATATCGAATTCCCTTATCGATTTGGTAACTTACGAAACAAACAACCATGAAATAAGGATCATACCATGACTATGTAAATACCCATAAATTAAAGTATATTACACAATGAATACAATCATGGGCAGTACACATACACCACATGTAATAATTAAGTGGTGAACAATGGAATTCTCACAAAATTAAGAGCGAGATAAGAAACTCCTTACCACGTTAATCAACTGAGTCGTATGGCCAAAAGTTAATAACCACCAAATAATTTACAGAATAACATGAATATAAAGGTATTCATGATAATATATATCAAATGGCAGTACACAATACACCACTTTCAATAATTTAGTGGCGAACAATGGAAATCTCACGGAATTGAAAGTGAGATAAGAAAATCCCTTACTTGTACTTTTTCCTTGGTCGATGGTAGGTTTACCTCCTGTATAATGGTGAAATAATTGTTATTGAATAATACAAGAATCATTTACTTTAATATGATATCATATATGATCTTTTAACATTGATTTGTTAATAATATCTTAGAATTATCGTTATTTCGGGTGTTAACGGGTTCATTTTACTTTATATTCTTTGTTTTGTGAGCCATATTTGTTATTAATGGGATGTATATTATTCATATCCAGAATGATATCATGTCCTTAGATACTATTTTTAAATCATAAAATTATAATTATACTTGAATGGATATGATGGACAATGAA
Source organism: Viscum album (assembly GCA_963277665.1). Taxonomy (NCBI): domain Eukaryota; kingdom Viridiplantae; phylum Streptophyta; class Magnoliopsida; order Santalales; family Viscaceae; genus Viscum; species Viscum album. Next base: position 469,248,325 of record OY728158.1, read on the forward strand.
TCTCATCGCGTTCGTGGAGACGGTAGTCCGTACATACGCACGAGCGACAATATCATTCTTTTGATATTAAAATAATATATAATTGGATTTTATATCATATATACAGAATAATTATCATTTTATATTTATTATTTACATGAGTTACACATCATTATTATTCCCATCCAATTAATAATATATTGAATAACAATTACACCACGACGTGGAGACGGTAAGCCGTACGTACGCACGTATGGTGACATGTTATTCAAAGGATGGATAGAATACTGAATATGGTTGTACCATATTTATAATAACATCACAGTATATATATGATACTGGAGTTATTATTTTATAATGGTAATAACAAAGAAAGCGGAAGTGGAAGAAGAAAGTAACTTAAAAAGGGGTGGTGAAAACATTACCTCTTCTTCGGGTTCTTCCTTTTGATTTGATCAAAAGGGCTCCTTAGGTTGGCTTTATGATCAAACTAAGGCCTCTAGGTTGTAGTGATGGAAGTTGGGAGAGTATTTGGGAAGATGTTGGCCTAACCAAAAGGCTTTGAAGGTGTGAAGAAATGAGAAGGAGGAGTGCCTTTTTATAAGAGGGGTGAGTGGCACCTTTGGAAAAGCTAGAAATATTAATTTATAATAAATTCATATTCAGTTTCTAATGGCTCCAAAGTTGACTATTCAAAGGTTAAGGAGGGGATAGGTCTAAAAACACTCAACCAATATAATTTAGGCAGGTTTGGGTACTTATATTAACCTTATCTTTAAGTATTAACTCTAAGTTAATTAGTTTCACTTTTACAATGTCTCTTTTTATTTTTTTATAATATGGTTAATAAACATACTATATACATCCAAGAGACCCCCAAGTGGTCAATTATTGATGATCCTATCATGATATAAGTCTCTTGGCCGAACCTTAGATTTTTAGGAATTTAATATCAATTAATAATATAATATTTGTTTTAAGAACTCTTTTATGTCAATTTTGACACTATTCAATAGTTGATTTTTGTGAAACTCATAACAGATTGATTACTTCGAAGAAAGTAAATTACATAAATCCTAATATATAATATTATCCTAGAAAATTAGTTTAATTCATTAAAAGTTTCATATTATATTTATTTGGGTATTTATAATATCAATTAATTTAATTTTTCACTATTATAGTAATTACTGCATCATCATTGTGTCATAAATAAAATAAATTATTTAATGTATAAAAATTATAAATAAAATATTATTATGTAGGAAATAGTTTTATCTTTCTAATGAATATTTATAATATAAAATCCAACATATATAACCCTATGTAAAAATTGTTTTTCTAAAAGATATATGCTTGTGTCATTTTTGTATTCATTTTAACTTATTTAAAATAAAGTGTCATTATCACTTACAAGTGGATCCATGGGGTCCCAAAATCGACCCAAAGATGACCATGGTCGACCATGTATCAACCAATAGAGTTGAGACACGTTTTAGGCTAATTTAGTATTATTACAATATTATTTTTTAACCCTTATTTACCGGATTTACCCTTAACCATGTTAAATAAAATATTTACCGCAGTAATTATTCAAAATGTATAAAAATAAAAGTTACCTATTTACACAATTTGAACATCCTGATTCCAAATATGGAATCCATTTTCCTAAATTCAAAACATAGAAGTGGCAGAAATTAATTTAAAATTAATTCCCGCTTTCAAAACAAAAAGCGTGTTTTTAAGAGATAATAACTATCAAAAGATTGACACTTGTTTATGTTCGGTTTAATTGTAAAATTATGTCCAATGAACAACATTATATTAAATGGTAAAAATATATTCTAAATATACTTTAAAACTACTAAAATTCATAATTTATCACTATTAATTATTTTGATTAAAAAAGTTGTTTTTAATTAAAATTTAGTAATTTTCACTATTCATCAAAATATGAAAGTTATCCGAAAAGTACCAAAATTTCACCTTAGGATAAATTAGATATTCCAAATCCAAAAATGAAGTCCATTTTGAAATATAAAATATATATAATTTTAAAAAGTAGGTATTACTATTCATAACGGCTAGTTTGATCGGTTGTGGTGTGTGTTAAAACTCGAAGTTGCGTACAACACACACTACTGTTTTATTCAAAGGAAAGCATACCGTGGAAGCATGGGATGTTTCATTTTAAATTTTTTTGATGTCTCCATTTAGTAAAAAAGTTTAAAATATTTTATTTAAAAATATTTCACTATTAAAAGTTGATAAAAGTGCAATACTGAAAATGAATCTGTTCTTGCATTATGACTAAGAAATTCATAATTTGGATTCTAAAATTATAAGGATTATATAAAGTTTAAAATTTAGTTAATACTATTCATGACCTCTTTTAATGTATTTTTTTTGTAAGTCAAGGTGTGATTGAACTCGGTGTTGCGTGTAGTGCAAGTTATTGAATTATTTTGAAGAAATAACACACTATGAAATCTTGGGGTGTGACATATATGTTCCCAATTCATACTGAATAATAAACAGAAGTTAATTTATTCTTGATTTAGAACATTTTAAACTTAGTTATTCCTTTTATATCACTTATTAACATATTAAAAAAAATTACATAATTACTTATGTTAATATAGTTAATTTTTTTTATATTTTTTGTATTTGAGTCGAAAATGACCTAATTTTGAGGAAATTGTCGATGTCGGAAAAATAACTTCATATCTATAATGAGATTAATGATTTAAATATCATCTATATCAATTATATATTTATTTATAATTGTATATAACATTTGGTGATAAAAAAATAAATATACCACTCATGGCGATGGTAGGCTGTAAAAACACGTGAACATTCCTTTCATTTATTTGTCATGTGATTGAAATGAAAACTAAATGATACATAGGTATATTATAGTTATATTATAATATAATATGTTATTTATGTTACATAATTTCATTAACTCCATTCTTTATATGTTCCATGTATGGAATGAACGAGTCATATCACGTTGAGGGGGTGTTAGTCCGCACTTCGTCAAATAAAATTATCGTATTTACACATCATGAAAATCATAATGGTATATTTATAAATAAAAATTTCATAATATTAGTTACAATATAATATATATCATATATAAATACAATTCCATAACAATGTACACCATTATAGGAGGTAGGATAAAATTGAACAATCATCATTTCTTGAGGTAGTAGTTCACCGTACACAGAAACAGTATGTTCGTATCCATTAGATAAAGGTATGTGTAAGTTTTGGTCAAATAATTATATTAAAAACATACTAGTATATTGAGGACACTATTATTGTTATGTGAACAAATAAAAATAAGATCATAAGTAGTGTAGAAGGAAAATAAAATAAAATAACTTTAGAGAAGATGCTACCTCCAAAACGTGTAACTCTTTTTGATTTGTGCCAAAAGGTTGCCTTTAATTTACTTATGCCAAAGGTATGGATTCTATGAAAAATTTGGGTATGTTGGGAGGTTATTTTGGAAAAATTTGGATTATACAAGGGGCTTGAGAGGTGTGATTAAAAGGGTTGAGGAGATATCCATTTATAAGATGGAGGAGGGCACTTTAGGAATGTTTTGAAATATTATTTTATTATAAAATGATTCTATGTTTCAAATGGTCCCAAACTCATATATTTCAAATAAAAGATGATTTTGGGTTTTAATAATCTATAATAATTGGATTTTGAAAAGTTTAGGTCACAAATTTAACCTTATCGTTTTTCCTTTAACCCTTAGTTAAAAAAATTTAACTCTTTCTATGTCTTCTTGAATTTTAATAAGTTATGGTTTCTATTGTCACTATAAAATGTCAATACAACCACAAGTGATTCATTAATGACATTTTAAACATTATATTAGTCATTTATATTTACAATAAATTTTAAGGTCTATTATATCATTTATTAAAATAGTATTTTTTTTAAACTCATTTATGTCCATTTTTATACCACTCATATAAAGAATTTTTTAAAATCTATAAAACATGATTTTTTTGAAAAAAAATATTTAATTTAAATATAAAAAGTAATAAAAATTAATAAAATTAGTGTATGGAATAAAATGTTTCTAAATAAATTTATATTAATATTTAAAATCTCATTTACTTAAATAATACACTAATAATGTAATCATTACATCATCACTATGTCAGAAATAAATTTATTTATTTGATGTTTAAAAATTATAAATATCATACCATGATTTAGGAAATATTTTTATCTTTCCATAAACTATTTATATTAGATTATATCAATTATATAACCACATATAAAAACTGTTTTAGTAAAATATGCATGATTATGTTACTTTTTTATTTAATTTAAATTAAATAATATAATATGTCATTATCACTCTCAACTAGATATATGGGGTCCAAAAATACCCCCCCCCCCAAGGATTACCATGGTCTAAAATATATCATCCAATATAATTAAGACATGTGTTAGGGTAGTTTAATATTACTATAATATTATTTTTTACCCTTATTTACCAGATTTACCCTTTAACCATGGTAAACAAAATAATTACTAATGTTACTATTCATAATGTCTAAAAGATAAAAGGTAATTATTTACACAATTTATAACTTTTAATTCCAAATATGGAATCAATTTTTCCAAATTCAGAACATATAAGTTTTAGTAATTATTTTAAAACTAATTCCCATTCCCAAAACCAAAAAGGGGGGTTCTAAGAAGTAATAACTATTAAAAGATTAACATGTTTTTATGTCCAATTTAGAAGTGAAATTACATAAAATTACCATAATTTGATTAAATGATAAAAATTTAATCCAATTAAACTTTATAAAACCAATTTAGAATATAATCTATATTTAAAACGAAATTAGATTAAAAGGAATTTTTGAATTAAAATGCAATATTTTCACTATTCCAAAAAAATGAACTCTATATGAAAATACCAAATTTTCATCCCAAGTAAATGTTTATGTCCTTATTCTAAATAAAATTTATATTTTGTCAAATAGAAAATATAAAGGTGACCAAAAATAGATTTAACAAGGGATCACAATCAAAAGGTTGAAAAATGGCCTTTTAAAAAATATTAGAGAATTTCATACTTTTTATCAGATTTATTTTTATTTTAAGCCTCTAAAAGTTGTTGCATAAATTTATTTAACAAAAATGTAAGATTATATAGTAGTTATTTTAATTCATTCATGCCAATATAATGGCTAGATGTTAACTATTGTTTAAAATAAAAATAAAAATATATTAATTTTCGGCATAACTCAAAGTTGTGTGCAACTAACGATTTCAAAGAAACCCATTGTTGTGTGTTGTGTATGCTATTAGACATAGAATCCCATTTAAGGTAAAAAATATCATATTCCTAAACATTAATAGAAATGAATAATTATTCTTCTATAAATACCTGGGTTGTTACACAAACATTTAATAGTTGTTTAAAAAATTATTTAATGTTTAAATATTAAATTAATAACATTAATAACATTTGTAGGTGATGAATATACATCCCATGGATATGAATCGAAACTCACATGAAAATAAATCCATGAAAAAATAAGAAGTTAACACCAAAAACAATGATAATAATGAAATATTATTATCGAAAGGGTGGTAATATGTTATATAAGGATTATATATGATATGTTAAATATGAATATGGTTCTGGAATAAAATTAAAACACGATTTAAACCATTATACATGATATTAAATAATGTTAAACTAATAGAAAAAGAAATGTAATGTAAGTCATCTCAATTTCACATCATTGAGGTGTATTTTAATATTATAAAACTGAATTCATTTATATGGTGTATATTCTAAAAATTTTAATATATATATGATCATAATTCATTGAAAATTACATTTTAAGTTACTATAAATATTATTATATTCTGTGTATGATTATTTTAAATGTTATATAACATTTCTAAATATCGTTTTATATTTTGTAAGTATTTGATTGACTGGGAAATTATGTTAAAATATTTATCATTACTAAATACAGATAATTATTGACAAGGTATATTAATTAATAATTTAAATTGATCATTTATATATATTAGGAATTCATTGGACTTAAAGTTATGGGTGGGCCTAGAATTATATATTCCCTCAGTGCATCGGTAGGTCTCATGAGGCAAATTAGTTGGCCAAATTAAATGGGTTTTTACCCATAGTTATTGTAAAACATTGTGAAAGGTCTTGATAGCATAAATATCATTATTTATGACATCATTGCATTCAATATTATCAATTTTTTGTCATTAATATTTTTTTTATTCATGATATTTTCTCAATGTTATTATCCTTCGATTCAATTTTTTTCAGTATTTATTTATTTAATGGAGTTATTTCCAATTATTTATGATGTTATAAAGATCATGCCTTGTTTTTTAATGATAGAAAATTAATCTATTAAATCAAATTAATTTTCTATTATTTACCTTTTTATTGTTATTATTCATTAATTATTCCTTTCAATTATACTTATTCTCATTTATTCAAGATAAATTCCACTATCTTTAACCTTTACTGAGTATTTTATCTCACCTTTATTTTGTTTAATTTCCTAATTAAATAAAGTAAAATAATATTAATGAGTTAATGGAAGATTATTTTTTTCCATTAATTTATTTTATGTTTTCCCCTATGAAAAGTGGTTATCATGAATGTATTTTGTTTGCAAAACTACTAAACAATTTAGTCCATTAAGATGTAATTCCATGTATCTAGTTCTAACATAATATACAAACACAAAGTCCGGAATAACAGATTTGGGGTTGTTTCAGTTTTTATCATAGTATGTTTAGTATAAAAATGGTAGCTATAATTAAGAAAAAAAATATTACAGAATATAACCCTATGACAGACATTGAGAATAAGTTTAAGTATAAGATAACATCCTATAGATTTGATAATAACCATATATAACCTCAGCCAAACATATGTACTAAAATATTGTCAATAAATTTTCATAATTTAGACATACTTTAATAATATTTTAAGATTATTTTATATCTAACTCTAATTATTATAGTTTTATGCTTAAAAAAATTTGGGTTTAATCAATGGATCGAACCATAATGAATCATATGAACTTAATGTGTGATGAAAAATATGGTGATCTGGATAAACCTAATAGAATGATAATGGGATTGAAATATAAAGTGAATATTACTAATCATTTATAAAGATATATGGTGAAACAAATTCATCTTAACTAACTCTCTCGATCACCAAATAAAATAATATATAGTTTTCTGAGAGCTTGAGTAGTGGAAGACGTAGGGAAAAGACAGTTAAATATCTTTGCACATTATAAATGTGAAAAGGGATAACTTGGAGAATATCTCAAATTAGTGGTAAAATGTTTCACATGTTGGAAAAATAACATAAAGCAACAAATTATTGATGAAAAATGAATACTGTAATGGAAGGAATAAATTTAATCCTAGTGATGCATTTATTGATTATAGTATTATTGAGAAAAACATAGGAATTATCTAATTTAATACCATCTCATGGGGAATAAATACTAAATAAATTAGGGGATTGTGTTTTTATTTTTCAATATATTTAGTGGAATGATTGGGCTATTATGAAATGGGATTCAATAATTATGTTGTAAAAGACTTTTACCAAAGGTAATTTAAAGATAAGTATCTAGAAACGTCTAATGATTATATTTATTTTGAAAGAATATATGTCTTCATTAACATGATATTTTTAGACACCATCATGGGTTTATGTGTATATTTTGTATCATAATATTAAGTTCATAAACACACTTTTTTGGTTTTATCTTATGGGAGTTAATCAAGAAAAAAGATATTTTCAGGAGACATTTGTGGCACTACAACCCATTGGTTGAGTATATGTTTTAGTTATTTATATAACAATACCTTTACATTTTGTTACCATAAGTTTAAAGGTAAAGATAATGTTTGGGGTTTATATAATCTTGGATTATAATGTAATTATGTGTGGTTATAATTTTGGGAATGATAAATGAAAAGTATGAGAAAACCATTAAGGATTAAACATTTATGTAATGTGGAATATATTAAGGTCATTTTTTAGTTTTTTATCATATTTTAAAAAATTTTTAAGTATGGTATTAAAAAATTTATTAAAAAGGAAAATTTATAGGTTTTAAGAAAACCCATCACATCAGGAATGGCTGTGAGACTTGGAACCACAACTGAAGGGCGGCAAGGGTGCATCACCTACCACTAGACTACGTGTTATACTAGTTAGTATGAAAGGATTTTTTAAAATTTAAATGGTATGAAACATAAATGATAATTTCAAGATGATAAAATATGATTTATCAAATAGATAACCATGTTATTGGATATTTATTTGGTATTATGTCTTATCTGTTATTTTGAAATATGTTCACTATTTAAGGAACCCTATTTTATTATATTAAACAAAATATTATAGATTTTTTTTAATAATAATGATTAAATTGTATTTTGTGTACTATATGATTCTATTTTGGATTTATGTGATTCTTGTTATTTTTGGAAGTGGCTATCATATATTGATATTGTATTTTTAAGGATTTAACATTTTTAGAAATAAATGTTAGATTTATCGTTGAAACCTGTATGATCAAATCCTTCTAATTTTTGGGTTTCAATCATATACTGGAATATTTTTGAGGGATTTTGAGGGTATTTATCTATTGAATGATCTAGGTTGAATTAAGGGTATTATTATAGATTTTTTTGGAGATTAAAGTACTTTTCCTCAAATGAAGGTTTATTATTATGGGAAATATCTTATCATTTTCTAACCATAGTGGGTTTGGTTACTAACTAGAGACATAATGAATATATTCTTTTTCTTTTGTGAAATTTATGATCCATTAATGTTTATTCTTGTTCTTTAGGCATAAAAAATTCATATTGATCCTTTAGAGAAAATGATGAGATTGTAGTGGAAATTGATTAATATATGAAACTATACATTTCATGTAAGTATAGTTTCTAAAATTATTACTATAGGTTGTAAAATAGTTATTCTACTCAAGGAAAATTATTTTTCAACAAAAACATAATCATTTTACTTTTTTTATCCCAATATCAATTGCCTTTTTTCACATTACATATTTATTTTTTTAAAGTGTTTAACATTTTCATGACCATGATTTATATCATTATTTATTAATTATGGTGTGTTATTTTTCACTTCCTTATCCATATTATCACCTTATACTAATGTTATCCTATTTTTAAACATAGTTTTTTTTGGTGAACATCAAATTTCCCTACCCCACTTTTTAAAAAGTATTTTTTTATATCTTTTTAAGATGTTGGATTTCTAAAAAGGTATTTATGAAGGCCAAACCATTATTACCAAGCACAAATTCAAATTTAAATGAAAAAATTTATTGAAGTAGGGGAGTATGTAAATCCGTGAGATTTTAAAAGAATAATATTTTTGTTATCATAAAAGATACACAACAAACATATTAAGTGATGAATAAAATATTATTATGATTTTTGTTAGAAATATGTTATATTATATTAAATAAATAGTATTAACCACAATATGGAATATATAATTTTCTTACCCACGGGTAATGTATTAATTAATGCATTGTGAATACTCACTTTATTTTGAGAAAATTCGTTTAATTATATAATGATAAGTTTTCTTCAAATATAGTTTTCTATATTTTTAATGAGTTAATATTATGATAAATTTTTGAATCATATATAAAATTTATTTTTAAAAAATTATATCATTTTTTTAATCATCAGATTAAAATTATCATGAGGTGAATCTTTGGGTTTTTCGGGAAAGATTGATTTTCCAACGAATAGTACAAAAATACAGATTCTTATAAAACTATTAATTTTTTAATATTAAGAATAAAAATTATGATTTTATTTTTATATTACTTTAACTGATGTAATATTTCATTGAATATATTCAAATTGATTACATTTTAATAACCCATATACTTATTTTTTGGATTAATATTTTTTAGACATAAAACATATTTTTCAATAAAACAGTTTTTCAACATGTCTTGAAGATTTAATATAAAATTAAATTATGGAAATTCAGTGTTTAAAATTTTGAATAATGATTACTTCTTTTGAATTAGTGGGAAAAAATTAATTAAATATATACCTTCTATTTTTTGTCAATATGATTAATAATTTTTATTATTACCACATAATGGATAAATAAATAAAATTAAGTTAAAATTAAAATTATAAATTCTTAAAATTTTCCAAACACTTATAAAAATCTTATTTTATATCTATATGTTAACCTAAATCATATTAGGTTTAAATTTATGACATTTTTTTCAATTAGATAATATTATGAACATTATAATATTTTATTTAATTAAATGTCAAACACGCCAGACACTTGTTTTTAATAAGGTTAATATTTTTAATATACTTTTATTTAGGGGATATGTTCGACTAAAAATTAAATTTTTAAATCTATAATATTTACATTCATCATATTAATTTACTTTTTATTTTTATTGAATATATAATTAAATTAAATTCTTACACAATGCTGATGTTGTAATTATTTCTGTAATAGAATAATCAATTAAATGATATTGAAAATAATAATTATATGATAATTTTCTATATATAATGTGATTTATGATTTCTCCATATGAAGATGTCTTTTTTAGGATATAATAAAATAGTTTTTTCATGTTTTACTTAATGTATTATGTTTTTTATAATCAATGAAATGAATAGTATTAAAATTGAAAATAATGGTATTTTATGGGGTTAAAATTTTATTAAATTATTTGTAGAACATAAATATATTAGATAAGAAAAAACGGGGATAAAATATGGTTTAAAATTTCATTTAGTGTGTATTTATAGGAAATTTAGAAGCATCTTTTAGAATATACTTATTACATTTTAATATTTTGCGAAATTCCAAAATTTCCCCCCACCTAAATAATAAAAGGGAAACTCTTTATTCACATATTTACACTACATTGATACATCTTGATAAATTAAAACATACAAATGTATCCAATCAATAACCTTAGTAATTTTATTGAGGTTATGGTACTTCTAAAATACCTATACTCTATAAAATCATGTTACTATTTTCAGGTACTCTTTAACCCCTATTTTAATAAGGATTTCATTTAGTCTCATTTAGGAGTGCTTGGAGTGAAATTTTGATAATTTTGTTATGTTTTTTGTGTTTTCCATGGATGGAACATGGTTTTCCCAAACTGTGCATCGTACTAGTGAAAAGAATGAAAGCATAGGAAGTTAGGGCATTCAAGGTTGGAACACCATTTGAAAAATAATTCACCCACATATTTGAAATAGTGAACCCCTTTGGAGGGGCGCAATGCCAGGGTGTATGTTTTGTCTAATCATGCAACCCTTCATAGATAACCATTCACAAGGGAGTTAAAATTACAAAAGTGTATTTTAAAATTCTAAAAATATCTGTTTTAAGTGCCCAACATGCCCATTCAACCGTACCAAGAATTATTCATCCATGTTGGATCCCTAGAGGTGTTGTTGTCTCCTCCAAACCCCTTCTGAGGAGAATAAAATCTTGGACAATGTTATTGATCTCTTATTGATAATAGTTTATCCCTGACTCTCTATTGTTTAATATCTTCCTCTCTCATCCTTTGTGTTTTATGGATATTTTTTCTGTTGTAGGATTTAATATTTTTTGTTTTAGAACATGAATCTAGGTTTTATTCTTGGGTCTCCATTTTTGACATTCTTTATCAGTGAATCCTTTTATTAATATTGAGTTACGTGGTCCAAAGATATTTGATAGGTGATTTAATTTATGTTTTTACAATTAATTCCACATAAATTTTTTGGATTTAAATTAAATATATTTCAATATTATTAAGATAATCCAAATTCACATTGAATTAGGATTTGAATGTTCTTTGGCCAAAAATTTGTGGAAAACACGAATTCAATTGAATTGGGCAGTGATTTTGGAATTTGTTGGGAAATGTGAAATTAAGTTGTGGAATTAAATTGTGAAATTGGTTTGTAAAATTGAATTCAAATTTGTATTTGAGAAAATTGGATTAATTTTTTATATGAATTTATTGGTTTTATCATGGAAAAGTCACAGAGTGATTAAAAAATCATGTTTGGTTTTTAAAAACAAATTGGACCACATAAGCGGAAATAAGGTTAATTGTTTTTTTGAATAGTTTCAATATAAATTTTCCATTATTCATTATTATTTTAGAAAATAAAATCCTAATAAGTTAGTAATTAATTTTTTATAACAACCTACTGACACCTTAAAACTTTAACAAAAATGGTGTAGTTGGTCACATCCCCAATGGGATGGTGACGATTCCTCTTTTACTAGTATTATATGGACATGTGTACACATATTATTATGATATCCTATTAGAGTGTGTAAGGATCTCCTAAACTAGAGATATCTCACCAGTTGGCAGATGGTCATGATTCTCATTAGTGAATATTTTAATATATTTTGTGGTTTTTAAGCTATTTTACACATGCCTTGTAATTTTTTTAATTTTTTTTAAATAAAATCTTGAATAAGACACTATTTGAAGTATTTCCATAAATTTAAATGTAAATAATGATTTGTTTTAAATATTATTTTGTACATCCATACGTGTATATTTAAAATTGAAAACATTATTTAGTTAATTAATTGTGGAAGCTTCTTATGGAATTATTGGTTAAAATCTACTGGGATTTTAGCATACCCAAAACCGTTCCATTGGTGTTTTTGTAGATTTAATTGTTCTAGGTTCAATAAAGGTAAATTACTTGTTATATTTTTTAGTTTTTTTTGACTCCTTTTATCTTTTTATGTTATGTCCATTGGGACTTGGGTTGTTTATCTTCATGTTTTCTAGTACATTGATTATGTACTTTGGGTAGTTTATACCTCTTGGACTTCTGGTATAATTCTCTATATGGAGTTTTCTTTTGAGATCACCAAATTATTAATACTATAATATTGTTTATGTGTAAAAAATGTTTCCACACTATTTTTTTTGCTTCTGGGTTCTATTCTCCAACCTGTGAGAATATGGAACACTCTTCGAGATATGTCATTATTGACTCAGTTATCAAGGTACTATGGTATTCAAGATGGTATGTGAAAAAACGTTATTAAAGGCGTGGGTTAATAATCTTTCATTGATGATATAATGTAGTTGTGAAATCTTTTTGGGACATAAGAGCTAGTTATGATTGACTTTCTGTACATATTTCACTTCAATGAGACTTCTGTTGGCATTGGTTGTTTCATAGAGGAGTATTAAGGATTAGTTATTTTATTATCTAAAAAATTTATTTTGATATATTAAAAATCTAAATCTTGTTTATCTATCTAATGGGGTTAATTTTCCATTTTTCTCTTGGTTGATTTTAGTTCTATGTAACTTTTCTGACGTATGAAATATCATTTGTTAATGTTTTTTAGCATCAAGCCTCTGAATAATCATGCGAGAACGATCAAGGAGGAAGATACTAATGAAAAATAGTGATAAAATACCCTCATGGACCTGAATCAAGTCAAAGTTGTTTTTTCACATTGTACAAGATTCATGAAAAGCACTTGAACCTATTCCCATCCAGGCTCCAGTTGCAGAACCTCATAGGGAAGAATTCAGGATTCATTCTGAAGTGTTCTTTACATAAAATTCATCAGTGTTCTAGGGATCAAATATTCTTCCATAGGGTGCGGACTGGTTGAGAAGGTTTGAACATTAATTTGAGTTCTTAGAGACAGCTGCTTCAATCAAGGTGAAATGTGAAACCATCAAGCTATTGGTACCTAGAAGTAAATAGAGGGACACTATGGTGATAGAAATGAAGCACAATATATTAGAGTGGAAGGACATTAAATAAATTTTTAACCACTAGATCTATCTAGAGTATATGATGTTGTCTATGACTATAAAGTTTTTTAATCCCAAAGATAGTGACAGGACTATGGTAGAATATAGAAATTGCTTTCTTATGCCAATATAGTTTTCATTTGAGACATTATAGAATGGGAATATAGAGACTCGATGGTTCAAGATGGGACATTGATCTGATATTCATTCTCAAGTTTTATTTCTGAATATACCTTCTTATGTTGATATGTATGATAGACCATTTATTGTTGAGATTGTATTGGCTGTAATGATAGGGTTGTTGGGAGTTCCTTTTTCTCCCAATGACAATTCTTTGGAGTTCTGTTAGGGAAATGAGAAATTGTGGCCTTTCTCATTGTGTCTCTTGATAACATGGTGATTATTGAACTCTTGTAGTTCTGAGAATATGCCCTTTGATTTTCTATAATTTTTTTGCACTTGGGAACTCAAAACAAAGTTTCACTAAGGTACCGAAGTTATGTGATTCATGAAGGTACTTTCGTCACTTTCATTAGTTCTCTTGTTTTTATTCTGATCTAAAGAGTGTAATAGGATCATCTATGAAAAAATTCTATGGTTTAATCTGATGCGTTGAGGAATAAGTGGTTCCAAGGACACAAATCCAAAATGAAGCATCTATATGTATTGTAAGAGTCTTCTAAGGAAGTATATATTGGTTGATCAACATTTAGAGGTACCATCACAATAAATTCATCCTTATTGACTTATTTTTCTGATACTTGTGCATCTCATTCAGTCATTTCAACCTATATTATGAGTCCATAAAATCTTCATATGTATATTTTATTTTATGTGACGGGTATTAATACACCCCTTGGAATGATGAGAGACAAGGGAAATCATTTTAATTCTTGTGGGTTCTCTTTATCTATGATTGACCATGATTGGGATTTTTTTTTGACATGAAACCTCTTCATGTCATATTTGGGATAGATTTTCACATTTGTAATAAATCAAGAATTGATTTCCATCATCAATGGATCTACTTTACTTCTCTTGTTGGGGTGTGTCATATCATTCAATGAGAATGGTACCCAAGGTGAAGTAGATATGAACCTCATTATCCAAATTTGTTGAAATTTATATGAGTGTTCACTTTTAATCTATAGAGAGACACTTTGAGTAGTGATCTCTATCCAATTTTTGTAGACTTACCAAACATTATTTCTTATGAATTATCATGTTTTCTATAGGTAAGAGAGATATATATTTATATTTACCTAGTTCCTACTACTCATCCAATTTTTATTCTTTCTTACTGCTTGGAAAAAAGATGAAATGAATGTCTTTCAGCATCATCTAAATGATATTTTAGAGAAATGATTTATATTCCAAAGTGTGACACCTTGGGCGGTTCATGTTCTCTTTGATAAGAATAATGATGAGACTTTTTGACTTTTTGTTGATTATCGAAAAATCCATCTAGTTTGGAAAATAAAAAATATTCGTTTATGTATATTGATGATATATTTGAACAGTTTAAAGGGGAAAAGTGGTTTTCAAATAATGATCTTTGATCTGGTTATCATCTGTTGAGAATGAAAGAATATGAAATTAAAAAAACTGCCTTTCTAAGATGGTATGACCATTACAAGTATATTTCTAGGAAATTTGGTTTAGCTAATGCTCCATTAATATTTATTATAGTAATGAAAATGATTTTACACATGTATCTTGATACCTTCATGTTTTTGTTTGTTAATGACATCCTTGTTTACACTACATATATGGAGTATCATGTGCGTTATATAAGAGAAGTTATTGAATTTTTTCTAAATCACTAACATTATTCAATGATTGAAAATACCAATTTTTGGATTTCAAAAGATATTTTCTTGGGACACGTGGTATTAGATCATGGTATTTTAGTCGATCTTGAATAGGTGAAATTTGTTTTGATATGGGAGAATCCATGAAATGTTTTTTATATTTAGTGATTCTTGGGTTTAGCCAAATATTATCTTTAGTTGTGTAAAGGACTTCTCAATTTTGGATTATCCGATGACATTCCTCACATGGATGGTAGACATGATTGTTTAGGATGATAAGTGTCAGAGTACATTTAATGAGCTAAAACATCTTTTTACCTATATATTGGTGTTGACTCTTCCAGAGGATGGTCATGGCTATGTGGCCTTCTTTGATGCATCATGTTTTTTCATGTTATGTTTTCTCATGTAGGGTAATCAAGCAGTTTCTTCTGAATATCAGTATCTTATGAGACCTGAAAATAATTACCCGACCTGTGACATTGACCATTCAGCTATGATGCATGAAATATAGAGTTGGAGGCATTACCTTCTTAGATAATGGTTTACTATGTATTCAGACCAAAATATATTGAGTTATATCTTCTCTCAAAAATATTTCAATTTACACTAATGGAATTATGTGGAATACATTCAATATTTTTATTTTGACATCCCGTATACCCCGGGAAAGGGAATTTCCTCACGTATTCCATGAGAAGGAAACTTCTGACCCACTCTATGAAATAATCATCATAAGAGTGGATAATGAATGATTTTATTCATTATTGAATATAAGAGATCAAGAGTCAAGGTTTTAGGTTGTTCTGGACAGTATTCACCTTGCATATTATCTTCTCGAGATGATTCTCTAGGAATTTGATCTTGATGATTAATTCTGTAGCATTTAATATGCTCATTGTGGTGGGGATACAGTTTAAGAGTGTTATTTCTATATAGAGGTAATTCTATGTTATTAGAATAATTCTATTCTACCATTATTGGTTAAGAAATATGTTATGCAATGTTTTCATAATTATCAATAAGGAGTGATCCTAGGAGCCACAATTATTGTCTATTACATGCACCAATGATTCGGTGGCCATGTATGAGTTGTGGAATTGGTGATTTGTTTCCTTGTTGTTTTACATGCCAATAGGGCAATTAAGAACACTAGTAACCATCGAGTTTTCTTCAGCCACATCTATTTCCATCATAGAAGTGGGATGATATCTATATGAAATTTGTGGATATTTTTACATTTAACTAGAGATAGAAGAGCATGATATGTGTTTTTATTGATAGGAAATCTAAATCGGATAACTTCATACCCATTTGGGATACAGAAAAAGTTGATGAGTGAAGAAATCTCTATGGGAAAAACAATTTTCATTTACATAGAGTTTTATATCTATTATATTTGAAACAGATCCTCATTTTACTTATCACTTTAGGAGAGTCCTTCAAGAGGAATTGGAATTTCATGTTCGTTTGAGTATGAAATACAATCCACAGTAATATGGCCAGACAGAAAGCTCTATACTAATTCTCAAGGATAAGTTTCATACCTGCATCATTTACCTTGGTGGGGTTTAGGATGACCATCTAGGGCTTCTTGGGGTTATATATAACAATATCTACCAGTCTATAATAAGAATGGCTATTTTTGAAGCCATGTATAGACAACCTTATTATTTTTTTTTACATTGGTCAGAGATTAGTGAATGTTCCTTAGTTGGACTTAGCATAGTTCAAGAGATAATAGAAAAGATTTAGTTTATTAATTGAAGAATGGTTATGTCACAGAGCTAGTACAAATTTTATGTTTCTTTTTAGTGAAGAATATTGGAATTTTTGGATGATGATCAGGCGTTCTTGATAGATTAACCTTGGTTTGGTCATCAAGGACTTCAGAAGAAAGAGAATATTTCTCCAAATATTGTGATACCATTTGAGGTTACTGAGATGAGTAATGTGGATAACCATTTATAACATCTTCTATAATTTATTTTGATAAATAACGTGATTCTTTTTTCCCAACTCTGAAAGCATCTTTCTTATCTATCTCATGTTTTGAGTTTGAGTGATCCTAATATTAAACAGGATTTATCAGTAAATAAGAATCTAGTTGGGGTAGTTTATTCTAAAAAAAGGATATTTATGGGAGGATAATACCTTTGTTTTGAGTTCTAGGGAAGTACAGTTCTGAAACTCATGAAACTTGGCAGATGGAGGCACTGATGAGAGAACAATGGCCTCATCAGTTTTACATGGATGCTTCTTGACAGGATTTCTAGGGATAGAAATTTCTTATGGTGGGGTGGTTATAATATTATATTACTAGTTTCATGAACTCTTTAATACACCTTTTGATCATAATTTTCTTGGGTCTTATTTAGGGGTGATTCTTGTGAAATTTTAAAATTTTTGCAAGGATTTTGGGTTGTGAAATGTTTCTGTATAGTTTTCCTAAACTGTGCACCCTACTAGTGAAAAAATAGAAAATCTAGGAAGTGACTATTTTTCACAATTGGTTCATGGTTTTATAAAATATTCACCCACCTAGTATAAAGTGTTCACCCCTTTAAATGGGTATATGGTTAAGGGAAACAATTTGTTTAACCGTGTGGCCATTCCAAAATAAGAATGCATATGATAATTTTTAATTCAAAATATTTATTTTAAAATCCCATGATCCTTGTTTTAGGTTCCCTACAAGCCCATTTGATAATAAAATTAATTATACATCCATGGAGTCTCCAAAGTGGTGATTTTGGATCCTCTAAACCCCTTCCTAAGAGAATTAAATCATGCAAAATTTCATTTGATCTCCCCCAGTAACAATTATTCTCTTGATCTCTTCCAATCTTCTCATTAGGGTTTGATAGGTCTCTATATTATTGGAGGATATAATATATCTTTTATTTGATATTGAATATATTACTCATTATTGGATAATCATTGAGTATGATCTTTATTGGATAATCTTGTTGTAGTAGTTTGGTTAAATCATCTCATGATATTTGATAGGTGGTTCCATTTATGTTTGTCCAACTGATTTATCCCAAAATTGCATGATTTAAATTAAATTTCATTCAATCATATTTTTAATAACCTAATTCAAATAAAATTGGGATTTTAATTTTCTTTGGTTTGAAATTGGGAAAACCCCTAATTCTATTTAATTGGGGTGTGATTTTGGGATTTTATAGAAATTGTGAAGTTAAATTATTAAATTAAATGGTGAAATGGATTCAAAATTTATATTTGGGAAAAATTGATGAAATTATTTTGATAATAATATTTTTTATTTTATCATCGAATTTAGACAAATGAAATAAATTTTTTTTTTGTTTTAAATATAAATTTTCATATTTAAGTGGAAATGGGTTAATTGTATTTTAAATAGTTTTATGAAACATTTCTGACGATTTATTATTGTTTATGAACATGAAATCCATTTTAGTTATTGAGTTATTTGTTTAAACAATCTATTGATGATTTAAAACTATAAATCAAATAGTATGGTAGATCACACTCATGATGAGATATTTATGAGTCATATTTGACCAGTTTTTGATGGAGGTGTGTACACATATCATTATGATCACCTATTCGAGTGTGTGGGTATCTCATAACCTAGTACTATAATACCTATTTGAATATTATCATGTTGATAATTTGTGATTATTTTAATATATTACATTTTTAAAAAATACTTTACACATTCCTTGAGAATTTATATAATTTTTTTATACAATATTGATTAATAAATTAATTTGATGTATTTCCATCAATTAAAATATAAGTCATGATTTTTGTAAATAGATTTTTTTAATGCCAATCATTTTTATTGAAAACTAAAAGATTTATTTGGTTAATTAATTATGGAATCATCATATGTAATCATTGGTGAGAGTCAACTGGGATTTTAGCTCACACCCTACCAGTGGATTCAAGAGTTTTTATATTTCTTTCTTTTAAGTTGTAACAAGGGGAGAGCACAACTTAGAGGTGGTAGTTATTGTTGACTCCTTTGATATTGGAGTTTTGTGTCCATTATGACTTGGGTTATTTATCTACCTATTTTATAGTAATTTGAGAATGTACTTTGGGTTTTTTATACCTCGTTGACTTCTAGTACAGTTCTACCAATCGTGTATTCTATTGATCATACTAACTTGTTTCTATTCTCCTGTCCTTTATGTTGAAAAAATTGTTCCCACATTATCTTGTATGATATATGATTCTAGTTACATATCATGGGGATCGATAATTCCATTTGGTATATGTTGGGATAGACTTAGTTATTTGGGTACCAGGTTATCTGGGGTGGTTTAGGACACCCAAGGTCCCTTAAATAATTTATAAAGGAAATACTTTGTAAAAGAGGTAATTATCTTTTCCAACTCTTTCAAAAATCATTCAACATATATTTCTTCATAACATGTTGTTTCCATCCTAAATTAATAAATATAATATCATATATATATATATATATATATATGTTATTTTGATTATGAAAAAACCATATTCCCTAATTTATCCATCATATGAAAATTTAAAGCGTCATGTGTGTGTTTTTATGGTTTACAGTCTCTATATAGATGTGTATTTTTTTTATTCATCACCACTTTATTTTGCAGAGTATAAAGATTGAAATAAGGTATATATATTATTTTTAAAACATGACATTAATTTTAAAAATTTAATATATCATATATTTCCCTACATATTCACTATTAAGGTTATGACATAGTCACTCATGTGTACGTACATCCTACCACATCCATGAAGCGATGTGACTCATTTTCCAAATAATACATTAAATAATGGTTTTAAAAATTTATTTATTGATTAAATATGATATTTATTATATTAATAAAAAAATTCATATGAGGAATCTTTATCCCATTCATATGAAATGTAACACATGAGACAAAATATTCATTGAATAATGCTGAAGTTTACAGCCAAAACAATGGTAATAATGAAATAATATTAATGAATGAGTTATAATATGTTATATAAGTATTGTATAATATATTATAAATTCAAATATAATTTTGGGATAAATTTATAACATGTTTTTAACAATTATGTAGGTAGTAAGAGAATTTTAACTAATGGAAAGTGTGATGTAAGTTAATTCCTTTCAATTTCACTTTATTGAGGCATATTTTAATAATATTCACCAAATTTAATTTATTAAATGTATATACTTCTCCATTTTATTTATTTATGTTAATAATTCATTTAAAATTATATTTCTCTTAAATATCCAAATTCTATTATCATTTTTATGATTATTTCCTAAGCCACAAAAAAGTGATACATATGGTGTTACTTTTTGAAAGTATTTGATTGACTGGGGAATTACAGTTAAATATATATATTTTTTGATAAGGAATTTTTATTCATAAAATAATTTTATCATTAATATATATTAGGAATTCATTTTTAATGCAGTGATGGGTGGGGCCCAGAAATATATAGCCCCTTGATGCATCGGTAAGTCTCACGAGAAAAATTAGTTGTCAAAATATAATGGGTTTTAACCATAATGAATAAAAAATATTGTTAATGGTCATGAAAGCATAGTTACCAATATGTTTCATTTCATGGAATTCAATATTATTAATTTTCCACCATTAATAATAAGTTATTATTATCCATGAGAATTTCACAATGATATTTTACAAGGATTAAAAATGCTAACAAGTTATTGATTAAATGGATTTGGATTCCAATTTTCTAAATTTAAAAAATTATTTTTCCTTATCTTCTCATGATTAACAATTTATATATTAAATTTCACCTTTAGTTTGGTTATTTACCATTCCATATTGATTATTCATTATTGATCACATTCTATTTCAATTATCTTGATTTTTTCAAGATGGTTTCCGTTATATATAAACCTTAAAAAGAATTTTATCTCGCCCATATTTGGATTCCATTCCATGAGATAGGAAGGATAATCCTTCGAATGAGTTCTAGGATGCTGAATGTATTCTATTACGATGTTTTTTGTTATTTCTGAACAAAAAATGGTCTTCATTTATGTGTCTATTTTTCTAAAAATAATACCAGTTTTGTCTTTTGGGATGTAATTAATTGTATCTAGAGACAATGTAATAATGAAATCACTAAATACCAGATACAGGTGTTAGGGATTTTATAGAAAACATCATTTTTCATCAATTTCATTTATGTAACATGTTTATTTTGAAAATTATAAAAAGATATGTTTTTGATTGATCATTAAAATATATCATTATATTATAATATATATGAAATAATTTTACAATTTTATTTCAAATATATAAAATCTTAGACATTTATTTAGTGGATTTACTACTTGGTTTTGATGATCCACATTATTATCTATTTAAATATATTTTATAATGTTTTATGTTTCCATTCCTTGGCCTTTTAATCATTTTTATTTATATTAATTCTATTATTTACCATTATATTGAAATATTTTCATCGCTTATTCATATTTTATATTATATTTCACAATGATAAATTTATGTTTTCCTCCCTTTTTCATCTACATCCAATTAATTGCGATCTTTAACTAAGAGTATTCCTCCTGTGATGTCTCTAACTAGGATGTGATGAAAAAAATATAAATCCATCATAAAATTTATTAAAATTATTAAAAAATTATTTCCACCATAATAATAATTTATATCAATAAACTATTGTATTTATTTTTGATTTATTAGATTCTGCATGATAAACACATGACAGAAGATACATAATTAATATTTCCAAATTCTATTACTAGTAGTTAAGCCAAATTCGGTAGAAATTTTGAGAGGGGATAAACTAGGGTGTGATAATGTTAATCACATAAATTTTTATTCTTGTTTTCTTAACATATATCTCATAATAAGTTATCAAAATATTTTAATTCAAAATTAACTTAAATAATATACACATTACAAAATAATTTCATCATCTCCATTATGGAGGATAATACGGTGAATCAATGACTCAGTTGTCATCATACTTGAAGTAAAATCCACAAAAGAATATATTGTTCTAAATAGTAATCATTATTAATAAATTTAAAAATATATCACAAAAGATTTTATTATATAAATAAATCAGAGGATTGTCTTATAAATATTATAAAATCCTTACATAATATTTTCATAGAATATACAGTCAATGAAATTGTGGAAAAATATTTCTCTAATTTATCCTCAGTGTGTTGGATAAATCAAAAAGTTAAAATTCTTTCATGTCCACATTCTTTTATGAATTTTTACATTATTAACTCTTTATCTATATGAGAATTTTATATTTTTCACTTTTTTTATTCTCTATAGAAACCAATTCTCTATAAAAAAATTAAGATGTTTTAATATATTCAAATCCCACATGATCATTATAATTGGTCCCACAATAAAATCTCCATAAAATCTCCAATAAAATTTTTAAATAAAAACAAAATTGATCTAGAAAATTAATTCTCCAAAGATTACACTTCTTGAATATATGTGAAAACGAATCTTCTCAAAATCTTCACCAATAATATAGAATTGTTTCATCAACACAATATTGTATTCAATTGGTCAAACATGTTCCCAAAAATTATCATGGGATTAAGTAATATCTATGAAATCGTTCTTTGTTTCCATATTCATATTTTAATTACAATTCAATTTCATTAAATGTCATAATTTGGTTTCCTCTATATAATCTCCTTTAAAATATCTAGAAAAATAATCAACACATTATGGCTTAATCTTGATATCCTCAGTCAATTTCATTTCATTCATTATAATCTCTAACATAGCATATTATAATGTTCTAATCCTCACTATTTTAAATAAGGATATATAATTTTTCTTCCAATGCAATGGATATAAGTATGGCATGATTTTCATCAATTACTTATTTCATAATGGGGTTTTAGATTTACCCTCCTTAAAAGTTGTATCTAATTGGGTTTTATTTCAGTCATTATATTTGTTTACAAAGAATGTTGGTTTTTGTACTCTTATAAAAAACTCCATCACTCTATAATGTTTGTAATTATAGTGGAAATTTATAATGAAACTATGAGATAATGTATATGTTGGGTTGTGTTTGGTATCCATCTCACGATCCTTTAGTTCATTAATAGGTAAACAACTTAAACTATTCCATGTATAACACGAAATAAAATAGAGAAAAATAGAATCTTCAAAAGTCCTGAAATATAACATCATAAGATTTTACCCAATCTACCAAACCTATTGAATTATAATATTAAACACATGAACCCTTAAATTATGTATCCCTGACCATTCAATAGATTTTGGATCTCTATCAAAACATATTTATGAAAAATCTAATTACATTAAATTCTTATAATGACATTCCCTTATATAAAAAATATTTTATTTCATCATTTTTTATAAATATTAACCAAATATTCAAACTATATTTTTTATCAACATTCATTGTATGTTTATCTATATTAAATGAATCATAACTCCATTATAGACTAAGATATCAATTTATACTAGTACCACAAACTATTTCATATAAAATTTTATGGACACAAATATAATTGTATAATATATATTAATGGATAATAGTAAAATAATTTCAGTACTATCTTTATTAGGGGGATCACATCATGTTCAATGAAAAATAATAATATTAATGTAAATATAAATTTAAATAAATATAAATCATTCAATATAACCCACATCCATGGTAAGGTATAAATCACCTAGGTAAATCTCATATCTCAACAAAAAAAACACTAAAAAAGAGACATATATAACATATTATTTGAGAGGACTAAATTATAAATACCAGACAACCCAAATAGTCCAAATCAAAATAGAAGTAGTTCATAGCTCATGCTTTAACATTGTAATTTTATCTGAATAAAAATAATAATTATTATTTTAAAAGTTATTTTGAGGAAAAATTGTGAAACCTATAATAAAAAATACGAGAAACCTATACCACAACGATATGGAACAACCCCTCCTTAGCAACTACATCATTATGTCAAGCCTTCACCTATTAGGACCTCTCAGTAAGCCATCATATGCAAGGTTTTGTAGGCCCCATATCGATGGAAAAGCCAGACCATATCGTTCATCCAAATATGAATGGTCATGCTCATATGAATGCTTCTGGATTTAATCCTCATCTAGCACTGATCCTTGTAGATTTTTTGGTTTCTTAAACCATACAAAATTTGGCTAAAGCCAAACACTAAAAACTACCTTAAATCCTATCCGTTACAGATTTTTAACCCACTATTGAGAAAATAACAAATTCAAAAATGAAAAAGTCTCCAAAAGGCCATAAAACTAGAAATCACCATCAATCTCTCTAAACTGGACACTTGAGCTTAAATCCCAAAGGACCAAGAAGACCCCCACACTGTTCCACCTCTATGTGAATTGAGGAATCCAGAAACCAGAGCATAGAACCAAGTAGAGGCAGGAAAAACAAAATGAAATTGAATGAATGACATAGACTTCAGGAAGATTCTCAATTACCACACTGATAAGAACATTGGGACCCAACACACTCTAACTTTATCGGTTGATCAGAAGAAAAAATATGCAGTCAAAGGAAATCTTTGAAATACAGAAAAAATTATTTTTAAAATATAATTGTCCAAGGCTAAAATTATGTGAATAATTTTCATAAATTATAAAATGAATCAAATTATATGTTATTTGAACAAAATATCATTGTAAAAAAGTTTTCCTAATTGTTTTAGAAAATAAAATTGGTCCAAACAAATGTTTTGAAATATTTATTCCCAATAATTTTATGACATATATATTTTATTTTAAAATTAATATACTGAATTTAAATAATGATTTTTTTACACATGTTGAAATTTAATTCATTGGTTAACAATTTTATGCAAAGTAAAATTAAATTATTTGAGGGTAAAAAAAATGTTTTTCAGAAAAAATTATTTTTTGTGTGCAATCAATTAGTAAATTAAATTACTCACTATTGAAAATGATTTTAATGTCATGTATAGAAATTATATATAGAAAAATTATTTATAATTTATTTAATATATTTTATTAGAAAACATGTTATAATAAATTTATTATTTTTCTTAAAAATAAATTCTTCTAAAAATAGGTTTATTGTTTTTTACAAACATATTTCACCATAATTTTAGAAGCTAACATGTATTATATTTGTTACAATTTATTTTCATATTCTGAATATACATAAAATTTTTTTGAAGTGATTTAACCTTAATTTTTTGATAATTATTAATAACTAATGTAAACATTTGTTACCTCATTTAAGGTTATAAAGGGTTGATGTGGGTGTTAAAGAAAAAAGTGGGTTTAAAATATCAAATAAACTTTTTATAACCCAGACTCTAGTAAACTAAATCCATTGTTTAATTTATTATATTTGAATAGTTTGAGGGATCAAATATTAAAGGAATTATAATTTTTAAAGTTTTGTAAGGGAACAAACATACATGATACCCATTTTACATTAGGTAAAATATAAAACATTTTAATGGAAAACATTTCTCATCCTGGAACTCATTCAATGAATTATTATTTATATAATTGGGAAAGGAAATAAAATATGGGTGATCTAAATTTCTTAGTAAGGGTTATATATAGTGGAAGATGTGATGAATAGTTGGGGAGTAAATATTATGAAAAGTAAAATAATTGAAAACACATGTCATTTAATGTTATTTCTTCAGCATGAAGAGTAATATTATAAGAACAAACGATGATCAAATAATTCAAAAAAATAATCACATGATCTTAAAGCTAATCCCTAAATAATTTAGATATTTTAAACTCATGTATAATAAAAGATAAATTACTAATGAATGAAAGGCCTAATATTATACATCATTATATATATACAGTCAAGATCGTGCACCATGATAGTCTAAACTATGGCTAAACCCATTTACTTTGGAAAAATAAATTTTCACATGAGATAAGTAAATGCATCGATTTTAAAAAACTTTATAGGCTACAATAATTAGTACATAACATAATCATTCCTCATATATCGAATGATCAATTAAATTCATGAATAATATACATTGTCAAAAAAATTATACATTGAATAATGATTATAGAATATCAATATTTCCCCTAGTTAATCAAATAACTATCATGTTAAAATACCATATGTAGAAATGATATATGGTTTTAGAAATAATCATATTTATGATAAACAACATAGATATTATGTAAAATAAAATTTCCATTGAAAAATTATTACAAAAATTTATAATTTAAAAGGAAAGTTGAAACCCTCAATATTAATCAAGAGATAAAAGGTCACCACTGATTTATCTAGAATATAGGTTTTTTTGATAATATAATATCCTTTGGAAGAAAATTATTAATGTATGTTAAATATTAAAATAAGTTCAAATAAATTATTTTTCTTTTTAAAACAATTTAATTAATGATGAAGAATCTAAATTTTATTAAATGGTACTCTTGGTGTCAATTTTTTTTATCATCATATACATTAAATAACATTCATTTTTTATATTTTATAATGAAATTAAAAAACCCATTTTTAAAAATTAAATTAAATTTTCATTTAAAACCTTTTTAAAAATTCAAAAACATTATAAAATTTTCTAAAGGAGTCATTTTTGTAAACCAAAGGACATTTAAAAAAAAGTTAAAATATGGATATGGTAGAAAATTATATACGATTTAAAAGAAAATATAATTTATTTTTTTATAAAAAAAATTTTTTATTGATTTTGGTACCCAGGAAATGTAGATTTTTTTTAAAATATATAATCCCCTTAACTTTCAAGAAGATATGAAAATTATTTTAACATTGGAAGGAAAAATTTTATTATTTCATTAATTAATATAAAATAAAGGCCAAAATAATGTGATATTGTAAAATAAATTCTTTCTTATTGGGTAACTTTGAAATTCTAAATCATTGAAAAACTAAAATTGAATTAAAACAATAATAATCATGTAAAAATATGTATTCTGGTTAAATACCCCCAAGGGGTAGAATACAAACCCCAAAAAAGTGAATATATGAATAATAACAAATATGTGATAATGAATTGTAAATTGAGATGAAGTTCATTACTTGAGGATTCCATTTAGTTAAAAATGATTATTCCTCCCTAATAATGGTTTTATGAATATCATTTATTTTTAACTTAACTATATTCATATTTTTAATATCACATATTATCCTCTTATTGAATCTTACCACCCATTCATTAATAATATTTCCTTATAATATTTCTTTTGGATGTTTACTACTTTCATTTCTCATTCATGTTTTTTCATGGTAGTTATGATTCTGGTGAATATGATATATATAAATTATATTAATAATTAGATTAATGTTATAAATATCAAATTTAATCATTAGATTAATTTTTAGAACCATTCATGATTGTTGTATAAAGAAAATGTTTCACATCGTTTCATATAGATTGTTTGGAATATATACGTATGAGGTACGAAATCATTCCATTTATGGGTGAAAGGTAAGTGAATTGGAAGATATGTTAATTTTAAATAATTAATATCACTACAGCTATTTAATATATATTCACTATTTTCTTCATTATGGCTATCCATGTGAGTCAATAAAGGAAAAAGATCTTACATCGGTTCATGAGGTGATAGTTCATCACAAACACATGTGAACGTTTTGTTTCCCCTTTAATAATGGAGTAGATGGGTAAATATTATAATGTAAACATAAGATAATATCAGTATGTGTTAGAAATATGATTTATTATATTTTAATTTTAATGTCATAATTAAACCTCATAAAATGATGAATTAAAAAAAGAAACAATGTGGTGATGAAAATTAACATCGCTTAGAAGAAATCCTTTTGGACCTCTTGTTAAGGACCTTGGGATGGTCCATTGGAATGAATAAAAATTTAGTCTATGGATAAAGATGTTTGAGATATATTTTATAAGTTTTTGGATGATATAAATGGATTTAAAAGTGGGAAAAAAATGAGGTGAGGATGTTCCATTTTATAATTATGGTGATAATCACACTTGTAATTTTTTAATGGTTTTCTATAATTTCCTTATTATTTCATGGAAATATGGATCCAAAATGGCACAAATTATTATGGTTCAATGATTAGGTTTAAGACCGACAAAACAATGGGTTTAAAGAAATTGTTTACTTATTTTGACCATTATCATTATAGATTAACTACTCTGTCATCTCATTTTAACCTTAACCACGATAATTATTTTTTAAATTTTTTACTGTTAATTATGAAAAAAACTAAGGTAAATTTTTATCCTAATGGTAAATTTAAGATTTAAAATATAAAATCCATTATATCAATTTTAAATCAAAAAATTTTTATAATTTTTTTTAAAAACTAATATGCAAGTCAAGTCAAAATATGATTTCTCATGTAATGTGTTTTTCCAAAATGACATGATATTATTTTGAATATATTACTAGTAATCATAATTAGATGGATTTAAATTAATATATTAATATATATAATCTATAATTTCCATTTTATCAGTTAAAAATTAAATATTATTTTAATTAATTTACATGGACAATAATTATCTCTTTTTAAATAACATTGATTTTTGAGGAAAACAACAAATTTTTTGAACAATACACATTTTAACTCCAAATTAAATTTTAATTATTCATAAAAAATGATATTTTATAAAGTATAAATTATAAATATTATTACCCTCTTTTATCAAAAATGGTATGAATTAAATAATACATTTTCGGTTATTTAATAAAACTCATTTCTATGCAAAAATTTCAGAATATCATTCAAGGGTTATTTAGACCATGTATATTGAAATTAAATTTTTACCTAGTTGAACTATAAATTTTGTGCCTTTAAATATTAAAATTATAATTTTGTTATATTATAATCTAAATGAAATGTGTACTTACTATAATTTAGGCTCGAGTGTAACATGCATCCCTCCTACAAAATTGATTTCCTCATAATTTTCATGGACATTTACTTATAAACAAATGGTGGTGGTTCCTATTCATAACATCCTCTATATCCCATGTTGATTCCTCTATTTTATAAATTCACCAATGTATCTTTACTATAATATTCATTTTATTCTAGTATAATTTCTTTCTAGTTTAATTAATTTTTATAGGATCTTTATAGTAACATATATCTGTTTCCGTTTATATTTCATTAGAGCATGTCACATGTGTTGGGTCTAGCATATAATTATTTATCAATGATACATGGAATAGATCATGTAATTTAGAGTGTATTGGTGGAATTTGAAATCTATAATCCACAACTCTAATCCTTTTTATTATTTTATTGGTTTTGGTGTATCAAGGGTTCAATTTTCCATTTATATCGACCCTTATAACACCCTTTTATAGAGATGATTTCAAGAAAATGTGATCTCTCACTTGATATTCCAACTCTTTCATCTGGTTATCAATATAAATATCTATCATATAATGAGATACTTTCATATGATCCTGAATATTTATTACCTTCTTCATTTTATCTTCAATAGGTTTTGGTCCTATAAATTTCCTCTCCCTAACTTCATCCCAACAAGTTATAGTACATCATATCTTTCCATACAATGATTTATATGGAACTATTTGAATACATGAATGGAAACTATTATCATAGGAAAACTAGAAAAATGGTAAATATTTATAAGACATACCATAAAGGTAAAGTTATCATGCCCTAAATTTTCCTTCCAACGTTATTATCATCCTTTTGGATTGTGCATCAGTTTCAATATGGTAGGCGGTGCTCATGTGAAGCTCAATATGAAGAAACTTCTAAATAATCCTCTAGGATTTTGATGTAAAATAGGGATCAGAAAAAATAAAATTTAACAAATTATAACATAGAGTATTAACACATCCTTAATATAGATCTTTATAAGGTTCTCAAAAGTTAAATCATATATTATAGTGATAAATGTGAATATTTTTTAAGGATATCAATAATAATCCATATTTTATCATCAATTCAATGAGTATTTGGTATTTCTATGAAAAAATCCATAGTAATTTTACCCCATTTTTACATAGGAAAAGTAATAGGTTACATTAATCCTCTAGGATGATATCTCTTACCTTTACCTGCTGATAAAACAAATATCTAGACATAGAATCAGTAATTTTCAACTTTATGTTATACCACCAAACATGTTCCCTAAAATAACTACATATTTTGGTGCTACTAAAGTTTATAGATAAATTGAATATATGTGTAACATCCCGAAATCCACTTTTTGGTATATTTAAACATGTAACCGATAACTTTTTCCATGTTTTATAATGTCAAAATCAAAGACAACGTATACCACATCCCCATCACACATATTTTTAATTATCCTTTAAAAATTCTAATCATTATATTGAGAACATTTTACCTTTTCAAATAATTTTGGTTTCTCAATAATTTAAAGGAGTGATGCATCTCCTTCCTTAATACTTCTCATATCATTCTTCAGTATATCCATATTCATGGTATCCCTCTCATTCCCCATTTTAGGTAGGACTCTACAATCATTCCTAGTCAATGTATATTTAAACTTATTTTCTTTCCCTAGGTGGTATTTTATTGAGAAATCATAATTCTTGAGTAGCTATATCCATCTCCTCTTCCTCATATTACGATATTTTTATGAAAATATTTATTTTAGGATATTACTATATATGTGTGTCTCACATCATTCAATATAGAGATATGTTCTCCTTATATTCAACTAAAACATTACAAATGCCAACTCAAGATCATTGGTTGGTTAGTTCCTTTCATGATTATTTAAATATCTTGATCGATATGCATTCTGTTTATCATTATTTATAAAGAAATTATAAATTACCTTCTTCAATACATCGTTAAATATAACAAATTTTCTATTTCATGATGGTAAAGTCAAAATTGGAACATTGAAAAAATTCCTGTTCATTTATTCAGAAACATTTTCACATTCCACTGTCCAAATGACCTTAAAGCTTTTATGTGTATTCTTGGTAAACATGTTATAAAATCCGGAAAAATTCTTATTGATTTTTTTATAGTAACATGAAAACCCATGAATCTTCATAACATAGTTATTTTCATTAGTATATTACATTTTCATAATTATTTTTTCTATGTGGGATAAAATAATATTCAATCCTCTGAGAAGATATGGAAATGAAAAGTTAACTCATTACACATGAAATAAATGTTGCTAAATTTCCATTATAATTCATTTTTTATAAGAGTTTCACTAATGGTATAAAATTTTTTCTCAGTGTCCTTATTATATTCTAAATATACCAACATATCATTAATGAATACCATAATGAAATCATTAAGATAGTCCTTTAATACTATGTTAGTTATATCTATAAAAACATAGGGTTAATTATTCAATTTAAATGGATTTACTATAAACTCTTAATATTCAAACATCATTTGAAATGTTCTGTTTAGAATATCATCCATCTTTACTCATAATTTAACATACCTAGAATGAAGGTTAGTCCTTGTAAAATTTTGATATGTATAAATTCGATCAAATAATTCATTAAATATTGTAATATGATTCTTTTTCATTATTATAAAATTATTAATTTTCCTATAATCAATGCACAACAAGATAAATACATATTTAATTTTATTGATGAGAAGATGTGATCCCCATAGGGAAAATATATTGTGAATAAATACTTAATCACAATACTCCTCCAAAATTTTCATTAACTCAACAAATTCCACTATGGCCACTCTATAAGGAGAATTGAATATTATTATTCCATTAGGTATTAAATCAATGAAAAACATAAAATCGTATTTTGGTGGATGTACACATTTTTTTAATTGATGATTCCTTGTTCAAAGGACCAAATAATTAAAATATATAATGATAAAAATAAAAAATACAAAATTATGAAGAAATGGTATTTATTAAAATATTTTTCATGTAAAGGGATTAAATCAGTCGAAATGATATCCATCCACATATTTTCTTCGAAAACCCTTTTATTAGAAAGACCATATTCCACCATGTTCACCTCTCAATATCTATGAGTAGTTGTTTGATTACGATCTGATGGTATTTGTGTATAGAAAATCCATTTAGTAGTGAGAGTCCACTCTAGGTGAACCACTCCATGTCGAAGGGCCTACATGATGGCAGAGGAGTCACATTAGATCCAAACATTATTCCATCCTTTTTGGGATGATGTGACCAATGAAAATAGTGACTCTGTACATCTGTGATTTTTGGGTGTAGGAAAAACCACACATACCATAGAATCATCCTATAATAGTACCATTGTAATTTTTTTTACATAATTCCATATCCCACTTGTCAGGAGTTACCTTCGAGTCACCATCCAAATTAATTTTTATCTCTCCCAGGAGGGGGGTTTCATGAATACTTCTAGATAACCATTCAGCTGGTTGTATCCTCTTTTGATCCCAATCTGATGAAGGATAATAAAATACTTGACCGAATTGTGGGAGGTACCAGTTTTTTCAATTCTGGATTCCTTGATCATAACACATATTTTTATTTGAGCTGTAGAAATATTGAATGTGTTATTATTTTTAATGATATAATTTCCTTCATACCAAATAATAAGAATCAATTCAGCAACAAAAGCAATGAAGAGATGATAAATTTTAGGAGAGGCATCTATATCAGTGCATCTCTAAAGATCCATACAGATGGAGTCCAAACTTGTCCATCTGAGGTAAAAAAATCTAGTTGAATACCAAATAATTGGAGATTGTAATAAGTGTAATCTCTATTGTGGGAAATTCTTCAAATCAATCTGAATATGGATGGTCTAACCCGTTTTTCATTAAATCTATTTAACCTATATAAATCATTAATGGTATTAGTAATTTTATGTATGTAAGAATGTTTATATTTGGACATGAAATTATAAACTTGTTCCTAAACTAAAATGTCATTAGTGTTGAAAAAGGGGTGGTTTTTAATAATAGTAGTGATTTCATTAGTTAAATATATATTTGTAGAGTGCATGTAGTCATTTATGGAGATGTTAATATCTATGATAAGATGTATAGGTTTTATAATAGAGTATATAAGTTATCTATTATAGTTATCCATAAAAAATATCAGAGAATATTCCTTGTTAATTATCCATCAATACTGCAACAAGATTTTTTAAAAAGTATATTGGATAGATGGGAAGATAGAAGAGTCTATATATAAAAAATTTCTTTTTATGAGGTTTTTATAAAATCTTCCTCTATTTAAATCAATGGATGGAGAGTTATTTTTTAAAATATTCCATGTATGTTTAGCTTTTAGGGATTTATTAATGAGGATAAGGTTTTTAATACCGAAGCCATAATTTTTAAGAGAGTGTATCAATTAATATAGGGAACTATAAAAAGTTTCCTATATATAGTACTTCCACTCCAGACAAATTTTTTTATTCTACTGTAGAGATTTTTAATCAACTCAGAAGTCCATTTATAAACCATCATATAGTAACACAATTTATATATAATAGTGTATTTTAAATATAAAAATCTGGCCATCCATTAATAATGATTTTCCCTTCAAAAAAGGGAGTTGATTATTAATTTGGCCTATAATATTTGAAAAATAAGTTCTTTTTGGATTCCCCCATAGCTTTAGTATATATAAGAAAACTTTTCCCAAAGATAATGGAATATTTTTCAAGTTTATGATTGACCAGATAGATCTTCATATTGCGATAGGACACCCTTAATATGTTTTATATTCTTTTTGTCTCCTTTAAGGAATAAAATAATATCATCTGTATACAAAAGATGTGAGGGAAAAATATTGTTTCTTAAGGAAATGATAGGCTTATTTATACTATGGTTAACTGATGTGGGGATAAGTCTTCTAAGGTATTCATTAATAATAACAAAAATGATGGGAGAGAGAGGGTCACCATGTCATACACATTTGGAGCATTTTAAATATCCCTTCAGTGAACCATTAACCAAAAATATAAACATGAGCTAAGTTAAACAAGGTTTTAATTTTGGTTACAAAAGTTTCATTAATACCAATCCTATTGAGAAAATTGAAAATAAAACTCCATTCCATGGTATCAAAATATTTTCTGATGTCCTGATTGATGACAATGCTTCACCCTCTTTGAGTCTTTTTAACAAGTCATTAATTTTAGAGCCAAGGAATACATAATCATGGATATTTCATCCATTAAGGATGCCAAATTGGTTCCAAGAGACAATTTTATTATAAATAGGGGCCAGTCTAATATCCAATAGTTTAGAAATAATTTTAGAAATAGTGTTAATAAGAGAAATTTTCTAGAAGAGGGGAATTTCATAGG
Source organism: Viscum album (assembly GCA_963277665.1). Taxonomy (NCBI): domain Eukaryota; kingdom Viridiplantae; phylum Streptophyta; class Magnoliopsida; order Santalales; family Viscaceae; genus Viscum; species Viscum album. The sequence continues at coordinate 469,283,353 of OY728158.1, forward strand.
TATTATCTACTTCTAGAATTAGTGATAGAAATTGATCATTAATATTGTTGCTCTGATGCTTTCGCTGGGGCGCGCGCATCTGTCTATGGGGAGGATGCCCTGCTTGTTACCATGCATTCCCGCTTTCCAAAGGTGGGAGGCATCCATTCCTTGTTCAGGGACGTCTGCTCTTTGATCGAAACTGGGATGATGGGATGTCGGTTCTTCCTTCCGTGGATTCCTCCTCGGATCTCATCACCTAGTCCGGGTCTCCCTCATTGATTTAAGATGGGTTTGTGAAGCCCATTCCTATTGCCATATCTACATGGATGCTAGTTAATTATGCTGCTTCCGTTGAGACGCTCCAAGGGGTCTTATCGGGGCAGCAACCTTCGGTGAGGAGAATGGTCACGTTGGGGCATCGTTGGCATGTCTGTCTTTGGTCCCTCATCACAGTGCTTCTCGAGGGCGCGGAAGCCCGAGGCATCCCACATCAAATACGGGGAATGTGTACCATCTGAGGTTTTCCTCAGCTTCCCATGTTTAACATGGGGTATGTCGCGAGTTTAACGTCTTGCGGAGACGGATCGGGTTGAAGGACCCCTAGGGGGAACACCGATGTTGGGGCCAGCACGTGGGTGGCTTCCCGGATGCCATGGAGTGGGATGGGGTGGCATGATCTCACCGGGATGTGGTGGACTGGGTAAGGATCAGGATGGATGGTGGAGTGAGACATGGGGCTTACGTTCTGAGACTGCCCAAGAGGGGGAATACAGTTTAACGTCATGCAGGACGAGATACAGTTTAACGTCATGCGGACGAGATACAGTTTAATGACATGCGGGATGAGATACAGCTTAATGTCATGCGGGACGAGGGGTTTGGGGATTACGCTCTAGGGCGGCCCAGGGTGGTCAGGGAACCGTCATGGAGAGGTCGGGACGACCGGGTGGTGGGCTTGAACCTCATGGAGGCTTCCTACGTACCGTGCGTTAGCACGGATCAAAGTCCACGTAGTTCGCTGGGATGGGGCTTACACTCTGGGGCGGCCCATAAGAGGATGTCATGGTCGATGCGTGCTCTAATCCCACGTGAGTCATGCTCGGTGTGGGAAACAAGAGGTAGCAGGGACCAGAAGATCATGACACGAAGGGTGCGTCCGTGAGAAGCGGAATGGGGCTTACGCGTTGAGTGGCCCAAAGAGGAAACAGGGGCTTATGAGTCGTTAGCGGCCCTTGGTGCCGGGGCTTACTCCAGGGTGGATGCCCGTGGTGCGACAAAGCGCAGTGGGAACAGGACTCCACTGGCCTTGGCAGGGGGGAAGTACGGAGATGCACGGGTGAAATCATCCGCAAGAAAGGATAGGGGCTTACACTCTAAGGCGGCCCTTCCCCTACGGACAAACACCTCTCCCACAAGGAGGATCTCATTCCATGTGAGGAAGAGTCCATTCCCGTGGAGACGAGTGGGCGTAAAAAATGTCCGAGCTGGGGGGACCCTGCGTGCGAAGCACTGGGTCAGACCACAGTTTAACGTCTTGTGTTAAGGACGAGGTGCTTAGCAGTTTAACGTCCTGCAGCTTGGACGAGGTGGGTTTTCTACACACCCCTAGGGATTACATGCCCAACGCCCTCTACCCCTTGTGGTAGGAAAGGCATCGGCAAGGCCATACTGAAGGGGGTCCGTAGGGCGAACCACCGGGGGGTCCACGTTAGCGTGTCTACGGTGGATGGGGATTACGCAAGGAAGCTGTCCAGGTTCCACTAAGGAGCGGCAAAAATGGACGGGGCTTATGCGTGGATGCTGCCCACAATTTCTTCCTCATGTCTGGCCATGAGGGAATCCCAAATCATTGGTGGGTTGAAGTATGCACCTATGCGCAAGTGCACAAGCGGGATAATGCCAAGGGCGTTGGAAACAGACCGAAAAAAGAGATATAAAAAGTTTGAATCACATGAACGGAATTTGGAATGCAATGAGAGAAGCGTGGCGATAGAGGATAGCTACTGACCATGTTCGAAACATAGCATCCTATAACGTTATCCTAGAATGGGGACAAACAAATGAGGGGTCGACTGCTGACCGTGTTCGAAACACAGGACCTGACTCAAATTGTCGCCCAAAGCCTTTCGGGGTGTTGGCCCAAAACAGCAGGAGGACCATAGGTCAATCATCCATACCGTTAAGGGGTCCCTCCAGACATGGATGTGGATGCAGATCTGAATGAAGGACATGCAAAGCGTGGGTTGGAGTGATGGAATGTTTGGACGGATTCCAACGCTCTTGAAACTACGCCATTGTAATCATGGCATTAGGCATATTATGCTTGGCGCACTAGGCATCTCTTATTGGGAATAAGAGGCATCCTATGTTTGGAGAATAGGTTTTACTATAGTTTATAGTCATGTAGATAGGACTATGGCATCTCATGCTTAGAGCATAAGGCATCTATTATTTGGAAGAAGAGGCATCCTATTATTGAATGATATGGCATTCTTCTCAGGGGAATTGACGATGAGAATCTCAACCCACAACATAGGAAACGAACCAAGAGGAATATGTCAACTCAAGGTGTTTCATAGTGTGCGGAGGAGTATCTAAAATCATGGTATTCCCTAGGTGGAAGGTGGGTGCGTATAAGTGTGCAATGGAAAATCCCGACATCCCGGCCCGAGAAGTTCGTTGTGCGACTCTCCATTTTTCATGGGGGTCTGTGACGGTAGCGAAGGGACCGGCCCAGAGGGCCAGGACCGCAGCCCGGAACTGACACCTCGCAGGGGTGCGGAGGTGCAGCCCCTGTGGTATGGACTAGCGGGTGCGATCTTGTATACTGTTGTGCGCAATAGGAGCGAGACGCAGGATAGGCTGCACGCAATAAGGGAGGCCTGCGCACAATATGGCAGTCATGCGTGCAATTGAGGCTACTGCGTAGAAAACACTGGGCCAGCGCACAATTTGGGGATGCGCGCGAAAAATGTTGGGTCGACGCACAAAGGAAGGGATTGCAGGCAAAAGAAGGAATTGCACGCCCATGAAAGGGGTGCGCGCGCAAAGGAAGGATTGCGCGCAACTTGGCTGACCTGTGCACAAATGAAGGAATTGCGCGCAAGGGGCGGACCCCGAAGGGGACGGACTTTAGTCTATGCCAGGGGATATCGCGCAAAGGGAAGATCTTGGGGAGACATGGCGCGGAAAAGAACCATAACAAAAGACCTTTTTTCACGCTCTATTAGGTGCACGGGAGCCGGTTCCAATTCCTCCCATGAAAAGGAAGCGGGTCTCCTTTTATTTATAGGCACCTGGTTGCGCGGAATCCAAGGTTGCGTGAAATTATTGCGCGACAGGGGCGGCAGTGTGAAATATCAACCACGCAGGATGCGGGCTGGAAATATTTTCACGCCGACGCCAGGACTTTTCGCGAATCCCGGGTTGCCTTTCGTGCGGGACATTTTTTCCGCGCACTTCACCCAATTTTTTGTCCACCACATCCGGGCCCTCTGGACCGGGCCTCTGAGTCCGAATATGACTTCTCTTTTTCATTTCAAAACTTCTTCTGGGAGTCACAGAATTTTTTGTCGTCTACAAATACCATAGGAAAGGTATCCATTATAAAAAATGAATTTTAACAGTTGAAAATCATACGTGTGGATAGTATCCTAATACTGATGAGAAAATAATTAGTGAAACCATCAGGACATGGGGCACTATCAATTCTTAATTTGTATACAACATCTTTAATTTCATGATCAAAAGGAACACTAGTCAAAAAATTGTTTTCACTTTCTCCAACTATGAGGGGAAGGATATCAGTCTAATTTTCATTATTATGATTGGTCCCATTACATATTTTGTTGATATATGAGACAAAATGATAGACCAAAACATTCTCATTGTCATTGATGTTATCTCCATATTTAAGTATGGAAAGAGATCTGCATTTATTCCTCATCCTTTATAGAGAACTATAAAATTTTGAATTTTTATCAACATCATTAAGCCAATTTATTTTGAAATCATTCTTTTAAATATTATCTTTTATTGCATGAAGGATGTTTATCTTGGTGAATAGATCAATTTCCTAATCCAGATCAATATTGAAGTAATTTTTTGTTGAAACCACCTAAATTTAGTTGAGAGCATGTTCTAGGGTATCAATTTCATGATCAATTTGATTGATTCTATTTATGCACCAGGATTTTGATGTTTTTAAATATTTTAGTTTGATAATACATAAAAAATAAAAAAATTACTGTTTCTCGAATTCTAGGTATATTTGAAAATATTATAACAATCAATAAATGAGGTTCATGCATTATTAAATCTAAATTTCAGGAGAGGCATTGAGTCTCTAGTGGTGAGGATCACTAATATAGGATGATGATCTGAATTTAGTCTAGCCAGAGTAATAATGGAGATAGTATTCTATTTATTAAGATATTTGATGTTTGTGCAAGCCCTATCCAGTTTACTATCCAGAATTTATTATGGTTCCTTCTATTCTAAGTACATTTAGAGTTTTCTAGTTAAATCTCTACAAAGTTGTTTTCATCAATATAAAATTTAAAATCCCTATAAGAGATGCTCAATTGTGAGGGGCCCATATTTTCAATAGGTCAAATAACGGCATTGAAGTCTTCAGTGATTATCTAAGGGACTTGTATAGTTTTTTTGAGAAGATAAGTTATGCAAAAGAGATCTTCTATCTTGGTATCAATTATTTTTATAAAATAATTATATAAGAGATGAGAGTAACAAAGTGTCTGGTCACACATAAATTATTGGCTATCAATGTTATAAATATGAACATTACCTAAGGATTCATGAGAAATGACCCAAAGTGAGTCAAAATATGTATTATTATATGAAGCACCAATAATGTTATAAATATTTTTTTAAACCATTAATGATAGAATAATAATTAATTTTAGGCTCAAGAATTGAAAAAATCACATGTTTTGAGAAAAAAAATCTTTTTCAATTTATGATAGTGTCAGGGTTAGAAATACCCTAACAATTCAAATATATTATATTCATTTGTAGCTAAATTTTAGGATTCCCCCCACCCCTTACCTCAATAGATATTTTCCAATGTATATTTCCTAAGGTCTTGATAGATTTATCCTTGATTATTGATGAATTATTACCCTAAAAGTTCATGGAAGGGTTAGGGGAAATAACATTATTTGGGTTACCTGTCAAGTCATTTGCTTGTTTTTTATAATTTTCATCACTGACTTTTTGATTTTAAATCTTATTTTCATAATCATTGATGAGTTCATAGTATTCATTCATGTTTTGTACCATAGGATTGTTGCTAACTGCATGTGAAATATGAGTACTACAACTAATTGCAGGAGGTGTTGTGTGCTTCTTTGCAGATGGGGAGTTATCTCTTGAATGCTTCAATTTTCTCTAAATTATTTTTTCCCTACTAGTGTGGGGCTCCTTGGCTATAGGGGATTGGTAATTATAGCTAGGTGATCGATAGGACAAATGTTTTTGGAAACATGTGAAAACATATTTCCTTCTTTTTTATTTAAATATGTAGAATCTATATCCTTTCATGTAAGCTCTATTGACGTAATAAGTGTATGATGTGTTCCTTCAGGGATTTCAGCAATCAAAGGGTTCATATTCAGGCCCTGAACATTCAATATATCCAATACAATTGACTCCTTACCCAGCTGGGCAACATCCTCATATGTCTGCTTATACTATTGGGCAGTTTCCAAAACCATGGTGGTAATTTCTTTAATAATACCATGTTCTTCATTTTTGATCTCCTTATTTTCAACGATGACATCTCAATATTTTTTAGGGTGTCCTTTTAGGTATATGGGTCACCATATGTTTTATCCATTTCTTATTTCTTTTCATGTATGGCTCAGACTTCTCCAAGGTAGGTCACTTATCCCTCTTATATCTCTTAAATTTAGTCCAATCTTTATCAATAGGGGATGGACTTGTGGCTTCACCACTCTACAATTGATAATAGAGTTCCCAATGATCTTGTAATAGTCATAAAATGGTGGTTGATGCTTATAATCTATCCTTACCTCAGTCATGTAATCTTTTGCATTGAAATAAATAATTTGAGGTAGTTCATCATAAAGATATTTATTTTAACAAAAACTAGAGAGTAGAGAGTTCTTCCCTCGGCATCCTTAGAGCCAAGAGACTAAACTAAGGAGGTATGAAATGGTGAAGCCCGAGAGCATACCCCCTAATTAGATTGACCCCCTCAGGCTTCAAGCTAACCACAGTATCCAAGAAAATATTCTCAGAACTAGGGACATCCAACGAGGCCAATTAATCAGCTACTTTGTTCCCATGAATCATTCATATTTACCCAAATAACCATTCATGTATATTTGATCAATTTTTAAAGGGAATCCTATGTAAGAGGTGATATCATTCAATATTTTTAGGGGCCAAAAAACAGGGCCCTCAAAAGGAACCTAAATATGATCCAAGAGTTTTTATGGGTGAATGTATTGAAGGAAGAGTCTCATGTAGAAAAAAGTAAACTATGTTTCAACTATATGTTTTCATATTTACAAACATGATCTATATATTCGAGATAGTCCAATATTATGTGAAAGTAACCTTTCACAATAGGAATGAGTTTACAATTGGTTGATCCCCAACAATGGGTGATCCTAGGATTTACCTTAGGTACTAGTCATGGTTTATTGCCTTTACAAAAATAAATTCGACCAAAAATACATTAATTACACATTCCCCCTATAATGAAGCGATTTTGGATTAGCGTCAACCACAAATCCTCCATAAAAAATGTTTATAAACATTTGGTTCATCATTGAGGAAGTTTTTTAAAGATCCAATCCCTTAAGAGCTTCAATGAAGGACATCCCTTTGATAGGTTGGTGCAAATATTGTATAGAATCAATGGGGAGTGATTATCTTTTTATAAAATTGGTGTAGTTTTATCAAAGGATCTATCCCAAATAGAATCAAATTAGGCTATACGGAGCCATATCTATTTATCTTATATACATTCATCACTAAGATTCTGCGAGGTATTGTTTTCGATTCAAATATTCTCGAGTCTCCCTCGGAGTCTCCATCCCTTCATACATGTGTAATATCATATCTTCTAGTATATTTACAAGTAATTCGATAATAAATACATCAATTTATTCCTATATAATAGGTAAATTATCAATTTCAATATTATATTCTCAATCTATAGATTTTTCATGACCTTATTCCCAGTTAATCTCATTCATATGTTTTACTGAGGGTAGATCATGTCATGACATAGATAATGACGTCTCAACTATAAATATAAGGAATTAGACATCTTCATCCTAAATTGAAATTTAAATACCCTTCAAATCTATTTTTGGATCATATTTTTAATTTATATCTATACCACAGATTAAATTCAAGAAAACCATCAATATTATAATAAATTAATAAAATATAGAATGTGTATGTGTCATAATAGGAATTTTATGATACAATCATATAAAAGTAATATTTTTATAAATAATTTTTAATGATAGCACACTTATTCAAGTTATAAGGAAATAAATTAATTTATTATAAAATATAAAATATTTAAAATAGTATAAGTTCTATAATTATATAATTAATTTCCAAGATATGATGATATGATTAATGTACCTTCCACCACATCCATGATAACTGCAACCTATACTTTAGTAATCATATATTCTTGTCCTTATCCATTTCCCTATTATGTGGAATATTCCCTTGATGTTTGGCATATTAGTGTGAATAATTATCTATTTAATTGTATTTGAATTACCATATGTCATTTATTTTTTCCCCCAAAATTAATTATCTAGTTAACCCCTATACAAACACTAATAAAAAACTGACATTCCCATTAAACATTTTTTAGGATGTTTCATCCCATAATTTTTAGAGTTTGTAAATTGGTTCATTTTAATTTTCTTCATTTTTGTGTTCCATTTAACGTGATTTTAATCTAGCCACTTATTATCTTTATTCCCCTTTAATATCCCATTATATACCTATATGTATATGTAACATTTCATACAAGATCCTACCTAGCATTATCAACTAGCGGCTGTCTGATTTTCTCCCCAAGTGTTTCTCCCTTGAGAAGCATGTTTTTTTTGAAAGGCCAATAAATCCAATGTGTGATGCTTCTTTCATTGGACATGATCAGGGATATATCAACCATGTATCATAGGTAAAATATTATAATCATGTTGGACATGAGAAAGGTGTATGATAAGATGGAATGGGGTTTCATAAACATAGAGCTAATTCACATGGGGTTCTCTGCTTGGGTATGTGATATTCTATTATGATGCCTCATTTATTCATGGATTTAATTTTATTTTATGGGGAGATTCTACGTGTTTTCCAAGCCTACAAGGGGGATGCAACAAGGAGATCCAATTAACCCAGGATTATTTGTCTTAGTGCAGGATACTCTGAGTAGAATGATTAATGGAGGAATACAGAATGGAGACATCCACCCTTATCGAAGGAAATAGATCCTCCTATCGGTTTCACATATCATGTTCTATAAAGATTCAATAATATTAATGAATGCAGGTAAGAGATCAATTCGTGGAATCACCTGAATTCATGATAAATACTGCGAATGGAGTGAACATTCTATAAATAAGGAAAAATTAATGTTTCACATCTCAAACAAATGAGAGGCCCTGAGAGATGTGTATGTAAGTAGTAGAATAGGATTTCAATGAGGCTAGTTCCCTTTGTAATACTTGGGTACTCCTATATCACCATGAAGAATGTGCATAAGGGACTTTGAACATGTGGTGAGTAATATCACGAGCTTCGTTCTCAATTGGATGAATTACCTTCTAAATTTTTGGGGGCGCATCACTTTAGATAACAGTGTATTGTCATCAATTCTAGTTAATTTAGTAGAATCTTATTAACTTCCAATAGGGTTTATCTAAAAAATGATAGAATAGTGGCTAGTATCATATGTGAAGAAGCTTTGGAGGCGAAAAGTCATTAGGTCTCTTGGGGACAAATTTCGATGCCCATATATAAGGGAGGTATCAAGGTGAAGATCTTAGCATCCACCATTAAACATATGATTGTAAAGATGTCATGGGAAATAATTAAAGGCCTCACCTTGTCTGGTTAGACCATTTCATGTAAACTAGGAGGTATTGTAAGAAACTAGACCGCTAATGGATATTCTCTATGGTCATTGATTTGATCCATCATTCCGACCCATCAACAAAATTCTCAATGGATAGTAGGTGATGGGGACATTTAGTTCTGGTTCCATAAATTTTCTAGTTAGGTGATTGGGTGTATGAGTTTCCATTCACCTACCATATCCTTTAAGGAAACAAGACGCTGCCTTAGATTCATTTTGATGGAGTTGGACGAGAAGATGAAAGAGGATTTAAATCTTATAATGACCAACTTAGAGCCTGATAGATGTTTTTTTTTCTCCGATATCCATGGGGAATTTTAATACCAAGAACTATATAAGGACCTCAACTCTTCAATCCCAAAGAAAAATGTAGAATAATGAGGTGTGGTGTAATACAATCCCTTTTAAATACAACTTCCTTATTTGAATGATCAGAAGCCATGCCATTCATGAAAATGATAGCTTCAAAAAGATGGTTATCATTATTGTATCATGTTTCCACTATTGTAGGAATAAAAGAAAATAGAATGAAAATCACATCTTCTTTGAGGGGGATTGGGCCCAAGCAGTCTGGAGTTTTTTATGAACGTTTACAGTGTACTCTTCATTGGATCTTTGACAAGAATTATTCTTGGACAATGGTTTCATTAGACGGATAATATAGGAATATAATGAATAGATCGAGCCATTTTTTTCAATCCAAGGAGCTGGTACTTATGGTAAGTAAGAACCAGCTGAGAAATGAGGGGATTCTATCTTCAGGGAGATCAATAATCGCAAGGACTTAGAGATTACTGGAAAATCAGGTACCCTTCTTAAAAAACATGAATGAGGTTCCCTCTATATGGTCTCTCTAAAATTAATCCACTATGTCATATTCTACTTACACATGGCTATAGGGATAGTGGGTGTGGTGGCACCCACCGAGAATGACTTCATGATGATACGAATGGTTAATGCAAAGCGTACATTGATCGAGGATGAGGGGTAGTCTGAGATCAGTAGGGGAGTGTTGTTATGGATTTTAAGTCCCACTATAGAAATGGATAAATAATACATGGGGAGGCCAATGAGTAGTTGATAAGGATTAACTTGATCATTCAAAAGAATATTCCTTTATCCCAATTAGAGACGAAGTCAATGATCATCCAAAGCTCCTTACGAGGCAAAGGCCATTCTCCATGTTTAATCTCTTATATTATCTTGGAATACTGTGATATTCTAAATAATGGAATTTAGGTTATTCACACATTGATAGAAGGAAATAAAGAAACATATCATCTTACCTCCCAAGTCAAGCAAGTCCTAGAAATCATCATCTCTCCGATCATTTCTTTCTTAAAACCCGAGGGTGTGTCATTAATCTGAGGGGATGCCCTTATCCTACACTATTTCAGGCCTCCTTAGGCCTTGGTTTTCTTTCCTACTTCTTGTTATTGTTTTTCCTTTCATCCTTCAATAAAAATAGATCTGATGATGATGGATTGATAAAATTCATTCACAAAGTTTATGGTAAAAAAAAACAATTTCTTCATAAGATGATTTTTTTGAGAAACTAGTTCATTTGGGAGGAATGCCTTTATCCCTTCAAATAAATAGTTAATCATTCATTTTATGTTTCATATGTATTGTATAACTTGCCTAGATAATCTTGTAAAGGTATCCTCATAATATGCAATGATTTCTTCTTCCCTTTTCATTATTTTGGGGAACATTATCATCTTTTTAGTTCATTTCTCATAAGGGGAATATTTTTTCAATGAATTATTATTTAATATCTCTTCATTACATGTGTTCTATTTATTATTTGTTTTTGGAATTCTTTTCATGACCTAGACTCATTAAATATAGATATTACATCTAAATATATGTGTAAACATTATATAACATTTAGATCTGTGCCAGAATTATATACGTCTAGTGCCTTTGAAAACATTTAAATATTAACATATTTTTTATAAATAATCTATATCATCACCTAATAAGTTATTCACAACCAGAGTCCTTCTTAAATATATAATTTCTAAAACCACACTTCAAAACTTATGGAATAGAAATAATTGGTGAGATAAGATGCTCAAGAATGGAAATCATGGTATATATCAATGATATATTAAGTATAAAATGAAAATAATGGTGTTATAACACGACCATACCATTTGAAATCCACTTTTGGAATATTATATATTATAATATTGACTAATAATATAAAAATTGGATGTTTTTAAGATATTAATAATTCAATAATAAATGAACATAAGGAAATATACCATTGCATTGACATAATAAATATTATTTTCATATAATCCTATAATTTTTTAACATATTCAAATTTAAATAATTTTACTCATTATGTTATAGACATGAATTAAATCCATTGTATATGATTTTTCACATGATACCAGGTACAGTAATGGTATTATTGAAATGAAATTAATGTCCCAGAATAAACTAATATACATGAAATATAGGTAAATACATAAACTTATTGACATTTAAACTTAATCCTAGAATAAATTTTTGACAATGAAACCAGGTTTAAAAAAAATTTTCTAACTCATTAGTTATCCATCTCTACCTAATGCATTAGTGAGAGATATATGTCCCAAAAATCACATAATGAATGTCATAAATAGGTGTTACACAAGATCGGAATTCATTCATAAAAGTACAAACCAATGAAAATAAATAGCCTCTATAAACATTATTTCATCATATTAATAAACCCTAAACTAAAAGAATATAGATAGAAACTATGAATCCTATTCCCCATATAGCATAACCAAGATCTTGGGATGTTTTATTTGTTGAATAGAAATACCATTGAAATATAACTAATAATATATATGAGAAAAATAACCTTCCCTTTTTATAAGTTATTTTTAAAAAACCCCCAAAAGTAAAGGAAAAATATTCTTTTGAAAGGAACATATTAAACTTGTAATGGAATCATTAAAAAAAGTAATCATGATAAAGGGAAAATTTAGTGATTATATGTATGTTAAAAACATTTTGATATATATAATATTTTAATTAATTTTATTATGCATTTAAATTATTTAAAACTCACCTATTTACCAATTTGATCTAAATTGAATTGTTTTAGGATTTTAGGGTTGTTTTGAGGTTAAAAGTGAAAATTTATCAATTATAGAATTTTAAATATTTTCAATAATTTTTTTATTTTGTGGATAATGTTTTCAATAATGATCCAAATTAAATAATTATTTTATTTATTCTTCTTAAATTCAAGGAATACAACTTTTTAAAATGTTGTAAGTGTTTATTTCAACATATTGAGGCTCAAATAAGTCAATCATAGTGGCGAATATTTTCTCCCAATAGAATTGAACCCACCAAATAAAAGGTGGAATGACATTGTATTATTTCTTAAAAATGAGGAGATTTATTTTCAATAAGATATATGAATAAAAATATTCGATGAATGTAAAATTAAAAGAAGAAAAATTAACTCATTAATTCAGTATTTTCTAAATCCAAATTGGAGGATGTTGAAAGGTATCTTTTTGTAGAAAGAGTAAACTTCCATAAATTGGTTGTATCATTTACTATTTTTTTTAAAATAAATTAATTGTTTATAGGTAATTCATATTTAAACATCTTTTTGAATGAACCTCATAGTCGATTCATCTAGAATGTTGTGAAAATCATGCCAACATTGGACATACAAAAATGGGATTACAAATTTCCAACCCATCCCCATCATTATATTTTCATCTCCACATATTTTCATGGGTGGATGTTGGATTCAGAAATAATGTAGAATTATATGATGTAGGTATTCATGAAGGTTTTGGATATTAATTCTTGAATACAGTTGATGGTGGCTACTTAAGTGATACAACGCTAACCACCAAGTTGCGTTGGATGACAATAACTAAAGAAAACTCTCTTATGAGTTATGATCATATTCTTTAATTTCTTTAGAATTTATCATAAACTTATATTTTTTAAGGAAATAATTTTTCTTATTTATTTAATACATTTTCAATGAACACTTTTTAGATGTATTTTAATCGATGAAGTAAAATAATTTATTTTATTATATAATTTTTTACAAGGTATTTATGTTTAACATAGTGATATCAATTTGGTTTTATTTGTTGGATGTTTTTAAGTAATTGAATAACTTATATATGTGGTAAAATAAAAATATTTTTGTATTTACATGATATCCATGAAAATAATGTTTTCATCCAGAGGTCATTTTTGGTTATTGAGTAATTTAATTGGGAGTTAATTTTAAACAAAGAAGATATGATTTTGTGATATTTTTAGGCTTATCAAAAATAATGTTTCAATTAATATTTGAAACCATTTTAATTTCCAATAATGTTTTCTTCCTTCTATTTAATTTTCTTTAATTTTAGTTATTATTTATTTTTTCATTAAAATTTTTAATCAAATCCCCATATTTTTTCTTCCGACAAAAACAACCAAAGAAAAAGTGGGAATTTTGTAACTCAAATTGAATCCTCATCAAGATACAATCTAGGGACTTCTATATTGAATTTCTCTTAGAGGTTAAATTTCTCCATTTGGGTTTTACAGACAAAAAAACACTCACATCACATTCATTTCACACTATTTTAAAAATTTTAAGTACCTCATTCATAAAATGATTAAAATATTTCTTTTAAAAATAATTTATAAAAAGACAAACATGAGTGAAAATGAAAATTTAAAAATAATTGTATGATAGTAATTTTTTTTAAAATCTTTTTTATCATGGAAATAGAATATAAATATTTCCTAGTAGAAACCTAAACATGAAAAATACCAAATAAATATTGGATTGTAAAATAAACCATTATTGCTTTGGTAACTTTTAAATTGTAATCCTTGTGAATGAAATAAAAATATATGGATAAATAAAACCCCACTAAATTTCTAATATATATCATAAAATAAATTTAACGATAGTATATATACCAGAGAATAAAAACAAGTGGAATAGAGGGCATGTGTCTGATAAAAATAAAAGTAAGGAAAAAATATATTTCCTCAAGTATCATAATTCCCCATTCATGTTCAATCCTCCTATATAAAAAATTTGAATTTATTATATTCATAGTTATTATAACAATTGTGATTTATTTTTTAAATATTATCACCCATTTATAATTTATTTTTATTAAAATCACATTTCTTGGTGATAAGTAATTTGTTTCCCAAGATTCTTTCTGTTTGAAAGTCCTGATATTTGAAAATAGATCATGCTTGAATAATTTATATAATATTAATCATATATATATATATATATATATATTATTGAATACATAAATATTTATAGTCATTCATAAAACTATAGATATAAAAATGAATTAATGAATTTATGGAGAGGCTGGGACGTAATTACACATAAATGTTATTTTCATTTATCAAAGGATGGTATGAGGGAAGTGTTAATAATAATTCATCATTAAATAATTAATATATTTTTATATATATCATATATTTTCATTATATCTACACTTATAACTGTCCAATTAAAATATAAATGAAAAATTAACCACATCACTTCATGGAGGGGTTTGTCCATATGTACGTGTGAACGAAATTATCATTTTCTATTGGATTGTAAGGTAAGAAGGTAGTTTTAATATTATAGTTCTAAAAGAGTAACTATTTCATAAGTATTTCATATTAACATAAAACTTATAATAATACCCATCCATCAAATATGGTGATGAAAATAGAATTGCACCGCTACATGGAGACATTAAGTCGTATGTTTGCACAAGGGTTACTTTACTTCTCGTTTGATAGAAAAGAGGGTGTATAATGATGTTTTAATAAACCTAATAAAATTTAATCACATTAAGAACATTTAATTTATTATTTGATGAATTATTTAACATATTAATACGAGATAAATGAACAGATTAAAAACAAAGTGAACGGTTAAGGTGATTACCTCTTTATTGATATGACACTCTTAAATTAACTCTTAATATTCTAGAATTGGTATTTGGAGATTTAAAAACATATATAATGTTTCTAATGAATTTGAGAAGATAATTTTTGAGGTAATGGTTGAGATATAAGGATCAATATGGTTTAAATTATTAATGTAGGAGGTTCCCATTTATGATTGAGGTGTGAGGAATTTTGGAATTGCATAAGAAAATTAAATATAATAAGAAAACTATAGATCCCAATACATTTAAGTGGTTATTATTTATACACTAGGGTTATATTTGGTTGAAATTTCGTCAAAAAATAATGTTTTAACTGATTTTGGTGCAATTTGAAACATTATTTTTTGGTTTAACTCCTAAATTAGCCTATTATATTTAAATGCAAAAACATATTTTTTACTATTAAAGTGTTATACATTCACATATAAGGTCATTATTGAAAAATAAATGGATAATTTAAGATATCTTAGACCCTATATTGTTCTCTTTTTCACAATTTGGTATTTTTTATGTTTTTTAACAAATTAAATAAAATATTATTTTCATAAAATATAATTATTGTCAATTTGAGGAACAATTAATTACATTGATATTAATAATATCAAGAAAAAACAAATATAATTAGAAAAAAATATTTTAAAACATCCCAAACATTTCATGTCCATCTTGAAAATATTTTATCACATCAATTATCTCAAATTATAATACTTTTAATATTCATAATATCATTTATTTGATTTTTTTCACTAATTTAATAATTATTATGACAATGTTTAATAATAAATTAAGCAAATTCATTATGTAAAAAATCATAAAATATATCATTATGTAGAAAAATGTATTTCATTTAAATAAAAATTTCTATTCTTCAGTATTCACTGAAAAATTAACGTTTTCAAAATATTCCAAAAAACAAATCCTATGATAAATTTGACATGGTGAATTAAAAATTGAAATTTATTTTTTCAAAAAAAATTCTAACATTTCCAAAAAATTAATATTAATATTTACTTATAAATAGAAAAAAACCCATGTTTGATAAAAAATGAATTTCTAAAGAATAAAATCACTACTAAATATAAGTACCTATTAATTGAGAATAGATTAGTAAATTATGAATGAGTAGTACCACAATATTTTTCCTAATTAATTTAATAATATTCATTCCCTCAAATTTATTGGATAGGTTTTTACATCCATTATAATAATATTTCATGGTTTGTTTTAGACTCATTCTTATGTATAACAGGTTCTATCAAATAAATTAAATTAATTTTAAAAAATATTTCATAAAATATATGTGTTGTTACATTATATCCTCCTCCTCCACTTTAATAAATTTCATCCTCTAAATTTATAATTCTACATAGTATTCAAATTTTTTATATTTCAATTTTTCTTTTTGGAAACCCTCATTATAAAACGATTCAATAAAACTTCAATATGAGAAATGAGAAAGGTAAGAACGAAGGATATATTGATAAAGACATACCGTAGTTCAATGTAAAAAACATTGACAAGAAGTGAATATATTTATATACAATAAAAACCTAGTACCCAAAAATATATACATAGTTATTTAAAACCTAGTAATTTTAAAGTAAACTATAAAAACTATAAATATTTGATTGGTTAAAAGACCATTGATAACTGGGTGAGAAAATTATATTGATTGAATTTATATTAAAACCCTTTTCTCTAAATATAATGGATTATATTACTATATAGATAAAATCTCATCTAAATAAACATATTTCATTTCATATTTCGAATGAATTATCTCATCCATTGGTTGGTATTCGATCATTTTCCTTTTCATTTCCTACTCAAGGAAATGGATATTCAATATTCAATTTTTATGCTTGAGGTACTTTTAAGGAATCATAGGACACATAAGTCATTCCATTGGCCTATAAATATTTTCCTAAACCAAAATAGTAGGTACATGATATGATAACTTATAAATTAACCTCAAACAATAATATACAAATTTTTATCTAATTCCATTCCAAAAGTAGTTAAATTTAATACTCCTCCATAATATTATCAACTATACTCAAAAAACAAAAATTATTTGATCTCAAATTCTTCCATGATCAACATAACAATAATATTAATTATTAGGAAATTCTCACACATAAATAATTATATCTTTATCATATATTTTCCAAAAATTTTACCATAAAATAAACTTCTAAAAGATATTTCACCATTTATTATTTAAATAATCTCTTATATTATCTAAAAATATTTCCACAAGAAGTTTGGGTTCATCATTGTGATAATAGTTGATCATAATTGTATTAAATATATTAAATATGGTGTCTTTATTCCAGAAATATATATCAAATATATATATATATAGATATCTATTCAATTCTGAAAATTACATAAAAATTTACTAAAGGATAATATTTTCACAGGGATTATTCATACAAAAATCAACATTAAATCCCATATTACAGAGTGTAGGACAAGTGTTCCCTAATTTTGATTATTTTCTTCACTTTTTTAATTACATAAGATTTAATTTTTTGTGTTTACATTAGAGGTTATTATAGCATACTATCTTCAATGGATCTTTAGGAAGGGAATTTATTAGATCACAATCTCTTTTAATTTATATAAAATAAGTATGATTGGTTTATTTTATTGAGCTCTCTATCCATTAATTTAATTTACTTTCCTCTTTACATCACTCCGATATTCATTTTCTTAATGTCAAGGCTTTGAACACTTGAATAATTTTTTTATTCCTTTTAGAAATTCTTCTGTGTACCCCTTCCCACATTTTTAGCATGTATGAGGTTGACAGTTTTTCTTTACACTATGTGAAAAACCACTAGAGGTTCTATAAAGCTCTATTTACCATTTCTTATCACCAGAACCTTAAGGGTTTCAAGATTCTACTTCAACATTCAATGAACATCAAAATATTTATTTTTTGTTTCAGAAGTCTATTTTTTATAATTTATTTCTATGATTTGGTTTTAAACAACTATATAATCAATCAATTTTTATTTTAGGTCTACTAATTGAACTTAAATAATATATTTCAATTAATGTAAAATTTTTCTCACAGGTTCCAATGGATTCATCATTCTTATTATTAATATCATGTAATTATTTCTCTATTTTTTATATATAATAAAATGGAATTTATTACTAATTGTTTTCCCTAAACCCATCCCATCACATAGAGTTAATTTCTTTCTCTATTAATGATTTCAAAATAAGATTCCACTATTAATCTGCTTCACATTCAAAATTACAAATGTATACGAAAAACATTTCTTGGTCTGAGTAAAGAATAATAGAAAATATATTTTCCATCATATTGAACCTTTTCTAAAAAAATAGTGGATTAGAACTCTCATTGAAGGATAATTTTCATTATCACACAATTGATTAAATAACATCATTCTCCCTCCATGGTGTATTCACAAGATCAACTTGATCTATTTATCCCACCAATATCATTATATGTTTGAGTGATAATAATCACAATATATTGTATCAATATTGTTAATCAATTTTATTTTTCATAAGTTTTTTCATTTCATTGGTTTTCACATTAATTGTTTAGACTATTCCTTCTGGTTCTTGAGATTTACTATAACCAAAAATAATATTGTGTGAAATGAGAATCATAATGGAAAACCGCATAATCATGAAAAAAAATATTTAATTTTTGTATAAATAAAGACAAATTATTCTTAATCTATGAGGCATATGGTATAACTTAGATAATCTATGATAAAAAATATAATGTTATCACATACTTAGACCTTTACATATGGTTATTAGAAAATGTTTTTCCTCCTAGTTTTAAAAGGTTATCCAAACTATTCTATGATACCAACTATACCAGCAATGAATTTTTGAAAAAATATATTACATTTAAATATATGAATATATGAATATTTATAACATAAAATTTTGATCCATACCATAATTGTATTGGTTTATTGACTTTGGAAACATGGACATACAAAAAACATGTTCGTAAATGATCTATATTGCCTCTACCCGTGTTCTTTATAATTATCATTCTTCTTTGATATATCATCTTTAAAACCATTATTCATAACCAAGGGAGTGGAAAAATAATAATGTGTGATCTTATATTATCAATAAAGGTAAAAAAGGACGATACTAATGATCAAAAATCATAAAATGATCATAAGGGTGTGAGAACATGAGCTTAAAATTTGAAATATACACTCTGCATATCATAGATCAGAATCACGAGTCAATGAAATAATATTGTCATTTAGTATGTTATGATTTATTAAATAATAATATAATATAATCCATTATAGAATTACATTATCATTATAAATGTTAATATTGAATAATCATATAACTTTTTGAACAAGTATAAATAGAAATATGTTCATTCATTATGTTACGAACATTAAATCCATCCCTTTTATAAATTTATGGGCATGAAAATAGGACCACTAATGATCTTATGGAAATGAAATGTAATTCCACACATAAATTTATAAATATGATATCTTGGTCGATGCATAATGTTATAGATATGAAAACCAGATCCATGCATAAAATTGTAAACATGAAATCTAGTTTACGGATAAATGTGTTTTTACCTCATTAGTTGTCCATATTTACCTAATACATTGGAATGAGATATAGGTCCCACCAATAAAATAATTAAATTTATTTCTATGTGTGTACTAATATCATAAACCATTCATCATAGAAAAACCCAAGGAGATGAAATGTGGTTTCAATACATTGTTTCATAATATCCATAAATCATACACTGAAAGGATAAAGATGGTATACATGGATCATATTCTTAGTATATATTATGTTATATAGACTGTTGATTTCTTTGAAAAATAAAAATAACAATAAAATATCATTAAAAGTTTTTTGCGAGGAAAATAACCATTCCCATTTGAAAATGAATAATTTTTTAAAACTGACAAATAAATGAATATTTTTTGAATAGAAACCTATAAACATTTATTAAAATATTCAAAAAAATAATAATGGTGGGAAATTTTCATATTATATACTTATAAAAAATCATTCCTTTCACATGATTATAAAATGGTTAAAAAGTACCACATTTTGAAAATGATAAAAAGATTTCATTTAAAAAACATTTTATAAAAACAAAAACATGAGTGAAAATGGAATTTGAAAATAATTGGAGATTTTTAACAATATTTATAATTTTTTTGAAGACATGGACATGTAAGAGAACTATTCCCCAATAGAAACATATATATGAACATTCCCAAATAATGTTGAGATTGTGATCCCTTACCGCTTTCGTGAAATTTCAATTTTAAGTCCCATGAAATAATAAAACATCGATAGAAACTTAAATTTATATAAAATTAATAATATAAATAACAAAATAATTTCATGGTTAGTATACACACCAAAAAAATTATCAAGTTGTATATAAGGCATGTGTCCCGTAGAAACAAATATAAGACAAAAATTACTAACCTCAAGTATCGTCTTTCCTTATTCTTGTTAAAATGTCATGTATAATAAACGTATTTTTTATATACTTGTAATACATAACCATATTTATATTTATCATACTACTTATGATTTATTTAAGAAACCTGATCACCAATTTATTAATTTTTTTATTAAAATCAGGGTTCATGTATATAACTACTTCGTTTTCCAAGCATGTGTAGGCATGGAAAACATGGTCCTTGTTCTTTTATCTTGGTTACTTCATTCCAATAATATTATTCATTTTATTTAAAAATATATGTTAATTATATAAATATATATAATCATTCATAAAAATGAAAAACATTAAAATGACTTGCACTATTCGTGGAGATGGTAGGTCATACGTACACATGAAGGTTGTTTTCATTTTTTAAATTATAGAATGAGTGAATGTTATAAAATAATTTACCTTTACATAGTCACTATAATTTTTATATATAATATATATTATTATATATATATATATATCCTTATTACCCTATTGATAAAATATAAATAAAAACATGATTCACATCACTCTGTAGAAGACATAGCCCACTGGTATGTATGAATGATGTTATCATTTTCCAATGGTTTTGAAGGATTGAATTTATATGTTATATTATAATTATTGAAGTGTAAATTTATCATCATTATCATATATAAATATTAGGTCCATCCATATACCCATATATAAATAGATGGTGATGAAAAATGAATTATATCATTATGTGGGGACGATATGTTATACATACACACTAGTGATACATTCACTTCTCAATTGATGGTAAATTGGGTAAATAATTATATTTTTATAATCATAATAAAATGATTGAATATTTAAGAATCTAAATATATTATTTTAAGAATAATTTAATATATTTAAAGGGTGTAAAAAAGTGTTCTACTAAGGTGATTTCATCTTCTTTGACATTACCCTTTTTGATATCCTCTTATGGATCTAGGGTTGGTATTTTAAGAATACCAAAAACTCTATAATTTTTATAAGGAAACATAAAAGGTAATATGATATGGTGTGTTTAGGATATGAGCCTAATTGTGGTGTAAAGGATTAAGGGATGAGGTTCCCTTTAATAATTAAGGTGAGGGCATGTTTTTGTGATTACATAAAAAATAAATTATATTATTACCACTCAAGTGTAAAATACATCAAAATGGTCATTAATTAGATCCTAGCGTATAATATAATTTAAATATAATAATATAATAAATTTTTAATAGGTTTAGTTGATATTTTATCCCTTATCCTTTTTTAAAAAACTTAATTAAATGATTTTAACTTTAACCATTGTTTCATATTTTTCACTCTTAATTATTTTATAATTTTACATATAAGTTAACTATTGGCTCATAAATGGATAAGGGGTGAAATTTTTGAATATATAATATCATCATTTTTTTATTTTATATTTTTGTTATTTTTTAAAAAAAATTAAAAAAATTATTATTTTTATGGAATATCATTCTAATAATTTTCGAGAAGTATTCATTAAATTGACATTATTAATAAGAATAAAATTCTTATAATTTGACTTAATTATTTCAACACATTCCAAAAATGTAATTTTCATCTAGAATAATGTTTTATTGAATTAATTATATCAAATTTTAATATTTTTAATATTATTTATTTGATTTTTCCATTAATTTTATAATTAGTGCATCAATATTCTATAAGAATTTAATGTTATTATTTTTCACTAAAAAAAGTATCATGATGAAGATAAGTCTTTTAGATTTTATTATGGTATTTATAGTCTAAAAAATCATCTATTTAACCATAGATTAAAAATATTATACTTATTAATAACAAGAGTGTAACATGTTTAGCTTTTCATGAAATAAAATACTATAAAGGTCATAATATTATCCAAATGGACACAAAAAGTCATATAACTTATATTTAGATGTGTATTAATGTAATTAAATCATCAAATTAAATTTCCCCATATTTATTTTTCACGTAATAGTCCTTGAAATTTTATTTTTACCCCAACTTTCTTGATTTTGACATACCATGCCAATAAAGTTAGTATAGGAACAATTTTCATTGACCAAGAATAAAAGGGTCCAATTTACCAAATTTTGAACCATGTATTTTAAATATGGAATCCATTTTTCTTGATTAATCTAAAATATGTAATATAATTTAATTTAAAATAAATCATATGTTCGGAAATGGAAAATAGTTTTATCGAACAAAATGGGTTTTTAAGCCGAAAATTTACATATAGAAAATTATGGTATAAGGATGATTATAATTTAATTATTTATATAATATAAATCTAATTAAAACTTTATTTAGTATTATATAAAATTAAATAAATAAGATCTATTTTTAAAATAATAAAAATAACATTTTTTTAAATCAGTTTTTAAACTATTCACTGAAAAACTAATCCTTTTTAAAAAAATCTGAAAAAAACATTCAAGGATAATTTTTATTGGATTAATTCAAAACTAAAATTTTGGTTTAAAAATAACTATTCTAAAAGTATGAAAAAAAAATTTAAAATTTACCCAGAAAAAAATACTATTTTTGAAGAAGATGCATTTTTAATGAATAAAATCACTTCAATAAAAATTAAGGGCTTATTTAAAAAAAATTAATTAAATCATTATCAATTATAAGGACCATTATAAGATTCATAATTAAGTTAATACTATTAATTATATTAAATTTTATGGCTAGTTTATAACAACCATAATAATAATATTTTATGATTCTTTTTATATGCAGTCTTTCATGTAACAGAATCTATCAAGAAAATTTAATTTAATTGAGAAAAATGTTCCATAAAATCCTGGGGTACTCCATTCTATATTGATATTTATAATTATATATCATCACCCTTGAGAAAATATACAATAGGTATAAAATTTTCATTTTTCATTTCATCAAAAGGCTAAAAATATCTTCCCAGGTTGCATAATAAATTTCTCATCTACAGTAGGACAATTAGTCCCATTAAATGATGGGGGGATTTTATTTCATGAAGCAATCAAAAATTAGAGAATCACATTTTTGGATAATATTTTCTTCTATTTGGTTATATATTTTTATTATAACCTAATTATTTTTCCCTAATCTTTACATGAACTCCTTAGTTCCAATACCAACTGTACTAGATTTCTCATATTGGAAATTTCCACATTTACCATGACTATTAATAAACAAATTTCTTCTAAGAACAATTTTTAAAAAAGGCATATACTAGGTTAGATCATAACATTATGAAATTTAAATCATAATTTATATTTCAAAATCAAGTGTAACATATAACATAAGTTGAAAATTTATGATTTTTTAATCTAATAATATTATACATAATTTATTTGAGGATATATTAATTATCAAAACCATACTATTAGTTTTTAAAGAAAATTTATGTTATATTAAGTATATCCCTTGGAATTTTAAAACAACGTGCAATGTATAGAATGTTTTCATGTATCAGGTGATGATCGATAAATCTAAAAATAAACTATATTCAAAGTTTTACCCCTAAGTAAAACTATTCAAGAACCATATCTATTTGTAATATTTAGATAGGGATTTATTTCTAGGATAATCCATATAATGTCTACCTTACTAACAAAATCAGATATGATTCTTTGATTTAACATATACTCGCTCAACCTCTATAATAGTGTTATGTCCCATAATCTATTATTTCATTAATCTTAATCTCAAGGATTCTACTAAAATTACTCTAATACCTACTAACCCAGAGTTGGTGGTTAATTTATTATATTTTAATAGATTCGGGTAGTAAAAACCCAAAGGACCGGTTAATATAGAATCCTTGGAGAGCAAGATTGATACATGATACCCAATTTATATTGAGGGGGATAATGTAAAGTTTATGAAAAAATCATATTGATGATAAATAATAGGGATATTTAAGGTAAATTCAATGTTTTGTGAAAAAATTTCACAAGAAATTGATTTTATTAAGGGATCTTAATAACCACAAAATTAATCAATTGATGCGAGTTGATCATCAATTTATCAGAAATATAGGTTTTCTAATGAAACCATATCCTTTATTAGAATAAAGTCAGTAGAAATTTAATATTAAAATAATTTTTCATAAAATATTTTCCTTTACTAAACAATTTATATTATAAAGACAAGGATAAATTTTATAAAATGGTTACAACAGTGTGGAAGTCTATTTTCTCAATGTATGCGAAAAAACATTATTTATGATTTTTTAATGAGATTTTAAAAAATAATATTCTAAAAATGTATAAATATTCATTTTAAACCATTCTAAAAAATCCATAAAAAGTAAAATATACATAATAACCCATTCAAAAAAATAAAATAACTTTTTAAAACAATTTTGAAAAAAAATGAATGTAGAAGATAAATATAAATGATTTAAAGAAAAATAAAATCCGTTTTTATTTAAAACATTTTTTTTCATGATACCAGTACCAAATAGAGAAATCTTTTGGAGAAAATACAGAAACTCTATAAATATATGTTTTATTAAAAAATATTTGGATCTTATTAAGGATAAATTATAAGATTCATTCATCTAAAATAAGTGAAATCTCAAATGAAGTGAGATTATAAAGTATATTCTTACCTATTTGGTTACTTATAAATTTTAACACATTGATTGAATATAATTGAGTTGAAAGATTGATCATAATTAGTAAAAATTTACTAATTTCAAAAAATGGAATATAATATGCACCCCAAAAAAGTGAAGAGGTTCATTACAACAAATATGTCTCAATTGAGTGTAAATTGAGATGCAATCCCTTAAAACACACTTCCCATTAGTTACACATCACTTATAATTTATTATATTGGTTTCCATAATGTTATTAATTTCTTCTAGAACCATATTCAGATTTATAATATCGTATATGTTCCACTTACAACATTTTACCACCCATTCATTAATAACATTTAATTATTAGTATTGTTTCAGGCGTTAACTGCTTAGTTTTCTCATACTTGTCTTGTCATGGAGGATTTTAATTTTATTTATAGTATATAGATAAATCAACTATAGAATTACATTAATGATATAAATATATTATTTATTCATTTGTTAAATTTTTATAACCATTCATGATATTTTTTTTTCAGCATATTGAATCACATCGCTTCGTAGAGATGCTAGGTCATACGTTCACAAGAGCGGTGATATCTTTCCGTTAATGGTATAAAGGATTTAAATGTGTATGAAATATTGATTTTAAAAAATTAATATAATTTCATATGAATCATCTGTATTCAATATTTCCTTCATTATTATTATCCATGTGATTCAGTAATGGAAAACAAATTACATTGGTTTGTGAGGTGGTAGTCTGCCACACACACGAGTGAGGGATATGTCTCCAATTTGAAGGAGGTAGAGATGGATAAGTATTATTACATAAACACAATAAAAAATCAGATTCTGTTAGATATGTATGTTAGTATATTGTAATTTTTAAGACATAATTGAAAATTTAAAAGGAATAAGTAAAAAAATAAAGAGTTTGGTGATGAAAATTAACTTCACAATAAAGAACCTCCTTTTGATATCTTATTATATAATATAAGGAAATACCATTGGATATAACATCAACATTAGAATATGTATAGGGATATTAGTGATTCATTTTTTTATTATATGGTCTAGCTATATATTTTGATAGGTGAAAATAAGTGAGTGGACTGTGTTCCCTTTTATAATTGAGGTGTGTGATACACTTTCACTTTTTCAATGTTTTTTCACTATGTTCAAGTCATGTTATTGTAAATATAGGTTAAAATGGATATAATTATAATGGGTAAAGTATAACATCTAAATTAAACCGAAACAAATGTTTTTCATAATGTTTTTAGGTCTTTTTGACCCCTATCTTTATAAATTTACTCAAAATAAACGTGTTTAAACCGTAACTATGGTAATTATGTTTTAGTTTGTTTAATATTCATTATGAAAAAGATTTAATATTGAATTGTTACAAAATTTTAATTTTGTTGATTCAAAATATATATTTCATTTTATCAAATTTAAATCAGAAAAATGGTATAATATTTTTTTAAAATCAAACCTCCAAATCACATCGAAAAATAATTTATCAAGAAATGTATTTTTCTAGAATAAGATGATATTATATTAACAATATGACTAATAAAAATCATTATATGGATTCAAATTAATATATTTATATATATAATACAAAAATATAATTTAAATAATTCATTACTAAATATTACTTTGATTAATTAAAATGGATAGATAGTATCCCTATAATAAAAATACTATTTTTCTAAAAAAATATTTTGTAAAAATTTATATTTTACCTAAAAATGATATTTTATTTATTTATATTAAATTTATTGATTATTATTTTTTAATTATATATTTTATAAGTAATTATTATATATAAAAGTTGTAATATTCATATACTACATTGTTAATTATTCGTAAAATCTTATTTAAATGGGAGAATTTAAGAATTTAATTACCGGCTTATTTTGACCATGTATGTTCTAAATCTATGTTCATCCTATCAAATTATAATTTTTGTTCCATTAAATATTAAAAATTTCATTATATTTATCATTTATTAATATAGATTTTCCACTTACCAATATTTATTCTTGGGTGATACAATACTTCTCTAAATCTAGTTGGTTAATGAGATTTAGATCTCAACTTATCTAAGATTCAATCCATTAGACACTCAGTGCATCTTTCACATGAATGTGACATTAATATATTTTAATTTATTAGGTATTTACAAGAGTGCCACCCACATCACATATAAATGGTCACCTCATATCTTCAGTTATTAATACACATGAATCACTCTAGTTCATCCAACCCATAAATAAATATCATTATACCTTCCATATAAATTTTATAAAGATTCTTATATTTCAAAAATATATTCCTTAAAATTATTAATGAGTAGTTCAAATATGTTTTCCCAAAGAATTATTAATTTTATTTACTTATCTATTTTGACATTATTTTTTTTTCGCCACCTCCATAAAACCTATATCTATCACAACCTGATGAAAAATGAAAAATCACTATAATAAAAATAATAATGTTAATGTTTAAATCCAATTTCAATCTCATTAAATTTTATGATAAATGTTAACTTTAATTGTGTGTGGATGTGAACTACCACCTCCATGAAACAATGAAATTCATTTTTCATGTTTACATACATTTCTGGACATATGGATTGATATAATTAATATATATGAAATTTAATATATTATTAATATTATTTAATGATATATTATTATGTTTATTTGATTCGATTTTTGCATTAATTAGTTAATGAAAACATTACATGGTTGTACAAATGGACTACCATATAAACAAAATGATGTTATTAAATTTTCATCACCATCTAATTAGAATTGTTATAAAATTTTTTGTAATGATAAATATGATATATATACATCCTCATTATGATTTTATTGACTATGAAAATATGAAAATGGTGCAAGAACATTTAATTTCAAACCAATGTAAGCACAAGATAAAGGAACAGTTAACAATTCAATGTTGATTTTATTAACAAATTGTCTATAAATGGGAAATTATATATTATAAAAAAATATTATATTCTATGATATGGATAGATATGGATATTTTATATATGTATTATAAAAATAAATTTTTTATATAGGATCTTAATAGATTTAATGATGAATGTTAGGACTCAATATAAGGGTTCTTGTTACAATATCATTTCATTTCGAGATATCCTTTGTTAAATTTCAATTAAGAAAATTTTTTGGATAAGTATTATTTAACCCCATATATTTTTCTATAATATGATTAATTTTTTGTTTAACCATGTTCCCCTTTTATTATCCTCTCTTAAGTACTTAATATTAATATTAAAATGTTATTATGAAAATCCATACATCTCACTTCATTGGTCGATGAACATTTTCTTCCATTTTCATGTTTCTAAAAATATATTCCATAATGTTAATTTATATTATCTCATGATTTTTTTCATTAATTTTAAACCATATTTTACATTACCTTAAAATTATTAAGAAAATCATAATTTTATTTAAATAAATTAATTATAATTATACATAAAAACTACAAAATGAATCATTATTTTATCATATAAAAAATGGAAAAATTTTATCACATTCATAATCATTATTTTCTTTGAACATTAATTTCCAATATTCCATGGTTATTTTAAATATAATATTTTTTGAAATATTATGTGGATTTATATTTTAAATTTTATCAAGTGACGCAGTTATTTTTATAATGTTTTTAAACAATATTTCAACTGTTATTTTAATGGAATCCTTTATTTATGTCAACATACTTTTGTGTTTATTATGATACACTAAGGATAAGAACTAATAATATCATCCACGTACATTATATATGGGTCTTATTATTTTGTGATGAAAAAATGTTTATTAAACGATTTACTTTCTGTGGGTAATTCTATGATGGTATTTACAAACTCTTTATGTTATTCTGGAATATAGATGTATGGTTTTCATTATGTGATGGGTGGGCCAATATTTATATATCCCAAAAATTAATTGGATAATGATAATTATTTTTTGGATTTTGGGGAATATGAACCTTTGTATAACAATTTTATTTTTTTCTCATTGAGTTCAATGCTCAAAAATACTCTTATCTACTTTTTTGTTAATGTTACATTAATTAAATTTCCTGAACATATTTATTAAAATATATATTTTATTTCTTTTGAAATTATAGAAGTATTTTTGTTGAAATTTCTTTGTATAGTCTAGAAATTTCTATGGAGTCTAGAATCACTATTTTGAAACCAACTTTTTTTCGACAGTTAGGTTCAAGAACCGAGAATTAAATAAAGAATTGAATTTTTGTACCCAATATTAAAGATAAAAATTTGGATTGGGAACAAATATTTTTTTAAGAAACAAAATTTTGTCTATATTAAATATAGTTAGTTATCCCAAAATTTGGAATCAAAAATAAAATTTTAATAATATTGTTTCATAAATCATACATAGAGTAATATACATGTTTGATGTAGTCATTTATAGAATTTGGAATTGATATATTTTCAATATTTGATACATGGTTTAGATAAATTAGATATCTCATCAAAATATATTCAAATAACCATTGAGATTATTTAGTCAATTTAATAAATTTTTACCACTTTAGAGGGAACTTATGATATTCAATGGAAATTTAAAATCATAATTTTAAGCATTTTTAAATTTTTTGAATATTGTGATTTTCCTGGAAATATTTTTGTATATATTTCACCATGGAAAAAATAGATTTTCTATTTATTTTAAAGATATTGTAACTTAATAAATATGTGGTCATGTATATAAAAGTTTTATATACGATTATTAAAAATTAATAGTTAATCTTATAATCAATTCTAATTAAATATATATTTTTTTGATATCAGAAAAACTATTTGTTTTTATCATTTCATTGGTATTTATGAAAATGATTATTACTATTTATTCTATTATAATATATTTTTTGATATATATATTCATTTATCAACATTTTCAATATTACAATTTGGATATATATATATATAGGTTATAATTAACTATTATGAATTTTCATTATTTTGTTTTATTTTTAAAAATATATTATGTAGAAAGGATTCCTTCAGAGCTATAATTACTTAAATAATTTATTCTTTGAAGAACATATATTATATACCTACCATTTAATGGTAAAAGTACGATATGAGAATTTTATTCAATAATCATTCTATATTTTATATTCCAGTGTCAACTGCTTGTACTCAGTCGTTGTGGAATGTCAATTTCTCATACTAAGTTGTGTCGGAAAGTGTTCCCTATAAAAAACTAAAATTTTTGTAAGGTTTTAACAACTATTACCTAGTTTTAGAGGTCCCTTGAAGAATTTATTGATTATTAAAAATCACTAAGTTCAAATTAAGAGTGTTGTTGGAGTAATCTAGGGGATCGTGGTTCCATGAACTGATATAAAAATTAATTTTTTTATTTTTTATTTTTTTATTTTGATAACTATTTGAAGAAAAAAATTCATATTATTAGAAAGGTGGATTAATTTTATTTACACAAATGTTTTTGAAAGGAAACAATCCCCCACCCATTTTGTCCTCGCATTTTTAAAAAAATTATATTAAACAAGTCCTATTTGATAAACTTTATTAAGATATAGAGACATTGAATTAATGATTTTCATGAGGAAAATATTCTTTTAGATAACATAAAATAAGAAATTTTAATTATCAGATTACTATTCATCTATTGTTAAATATATGGTGTTTATAAATCCTGAATGGTTATCTATTGAAAAAAAAATCAATGATTAAGTGATGATTTTCAAACATCGTGAAATCTTTGAAGAATTAAAAAAATAATTCTATAATGGAATATGAATATGAGGTAAATATAATAGATATGAATGATATCATTTGTAGGCTTGGTCTGTATGAGTTTATTCATGTTTCTCAATGTGCTATTTTCTATATTATTTGGTAGACTATTGTCCTCTCTTATGAAGAAACTGAAACTGTTAGAGAACATAGATACAACACTACTAATATAAATTAGGATACTTTTTGATGTATGATGGAGAATTAATTACTCAAATTAATGGAATATTTACTGAAATATTCAATGGCGTTTCTTCCTTAGGATCTCTAATTTTATAACCATAACATTATTTTAATGTTCTTATAGTTTTGCGCTCCAAATAGATTGGGATATCTATTTTTGTAAGACAATACCAAGCTATTAAATAATACTTAATGATTTTGATTATTGGTAAAATGATTATGTATGTATATGAAATGAATGATAAAAAAATATCATTGAATCAGCAATAGGGAGAATAATTCTCTAAAATTCACTACTTATAAAAGAGGAAATAATATTAATGATGATTTTATAGACTCAAACGATTTTAATTGGTAAAAATACAGGGAATAAATGGATCACTTCGGAAGAAGGTTCAATAAATTAAATAATAATAAATGGGACATAAAAATGTCTTATAATGATTCTAAAAATAATAGTCTTATACTGAAAGAGATTTGGTTTTATGAATTCTTGAAAAGGGGTCATATCAGACCTAACTTCACACAACTGAAATAGGATAAATAAAAAATAGAAAATAAATAGATGAAATAAAATTTTAAATATGAATAATAATGAAAATGTAAAAATCCTACTAAATCTACATGGTCTGTTTCTAAATACTAAAAAATCTTAACAAAATCTGATTTAAAAAAGGAAGAATAAAATATAATATAAAACATGTTCTCTATGGAAAAAGAATCTTATAATCCAGAAATATTTTCAAATAAAATGTTAATCGAATATTTTTCTATGCTTAAAGATAAATATAAATCCCTATTAAAAAGTAATAAATAATGAAACACTATACTTATTGTGATTTAATGTGAAAAATATTGTATATTAAATTAAAACATTAATCTGAAATAAAAACTAAATAAACAGTTAGAAAATTTTACTATACATGAATATAAAATTATGTAATTGAAAAATTAAGTAGAATCCTTCCAAAGTTATTCTATAAAATTAATCAAGTGTGATGAATCCTTAAATTAAGTTATCATAAATAATATTGGGAAAAATTAAAAATGTGGTATTAGAATCAATAGTGAAAAACAAAAGTTATATAGAAACTATTTTGTTCAAAAGTTAATGAACCATGACATATATACACTTAATTTTTAATGTGTAATTAATTTCCATTATACTAGTAACTATTTCCATAAAAATTCAAAAAATTATGGTGTTAAGAAATATTAGATTTCATGACATTTATTTAAATTTTATTCAAAAAATTCTAGTAAGATTTGTTGGATATAGTTTCTCATATATTTACTACCTAACATGGACAGACCCAAGACCCTTTGGGTACAAAAATAATAATATTTTGATATATTTTTTTTGAAAATCCCACAGGAAAAAAGTGAAATATAGTTCATAGTTAGTGCCTGCTCAATGCTCATGAGTAGAGAATTGTCAAATTTCCATTAACTATAGAAGGTTCTTGGAGGATTGGATACCTTTATAGATAATTCTAAAATAAGTATTATTGTTGTTAAAACATTGGGAGACAAAACAATAATCATGATTTACAAATTTATCTATATTGAAGTGGGTATGTACATCCTGATAATAATTTATCAAATCCATCATGATGGATTTTTAGTTTATTTTATTTGTTAATACATGATCTTTATTAAACGATGAATTAATTAATTTAAGAGTACCTTGAACTGATATTGTTTTTACTTTGGTCCTTAGTTCCATTTTTAAATATAAATTGAATTGTTTAAAATTTGAAATAAATTAATTCGGGATATGGAATATGAGACTTCTACATTGTAATATACTTTCCCTATCTATGATATCCATAAAAAAATTAGTTTTAACTACTACCAGTCTTATGATTGATGAAAATAATCTATTTGAAGCATTCTAAATCAAAATCATTATAAGTCAACTTCTAAATTTACTAAAAAAATTCATGTACAAATAATTCAAAATTATAAATATATTTTTTGACCCTCAAGTGTATTAATATTTTTTATAATATTAATTACTTTTGATTTAATTGATGATTTTTCATGATTTAACTTGGTTTTTTATAATATTGAAAACAAAATCTTTTTTTATAAATTTATGATCGTTTTTTCAAACTGGAAAAATATATAAATTAACATATCTAGGAGTTGATCATGGAAAATGTTGAAGAATAAAGAGTTTATTTTTTTCTCAAACTTTTTTATTGTGAATACTTTCTATTCTCTATGAACACCTCAAATAATGGAAATGGAAATAAAAAATATGTCAACTCTGGAAATAGAAATAATTATATTTAATGAATATAGTCTTCCCCCATATTTTTGTATAGAAGATATAAATATAGGTTCTGTATGATAAATATGGATTTTATAAGGCACATTATGAAAAATAAACTGTTTTGGTTATGTGATTGAAGAAAACGTAATGTTGGAACATATATTTTTTGATTCAAGTGCAATATATTGAATATGAAGGAAAATATTTTTATGTTTGATCTAGAGGATACTAACAAAAATTTTCATTGACATTCTGCTAATTAAAAATCATTTGGTGTGTTTAATAAAAAATTTAGTGGTTATTAAAGAATATTTTTACGTGAATATTTATAAAAGAGAAAAAATTTATCATAGAAAAAATAAAATAGATGAAATCATTGATACTTTGAATAACATAAGAAATCACCCGTTTAATTTTTTAAAAAAATAAATTAGAATATGATTATATTCAATATAATTGATAATAATATGAAACTATGGAACATAAAAGTGGCATACCATGGTAGCCAAAAATATAAAAAGAATATCCACTATAGATTGTCATAGGATAACTAGATAAATATGTTAGGACTTGAAGGACTAAAAGAAAACCATTTAACTTATCTTACTTTCTATCCCAGAATTAACATAATTCTATATAATAATCCTTAGAAGATTGCAGTTTTATGATATCCATATATGAAGAACTGAACCAGTTTAAAATAAATTACATTTGGGAAATAGTTGATGGGAACTAAAACAATCATGTGATATGAACTAAATGGGTCTTTAAAAATATAAAATATGATCAAGGGATAATAACAATGAATGAGGATAGGCTATTGTATAATGGATACAACATTGATGATGTAATATGTGGTGAGGAATATTTTTCTATTGCTTCCAGACTAGTATCCATTGTAATCATGTTGGACAATGAATAAGATATAAACTCGGAATTATATTAGATGAATTTTAAATATTAATTTTCAATTTTTTTTAATGAATGATGTTTATATTGACAAACTTCCAGATTTTGAAAAAAATCCTCTAACAAATTCTTTTTCTAATCTCACTAAATTTCATTATGGACTTCAACATGTTCAGAGATCATAGAATTAAAGATTTTTTTTCTTTTATTTCTAAAGATGGTTTTCTAGAGTGATTGTAAGATCCTAATAATTTTTAATCGAAACTATTCTTATGATATTTTATTAGTACAAATCTATGTATATGATGTTGTTTTTGGTTAAACTAATCAAAGTAATTTTAATTATTTCTTAAAACATATTAAATAATAATATTAAATGGGTATGACTAGAGAATTCAATTTAATTCGTATTTTATAAATTTATAAAAAATATTTTTGTCATTTTCCAATGAAATAAAATATATGAATGATTTATTAATGACCTTTTTACTTTAAAGTAGAAATATATATATAACTCCAATGTTCACTAATATATAACTTGAACTTGATGAATCCAGAAACCGAGTGAAAAAAGGTTATATATAGATATGATTGGTAGTTTTTATATCTTACTACTAGTATTCATGTCATTGTGTATTCTAGTTTTATTTTTGAAATATTTCAATCCAATCCAATGGAATATCTTCTTAATACTATTAAAATAATTTTAAAATATTTAAAAGGTTCTATTTTTTTTATTTTAATTGACTATAGTATTAGGATTTTAATTTAATTTAACTCATATCCTTCTTTAAGATGATATAAATTAGTAATAAAAAATAACCTTAGGTACTAGTAACTTTTTTTTAAATTCCCAAGATTTGTGGTCTTGAAATAAGAAACATTTATTCACATTATCAATATAAGGGGTAGAATATATATCTACTAGATGTTTTTTTCACAAGTGTTATGGATGAAATGAACACTTCTTATAGTGACCCATACTTTTCATAAATTAATATTACATATTTTTAGATGAATATTATATACACAACATATCAATCCAATCAATAATCATATTGGTCTATTTCCATTGGAAACATGGAAACATAAACCACTGGCTCATAAATGATCTACATTGTCTCCCACATTCATCATAAATAGATCCTCTTCTTAATCCAATAAAAAATAATATGATTACTTATCACCTATGGAAAGGGAAACATAATAATAAGTGATATTAGTTTATTATTAGGGAAACTCAAGGTATAAATCAATGATCACATTAACATAATGTGAGAATAAGTGTGTCAGAACAAGATAATAACCTTTGAAAAATAACATGAATATTATATATCATAATATTTAATTTGTAGAATAAATTGTAGTGTTTCAAAAGAAATAAATAAAAAATTAATGAACTAACATTATCAATGATATAATAATAATGGGACAATAAATAATATTGTGGAATTCACATAAGAGTTGATAATAATTTCAATATTAGTTAAGAATCACTACCAAGACTAATATGGTGGATTAATTTTACTCCCCAAACCATCATAGAATTTAAGGTTCACTCTTAATATTATTTTAACAGATATATTCCCTTATTAAACAAGATTTAATCCCAATTCCAGACCTATTTACATAATGCTCTATAAATAATAACCCAATACATTATTGGGAAATATAATTTTTTTTCATACGTGTCACATAATGAAAATCATAAATATTTATGCCAAAAAATCAAATAACATTAATCACAACATAAAAAATAAACAAATATGCAGTTTTTATAATATTTTCATTATGGCATAACCCATTCAAGAGAAATAGGTTTCATATACATTTCATCAATTCATTATAGCATAACACATTGAAATGTAATGGGTTTCGTAAAAATTTTATCATCTTAATCATAAACAATATAGATAAATAATAATGATGTTATCCTTTGATCATATCCCCAATAATGTATAAGTAGAATTAGGGGCTATTGATTTTTTTGAATAGACATAACATTAAAGATAAATTACACATTCTTGAGGAAAAAACCCTTACCACTTCAGATATCACATTCTAAAAACTATAAATTAACTAAATATTTTAATAATACTTTTCATTAAAATTATGCCTCTAAAATTGTAAGGGGATATTTATAGTATTTATGGGTCCTTGAATTTGAAAATTATGTTCATGTCAATAAGGTAAACGAAAACATTTAATTCATAATTTTTTACAGATTCAAAAAATACCTCATTCAGATAAAGGAGAGAAGATTCATTTTAATCTATTGTGTAGAAATTATAACATGGGTAAAAAAACTTTAGAAAATAATTGTATAATAGAAAAAAACAATTCTGAATTTTTTTTAAAGAAATAGATGTGGAAAATAATTGTTTCTTAATCCCAAGTAGAAATAAAATTGGTTTCCCTTAAAAACAATTTTCCTATACATTAAGTACATAATGTGATTAAAATGGAATGAAAACACATATTTTATAGAAATAACAAAAGGGAAATATAGTTCATGACTTTATTGAGATATAATAATAATATTTTATCATTTTAATCTTAGTTATAAACAATCTTGATAAACACCGAGATTGTGACATAAAACCTTTACCACTTTGGTAACATTTGAATTAGATCCCCCATGAAATAATAACATTAAATTAAACCATAAATATAATGAACATAAATATAATATTTATATTAAATTTAAAATTCAAATATTTACATCATATAAAAATATATAGGATCATAACATGACATATGTCTCAAAGAAGAAAACTTGAGACGATAAACCCTTTCCCGGAGTTCCACTTGTTTTGAAAGCACTATTACCTCCATTATAGCGAATTAAAACTTAATATAATTATATAAAATATTCATTTACATACTTAAAATATCATATATTATCCCATTATAACATTTTTACAACCTTTTATTAATAATTATTTGTTAAAATCATCACTTCTTTGTGTAACTATTTTGTTTATCTTGAGATTTTGGTTCTGTGTCTATAGTCCTTATACTTTTATCATGAATAAATTATATCCATGATTTTATTAATGATGTAAAAAACATATAATTATATTATATTCATATATATAATCATTCATTATATACTAATATTGATGAATTAATTACACTGTTCATGGATATGGTAGGTTGTGTGCATGCATGAATTTTGTTTTCAATTATCGACAAGTTGAATAAAAGAATGATAAATATTAAATCAACTAAATAGAATTATTATTATATAATATATATTATATATATTTATTAAATCCATCCTTATTACCATCCAATTAAAAAAATGAATGTCAATTCACACCGTTTCATGAAGGTGGTAGTCCACATGTACCCACGAGTGATGTTATTATTTTCTGATAGATTTGAAGGTAAGAAGGTAGATATGATATCTTATTTTTATTAGAATAATTTTTTCACAGTTATAATATAAAAATGTTAAACACGTCATAATAACCATCCATGAAATATGGGGGTGGATATTAATTATATCACATTTTGGTGACAATAAGTCATTCGTATGCACGAGCGATACGTTCACACCCCATTTGTTGGGAATGATAGATTATAATGAAGATTTCATAATCCTAATAAAATTTTATTATATTTATAATAATTAATTGTCTTATTATATATACAATAATGTATAGATGATTTAATGAATAAGTAAAAATAAATTGATCTATTAAGGTGATTAATTTTTCTTTGAAAGAACTACTATATAGATCCTCTTGAGGATCATTTGGTTAGTCTTTTGGGAAGAAAGAAAATATAAAATGTATATAAGGAATTTTAGAAGGTCTTTTGGATGTTTATGATTTCCTAGAAGGATTAAAGTAGGATGAAGAAGAGAATGGCTATGTTTCCATATATAATTGAGTGGGGGGAACACTTTTTTAATTTTATAAAATGTCAAATTATAATGAAGTTATTATATATAAAAATGCATCATAATGGACAGGGATAATAATATAAGGTATTATGGGGTTTAAATAACATTATAAAATAATATTTTTATGTGTTTTCATATCATTTTAAACCATATATTTTTTATTAACAATTTTTTTATACAATTTTAAACATAACTGCATTAATGTATTTTTTTCTTTTAAAATGTTACTATTTTACTTATAAGGTAAAAATTGGTTTATAAATGCCCATACTGTAAAATTTTATAAAATATATTTTCCACATTTTCATCATTCACATTTTTTTATTATTTTTAAATATTTTGATAAAATATTATTTTGATAAAATATCAATAATGTCAATTTTGACACTATTAATTTATTTTGACATAAAATATGCCAATAGAAAATATAAAAGTAGAAAAAAATCTTCTTAAGATTTACTAATATATTAATTTTTTTAATAAAATTCATGGAATATAATAAATTACTATACTTTTTTTAATTATAATAATTTTAAAATTATTTATATTATTTTTTTATTAGTTCACTAACTACTATAATAGCATTGAAAAGGTTAATTATATAATTATTTTAAAAAATAAATAAATTTACAAGATGAATACAATTTAATTATTCGGAAAATTCATATGAAAATTTATTCATAGTGTTTTTTCTCAATGTAAACACAGACGAGATATTTTAAACTAAGAGAGTGACACTTTGTATCTTTCTTTTCATTAAATATTATATAGGTCATTTTCATGGACTATTTCCTATTAAAAAGTATTTTTTATCATAATGTTGTTAATTTGTATTTATATTGATACCATAAAAAATGGAATTAAAAAAATATGGTATTATCACTTATTTTTAACCTATATTAATTTGATTTACACGTATTCGAGGTGATAAATTTTATCACCGTTACTATTTATATTGAAAAAAATAAAAAGGGATTAATTAAAAAAAATTAACCTTAAAAATAGAAATATGGAATCCATTTTATCAAATAAAATAGCTATAATTGGAGAAATAAATTTTAATAAAATTGTGAAAAACATGAGGAACATAGCATTTAGAAAACAACATTTTATTAGAATAAAAGTGAATTTATTCTTATATCATGCACAGTAAAAATATTTTATGGATGATAAATAATTTTATTGAATATTTAATATATATAAATTTTATTAAAACAATTTAATTGTATATATTATTCTAGTTTATTTGGATACAAATACATTGCGTGAAAAAAAAAATGTTTTTTTTGAATCTT
This sequence comes from Viscum album, assembly GCA_963277665.1. NCBI lineage: Eukaryota > Viridiplantae > Streptophyta > Magnoliopsida > Santalales > Viscaceae > Viscum > Viscum album. The sequence goes on from OY728158.1 coordinate 469,322,933, forward strand.
AACATTTTTGTTTTCAAATGATTTTTATTTTCATTTCTAATAAATTGATAATAAATAAATTATATATAAATATATGACCATAATGTTTTTAGATTTTTACCTCTATTCATACCTTCCAATCCAATAGCTAAGTTATAACTGTCACATAATATTTTAAAAGTATAACATTGTTTGTTTAAACTCGGTGTTACTTGTAATGAAATATATCAATATAATAATAAATATATATATATATAGGGAAATTTTTCTTAAAATATCAAGTTGATACATTCTACCCCCTTTAAAATTAATTACTCTATAAAAAATAATCACTATAACACAAGAAAATTAGTATATATGTTTTTCATCACATCATCGGGTTTTAAAGTTGCTTCTTCGAATTTCGTATTTCTCTAGAGAACTTTCACCCAATGATTTTTATTTTTTCATAGAAAATTATATCTACAACACAATATTTCTATAGTATTTTATTTGTAAATTAGACCATCTTCTAGAAGTATGACTTCTAATTTGAGTACATGTAATGGATTAGTTATGTTCTTCCTTAGGAAAGATACCTAGAACACATCGTGATCTTGAGAGAGGTTTAGTTGAAAAGCTCATTGATAAGATATTTTCCCTACTAAATAAATAATATTGATATATTAATATACTTATATACATCATTTCCCTTATTTGAAAATATAATAACCATTTTCTTTAGAAAAATTCATAGAAAACCCCTCTCACAAACTTTTAATTCCAATTCACATTGGTGATTTTGAGCATAACTCTTACATGGTCTCTAAGATTCCTTAATGTGATGTTGAATGGATCTATCATTCTCATTCATTTCCCCAAAAATCATTGTTCCTGATAGATTTACTTCCCCAACATCATCCTATCACAGTGGAGTTTTACATTTATTTCAATATAGTTCTTCATAAAGATTAATCTGAATGCTTGAGTGAAATATATAATTTCATTAAAACTCTTGAAAAGGGAGGTATTAGTCCAAAAATAATTATACATCCATAGAAACAAATATGAATATATCATATAGGGATTTATTGTTTCTCATTGACTAACCATATTTTATATGATCATACATCATACTAAGGCACAACTCTAAATCTAGATCCTATTGAATACATCACTGCATCTTCATGGTAAACTATGGATCTTGGTCAGTTACAATGGACGATGGTACTCTATGAAGCCTCACAACTTCTTTAATGTATTTCTAGAATGATGAAATAAATAGAAATATTCTATAATAAAAGTAATATTTGGTAAAAATTTAATGAAATTTCCAATATACCAAATAGAATTGTGGACTTTAGAAATTTTGGGGAGACTAATGAAAAAAATCGATGGTTAGGTTTTCCCATTTCCATTTTGGTATGGGCAATGGTTGTAAAATCTAATTGAACTTCTATCTCATAGCCTTAACTTGCATATATAACAATAATCGAGATACATAATCTATAATATCTCTATTCATTTTGTACCCAAATAAATATTCTTTTATATATATATATATATTGTTATAAATCTAGGTTGAATATAGAATGATGAACTACATGGCTCCACTAAAATATCCTTCTTCATATCAAGCATATATTGATCACATACAAGGTTCTTATGATTTATCATTCCATCACAATAAATGTTAAAATTATTAGTATTTCTAACCATATTCTACATATCTACATCTTCCTTATTCACCTCTTTGATCTTCACATCAATAGATGTATAAACACACATTGGAGAAAGACAATATGTATACACTTCGTTAAATTTTTCCATGACAATCTTTTTCCAATCCCTCAATACTTCATATTTTGTGATCATCATCGTATATAAACTTGAATGATCTTTTTAACTAAAATCATTAGCTACATTTTTTACATTCCTAGTGTGTTAATTTACGGAGAATCCATAATCATTATTCTGCTCCAACCATCTTTTTTTTCATATATTCAAATTGATATATCCAAAGGAACTTCTCTCCAATATTAGTAAACTTGGTGAGTGGATTGGATAGTTATGAAACAATATCCCCAAGAATTCATTTATATCCATCCTAACTGAGAAAAAAATGGATCTCACTCATTGTGCTTGGTCTAGGCCAATGATCAATAGCCTCACTCTTTGATAGATCCACTAATATACCCTCGGTTGATGTTATATGGCCCAAAAAATAATTCTTTATAGAAAAACTTTAATTATGGTATATTTTTCATATAAATAATACTTCGTTAGGCACATTAGTATAATTCTCAAGTGATCATTATCAACATTCCTTTTTTATTTTATATATAAGAATATCTTCTATACTTACTACCTAAAACAATTCATGGTAATCTATAGAGAATTTATTCCTTGAATCCATGAAGATAATTGGGTCATTGGTAAGTCCAAATGAAATATCTATAGATTCAATGTGTCCATACCTTATATGGGATGCATTCAAGGGTATATCCTCCTTATTGACTCACAATTTATGATATCAAGAATGAATCCCAATAGTATAAAATTATTGATCTCTGTTTAGTTTATCAATCGCGTCACCAATATATGGTAGAGGATACTTGTTCATGATTTTTGTATTGTTATGTTCTCAATAATGAATATATATTTTCTTTGAAATATAATTATACATAACAAAAAGAACAATTTCACTTTAATGTGACACTCTTGGTTGAAATAATCAAATTACAATACTATCGTTGAGTTTCTTTTTAAATTACTACAATTCAATCTGGGCAAATATATATATAGACATTAAAATTTGTATAGCACCAGGTAAGAGTAATATTAAAAACTCAACTTCATGATTAGTGTAATACTAGTAAAATCACGGATGATGTTAGGAAAAACTCCCAAATAAGAATAATATCTTAAATATTGAGTTTCTCCCCAACCATATGTGATAAACACCCATTCATTAATATGATTCAAAACCCATACAATGGATGTAATTACCATCAGATGTTTATATTTTCATCTCATTGATATATGAAATATTTTGGTTAAGAAAAAAATTTAACTTCCCATCATCCCAAATTGATGTGGGATATAATTAAATAATTTCAATCCATTTCCCAAATTAAATTTAATATCACTAATGGATGAATAATTATATTTGTAGGTATAACATTCAAAAAAACATAATCCTAATAAGAGTAATAAACATGATATGAGATCTCCATTCCATAATGGGGTGTCAATTCTATTTTAATATATAATCATTGGGGTGGAATATTGATACCATTATAAAATAATTAATATATATAAGTGTGGGTGTAAATAAGTAGAATAATATATCAACAGTTCTATAATGGATGGTAAGTGTATCTTTCACCACATCATTAGGTACCCCCATCATAAATAGTGATCACTGGAGATTTCACTTTTTCTCTAAACATAAGATGTTTTTGACATTGATCATCATCGTTAATCATCACATTTAATAATTAGTTATCATAATAACTATAATGATTTCGTTTAGAACACTAGATTATGGGTGGGGCATTTTTTTTTGATTTTACAATGTTCCTTTCATTGACTAGTCCCATAAAATCACATTAAAATTCAATTTTGATATCCATCCATACCAAACATAAAACATTTATCATCCCCCTTAACAAAATTTCCTCCATGTTTTCATCTACCATTTTAACATAAGGGACACCACATCATCTTATGTCTATGATTTTTATAATTTCCCTTGAATTCAATATTTATTTTCTTATAAAAACTATTATATGGAAATGTAACAATAATATTCATTTAAACCTAAATATATCATCAAATAATTTATTTATACCTACTAAAGACTCTTATAGATAATTCATTTTTTGGGACATGGTTTTAAGATGTTGAAAAATCTGTCAACCTTACTTTCAGGTGGCATGATAATGCATGCAGTGTACCTCAAAAGTTTTGTAAAACTGTTCTTATGGATACTAATAAATTCATCATCCGTATATGTTTTCATAATGAATTTCTTCTCCATTTTTATATAAATAATACGAGGAAAGTTTTTCCTAGTGAATAAGATCTTAATCTAATCCCACTCCATGGGGTAAATCTCTTCAAGTTTCCGCATGTCCATGATAATAATTCACTATTTGTCTACTTCACCTTGAAAATTATAAACATCTAAAATTTATATCTCTAGTTATATACATTGGTGAATAGAAAACATATATTTAATGATACTGATCCATTTATCACTGACTAGTGGATCAATAAACCCACTAAATGAATTTGGTTATTTCTTCATGAAGGATTAAACAGAATGTTGTACCCTCCTTTTCTCGTTTGGAATCTCAAAATAATTTATACCTTGATAATATTCAATGATCAAAGTAATTAATAATTTCTTTCCAAACACCATAAAATTTAGTTGATCTAGAGTATAATCATTGTGTTTTTTATCACATTCATTATTAACATGGTTTCTTAAGGTTCAATCCATTGAATAAATAAAATTTTTGGATAAACAATAATCATAGTGTAAGACCACATAATCAAGAAAAATAATTTATTAGGTGTAAAAATATATATACTTTATTTTCAATATATGAAACCTTAGGTTTAATCCTAGTCATTCACGAACAATACAAAAATAATATAATGGTATCTTATTCTTAGATTTATCCCAAACATTTTCACTAATGTTTTTTCATCATAATTTCAAAAGGAAAACTTAACCTTACTATGATACCAACTATAGAGACCAATACTTTAAATTAAAATATATTCCATCTTTTTTTATGAATATTTAACACAAAACTTAACAATAAATGTCATAAACTTATATCTTTAGTTCCATTGGAATGTTGGGAAAACAAACAATTAGTTCATTAATGATTTAAATCATATACTATTAAGCAATCCATAACTATAATCATTATTATACATGTCATAACTAATACATTTTTTCATAACCGTAGAAAGGTAATATAAGAAAGGGTGATCTCATGTTCTTAGTAATGATATAAAATAGAGATATTAATGATCACTTGACCATTAAATGAAAATAAGGGTTTGATAATATGATAATAACATTTTAAAATCATACCTTATATATTCTAGATCATAGTATTTAACTCTGGGATTAAATAATTGATGTTAATAAGACAACAATAATAATGGAATCAAAGAGAAATAAGTATTGGATAATAACATTTTGAAAAGAAATAAGTTTATGGCGTACACATAAGAATAAAAATCATTTCCATTTTAGTTAATGATCACTTACAATACTATTATAATATATTTTGTTCACTCCCAAAACCATCATATTTTTTATTGTTTACTCCCAAGACTATGCTACTGGATATAGTTCTTTGCTAAACTAGTCTCACTCCCCCATTCAAGTCTTATTTATCTCATGGGATATCAATATTTACCTAATTCATTAGAGTGATATATAATTCTATGCAAACCAATAAAATAAATAAAATATTATATATTTATTCCATAAGATCAGTAAACATTCATCTTATCATAACCTATAAAAAAATTGGGTTTCATAATCATTTCATCATGTCATAACACATGGAAGAGAAATAGGATTTATAATCATTTAATCAATTCATTATAAAAAACCACATGGAAAAATAAATTATTGCATAAAAAGTTTCATAATAAGAATAACAATCCTTATAAATAATAATTATGGTGTCCTCACATCATATATTAGGTAAATTATAATATTAATCAAGGTTTGTATTATTTTATGAACATAAATTCCACTAAAATATCACTGAACCATTAGTCAGTAAAATAAACATTCCACTTTGAAAATCATTTTAATAAAACTATAAATTCCATAAATATTGTGAAAATACATTTACATAATAATATATATGAAAAATTATAATCAAATAATTATTTTATTTAGTGTTCATGATCAGGGGAAATTACTTTCATGTTGTATAAGTTAAAAGAAAATAATCCTTTCATATTTTTATAAAAATTCAAAGAGTATCTCATTCAGAAATTGAAAAAAATATTCCTTTTTAAATTTTTGTAAAATTTATAAAATTAGTAAAAATGAATTTATGAGTCATATTATAAAATTAAAAATCATTTTTAGAGAACATTAATATGAAGAGAATGTTTTTTCGATTGAAGGTGAAAATAAAATCAGTTTTCCATAAAAATATTTGTATCTTTAGTTGAAAAGGTGATGAGAATGAATGAAAAAAGAATTATTTTCAAAACCATTACCATAGGTGAATACAATTAATTAGTTTCTTGACTTTTACATCATAATATTACATAATCATAAACCTAATTAATAACAATCGAAATAAACAATGAGATTGTGACATAAAACCCCTACCACTATTGAAACATTTGAATCATATGTTGCATTGAAGAATACATTAAAATTAAACATTAAATATAATGAAATTAATTAAATTAAGTATGTAAAATTTTATTTGGGAATAATTACACATCAAATATGTATATAGGATAAAAAATAAAATATGTATCCGAGAAGATAATTTGAAATGAAAAATCCTTAGCTTGATATCCACTTTAATAAAAAGAGCTCTAGCCACCGATATAAAAAATAAAATTGTTTATAATTAAATACCATAAACGTTTTAATACTAATAATATCAGATATTATTTATTTATAATGTCTGAACAAACTTTTATTAATAATTAGTAGTTAAAATTACCATTTATGTGTGTTAACTGTTTCATTTTTCAAGAGAATTTTTGTTCATTATTTCCAGTCCTTGTACATTGATCATAGATAAATCATATAAAAAATATTATTAAATATATAAATAACATATATCATAATTATATATACTTATAATAATTCATAAAATATTTATTGAGAAAAATAAATTACATTATTCATGGAGATGATTGGTCGAACGTATTCATTAACATTGTTTTCACTTTTCAATGTTTGGAATGAATAAATTTAAAATAATAAATAACCATTATAGAGTTATTATTATATAATATATTTAATATATATTTGTTAAATACATATCTATTAACATCAAATTAAAATATAAGTGAAATGAAAATCATTTCTGTTCATGTAGGTGGTAGTAAAAACATACGCAAGAGTGATGTTTTCATTTTACAACAGATTGAAAGGTAATAAGTTATATGTTATGTTATATTTATGTATGTAAAATTATATCATAATTATAATATATAAACTCTAAACCTATAATAATAACCATCCATGAAATATTTCTATGGGAAATAAATTGTATTCTTATGTGAAGATAGTAAGACATACATTCACACGAGCAGTATTTTCACATCCAATTTGATAGTAGATATGGTAGATAATAGTGAATTAACAATAATAATAATAATAATAATAATAATAATAATAATTCAATATATTAATGATACTGAATTTATTATTTTATGAAAAATACCATTGATTTATAGGAGGTAAAGAGTGAGTAAAAAATAAATAGATCGGTTAATGAAACTACCTCATCTTTGAAAGAACTCTTTTAGATATTCTATTAAGGATCCTTGGGTTGGTATTATGGAATTATAGTATGACTATAATTTGGATATAGAATTTTAGAAGGGATTATTTATGTGTGTGGTCTATATATAAATATCAATGTTGTTTAAAGAATATAAATGAAGGGTTCCCATTTATAATTCATTGGAGAATCACTATTGGAATATCTAAAAAAATTATAATAAATTCATTATATAGAAATAATTATTCTGAATAGCCAGTGAATTGAAGATAATGTAGTATGTTTCTATAATTACATAATACAATTATAGTTTTATGGTTTTTTTCATTTTAATATTTATTTTTTACTAACTTATTGGTTAACCAATTTTAACCTTATTCGTGATAATAATATTTTTCACTCTTAAAGGGTTATAATTTTATTTATTAGATAATAAATAGTTTATAAATATAAAATTAATACAATTTTTTCCATATATTATACACATTTTCCCTTTTCAAAAATTTTATTTTTTTAAAAAAAATTAATAAATTATTATTTTGATAAATTATCATTAATATAAATTTTAACACTTCAATTATTTTGACATTAAAGACACCAATAAAAAGTTAATTTTATAATATAATACCTTTTAACATCATTAATATGTTATATTTATCAATGAATTGAATGTAACATTTTAATTTACCCAAATTATATTACTTTTAATATTTTTAAAATCATTTTATTTATTTTTTGATTGATTGAATATATATTGTATTTGTGTTGCACAAGCATTTAAGGTAATAATTTTTTTAATAGAAATTAGAAATATATTTTCATCTTGATAATAAACTTATTATAATAAAATTATCCATTTATACTTGTTTTTTTTCATTATTGTTTTTCATATGTAAATACAAAAAATATATATATAACTAGGATAATGAAACTTTTTACCATTCATTGCATTAAATATTATAGAGTTAATTGTAATGGAAAATTTTTCTCTAAAAATTACCATTCATTTTTAAGTTTAGAATGGTTGAATTTTTTCATACAATAATAATTTCGATGAAAAAATATGGTTTTATTACTTAGATTTAACATAGATTAATTGGATTTACCTATTACCAAGGTGGTAAATTTATCAACAATTTTTATTCATATTAACCAAAAATAAAAGTGGAATATATATCAAATTCAAACATTATAATTCCAAATATTAAATTAATTTTATCAAATTAAATACTTATAAGTGGAGTAAATTAATTTTAAAATATGTCTTCAAATCACGATGAAATCCACTTTTAGAAAAATATCATTTTTAAAAATAAAACTGGATTTATTCTTTTCCCATGAAAAGTAAAAATGTACCGCTTTAATGTTATAAATTTATATTCAATCCACAATAGATAAATTTTATTGAAATATTTTAATCATATTGCTAAATTTAACTTATTCTACAAAATAATTTTCATGCATGAAAAGCGTTTTTCATAAAAAAATTATTTCGAAACTATTTTTATTATTATTTCTAATTAATTGGTTTCCAATGAATTCAGTTTATAAATATATAACTATAATGTTTTCATAATTTTTTTAGTCTTATTTATACCCTAAAATAGATTATCAATAACTACCACATAATATTTTAATAGTATGTTGTAGTCCATTTGAACTTAGTGTTACGTATAAGGAAATCTATCAAGGAAATATAATTTATTTGTTGAGAACTATTTCATAAAATACTATTGTGTCACACTTTTATAATTTGGGAATAAATTCTATAAAACCCTATTTTATTTGATAATACAATTTTTTTTAATATATAAAACAAATCCCATAAGACAATACAAGAAAACACATATTGATCTTAGATGATATTTTCTAATTGATCATGTTCAAATGGGGGATGTATCTTTATATTTTTTAAATTCTGAACATACACATGGAGTTATTTTCATAAAAAAATCCTAAAACTATTTTTATTTTATTAATGGGGAGCTACGTTTATTTAATTTTTAGTCAATATTTTAATTTTATGTGATTAATCGCAATTGAATTTTAAATTTTTTTTATTTGAGATTTTTACTTTGTAGTTTTACTTGTCAAAATTTATTACATTATTTAAATTTATATGATTTACTTTATATTTTATAAATTTATTTACAAAATTTTATTTTCAAATCTAAAAATATAAAATAATTACAATATATATTTTTTCTTGATTAACTGAAACCCTGATCAAAAACCATCAGAGAAAAAATATAGTGACCCAAATTTTTCCTACATGACTATTTCGTTATTTCTATGATAAAACGGGATAATAGTTTTTAAAATACTAGGTCTAAAGTATTATTGTCTTGGGAAACTTATGCTCATATGAAAATTTAACATAATTAGAAAAAATTTATTTAAATCTTACTTCTGTATCATTATGAAAGCTCACATTATCCTTATTATATGTATTCACCTGAGGATATAAATCAAAGGAATATGAGTGTTAAAATCATAGTAATTTTAACGATATCATAAAATGAAATGAGGGACATGAATCAGTAGTACATGGGTGATAATAATCATAATAATCATGTCATAACCATGGGGTCTTTATCATAAGGATGAGGAATACATTTTAAAATTTCTTATAATTTTTCATTACATAAAAATGAAATATCATGTTTTAGTGGTAAAATACAAGACATAGTTATGGACAAAGGTAGCACTATCTTTATTCATAACATACATGAATAAATAGTAACATCATTTTTGTAAACAAATATAGCATAATATTTAATCCTAATACACATATAATCATGATATATATAACATTACATAATTTAATGGTGGGATATAAAATTTTTGGCCCACTGTTCACATCATAACATTAAAATACTCATGAATGAAAGATAAAATATATAATAATTGTGGACCTAAAATAACCAATAGAAAGGGGTGGGTTTCATAATGATTTATTAAATAAAAATTTAATAAATAAAATATTTTTTTCTTAAAATAAACTAGGCAAACATACTTGGTATAAACATAATCATTCTTAAGAGAAGAGGAAACCACTCAAGATGGGTTTAAAATTTGTTTTGGGAAGAAAATTATCTTGGGAAAATATTTGTATTTAGATTAAAAATCAATTTTCAAATATGTATAAAACCCAAAAAAGGAAGAATATTTATAATATATTTATGGAAATTTATATGAATGTTTATACAAAATATGTAATGAAATAAGGATAACCTAAATAAAAGGAGTTGGGTTCAAGAATCCCATGGCATTAAATCCCACTTTATCTCATCACTTTTCCACCATGTAAATAATAAAAATCATTTAAAAAATTAAACAATAAGTGAATTATGTTAATATATTTGACTATTTGTTATTTATAAAAAATATATTATACTCCTTTATTTTTGTTGTTTTTGTTGGAGCATTTTAATATCATTCATCAATTAAATATTTCTAATATTTCATTGATTTATATATATTAATCGAGTTAATTTATAAAAAGGTTGAAATAATTCATGAAGAATGAAATATATATATTTATAAATTTATATGGTTTTAATCTTTTCTTATAAACATACATAGGGATGGTGATTGGAATATAACAAGAAACATCCTCATTTGGGGTTGGCCAACTATTAATGTGACATTATCAAAAAATCATGAATGGGATGTTTGAGAATTTAATATCATATAAATATAATACCTCTATTATACTGACATCATAAATATAATGTAAACGTACTTATAAATTATCCATTGAATATTTCATTTTGAAAGGGGTGGAGGTAAAAAGAAATGTGAGAGGAGTATTAGTAGCATAATTATTTAGAAAATATCCTCTTCTTATTGTTTCTTCTTCCCTAGGACAACATGATCTATTTATTATTGGTGTCTTATGGATCAAGAAAATCACAATGAATTATAATATTCATAATAGAGAAGAGTTTCAAAGATATTTCTCTATGGAATATTTCTAAGGACTAGTTTGAAAAGAGGAGGAAGATGGGTTATTTATACTTGAGGATAAGGGTATTTTAGGAATAAAATATTAAATAAAATAATATATCAAAGATAAAAGTGTTAAGAGTAAATTTATCATCATATAATTCTTATATAATTATAATGTATTGATTAGTTATTTAAATCCATTTATAATTAAATTTCAATAAGTTTATTAAAAAGGAAAGTGGAAAAAAGAAAATTTATTTTTTTAATAGATCTATTTTGACATTAGGATTACAAAAAAAATTAAATTTGGAAGTCAAGTTTATCCTATTATAATGAAAAATTCATGAAATTTAATATTTTTGGTTGATTATCATGTTCTGTAAATCATTAGGTCATCATTACACAATGATTTATGTTGTTCAAGATAAACTGGTTTTGAGAAAAACTCTATGTTTAATATTCACTTAAAAATTCAAGTATTTTAGAAATTTACCGAAATATCACTCTTCGAAAATTTAAATGTACTATTTTAAAATATTATATTCATTTTTTTTAAAAAATCTAAAATTTTTAATTTTGACTTTTAATATAACATTTATGATTTTTTCAAAATAAATAAACATACAGTTTATTAAAAAATTTCATATATTTTCTTCTAGTTTTCAAAACATGAAATTTATTTTTTTGAATTATAATATTAATATTTACATATATTACTAATGATAAATATTATTTTTAGGTTAAATTTTTATTCCAACATTCATGTTACTATTCCAAATGGCCTTGTCAATATTCATAATGGTAATATTACTTTTCCAATAGTCGTATTACTATTCCAATGTTCGCATTACATCCTATAAATACCACTTTATACCTTCATTCATTATTCACCCTAATTCCAATCAAAGTTCTATATTTTCACTTCAATGATTTTTATTCATTTAACAATATTTTGTTTCTTTTATATAGTATTGTTCTAATAAATGATGATTCAAGATGATTAGGGTGATTGAAAGATTCCCATTATAGTGTTTCATACCCTATTTTACCCCTTGTAATATTTGATATTTTAATGGGTTTAATTCCGGTGTAATGTAACAATTTTCATTAGTGAAAAGATGTGTTATTGATTTATATATATGTTGTATGTTTATGATACTGTATAATAAAAAATAATAAACATTTATTTCAAGAAAATAATATCATTTATAAACTGTAGTTTTTTACCTTTTTCCCAATTTTGAAATTTACTCGTCAAAATTTCAAGTCATATTCTTCATGAAAAATAGATGTGGGTAGTTTTGTTTCATAGTTTCCTTTAGTTACCGTATCATATATTCATTGTTATAGTTATGTTATAGTACTTTTATAAGGTGAGTTATCTTATTGTGTATAACATTGTATTTATGGACCATTATTTTGACTTGCTTCTCTTCATCTAACAGCTCGTTCTCCAATTATACCACCTCTAGATTCAGTACACGTGTGGGGTGAGGTATTAAAATCCCTAGGATATATACAAGGAATACATCATTAACATTATCTATAATTACTAGTCACAAAATCTAGTAATACATACCTCCAAAATAATTAAGGTTCCCAAATGGAATAATTGACCTTGGGCTAAGCATACCTTTCATTTAGAACAACATTAATCTCTTCCATGGTGACATTTGAATGAAACAAATTCCCCAACAACAAACTACAAGTCCCATATATGGTTGTCAGCATTGGCCTTTTTATGACTTTATGTAGATTATATATGTTTTTGTAATTATTTCACCTTCTCTATCATCTCTTTCGCAATATCTGGTCCATGTAGCTTTTTTCATTAACTTCTTCTAAACAAGTTTGAGTTCAACATTGCAACCCATATAGTTCTTTATGTATATCCATTTGAATACATATGTGGAAGATATTGTTGTATGAGAACCAAAATAATGGTAAATATTGATCAAATTCTCCTTTAAATTCCATTGATATGGTATGCATCTTGTCCCCAAGTTTCTAAATGGTCCTTTCAAAATTCTTATCAGTTTGGGGGTTATAGGTTGTGTTGATATTCTATTCAATATTAAATGGATATTGAGGACTTCTTTATAATTTAGAAGTAAACCAGAGGTCATGATTATATACTATTAATAGTGTAACCCTATGAACCCTCACCTCTTCAATTACATATGTCATGAAAAAATTTCAAGTGATAAATCAACCCAAATAAAAATGATGTGGTACGTCAAAGTGATTGATCTACCACTACACATTTTACATTTTCCATTATATTTTAGGGGATTAGTGAAAAGGCCCTTGGTGAAGTTAACCCATTTTAATATGTGTATAAGAAATGGTTTCATCTTCCTCTTGAACTACAATCACTCTTATTTGACTTGATGACATACCAAGAACCATAAGACATACTCAGTAATATCATTCTTCCAGTTTTCTCACATGAATTTCTCTTATAGAACATGATACACCATGGTAATTCTAGGATGTATATATAAATACAAGTTAAATGATTTTTCCAATAACTACTTCTTTCTATAAATATATCATAACATATAAATCATATTTCCAAACAAAATCAAACCATTATCATCCTTATGGAATTCATGATGCTTAACGTTTCAAATTTCATTCTCTTTCTTTTGAAGCTCTAGGGCATCTCCTTGTGACTTCTTGATCACATATTGGATAAATGGTTTGGAAATCCTTTGTTAAAGGTATGATATTACCATTCTATAAATATTTTTAGATGTATCCATTTTAAATCCATGAATATGGGGTCTTTCTCAATCTAAATCATGGATAAAATAATTGGTTATTTTTCCTTAAGAGCATCATCTACCTTGTTCAAAATTCCGAAATGGGAGTGAATAAAAAAATCATAGTTCTTCGTTATCTCTGATTATCTTATTTTACAAATATTGATGTCCTTATGTATGAGTATATACATTATAATACTTGAATTGGTATATATGTCACAATTATCACAATAAAGGTAGTACCCCAAAACCATCATGGAGAAGTTAACAATTTCTTACTTCAAATCACGTGTTCTGTTGTTCTAAAAATGAATCATCCACTTTCATGAGGTATATTCCATTAATTTAACATTATCCCTGAGTAATCAACCCAATACTTTGTTTTAACCATCATTGTATATCACAAAATGTTCTCCGCATGATGGTAGTGTGAGTACATGTGTAGAGATTATCCATTTATTAATATCCATAAAATTTTCCTCACATTCTTATATCTGGACATAATTTACCCCTTTCTATGTGAAAATGATTAACATTATAAACTATCATGATAAATTTCTCAAAAATCATCTATAATACCCTGATATTCCAAGAAAACTATTAATTTATGTGACTCTGTATGCTATAGACCATTTTCCAATTGAATATTTCTTTGAAGGTCCCGGATAAATTCCCTAACTTGTGATATAGTTCCCCAAGAATTTTAATTACTACATTTAAAAGAATGTTTTTGGAAAATTGTTATACATTTTCTCTTTTATATAAGTTTCCATCACAACCCTTATATTATCTTCATATTCATCCTTTCACTTGGGGTAAATGAAAATTAAGTCAATATAGAATAGCACAAATTTGTTGTTGTAGTCTTTAAATACATAATTCATAAAATCATTGAATATATTAGGTGTCTTAGTAAGCCCAAAGAGCATCACTATGAACACATAGTGTATATACCATCTTTTCATATTATTCTTTTGAATATCTTCCTTCCCCACCTTCAACTGATGATATCTAGAATAAATTTAAACCATTGAAATGTTATTATATCCTCATATTTTATTGAAAAGTCATCAATCCATGTTAGGGGATACTTTATATTTATGGTGATCTTTTTGATATCCTGGAAATCGATACAAAAAAACATTTATCTAACTGTTTTCATTATAAAAGAGTAATGGTGAATCCCAATGTGATTCACTTGGTCATATGAAACCATTTTCTGAATTCTCTTGCAGTTGTTTAATTAACTCTTGTAGTTTTATAAGGTCCATCCTATATGTTCATTTGTAGATGGGGGTGGATCTGTCTATAATCCTTATTGAAAACTCTACCTCATAATCTGGGGGAAGTCTGATGAACTCTTTTAGAATAACATCTGTATATTCCCTAAAAATGGAAGCTTCCTCAACAATGATTCTAGCCATTGACAAAACCATTTGGGCCAGCTATACTTCTTCATAGGGTAACATCACCCACACCATCGAGGGATCCTTTAATGAATGTTTTGTATCTTCTTTGAATTTTTACAGAATCATTGGATTGTTTGGTATATAGAAATATATTTCCTTTTCATAAAATATGATGTGTACACTCTATATAATTATATCCATTCCCTAACCATCATTGAGTCGCATTCCACTAGGTTAAGGAATATAAGATTCACTAGAATAGTATTCCCACATATGATAATAATACAATATTCCAACACTTTGGATGGAATGATTACACCAATAGGGTTCTTCATAGATATCTCTAAATGAAGTTATCAGGGATTTAGTTAAAAAGTTCTTGAAAACATGCAGAATATATAAAAACGCATCAAACTTGAATTTGATTAATCTTTTTCCATTCATGGGTGAATATGATCTATACCTTATAAGACATCATTTTAACACAATAATTAAATAGTATAAATTTCATAATATTTATCCTAATCCATTGTATTTGGTGGTTGCTAACATTGATTTCAATTAAGGACCCATGGTTTGGTTCATAGGATTGTATAGTACCATTGATACATATATTTGAAACACTAAACCATGGGTGTTGTATTAGGATATTCCTTCATTTTTCCATTATGTTATATATCTTCATCATGTGTCTTCGACATTCATGAGCTTGGTGGACTTATATAACACACCTAAATCATTTCCTCATCCCATTTATTCAATTCCCATGATGATTCTTCCAAAAAATTTGACATGTGGTTGGTTGGATATTCTTTCCTTCTTTGTCATTTAACCCACCTGATTCAAAATCCATTCATAAATTCTTATCTACATAACTATAGAACAAATCTCCAAACTCCAATTATACTTTGGGAGAACATCTAACTACTTATTCATTACTACTAAAGTCTCAGTGTTTCTTCTTTAAATGGGGATAACCTCATTTGTTAAATCTTGAAACCTTCCAATTGGTTTATAAAGGGTTTATTCATAGAACCGGAAACATCCAATAATTTTATATCCATTTAGACATACTTTCCAAAGGTAGGTGCCCATTAGTTGTGGGCTGATGAGGCTTAAGAATTTTCATTGTTTGATAGGATGGGAGGTCGGACTTATCACACATTTTTGGGGGGAATTATTGTCTACTCCGGGACTCTCTTATAGATTTTATTTATGTTCATGAATCCTTATTAATTTACCATGCATGAAAATGAGTTTTCCATTAGATATTTCAATAAATTATTGATATGAATGGGATTTAGAGAATCTTTTATATGTATTTAAGGTTCTTCATCGATGGAGAATCATCCATATGTATTGGGGATTATTAGTCAATGGTATCATTCAATACATTATATAGAAATATCTTGTTAATTATGATGACCATACTGGTTTTAAAGCCACTCAGTGGGGCACTTAAAGTTTATTTTCATTCAGAAGGACATGGATTATTTCAGAGTTGGGATTGTACCCACAGATGGGAAACATATGTATCCTTGTTAAAGAGGAATCAAAACCCATGTAGTTTGGGAATTAAGATATTGTTTAACGTCATATGGGATGGATGATAATTAATGGGTGATGGGATTGAACCTTAGAAAGGATTCCTACATACTCTACTTTTAAGGTAGAGATAAAAGTCCACATAGTTCGATTAAGAAATGTGGGGCTTATGAATGATTAATGGCCCAAAGAGAGGTGTCATTGTTACTTTTACACTCTAATATCACATGAGTCATGCTCGGTGTGAGAAACAAGAGGTATTAGTAAACCTGAAAATTTTTTCCACGAAAGATGCGGTCACAAGGAATGATATGGGGCTTGAGTATGTGTGATGGCCCAAGTAAGTGATGACTATGATTTACTTCTAGAAAGAAACCTAGAAACATTGTCCATAATGATATTCATGCTTTATAGAGATTTAGATACTCTAACTTGGCGCCTACCCCTGAGTAGGATGCCCAAATAAGGGGGGATTTGGGGCTTATTCCTAAGGATGATGCCCATAAAAAGTCCAAAAAGGTATTTGTGCTTTATGGAGATTTAGATTCTTAATTTGGGGATTATTCCTAAGAAGGATGACCAGATTTGAGAGGGACTAATTATTGGGTTTCATTCCTGAGAAGAAATCCCAAGTCAAAAGAAATTAAGCCCGGGGGTTACTTTTGAAAAGGAGGCCTAGGTTAAGGGGACTTGACAAGGAACTTGGGGCTTACTCTTATGTAGGATTCCCAGGTTAAGAATCCTCTCATCTTAAAGGATGAGGTTTAATGGATGAAATCTATAACCTTAGTGACATAAAGTTATATAAATTACAAGGTTTTGAGAGATATTCCATAGAGCTCCTTTCAGATAAAGATGTCAACAAAGAAACCATGCCATAAGTGGCTTTGAAGAGGGGTTTTAAGGATAGATCTGGAATAGGGGAGATGAATTTGAGGAAATGAAATGAATAGGTAGGAGGGGCACCCAAAAAGAGGCAGGCACGCAAGTCTTGTTTGGGTGCACAAGTCATGGTCGTGCAAGTAAAATTGCGCGGCATGAGTTCACTTGGTTGATGAAGAACCTGTGAAGTGATACTTGGGAAACTTTGAATATAATCCTTTGCTATTATCCCTAGAGGCTTTTAGATAGGTGGCATGCAAGTTTCCATGAGAGGACAAGGCGGCATGCAAGTGTATCCATTTCCCTTAAGGGCTAGACACTTAGGCGCGCAAGTGTTAACGAGTTCTAACTCTTAGCCCTTATTCTTCCTCTTTAGATCTTTCATTCTCGGTAATAAATTACCTTATAAGTGTTCGGAAGACTTTAGACGGAGACTTTGGAAACCAGATCTTAAATCTATGTTTTTGATTTTTTTCGTCCCCGAAATGGGGGCCCACATGGGGTATTTATAGGCTACCAGAGGATTGGGAGAAATTTGACTTAGGGCGCGCAAGTGACTTGCATGCCTCTTGTCTGGCGCGCAAGTGATGTGCGAACCCAAGGGTGGCACTCAAGTATACGTGCGCGCCTTAATGTCTTTGTACTTTTTTGATTATTCTTCCCTCTTCTTTTCTTGAAGTACTATCCTTAGTCAATCTTTGGATTATGTGATTGAAGAGAGCATCAAAAAAAGTCCCCCCTTAGAGTTGGATCCGAAAAAGATAAGAGGATTTGAATCTGAGGTAAAGGAGAAAAAATCAAAAGATTTTTGGCACGCAGGTTTTGAGCTCGCAGATAGCGGTACGTAGGTGCGAGCCTTACTTATAAATATGCTACACCACTTGGCGCAAACCACCCGACTTCCAACGCTTCGAGCTCTCGGCGTTCAAGTTCTACTGTATTCGATTTATTTCTTCTTCAAAATTGTTTCGTGCTTCTGTAGAGGTATTTAGACTTGTACGGTGACACCTGTGCTCCTATACTTGCACGACCAAATTAAACTTGCACGCCGAGATTTAGACATGCGCACCTTAATCCCTTAGCCATTTTTTTGATTTTCTTCACAAATTTTATGAAAAATAAACGTAATTAAATGTTAATTATCTGATGTTTGTACATATTCAATGGATCCCAAAAGAATTGGAACGGTTGATGAGTTGTCTAGAAAGAAAATTGATGACCTGATGAACATCGTTGTCCATGATTACTATGATATCTACGACAACACTCTCCCAGATTTAGCCAAGTACTAGAAGAAGTATCATCTTAATTTCCCAATGAGTGTTTACTTGCCTCTGTATAGCCATGGTCATCTGCAAGAATTCAATATTCCAGATCCAAAGAACTATATTTCCAAGATGTAGTCGCACTTCTACTCCTCTATTTTGTTTGTGTTGTGCATTAAGAGCAGCAAAAATGGGGTGAACATTCAAAATTTTCCTCCATGCCATTTCCTTGAAGATATGAAAATGGAAAACCCATGGGATGATATGTTTTCCACAACCAGCTAGTGGAGAGAAGATTATTATGACCTTAGAACATTATCTGAAAATAGTACTCTCTCCAAATGGCTCTTTACTTCTGTTGCTCGATTCTCAAATCCATGTATCCATCTTCCAAGTCTCTTAGACAGAAACAAAGTCACTGTTTGATCAGCAGAAAATTTTCTCAAACTGCACTCAAGAAAATTCTTTTACTATTGTTCCAATAAGATATGGTATCACTGTGTCTCTTATTTTATTCTGTTAAATGAATGAATTCCAAGTGGCTACTGATGAAGCTCAATATGTCGTAATTCAAATGAAGAGTTATGTTGTAAGCCTTTTGTAATTATTGTAAAAGAGAAGAGGCTCCATTCTGTGGACGACTTTCTAATTCTTGTGCATCAATGAAAAAAAACACTTTCATATTCAATCATTTGTACCTTCATTCTCTTTCTACTTGCTTTAAATTTTTACCTAATCCAATGGGCCTAGTAAGGATAGTTTGATTTTTTCTAGGGTGATACAAACAACCCTACAAAATTTTCATCTTTTAATTGAAAAATATTACTTAAATAATACAAAATGTATGTTTAGTGATCAAGGACTTGACTTTTGTTCAGAGTTCCCTTGTCTTTTTTGGGCAGTTTAAATTCATGCAAATCGGACATAAAAAGGCTAATGTTTAAGTTCTAAATAGCATTGATTGAATGGATTAAAATTGACTCAATTCCTTGATAATTTATCTGAAAACATATTACCACATCCAAGTGTGGGGGAAAACATGTAAACTATGACATAGTAAATTTTGAATCGGATGAATGATATGAAAAAAGGGATAAAAGGCATTAGAGGAGGTATTTCTTAAGAGTGAATTTAAAATTATTTAACAAACCCATTAGAGGTTTTAATTATGTAGGTCCAATTAAGGGAATTGTCCAAATAGTCAAATAATCGCATATTTTGGCCGACAGGTCCGTTTTGTAGACTACATATGCAAGGCCACCTAGGGGCACATACAGCAAAGTCAGGAAAAATAACTCTCATAAATTTTACTTTTCTATTGCAAAAAGCCAGTGAAAGTTTATGGAGATTCAAATTTTCCATAGCATAGAGTTTTCTGTATAGAGAGGGGTACTTGAATATGGAGAGGATATTACCAATCATGATTGTCAAATAATTGGATGAATGTCACTCCTACAAAGGTCTAACCCAAACGTAGGGAGGGAAAATATAAACCATAGACTTGAATACTTTCAGATCAAGAAAAAGAGTATGGGAAAAATATGTTACAGATGGCTTTTTTAAGATCCCCACATATTATAATTAAGACCAATAAGTACAAAAGCGGTTTTTATCTCAATAATGAAGTTACCACTATTTGACAAACCCATTAGGGGGTTGAATTATAACAGTCCATTTAAGGGCATTGGATGCATAGTCAAATAATAGCATCTTTGGAAGATAGGTCCGTTATGTAGACTACTTATGCTAGGCTTCCTAAGGGCACGTGCTGCATGGTTAGGCAAAAGAACTCTTGGGTATCAGACATTTTGTGGCCAGAAGTCATGAAAAGGGTTATGGAGATATTATAGTATTTAAGGTTAGGAGTATGACACATCAAAATGGGCATTGACCAATCCATGAAGGAGATACACAGACCAATGCAAACCATAATTATGTTGTGGCCGGGTCCTGAATTGAGGTGTTGGAATTCACAATATATCCCATATGGATGGGAATCAAGCCATACGTAGTTCTTGAAATATAGTTTAACATCAGGTGGGACGAGAATGTAGGAGATCTTAGTTTAGGGTCATAGAGCTCGGACCATAATGAGGAATACACATTGTGTGTTTTATAATCCAGATGTGAAAGGAAGACCAGGGTTTTTATACAACATTCATGTTTTCACAGGGATACTTTTCATTCAATGGACTAAAAGTAGAATTTGGGGTTAGGCCCAAAGACATGGGGTTGGATTCGAGGGATTCTCAAACGTTCCAATGTATCCCATAAGGATGGGAATCAATCCATACATAGTTCTTTAAATATCCTTTATACAGATTCGGTTTGTACAAGTGAAGGGTGAAAGGGCACTTTAATGAAATGATGGTTTGACCCAAGATTAAAAGTTTTGGCATTACCATGTATTCATGTAGCCTTTGAAATATGAAAATATTAGAGATCAATGTCAATTATTATTCCCTCTTGGGTGAGGGACAATAGGGGATGTATAGTTTAATGTCATATAGAATGGTCGATGGTGCTGCACAGTTTAATGTCATGTATTAGGGACAAAAGGGACGTGCATAGTTCAAAATTGTATGAGAAAAAGAAGAACTAACAGGATGATATTGGTTTTGGGATTGAACCTCGAGAGGTTGCCTACGTACACAACCTAGAAGTCAAGGATCAAAGTCCGTGTAGTTCACATAAAGAATGAATTTGTGATCAAGTAGTTCTTAAGGAAAATGACCTAAAAATGGTGTTGGGACTTACACATGGTTAGCAGCCCAGAGAGGGTGGCATGGTTGAAACCTACTCTAAGATCACTTGAGTCATGCTCGGTGTAAGAAACAAGAATTGGTAACAACCCTAATGATTCACAGTTTAACATCATGTAGCTAGGACAAACAATTTAATGTTTTGTAAGACATGTTCACAATTTAATGTCACGTAGGACGTATTAAGGGACTTTTTCACAGTTTAAATATAATGTGTTGCAGACATTGGGTATTTGGAAATTTAAAGTCCTGTAGCACAGATGAATAGTTTACCATCATGCTGGACAACAAAAAGGGACATAGTTTAACATCATGTCAGACAATAGAGGGGATATGAAGTTTTAAGTCTTTAATTAAGGACTAAAATAGTTTAAGGACATATGCATGGACTAGTGCAACAAAGTTTTATCGTCATGTAGCTAGGAAAAATAGTTTAACATCATGTTAGACATATATGTACATTTTAACATCATGTAGGAAGACAGAGGGAACATAGTTTAACGTCATGTTGGACGATGGAGGGACTATACAGTTTAAAGTCTTACAGGGAGGAATATGGGGACTGTGCAGTTTAAAGTCTTGCAATAAGGACTAAAATAGTTTAAGGTCATATGAATGGATCAGTGATACAGAGTTTTAGTATCATGTTGCTAGGAAAAATATTTTAATGTCATGTTGGACGTAGGAGGGAAAACAATTTTACGTCATGTTGGACGACATGTGTACAGTTTAACGTCATGTAGGATGACATGTGTACAGTTTAACATCATGTAAGATGAAAAAGGTAACACAGTTTAACATCATACTAGATGAATATGTACAGTTTAACTTCATGTAGGATGACATGTGTACAGTTTAACGTCATGTAGGATGACATGTGTACAGTTTAACGTCATGCATTATGAAAAAGGGAACACAGATTAACGTCATGTTGGACGAATACGTACATTTTAACAGCATGTAGGATGACATGTGTATAGTTTAACGTCATGTAGGATGAGTATGAATTTGTGTTACACAAAATACTTCTTCAATAATCTTGCATTGGTTGGAGTCGTGATGAGTTCTCCATCCATTGAGATTAACGAATAAGCTCCATTGGAGTAGACCTTATGTATTGAATAAGGTCATTCCCACTTTGGCTCAATCTTTTGAGGCTTAAGTTGGGTGTGTTCTTCTTGCGTCGTTCTTGAGTCCTTGATGCCCTTCTGTAAAACCAAAATGATGAGTGGGAACATTGGGATCAAGACCTAGAATTTCTGTATAATGAGAAGAAAAAACATCTCTATTTTTCTTTAAAAATGAAGTGTACATTTCTTGTTCTTCATGAGTCATGGCCGCAATAATTAAATTGGGGTGTGGATATAGTGACCCATACATTACATTCATAGTTAATACTTAAAAATTGAAGCATAATTATTACAACATATAACAAAACCATGATTGGACCGTATAGGTATAGTGTCTTTAGAAACTGGGAAACATAAACAACTGGTTCATAAAGCATCTACACTGTCTACCATTTATTTCATCATATCTATAGACCCTTTTTGGAATATATTACTTAATAACCTTATTCCTGACCTAGGGAAAGAAAACATACAAAAGGGTGATCTCAAATGCTCAATAAGGGTAAACAAAAGAAATATCAATTACATAAAATTCATAAGAACCTAATATTCTGAAAATCATACCCTACAAAAGAGATCATAATTTCATAACATGGGATAAATCATGATAGTGAAATGTAATCCCAATAATCATAACTTAAAATATGAAACTCTATGGCATACACACATAATCATAGAGAATCATTTCTTATTATTCAAGACTCATTGCCAATACTATCTTAGTGGACATAGTCTATTTCTTAACTGAGTTCACTCCCCGTTTCAGTCCTGTGTCACTGAACCGGTTTAACCTGCCGTTCCAGCCATGTCTATCTCATGAGATATAAAATCTTTACCCAATTAATTTGAGGGAGATATAGGTGCCACCCATCTCATAATGATACCATTCTTATTAGTGCCACAAAATCATAAATCAAACATCACTGTATAACCCATGTAATAAAAATGGGATTCTTAAACATGGTGACATCATAAAACAATTCATATAATATAAAGTAATTCATTAAATTAATTCCATCACAACATGATCAAATTAATGCTATAATAGGGATAGAAACAGAACCCTATATTATCTAAGATGGAAAATAATTTTGATAAAAAAACTTGAACTCCATTCTTGAGGAAAATATCTTTTCTACTTCAAAAATATTTTTCCTTTCTTAACATGTCATACAATTTTAAACTAAAAGAAGTTGATTAAAAATAAACATGAAAACTTTTAAAGTAAGCTTCTTGGAAATAATGTTTTAAAAATCCATTCATGCCGTATAAGTTAAAAAAACATTCTTCTCGTAATTTTGTCGGAATGTCAAAATGTACTTCGTACGAAAAACGACAAAAGATTCCTTTCATATCCTTTACTAAAAACTCTCCAAAGGGAAAAATTGGATTTAACCAATTGTATTTGGATGGAAAAAACATTACATATTGAGGTAACATGGATGTGGATGATAAAATAAACCCCAGTAAACACCAAAGTATAAATAATCTCGGATAAAAATGAGATTTTGATATTTTCCCTTACCTTAGGTCCGATTTTCTTCGTAAGTGTCCGAACCTCCTGTATAATGATATAAATAATGTTATTGACTTATTATAGAATCATAAATATTGTTATGATATCATATATGGTCATATTCTTAGCTTCTTATTAGTAATTTTTCATTATTACTTGTTATTCGGGTGTTTTTTACTTTTTGTTCTTATGCGTGTTTTGTCGAATAAATTCTTATTCTTATCTTTAGGTTATAGATACCACATTTATAGAATTTTATTATTGTTATATATGTCATATTTATTCATTCAATTCAATTATATAATCATTATGCAATGAAGATCATGTAGAACGAATCGCATCACATTGTGGAGACGGTATTCCGTACGTACGCACGAGCGATGATATCGTTCCCATGTTCTTGGAATTGTATTGGAGTGTCTGTATTCTATTTCATAATCAATAACACTTTAAAATAATAATATATAGTTATTTATTTTCACCATTATACCCATCCAAGTAAGGTGGTGATGGAAAATATATTACAGCACGACGTGGAGACGGTATTCCGTACGTACGCACGCGCGGTGATTTCGTTTTCCGTAGGATGGATAGATGGTGAAACAGGGTTGTTTCATACTTATAATAACATATCAGTATATAAGTGATACTTATGTTATTAATTCATAATGAAAAAACTAAGGAAGAAGAATAAGAAGAAGAAATAAAGTTGAAAGAATCGGTAACAGACATTACCTCTTTTTTGAAGCGCCTCTTTGAGACCTCCTCTTAGGGCACTACAATTGGTCTTTGAAGAAGACCAGGACCTCTAGGATGTTTCTAGGGAAGTGGGGAAGTGAAATGGTCCGGGATTTTCCAAGATTGAAGGCTCAAATTGGTGTGGAGAGTAGAGGGAGTAGGTGCCCTTTTATAAGGGAGGAGTGGGGCACCTTTGGAAATATAAGAAATATTAGTTTATATTAAATCCCAACCCCTCTTAAAAACTGCCTAAATGACTCATATCCGAATATTAGATGAGATAGGGTTTTAATATGATCAAAAAATAAAATTTATACATGTTAGGTATATATTTTAAACATTATCAACTTGATTTATCCTTATTTATCAATTTAATTTTATTTGTGTTAATAATATTCTAAATATTAAATTATTATAAATAATTACATATGTGTTGTGAATTTTTAATAATATAATTTTTTATGACATTGTAGACCATCTAAATTTTAATTTATAATTTTTAAATATTTTTGTGATTTTTAAACAATTTTATAATATGTTATTTTTATAAAATAACAATAGTGTCAATTTTGACACTATTCATGTATTTAAATTTAAATAAAATATATACAGAATATATGTTCAAACTAAAAGCTTTAATATATTCATAAAATGTCATATGTATCTAAAAAATTAGTGTAGAATATTAAATAGTTCATATAATATTTATTTTAATATTTTTAAAACCATTTATTTGATATTTTAATTAATAAAATAATTTCAACATCACTATTGTGTCATAATTAATGATAATTATTTAATCCCTAAAAATTATAAATAAATTCCTATGATCTAGATAATTGTATTAGATTTCTGGAGACTATTCATTTTTTATGTTTCATTAGGTTTATCACTAAATTAAAATTATTGTACTTATAATATTTAAGAAAGTGACATGTTGTCACATTCTTTGGTTTTAATAAAAATTAAATTATTTTCATGGGAAAAAGTCCATTAAATGAATATAATATGACCCTTAGGTGATATGGGTCGACGTTTAGTCATCCAATAGGATTTTGGTAGGTGTTAGGGTAATTTTATAATCTTATATTTACCCTTAATTACCCGATTTACCTTTAACTATGGTAAATAAAATTTACCGTAGTTACTATTCATAATGCCAAAAAATAAAAAGTAGCCTATTAACATAATTTGGACTCATGGATTCTGAATATGGATTCAATTTTTCAAAATTCAAAACATATAAGTTGCAGTAATTAATTTAAAATAAATCTCGTTGTTAAGAAAACAAGTTTTAGAAGTTAAAACATTGCCAAAGATTGAATTGTTTTTACCTATGAATTCAATGTGAAATTAATGCTAATGACCTAAATTATATTAAATGGTAACAATATATTCTATTTATACTTTAAAACCATTAAATATGATAATTTAACCATATAAATTATCTCAATGAAAAAATTTGTTTTATATTAAACATTAGCGTATTTTTACTATTCATCAAAATATGAAAGTTATCAGAAAAATATCAAAAATTTATCCAAAGTAAATATTTATGCCCTTATTCAAAAAAATAATTTTATTTTGTCAAATGGAACTTATAAACATGTCAAAAACTAGATTTAAAGTGGGTGCGCCATCAAAAGGCGGCAAAACTGCATTTTTTGAAAAATACATATTTTACCGGAAAAATTTATTTTGATCTCTTACCATGGTCTAGAAAAAGAGTAACATGAATAATAAAATTCAAAATGTAGTTAATACTATTCATAACGGCTAGTTCATAATAATATATCATTGTTTAGTGAAACCCGGTATTGCATACTACACACGCTATCGAGGAAGGTCATGATTGCGTGTAATGCAAGACAAGTCCGTATTGTGTGTTGTGAAAGATTCCTTTGGTGTTGCGTATAACATAATACATAAAAAATATTTCTCATAAAATCTCAGGGTGTTACATTCTACCCCCCTTAAAATGAATTTCCCCCTCGAAATTCATCACTTCATTACAAATAGATGAGGATACATCTCCCTCATCATATCCTCAAGTTCCCATATAGGTTCTTCTAATTGGTGGTTCCTCCATAAAACTTTCACCAAGTGTGTGGTCTTATTCCGTAGGAATTTTTCGTTATGATCCAGAATCTATATCGGTTGTTCTTCATAAGAAAGATCTTTCTCTAGCGATATAACTTATAAGCTGAGTACATGTGAAGGATCAGGTATGTACTTTCCCAGGAGAGATACATGGACCACATCGTGAACTTGAGAGAGATTCGGTGGAAGCGCCAATCGGTAAGCTACCTTCCCAACACGATCCAGAATTTCAAAAGGACCGATATATCTAGGGCTCAACTGTCCCTTCTTTCAAAATCTCATGACCCTCTTCTAGGGAGATATTCGTAAGAACACTTTATCACCCACTTCAAACTCTAGGTCTTTTATTCGGTTGTCGACATAACTTTTCTGTCGAATCTGAGCTGCTCTTATGTGTTGTTGAATAGATCTGACCTTTTCTGCCATTTCATCAACGAGATCAGGTCTTAATAGCTTTCTTTCCCCATATTCATCCCAGCAAGTTGGAGTCCTGCATTTCTTTCCATAGAGAGCTTCATAAGGAGCCATCTGAATACTGGAGTGAAAACTATTATTATAAGAAAAGTACACCAATGGTAGGTGTTGATCCCAAACACCTTTGAAATCTATAGAGCAAGCTCTCAACATATCTTCTAGAGTTTGAATTGTCCTCTCAGACTGACCATCAATCTGAGGATGATAAGCAGTGCTGAAACTAAACTATATATCCAGAGTATGCTAAATATTTCTCCCTAACTTTGAGGTAAACCTCGGATCCTGATCAGATATAATAGAAAGTGGTACTCCATGAAATCTTACCACATCCTATAGATATATCCTGGCAAGATGATCTAGAGATAAATCCTCTCTAAGAGCAATGAATTGTGCATAATTTTTAAGACGATCAACTATGACCCAGATAGAATTATTGGCTTTGGATGTTTTAGGAAGTCCAGTGACAAAGTCCATAGTGATGTTTTCCCATTTCCATTCTGGTATGGGTAATGGTTGTAACATCCCCTTAGACTTCTGTCTCTCAGCTTTAACTTGCTGACAAACCAAGCATCGAGAGACATATTCAGCATCATCTCTTTTCATACCATCCCACCAGAAGTACTATTTCAAGTCCCTATACATCTTCGTGCTTCCAGGATGAATAGAGAATGAAGAACTATGAGCCTCATCCAGCAGATCCTTCTTTAATTTCGGGATGGGAGGATCAAAAACCCGATTCCTGAACATTATTATCCCATCACAATCAAGGTTGAATTTAGGAACATTTCTCACCTTCTTTTGTAACTCGACATCTTCTTTCTGTGCCACTTGAATCTGCACATGTATAGATGGTTGAACATTAATTTGAGAAAGATACAATTTCTCCCATTCCATTAAAATTCCAAGAACGATCCTTTGTAAATCCATAAATATTGGATCTTTTGTGATCCTCATCATGGATAAGCTAGCATGGTCTTGTCGACTTAATGTGTCTGCTACCTTGTTTGCTTTCCTAGGGTGGTAATAGATTGAGCAGTCGTAATCCTTAATCAGCTCCAACCATCTTCTTTGACGTATATTCAGCTCCTTTTGTGTGAAAATATACTTTAAACATTTATGATCAGTATAAATATCACACCTTTCACCATAAAGGTAATGTCTCCAAATCTTTAATGCAAAGATTACCGCAGCTAACTCCAAATCATGAGTTGGGTAATTTTTCTCATGGATTTTCAACTCTCATGAGGCATAAGCTATCACCATATCATTTTTCATGAGAACACATCCCAGTCCCTTCTTGGATGCATCACTGTAGATCACAAACCTTTCTCCACTGCAAGGTAGTGTGAGCATAGGTGCACTGGCTAACCTTCTTTTTAGCTCCTTAAATTTTTCTTCACATTCCTCCGTCCAAACAAACTTAACTCCTTTTCGAGTCAAATTGGTGAGTGGGCTAGATAACCTTGAAAAATCTTTCAAAAAATTTTGGTAATATCCAGCCAAACCAAGAAAACTTTGGATCTCACTTACTGTTGTTGGTCTTGACCATCTTCTGATAACCTCCATTTTTTGCTGGATCCACAGATATCCCCTCTTTTGAAATTATGTGACCCAAAAATGAAACTTTTTGAAGCCAAAATTCACTCTTGGTAAATTTCGCATAAAGCTTCTCCTTTATTAGGGTCTTTAATACAATTCTCATTTGATCTTCATGTTCTTCCTTGCTCTTTGAATAGACAAGAATATCATCTATAAAGACTACCAAAAACTGATCAAGA
Organism: Viscum album; assembly: GCA_963277665.1. Taxonomy (NCBI): domain Eukaryota; kingdom Viridiplantae; phylum Streptophyta; class Magnoliopsida; order Santalales; family Viscaceae; genus Viscum; species Viscum album. Next base: position 469,352,723 of record OY728158.1, read on the forward strand.
TAGTCTCTAAAGACTCTATTAATCAGATCCATGAAGATAGCAGGGGCATTAGTAAGACCAAATGGCATCACTATAAATTCATAGTGTCAATACCTTATACGGAAAGTCGTCTTTGTTATATCATCCCTTTTGACCGTTAATTGATGATACCCTGAATGAAGATCAATCTTGGAAAAGTATTGAGCTTCGCGTAGTTGGTCAAATAGGTCATCAATGCGTTGGAGAGGATATTTGTTCTTGATAGTGATCTTGTTAAGTTCTCGATAATCAATGCAGAGTCTCATTGATCCATCTTTCTTCTTAAAAAACAGAACAGGTTCTCCCCAAGGTGACACACTAGGGCGTATGAATCCTATATCAATATTCTCTTGGAGTTTCTTCTTCAATTCCTGCAACTCAATTGGGGCCATTCTATAAGGTTTCTTTGAAATAGGCAAACACCCAGTACGAGTTCTATTGAAAACTCAACTTCACGATTTGGTGGAGGACCTAGAAATTCCTCTCGAAAGACATCATCAAATTCATGTACAATGGGCATATTATTAATCGTGAGTTTCTCTCCAACCATTTGAGATAAATAACCTTCATTTAGTGGAATCAAGACCCATAAGATGGATGAAATTTACACTGGAAGGTTATGTTCATCTTGCATCGATAGATGATCATAGATTGATCTGGAATATGAAATGTGACTTCCCTTATTTGGAAATTGATATGAGATCCATATAAAGAAAGCCAATATATGCCAAGAATCACATCAAATTCCACTATAGGAAGGATCACAAGATTTGCCGGAATCACTTTCCCACAAACATCAATCGGAGAAGAATTGTAAACTTTTGATGCGACTGTTGTGCCATTAGGAGTTGTCACATCCAACTCAACATCTAATTTTTGAGGTAATACAGTGATAACCTTAGAAAATTCTTCAGAAATAAAAGTGTGGGTGGATCCAGAATCAAATAAAACATTTGCTACTTTAGAGTGGATGGTAAGTGTACCTCTCACCACTTCGTTGTCGTACTCCACATCACCGATAGTAATTGCATGTGACATTCATTTGTCTTTGGCCTTAAGAGTTTGTTGACGTCGATCATCATCATCAACCCTTGGATTTGGGCATTAATTGGCATAATGCCCCATCTCCTTGCACTTGAATCATTGAAGTGTAGTTGGTTCATTCTGTGTATCCCTTCCTTTGTTTTCATCATTAGACATCTTCTTCCTATTATTTCAACATTCAATTTCCCGATGACCTTCTTTTCCACACTTATAACATTTTCTTGTCCCCTTAAGAAAATTTCTTCCATGTTTCTTTCCACACTTTGAGCATAAGGGAAAACTCATCTTCTTTTCAGTGTGGTCTTCATATTTTCCTTTGAATTCCATTTTCCTATTCTTATCAAACCCATGTGACTGATGGGTTACACCAATATCCATCTCAACCTTGAGATCACATCGAACAATTTCCTCGTAGATATTGAAGTCCTTTATGGCTAACGCCCTTCGAAGACTTGGTTTTAAGCCACTAAAGAATCAATTGATCTTACTCTCAGGTTGAATAATAATTCCGAAATCCTACCTTGCAAGTCTTTTAAAATTTGCTTCGTAGGTACCAACGGATTCATCATCGTTTTGCTTCAGTTCAAGAAACTCTTTCTCCATCTTTGTTCGAAGAATGTGAGGGAAATACTTATTGAAAAATATTTTCTGGAACTCGTCTCATTCCATAGACTCAATTTCATCCATTTGCCTCATATTCTTAATATGATTCCACCATTGATCAGCATCACCTTCCAAATGATACACTGCTAAGATGACTTTATCAAGTTCGGAACATTGAAGAACTGAAAATATCTTTTTAGTGGAACAGATCCATTGTTCAGCCACAAATGGATCAGAAGACCCGCTGAATGAAGGTGGACACTACCTCATGAAGGATTTGGCAGAATGTTGCTCCTTACTTTGCTCATTTGGAAGTCCTGCATGATTCATAGCTTGAGAAAGTTGTGTGATCATGGCTACAAGATTTTTCATTCCATCTCCCATAACGTTTGGTTGCTCAGGGGGACAATCATTGCATTGCCCGTCGCATTCCGTATTAACTCAGTTTCTTTGTGTTCCAGCCATTGACTAAAACCAAGAAGAATAGTGTGAGCAACACTAATTATAATAGGAAAACCACATAATCAAGAATAAAATTTCACACTTAAGGTCTTATCATAGGTTCTTCATGTCCATTTCTAAAACACTAAAATTGTGTTCTATTCTTAGACATATCCTTAGGTTTCTTACTAAGGCTTTCACATCCTAGTTTCCAAGGCTGACTGTACCTTTCCTCTGATAACAACTATAGTGACCCATACTTTACATACATGGTTAATAGTTCAAAATTGAAGCATACTTATTACAACATATAACAAAACCATGAAAGGACTATATAGGTATAGTGTCTTTAGAAACTGGGAAACATAAACAACTGTTTCATAAATCATCTACATTGTATCCCATTTATTTCATCATATCTATAGTACCTTTTTGTCATATCTTACCAAATACCCTTCTTCTTGACCTGGGGAAAGAAAACATACAAAAGGGTGAGATAAAATTCTCATTAAGGGTAAACAAAATAAATATCAATTACATCAAATTCATAAGAACATAACATTTTGAAAATCTTACCCTGCAAAAGAGATCATAATTTCATAACATGGGATAAATCATGATAGTGAAATTTAATCCCAATAATCATAACTTAAAACATGAAAATTTGTGGCATACACACATAATCATAGATAATCATTTCTTATTTGTAAAGACTCATTTCCAAGTCTATCTTAGTGGACATAGTCCATTTCTGAACCGAGTTCACTCCTCCTTTCAGTCTTGTTTCACTGAACCGGTTTAACCTGTCGTTCCATCCATGTCTATCTCATGAGATATAAAATCTTTACCCAATGCATTGGAGGTAGTTATACGTCCCACCCATCTCATAATTATACCATTCTTATGTGTTCCACAAAATCATAAATCATACATCACTGCATAACCCATGTAATAAAAATGGGATTCTTAAACATCGTGACATCATAAAACAATTCATATAAGATAAATGAATTCATAAAAATAATTCCATCACAACATGATCACATCAATGTAATAATAGGTATATAAATATAACCCTATATTATCTTAGATGGAAATTAATTTTGATAAAAAAACTTGAACTCCATTCTTGAGGAAAATATCCTCTCTACTTCAAAAACAGTTTTCCTTTCATAACAAGTCATACAATTTTAAACAAAAAGAATTTGATTAAAAATAAACATGAAAACTTTTAAAGGAATATTCTTGGAAATAATGTTTTAAAAATCCATTCATGTCGTATAAGTTAAAAAAACATTCTTCTCGTACTTTTTGTCAGAAAGTCAAAAAGTACTTCGTACGAAAAACGACAAAAGATTCCTTTCATATCTTTTAATAAAAACTCACCGAAGGGTAAAATTGGATTTAAAATTTTTTAGATGGATGGAAACAATATTATGTATTGAGGGAACATGGATGTGGATGATAAAATACACCTTAGTAAATACCAAAGTATAAATAATCTCGGATAAAAATGAGATTGTGATATTTTCCCTTACCTTAGGTCCGATTTTCTTCGTAAGTGTCTGAACCTCCTGTATAATGATTGAAATAATGTTATTGACTTATTCCAGAATCATATATATTGTTATGATATCATATATGGTCATATTCATAGCTTCTTATTAGTAATATTTCATTATTACTTGTTATTCAGGTGTTTATTACTTTTTTTTCTTATGCGTGTTTTGTCGAATATATTCTTATTATTATCTTTAGGTTATAGATAACTCATATTAAGAATGGTATTAGTGTACTATATATCATATTTATTCATTCAATTCATTAATATAATCATTATGAAATGAAGATCATGTAGAACGAATCACATCACATTGTGGAGACGGTATTACGTACGTACGCACGAGCGATGATATCGTTCCCATGATCGTGGAATTGTATTGGAGTGTATGTATACTATTTCAGAATCAATAACAATTTACAATAATCATATACAGTTATTTATTTGAACCATTATACCCATCCAAGTAAGGTGGTGATGGAAAATAGATTACACCACGGCGTGGAGATGGTATTCCATACGTACGCACACGCGGTGATTTCGTTTTCTGTAGGATGGATAGATGGTGAAATAGGGTTGTTTCATACTTATAAAAACATATCAGTATATGACTGATACTTATTTTATTAATTCATAATGAAACAACTATATAAGAATAAGTGGAAGAAGAAATAAAGTTTAATGAATCGGTAACAGACATTACCTCTTCTTTGAAGCGCCTCTTTGAGACCTCCTCTTGGGGCACTAAAATTGGTCTTTGAAGATAAAAAGGACCTCTAGGATGTTTCTAGGGAAGTGGGGAAGTGGAATAGGAAGGGATTGGCCGAGATTGAAGGCTCAAATTGTTGTGAGGAGGAGAGGGAGGCGGTGCCCTTTTATAAGGGAGGAGTGCGGCACCTTTGGAAATATAAGAAATATTAGTTTATATTAAATCCCAACCCCTCTTAAAAACATTAAAAATGACTCATATCCTAATATTAGATGATATGGGGTTGTAATATCATCAACCAATAAAATTTAGACAAGTTAGGAATTTATTTTAAACATTATCAACTTGATTTATCCTTATTTATCAATTTAATTTTATTTGTGGTAATAATATTATCAATTTTAAATTATTATAAATAATTACATATGAGTTGTGAATGTTCCATAATTTGAAACTTTATGACTTTTTAGACCATATAAATTTTAATTTATAATTTTCAAATAATTTTCTGATTTTTAAATAATTTTATAATATGTTATTTTTATAAAATAACAACAGTGTCAATTTTGATAGTATTAATTTATTTGAATTCAAATAAAATATATACAGAATATATATTCGAACTAAAAGCTTTAATAGATTTATAAAATGTCGTATCTATCTATTAAATTAGTATAGAATATTAAATAGTTCATATAATATTTATTTTAATATTTTTAAACCCATTTATTTGATATTTTAATTAATAAAATAATTTCAACATCACTATTGTGTCATAATTAATGATAATTATTTAATTCCTAAAAATTCCAAATAAATTCCTATGATGTAGATAATTGTATTAGATTTATGGATACTATTCATTTTTTAAGTTTCATTAAGTTTATCACTAAATTAAAATTATTATACTTATAAGATTTAAGAAAGTGACATGTTGTCACATTCTTTGGTTTTAATAATAATTAAATTATTTTCAAGGAAAAAAGTCCATTATATGAATCTAATCTGACCCTCAGGTGATATGGGGACACTTTTAGTCATCCTATAGGATTTTGGCAGGTGTTAGGGTAATTTTATAATCTTATATTTAACCTTAATTACCCGATTTAGCTTTAACTATGGTAAATAAAATTTACCGTAGTTACTATTCATAATGCCCAAAAATAAAAAGTAGCCTATTAAAATAATTTGGACCCACTGATTCCGAATATGGATTCAATTTTTCAAAATTCAAAACATATAAGTTGCAGTAATTAATTAAAAATAAATCTCGTTGTTAAGAAAACGAGTTTTAGAAGTTAAAACTTTGCCAAAGATTGAAATGTTTTTACCTATGAATTCAATGTGAAATTAATGCTAATGACATAAATTATATTAAATGGTAAAAATATATTCTATTTATACTTTTAAACCATTAAATATTAAAATTTATCAATATAAATTATCTCAATAAAAAAAGTTGTTTTTAATTAAAAATTAGCGTATTTTTATTATTCATCAAAATATGAAAGTTCTCAGAAAAATATCAAAAATTTATCCAAAGTAAATTTTTATACCCTGATTCAAAATAAGAAATTTATTTTGTCAAATTGAACTTATAATCATGTCAGAACTAGATTTAATGTGGGTGTGCCACCGAAAGGCGACAAAACTGCATTTTTTGAAAAATACTTATTTTACCCGAAAAATTTATTTTGTTCTCTTACCATGTTCTAGAAAATGTGTAATATGAATAATAAAATTCAAAATGTAGTTAATACTATCCATAACGGCAAGTTCATAATAATATATCATTGTTTAGTGAAACCCGGTATTTATTTGGTGTTGCGTATAACATAAGACACAAAAAAATTCTCATAAAATCTCAGGGTGTTATAGTGGATCTTCTTTTGTACCATGATTTATTTCTCTGAGTTCATCCACAGTTGTAGAGATACCCTCTTCAAATGCTGGAGGAGTATCTCTGAGATCTTCCTCTTCTTTTTTTAATATGTGTCACTTCTTTTGTTTCTAATCGCTTATTAGATGATGAAGAAAAATTTCCATGATCAGGAGAGATGCTAAAATTTGAACATCTTGAAGAAGAGGTTATCATTTCTGACCCTATTAATGATGAAGGGTCATTATAAGGTGATAAAGAGGAGATGATGGATTGAGAATAGACATCATTGTTCACCTATGACATTGCTATAACTTTTTCTGGCCTGGTTGGCATAGTATAGAATTGCTGGATATCAGTGGATGAAATGAAGACATCCCTATTTGAGCTTTCATTATTTCCTGATGAATCAGCAATTTATCCCATGTTTTCTGGCTCAATTATCATACTTGACATTATGGAAGTTTCCATAAGAGTATTTAGATTTGGGTCTATCCTGTCAATTTGACTAATAGGCAAAACATACATTATACTCACATGTATGAATAGGTTTACTAGAATCTTTTCCAAACCATATGGATCATTAACTTTGGTAACCTCCTTTTCCATGGATTTATCCTTTCCCTACATGTGATATAATTCCGCCTCAATGTATTGAGATTCACATGTCTTGAATGGGGATTTATCACCATAAAATGTCCCAATTTGACAATTGAAACAATATTTGAGAAACTGATGTTATGAAGAAAATATGACTGCATGTTGATGTAGCCATGGTCTTCCAAGAAAAATGTTGAAGGATATGTCATGAAAAACAAACATGAAATCTAAATGAGACACAATGTCTCCTAATTGAGTTCTTAGTGTAATATCACCCAGCGGCTCTTGTTCATTTTTATCATATCCTTGAAACATCAGAGTAGAAAGTGATAAATCCCATTCAGTGAGGCCCAATCGACAAGGTGTATGAATAGGGATGAGGTTGACTCCTGAACCATTATCAATGAAATCTCGTCGGATATCTACATCATTGACCTTTCCAGATAAATACAAATGTCTAATATGTCCATGCACAACATCATCTTCATCTTCATCTATGAAAGATATCACTACAAGGCATTTTGCAGGATCATTATCTATATGGTAGACTTCAGCTGCATCAATTTCAGTTTCGAAATCCTAAGGACTTGACAAAGCCTCAATGAGTGCCTCCCTAATATCCTTTGATAGATTCAAGGAATCCAGAATTGATAAATTGGCTGGTACTTTAGCCAATTTTTTAAAGACATCATAGTTTTGATTTAATGGTCTGCATTTCCCAACTGGAACATGTGGTTTCACAGGTGTCATAGAAGTTGATGCTTTGGAGGTAGATGCATCTTGTATCGCAGAAGGAGTTGGGAATACTCATGGCTTTAAAAGAATATACAGACTAGCTCTATTTACTTTCTGAGAGAACGAAGGTGTAACTTCCAACCGATACTCCAAAATAACTATTCCAGGACTGAATCTTCCATGTGTGGAAGAACATTCCTATTCCTGTTGAGCCCATTAAAGGGGCTAGCCATGAGTTTCAGCCGCATATACAGTTCATCCAGGGGTAAGATTCAAATAGTGGCTTCTGGAATATCCATGTCTTCCCTTGTATCCAAGACCTCTATATCTTCCTCTAATCCCTCTGTTTAATACAGGTAACTCAATCTCATCAAGATCGAAAATGTGATTGGCATATGGATCCGTTAAATGAATCATATTAACAGAAGCAAAGATCAAATCTATATCTGATGAAGATTTTTCTTGATTAGCTAGTTTAGTTTGTCCCTTTTTGTGGGGTGGTGCCTGTACTTTTGAAGTAGATGGAATAAAATCTTCCAGAGTCAAAGACAATTTAGGCTTTGACATGAACTCATCTTCTTCTTACTGTTCTTCTTTCTTCGAATTTTTCCACCTCTTTGAATTTGTTCCTTTCGATGAAGGGGTTTTTTCAAAGGCATTCATAGCAGAAGACACAATTGGTTTCTTAAATTGTGTTTGTAAAATGGAATGAGTTCGGTTGATGGCTTTCCTAACCATCCAATCTTCATATTTATGATAATTTTTTCTTTTGACTTCGTTCCACTTGCTTTCTTCATCTGGATATGTAGAAGGAACAAATGCTACTTGGGCTGAAGAACCTTTTAGTTTTACCTATCCAGAGTCCACCATCTTTTGGAGGATGTATTTGAAGACAAAAAACTCTTGAATGGGATACCCCAACATCTGATGAAATGGGGAATAGTTATGCAGATCTTCATCTCCTTCCTTGTTCAGACTTTTGGGCATTGGAAACTGAACGCGGTTGTTTTATAGAGCCGAGATGAAGTAGCTAGGAACTTGTTCAATCCGAAAAGAATAAAATTTGTTCTTAAAATATTCAAACTGTTTCCGCCTTTGATCTCTTTGATCATTTTGATGAGGCGGGCATTGTTGTTGACACTATGGAGGTGGAGCCCTTCGATATGATTAAGATTTTGAAGTGGAAGCTGGTACCGGTTCTTGTTAAAGCGTAACTGTAGCAGTCTCTGCTTTCCCCACTCTCTTTCCTGGAACTGATGGAATTACATGAGTTTTAGCCTTAGACTTTGTAAGAGTGTCTTCAATCTACTGAGTGATTGAAGCAAGGCCTCGAAACACTCTTGTGTATTTCACAAGGATCAACGGTGTGTGTAATTCATCACACAAATTTTCCACACATATTGGAAACAATTCTTTTTGAGGGAGTACTAAAAATAAGTAATATGTCATTCCCTTCAATCGAGCAATGAAATATGAAAATCTTTCATTTTCCCTTTTCTTACAATTTGTAAGTTCAAAAAATATTGTCTTTGGAAATGTTGAGCTGAATTAAAGAAGGAATTTTTGATGGAGATCCTCCCACCTAGTAATTGACCGGGATTGAAATATTGCATACAAGACAAAGGCAAGTCCTTGTAATGACTGTACAAAACACCTGATCTTAACTACTTCCTGTTGTTGAAGAATTCCCATCATAGGATCACAATGAGAAATAAAATGTGTTAACTTTTGTTCTGGATCTCCAGAACCATTAAAAATCAGGAATGTGTTACTCACAAAATTTGACGGGGGAGGAATTGCATCAACCCATTTAGGGTAAGCTCTCTTCTCCCATTGAACTGGTACATGTTTTCCTTCCATAGCTTCCAACTGAGCTATTAATGACTCAATGGTAGTCATGAACTTTTGAGAAACATATGGTTGAGCTTGGACTTGAGCTGGTGCAATAACTAGAGTTTGGACAGGTGTGGTGGCTGGTACTGAAACTGGTGGTAGCAATCCCGATTTTTGTTGCACATGACCCGTAGGATTAGACATGTGAGGGCATACTTGTAAAGGAGAATATTCTTGATCTATCCCAGTAGCTGCAACAAATTACTTTGACTGACTGACTCCAACGCACCCAGGAGGAAGACTACCTTGAAGTAGTTCTGCATTTAACCTCCTTAACTCCTTCATTTATTCTTCCTATTATGAAAACCTTTCCTCTAATGAGAGTGATTTACCTTCTCCAAAGGTAGGGTTGAATATAACCTGACTTTTTTCCTTTCCCTTTGTTGGATGCCTTTCGGAGAGGGGGGAGTTGGTTATTTGAAGTAATACATAAATTCTGGGTAAGCCTTTGATTCCGGGTACCCACACCTTCCTCATTTGTTTCAGTGAGTACAACATCTTGAATAAGAATGTATTCATCCGATTCTCCTGAGTGAGCTTCATGTTCTGGGGGATCTACAACAATGGGATTGATGACACTTATTGATGCATAATGCATTTCATCCCTTCTATCGGCATTTCTACAATATTTTTTTCTTCCATGTCCTTGATGACACATTGCCTTTTGTTGAGTTGATCCCTTAGTAAATTCTTGATGAACCATAATTTAGAGGGAATCTCCTAATAACCCGGCTCTGCATTCCTCTTGCGGATTCTTCCCCAATCGATAGAAGGCTGACTTTTGTTGAGGAAGAGATTGAGTATTTGAAAAAGTCCCCAGTCTGGTGGATTGGGGCTATTCCCGGTCAACTCCTCGAATCCTATTTGTTGATTCCAAGGGCCGACTTAAAAGAGTCCACAGTCTGGGAAGCTGAGGTGGATCTTGAGCTGCTACATCTGAGACTTTCGTAAAATCTCTCATGATGTTGCGGACTTTAGTCCAGAATTTTTCTGGATGGATCAACCTACATCCACTCAAATCACCTGGCTCAAATGACCATTGGATGATTTCTAAAACTTATGTCACTTGATGATGTGCATGATCTAAATGGGAAGCATGTTCGATATTCTCAATTTCATGATGCAAGAGTAATTTAAGAACTTGTTCTTTGTATTCCTGACTTTGGGAAGAACTAGTTGAGGCATGTTCCGGAGTAAGCCTTTTATTACACACAAAACCAATTGGTTGTGGCCAACCATGGGAAATAACATTGCATGCGACCACTTTTGGCGGGATTTTTTGACTGGAGAGTACAATGAAATGTAGTGCTCCATGAACACCCAATCCCCTAATATGAATACTAGATGGGGCATTGGTAATTAAATGGAGAAAACATTTTAACGCGCCAAGGCATGAATACTGAAGGGCTCTCTACTGCTTTTCAGCCTTTGGATATTGGGTAACTGAGAGAGATTTCAAATCAATTTGGTGTTGTAACTCTTCTATTATCTTGAAATGATTTTCATATTCATCATAAGACAATATTTTTTCTTTAAATAGACAAAGAGTTTTCCACATGATGAGATGAATATCATGAATACAATATTCTATCAAAATCTCTGGATTATCATACTGAGAGTCATCCAAAGGCCAAAACCTGACTGGTACTTCACCATTTTCCTGTTGTTTTCTCATATTCAGCACTTCCTCCTTATCATTTGATGATGATTCTTCTACCTAATTAGACCAAAGATGATACATCATTGTTGCTTCATCCGATTCAACATGATTGGTAGAGAATTCATTTGTCAAACTAGAAGATGAATGACCCATGGGTGGTTCGGAGAATGATCTACAACCCGGGCTATCTTATTATTGAGAAAGTATTTCACCTGCTAGTGGTAAAGCATCAGATATGACTGGCTTCACATTTTCATATGCCTCAAGATAAGAGGGCTTTCTCATTACTGCATTTTAAATTGAATAATTTTCCAGGAAATAAAAATTACACTATAGAGAGGACTTTTGCAGCTAAATTCATCATCATGGGGAGGACCACCATGGTGGGTTATAAAAAAAGATGAAACTTTTTTCTCCTTGATCTTCTGGCCACGTAGAGGGTTGTGGAGGCTCTCATCTGATGATGATACTTCGAGATCAACTGAAATTTCATGAAGAAAGACTACATGAGGAAGTGTCTGATGAAGTATTTCGGAATTATTGTCCCCAATATTGGGAAATGAGATAGTAGAATCTTGGGTTGCAATAGACAATTGTATGAGGGATTCAAGAACTCCAGCATCGAGAAAGGCCTTATTACAGATCTGATTTTGATTTATCGACTGTGTTAGATGGATATTTTTCATAGATACCTTCTTACTCGCTTTAGGAACCACTTTTTGATGAAAGTGAAAATTATGGGCTAGTGTATGTTCCGGCTCAGGATAAATGGTCAGGTTAGGCTGATTATCTCCATTCAAATCAGGTGTATGTGTCTGTAATGATTGTCCGTATGACATGGGGGATTATGCCCAACAACCATCATGGACTGGGAAAGAGGTGTGTATCTGTTCTAGAGTGAAATGTTGATGAGTAACTCCACTAATAGGGATAGATTTATGTTTCTTTCCCTGTGATACTACTGAAGTTGTAATAATATTCTAGGAGGCATTCAGAATATGGGCAGGGATTTTCTTCTTCTCTTTCACCATTGTCAAAATGTGCTTGGTGACTCCAGCTGCCAGAATGAGCATATACATCCATTCCATGTCTGGAGTAACTGTATATGCTTGCTCCTGTCCCCCTTTTTCTATTAATGGATATTGACAGTACTTATGTATAGGGGCAGAGAGATGAGTCTGCTCCAAATTTTTCATCAGAGCTTTCTGACTGACTTCTCCAGGTGTGACCAAATGAGACTATTGGTATACATGATGAATATTGGAAGGTTTATGTGCCTACTAGGTGTTCTTTGTCAAGTATGGTTGAAAAATTTCCTTCAATACTGGCAGACAAGAATGCTGAAAAAATTAGTGATTGTAAACAGGTGTATGTTCCGGCTTATCAGTTTCCACCATATTAAATTGTTGAGCTTCTTTAGATGCAGTCAGACGAGCCTGCTGAGTGGTTGATGAATTATAAACAGGTGTATATGCCTGCCTGTAATACTCCACTGGAATTGCCTGGTAGGATTGGCGTGTTACTACAAGACAAGTCTGCTGGGAAATAATATCAGGACGGATGAGTGTATATGCCCGCTCATTATTTTCCATCAAGCTGGCTTGATGGAATTCTCCGGAGGGGGAAGATGTTAGAACCTGCTCCTTGTTGACCAGATTTTGCCTTTGCTGGTTCGTCTTGTAGACTTGGGTCTGAGGAACCAGAGCCAAACCCCTAAAGGTGATACCCTCATCGTATTGAGGGTGCACTATTGCACGAGTCTGGCAGCAATTGCTGATGGGATCCCTCTGGAAGGACTCATGTCGCCTTGAATTAAGGTCTTGGGTGACCTATTCATTAAACTCCCTGTAATATAGGAGAGACTAGTTGTTGAGTTCCAGGGATAAAGACCTGAAACAGTTGGAGATGGTTGCTAGCACCGACTGCTTCTTGATCACTGGTCTTCAATATCCGGACAACTAGGGTGAGTTTCTAACTTGGAGGTCTTGTCGAGCGGCCTCCAGAGTAATAATGGTACCATGTTGAAGGTATTAATTAACTACTGTAGTTGAAACCCATCATTGAAGATGCTGAGTATGTGATGTTGTCCTCAGAGCGGACTAGGGTCCAGCAGGAGTAGCGGTCGGGGCATTCACAAGTGTGAACTTTAGAGAATCCATTTCTGTAATGCAGAGAGATCTTGGAAAAGAGTTCCTTTTTGATATAACAAACATAATCAAGATAAGTTCAGCCACTACATATTTTGGATGAGCACATATGTTATTGATTTCCTTGTTGGCCCTCACATTGAGTTAAATAAGGGCCTAACAAATAAGTAAAACACCATTTAACTTGGTTAAGGATTCACGTCATATTCACTATTTTTTGTTTCTTATGGAAATGGGGATGACCTCGTTTTTTAAGGTTCAAACTTTTCCAATCGGTTTCTAAAAGGTTTATTCATATAACCGAAAACATCCAATGATTCTATATCCATTGGGACCTACTTTCCAAAGGTAGGTGCCCATTAGTTGTGGACTGATGAGGCTTAAGAATTTGTATTGGTTGATAGGATGGGGGGTCAGACTCATCACACATTTTTCATGGGAATTATTGTCTACTCCGGGACTCTCTTATAGATTTGAGTTATGTTTGTGAATCCTTATTAATTTAAAAAGCATGAAAATGATTTTTTCCTTTAGATTTGGCAATAAATGATTGATATGTATGAGATTTAAGGAATCTTGTATATGTATTTGAGGTTCTTCATCGATGGATAATCTTCCGTACGTATTGGGGATTCATAGTAACTCGTATCCTTCAATACATTATATAGAAATCTCTTGGTCATTATGATGACCATACTGATTTTAAATCTACTCAGTGGGGCACTTGAAGTTTATTGTCATTCGAAAGGACATGGATTATATCAGAGTTGGGATCGTACTAGCAGATGGGCTACCTACATATCCTTGTAAAAGAATAATTAGAACCCACATAGATCAGGAATTAAGATATAGTTTAACGTCATATGGGATAGATGAGAATTAATGGGTTACAGGCTTGAACTTTAGAAAAGATTCCTATATACTCTAATTTTAAGGTAGAGATCAAAGTCCACATAGTTTGATTAAGAAATGTGGGGCTTATGTATTATTAATAGCCCAAAGAGATGTGTCATGGTTAGTTTTACACTCTAATCCCACGTGAGTCATTCTCAGTGTGAGAAACAAGAGGTATCAATAAAACTAAAAATTTGGGCCATGAAAGATGCAGTCACAAGGAATGATATGGTGCTTAAGTTTGTGTGATGGCCCAAGTAAGTGAAGACTAGGATTTAATTCTAGAAAGAAACCAAGGAACAGGGTCCATAAAGATATTCATGCTTTATGGAGATTTGGATACTCTATCTTGGGGCTTACTGCTGAGGATGATGCCCATAAACAAAGTCCATAAAGGTATTTTTGCTTTATGGAGAGTTATATTCTTAATTTGGGGTTTATTCCATAGAATGATGCCCAGATTAGAGAGGGACTAATGATTGGGTTTTATTCCTGATAAGGAAGCCCAAGTTAGAAGAAATTAAGCTTGGGGATTACTCCTGAAAAGGAGTCCCATGTTAAGGGGACTTGACAAGGAACTTGGGGCTTACTCCTAAGGAGGATTCCCAAGTTAATAATCTTCTCATATTAAAGGATGAGGTTGAATGGAGAAAATCTCTATCCTTAGTGACATAAAGTTATATAAGGTTTTTGAGAGATATTCCATAGAACTCCTTTCAGATAAAGATGCCAATAAAGAAACCATTCCATAAGTGGATTTAAAGTGGGTTTTGTCGGCTAGATTTGGAAGTGGAGAGATGAATTTGAGGAAAGTAAGTGAATAGGCTGGAGGGGCACCCAAAAAGAGGCTGGCGTGCAAGTCTTGTTTGGGCGTGCAAGTCCAGGTCATACAAGTATACTTGCATGACATGAGTTCACGTGGGAGATGAAGAACCTGTGAAGTGATAATTGGGCGACATTGAATAGAAGCCCTTGGAATCATCTCTAGAGTCTTTTAGATAGGTGGTGTGCAAGTTTCCATGAGAGGACAAGGCGGTGTGCAAGTGTATCCATTTCCCTTAAAGGCTGGACACTTTGGTGCCCAAGTGTTAATGAGTTCTAACACTTAGGCCTTATTCTTCCTCTTTAGATCTTCCATTATAAGTTAGAAATTACCTTAGAAGTTTTTTGAAGTCTTCATAGGAGACTTGGGTGACCAAAGCTTAAATCTGAGTTTCTGATTTTTTCATCCCCAAAATGGGGGCCCACCGGGGGTATTTATAGTCTACTAGAGGCTTGGGAGAAATTTGACTTAGGGGGAACATGTGACTTGCGCGCCTCATGTCTGGCGCACAAGTGACTTGCACACCCAAGGCTGGTACATATGTATACTTGTGTGACTTAATGAATTTGCATTTTTTTTTATGATTCTTCCTTCTTTTTTGCTTGAAGAACTATCCTTTTTCAATCTTTGGACTCTGTGACTGAAGGGAGTGTCAACACTCAGTTATCTAGATCCTCTTGAAGGAGTGTTTTTAAACAACTATCGAATCTATTTATTTTTCTATCATTATTGATAACAAAACATGAGGTGTTTCATAGAAACCTTGTAATGTTTTACATGTAATTCATGACCATTTCACACTAATTATTATTAATCTATAAGATTTATATCTCCATAATTGTTTTGAGTAATCTAGGTAAATACTTATTTTGAAATATTTTTTTAAATTCTTCCCACTCCCACTCTCCCATTTATTCCTTAGGCTTGGTGTTCTTTATCAATTCTCAATATTGATAGGATCCTCTATATAAATGATACACAAAAACAATCACTTTCTCCATCTTAGATATGTGGAACATAGAAAATATATTCTCAATTAAATTAACCCACTATTCTGAAACAAGCGGATTATATGATCCACTAAATGCTTATGGTTGTTTCCATACAAAAGAATCAATAGCCAATTGTTCCTTATTCAGTGAATTCAGACATTCCAATGGATTCAGGTTATTACTCATATCATGAGATAGCTGGGTAAGAATTTCCATAAATTTTTTTACTCTTCCTTCTAAACCATTGGGTATTTCTTTCATAAAATGGTATCATTGTCCCTCATGCTTGTTATTGTCTTAGTTTCTTATAATTCATACCATTTTCTATCAAATAAAATGTTTGAACAAAATGAACGTTAATAAATAATGAATAAATTATAATATTTTTTCTAAATAAACACTAAAATCATATCTTATGGGATACCTATGTTCATCTTCTTTCTAGGAAACCTTTTTTAGGATGTTCTAACTACACATAGATGTATACTTATGGTTTTCACTAGCATTTTCCAATCCAAATTCACTAATTAACTAAATTTTTCTCTGATACTAGTTATTTTGACCCATATTATTTATACACGTATATTACATCATTTCATTGTTAATCAACATATCAGGTTTAAACATGTTAGATACAAAGGTTTAGTATCTTGTCAAAAATTTTATCACACAATAATTATACATAATAAAACATAAAAATTTACATAAATAATTCATATTTATCCCTCTAAAATATTTTTCTCTCCTTTGTATATATAGTCACTAAAGGATATACGTCAAAGGTAGGTGTGACCTAAAATTTCATTAAGGGTAAGGATAACATAAATGAGAGGCAATAATTAGTAGCACATGGGTGATAATAATCTTCATAATCATGTCATAATGATGGGATCATCATTATAAGAATAAGGAATACATTTTAAAAAGTCTTGGAATGTGGCGATGCATAAAAATGAAACATCATATCATAGTGGTAAAATACAACAAATGGTTGTGAAAATGTTAGCATCATGTTCATGCATAAATTTTTTTCATTAATAATAAAATCATTATTGGGAACAAATTAAAAAACATCTTCTTACATACTACTTATAATCTCAAGAGATACATAATATTATCCAATGAATTTTAGGATATATAATTCTGATCCCATACATTACATCATAATGTCTACATAATGATTCGTACTACATATAAAGTATAACAATAATATTCATAAAAAAACTCATGGAAATGAATGGTTTTCAAAAGTATTTGATAAATAAAAATTTAGTGAATAAAAATTATGGTTCCCAAAATATTAATGGAAGACATATTTTTCACATAGATCATCTTACTTGAGAAAAGAAGAAACAACCTAAGATTATTTAATGTTGTGTTTTGGAAAGAAAGGTGTTTTTGGAAAATCTTTGTATTTTTATTTCAGAAAAGGTGGAAACATGTATATCCATGAAATAGAGAAGTTAATAATATTAAAAAAGTGTTTAATTAACATTAGTGTAATACCCTCACAAAATATATCCAAAAATAGTGATAAGATAAACAAAAATAGTTAGGCTAAAGATTCCCCTTTCCTTGAAACTTGCTTAATTTTATTTCATTTCAAACTCTTGAATAATAAAAATGGGTTTATTAAAGAAATTAAACATAATTGAGTTGTATTAATTTATGTGTCTATTTTGGAGTATAAATAATTGTACTAAATTTATTAATTTCTTTTATTGTTTCTGAAGTTTTTTCATATCAATATTTCTTTAAAAATATCCTATTTTTCTTCAATTTATCTATTTTTTCATGGTTATTTATACATAAGTAAAATTAATTATATAACTCCCTAAGAAAATATTATTTATTACAATTTAAATAAATTCATTCTATTTGGAATATAGTGATTCATACAACACTAGGTTTAAAAAATAACTTATTCAACTATTATTTAAGAAAAATAATTATAACATAGTCATTAAGTTGGTGGGTATTAATAGTAATAACCCATTCATAAGATTTCTATATGATAAAAATGTGGGTGTAATTGATTCATTTCAAATATTCCATGTGTATCCCCCACCCCACTTATTAAAGGAATCCACGCTCCTCCCCTCTCCATACTTCCAAATCCAATTTACGTGGAAACAATCTACATAGAATTTTTTTTTACTCCAATAGAAACATCAAACATATATTTTTATGATCATAAATACATTCTATGAATACTTTCCATGAAAAACTAAAGAGGTTTTCTGAAGAAGAGGAAACGTTCATAAATGAGTGATGTTATTTTGTTTCTTTTACCACATAATTTAAATATTATCAAAATAATTATTATATATTAACATAAATTTTATATACATACTTATATGTGATTGTGTTAAGTGATTGAAAAATATTTATCTCATATTCCATCAAAGAAAACCCTCGATCGTTTTTACGATGGATTACTACCTCACGAACTGATGTAATTCGTTTTTCATCACTACCTATCTTGGGATAGATATAAGGAAAGAATTAAAAATATTATATGACATTAATTATATTATAATATTTATTTAATTATAATTTCCTTTATATTTTCTTAAATTCCATTCTATTTAATATAGGATTATTTTGTTCGTGTGTAAGGAGGACTACCGCCTCTTGAAGCGTTGTGATTTGTTTTTCACATACGATTTTCATGGAAAGTAATATGTATAAATTTAGTGAATATATGTTATATCTATAACATGATATTGATTATTTATTATTAATATATTACCGAATTATATACTCTTCCACTCTTTAAGGGAATAATATTATCATTCATGCATACACACGTACCACTATCTCAATGAAGCGATGAAATTAATTTTCCTTTTACAAACATAAATAATGATTATGAAAAAGTATATAAATATTAAATATGAAATTTATAAAATTTATAACTTTTTTATATTATATATCTATATAATATATTTAAAAAACTCAACTTTTATGGAAAATCCTATTAAAAAAGGTAATTAACACCTGAAATAATGAAACTAATCAAATGCAATTTAAAAATAACTAGTAAAATGTTATAAGGGGATCATATCTGATATAATAAATATTAATATAGCTTCTAAATAAATTAATAAAATTTTTAAAACCATTACAAATGAATTTAAATTACACTCAACCCAATAGAAGTTCCTAATAAGGGACTTCATCTCAATTTCTCTTTATTAAGGCATATTGTAATTATATGAATCTAATTTCTTCTATAAAATATATATACTACCCATTTTTCAAGTAATATCATGAATAATTCATAAATCATTGTATATTAAGTTCAAATTTAAATTATTTCAACAAATGGGATATTATATGAATATTATCCAATGGTGAGGAATTTCATATATGAATTTAATTTCATTAGGTTATATTACTTATTCAATGTATTTGATATTATTAATTAGTTTTTGTAATGAATTTTAAATATATTATGTTTTTTATGTTAATTTAAATTTTATCCAAATAATATATTCATTTATTAATTATTACTTAAATGTAACGATCATCAGAATGGATTTAATCTCAATTTCTATTACATTGATGCATATTTGTTAATGTGAACCTATTCACTTTTATGTTTTGTATATACTACCTATTTGATGAATTTAAAATTAATTATAACTAATTCATGATGTTTGATTTCTCTTTTCACATTAATTCTTCATGGGGTCAAAATTTATATGTTTCTAGAGAGGAAACAAATTTTGTAAAATCCCACATTATCTTGTGACTATTTACTTTCTCTTGAAACAATCATTTTCTTCTAATCATTTTTCATTGGAAATTAAATCTCTCTTAAATACCTATATTGTTGTATGATAGATATGATTATTTATTAAATCATATATCATTTTTATGTATGGTGTTTACTTTGAAATTTATTTATTTAACAAGGGAATTGATAATAAATTGGTATCATTACTTATTACAAATATATGATGATAAGTCACCTTAATTCATGAATTAAATTGATTATTAAAAAAATGAATAATTTTTTGGGAAAGATGTTATGGGTGGGGATTTGTTATAGATACCCACATGTTTCATAAACAAGTATCATGATACAAATAAGTTGGCTAAATCAAATGGGGGTTTACCCAGTAGTTTTAAATTGTCTTGTGAAGGGACTTGACGATAGTGTAATCATAATTCCTGATATCATTAGGAAAAATAATTAATAATTTACATCATTTATATTTTATATTTTATTATTATTCAAGATATTATTTCTATGATATAATATATGGATGCATTTAATTCTCAATTTATTGATTATATGGAAAGTGTTTTCAGTTGTAACCTTGACGTATTGATTATTCCTTATCCAATTATGATAAAGAAATTCATTGATTAAATGGTAAGTTTGTTCAATTATTTACCTTTATATATTTATTATTATTTATTAATTCATGATATCTTCAACTATATATAACTCTTAATAAGTATATGATCTGGCCCTTAGTTTTTCATTTCCCCAAGATATGAAAGATAAATATTTGAATGAGTTTCAAGTATGCATATCATTTTATTTTGTTATGTTATATTTTTTATTTTCATAACCATTTTAAAACGGGTATCATGTATGTATCTAGTTCTCTAAAAATACAAAAATTATCAGTCTTTTATAATTTTAACCCTTATATATATTACAATGAAATAAATTAGGAACTAACTCTATGTTACAGGAGTCGTGGTCATTATAGTTTGTACTACAACATGTTTATTAGAAATATTTTGAATTAGATCAAGTAAAATATAGATTAAGGAATATAACCCTGCGGTGTAATTTGATGTTAAATATATAAAAACTTAATAATGTTTTGGTCATAAGGATATTATGTGGTTTTTCTTATAAGTGCATACATATTTGGAAAATACAAGAAGATATCATTATACAATAGATTTACCAAGGGTTAATAACTCTGAAAAATGTATGTCGGTCATTACTCTCGCATTACCTAGTATATGAAAATAGTCCTTTCTATGATCCTAGTTTTATACTCTTAGTGTATATTTTTAGGATAATTCACATTTTCTTTACAAACCATTATGAAGGATTAAAAATTAAAGATATCCTCAAAAACCATGTTTATGATTGTAAGATTAACCATAAATTTTTTATTTATGTTAATTATTATACCATATTTTTAATTATACATTATGATTTAAAATTCATAATTTAATGACCTAATAAAGTATATGACATTATTTAAAAACGAAACCCAGAAGAAATAATTTTATCAATACTCATGAATGATGTTGATACTTCCTTTATAAGCAAGCCAATTCAGCTAATATTGGAAATGAATAGATAATTTCTATATTAGGGAAGCTTAGATAGGTTATAAAAAATAACCTTTGTCTTATGGAGAAACCTATTCCACAGTGTGATTCTTCTTTTTTAAGTCTGTTCATGTGTCTAATACCCCCATTATTTGTTGGGACTACTAATTCAATAGTATCTGATAAATTGAATATCTATATTAAGAATATATTTATAGCCTAGAGATAAAATGAAAAGGAAATGTTTAAAATTATAGTGTCTTGTTTGAAAGGATATGTTGGTCAATATTTATCCTTGATCCATAATACTGGGTGGAAAGAAGAAATAGAACTTCTAGAATATAAATGTTTTAAGGATACATTATTAAAAAAATATTCCCCTTTTTGGAAACAAATTAAAATGAAGAAATATTTTCTCGATATAAATAAATACGTTGAAATTTTTTTAATTAGTATTAGGATACATTTATAAGGTCATAAAGGTGTGTTATGGTTTACATAGGTGATATTGAGTTTAATATTAAAAATTTCATTGAAGTGAGTAAGACAACGCTCTTAAGGGTGTTTGTATTTTAAAAGAATTATGATATTATGAAATAATCTTATGTGACATTAAAATAGATAATTAATTATTTAGATACTATATTTTCAAGGTAAATCAAGAACAGAAGAGGTTAAATGACCACCAATAGAAATGGAATTCCTCAAATAAGAATAATAGAATGTGACAATTAAATTTTTAGAGTACAGTGAAAAGAATCATCGTGGGAAATGCTTTATGAGATATGAAGTTATTTATATGTATCCATAAAATAGTCCTTGGGATAAAGTATACAAAGAGAAGAAATATAACACTGATATATATCATTTAAAATTTAGGTAATTGGGGAACAATGTAAAAAAAATCCCCAAGAATCAAATTAATCTACCAATACAGAGTCCATGATGAGAAGGTCAAGATTATGTGATAACTATAGTTGAGGTTGGAGTAAACAATTATGTGGTTGTATAAAAAATTTATCATATCTTTAAATTTAGATAATTATTTACTTGATTCTGTATCTCTATACTCTTTTATATCTACCAATTTTTTTATGAAAATTATATTTTATCCTAGCACATTATGAGGGGATTTTTTAGTCAAAACATAATGTGAAAGAGTCTATGTAATAAGAATGTGTCAATAATTCCCCATTATAACACTTAAACATTCATTATTATCTGAACATAATATCATACCAATGGTTCACATCAATAAATTCCATTTTATGGACTAGATTTAAAAATATGATTAAAAAATTTATTGAAATAAGAAGGAAATTAAATTTATGATGAAGAAATATAATTCCTTATCTTTTTATCAAATATAACATCATGTGATACATTTCTATATATCCCATGATTACCTCTTCCCTATGAGATTCATATATAAAAATATTAAACTAAATCTATGGATAGAGAAGGAAATAATATAATTTATTATGTATCTGTTGTACATGAATACACTGGCTCATTTCTTATATAACTACCTAGACATCCACCATATGATAAAGTTGAGTTTTCCATTTATTTAATCTCTAAAATAACACCAAAAATAAAAAAGTGCCTATATAATGGACACTATGGAATTATGGGAGTTATAAAAAACAACCACAAAGGAAATTTGAGATAAATGATTTACTCATCCAAGTGTTTCACAATGGGGATCCCAAACTCCCTTTATTAAGAAGAAATATGGATCCATGAGGGTGTGTATTTATTATAAAGAAATCAAGGTCAATACAATAAATAACAATTATCATATTCCTCACATTGATGACATATTCGATCAATATCATGGAGCCCAATATTTATCAAATATTATGCGTTCTTATGGGTATCATCTGTTGTGATTAAATAAAAATTCCATTCTGATTATATCTTTCCAAAAAGGTTATGAACCTTATGAGTTTAGAGAAATTACATTTTGATTTAATAATTAAACATATTTTTCATTGATCTAATGAAAAGTATTAACAAAATATCTTTATAATTATTGTGATATTAATTCATAATTTCTTTTTGTATCCAATATTATATGAGGAACATGAGGATTACATTTTGGGTCATTCTTGATATTCTTGGAGTGAATGAGTTATATGATAAATTTTTAAATTATTTTTTTTTTCAAGAAGTTTCGTTTCTTGGATATATTATCTCCATGGACAGAATCCTAGTAGATACCATAATAAAAAATTTAGTTAGAGAATTTTATACACAAGGAAACATAACTGAGGAATATAGATTAAATGGTTTTGTCAGTTTCCATCAATGTTTTATTGATGATTTTAACTATTTGACTAAACCATTTACCATAAATACATGTAATGGGGTTATTCTCATTTGTATAAAGTAATTTCAGTAATATTTTGATTACTGAAGTGTAGATTGGTCAACGATACAAATTTGAATCTTCCATCAATAAATTTTGGGTTTGTGATATGTATTGATGCATATAATAATGAATATGGTTGTTTCCTAATGTAATATGATAAATTTATTTCATATTCATTGAGGATATTAAAGACTGTTGAACAAAACTATCGAACCCAAGATCTTGAGTTAGAATATTTATTATTTTCTTTGAATAAATCGATTCATTATGTCTATGGTGAAATGTGGGAGCTATACATGGAATATAAAATCCTAAAATAAATATTTTCAAATAAAGATCTCAATTTGAGAAAAGGTGATGGATATAGATACCCGAATACTATGATTTAAAAATAAATAACCACTAAGGTAAAGTAAATATTTTATTTTATGCATTGAGTAGGTATAATCATGACGTTCTGGCTGAAATGAGGAATTATAGGGACCATAATTTCATGGATCTAGTAAATATGGATATGGAAATTATTAAGGATGGGGGAAATCACTCATTTTTTGATTTTTTAAGAAATCATATTTAATTGAAAAGATAAAAATTTATCAATCTAATGATGAGAACATATATAATAATTTTAAAGTCGTCAATGATGGAAAATTACCAGAGATTCTTTGTGAAGATGGTGTTTTAAAAATTAGGAAGAGAATATGATTTAAACCTATACCAAAGATAAAATGGAAATTATCAGATGATGCTCATATCTTGAATTTATCAATACAACTTGTTAGAAAAAAGATGTATATGGATTTTAGGGGAAAAATAATGGGATAACCTAAAGGAGAAAATTGAGGATCACATGTCAAGATGTTTTGTTTTTCAATAATTAAAAACTACAGTAAATAATTAAAGTATATAATAGAAACCTATCCCTATTTTTTTAATGAATTATGATGAAATACTATGGAATTTTTTATAGGAAAACCAAATACTCCAAGAAATAATGATGTAATATGGGTTTTCATTGATCACCTACCCAAATATTCACATTTTCATTATATAAGATAATATTTACCTCTTAATAGACTCACAAAGATCTGTATTAATGATGTTTAAAGACATCATGGTGAACCTATTTAAATAATTTCTTATTATTATATCTATTTTAAATAAATGATCTATAAGTGTCTTTATAGGGCCCTTGATACTTAGATTCATTTGAATAATGCCTACTATACTCAAACTGATGGATAGTCTAAAAGGAATATTCAAACATTATTATAAATTTTGAGTTCATTGTATCATTAATTTTATGTAATGTGGGATTAGTATATAACATTGGTATAATTTTCCTCTAATATTTGGTTGCATTGAATAATTAATATAGTGTTTTAAGTAGAATTATATGGAAAGAGCTGTCATATTACAAATTTCATGGATGAATTTGGTAAAGGAAATATGTAGGCCCAAAAAATGTTGATGAAACAACAGAAAAGTTAAATACTACATAGGACCTTGTTAATTTACCTCATTGTTCGAAAAATTTTATTCCCTCAATCAGAGGAAGGTTTTTGAATTTTAAGTGGGAGATTATGTTTTCTTGAATGTACCAAGATATAATTCTATTATAATGTTTAGTAATAATGTAATGTTGATCCCTAGGTAAATTATAACCATTTATCTCCTTGAAATAATTATATTTATTTCTTACCCCATTGAAATGTAACCAAGTCTCTCAAAATTACATGATGAATTCCATATAATGTAGTTAAGGATGTACTTGTCATACTGAATGCTTGTGCTCACCTTTGATGAAATAAAATTGAAACCTGGTGTATCTTAAAATGATTAACCCATCTAGAATCATGATTCTAGAACAAAATATTGAGTAATAAGATGACTCATCTAGTAAGAGTACATTAGAGAAATCACAAAATAGAGGAAGAAAGGTGAGAACTATCGGATGATATGAAGAAGAACTATCATTATCTATTTAGAAGGTAATACCCATTAAATCTCATGGATGGATTTTTTAGGTTTGAAGAATGTAACCCCAGTTATTTTATGATTTATTTTATTTTAAATAAATTCAATATTTTTGATATTTATGATGCACACAACACTAGGTTTAAACTAAAATACTCCTTGGTATTATTTAAATTTTCCCAATATAACCTATCAATTATGTTGGAGGGTATTGATATTAATAAATAAAAAATGAAAAATATATGGTTTGTAGATTTATAAATTAAATTAAATGTATATGTATTTAGTATGAATAAAATATGAATCATTTTAAATACGAATAATTTTTTTTCTGAAAGAACATTTTTTCAAAATGGTTTCGTCACTTCTTGTGAACTTTTGATAAAATTAATTTTTTAAAACATTAGATAATTAATTTTTCTAAATTAAAATAATTTTTAAAATCATAATATCAAAATTATCATGTCTTTATTTATTTTTTGATTTTTAGAAAAGTTTCATTTTTTGATTAATAGGGAAAAATAATGATTTTTTATTTAAAAACAACCTTCTCATGTAAATTATTTATAGAGTTAAATTATATTTTAAATTTTCATAAATGTAAAATTATATCAATAATTAAATTGTATGTCAGTTGAAACAATTTCATATTGCATTTTGATTTTAAACCCTTATATACTTATGATAATTTTCTCTTCAGAAACCTGCTTTTTCATCGCATCGGTGGGTATATATTTAATTTTGATTATAAAAAATATATATATAAAATTTGTAAAAATAGATTATATACTTGGAATAAAACTAATTTATATTAACTCATAATGTAAAATTAATTTTTGACAACTGTGAATTGTAGAATCTGAAAAAATTAATTAATGTAGTTATTATAAAAACATTTTTACAGGGGTAAGACTAATAATATCGGGGGTAAAATGACCAGAAAAAATTTAAAATTCCCATTTCCTGACCATATTTAGACATTGGATCATATAATGGTCAATAATGACCCATTTTTTAGTTTTTGTAAGGTACAAACGTCGGTGTAATTGATTCGTCAGCAAAATTCCATGGGTACGCACTCCCCCACTTATAAAAGGGCACCCCTCTCCCCCCACTTCACATATTCAAAT
This sequence comes from Viscum album, assembly GCA_963277665.1. Classification (NCBI taxonomy): domain Eukaryota; kingdom Viridiplantae; phylum Streptophyta; class Magnoliopsida; order Santalales; family Viscaceae; genus Viscum; species Viscum album. The sequence continues at coordinate 469,379,513 of OY728158.1, forward strand.
CCTTTTATATCAGATAATACAAAACAAAATAAATTAATTAATCCCCTAAAAATATCATATAGTCCTTTGTTTGATCATAAATCCATCTGAGGAAGTCTTTTGGTGAACCCCTAAAGAGGTTATATGAAGAAGACGTAAGGTTCTTAGATGAGAATTTTTATTTTGAATCTTCTACCACATCCTAGAAGTATTTTTAATAAATTATTATATAATTACCTCAATACCTTCCATATACTAAGATTTTATTATTTTTTCATCATAAACAATAATCACCTCCTCTTCAATAAAATGGGAAACAAATCTATTGAATGTGTGTACGACAGACTACCGCCTCGCGAATAGATGAAATTGTTTTTCCATCACAACTATTCATGGATGGATATAATAACTAATTTAACACATTTACATGATACTTATGATATTATTATACTTATTAAATAATGATATCTCATACAACTTCTCAGTTTCCATTCCATTTAAAATACTATAACATTTCTCATTTGTACAACGTATTACCGCCTCATGGATAAATGTAACTCATTTTCCATATAAACTTTACATATAAAGTAATAAGTATAAATGTTTTGAATATATGTGATACATGTTACCTGATATTGATTATTTTAGATTATTATATCACCTAATTACTTTCCCTTTAACTCGTTAGTCGAATGATACAGTCTATCGTGCGTACGTATAACCTAATATCTCTATTGAGAAAAGATATTTATTTAACATATAGAACATTAATGAATGATTATAATAAGATTATATAATGAGAAGATATAAAATTTATAAGATTAAAATCGTTTTTTGATAATTATACCATATAAATTTCTCAAGAACTGAATCTTTCATGACAAAACATGTATGTGAAGACAAGACAACTAACACACAAAATAATTAAATTGATGTCTTATTTTTAAAAAATGGTTGGTAAAATGTTATAATGGTATAATATATAATATTATAAAGATAAATAATGTTATTTTATAAACTAATACCATTTTTATCAAATTATATGGAGTTTAAAACATGGTAAACCTTATGGAAATGTGATGTACCTAACTTCCATTCAATTTCCCTTTATGAATGAATATTGTAATGTTATGAACCTAATTTTTTTATATGGTATATATAATAACCATTTTATATGTAATATCATGAATAATTCACACTTTATTGTATATTAAGTCGTAATTTTAAATATCTCATCCAACTGGATTTGAATTGAAAAGTACTAGTTGTAAATAATTTCATAACTCAATTTTTTTCATTAGGTTATACTGCATATTTGTTATCTTCTATATTCATAGATTGTATTGATAATGAAATTTAATATCTTATTTTGTGTTTATATTTTTTATGTGGATTTAAATTGGGAACCCATATTTAACTCATTTATTAATTCACACTTCAACATAATGATAATTGAAATGGATTTTGTCTTAATTTTCATTTCATTAAGAATTTTTTTAATATGAACCAATTCCATTATATTTGGTTTATATACTTTAACATTGATTTATTTAACATGAATACCTATTTATTTAGGATTATATATATTTTTTGAAGTTTATTATTCAAGGGTTAACAATTTAAAAATTACCAAATATATAAAAAACAGTGTATAATCTCACTATATTTTATGATTGTTTACTTTGTCTTAAAAAACAGTTTTTTACCATCATTTGTAATTATAAATTAAATTTCTCTTAAATATCTATATTACTATATGATGAATATAATTATTTCCAAAATCATATTACATTTTATTATATGGTTGTTGAATTTGATTCTTATTTGATTAAATGGGGACTTACGAATTAATCAGTATCCTTACCCAAAATGGATATATTATGATAAGGAATATTGATTCACTAATTTACTTAACCATTAAATATATGAGGAAATATTTGTACAGGATGATATGGGTGGGGGGTGGTAATAGATATCCCTTCGATGCATTGACAGGTTTCACATTATAAATCAGTTGGCCAAATCAGATGGGTTTCTTCCCAATAGCAATAAATTATAATGTGAACAGACTAAATAGTAGAGATATCACGATTCATGAGAACATGATATCAAATAATTATGAATTTAGTTAATTTATAATTTCTTTATTATTGTTTCTCATAGATTTTTCTCTTTTATAATATCTTTGGATTCATTTCATTCCCATTTTATTGATTAAATGGCATGTCTTTGTTGTTAATTAACTTGATATGTTGATTTTCACTTATCCAATTATGAGAGTATAGTTGTGGATTAAATGAAATTTTTGTTAATTTATTACCTTTCTATTTTAATTATGATTTTTTGATTCATGGTAGAATCTGTTGTATGTAACCCTCACTAATCATTTGATCTCTGCTTTATTTTGGTTTCGTTTCCCCAAAATATGAAGAAAAATTCATTAATTGAGTTTTAGGAATGAAAATATGTTTATATTGTTATGTAATATGCTTAATTTTAATTCCATATGTAAAAATGGTATCATGTACATATTTGGTACTCCAAAACTGCTAAACGGGCTGATCCTTCAGGATTTTACCCATCATATATATTGGAATGTAATAAATTGGCCACTTGCTCGATGTTACTAGAGTTGGTGTCATTAAAATTTCCTAAATATCAAATTGATTATACATATAAATTTTTATATTATAAATATTATATTACATATATCCATATATTTGTTGATATGAAATGAATTGGCGAAGTCATCCTTTGAAATTAACCAACTTTTAACAAGACATTGTCAAAAGATAGGGAAAGAAAATTATAAAAATTTAAAATTTAATAAATATAATACATATAGTGGGATAACATTATTAATTTAATATTAACATACTACATAAATATTCTTATAATATTTGGTCTTGAAAGGGGTGGAGTAATATAGAATGAGGAGAAGAGAATGAGTGAGAGAATTGATGATAACATTCCCTCTTCTCGAAATTGCTTTTTCTTTATAGAACTCAAATAATTTAATAATTTCAAATGAATTGATCCAAAAAGTCACTAGGTATGATAAGAGTATTAGGATATATTATTTTGGTAGTGATTTTTCTCTATAATATTTAGGTTATTAGCTTTCTATGGGGAGGTATAGGGGTTATTTATACCTGAGTAGAGATGTATTTTTAGAATAAATTATAAAATAAAATACTATTTTGAAGGTAAAACTTGTAATAGTGATTTTTTACAATATAAAACATATATCAATATAAAAAAAAAAATTCTGTATTTAAACCTATTTATAACTTGAATTATCTGGTTTTTATAAAGTAATGTGGAAAAAAGAATAATATTTATTTTATGGGATCACTTTTGACTTTTGGATATGGAAAATATTTTTTAGTTTTTGGAAGTCAAGTTCATTGTATTTTTTTGAATAATTTAAGAAATTAAAATTATATTCATCCTGAATACATTTCTAGATAAAGTTATTTCATTATCACATCATGGGTGATTTATCAAATGACATACCAGTTATAGAAAAAACTATATTTTCACTATTTAATAGAAAATTAATGCATTTCAGAAAATTACAAAAAATCAATCTTGGGAAATTTTGTTGTGATGATTTTAGAAATTTAAAATAATTTCTTCTTAAAAATTAAATCATTTTTATTTTTTATTTTTAATATAAAAATTATTATTTTTACGAAATACATTAGATTACAGTTTATTAAAAATCATCTTATATTTTCTTTATGTTTCTAGTCATGATAGTAATTTTAGGATTTATAATAAGTATATTAAATTAAATTAAACATAATATGTATTATTTATATAATTATTTATTATTTTAAAGGTATATAAAAAATTTAATACTTATTTTACTATTCCCAATTGTAAATTTTTTACTCCAAATTTACATATTATTATTCTAACCATCACATAACTATTTAAATGGTCACATTACCTCCAATAAAAACCTATTAATTAATTCATACATTAGTCACCTCAATTCCTATCAAGGTTCTATATTTCTAATTTATATAATTTCAAATTTGTACTAATTTGTTTTCTTTTTTATAGTATTTTTTGTTAGAGGGGTGATTCAAGCTAATCATGTTGATACAAATTTCCATATTTTAGATTTTATATTTTCTATTTTTTAATTTGATTTATTTGGAACTATAAAGGGTTTAATTGTTGGAATATGTAACATATTTCATTAATGAAATAATATTTTGTTATTTTATTTGTGTGGTGTATGCCTATATGACTATATAATATAATATAATTCACTTTTATTTCAAGATAAAAATATCATTAATAAATTATGTATTGTTAGAAAACCCCTTCTCTGTCATTCCTTGGATCATTTACCATATCGATCATCTGAGATATGAAACTCTCATGAACCCAATTTTTCAATCAACAATCCTTCTAATTATCTCAATGGACTAAACAAATAAACCTAATGAAGCTAGTCTTTGTCATTAAATGAGGTATTGGATTTCTAGTTTAAAAATAAGACTTATTCAAGGAAAAGTGGTTGATATATAATGTGTATTAAAAATGAATATCAAACTAAAGATGGACTTGAACATTCAAGAATTGGATTGCTTTATCAATTTATAAATTAAATAGTTATTTTTTTGAAATAAGTGGAATATTATTACTAAAATACTCTGTTTTGTTTTGTTGATTCAATAGATTTAATTTATTCAATGTTAAACGACATTAAATTTTCACATTATTCATAAAATTTGGCATAGTCTTTCAAATTACCCAATTAAGGTGAGTTATGTTTAATTTGATAGTGAATGGGGATAATTTCAATAATTAAAATGATATAATGTCTTTTTTCTTGGGACCTCATAAATTAGGAAGATGTTTCTGAAGGATTCAGTGGCAGATCAAAAGGTGTTTGTTAATTTTAGTCAAACAATAAAATTTACAAGAATTATATTGATAGAGAAATTTGTTTTTATTAATATTTATGTGATTTTTTATGTGAATAATCATCAAATTTAATTTTTTAAATTTATATTTTTGAATAGGGGTCGTTTTTTTCTATGACATGAATGTATATCGTTCAATCCTTGTGGAATACTAGTTTCTATTTTTCCCTATAAAAATGTATGATACATGAAATCCAAAAAAACTACCAGATTCCACCAAAACTAATATTTTAACACATGATGTATTTAAAAAAAATTGGATTTTTTATGGAAAAAACCCCAAGGATTTTTTATTCTACTTAGATCTAATAGGAAAGAATAATAAAGGGAAACTACTCCAAGGGAGCATAAAGATATGAATCCAGTAGGTTCTTCATGTCTTATTAGATAAGGAATTTAGGAATACATAATTGTAGGATATGAAGGTATGTAATATTCATATTTTTTCTTTACCAACATTCCAATCACTAACAAGATAATAAAGATAGTGGAGGAGAATATATCTACTATGGTAGGGTGAGTACATTAGTTTCTATGATCTTTTAGAAAACTTTATGATAAATATAGTTTTCTTGTGTTAGTTATAAAAAAAATTAATAAGGAAAGAACTAGTTGAGCGGGTTTTATTCTATATAGTTTAATAATTTAATAAAAAACTTCTAATTTCAAATGAAAATTAGAGGAAGCCTAGGTTAGAAATCTTGTTAAAGAAATATAAGAATAAGAAATTGTTATAAATGTTGATAAAATTTATCTATTTGAGGAAATGATATATAATTTTTTTCAATATGATGAAAAAAAGATCATGAATAATATCATTATTCTTGTTTTCAAATAATTGTACATGTTCATGTAGAGGCTGATCATTTTGATGAGAACATTATTGGGAATTTGGCAGAAATAATTGATTTAATTAGGGATAAAAAATGTCTCTTATTGAGTTCTTAGGAAGGAATTATAATGATAAAGATAATAATGAATTTTATGTTATTAGAGAGATTCCCTATCCGTCTGGTTAATAAATGGAAATTCAATCATTTTAATTCATTAATATAAGTGATCCTTCTGTTAGACCAAGGAACGTTTCTTCTGATTTTGTTGATTATTTTAAATAGGTGACACACTCTTTTATTATGAACACTATTTATATGTTTAAGGAAAGTAATTATGGGGCCATTTTAGTTAATAGATAACTTTTGGATTCTCAAAATACAATTACATATTTTCTAATTTCACATATTCCTAGTATGGAATATGAATATTTTTATGATCAACATTGATTTTTGAATGAAAGTTTAATTTCATGAAGAGATGTGGATTTATTCAAGAGTTAAATACTTTATCCAGTTGGTCATATCAAATTTCTATTAGTTTATAAATTTTACATTGGAGGTCTGAAGATGGTTTTTAGAAGCCAGTTAGAGTCATTTGAATCTTGTTTAGTCCAAGCTATAGCTTCTAATTTGAGTAAAAAAAACTTAATGTTTGTTAATAAGGAAAGAGTCTCTTAATTATTTTTCTATATAACAAATGAATCAACTAAAAGTTAATAGTGTGATTTTATTCCACTACAAACACATTTAGAAAATCAATAATAGGTTGTTGTGATGATGACATCTACAAAACCGTATTTCAGATGTTTGGTCAATTAGTTTGGCTATATGATTAAAAATTAGGTATAATAAGTTAATTTATTTAATAAGATTCTGAAAGTGAATATTATAAAAAATTTCATGATGAGTATAATAAGTTAATACAATTTTTTGATATGATAATGGGTATGTCCAATCATCATGAACACTACTCAGGGGAAATATTTATTAATTGTGGTGTTTTAATCAGGTCATCCCCAAAAAATAACGTTCCACTCTATTGATGTTGGTAGTAACATTTTCCCTATTAAGTCTCATTTTTTATGAGGTGGTACACTCACCACCCATTTAAAGAAAACATCCCTCATTTTATAATAAAAAACTCAAATCCAAGCAATTCCTCTACACTTATATCTAGGTATTAGATCTGATAATATTTTTCAGCACCTAATAAAACTCGAACCACGAACATTGTCACATAATCCCAATGGTCCCCAATATTAACATGGTTTCATTCCCAACACACTAGTGGTTATTAAAAAAGGGTTACTTATCATACTAATTTCTATCCCCACATGAAAAAATATGTTCATTCAATATATTTTTTCCCCACTAAAACTCACCCTAGGAATATTCTATGGGAATCACCCATTATAATAACTACTCCATGTAAAAAATTATTATTTGAAGTGTTATAATCAAGTATAACCAATGTGAAATGTGCTAATTCTATATATGGGTAGTAAAATTTAACCTTTTATGTCTCTCAATTATAGGGGTGTTTAAATGTTGATCCAACAATTTCATTTTTTTCACATTGATTTTGATGATCACAAATATCCTAATATTTTTTAATAATTAAGTTATTTTAATTTGATTTTAGGACTATATTTATTGAAAATTTTCTTTTATTTATTCTGAAATTCTAGAATTATATCCTTAAATGTTTTGGAAAGTATTCATGTCATTTATAAGGAGTCGATAATCAATGGTTTGAACCCTATGTTTATGGAGAACAATTTATTTGTGAAAATGGATTTTAATATGGGGTTTCTACTTGTATACACTACTTTTATGCTAAATGTTTGGATCAATAAACAAAATTTGTTAAAAAACTCTACATTCAATTATCTAACATATAGTTAGTAATCCTAATGTTTAGAATCAATGATAAATTTTGAACCATAAGTTGGATGATATTGTATATAGAGTAATCTCTACATTCCAAGTAGTCTTCTGTGGAATTTAAAATAGATATATTTTATGCAATTTCACCAATCGTTTATCAAGAGGAAATATCTCATTAAATACATTCAAATAACAACTAAAAATTTTATATTTATATATTAAATCATTCTTATTTCTTATGGAAATTATATTTTTTAGTGGTAATGTAAATTTAAATTTCAAATGTGATAAGGATTTTTAATATAATGTTTTTTTGAAAATATTTTTGATTATGTTTAACCAATGTGAAAAATAATATTTACTATTCATTATCAATGAGTTTTATCTTAAGAAAGTGGAGGATATATAGGAATAACCTACATATATAGTGATTAGAAATTGATAGAAAATTGGAGAATAAAACGTGGTTTAACATCTCTCTATTTTATAAAAAATCAAGAAAACTAATTCTCATTATCATTCCATGGTACATTCTGAAATATATTATAATTTATTTTTCTATTATTGTCTTCTATTAATTATTTATATTCATTTTTTGGGATTTCCTGAATACTCTTTAGACATATTCATGTTGTAACCTATTATTGTGTGTTCATTATGCTGATGTGAAAGGTTATTATTTTGTTTCTATGTTTCAATGAAGATACTATACTATGTGGATCAGAATAGGGATGCAATTGCTTAAGATATTATTATCTAAAAAGGAATACCAATCATCTACCAATTTATACTACAACTATGAGCTGAACCTATTATTAAATAATCATTATATATTTTATGTTCAATTGTTTACTAATTGTACTCAGTTGTGGTGGAGTTCCTACATCTCACACAATGTGGTCGTTGTCAGTGTTCTATATAAATGAATCTTTCTTTTTATAATTTTTTAACTACTAGCACTCAATTATATAAATCATAGTAGAAGAACTAGATTTTTTAAAATCACCAAGACATTATGATATTGTTGGTGGAGTGGACTAGGGTATCTTTGTGCCTCAATCCACTATAAAAATGTTTCATTCTTCTTCATTATTTTTAGACTGCTCTATCAGTTTGAAGAAAATAATATTGTATCACATCACAACTAGTGGGTATTTTAAATACATCCAATTAATTTTCAATGGAAAAAATTCACCCCTTCCCCCTCTTTGTTTGTAAATTCTATAACCAATAAATATATTTTGAGATAATATAAAACAATACAGGGTGTAAACCACTTCAATGAATGAAAAGAGGTTGCTGAGTGAACCAAATCCATTATATTATTTTTTTCCATATTGGGATCAGGGTCTTAGTAAAGGGACCTGACTAATTAAATATTTTTGTATTCTTATTATTATGAAAAAACTCTTATGACATGTATTTATACTTATGATATACTATCATGACTCATGATTGATCATTGATGGTTCCTTACTCTTAAGACCCATGTCCTTTAAAATGATTAATATATATTCCATGGCTCATAATTTATCATTTATAAATGACTATTCATGAACATCATATTTTATGATCATTATCTCATAACCTTAAGTTCATATTATTCTCTCATATAATTCTCTATGATATCTCCCTTGTTTACACTTACATTGTATTAAATACCACATATTATTATCTAGCTATTTTTTAATGTTATGAAGAAATAATCAATGTATGATTTGTCTAATAATGGTACAATTAGATAACAACTTCATCAGAGATGTTTGATACCTTAAATGAAATAATTTTATAGTGTGTCTAGTCTCTAAAGGCACTAAACCTTTACTTCTTGGGGGTATGTATTATTGTAAAATGTGTTGACTATTCATCTAAAATAATGAAATAATTATACATGTTACACCCTGGTCACTATATTTGTTATTAGAGAATGGTTTAGTTATTTTATAAAATTAAGAAATTAAGAATATGACGATGTACCGTAACAAAATGATTGTGGAACTAAAAGTGATATAGGGTGAAGGAAATAGTGTCATTAGTTGATAAATAGGTGTCATAATTTAAGAAATCTCACGAATTATTTTCATGATTATATGATTTTACACTATGATTATTATATCTTGATAATTACACTATAATTTTTTATTCTAGTCAATGGTTGTAATCTGAAGGATTCAAATTAATAATTAATGTAGTGGAAAATTAATGGATTCTACTCTTGATAAACTGAGTAGTGTGGGAGTATGAATGAGAAATCTTGTTACTATGCACATTAAACTCACATTGGGAACTAATCATGTTGATATTGAAATTGGGGAAAGTAGGTACCAAGGTAGGATTGAGTCATTAAGGAGGAAACATACAATTTAATTTTTTTCCTCTCATACACTAGTCTATAAGAAGTGGATCAATACCTCTAAATAGTTTCCCATTCTCCAGTGCTAGAAACAAGAAAATGTTTTCCTACATGTGTATCATTTTTAATGAAAATAATATCAATGGTGTAATCTTTTTAATAATATGAGTAAATACAAAGAAATTGACATTATATAATGGGATAATTTTAGGAGTTTAACAAATTTGGTCTTTAAAATGAATGACTATGTTCGATAGCGTGTTCAACAAAAAACACTAAACCTAATTGAACTATGATTATTTAAATATGAATATTAGAAATTTACCTTTATATTAGTGAGTATTAATAGTATTAACTAATTTATGAAATATATATGTTGGTTTTACATAATATAAATTTATTTCTACAGTATTATTGAATAATTAATCATTTTTAATAGTCATTTTATTCTTAAATATATTTTTAATTATAAAATGATTTATATTTTTTTATGATATAATATTATAATTAATTTATTTAAATAAAATAAAATTAACTTGATAAAATTTACACTGTTATTTAAATAAAAATTAAAAATTTTCTTTGGGACATTTGTTGAAATTTTGAAAAATATTTATTTCTCCACAAATAGGAGAAAATGACATTATTTGGTAAAACTAACATTTACATTAAATAAATTTTCTAATTAAAATGAAACATTTTTATTTAAATTTTATTTTAAGGTGAAGTAATTATTAGTTAGTAATATTTCTCTCAATTGATTATTTTTAAAACTTCTTTATATTGAATTTTAGTATAAGTTTATTTCTTGGTAAAAGAACACAATTTTTATTGAAAACATTTTAATTTTCAGAATATTTTTCCATATTACCTAATTCGAGTAACTAATAATAAGAAATGATTTAATTGAAATTTATAGATTTTATATATTAAAGTGTGAATTAAAACTCATTTCATTATTATTACCATTCGAATGGTTATTATAAGATCATTAAATGATTAAAAAACTTATTTCTTTAAAACCTATTACTTTGACATGTCTATGGGTTAAATGATTAATTAAATTCACTCAATTACGTCACTTGAATTTGATATAATTCATTTTATGTTTTTAATTAGAATAAATAAATTATATAATAAGTTCAACATAATTTTTTTATAACAAAGTTTATGAACAATAAAAATCTATCACTATAGTGAATGTTACAATTAGTTCCTTGAGGATCAACTAAAAAGGTAAATGGAATAAAATGTTGAAAATATGTTTTTTTTTGAAATTCTGATATGTGTAATAGACATATAACAACACCATTAAATTATTTTTCATTTTTTTTTTCACATTTCCTGAATGTGATTTCACATTAAAGAATATTTTTGGGCATTTAAAAATAATGACACTCTTCCTACATTATAAAAGGACAACAACAATATACTTCTATATGAAATTAATAAACTGTTTAGTTCTGTTAATTCCTTTAAAATTCCCTTCTTTATATCCTTTTTCATGTTTTGGAGGCATTTATTTGATAAACATGTCAATCTAGGTTGGAATTCTGTATAATTCTAAAGATGTGGTCTAAAAAAGAGGTATCCTTCTTAACCAAGAAATATCCTTTAAATTGTTTATTCTACCTCTATAATTCATTTTTCAAAAGTTATGATATAATATTAAATTTATTAAATATACTAACATGTTATTATTTTAATTAAATAGCCTGCATCCATGTTACATTCCCTAAAACGGGATCAAAACCGTCGATCATGTGTAAGATAGACTATTGCTTCCCAAACTGATGTGAATCATTTTATATAATCATATATCATGGATTTTTATGAAGAATTATTTAATATTTATATATTATATTCTTGATATATTAATTATTTTTTACAACCAAAAACATATTATAAATTCTTACCTTACCATCCATTTGGAAAACAATAACTTCATTCATATATACGGTGGACTACACCGTCGTAAAGAGAAGTGATTTATTTTATAACAAATCACATTGATGGTGTATTTAAATTTATTTAAAGAAAAAATAGGATATTATTGATAAACATATAATTATATAATGATAAAATAACACTTACAATCTTTCAATCATGATTTTTGACAAATGGAAACGTTACTCATGCATATCTACGACCTATCATCTTCATGATCGTAACATAGTTCATTTTTCCTAATCATCTATCATTATTGGTTTTTAAATTTTAATTTATGTATATAAATGATAATTATTTCAATATTATTATTATATATATGATAAAATAATAATAAATTAGACCTTAGTTGACTCACTGAAGTGGTTTTGGACATATAAGCAAAAAAATAGAAAATTGTCAAACACAAACCTAAATGATTATGTAATTCAACATAACATGATAAAAAATAAATAAAATGGAATAATAAAATTTAGAAATAATTAAATGACATAATTTTATTATTCCATAATATATAGAATTCATGGTTTCATTCAGGCTCGATGTTAGGGATTTATATAAACCAAACTTTCCTTTCAGTTATGGCTATTCTGTAACACCCCAAGCTTCCACGACATGATTCACTTTGAAAAATACATTTGTGTGTGTTGTACGCAACTTCGAGATTCTAACACACTGTGACCAATCATAGTAGCCATTATGAATAGTAATACCCACTTTTTGAAATTTTATAAATTTTATCTCTCAAAATGGACTTCATTTTTGGATTTTGAATATCGAAATTATCCTCGGGTAAAATTTTGGAACTTTTCAGATAACTTTTATATTATTATGAATAGTGAAAATTACTAAATTTTAATAAAAAACAACTTTTATAATAGAAATAATTAATAGTGATAAAATATGAAAATTAGTGGTTTTAAAGTATATTTAGAATATATTTTTACCATTTAATACAATGTTGGTCATTGGAAATAATTTCACAATTAAACCGGACATAAACAAGTGTCAATGTTTTGATAGTTAGTATCTCTTAAAAACACGATTTTTGTTATAACAACTGGAATTAATTTTAAATTAATTCCTACCACTTCTGTGTTTTGAATTTAGAAAAATGGATTCCATATTTGGAATCAGGATGTCTAAATTGTATAAATAGGTACCTTTTATATTTAGACATTTTGAATAATTACTTCGGTAAATATTTTATTTACCATGGTTAAAGGGTAAATCTGATAAATAAGGGTAAACAAATAATATTATAATTATAATAAATTACCCTAAAACGTGTCCTAACCTTATTGGTTGATACATGTCCGACCATGGGCATCTTTTGGTTGATTTGGGACCCCATGGATCCACTTGTAAGTGATAAGGACACTTTATATTAATTAAGTTAAAATAAATAAAAAATAAAATAAGCACATATATTTTTGCAAAGAAATTTTTATATAGGGTAATATATGTTTTATTTTTTAATATAAATATTAATTATAAAGTTAATAAGATTTCATACATAATGGTAGTTTATTTATAATTTTTAGACATGTAATAATTAATATTATTTATGACACGATAATGATGCAGTATTTTCCTTATTAATGAAAGAATCAAATAATTGGTATCATAAATGTTAAAATAAATATAATTTGAATGTATTCATAAAATCCATGAATTTTATTGGGTAATATGACATTATAGGATTTCTTAAATGAATTTGGTTCGAATTAATATACTTTTTATGACTTTAACAAAAATCAATTGTTGAATATTGTCAAAATTTACATAAATGTGTTTTTGAAAACAAATATTATATTATTAATTGATATTATATTCCTAAAAATAAAAGGTTCGGACATAGGACTTATATCATGATAGGTGTTTCATTAATGGACAACTTGGGGGTCTCTTAGATGTATATAGTATGTTTAATAACTATATAATATAAAAATACAAAGTGACATGGTAAATGTAAAACTAATTAACTAAGAGTTAAAACTAAAAGATAAGGTTAATATAATGACCCAAACCTGTCTAAATTTTATTGGTTCAAATTCTTTCAACCCATCCCCACATTATAATTTGAATAATACACTTTTGAGCCTTTATATACCAAATATAAATTTATTATAAAATAATATTTCTAACTTTTCCAATGGTACCCCTCACCCCTCTTATAAAAGGGCACTCCCCCTTCTCACTAATTCACACATTCAAAGCCTTTTGGCTCAGCCAAACCCTAACTTAATACTCTCTAAATTTCCCTAACTTCAACCTAGAGGCCTTAGTTTGATCAGAAATCCAACCTAATGATCCCTTTTGATCAAATCAAAAGGAAAACCCCGAAGAAGAGGTAATGTTTTCACCACCCTTTTTCAAGTTCATTTCTTCTTAAACTTATTCTTTCTTTGTTATTTCCTTTATAAAATAATAACACCAGTATCTTCTATATACTGTGATGTTATTATAAATACGGTACAACCATATTCAGTATTCTATCCATCCTTTGAATGACATGTCACCATACGTGCGTACGTAAGGCTTATCGTCTCCACGTCGTGGTATAATTGTTATTCAAAATATTATTATTTGGATGGGTATAATAATGATGTGTAATTCATTTAAATAATAAATATAACATGATAATGATTTTTTATATATGATATACTATCCAATTATATATTATTTTAATGTCAAAAGAATGATATTGCCGCTCGTGTGTACGTACAGACAACCATCTCCACGAACACGATGAGATTCATTCCCCATCGTATCCATTCAAGAATAATTCTCCTTTGATGATTAAAAATAATTTTTAAGGACTTGATATCATTTTGGATATGAATAAGATACAACCTATCCATAACAAACATGGATTATGTAATAAAACATATAAAATAAAATGAGTAAGTTGACACCCGAAACCACAATAATATTAAGATATTATTAACAAATCAATGTTAAAAGATCATATATGATATCATATTAATGTATATGACTATTGTATAATTTAATAAAAATTATTTCACCATTATAATGGAGGTTAACCTACCCTAAAAGAAGGAAAAGTACAAGGTAAGGGTTTGTTTCACAATCTCTTCATTATCTAAGGGTGTTTATACGTAATTATCTACTGGGACCTCTTTATCATCCACATCCATGTTTCTTAAAAATGTATTAAAAATCATTCTTAATATTTTAAAGACTATGGGATGAAGTCATTTGTACCCTTGTTTACTTTTTATAAGATTTTTATAAAGGAATCTTTCTGTTGTTTTCCAAACAAGGTCCTTTTTAACCTTTTCGACAGAATTAAGCTAAGAATGACTTTTTTAACTTATACGGCTGGTGCAGCTATTTTCCACCATTATAAAATTGTCGAAGGTTACCTTACAAGCTTATAAGAAAATTTTCGAAGTAAATGTTTTATTTTATAATTATGTGACTTTCAAATGATTTCAAAAAATAGATATTTCTCTCAAATAGTTTTTATTTCATCTATGTCAACATCCATTGATGGATTTTAAGCGTATTTGAAGTTGATTTATTATGATACAAAACTTCCATATTTTATTGAATGTTTTGTGATATGTTTGACTGTGGAATTTTTATTTTTATACCATTCATGGTTTATGGAGAAATTATTGACATTTCGTATGTAGTTTTAATAAGAATATTTATGTTATGTTTAAACCTATTCATATGAAGAATGAATTGGACTTAATAAGTGACGAGTGGAGCCCGATATAGCTCCTCGATGCATCGGTAGTTCTCATGAGACAAAAAAGTGTCGTGGTAGAAGGCATTGACAAAATCGTATTTGTAGTCTTGGCACGAGGCCTTAACTATGTGGTTATGATAGTCTGGAATTATGCAATACATCATTATGAAAGTGGTTATTGATATTGCATGTGATTATTCGACTAGTAGAATGTCCATGTGAATAAGTAAATGGAATTATTTAATTTTATTTTTTCCATATTATGCTGAAGTTAATGTTTAAAAGGATTTTGTTTTTTTTATACATTGCCTTAAATTTTTAAGCTTATTTATAAACGTTTCTACTATATTGTTATCCTTACTCGGCATTTGAGCTCACCCCTTTCTATGTTTTATTTTTACTAGGATGTGAAGAAGTATTATTTGAATGACTTTTAGGGATAGTATAAGGGGATATGAATGTGGATACAGGATGTTGTTGTAGATTTCACTTTATGATGTAATGTAAACTTTATGAATGTATCTAGTGTTTCAATACTACTAAACTAATCATTCTTTCGAGACATGATCATTTGTGATCATGCCAATGTTATGTAATAATGCACCGACTCTGGGTAACTGGGGTCGGGGCATTACAGTTAGTATCAGAGGAAGTTGAGTACAAACCTTGGATGCTAGATTTAGATAAACTCTAATTAGAGAACATAGATCTAAGATGGACATTGAGGATTAGTATAGAAGAACATCCTAGAATTTTGGTATTGTAGAAATTTTGTGAATTTTTAGCAATACATCCCTATCTAGATACGAGCAGGTAGAGGCAGCTCTGGCACAGATTTAACTAGGGGTAAAACCCGAAAACACTACTTTGAGATAGACTCGAACGGGAACTGGTGCACGACAACGGGCCTTGCTGCACTCTTGCTTACTACACTCCCGAGGGATATGCTTAAGATAATTCTCAATTTTTTTACAAATAATTATGAAGGGTTTATGAGTATATAATTCCTCAAAGAAAATATTTTTATGAATATGGATTATATCCATAAATATTTCAATTTATGTTAAGTGTTTTACATGTATGAAATTATGTATTTTGATTGATGAACTGATCTAGTTTATTCCATTTTTTATAAATGGTGTCTAGTGGAAGAAATGGAAACCATATCAATGCACTCACTCCATGTAGGGATTTCCCTCCTGATCAAGATGATTATAGTGGAGCTAGTGATGCAACTGGTGCGGATCATCTAATCATCATACTGGGACAACTCACTCAGGTTATGAATAATAACCTTATCCGTATGGAGCACCCTAATCCACAATATGGGGGATCAATGTTAGATCGCTTCATGAAGAATAAATCACCAACATTCAATGGGATTAAAAATCCATTAGTATCTGACCAATGGATAAGTTCCCTAGAGAAAATATTTCAGGCTTTGTGGAGTAGTGAAAGGGAAAACGTTTTCATAGAAGTTTATCGCCTCATTGGAGATGCTAATCAATGGTAGTCATTGATTCAAAACTCGAAGGAAGATGATGAAGTATCAAATATGGAATGGAGGTAGTTCAAAGATATTTTCTTAGAAAAATACATTTCTCGTGACCATCGATCATATATGGAAAGAAAATTTATGAGTCTGAGACAAAAGGAGGATGAGAATGTCGCAAAGTATGAGGCTAACTTTACAAGGTTAGCAAGGTATACTAGATATTATATACATAACCCAAGAAGTAAGATTTATTGTTTCTTTGATGGGTTAAAACCATTTCTTCATCGAGCATTAGTTTCATAATCCTTCTCGTCGTACGAAGATATTGTCTCATGTGCTATCAAGACAGAAAAATAATTCTCTATGTCTTATGACATTAAAGCAAAGAAAGAGAAGAAGAGATCTACTGATCACTCTGGGAATGGAAATAATGGGAAGAAGAGAAAAGTTGAATATCCATCCTACAGTAAATGTGGGAAGAAACACCCTGGTACTTTCTTGAAGGGAAGGGCAGCCTGTTACAAGTGGGGTGAAAAAGGCCACCAAGCTTGTGATTGCAAGGGGAAGCAAGAAGCTACCGATGTTCAATGCTACAACTGCAGAGAGATGAGAAATTATTCAAATGAATGTCCTAAGCATCATGGGAACATACCTCAGGAAAGGCCAAGGGATCAAGTCCAAGCTTATACTATCACTCCTACTAAGGTAGAAGCTCCGAAATACGTGGTGATAGGTAATTTAATGGTTTCCTCAAGTTTAGAAAATGCATTATTTGATTCTGGTTCATCACATTGTTTCATATCTTCCAATTTTGCTACGAAAATTAGATATTTTCAATTTTATTTAACAAGGGAGTTGTTAGTTAAAACTCCTAAGGGAAGTATCATTTCAACAAAGTTTTTTGAATCAGTCCCCAATAGAGCACATAAATGTTCTTTATCTTCTTATCTCATTGTCATACCTATGATTGAGTTTCATATAATCCATGGTATGGATTAGATTTTAGACCATGATGTGAAGATTTATTGTAAGAAGAAAGAGGTTATGATTTTTGATGATGATGATAAGGAACACCTTATATTTAGAGCAGAATCATCACCACCTAATTATTATCTAGATCCACCCCCAATAGCTTAACTAAATTCAATTATTGGGGAGGAAGAGAATGAAATGACTATGGGTGAGTAAACGAATGTTCAAATAGAGGATGTACCTATTGTGAAAGAATATGTAGATGTGTTTTTGGAAGATTTACCTGGAAATCCTCCAGAACGAGAAGTTGATTTTTCAATTTATTTAATTCCTGGATCAAGGCCTATATTAAAGACCCCTTATAGAATGGCCACTGTGGAATTAGTTGAACTAAATAAACAACTGGAGGGATTGAGTAATAAGGTATTTATTCTCCCTAGTGTTTCTCCATTGGGAGCCCCTGTTATTTTTGTTAAAAAGAAAGATGGATCTATGAGGTTATGTATCGACTATAGGGAGATCAATGGTATATCAATAATGAACAAATATCCCCTACCTCACATTGATGATTTATTTGAACAACTGCATGGAGATCAATACTTTTCAAATATTGACCTTCGGTCTAGATACCATCAGTTGTCTGTGAAGAAGGAAGACATTCTGAAGACAGCATTTCAAACCAGGTACGGGCATTACGCGTTTACAGTAATGCCTTTTGGGCTGACTAATGCACCCTCTATATTCGTGGATCTAATGAATAGAGTTTTCAAGGAATATCAAGATGAATTTGTGGTGGTATTTATTGACGATATCTTGGTATACTCCAAAACCTATGAAGATCATGAAAATCACTTGCACATTATCCAGAAGACTCTAAGAATACATGAATTATATGGGATGTTTAGTAAGTGTGAATTCTGGCTTCAAGAGATTTCTTTTCTTGGCCATATTTTCTCTAAAGATGGAATCTCTGTTGATCCTTCTAAGACCAAGGCAATCCATGAATGGCCTACACCGATGAGTATAACTGAGGTACACAGTTTTATTGGTTTTGAAGCTTATTATCGACGTTTCATCCAGAATTTTTCCCGGTTGGCTAACACATTAACAAAGCTCACACGTAAAGGGGTTAAATTTGATTGGAAAAAAGAGTGTGAAGAATGTTTTGAAGAACTGAAGAGAATATTAGTCAATGCTCCTATATTGACTCTACCATTGGGGAATGATGGGTTCATTATTTATAGTGATGCATCGAAGAAAGGACTTGGTTGTGTCCTTATGCAGAATGATAGGGTTATTTCCTATGAAACACGACAGTTGAAAATTCATCTGTAAGACTATCCTACTCATGATCTCAAGTTAGAAGCTGTGATCTTTTCTTTGAAGATATGGATACACTACCTGTATGTTGAAAATGTGAGATTTATACTGATAACAAGAGTTTGATGTATATTTTATCACAAAAAGAACTCAACATGTGGCAAAGTAGATGGCTTGAATTACTCAAGGATTATGATTACAGGAAACACTACCACCCAGTGAAGGCAAACAAGGTGGAAGATGCATTGAGCAGAAAAGATCATAGAGTTTTGAACATGATGAGAATTGAAATGGATCCTATTTGTATTGATCTAGAAAAGATGGATATGGGAATTACCTAGGAAGGTGAAACATCAATACTTTTTATAATGGTTGTAAATCCATCTTTACTAGAAAGGATAAAGAGTTCTCAGACCTATGATGAAGAGTTTCAAAAGAAGATTAAAGCTGTGAATGATGGAAGATTGAGAGACTTTGTGTATGAAGATGGATTTCTGAAATTTGGGAAGAGAATTTGTGTTCCTGATATACCTGATCTGAAAAGGGAATTGTTGGATGATGCTCATAGTTTTAATTTCTCTATACACCATGGGATCACCAAAATGTATAGAGATTTGAAGGAACATTTTTGGTGGGACAACATGAAGAGGGAGATTGCTAATTTTGTGTCAATATGTTTGGTTTGTCAACAAGTGAAATCTAGAAGGCACCATCCTGGAAGAGTATTGCAACCTCTTCCCATACTAGAGTGGAAATGGGATAATATTACGATGGGCCTTGTCATGGGGCTACCAAAGAATCCTAGAAGGAACGATTCAATATGGGTTATTGTTGATCCTCTTACCATGTCAGCACATTTTCTTGATATAATATAAGATCTACCACTGGAACGTCTAGAAAGACTATATATTAATGAAGTTGTGAGACTTCATAGAGTACCCCTATTGATTGTTTATGATCGTGATCCCCATTTTACTTCATGATTCTGGAAAAGTCTATAGAAAGACCTGGATACTAAACATCGTTTGAGCACTGCCTACCACCCCCAAACTGATGGACAATCAGAATGGACAATTCAAACCTTAGAAGACATGTTCAGATCTTGATCACTTGACTTTCAGGGTATGTGGGATCAATATTTACCTCTGGTGGAATTTTCCTATATTAATAGCTTCCGTTCAAGTATTCAGATGGCATCATATGAAGCGTTATACGAAAAAATATATCGTACACCAACCTGTTGGGATGAAATTGGTGAAAGGAAACTTGTAGGCCCAAAACTTGTGGAGGAAATAATGGAAAAGTAAAGGTAATCCAAAACCACATCAAAGTAGTTCAATGTAGGCAGAAGAGCTATGCCGATAACAAAAGGAAGGATTTGGAATTTCATGTAGGAGATCATGTTTTCTTGAAGGTATCTCAATGGAAAGGAGTTATACGTTTCGGTAAGAAAGGTAAATTGAGTCCCAGGTACATCGGACCTTTAAAAATTATATAACGAATTGGGGTTGTAGCTTACCGTTTTGCAATACCGCCAAGTCTCTCCAAAGTTCACGATATTTCCATGTATCACTGTTGAGAAAATACATGTCTGGACCAACACATGTAATCACTTACGAGGAATTATAATTGGAACCTGATCTGTCTTATTGTCAAGATCCCTTTAAGATTCTTGATACAAGAGATCAAGTGCTGAGAAACCGGATGACTCGTCTGGTAAAAGTTCTATGGAGGAACCATAATATGGAAGAGGCAACGTGGGAACCCGATGAACTTATGATGAATAACCACCCGAGTCCTTTCATGCGGTAGTATTCTAGAAATTTCTAGGAGAAAATTATTTGAAGGAGGGGAGAATGTAACACCTCATGATTCCACGGTACGATTCTCTTTGAATAATACAGTAGCATGTGTTGTTCGCAACTTTGAGATTCTAACACACTTCGACCAATCAAAGCAGCCATTATGAATAGTAATACCAACTTTTTGAAATTTTATAAATTTTATCTATCAAAATGGACTTCATTTTTGGATTCAGATTATCAAAATTAGCCTAGGGTAAAATTTTGGAACTTTTCGGATAACTTTTATATTTTGATGAATGGTTAAAATTACTAAATTTTAATTTAAAACTACATTTTTAATCAAAATAATTAGTAGTGATAAAATATGAATTTAAGTGTTTTTAAAGTATATTTAGAATATATTTTTACCATTTAATACAATTTTGGTCATTGTACATAATTTCAAAATTAAACCGGACATAAACAAGTGTCAATCTTTTGATAGTTATTATCTCTTAAAAACACGCTTTTTATTTTAACAAAGGGAATTAATTTTAAATTAATTTCAGCCACTTCTGGGTTTTGAATTTAGAAAAACGGATTCCATATTTGGAATCAGGATGTCCAAATTGTTTAAAAAGGTAACTTTTATTTTTAGACATTTTGAATAATTAATTTGGTAAATATTTTATTTACCATGGTTAAAGGTTAAATCCGATAAATAAGGGTAAACAAATAATATTATAATAATAATAAACTACCCTAAAACGTGTCCTAACCTTAGTTTTTGATACATGTCCGACCATGGGCATCTTTTGGTCGATTTTGGGAACCCATGGATCCACTTGTAATTGATAAGGACACTTTATATTAATTAAGTTAAAATAAATACAAAATGACATTATCATATATCTTTTTTACAAAACAATTTTTACATAGGTTTATATATGTTGTATTTTTGACTATAAATATTCATTAGAAATATAAAAAGATTTCATACATAATGGTAGTTTTTTTATAATTTTTAGAAATTTAATAATTAATATTATGTATCACACAATACTGATGCAGTATTTTCCTTTTTAATGAAAGAATCAAATAATTGGTATTATAAATGTCAAAATAAATATAATTTGAAAGTTTTGATGACATAAATGAATTTTATTGGTTAACATGACATTATAGGATTTCTAAAATGAATTTTTATCTAATTAATAAAGCTTCTAAGACTTTAACAAAAATCAATTATTAAATGGTGTCAAAATTGACATAAATGAGTTTTTTTTATTAAAATATTATATTATTAATTGATATTCTATTCCTAAAAATATATGGTTTGGCCAAAGGGCTTATATCATGATAGGTTTATCATTAATTGACCACTTGGGGGTCACTTGAATGTATATAGTAAGTTTATTAACTATATAATATAAAAATACAAAGTGACATGGTAAATGTCAAACTAATTAACTAAGAGATAAAACTAAAAGATATGGTTAATATAATGACCCAAACCTGTCTAAATTGTATTGGTTAAAATTATTTCTGCCCATACCCACCTTATACTTTTAATAATACACTTTTGATCCATTAGAAACCGAATATGAATTTATTATAAAATAATATTTCTAGCTTTTCCAAAGGTGCCCCTCACCCCTCTTATAAAAGGGCACTCCCCCTTCTCACTAATTCACACATTCAAAGAATTTTGGATCAGCCAAACCCTACCCAAATACTCTATCAACTTCCATCACTTCATCCTAGAGGCCTTAGTTTGATCAGAAAGCCATCCTAAGGAGCCCTTTTGATCAAATCAAAATGAAGACCCTGAAAAAGAGGTAATGTTTTCACCACCCTTTTTCAAGTTCATTTCTTCTTCAACTTCTTCTTTCTTTGTTATTTCATTTATAAAATAATAACTTCATTATCTTCTATATACTTTTATGTTATTATAAATATGGTATAACCATATTCAGTATTATATCCATCCTTTGAATGACATGTCACCATACATGCGTATGTACGGCTTACCGTCTCCACGTCGTGGCGTAATTGTTATTCAAAATATTATTATTTGGATGGGTATAATAATGATGTGTAATTCATGTAAATAAGAAATATAACATGATAATTATTCTTTATATATGATATACTATCCAATTATATATTATTTTAATATCAAAAGAATTATATTGTCGCTCGTGCGTACGTACGGACTACCGTCTCCACGAACGCGATGAGATTCATTACCCATCGTATCCATTCAAGACTAATTATCATTTGATGATTAAAAATAATGTTTATGGACTTGATATCAATCTGGATATGAATAATATACAACCTATCTATAACGAACACAACTTATGTAACAAAACATGTAATATAAAACGAGCAAGTTAACACCCGAAACAATGATAATACTAAGATATTATTAACAAATCAATGTTAAAATATCATATATTATGTCATATTAATGTATATGATTATTGAATAATTTAATTACAATTATTTCACCATTAAACAGGACGTTAGACTACCCTCAACCATGGAAATTACAAGGTACGGGTTTATTTCACAATCTCTTCTGTAACAGCCCAAGATTTTATAAAAAATATTCTTTTTAACTTTATTAATGTCTTGTGTTGTACGCTACACCAAAAGGAGCTTGCACAACACGCATCCTTGACTTGCCTTGCATTACACGCAATCGCGATCTTCCTCGATAGTGTGTGTAATACACAATACCGAGTTTCACTAAACAACGATATGCTATTAAAATATTTTTAAAACTAGCCGTTTTGAATAGTAATAACCACTTTTTAAAATTCTGTAAATCTTATTTTTCAAAATGAACTTCATTTTTGGATTCGGAGTATCGAATTTAGCCTGAGGTGAAATTTTGGTGATTTTCGGATAACTTTCATATTTTGATGAATAGTGAAAATTACTAAATTTTAGTTAAAAACAACTTTTTCAATAGAAATAATTAATAGTGATAAATTATTAATTTGAGTGGTTTTAAAGTATATTTAGAATATATTTTTACAATTTAATACAATGTTGGTCATTGGATGTAATTTCACATTTAAACTAGACATAAACAAGTGTCAATCTTTTGATATATATTGTTTCTTAAAAACAGGCTCTTTGTTTTAACAGCGGGATTTAATTATAAAATTAATTAATGCAACTTCTATGATATGAATTTGGTAAAATAGACTTCATTTTTGAATTCGGAATATGAAATATAGCTTAGGATGAAATTTTGGCATTGTTCTGAAAAGCATCAATTTTTGATGAATAGTGAAACTACTAAGTGTAGTCAAAAAAATTAATTTCATCATAAATCTTAATTTTACCGCTTCTGTGAATGGAATTTCAAAAATCCGAGAGACACGGTTGATTTCAGTATGTCAAATGTGGTTCAATGAGATGAAAATATTTTTTGGTGAATAGTAACTTTTTACTTTTATTTACCACGGTTAAAAGTAAATAGGGTAATTAAGGGTAAAAATGATATTATTATTACCCTAACACATGTCCTAATTCTATTGGACAAGTGTAATTCGACCAAAAACAAGCTTAGGAATAAAATATGACCATTTAGGCCCACTTGGATTAGATTAGGACATTTATTATTATTTAATTCAAAAAAGAGTTAAAAGAGTCAAAATCAAAGTTTATTTACTAAACCATTTTTAATATAGGGTTGTACATAAGATAAATTCGATTTTAAACATTCATTAGAAAGCTAAAACTATTTCCTACATTATGGTATTTTATTTGTAATTTGTAGACATTAAATAAGTTAATTTATTTATGACACAAAGATGATGCAGTAATTATCTTATTAATGAAATATTGACATAATTGATATTATAAATACCAAAATAAATGTAATTTGAGACTTTTTATGAATTCCAATAATTTTCTAGGTTACTATGATATATTAGTGTTGATTTAATCAACTTGTTTCGAACATATAATTCTGTTATGACTTTCACAAAAATCATGTATCAAATAGTGTCAAAATTGACACAAAATAGTTTTTAAATCAAATATTATATTATTAATTGTAATTTTATTCCTAAAAATATATGGTTCGGCCAAATGACTTAGATATGGATATATGTATTAATAATATACAATTTGGGGTTCGTTTGGCATGTTATAGTATGTTTATTAACCATATAGTGAAAGAAAACAAAAAGACACGGTAAAAGTTAAATTATTTAACTTAGAGTTAAATCTAATTGATAAGGTTAAAATAATACCCTAAACATTTATAAATCCTATTGGATGATAGGATTTCTACCCATCCCCACTTTAGCTTCGAAATAAGACCCTTTGGAACCATTATAAACCGATTTTGACTTTAATATAAAATAATATTTTGAGATATTCCTAAGGTGCCCCTCTCCTCCCTTATAAAAGGACACCTCCTCCCCCTCCTCCTCACACCAATTTGAGCACTCAATCTCGGCCAACCCCTGCCAAAATCTCTTCTCCACTTCCCTAGAAACATCCTAGAGGTTCTGGTCTTCCTCAAAGACCATTTTTAGTGCCCTAAGAGGAGGTCTCAAAGAGGCGCTTCAAAGAAGAGGTAATTACCGTTACCAATTCTTTCATCTTTATTTCTTCTTCCACTTCTTCTTCTTAGGTTGTATCATTATGAAGTAATAAAATCAGTATCACTCATATACTTATATGTTATTATAAGTATGAAACAACCCTATTTCACCATCTATCCATCCTACGGGAAAAGAAATCACCGCGCGTGCGTACGTACGGAATACCGTCTCCACGCCGTGGTGTAATCTATTTTCCACCACCACCTTACATGGATGGGTAAAATGGTGTAATTAATATCTATACATAGTTATTACAATATCATATTGATTCTCATATATTGTATAATCCACTCCAATTCAATTCAATATTTATGGAAATGATATCATCGCTCGTGCGTACGTACGGACTACCGTCTCCACGACGCGATGAGATTCATTCTCCATGTTAACCATTTAAGAATGATTATAAAGTATATATAAGAAATAATAATGAAATATATGACATTATAAAGCTACTGGATTTATGTATATATATATATATGTATGTCATCTACTTACTTCCATTCAAGACAATAGGGAAAGGAAAACAGCGTTCATGCGTACGTATGGACTACCGTCTCCATGAACGGTGTTTTTCATTTCATATATCTATCTATTATATATATATATATATACTGAATATATATGATATATAAATTATATTTTATATTCTGGAAGTAAGTAAATCATGATATAAGTAATAATAATGTCAAGAACAACAAGTCAAAACACCTACGATAAATGAAACGATTTTACCCAAAACGCTTCTTTAACATGGAATTTACAAAAGAACGGGTAATATAATGTCATAAGTGAACCATATATGATATCATAACAATGCATATGATTCTTTAATAAGTCAATGCCATTATTTAAATCATTATATAGGAGGTTCGGACACATACGAAGCAAATCGGACCTAAGGTAAGGGAAATATCACAATCTCATTTTTATCCGAGATTGTTTATTCGTAAGTATTTACTGGGGTGTATTTTATCATCCACATCCATATTTCATCAAAATGTAATATTATTTCCATCCACCTACAATTGTTTAAATCCATTTTTACCCTTCGGTGAGTTTTTAGTAATATGTATGAAAGGAATCTTTTGTCGTATGAGGTACTTTTTGACTTTTTCAACAAAAGTACGAAGAATGTTTTTTTAACTTATACGACATGAATGGATTTTTAAAACATTATTTCCAAGAAGCTTCCTTTACAAGTTTTCAAGTTTATTTTTAATCAACTCCTTTTATTTTAAAGTCGTATGACATGTTATGAAAGGAAAAATGTTTTTGAAGTAGAAAGGATATTTTCCTCAAGAATGAAGTTCAAGTATTTTAGCAAAATTATTTTCCATCTAAGATAATAAAAGGGTTCTGTTTTTATCCCTATTATTACATGGATTTGATTATGTTGTGATGGAAACATTTTTATGAATTCCTTTATCTTATATGAATTGTTTTATGATGTCATGTTGTTTAAGAATCCCATTTTTATTACATGGGTTATGAAATGATGTATGATTTATGATTTTGTGGCACACATAAGAATGGTATCATTATGAGATGGGTGGGACCTATATCTCCCTCCAATGCATTGGGTAAAAATTTTATATCTCATGAGATAGACATGGCTGAAATGGTAGGTTATACCGATTCAGTGAAACATGACTGAAACGAGGGTTACTCGATTCAGAAAGGGACTTTGTCCACTAAGATAGTCTTGGCAATGAGTCTTGACTAACAAGAAATGATTTTCTATGATTATGTGTGTATTCCACAAAGTTTCATGTTTTAAGTAATGATTATTGGGATTTCATTTCACTACTATGATTTATCCCATGTTATGAAATTATGCTCTCTTTTTCAGGTTAAGATTTCCAAAAGTTATGTTCTTATGAATATGATGTGATTGATTTTTGTTTTGTTTACCCTTACTGAGCATTTGAGCTCACCCTTTTATGTTTTCTTTTCCCCAGGATATAAAGAAAGGTTTTAGGTAAAAAAACGGGAAGATCTTTATGGGAGATATTGAAGATCTTTCACCACGATTAGAAGATTATGTTCCGAGTTTCCAAAGACACTAAACTATTACGATCCTTGTGTGTGTGTTTTTGTTATGTACTAAGTATTCCGCAAAAGTAATGTAATGTCCATGTACGTCAAGATACGGGTCTCTACAGTTGGTATCAGAGGAAAGGTTTAGTCAACCTTTGGAAACTAGGATGCGAAAACGTTAGTGAGATCCCTAGAGATATTTCTAAGGTATGTCTAGGGATATCTCTAAGGTTAAGTATACGTATAGGTTATAGTCCTAGAATTGCGCTAACGATCTTAGAATTTAACCTAAGATGTTAGATATTGAGGGTACTACCCCTTTATTATGTTGTTTTCCCTAGCATGATTTTTGCCTCTCACACTATTCTTTTGGGGTTTTAGACGATGGCTGGAACCCGAAGGAACCGTGTTGATCAATGCAATGGACAATGCAATGATTGTCCCCCTGAGCAACCAAACAATATGGGAGCTGGAATGCAAAATCTTGTAGCCATGCTCACACAACTTTCTCAAGCTATGAATCATGCAGGACTTCCAAACGAGCAAAGGAAGGAGCAACATTCTGTTGAATCCTTCATGAGGCAGTGTCTGCCTTCTTTCAGTGGGTCTACTGATCCATTAGTTGCTGAACAATGGATTAGTACTACTGAAAATATATTTTCAGTTCTTCAATGTTATGAACATGATAAAGTCATCTTAGCAGTATATCGTTTGGAAGGTGAAGCTGATCAATGGTGGGATCTTATCAAGAATACAAGGCCAAGAGATGAAATTGAGTCCATGGAATGGGACGAGTTCAAGAACTTGTTTTTCAGCAAGTACTTCCCTCGTATTCTTCGAATGAAGATGGAAAAGGAGTTTCTTGAGCTGAAACAGAAGGATGATGAATCTGTTGGTATTTACGAAGCGAATTTTACAAGACTTGCAAGGTATGCATCTGGCATTATCATCCAACCTGAAAGTAAAGTTGATCGATTTTTCAGTGGCTTAAAACCAAGTCTTCGAAGGGCATTAGCTATAAGAGACTTCAGTAGCTATGAAGAAATTGTGCATTGTGCTATCAAGGTAGAAATGGAAGTTGGTGTTACATATCCATCTCATTGTTTTGACAAGAAACGAAAGATGGAGTTCAAGGAGAAATCTCAGAATAATGGTGAAAAGAAGATAAATGATTCCTTATGCACAAAGTGTGGAAAGAAGCATGGTGGAGATTGTCTTAAAGGGACTAGAAAATGTTTTAAGTGTGGAAAAGAAGGTCATCGAGCAGCTGAGTGTCGAAGTAATGGAAAAAGGGATTTTAATGAAGTGAATAAAGCAAACACTGCAGAGAACGCACAACCAACACTTCAATGCTTCAAGTGCAAGGAAATGGGGCATTATGCTAATAAATGCCCTAATACAAGGGTTAGTGATGATCGACATGAGCAACCGCTTAAGGCAAAGGACAAAGGGAAGTCACATGCGATCACTATTGGCAATGTTGAATATGACAACGATGTGGTGGAATGATTAAGTTTTTATGTAATGGTATTCCAAAATAATGTTGTATCATGGAATATTGGAATATTTATGTATTGGTCTAATGTGGTATTCAAAGTGATTGATATATTATGCGCATAATTAAGGGAAAATGAAAAAATGAATTTTTTAACAGTATTCATGAGCTAATGATTGATATAAGGACTAAGTGATATCATGATTTGATTATAAAGAATTTTGAGGATTTTGGTATGTGGAAAATGTTAACGTTTAACTGCATTCATGTTTTCACTAAGGTTCAATGGGTATTCAAGAGAATACATGATTAAAGACTTTGAATGTTTAGAATGTGACCAACAAGACATATCTTATGATATATGAGGATCAACGATGGTATTATATCTCTGGTAATTGTTTTCACTATATTATGAGAGTGGACTGCAGTATTGTGGATAAGCCTAAAGATTGGAATGGATTATGTTGGACATAAGTTAGTATTGTTTGTTTTTTTAGATATTATTTATGGGATGTTATAGTAATATAGTTTTGGAAAAAGGACAACCTACAGGACGGGCGACAACCCATCGCTTCGAACAAGGCTGTGGGAATCGAACCCACAACCGAAGTGCGACTGGCCTTTATCACCTACCACTGGCCTACAGGAAGTCCCTGTTTAGTAGAAACTAGTTTTATTATATTAATCAGTATGATATATGAAGTATAAGTCCATTTTAGGAACCATATATGATTAATCTCACTATAGATCTACTTATGCATATAATTTTTGCTAACCTTTTGTTTGAGACAGATGGAATGACCCTTCATTCTATCACATGATCTGTTAACACTTCACGAATAACAAATTCAACTTCATTTATTTAAGAGATGAAGTGGAAATTGTTCAAGGCACGAACAACAGTGAGATTGTACCAAAATAAAGTAAGTATTTATTCTAATTCAAATTTTCAACTTTAGGGAAATGATCTTGAAAACCAAAAATGTTGTCCTAGTGATCTTATACCTGATGAATCAGATGGTACCTTATATCATCACAAATCTATGGATTTGTGATTACTGGCTTTTCCATAGCCATGTTCTCTACCACTCTACATCAGAACATGATGGTTAGATTTCACTTCCATATCCATATTTTCACCTATGTGGAAACCCAATGATTAGTTTATTTGGGTAACCGTTACGTTTCATACTTTTGTTTTTAAAGATTGGTTTTGATATTCCTTTTTACGATGTGGGTTTCTATTAAAGAATCTTTCGAATAGTAAACCATTTATAACCCCGACGAATTTCGAGGGCGAAATTCATTTTAAGGGGGGTAGAATGTAACAGCCCAAGATTTTATAAAAAATATTCTTTTTAATTTAATTAATGTCTTGTGTTGTACGCTACACCAAAAGGAGCTTGCACAACACGCATCCTTGACTTTCCTTGCATTACACGCAATCGCGATCTTCCTCGATAGCGTGTGTAATACGCAATACCGAGTTTCACTAAACAACGATATGCTATTAAAATATTATTAAAACTAGCCGTTATGAATAGTAATAACCACTTTTTAAAATTCTGTAAATCTTATTTTTCAAAATGAACTTCATTTTTGGATTCGGAGTATCGAATTTATCCTAAGGTGAAATTTTGGTGATTTTCGGATAACTTTCATATTTTGATGAATAGTGAAAATTACTAAATTTTAGTTAAAAACAACTTTTTTGATCGAAATAATTAATAGTGATAAATTATTAATTTGAGTGGTTTTAAAGTATATTTAGAATATATTTTTACAATTTAATACAATGTTGGTCATTGGATGTAATTTCACATTTAAACTAGACATAAACAAGTTTCAATCTTTTGATATATATTGTTTCTTAAAAACACGATCTTTGTTTTAACAACGGGATTTAATTATAAAATTAATTAATGAAACTTCTATGATATGAATTTGGTAAAATAGACTTCATTTTTGAATTAGGAATATGAAATATAGCTTAGGATGAAATTTTGGCATTGTTCTGAAAAACATCAATTTTTGATGAATAGTGAAACTACTAAGTGGTAGTTAAAAAAATTAATTTCTTCATAAATCTTAATTTTACCGCTTCTGTGAATGGAATTTCAAAAATCTGAGAGACACGGTTGATTTCAGTAAGTTAAATGTGGTTCAATGAGATGAAAATAATTTTTGGTGAATAGTAACTTTTTACTTTTATTTACCACGGTTAAAAGTAAATAGGGTAATTAAGGGTAAAAATGATATTATTATTACCATAACACATGTCCTAATTCTATTGGACAAGTGTAATTCGACCAAAAACAAGCTTAGGAATAAAATATGACCATTTTGGCCCACATGTATTAGATTAAGACATTTATTAGTATTTAATTCAAAAAAGAGTTAAAAGAGTCAAAATCAAAGTTTATTTACTAAACCATTTTTAATATAGGGTTGTACATAAGATAAATTCGATTGTAAATATTCATTAGAAATATAAAACGATTTCCTACATTATGGTATTTTATTTGTAATTTTTAGACATCAAATAAGTTAATTTATTTATGACACAAAGATGATGCAGTAATTATCTTATTAATGAAATATTGACATAATTGATATTATAAATACCAAAATAAATGTAATTTGAGACTTTTTATGAATTCCACTAATTTTCTAGGTTACTATGATATCTTAGTGTTGATTTAATCAACTTTTTTTGAACATATAATTCTGTTATGACTTTCACAAAAATCATGTATCAAATAGTGTCAAAATTGACACAAAATAGTTTTTAAATCAAATATTATATTATTAATTGTTATTTTATTCCTAAAAATATAAGGTTCGGCAAAATGACTTAGATAAGGATATATGTATTAATAATATACAATTTGGGGTTCTTTTGGCATGTTATAGTATGTTTATTAACCATATAGTGAAAGAAAACAAAAAGACACGGTAAAAGTTAAATTATTTAACTTAGAGTTAAATCTAATTGATAAGGTTAAAATA
Organism: Viscum album; assembly: GCA_963277665.1. Taxonomy (NCBI): domain Eukaryota; kingdom Viridiplantae; phylum Streptophyta; class Magnoliopsida; order Santalales; family Viscaceae; genus Viscum; species Viscum album. The sequence continues at coordinate 469,411,922 of OY728158.1, forward strand.
ATACCCTAAACTTGTCTAAATCCTATTGGATGATAGGATTTCTACCCATCCCCACATTATCTTCGAAATAAGACCCTTTGGAACCATTATAAACCTATTTTGACTTTAATATAAAATAATATTTTGAGATATTCCTAAGGTGCCCCTCTCCTCCCTTATAAAAGGACACCTCCTCCCCCTGCTCCTCACACCAATTTGAGCACTCAAGCTCGGCAAACCCCTACCAAAATCTCTTCTCCACTTCCCTAGAAACATCCTAGAGGTTCTGGTCTTCCTCAAAGACCAATTTGAGTGCCCTAAGAGGAGGTCTCAAAGAGGCGCTTCAAAGAAGAGGTAATTACCGTTACCAATTCTTTCATCTTTATTTCTTCTTCCACTTCTTCTTCTTAGGTTGTTTCATTATGAAGTAATAAAATCAGTATCACTAATATACTTAAATGTTATTATAAGTATGAAACAACCCTATTTCACCATCTATCCATCCTACGGGAAAAGAAATCACCGCGCGTGCGTACGTACAGAATATCGTCTCCACGCCGTGGTGTAATCTATTTTCCACCACCACCTTACATGGATGGGTATAATGGTGTAATGAATAACTATACATAGTTATTAAAATATCATATTGATTCTCATATATTGTATAATCCATTCCAATTCAATTCAATATTTATGGAAATGATATCATCGCTCGTGCGTACGTACGGACTACCGTCTCCACGACGCGATGAGATTCATTCTCCATGTTAACCATTTAAGAATGATTATAAAGTATATATAAGAAATAATAATGAAATATATGACATTATAAAGCTACTGGATTTATGTATATATATATATGTATGTCATCTACTTACTTCCATTCAAGACAATAAGGAAAGGAAAACAGCGTTCATGCGTACGTACGGACTACCGTCTCCATGAACTGTGTTTTTCATTTCATTTATCTATCTATTATATATATATATATACTGAATATATATGATATATAAATTATATTTTATATTCTGGAAGTAAGTAAATCATGATATAAGTAATAATAATTTCAAGAACAACAAGTCAAAACACCTACGATAAATGAAACGATTTTACCCAAAACGCTTCTTTAACATGGAATTTACAAAAGAACGGGTAATATAATGTCATAAGTGAACCATATATGATATCATAACAATGAATATGATTCTTTAATAAGTCAATGACATTATTTAAATCATTATACAGGGGGTTCGGACACATACGAAGCAAATCGGACCTAAGGTAAGGGAAATATCACAATCTCATTTTTATCCGAGATTGTTTATTCGTAAGTATTTACTGGGGTGTATTTTATCATCCACATCCATGTTTCATCAAAAGGAAATATTATTTCCATCCACCTACAATTGTTTAAATACATTTGTAACCTTCGGTGAGTTTTTAGTAATATGTATGAAAGGAATCTTTTGTCGTACGAGGTACTTTTTGACTTTTTCAACAAAAGTACGAAGAATGTTTTTTTTAACTTATACGGCATGAATGGATTTTTAAAACATTATTTCCAAGAAGCTTCCTTTACAAGTTTTCAAGTTTATTTTTAATCAACTCCTTTTATTTTAAAGTCGTATGACATGTTATGAAAGGAAAAATGTTTTTGAAGTAGAAAGGATATTTTCCTCAAGAATGAAGTTCAAGTATTTTATCAAAATTATTTTCCATCTAATATAATAAAAGGGTTCTGTTTTTATCCCTATTATTACATGGATTTGATTATGTTGTGATGGAACATTTTTATGAATTCCATTATTTTATATGAATTGTTTTATGATGTCATGTTGTTTATGAATCCCATTTTTATTACATGGGTTATGAAATGATGTATGATTTATGATTTTGTGGCACACATAAGAATGGTATCATTATGAGATGGGTGGGACCTATATCTCCCTCCAATGCATTGGGTAAAGATTTTATATCTCATGAGATAGACATGGATGAAATGGTAGGTTATACCGATTCAGTGAAACAGGACTGAAACGAGGGTTACTCGATTCAGAAAGGGACTTTGTCCACTAAGATAGTCTTGGCAATGAGTCTTGACTAACAAGAAATGATTTTCTATGATTATGTGTGTATGCCACAAAGTTTCATGTTTTAATTAATGATTATTGGGATTTCATTTCACTACTATGATTTATCCCATGTTATGAAATTATGCTCTCTTTTGCAGGTTAAGATTTCCAAAAGTTATGTTCTTATGAATATGATGTGATTGATTTTTCTTTTGTTTACCCTTACTGAGCATTTGAGCTCACCCTTTTATGTTTTCTTTTCCCCAGGATATAAAGAAAGGGTTTAGGTAAAAAAAAGGTAAGATCTTTATGGGAGATATTGAAGATCTTTCACCACGATTAGAAGATTACGTTCTGAGTTTCCAAAGACACTAAACTATTACAATCCTTGTGTGTGTGTTTTTGTTATGTACTAAGTATTCCGCAAAAGTAATGTAATGTCCATGTACGTCAAGCTACGGGTCTCTACATCTTCATTATCCGAGGTTGTTTATATGTAATTGTCTACTGGGACCTCTTTATAATACACATCCGTGTTTCTTAAAAATGTCTTTCAAATCATTATTAATATTTTAAAGACTATGGGATAAAGTCATTTATACCCTTGATTACTTTTTATAAGAAGTTTATAAAGGAATCTTTATATCATTTTCCAAACAAGGTCCTTTTAACCTTTTCGATAGAATTAAGGTTAGAATGTATTTTTTAACTTATACGGCAGGTACGGCTATTTTACGCCATTATAAAATCATCGAAGCTTCTCTTACAAGATTATAAGAAAATTTTAAAAGTAAATGTTTTATTTTATAATTATGTGACTTTCAAATGATTTCAAAAAAATTTATATTTCTCTCAAATAGTTTTGATTTCATCTATGTCAACATCATTTGATGGATTTTAATCTTATTTGAAGTTGATTTATTATGATACAAAACTTACATATTGTACTGAAGGTTTTGTGATATCTTTGACTGTGGATGTGTAATTTTTTTACCATTCATGGTTTATGGTGGAAGTATTGACATTTCGTATGCTAGTTTTAAAATGAATATTTATGTTATGTTTAAACTTGTTCATATGAGGAATGTATTAGACTTAATAAGTGATGGGTGCAGCCCTCTATAACTCCTTGATGCATTGGTAGGTCTCATGAGACAAACTAGTGTCTTGGCACAAGGCCTTGAAAAAAATATTATTTTTAGTCTTGGCACGAGGCCTTGGCTATGTGGTTATGATAGTATGGCATTATGCATTCCATCATTATGAAGGTGGTTATTGATATTGCATGTGATTATTCAACTAGTAGAATGTCCATGTGGATAAGTAAATGGCATTATTTAATTTTATTTTTTCCATATTATGCTAAAGTTCATGTTTAAAAGGCTTTTGTTTTAGGTTTACATTTCTTAATATTTTTATGCTTATTTATAAAAGTTTCTGCTATATTGTTATACTTACTGGGCATTTGAGCTCACCCCTTTCTATGTTTTATTTTTCGCAGGATGTGAAGAAGTATTTTATGAATGGCCTATAGGGATAGTATAAGGGAATATTAGTGTGGAGACAATATGTTGTTGTAGTTTTCACTTTATGATGTAATGTAAACTTTATGAATGTATCTAGTGTTTCCAATACTACTAAACTAATCTATCTTTCAAGACTTGATCTTTTGTGATCATGCCAATGTTATGTAATAATGCACCGACTTTGGGTAACTGGGGTCGGGGCGTTACACATTCTCCCTCTAACATGCCTTATCGTTATTTTTAATGTTACGGGGTGATTATAAATATCTTATATATTTATATTAAATATATATACATTTACAATTATCCTTTTATTTTATTGGTTAATACATTCCTTATGTTTATTTCACAAATTCCTTCTTTATGAAACCTTTTTTTGTTATCATATAAGGCAATATTATGCAAGTAATATCTTTCAATTATTAATTCATATATTTATACCATATGATGGATTTCCTTATTTAGAACAAATATTATATACATGATATTAATGTGATAGGTTGTCAAATAATTATATATATATTTAATGAATTTCTTATTATATAGTGTCAATGGACATCATTTAGTGGATTAAGAATTGAGTCCAATCCATTATGGGACTCTTTCCACCATTTTATGTTGTCTCTATGGTTAGTTTGGACTTATGTTTATTTCATGTATTATAATTCTAGAACATTTATGATTACTATTTGATCTTTTTATACCATTTATATTATATTATTCATCCATTTTATAACTCATATACCTTCTCTTTTTATGATATAATTTGATTCCACTGACTCACATGTTATACTTCAGTACCATTTTTGTTCCCTTAATAGGATTTCAAGCTAACCCATTTCATTCGCGTATTCCCCATTTTGTCCAATATTTTTTTTTCAACTAGATTTTTGTAACTCATTATGGAGAATAAAATAATGATGCCAGGTTTTAAGATCCTTTTTATTTATTATGATCCAATTATTCTAAAGACAATGGGACTTTAAAGTACATAATTTTTATTAATGACTATTTATGTTACATATCATGAAACCATATATGTAAAAGGTTTTTTCACTACAGTTATTATAAGATAAAAGGATTAGTTAGCCATTCGAAAATATGATGAGAAGAATTTGGTGAGAAACTTGGGGATAAGTTTAAGGATAATACTTCATATAGGAAAATATCCTAGAATTTTGGTGTAAAAGATGGTTATCTAGAGTAGAACAATGGTCCTTGTATCACATCTATTTTGACACTCTCAAGGTATATTCTTTAGTAAATTCACAATCCCTTTACCAACTATCAGAAAGGGAAAAAATTCAATATCATTTTATATTACTAAATATAGAACTTATTACTTAAATTGAGACCTATAATATCATAGGTTAGGAAGATATTTCATTTATTTTTTATCTATTTAGTGTATATGGTTTCATAGTCATGTGGTTAATAGATTAAAAATAATCAACCCTAAATTTTCCTTTTTTTATCAATGGGTGAAATCAGAGAAACTATGTCAACAACCAATGTGAGGAAAAATGTGATGGATACCCAAATGAGATTCCCACCACAATAGGATTAGGTTTCTAGAACACAATGACTATAATTTGTCAAATAAATCCTAATTTGAATTGAAACATGAATTGTATGGAATTATTAAATCACCTAAGAAAGATAATGTTTAAATTGTGACTTTTATGTGACAAAGGCATCCAAATTGTAGGGAATTATTTGATCCTTTAATCATAGAACAATGTATCAATTCAATTTAAAAAGATATTTTATATCCATTAATTCTTTGATAAAGATATTTTTGTTTTTACAATTTATTATATGGAGGTAGAATCTAATCAATAGTGGATTTTGATATAAAAAATATTTTGCCCGCGTAAGAGATAAATGTGATGGAGTTGATGGAATTCCAGAAAATGATTTTTGATAACAATTTTCCACACCCTTTCCAAAACAAAATGGATAGGGATATCCTTAGACCCAATCAAAGAAAATAATTAATATATAAATGAAAACAAATATAACTTCATAAGACATGCACAATATACCTATAAGTTTCCCCCCCCCTGATGTAATGTTTTCCATTTATTTAGTTTTCATAACCCTAGTACATAAAATGAATTATAATTTTTAGGCTTTTAAAATACAAGTAAGTTTGATTATTTTCCCTTAAATTAAAAATAGTGATCATAAAATCTCATAGTTATCCTAGGGATAGGAAGAAGAAAATATAGTTTAATTTTAGTGGTACGATAAAGACATACAATAGTTGAATGATAGTCCAAAATCCCTTTTGTAAAAAGTGTGAGAAGAATAATCATAGAAATTTACTGAAGGGGGTAACATTTTACTATGGTTGTGGTGATGAAGGGCACCAAGATAGTGCCTGAAAATGGGAGAAACCCACTAATGTGATGGAATAATAGATTGCTCTAGCAAACCATTAACCTATATTCCAGTGTCTTAACTACATGAAATAGGGGAACAATATGAAAAAATTAAATAATACTGGGTGTTTTGATGATAATTAATGAAAATAGGCTCCATTACCTAGATATTAAGGGGTATATTATTCCATAAATACTATTTTGGTTGATCCTATCAGTGAACTGCTGATAGGTACACAATATTTTCATTCAATGAAAACAAATATACTTTTTTTATTTCTATTCCACATATTATTTTATATCATTAATGTTTTGTAAAATTATTTATGAGTCACCTAAAAATATGGAATTTCAATTATCAGTAAAGATATTGAATGGGTCAATTATTTAATCCTAATAATTTAACCCATCCAATATATATATTCACAGGAAGAAATTCCTTAAAAAACTTCAGATACTTCTTTTAGAGTAAATATATTTAATTCTTAACGTAGATTTAAATTCCTCATATAAAACCTATATAAAATTTCTAGAGATGGAAATCACCCTCTGAAGCATGAATCGGCCTCTGATTCAATACATGTTCAAGGAGGAGTATGAGTATTCTTTTGTATCACAAAATATATTAAGTATATTGTTTCCTTATGAGAAAATGTACCTTCGTCTAACTATTTAGATGAAATAAATAACATGATTTAAGACTTTCCCATTATGAAGGATTATATATTTATTCCACAAATAGTTTCCTAGTCTTTCTATTATCCAGTATGTAAAATTTTCAGTTAATCTTATACCTAGATATTTTTAAATATCCAAGACTCTAAATATAATGGACATTATTGAAAAAGATGTGATGATTATGTAACTATATCAGAATAAGAAAAAAATCGTATATATGCCCAATTGCATCCCCATGGCGTGAAATCATGGTATTTGTTAAGGATAAGGTTGGTTAAATTCACCTATTCATTGATCATCATGAGATACACAAAATCATGACATTGAAAAAGTATCCCCAACTATAGATAGATGACTTGTTTGATCAACTACATGGAGCCCCATATTTCTCTACGGGGACCTTCGTTCAGGATAATGGAAATTAAAAGCACAGAAGGAAGATATTCTAAATCCAAATTTAGAAAGAGGTATGAAATCTATGGTTTCATAGTGATTCTATTCAGACTCACTAATTCTCCAGACATATTTATTTACTTGATGAATATAGAATTTATAGAATACCTTGAAATGTTTTTGGAAGTATTTATATATGACATTCTTATATGCTCTAAAAAAATGGAAAGTAGGATGTGTAATTGAATACTCTACTAAAGGATTTTTAGAAGAAGAATATATATGAAATTTATAGAAAATTTGGGTAGTATATGTAGGTAGTATCATCATTTATAAAATTATTAATAGAAAATGAATATCTTTAGACACTTATAAGACAGTGGTGAGGAAGGTGTTTCCCAAAACAACCTTTATAAAGGATATTTTTAGATTCCTTATACTATATAGGTATTAATAAAATTTTTTGATGATATTTTCATATTCATAAACCCTCTAAGCATCCTAACATGTAGGGTGTAAATTTTTTTGGAGTAATGAATGCAAAGATAAATTCAACGATCTAGAAAAGGATCATCCCTACACCCGTACACACATTTCCATCAAATGTGAAAATTTATTTAGTATACCTCGGTGTTTCAAAAATATTTTCTGGTTTTTGTTCTACTATAGAATGATAAAGTTATAGTGTAATCCATACATTATATTAATGTAGATGAAAATAACTATCCAACAGATGATATAGAGTTATATATAGTGATATTTTCATTGATTATCAGGAAACATTGTCACTATAGGGAGAAGTGTGGCATATACATGGATAATAAGAACATAAAATATATATTCACAAATAAGGGGATTAAAATGAAACCACAATACCTATTATAGATGATCAATGAATATGGATTATTAATCCATTACCATCCTAAGAGGGAAAACAAATGGGAATATTCTCTAAGTAGAATGGGATTCGAAATCTTATCAATGATGAATATAGAGAAGGATGTAGTCTGTTTAGACTTTCAAAGGATGGACAATGGAAAAATAAAAGGACTTCCATCCTTAAATTCACAAATAACATCTTAACCATCCATTCCTAAGAAGATCATGGAGTCATATAAAGGAAATTATATGCTATAAGATAATTTAAAAAAAATGAAAACATTAAATTTTAATAATTTTGAGTTATTTGTTTTAGAACCAATATATGTGTCCCATAAAAACACGTGATGAAGTTGGAGATTCTAGACTATACACATATCTCATCCTTATATATTCATCTAGGATGAACTAAGATATATAAATTAATGATGAAAAATAACTAGTGTGATTACATGTAGAGGGAGATTGCAGATTTTGTATCACATTGCTTTGTATGCCAACAAGACAAGTCTAAATGATAATAGTATAAGGGTATGTGTCAAAACATTCCCATACCAATATGAAAATGGAAAATATAAGTATTTATGTAATGGTAGGAATCTAAAACACCCCTAAAAGAAATCAAAACCTCTTGTTATTATTTTGGTCACCTTAAAAAGTTGGCGCATTTCATTATTATCAAGGTAGAATTTTATCATGAACAACACACTATGATAGTAATAACAGATGTGGTAAGACTATATAGAGTTCCATTATACATTTTATTTTATTGGGATCCAATATTTACCTCAATGTTCTAGAGAATCCTTAATAAAATTTCAGAAATAAAACTCTACTCTAGTAATAAATTTCACCCTAGGATGGTTAGTCAATTTGAGGGAATCATAAAAAATCTAGTGGATATGTTAAGATCATTTTGAAAGAGTTTTCAAGGATTTTGGGATCAACACCACACCCTTGTCGTGTTTTCATATAAAATAGAATCACTATATAATTAAAATGGAACCTTATGGGGATTTTTATGAAAAATGATGTCAGACTCTAACATGTTTGGATAATGCTTGAGAGTGGAAGAAGATGGAACATGATCTTGTCCATGTGATGATAGAGAAGGTTAAAAACATTTATCATCAAAAGGAATACACAAAAATATGATAGAAAATATTTGTATACAGTCATTGATGAGACACAATGATTGAGTTCAGACATATGTTGTTCCTATATATTTTTTCACGGAATAAATTAGTGATGTTTGGGAAGAGGGTAAATCTTATCCCTAGATACATCATCCTCTTTGAGAACCCTGATCACAATAAAGTAGTGGCCTATTGACTAGACCTTACACCTATCATATCTTAAGTATAATATGTGTTCCGTGAATCCCTCAGGAGGTAGTACATACTAGATCCCTCTCTTGTACGAAATATAGAGGTGAAAGAATTGGAGAATGACCATTCATATGAGGATAATAAAGTGAATATAATTGATCATATAAAAAAAGTTCAATGAAACTAGTCAAAACACAATGTAAAAGGGTTGGGGAGAAACCACAACTTTGAGGATATGACATGGGATCCAGAGGAGGTGATAAAGCATAAGTTCCCTCACCTATATCCATCCTAGTAAGCAATATTAATATTATAAGGTGAAATTCTTTTTAGGGGGGAGAATATAAATCCCCTATTTTTTAAAATGGATAACTATTTGGATAGTGTATGTGACACGCAACATAGAAACTAAATAAACCATGATTATTTAAATAATATAATTATAACCAATATATTAAATTCGAAGGTATAAATAATATTAAATAATTTATGAAATAGATATAAAATTTTTACTCAGAATAAATTTATTGATAAATTATTAGTAATTAGTCACTCATTTTTTTAATAATGTTATTTTATTTCTCAGAGATACATTTTCTTCTAAAATTATTAGTATTGGTTTATGAAATAAATTGTTTTAATTTACTTTAATAATTTCTATAAAATTTATTTTCTAAAATAAAATTTATATTTAAAAAAATCATATCAAAATTATCTTAGGGGAAATTTTTGTAATTCTCAATAAATATATTTTTAAAAAATAGTGAAAAAAAATTTATTTTTCTAAAACCATCATTAATTTTTATTTAATTATGTTATTTAAAATTTAAATTATTTATTTAATTTTATTTAAAATAAAAAAAATATATTTATATTTCATCTCATTAATTACATTTAAATCATACGTGTACATGATTTTTGTATAAGATTATTTTTAGTCTAAAAACAAAATTTTCTAAAAACCTTCTTTAAGTGCATAATGTATATCCAATTAATTTAATTAAAATAAACCATAAAGATGAATGATTTAAATTAAATTTATAGATAATATATATATATATACACACACATATAAACTTAAAATCATTTAACTAACTTTACTTTTCATATAGTTATTATAAGCTCATCTTTGTTTTTGTGAAAAACCATATTTTAAAAAAAATTGTTTTCCAATACATCTTTGGGTTTAATTTTTAATTAAATTCTGCCACTAGTATGATTTTAATTTTATAAAATTAACAATATATTTTAAATAAGGATAATTAATAATATATAATAAATTAAACATAGCTTTTTTTCATAATCTGTAGTAAAAATAGTAAAAATCTATTACCATGTTGAATATTAGAACTGATTTACTAAGGGTTGAAACTAAGGTGATAAATATTAAAAGGTTTTTAAAACATGATTATTTTAAATTTTGGAGTGTTTTATCAGACATATCACCAATCTAATTCAATATTTATCTATTTATTTGTAACATTACATAATATTTACTTCCCATTATTGAATAGTTTTCAGTATTTAAAAGAATGTCACTCTTCATCCCTTATAAAGGGGAACCCCCTCTCATATCCTCTCTCGATATAAAAATTCAGTTTTTTATGAATATCCTTACAAAAATAAATTTCTTAAATACCTTTACTTTTATTATGGTCCTTTATTTCATTATAAATATAATATTTAGAGGATTTAGGTATAATCCTAAAGAAGTGGTCAGAATAAGTGGTATCCTTCATAACTGAGCATCTTCATATTATTTATAATTCCATATACATTAGATCACTTTGAACCATTATTATACAATAACATCATCATCTCCAATATCCAAATAGTTTATTATTTTAATTTCATAAAATATATCAATGTCATCTTCCATTAAATAGAATACAGACCATCGATCATGTGTACAATGGACAACTACCATACAAATCAATGTAAATTGTTTCCCATAAAACCCGGTCATGGATGATAATGATGACAGATTTAATGTTTATATATTATACTTGTTACATATTAATAATTATTTGAAGATAATATATTTTATACTTTCCTAACATACAATCTATTGGGAAAAGATTATGTCGTTCATGCGTACAGCGGACTACCGCCTAATGAAACGATGTGATTAATTTTATTTCATCATAAGATATATGGAATATGTATGTTTATTTAAGTAAATAATATTATATTTATGATATAATGATAATTATTTAATGATAAAATAATGATTTCCTTATTCCATCATGATCGTTGAAAAATGGAAGTGTTACTCATGGGTACATACGACCTACTATCTCCCTGATCATAATGTAGTTCACTTTTCGTAACCATATTTTTATAATGGATTTATATGTATAATTTATGTTTAAAAATGATATTTATTTAATTATTATTTCAGATATGATTAAATAATAATATTTTTTATCTTATTTATATCATCATAGTGGTTTGGGACTTAAGAGAAAAAATATCATCAAAATGCCCAACAAGAACCTAAATAATTAAGTAATTTAATATAATATGATTAAAAATAAAAGAAAATGAAAAATACAATTGAAAAAAGGATATTTATGTAGTAAATAGTTAACATAAGTTTATTATTCATAAAGATAAATGATACACATGAAAAATGAGCCTTGACGTTAGGGGTCTCTATAAAGTACCCTTCTCTTTGGGTTATGACCATTCCCTCTCTAACTATCCCTATATTTATCTATAATGATATTGAATGATTATAAATTACATATGTATATCTCTTACATATATATATATCTATCTCATTATCCCTTCTATTGATAATGTAATACAATTCTTATGCTCCTTTTTGTAATTCCTTATTTAAGAGATCTACTTTGATTATGACATGTATATAGATTACATAACACATTTATCAAGATTGATTTCTTTATATGGACCACATATCAATTTAAATGACATGGATTTATGGGTGGGATTAGAATTATATATCCCTCATATGTATTAGGTAATTTTATAGTATCATGAGACGTTAAGTGTTGGATTTGGGAGTAAACCTAATCCATTACGGGACTTTATACCCCAATTGATTTTTCCTCAATATTTATACTTGAATTATGTTTATGAAATTTATTATTTCTTTGCCACATTTTCTATGCTTATATGATCTTATGATACCAAATACTTTCTATTATGCTTCTTTTTTATTACATGTGTACCTTATCGTTTATGATATAATGTTTTACCTTTGACTCACTTGTTATGCATCCTAATCAAGTTAATTCCTAGTTTGTCATTTTTATCTCACCCATTTATTTCATGTTTCCCCTACATTATCCAATGTATTTTTAGGATCATAAATGTATTTTAAGAGCTCTTTATAGTGAATAAAATATGGATTCCATTATTGAAGTTCCTTTTGATGTATTTTAAAACAAGTCTTCATAATACACTGGGATTTTTCAATCCTATTTTTATATTAACTAATATTTATATTATGTATCATAATAAAATATATGGAAATGGGTTTTAGTTTCTATAATGTGCATATTTTTCAGTAATCACATTCCATGGACTATTTTCCTATAACAGGAAAGGGAATTCACTGAGCTTATGTAGATGGACAATGAATCAATTTGAATCTACAAGGAAAAAATTCTTGATTTTTAGAGATGAATATAGTTTTACAATTCAACTGAAAGAAAAATTTACCAGTTCATTAGTAGCCTAAAACCCTGTATTTTTATATAATTATTTGTTAGGAACTTTAGTATCTATGAAGAAATCATTCGATGTTATCTCAATTTAGAAATGGAGAGTGGATGTTACAATCCTTATCATTGTTCTCATAATAATGGATATATGTAGTTTGGTGGATATTATAATTATAAAACCTATAGCTGGAATAGAATGAGTCTTCCTTTATATTAGAATTATTGATATAATCATGGTAAAATTTTATCCAAGTAACTTCTTAATGATTCAAGTATATATAGGAAGGTCATTATGAATGTTAATAATGAATTTATGTAAAGAGTAAATCTAATTAACAGCATGGGTAAACCCTTAGATAAATAAACCACCCACGAACATGTGAAAAAAATATAAATATTATATAAAATAAGCATTAATCCATGAGTTTAATGATGAAAATTGGTTCTAGAAACCTCTTAAGACAAGAGACAATGGGAAAGCTCACTAAATAACAACTATCTAAATGAGACATGAGAATGATCTATTCAAAGTTAAATAGATCATAAAATCTAGAAATGGAAATAAGTTATCGGATTTTGGTTCTAAAAACTCTTTTAAATTTAATTAATTTTCCAAGGGTATCACATTAATTCCACAATTATTAGATGTTCAATTTTCATTGAAAAATAATAATGGTGTAATGATCAAATCTCAACTCTATTGATCCTCAATAATATAGGTTTGTGGTAATGAGATTTTGAAAAATCATGTTATTATTCCTTTTTGTTTACTTCGTTGTCGAGTTTTCATTATAACTTACGCACTGTGTTATTCTTATTTCAAAGACTCTTAAAATAATGGAACCTATGGAGATACAATAATTGAATAAGTAATTCCATGATAATATTGATAAGGGATTTATTTGTGAAAGTTTTTCATTAAGGGGTGGACCTGTTATTTTTTTAATAATTAGGGTTGTTCAACACATCTTTTCAATGATTATCTATAAATTAATAGGATTATAATAACGAACATGTATCCCCAACCATGTATTGATGAATTTTTTTATCAACAGTGTGGAGAGAAATAATTTTAAAATAATGACTTCCGATCAAGATATCTTTTGTTATGGTTAAATAATGAGAACATATTCAAAATAGTATTTCGTATGAGGTATGACCCTATGATTTTATAGATATTCTATTTTTACTTTGTAATGCCACATCTATTTTTATTGATCTAATGTCTAAAAACATTATATATTTCCATGATCTATTTGGTGAAGTATTTTTAGATGGTATTATTACATAATCGAATAGAAATTAAGATAATGATGATCATTTGAGTAATTTGTTGATGATCTTCAAAAACAAGTAGTTTTGTGGAAACTTTATTAAATGTTAATTCTACAAATAGACAATATTATTTTTTTCATGTAATTATATGTGTGATTATATTAGTAGATCCCACTAAGATGAACATTGTTAAAAAATGACCCAAACCAACCACAATAATTGAAATCTATAGTATTTTTTTTCTTGGATACAACAAGAACATTAGGAGAAATATCTCAAAATATGAAATCCACACAAATAACATATAATAGGGGTAAGTTCTTAAGGAAAGATGAATATGAATATAAATTTAAGGAACTAGAGGGAAGGTTGGTTAATTTATTTTTGCTCACACTACCATATAGTGGAGTAGGTTTTTTGTTCTATAACAAAGGGTCTAGTATGTGTTCTCAAACAGAATCACATGGTAGCCTTTTATTCATTATATAAATTGAAGGTTCATGAGATAATTTACATGAATCATAATTCTGAACATGTATGGATAATTTTTTGTTTGATGATAGGGGGTAATTATCTATATACTGAAATGTGTGACATATATATGAATAAAAAATATTAATTATATATCACTGTATAAACTTTTTGATATATATCAAATGAAATGGTTTTAACTGATTAATGATTATGAATACTTAATACATTACCACACTGGTAAGGTGAAAAAGGTGAATAATTCTCTGAGTTGGATATACGTTGATATATTTTCTATTATGGGGACAAAAATAGATCAAATATATATTGATTTTCAAATGATAGATATTCAAATAATGATAGAATAGGATAAATCCTATCATTATTATATGAATGTTCAACCACAAATTTAGGTGAATATTAAATAGGTGAAAAAAAGATATAAATTTGAAGAATAAGGTATGTAATTTTCCCGAGATCATAAATATATATAATTGAATGGTCATATTTAAAAATAGAGTATGTGTACCATCAATATCAAAATTTAATGATTTTTTAGATGATGCTCGTATTTCATTATTCTATATTCATCTTAAAAGTATTATGATTTATCAAGAACAAAAAGAGAATTTATGAGTGGATAACATAATGTGAGATATTGGGTAGAATGTATCCTAGTGTTTGTTATGTCAACATGTTTGTTATAAGAGACATATATCTAAGGATATTTCATATTCATTACCCATCCCTAAGTGGATATGGGAAAACAACACCTTGTAATTTGAAATAGGACTCCCCATTACATCAAAAGGGAATAATTCTTTTAGGGTTTTAGTCATATACCTTACAAATTACACACATTTAATTTATATCAGAGTAGATTTCCCTCTTCACCAGAATGCTCGATTATATGTAAATAAAGTGGTAATGTATTTTAGAGTACCACTCCCAAATATATATAATCAAGATTAGTGGTTTAATTATAAGTAAAAATCAAGTGCTTATGAAAATTTCAATATGGAGTTGATCATTTAACACTTTATATCCTACTCAAAGATATAGTAAGTATAAGAGGTCTTTTCAAACCCTTGAAGGTATACTGAGATTTTTCTATATGGATTTAGAAGAGTTTTGAGATAAAAACCTTCCCCTAAATTAATATTATTATAATGATCGATTTCACTGGATCATTCTTGTGGATAATTTTGAAGATATCAAATTAAGTAAGTTAAGAACCTCCACACTATAACGAGATGTTGGATAAAAAATCTATTGGCACCTGATAAAAATAACTGAATACTAGTGAAGGTTAAATAAATTCAACATCACATCAGGGATGCTCAAAGTCATTAGAAACGTTATACATAAAATTTTCAACAAGATCTAGAGCTATAAGTTATTGATAAAGTGTTCTTATGGATATATCCTAGAAATAATGTTTTGAAGTTTGGAAATAGGGGGATGATAATCTTAAAATATATTGGTCCTTATGATATTCTTGATCTTATTATAGTGGTATAATAATGATTTCTACTGGCATTGAACTAATTCCATGTTCATTATGTTAACTATGTATGCCTTCTGAGAAATTACATATTATATTCTTCACATGTACATATCTTAAATTTCATAAAATTGGAGAAATATCTTTTTTTTAGGGAATAGTAGGTATAGATTTTAGATAATATTGATAAAGTGATATGGAATAAGACTACTTACCTAGTTTATATTCGCTGAGGGAATCATATATTTGATGAAGTGGTGTGGGAACTAGAGGATGTAATGAACCAAAGGTATTTTTGGGGAAACCACCCTTTGCAGGTTTTTTTTGTTTTCGTTGACAAGTTAAATAATGAATTAATTAGTTATTTTAGGATTTTTATAGATTCATTTGAATCCATATTTTATTAGTAATTCATTATAAATAATGAAAAGTGTTCTATAAGTAACAAATACCCATGGCATGAACCTTTATCCATTCCATAAGATGTGTTTCCTTTAGAAATTCTATGTTTTAGTACAATAAACTTTTTAATATTAGAGATCATGGAAATTTTTACAAGTTTAAATAAAATTTTGACTATATCATAGACTCTTTGATTATACTAAAATGAAATTTGGAATGATGAAAACATATGTAAAATCTCACTCAAATCTAGAACCTGAGTATCCTGCATAAAATATGGTGGATGAGATTAGGTTTCATTTAGAAAAGTGGGATAGCATGGGTGTGCATGTGAGAACCCATGCATTTTGGAATCGGTGGGTGTGATAGGGAAGTACATGGTGTATGTTAATCCATGATTGGTGGTGATTTTCCTCTCACATGAGGGTGTGAATAAGAGTTTGTAGGCCAACTGTAGTTCATATTAGACTCGAATGAGTTGTTGGGAGATGTCCAACCTTATTTATCACTAAAATTGCATATAAATATATGATGTGGGACTTTTGGTTTTTTTACCACATTATAATCATGATAACCATGGTGTAGTTCCCTTTAAAATAAGTGTATCTGAGTTTTTGTTCCACTATAAAATTTTAGGGGAGACCAAGATATGTATAGATGACTATGTGAAAACCCCATTGGAAATTATGATTCCCATGTCGCAGTAATACCTTACATCAAGGAAGATCTATATTTTGCATAACCAAAGATATCTATGATATATAATTCTTATTGGATATGAAGTCATTGTAGAATTAGATATGTGGTATCAAGTTTAGTGAATCATGGTGTTTGAAGAAGATAATTCATGACAACATGGAGTAATGTAAGAGTTAATGTGTGCATTTTTTGGATAAATTTTCTTATATGTGTCCACACCATAGTACTCTAGACCACACTATAATGAGGGATTGGGTATAAAGGATTCATTTTAGTGGTGGTTATCATACCATAGTATATATAATAATGAGGTTGGTTGTATTTTAGAATCCAATATAACACAAAAGCTTCGATTCTTTAGTCATCTCGTAGTTTCATGTAGAAACAAAAAAATAAATTTATTTCATGATTCTTAGGGTTTCTAATTTTGATCTCATAGAACATTATTCCCTCATTAGTTATATATGACACTTAGAATATTCCTAGAAACAAAATATTCAATAATAACCATTGGATTTAAGTGAAAAAAATGTGACTACAAAAGGAGACTAAGTCTCTACAATAGATATCCATTGTCTTATTGGAGGAGGTAGATCAAAGAACAAGGATAAGTTTTGAGGAGTCTTGTCATTATTGAATATAATCAAATGGTATGAAAGAGATGCACCATTCTAGTTGTATGATTCAAATCTCAAAATATGGAAGATGATCGAGGATGTTAAAAGGGAATACCGAGTTCATCTTTTTATTGAGAGGTAGTGAGATTTATTATATTTTTTGAATAGTGAGTTTGGAAGGTCAGTGAGACCACTCTACTCTATAATCCAAATGAAGTTGTGTTCTCTATTTTTTTGGTTCATCGACACATCATTGATATCACACTTCTTAGAATATTTATCATATGGTGAACCAATTAAAATTATATGTGTTCCATTTATTTATTTTATCTCATTTAAAGGGAATGTAAGGGAGAGAAAATTAGTCTTCCTTACATATATAAAACAATATTATAATCAAGGGATTCAAGGGTTATAATATGAGGTACTCTGATTCACCATCCTTAATTTATTTCCCTTGATAGGTGACCAATAATTATAATCAAAGGGTTTCTTTATGGGGTGATGTTTTCCCTCATTGAATCATGGAATCTATAATGGTACTGAATCAAAAAGGAATTACAATATTCAAAGGTAAAAAATTATTGTTAAATAATAATTGGATATATACTTAAATTTTATAATTGTTAATGGAAGTGTGAACAATAGTTATACATTTTATTAAATTGGATATATATAATGGATCCTTATCTAAAATAGACCAAAATTGTATGTGGACGTAAAGGTGATCCTTGGCCAAACCTATCTATACCAACATATTTTCCTTCAAAAAATCTCATTACATGTTGGAAAATCTATAGAAAATTTATAAATGTAGTTCCAATGTTAAAAATGAAAATCTATAAGTGACATGAAATATATATATATACCTAATAATGAGTCCATATGAAACTTATGATGTGTTCTTTGATCGCTTGAATTCTCTTATTAAAGTCTTGTGAGGTCTTAAAGAAGATATTAATGATAATAATATCATGACATGAATCTAGAAGATACTTACAATATGGTTTAATGACACTGTACTCATATATGAAGATGAATATCTAAAGGCTATATGACTAGATAGCCTCTATAGAACACATGTCACGTTTGAAATTACAAATGAGAAAAATGATCCCGGAGTAATAAAAAACACACATGAAGTTTCTTTCAAGGCAATTAATACTCTCATTGTAAAAGCACATCATAGAGAAGATGAGGTTTATGGTGTAAAAGATTTTTTTCTTCTACACTTATGAGGGGAAAGGAAAGTTCAAATTCCAGCTTCCATTAATTTGTGTCTGATTTGGCATGCTAGGTAATTTTGATAGTAAGTTTTTTTTAAAAAAAATGATGTTGATAATGAGGAATCTATAAAGAATTATATTATATATGATGAACTAGGAAAATACTCATAGTGAAAATTCATCAAGAACAAAGGTCTATTATAGCTTAATGATAGAGGTTTAGAAGATTCTAAAGTGAATGAAGATAAAGATCATAGTGACCATAGTGAAGATGATTTGGTGATATTTATCAATATATAAGAAGTTGGAGATTTTGATGATTAAGATAATGACATCATGGGGAGATTTTATCTAAATATTGACTGTGAGATATCTCTCAAATAACATGACAAATATTTGTCTAAAAAAAGTAATATAATGCATTTTTTATTGACTCAAATATATATATTCCACAATATTGAGAATGTAATATAGAATTGAAAGATGATATTGAAAAATTGAAATATGTAATTTAGTTCAACGTGGGAAAGTAAGTGGAGCTCAATATCAACATTGATGAAAAAGATTGAATCATTTATGGTTTAGATAATTGATTCAAAGATAAGGTAAAGAGGGCAGAAGATCATGATTATGAAGACATTTATTGGAAATGGAACCAGGAGGACCAAGTGATAATACTCACACCTTTTATGGTATTATGCTTCTCAAATAATTTGCTATTATTAGTTGCTATAAAATTCCTAGGAGTAACTACTAAAGAGTTTATTCCCATTCTAGATTTAGAGTGCTAAAAAAAGGGAAATATATTATTAGGTATGATCAAATAGATATGATAGTCACACCTCATACCTAGAAACAGGCATTAACACTAAAGAGGAGTGTTAATTTGGGATGAACCGAAAATCCATCAAATTAATAGGAATGAAATAAGTGAATGACACCACGTATTGGGTGATGTTTCTTTGAAAAATTGTGACATGCTAAATAGGTTCACTCTATTTCAAAAATATTATTCATACAGAAACAACAAAAAATCAAATAAATTTTTTTTCATTTATATTAATATGCTTGAAGTGGTTATTGATTCTTGTGTGAAATATTTGGAAACAAGGAAGTCAATTGTGCCTCAAGGATACAATAAGGTGTGACTCATGACCCTAAATGGTCTTAAATCAGTTATATAGAATCTCATCCAACATAATAAAAAATGAAATATATTTTTTTTAGGAAAAAGAGAAATTGATGAAGCAAAAGAGCTATATGATCATCAATATTGAAAGGAATATTCTTATTGGTCATTGAAGAAGAAGAAATGGTATAAGAATGAAAATGTTGTTGGAGTATTTTTGATATAAACATACATGTTTAGTTTATTGGTTTTGGATAGTGGATATATCTCACATATGAATGGAAATAAAAATCATATTACCAACATAAAAGATGAAAATGTTTGAGTGGGTGAGTTTGGAAAAGATGAAGGACTAAAAATCACTGGCTCTAATAAGGCTAATACTGTTGGGAAAATCATTATAAGACATATATACTCTTGGTAGAACATCCTAGCCCCAATTTTATAAGTTTGAATCATTTGGGAGACTTGAGAAATGATGTGGAATTTAAAAAATGTGGTTCACTGTTAATGTAATGGTTGGATTAAAAATATTAATAGGATTATGAACCTAACAAAACCTATATTTGATCAGTCTATAAAATAGGGGCATGTTGTCGCAAGAGGATAAAATCCATTTATAGAACTTGTATCATGTGAACTTAATCCAAAATTCTCAAGAAAGCTTGATAATAATTATGGGTTAACTGGACATTCCCATTATCATATGTTAAAACATTCATACATGTGTCTCTTATCAAAAGGGGAAAACAATCAAAAATAAAAATTAGAAAAATATAGGAAACTTCTACAGAGTATTAAATCGTGTTCATGTGGATGTTTTTAGGACACTAAATTCTTAATAATGTGATGTAGAAAAATTATTATGTTATTTTTTATGATGATTTTAGAACTATGTCATGTTTAATAGTGATTAATCATAATACTAAAGTGTTAAAGTGCGTCACATGATAATGAAGAAAATTTAAAATAATTATTAGGTATAAAATTCAATATAATCACACTATCAAAGGTATGGAATTATAATATCTTGAATTGGAGAATTATATGGATAAACATAGAATTCAACAACATGTTTCAATAGTGACATCTCCTTAACAAAATATTTTTTTTGAAATATTAAGTATCATCATTAAATTTTTTATTGAACTATTATAATTGAAAAATACATACTGATTAATTATTTGAAGATTTTTGTATTATTGATTTTCTAAATCTCCCATTGGAAAATTGTCTTTTCAAGTAAATAAAATAACCTATATGAAATATTTTAGGTAAATATGGAAACACTAAAATAATTATCTTTATTTGGAAGTAAGTGCATAATATTAAACATGGAGAATAATAGAATATTTTTAGTGTTCGTTGATGGATAGATATTTCATATATATTCATCCAAGAGAAAAGCATCTAGATTTTGTAAAAAATGGATAAAAAAATGTTTCAAATTATTAATGTGACTGTAATAAATATTGCATAGATTATAGAAACCAATGGGAAAAAATTCATATATTTAGTCTTGAATGGTAAGGGGACAGTAAAGAAAATTTTTTCGGATGAAGGGGTGTTTAGAAGGTGAAAAAAAATTTAGATAGCTCTGATTATATGAAAAATACAATAGGAATATAATGTATAAGAAAATAGCCAATAGATCCAAAATCATAAATATCCACCTATTGGGTTGCTGGATAACCACTATTCAAACAGGATGGATAAATTCCCATAAAATATCAGTTCTATCTTAGGTGGAACCAAAATAATTGGATGATTATTCTCTAGATATAAGATGGATCTAAGGAAAAAATGATGACCATGATCGAATTGAGATAAATAAAACATGGGAAATAAACTCAAGGAAAGATAAAACTCTTATTGAAACCAAGTGGGTCTTCCAAAAAAACTCATTGGATATTTCACTATGACAAAGAAAAATTTATGCCTTTTTCCATGGTATATTCTCAAATCTATGGGATAAATAGTGAAGAAAATATTTCATCTGTGTCTTAGTTTGATTAAATTAGGTTATTTTTAGCGTTAAACAGAAATAAGGGTTATTATGTGTATCATATAAATATTAAATAAACTTTGTATAATTTATTCCTTGAAGAGGGATCTCACATCAATAAACTGGATGGGTTTCACATCAATGATGAAGAAATAAAGGTGTTCCAACTGAGTAAAACATTATATAAAATAAAATAATGATCAAGTGATTGGTACTCAATACTGGAATGGTACATAAAGAATAGTGGTTATCATTGAGGAATAGTTAATCACAACCTCTATATCAATAAGTATCTGGGTTAATTGATTCTTATAAATTAATATGTTAAACTCAATATCTTTATATGATTTGATGATATCAAATTCTTGTACTTATCGTATTTGATGAATAGTAAATTTTTAATGTCTTTAAATTGTGAATTTTTATTCTTTCATTGGTATTATGTGATTCAAAATAAGAAATTTATATTCATATCCCAAACCAAATATTCCAAAAATGAGTTGAAA
Organism: Viscum album; assembly: GCA_963277665.1. Lineage (NCBI taxonomy): Eukaryota > Viridiplantae > Streptophyta > Magnoliopsida > Santalales > Viscaceae > Viscum > Viscum album. The sequence continues at coordinate 469,434,687 of OY728158.1, forward strand.
TGATTTCAAATTGAAGATTCTAATCCAATTGAATCTTCTGTGGAAACCTGGATAAAATTGTCCAAATATGGTGAAGGTGAAAATCTGTATGTGATTACCAAAAGTAATATTATATGTATCTTAATAAACATGTAATACACTTGTCTATAAATTTAAATTACCACATTCTATGCAACAAGATATCATAGTTTTACTACGGAAAGTCACATGAAATCTATGAGATGAATAATTCAATATATCAACCATAAAGTGTGTTATGGAAAATATTATTGAAGAAAATAACATAAATAATTTGGGTTATACATAAATTATAATATGGAATTTTTGGTTGAAGATCAAAATTATATATCAACAAGTGTGTTCTATATTATATTCTCTTTGATTTCATAGCGTAGTAACAAATAGGAATCTATATCCTTAAGTATAAAAAAGGAGGTGTATGTGGAAGAAAATAAAGGTTGTACTCGGTTGATAAGGATGAAAAAGATATAGAAGACATTGGTATTGATTTGACTTCCCTAATGTCGATTATGTTTGACAACATTATCATTATAATAATTATCAAAAATAGAATTCAAAACTCATGGATAAAACACATCGATGTAAAATAACAATTGTTGAAGGTGGAGACGGGGAAACATGTTGTCGTGATAAAGCATTTGTTAATAGGGATGTGTTCGCTAGTACTCATTCATGTATGAAAATGTACATGTTAAATTATATTACTTGGTTCTTAGATTCACTTTTATGGGTTAACATAGAAGGTTGTAGGGAATCCCCAACACTAGTAAGACTTTAATGATATATTGAGAGACATCCAGGAATTTATAACACTGGAATTCAAGAGTAATATCTAATTTAGTAATTGGAGTTTTTTACAACTCCATGGTAAGTTAAACCAAAATTCTGGACCCTTTCATAAGAGTTTAAATGAGTTTTCATTCCACTGTATTATTTTAGGTGATAAAAACAAGGATATATGTCTATGTTGTATTACATATGAAAAATATAATGTCTATGATACAGCTATTAATTCAGTTATAAATGAACCATATTTAAGAGAATAAATGATCTTAGTGATATATAATTTCTATAGGATTATACACCAAAGTATAAGTGTATATTCTTAACAAGTTCGATGAATCAAGGTGTTAAAAGATGAGAATGCAGGAGAACATAGATTACTATTATAGTTAATGTGTTATTTTTTTGTATCGTCTCGCATATAGGTGTCCACACAGCAGTATTCCAGACTACACCTTAGTGAGATATATGGATATTATGTCTAAAAAAATAGTTTGTGTTTCAAAACTATTTTATATGTTGAAATCTAGTTGGATACTTCATAGTATCTAAGATCATGTAGTGGCCATGCAGTTTCAGTCATCTTGTAGTTTTGGCCAAAAACAGAAAAATTGAGTAATTTGTTGAGTCTCCATGTGTTTACTTCAGATATAATGGAATTCCATTGTCCCATTAAAAAAATTAGACAATATTAGTAAACCTATAAATAGTTGATTTAATTCTAGAGATTTTCTCGAAGTAAAAATAAAAGATATGCTATAAAAGGATATAGTGTCTCTAAAGGAGATCTCAATACATTTGTTGTAGGAGGGATAAAAAGGTAAAATGATGAATTTCTAGGACTATCATCTTATTGGAACATCATCATATTTTACATAATATACACACCATGTTTTGTGTATTATCCAAATCTAAATCATGTGAAGAAGATCAAGGTGATTTTTAAGGAAACAATGAGTTTATCTCTTTTTCAATAGGTAGTAAGATTTCTCAGCTTTCATGGACAGTTAGAACATAGGGTTAGTGATACCTCTCAACTATTTAATCCAAAAAAAGTAGTATAATATATTTTTTGTTGCATAAAAACATCATTGATCAAATGATCCTTGGATTATCCATGTTAGGGTAAACCATGTAAAAATTTTTGTGTTCCATTTTACTTATTTCATCACTCTTAAAATGAATTTATGGGAGAGAAATGAGTGTTCCGTTATTTGGAAGAACAAGATCATGATCACTGGATTAAAGGGTTAAATTCCATGAATACTTAATTAGTTCCCCCATTTAATTCCGTTGATTGGATAGAAATTTTATCCTTATTAGTTTGAATCAAATTGAAATAATTTTGACGAATAAATTCATATAAGGTTGAGAGATTATAACACCAATAGATTTTTAAATATATTTATCTTTATTAAATAATATTTGGTATTCAATGACACATGAAACCTCGAACTAATATGAATAATAACCATAAATTATAAAAATACACATTATATGGTAATTCAATATAAAATAATTTTCAAAAATATATTCTTAATCACGTAGGAAAAACTATTGATCCTAAAGATCAATTTTGAAATATTTTTCTTATAATATTCATTTCTAATATATTATTTATTAAAAAATTTATTCATATAATTAAAAATATTAAAAATTATTTTCTACACATGTAGAAAATAAATTAATTGGTTATTAATTGGTTAAAAATTAAAATAAATGTATTTGATGGAAAAAAGAGAGACATTCTTATGAAAAATCACTTCTATGCGCAATGAGTTTTTATAATAATAAATTAAATTAATCACTATTGAGGAATAATTTTAATTAAATTTTATATAATAATTTGAATTAAAAAATTATCCTTCATTTAATGTTCATTATTAGGAAATGAATCAGAATAAATTCAATTAATTTGTAATATGCATCTTTCTAAAAAATGGTTTTCATCGCATATTACATACTAATTTTTAAATTAACTTTTTTCACTAAATGTAATTTAATTTGATAAAATGAATTAAATATTTGGAATCATTACTTAAAAAGTTTTTATTTAGGAATCTATCGTTTTTTTATAATATATATCATCTATGGTAAAATTTTGATACATTAGTTAAAGTTAAAAGGGGTTAATGAGGTGTTTAGACTAAAAGTTATGGTTTAGAATATAACTAAAATTTTTATAAGTTTTATTTTTTTCAAGATATTTCATCGATAAATTATATCATATTCAAATCATTGTCCAATAGGGGCCACAAGCACTTGGATATAAAATTATTATATTTTAATGTTTTTTGTATTTACAATAGTTACACACACCACACTTATAAATGGAAACCCACTCTTTTGTATTATTGGAAAATATTTTTTCACACACATTAATGGTGGAATAGGTATGGTGCTTCATTTTTTTATGGGTTTCTCATAGTTTGGGGTGTAATTTTTTGTAGTTGGAGGCAATAGGAGGACACCATCTTTTTGGTTGAGGGTTTTGGCTAGTTGGTGTGGGATAGAAAAACACCTATATTGTTGTAGGTTCCACTGGCCCATCAGTGGGGGTCTAAAAGTATGTGTACTCTACTTTTAACTATAATCTATCTAGTAGGGTTCCATAATTACACTATTTTAATTTCAATAGATATAGTCACTTTTCCTTCACCCACCAACATGATGGTGGACCTCCAACTCACAGGTGTAGCCTAGTAGTTGGCTAGTGATGTTGTTTGGAATCCTTTTTAGTATGAGGGAAAATGAAATTATGGCATAAAAATGTTTTTTGTCATCTCTAATTTGACAAATAATACCCTAATTAGGTTTTATGGGTTTATAGGATCCAATATGATGTTCTTGGATCCATCCTTCTCCCCAGTAGAGAATCATGTTTCCAAATGGAGTCTTGGGTCTCTATTCATTATAATTCATAAATTATTTCATTTAAAATAAATTTTATCCTATTATTCTATAATATTTTGATATATATTGAGATTATTTCACATTATATTTCCTAAACACAAATAATTGGTGTTTTTTCATAGGATATAGGTTCTTTATATATTATCTCTTCCCCTCACATCACAAATTTAAAAGGTGACATAATTTTCATTTATATTGAGGTAGGTGTCTCTATTATATGTTCCAACCCTGGTATGTATAATTTTATTACGATTCATCACATTTAATTTCAATATAGGAATTGTATTTAATCAAAGAGGATTGTTGTTATATTTTCAAAAAATGAGGGGTTTTGATGGAACCATTTGAGATAAAGTAAATGTCTATTTAATTTCCTCAAAAATGATTTTAACATGTAAATGGGTTTTAAATATTGAATGTATGGTGATTAATATAAAGAAAATATTTTAAAAAAAATGTGAAAATGAATTTAAAATGGATTTTTCGTTTGAAATTTTTTTGTGCAACATGAGTTTTTCCCTTTAATATAATGATGATGTAAGAGCACATTGGGTGGGGGTCCATCTGGATTTTGAAAAACACAAAAAATACAAGCATAAGTGGTTTATATATTATTATGGGATGTGACCTTCATTTAATGGAGGATAAATGGTATTGGGGGGGGGGGTAATTGATATTTCTAGAATTTGTGAGTCACATTTGACTACTAGAGTTTCATTGCATGTCTACATTGTCAGATCATATACACTCATGCATCAAGAATTTCCCTATTTATGTGTTTTGATATTATATTTTGTGATTTATGTTTTTATTTGATTTTTTTCATACATGATCTAGATATGTATATTGATTCCTAAAAATTATTTGATTTATCTATTTTTTCACTAGATTTAAGATATGTCATATTTCTATTTTTATTCAACAGTGATATTATTATGAAAGTAATGGAATGTTTATGAAAGGAAACCCAAAGGATGCTTTATTAATGGAAAATGATTTAATTTGAAATGGTTTTGAAATATTTTTTATTCAATTACATATGGATGCATGTGGTTAGAAAATAAATAGATTCTTAGTGGTATCCTATTGGGTGATTGATCTCTTTCCCTACTGATTCGTTTAGACTTTTTATCCTTGCTTTTACAGGATACAAGTAAAGGGATTAATTTTATCATGAGGCTAAATCCCCTAGAATATGATTCATTTCCTGTGTATTGGGGTGGTGGTCACATTTGTCCACATAGAGATATATCCTTGGGTGGTTTTATGTTTTATGTTTTGTTGATATTTTAGGTGTTTGTTGAGGCTTTGTTATCTAGAAAAAAGAGGTTACATTTTTTTGTTTTAAAATATGATATTTTCTAGATATTTTCTATATAACTCTAATTGATTATATCATATAATATTCTTGTTTATGGTGAAAGAATTCCCATATCATATTTTTATGATACCCACATGATTGTCATCAACATATAGTGATTGGTAATTTTCATAAGGCCTAATGGTGAGCAATTTTGGGTAATTTTTTGCATTAAACTGGGATGGTATATTAATATTTGATTGATCATTTCTAAAAGTTTCACCTCGGTCTAGTCAAATGTTTCTAGGGAAACATGATAAGTTTTCACCTCATTGTGTCAGCCCTTTTTATATGGGTGAGTTACTCATGGAGGTAGATTTTTATTTAGATTTACCTAATCATTTGATGTTTATCCATGATGTGATTAATTTTTTCCAGATAGAGATGTATCGGCCATATCGATCTTTTGTGATCGAGTGAGAGGACATTGAAATTGAAATCAACCTATCAATGGTTGAAATACCTATTTAGAAAGTGGACCGAAAGGATAAGGTGTTATGTGGAAATATTATCTCATAAGCTTGACTGAGATAGAAATTTGGTAGGGAAAACCATGAGATATTAAATAGTTATGCCTTGATGATGTAATAATGACCTCTTCTCTTCTTGGGATATTGATGTTGAACCTTTCTAGAGAGATAATTCATTTATTTTGGGCATAATTTTGACACCCAGGTAAGTTGGAACATGTATAATGATTCATTTTGTATTCTTATTTTTGAATTATTGGTTTCTCAATGGTTGTTATAGAGATTTATGGTAGTTAGTTTTAGCATGAGGCCACCATCAAGAATGTTTAGGATGGAAAAACACCTATATTTCTATAGGTGTAAATCGCCAGATGGTGGGATTTCACTAAAAACTAATAAAGGTTCTATAGGTAAAATAATTTATTATTGTACACACTAGCCAGTCTATGGGATTCCACTACCTCAAATGTGTAAGTCAAGTAGGTTAATTCATTCTGGTAGCACACACAACTCGATCTGTGATATTATTGGGAAGCCAATTTATTAAGTGTGGAAATATTATTTTCACATAAAAATATTATTTGTCTCAACTAATTCTACCCATGAATTTCCAATATGATTTTTATGTTTTATAAACTCAAAAATAATGTTGTTGGATCAATCCTTCTATATTAGTGTTGAATCATGATTCCAATTGGAATCTTGGTCCTGTAATTATTATAATTTCATAATTGGATCATTTATAATCTATTTAATTCTCTTATTCTCCATTATATTTATTTCAATTGAATCTAGATAGTAGGATCTTAAATGTACATAAATAATTGATTTTTTTTCATTTGACCTAGGTTCTTGATAATCTGATCACTTACTCTTCCATCACTAGCTCAAAAGGTGATGAGATTTTCATCGATCTGGATATTGGTTTCTCTGTCATAAAGTCTAACCATTGGAATTCATTATATTATTATAACTCATTCCTTTTCTTTTTGAATATTGAAATTAGATTTACTCTCTAAGGAATATGGTTATGTTTTAAAAAAAAGTGGTTTTATGGAAACTACTTAACATATATGATAAGTTTGTTTATTGGCTCAAATATAATTAAAAAAGGTAAATGGTTTTTCAAGCGTGGAAGTGGTGTGATATTTCTATAGAAACTATTTTATAAAAATGTGGTCATGATTTTGAAATTTATTTTTCCTTCAAAAAATATTTTACAGAAAATGGATTTTCTTTACTTGAACTTAATGATGATAAAACAACACATTGTGGAGTCTATGGGGTATGTGGAAAAACTAAATGAGGAATATATCAAGTAGAGTTAAATATCCCTAGGGAGGATACTTTTATTCCATAAAGACTAGTTTTTTCCATTTTATGTTAACTAGGTTACATTAATTTAAGAGTCACATATGTCATATTTTATTCCATTTTTATCCATACTGATTTTTTTAGACCCTCATATCACGACTTTTGTCTTTGGGTTGTTTGAGATTACATTTAGTGAATGATATTTTGATATTATTATTTTCACACATGACCATAATTTGGATATTATTGATTGAAATCAATTTTATTAATTTGTTTATACTTTTTGATATATCATATTCCATATTTCTCAATTTATTCTATTATGACCTGATTATGAAAGGAATGGAATGTTTTTCAAACAAAACAAAAATAATGATTCGTAAATGGAACATTATTTCTTTTGAAATGACTTAAAATTTATTTTATATGTGAACTAATAAATTTAATTGTTAATAAATTATATATATTAATGGTGGTTTCAAATAGGTATCTTGATCTCACACCCTACTTTTTCCTTTGGGAATTTATATCCTTGGATTTAAAAGACACATGCAAAGAGAAGAATGTCATATACCAGATGAACCTTCTGGATCATGTGGAATTTTCCGGTGGGTTTTTATGGTGATAATGTGTAGTCACGTAGATTTGGACCCATATGTGGTTTTGGGTTCTATGTTCTTTTGACCATACAGTTTTTCTTTGAGACCTTGTCATCCAAATATTGGATGTGGCTATATAATACTATTATTTAAATATATGATATATTCTAGTTGTCTCCTTTGTTACTCTAATTAATTGTATCATATCATATGTATTCTGAGGTTGAAATAACTCACATGTCCTCTTTATATGATACTTGGGCTCTTGATTCAAGCATATAGAGAACGAGAACACACTTAGTTCCTTTTGGAGGTACGGTTTGAGTAATGTTCTTGTTTTTCCATGGTTGGTCTAATTTAAATTCGTATCATAGATAATTTTGGTAGAAAACTATTATTATTATTATTCTATATCAACTTATTATTCCTAGTGTTTTTTTATAAACAAGAGGTTTGATGGCCGAAACTCAATAGGATGTGTTGGAGAGTTCTTGTCCATCTCACTTTCATAAAAAAACATCAAATTACCATGATAATTTCACAGTTTTCCTATATTATTTTCACTATTTTTCCATTTTGGATGTTGTTATTCAATTTATATTTATGATAGAGGAATGAAATTGTGTTTTATATTTTTTACATCCCCCTTTATTTAGATTATTCCTCCTCTAAAGTGAATAACATTGAATACTTCACAAGAAGTTTCATATAATGTCCAACAGGTGAATCCTCATTCTAACCTATTTTTATTGGAAAATATCATCCAAATGATCCATTCCATGGGATAAGTCACCAATATTGAAATGTAATTAAAGATGTACTAATATTCAGAATTCACTAAGCATCATCCACATATATTTATTGGTGATAAGGGTCTACATGATATCGAAGAATGGATCAAAAACATCAAGAAGATTATCCACATTCAAAAAATATTTAGTAGACTCCAAGGATGGATTTACCACATATATTATTGAATTTTTGGGAATGTAGTGGTGAAACAATAATGTACATGTCTTGTTTCATATAGACTACCCTTGTACTTCCTTCAAGAGATACTTCAATTGAAAATTTGATCCCAAGATTTTGATACTAGTAAAGGAATTGGAGTTTTTGAATTTTGATCAGGGAGTTCATTCTATCTTTGAGTATGGTTTTTGTATTTCTAAGCTGGAGCACCTGTATATATATCTTTTTTCCAATGATTATCTCAAGGCATAGTGGTTTGAAATTTTTTTTGGGTAGTTATTATGGTCTATTATAAATCTTGTGTGAGAATCCTATAATTAGGAGGTTATGGAAAACGAAACTATAGATTATAAAGACATACATGGGGTGATGAAACTCTTTGTAGCATTAGTTATAATGTGAGGTAGCCAAATTTTTATATTTTGGAAAAAATGAACTGGGTTGATCAGTGTGGAGGTGGTGGAAGGGGCATGCAACAAACATTAGGATAGAGTCTGGTGATCTATTACTAGTTTGGTAGAAAGTGAAACCTCAATCTTGATTATAAGTTTTCACCCATGGTATGTCACACTTATGGAAAATTTGGTTATCCACATCATTTCTGTGAGAGATAATCATGTGGTAGTAGAGTCGGATCAACCTTCACAATGGGATCTTGGATTATTTCTGATGAAGTAAAAGTTGGGGAAACACAACCTCATTCCATGGGTGATGCTCTCATTTTAAAGAAATTGTGGTACGAGTCTGGATTCTTGTATGTAGTGGAGTTTTCTCGAGAGGATACATATGCAGGACCAACTACCATGAGAGGTATATTTATTGTTTCATCTTATATGGTTATATATTTATTTAACATAGGTTAAACTCATTCCTCTATATCATCCAATTTTATAGATATGTTTTGATTCATTATAATATTATTCCTTTCATAATGACTCTGTCCACTCCATTGAGAATGAATTTGAATAAATAATTTAAATTTCTGGATGGTGGGGTAATGATTTCTGACTTCAAACCCATGAGGGACTTTTAGTTCTCAATCTATTTTAATTTGATCAATTTATTTTTCATGTATTGGATTATTAGATATAAATATAATATCGATTGTTATTGTAATTTGGTATTGTTTTTTTATCCTAACGTAGCCTATAAAAACATATATGGTTAGTGGGATCTAATATGGATAGGTGAATGTATTATTTCTCCTAGTTATGATATGATATCATTTGAATTTTCAGATTTGATTCTTGATCTCATTGATCAAAATCTTATTGGTCCCCTTAATATTGTGGTGTGTGAGTATTCTATTGTTTTTTCATATTATTTCTCTAGGTTTCCACATCATAGTGATTTAGAGTTCTCTATAGACTTTCTTCCATGCACAAGACCAATTTTTTTACATTCGTGTCATATAAATCCTGCTAAATTGAATGAATTAGAGGTCCATAATGTGGATATTGAAGATACGGGATTTATTTATCATATAATTTCAATTTGTTCATCATGAGTTCTCTTTACAGAGAAGGTGTATTGGATTCTCTAGAATTCTATAGATTACTGGAAACTCAACCATGTGGCAATTTAGAAACAATATCAATTTCCTTGGATTGATTATCTTTTTTATCAACTCAAGGGACTTTGGTGGTTCATAAAAACTGAATTTAGATCATGGTATTGTTAATTGAGGTTCCAATAGGAAGATAATCCTATTAAATCATTCAAGAATATGTATGACAATTTTTAGGAATTAGACATGCTATTTGTACTTACTAATGCTCCAATATTGTTTATAGAATTGATGAATTAAATATTTAATCACATCATAGAATCATTTGAGGCTGTTTTCAATAATGATACCCTAATATACTCAATATCAGTGTTGGACCATTATATGAATTTGAAGATCATATGTGGAATAATTAGATTACATTTGTATAGAAATCTATCCAAATGTTAGTTGTAAATTCAATAGGTGAAATTTATAGTCCATGTGATTTTTTAGAAGTGTGTATCAGTGGATCCTGAGAATATATGGGTGGTGATGTCTTGGAAGTGTCCTGAAAACTTTTTTAGATATAGGATTTCATGGGATTAGTTATTTATTATGGACGTGTTTTTTGGGTCTTCACCAAGCCTTCCTGACCTTTAATATAATTATATTATAATGGTATAATGTTTTTCATATCAATAAATAATTGAGATCTTTGAAGTATTTGAATGTTTTATTGAATACTACTCCAGTATTGATTCCTCCTAAATCGGGTGTTGGTTATGATGTTTACTAAGACACCCTAGGTATGGGTTTAAGAAATATTCTAATCTATGGGAGATAAGTAAGATATTAAGGATATCTTCCCTTATTCACCCATGATAATAACAACACGACTCACGATTTTAGGTTTTCTATAGTGATACATATTATTGTGAAATGGAACCACTACATCTTTGGGGAGTGGATTATCATGTATTCAGATAATAAGACTCGATGTATATCTTCACTCAATAGGATCATAACATGAGACAAAGAGTATGGGTGGAGTACCTCCACACCATTGATTTTTTTTCATAAAACCTCGGTATATTGAATGTTCTTATTGGTACCTTGATCAGTAAATTATCATCTCAAGATTTGGAGTAATTAGTGGAAGAGTGGTTCTAGATGGGTTTTTTTATTGAGATTTTCTTAGAAGAAGAGAGAGATGACATATAAGTATTCCTAGATCAAACTCAAATAAGATCATTCATGGATTATCATATTCAACTTTAAAAGGATTAAATATAGAGTTTCATCATTTTAGAAGGAATTATTATAGAGGGTAGACCTCAGATGAGTTGTGTTGGTCACCAAGAGATTCTTTTCACTTATAAGGCCAAATAGTTCTTCAAATAAATTTGATTAAATATTTTTTTATCATGTACACCAAAAAAATTGGTTTGTAAACCCATGATAAACAAAAATTTACCATGATTTAGACCACACTATTTCTTTCTAGGAATGATCTGATCAATTGTGGGCTTTTTTCTCAATGCCTCACATGTCAACAGATTAAGGTGGAACATTAGAGGCATGTTGGGTTATCATAACAATTTCCCATTCCAATATATAATTAGGATGACATAACCTAAAAAATTGTTATTTGTATAAATTATATTCATAGAGTTATTGTTTTTCTATTGGTAATTATTTATTTGGTCCTGAGATTGGTGCATTCTATAATTATAAAGGGGTTTACATAGGTATAAGATCTTGGGATATTTTATGTGTATGATAGTATAAGACTATATGTTTTTCCATTGAATATCATTTACAATAATGGAACTTTCTATACATTTAAATTATATAGTGTATTGTTTAAAAATATGGGTGTTAATTTAATGTTGATCTTACATTATCTTCCATGGATGGATGACTAGACTGAGCAATCCATCCAAACACTTTTGGACATGCTCTGGGTATGTTTTCCTAACATTTTTAGATCATGGAAGAAACATCTTCCCTTTTTATTGTTTTCCTATAATATTTTTTATTATGATTCATCCTGGATAAATCCTTTTAAGGAGATGTATTGTAAGCCTTTCATATCTCCTTTTTTTTGTGGATGTTGGAGAATGGTACTTGGTTAGACTGATCATTTTTTTATATAGCAGTTATCATTCATTTTAGGATAACCCAAATGAGATGCCTAACCAGATCTTGGAATGATTTGACAAATTATTCACAATAGTTTCATAGTTAACTCATGTTCTTAAAGAAACATGATTTATGGGGCATACCCATATCCCCCTAAGAAATAGAATGTTTTAATTGAGTCCTTAATGTGGGAAAGTATTACATCATTAAGAAGATATTATAATACATCAATCGTGATACAGTTGATCAAATAAATTAATAATATATTATCCTTTAATTTTATTATATATAGAAGGTCATGTTGGCTGTTTGTCACATGGAAGTAGAAGATGAAATTAATAGGCATTGATAAATAATACAAAGGCCTTTGAATATATTAAAGCGATGATATGAGAAAAAATTAGGAAATAAGTCAACAACCCATGTAATGGGTAATGTGATGACTATACAAATTTGATTCCCATCACATTCGGATCAGGAGTTGATAACCTCAAAAAAATTTATCAAATAAATCATGTTATAAATATAACATGAATCCATAGGAACACACTCATCCCCCAAAGAAATGGAAATTTAAAACTGAGACTTTTCTATTACAATGTAATATGACTTTATGTGAATATTTTTATACCATAAAATCATAAAAATAGGTAAAATCCATTGAAAATATTTTCTGTATAATCCTATTCTCTGAAAAAGAGAAGTTTGTGCTATCCATTTATCACTTAGAGGGAAAAGCAAATTAATGGTAGAATTTGATCATGAATATAAAGCATGTGGAAGATGAGAAAGACAATATATGTAACCATAAATCCTATGTTGATCATTGTCATTTTCTAATTGTATTTGATTTTGGTGATGGGTTTTTTTCCCAGTTTCACTGTTATTATGGCATTTTTATTTGGGGAAGTAATGTCATATTTTAACTAGTTATGTTGGCCCATTCAAAATTGAGGAGTGGATCAAGAATATGGATTATCATTTAAACATACTTATTCATTTTAAATCTATCAATGTCATCATGTATTTTTCCTAATGAAAGAATTATCACTTGGATATATACCATGTAATTGATTGGTAGGATGTTAAAATTGAACTCTTAACCTCGGTAAAAAAGTTACCTATTTAGATACTATATTGATAGGATAAGTTTATGTATGGAAGAATGATCAAATTAGATATAGTGTGATATAAATTTGGTAGATATATCTATGATACATGGTATAAGGGGGACTTTATTATGTGTAAATGGCCTTATATCTTATCTGATTCATGATCTTGAGCATTTATAGGGACATAAGTATTTTCTAGTGGGTAGAATTGTCACACCTTGAAAAAGAGGAATGCTTGTTGAGAATCATATATTATTTATTCTTTTTCAAATTAATGTTTCTTATAGGTTGGGAGAGGGATATATATTATTTTTGGAAGAATGATCCCACCTACTAGCTGGTCGAGGGAAATGACATGCCATTGTATGCTAGAAGAATGCCTATATTACTACGTATTCCACATGCCAGTGGATTGGATTCCACTAAATATATTTTAGAGGGACTAGATATAAATATATTCAAATTTTACCCATATTTCAAACATTATAATTCATATGGGATAAATTTATCTACCTTCACACACAATCTAGGAGGTGAGGCCAAATGGCTAGCTGGTGATGTAACATGGAATTCGATTTAGTATGGGCAAAATTTTCATTTTCACTGAAAATATGTTTTATAGCCTCCGATTCTACCCCTATTATTATATCCTAATTTTTCATATTTTAGAACCTCTAATATTACATTATTATCTCTTTCCTTTTTTCCAATGGTGAATCTAGTTTCCGTTCAAAAAATGGGTCTTGTTAATCACAATTTGGTAAGTGTATCACCTCCAAATTAAATTCATCTATTATTCTCCATTATTTTGATGTTAATTGATAATATATAACTTTATAAATAATTCACATAGAGAATATATTATTTTTTTATTATATCTATGTTCTTTAGAAACCAATCGCATTATCTATTACAAATAGTCTAAAATTTGATGTCATTTTCATTGATATTTAGGTTGGTGTATCTTTCTTAAAGTATAACCCTTGGTTTTCCTTAGGTTCTTATGATTATTTCCTTTGGTTTTAAATTTCAAAATAAGATTTATTTTTTGAGGCCTATGGATATTATTATAAAAATATGGCACTTCTGATTGAAACATTTTGAGATACATGATAATTTTTTTTAATTTTGATTAAGATTATTTTAAAAAAGTAAATGGGTTTTCAAGATTGTAAGTGGTATGATATAAGTATATAAACTATTTTATAAAAATTTGGGAATAAATTGGAAATGGATTTTGCCTTTGATTTTTTTAATTCAACAAAGTCATGTTTTCCTTGAAGGTAACGATGATATGAAATCACATTAGGGTTACCTTATGGTATGTGAAATAACTACACAAACATGATCTCTAGTATAGTAATCTTTCACTAGGGGATGTTTCATTGAATCTATGGAGGAAAGTTGTTTTATTTCCTAGGGACTATATTTCCCAAATATGAAGAGTTGCATATGAGGAATTGTATTCCTTTATGTGTCTTAGTGGTTTGGTTGTGTACACCCTCACATCATGTATTTCTCTCTTTAAATGATTTGATATTACATTGTGTGTATGATCTTATGATATTCATATTTTTTAACAAGATCTAGATATGGGTATTTATGATTTAAAAATGTTTTATTTATCTGTTTACGACATTGGAAATGTGATATGTCATATTTCTCTGTTTATTTGATTATGACATGATTATAAAAGGAATAAAATGTTATCTAAACAAAAACCAAAGGATTATTTATAATTGGAAAATTATAAATTAAAAAAACAATATTATTCTGCATATAATGGATTCACATTGTTATAAATTTAAAGATTCATGGTGCTATCATATTGGTATCTAAAACTCATGATCTTGTTTTTTCCTTTGAGAACTTGTAGTCTTGGTTATATAGGATACAAGTAAAGGAAAATTCCTCATTTAGAGGATGGATTTCATAGATCATGATTCCTTTTTAGTGGTTTGGAATAGCGTTGATGTGTGGTCACATGTATATGGGACCATTTTGGTATTGGGTTCCAGGTTTTGATAGTCATTTATTTTCATAACTATGATTTATTCTAACATATCGTATTTCTATTGAAGATGATGTCACACACTTATTTATATTTTTTGATACTCAGGTGTGTGTCACCAGACTGTGGTGGTCAGGGATACACATTAGGCCCTGTGGTAGGCAAGTTTGGTAATTTTATGGATTAACATGGGATGAACTGTAACATTGATCCCCCTAGTTTGTCTAAGAAATACTCAAATATCTTCGTAATTTCCCTCTCTATGTCCTATGTCATCTATTCTTCCTGATAGACCATCCATTTCAAGGCATAATGATTATGCCAAAGGGAATTTTTGAAAGAATAGGTAATTGTCCTTATAAATATATTTCATGTTTATTTGTTACTTAACTGCATTAAAATATTCTATAACCATCTTATCATAATTTAATCAGTATCATTACTATACTAAAATTATTTAGGTTAATGTCACAACTATTTTATACATTTATTTTATCATATGAAAAATGATAGCATTATTCATGCATACCTGTAAAATACCACCACCACAAAATGATGTGATTTTTTAATGTCTTCTACACATGTTGTAACTCCCTGATATTTTATATTATATTTCTCTTTAATAAATTTTATATCTCTCACACCATGTGTTAACGCACAACACCATGATTAGAAAAAAATAATGTTAAATTAAATTATTATCAGCATTTCATTTGGTTGGATGGTATTAAAAGTCTATAAAAAATATTAGATTTTATGGTTTAAAAATATAAAAATAATTCATTTGTTATCAATTAAAAGGAATTTTAAATATAATGAATTGAAAAAATGAGATTTTTTCATGAAAACCCAGTTTTTATGTGGAAAATGTAGTTTTATAATAATAAATACAATTAGTTACTATTATTTATTTATTTTAATGAAATTTATATATTATATATTCAATAAAATGTTTTAAAATTTATAAAATATTATCAATGTGCATTGTATAAGAATAAATCAAATTTTATAATTAAAACTGTATTTTTTCTAAAATTGATTGTCATCATATTTTTACGAACATATTTTAAAAATAATTTCATCCAGTTATATAAATATATTTTGATAAAATTGATTCTATATTTTTAATTATAAGGCCAAAATTTGGTAAATATGACCATTTTATCTTTAGGCATTATGAATAGAAGTAATGGTAAAATCAATTAGCTATGTATAAGGTAAATTTGGTTAATCCAAGTTAAAACTAAATCATAAGGACATAATTTCTCATATTAATTATTAATGTGTTATGGAAATTGTACACTTATCACCATATTCTTTAAATTAAACTATTTAATGGAATAATTTCCATTAAAATGACATATATAATTTTTAATGCAAAGAAACTTATAATGTCTCACTCTTTTAGTTTTAAATATCTATTATTTGTGCACATATGGAAAAAAGTATATTGAGAACATATATAATGTTATATTTATATATTAATTGTAATATTTTCATGATGAGAATTAATTTTTAATTTTTATATATTATATAATTATCATAAATTCCTACACAACGATGACACAATATTTATTTAGTTATTAGAAAAAAAATAAAGGATTTCGAAAATATTTAATGTAATGTAATTTGTTTAATTTATATTTTTACATAGATTTCACAGTTAAATAAGAAATATCATTTTTTACTTAAATAATTATATTTGAATTCAAAATTTTTATTCATGTTATTTATTTAAAATTAAATGAATATTTTTTAAATTGAAATTAATGAAATTTTATCAAAATAATATTTTATTAAATTATTTAAAATTCATAAAAATATTAAAGGAGGAATAGTTTGATAAAATACGGTATAAAATGTTATCCCTTTGTTATTTATGATCAATTTCTGACTTTATATGAAAATTTATAATACATTAAGAGCAAAAAAGACATTACTATAGCTAAAGTTGAAATGGGTTAACTATGTGTTTAAACAAAAAAAGATAATGTTTAAAAAAATTAAACTTGTAAAAAAATTTCATTACTATATTAACTTAATATTATCCACAATTGATTCTCCATCCATTTGGAATCATTTTTTATAACAATAACAGTTATATTTTATTCTTTTAAGAAATTCCAATTGTGTCCCCTCCCCCACTTATAAAAGGAAACCCATCATTTCTCATATATAAACAACATTGGGTTTTCTAGATCAACTATCCCCTATCCATTTGTCTTTAAAACATCCCTATACATTTTTATATATAATATTATTACTAAAATATCAACCACGGGGTCCTTAAGAGTATATCCAAATGAGTTCTTCCAAAGAAGTGGTAATTTCCTTAACACATCACCTTTTTTACTTATTATGTTAACACCATTAAATCAATGATATTTATAATAAAATGTTAAAATAAGTTCGTAAATAGTATTAAATTTTAACAAGATTATTAAACTATCATTACCTACCCACTTTCTGATCAAATGGGAATTGAATGTACCACATGTCTATAAGTAATGACTACCATCTCCACATAGTGATATAATTCTTTTACATCACCATGTATTATAGATTGGATTGACGATGTTTTTAATATTTATATATTATATTTATGCCATAATTATACTTATTTATTTATAATATCATATCTACCTTATTACCTTCCAGACCATTAGGAAATGCTAATGTTGTTATTGCATACTTTTGGAATACCGCCTCCACAAAATGATGTGATATTTTCTATTATACTTAACATTAATGGTAATAATTATGCATTATATGAATATATTAGATATATTTTATATAATATTGTATTTGGAAATTTACATTTATCTTCCTTTCTTTCATTCCACCCATCAAAAATTGAAAACATCCTTCATGCGTATGTTTGGCCTACCATCTCGATGAACAATGTAATTCAATTTTCCATATCAAAATGTTTATAGATTAATATATATATATATAGAATATATATTTTATTTACATCGTTATTTAATTTTTTATATGGTTTAACCTTGATCAGTGTACATATACCGAAACTATCGAACCGAAACATATATGAAAATCGAAGAAGTTATTACCCTAAAAATGATTTTTACAAAGAAATATTAATTCGAAGGGTGATAAAATAATATAAGCAATTCATATATGGTAGAATATTTATTATTATCGTTAAATAATAAATTTATAACTAATATATATATATTTTACATAATGCTTGGACACATACAATGGAAGTAGAACATGATGTAAGGATTTATTTTACAATCTCATCATTATTCAGGATTTTTTAAGTTTAAGTCCATGATTGGGAAATTATATCATATTTCTATCTCAAAAATAATATATTTTATTATTAAATGTTTAGTCATAAAATTTTCAGGTAATAGTACCAATTTTTTCTCTTTGGAATTTAAAATTATTAAGAAAATGTTTTTTAAAAATCCAAATTAATTTTTCTATTTAGTCAAAAATATTTTTTCTTCCATGTCCATGTTTTCTAAAATAAACTTAATTACGATTTTATGAATTATAAAATGAATAATAAAATATATTTTTAATCGGATGTGATTTTTTTAAATAATTTTAAATAATCATCATATCGTGTTGTGAAGGTGGAACTTTATATCCTTTTGATAAAAGTGTAGAAGGAATGTTCTTTAACTTATACATAATGAAAATAATTCTCCACCATCATGGAAAATTAGTGATTTGAAACTTAAATTATATATATATATATATTTATATTTTCATAGGAATTATTTTTAATAATACATTGGAAATATTTTATATTTTAATATAAAATGGTCATTTTCCTCAATAAATTTTCCATTTCATTATTTAAATTATTTTTCTCTATTTCAAAATCCATTAATGAATATTATATTGAGGGTATATTGTAATGACATCATCCGTCTTATTTATCTTAATTGTTTATGATTAGTTTTATTGGGGATGCACAATTTTGACACAATTCTCCATACTACTATGGATTGTTCATGATTATTTTTTTTGATTGGGGAAAATACTAATATTTATTATGATACTTTTTTAATAATAATGTTTAGGTTTTTTATGTTTCACCCATT
Organism: Viscum album; assembly: GCA_963277665.1. Classification (NCBI taxonomy): domain Eukaryota; kingdom Viridiplantae; phylum Streptophyta; class Magnoliopsida; order Santalales; family Viscaceae; genus Viscum; species Viscum album. The sequence goes on from OY728158.1 coordinate 469,453,949, forward strand.
TCATATGAGGGTTGAATTAGACTTATTAATACATAAGAGGGCCCATAATTATAAATCCCCTCAAAGTATCTTTAGGTATCATGAGATAAACAAGATTATGTTTTGGTCGGGGCCTTACCCTTTTATATAAAATCCCATGACATGATACATTGATGGAATGTTTAATATATATTATCATGAGGCCTCAATGGTATGTTTTTGAAGATTTTATTTATGAATTCCATCATTATAAAAATAGTTATTGATTTCTATGTGATTATTTTAATTGTTTTTTATACATGGATATGTTTTTATCTCATGTGATAATTTATATAAATTTATTTTATTACCAATTACTTGTTGTCATATTATTCATGCATTATTTAGAAACCACTATATTTATACCCATATTGACCATCTGATCTCACCCCATTCTTAAGATTTTTTCCTCGGGGTACTATGATGTTCGTTATGATTACTATTAAGGGATATTATAAAGGGTAAAATAGTGGTCTCAATGAAAATAATATGTTATATTTTATGTTTTCAAATGTAATGTGATGTTAATGTGTGTATGTATTTTTCTAAGACTAATAAAATATTCAGTCCCCGGTAATATGTAATCTTATATATAGTTCCATTGTAACAATGTAACAACCTAAATTGGACCAACAGGGAAAGGGAATTTACATTTAGTATCATAGAGTGTTTTGTAGAAACTATGGTAACTATAATTAGGAATAAATGGATTATAAAACTTTTCGATCTGACAAACCTTTAGAATATTACCAAATAAACCAAGATTATTACATTGATATTGTCTATACATAAATTTTTAGTTTATGTCTTTTGTTTCAAGAGTATTGATATTATGCACTATGATTCATAATCATATAAATTAATCTACTATATTACAAAATTTATAAATGGTTAATTTATGAAGGTATGGAAACCATATAAATTTTCATAATACTTGAAGATATGTCCCATTTATGAAAGATAATGAAGATGGGGCTGCAACTATAGCTATAGCGAAACAAATTTTTACTATATTATCATAGTTCAATCTGGTTATGAGAAATAACATTTCTTGTGCAGATTATCCTACAGATCCAAAACATGGGGTATCAATGTTATAATACCTCAAGAATTAGTATCCACCATCATTCAATGAAAATACAATTCCTTTTATGTTGAACAATGGATGAGTTCCTTGGAGAATATATTTATTATGGTTATAAGTAATAAATGGAGGAAGGTTGTCATTATAATATATAATCTCTTGGGAGATGCAGATCAATGGTGTTCATTGATTCAATAATCAATCTATTGGGATGAAATATAAAGACTCTAATGGGGGTATTTTAAGGGATCACTGTTGAAAAAAAAATTTACTCAAAAACAATGAGTGGATATAGAGAGATAATTATTGAGTTCAAGGAAAAAGGAAGGGGAAAATGTTTCTAAGTATAAAGCTAATATTACAATGATATAATGGAATGATATATAATATATATGTTATCCAAAGAGAAACATTAAGAGTTTATTTGATTTTCTTAGGATAATCCTTCTAAGGGAACTATTTTTCCAAACATTCTCATCATATGAAGAAATAATATAATGCGATATCAATATGGAGAAAGAATTCAGCAAGATGTATATATTAAAAGTAATGAAAGAGAAGAAGATTATTATATATAAAAATTAAGATATGGGGAATAATATGAAGAATAAATTTCAAACATTCAATTCATTTGGATATAAACACCTTATTACATGTGAAAATGTAAAAGGAGTATGTTTCAAGTGTGGGGGGAAATATCGCCATGCTCATGAATACAAGGGTATGGTATAATAAAAACAAGTATATTTTTTAACTATTTTTATATGGGTATATATTCTAACCAATGACCTAAACATTAAAGGAACTTACCATAAAAGAATCCAAAGAGATAAGGTCAAGCTTATTAAATTACTTCATCTATTTTGGAAGATCCTAGTAATCTTGAAAAAGGTACACTAGTTTATAACACCGTGATTGAATTTTTTTAATTGAATCTTATTTTAACTACTATTTTATATGTGAATATTTTTATATGGGTATTACATCACCAACTCAATTAATAGATATTGGGTTGGTTGTGAAAAGTACAAATGGTATGATTCTCACTTCTTAAATGAAAAACTCCACTCAAATAGAAGTTTTGGGAAAACTAATTTTTGAAAATATTTTTATTATCCCATCAGTCAAATTAGATTCTATACTAGGCATGGATTTTCTTTTATACATAATACAACATTATTTTTTTATATAGGATTGTTGAGATTGATATTAAAAATCAACCTATATTCATCTATATGTGTGACGGTAAATATGATTTTCTAATAGATATAACAACCATTATATTGGTCATGATTCTAATTAAAAGTGGATTTTTATCTCCTATATATAGGGAAAACTCTATATTAATAATATTCATATTTTTAGGGATTCTTTTACCAACTTATATATAAGTTTATTGGTCTTCTATCAAATTGTGATGTTGATTTTTTCAGTAGAACTCATACCTGGTACTGCAACAATTTCAAAGACTCCATAATGACTGGACCAGATTGAGTGGAAGTAATTGAAGAATTAACTCCAAGATAATCATGATGAGGGATTAATTCATCCAATTTCATCACATGGGGGGAACATGTTTTTTTAAGATGAATGAATGATCAATATGTCTCTTCATTGATTATCGATAACATAACAATGTCACAATCATGAACAAGTGTCCTAAACATTTAATTGATGAATTTTTTAACCAATTACATAGACCTCAATAATTTTAAAATATTGAACAACATTTTTTATATAATTAATTAAGGAACCAAAAGGTTGATATACCCAACATAATATTCTGTTCATCGTATGGACTCTATGAATTTACAGTTTTTCTATTTGGTCATACTACTTCCCCCATTATCTTAGTAAATTTTATTAATAGAGACTTTTGATATTACCTTAATCACTTTATGATATTCTTTAAATATTTTATTCTTATATATTTAATGAGTAAATAAGAGCATGAATATTAATTAAAAAATTTATTTAATACACTAAGGAGTGAAATGTTGTGTGTACACTTTTCACTTGTGAATGTTTATGACAAAAAGTTCATTTTATTAGTCAAATCATCTTAATAGAGGGTAAATCCGTGGATCCATTACGGTTATAAGTTGCTTAACATTGGCCCGGACAATCTATGGTGACTGAGAATCATATATTTCTTGGTTTTCTGTTTATTATGGATGTTTTTATATGATTTATCATGGTTGTCCGACCCACTGACTAAATTAACATGGAAGGGATCCAAGTTCATTTGGACATATAAATGTGATGAAAATGTCAAGGAACTAATTAAAAAATTATTCAATGAACCTATTCTTACACTACCCTATAGTGGAGAAGGATTTTTAATCTATAGTAATGAATTTAAAAAAGGATTTGGATGCATCCTCATAAATAATGATATGTTGATAGATTATACCTCATGATAACAAAAGGTCCATGAACAAAATTACCAAACCCCTGAACTGGGGTTATATGCCATAATATTTTCATTAAATATTTTATGAAATTATAATTATATGGAAATTTTTTTCATATATAATGATCATAAATTATGAAAATAATATTTTCATAAAGGAAGTGTTGAATTTTCCAAATAACATGTTGTAGTTGATTAAATTCTATGATTTATCAATAAGTTACTACCTTATGCAGGAGAAATGGTCGAAATTAATTTGATTAAAAAGGATAATTAAATATTATTCATGTTGAGGATAATAAATATATAATAATTATGGATTTCCAAATCATGGATCTAAAAAATCGAAGGAATGGTAGAATTTTTTTCTTTCTCAAAGAGGAGAAGAGGGAATATATAGAGCTACTGAATAAGGTGAAAAAAGGTAATAAACTTAACAATGATTTTAATTGATTGGTAATGTTTAGGAACCATGTATGGGTTCCATTTATAACATATTTGAAGAAGACATTTGATAAATCTTAGAGTTATTCATTCTTTATTCATGCTATAAGTACAAAGATATATTGAGATTTGAAAGACAATCTCTAGTAGGACAACATTAAGAGAGATATTGTAGAATATGTTTCTTAGGGATAGGAACATCAGAATGATAAGGTTGAGAGATATAAGTCCAAATAAATTTTACAACCATTTCTTATACCATAATAGGGATGGGAAAATATCACCATTTATTTCATCATCATACTGCAAAAACATCTAAGGGGAAAAATTCCATATGGTTATTAGTCGATCACCTTACAAAGTTTCTATAATTTTTTACCATTAGAGAAATATTATCTCTTTAATATAATTCCATAATTTATATATTTTATGTGGTAATATTTCATGGATTACCACATTATTTTTTATCTAATCAGGATCTATGGTTTACCTAAATGTACTATAAAAGGCTTTGGCCAGATTTGGATACATAGTTGAGTTTTGACACTCATATCATCCTCAAATAGATGCTCAGTTAAAAAGAAAAATTAAGAATCTAGAATAAATTTTGATATCATTTTATATAGATTTTGAAGGTTCTAGGGTTAAAAACCTCAATTAGATGAATCTTTATAAAAAACTATCCTTCAATTACGTATTCATATTGTTCATTATGAGTCCCTATATTGTAAAAGTGTAGAGTTGTAATGTATTTGAGTTAAGATAGAGAGGGAATTTTATTGGGACTCGAACTTGATGAGGAATTTATTGAGAATGTTAGATCCATTAAGTAGTACATATGATTAGCTCAGATTCAGAGAAACTTTTAGGGTGAGGTTTCATCCCTAGAGATATTCAGGTCATCCCAACTATCGATTATGGGGGTTGAGTTGCATTAATTAATGTAGGGTTTACTATATCTGAATGGTTTCCAATTTTTTTTCTTGGAACCATAAAACCCCATCAATTCTCCATCCATTGGGGCGTCTTTTCAAAATGTAGGCACCTATTGGGAAATTCATCCAATAATGCTTAAGAACTCACATTGGTCGAGAGGATGGGAGGTCAGGCTAAACCCACCATTTTTTAGGGGAAATGCTTCTTACTATGGGTATATCTTATACATTTATGAAATGTTAATTAATCCTTTAAAAATTTTAAACTATGATTTGGGTCAACCTTAGAATTCTCTTTTCGATTTTTCAACCTAATTATTTTTTATCCTTTAATATTTTTGATGCATGATTTTTTCCCTAAACCTTGAAGATCATGGGTCTAGAAAGATAAGAATTAACAGTGATCCAGATTTCCATTTTTATTTTTTCAATCTTGTGGGTATTAAATCTATTTTCTTGGGAAGTTTAAAGTCATTCATGTCAAACTAACAAGGATAGTGTTTTAGGTCGAACAGATTCAACCATAATGTTTGGAAATAATTATCTGAATAAGGATTTATTTCCTTTAATGTTATGAAATTATTTAGATAATTCAAATAATAATCATGAGCCCTGATTTTGTGGATTCTATTCCTATAACATGATATTCAGAAATATAGGAGGTCTACCGTGAGAGTGAAATTACTATTTGATGAAAACCATATTATGAGTCTTGTTTTATGCATGACCAACAAGTGCTCATTCTTTATTTCCATGTAGTGGTATACATATGTTGATAGATCCTTTTCTTGGGTGACATATGAAATTACTCCTTCTATATTTGGATAGAGAAAAGGAGGGATTGTTTTGTCAGATGATCAATGCTAGGAAAGGGGAAGGCCCCTTCCGGAAAATGTTTGAAATGTCTGTATGTTTAAAGTCATATAGAAAATAAATTATGTTGCACATTTTAATTTTTTACAACAAATACATCATGGGGATATAATTTATGGTCATTAGATCTAACTTAAAGACCGATGATTCTCCCAATATTATAAATCTATTCAGAAATGTGATACCATATTAAGGTGTGAGAAGAGAAAGTTGAAAATTGTGATTTGGGGATCCTTAGATATGAAGACTGGTACAAAAAAAGGCCTATGGAATTAAAGGAGGTCTCTCTTAATAATGAAGCTTCCACAGATTGAAAAAATCATCTTGTGGAATATTTTATTCAAGGCCATCTAGGGTGTGTACTACATAGTCTGTAGTTGAATCCATTGGCTGACAGGCCTTGATATTTGTGAAAATATTATGAAAACCCAATTGGGGGATGTTATAGTAATTTCAGGAAAATAAGTCCTTGGGAATTATGAAATTCTATCATTTATATATAATGGTGGTTTATAAAGATTCAAATTTCACCATGTACATAGTCTGGTCTGTAGGAGAAGTGCACCCAAATATGAAATGGGAATTTCAAGTGAAATTTTCGAAAGAATCAGAGGAAAATGTTTTCTACACATGGATAACCTAGGATCATGGAATATGATTACTTTAGTTTAAAGTCATATATCTAGGACCATATCATCCTAGAAACAACATGTGATATGTGGCATATTAGACCAAGTGCATTCTAGCATACTTTAGATGCGACGAATGAAATTTTACACTATTAACTTAGAGGTTGTTAGATTGGGAGAAAGGATAAGGTAAAAGAATGTGGGGGATAACCACAAACTGAAATTGAATCATGGGTTCCAATATAATGTCGGTGATGCTGGTGGAGGAATAAGAGGACACTCTCAAGGACAAAGTTATAACCAATTGATAAACCCATTTTTTGTGATATTTTTTGTGAGGCCATCTTGGAAATGTATTACATTTTTTATTGTGTAATTTTTTATCTTAAAAACTAGTTTTATTGGACAATTTTATGAAAAGTCATTTACGTTGTGTTATATAAAAGGAATGAATAAGAGTCCTCAAGAATTAGAAATTATATCACCATAAGCTGCAGAATTATTTTGAACATATAGAAGTTTCTAATATTATAAGTATGTTGGGAAAAGAATATATGTCCGGGCATAGAGGAAATACTTGGACTAATATGGGACATTAAGTATAGATTACCTTAGATAGATCCAACTCATATATAGAATAGGGAATCCCTATTTCTTATGTGGGTCCTTTAATAATGGGATCCCAATTGAGAACTCCTACATATATATTGTTTTTGTATACAAAGAGTGTATTGTTCTTATTTTCCATGTGCTTCGAACATGAACATGGAGCCCAGGTTTCACTACGTAGCTCATTGGAATGGGAATCAATCCACACAAATTTCTTAAGGTAACATGTATTTTTAATTCATGTTTTTAGGATAATAGTCACAATGTTTAATTTCATGTGGTAAGGATGAAGGTTTATTGATGTGAAGAGTGAGGGAATTTTGATTATGGGATTGAGAATAAAACCTAATAATCACTATGTATCTTGTAAAAAAATAATCAATCAAAATGAAGTTCTATAATAAAGGTCTCCCACCCTGATTGAATTTATGTTTGGAGTAAATTGGTGGTTTTGTATTGATATGGATTCAATCATATGGTGAAAACACTTATTAGGTCCTCTTAGGTAGATCTGACTCATACATGGAAAAGCGAGGGGTATTTACCATATTGTGATGTGTAAAGTCCCATGGGAGGATATCTAAACATCAATATGTATCTCATTGAAATGAAAATCAATCCACACGTAGTTCTAGAAGAAATCATGTAGATTAATTTCATGTTTTGAGGGAATCTATTGTTCCTTTTAAGGTCTTAAATATAGGTCCATAGTAACCTAATATGAATTTATATGTCTTGGTTATGTTTGGAATCCTTTTACCAAAACAAATAAGCCCACATGATCTATGCTCAGAGTGAGAAACAACGAGCATGAAAAGATAATTCAATAGCATAGAGGTAACACAAAGGAAGAAAGGGGGAATTTTAATTTTGTATTAGATGATCCAAGAGATATGATCTATGTGTAACTAAAATATTTTCGAAATAAGAATTATTTCATACGTAGTTCTTGATGTTTCCCTAGGCAGGTATGATTTTAATATAGGGAGAGAAAACCACTTCAAATTTGGTTACGGTTGTCCCTAGGATTAGGGATAAGGGAGACACTATGTATCTCATCATAATAATAATCAATCCAAACATATTAATTTGATGAGCATGTTGTTTAACATAATTCCATAAAGATTTTGACCATGAAATTTAACATCTTGCGGCGAGAATGTGGGTCACCTAAGGTAAAATAGATACTAAATCTGGATCATAATTAAGGATCCAAGTGTCACTACGTATCTTTTCAGAACAAGAATCAATCCAAAAATAGTTATTTAAAACAAATTCCCACATCAATTAGGCATTGACATGGGAAAAGGTGATTTAGTAATTTTTAGGATGGTTTTTGTGCCTAAAACACATGTTTTAGGAATCATTATACATTTGGTTGGAATGGGAATCAATCCATATGTCGTGGAAAGGATCCTTGTAGGGGATTAAATATTACACAGGGAAAAGGAAATGGTTTTCTTTTTCTTAATCACAAATGGACCCATGATGGAATGTTTTAGTTTCACTACATATCCAATTAGATGATAAACAAGCCACCTACAGTTATGGATAATACCATTTCGGTTACAATCATGAAATATGGATGTGATATTATTGGGACTTGTTCCCATAATGGGGGCCCAAGTTCCATTATAGAAGGGAGACAATATTTCTGGGGCTTCTGAATAAGATTTTTCTATCATTTTTTCTTATGCCTAACCCAGGGGCCTCTCATCTTGCTGGAGGGGTGAGAGGGGTGTAATTGGGACAAACACTTGAGATGGAGACCCATAATGAAGGGACCAAGATGAGTGTCTTATCCCATGGTGTTTGATGGATTTCATAACATCTAATTAGGGTGATGTTGACTATTTATTTTGATTTCATGAGGTGATGATGAATGGTATCATTTAGTTTTAGGTCATATGACTATGACTATATGTCAATTAGTTTATCATCATGCAACAATGATGAAAATTTCAAGTATTTTAATGACATGCAGTGTAGATGTTATGACATATATTTTAATGTCACATGAAAAAGACCTACTGTACAATTTAACCTCTTATAGATGGGATTTCGATTTATGAGATTACTCAAATTATTTAATTAGGATCCTTACATTGGAAAGCATTATAATGATAATGACATCCATTGAGTTCAAGGAATAAGCTTCATAAGAATGGAACTTATGTATGGAATAAGGTTCTTCCCACTTTGGTTCATGTTTCATAGGGTTTCTTCCTAGTATCATTGTATTTATGAGGGTCAATATCTGTTCTCCATAGAGTAATTAGTGATGACATACATTCTTGTTAAAATATTTTTCTATCCGATATTGATATATCTCTATGTGAATTAAGGTATTCAATCCTTTCTCATCTAGCCAATCTAATATAGACAATAATTTTTGGTATTTCTCAATTGCAGATAATGGACCACACATGTAAAAACAGAGTGATGGAAACTATAACTCAATGGGTAGGACTGCTACTATCATATACACTAGAGAGTATGGTGTCACCCATGTAGGAATATGAGTGGTAGTCTAGTAATCCCTACGGCATGAAATATATTTTTAGGAAATGAATTTCATCATTATCCAAGCTCATTTGGAGGATCTTCATAAGGGTATTGTAGAACCCCTCTATATGTACATTAGCTACTTCATGATAGAAGGATGAATGGTTGGATTTGATTTTTTCACTCTTGATATAGCCTCTCTACCTTAGTAGAATAAGAAATGGTTCCATTTTCTATTATTATGGTATGAGGGACACCAAATCATGCAATGATGTTGGATTTTATGAATCTAGTGATGATTTTGGACCTAATTTATTTGAGGAGTGTTAACTCATCCCTTTTGGAGAAGAAATCAGTAGCAGTTAAGATTTATTTGAACTTCGTGACCATAGGAAGGGGTATGGCCCCTATATATCCATTCCCCATATGGATAGTGTCCATGAGTATTTGTTTGTATGTATAAAATCTAATTATTGATGGATGCAGATGAAATTCACTTGGATTAAATCACATTTCATGGTGAATTATGTGAAATCTGACTTCATCAAAGTATCCAAGTTTTCAAATTTGATTATAAAGACTATACCCTGACTGGTGGGCTCCATAGGCTCTCACATGTACTTCTTTTGTGATATCCAAAGTCTCTTATCAATTGATACTTCTAAGAAATAATCCATCAAATGATTATTTCTAGATGACTATCTGGTGATTTGAACCAACATAAAGAGTGAAATTGACTACTCACCACCGAATTTTATCCTTCCCATTCCCATTCAATGGACTTACACCATCTTGAAGGTACTCCATGGAGGGCATTACTCATTCCATGGTAGGACCATGTTGATCAAAGATGGGACTGAATTTTTTGATATCTTTAGTACTAACCAGAAAAAAAGGTGATATAATGTGATTATGGGTAATATTGGTTAATTTTTTATCTCGGTCTAGATCTTATAGAGTTATAGCTACATTTTCCAATGTGTTATCCATGGCATTCTATGACCACCATATTTGAGTCAGTGTTGTATCTGAGGGTAAATATACCATTAAACCTAAAAAATAATCAACTATATGGATCAAGTCTTTATTTATGATGTATTAATCCTCATTTATCTATTTGATTACCAAATCTGATTCTCCTTTAACCTCAAGTTGGTTCACAGATATTTGGAGTTACAATTCTAATTCTATAGTAAGAACCTAATATTCCACCGCATTTCTAGTACAACCTTCTAATGACTATAAGGAGTAAGGTAAAACTACCTTTTCTGGGGAAATGGGAACAATCCATATCTCAACATTGTTCTTCTTAGGTTCTTCTGTTGACTTCCCTGTTGGGATCATCGATGTGTCCTCAAGATACATTTCCCACATTTGGGTGCCATATTGAATAGAAAATATCACTTCATCAGAAAGTTTATTATTTAATAAAATTTTCATCGTAGATGGGTGTTCTGTAAGAAAATATTCCAAGTCATGGCCTTCACATCTTTTTAAGGGATTAATTTCTCATCAAAATGTTTATTATTAAATTCACACCCTGAAAAACATCTTGTCAGTATGTGAATGTTGAGGATATAAAATACAAGGTTATTATAATAGACCAATTGAACCTTATGGTGCTTCAGGTAGTGCCTCTTCTTCTAGACTAAAAATATTAATGACATGTTTCTATTATTGATATCTAAATAGTGACTCTAAGTGACTTTCATTATCATAATGCGATAGTAGAGGTTATTTTCATTCATAGAATTATTCTTTTTCACGATTAAGGACCACAATAATATCTCTAGGGACATCACATATTGACTTATTGGTTTTCCATCGACCAGTGGTTTTAACACCATAAATCTAAATAGGTATTTCATGAGGAATTCAATTTCTTCTTGGAATTCAATGGTTCATTGATATGTGACTCGCTTCATCCTTAGTATGTTGAAGGGAGAACACTTTTCTAGAAGGTTGGATTTGAAGCAACAGATATAGACCAAGTTTCCATGAATTTCTATCAACTCTGTAAGTTTAAGAGGATGTGACTTGCTATGGATAGCCTTTTTTTTATTTGGTTCAACTTCGATACAATGATGGAAAACAAATAAACTGACAAACCTCCCTTAGGTTACTCTAAAATCACATTTTAAGAGGATCAAAATTAGGTTGTGTTCTCAAATCTTGATTAATAAGGTCTCTAGGTTGGCTAAGTGGTCTAAAATTTGTCGTTATTAGGGTAAAATTTCATCCACATTACATTTGAAAAGCACTAACAAGATGTGTTTGAAGATGTGATGCCAGGAACGTTGGTATGTCGTGCTGACACTCTACAAGGAAAAGTGAATCACTTGATAGTAGAATACTCATAGGGGGACTCTAAAGGATGAAAATTCTTCATCTTATTGGGCCATATATATTCGGTTGTACCCTAAATAGTAATCCATGTAGGGGAGGGCTTGCTAACTATTTGTTTCATCAATCAGGATTTTTGTAATTTGAACTAAGAATTCATCTTTTAGATAGTTCTATCTGAGACATTATAAGTTAACAAAAACTATGATTTTCTAATTTTTCTTCATCATAGAAAAAATTGTGTCTAGCCATTTTGGATATTGTACCTCTTGGATGATGTTTTCATTGATGAATTTATACACTTCAGCCTTCATTTTGGAGGTGTGAGTTGGGTGTGTACTTCTGAATGCATGTTTGTACACTCGATGGTCTTCCGCCAAGCCAAATTGATGGGTAGCCAATTCAGGATCAAGGTTGGAAATTTCTATATAATTATAGGAAAAAATATCATGTTGTTTCTTGAGGAAGGAAGTATACATCTCTAGTTGTTCTAGTTTCATTAAAAACTAATAAAAGTGTATCATGGGTCTTCTTCTGCACCCAAATTTATCTCATTGATCTCTTCGGTAAAGGTGGATAAACCTTCCTAAAATGTTGTAGGGGAATTCATAATTTATTTATATTCATATTATTTATTTTGCATTACCTCCTTCACCTCATACTTGGTATTATGTGATGGTTCATGTTTCTTATTCAGATTAGGGGAGTCAAAATTTGGACATCTGGAAGATGAGGAAACCATTTTAGGCTTTCTTGCTGGTAAGAAGTATTCTCGGATCCCTGAAGGGGACATGAGGGGTAAAGGATGAAAATTTTCATTCTATCTCTCTTGTATGATAATTTATTCCAGCCCCACCAAGGGAATTTGGGTTTTTTGGATCTGATTGGATGGAATGAAGATACTTTCATCCAGGAATTCGTTGTTTATCTAAGAATTAACAACTTCTCTATTGATATTGGGGTCAGTTTTCATAATTTCCATCATGGAATTTGTAAGAACCCGGTTCTTTTTCTTGAGGTACGGGTTTCTTCTTTTCTTTTTTCCATAAGTGTTTTTTGAGAAAATAAGAAAAATGGGAAAATCCTAAATTTTGAGACTACATGCCATGTACTATTCCACACGTCATGTACTTTTGGTTGTGTGGGATGAGTACACATGGTGTGTAGCCATATTGGCGACGAAGGGTGTAAAAACTGACTACACGCTATGTAGTGGATATTTACACGCCATGTAGTCAGTCGGTAGGTGAATAGTAAGGTGGTGGCCAGCTGGGTGACAGTACACACCGTGTATAGAGGAATTCATGTCGTGTACTCATGTAGGTAGATGAACAGTGCCACACTGGTGAGAAGCCTCCAGAGGAACAGTTTAAAAAATTGAATGTACACGCAGTGTACTTGAGAGTACACTCCGTGTATTTTGTTTTTTTTTCATGAAATGGGTTGTATCCTCCCCTGTTCAAAGGTAATGCTTATAATTCCTGAGGAGATCGAGAGAGGTGGTTAGACCTTTGAGGAGCTCCCAATCGTGAGTCAGGAATTGGATTCTTCCGTCGTCAATCTCGTCGGAACCACGCAGGTAAGATCTTCCTTCTTCTTGCATGTTTCTTACCAATTCTTCCTCTTAGGGAAGTCATTTGAGATTGAACGATAATTATTTTACCTTAGATCTAGGATGTTCTTGAACATTTCAGAAGGCATCCTTCATGTATATCGATCAAGGGAGATCGAGGTTGGTGGCTTGGTGTCTAATTTCAAACTGTTGTGTGTTTTTGTGAATTGTTGAGCTACGAACCCATGTTGTGGTGTCGTGTGGCTGAGGCCTTGGCTGTTTTAATTACCTAGAATTGTATAAGTAGTTAAATGTGATAATAAACTGTTGTTTGGGATCACTTCTTGGATCCAGGACCACACCAGGGGTACGTTCCTCTGTTTAGCCGTTTGGCCAGGATACCCGAGGGCATGCCATTAAAATAATGTTTATTAAATTTCTTTGAGAAGAATTGTATGTGAATTTCTTATTTACATGTTGGTCATGTCTCGATTACTTGCGCCTGAGGGAAGTGTTCTTTTTAGCCTGAGGGAATTGTTTGTTTAGCCTGAAGGCATGGTACTGCTTAACCTGAGGGCAGCGTTCTATTTCCCCTGAGGGAAACTTTTCGTATGCGTGAGGGCAGTGACTTCTGTTACTGAGGGAGAAACTTCGTACGACTAAGGGAAATATATTTTATGCTAGAGGGAAATACCTGAGGGCAAGATTCTGTTACTTGAGGGTAAGTGTTTGCATGTATGAGGACACTGACAGTTTACATAGAAATTCACTGTGGTGGTTTCCTTAAAATGAACAATTAAATGAATACTAAAATGGAAATATAACTGGTAAAGTTAGTTACTTTTGAGTACTTCTTAGTTTATTGCATTTTAACTACTGCACACTGTTGTTGCGTATTTTCACACAGTTGGGAATGGGCCTTTGGTGGCTGCTTACTGGGATTTATTTCTCACACCCTGTTTGGGTCATGTCTTCGGCCCAAAGAGAATACATTTCTATAGGTGTGGATAAGGGCAAGGGTCCTTATACAGGTACCTGATTGCTGCTGAGGAGTAGGGGAGCATGGGACCGGGCCTAGGCTCGTGATGCTACTGGCTGATTTGTTTGGGTTTTGTTATACTCTATATTTTACAGTACTATATTGTTGTGTAACATGTTCTGGCTGTTTTCTTAGAATTTAAGACATGTTGCATCATCATCTATATAACTGTTGGTTCTTTTTACTGCATTTTATCATTTCAGTTATGTATGTTTTACTTCTTCTGCTGCTGTTGTATGATTTAACTCGTATTCCGCTACACTACACTTTGACAAATGAGGAGATTGTTTCCCCATTATCAGACATGGGCCCTCGCAGCTAGTCGACAGCCTCTGGCATTTGGGGAAATGCGCTTGAGGTCATGTGAACAACTGGGTTTGGGGTGCCTAGGGAGTGGTACCCAGATCCGGGATGTTACAAAGTGGAATCAGAGGATTTATTTTCTTTGAATTACTATTTGGAGACTTAGTCAGGGATAGGACGGAAACTGTAGTTGGTAATAAGTTGTGACCGGGAGTAGCTAACCCATGTACAGGGAAAATCCAGTCTGCCTCGTATTTTTTAAATTCTTTTAAATTTTGAAAATTTTACAGTTGATTTGATTTCACCATTGGGTGACGCACTTGTAATTGTGCTGTTTATATTTCATCCATGGGTTCTATATAGTTGCAACCCGATGAGATGAGGGTTTTCCATATCATGCATCATTTAGGAACAAACTAGAACTCACATGCCATGAATAGTTCCATGCCATGTAGGCGCATCAGAAATTGCATGTTGTTGTGATAGTTGTTGTGATAGAAAATCATGCTATTGTGATAGCTGCTTTGATAAATACCTGCTATGTGATAGGGTATTTTGTGTGAGTCTAAAGATAGTGTGGATGACAAACTTTGGTTTTTGGGGAGTATGGGCTCTCATTAACCGAAATTTGGTGGACCATTGGTTGTTCACCATATTTATAACTCAAATAAGATTCCATAATTTGACTCGCGGGGAGTATGGGCCCTCAAAGGTCAGAATTGGGAACTTAAGAGTTGTTTCAGTGGTTTTTCTGGGTTCTGGAGTAGTTTCAGAGGCTTACTGTCTGGAAAACCCAGTATACACGCCCTGTAGTTCCTCGGACACAAGTCGTGTGTTCTTCTGTTCGGGGAGAGAAGAAAACTTTCCTGGGTATACACTGTGTACCATAAGTACACGTCGTGTAGTCACTTCCCGTGTCAAGGACTGTGTTGGCGGGGACATAGGGAAGGTAAATTCATGGGGAGAGATCATCGTGTACAGGATGTACACGCCGTGTAGTGTTGATCTGGAGTCTGCTTGTGTAAGAAACAACACAGAAGGAGGAGAGCTTAAGACATACATGTCGTGTCCACTGTGGAACATTCCGTGTAGTCAGACTTGGGGACTCGGTCATGTAACTAACAACACGGGTCGGTGTGATCCTTTCGTGTACACTCCGTGTGTATATGGAACACGTTGTGTAGCCTCTGAGTGGCTGGAAAGCTCGGTAGTGTACACGCCGTGTGCTGGTGTAACACGCCATGTAGTATGAAGCCTAGTAGTCGGCCGTGTCAAAAACAACATGGGAAGTTGGAAAATTACACCATATACGCCGTGTAGATTATATACACACTGTGTAGTTTTGTTCAATGGGAGCCATGTGGCTTAGCCGTGTAAAAGGACCCAGGTAGGGAAGAGAAGTCATGTACACGCCGTGTAGTCAGTATATATACCATGTAGTCTTGTTTTGAAAATCATGAATTCCTTCTTTATCCTGTACACTTTTTGGTCCCTTCATTTTCAGACTTTGATAATCCGGATCTAAGGTGTGCGTTTGACCTTGTAGATTCATGCCGCCGATACAACCACACGGTGTTCGCCAAGAGAGTGGAAAAGATTATACTCCAGAGATGGTGGTCCATGGGCTACCAGTGGATCCTCCATTAGAGCCATATGCGGCGCCATATTTTATACCAGACACAAGCACGGAAGGACATTTCTGTGAAGGCTTTATGCGATTCATGCAGACCTTTCAGGGAGCACCGCTGGCTACCACATCTATGGCCGATCTGTCTCATATATTCCAGCAGCAGCATCCGCCTATGTTTTCAGGGGATGGAAGACCACAGGTTACAGAATCATGGATGGGGTCTATGGAGACTATTTTTGAGCATCATGGGACGCCTCCAGGGCGGGGGGTCAAGCTCGTGACTTATATGCTGTGTGATTCCGCCAAGAGGTGGTGGGATGTTACCACCCAGTCGGAGCATCATAGAGATATGGCGTGGGAAGATTTTCAAGAAGTATTCTATGACTTATTTTTTTCCTGAGACCCTGAGGGCAGATAGTGATCGAGAGTTCATGAACCTGCAGCAGGGTGCTATGTTGGTGATGGATTATTCTGCTCATTTCACTGAGCTTCAGCGTTTTACACCCGTTCTAGTGGGTGATGAGATGTAGAGAGCCAGACACTTTGAGGATGGTCTTCGGTATGACATCTGAGAGATGGTGAATGTTTTTAGGTTACCTTCAGTACATGCTATTGTGAACTAGGTGCTGACTACTGAGAGGAACCTTCAGAAATCTAGTGGATTAGGACAAGGTGGTTCGGCACCAGTTTCTGGTACTATTTCTTCTGGTAAGAGGAAGAGACATATGAGTTTCTCTCACGGTGGTAGTACTAGCTAGGATGTTTCTTCTGGTGGCCTGATCATGTTCTACCAGTGTGGTAAAGAGGGGCACACGATACCACAATGTCCATGAGATCTAGTGGAGTGCTGAGCTTGCGGTAAGATGGGTCATCTGCAGCACTTTTGCAGGGTGTTTCTACTAGTGGCTAGTGAGAGGGGTTCTGTATAGACTCCGCATACGGGAGCAGGACCAAAAGCTTATTACCAGTCGGGAAACTGGAATACATCAAGGTGTGCAGGTAGGGATGGTGGATGTGGTCGTGGTAGCCAGACACCAGGATATCAGAGGCAACAGTGCGAGACATCTCAGGGTAGCCAGGCTGTGTCGCAGGGCCGCGGCACTAGGCACACATATGCAGTGCAATAGACCCAGCAAGAGCAAGATCTCGGAACTTCTATTGTCAGAGGTACTATTCTAGTAGCTTTTGTCTTATCTTCAGTACTTTTTGATACGGGTGCTACACATAGTTTCATATCTGTACCCGTTGTGGAGAGCCTTGGGCTATGTGTTTCTTTTTCTTCTGTTGTTATGACGCTAGACACTCTGTTGGGGATTAGAATGACTGGTGTGCATCAGTGCAAGGAGTACCCCCTTGAGGTTGGTGGGCGTCACTTCCTTTGGGACCTCTATGTCTTAGAGATGATGAGATATGATGTCCTTCTATGGATAGACTGGTTGATTCCCTTTCGATCCTTTGTGGATTTCTATCGTCGTAGGGTTAGTTTCACGTCACTATAGGGCGGAGAGTTTCTATACAAGGGCGAGTGGGATGTTCAAGCAAGTCAAGATGGACCAGATCATCATGGGTGAGGTTGTATCATAGCCTAGATTATGAGCTTATATATGGATGACCAATGGACTTGTCAGGAGGATTTCCCTCCAGTGGTTGTTTGTTTTAGGGATGTCTTCCCGAAGGACTTTTTAGGTCTACCTCCGGAGCGTGAGGTGGATTTATCCATTGAGCTTGTGCCAGGAGCAGCACCGGTGTCCATTCCTCCTTATAGGATAGCCACACCAGAGTTTGAGGAGCTCAAGAGACAGTTAGAGGAGTTACAGGAAAAGGGTTTTATCCGACCTAGTATTTCTCCTTGGGGTTCGCTGGTCCTCTTTGCAAGGAAGGCGGATGGTACCCTCACTCTCTATGTGGATTATAGGAAGTTGAACTAGTTGACGATTAAGAACCGATATCCATATCCAAGGATTGATGATCTTTTTGATAAACTTCGTGGAGCACGAGTGTTCTCGAAGATTGACTTGATATCGAGATATCATCAGCTGCACGTTAGACCATCTGATATACCTCTCACAACTTTTAAGAGCAGGAATGGTCTATACGAGTATACAATTATGTTGTTCGGACTCACGAACGCACCAACAGTTTTCATGGATCTGATGAATCGTGTGTTCCAAACCTTACCTGGATTATTTTGTGGAAGTATTTGTGGACTGTAACACCCCAAGGTTCTACAGTACGCTTTTCTTTGAATAATGCAATAGCGTGTGTTGTACGCAACACCGAGTTCTAACACACCACAACCAATCAAACTAGCTGTTATGAATAGTGATACCCACTTTTTGAAAATTTATAAATTTTATTTTTTCAAAATGGACTTCATTTTTGGATTTGGATTATCAAAATTATCCTAGGGTGGATTTTTGGTATTTTTATAAAAAAACATCATTTTTTGATGAATAGTGAAACCACTAAGTGGTAATTAAAAAAACTGAATTTTTATAAAACTTAATTTTACCACTTCTGTGATGGAATTTAGAAAATACAAGAAACACGATTAATATCAACGACTAAAATGTGGTTCATTGAGATGAAAATAATTTTTTGTGAATAGTGACTTTTTACTTTTATTTACCACGGTTAAAAGTATATAGGGTAATTAATGGTAAAAATGATATTAATATTACCCTAACACATGTAATAATTCTATTATATAAGCTTATTTCGACCAGAAACAACCTTATAAATAAACTATTATCATTTAGGACCATGTGGATTAGATTAGGACATTTATTATTATTTAATTCAAAGAAGAGTTAAAAGAGTTAAAATCAATGTTTATTTACTAAATCATTTTTAATATAGGGTTATGCATAAGATAAATTTGATTTTAAATATTCATTAGAAAGATGAAAAGATTTCCTACATAAGGATATTTTATTTATAATTTTTAGAAATCAAATAATTTAATTTATTTATGAAACCATAATGATGAAATAATTACCATAATAGTGAAAAATTAAAATAGTTGATATTATAAATACCCAAATAAATATAATTTGAGACTTTTTATGAGTTACACTAATTTTATATGTTAATATGACATGTTAGTATTGTTTTAACTAACTTTTTTCGAAGTAATCATTCTCTTATAAGTTTCAAAAAAATAAATTTTCCAAATAGTGTCAAAATTGACATAAAAGTGTTTTTTAAAAAAATATTATATTATTAATTGATATTAAATTACTAAAAATCTATTGTTCGGACAAGAGACTTATATCAGGATATTTTTATCCTTAATGGACCACTTGGGGGTATCTTGGAGGTATATAATAATTTTATTAACTATATAACATAAAAATACAAAGTGACATGGTAAGTGTCAAACTAATTAACTAAGAGTTAAAACTAAAAGATAAGGTTAATATAATGACCCAAACCTGTCTAAATTATATTGGTTGAGTGGTTTTTGACCCATCCCCACCTTAACCTTTAAATAATACATTTTGGATCCATTATAAAACGAATATGAATTTATTATAAAATAATATTTCTAGCTTTTCCAAAGGTTCCCCTCACCCCTCTTATAAAAGGGCACTCACCCTTCTCATTAATTCACACCTTCAAACCCATTTTTCACGGCCACACTCTACCCAAATACTCTCTCTACTTCCCTAACTTCATCCTAGAGGCCTTAATTTAGTCATAAATCTATCCTATGAATCCATTTTGATCAAATCAAAAAGAAGAACCCGAAGAAGAGGTAATGATTTCACCACCCTTTTTCTAGTTCCTTTCTTCTTCCACTTATTATTTCTTTGTTATTACCATTATAAAATAATAACTCCAGTATATTATATATACTGTGATGTTATTATAAATATGGTACAACCATATTCAGTATTATATCAATCCTTTGAATAACATGTCACCATACATGCATACGTACGACTTAATGTCTCCACATCGTGGTGTAATTGTTATTCAATAATTTATTATTTGGATGGATATAATAATGATGTGTAATTCATGTAAATAATAAATATAACATTATAATGATTCTTTATATATGATATAATATCTAATTATATATTATTTTAATATCAAAAGAATGATATTGTCGCTCTTGCGTGCGTACGGACTACCGTCTCCACGAACGTGATGAGAATCATTCTCCATCGTATCCATTCAAGTATAATTATCATTTGATGATTTCAAAATAATGTTTAAGGACTTGATATAATTCTGGATATGAATAATATACAACCTATCCATTACAAACACGGCTTATGTAACAAAACATATAAAAGAAAACCAGTAAGTTAACACCCGAAACAATGATAATTCTAAAATATTATTAACAAAGCAATGTTTAAAGATCATATATGATATCATATTAATATATATGATTATTGTATTATTTAATAACAATTATTTCACCATTATACAGGAGGTTAACCTACCCCAACCAAGGAAAAGTACAACGTAAGGGTTTATTTCACAATCTCTTCATTATCCGAGGTTGTTTATACGTAATAATCTACTGGGACTTCTTTATCATCCACATCCATGTTTCTTAAAAATGTATTACAAATCATTCTTACTATTTTAAATAATATGGTATAAATTCATTTATACCCTTGTTTAATTTTTATAATAAGTTTATAAAGGAATATTTCTGTCATTTTCCAAATAGGGTCTTTTTTAAAACTTTTCGACAGAATTAAGGTAAGAATGTTTTATTAACTTATACTTCGGATGAGGCTATTTTCCACCATTATAAAATAATTTAAGCTTCCCTTACAAGCTTATAAGAATATTTTCAATGAAAATGTTTTATTTTATAAATATATGACTCTTAAATGATTTCAAAATAGAAAGATATATTTCTATAAAAATAGTTTTGATTTCATCTATGTCAACATCCTTTGATAGATTTTACGCTTATTAGATGTTTATTTATTATGATAAAAAACTTCTATATTGTATTGAAGGTTTTGTGATATGTTTTACTGTGGATGTGTTATATTTATACCATTCATGGTTTATGAATGAAGTATTTACATTTCGTATGCTAGTTTTAATAAGAATGTTCATGTCATTTTTAAACCTTTTCAAATGGGAATGAATTGGACTTAATATGTGATGGGTGGAGCCCTCTATAGCTCCTCGATTCTTCGGTAGGTCTCATGAGACAAACTAGTGTCTTGGAAAAAGACCTTGACAAAATCTTATTTGTAGTCTTGGCACGAGGCCTTGGCTATATGGTTATGATAGTCTGGGATTATGCATTCCATCATTAAGAAAGTGGTTATTGATATTGAATGTGAATATTTGATTAGTAGAATATCCGTGAGAATAATTAAATGGAATTATTTCATTTTATTTTTTCCATACTATGTTGAATTTCATGTTTAAAAGGCTTTAGTTTTAGTTATACATTTCCTTAAAAGTTCATTCTTATTTATGAACGTTTCCGCTATATTGTTATCCTTACTGGGCATTTGAGCTCACCCCTTTTCTATGTTTTATTTTTTCAAGGATGTGAAGAAGTAAATTATGAATGACCTGATGGGATAGTATGAGGGGATAAGAGTGTGGACTATGGAGACTATTTTGTTGTAGTTTTCATTTTTATGATGTAATGTAAAACTTTATGAATATATCTAGTTTTTTCAAGGATACTAAACTAATAAGTCTTTCGAGGATTGATCTTTCTTGTGATCATGCTAATTTAATGTAATAATGCACCGACTCTAGGTAACTATGGTCGGGGCGTTAATGTTGGTATTATAGGAAGTTTAGTACAAACCTTGGAAGCTAGATTTAGATAAACTCTGATTAGAGCACATAGACCTAAGATGGAATTTGAGGATTAGTATAGAATAACTTCCTAGAATTTTTGAATTGTAGAGATATTGTGAGTTTTCTGAGCAATAAATCCTTGTCTGGATACAAGCAGGTAGAGGTGGCTCTGGCACAGATGTACCTAGGGTTAAAACCCAAAAACACCGCTTTGAGCTAGACTCGAACGGGAACTGGTGCACGACAACGGGCCTTGCTGCACTCTTGGTTACGACACTCCCGGGAGATATGCTTAGCATAACTCTCATTTTCTTTACAAATCATTATGAAGGGTTTATGAGTATATACTTCCTCAAATGAGACATTTTTATTATTATGGATTATATCCATAAATAGTTTAATTTATGTTAAGTGTTTTATAAGTATGGAATTATGTATTTTGATTCATAAACTGATCTAGTTTATGCCATTGTTTAGAAATGGTGCCTAGTGGAAGAAATGGAAACCGTATCAATGCACGCACTCCATGTAGGGATTTCCATCCTTCTCAAGATAATTATAGTGTATCTGGTGATACAACTAGTGCCGATCAGCTAATCCCCATACTGGGACAACTCACTCAGGTTATGAATAATAAAATTACCTGTATGGACCACCCTGATCCACAGCGTGGAGGATCAAGGTTAGATCGATTCATGAGGCAGCAACCACCAACATTCAATGGGAGTACAAATCCATTAGTATCTGAGCAATGTATAAGTTCTCTAGAGAAAATATTTCAGGCTTTGGGAAGTAGTGAAAGGTAAAAAGTTATCATGGAAGTTTACCGCCTCACTGGAGATGCTGATCAATGGTGGTCATTGATTCAAAACACGAATAAAGATTATGAAGTATCAAATATGGAATGGAGGGAGTTCAAATATCTATTTTTAGAAAAATATTTTCCTCGTGACCATCGAGAAGATATGGAAGGACAATTTTTGAGTCTGAGACAAAAGGAGGATGAGAACATCGCAAAGTATGAGGCTAACTTTACAAGGTTATCAAGGTATGCTGGAGATTATATATGTAACCCAATAAATAAGATTGTTCGCTTCTTTATTGGGTTAAAACCATTTCTCCGTTGAGCATTAGTCTCACAATCCTTCTTGTCGTACGAAGACATTGTATCATGTGCTATCAAGATAGAAAAGGAATTCTCTAAGTCTTATGACTTTAAAGCAAAGAAAGAGAAGAAGAGATCTTCTGATCAATCTGGGAATGGAGAAAAAGGGGGGAAGGGAAAAGTTGAATATCCATCCTGTAGTATATGTGGGAAGAAACACCCCGATACTTGCTTAAAAGGAACGAGAGTCTGTTACAATTGTGGTGAAAAAGGCCACCAAGCTCGTGATTTCAAGGGGAAGAAGGAAGATACCGATGTCCAATGATACAATTGCAGGGAGATGGGACATTATGCAAATGAATTTCCTAAGTTGCATGGGATCATACCTTAGAAAAGGCCAAGGGATCAAGGCCAAGCTTATGCTATCACTACTACTGAGGTAGAAGCTCCGAAAGACGTGGTGACGGGTAATTTAATGGTTTCCTCAAGTTTAAAAAATTCATTATTTGATTCTAGATCATCGCATTGTTTCATATCTTCCCAGTTTGCTAGGAAAATTAGATATTTCCAATTTGATGTAACAAGATAGTTGTCAGTTAAGACTCCTAAGGGATGTATCATTGCAACAAAGTTTTGTGAATCAGTCCCCATTAGAGCACATAAATGTTCTTTGTCCGCTGATCTCATCGTCATACCTATGATTGAGTTTGATATAATACTTGGTATGGATTGGCTTTTAGACCATGATGTGAAGATTTATTGTAAGAAGATGGAGGTTATGATTTTTGATGATGATGATAAGGAACACATTATCTTTAGAGCAGAATCGTTACCACCTAATTCTTATCTAGATCCACCCCCAGTTGCTCAACTACATTCAATTATTGGGGAGGAAGAGAATGAAATTACAATGTGTGAGGAAAGGAATGATAAAATAGAGGATGTACCTATTTTGAAAGAATATGTAGATGTGTTTTCAGAAGATTTACCTGGACATCCCTCATAACGAGAAGTTGAGTTTTCCATTGATTTAATTCCTGGATCAATGCCTATATCAAAGACCCCTTATAGAATGTCCACTATAGAATTAGTTGAACTAAAGAAACAACTAGAGGAATTGATTAATAAGGGATTTATTCTCCCTTGTGTTTCTCCATGGTGAGCCCCTGTTCTTTTTGTTAAAAAGAAAGATGGATCTATGAAGTTATGTATCGACTACAGGGAGATCAATGCTATAGAATAAAGAATAAGTATCCCCTACATCGCATTGTTGATTTATTTGACCAACTACATGGAGCTCAATAATTTTCAAAGATTGACCTTCGATCTGGATACCATCTGTTGTGTGTGAAGAAGGAATACATTCCGAAGACAACATTTTGAACCAGGTACGGGAATTACAAGTTTACAGTAATGCCATTTGGATTGACTAATTCACCAGCTGTATTCATGGATCTGGTGAATAGAGTTTTCAAGGAATATCTCAATGAATTTTTGGTGGTATTTATTGATGATATCTTGGTATACTCCAAAAGCTACGAAGATCATGAAAATCACATGCGCATTATCCTGAAGACTCTGAGAATACATGAATTATATGGGAAGTTTAACAAGTGTGAAATATGGCTTCAGGAGAGTTCTTTTATTGTCCATATTGTCTCTAAATATGGAATCTCTATTGATCCTTCTAATACCAAGGCAATCCAAGAATGTCCTGCCCCGACGAGTATAACTGAGGTACGTAGTTTTATTGGTTTAGTAGGTTATTATCGACATTTCGTCCAGAATTTTTCCCGGTTGGCTAACCCATTAACGAAGCTCACACATAAAGGGGTTAAATTTGTTTGGAAAAAATAGTGTGAAGAATGTTTCGAAGAACTGAATATAAGATTAGTCAATGCTCCTATATTGACTCTAACATCGGGGAATGATGGGTCCGTTATTTATAGTGATGCATCGAAGAAAGCACTTGGTTGTGTCCTTATGCAGAATGATAGGGTTATTGCCTAAGCATCACGATAGTTGAAAATTCATGAACAAAACTATCCTACTCATGATATTGAGTTAGCAGTTGTGATATTTGATTTGAAGATATGGAGGAACTACCTCTATGGTAAAAAATGTGAGATTTATACTGATCACAAGAGTATGAAGTATATTTTCTCACAAAAAGAACTCAACGTGAGGCAAAGGAGACGGCTTGAATTACTCAGGTATTATGATTGTACGATACACTACCACCCAAGGAAAGCAAACAAGGTGGCAGATGCTTTGAGTAGAAAAGACCATCGTGTTTTGAACAATATGAGAATTGAAAGGGATCCAATTTTCATGGATCTAGTGAATATGGACATGGGAATAACCACAGAAGGTGAAACATCAGTGCTTTTTCAAATGGTTGCCAAACCATCTTTACTAGAAAGGATTAAGAGTTCTCATACCAATGATGATGTTGGGCAAAAATCCCTCAAGGTATCATTGAAGCATTTTTTGAGGTGATTGTGTTTGTTGACAAAGCAGACATCTAGGTTGTGTTTGTTGACAAAGAAATCCATGGAGAATTGTCGAGTTCTCGAGAAGTTGTTGACATTATATGTTGACAAAGAACTATGACAAAGGAAAGGATGATCTGGAGGTGGTACAAAAGAGCAGTACAAGGTGGCGCCGTTTCCCAGTGTTTGCCAAATTTATGGGCCTGAAAATCGCCAATGGAAAATGGAGTGATATGTTTTTGGAAAAGGTTGAGGAGAGAGAAATGAAAGAGGTGCAAGGAAAAATTAAGCATGGCGTGCAAAATTAGCGGGTTGCGCGAAATCTTGAAGTGTGGCGCACAAAACAGCGGGTTGCGCGAAATTGCATTTCGCGCAAAAGATGTTTCAAGGCCGAAAGCTTGAAAATCGGGAAAGGCATGAGGCGCGCGAAATTTTGGAGGCGTGCGCGAAAAATTGAAGTGGCGCGTGAAATGGTGGATGAAGTATTTCGCGCAAAAGATGTTTCGAGGTCCGAAGCTCGGAAAATGGCAAAGGCATGAGGTGCGCGAAAGTATGGAGCAGTGCGCGGAAAATGGTTGTGCGCGGAAGATTTCCATTTCGCGATCAAAGCGGATTACGCGCTCAAGGAGGGTTTTTCGTGCGGGGCCGATTTTGCCTTTAAATATGAAGTGACCCTCCTCCATTCGACAGAGTTCAAGACATAGAAAATACCCGAGCTCTGGTGTGCGAAATTGAAGTCAGAAAGGGTGTTGCGCGTAAACTTAAAGTTTGCGCGTAAAGTCAGCTGTTGCGCGAAATGCTAAGGCTGCGCAGAAAGTTGGTGTTGGCGCATAAAAGGAAGGTTGCGCGAAAAGTGGATACCGCGCAAAAGCAGGGAATTGCGCGCAAGGCAGTCTCCAGGATGCGCGTAATATTTGGAGGTTGCGCGAAAAGGCATTTCGCGCAAACCATAGAAATTGCGCGCAAGACACCGTAAGGGTTGCGCGTAAAAACTGAGGTTGCCCGGTACATCCGGTGCAAAGTGAGATTCATATACGGGTGAAAGTTGGACTTCAACAGAGCATCTACATACAGAGGAAGATGCATTCCTTCATGAAAATGAAGAGTCCTACAGGTCTATAAACTGTGAGTGGATTCCTTCCAAGAGCAGTGAGCTTAGGAAGAGGAAGAAAGTGATCCTCTCCACCGGCAGTGAGCCAGAGCGAGAGAAACAGGGAGTGACCCTTGGGAAAGCAGTGAGCTGAACCTAAACATTGTAAAGGCAGTCATCCTGGGCATAGAAGTGATCTAGCCCGAACCATGTAATCCACAGCTAGTGAAGATTAGTGGAATTTGGTACGACCGGCAACCTGTCGGCGTATGCTCCTTGGACGTAGCCCTTAGCGGTGAACCAAGTAAAATTGTTGTGTCATGTGCCTGCTTTACTTTCTGTTTATATCGTGCTGCAGGAAAAAGAGAGAAGAGTGTTTTGCTTAACAGCGAAACCAGATCAGAACGGGCATTAATTTTTAATTAGCCATACCCTGATTCACCCCCCCCCCCCTCTCAGGGTATCCAGCCTAGTGGACCTAACAGATGACGAATTTCAAAAGATGATTAAAGGTTTGAATGATGGGAGATTGAGAGACTTTGTGTATGAAGAAGGAATTTTGATATTCGGGAAGAGTCTTTGTGTTCTCGATATACCTGATCTAAAAAGGGAATTGTTGGATGATGCTCATAGTTCCAATTTCTCTATACACTCTGGGAGCACCAAAATGTATAGAGATTTGAAGGAACGTTTTTTGTGGGACAACATGAAGAGGGGTATTGCCGATTTTGCATGAAGATGTATGGTTTGTCAACAAGTGAAAGCAAGAAGGCAATAGCCTGGTGGAGTATTGAAACCTCTTCCCATACCTGAGTGGAAATGGGATAATATCATGATGGACTTTTTCATGGGACTACCAAAGACTCCTAGAAGGAACAATGAAATATGGGTTATTGTTGATCATCTTACCAAGTCAGCACCTTTTCTTTCTATAAGAGAAGATCTACCACTGAAATGTCTAGCAAGACTATATATTGATGAAGTTGTGAGACATCAGGGAGTACCCCTATCGATTGTTTCTGATCGTGATCCCCGTTATACTTCAAGATTCTAGAAAAGTGTTCAGAAAGCCTTCGATACTGAACTTCATTTGAGCACTATCAACCACCCTCAAATAGATGGACAATCAGAATGAACTATTCAAACCTTAGAAGACATGTTGAGATCCTACTCACTTGACTTTCAGGGTATGTGGGATCAATATTTACCTCTGGTAGAATTTTCCTATAATAATAGCTTCCATTCGAGTATTCAGATGGCAACATATGAAGCGTTATACGGAAAGAGATGTCACGCACCAACCTATTGGGATGATGTTGGTGAAAGAAAACTTTTAGGCCCCGAACTGGTGGAGGAAACTATGGAAAAGGTGAAGGTAATCCAAAACCATATCAAAGTAGCTCAAAGTAGGCAGAAGAGCTATGCTGATAATCGAAGGAAGGATTTGGAATTTCAAGTCAGTGATCATGTTTTCCTAAAGGTATATCCATGGAAGGGAGTCATACGTTTTGGTAAGAAAGGTAAATTGAGTCCCAGGTACATCGGACCTTTTGAAATTCTCGAACGAATTGGGGCTGTAGCTTACCGATTGGCAATGCCTCCAAGTCTCTCCAAAGTTCACAATGTGTTCCACGTATCTCTGTTGAGGAAATACATGCATGACCCAACGCATGTACTCACCTATGAGGAATTAGAACTGGAACCTGATCTGTCTTATTGCAAAGAGCCCATCAAGATTCTTGATATGAGAGAACAATTACTGAGAAACTGGACGACTCGTTTGGTAAAAGTCTTGTGGAGAAACCATAAAATGGAAGAGGCAACGTGGGAACCCGAGAAACATATGATAAAGAACCTCCCAAGTCTTTTCATGCAGTAGTATTCTAGAAATTTTGAGGAAGAAATTATTTGAAGGAGGGGAGAATGTAACATCCCAAGCTTCTATGGTATGCTTCTCTTTAAATAATGCAATAGAATGTGTTGTACGCAACATCGAGTTCTAACACACCACAACCAATCAAACTAGCTGTTATGAATAGTAATACCCACTTTTTGAAAATTTATAAATTTTATTTTTCAAAATGGAATACATTTTTGGATTCCGAAAATCGAAATTAGCCTAGGGTGAATTTTTTTGTATTTTTCTGAAAAACTTCATTTTTTTGATGAATAGTGAAACCACTAAGTGGTAGTTAAAAAAATAAATTTTTCATAAAACGAAATTTTACCGCTTTTGTGAGTAGAATTTTAAAAATCCCAGAGACACGGTTAATATCAAGGACTAAAATGTGGTTCATTAAGATGAAAATAATTTTTGGTGAATAGTAACTTTTTACTTTTATTTACCACGGTTAAAAGTAAATAGGGTAATTAAGGGTAAAATGATATTAATATTACCCTAACACATGTCCTAATTCTATTGGATAAGCTTAATTTGACCAAAAACAACCTTCGGAATAAAATATTATCATTTAGGTCCACTTGGATTAGATTAGGACATTTATTATTATTTAATTCAAA
Organism: Viscum album; assembly: GCA_963277665.1. Classification (NCBI taxonomy): domain Eukaryota; kingdom Viridiplantae; phylum Streptophyta; class Magnoliopsida; order Santalales; family Viscaceae; genus Viscum; species Viscum album. The sequence continues at coordinate 469,483,332 of OY728158.1, forward strand.
GAAGAGTTAAAAGAGTTAAAATCATTGTTTATTTACTAAATCATTTTTAATATAGGTTTATACATAATATAAATTCTATTGTAAATATTCATTATAAATCTAAAACTATTTCCTACATAATGATATTTTATTTATAATTTTTATACATTAAATAATTTAATTTATTTATGACACAATGATGATGTAGTAATTACCATAATATTGAAAAATTAAAATAATTGATATTATAAATACCCAAATAAATATAATTTCAAACTTTTTAAGAGTTACACTAATTTTATAGGTTAATATGACATGTTAGGATTCATTTAATTAACGTTTTTTTAATTAATCATTTTGTTATGATTTTCACAAAAATCAATTTTCCAAATAGTGTCAAAATTGACATAAAAGAGTTTTTAAAACAAATATTATATTATTAATTGATATTCAATTCCTAAAAATCTAAGGATTGTCCAAGAGACTTATGTCATGATAGGTGTATCATTAATGTACCACTTGGGGTTGCTTGGAGGTATATAGTAGGTTTATTAACTATATAATATAAAAATACAAAGTGACATGGTAAGTGTCAAACTAATTAACTAAGAGTTAAAACTAAAATATAAGGTTAATATAAAGACCCAAACCCGTCTAAATTCTATTGGTTGAGTGGTTTTCGACCCATACCCACCTTAACCTTTAAATAATTATTATTTTAACCATTATAAATTGAATATGAATTTATTATAAAATAATATTTCTAGCTTTTCCAAAGGTGCCCCTCACCCCTCTTATAAAAGGGAACTCCCCCTTCTCATTGATTTACACCTTCAAATCCATTTGGCTCTGCCAAAATCTGCCCATATTCTCTCTAAACTTTCCTCACTTCATCCTAGAGGCCTTACTTTAGTCAGAAAGCCAACCTAAGGAGCCATTTTGATCAAATCAAAAGGAAGAACCCGAAAAAGAGGTAATGATTTCACCACCCTTTTCAAGTTCCTTTCTTATTCCACTTCTTCTTTCTTTGTTATTACCATTCTAAAATAATAATTCCAGAATCTTATATATACTGTAATTTTATTATAAATATGGTACAACTATATTCAGTATTCTATCGATCCTTTGAATAACATGTCACCATACGTGCATACGTACAGCTTACCATGTCCACATCTTGGTGTAATTGTTATTCAATAAATTATTATTTGGATGGGTATAATAATGATGTGTAATTCATGTAAATAATAAATATAACATTATAATGATAATTTATATATGATTAACCATCCAATTAAATATTATTTTAATATCAAAAGAATGATATTGTTGCTCGTGCGTACGAATGGACTACCGTCTCCACGCACTACAACAAAAGCAGCCCTTAGCGGCGGTTTTTTTCCCATTTAGCGGCGGTTTAAACCGCCGCTAAACTTGGCGTCGGCAATCTTTTAGAGGTGGTTTTTTCTATTTCACGGCAGTTTAAAAAAAGTGTCTTAGATGCCTCATTTCCCGGCGGTTTCTCTCCATTTAGCGGCGGTTTTATGGGTATGCCACACTTTTTTATTCGCGGTGGTTTTAACCGCCGCAAATTATGCCATTTGATGCACCTATTTTGCGGCGGTAAAAACCGCGGCTAAATATAAACATAATATATTTAGCGGCGGTTTTAACCACCGCTAAATGCTGCCCAGCACGGCATTTAGCGGCGGTTTTAACTGCCCCTATATACTACCAATTATGGAATTAGCGGCGGTTAAAACCGCCGCTAAATACTGAACTGGAAAAAACAAATTTGGTTCTACTACACCACTGCCCTGAAAAATAAATCAAACTAGAATATAGAGATCACCTAGGTTTCATGGGTATCTCGACCCCCTTCTTGGTAGTGTAGGATAGCGGTATAATAAATAGAGAAACAACATACAATAATTAAATCAACAATAAATGAAAGACAAAGCATTGGATGAATAATATAAACTAAATATAAAAGGCCAATGACAATTTACAACCATGAATTCATGTCCAGATGAAGATAAAAAACTAAAAAATAGTATACATATAGAAGGTAGCATGATACACATTAGTACATGAATAAATAAAATAACTAAAATCCATAAGGGAAGAAATCTAAGAAACATACATCCACCCTGAAAATAGGGGAAAAGATATTGTACCTTGATAAATTAGGGATCGATGGTGATAAAATCTGATGATGGATGAAGGAGAACCATCAAATCCTAATGGAGGGAGGTGGAGAAACCCATAGAGGAGGGAGCTGTGAATGCTGGAGAAGAAGGAGGAGGAAAGAAAGGGAGTTAAAAAATTTAACCTATTAATGGAAAAATGGTAATTTCACCCTTAAGAATAGTTCACATGGTTTGGCTATATGAATTTCCAAACCGTACACCAACCATGAGACTCCCACTACTTAGGAATCCTACCTCACAAGGTTTCCCCACATATTTTACCCTAACCATGTGAAAAATCTGTAATGAATTGTGTGATAATAATGCCTAAGTGGCACTAACCGTGTGATCTAGGAACACAATTTGGAAAACTGTGTGCAGCCCATGTGGGGCACTTCTTCTCACCTACTCCAGCCGCATGGTTTTCTACTACATGTTCGCACAGTTTTAGACAAACAGTGTGCACCTATCATACCACCCAAACTTGATATTTTTGGTTCTTACCTAGGCCCGTTCAACTAGATAAATGATCACATCGTCATCCCTTTAAGCATCCAACCGATGGTGCTCCCCACCATAGGTTTTAACATTAACAGAAAATTATGAACCATAGTATTCTCCACCATTGTAATTTCCTATAAAGAATATCCAAAGATTTCCAATGATAATATTGGAATTTTTCCTCTAATTGGGAAATCCTAAATACTTCTGAGGCCATAATAGGGACCTTACTATAAAGAAACAGTCAAATGCCTATCAGCCTAACTGAAACTAGTCATGCAATCTTTCTCAGAAGACATTTTCGACCCTTTCATGACACCCACATTAGCCTAGTGACATGATTTAAATGGATACTTTCACCTATATACATCTAAGAAGAAGCATAATAATTCAATCCACTTTCAGCTAACCATTCACAAGATACTCAGCTTAGATGACTCACATATCACAACCTGAACCACAATTCCTTCCTCTATGAAATCCCGTGTTTACCACAAGCACATTCACATAAGCCCATACCTGACTTTCAATGAAATTTCTTAGTCATTCCATCACCTAACCATTTAATACATTGTTCCCCAGCATGAACAAGGGTGGAACTTAGATCCATCCCACTATAATCATTACCCTTTAAACATCACCTTTGAGTCCGACGATAAGTTTGGGATAAAATAAGATCATCAAATTAGAGTCCAAGTAACTATCCCTAGGTAGTCCATACTCCAAGTTTACAACTGAGATATTGGTAAAAGACCAAAAAATCCACATAAGATCATTGACTGAGCCTAGAATGAAATTCATCTAGTGATCAAGTCAAAGGAAACGGTTGGTGTCCAAAAGTCTGTCCAAGGCATTCCTACACAGGAACTCAGGTATCACACAAGAACTAACCATGCCTCAATAAAAACCATGCATCCCGCATGAAACATTTATAAAACCTATTTATTAAAAAAGAATAACACTTGATAGCTTTAGCTCTATATATAACTGATGCTCTCTTAGTGCGTCGAGGATGACGTAATGATAGGGGACATGCTTGTTGCTAAGCAAGAGTACACTAAGAGAGTATAAATTTTATCAGAAGATTGGAGACACTTCCATCACCTCTAAGACAATTCCATCACTTCTACTACCTAGAAGGACAATTTTACTATATATGACACGATGTTCCCCAAATTAGGAGTGTCCTAGTCATGAAAAGAAAAGATAGACCAACTGCTCATAAGAGAACTAGGTTAGATTCACCTTAATCGCAAATGTGACACTTATCTGATTCACACTCACAAACTCCATAACATTTGTCATAAAAGATGAAACCAACCCGACCAGCGTATCAGAACACCCAATCCATTTATGAATCGAGCTTACACAATGGGGCTACCTGAATGCTGCTATATAGTAGAAATTGTATTAATATGGGTTACATATATGGAAATGTTTGGTGTAAACTATGTGCCATAAATGTTACATATACAAACCAACCATTATCATACTTGTTCAACACATCAACAATACTACTACTCATCATCTGATGCTGCATCGTCACCCTCTCTACCTTCATCTCCACCACCTGCTGCCACCTGTAAGAACATTATATAGAAAATTAAATATTGTTGCATATTTATTATAAAACTTAAAACCAATAAAAGTTTGCAAACTAAATGATTTTGATTTTTTTGTGATTTACCTGCTCACCACTACCCGATGCACTACCACCAGGGGCATATCTGCTCATATACTGACGTATTTCAAGCAACTATTTCTACAAACCAGAGATCTGATACCCCTGCTGGTGAACTGTGTTTCGTAGAGAAGACATCTCCCTCTAAGCATCTTCAGGTATGAAATGACTATAAGAAGGAGTAGATGTAGTCAAAATCCCTGATGGCATGCGAAAGACATCAGATGGTACAGATCCCAAACCCATCCCGCGCACTCTACCAGGATGCTCCTTCCCAAGGACTTTACCAACCGGGTTATCCTGGGAGACTGAGTAGGATTGCCCATGATTGGCATCCCATATTTCTTTAATTTTTACCTATAAATCAAGTATCAATATATATTAACACAGTAAAAACTGATGATAAGTTATTATAATAAATAATTGACTTCATACCCCAACTTCTCTGGCAGGTTCATTAACAAAACTTCCATCTATTTTTTTATGAACATCCAGCCACAGTTCTGTTCGGGATGCGTCATGCCCTAAACTCTGTGACTGCATTAAACAAAGATAAATCAACAATTAAATATGTTAAATATATAATATTATCTTATAAATATTTAAACTAATTAAAAGATTACCAATGACATTCGGCTTCATGAAAAGCTTTTTGAACCCGTAGTGTGCGGGATGACCTGCTTTGCCCGGTTTGAAGCATTCTGTCTTGAGAGATCCTGAAATAAATAAAATTCAATTTAACAGTATTGTATTCAATGTCTATCTCCTCTTCATGTACATGTATAAATGTAAAATGAGGATAATATAATAATATATATTTCAATACCATCCGCTTCTCATCACGATGTCTATCGACAAAAACCTTCCACTGTTCTTTCGGTACCCCACTGGGTAGCTTCTCATACATCTGCTGCAAGGTCAACGAAGTATCGTTGACATCACACCACAACCTCCATTTGAAATCTTTCCATTTTTTCCAAGATTTTTCAATGTCCACTTCCGTGCTATCACGTCAGCAACGGTAAAGTGGAATAACATCTATATACAGAAATTCATTTTTAATATATTAGTAACATGACATTGAATTAAACCATAAAGTAATAAAATTACCTTTATCTGAGAATCTTAAACTTCATTTTTCCAGTTTGGAGGCATATGCCTCCAATCATCATATGAAATAGGCAGAGAAATAGGCTCCGCTGCCAGTTGACCTATAATCTGACCAAGTAAACCTGCGGCGTCATCCGTCGGGACCCCATAAGAATCAAATGGCACCACTATCTTCTCACCATGCATGTTCCAAACATCATAACTTAGTATGTGTTTTTCCACGGTTGCATTGTCTTCATCTGCAATGAGAAAACAATTACTATAAACAAAATGCAATAAATATATTTAATTAAAATTTGTACCTATGACTGTGACCCTCCAGAATGTCCGTGATGAACTGGAAGGGGCGTGTCGCTGCCCCACTGCTAAGGCTCCTGTAGGGGGAGGCGATGACTCATCCTCTAATGAGGCATCCACTGATGGTGTCAGAGATGGTGTAGGGGGAGATGATGTAGGCATGTAGGTAGCTGTTGCCTCAAATGTCGTGGGGACAGACAGATCGTCATCTGTCGCAGAAGTAGAAGGAATGGTGTACCGCTTCTTCCTTGGAATTCCTGTCATTTAATCAAATAAAATTAAGTTCAGAATATATATTTCAAAAAATTTATGCAGAAAAAAAAATTAAAAATGATAATAGATGCCCAATACTAACAAACAAAATATATATAACAATGATAATGAATGACTACAGAAATGAAACAAGAGGTTGCTGAATGAATAAATAATTGTACATACAATCATTTTCCACTTCAATCATTTCGTTTTCCTGCTCCATTGCTTCATCAACTTCATTCATCCTTGCTAGACTAATATTTTCAATATCATGATGGACAAATAATTCTGCTTCCTGTTGTTGATGAAATTCAATTGTAGAGGTCAAATCTTCTACTTCATCACCCATATCATACAAATCTCTTTGTATTACCTGAGTAAATACACTCCACCCTTCATCCACAACATCATTCACATAATATACCATTTTTTCCTACGATGCTAAGATATATGGATCATGCAGTTCATGATCACCAACATCCATCAAGCGAGAGATGTTTACAGAAGTAAATTGCAAGGAATCTCTTTTAACACCTCTGATAATATCGACCCATTTGCATTTGAATAAAATAACAGAAAAATGCCCGTGGTAGTTTAATTCAATAATATCATGCAGCTTTCCATAGTATTCCACTTTAACAAATGTAAATATACCACTATTCTGTGTTTTCAAACCCACTTCTCGATCGACTGTACGAAATCTAAAACCATTCACATTATAAGCGTTGAACTTTCTAACTTGTTTTATAGGACCTCTAGCAAGAAACTTCAAATCATCTGACAAGTCTGCTCGAGTATCAGTATTCATGATCTGAAAAAAAAAAATAGATTTGCAAATTGTATGTGTCAAACTAATATTCGTATTTATTGCAATATTTATAAACTTACACGTCGTGCCAACCATTCTACCAGCTCTTTATTCACAGCTTTCGTTATATATTTTTTATTTCGTGTTCGGCCTCTCATTCGTCTCTTTGTTTGCATCCTCAACTCTTCAGTAAATGGATCTGCAATTTCACTATTCAGCAGCACATATCTATGTGCCTGTAATAATTCCAATTCTGATAGTGTCGCGTATGAGGTCCTCCCAACTGATCGGCCAATAGCAGGAAATATTTTTGATTTCTGATGCATTTGAGAATGAGTTGATGTGTCGTCAACACGTCCAACTCGATTAAATATTGTCTCAATATCATCCAAATATCTGGAACAAAAGGTGAGACACTCGTCGACCAAATATCCTTCAGCAATAGAGCCTTCTGGTTGAGCTTTATTTCTCACGTATTCTTTCAAATTCCCAAGATATCTGTGAAAAAAATAAAAATATTATGCATTTATTTAAATGCCAAAAATTGTTAACTTAACTGGAAACATATAAATAAAATACCTCTTAATTGGATACATCAATCGATAATGAATGGGGCCTCCTAATTTAGCTTCATCAACCAAATGCACAGTTAAATGCATCATGATAGTAAAAAACGATGGAGGAAAGATCATCTCCATTGCACAAAGGGTTAATACAAACCTCTCCTGTAGGTTGTCAAGCTGAAATGGATGTAGAGCTTTCTCACATAATTTCCTGAAAAATGTGCAGAATTGGTGTACAACAGCAGTAACTTTTTCAGGTAATAATGTACGCAATGCCAATGGTAGTAACTGTTGTAACAAAATATGTGAATCGTGACTTTTCAATCCATATAACTTACGATTCTTCAAGTCAACACACCTTGAGATGTTACTCGAATACCCATCAAATACCTTCACATTCTTTAAAATTTTAAGGAATGTATCTTTATCCCTATTTTTCGTTGAAAAAATGGCCGGAACATACTTTTCATTCTCATCTGGCCAGAGATCACGTTTTATGTTCATTACTTGTAAGTCTTTGCGAGTATTGAGATGATCCTTCGACTTTCCATGCTCATTAAGTAATGTGAAAATCAAATTATCACATAAATTCTTCTCAATATGCATCACATCAATATTGTGGCGCAAAGAATTAAATTCCCAATATGGAAGTTTGAAGAATATACTTTTTTTCATCCATTGTTGCATTCTGATTTCACTTGACGATGCGCTTCACACTCATTTTCCGCTATCATTTAAATGATGAACCTTCCCAAATTCTGTTTTAACATTTTCAAGCTGTGTCAATATTTCAGAACCGGTTAACAACTTTGGAGGTGGTCTACGATCAATAGAACCATTAAATATTGATTTTTTCAGCCGAAATCTATGAGATGCATCAAGAAATCTTTGATGGCACAAGAAGCACCATTTTCTACTGTGAGGTAGCCGTTTGGGCTCGAAATCAAAGTTACAAACGGGACAATCCAAACCCGTATAAGTGTTCCAACCAGATAAATTCCCAAGCCCAGGGAAGTCACTAATGGTCCACATTAAAGCAGCATGCATTTTGAACATTGTTTTAGAAGAAACATCAAATGTCTCAACACCGTTTCTCCATAACTCCTTCAATTCTTCAATAAAAGGCTGCAGGTATACATCAATATCATTTCCAGGCATTTGTTTTCCAGGAATAATCATCGAAATGATAAAAGATGTTTTTTACATACACATCCACGGAGGCAGATTATAAGGGATCAAAACAACTGGCCAAATGCTATAACTCGTACTCAAAGTCCTAAATGGGTTGAATCCATCGACATCCAATCCCAATGGAACATTCATAGGATCAACTAAGAAATCTGGATGTAATGAATCAAATGTCTTCCACGATTGGGAATCTCGTGGATGTCTCATTAACCCATCATTGTTATTATCTACAGCATGCCACTTCATGTGTTCAGCGGTTTTTGATGACATGAATAATCTTTTCAATCGAGGCTTCAAAGGAAAGTAACGCAAAACTTTTGTAGGTGTGTTCCTTTTCTTGTTCTCCATGAAATTTTGTCCAGTCATACTTCCAACATTACCCTTTGACTGTCATCTAGAAGAAGAACATTTCTTACAATTCTGTCTACTTGAATCCTCTCCCCAGTAAAGCATACAATCATTGGGACACGCATGTATTTTGTATAATTCAGACCAAGCTTGTTTACAACTTTTTTCATCTCATAAAATGATTCTGTGATTTTTGCTTCAGGAAATGCATCACGAATCAATTCCAATAACATAGACATTGCCATATTTGTAATTCCACAAAGACATTTTATATGGTACAACTTCAGCAGAAATGAAAGCTTTGAATATTTCAAACACCCACTATAAAACTCGTGATTTCCATCATCAAATAAATCATGAAACGCATTTTCCTCACTAAAGTTTTCCCTTACATTTGGCTCCACAGAATCAAGAGGAGGATCCAATGATATGTTACAATCTTGATCTGCTTGTGTTACAGTCTAAAAAACATCACTTGTCACGTTGCAATTTGTAGCATCATCTTTTGGTTGTTTGATATGTTTTGATGCTCATAGTGGTGTCTTACAGTGCCGAATGCATCATTTATGAGGTTTTGCATTTCATTTTCCATTGGCGACAAACTTGGGACCTCATTCTGTGGATTAACATCAGTCCTCAATCTTTCTGTATTGTTTGATTCTCCAGGACAAATCCAACACAAATATTGATCAAGGAATTACTTTAGTATTAAATGTTCATAAACTTCATCCCTCTTCAACCATGTTCTAAATTTACATTTAGGACATGGACATCTTATTCTCCCTTCAACGGATCGATTAGAAATTGCAAAATCTAAAAACTCATTCAAACCCTTAACATATTCAGGTGTGTTCCTCGGTAATGTGATCCAGCTTTTATCCATGTATATCACAATGTGCCTACACAAAAATATATGATAGTGTAAGATTACAGAAACATAATATAATAAAGATGAACCATTGATCATAAAGTATGCATAATATAATAAAGATGATTCATTTATCACATTTTCCACTTCAGACCAACAGAACAAGTCTGGTCCATAGGAGACAGCGTCAACACCTCATTGAGGAGCAATAAGAATATCGGGCTACACACTTATCATAACACTATCGATCACACATTTATGTTTCCTCAAACAACACCCCATTGATGTGTGATCGAAACTGATCATAATGCATTTTAAACCTGAGACATTATGTGATTGTTTAGGATTGACCTTAGATGTCCTCCAAGAGGAATGATGTTTCTCAATGGTTTCATACACAACCAACTATAAAGAGGGCCACTATGTTCACTTTATTCATCGATGTGTCACCTCTCTAGGTTTGAGTATTACAAGTCAGACATTTATAATCATGTCTTCAACCATCGACATATAAAGAACCAGTTTTTTATTCTAGGGTTGTCTTAGACATTGAAATATTATTAATCTCATTTATAAGAATTTTATTTTAATAAAAATATTGACTTTTTTAAAAGGGTTTGATCACTATAGTGGTGAGAATTTAAAACACATACATACATCAAATTCATAAACACATGGGAAATGCAGAAGGACTACTCACATCAATTCAATTTTTTTCACTTTTTAAGAACAACCCTATAACTCGTGTCTATGATTTTTTTAAATCTGAAATCATATCTTTAGTACCTATCTCAAGGCACAACACCAAATACATAATTATATACATTTTATAGTTAATTATATAATTTTATTATAAAAATTATAATTTATTTCAATTAAAACCAACAAGGAATAAATGCCTAAAAATCACCAGCCCACCTCATCACACCGATATAATAACCAACCACTTATGTATTGCTTGTGGTGAACTCCAACCTTTATCCCAAAAAAATTACCTATGAAGTTGAACCAAGTCAATCAACAAATTAACTTAACTTAATCTAATTTTAAATAAAACTATTTAAAAATTATAAATGGTGATGTACCTCTAACCCAATGACATGTTACAGCATGAGATAATAATGTTGGGACATCCCATATCAGTTTTGAAAAAAATAATTATCAGATCAGATGATTTATACAATGATCCAATGTAAATAATCTCCAAAATCTAACCAAAAAATCCAAAAATAAATGAAGAACAATGTAAAGGTAACATCAAATGTAGTCATACATGATGGAAATAATACTACATGTTTGACCCCAACCATGGCCATGAATGATGTTGTAGAGGAATTTATCCAAGGTTGATGAAAGTAGTTTATAATCAAATGATGTCCTATTTGACATTAGCATCACCTTTTTGATGTGTTGGTTACATATACTTTTTCCTAACCATATAATTTATTCCCCGTCCCCTTCTCTATCTATCTGCCTCTCCCAAAAACAAAGTCTACATCATAGGAATATATGTTGGTATTTTGAAATATTTAAGTCATGTAGTTTTTGATAAGGTGGCATTTATATTTGTCATAATTGAAATAATTTTTTAGATATTTCATTATTTTGATGACCCATGTGTTTTTATTTCCCATTATGGTTTTTTGAGTCTCGACGCAGTAATGACCTCCTCACAGTGGAAGACTAGGCCACCAAAACCCAATTCTTTCCACCATAGGCCATTTTTTAAAGATAAGTGGTGAGAATGAATAATTATAATGGTAGGCCTCCTCATAATGTACATGTATGCATGCACCCAACCATATATCTGAATATGTTCATAATAATAAAAATAAGAGAAAATAAACTAAATATTTACATTCTGTCATGTTATTTACTTTAGAGAATAAAAAATAGTACAATAGGTAATATGAAAACAAATGGAAAAAATATACACCTAATAGGGAAATATTACATATCCAGACAATAATATGAAACGAATGAATTATAGAGAGATCGACTATTGATCTATAATCACCGACCACCATGTAAGGTCAAATTAACCCAATTATCCCTTTTCCCAACAAAATACACAACTAATTTTTACATTATCTAAATATACATGACATGTGTGGGAATAACTCAATTAGGTTTGAGCACATATATACCCAACCTTCCGCATCCAAACCCGATATAGGAGGAATAGAATACATGTTAATATTATACATATGAGCCTAAAGATTGACGAAAAACTAACCCAACAATAAAGAGATATGTTCTTCAATGAAAACTGAAAAGGAGAGAAAGGTTATATCTATCTCAAATACCAGTCCAAAATAAGGGTTTCACAACTTCTCTAATGAAATATCATCAATGCCCAGTATCATGATAATTTGTTCAGGGAATTATTGAGGAGGACCAACACCTCATCAATTTTCTATAATCTTATGGATCATAACAACCGGGGATTGAGGAATCTCTACATTGTGTAATAGTGTGTTGACTCATTTGTTTTGGCATAATGTGTATGGTGGATCCACAAAACATGTTCCTGGGGAGAACCATCCTGTTTGATGGAGGGCCCTCTTCCTAGGGTTATAGGGATTACATAATATATTTCTAGATAATGTTTATTGTGAACCTACACCCTAGTGTGAAAGGGGATACAATATTTATGGATATAAGACCAAAACCCTGGTGCAATATAGAATGGTACTTCAAATCATATTATATAAATAGAGAAGCAGTACACTCAAATCAAACAAAACAACACAAACACAGACAAGAAAACTTTGCACGACTGTCCATGAAACACCATGGGGATTACATTGGAACCAATAAACCAAAGGCAATAAATGAAAAGAAATAAAATAACAAAAAGAAAACCAAAACACAAAGCATTCGAAGCACTATGACAAAAAATCAATAACATGGAACCTGCAACCAGTCTGAAGCTTGGCATTCATTCCACAAATAAAAATAAGAACTCTCATTCCAGTAGAATATAACAGTTAAAATTCAAAAAAAACCACTCAAGATGGGCCTAAATAGTAGTAAATGAAAATATCAGTGAACCTACAAACAAATCTGCAATTCATCCACAACTCAAACTGTTGGAACCAAAAAAGATTTCCCAAATGAAATAGATGAAATCATTGGCCTAAAACACAACTGAAATAACATTAATAGATAACAGATAATGCAAGTACTTGATCTTGGATGAAAAATAAGAGATGCGCAAGAACCGCCATCCAAGAAACTGCAACTTAGGACATAGTGCCAAAAGAATGTCATGTTGGAAAAAGTTCAATGACAAAAATAATTTCAGATCAAAACCCAAAAGACCATTTTGATAATAAATTAAGATGTTTGATCCATACTGATATCAGTTAATAAATGAATAAATTATTTAAGAGAGTATATTAAAGTCGTAACATACCTCTATACAGTAACTAATTATTAATAATTTTTTCTTGTTATCAAAATAATGTAGTATGAATATGTTGAGATTTTTATTAAAGAAAAATAGTGTTCCATCAAATGAATCCATTATTGACAAAGTGTTCATGATCTCTAGACACATTTTTGTTCATTTTCAAATAAAGGATGTTGAATATTAAACCTTTTAAAGAGAAAGTTTCTAACCCAAACTGGTTTTCTATGTACAGGTCCTGGAGGGCTGCATGCAACAATACATCGTATTGAAAACAATGATAAGAATTCCATTTATTATAGCATTAATTCACAACTAAAAACATGTACTCAATTAACATGAAAAAGAAAAGTTAATAATCTATGATTTATCATCAATTAATATAATGTAGTTACTATATATTTACAAAGAAACTAAATTTTAAATAACATGTTGAATAATTAATTTTAAAGACTAAAACAAACTATGATTCATTAACAAGAAACACTATTATTTTATGACCACATAAATATATCATTGTGATGTTCAAAAATATATGTGTAATTAAATATATATATCAACAATTATTCACAACCCAACTAATTAATCTTTGCGCACAAGGCATGAATTGTAAAAAACTATTTGATGTATATAATCTCAATATTAGATTCAATAGTACACTAAATAATTCATGAAAAAAATGAATATAATGCATTTTCAAATCACATGGAATGGGAATCATGCATTAATAAAGAAAAGGCACAATATTGTACCACTCCCTATACCAAATCAACAATGAATTGTAACAAGATTAAAAATAGAAAAACATAGTTCAAAAAATTAAGAACATGTCCCCTTCTAATTAGATAATTTAGGATGCACTAGTATGTTAAACATTCAATCTCTACTAATTAATGGTGTAAAATTCCAATGTGGGTTTTATGTTTTACTACAAATCAGGTCATTAGATTACCTCACAAATCAGGTGAGGGGGGTCGTTGAAGGCCACGGGGGGCGTGGGGGGTGCCGAGGTCGCCGGAGGGCGTGGGGGCGCGGGGGGTGCGGGGTTCGTCGGTGGTCGAGGGGGTCACCGGTGGTCGAGGGGGGCGCCGGGGGGTGCGGGTTTCGCTGGAGAGCGCGGGGGTGAGGAGTCGCCGGCAGCGTGGGGGGTGGGGAGTCGCCGGCAGCGCGGGGGTGCGGAGTGGCGAGGGTTAGGGATCGCGAAGGGGAAGGGGGAAAGGGTCGGCGGCTGTGTAAAATAAATCGGGTTTCGCGGCGGTTTATTAAAAATCACCGCGAAACCTTCACCGAAAAAGGTTTAGCGGCGGTTTTGTGAACCGCCGCCACAAAACCGCCGCTAAACCATGTTTTTTTGTAGTGGCGAACGCGATGAGAATCATTATCCATCATATCCATTCAAGTATAATTGTCATTTGATGATTTCAAAATAATGTTTAAGGACTTGATATCAATCTGGATATGAAAAAGATACAACCTCTCCATGACAAACACAGCTTATGTAACAAAACATATAAAAGAAAATGAGTAAGTTAACACCCGAAACAATGATAATTCTAAAATATTATTAACAAAGCAATGATAAAAGATCATATATGATATCATATTAATATAAATTATTCTTTTATAATTTAATAACAATTATTTCACCATTATACAGAAAGTTAACCTACCCCAACCAATGAAAAGTACAAGGTAAGGGTTTATTTCGCAATCTCTTCATTATCCGAGGTTGTTTATACGTAATAATCTACTGCGAATTCTTTATCATCCACATCCATGTTTCTAAAAATGTATTTCAAATAATTCGTACTATTTTAAAGACTATGGTATGAATTCATTTATACCCTTGTTGACTTTTTATAGTAGGTTTATAAAGGAATCTTTTTGTCATTTTCCAAACAAGGTCTTTTTTAACCTTTTTGATAGAATTAAGGTAAGAATACTTTTTTTATATTATACGGTGGGTGTGGATATTTTCCACCATTAAGAAATCATCGAAGATTCCCTTAAAATATTATAAGAATATTTTCAAAGAAAAGGTTTTATTTTATAAATATATGACTCTTAAATGATTTCAAAATAGAAAGGGATATTTCTCTAAAAATTATTTTGATTTCATCTATGTCAACATCCTTTGATGGATTTTACGCTTATTAAAAGTTGATTTATTATGATACAAAACTTATATATTGTATTGAAGGTTTTGTGATTTGTTTGACTGTGGATGTGTTATTTTTATACCATTCATGGTTTATGGACGAAGTATTTACATTTCGTATGCTAGTTTTAATACACTTGTTTATGTTATGTTTAAACCTTTTCATATGGGAATGCATTGGACTTAATATGTGATAGGTGGAGCCTGTTATAGCTCCTCGATGCATCGGTAGGTCTCATGAGACAAACTAGTGTCTTGGCACAAGGCCTTGAAAAAATCTTATTTGTAGTCTTGGCATGAGGCCTTGGCTATGTGGTTATGATAGTCTGGAATTATGCATTCCATTATTATGAAAGTGGTTATTGATATTGCATGTGAATATTCGATTAGTAGAATATCCATGTGAATAAGTAAATGGCATTATTTCATTTTATTTTTTCCATACTATGTTGAAGTCCAAGTTTAAAAGGATGTTTTTAGTTATACATTTGCTTAAATGTTTATTCTTATTTATGAAAGTTTCCGTTATATTGTTATCCTTACTGGGAATTTGAGCTCACCCTTTTCTGTGTTTTATTTTTTCCAAGATGTGAAGAAGTAAATTATGAATGACCTGCAGGGATAGTATGAGGGGATAAGAGTGTGGACTATGGAGACTATGTTGTTGTAGTTTTCATTTTTATGATGTAATGTAAAACTTTATAAATATTTCTAGTGTTTCATGGCTACTAAAATAATCGGTATTTCGAGATTTGTTCTTTCTTGTGATCATGCCAATGTTATGTAATAATGCACTAACTTTGGGTAACTGGGGTCGAGGCGTTACATGGAGGTCATCATGATGTACTCTCACACTCTACATGACCATGCCACCTATCTTGAGATCGTATTGAGTACACTGAGAGAGCATCGGCTATATGCTAAGATCTCAAAGTACCACTTTTTGATGGACTAGATACACTTCCTGGGTCATATCATCTCAGAGGTAGGAGTTGCAGTAGACCCAGAGAAGGTGAGAGCAGTAGTTTCCTTGGAGCAGCATAAGAACATGTCTGAAATACGGATTTTCTTGGGGTTGGATGGTTACTACAGACGTTTCATACAGGAGTTCTCCCTCTTATTAGCACCATTGAAGGGTCTGAATAAGAAGGGTGTGATGTTTTTTTGGTCAGAAGATTGTGAGACAACCTTCCTGGAGGCGAAGGGAAAGTTGGCATCAACACTGTTCCTGATACTGTCAGAGTAGGGGAAGAGCTATGCAGTTTACTGTGATGCATCGGGTATTGGGCTAGGAACTATGTTGATGCAGGGTGATTGAGTAGTTGCATATGGGTCTTAGCAGTTGAGGCCACGTGAGGGGAACTACCCGATGCATGATCTCGATTTGGCTGCAGTTGTTCATGAGTTGTGATGTTGGAGACATCATCTCTTGGGAGAACATTTTGTGTTGTTCACGGACCACAAAATTCTCAAGTACATATTTACCCAGCGTGACTTGAACCTAAGACAGTGAAGGTGGGTTGAATACCTTCAGTACTTCGATTTTGATCTTTCCTATACACCTAGTAATGGTAATGTAGTTGCTGATGCACTGAGTAGGAAGACTCAGATACATGCAGTGCAGGAGGCCAGTGGTGAATGGAAGCTTATGGATTTGTTCTCTGAGATGCATCTAGAGTTTCATGACAGTGAGGGGAAGACCAATCTTTTGTCTTTAGCTATGAATTCTATCCTCCTGGATAGAGTGAGGATGAGACAACTATCTGATTTAAAAGGCCTAGTTCTACGGGAGTCGGTGACCAGTGAGGACCCATCTTTTGTTTGGAAGATAGGTGCTGATGAAGTATTGCGTTTCTATGGACGAGTGTGGGTTCTAGGGGATATACGCGAGGAGGTTATGTGGAAGTTTCATGCTTCAGTCTGGATAGTTCATCCCAGAGTTACCAAGATGTACCATGACTTGAGACGTCAGTACTGGTGGATGGGTATGAGGAGGGAGATAGCTGGTTTTGTTACGAGATGTTCCACCTTTAATTAGGTGAAAGAGAAGCATCAGAGGCCAGTCGGACTGTTACAGTAGTTACCCATTCCAGAGTGGAAATGGGATGATGTCGCGATGGAGTTATTGATTGGGTTGCCGAGGTCACCTCAATGCAATGATTCCATGTGGCTTGTTGTGGACAGACTCACAAAGGTAGCTCACTTTTTGCCAATCAATGAGACCTTTGGTGTTGACGAGCTCAGGAATTTTTATATCCGAGAGGTCGTACATCTTCATGGGGTCCCTCGTTCTATCATTTCAGATAGAGATGCTCATTTTACGTCTCGTTTCTAGCAGAGTTTTCAGAGGGTACTGGGTACACAGGTGCTTCTGAGCACAGCTTACCACCCTCAGACCGACGGCCAGTCAGAGCGTACGATACAGGTGCTAGAGGACATGTTGCATGCATGCTTACTAGACTTTGGGGGCTCTTGGGAGAAGCATGTACCCCTAGTCAAGTTTGCCTATAATAATAGTTTTTAGGAAACTATTGAGATGGAACCTTACGAAGCTTTATAAGGTAGGACATTCCGATCATCCTTGTGCTGGTTAGAGGCAGGTGAGGCAGCTTTACTAGGACCACGTCTCGTGCAGGAGGCTTCTGAGTATGTCCAATTGATTCAGAAGCGAATGGCTTCTGCACAATCTCATCATAAATCTTATGTTGATATTCGCAGATGACCCTTGGTGTTCGTGGTTGGGGATCAGGTTTTCTTGTGTGTTTCACTGAGGTTGGGACACATGCAGATCATGAGATAGGGTAAACATTCACCGAGGTATGTGGGGCCATTTGAGATTCTAGAGAGAGTCGGGCTAGTTTCTTATCAGTTGCAGTTACCGCAGACATACCGATCCATACACGACCTCTTCCGTGTATCTTAGTTGTGTCGCTATCATTCAAACCCATCTCACATATTTCAGCTAGAGGAGGTTGAGCTTGAAATAGATGTGTCCTTTGAGGAGCTTTTGATTCGTATCTTCGATAGGAGCACGAAGGATCTCCGAGGCCGGTCGATTCCTCTCGTACGGGTGCTATGGAAGCATGGTTGAGTGTAGGATGAAACCTGGGAGTCGGAGACCGATATACGTGCTTAGTGGCTGGAGTTGTTCATGGCTATATCTTCACCACCCTTGGAAGGGAAATTTCGGGGCGAATTTCTTTATGTGGGAAGTTTGTAAGAACCCGGTTCTTTTTCATGAGGCATAGGTTTCTTCTTTTCTCTTTTCCTTATGTGTTTTTGAGAAAATAATGAAAAAGGGGAAAATCCTAAATTTTTAGACTACACGCCATGTACTATTCCACACGCCATGTACTTTTGGCCGTGTGGGATGAGTACACATTGTGTGTAGCCATGTTGGCGACGAAGGGTGTAAAAACTGACTACATGCCGTGTAGTGGATATTAACACGTTGTGTAGTCAGTCGACAGGAGAATAGTAATGTGGTGGCCCACTGGGTGATAGTACACACCGTGTAGAGAGGAATTCATGCCGTGTACTCATGTCGGTAGATGAATAGTGCCACACTGGCAAGAAACCACCAGAGGAACAGTTTAAAAAATGGAAAGTACACGCCGTGTATTTTGTTTTTTCCCTTAAAATGGTCAGTAGCCTCCCCTATTCATAGGGAAGGCTTAGAACACTGGAGGATCTAAAGAGAGGAGGCCGGACCTTCGAGGAGCTCCCTATCGTGCATCAGGAATCAGATTCTTCCGTCATCGATCTCATCGGAACTGTGCGGGTAAGAGCTTCCTTCTCCTTGCATTTTTCATGACAATTCTTCCTCTAAGGGAAGTTATTTGAGGTTGAATTAGAATTATTTTACCTCAGATATACGATGTTCTTGAATGTTTCAGAAGGAATCGTTCGTGTATATTGATCACGGGCGATCAAGGTAGGTGGCTTGGTGTCTAATTTCCAACTGTTGTGCGTTTGTGTGAATTGTTGAGCTACGAACCCATGTTGGGATGTCGTGTGGCTAAGGCCTTGGCTATTTAAAATACCTAGAATTTATAGGTTGTTAAATGTGATAATAAAATGTTGTTTGGGATCGCTTCTTGGATCCAGGACCACCCCGGGGGTGCGTTCCTCTGTTTAGATGTTTGGCTAGCATACCCGAGGGTATTCCATTAAAATAATGTTTATTAAATTTCCTTGAGAGGAGTTGTATGTGAATTTATTATTTACATGTTGGGAATGGAATGGTTACTTGCGCTTGGGGGCAGTGTTCTTTTCAGCCTGAGGGCATTGTTTGTTTAGCCTGAGGGCATGGTACCGCTTAGCCTGAGGGAAACGTTCTATTTCACCTGATGGAAACTTTTCATATGCCTGAGGGCAGTGACTTTTTTTCCTGAGGGAGACACTTCGTACACCTAAGGGCAATATCTGTTATGCTCAAGGGAAATGTCTGAGGGAAATATTCTATTACCTAAGGGTAAGTGTTTTAATGTATGATTACACTGACTGTTTACATAGAAATTCACTGTGGTGGTTTCCTTAAAATGAACAATTAAATGAATAATAAAATGGAAATATAACTGGTAAAGTTAGTTACTTTTGAGTAATGATTAGTTTATTTCATTTTAACTAATGCACACTTTTGTTTCGTATTTTCACACAGTTGGGCATGGGCCTTTGGTGGGTGCCTATTGGGATTTATTTCTTACACCCTGTTTGGGTCATGTCTTCAGCCCAAATAGTTTACATTTCTACAGGTGTTGATAAGGGAAAGGGTCCTTATACATGTACGTGATTTTTGCTGAGGAGTAGGGGAGCATGGGACCAGGCCTAGGCTCACGATGCTACTACCTATTTTGTTTTGGTTTTTTTGTAATCTGTACTGTATTGTACTATATTGTTGTATAACATGTTATGGCTGTTTTCTTAGAATTTAAGACATGTTGAATCATCATCTGTATAACTGTTGGTTATTTTTACTGCAGTTGTTCATTTCAGTTATGTATGTTTTACTTCTTCTACTACTCTTATATGATTTAACTCATATTCCTCTACGCTACACTTTGACAAATGAGGGCATAGTTTCCCCACTATCAGACCTGGGCCCTCGCTGCTAGTCGGCAGCCTCTGGCATTTGGGGAAATGCACTTGAGGTCATGTGACCAACCGGGTTCGGGGCACCCATGGAGTGGTACCCAGATCCGGGACGTTAGAGAATTCATTAGATTTGTAATCTAATTTAGACTAATCTATTAGATTTGGTTGATTTAGATCATATACAATATACTAAACTATTTGAGAGGATTGTCTAGAATCATCTCCAATCATTTTGGAGCATTGATCCGAGTGACATTATCAACCATGGGTTGTCTCCCTTCTTTATGGTATAATATTGCATCAATTTATTGTGACTTGTAGGAATTAAATGGGACCTTTCCACTATTAAATGTCCCAATTTTACCCTTGATACATTATTTTTTTAATTTTTGGTATGACAAGGGGATATCCGCATGTTTGTGTATCCATAGTCTTCCCAATATAGAATTGAAGGTTATATCATATCTAACCAGCGATAATTCTATGTTAGACATGAGGTCCCTAAAATAGGTCTTGAGTATGATTTATCTAAGGTTATTTTCATCACATTTTGCATAACCTTTCTATATTAGGGTAGATGGGGACAAGTGAGAATTATTGAAAACTAGTTTATAAAGTGTTTAGATTGGGATAAGGTTGACTCCTGATCTGTTTTCAACGAAAGATCACCAGACATCAATGTCATTTATCCTGTTGGATATATACAAGGACCTAAAATGTCTATATATGATAGAATCCTCATCACCGCCTATATAAGATATGACAATATGAAATTCTGCTGAATAATTCTCTGTGCCATATACTTTAGAAATAGTTACCTGAGTTTCAAATTAACGAGGACATGATAATTCCTCAATAGGTTCTTCCCAGAGAACCATTTTTAGGATCAGGGCATCCATTGTTGAAAATTTGTCTAGCTCCAAGGCAAATTGCTTCAAAAATTTAATTCTTATATTTTAATGGTCTGTACTTACCAGCATGGGGTTTTTCATTCATAGGTTATTTTATTGTTGTTAATCCTGATATAGATGGATCATTTCTTGAAATAGGATTCAACCATGCTTCATGTCATGGCATATTGGACCGAATTAGTCTTCCTACGTGCTAAGGTTGATTAGTTACTGAAATATCCTTCAATAAATATTCTAGTATGATAATGTTAGGGCGTACCCAATCATGTGTCGGAGAACATCCTTTTTCACACTATGCTCACTAGAGAGATCTCTCACAAATTTTGACAGCGTAGACAGTTTGAGTCGGGGTGTGATTGAGGTAGTGACTTGTAGCACGACCTCTTCTTCCACTATATCCTCAACTCTGACAGCCTCTTACACCTATTCAAAAAATTAAGTGTGGGGAATTCATATTCATAATCAAGTTCATAATTTGAGGTGGATATTATTCTAGGTTGGTGGTCCATTCTGTCATTTTCCAGGGTGGTGCCCGTGAAAAAAAATTCAACAGGGGGGATTTGTATATACCCATTTGAGGTAAGCCTTCTTTTCGGTTTTTACGAATTCTCACCATTCCTCTATAGATTCTATGAATTCCACATGTTCATTCATGTGACCTCAATGAATGTTTGGTTGGACCAAAGGTTGAGAAAGCATTTTAGCTCATAGGTTTTGGGTGGTAGTACCACTGGTATTTATCATGGGCATCCCATAGGTGATAAACTGTAAGGATATTATTAGTCTTATTCTAGTTAAAAACCCAATGGGGGAAATTATATATCTGTTGTTTTGGGATCCATGTATATTGGTGGTTAGTATCCCACATTGATATGGGGTTACAAATCCACTTCAGTTTCATCAATGAGTCCTCTTTTTTCTTGTACTCTGGTTGGAGGTGGGATTTGAGAATCTTTATGCGGAGTATATGTAGTATGAATGTTGCCTTAGATCTATTCTACATTGATCATACTCAATTATCTCATTTTACCATATTATTGAGTGAATAAATCCTTAAATGAAAGGGGATAAACCTCCCTAGAAGGGAGGTGAGGAATAATCTGGCCCTTACCTTTTGCCTTGTTGGATTCATTCTGAGAAAGTAATGATGGGTTTTTTGAAGGAATTCCAACATTTAGGGAAAGAATTTGGTTTCATGCATACACACCTCTTTTGGCTATTTCATTGTGGGCCACATTATGAGATTGAACTTCTTCTTCCAACTCCTCTTCTAAAATGGACCCATGTTATTTAGGATTTGTAAGGGAAATATTGATGACATTCACAGATGTGTAATAGATTAAATACATTCTATCATTTTCATTGTAATAATTTCTTCTTTTATGACTTCCATAAATACAAATCCTTTCCTATGCTAATTCTCTAAGAGCTATTTAGAAAAATGTTATCTAAATGGACTCCCCAGACAGTTTGGTTGTGCACCACCCTAATGAAAATGCAGGATAAAGGGATGGGACTAAAAAGGAGGATTCATTATGGGGAATTTTCCATAATATTGAGAAGACTTATTCTCACTAGTGTGGGGTTGTCGAGATGAAAAATCATCCATCTTTGTAGAATGGGGCTATTCTTGTTCAATTTTCACCACTCTTTATGTCTTGTTTTCTAACCTCAATTGTTGGTTTACAAATCCCATTTCCATATAGGATGGGGTTTCTCATGAACTACTATGGATACTGCTGACATGGCTACTACTACTACAACATCACTTTTTTATGGATTTTTTTCTGAATATGTGTTGGATGAATTATTTAGTATGCACTTGAATCAATCATTTCTGAAGACCATTCCATGATTTCTAATATATTTGTAATTTTATAGATTCCTTCAACTAAAAGGGAGGCTTTCTTGATCATTTTAGATTTCTAATTCTACAGTATCACAACAGTATGCTCTCTTCTAGCCTAACATTATTGAGAGTTGGTCAGAGACTATTTTTGTTGAGTAGATCTCTGGTAATGAATATGGTTTATTTTTTAGGGTCGGTATGAGGATATTATAGTGAATGAAACCACCTTCGGTTGGATTTTATGGTTTGGGATTATAGTGACATATAGAACTCTGTTTACAACACATCCTCTAATATAGACACTAGAAATGAAATTTTTGATCTGCTGTCACAACCTTTTTATTGTCTTGAAGAATGTTCATTCAAGGGATCCTTGTTGTTTCTCTAGAAAACATGTATCTAGTATGGATCCAAATTTAATTTGGGATTTCATTCCATATATTATATAGAAATTAATTTGATACTCATCCTAGGGTAAGACATTATCTCTTGCGTGATGAAGATATTTCCATACATTGTTGAATATATCATCCACAAAATCTTTTGACAGTGCCTTTGGGATACTGTATTGAGCTGTGGCTAAATGATAGAACATAACTCGTTTTTTATCATTATCTAGCTATTTCTTCATGTTTAAAATGACATATTTATCTTTTTAAGATGTTTCCCTACCTGGTCCACCCAAAGTGGATGCCTCCCAACCAAATTATCATAAGAAGTGGTATGGGATGGGATTTATTTTGTTATACTTGTAGGTAACTGTACCAAGGGTTGTTGAAAGAATGTATATCTCCTCAGGCTGTCTTCGAATTGAGAAAGGACATTTCCTGTTAATGAAAAGGCATTAGACAAGAATATCCTTGTTTTCACATGTGACTTTTTTTATGATGGATTTCTATTCACTACATTTCTAATAAGAAAATTCTCTCAACAATAAGAAATACAACTTTTGAGAGAACATTCATAGTAAGGGACAACATGGGGAAGAATGGTGGATTATAGAAAGGTCTAAATTGTTTTGTTCCACGATATCCAAGCCTGTTGGATGGATTAAATAGATTTAATCATAATATGGGATCTTTATATTGATTATATTGTGGTTACGAAGAATGAAATCTTGGTGAAGTGAAGGGAGAGGACCTTCAGAATTACTGATACTGATTTCATAATTTGGTAAAGGGGGTAGAATTTTGAGATATCATAGATAAGAATTTGAGGGCCTCAATAACTCCAAGATTACGTATATTCAGATCATAGATCAACTCTTTTTTTCTTCTAGTTGTCTTTATTAGGTTTCTTTTTAGATGCCTTCTTATAAGATAATAGGTCCACTTTTAGGTGGAAGTGGATTTCCTTGGTAAGTGCTTGTTCATTCCCTAGAGTGGTTATAGGGATATTCTTATTTTCTCCAGTTGAAGTGGTTGTATTTTCCTAACAGGGTTTTCCATACATCATGGGGGAGTTTTCCCCACGACCCTCTTGGATAAGAGAAATGACATGTGTCTACTCTAGGGAAATATGTTGATTATATGACCCATTAGGGGGGGATTTTTTTGGGTCCCTATGGAAAAAATTATGTCACCTTAATAATGCCTTTAGAGGTTTGTAGGATATGGGTAGGGATTTGACTCTTCTTTTTCACCATTTTCATGATATCTTGTGTCAAAAATAAATTTGGTATGATGTCAACATACAAAGTATTATTTTTACCATAATATCAAAAATTGAAATCCAAAAATAATAATAAATTTTATAAATTAGTTATAATTTTCAGTCCATCCATTAAATATATGTAATAGAAATGAACTATGTTAAAACTATGGAGACTGGATATCGTATATATGCATGAGTAACATTTCCATTTTTAAATGATCATTATGGAAAGAAGGTAGGTATTATTAAATCTTTAAATAATTTTAATAATCCTATAAATATAATATTTATCATTTAAATATACATACATATATATATATTATTCATGTGAAGTGGTGGTGAAAAATGAATCACATATTCTTGTGGATGTTATAGTACACATGTATACACGAACGATGTTTAATTGTATGCGCATAGAGAATTTAGAATGTAAATGATACAGTATTATTTTATAATGATAAATATTTCATAAATATCATATAAAAATATTAATTCAATAATTATAACCATTCATGGGAGAGTGTGATGGAAAAAAAATTATATCAGTTTGTGATGTGTTAGTCCACTACACACATGAATGATTAATTCTTCTCTCATTTAATGGAAGTGGAAATGGATTTAGATTACAATATTAACAAAATACAGTATAAGAATATTTTTAATATATAATTTATTATTTTATCATGGTTGAATATGATTTTAATAAAGTTGAACAAAAAATAAAATATAAACAATTGATAAAAAATGATACCACATCCTCGGACCACCTCCTTTTCTTAACACCTTACGAATACAAATGATAGTGTTATTCCATAAATAAGAGAACTAAAATATGGTTAGATATTATAGGAAGGTATTTAGTTCAAATTTTTATAATTAAAATAGGGATTTATGTGTGCGGAATATAGAATAATATGTTACCTTTTATAAGATAGGGGGAACTCTTGGAATGCCATAAATTATAAATTTAATAAAAACTAATTTGATATTTAAAATGGATTTAAACTAATTTATTTCAAATATATGATTATTATGGGTCAAAATAACATCATCCAAAAAAAATAAAAAAATTACTAATTTTTAATCCTAATATTTTTTCGTTGACCCTTATTTAATCTCTTTAACTATTATCAAAATAACATGTGTTTCTACAATTTAATGGTCAATATATTATCTATAAAATTATAAAGTAACCATAATTGGTTCATTTAGGACATTTAAAACATTATCCAAATATGTTTTTGATGAATTTTATATTTTTAGTAATTTTATATCTTTTAATAAAACAATATTAATTTTAAGAATCAGTATTGTCAATTTTAACACTATTAATTACATGAATTTTTAAAAATATCATAACAAAAAGTCATGTTAAAACCAATTATTTTAAGGCATCACTAACATTTAAACATATTATATAAAATTCATGGATGAAATTATTTATTTAAAATTTTGTTTATTTAAATATTATTATTATAATTTATTTTATATTTCCTTTAATTAAAGAATTACTACATCGTCTTTATGTCCGCATGTGTGGTAATAAGTTTTTTGTATAAAAATTAAAAAAAATTAACATGATGAAGATAAATCTTTTAAAATTAAAATTACCATTAATAGACTATGATATATTCTATATACCATAATATTAAAAATTTTATAGTTATTAAAACATTAGTAAGACAACTCTAACTTTTCATTAAAATAAAATACTACAAAGGGATTAATATTATCCATGTTTCTCCAAAAATTCATAATCTTTTCCCAAAGATTGTTTGGGTTGAAAATAAATAATCCAATAAATTTAGAAAAAGTTTTATGATAATTTTATAATATTTATTATGTTATTGTTACCCTTAATTTCCTAGTTTACTCTTAAGTGTGGTAATAAAAATTATGAATGCTACTATTCGTATTATCCAAAAGTAAAAGGGGAATATTTAATAAATTTGTAACTTATTCTTATAAATTTTTATTTCATTTTTAATAATTAAATTCGTATTATTTTTTGTTGTAAATTTAAAAATAATCCTTTTGATTGAGTGAGAAAACATGTTCTTAAGGTGAAAACGATCAAAAGAATTAAATGATTTTGTACCCAAATGCATTGATAAATTGATTCAAATGACTGAAATTCCATTAAATGATATAATATTTATCATCTTATTATTTAAATAAAATCAAATGTATAATTTTTCATGTTAAATTATTTATATGAAACATTTTTTTCTATTAAAATTTAGTATTTTCATTATTCATCAACAAATGAAACATAAAAGGAAAGTGAAAAAAAATTAATCCAATTTTTTTCTTATATTTCTATTTTAAAGAAGAATTTTATTTTTACAAATATAATTTATAATTTTTTAAAAAAATAGATATAAAAAAAGTGGACAATTAAAATCCAGAAGATATGAATTTTTTAAAAAATACATCTTTTATGTGTAAAATATGATTTATTATAATATAATGTATATAAGCCACATAAGATGATTGTTAAAAATTATATTGAATATATTATATATATACATTATTAATATAATCTATAAATATTTATTTTTTATTTTATTGTTATAAAACACACATGTGTTCATTTTATTAGGTATTTAGAAAAAAATTCCTTTTGTTTTAAAAGGGGATTTATTTTCTTAATAAATAATCAGTCACAAAATAATTCATTATATTTACATGTGTAAACCCTTTATTCATATTTTGGTTAATATTTTTCATACCCTCGATTAGAATGGGTATGAAATAAAATAGATATTAAATAATAAGATTTAGTTGTTCATATAATCTTAATGCGGCATATCAGGTTTGGTATTGAAAATAGTGTTTCCTTTTAAAAACATGGGATGTTACATCCCCACATTAATAATTTTTTCTCACAATTTTAACTCAATATATAAAACTAGGGGTTTCGCATTTCAAAATACATTTTTTGATATCCCACATCAAAAAATGGATTAATGAAACTTCCACTATAAAATAAAGGCAAGTATGATGGTATCCTAAGATAACACATACTAATGTTCCATATAAGAAAACATGGTCATAAAAGATAAAAATAACTATCATGTTTTTATATGGATTAATAGAGAACATTTTCTTGATAACTTTTACAACAACAAAATTGTAAACCTTTCATGTAGTAAAATTTCATCGATTTATCCTAAAGAAAAGTAAATATATAACATTTTTTAACATCATTTTCATATATTTGAGGAATTATTTTACTACCTAGACTAAGATCATAAGGAAATATATTTACATGCAATTTATATTTTCACCCTTCAACCAATTTTCACCCCAAATGCATATTTTCACCGAACGATGAGTATTCAATATGAATTAATCATGCATGAAGAAGAAGAATCAACTTCTCTAGAGTCACATAATCCATAAATTATTTTCTATCTATTTCCACTATTTTTAAAAGTTATCCAAATCCAATATTTTTAGTACAAGATAAGTCAATTATGAAAAAATAATAAAGCATTATATAATAAGAAACAACATCAATCTCTAAAATTCAATAGTGACAATAGAAGTTCAATATAGACCATTTGACAAATAAAAATACATAAAATTATTGAAAATAATCCATACTTTATTGAAACCCCTAAATACAAAATTTGTTATTACAAAGTATAAAAAGAAAAAATTTACGAATTATCTCCAAATGACATCAATTACTTGTGAATTCTTATACCAAAAAGTAATTTCACTAATGATATTCATGGTATGCTAAAAATGTCCATAAAAAACATGATTTTCCATATGTTCACAATAAAATCATACATGCCTCCTAAATTTAATTTAAATATTGTTACTCAATTAAAATTCATATTATTTTTTTTACTTTATTCATATAGGGTTCACAGAATAGTGAAAATATTCTAAAATAACATTAACCACTTAATAACCAAATCATTTTTCTATCCCACTGTTATCTATTTGGTAAAAAAATGTCACCAAAATCAACTTACTCTTCATCAAATTTTTTTTTGCGAATAATAATAATTTATTCTAACATGGACATCATGTAGGCCAGGGGTTCACGATGCACCCTTCATGCCTTTTGGTTATGGGTTCAATTCCCTCTTCCTTTCTAGACGTGACAAGATATCACCCATATTGTAGTTTGTGTTTTTTTTCTGAAATTATAATTCTTATAAAATTCCATCAAATCTCGTAAAATCCAAAAAATAATTATTATAATATGTTTTTACCTCAAATGTTATCTCATACAATTCATTTTTCATCCCAAAAATTCAATAAGTCATAATCAACTAAAAAATTAATGTCTCCAAAAATACCACTAGTCACCATAAAATTTCATAAAATAAATCCCTAAATAGTTTTTTAATACGTTAATCATATAATAAAAAATAAAATTAAAAATGCAGTATGATATCTATAACTCTTATGAGAACATCATATTCTCAAAAATTATCTAAAGAATATTTTGAAATCAACTATAAGGACTTAACCTTAAAAATTATGTATCCTAGTATTTTTTAAACTAGATTTCACATTCTAGGATATTTTTAGTAAATATTTTTTTTGTAATCATGACAATCATTTACAAAATAAACCCATACATTAGAATTGGACACTTATACATAGTGTCAAATTTTTCACAATTTAAAACTCTTTATAATAAAAAATTATTTCTCATTACGAAAAATATTCAAAATTATCCCCTTGATCACACATTTTTATCTATTACCCCTTAAACCGTGTGAAATGACTTTAAAAACATGGGATGAGAAAAATAGACTAGTAAGTTGTATAAAAAGAAAGGAACTCGTTATTTCAATAAAAACTTGAAAACTCATATAACATTTAAATTTTTATACATATTTATTTGAGAATACGAAATAAAACATTATTATATGAAAAAAATAAACATTTTTATCAAATAAAATCATTAAACCCTTAAGGGAGAAATTTAAACTCTTTTAGGTGACTTAGAAAATCATATACTTAAAACCATTTCAAACCCAATTCATTAGAAAACTCATATAGAAGACTTACAATATTTTCATTTCCCAATTAAGATATTATGGGCTTACCTAGAAATATATATTCCACCACCATGTTAATTTTTAATTGTCTTACCCATCTCTATCTGGACCACCCCATGTTAATTTATAACTGAATTTTCCAACACTATCTGGGCCACCCATGTTATGTTGTAATGGGATTTCCCGGTGTTATCTTGGCCGCCCTTTATTATGTGATAACGAGATTTCATGGTGATATCTAGGCCACTCCATGTATAATTTAAATCAGTTTTACCCATTTCATATAATTCACAATTACAAAACCATTAATAAAACACTTTCATCATCAATCCATTTCATAAAAAATTATTAAACCCATATTAAAAACACTTTCAGATAAAAATATCATTTTCTTTTAAGAACCCATTTTAAATACCAAAACACCCTTTTATTTGAAAACCCAATTTCGTCCCAAAAATACCCAAAAAGATAAATATGTTTTTATAAATTAAGTAAACATGAAGCATTGAAATTAAATCGAAAAATAATAAAATGACCACAGTGGTGGAAATGTTATTCTCACAATGTACATTAATAATAGAAAATTCCTAATGTCATTTATTAAAACATCCTTATAAATATTGTAAAAAAGATCCCTTTTTAAAAACCATTGTTATTTTTTCAAAATATAAAAAAATATTTTATAATACTTTTATATAAATAAATATGTAAAATAATATCAATAATATTTACCAGGAGAAAACTATTTTTAAATTAAATCTTAAAACATTTAAACATATATATTTAAATAAAAGTTTCCCATTCTAATTTGAAAATATTTGAATCATAAAACTAATTAAATAATAAAATTAAAAAAAATTACATATAATTATAATAGAAAATATTCATGATATAACATGTCAAAGGGGATGTATATACACCTTATAAAATAATAAAGGTCCATAATATGAAGACATGACTCAATGAAAGGACATTGAGACAGAGTTTTTTAACATGAGTCTGGATCATCATGGACACCATTTTTATTCCTAAATAAAAAAATTAGGTTAATTGTTTAATTTATTTAGGATTATTATTAATTTAATGATTCCTTTTCTATCACTTATTTTCATTTTATAACAATTACATAATTATTTATGTTCACGTAGGATGTTTTGATGGCATTTTGTACTTGAGTACAAAATTAAATTTGAATGATTTCAGTATTCAAAGTTGTAATTATTAAATCACCACTATAATAATATTCAAGAAATAATAATTACTCTTATACATAAATTAAATGTTTAAATACATCCATTAAATACGGATATTAATAATGAACTATGTTATAATCTTGGCGACGGTAAGTCATACGTACGCATGAGTAACATTTACATTTTTTCAATGATCATTTAAAAAAGAAGGTAAGTATTATTTTATCTTTTTATAATTATCATAATATAATTAATAACAAATTAATAATTTAAATATACTTATATATATCATCCATGAAATGTGGTGGTAAAAAATGAATAACATCGCTTCGTGGGGTTGATAGTTCACACATAAACACGAATGAAGTTATCATATTATGTGCTTTCAAATTTATGGAAATAAATACTATTATATAATATAATAATTTTAAATATGTAATTAATATTATATATAAAACTTTATTCCCTTATTATAACCTATCTTGATATATGGTAATGGAAAAAAAATTATATCGGTTCGCGAGGTAGTAGTCCACCGTACACATGAATGATTAATTGTTTTCTAATTTGATAAAAGTAGATATGTATTTAAGTGAACATATTAAAAATATATAGGTATAATTAGTATATTAGATTAATTATTTAATATGGGCTTTGAAATATTTTATGTAATTGGAAGAAGAAATAAAACTAAAACACTTGAGTAAAAAAATTCGTCCTCCTCAGACCACCTCCTTTCTTAACATCTTAATACTTCTAAGGATGGTGTTCTTCCAAACATAAAATTTCTAAAATTTGTGTATGGTTTATAGGAAGGTATTTGGGTTGATATTATAATAACCAAATATGTTTTCAAATTTTACTAATAGATAACAAGTGGTTCCCTTTTATAAGAAATGGGAGGGGAAATCATAGAATTTCTTAAAATAATAAATTAATATAAATTAATTTTATTATAAAAATTGATTATATATAATTTATTTAAAATATAGAAAGATTATTGGTCTAATTTACCACTTCTAATGAAATTTATATATTTTTTGACTATTTTTAAATCAGTATCTTTTGGATTTAACCCTCATTTAACCTCTTTAACTCTTATCATTATAACAAGTGTTTTGACTCATTAATAGTTAATATAGTTATTATAAAAAGCCTAAATAACCATAAATTAGTCATTGATTAAATTTAAATTCTTTTCCAAATAATTTTTCCTAATTTTATATTTTTATGAATTTAATTTCATTTAATAAAATATTATTCATTATAAAAATATCATCAATGAAAATTTTGATTGTATTCATTACATGAGTTTTTTAAAATATCATTAAAAAAAGATAAATATGAACCAATTCATCTAAACCATCAATAATATTTCATATTAATCATTTAAATTTTTTTATAAAATTAATTATTTAAAAATATATTTTTATTCATTTTATGTATATCATTTATTTGATATCTTATTTAATTAAAAAATTATTGGATCATCATTGTGTTGGGATTTTAGGTAATATTTATATCACATGAAAATTAAAAATAAATTAACACGATTTACATAAATATTTTATATTTATAATCACTATTTATAGATGAATATATCTTCTATATAACCCAATATTAAAAATTATACAGTTATTAAATTGTATGTATGACATCATTAAATTCTCATTAAAATAATATAGTTTAAAGGTATTAAAGTTATCCATGTTTCTCGAAGAGGTTATAAAATCACAAAAATGAATTTTTTGGTAAAACAATAACTCATATAATAAAATTATGATAAATCTTAGAGTAATTTTTTAATATTTATAATATTATTTTTACCCTTAATTTAATAATTTACCCTTAACCATAGTAATAAAATTTACCAAATATAAGATTCATGTTGTCTAAAAATAAAAGGTTAATATTTTTGAAATTTTTCTCTTGTGATTACAAATATGGAATTAATTTTTCGAAAAAAAAATTCATATATGTTTCAAAAATTAATTTAAAAATAATCTCGCTGATGAAATGAGAAAACATGTTTTTTAAAGTGAAAACATTCAAAATATTGAAATTATTTTATATTAAAATTCAATGTGATATTGATAATAATGTACTAAATTGGATTCAATTACAAAAAAGGATATAATTATAAATTAAAATCAATCATATATACATTTTAAAAATATAAATTATTTAAATGTAAAATCTATTTTCAGGTGAAATTCCATATTTTTCATTATTTATCAAAACATGAAAATTATAAGAAAAATACTAAAAATTAAACTTAATTGACTTTAAATATTCCAATTTATGATAGTTTTTTTACTTTTCAAATAAAATTTATAAATGTTAAAAAAATTGAGTTTAAATAAGTGCACCATTAAAAGGTGGAAACCAATATTTTTAGAAAAATACATCTTTTAGGCGTAAAATTAGATTTGTTCTTATATCATGTCTAAAAGAAAAATAAGATTAATGTTAGAAATTATATTTAATATTATATATATTTATTTAATATTATAAAAAAATGTGATTTGTTTATTTTATTATTATAAAACACACTTGTATGAATTTAAATAGTTTTTTAAAAAAAGATTTCCTTTTCTGTAAAAACGGGTTTTATTTTTAATTTATAAAAAAAATTCAGTAAAAAATTAATTATATTTACAAATGTAAACTATATTTTCATAATTGAGTTAATCCATTTTATACCCTCCATTCTAACGCCTATGCTATAACTATTGTATAAAATAATAATATTTAGTTGTTCATTTAATATCAAAGTAGAATATCATGTTCACTATCAAACATAGTGTTTCTTTTTAAAGTCTTGTGATGTTCCAAAAAATACCAAACCTCGGGTCATTATGATGATATCCTAAGGATTTATTTCAATGAGTATGTAATTTATTTAAGTAATCACTTTTTTTAATTCTTCTTTTACCACCTATAAATCTAAGGTACTTATTATAAAATAATAGAATTAGTATATTAAATATAATTAAATATTATAATGATATGAAACCAACATTACCACTATATTTTCCACTAAATGGGATGTTAATGTCTCCCTTGTGCACGCGTACAACTTATCATCTCCATACCATGATACAATTAAATTTTCATCACCATATTTTATGGATTGAAATTATAATGTGTTTAATTTTTATATATGTTATTTATAACATATTTATACTTCTTGAATTTTAATAAAATATCTGCCAAATTAACTCAAAAATAATCGGGTAATGATAATGTCGCTCATGCGTATATGTGGACTACCACCTCCATGAAATGATGTGATTCATTTTTCCTTACTACTTTACTAGGATTGTAATAATGATGGATTTTATTAATATATTTGTTTTATATGATATAATAAATTATTTTAAGGGTGAATAATTATCTACTTTTCTTTCAGTCTTACCTTTGAAAAGTGAAAACATCATTCAAGTGTATGTATGACATACTGTCTCCATGAATTGTGTAATTCATTTTTCAATCTATAACTTTTATGGATTAGTTTAAATTAATATTTGATGAATATATATGATATTAATATCCTTAATAACTTTCTAGAGGTTATGTGACATTGATCAAAGTATAAAGACCAAAACTACATAACTAAAACATAAATAAAATAGGAAGTAGTTTTTACCTGAAACCATCATTATAACCAATAATTGTTAATAAACGAGCAATAACATATTATAAGTAAGTTGTACATGGTATTATATATATGATATAGGTTATATAATTAATTTATAATTTATATATATTATAATTGACTGTAGGATACATACGAAGGAATTTGAAGCTGATGTAAAGTTTTGTTTAACAATCTCATCATTATTTAGGATTGTTTATGTTTAAGCATCCATATGAGAACTATATTATATTTATAAATTTTTAAAAATATATTTTCTTATCTTATGATTGCACATGATTATTTCATGTAATAGTGTAAATTTCAACTCATTAGCATTTAAAATAATTGATATTTTTTTATTAAGATGACTTTATTTCTCTCTTATATAAAATGTCATTTTTCTTACATCAACATGTATTCTAAAATTATTTCAAAAAATGTAGTTAATAATATGAATATGATTTATCAAAGAATAATTTAAACATGTTTTAATTATTAAAAATATTTTAAAATGAATCTTCTTCTTTTCAAATGAGGTACTTTTTTGTCCTTTTCAAAAAAGTATGAATAGAAAAATAATTAACTCAAAATACTTTAATATAATTTCACACAGTCAAGAAGACTCAATGATATGATGATTAATTATAAATATAAAATTTTATTTTTAAATAAGTTTTTTTCTTCAAATAGAGTAAATATTTTATTTTTCAATGTAAAAGTGTATTTTCCTCAAAAAAATTCAAGTAATTTGTTTATAGTATTTTCTTCTAGGTCAATATCTATTATTGAATAATATTTTGAGGATATAATTTAATGATACCATCCTTATTTTTTCTCTGGATATTTTATGATTAGTTTGACTGGGGATGTACCATTTTGAAACCATTATTCATATTACTATGGATAGTTTATGACTATTTTTGTTGATTGGGGAAATTATAAACATTTCATATACTAGTTTTTTCAATAAAATGTTTTCATTAATTGTGTTTCACCCCTTTCATATGAGTAATGCACTGTACATTTTAAGTGATTCATGTGTCTTGAAATTAGATTTTCCCTCAATGTATTGAAAGGTATATTGGGTAATACTAGACTCAGGTTTAGTGGATCAATATGATTTTATATAATATTTGTTGGAAATAAGCCTTGATGATAAGTTTAATATGTCCTAAAATGAGGTCTCAATGTTAAATTTTGAGTGTCTAGAATTATGAATTCTATAATTAAAAAATCAGTTATTTATTTCCATGTTGTTATTTAAATAGGATTTATATCCATGGAGAAATTTTTATCTCATTTGATTTTTTATTTTTTGTTATTTTATTATAATTTATTTAATTCCATATTATTCATGAAATATTTAGCTTTCTCTATTTGAATACCCTTATTGAGAATCCGAGTTCACCAATTTCTTATGTTTTCCCCTAAAATAATAGGAAGCCTTTTATGACTAATATGTAAGGATATGTTAAAGATTACAACTGTAGTATAAAAAACTATATGTATATTTTATATTTTCATATATAATGTCAAATTCACATATTCATTTATTTTTTGATGAATAATAAGCTATTTTTCCTCTAGGATGTAATCTCTTGTATGTAATACCAGTTTATTAAATTAACCATCGACTATTGCCTGCATGGGTTGGGATATTTTCATATTTTTGATAAAATGGATATATTTTATGATTTTATATGAATATTATTATATTATTAATATTTTTTATAGATATATTATTATTTAACTTTCTTTATTTCCATTCATTGGAAAATGAGAACATTACTCATGCATATGAATGTATGGTCATCCCCAACAAAATGGTTTTATTCTATTTTTGTCATCACAATATATCAATGGTTATAAAAGTAGATTTAATTGTAAAAATATTATAATTATAATATTATTATGACTATGGATATTATTAAACCATTACAGAGATGATAGTATTAGAACCATTTAAAAGAAACCTACATGGGAAAGAAAACTTTTGACACGTAAATATTGATCATAATGAGTAATTATTAATAAATGGGTAATTTAGAATTTTAAGGGACTTTTAAATTGTAAGAAAAGTATTAATATGGTTTTTTTGTATATTTATAATAAATATAAATTTATTATACAGTATCATAATAATGCATGTGAAGTATGAAAAGAGGTTATGGAGTTAAACTAGTACATTATGGGGCTTTGTCTACTATGTGATGATTTTCTTGGCAGTGATCCTTGACTAATTAAATTATTTTTATAATTATAGTCATTCCAAAAGTACTATGAAGCATTCTTATGATAATGAGATACTCTTATGACTCATGAATGATTAATGATGATTCCTTACTCTTAAGACACATGTATTTTGAAATTATAATGTTTTATACATTTACTTGTGATTTATATCATATGACTGATTGGGTATGAACATTATAAATTAATTATCATTCCTTAACACTCTTTTTCTCATATTATAGTCACATATGATCATCTATTGATATCTCCCTTGTTTACCTTTTCTAAGAATCTAAGCTCACCCTTTCTTGTGTTTTCATTACCCCATGTAATCATGAAAGTTTATAAGTGGGCTATATCAGATAAGGGTACAATTAGAAAATAAATTTGTGGAAAATTTATAGGATATAACATTAATTAAGTTTATTATATTTCTATTATTCAAAGAAACTAAACCTTTATGGTTATGGGGTATGTATTATCAGGAAATAAAAATTAATATTCATATAAAATGATGAATTATTTTTTAATGTTATACTAATGTCACTAGAATTAATCTAAAACATTAATCAGTACTTGTCGTATAGAAAATATTCCTACTCAGTAGGTCATCTATAATCCCTACGACTCAATTCATTTTAGATTTCACGCAAACATGAACTCTGGTAGTGTTAATGTTGTAATGTGAAATGGACATCATTAATCAAATAACATAAAATAAAAATGATATAAAATCCAATACAACTATCAACATCAATATTGGTGCTGACATTTGAAGACAAAGTGAAAATAAATAAAAGACCATTAAACCCCAAGAGGAGGTCTCGTCGCATCATCCAGTCCCCCTCTTGTCATTATTCTTTCCTCACAAAGTGTCCCTACAGTCACAAATCCTATCTCTCTCATGTCTTCTTGTCTCTCCTAGCTTGCATCGCCCATCTCACATCTATGCATCACCTAACTCACTCTGGTTTTATCTACCCAGACCACTATTTTTCCCATAAATAGACTTACTTATCCATTGTATAATGGAGGTTTAACCCACATATATAAGAGATAAAAAAGATCCCTTTGAATGGTTTATCAGGACTCTAGAACCTACCCTAGGTATTCTATGGTACACTAATTCTAGGGAAACTAAATTTATAATTAAAACAATTTTATCCAGGGCATTTACCTAAGAAACTAACCGCTTGGGCCTTCAATAATATGATTTCTTCAAAAATGATTTAAATTTATTTTTGTGTGAAAGTAACATAACTAATTTCCATGAATTTTAGAAAAATATTATTATTAAAATTAAATAATATTTTAAACCATCATATCATAATTATCTTGGTATTATTGTTTTTTTTCTAAAAAAGTTTATTTATTCTATGAATATAGAATATGATGTTTTTTATAAAATTGTCATTAATTTTCATTAAATAAATTAATTTAAATGTCTAATTATTCTATAAATTTATTTCCAAAGTAAAATATGTTTATATTTATTATATATAATCTAATTAATTACATTTTAATTATAATTATATCATATTTTGGTATTGGTATATTGTTTGTGTTTAATAAAACATTTTTCTTAAATAACTATTTTTTATTTTATTTTGTTGATTTAATTTAAAATTAAATTATTCAAAATTGTTTTAAATAATTTGATAAAATGGATTCCATATTTTTTATCATAATAATTAATATTAATTAATAATTCCAACTTAATTTTTTTCTATAATTAAAAGTAAATAAAGTGACAATTGGTTACCATGGTTAATGTTAAAATATGTTTACCACTGGTTAAACTAAAGATATATAGGTCAAAATAAAAAAACTAACATAATTGAGACTATATGAAAATATTTAGATCATATTTTAAATAATATTTAGTTATGGTTCTTTTGGATCCATTTTATATGAATAATAAATTTATATATTTTATTATTCTCAAAAAATTAAAGTGTGTCCTCTCCCACATAAATAAAAGAACACCCCCTCTAATATGTTATAAAAACATCAAGGCCCTTTTTTTAGTCAATACCAACTCTAATATCTTCTTAGCATTCCTCCCCATGACATATAGTTTTTGGATTGATCATAAAACCATTATAGTAAGGAATTTTTTATAAACCCGAAGAGGTTTTGTGAAGATGAGTTATAATTTAATACAATGTACTTTTTTATTCCCTATTCCACCTACTTAAGTTAATATTAAACCAAGTTAAAATAATAAAACAACTATATTTCATATACTGATATCTTATTATGTTAATGTAATTACGTATATCAACCTCCTCTTACATTAACTATGAAATAAAACCATAAGTCGTATGTATAGAGGAGAACTGTCTCAAAAACAAATATAATATGTTTTATTTCATAACCTATCACATATAGAGATGTTAATGGATTTGATATATATAATATTTTCATGACATATTTATCTTTAGTTTAATTTAATATATAATATATTTTCTTTTCATTCCATTGATTAAAAAATGATAACGTCATTCATAAGTACGTGTGGATTACCTTCCCTATAAAGTTATGTGATTCATTTTTCATTACTACAACACATGGATGGTATATATAATCTCATTTAAAGAAATGATGTGATATTTAAGATAACATTATCACTATAAAAATATGACATAATACATACCTATTTTACATAATGATCATTGAAAAATGGAAAAGTTACTCATGGATACATATGGTCTACCATCTCCGTAATTGTAATGTAGTTAAATTTTTATAACCATATTTCTAGTTTCATTTTAATATTTCAATTAATTTATTAATATCAAAATGATTTCATTACTTTTTTTAATCTATATATGTTAAAATATTTACCTTATTGGCCATAGTCATCCTACTTTATCCATTTTGGACACATGACTCATATATCGTTAAAACCTCCGACATGAAATTAATTGATAAAGTAATTGAATATAACATGGTAACAAATAAAATTAATGGAATAAATTTTTTTAAAATAGTTATTAAGAAAATAGAAAAGATTAATATGCTTTTATTTTTTTGAATTATAATGTACACACATCATAATTTGGGCTCGGGGAAGGGATCTCTCCAAACATCCCTTTTTCTTTGGGTTATAACCATTCTATTTATGACACGATTTCTCTCTCTTTGATGTTATTTAATTTATATAAATTCTATATATATGTCATTGAAATATGTTCTTATATTAATCTCCCTTCAATTTATGGTATTATATGTTTTTTAATATCATTTCCCAAATTCCTACTTTAATAATTACCTTGTGATTATGGTATGAGTAATGTTTATGAAATCCATTTATTTTCATAGGTAATTATTATATTTATTCATTATGATTTCTATTTTAACACAAAAAATCATAAATATTTTCTTATAGGTTCAAATACATTGGACTCCAATTCATTTGGTAAATAATTTCTCTCATGAGACATTATGTATGGGATTAGTAAGTAATACTATTACACTATTTGACTCTTTCCACCATGTGATGTTATCTTAGCATTTAGTCTTGACTTATACTTATATCAGGATTTGTGTTTCTTCCTCACTTCTTATGTTTCCATTATCATATGATACCATATTATTTATGTTAATATCTAATGTGATTACTCATGAGCCTTCTCTTTTATGATTTCATGTTATACCTTTGACTGACACATTATGTTTCCATATATTGTTTATTTCTTTCTTGGGATTTCAATCGCAAACATTTTTGTTATATATTCCCCAGGTTATCCCATTTAGTTTTAGGATCTCAAAAGGATTTATGAGACCATTATAGATATACAAATGAAACATCATTATATATATATTTATGTTATATTTACTTATTCTTCAAAATATAGTAAGCCTTTTCGATTCATATTTTATATTGATGGATAGTTATATTAAAAGTAATTTAATAATATATGTAAAAAAGGATTTGGTTTTTATAGTTTGTATTAGTGTATTTTTTTTGAGTATTGGGAGTAAAATAATTTAATGGGAAACCAAGGTATAAGTCCATGTCTAAGAAAAAAATATTACCATGGATATCCTATATTTAATCCTAATGAATCATATGTTTGGATACTAATATCATTTAAATGTTATTCCTCAAAATTTTATATGTTCCCATTTTTATGATTATTATTTAATATATTCTCATAATTTTTTTCTTTGTTAAGTTAATAGAGGGAAATATGAGAAGTCATTCCAGCATCCAACATTATAGGAAATGTGATGACTTCATCAATGATATGCCAAACCTTATAGGAGTGGGGTATTAGTACCTTATGGTTGTAATGAATCCATTTTATTTTGTTATGAAAATGACATGAGTCATATAGAACACCCAAATTGTCCTATGAATTGGAAATTTACAGTCATGTATTTTATGTGACAAATGATTCAAACATTTCTCAAATCATATGATCCCCTCATCACAGAATAATAGATTAAATCCATTGAAAATATAATCTTCCGACTAATACTAAGAAAAAGAGAGAGTTTTGTTGGTCATTTATCACATGGAAGGAGAATCAATTAAGTATTTGAAACTGATCAATAACATTAACTATGAAGAGGATATGTATTCCATGGAATTGGTATTATTCAGGAAACTATTTTCAATAAGAATTTTTATTGACCTATAAATTTTAAATTATATAGGGAGTTCCTTCAACTAAAGTTAAACGAAGATTAGTCTATTAGGTTGTTTTGGAAAAACATGAAAAGTATTTCACATCAATACCACGACTACACCATTAAAACCGAATTTAAGTTGGTCTATTTTTGTACTGAGTTAAATTTGAGTCTGTAAAATTATTTAGTGATTTGAGACATTGATATCTATGAATATTCTATCCATTATGTCCTAAAATATGAGATGTGGATTTTGGACTCTAAGTGGTCTCTAAGGACTTAAAATAAAAAGAATATATTTGCATATTTCTTTAGGAGGATCAGTGGATTAATAACTTTGAAGAAATAAAACACGATATCCTGCATCTAATTTTTTTTGGAAGAAGAACCCTGGAAACTACCTTAAGGGAACTGAAAGATATTTCAAATGTAGAAAAGAGGTGAATCCAGAAAATTAATATTGAAAGTATATGAATAATCCAACTAATGTTAAATAGGAAAAGATGATTTATATCAGTACTCAGATTAGAATAAAAATTTTCAGCTGCAAGGAACATGGGAATTATGAAATCAAATACCCAAACCTAAGTGTTTCCAGAGATAATCAATTAATTTAACCTTCAGGGCCAATAGAGAAAATACTTCAATATGTTATCACTGCTGTTGAGGTGTATCCCAAAAATGATGTTGTGAAAGGTACACTAGTTATTCATTAAGTAATATAAAATGAACCTTTTTATTCTAGTTATATGCATTATTTCATTTCATTCATGTCAAGATTAAATATTCAAGAATCACCTTAAAACATGGGGTTTGAGTTATCTTTGGGAATAATAAATGGAGTATTATTATATCCAAAGCATATAACTTCTACACAGTCACTGTTTTTGGATGGAATTATCTATAAAATATCTTATTACTTTGTTTACTGGTTTTAATGATATATTTTTCATGGATTAGCTATCCTTATATAAAGCTAGAATCAACTGTAAATAATGGTATGTTACTCTTTACATCCCAAGTCATCCTCTAATTAATTATAGGTGTAAGGATGTGGATGAACCTACCTTCTAATCATTTTCTATGTGGGAAATATTATTTACTTATAGAAAATCATATATAGATAAAATCATTGTGAGAAATGATAGAATAGTTATTGAATATAATCCCCTTTTGAAGGACTATATATATTTAATACTTAAAGAGTTTCTTGGTATTCCCATTGACCCAGTTTTTGAGTTCTTAATCAAACATATACTAAGATATCTATCTATATATAAGAATCATTACAGAATGTATATTTTTAGTTTAATGAGCTGAAAAGGTAGTTTCAAGATAATTTGGAAGAGGGGTCTAAATGAATGAGTTCTTCCCCATGGGGTTTGTCGATACTCTTCATCAAGAGGAAGGAGGTTAAGAGTGACTCTATGAAAATTATCATGAACTCAAAAAAAATAGAGAAAAAGGGTCCTTTGACATAGATAGATGAATTTTTCAATCAACTATATCATTTTTATAATATCTATAATGTTGAACATTGTTTTTAACATCACTATTTAAGGGTAATGAATAATGATATTCCAAAAGTTATCTTTTGGAAAAATAAAAAACATTATGAGTTCATATTGATTCCTTTAGGACTCACTAATTCTCAAAAAAAAAATACATAATTAATATATTCTTTAGAGATTACCTTGACATATTTTTTGAAGTAATTATAGATGAAATTATAATATAATCTAAATTAAATGAAGATCATGCAAATAATTTTAATATTTTTATAGATACATTCTAAAAAGATAATATATATGATATTTAAATTAAATGTGAGTTCTATATTATGGAAATATCATCCATGGGGTATGTTATCACCCACAAATATATATCTAAGAACACATTTAAAATGAAAGAAAATGAAAGGGACCCTTGAACAATATTTTTCATAGATATCTATAGTTTACATGGGATAAATGGGTATTATTAATGATTTGTGAAACAAAATATCACATTTATCATACCTAATAATAAAGAAAATTTTAATATATTAAATTTTATTTTTGGACTAGTGAAGGTGAAAATATCTTTAAATACATGAAACGGTTTCTTATCACTACACTAGTCCTAATACTCCCCTCATATGGGGAACCTCTAAAAGTTTATAGTGATTATTAATAGATGGGTTTGGGATGTGTACTAATGAAAAATTACAAAGTGATAGCAAATTATCCATGGAAGTTAAAATTTTATGATACGAACTATCTAATACATGATCTTGAGTTGGTTGT
Organism: Viscum album; assembly: GCA_963277665.1. Lineage (NCBI taxonomy): Eukaryota > Viridiplantae > Streptophyta > Magnoliopsida > Santalales > Viscaceae > Viscum > Viscum album. The sequence continues at coordinate 469,527,214 of OY728158.1, forward strand.
ACTGATCATTATGATGAAAATCTAGGGACATTATATCTATGGGGAGAAGTGTGAAGTATGTTTGGATCATAAGAGCCTAGAATTTATATTCACAATAAAGGATATTAATATGAACCAATGAATATGGTTAGATATGATCAAGGACTATGAGTACACAATATATTACCATCATTAGAATTTAAGTAACATGGAAGATTATATATGTATAAATTATCTAGAAACATTATCAAATGTGAGAATTGAGAGGGATCCAATATTCTTAGACATGAAAAGAGTGAACATGGTAATTATAAAGAAAACAATGCCATAATTTCTTTCTCAAATTATTTCCCAAAAATCCATTATAGAGAAGATAAATGATTCGTAATGAGACCACGTGGAAATTTAGAAAAATGTAGAATTTATGTAAAAAAAGCAATCCTCAGATTTATTAATTAATGACGATAGTGTTTTAATATTTGTTTTACAGAAATATATACCATAAAATATTGATATAAAGAAATATTTACATACTAATTCATATCGTTCAACCTTATCCATCCACCTAGGTAGCATAAAGATATATTGAGATCAATAAGTGCTTTATTTTTTGGAAAATATGAAAAAAGTGGTTTTTGAATATACATCAATGTTTTTGGAATCACTGAAATGGAAGGATAAAAGGTAAAAAGTCTAATGGTGTTATATAAACATTATCTACAACAGCATGGAAATGGGAAAAACACTATAGCCTTTTCATGGGTCTGCTGAGTAAATTAAGATAAAATAATTCCACATGGGTTGTAGTGGATCATCATACAAAGACTTATCATGTCATTTTAGATTAAGAGGACTTCTCACTCAATTAAAATTTAAGTACATATCTTATAGAGGAGGTGAGGCTTCATAGTACACACTTATCAATTTTATTTGAATGAGATTTGACATTTTACTTCATATTTTGGAAGAGTCTCAAAACATTATCTTAATACTGTGTTAAAAATTAGAAAGACTTATCATCCTAAAACTAATGTCCAATATGAGTGGGAAATTAAGACACTAAAAGAGATGTTAAGATTATGTTCTATAGTATTCAAATGAATATGGGATCAACATAATATTTTTCTTGAGTTGTCATACAATAATGGAATTCACTCAAGCATCCAAAGGGATCCTTGTAATCCCCTTTACGGGAAGAGATTTAGAACACATTCATGTTGAGATAATGTGGGTTAATGAATGTTTTTAGAACATAAAATGGTTTTTAACTAGTAGATAAGGTCAAGACCATTCATCAAGATATCAAGTCCACTCAGAGTCTGAATAATATCTATACTAAAAAACATCAATTAGACCTGGAGTTATGGGCTGAGGATAATGTTTTTCATTGAATATCAATATGGAATAGAGTTATGGGATTTATTATGAATAGAATGTTATTCACTAGTTACATCATCCCCTTTGAGATTATTGACTACATCAGAGCTACAACTAATTAACTTTTACTCCCACCAACCATTTCTCAAGTACATGACATGTTCCATGTATCCCACACATTTAAAGATTTCATTGGTGGTATTGCTAGAAAATTATCTATCTTATTATGATAATTCAGTAAAAATCCTGGATCATATAGATAATGTTCTATACAATAATACAACTCACCTAATCAAAGTACTATAGCAGAACCATAAATATGAAGAAGCGAAATGGAAATCGGAGGAACCTATGTAATAGAATTACCCTAACCTATTTTCAACTTATTATGTAATTTGAAATTTATAGGGTGAAATTTATTAATATGGGATGAATTTAAAACCTAGATAATTCCATAAAAGAAAACTATACTTGATAGCATATATGATATGCAACACTGGTCTTAAACAAACCATGAAATATTATTATTTAAATATAAAGCTTAAAAATTGTTATTAAGATAAGGGGTATGAATTGGATTAACCAAAATATTAAATATATAAAAGGTTACTGTGAAATCAAAATGTATTAATAAATTTTTAATAAATAATCACTCAATTTTTCAATTAAATAATTTTTTTCTTCAAAAATATGTTTTCTTCAAAAATGATTTTTATTCATTTTTGAAATAAAATACAGTTATCAATTTCTAGAAGTTATAGAAATAGGATTTAATAAAAAGGATATAATTTTCCCAATAAGAGTCTAAATATTATATTAGGGTGAAATGTTTCACATTTTCAGAAAATGTTGATTCTTTATTGAATTTTAAAAAATAAATTTTTTTATAAAACATTCATTTATTTTCATTATATAAATTAATTTAAAATTATCATTATTCTTGGTTTTTGATTTAAAAATATCATAAATATTTTTTAGTATATATAATCTAATTAATTACATTTTATTCAAATTTATAACTAATTTTGGTATAAATACATTTTTTCGGTTTAAAATGCATTTTTTTAAATCTATTTGTCATTATGTTTTTTGGGATTAATTATAAATAATATCCCCTGAATTTGAGAATTTTAATTTTATGAAAAATATTTAATGTTTTTAATTTTAATAATTAATATTATCTAATATGTACAATATAGTTTTTTTTATAATGAGTAGTAAAAAAGTAAAAATATGTTACCACAGTTAGTGTTAAAAAATTTACTGGGGGAAAAACTAATAATATAATGGTTTAAAAAAAAGAAAAATATAATTTCCATTTCATGTAAATATTTAGACCTAATAATATCTATGATTAAATAATTATCCATTTTTATCCATTTTCTATGAATAATAGATTTAAATATTTTATCTTTTCAAATATCCTATGTTTTTCATCTCCCCCACTAACAAAGGGAACCCCCTCTCCTCTCTTATTCACACATAAATAGATTTTTTATTAGACAATAACTACCTAAATCAATTCCATAAATCCCTAAACATGACTTGGAGTAATTATTCAGATCATAATTACCATCTATAGAGGATTTAGGGATAAACCTAATGAGGTTGTCTAAAGAAGAGGTATAAGTCTTGATCATGTGTTTTCACATTATTTATTCATCAATTTGATTAAAATATTATTAAACCTTGCTGAAATATTAAAACAATTATATTTAATATACTAAAATTTTATTTTTTATAATGTAATAACCTATATCCATATCTTCTTCTACCATATGGGAAACAAAACTATCATCCATGTGTGTGGTGGAAAATCACATTGTTAACGGATGTAATTATTTTTCTATAACAACCTATCATATATAGATATAATGATGGGTTTAATATATATATATATATATATATATATTAATATCATGAAATATATATCATTATTTAATGGTATTATATCATATATATTCTCAACTTTCAAATCATTGAAAATTGATAATGCCTTTTCTACTAACATATGGATTACCACATCTACAAAGATATATGATTTGTTTTTTACGAATAGAAAACATATACTGTATATATAAGTGAATTTATATATGTAATATGATATTTAAAATATAATTATAATTATATAAGTATAAAATAATATTTACTTAAATTACATAATGACCATTACAATAGAAAATTTACTCATGTATATGTATGGCCTACTGTCTCCATGATTGTAATGTTGTTCATTTTTCAAAACTATATTTATTAGTTAGAATTAAATTTATATTTTAAGTACAAATAGGCAAAATATTACATTTTTATTATTCTATATATGATTAAATAAAGACCTTTTATACCATAGTCACCCAACTAACTTCATTTTGGACATATGAACTAAATATTGTTAAAACATCTGATGTCAAATTAATTGATTAAGTAGTTGAAGATGAAATGGTAATAAATGGAATAAAGTAATAATAAACTTGAAAATAATTATTAATCAAGTAAATAATTATAATATTTAAATTATCTAGAAGGTGATGAATGCATGGGATGAGTCTTTCTCGAGGTAAGGGATCTCTCTGAACCACCCTTTTTCATTAGGTTATGAGAAATCTCTCTCTAGATCAGATTATCTCTCTCTTTAATATAATAAAATTATTATAAATTATTTATATTTTTCTCTCACATATATTACTTTCTTACTCTTCTTTCCTTTTATGGTTCAATACATTCCTTATGATTATTTCTTAAAATCCTTCCCTAAAAAATCTATTTCAATTATGATATTAGTAAATATTATGAAACAGATTTATTTTCAAAGGGTAATTAATATGTTTATGACTTATTATTTATTTCTTATTTATGGAACACTTAATCATTAAAATTTTAAGACTTATGTTCATAGATATCACTCTAATGCATTGGTTAAATATTTTTTCTCATTTAACATTATGTATGGGATGAGGGAGTAAAACAAATCCACTGTGAGATTCTATCTATCTTTTGATGTTGTATTGGTAGTTATCGTAAAATTTTTTATATCATGATTTTTGTTTCTTACACATTTCCTATGTTTCAATGAACTTATGATACCATGATTTTTATGTTATACACACATGTGATTCTTCATGAGAGTTTTATTTTATGATATCATGTTTTACCTGTGAAGTAGATGTTTTGATTGCATGTCATATATATTTCATTACTGGGATTTTTTTCTCACCCCATTTTTCTATGTATTACCTAGGTTGTACAATGTATATTCTATATTTAAAATGGATTTTTAATCTCATTATGGGAAATATAAAAAAGAAAAATTGTTTTTGTTTTTGATATTTTATATACCTTTCTTCCAAAAAATAGGCATTTTCTATACTTCTTTGTATTAAAAAATATTTACATAGAAAATAATTTAATAATATGCTTAACAATTATTGGTTCATTATAACTAACTTTGTTACTTCACCTGGGTGTCACATCACCCAAATCTTTCAACTTGAGTGATCAATGACCCAAGGATTCCCATCTATGTGTACATTCACCCATTTTTTATTCTTCCATATAATGTTATCCTCTTTGTATAAAGTCTCCCATTAGATAATGTTGTCATTATGGATACCACTATGGCTAACAAATTTTCATGATTTGGGTATATGGGATACTGGTGATCCCTCTATATATTATATATCCTCTTGGTAAGTTTTGTCCCACACTTTTCCCCTCTAAATAATGGGATCCATAAGGAACTTGTCATCATGAATATACGTTGTAAGGATGAATCCAATCCTTTAAGTAGTGGTGGATTTTTTTCAACTCATATAGTGAAACTTTGTTCCTATATACTTATTGGAATTTTAAACAATATTGGATGCATTTGTACCTTATGTTTTATATCCAGTGGATGCATAATCCCAAATAAATTGTTTAAAACAAACCGGAATATTAAAAAGGGAATACCTCCTGATTTAATCCCAATTTTTTACTAAGAATATATCCCTATGTATCCTCAACCTCACCTATCAATGAATGGGAAGTAGCATATTGGATATCCCTTCTACAGTGGGCCCCAATATTAGCCTTTCAAATCCCCTCCCTCATACATCAGTATACAAGGGAGGAATGTGCATCCTATTTAGGTGTATTTACTATCCAATAATTTATTTATCCATTGTAACTAATCTTCTATTGTCACTTACTTTTCACACTCATATTGACTCATGTGGGATTAGATATTTGTCTAGATAATTCCATTATTCCTCCTTAGGTGTAATCCCCATATCCTTATTAAAAGAATTTTTGGGGAATAAAAATCATAGTTTCCTATATTTTTTAACCTTTTGGGACATAAAAATCCTCACAATAAGGCATTAATATATGGGGCATATTATCAATTTTTGGATGACTATAAATTGTGTTACATGAATTGATTGGGATTTGATTCCAATATCAATGGGACACAATGTATTCCTATCTTGGTTTCAACACCATCATTACATCTATTTTACCCACCTCTACTAGGGCAATATCAGCTACGAGATATCTCTCTAGCAGGTCATATTCCTAATGAAATCATGATCCAACCCATAGATCTATACTCATTCAGGGTCTTATTGTATCATCCTCATTAGTCCATACGTTTTGTGGGATTTATATTCATAGGGACATATTATTTTTAATATCATAACAATATCATAGGGTTACATTCCCTTCAAGGAAAACCAAAAATTGATGGGCATGCGTATGTCGTAAAAAAACATTTTTGGGAACATTTATTACAGTTTTCATTAATGTATAACATTAAACAACATGGAACAGTCCTTGGCATGTATTTTTAAAAGTTACACCATGTCCAATTAATAGGAACCAATCAATGCGAGCTCTGATTCAATTAATAATTATACAAAGGAGTCCTCATCTAGGGAATGATCCCAACAACAAAATAATCACCACCATCCATGAAAATCATAAATTCTAGAATACTTAATTGTGTTTCTCAAAAAGATAATTCCTTAATCAAATGAGTCACTAAGTGTTATTAGAAGAATGTAGAGAACCTATTCTATATATAAATGGTGGCCTTTATAAGAAAACTTTGATACAGAGGGATTTTCATGTTGATAAGATACCACTAAAATGTACAAATGTTCACATTGATACTTCCATGTAATTGAATAGTAATATGGGGTAACCATTATCATACTTTTATTTGGGAAGGATGGATGAAATCAACAAAACTCTATAAGAGAGTTACATCATAGGAAATAATTCCCCCAAATATAACATATCAGGTTTAGATTCCACTTTATAGTTCCCTGATCCCAGTTGGCTACATAGCCTCAAGCGCATCTCCCCAAATTCTAAAGCCTGCCAACTAAAAGAGAGGACCTAAGGGGTATTTTTGGGGATAATTTTCCCTCTTATTAGACACTAACACAATGGTAGAAATCATACAGGTAAAATATAGGAGGCAATATAATAGTATAAAAAATGAAAAATAAACATGGAATTAATATATAAACAATCCCAGAATTATCTAATATACATTGTTAATATTGTCATGTGTCTAAAAATCATCCAAAAAATCACACAATAGTATAATACAATACATGTATGATAATAATAAAAATACCAAAAAGATATTATCTCTAGATTGCATCATGAGCCTCTTATTGTTCATGTGATCGCCTACTCCAAATATTGAAAAAATAATGCATCGAACTGTAGGTTGTTTCCTTTCTCCCTAAATGGATCAATAGAGACTGTATGGGTACCCAACGACAACCTGAAGAGTTTTTGAGATACAATACCAGAAGGAAACCACCCAAATATCTATAAAAAAATCATGGATGTGCAATATAAAAAAATAAATAGAGTTCCATGCATATCATAGGTAAGTAGTAAATAAAAGTAAACTACTTGTGAGACATATACAACGAGAAAGTGATATTGTATTGCCATACAAATTTCCCTATAAAATAGTGTTAAGATCTTATAACAAGGAAGCTAAAAACAACACATATATAACTAACACAGCCTCTTAGTACATACATAAATATCTTGTCACCCACGAACATTCCTTATAACATCTGTATCAAACAACCATTGCCACACAATATAACCAAAAGTATCAGAAATAATATGTTCGAGCTATATAACTAACCATATGAAATTTATCATGGTTAATCCATATAATCAAATTGTGAGACAATTAAGGGTCATATCAATGGTATAGAATACCAATCCGTCCTCATCGAGTCCTAGGAGAATCTCTATGTAAACTTGGTCAAGCTTGAGTTGGGTTCCAACGATCATATCTACCAACCATGTCCACTAGGATCCCAAAGAAAATATGGATATAAGGGATAGCATGGACCAATGTATCCCATTGAATCAAGAACCATGTAGAAATATATATCCAATTCTTTTACTATCATATTCTGGACCCATAGGAGAAAAATATATGTTTTCTAATGGAATCAATCATTATTCATTCAATTTATAAATTCACGAGAATCCAATCATAACCCCTGAGCATACCCAATCATAGTTCAAAATTCAAAAATTAAACAATTCAAAATCCCGTATTATATAGAAAATGAGACAGTACATCTCCTAATAATTAAATTGAAATAAAATCATTTAATAATGTGATTAATCATACTAGCATAGCTCAAAAAAGTCACCTAATGGTGGATTAACAAAGTAAAACTCAAAGGACCACACGACAGGTGACCTTGGTTGGGGAAAGTCCTCCAAAAATTCATAAGGTAACTGAAGATTATCCCTAACATGTTACATTTCATCTAATTCACTTAAGCAATTCAATTTTTGTGTCGTGTCGGAAGGTCCTACGGGAGGCATTGTATAAACAAGCATAATATACCACAAACCCAAATAAAAAAGGAGTATACCACCCAGCATATTTTGGTAGTTGTGTTATTATCTAGTATCAGCTCTTAATTTAACTCATATCAAAAGAAAAACAAATAATGGATAAAGAACCTAAAAATAAAGAAAATGAACTTGCACCTAAATAGCACAGTCGATATAAAGAAGAATGAATAAAGACACAAAAAATATGTACTCACCGATATAGATCCAACAAGACTGACGGTGCTTGATTATGATATTAGATGAAAAAATAGTTCAAAAACTATGATTGAATTCAAAAAGGATCTTTACATTTAGGTTCTATAGAATGAATAAGATAGAGTTTAGGAAAATGTTTTGATAGATTAATTGAGGGAAATAAAAGGAATCTTACCAAAAACCCCTAGGCTGCATAGTTTGGCCAAATGGATGGCCAACTTGTAAACCCACTTCTATAAAAAGGGCCATTGTGCAAGGTTTTTATAAATGGTTTGAAAAAATATGTGCAAACCATTTTTTATCACACTGTCAAAAAATATTGAAGGTCTCTCATGGGTGTGAAGCATAAATCACATGGTTTATCAAACTATGTGGGATCATCCAACCCATTTTCTAGACGTACATAGTTAGAAGTAACCATGTGGAATGCCTCATAGAGTTTCTTCCAATAGTGTGGATTTTCGTTTTTCTCCAAAAAGTGGGGCTCTGGGATCCGAACAAGCCCCAAAAACCCTTGATTCAACCGTCAACACATTGGGCATTCACATTAGGTTGTAATAAAATAATTAAAACATAATGTAAATATATATATACCTCATACAAAAACCTTGGTTCTTACAATCACCCCCCTTAAATAAATTTTTCCCTTATTACCCTATAAAGGGTTTCAAAGAATCATGTGAGAACAAATCTGGCCACTAAGCATATACGTTGGCCTTCCACTCCTAATTCGCGTTGGGTAAATGGTAATGTATCCATAGCACATATACTATACGAACGTACTGTATTATGAGATCCATTATGCTCCATTAAATGATATGAATCAGATTCTCCTCAAATGATGCATTTACCTATAACTCTACCTCCTCAGGTTGAAAATCATTAGACATGTCTAAATGATCACAACACAATTGAAATATGTGGAAGATGTAATGATTGGATCTGTACCTCTGAGTTAAGTATACCCTATAGTATACCGACCTAAATCTCTCCAAAATATCAACTGTCTTTACATTTAATGGTGAAAGCATACACAATCTTCTAATCAGTATGTGTCCCATCCTTAGTGAAACACATAAAAAGACTTAATCATTAACCTCAAACTCTAGAGGTCTTCTACAGTGATCGACATATGATTTTTATCGATACTTTGCAGTATCCATCTGACTCCATATCAAATGGACCTTCTCAAAAGTCTCATGCAAGTGATGTGGTACCATTAATGACGCCTCACCTATATCTAACCATCATAGGGGTGATCAAAATTTCCAAACATAAAAATCGTCATAATTTTTCATCATTATTGTTTTCTGATATCTATTATTAAAGTATAAATCAAACATGGGTATATGGATCTCAAAATATCCCCAAAAATCATGGATTATTTCTCTCTCTTGTGTAGTTGTATCGTATGCTATGACTGGCCATTAGTTTGAGGGTGGTATTATAATCTCAGAAGCCCTTATATACCTCGTTCCCACTATAAACAATATTAGAAATCAGATGTAAACTAGGAATACATATCTAAAATGATAGTCAATGGGATCCCATGAAGTCATTTGATATCACAAATATATACCCTCCCAATCTCATCAGCATTGATAGTCTCCTTGATTTGTAGGAAATGGGAAACCTTCATGAACCTGTCAACAATAATCCACACAACATCACTAACTAAAGAGATCTCAGTGTACCATTCTTGAAATACATCATGAAATCATGCCATTTAAACAATATAATATATAACTACTATAAAAGTTTGACTATTCACAGATGTTCCACCTTCACTTACTAAAAAGTGGAACACCTCATAACAAAATAAGATACCAGACATTTCATACTCATCCACCAGTACTGACAGTGTAATTCGAGTTACATCATGGTGACTCTGGGATGCACTACCCAAACTAAGGAAATAAACTCCCACATCACATACTTGCATATTTCCACTAGAACTCATACATGAACTTTTATATGAAGGATATAATCCTCACCTACTGTCTATCCAGGAGGTGGGTCCCCACCTCAAATGAATTCTTGTTGGGATATGCCCTCTAAATCCAATAGTTTTCTCATCATCACTCTATATAGTTTGGTATAGGTCACACCTATGGATGAATAATATTTTTTTACCCTAACTGTACGACACCTCCAACAGCATCTTAGAGAACAAATCCACAATCTAACATTAAATAATGGAATCTTGAACTACTTATATCAATGCATTCATGCTCAATGCATCATCCACTACATTTCCCTTTTTAAGAGTATAGGTAATCTCATAATAGAAAGACTATAGTTATTAAACGCACCTGCACTGCCTTAGATTGAAAACAAATTTTGTAAATATATACTTGATGATTTTTTTCTAGGTATAACATTGAAATATATACCAGTGTGTAACATCTCCACACATTGGAAAGAATGAACCACTACAGCTAACTCAAGATCATGTGTCCAGTAATTCTTCTCATATGGCCTCAACAACCAAGACCTATATATTGTGACTCTATCCCCCTACATAATAACTTCTCATATCCCAATACCTAATGTGTCACAATACACAGTGTAGCTTCTTCCCTACTCAATGAGAATTGGGACCAATGATGAATTCAACTTCCATTTCAACTCCTAAAAGTACGTCTAACAGGTATCTACCAATTAAAAACACATCCTTCTTATTATATCTCATAAGCACTAATGATAGGTGTGATAAGTCTTGTATGAAATAGATATAGTATCTAGCTATCCCTAAGAAAATATATATTTCAACAATGTTCTTGGGATACTCCCACAGAACTATATCTCTCTCCTTCTCTAGAATAAATGATACTCCATTATCTGAGATAATATGACCCTTGATGTGAATTTGATCCATCCAGAAGTGGGACTTTGTGATTTTTGAATATAACTGATTCTTTCTCAGTGTATTCGAAACAATCTATAGATTATTATCTCAATCATATTGTTTATGAGAATACACTAAGATATCATCCATGAAATATCCCACAAAAAATCTAGATAATGATAGAAGACTTAGTTCTTTAGTGAAATTAAAATTTATAGCATGTTCATTAGATTTAATGGAAGAATAATATACTCATATAGACCATACCTTCTATGAAAATATGTATGAGGTATGTCAGTACGTAGAACACATACCTATGATATCCCAACCTCAAATCAATTTTCATGAACACCTAATCCTCCCAAAGATAATCAAATAGGTCATCTATCTGTGTAAAGGGATAATGGTTACTAACTATCATCCTTTTCAATATCTGATAATCAATCCATAGCCAAAATGTTCTATCAAACATTTTGAAAAATAGATTAGATAACCCAATGAATATGTATTGGGTCATATAAACCCATTTTACTTTAAATCTTATATCTACCTCTTGAGATCCTAAAACTCTGTCTAGTCATCCTTAAAGGAGGAAAATATAATGGTTTATATATTTACACAAGCTTTAATGAGAAACAAATATCTCTCTCTCTGGATGTAAACTATAAAAGTCATCTAGGAAAAAATCCCTGAAATTACCAACCCTGGGAGGAAAGTCCACCAAACGTGATACCTGATTATCTAGATAGAAAATAGAAATATTTATTTTCATTCAACCCAACCCATGATTCTATGGTCCATATCGTCTCTCACGGGCATCTCATTCACCCTTGTGAGTATTAACCACTCCCTCTGGTGAAGTGAAAGTAACCCTTCAGTGATATTATTCAATGTTGGCATGATAATAAACTAGCCAGTACATCCCAAGTATAATGTCAAACCCAGTCATCTCAAGGTCAAATAGCATTCAGATGAAGTGAAACCCACCAATGTCGTAGGGGAACTCCCTGAAATAATGTACATCCTTCTTTCCAATACCCAATGGTGTTTCAAGCATCATAACACCCTTAGAGAATTGAACAATAAGGCCAAAAATTCCAAAATATGTACACATATAAAAATATGATATGATCCTATTTCAAAATGGAAATATACAATATTTGAGGCTACTAAGATCATACCACTCATTTTATACAGTCCACTACACTTCTCCTTCAGTTTAGGCTTTATAGAAAAGACTTGGCCTAAACCACAACCCTATGGAAAAACCTCACTACTAAGAGTAGGACCACTATGCAGTCTCGGTAAAACTGGTCCATGGATATTTTTTCCACAACCACCACTATCTCAGCCTAATTGACTAATAATACTATATCTCCCTATCTAACATGGATAGGTGAAACTTTCTTCCAAACCTGGTGTCAAAGACGAACCCCTATCACTCATTGTTGGAGGGAAGGTCCTATATAAATGTTTCATGTCGCCCATACTTCTACAATCTTGGAACTCGAATGGGTTTTGATCACACTAATTCTTCATATGTCCCCCCATTCCTCACTATTGAAATAAAATTTCACTACTATCTCTAGAATCTCATCTAGTACTCATCTAATGAGAAACCTCAAAATGGTGCTTCCTCCTAAATTTGGCAAACCACTGGGTCAAGATATTTCACTACTCTACTTTGCAACCCCAACATACCTTAGGTTCCACTCTGTAAGTAGATCATGATTCACAACATCAATAATTCTAGTAAATTTGGACACATTGACCTGGGATCTAATGACTTGTTAGAGATCTTACTCGAAATGTCTCACCCTCAATAACTCATTAGTAAGTTAGGTCTACGCAAAACACTGCAAAACTATAATTTTTTTTTACTCTATAACCATCATAGAACCATGATCCAGATTTAGGAACTCACTTGAACTCCCTTACCTGAGATTCTCAAGGTAAAATTTGTCATAGAACCTATTTTGGAAATAATCCTAAACTATATATTTTCAAGTTTTATCCTTGTTCAGATATTCTTACAAATAATTTTTTGATCCATGTAGAATATTATTTGGGAGATTAACTATGATTACCAACCATGTTTCTCAATTACATTCACATAATTATATAATAATATAAGGTATATCTATAATGACACCAATCAGAACATCATAAAAACAAGAAATTAATCTAATATGGTGTGGAGTAATGCATGTCATGTGATATATAACAAGTGATTAAAATGATTAATGAGAAGGAATACCATTATTTCATCTGGTAAAAAAAATAGAACCCATAATCTTATCAAAAATAATATTATAATTCAAGTGTATCATACAATGGTGGAATAAAATAAATTGTAATATTGAAAATCAACAAAAACCTATATTTTCATTCAACACAATTTGGCTTTTTCCTATACATGGGTTAGCTATGCCCAATCATAGATCATTACCAAATTATTATATATTCTTCTCCTTGTCTATTTTATCTAAATAATAAATAAGGAAAACAATACTCTGACAGTTATTTGTTATGTCTCGATCCTGGATGCCACTCAATAGTGTCTTGATCCCATTTGGATACATGGTCTAAGTGAATCTCCCCAAAATCCAGAGGATGAAGTCTATAAATAGGGTCCTACGGTGTGTCTATTGGGATATTATGTCCTTTTTATCATAGTGTAATAAAGTAGAAGAAATAAATTAGATTAAATAGAAGTAGAAGTATAATAGTCAAACAGAAGATTAATAAATATGATTGGAATAAATAAACCATGTAAGAATTATCTCATATACAATGGAAATCAGGTCATCTCTCTATAAATAATCCAAAACAAGAACATATAAGTAAAGTATAATATATTCATCATACTACTAAAAACACCAAAAGGTAATATCTCCATTTAGAATCATGATCCTCAACTCAGTCCCATGCTCCTATTCTCCACAGAATGGCACTAATTGATTCATTGAATTATGGGTGGTTAGCCTTGCCCTTACATTCATCTATTAAGTCTCTATGGTTACCCAAGGATAGAACAAACATGGGTTCATATACAATACCAATATTTAACCACACAAGTATCTATTATAATTCCATTCTATTCAATATAACAAGCTAATGTTGAGAGCAATACATATCATAGGTAAACGGTAAATAAAATTAAATTACATGTGGTATATATACAATATATAACTAATATTGTATATCCATACAAGGCTCCCTACAAAAATAGTATTAATCTCTTGTAACAATTAAACTAAAAATAATATAGAAGTAACTGACATGACCTCACCGTAAATCAATTCTTATCATTTCACACACATAATTTATGTATCCTATGTATCAAATAACCTTGTACATGACATGTAACCAGAAGTGTATAAATATACAAGTCCGATCCATACAACCAAGCATATCACATTTACCATAGTCAAGACATATAATTAATGTTTCATAACACAAAGGGATGGATCCATGGTGTATAAGACCAAACAATCCCCATAGATTCCTATGAGAATCATGATGGAAATATGGTTAGGCATGAGTTGGGTTCCAAGTATCATGTCTACTGACCATGACCACTATGATCCCAAGATGAACCAGATCCAAGGGGTAGTAAGGCATAATGCATCCCATGAAATCAATACCCAAGGTGAAATATCAATCCAAGGTATCCACTAACATGTTCAATACCGATAGGATAACATTCTATGTCATGTAATGTAGTAATTAATTAATCTTTCCATTTATCAATTGAGGAGAATACAATCATACCTCATGAGTATACCAACTCATTATTCACAATTCAATGACTAAACATTTCAATATGATGTATAATAATGAAAAGTAGGCAATAAATATCCTAATCAATAAATTCAATTCAAATTATTCCATTATAGGATTCCATGACTAGAGAATCTAAAAACACTCACCCCATGGTGGTTTAACAAACAAAACTAAAAGGAATTCCCCATGGGTGACCTTGGTGGGGAAAATAACATAAAAAAGGTCTCAATATAACTAAATGGAATCCCAAAAATGTTATATTTCTTCTAATTCCACTAATAAATTCAATTTTAAGGCCACCCTAGAAGGTTTTTTGGGTTTTAATACTGAATCTAGCATAATAAAATACCAAACAAAACAGGAATAGTATATACCACCAACTATAGGTCATTAGTAGAGTACTCATCTAGTATCAACTCCTGATTTAAGTCAGATCAGGAGAAAAAAAAGAACAGGTGTAGAATATAAAAATAGGTAAAATAATCTTTCACCAAAATATCATAGGTGATACCAATAAAAATGTAGAAGATCAAAAAAGTAATTGAGTACTCACCAATGTGGATCCAATGAGGCTTTTGATGTTCGATTCTGATATCAGATGATGAATATGTGGAAAATATAACAACCCTTCTCATTATTTAACATTAATATATGATTTATAAAAATGATTATACTTAATACAAATTAAAGGATTGATAATTCTAGTGACTTTAGGAATTTGGTACATTGCATTACAGTTGAAAAATATGAAAAAACACCTTTATTTAAAATTTTCTTAACATGCTCTCACCTAAAAATGCATGGGATAACCTGGGGAAATACATAAGAACATGGTGATCTATTAATCTTATTAAGGGAGTAAAAATGGAATAAGTTGACACATGTAATAGAATATGTATATTAGTTTTTCATAAAAAGATTATAAATCATAATCATGAAAAATGAGACTTGATATAGCATGATAACCATAACATGGTAAATGCAGAAATTACTTAAAACTCTACATCACAAACACAATTCAAGGATAACATCCAAGACATAATAAAGGAAAAACTACCATAAAAGAAATCGATTGACTCAAGATCCCAAAATTATGTCTCATGATACTATGAATTACCCAATGCATTGAGTGCTATAAAATTTTGGGTGAACCCATCACATTCATTTTATTCTCATTCTTATCAGTGCCACATAGATCATAATATATGGAATCATTTTTTATTATATTTTATTCCATGACTATAGAGTATGGAATAAATACATGTAAGTTATATATCTAATATTTATATATTTATATAGGTGATTACTCTTGATAACATATGGATATGGTATTCATTACACAACTGTTTTGGCAAGGAAAATCACAGAGAAATTTCAGTAGTATAACGACATCACATAAAATTTTTTAAAATAGGATGATGAAATAGAAATGGGTATCTAATAATTTAGACATAAAATTGGAAGCAATATAGAAATTTTGATACATGTTCCTACAACAGTAATTGTAAATTTATGGAATAATATAATAAATACACTTGAATAATGAAGACGATATGAGGTAACCTTAGTTCAGTGTGTGAGTCTGAATACTTAGGTGGGGCCTCTTGAGATCTTGGGGAACCTTGGGAGGAAACTAGAGCGGTTAATAAATATTAGGGATTATATATAAAGATCTTTACTTAATAAAAATTGGATCTTGAGTGGGTTTATAAATGAAATTAATGGAGATTTATTTATTATTACTCAATATTTGGTTTTTGGACTCTATATAATCAAATAACCAATACCATTAACCATACCATGGTTTTTCACATGGTTTCTACCAATTGGGAATGTTTTAAATTAATTTATATGTCCAATATCTTTATATAATAGAATAATTCCCTTGCTTATGTGTATGTCAATTATACTCATAAAAAACGATTTTAAAACACTAAAATATATTAATGGTTTTGGATGATTCACAATGGATTCATAAAATTAATCAAATAAGATTAAAATATCATTATTTTAAATATAAAACAAATATTTGGTAGTTTTTACCATTTATATAATTTATTACATAACACTTGGGTCAATATGATGTCATAATACAAAAAAATATATTTATACGGTATTTAATATTTACCCAACAATTTGTTTGTCTAAGAAAATTATGAAAATGTTACCATAGAAGAATTTCAATTTTTTGATTCCAAAAATAATATTCATTTTATATAAATAATTTTATAAATATTTAAATATTCACTATTAAAATAAAATCAAAATTTATTATGAAATTCTTAGTATTTTGACAATAATATTTTTTGAACCCATATAAAAATTACATTTGACATCATTAAAAATATATGACAATTTATATTTAATTAAAATTATTTAATAATAATACATTAAAAACAAATTTTATATTTTAAAAAATAAATTAATTCATAAAAATAAGTTCCTTATTTGAATTTGAATATTACCCAAAAATACTATTAGTGTTGTGTTGTATAAAAATAAAAAAAATTAATGTAAAAATAACATGAAGAAAATATATTCTTTACTATAAAAATACTAATTTACATTATCATATTGGAAGGGTCACTCTAGTTATCCCTTCAATTAACCATAAAATTTCCTAAGAGTAAGGTGCACAACTGTGAGCCTTTCATGGGGTGTTTCGGTGAACATGGTTTGGTTCATGATCACGAAGATCTTAAACTTATCCCATAATTTTTTTCTCTCACACATGAGTTGTTGGATCTAATTATTTACTTTGTCAAGGGAAAATACAAATAATTATATATCCTTTGGAATCTCTAATAATTGGGCTTCATAGTTTATGATCTTACTGGTGGAGGCCATCACTTCCTTTATTTTTGATAGTTGGATATGTTGAAAACCAATATTTATATTAATCATGTGGTCATTATTCAATGGATATATTATCAATAGTAAATATTGTTAATGGTACTTTAAATTTGATAAAATGTACTAAATCAAAGGAATTTCATGTGTTTTATATAACCATATTATATAATAAGGCCTTTAATTACATTAAAGGGAAGTTTTATTTATAACAGTTTGAGTCATTAAAGTCCTCTCCCATTAAGAAGCATGGCCCTCAAAATATTATTTTCCCAAAATAAAATTGATTATGATTACAATTTTCCATCAATTCTACCAGTTACCACATTGGTTCTTCAAACATGTGGTTTTTCTAATGAACTTTGACCACACGAATAGTATTACTTCCTAGAAAGTTATCTCTATGATCTAAGATCTTCACCGAATTCCTTCATATAAAAGGTCATTATCAAATAGAACCAAATCTTGATTTAGTACATGTGTGGGGTATGGTATTTAGTATCCAAATAGGGATACATTGAATACATCATGTACTTGAGATAAGTTTGTTGGGGGTTCTAGTCAATAGGTCACCACTATGATGCGATCATAGATCTCAAATGGGATGATGTATATTGGACTAAGATTTTACTTCTTCCCAAATCTCATCACTTTCCTCCATTAAGATATGAAGAGGATATCCATATCTCTAACATCAAACACTAGGTCTCTTCAATGATTATCATCATTTCTCTTATGTCAACTCTAATAAACCTTTATGTGCTAATGAATGTTCTTAACCTTTTCCACTATTTACTCGACCATTTCAGGACCTAGACGTTTTCATTCCCCATCTTCATTATATAATCTAGGTGTTCTATACCTCTTCCTACATAGGGCATCATATTGAGAAATTTGGGTTCTAGAATGGAAACTATTGTTGTAAGAGAACTGGAAAGAGAAATATGTTGATCCCATCCTTCTTTAAATTCAGTTGATCGTGCTCTCAACATGTCCTCATTTTTCTCGATAGTCTGATTAGATTGGACATCATATTGATAATGATAATCTATTATAAATCTTAACTCAGTTTTTATATCAGGTTGAATACTTTTCCAAAACATGGAGGTGAATTGTGGATCTTGATCGGATACAATTGTTAGTGGAAGTCTATACAGCCTCACCACTTCTCTGATGTATATCTATGAAAGTTAATCCATGTCCTCTCAAATTTAAATGAACTATTTAGTATTTGTAAGACTATCCACCACACCTAGATATAATTATTCCCTACTTATATCATTGGAATACTAGTCGAAAATTCCATGGTTATTTTCCCCTGTTTTCATGTAGGTACGAGAAATGGTTGCATCATCCCCTTAAATTTTTTCCTTTTTGTTTTATATTTATGACATACAAGACATCTCGATGTAAATCTTGTGATAACCTTCATTATATTATCCCACTAATACGGTTCTCAAAGATATTGATACATTTTTTTGATTCATGGGTAGATAGAGAAGTTTGGGATATGTGAATTGGGCAACATCTCCTTTTTTAACTCTAGATTTGTTGGTACACATAGTCTTGACACAATTTTCACAACTCTTTCTTCACTAACATAAAACATTGTTGATTTCCCTTTTAATATGGTTTTCAAATTCATCCAAAATCTCACATCATTTCTCTGATCATCGATTATATTTTAAAGAAGGGAAGGTTGATAAATAATTAGTGAAATGGATGATAATGTTCCTTCCATTATGATACCTATATCCATCCTTTCCAAATCTATAAAGACCAGATCCCTCTAATTATCATCAATGATAGAATTTTTGGTTCCATTATACTCAGATAATCTAATACTTTGTTAATTTTACCATGATGGTATTGGATTGAGCAATCAAATTCATTGACCAGATTTAACCATCTTAATTGGCGTATATTCAGCTCTTTCTGTGTGAATGTCTATTTATGTCATTTTTATCCATATATATTTCACACTTCTCTCCAAAGAGGTAATTCTGCCATATTTTCAAAGAAAGTATCACTGCATCCACTCCAAATCCTTCATTGGGTAGTTCTATCCACAAACTTTCAACTTTCTTGAAGCATAGGCTATGACTTTGTCATTATTCATTAATACACAGCCCAAGCCCTTCATTGAAGCATTTCTAAATACCACGAAAGGCTTTCCACATGTGGGTAGTGTGAGCACAGGTGTAGTGACAAGCTTCCTTTTCATTTCCATGATGCTACCTTCATATTAATCATTCCATGAAAACATTCCCCCTTTTGATTTATCATGGGTAGATGGTTTGAAAATAGTAATAAATTTCTCACAAATCAATGATAATACCCAGTTAACCCAATGAAACTACAAACATCTGTCACACAGTTTTTCCTTGACCATCCTTAAATTTTAATTTTTTGGGTTCCATAGATATCCCATTGGTTGTGATGATTCACCCTAAGAATGGTACTTCCTTCATCTAGAACTTACATTTTTGTACTTTTCATAAAGCATCTCCTTTTTCTAGGTTTTATCACAGTGCTAAGATGTTCCCCATAATCCTCCTTGGTTATGAAGAATATTATCATATTATCTATAAATACTACCAATTTGTTTTGAGGTAATATATAAAGAATATATTCGTCATGTCCATGAAAATGGCTAGATAATTAAAAATCATGAATTGAATACATTTTATGAAAAGTAGTCTTGAGTATATCCTAATTATTCACCTTAACTTGGTAATATCCAAAATCAAGATCCACATTGGAGAATTATTGTGCTCCACATATATGATCCAACAAGTAATCAACCCATGATAGAGGTTACTTGTTATTTATCATGATCTTTTTGGTCATATAATTATCAACATAGAGGCACATTGACCAATCCTTCTTCTTAAGGAAGGGGACTGGTGGACACCATGGTCAAGCACCTGGGCATATGAATCCTTAATCCAGATATCTTTTAGTTATTTCTTTTGCTCCTCAAGTTCCATAATAGATACTATATATAGAGTCTTGGATAATGTAAATTACCCAATTATAAGATCGATTTAAATTTAAACCTCTCATCTATGAGTAAGATCGTTAAATTTCACTGGAAACACATCAGTGTATTCCATCACAATAAGAATGTATTAAAGGATGATTCTTTCCTTTGAATAAATAATTTAATCTATATTTACTTCCTTATAGGGAAATTATATCCATTTTTAAGATGTTTATTACAATGAATATTCATCCATCTCCATGTACTTGTATAGAATCAGGGGTCGATTCAAAATACGGAGAGTGATTTCTTTCTCATGGAAATTTTTGTTGTCTCTTTATAGGGAAAGAATATCAATGCACATAATTGTTTCAAATTCCACCAATGGGAGTATGAAAGGGTTCTTTGGGAAGTTCAACCATTACATTTTTATAGGGGATGAGTTATATACTTGGGATGAAATAATTTCACCATTTGTTTTCATCAACAACTCTACTTCCATTATTTTTGGTGTTCTGTGAATAGTTATTATAAAAAATCATTATACTAAGGATTATATAAAAATTAAATAAAAAAATAAATCCATGAATTAATAACTAGAATACCTATCACCACTTTTTTTTAGGATCACCCTCAATGGTTGTGATAGAGAAATGATCTCCCTTACTGCCTTGGTGGTTGTTGGTTGGCTCTGAAAAACCTTGTCTTAGAGAATTGGTTTTAAAGAACCATTGTTCCTAGTAATTAAACCAATGAACAATTTATTGAGGGTTTATATGAGAATTATATTCATCCATTTCATTAGTAGGTTTCACCTATAGGCAGTCTTTATCTATGTGTCCTTCCTTCCCACACCTAAAGCAGTCCCCCGTTCTACTTAGGAAATTTTTCAGTATATTCCTTTTATACCTTTGACAAGTGGGATGTTGAAATTTCATGGAACGATTAGATTTCTCCATCATACTGCTATAATTAAACTCATATTTACCCTTCTTATACATATTATACCCATGAGATTCACTGATCTCCATTTCAACTTTGAGGGATATTGTAATATTTATTCATATCTATCAATGTCACAGAATACCAGGGATTTTCAGCATATAGATTTTATCCCACCAAAGAACTGGTCATCCCTAAATTTGGGGGTAATAATAAAGCTATAGGTATATTTTAAAATTCATGTGACATTTCCACATGCACCTATATTGATTCATCATCTTCTTTCTTGAGGAAAATGAAATCCCTTTCCATTTTAGGAAGGATGGTGGGAGAAAAATATGTATCAAAAAACATTTTTCAAAATTCCTTCCACCAAATTACATGGATCTATTCGTCTAGATTATTTTTCTTAATCAATATACCCCACTAATCATCTTATACCTATATATGAAAAATAACTAGTATAATCTTCTCATATTCCTAACATTCAATTATGGATAATATCTTCTCAATGGAGTTGATCTATGGTTCCATGTTTAAGTGATCAAGTTATCCATTAAATGTTGGAGGTATTTATTATATAAATATATAAATTTAATCTTGTCCTTTATTAGGGGGATTAAATGCTCCTATTGATCCAAGTTTTTATTTATTACCTGAGTGTGTTGAGTGTATCATCCCAAAATATTAAATTCTTGCTCCTATCATGTTGGGAATCTCATTGGGGAAGTCATCCCATTACCCTTCACATTGATTGTTTACATTAATCCTCATATTTTTTTACATTATTGGGAATAAAAGTAAAATTATAGATTATTATTTTAAATAATTAAACACATAAAGGATAATTTAATGACATTAAAGGTATAAATTATAACATACATTTATTTCATTGACCTATGAATTTATAGGCTTCAATCTATATTATCCATGATACATTTCGTAACATATATTCTTATGGGAATTTTTATATTCACATAATAATGTTTCGTATTGAGATTACTAATTAACCAAAGCATATCAACAATGAGTTTTAAAAAATGTGTGCATTAAGGCTCATTGTCATTTACTAGATTATGTCGAGTCAGACCCGAAACACCTTCTCAGAGGTGTTACCACTTGGTATATATGTTCCAAAACCATTACCACATGTATTATCTAGATAAGGATTTATTTTCCTGCTAAACCACTTATTATATACTTACAAAGATTTAAGGTTGATTTCGTATACTTAGTCTTATCCCTAAGGATTCTGCTAGTGATTTTTAATCTTAATCCCAAAAATAACTACATTTTTTATATGATAACTAAAACAAAAACCACTATATTCATTTAACATTAATTAATGACTTATTAAATAAGATTAAACTCAATAAAAACTAGAAGATTTATAATTATAGTTTATTTGGGAATTTGGTACATCACATAACAATTTAAAACAGGAAAAACATCATCTTTATTGAAACCTTCCTTAAAATGATCACACTTAACTTGTATAGGATAACCTAGGGACATTCATATAAAATGGGTGCTTTATAAAGTTTAGTAAGGGAATAAACATGGAATAAGGAAATACATGTAAGATAAAAGTCATATCTCTAGTTCATAAATAGAGTATAATTCTTAAAATGAACAGTGAGACGTGATATTGCATGATTATCCTAACATGGGAATTGTGGTAACAATTTAAAACACTACATCATAAATGTTGGTCAAGAACAACTATGAAGAAATCATGGTTGAAAAATTAACATAAATGAATCAGGTTCACCCCTTGTCTCCACATGATGTCTCATGAGACTAAACATTACCCAATGCATCAGAGTATTATATAATTCTGGGCGGACCCATCACATTTATTTCATTCTAATGATTAAGTGTTCTACATAGATCACAATACATGGAAGAATTTATCATAAAATTAAATTATGAGAACATGGAGTGTGTAATACATTTATGTAGGTCCCAATTAAAATAGTTATATTTGTATAAAGGTGAACACCCTTATTAGGAAATGGGTATATTATTCACTACACTCTTGTTTTGGCATGGAAAAATCAAGGTTAAATTTTGGAAACATAATGGCATCTCATAAAATTTCATAAAATTAGTTAAGTAGAGTGAAAGAGGTATATAATAATTTAGACATAAAATGGGTAATAGGTACTTGGAATTAAATGGTCCAATATTAGGAATTGGAAATGGAAGTCATAAGATAATACTGAAACTGGAATAAAGAAGAGAAGGTAATGATCCCTTACATGAGGGACTCCAAATTCATGGGGGATTCATGATAACATGGGGGAAACTTGGGAGGAATCTAGAGTGGGGATCCTAGAGTGAAGAAATTATCCATGTATTTTCGGAGAATAGAAATGGGAGCATGGGTGGGTTTATTTAGGAAATGAGTATTTCTTTCTTTATTATTTCTCAAACTTATATTTAAAACTCTATATATTAAAATAACTAATACCTCAAACCTTCCAATAACTTATCTGACGTTTTATTATAAATCTGATTGGTATAAATTATTTTATAATGAAAGGGGACTTAATTAATAAAATTATTCCCTTTCTTATGTGAAGGTGAGTCATACTCTTAATGAAATTATTTTAAAACCTTAAAATATATTAATGGTTTTGGAGGATCCATAAAGTCTTTGTAAAATTAATAAAATAAAGATAAAATCATATTATTTGAATGGGAAGAAATGTATTTTTATTATGTATAAATTTTATACTATATATTACATTACTTTTGAGTCATTATGAGGTCATAATAAACAACATATATTTATATGGTATTTAATATTTATATGAAAATTTGATTGTGTCTTAAAATTATGAAAAATTTACAATTGGAAAATATATATATTAGTATTTCAAAAATAATATTGATTTTGTCTAAATAATTTTCAAAATATGTGAAGTTCCAATTTTAAAATAAAATCAACATTTATAATGAAATTCTAGGTTTTTGATAACAATCGTTTTCATAACCTTATAAGAATTAAATTTGACTTCATAATGATTATATAATAATTCATATTTAATAAATATTATTTAATAATAATAAATTATAAAAATATTATTTATTTTTAAAAATTTATTACTTCGTCAAAATAAATTCTTTAGTTGAATTTGAATATTTTCCAAAAATAATATCTATGTTTTATTGTATCAAAATAGAAAACATTTATACAGTAATAATAATTGGATGAAAATATATTTATTAATCCATTAAAGATAATGTACATACTCATATTCTTAGGGTATCGATAGATATCCCTTTTATTCTCCAATAAATTCCCTATGAGTATGGTGTGTGACTGTGATCTTTTCATGGGCTGGTTCAGTTATCATGGTTTGGGTTGTGAACTAGATGAGCTTGAACTTCTACAATAAATAGTTTTCCTCATGCTTAATTTATGGGATCATAGCTTGGGTATGGTCAAGGGAAAATCCTAGTGATGTTATCTTCCTTATAATTTCTTTTAAATGGGATTTCTATGGAATGATCCTCTAGGTTGAGATCATCACTTCCTTTATTTGTGTCAATTGGAATTTTTAAACCCCTATATTTAAACTAATCATGTGGCCACTCTTCAATAGCTATATTATTAATGATAATTATTCTTAATGGTACATTAAATATGATACAATAAAATAAAACCAAGGAGGAGAATTATTTTTTTACACCATATTACATAATGTGGTATTTAATTAAATCAAAAGGGAAATATTATTTATAAAAATTCGATTTGTCATAGAATAGCCAATGATTGGATTCAAAAATGATCTCCTCACATAAGTTGGGTCCAATAATGAAAAAATTGTAAAGAAAAAAGGTTTAAAAGATTAAATGAGGTAAAAAAGCTAATTTCACTAAAAACCCATGGGTTCTATAATTTGGTTTCACAGTTGCAAAAACTGTGTGCAAATCGGGTTTCCACTACTATAAAGTGGGGGAATTCACATGGTTTGTAAACATAGTTTGAGTAACTCTTTAAAGCCTATGTATAATCCCACTTTAAAAACTACAGAAGGTTCCACATGGGTTTTCAGCTAAAATCACATGGTTTATCAAATCGTGTGGGCTCTTTCATCCAACTGTTCGTCCTCACACAATTAAAATTAACGGTGTGGTCTTCCCCACACAATTTCTTCTAAAATTATGGCATGTTTATTTTCTCCAAAAATATGAGCATCGGGCTCTAAACAATATCATATGCTTCTGATTCACCCAATATCATATTTGGAACTCACAATATGGAATAAAAATAATTAAAACAAAAAGTAAACAGAGTCTTGCCTTATAGAAAATCAGGGTTATTACACCCAAAAATGTATGATTATCTTGACCTCCCATCCTTTCAAAAAATGTGCATTTAGAAGAGTTATTTATAGTACACCCTAGTGATTTTTTTCCTTTGGAAACCATTTATGTATCTTTTAATGAAATTTAATGATTTTGTGGGTTCTGATTCCATAAATAAACACCATTGAAAATATTGTAAAATACAAGTAATTACCCATACATGGAAATCCACATATTTTGGATTAAAAAATAATGAACCTAATGTGAATCTTTCAATAGAACAAATAAATATATTTCCCCCACTTCAAGATATTTTTTATTATTATTATTAACAAATAATTAATGGTGAACCATACATGGATCCTTTAACTAAGAACTCAGTTATAAATCTAGGTGTTTTTTTACTTGTGATGATGCTTTAATGGGTTATTTTGTTTTTTTCTTTTATTATTATCAATAGAATCCACCATAACTCTATTTAATCAATATGGAATTCTATTTAGCACTAAATAATTATTCATAAATAGCAACCTATGTTGGATACTCATCCAAAGAGAGGAAATTTCATCCCACTCAGTTCATTATCTAACCTGTGGAAAATGAACTAATCTGATAGTGACACTTGAATAGTAATATCCCAAAATTTAACATTGTGTGTGATTCCCTCTCAAACATAAATCCCCACTGGCTCTCTCTCCAATGACGTGTAGTGGTAAATAACTAAAAATCATTTTTCTATATCAAACCTTTTAAGGATAACCTTCTAATAAGACATAATAAAATACCTCCCTTATCATTGGAGTGTGGATCCTGAGTTTAATAGAGGAATATCAAAAATAGAGGAGTCACCTCAAAGGACTCTTAATAACAATCATCATCATCAACACCTTGCAGAATCAATTCATCATCAGCCCACTAAAGATCCACCTCGTGGTTCCTATCTGGGGTAACCCGGGCTTGGGAACCCATGAAAGATCTTAAATGGTGAAATTACATCTGTAACTAGGATCCAGAACACATCCATATTTTCAAAAATTAAACCTACCAACACACTATTCAAATAAATTGTGAGCATGAGAACATTCATACCCACACTCATCAAGTCAAATAACATACTCTCGTTGAGACGAAATATGTTCATTTGGATATTTTCAGAATTAAATAAGGGTTGGAACATATTTATTACCCTATACATGATGTTTGTTGATATATTCTAGAGTAAAATTGACGATACGTGTGAGAATACATACCCACTCCAACCACAAAATGGGTACACATTCCAATTCCAATAGTAGAATCCTGTCAACACATCATGGAGGCAAAGAAGTTTAAGGATTAGTTTCCTAGCCACAATTTATAATTTTTCTAACATATATTATTAGTAGTAATCTCCATGGGGTATGTACATTAATCTAACATCACCAGTAGAGTTTCTTAGTGAAGAACATATAGTGTATATCAAGAGCAGGAAGACATTCTTTCTCTCATTAAATGGGGTCACTAGCACACCTCAATGATGATAGTCCAAGGTGATTGATCACACAATACCACTATAACTAGATATAATTGGCCCACATCAAATGAAACTTCATTGAAAGCATACATTCAACCAAAAAATATAAAAATGTTGGCATATTTTGGAAATACCATGGGTGTTTTCCAGGTGGACTCCCATACATGAATTTTAGGGTTCATAATACATGACTCAAGACACCTGATAGAGATAATAGATAGAAAAATTATCTACAATGAAAATCCATAGATCTTAAGTAGGAAGAAATTTCATCTCTACTCAATGCTGGTGTCATTTACGCCCTTGAACATTTTTCATTAGTGGCTCAAGATCCTACTGAATCATTTTCACATCGAATAATAGATAGTTCCAATTATGAAGTTCCTCCCAAAAATCTTGGTACCAACATCTCTGAGGATCCTCCCCTAAATGTTTACCATAAAGGATCTCTTCGATTCCATAAAAATATTGATCATGGTATCTTTTCTCATGATGATCATCGTATAATCCCTTCTCAAGATTAAAAGATCACATGGAATGAATTCCTCCCCTTTTCATTGTACACCTTGAAGGTCCTCCCAAGGTTATATACTGTAATGACCCTCTTTGAGTCTATATGATGAGATATAATGGTGGTAATTCCCATTATATTAAATATTTTTAATTTCCTCCCAATAGGGATATTTAATTTCAATGAGAAGGTCCTCCCCTTATAACATTAACTATGAAAAAGACATTACATCTTGAGATAATTGAAATATTGAGGTCTGTTACACTTGATGCCTTATATTTGAAAAGTGATATTTTTACTTAACCAAAATATAAACTGAGACAAAATAATACTCAACACCTCCACCATACAACTCGGATTCCAGGAAAACATAGACTATTCCAATATACCCTCCTATTTATAATAAGGATGTTAGTAAATAACAACTATTTTTGGAATAGGTGAATGCATTTCTAATTTTATATGAAGATAATAAATTTATTATGGGGAATTAACTGTTCTAATGAAATATATGGATCATATCCTGGCCTCTGTTCACCCATCTGTATAGAATTTTCTGAACATTAAAAATGGAATGTAAAGATAATATTCAATAAAATTTATGGATGAATCTTCATCACTTAAAATAAATATATCATCCGTATAAAGGATATTAAAATCAAAATAATGAAAAATAAGGATTTCACTAATATATTGACTTGTCTTTACACTTATTCATATGATTTATGGAATATGGAAGGTAACACGAAAATATTTAACATGAAATCCATGATGATCTGATAATTTTAAATGTGTTGATTATTGACACTCCATCCGGTATCTATATCACAAGATGGGGTAAACATAAATAATTTCATTTATCCCCTATCCTCATCCATTAACAACCTAAAAATTGATAACCTATAGTTTCATTACCTCATTCTAACTCTTGAATTCAGTCTCTCCCCACAATTACTGATATACTTAGTAATGTATCCTCTGATAGAAATTAGTTCACATTCGAAGAATGCATTTCACCCAACTCATAATAAAATAAAAATTCACTAGATCAAGGAGGTCGTAGTGAAATATATAGTCTAAATAGTCTAAAAGTAGCCACAACCCATATGGATGGTGGAATTTTTACATCAACCACCTCCTTCTCCAATGAAAGTGTTCATTTCTCAATTCGGAGGAACATGTAAAATAATGTTTCCTAAATACAATTTCATGATCACAATTTACAAAGTATTTTTAAGAGGATCCTATTGGGAAAATATGAAGGCCCTAAAGGGATCAATCTAAAGAGACCCTTCAAGAGGGTATCCACGCTAGGGTATCTCGTCATATTTCTCAACAGATGTTCCATGGGATACCAATCCTCTTACCCTTCAAATGAATATATGATATATTGGCATACAATGTATAAATAAATTTTATTATAAAAACCATACAGATTATGGGAAGCATGAATCTGTTATATTTGAATAGGAATGGAATGTTTCTATTGGAAATATAGTTTGAAATAAAATAAATGAATAAGGTGTGCATACTAGGAAGAAAAGGTGATAAAAAAATTTATGATACCCCTCAAATTATTTGTTACCATCTCATTTATGGGATTTAAACAATGAAAAGGGAAATAAGGAGGCTATGTATAATCTATTACATGAAGAATTTGACCCCCTATAGTTGAAAAAAGATTCATTCAGTATGAGTTTGTAATTATGGGGTTGAAGAGAATTATTGGTGAGTTAATCATCAACATTATTATTTTTTGTATTTATATCCATAAATAGAATCATATTATTATGTAACTGTATCTCTATCACTAAGAATATTCTTTCATACTAGTAAAAGAAGAGGCACATCATCCAATAAATGTGGGGTCTAGAAAACCAATTTATTTAAATCCAATAATGAATGAATTTCAAGAATTCAACCCATTAGGGTGGTATCTTGGACTGTGTCATGTAATATCGATAGGTCAACCCTAAATGTCTATCAGATGTGAATGCTCACGGGCCAACCATTTCGTTCTCTCCCAATCATTTCACAAATTCTTCAACCTGGACAGCCATCTGTGTCATTATGAATCATAGTAATTATTGATTCACAAGCATTCCAATTAGAATCTATGGATGTGAAACATGATCTAGTGTGATACTAGATAAATCCTTACCCTATATAATTGGATGAAACTCTTCCCCTTCCAAACATTGGGAATCTTAATTTCATTGATTTCAATGGAAGAATGAATTTATATAAACAATTGAATAATTTTTTATCTAATTGTGGTCCCATGAATCGAAACATTGAAAAAAATAAGCAAATATACCCAAATGCTTCATATTGACTCTAGAGGGAGCAATGTTGGCCCTATATAATATTTTCTCAGCAAGTTCAATCATTGGAAGCTAAAATATCTGATAGAAATTATTTAATCAATTAAAAACTACAATGAAAAAAAAATTACATGATATCTAAAATTTTAAAACATATGAAAATGAGATATTATTACAATTTAATTCTTATGGGAAGGGTTAGACAACTCCTTGAATCTAAATCTTCCCCAACAATAGTTATTGGGACTCTATATAGATATCATATGCAGTGATATTCAAACATCACTCATTCTATTAATATATCCATGAGGATTCCGAAAACATTCCACTTTCATGTGAAGAGTGTAAGATTCTATTTCTATAAAAAATTAACCATGTCCCAATACTAGAATCTAGAGAAAAAATAATTTGTAAATAAGAAAAAACAACTATTACACTTATTCCAAATATGACACCAAAACCCAGCACCCTAGATCCTATAATATAAAATGGAACCTCCTACTAAGTGGTAATAATAACTAAAATATCCATATCAATGTGGGATAAAACCGAATAAATGACCAAAATATGAGGATTACGAGATTAAAGTTTAATCCTTTTAAGATAAAATGGTCCATAGCTAGTTCATAATAGATTTCATGAATAGTTTTCTAAGGCTACCGTGGACCAGACTACCTAATCAAGTTTTCCATAGGGATAAACTATATTATTCCCCCAGTAACTAAAAAATTTTCCACATCATCTTGTATTTATTTGTTTAATGAAATTCTCAAACATACTATTGATTCTAGAAAGGTAGAATGTGGATAGCCTTGAGAAAAATTGTCAGGTGTTTCTACTCCTCTAGAGAAGGAAAATGGATGGAATGAAGTTACGTGTAATGTTAAAAATATTTTTTACAATTATGGAACTATAAATATGGTCAATTTTTCTAATTCCATCCATAGGGAATATCATGCCTATCCAGTCATTCCCTTGGTCTCATTTTCTATAGTATGTAAAACTTTATCGGCATTGCAATCTTACCAGATATGGTCTTCCAAAATATGTTGTAATATAAATAGAAAGAGTAATGTACTAGAATATGAAATCAAAAATATTTCCAATCTGGTACAAAACATCTTGGATTTCATGAAGAGGAACCTTTATCTAATATAGAGGAAATATATTTTTCATTAAATATTTTTCCCTTAGAAGAACCCTTCTATGATGATGATTATGGCTATAAACCTAAGATATCTAAACTGAAATGGGGAACCAAAGTTAGAGGCTATGGATTCTAATGGAAACGAGGAAGTTATATTCATGGTTGGGAAAAATATCTACGAAATATCTATAACTACCAGAGATTTTTGGATCCTTTATAAAATAAAATATTTTTTATAAATTGTTTCATATGATACTCACAATATAAAAAACCAGAAAATTGTAATTAAGTGTCAATAAATATATAATAAACACTAACATAGAAAACCATTGACAATTAATTAATTTAGAAGGAAAATAATTTATTTAATTTAATATGAGAAAGGTTATTTTATATAAATGTTTTCTTTATAATATATATTCTATTTTAAAAGGTTAAATATAAATTTATTAGAATTTATATTGGAAAACTAAAATTTCATTTTTCATTTCCAAATAACAAAATTATCTTAGGATATATGTTTTATATTTTTCTAAAAACTTTTGTGAATAGTGAAAAATAAAATTTTTACAAAATCTATCATTTTTATTGTAAAATAATTACATGAATATTTTTGAAACCCCATTTAAAATATAAAATATTTTTATAATGATAAATTAAGTGGTTTAATAAACTATTTTGATATACAAAACTACCACTTAACAATCTAAAAAATTGCATATTTTTTAATGAAACTGTGTTTCATCTATTTCATCTAATATAATTCTCACATGTTGGGATTATTTTTTCAAAATATTTTAATGTTAATTAAATATTTATTGAATAATAAAAAACATTTCAATTTAAATATAATTAATAACAATGATAATTTCTTCCAATACAAAAAATTTATTCTTAAATGTATACTTTTTTTAAAATACATTTTTAATCATTACACGTGATAATGTTATGGATAATTTCTATACACAAAGAAAAACAGTTTGATAAAATTGTATTTTGATTTTAAATAATAATTATAATATTATTTAATATTTCTAATTTATTTTTTAGATACAAAATTTATATTATTAGGATAAATGGTAATTTCCACGATTATAGTGAAACAGCTATTTTAAAAATATTATTATGATAATATTAAAGAATTTATATCCAAAAAAATAAATTGAAATAAATTAAATATTGAAAATAATCTAATTTATAAACACATAATTAAATATACTATAACTCAATTAATTTTAAATGAACTCTAAATTAGATTAAGAATCAATAATGATCAAAACGTCATTTTAGATTAAACTAATTTTTTAAACACATTATCTATTTAAACATAAATGTTAAATTTATAATTTTTTAAAATTTAATTGAATTAAATATAGGTTTATTATAGTTCAAAAAAACCAAAATTTTGTAATACATGTTATGTTATTTATTTAATGAAACATAAACTCACTTTGTTAAAACCCATTTACGTAGTTTAAAGGTAAAAGAGTAAAATGTAAAAACAAAATTGTAAAAACTATATAGAACCATTAAAACAAGTTTTTAATCCATTTTGTGTATTTATAGGCCTAAATATACCCCTAACTCAATTATTAGAAACATTGGATCCAATGACCTTGGAATAATGGCTTGGAATTATTTAAATCAAAATAGTGTTTCCAAAAATTCTATTATCAAATCTTCTAAAAGGTGTTCACTAATACCCTTCAAAAAAAAATGACTCCATAAAATTAATACTTGTAACTCTACCCTTTTACTATCTATAGAACAATAGACAAAAAATAATCCACGGTCCCTCATATTTATCATAAGACATTCAATTTCAATTGAACTTCCACGAAAAAATTATGTCTCCAACATAAGTATTATCTTCAAATTAAGATTTATTATCAAAATTATGATATTTTATCACCATAATAAAATTATATATTACATTAAATTCAAATACTTATATTTTTTGTATTAATGTAAAAAACCCTAGTAATTCATTTTCACCCACCTAAAAAAACTAAGGAGTATCAATCATGTGTTTGCGCAGACAACCGTCTCAATGAAGAATATTTTTTTTTGTTAATTTTTACAGTAATTATCCAATAATATTTTATTATATATCAAATTTATAATAAAATAAAAATAACGTTGTTATTATTCTATTATATTTATATTATGGAAAAAATAAACACCTCCTCAACCATTTTCCCCATTTGAGTTACAGTGAGTTCAAGTTCAGGTCTGCTTAACCACCTAAATATACGATGATATAAAACTATATTGTTATGATTATGGGAAAAAATATTATTTAAAAATATTAATAAAATTATGATTTTTCTGATATATTATATTATGTTTTTAACTTATTATTAAAGTATCATTTTGTTCCACTAAAATACCTAAATAAGTTGTCATCAAATCGCTATCCACATAATGTTTCCAAAACAAAAAGGGTTTGAAATAAATAAATTTTAAATCAATAAACATTATATTTTAGAGAATAATATATTATATATCAATATTTCACATTTTATCAAATGATGGGTTATGATTTTAAAATTATTAAACATGCATAAAATAATTAAAGTTATTAACATCTTATAGTCATTATATGGTATAAGTAATTAATTTCCACATTAAAAAATTATATTAAGTTTTATGTAATGGATTTTTCTACTAAATATTCTATAAGAGGATATTTATTTAGTAATTTATTTTATTGTAGGATCGAGTTTGATCGTCTATATAAGAAAAAAATGTAAGGGTTTCATCTCAAACCCCTGTCTTTGAGACATGATTATGTTATGCATCGGGTTTTCATTGAAATGGTGTAAATAATACCCATTTTTCATATTTATATAAGTTTTCTATTATTTTTTTATCATATTAATTTTATATTTAAATTTAAACCATTAAATTGTTTTTGATAAAAAAACGTACAATGTTTGTAAGGGTTCTTCATCTCAACATCTCTTCATTGAGACATGTTTTAATGTTATGGACCGATATCATTTTTATATGGTTTATATAATTCCCAATAATTTATTTTCGAATAATCCAAGATTTAATTCACGGTATTTATATAAAAATATTATTTTCATTATTCCAATGTATTTTGATTTATTTACTAAAGATGTAAGGGGATTTTGTGATTAAATTCTCATTGAAGGGTAATAATAACTACTATCTGTCTATTGTCATTATTGATATATCTATTCTATCCAAGGGTGATTTTAGTATTTGTTTTTACTTTATTTTATGTGGAAATAATGTTTCACATCAAGCTATTCTTCCTCAATTATTCCAATGTTTCATTAAATTTCTATTTTGCTAAGAATAATTATCATTTATGTTAATTGATTTTCCCTCTATATTTAACATGCCTGCCTAAAATAGTCCATCCCCTAAGGTGCATGCCATGTTGAAACCATAACATAATTTTGTTAATAAAATACCTCTATCTATGAAAAATTAAATATTTAAATTTTTTTCTATCGTTATATCTTGTATTTAAATCCTTGATACATTTAACTTAACAAAATAACTATGTGAAGCACTTATGGAGGCCCCATTAATCTCGTAAGAGATTGAAGATTAGGTCATTATCGTAGAAGTGTATGATGTTGATACTAATCATGTGGAATGTAGGAAATTAATATTCATTAGAAAGTGGGATAAAAATTACTTCATATTAGGACACATCTAACCCTTGTATTTTTCTAGAACACTAGATAAAATTAACAACTAATGGGTTCTCATTGACAATAGAATTGTAATTTTTATGACCCATATTTTCAATGATGATATACATCATTTTTTTTAATTTGAATGCATTAATTTTCCCTAATAATTATTTATAATCATGTAAAAGATATATCGAGTTCATATACAGCTTGATTCGAGCCTGGAGCTCCAAAATGGAAAAAACATATTATCCCTCACAGTTTGTCTACAACCTTGAAACCTAAGACACAAGAACGTGAAACTAGTTACATACATGTTAAAGATATGATTTTAATGGTTTTCACAACATTATTCAAACCATTTTCCTAACTATGTTGGGTTTCCCTTATCTAATGAAACCCATTCATGGTTTGCGCATGGTTTAACTAACTGTACGCCTAAATCATTAGCTTTAATATTTTCAGGTGATATTACCCCCCCCCCCACTTCTTCTTTAACTATTTTCCCTTTTTCTTTCTCCCTTCAATGGATGATAAATTATCCCTACTCCCTTTGAGATCAATTTTTTCTAAGTCAAGGCATTAAGATAACTTATTTTTTCAATTTTCATTCTTCAATCCATTGAATGTAATGAATTTGTCTCAGTAATCTCTCATAGTCTCTCAACTCTTATCAAACACAAAATTTCCATCGGTAAAACTATTTAGTTATGGTACAATTTTACCTATTTTCAAGTAATTGTATCATCTCTCATATCATATCTAACCAACTTCAAATATGAGGCTGATATCAAGTGATGAGTCGTTTATGTCCTTGATGTAGGTGGTCACGCCATTTTCCATTTGAGTTTTGGTGATTTCATAATTATGTTTTTGTGATGTATGTTTTCCTTTTCTGATCATTTGAATTATATTGATTCTTTCATTTATAATTGAATATTACACTTAAATTCATGTTAATTGATTCTCATTTGGATGTTTATAAGTTTCACTTACCTCATATGGACACCCCATGGGTGTGCCATCGAAAATGACCATCTTGATTGATTTTTTCAAATTCCATGAACTCCTAAACAGTTTTTATCATAGCTTTTAAATGAAATTACAGTTGATTAACTTGTATTAATTGTATAAGAAGGATCCACATATGTTATATTACTTTTTATAGTTGTAATTGCGGAAGTGGGAAACTACCTTAATGATCATGTAATCATAAAAAAAATCTTTTCACCCTGTTTTCGACGCTTTCACCAGGGCATGTGCATCTGTTTGTGGAGGATGCACATCTATTTCCCTGCATTACCTATTTCTAAAGGTGGGTTTCATCCATCAATTTTTCAGGGACGTTTGCTCCTTGATCGAAACGGGATGATGGGATATCGATTCGTCCTTCTGTGGATTCCCCCTCAGAACTCGTCACCAAGTCTGGGTGTCCCTTATAGATTAAGTCCGGGTTTTTGAATCTTCTTCCCAGTGCCATATCTTCATGGATGCCGTTCAATTACACTACTTATGTCGGGACATTACAAGGGGTCCAGTCAGGGCACCAACCTTTGGTCGGAGTAGACGGTAACATCAGGCATGTCGGGGAATCTCTGGATTCGTGGACATAGGGGATCCTATATTCTTCCTCATAAGAGGGAATCTCAAGGGTGCAGAACCTGAGGTATATCACGTCAATCATGGGGTACCTTATACCTGAGGCATGTCTCTAAGGTTTTCCTCAGCTTCCCATGTTTAACACGGGGTAGGCCATGAGTTTAACATCTTGTGGAGACGGTTATTCCAAAGGTGTGTCTTCCAAGGTTTTCCTTTGGCATCTCATGTTTATCACGAGGTAGGCCACGAGTCTAATGTCTTGTGGAGACAGAATTCGGGTGATCAGAATGTCCAATGGAGATGGATCAGATTTTTATATCTCTATGATGGAGAAACTCAAATATATATGAATTTTAATGCCTAATGAGTATAGATCTGAGGTGGTGTGCCCCATTGAGGGGAGATGTCACACCATAATGGCTAATCTGAACACCACTGAGGGAGGATCAGGGAGTGTACACCCCAGAATGGGGAAGCACTGTGGTTTACCATTGGCTGGGATTGAACCTCAGGGAGGTTTCCTATGTACCTTGTGTGGACTACGGGGATCAAAACCCACGTAGTTTGAAGGGATGATCAATCGGGGTGTACACAAAGGACAACGACCCGGAGACATGTTGGGGCTTATGCATGGAAAGCAACCCAGATACTACTAGGAGCAGTGAGGGGGTGGATAACATGATCCCACCAGGATGTGGAGGCCCTGGTAGGAATTAGAATGGATGGTGGAGAGTTGAATAAATTAGAGGGGGGATGAGATGGGACTGTCATGCAGGTGATGGTAGTGTTGTTCTTGATCCTCGAAGAGACTTCCTACATATCCTCGTGGCAGGGAATCAAAGACTGCATAGTTCGGTGGGACGATGGGACACCTGAGGAGGCAGCCTATGAGAATGGATGCATGGATGGGACCTGGAGGAAGTAGAACCTTCAGGATGGGGCATGAGCTTCTCCTAACACATAAGATCAAGTGATAGATCAGGATGAAACATGGGTGCTGGGATTGAACCTCATGAAGGCTTCCTACGTATCCCCGTGGCAGGGAATCAAAGTCTGTGTAGTTCATATGATGATGGCTTACTGTAAAAGGGGGGATTCAATGGATTACTGCCGAATGAGGTTGGAAACTTATTATCACTGAATGAGGGAATAAAGGATTACCACGGATTGAGGTCCACAGTTTAACATCATGTAGGATGGGGGCGAACCGATGTGATGGGGGTCAAAACGTCTGGGTGTTGGGCATAATCCTTATGGAGGCTTCTTGCGTACCTTACCTTAGCAAGGATCAAAGTCTTCATTGTTCAGCATGGGATGAGTTTTGGTGAACTGAAGTGAAGGAGGACCTTGGGTCTAATAGATAGTGGGATTGAACCTAATGGAGGCTTCCAACATACATTTCCTTGGAAAGGATCAAAGTCCTCGTAGATCAGGATCGTATGTGGGGATTACACTCTAGGCTACCCAAAGTGTTGGTCAACTGATGTGAAGATGGTCAAAATGACTGAGTCTTGGTCTTGAACCTCAGGGATGCTTCTTATGTACCTTTCCTTGGCAAGGACCAAAGTCCACAAAGTTCAGAATAGTATGTCATGGTCGATGCTTGCTCTAAGCCCATGTGATTCATGCTCGGTGTGAGAAACAAGAGGCATCACAGACTTGATGATCACGTCACGAAAGGAGCATCCATGAGAAGGGGAGTGGGGATTACAGGTGGTTAGTAGCCCAATGAAGAAATATGAGATTACTTCTAGTCAGACGCCTGATTTTGGGGCTTGAACCACATGGAGGCTTCCTACATAACTTGCCTTGGCAAGGGTCAAAATCCTCGTAGTTCCTGATGGTATGTGGGGCTTACACTCTAGGCAGCCTGATTTTTTGGTGAACCGACATAAAAGGGGTCAGAGAAAATAATGGATGATGGGCTTGAACCTCACGGAGGCTTTCTACATACCTTACCTTGGAAAGGATCAAAGACAACATAGTTCAGGAATATGGGGGTCGGTGAACTGATATGAAGGGGGACTTGGGGCCCAATGGATGGTCGTCATGAACCTCATGGAGGCTTACAACATACTTTTTCTTGGGAAGGATCAAAGACCTCATAGTTCAGGTGGAATGGGTGTGGGGCTTACACTCTAGGTTACCCATGTGCCGCTACGGAGCAGCAATGGTGAACAGGGCTTAAGCAAGGAAGCTACCCAGGTGCCACTATAGAGTGGAAATGGTGAATGGGGATTACACATGGAAGCATCCCAGGTGAAGCTATGGAGTGGAAATGGTGAATGGGGATTACGCAAGGAAGATGTCTGTAATGTCTTCCTCATGTCTGGCCATGAGGGCATCCCAACCCACAGGTGGGTTGAGGCCTTCTCTTTTGTGCTAGTTCACAAGAGGGATAAAACCAAGGGGTGTTGGAATCAGTCTGAACAAAAGGGAGATGAAAAGTGTGAATTACATACCTGACATTCGGAACGCAATGAGGGTGGAATGGCGATAGAGGATAACTGTTGACCATGTTTGAAACACAGCATCCATATCACGTTAGCCTGGAATGGGGACATACAAATGAGGGTCGACTGCTGTCTGTGTTTGAAACACAGGACCTGACTCAAAGTGTTGTCCAATGAATTCTGGGGAATTGGCCTAGGATGGTAGTTGAGCTGAGGCGGCATGGTACCAGACCGTTAGGGGGTCCCTTTGGACATGAAAGTGGATGAAGATCCGAATGAAGGACACGCAAAGCGCGAGATGGAGTGATGGGATTTTTGAATGGAGTCCAACTCTCTTGATAGTATTCCACTGTAATCATGTCATTAGGTATCTTATTCTTGGTGCATAAGGCATCTCTTGTTTGGAGAAATAGGCATCCTATGTTGGGAATATATGGTGTACTAAAGTTTGTAGTCATGTAGATAGGATGGTTGGTATCTTATGCTTGGAGCATAAGGCATCTTTTTTTGGATCAAGAGGAATCCTATGTTTGGAACATTGGGTGTACTACAGTTTATAGTCATGTAGATAGGACTATCATGCATCTTATTCTTGGAGGATAAGGCATATCTTTTTTTGGAGCAAGTGGCATCCTATGATTGAAACAAAAGGATTACTACAATTTAAAGTCATGTAGATAGGAATGTTGGCATCTCATTCCTGGAGCATAAGGCATCTCTTGTTTGGAGAAAGAGGCATCCTATGTTTGGAATATAAGGATTACTATAGTTTAAAGTCATGTAGATAGAATTTTTATGAATCTTATGCTTGGAGCATAATGCATCTCTTGTTTGGAGCAAGAGGAATCCTACGTTTGGAAGATAAGGATTACTACAATTTAAAGTCATGTAGATAGAACTGTTATGCATCTTCTGCTTAGAGTATAAGGCATCTCTTGTTTGGAGCAAGAGACATCCTATGTTTGGAAAATAAAGATTACTATAGTTTAAAGTCATGTAGATAGGATTGTTATGCATCTTACGCTTGGAGCATAAGGCATCTCTTGTTTGGAGAAAGAGCCATCCTATGTTTGGAACATAGGGTGTACTATCGTTTATAGTCATTTAGATAAGACTGTTATGTATATTATGCTTGGAGCATATGGCATCTTTTGTTTGCAGCAAGAGGAATCCTATTTTTGGAACATAGGGTGTACTATAGTTTATAGTCATGTAGATAGGATTGTTAGGCATAAGGCTCCTATCAATGGATGGTGTTGGGACTTACATAAGGGTGGTCCTTTCTAGTTCAACATGGAATGTGATACAAGTGATAGGGTTTTTAGGAGTTTCCTGAGGAATGGTTCGACTCAAGGTACTCGAGGAATTGGTGTTGAGAATCTCAAATGATGACATGGGAAAGGAACCAAGAGGAATATGTTGACTGAAGGTGTTTTATGGTGTGCAGAGGAGAATCTCAAATCATAGTATTCCATATATGGAATATGCGTGCGCATAAGGGAGCAATGGAAAATCCTGACGTCCCAGACCAAAAATTTCGCAGTGTGAATCTCTATTTATCATGGCCATCAATGGCGATAGAGAAGGGTAGGGACCGCAGCCCGGCACTGACCACGAGCGGGGGTGCAGCCCCCTCAGTATGGACCGGCGGGTATAGGCATGGATACTGTTGCGCGTCAAAGGAGTGGCACGCCGGATGGGCTGCGTGCAAGGAGGGGTTGCGCGCAATAAGGAAGGCCTGCGCGCAATAAGGGAGTTGGGTGAAAAAAATGGGAGATAGGTGCGCAATAGGGGACGCGTGCGCGCAAAAGTGGAGGCATGCACATAATATGGGTCGTGTGTGGGAAATAGGGGATCTGTGTGTGCAAAAGGGGAGACATGCATGCAATACCGGATGTGAGCACACAGAAATGGCAGATGGGCATGCAAAAGGGCAGGTGGTCTTGCAATACGGGACGTGTGCACCCAATAGGGGTGTCATGTGCGCAAAAGGGAAGGTGGGCATGCAATAGGTGGTTGTGCGTGCAATAGGAAAATCATTGCACGCAATAGCGACGATTGCATCCAATTAGATAGGGGAAACATTTGGTGCATGAAAAACTAGGCACCGTAGAATTGTTGAACGCAAAAATAATGTTTTTCATGCACAATTGGGAGGGTTGCCCCCCTTAACGTGCAAAAGCAATGATTTGCGTGGAATAGGGGATTTTACACGTGGGTGTTGAAAAATCAAACTTACGTGCATTTGAGAGGTGTCCGATCCCCGGGAAGAAGGGGGTACACTTGTATTTATAGACGAAAAATATGGAGGTGGAATGTGTAAAATTCCATGTGCGTGAAGGTTTTCCGCGCGCATGATGGTGCGCGTAAAATTCCAAGCGTGCGAGGTAGTGCGCGTAAAATTCTGTGTGCGCCAGGCGGGGAGTATAAAATTTCGCACGCACGAGGTAGTGCACATAAAATTACCCGTGCACTAGGCAGGGTGCGTAATGTTCCAAGCGCGCAACTGGTTTTCTGCCCAAGATTCACTTTTTATGCGCAAATCCATTCTTTGCCCCAAAACCGTCCTGGATGGCCTTTTCTAGGAGCTCGACTTCGAACAGGCATAACTTCTAATCCGTAATTCCTCTCGGGCTCCACGACTAGTCAAATCAAAGCCCGCGGAACGAGCTACAATCCGAGATCATTTGTGGGAGATTTTATAGGATTTTGGGGACGCGTTATTTGATGTCAACACAACCATTGAACATTATAATTGGCATTTTCCTTGTTTTAATTAATTTAATGAATTGTTTATGGTGATTTGTTTGATAGGATGGCTCCTGACAGTAAGTGGGAACCTTCAAAAAAAATTCTATGAATATCCCCTTTGAAACTTTGAGCCTTATGACTCATTTTCCATGTTTTAAAGAATTTAATGAGTTAACTGGAATGGATCAGGTCTTGTGGATAATGAATGATGGATTTGTTTTCCTAAATGAATCAAATGGTTTTAAATTGGAATGGACCAAAGGGATGGTAAATACATGCCCTTTTTTATGATTTATAAATTTTTACAAATGAATTGTGTCTTTTAAAAGGAAACTGAATGTGACTAATGAATTCCCAATAGGTTATGCTTTATGTACTATGATATGATGATTATCCCCCATCTATAAATTCGATATATGAATGATATGGATTGGAGGTAATGTCACATGCATATTATAATTATGATGTTCCTTTATAGAGGCTATTATGTGATGGTAAGTGGTGTTGAACATGATATATAATCATGCTCTCTTACATCAGTTATAGAGTTCATGTTGTCTCACACCAGTGATACTCTATGGGAATTGGGTTGTTTGTGCCACGTTCTATGATTTGAGTGTTGAAATGATGTCTCACATGCCATCCCAATAATTTTTACATAAAATCTCATAATTTTCATAGGAAGTAGGGCTTGTACCCTTTGGATTGATATTTTAGGATCGTTAGAATAGTCATGAATATGTCAGTTACACCCTAGTCCATCCATAACCCGTATTCCATGTATATGGCCATTAGGAATCTGTATGCACTGGGTTCATATAGGTCGACACAATATAGAACTAAACTAAATATATTTACTAATTATATATATATAGTTACATGATTAGTCTTTTCTATTCCATCCATGAGCTGAAGTAGGAAGACCCTCCTAGTGTCCTATTTGAACCAGAGTGGGCTAGTTATTTTTTTCAGCAATGTTTTACTATTACACTTATGCTTGAACACATTTATTTTATGAAAACTACTCGAATTACTCGTAGACACCATTTTTGGGGGCCTACATAGATTTTTATCTCACAACCTTCTTGGGAAGCCATTGGTACCAAATAAGACTATATTTATTTATGTATTTACAAGGAAAAATTTCATTCTACAAGTTGTTGACTTTAATTCCTAGTCAGATATTAGAAGCATCGGATCAGGCTTAGGATAAGATTCTTAGGGAGATATTTGGTATTTTTATACTAATATATATCATGATTTATTATACTTGTTCCATTTTGTATTACATCATTCCAGGAATCATGTTTCAGACACATTCAAAGAATGTTTTGTTATTATATTCATTTTTTCAGTTCATATCATTTGTTTCGTACATATTTATTTATCTATTTATTCTTCTATGATTTATTGATTCTGATTTTTTAGATTATTTTTTAGTAGTTTAATGTTATTGGTTGTATATTATTTTCTACTTTGATGTGAGGGTATAGTTTTCCCATTGTGAAACCTTCACACCATAACTATAAGTTAGCAACATATAGCATACAGGGAGGAATGCTAGAGGCTATGTGACCCACCAACTCAAGTTTTAGATTTAGTGGATCTTGGGTTAAGACATTAAAAAATTGTTTCATAGTTGTTCATTTCTTGATTTACTATTTTGAGACCATAGATTGGGGATTGGGAATTCTTGGAACATGGTCATAGGCCATGCA
Source organism: Viscum album (assembly GCA_963277665.1). Lineage (NCBI taxonomy): Eukaryota > Viridiplantae > Streptophyta > Magnoliopsida > Santalales > Viscaceae > Viscum > Viscum album. Next base: position 469,571,066 of record OY728158.1, read on the forward strand.
TGGGCATTGCGAACCCCAGTTCGGGGTAAAGGCCATGTATCCTTAATTTTAATTATTATTCTAGTTTTTCAATTTAAAAGGTGAGGCCGAAGCCTCAGGTTATTCAGGAAAGGGGTTACAATACAATGAAAACCATGCAACAATCAGTATAGGAAATTATTTTGATCATGCATCATACTAGGAACAATATGATGAATATGCCATGATTTTTTACATGCCATGTTTAGATTTAGCATGAATTTTCTAGTTGTATATTTATTGTGCCTTGATATGTATTGAATTGTGATGACACTTCTAAAAGGGTTTGTAAAACATAATTTATAATTAAAATGTCAAAATTAACCTAACATCATTTCATGAATAGGTAAATCATACACCTTAAGTAGTCAATTATGGAATATTGAGCTATGGACCATTGCTTGATTGATCTATAATGTGTTATGGTGTGGGTCAAGTGGATTCCATGTTTTGGATCATAATTAGTATGGTCCCTTGTGGATTGTAAAATGAAAAACCATCTAATTAAACCTTATTTAACATGTCTTGGATATTTGGAAAGAAAAAAATCAGAATGAATGTGACCCGAAATTAATAATAGAAATCTTATATATATCTAAGAAAGAGACTTGAAACTGAACCCAACTTTATTAGTGGTTTTGGGGTATCTATTACATTCTTATAGCCCATTTCGGTCTCTTTCTATAAGATAGATCTGGAATCGGAAGTAAGCATAGAAGCATGGTTATTTTTATAGAATGGATTTATTCCAATCCTAGTTTCATAAATTAAATCTATTCCATTTCTTAAACCTTTTATTAGGTGTGTGTTTGGAATTTTTTTATTTTGGCACCCCAACATCGTCTTATCCCATACCCTAAAGGCAGTGAAAACCTTGTTCCTGAGGTAGTGGGTCGTGATACACTAATGAGTCCTTCTATAGAGCCACCTATGGAACCTCTTCTAGTTTCAAATGTGGTCATTGACACATTATTCTGTAAGGATTTTTTTCATATGATTCAATCTATGAAGTTCATAGTTTGACCTTCCCAGAGTACGAAAAATTTGAATTGTAAGTTTCAGTACCAATATCCTCCAGCCTCTTCAGGGGTAAGAGGACCACATGTTGTGTAGTATTGGATCAAGGATATCCTATATCTATTTGATCATATTGAGACACCTCTATATAGGAGGTTTAATCCAGTGGCTTATATTCTACATTATTCATCCAAGTGGTGGTGGGATGTAATCACCCCGGAATATCAGCGTCATGTTGTTGTCTGGGATAATTTTTATACCATCATCTATGAGAACTTATTTCCCAATACTCTAAGGGATAATTGATCTATAGAATTCATGAAGTTATATCATGGGATTATATCAGTTATGGAATAATCTACATGTTTCACAGTGCCGCAGTGACTCTCTCCCACTCCAGTTGTGTATGATCTAATGACCTCTAGGAAATTTGAGGATGGGATGGTCTAACCCATCTCATCATAGGTCATAATATTCAAGTTGACTACCATTTCTAAGATCATCAACCATTAAATTATTATAGAGAGTAATTTCATGGATGTTTAAGGTGAATTTAATGGAGGTTCGGCCCCAAAATCTTCCAGTGGTTCAACTAATGGGTGAATGAGACATTTTGAGGTTACTTGTGGGGGTAGTAGCAGTAATTATTCTTAGAGAGATATTTTCCTTTTCTCATACAAGTGTTTGATATCAGGACACATCAAGTCTCAGTGATTTCATGATCTAGTCGAGTGTAGTGGTTGTGGAAGAATGGGCCATCTCTAACTTTTCTATGAGAATTTTCTGACCGTGCTTAGTGAGTAGAGATCTTCACATACTCCTTGGTCGGGAGTGGGGAAAGTATGATCATAATATGAAGGATGATTTATTACCTTCGGTATATTAGGAAAATGGGGTGGTTGAGGTAAAGGTATTCATTCTTTTATAATTCAACACCAGCAGAGTGGGACTTCTTTAGGAGGTCAAGCAGTGACTCAAAGTCATGGTACATGCTAATTACATGAAGTGTAACCTATTCCTTAGGAGCAGAGTTCCAGACCTTATAATGTTATAGGTACTAATATAACAGCATCCACTATAGTTTCCACTTTATTTGACACCATTGTGTCTCTATCATTTATATCTAAGACTACTATGGGTTGTATGGGCCTTGTGATTGAACATATCCCTGGGGTTTTTATTTTAGATACATGGTTAGGTAACCATTCAAAGGGTGTACGAATTTATGAGGACTTACCCCTTGAGATAGGTGGTTACATTTTAATATAGAATCTCTAAATCATAACCATGGAATTTTACATAATGATTAGGATGGAATGGTTAGTTCCCAACCAAGACTATATTGACTAATATCGATGGAGAGTGAAATTTATATCACCAGAGGGTGTTAAGAACATGGATAAGGGTGATTGGGATGTCTGTGAGAAACGTGTAGGATCCGAGAAGGCAATGTTGTGTAGTAATTAATCACAGATTTCTAGACTTTTCATAGATGATTAGGGGTTACAACCCTCTACCTTTCCTTCTTTAGTGGATCATTTCAGAGATGTTTTTCCTCATTAATTATTGGTTCTACCTCTGGTGTGATAGTTATATTTTGTGATTGATCTTGTTCCATTAGTATCACTAGTGACCATTCCTCATTACATGATGGAACCTAAGGATCTTATGGAGATTAAAAAGAAGTTGGAGGATTTAGAGGTGAAAGAATTTATACACCCCATCATTTATCCTTGGGGTTCACCAATCCTTTTTTACAAGAAGGCATATTCTACCCTCAGGATATGTATATATTATCGTCATTTGAATCATCTCATCATAATGAATAGATATACAATAACTATAATAGAATAAATCATTGATAATATTTTCAGAGAGAAGGTATTTTCCAAGATAGATCTAATGTCATGCTATAATTAGGTTCGTGTCAAAAATTTAGAAATACATCACAGGGCCTTCATGAATAGGTATCCTTTATACAAGTACCTAGTTATGCATTTCAGACTCATGAATTAACCTAAAATTTTCATAGATATTATGAATTGTACATCCACCCATATCTGGATTCATTCATGGTAGTCTTTGTCAATGATATCTTGGAGTATTCATGCTCCGGAAATAACCATGTAACCCATATTGATATCAGAACGAATACACGGATATGCAACCATCTTTATGATAAACAATTTATTTTACACTTCTGGATCAACAATGTCTACATCATAGGTCATATCATCACATTGTTAGAAATTTCATTAGGCCTAGAGAATGTATTAGTTTTAGTTTCTTAACAGCAGCACAAGAACATCTTTGATATTCAGTTTTTCATGGGGATTTCTAGATATTAAAGACGTTTCAACCAAGATTTATCATGACATTCTATTCCAATTATTGGATTGAAAAATAAGGGTGTGAAATTCATATGGTAAGAAGATTGTGAAGTATAATTTCAATAATTGAAGGATACACTAACTTCAAAGCTGATACTGATTCTTCCAAATCCAAAAAAACGACCTCCATTATATACAGTGATTCCATCAGTATTAGTCTTCGAGCTATTCTGATGCAGGATGATTAATATGTCATATATAGTTCTCATCTGCTGAGTCCTCATGAGTTGAATTACCCAATTCACGATCTCGTGCTCATTGTTGTTGGGAATTACATACACTTTTTCAGACAATATCGACATAGAGAATGTTTTGTGGTTTTCACTAACCTAAATAGCCTGATGTAAATTTTCACATAGTGGGATATCAATCTTAGATAGCGAAGATCGGTGGAGTACCTATTGTAATTTTATTCCAATCCTTCCTACATACATGGTAAAGGAAAATATGTGGCCAATTATCTAACCAGGAACAATCATACACAGGATGTTTTGGAATCTAGTGGAAAATAGAAACATATGTCTTTATTTTTAGAGATATATGTTGAGGTTCATGAGGACCATGGTCATACTATCCTCTTACCCTTATCAGTGGAATATACTCATCTAGAATGGGTTCGAATGAGACTTTTGTATAATCCTGAAGGCCTTGTATTGAGGGAAAGTGTTTCAAGAGATGATACGTCTTCAGGTTGGATTTTAGATGGGGTGATACCCTATTATTCCATGGGTTTGTATGGGTCCTAGAAGAAATTATAGAGGATTTGATATAGTAATAAAATTCCATTACATGGGTGGTTCACCCCAGTGTCACTAAAAAGTTTTGATATCTATGATGCTAATATTTGTGGCCTAGTATGAAATTTTGTATTTCCATCTTCTTCACACAATGATCCACTTATTAGTAGGTGATGGCAGAACATCAGGTACTGGTAGGTCTTCAATAGTCTTTGTCCATTCCTAAGTGTAAATGGGATAATGTCGCGATGGATTTCATAAATCTTCTACCTAGATCACCTTGATGTAACGACACAATGGGGATTTTCATTGATAATTTGGTGATGGTTGCACATGTTTTCCCTATATGATAGACCTTCTTAGTAGATTATGTAGGAAGGCTATAAGTTAGAGTGGTTGTACATATTTATGGAGCTTCTTGATATATCATTTCTAACAAATATGCTCATTTGACATCATGGCTCTGGAAGGGGATGCAGAAGGACTTGGGAATATATGTACTTCTAGTCACAACCAATCACACACACATCGATCAAAAAATAATGTATATGATTCAGGTTTTAGAGGAAAATATTCATTCAAGTGTCCTTGACATTTGGGTATCCTAGGATAAACAAATTCCCATTGTTGAATTTTCTTATAAAAATAGATTTCAGGATACTATAGAGATGGAACCATATAAATCCTTATATTTTAGGACTATATGCTTACGTATATAGTGGATAGAGGCAGGAGAGGTTTCTATTCTTAGACTGAGTCTCATACATGAGACTATAGAGAATCTCTAATTGATCACAATGTTCATGTTGATAGCTCAGTCTAGACATCATTCATATGACAACAGATGACAGTGACATCTTCTGTTTGAGTTTGGAGACTAGGTTTTCTTGATATTCTAACCTATGTTAGGTCATAGACATATTCGTAAGTAGGTTAATCTCTCACGGAGTATCATTGGACCCTTTGAGTTTGTTAAATAGATCAAAACATTGGCTTTCAAGTTGGAACACCCATAGAGAGATCTATCAATGAATGGTGTCATTCATGTATCTTATCTTTTTCGATAATATCCTAACCTGTCACATGTCTTTTATCCTGAAAAAGATGATTTGGATATAGATGCTTACTTTGAGTATTATCCAGTGTGCATTGTTGATCGGAGTGTGAAGCCACTCCGAGGTGGTCCATTCCCTCTGGTGTGGGTGTTACAGAAGCTTGTGGGAGTATAATATGACACCTAGGAGTGGAAAGATGATACATAATTTCCAAGGTTGGAACAAGTTGTAGATGATACCTCTTATTCCTCAGATGGTCAACTTGGGGACATGTTTCTTTAAGAAGAAGAGGTTGTAACAACAAATATTTTTAATGATAGTATGGGTTGTTAGTTTTTATATTTTAATACCTTAAATGGTAATAATAATTATGTTTAATCATCTCACAGAGGTCATGGTTGCTTCGATGGATCATTTAGAGACTAGAGATACATATTGGGAAAAATAGACTAGGTCACTTAGTTTGTCAACAATTCTAAAACCCAAGACGCATGGTCGTGCAGCTAGTTACAGACATGGGAAAGAGCCCATTTTTATATCTCCAACATGGTTAGTCAAACAATGAGCCTAACCTTGTAGGGTACACTTCTCTAAAGGCAATTGTTCTTGGTTTGTGCACGTTTTGACTAAATATACACCTAAACCATGTGATTTTATATTTTTTGGAGCAATTACAATTTCCAAAACATATGTTTTAACCCTTTTTATCCTTTGTATTATTACTCCTCCAGATGAAACATGATCAGTCTTCCATTTGATCTCAATTTCTCTCAAGTCTATGCATTGAGATAACTTCTTCCTTTTGTTTAATTCTTCGATCTATCAAAAGCTATAGATTTGTCTCAGTATGTTCCCCTAGTCTCCCAAATCCTATCAAATTTAATATTTCCATTTGTCACACTATTTACGCGTACACTCATTCGCTATATTTTTAGTTAATTAGATCATTTATCATATCTATTCCAACCTACCTAGAATCTAAGGCTGATATCAAGAGAGATTCCATCTACACCCTTGAGGTAGGTGGTTACATTGTTTTCCCTTTGTGTTTTGGTCATTTTGTAATTATTTCATCATGTCATATGTTGGCCTTTTCTATGCATCCCATTTATATTTATTCCTTCATGTCTAACGGACTCTTGCACCTAGATACATGTTAATTGATTGTGATTTGGGGGTTTAAAAGTCTCACTTACCACATATAGACAGCCCATGGGTGTGCCATTGAAAATGACCATTTTGGTTGATAGTCTCAAATTTCCAGAACTCCTAAATAGTTTCCATTTTATATTTTAAATTAAATTACCCTTGATGAATGTGTATTAAATATAGACCAAAAAAACCTATTCCGTTCTTAGGCATTTTATAAATGGTATGTTCAAAGTGTCCAATTTCCTTAATGATCGTGTCATATTTCTAAATGGACCTTTAACTTGTTGATATTTATAAATCATATTACCATGTTTTAATGAGTTAAATTAATTTGTTGTAGTGAATATTTTAGTGGTATGGATCACTCAATTTACTTTAATTGTTTTAATGAATTGACCATTTCACTCCCCTTTGATACTTTTATCATTATGACTTGTTTTCCATGTTTTAATTACTTGAATGAGAGAATTAGAATTGATTAAGTCAAGTGTATAATGCGTGATGGATTGTCTTAAAAGTATCAAATTGTTTTAAATGGAATAACCCCAAAGGATGGTAATGTCATTACGTATTTTTGTGACTAATAAAATGATTCATATAAATTGTATCTTTTAAATTGAAACTAAACTTGACTAATGAAGGAAAAAAAGGATATGCCTTGTGTATTATGCTATGATGATTGTGCCTTTTCTACATATATGGGATATAAGAAATTTATGGATGGGGGTAATTTTACATGACATTAATAAATGTGATGTACCATTATTGAGGCTATGATATGATTGAATGGGTTGTTGAACATGACAAATAATCACACCCCTTACATCGGGTGATGAGTTCATAGCATCTCACAGTAGTGATACTATATGGGTGTTAGGCTATATGCATCACATTCCTTCATTAATGTGATGACATGATGGCTCACTCACCATCATGAGCATTATTTCATGACGTCTCATGGTCTTCTTAGGATGTAGGGAATGTAAACCTTGTTTTAAACATATAGGCTTGTTAGAATGGTCATGGATCTATGAGTTACACCCTTGTACATCAATAAATAGTATTCTAGGTATATAGCCATTAGGTGTCTACACAAACATTATTCATGTAGGTGGATTCAATTTAGAACTAAACTACATATACATACTATTTATATTTATATATTTACTGACATGACCAGACTCTTATATTACATCCTTTAGCATAAGAAGGTCGACTCACCAGGAGTCCAATTAGAACCTGAGTTATCTAGTTATTTATTTCATAATTTCTTTACTTATATTCTTATTCTTTAACACTTGTTAGTTAAGAGGACTACTCGGATTACACATAGAAATCGTTGGTGGGGGCTACTGAGACTTTTATCTCACACTATACTCGATCTTCCCTTGGTACCTTAGAAGAATATATTCTTATAGGCATTGGTATGGGAAAAGGCCCTAATAAATGTCATTGACTTGATTTCCTAGACAGTTATTTGTAGAATTGGATTGGTCTTAGGCTCGAGAATCTTATAGAGTTTTTTTTTACTATTGTATAGCATGATTATTTATAATTATTTATTTTTGTAATAAAGTATTCCATGCATCTTGAATTAGACACTTCATTATAGGGTTTCTTTATTATATCTATTTGTCCAAGTTATATCTTCCACTTCTTATTATTTAGTTATCAATTTACTATTATTCAATTTATTGATTCTGATTGTTTAGATCATGCTTCTACTATTGAATTTTATTTTTTGTATCTTCTATGATACTCTCACATGAGGGTATAATTTCCCACATTGTACCACCTTCACACCCTCACTACTAGTTAGTAGCCTTTGTAATTTGGGAAGGCTTTCTTGAGTCCATTTGACCCACTACATTGGGGTTCGGCTTATGTGGATCTCATTTAGGGACATCACAAGGAAAACTTCATCCTAGATTAGATTATCTATAGGCTTGGTTATAAAAAATCCAACATATCCCCCTATCCATTATCTTTTTAGGGTTAATAAAAATGTTAGTAATTACCTATTCCCTAAATTATTCTCAGGGTTCAATTTGGGGACCTAATATCTCACTCTGAATTCTTGGTTATCCAATAGGATATATATTTCAATGTCCTATTAGAGAAACCATGCTTCCATCACAATGTGTAAAATCCATCATCATACCATAAATATATAAAATATTATATTTTTCGACAAATTGGGACAAGGTATTATGATAGGGATCTATTTAAGTCCTATGAGTCTCAATTGATTTATGAATTATTCTACCAGATAAAAGGTAAGTAACATGTGGTTTATGATTCCACTGATGTTATTGCTCTAAATGGTTGAGAAACAACTTCGATCAACCTATTTAAATACAATGGAAATGAATATGTATTATCAGTAAATCAAATCGATGAAAAAAGTTTGGATTTGGTAATTTCATCATCAGTCTTCACGATACCAAATGCATCATTCAAACCTAATAACATGGATTAAGTATCTAATCCTCACAATAGGGAAATACCTCATGTTAAAATTCCCACATTTCATCACTAGAGTCTCGAGAGACACCTGGCCCATTACCCAAATTTGAAGGGACTCTCATATCACAAATAGAATGTGAAAATCCACTAACATAATTTCTGTAATATCAGGCTGTTCATACCTTTTCTACCCATAATGAAATTTAATTGGAGGGAAAATGATGGTTCACATAGACTTGAATAAATAATTCTACTCATATAGAGACACACATAGAATCTTAGGACACCTCTTTGACATCAATTGGGAACAAAAGTGACCTTATATTATATTTTAGTTCTAGATATTCCCCTTAATCACTTATTTATATAGATATTAAAGAAGATAAATAAAAAAATACAGATCAAGCAGACACCCCTCTTGCATTAGAATAATGGTTCTTTCCAATAGTTGATGAACTTGGGTTTAAATATCTTGGTCTAAAGAAATATCTTCAACCCACAATAATCAAAACTAATGTTCCAATGGAACAAAAAGTGTTATATACCTATTTATTGAATCATCATTGAGATTTATTTGTATGGAGTAATAAATAAATTCTTATACATGGATCCAATGTATTTTTTCACCACATTAGCTTGACATAGGTTCATCATTATTACTAGAAGTTATCTAGATGAATACACCCAACATAAGTTACTAATGTCATATATTCGGTTAATAATATAATCAATGAAAACGTTTTTCAAGAGGTTTAACATAAAAAATAAACCAACAACATAATACTAGTCAAAAATAATAGTGGACATATTAGTGTTTTCAATAACATTGGAGACCTCAATTGGAATTTTATGAAAGATTATTTCATATTCCATATTATAAAACATCTAATTGATTCAAATTACAACTATTAATTATGTTCCTTTATGGATGAATATCTAGTATATAACCAAATTTGAGTGTCTCTAGAATATTAAGATGCTATTTATTTCATGTATCCCCAAGGAATAGATTTTTATCGAGTAATTACTTTTGGTTTGAATAAAATTGGCACAACTTATCAATGTACCATGCACCATATTTTCAAACCCATCCTGGTAAGTAGCATTAAACATTCTTTCAATGATATGGTAGTAAAATCCCAATAGAACTATGACTATCTTACTGATCTTGAGACTATATTTGACACGTTATGGTTGAATTTACTAAAGATAAGTACAGAAACCCATACTTTTAACACAAATATATTACATATTATTATATTAACATTTGATTAACGACATTATGATCCATACCAGAATTGCATAGTTTTTTTATTTATGAACTAGATAGACGACCATAATGTTTTTTGAAATATCATCAACATCTTCCATAATGATCTACCAACATGGTACTCTTCTTATAAAATCCCTACATGAACTATTATTCATAAACTAGTTAAAGGAAACCTAAGATAGTGTTAGATTAAATTCTCAGTAAGGATAAATATGGGAGGTATCAATGATAACTTAATCATAGTCAAAGGTATGATATAATGAACATTGAATTTGAAAATCTATTCTTGATTAATCATTAATCAAAACCATGAGTCATGGAATAAATATAGGAATTTTATAAGACATAAATAATAATGGAATTAATGAACATGATATATTATGGTATAACATTGGTGTAAGAATGTGGAAAAATATATTCTTATAATATTATAAACATTTTTAAATAGAAACAAGATAACTCATTTATTCATGGAAATAATATTAGGACCTCTCATATACTTATGGACATGAAACTAGGTCAATTTATAAATGTGAGGACATGACACCTGATGTACACTTCAACACATTGAAATGAAATCTACATCCATGCATAAAATTATGAACATGGAAACAAGTTCATGTATAACATAAAAAACTCAGGAGTTATCTATATTTACCCAATTGAATGGACGGATTTATCAAACCCAACCATTATATAATCACAATCCATTCATAAATATTCTACAAGATCCTAATTCATTCATCATTACATCAAAACATAACCCATGGAAAATAAATGGGTTCTATAAAAATTACATTACCATATTCATAAACCACCCAAAGAAAGAATAATTATAGTATCTTGGGATTGTATATATTGTAAAAACTAATTAACATAAAATTATTTTATCATAAATTATAAATATATTTCAAATATCACTAAATGTTTCTTGTGGAAAATAACCTTTTAAATTTAAAATTATTTTTTATATATAAAAATTATAAATATTAATATTGAAAACACCCACTCTAAAAATATACTCAAAAACTTATAAAGAAATATTCAACACATTGAGTGGTCATGATAATGAGAAATTCCATTCAAGTTGTATTAGTTAAAACAACTCCACTCACCCTATTGTAGAAAAAAAATAAAAAATGTATCTCATTTAGAGAACAAAAAGAAGTTTCATCCTGAACCATTTTTGAAAAATTAAATCATGAATAAAGATGAATTTTTAAAATCATAATAGAATATGAAAAAATCCTCAATTTTTTTATAAAACATGTATATGGATGAAAATGGATTTTCTAACAAAGAGTAAAAAATGTTTTTTTATTTAAAATAATTTTTTCGGCCTCCTATGTAATTAAAGTAAAAAAAGGAAAACATGAATTCCTTATAAATAAAAATATGAGAAGAAATATCATGGGTTTATTGATAGGTATATCATAATACTTCATTATTAGAAACAAAATAAAACACATTCCTAATAAACAATGAGATTCTAACAAGAATCCCTTACCACTTTGGAAAATTTAAAATTTTAAAAACCATAAATAATAACATAATATGTGTAATAGACCTTACACATGTGAACAAATATCTGGTGTCTACTTTATTACATTAGAATAAGATATCAGGGATATGATCTTGATGTATGGATTAGTTTAGTAGTACCTCATACCAAAAATCCAGAAGGATTTATATTTTTACATTTTAGACAATCCCCTTCTTAAAAGGGTTTAGGGGGTGAACCTTACAACACCCGTAGGACAAATAAGAGAATGTAATAATTACATACCTCTAAGGGCCCCAAAGAACAAAAGCCACAGAACATATCCCCTTGCCATAGTTGATGCATTTTTAAACCACAAACATTTCATGGTTTCACAACAAGAAATTACTCATGTAGAGATGCATAGTTCCTAGTTCTGATGGAAGATGACATGTTATCTAATTCATCCTAATCTGTAGCCCTAAAAATATTGAGGTACTTCTCTAAAACCACATCTGGGTATTCTTAATGTAGGAGGACATAATGATTTTTCCACTGATAGGTCATTGTCATCACATCCCATTACTAACGACGTCTATCACCGGCCAATAATTCCCATCTAACTCTATCACAACCCATCAATTTCATTAACCCCACTCTTGAGGTATTTATAATCTCATCCCCTATGACTCCAACAAGCCTAAACACCCCACGACTGAATTTCATCAATTCCATCAACCCACCGACAAGACCCTGGCATGGACTATTGGTGCCTCCACACCTCACACTATCTGAGAGGCCCACCATCATCACTGAGGCCTCTGACCCCCACTTCATAAAATAAATCAATCCACCCAAACAATGGGGTTCTATTAGGATTTCATAAATGGATTGATGTAATATCAAGGCATGTCTTTAAAACTATGTCATCCCACAACTGCATGTTTATTATTCCTGAAGAACCACATACATACATGATCCATATTTTATATTTGAAATAAAATATAAAAAATACAAAAGATAATGTTTTGAATATTTTAAATTCAATAAAATATTTATTATTCATATATTTTTGAAAGGGAACAAAATAAGTGTGATCTCAACTTCGTAATAGGGGTTTGTTAAAATGGATGTTTTTATGATTAAATATGGTATAATCAATATTACATGGTAAATAACTACAAACACATGAAATTTAATTAAAACCATACGAATGAAATCCTTACATGGATAATATAAAATGAAATAATCTCATGGATAATAATAAATTAACTATCAATGACGTATATGCATAATTTTGGTGTTCATAATCTGAAATATCATGATATATTTACCTCTAATTCGTTATTTCAAGATTGTTTGAAACTACGGGTAAATATAAACTAAAAACCAATTTAATAAGGCTAGAAAAACGGTTTCTATCATGAGGTATGTTGATAAATCTGGGGGATATATAATATAAGGATTAAACATTCACTACATCTCCAATGAATTCCTTAGAAATAAAATTATGAATTTAATTCATGAACAATATGCTTTATCAAAAAATATCTATATTGACTACATATTAAAGAATAAAAATATTTACATAGTAAATCAAATAAAATTCAATGTAAAAAACCATATTTATAAATGGTATATGGTTTAAGAAATAATCGTATATATTATATAAATAATATTGATATAAAGTGAACTGTAATATCTAATAATTACAATTATGTGAATTTATAAAGAGAAATTCAATGACCAAAAAATTAATCTGGTGATGATTGATGTTCATTTATTCATTGAAAAAAAGATTTTATAATAGAATCAAGTATTTTATAGAATAGAAGTATGTGAGAGAGAAAATTTAATAATAATTTTTCACAAAATATTTTTCATTTTAAAACCAATTAAATCTTATACAAGAAGAAAAATAGTGTAAAATAGTTATGGGGGTACGAAATTCCTTTAAAGTTGTATATGTTTAAAAGAAACATTCCTTTTGAATTTTTGTTAAGAAATATAAAAATGAAACTCCTATAGAACATAATAAATATTTTTTAAAACCTTTTAAATATTATAAGATAACATAAAATTTAATATGAGTTAATAAAATGGACATCTGCAAAATAATTTTGAAAAAATATGGACATGGAAGAAAAATATAACCGATCAAAAAGAGAAATGAGATATAATTTAGTTTTAAATATAAATATTCTTGATTCAATTTAAAGGGATATAAAAAGATAAAATAAAATATAGAACCCATTAAAGGTTCACAAGATTAGAAATAATAATGGGGTTTAAAAGGATAAATAAAAGTATTGCATAAATGAAAATAGGAGAAATCCCAATTAAATAGGTCATAAAATTAATCCTTACCTCTTTAGTAAATTTTAAATTGTAACCACTTAAATAATAATAAAAATTGAAATATAAATCATAATTAATAAATATATAATAATTTTAAACACGTAAAAGGCTTATTATATTCACAATATAAAATTAAATATGAGAATAATATATATTTTGTCTCTATGGATTGGAAATTGAAACATAATACATTTCAAAGATCATATCAATGTGGTGATAATTAATCAAAGAAGTAATTATCTATATCAAATGAAAATCTAGATAAAAATACAAGTTTAAAAACAACATAAATAAAAAAATCATTCAAAATATAATCATCAAATAATATAGTCAATGATGATGTGGTTCAACCCAGTGAATGGTGATTGTGTTAAGAAAACTTATAGCTCAAGTTTACTTTGTCTCATAAGTGATTTCAACATCCTATATAAAAAATTAAGATTAATGATACTTAAATAAAAAACCATATAAATATATATAATATCATATCTGATCCATTTATAACTGTTTATCCCATTTTTGTTAAGAACATTTTGAAATTGTCATTATTTATGGTGTTAAAATCGTTGTTTTTAAAGAATTTTTTGATTCAATAGTTTCAGTTCATATATATTTCTCATTTTTCCATCATTTATATAATTTTATTAATGATAAAAATAAAATATATATTAAATATAAATATTATAGAAGTTTATAAAATATAAAGGTATAAAAATGAATTACATCATTCATGGAAATGGTAGACCATACTTACACACGAACGTTGTTTTTACTTTTTGATGGATGGAAATAAAGAGAGGCAAATAACAATTAGCCTCTAAAATATAATTTTTATATCATATATATCTTGTCTTTTAATTAAATTTATCCTTATTACCATCCATTTAAAATGGATGAGGAAAATGGATCACTTCACTTTGGGGTGGAGGTAGTCTACACGTACACATGAGCGATGTTATAGTTTTGTAACAAATTGCAATGTAATAAGATAAATATGATTTTATTATTTTAATATAATAATTATGTAATTAATATCACATTTATTTATTATTTATATATTCATAACCATATAACATATTTGGGGATGAAAAATGAATCATACCACTATGTGGAGACGATAAGTCGTACGTACGTACAAGAGATGTTTTCATTATTCATAAATTGGAAAAGCGGTTTACATTTTTTGTCCCATAATCATAATAAGATATTAGTATATTTATGATACTGGTTTAATTATTTGATAATGGTTACAATATATTTAACCTAACTATAAGATTAAATAATATTGAAATAGTTGGTAAAGATGATTACCACTTTTTCAGTGGTACTCATTTAAATATCTCTTAAGAAATATATGATTGGTATTCTAGAAAGACCATAACCATAATTACATGAAAAAATTTTATCACTAGATAAATTAATTTTATTTGGTCAAGATAGGATTCCCAATGTTGTTTAAAAAATATATATGTGTTTTCCTTTTATAACATAAGGGAGGGAATTATTAGAATTACATTAAGTATTAAATTAATATAAAATATTTTCATTGAAAAATATATCCAAATTGATATAATTATAAGATAAGATGTGTATGATTGTAAATAACATTATTCTATTTATTTATAGAAGTTTTTGTTATTATTTATCCTTATATCTTGGTTTAACCCCTCATTAACCCTATTGACAATTATTGCAATTAGAAAAATTCTGACACTTAAAAGGTCGCTAATGATGCAATAAATGGAGAATTATCCCCTAAATTAAAATTTTGATGAATTTTTAGAAATATATTATCAACCATTTCATATTTCATGAATTTTATGATTTTGAGTACTTTAATATAATTTTATTTTCATAAATATCATTAATTGGATTTTTGATACGATTCATTTAATTTAACTACAAAATACATCAAAAAATAGATGGAATTAGAATACAATCTTTTAAGGAATCAATAATATTTTTTATTTATCTACAAAAATTATGGTACATAATAATTCATCCAAATTGTATCACTTTTAAAATTATTAAAATCAATTATTTCATTTTTCTTTTAATTGAATAAATACGATGTCGGTGTTACATTAATATTTAATATAATTACTCAATCCCAAAAATTTAAAAATAATCTTCGATGGAACAAATTAAAATAAATTTAAAATAATAATTAACATTCATTAAATACATATAATTATCTTTATGTGAAAATATTAAAATTTCAAATACAAGATAATGACATTAAGTAAGATTCATTGCTTAAAATAATATAAATGTCATTACCAAGTTCAAATAAGAAAAAAGCCCTATATTTTAATTTGGTGTTGTTATTTATTTTATTATTCATATAAAGAAATAATAAAATAATGTTTTTTGTGATTTTTTTATTTTCATGTTATTCTGAACTTTAATAACTGAATTTACCCTTTACAGATCTGATAAATTTTTTCCAATGTTACTATTCATAATGTATAAAAAGAAAAGTGACATATATAACAATTTTGAACCCAATAAATAAAAATATTATACCCATTATTAATATTAAAACTTTTATATTTGGATGAAATTAATTTTAATATAAATATATACAAGGAAATAAAAAACTCATTTTTACAAAAATGAGTTTTTAGCCTAAAAATTAACCTATAGAAAAATCATGGAAATTATTGATTAAAATAATAATATTATAAATAAAATGGATAATATGTCACATTAATAAAACTAATATACATATTGGGACTTTTATGTTACTTTATTTGATAATAGTATTTGAAAAATCATTATTTTTCACTGTTCATTAAAAAAATCTTACTTTTCTGAAAACTCTAAAAATTCATTCAAATATAATTTTCACATGAAGACTAAAAATTGAAATAATTTTTATAAAAATAAATATTTAATAGTTCTAAAAACCTTTAATATATTTCCTCACAAAAACCAATAAAATCAATTTTTGAATAAAACTTATATTTTTTATTTATAAATTAAATTTATAGAAAATTGAGTATTCATTTATTATTAATCAATAAATTACATGATACCTTTGTTCATATATTTCATAATTTTGAAAAACATATTAATACCCACCAACCAAATTCTAATTTTATATTTATTACATTAAGAAATAATATTTAATAAAAATATTATGTGGTTCCTTTTGGATCGGTATTGCATATCCTATATGCTATCAAAAAATTTCATGTTTATAAATATCATGATATTACATTCAACTCCCAATAAATAATTTTTTCCTCTTAATTTTATCACAAAAATATATTTTTTAACTTTTGATTAAAATCCATCTCATATAGAGAGAATATAAAATACATTCTGAAATCTAAAAGTGGGAAACATAAATGGTACCTGAAATGAATTATATTATAGTTACCATATAAAGAGAAAATTTATGGGAAGTTAAAATATAGACATGGTTGGTAACAATAACACCCAAGGATACATATAGAGTGATTTAGAACTTGTTTAAGAAAACATTAATGACCATAAAAATAAATTAGTGTGGGTTGAAGGTACTATTAATTCAAAATAAATGAAGGTAAAAGGATAAAATTTTAATTAGAATATCATTTTCCTAAGGTTGGTGGATTCATTGACTACCATGATATGGAATGCCAGAAAATATACTAACTTGGTTTCTTTAGATTTCATTAGATTAATTTCATTATTTGGTTTTTATTTTTTTTAATTTCAACTTCATTTATTACTCCATGAAATGAATATTCAAATTGAATTTTTATGTTTAAAGCACTAAAATTAAATTTCATTGGATCAGAGTATCCATAAACTAAAGACAAGTAATTACTCCTATCTTCAGAGATTTACTAAACCAACATGTTTATAACATGTTATCCATCATGAATAAATATTCATATGGTGAAATAATAAATTAATATTAAAAAATAAACAGTGAAACCATTGGTTTAACCCAAATCATTCCATAAATAACTAACCAAATTTCCAAAATAACCTCAATAAACTCAAATCTAGGGAAATTTTATCCTCAAATGTTATCTCATACCCTTTATTCTACATCTCTCATAATTTAATATCATTACTCCCACTTATTAATTTACGTTAATGCCAAATGTTAATTATACCTTAGCCTAATTTAAAAATATATTAAAATATCATTAATCACCTAAACAAAAATTCAGAAATATTTTCTCCAATAATATTCCTCCCAATATAAAGTTAATATTTATTAGTCAAAACATGAAAAATAAAAGAAAATAAAACTAACCAAGTCATTATATAGTTTAGTTGTAGGCATTGTACCATTGTATCCCTTTGGTTATCGGTTCAAGCCTCAATCCATTCTATATGTGATGGTTTATTTCCTCATATGTAGGTTGTCATTTTTCTAAAAGAATATTTTTATAATTCATATAACATTCCAAAAAATATAATGAACATCCTCAAAAATAACATTAGTCATTAAATGAAAATTGAACCACAAATGTTTTCTATAAAACTTATTTTGTCTCGAAATAAAACAATATTAATTGACTATTTTTACATTAACATCAATGGTCATATTAACCATAAATGTAATCAATAACCTAAAACTTATATCTAAAAATATAAAATAATTATTCCTCAAATATCATTCTAAGTAAAAAATACACAATAGAAAAGAGTTTTATTCCAAAAAATGTCTCCAAAAACATCATTTACCATGTCAAAAATAAACCACATAAAACCTAAACTGGGTATCTATGAATTTAAACTCATTATCAACCTTATAATTATCATCATGTGATAGAAATTTTTTTTCTCATATCACTATGGAATATCATATATTTCTATAAGTTATGTTCTCTAATTCATCATAATAGTTCATAAAGAAAATGTGAGTTAACACAATATTATCCCCTGAGAGTGTCAAACCAGTACATAATAAGGGCATAGTAACCGTGATCCAGAAATAGGATTGAGATAGACTCATCCAAATCTATTGGGGTTATTACACCTAGATGCATCTATGTAAAATCCATGTTCACATGTTGAATCCAGATAGGGTTGTGTTTCTAGGAAAACAACATAATTTCAAAACATTAGTATGTTATCCTATAAATAGACTTATCCATAATGTTTATTATAGTCTAATGTTCCCTAATCTATGTTTTAATAATTCATTTTCCCATGGTTTCGGATATAAATTCTCTGATACCAACTAAAACAACCCTAACTCCAGTAACCCAAATACAGTCTCTACATTTTTTATTGGAATAAGATACAAGGGATCTCATCCTAAAGGACCAAATAGTTTATTAGATTATAAGAACAAGATACATACATGATTCTCAACTTACATTTGATATAAAATATAAAACAAAACAAAACAAAAAGTTCAACAACCTTGTAACTCATTCAAATATTTTTATTCATATCCAAGGGAAAGGAAACCAAATAAGGGTAATCTCAGAATCTTAATAATATTTAAGTACAATATAAGATGTTATTTGTAAATATTTCATATTAAATATTTTATTGACCCAGGTTTCCCTGAGATATTCCTTAGTGAAAATCTTGTGTTGAGGGTATTATGGGAGGCAACTATAGCTTGATTCAAGAGACTTCCAAAATACTAGTTTTTCCATTGGTGATTCATGGGTGTCAGTATTGGTGAGTCATGGGTGTATCTATTGGTTAGTCGAGGGAGTTGTCATTAGTGAGTCAGGGGCTTCAGTGAGTCAGTGAGTCAGGGGGCATCAACATCGATGAGTCAAGGGCATCGATGAGTCAGTGAGTCAGGGGCATCAGCAATGATGAGTTAGGGGCATTGGCATCAGTGAGTTAGGGTTTTTAGTGAGTCATTGCATCAGTAGCATAGTATTGGTGGATCTACATTAGTAGGTCTCATAGGTAGCTCACACGTTGATGTATTTTCATCGGTGGCTCAATGTCATTAGGTCGTGTCGGTAGCACACCCTTCTATGGACCAACATTAGTGGCTCAACATTGGTAGGTCATGTCGGTAGCTCACTCGTAGGTCAATCAGATTTGGTGTCTCAACATCTGTAGTTCACATATATATATCACACATTGGTGGCTCAGTTTTGGTGACTCACCCATCTATAACACATTTCCAATTTTTCTTGTTTTCCCCATTTTTTCCAATTCCATCCCTTTTACGTCTTATTTTATGTAAACAAAGTTTAAATCTTTGTTTGGGAGTCACTGTATCAGTCACTGTAGTAGTCACTATATCAGTTACTGTTCGGTACTGTAGCAGCCGGAACAATTCACCCGATTTGGATCTTCGGGCCACTGGTTTGGGCCTTCGGGTCTCCAGCGCCTTCGGGTCATCAAAGGCATTCGGCCCACAGGGCCTTCGGGTCACGTAGACCATGGAGTATCCTAGCTCACACAGAACAGGACTAGAATAGGATCAAAACAACATGAGTGCAGCCACCAGATGCAGAGATAACCGGATTGGAAGAATGAGAGGGTATGGTAGATGCAATCGGGACCAGGCACTATGCATCTTTGTACGAGGTAATGCTAGACGATCATCAATGCAAGGTGGGGAGCTCAGGAGATCAAGTATTTAAGACGCTGGGGAGGGGCATTTCTAGTAGGCTGGGCCTACGGGTCATGTAATGGGCATGGTTTACCTTTGGGCCCTCAGGTCATGTAATGCGGGTCATGTAGGGTATTGTGCCTTGGGCCTACGGGTCATGTGTGAGTTCCCCTTCAACCCCTAAAAGGCGGATTATCTATAATAAAATAAAATAAAAGGCCTTCGGGCCATTTGGGCTAAGGGAATATCAAAGGATATTAAGTGTATCTTTAGAATCCTAACATTTATGGGGATTTAATATACTCAAACCACATGATATTGACCATGATCCCATGTTAATGGTTTTTTAAATCGTTCTTCCATTAATATAGGATCTAGCTCAGCAAAGCAGGTATATTCCATTCCCAGTGTGTTTTCCTTAATTCTTGGTGTGCCTAGATCCTCCCTTTATAGATGATTCATGTGCCTCTGCTAGATCCCTCTCTTTCTTTGTTTTATTAGAGTTTTCTACTGCTCGTGTGATCCCATATTTTTGGTCAAGGAGTAGATTTGGTCGCTTGTTCTTTCAGGAAGGTATTCTTTAACCTCTCCATTTTATGTATCATTCGGGGTGGTTTTACTAATGTTTCTCCCTGAATAACGGAGTAATAATTTCCTTAACATGTAATAGACAAGTGGAAGGGAATATTATCAAAAGATAATGGGGTTAAGAAAATTACGGGATGGGAGTTGTTTTATGTGGATCTATTGTTTTATTTGTCATCATTGATTATTTTATTTTTCTTTGAGGCCATATTCCTTTTAAAAATCATGGTTGTTGGTGGTCTTTTCTTGTGCACTGGTGATGTTTTAATTTTTTGTGATGCTTGAAAAATGGTTGTAACATGAAATTTTCTTTATCATGTATACTTTGATAATTAAATGGATTCCCCCAGATCCAACCTATTTTTTATCACCATAGTTATTAAAGGTGGAATTAAAGAAACCCTATTGGATAAATTGGAATACCATTGGATTGATAGTGTGGATGTGTGTTGTGTGACTTATGGGGTCCCAGACTTGTGTAGGTTGTGGGTACAGGGGTGGATAGAGAAGTTGGTTCTGTGAGAAGGGTGTGGTATGTGTGTTCAGCGGACCTGTGGTTTAATGGTAATTTTGCGGTCTTGGTATGGAGGATGGTAGCGGTGGTGTTTTGGTATCCTATTTGAGAGACTGATTGGTTATTGAATGGATGAACTTTTATTTAGTGGGACTTCCTTTTTTATTGTTGTGGTTGTCAGGAAACATTGGGCAGTGGGACAACAATGTGGTCATCAGATTGTTATGCAGTGGGACTGCATCTAGGGTTTTTTTGGGTAGTGGGGCTACCGATGCAAGAGCTTGATTGTGTGGTATAACTTTGAAGTATGATAGTTGGCAATGGTTGAAAATGTGTCTAGGTAAAAAGGGGGTGTGCAGTGGAACTGCAGGTTGGTTGTTCTCATTTGTTTCTATGAATGGGTGTTAAAATGGAAATACATTACCATGGTTGTTTCCCAAGGTAGTTATGGAATAAACTAAAGTGATCCCCTTAATTAATTAATTAATGTAAAGTGGTTGAATGAAAAGAGGGATTTGGATGTATTATTTAACAGTGGTTTTTGTGTGGTTGTGCATATAGAAGTAGTAACAAAAGTGGTTTAGTGTGGGTTTGATATTTTTTCTGGGACTCATAGGTTGGGATGAGTTTTTGATTACTTATATATATAAATTTTAGTTTCTTGTGATTTCTATATGCACCCCACCTTTACTGACCTCTATGTTCCAAACACCCCCATTTCATGGGGGAGGGTGTATTTCCCAACATCCTTGTGGGAAGATGTATTACTGGTTTCTGACTTTTTTCCCCACACCCTCTTCCAGGTTCTTACTGTTCAGGCATATCCAGTTAGGCTGTAGTGGAATGAAGCATACCATAGTCCAAGCTTATTTTTTCTGGTCTGTTGTGGATGAGGGGACAAGGTGTTTTCAGGCTAGGTTTGTTTTCCCAAGTGTATTCGGGATGAGGCCCATGTGTCTTCGGGCAAGAGGTGTGGTTCTTGTGACCCTTGTATCTGTGAGTGAGATGTGTGGGGTGGTTAAGGCCCAGGTGTGCGTGGGTGTGTTGTGGTGGTGGGACAACATTTTAGAAGAGTGGTGGAGTCAATATGTTTGCCGTTAAGAATAGATTTTAACTAGTGGAAAGTGTTATAGGGTACCCAAATGTTGATGTGATTATACTACCACATTACATGACTTCTGTTATTTGGTGAGTGTTCCTTCATGAGGCTGGGATGATTAGTATTCCTTGTTATGTGATTTTATGTTCTATTATTTTATCATAGTTTCATTCGTATGGTCCCACACTTATGAATGAGTGGATTAATTTTCTTAGTGGGGTATACATGTATACCCACACTACGTCTATAAAAATTATTTTCATTTTTCCAGGTGGACTTTTTGGATCCTGTTGGACTTTACTAGCTTGGGTGATAGGACAATTGTTTTTTTCTGCATAGTTCATTTTTTTTACTTTTTTTGGTACTTTGGTTTTACTTTTTTCACAGTTTACCTTTACATCTTGCATGGGTTGGATGTTTGGATTCCTTTATATAAAACATTGTTGTTTCTTAGAATTTTTACAATCCTATTGCCTGATTTAGTTTTCATTAAAAAGTTTTTTGTATTCTATTTTGTGTGTGATTATATACCCTTGGTGCTAGTCTCCACTCCAGGGCCAATTGGAGGTGGGACTTAGTGGGATCATTATCTCTCCTTTATCTTGAAGAAGGAAGGGTGTGACACTTTTCTGACCCTTCCCTCATCGTGAGGAAGATGGGTTGAGAAAGAATGGTATCATAGGTGGGGTTGAGAGATATGATGGAGTTCATAGATAGGCATAGTGTGGATTTAATCAGATGGTAGGGAATGGTGTTAGGTAATCGTGGTGTGTGAAAGAGGCTAGAGAAGACCGGCTAGTACATGGGATTTTAGGTCCCCCCATGATCTAATGCAAGGACTATGGACCTACTGAATGACAAAGTGAGGATACAATTATTGAAGGGTAGAGACCTTAAGAAAGGTAGATTCATCATAATGGCTTGTTTTCATATGTGTCTTGAGAATTTTTAGAGTTTAAATTTAAATAATGATTTAAAATAAATTTTAAAAGTGAATTTCCATTCTACCTGGGCTTAAGAGTTACTTGTTTAGCCTTTTTCATATATGGAACTTGGACATAGTCCACATGTGATAAAAGTATTTGACGCCTTGGAGGATGACCCAGTTGATCATCGGAGGGAAGATTGAGAGGATGAAGAAGACTTGTAGTAGAAGACCCTTTGTGCATTCCAGTGACAGACGCTGGGAAAGTAGGAGGGGAGAATCTCAAATATAGAGATAAATGGTTATCTTGAGGAGTTTATGATCACTTTCAGCTTAATCTAGGATCCAAAAGAGTAATGGGTTCTTCTATAAGTGAGCCAGATGTGAGGAGTGGCGTGTTAGTGGTGGAAACTTTACCTCAAAGAGAGTAATGAGACTGACATCTCATGGGCTAACATTGAGAATGAGTTTTGTCTAGAGGTCATTTCCTCAATGATAAATGCCAAAAATTGGTAGAAGCAGCTCTCCCTTGAGTAGGAGAGTATGTTGGTGAGGGAAATGGGGATCAAGTTCACGGATCTACTGCACTTTTCACCAGATATATTTTTGGATGAGGAGTTGTGGTCGAGACACATGGAAGAGGCACTATGACCTTTTCTTCAGTATGTTGTCATTCTCTTTACCATACTGACATACATATAAGATTTGAAGAAATAAGAAGCAGTGGATAGGATTCACTCACATGGAACTTTACCATGAAAGGGGAGACAATTTTTATTAAAAGGGGAAGGATGTCATCAGTAGGTCTCCAACGTCATGGCCTTCTATGTTTCGGTCAGGGGGAAGTAGGACTAAACAGTTCAAATTCCAATCTCCTAGTCCTCACCATTTCCCCCATGGACCTGAGACCGAGGTTCTTCATCTGTGGAGGTCATTGAAATATTTGGAACCAGTTCCCAATTTGATCACAACACAGTTGGGTGGGCAGGTTCAGTGCCAACCTCAGCAGCAGTAGTATTTGGTTAGGACATTCTAGCAGTAGGGGCAACGAGTTCCCACTCCACCGAGGGTAAATGGTTCTGGGGGAGGAAAACCATAGGGTTCTCCTCAGGGAACCCAAATAGGGTGTGGTAAGGGACGCAGTCAATAGAATATGGGTATAGGAGGTTGGTGTGGGTAGTTACACGCCACTGAGGCAGTAGTTCTAGTAGGTCTGTAGGTTTTTCGAGTTACGGTCAGTCTATTTAGTACACATTCATTCACTATGTATGATTCAATAGACTCACACTCTTTTGTTGAATCTAGTATATTCTATTCCTTGGGACTGGATATAGAGAGACATCTCATGCCCCTGGTGTTGAGTACGTTAGTTGTAAGTCAGAACACTTTTTTTGATGTTTTCTAGGGATGTAGACTGATGTTGGGGTCGCATCAGTCCAGTAAGGATCTTCTTCTTCTATATATGCAGTCGTATGATTTCATCCTCGGCATTGACCGGTTTTTTTCAGTGCACAATATTATCGTCTTCTTTTGAATGAGAGTTGTGTTATCTGGTACGGATGGCCATCATGTAGTTTTTATTAGTTAGCGGGGATGTCTTGTGGGAAGATGGTATGTGGAGCCTCTTCTCTCCTTGAAGGCTAAGCTATCAGTGGGATTCACAGACATAGATATAATGGTGGTTCTAGGGGTTGTCAGAGTGTTCTTGTATATCTTCCCAAATGAGGTTGTGAACCTACCCCCTCACCGTGATGTTGAGTTCAAAAGAGACAAGAAAACTAGTACCCGTTTCATTTCTATGGATCCCTTTCAGATGGTGCCTTCTGTTTTGCCGGAGTTGCAGATTCATGTTAACGACCTGATGAATATGGTTTTTATCTGGACAATTGTTTCATCGTGGGGTGCTTCAGTTTTGTTTTAAATGAAGGAAGATGGTTGTCTCTGGCAGTACATAGACTACTGGAGATTTAACTATGTAAATGTCAAGAACCGTTTCTCACTTATGAGTATAGATCATCTTTTTGACTATTTAAATGGGGAATGTTAGTTCTCTAAGATTGATCTACAACCTATATACCACAGGTTGAGGGTGAATGAGGATGACATCCTGAAGACTGCTTTCAGGTGCAAGTGTGGGCACTTTGAGTTCATGGTCATGCCCTTTGGGGTTATGAATGCACTAGTCGTGTTCATATGGCTCATGAAATCGGTCTTCTGCATGTTCTTGGACCAGTTTGTCATCATGTTCATCAACGACAACCCAATCTACTCAAGGTCGGAGTATGAGCACATTGAGCATCTGAGGACCATCTTGGAGGTCCTCTAACACCACAATATCTATGGGAAGTTGTTCAATTAAATGTTATGGATGTGAGAGGGGACCTTCCTTGGAAACTTGGTGTCTCAAAAATTGATATAATTGGACCCATCAAAGGTGGAGGCGGTTGACTCCTAGACCACACCCAAGAACCTAGAAAATTTTTATTGCATCCTGAGTCAAGCCAGATATTACCAGAGATTCGTGCCCGACTTCACTTGAGTTATAGTGTTGTTGATAGGTGTGACTAGAAAAGACCAGACCTATGTGTGGAATAAGCTGTGTCAGGCAGCATTCAACTACCTAAAGGGGAAGCTACTTAGTTCCCCAATGAATATGTTGAAAGTTAATGGAGTGATGTTTAAGGTGTTCTAAGATACTTCTGTACTGGGTTTGGGATGTGTGTTGATGTGATATTGGGGAGTGATTTCTTATGGGTCTAAGCAGTTACATATGCACCAGAATAACTATGCCACCCATGATCTGGATATTGTAGTGATTATGTTCACGCTAATTTTTTGGTGAAATTACCTCATCAAGGAGAACTTTGTGGTATCACAGATCACAAAAGAATGAGGTTTATCTTCTTATATTGAGACCTGAACTTGTGGTAGTGAAGGGGAATAGAGTTTCTCTAGGACTACGACTTCGATATCTCTTGAAATTAAAGAAATAGGAATGTGGTGGTTGATTCCTTATGATTAAACTCACAAAGGAGGGTAGTTATGGAAGCCATAGATGCTTGTAAGGAAATAGAGGTGTTTGATGATTTACAAATAGATGTGAGAGTGGATGACAGAAGACAATATCAATTTTAGATGAAATTATAATCTTACTTAATGTGACAGATGGAGGAGTCTCAGTGTGGATACTCAGAGACTGAAGTGATGCATGATTGCACTTTCCAAGATGATTCTCTGAAGGGGTGGTCATAGGATAGTCATAGTTGGATGTTGTTCTATGGTAATCTGTTTTTTCCAGCGGAAATGTGTGAGGTAGGTCTCTGTGAGTTCCATATCTCACCCCTAGTGGTGAATCCATGAGTTTTTAAGATGAATCGGGGCTTTCTGGAATTGTTTTTGTGGCCTTGAGTGGAGTACTTGGGAGTAGGAGGCACAAATGTGTTCCATGTACCAAGATCTATTCTATGTTGTGTTACTATGTTTTATTTTTGTGGTTTGATATATGATGTACGGTTTGAAACTATTCGTTATCAAATGATTTGTTTCCCTGTTCTCTAAATGTCTGTGAGAAGTCCTAACAGTGGGGAGGGTAGGAATTGATCCATAATCAAGACGCATTAATATGGATGTGATTAAACTCATTCAGGCGAGTCAGTGCTGCCCAAAGTGGATAATATCTTGGCATGGATGAAGGATATCCCTAATCCATGTGTCAAGATGTTGTAAATTTGGTGTTTTAGTGGTTGGTTGGGGTAGTGGGGCCTTAGTATTTCTAAAGATGTTCAGGATATATATGTCAAATACGTTTTCTTGGATCTTAGGGTTTTCACTCAAGCTCTCGAATAACACATAGGTTTTTCTTGAGAGTTATCTTTAGGGGTGGTTGATTGGACCTCATTATTCTGAGTTTTGTTTTAAATTCTCAGGGACCAGAAGAGTTTGAGAGGACTATGATGTAATAACCCAAATTTTACCAATCCATTCCTTTTTAAAAATCATATGTTTAGGGTGGTTTAGGGGGAAACAATAGATTATTTTCAGATTTTACCAAAATACCAATTTTCCCATCGATGAGTTAGGGGTGTTGGGATCAGTGAGTTAGGGGTGTCATCATTGTTGAGTCAAGGGTGTCTGCATTGGTGAGTTAGGGGCGTCAGTGAGTGGGTGAGTCTGGGGGTGTCTTCATCAGTGATTAACGGGCATCTTTGAGTTAGTGAGTCAGGGGGTTTCAGCATCGGAGAGTCAGGGGTGTCGGAATTAATGATCTAGGGGGACCAGTGAGTCATTGCATCATTGACTCATCATCGGTAGGTTGTGTAAATAGTTCATCCATCAGTGAATTAGTGTTAGTGACTCACCCATCAATGATTCACTACAATTTTTATAGTCTTTCCCAATTTTTTCAGTTTCATCTATCTTACATCTTATTTAATGTAAACCAATATTAAAGCCTTGATTGGGAGTTTTTAAGGTAATTTTAAGGGATATTGTGTATATTTTTTAATATACTAATGTTATGGGGTAATTGATATACTCAAACCGCATGATCATGACCATGATCCCATAGTAATGGATTTCGAAACTGTTCTCATTTTAATATAAGACCTGGCTCTTCAAAACCAGGATATTCCCTTCTCGTGTGTTTTCTATTATTTCTTGGTGCACCTAAATCTTTCCTCTCTATATGAGTCGGGCGCCTATTCTAGAGCCCTCTCATGATCAGTTTTCTTGGATTTTCATGTTTCTCGCACAATCCCCTATTTTGCAACAAGAAGGTTCTTTGGTCGCCAGTTGTTTTAGGTAGGGATTCTTTTGAATCAATATTTTTTGTGTATTATACGGGGTGGGTTTACTAATGCTTCCCTATGAATATTGGTTGAATCCTCTTCTTAAAAAGTAATAAATGATGGGAATGGAATAATATCAAAATATAATGGGGTCATTGAAATAATTTTATTGGAGTGTTTTGATGTTGATCACCAATTCTATTCGATATCTATTATTCTTTTATGATTTTTTGGTCATGTTCCATCTGAAAATCATGGTTGTTGGTGGTCTCTTCTTGTTCACTGGTGATGTTTTTATTTGTCGTGATGCTTGATAAATGGTTGTAACATGAAATATTCTTAATCATGTATACTTGGTAAATTAAATAGATTCCACAATATCAATCATGTTTTGTGATCACCACATTTATTTAAATTGGAATTAAATAACCCATTTTTTCTAAATCTGAATACCCTAGTCTTGATAGTGTGTTCATGTGCTATGTGTTTTATGGTGTCATATCATTGTGCATGTTGTGGGTATAGGGGTGGATAGAGGATTTGGTTCCCTGAGAAGGGTGTGGTATGTGTGTGCATAGGTGTTTTTGTTTATTGGTAGTTGATGTGGTCTTGTTGTGTAGTGTGGTACGGGGTAGTGTGTTCGAATCGCAGTTCAGAGAATTATTGATTGTTGAATGGACGGACTTGAAGGATGTCGGACTGCCTTTGTTTGTGTTGTGGTCATCGGGAAACATTGTGCAGTGGGACTGCAATGTGGTTATGGGCTTGTTATGTAGTAGTACTGCATCTGGGGTTTTTTGGGTAGTGGGGCTGTAGTTTTGGGTGAAAGGGCTTGGTTGGGTGTTATAACTTTGATGAATGATAGTTGGCAGTGGTTGAATGTGTGTCCAATTAAAGGTGGCGTAGTGGAAATTCATGTTTGTTGTTATCTATTATTTCTATGAATATGTGCTAAAATGGAAATACTTTACCTTATTATTTTATCTGAGTAGTGATGGAATAAACTAAAGTGAGTCCCTTAATTAATTAATTAATGGAAAGTGGATGAATGAAAACTAGTGGGTGGGTGTATGCCTTCGGAGTGGTTATCATGTGGTTGTGCATATAGGGGTAGATTAAAAAGTGGTTCTATGTGGGCTGGTTGTTTATTTTGGGTCCCATAGGTTGGGTTGAGTGTTTTTTTACATATATGTAGAAATTTTAGTTCATTGTGACTTCAATACACACCCCACCCATTTTTAGCACCATGTGTCGAACACCCCCATTTCAAAGGGTAGGGTGTCTTTCCCAATATCCTAATGAGAGGATGGGTGGATAGTTACTGACTTTCTTCCTCAAACCCTTTTCAAGGTACTTACCACTCGATCGTATCGAGGTAGGATGTAGTGGCTTGAGGATTACCAGAGTCCAATATCCTTCGTGTAAGTTTGTTTTGGATGAGGGGCCTTGGTGTTTTCAGTCCAGGACTGTTTTCCTAAGTTTCATTGGGATAAGGGTGAAGTGTCTTCAAGCGAGAGGTGTGGTTTATATGGGTTAGGTGTCTATGGGCGAGATATGTGTTATGGTTGAGGCCGAGCTATGTGAGATCAGGTTGTGGAAGTGGGAATTCATTTTGGAAGAGTGGTCGCGTCAAGATGTTATATGTTAGGTATAAAAGTTAACCAATGGGAAGGTGGTGTGGGGTACTCAAATTTCAACGTGCTTATAATACTAATTTACTTGACTTGTGTTATTTTGAGAGTGTGCCCTGGTGAGGTTGGGTAGGTTAGTATTCCTTGGTATGTTCATTGAGTTTCTATTATTTTCTCATAGGGTCATTATTTTGTTCCCCCACTTGTGCATAGGTGGATTTTGTTTTCCTATAGGGTATATATATACTCACCTTATGTCTATAAAAATTATTTTCATGTTTCCATGAGTACTTTGAGGACCGTTCTGGACCTTACTAGCTCAGGTTCTAGGATAGTTGTTGTTTTTCTGCTTAGTTATTTCTTTTCATTCTTGCTTTGGAATTTTTTATTCTTTTGTTATAGTTTACATTTAAATCATTCATGGGTTGGATTTTTTTCCTTAATATAATTTTTTTCCCTGGGATTTTTACCATCTTTTTTCCCAATCGTGTTTTCACTAAAAGGGTAATGATGTCCATTTTTTATGAGATTTTATACCCTTGGTGGAAGTTTCCACTCTGGATCCTATTTGAGGCAGGACTCAGGGGTCATTATATCTCCTTCATCTTGAAGAAGGATTGGTGTAGCACTTTTCTATCCATTCCCCCATCTTGAGTAAGGAATTTCGTGCTAAATATTGTAGGGTAGAGAACTAAAAACACATCATATTGAATCAATAACTTGAGAATCGAATACATCGAGGGATAATATCAAATGAAATAATCTCATGTATTATTATATTCTAATTATGAATGAATAAAATTCATAATTTTGGAATTCATGACCTCATACATCATGATAACATTACCACTAAATAATATCAGCATGACATTTTAAAAATATAGGTAGGAATTCCCCAAAAACTAATTTATTAAGGCTATCCAGTAGGTTTGTCTCATGAGAAATTTAAATGAATCAAAGTTATATATAATTATGGCCCCCCACCCATCAATGCATGTTCAATGAATTCCTCATATATTGAATGATAAAATTAATTCATGAAAAATATCTCATATTAATAAACACCAATATTAAGTAATGAATATTGAATAACAATATTTTTCTAGTTAATCGAATAAATTTCAAAGTAAAACAATATATGTATAAATGGAACATAGTTTGAGAAATATCAAATCTTTGATAAAAATAATATATATATTTAAGATAACTATAATTTCTAATGATCATAATGAAGTTAATGGTTTTTGTGGAAGTTATTGAAAAATAATTAATAATTATATGAGATATGACCATCAATTCATCTTAAAAATGATTTTTTAGTAATATAATCTCTTTTAAAGAATTTAATAAAATTAAATTGAATGATTTACAATTGTTTTTTATAAAAGTTATTTTTTAAAACCATTTAAAACATGAATAACAAGATAAATTTTGTAAAATGGTTGTGGAATATGGAAAATAAATTAACATCGTATATGTTAAAAAGAAACATTCCTTTTTTCTCTTTTTAATGAAAGTTGAAACTAACCATTTTAGAAAAATTTATAATGATTACATTCAAAACCATTATAGTTTAAAGGATAACATAAAATAACATTTGAGTAAATTAAAAGGACTTTTATAAAACAATTTGAAAAATATAGACATAGAAGATAAATATAGAAATTCAAAAATAGAAATAAGGTTTTGTTTTAAAAAATAATACTTTTAATGATTCAAGAGACAATGAGTGGAATGGTTGAAAAAATTGTGAAATATATAAATATAAAGACTATTATAAAATAGATAGAGTTTATTAGGGATAAATTAAAACATTCCTTCAATGAAAATACAGGAAATCCAAAAAAAATAAATTTAAAATAATCCATAACTAATTAGTAACTTTTAAATTATAATCCATTGAAAAGAAGTTAATTTAAAAATTAATAAAAATTAATAAAAATATATTTTTTTTAAATAAATCAATATGGTTGTATATACACCACATAAAATGTATTAGTTTAAAAATATCAAATGTGTATAAATGGGGAGTAAATTGAGTTAAAATCACTTTCAATGATCATATCAATGAAGTGGAAATTAATAAAAGAAGTTATTATGTGTATAAATTTAAAATAAATTCAAGTAAAATGGAAAAAAAATATAAAATTAGATATTTTAATTTTACCAAAATATTTTCATTATATAGTCAATGAAGAAGGTATTTGACCCAAGGAAAGGAGATTACGTTCATAATCCACTTACCTCACATTCGACTTGCCTCGAAAGTTATTTTGAACCTTAGTATAGTATAATTATATTAATTATAATTACTTAAAAGAAATATATAAATGTATATAATACCATATATGATTCATTTATAACTTTTTATCACTTTTTTATTAATAATAATTTATTATTATCTTTATTTTATGTGTTAACTGGGTCATTTTTCTAGTATGATTTGATTTATTAGTTTTGGTCCCTGAATATTTCTCAGGGTTATATCATATATAGAGTTTTACTAATTATATATATATTATATACTTTTAACATTTATATATTTATTATTCATCCAGGATATATATAGAGATAAAAATGAATTACACCATTTATGCAGACAACATGACATATGTACGCATGAACGATGTTTTGAATTTTTGATGAATGGAATTAAATAAAGGTAAAAAAATAATTAAACATTATGGGATAAATTTTATATCATATATATCTTATATATTAATTAAATATATCCTTGTTACCATCCATGTAAAAGGTAAATAGAAAAAGGATTGCATCTCTTCGTGAAGGTGGTAGTCCACACGTATGCACGAGAAACATTATATTTTCCAAAATATTGGAAGGTAATATAGTATAAGTGATTTTATGATTCTAGAATAAAAAATATTTCAGGATTTATATATATATTTATTATTTACATCATATAACCATCCAACATAATTACACTACTATGTAGAAATAGTAATTCATATGCACACACAAGTGATGTTTTCATTTTTTGTAAGATTAAAAAGAGGTGGAATATAGTTTCCTATAATAATAATAACATATGATTAAATTTATGATAATAAAGAAAATATTTTTTTAATTTTTAAAATAAAAATAGTTGAATTATAATAAAAATAAATATTAAGGATTCGAAAAAGATTATTACCTCTTCTTAGATATACCACCATTATATGATATCATAAAGGGCCTAGGGATGGAATTTTTTGAATACCAGAATTTCTATAACTATTGAAATGATGTTGAGAATATAAATGGTCAGTTTTTTGTCATTTAAGGATTCTAAATGTGGTTTTACAAAACTATATTTTGGTTTCCTTTTATAAGTGAGGGGATGGGCACTATTGGAATTAAGTAATGTATTAAATTACAAAAAATAAATTTTCATGAAAAAATTATGAAAATTGATATTATTAAAATATAATATTATGATGAGTTGAAATAATATAATATAATAATATTTGGATACGTTTTGGTAATGTTTTTACCCTTATCTCTTTTTTTTCACCCCATGTTAACCTTTTTGAAAATTATCATAAATAAAAAGATTTTTACCATTTAAGGGTAAATAATGACACTATACATAAACAATTGGGATCTAAAATGTATATGGGATGATATTTTTTATCAAATATTATCACCCTTATTCTAGTTAGATATTTTAATTATTTAAATATATTTTAATATGATATAATTTTCATAAAATATCATTATTATCATTTTTTACACTATTCAATTGATTTGAGTTTAAAACATCAATACAAAGATGAAACTTGAATATAATCCATTAAAATATCACTAATATGTTATAGTTATATAAAAAATTATTGATAAATAATATATAACTAAAATGGTATTAATTTTAGTATTTTTCAAATAATTTATTTTATTTATCTATTAATTGAATAAATACTATATCGGCATTGTATACGCATTCAAGTTAGCTATCTTGTCAATAGAATTCAAATAATTTATTAAAATTATAAATATAAATTAATTATGTTAATAATAATAATTTTTATTCATATATAACATATTATTATCCTTATGTGAACATTGAAAATATGTTAGAAGCAAGAGAGAGACATTTTAGAATTTTCTTTAATTAATATAATATATATGTCATTACCATGGTCAAATTAAACCAAAAATGCCTATATTATAATTTTCGATAGTTATTGGAGAATTAATCTAATCTAATGAAATAAATTTATGTGTTTTATTGTTTTTTATTTACATATCTCATTATTTTTAACATTAATTACTCAATTTACCCTTTATCAATCTAAAAACATTTACCACAGTTACTATTCATAAGGCCAAAAAATAAAAGAATCCTATTTAAAAAATTTGAATCTCCGGTTTCAAAATGTGATATAATTTTTTTCAAGATTTAATTTCTATAATTGGTGTAAATTTATTTCAATATAAATACGCAAAATAAAAAAAAAACTCTTTTTTAGAAAAATGTTTTTTTAAGAATAAATATTATATTTTTTCAAAATCAAGAAAAAAAATTAATATTGGTAATATTATTATTAATAAAATGAATGATATTTAACATTAATACAAAATCCAAAATATAAC
This sequence comes from Viscum album, assembly GCA_963277665.1. Taxonomy (NCBI): domain Eukaryota; kingdom Viridiplantae; phylum Streptophyta; class Magnoliopsida; order Santalales; family Viscaceae; genus Viscum; species Viscum album. The sequence continues at coordinate 469,605,684 of OY728158.1, forward strand.
GTTACATTTAAATTTATTTATTTAATTACAGTCCTTCAAAAATCATCATTTTTAACTATTCATTGAAAAATAAAACTTTCTAAAAAAATTCTGAAATTCAACCTAATAATTTTTTTTTCAAAATGAATTCAAAAGTCATATACATTTTATCATATAAAATTTCAAAAATTTCAATAATGTAATTATAACATTAAATCATGAATATAAATAAAACCCATTTTTCAAGATAATTTATTTTTGAACTAACAAATAAATATACTAGAAATTGAGAACTTATTTATTATCAGTAAAAAAATTATATTAAACCTTTATTTATATTTTTTATAATTTTATCAAAACTATTCATACCCACTAAACCAATGTTAAAGAATATAGCTACCCTCACTTTCCATACATTAAAATTACATAAATTATACAGAATACTTAAAACATTATATAAATAGACCGCCAAAGACCATAATAGTATAGTTACTTTGGAAACATAGTTATACAAACACTTATAAATAAATTGAAAAATTATCTCCCACAAGGTTCTTCCTGACTAGAACCCTTCCTAGAGACATCAAACACAATACATATCTTTATAACCTGGGGAAGGAAATATAAAAAGGGTGAGCTCAGATTCTTAGTAAAGGTAAACAAGATAAATTGGTAAACATAAGCCTGAGCATAAGAGTTTTAGAACATTATCATCAAGATATACGATCATAACATACATATCAAAGACCAAATACATGAATCATGGAGTAAAGCTTGGATGTTAATAAGACATGTTTCATTAGGAAATAAAGAACATAAGTCATGGAAGAATAACATATGAATAAAACATGGAATTGTGTTAGACACATAAGAATATAAAATGATTTCAATATTAGTCAAGGTATTGATGTTGGGGAAATCATAGTATAATGGGTTCAATCTCTATTTCATCTTAGTAGTCATGGTTCACTCTCATTTCTATATTATTATCATGGGTTCAGTCCACATACAATCATGGTAGTCATTTTGAATTCCCATGTCCATATTAGTAGTCAAGGTTTACTCCCAAGACCTAATTATTCTATCTCATGAATTATAAATCTTTACCTGATGCAATGGAGGGATATATAGGTCCGACCCATCTAATAATGAAATCATAAAATATGTACCACGAGACCATTAAAAATAATATCATAACCCATTAAATAAAATGGGTAACATAAACATGTAATAATATCATAAACTATGAAAAAATAAACATTTTTATAATCATTTCTTCAAAAGCATTACATAAGGAAAGAAGTAGGTTTCAAAGGCATGTAACTTGTGAAAGGTAAATGGGTTTCATAAACATCATTCAATTAAAAAAATTCCATTTAGAGAAATAATATGAATAAAAACATTAAATAATTTCCACCTAAAGTTCTGAGTAACACCATTTGATTTTATCTTATAAAGGAAATAATTTTGAAAGATATTTTAAAAAAAAATTCATAAAGAAAATATCCTTTATTATTGAAAATTCATTTAAAAATAATTAATCATTTTCAAAAATCCAATTTATTTAAAATAATATTTGGAAACCATAAAAATTTAAAAATAATTTTTATGTTAAAATGATATACAAGAATCATTTGAAAAAAATTTACTTTTTTTTAAAACAAGGTTTTTGAAATAAAATAGATTTCTGATAGAAGGGAGACATAAATTCAGATATCTATTAAATTTTTTTTTAATTATATTAAGGGATGAAGAGTGAAAAAAAACTGTACTAATACATGGTGATGTCTTTAATAAATAGATTATGAGGTAAATAATGAGAATTATTGATATTTGGATAATGATATTTCATCAAATATGCATAAACAAAAACCATCATGAAAAGGGATGAGATTGTTTCAATAAACTCTTATCACTTTCTAACTTGGGATCATATTATCTCTATAAGAAAATTAAAATACATAAACCATATAATATCATGAAAATATGGATATCCTTTATATAACATGATAAATTTATTTATATACACCTAAAAAAAATAGGTGCATAAAAATAAATGAGACTCAAAGAACACAAATTGAGACAAAACAATCTTACAGATTTTGTAACATTCGAAACATAAACCCCATGAAATAAAGATCATAAAATGGGTATATAAATACCATTAAATTTATTTATATGATACATATAATACATCCATGGTAAGTATATTCACTACAAAAATAAGTGTGTGGTGAATAAGGCATGTATCTCACAAAAATAAAAGTGAGATGAAATTCCCATAACCTATATCTTGAATCTCTTCGTACACATACAATATTTTTGTATAATAAATTTAAGTTTAATATAAGTATTTTAATGAAAAATATTATTATATCTAATACCATATATAGTTTTATTATTACTTTATATTACCATCTTGTTAATAATTCAATGTTAAGGTTTCACTGCAGTTAATATTCACTTTATTCTTTATATGTGTCTAGATTTGTTGCATCTTGGGTCCTTATACTTATATAATGATTTATAGAATTTAAAATTTGATATAAATATCATTTATATTCATTTTATGTGTATTATAATAATCTATATTATATATAAGTATGAAATGGAATACACAGTTCATGGATACATTAAGTCATACAAACACATGATTGTTGTTTTTGTATTTATTGTCATATTCAGATAAAGAAAGAAAATGACATATTAGTATAAATATTTTTATAAAAATATATATCATTATTAATTTTTAATTATTATATCATATATATCATATAATTTCACTAAACCCATCGTTAATATATTCCATGTATTGTGCGAATCAATCACATCGCTTTGAGGGGACAATAGTGCACACTTCCTCAAACGAAATTCTCATATTGACACCAAATGGAATGTGTTAATATATACATTTTTTAAAAGTATTAAGTAATATTAAATACATAATAAATATAATTTATTACACATATAAAAATATTTTTCATTATAATGTCCACCATGAGAGGTGGTAAAGGAAAAATGAGCAATCATTATTTCGTGAGGTGCTAGTTCACAGTACACGTAAACATTCTATTTATCACCCATTAGATAGAAGTGTGTATAAGTGTAGGTTAAAAATATAGAATAAAAAATCATTTTATATTTAGGTTACTTTTGTTGTTATACAATCATGTAATTAGAACATTTTATGTTGTTGAGAATTCAAATTAAATAAAAGAACTTTAGGAGGAATGATACCTCTTATTCTAGTAACTCATTTTTCATTACACTAAAGGGATTACTTGGATTACATTATACCCAATGGGATAATTATAGTATGGGGAGGTATTTTTAACATATATTTTGGAAGATATTGGTTGACATATATTTCCTTGAGAGGTGTGAGGAAGTGAGAGGAGAGGATGCATTTTATAGTGGAGGAGGAGTGGCACTCTTGTAAATTTTGTGAAAAGAAATTCAACTACATTTTTCCCATGTAAAGTGGATACAATAATGGAATAAATTCTATACAAGGTAGGATAATTTATAATTATTTATATCAAATTTCTCTTGTAAAATTTTATAGGTCTTTTGGGCCCTTAAGATTAATGTTTTGGACCTTATTATACTTAATCTTATATTAATTGTTGTAATTTATTTTAATTTGATTAACAAATATTTTTGGTAAAAATCTAAGTATAACTCATTACAAATTATAAATAATTATGATTAAAAATATAGAATCTATTTTTTCAATTTCCTATCACATAATGGGAAGATTTTTTTTCAAATTCAATCCTAGTAATGGGACAACACTGCAAGTTTTTAATGTAAAAATGATCAAAATATTGTAATATTTTAATATCTGATTTCAATATGAAATTATCTCCAATGACCTAAACTGGATTAATTGAAAGAAAATATAATCTAATTAATCTTTTAAATCATTTGAAAATAAAATTTATCCTTATAAATAAATTAGATGGAAAGGCAGTATTGAATAAAAATTCAGAATTTTTCACTATTCATACAAAAATGAAATTTCTCCTAAAAATAATAAAAGTTAAACCTAAGATAAATTAAAAAATATAAATTAAATAGTAATTTTTTTTCTAATTCAATTACAAAATGTTTCAAAAATTTAAATTTGTTATTTTTCACGGAAGGACATTAAAATTAGTTTATTTGAAAAAATAGTATTTTACAACATATAAGGACATTACCAAAAAATTATATCTCTAATTATGAAAATGATTTATTAGTATGAAAATATGATGAAAAATATCTGAAAATTAGTAATTACTATTCATATTACCATTTTTAATGTATAGGTCATAATTATCTCTTTTAGATAATTATAGAAACAAAATTATGTTTCGTTTAAACTTAGTGTTACGTGTAATGTATGAAATTTTAGTGTTGTTTCTAACATAAAACAAGTTAGGATTGTGTAACTTATGTTCATTTTGTGTTTCATGTAACGTACACTGAGTCGGTGTCATGTTAACGAAATTTTTGACTCAGGACAATGGAAGACAATAATAAAAACTAGTTTATTTGAGAAAAAAAATTATGTAAAAACTAAGGGGGTTACAATCTAAGACCCTTAAAATGATTTCTACCAAAAATTATTCACTCAGGTAAAAAAAGTGAGGATGGTTCTACTTCATCATATCTTTATCTTCCCATGTAGCTTCCTATAACTGGTGATTTCTTCATAAAACATGGATCAGGTGAGTGATATTTTTTCATAGAACATTCTCTATATGATCCACAATTTCAAATAGTTGTCCCTTAATAGAAAGATCATGATCTAGCAGTATGACCATTTAGTTCAGTATCGAAAAAGGGAGAAGTATGTCTTCTTGAGGAGATATAGATGGAACACATCATGTACTAGAGAGATATTTGGAGGATGTTATAAGCGATAAGATATTATCCCAATATGATCGAAAATTTAAAAGGGACCAATATACATAGGGCTTAGTTTCTAATTATTTATGAACCTCAGAACCTTCTTATAGGGAGATATTCCTCGAAACACCTTTTCATCAACTTCAAATACAAGATCACACCAACAGTTATTAGCATAACATTTCTGTTAACTTTGAGCTTCCTTAATATGTTTTTCAATGTTTCTAACACTATTGACCATTTATTTTTCAATATCATGTCCTAATATATTTCTTTATCCAACCTCGTCTCAATACATTAAAGCACTAAATTTATTCCCATAGAGTGATTCATAAGGTTTCATCTTAATTCTTGAGTGAAAGTTATTGTTTTATGAAAACTCACATAGAAGAAGGTGTTGATACCAACCACCTTTGAAATCTTGAGAAAAATATCTCAATATATCCTCTAGGGTTGGAATTCTTCTTTTAGACTAATCATCTATCTAATTGTGATTAGTAGTGGTGAAACTCAATTTTGTATTTTGTTCATTTTGGAAGCATTTCAATAACATTGGAAAAATCCTTTTATCCTGATTTGAGATAATAGAATGTGGTACTCAATGAAACCTTACAACTTTCTTAATGTATATCCTTACAATATGATAATGAGATTAGTCTTCTTGGATAGCAATGAAGTGTGCTGAATTAGTAAGGAAATCGACTACCACCCATATAGAATTAAACCCATTATATTTTTTGGGTATTACAATGAAAAAATCCATAGTGATGTTCTCCCTTTTACATTATATTATGTGTAATGTATGCAATATACCCTATTAAATTTTTTCATCCTTAACTTATGGGCATACCCAACACCAAGATACAAACTCTGTGATATCTTGATTCATTCTAACCCTCCATAATAATTCCTTCAAGTACTTATACATATTTGTACTTCCATGATGAATAGAGAATAAATAACTATGAGGTTCCTCTAATATATCCTTCTTAAAATATGTTATAGAAGAAACATATACATGGTTCTTAATCCTTATCATTCCATCTTTATAAATGTTAAGCTCTAGAACATTTCTTGCATTCTTTTGTAACTCTATATCTTCCATATGATCCACCTTAATCATCAATTGTATAGAGGGTCGAATATTAATTTTAAAAAATAAGACATTTCCCCTTCCTCCATGATTTCTAAATCCATCCTTTTCACATTAATAAATATAGGGTCTTTTTTGGTCCTCACTATTGATAACCTAGCATGATCCTTTTGACTCAAAGCATTATCCACCTTGTTCTATTTCCTAGGGTGAAATGTATTGAGCATTCATAATTTTTATCAACTCTAACCATATTATCCAGATCATGTTTGACTCCTTCTATGTGAGTACATAATTTATACTTTTATGATTCCAATATATATCAAACTTTTCTCTATAAAGACAATTCCTTCATATATTTAATGAAAAAATTATTGTTGCCAAATCCAAATCAAGTGTTGGGTAATTTTTGTCATGATTATTTTACTACCATAAGGCATAAGTGATGACCATGTTATTATTCATTATAAAATATCCCAATACCTTCATCGATGCATCACTATAGATTAAAACCCCTTATCCCCTACATGGTAATTTAAGAACATGTGCACTGACTAACTGTCTATTTAGATCCTTGAAACTTTCCTCACATTCATCATTCTAGAAGAACATGAGTCGAATCCGAGATAACTTGTCATAGGATTAGAAAGTAATTAGATATTCTACATAGTTTTTCAATAATATAAACCTAAACCAAGAAATATAATGATCTCAGTCATTGTGGTCGCTCTAGGTCAGTATTCAATAGCTTCTGTCTTTGATGGATCTACTAATATACAATCTATTGAGATTATATGACAAAAAATGAAACCTTTTTCATCCAAAATTCACAATTTATAAATTTTCAATATAGTTTCTCCTTCCTTATGGTCTTTAGTATAATTATTTTTTGACCTTAATCTCTTCCTTTCTCTTTTAATAGATAATAATATCTTCAATAAATACTAAGAAAAACTGATTAAGGTAGTCTCTAAATACTCTATTAATTAAATCCATGAAGATAGCAGGGTAATTAGTAAGGCCAAAATGAATCACTATATATTAATACTACCCACACCTTTTATATATTGGTTTCTGGAGTATATACTCTTTCTTTACAATCAATTGATGTTATCCAGAACAAAGTTCAATATTGGACATGTATTTAGCTCCACTCAGTTGATGAAACAAGTCATCAATACAGGGAAGATGATACTTGTTAATAATTGTAATTTTGTTTTAATCCTCATAATGAATGTAGGGTCGCATTGCTTCATATTTCATCACCAATAGAATAGGTGAACCCCGTGGTGAAATACATGGTTGAATGAATCCCTTATCAAGGTTTTCTTGGAGTTTCATCTTAAAATCCTAAAAATCGATTGGGGAACTTCTATAAGGAGTATTTTAAATTGTTTAGGAACAATATATGATATATATTGAGAACTCTACATCAAATGTTTTTGTAAGTCTAGGTAACTCTTTCAAAAAAACATCAACAAATTCTCGAATAATAGGCATGACATTGATGTTTATTTTCTCCCTAGCCACTAGAGATACAAAACCCTTTTTAATGGGTATTAAGATCCATACACTAAATGTAATCTCTATAGGATGTTCACCATTATCATAAAATTAATGAATGATCATAGGAGGGTTCGACATATCAAACATAAATTCTCTTCCTCGACAATTGATGTGGTATTTATGTAGAGAAAGACAATCCAGGCTGATAATGGCATCAAATTCAACAATAGGAAGAATAAAATATTTGTTGGAAGAACATTCCACCAAACTTAAACCATATATGAATAATATAATTGGGATGAAATAATTATATCATTAGGGTTTGTATTACTAATTATTATTCTAATTTTTTTGGTGGAATCTTAATACCCTTAACAAATTCTTTAGATATGAAATAGTGGGTAGATATAGATTCAAATATGACATTATAAGTTATAGAGTGGATGTTATGTGTACCTTTAATTACATCATTATTTCACCACTAATTAGAAATTGAAATTTCATAATATTTCCTCTTGTACCTCAGCATAAGATATTTTTGACATCATTAATCATCACTAGCCCCTGGGTTTGGGAAGTGGTTATCAAAATTTCCATTATCCCTACACATCTATCACTAAATCCTTGGTGGTATATTTTGTGTCTCTTTTCTTCATTCACACCATTTTCTAACTTCTTACCTTCACTTTTGCAATCAAATTCCAAATGGACTTCTCTTATAAAAATAAAACATTTATTATTACCCATAATTCAATTTCTTATATTCTTCTTCTCACACATAGAGCACAAAGGAATTCTCATCATTTTCTCTTCATGGATTTTATATTTTCATTTAATCTTCATCTTTTTTTCCTTATCAAAACCCTAATATTGACACGTTACTTCATCCTCCATTTAAACCTTGATCTCATAATTCGCAATATCTATGTAGCTAATAATATCTATTATGGAGAATTACCTTTTGAGACATTTCTTTAATCCAGTAAAAAACATTTCAACTTTAATTTCAGGTTGTATGATAATTCCGGAATCATACCTCATAGGTCTCATGAAATTATCCTCATAGGTAAAACTCAACATCCTTTTGCTTCAACTCAAGGAACTTTTTCTCCATCATGGTATGAAGAATCTGAGGAATTTATTTTTTAAAAGATAAGTTATTGACCTCATCCAAATCCTTGTCTTCAATCCCATCATTTTTTCATGCATTCTTGATTATATTAAACCATTGTTCTTCTTCACCTTCTAATCAATAAACAACCAAATTTACTTTATCATGCTCTGAATAGTAGATAATGAATAATATCATTTAATTATTACTAATCCATTGTTCAGAAAAAATTGGATCAAATGACCGTCTAAAATAAGATAGATGATTCCACATAAAGTACTCAATAGAATATTTGTCCCTTACTTTATCATTTGGAACTCCACTATTATTTATAGGTTGGGAAAGTTGTGTGAGAATTGTAATGAGGTTTTTCATTCAATTCCCATATAATTTGGTTTCTAATTAGTAAATCATTGTAATTTCCATCATAATCACAATTAAGGTTGTTCTTTTGGGTTCTATCCATTTACTAAAACCAAAAACCATAGAGTATGAAATATTTATGATATTGAGGAACCCCATAATCATGAAAAGTCACTTATAGTATGTATATGTTATGAAACCTTCCTTAATCATTAAAATATTAGTTTATCATAGTTTATTTAGAGACAATATCTATTTTATCCTTCATGATGATCTGTGAAGTGTTTATGATATCCCAAAGCATATCCCCCGGTATTGTTAATCCGTGTGTGTAGAAATCCCAATTATCATGTGTTAGATTAACCAAATTTAGTTCATAAATAACTTATCATAGTTGTCACCCTAGGTACATTTATGTTACAACCACATCAACTTATAGAATCCAGAAATGGATTTATTTCAAGGAAACCAATGACTATATCCTTTATCAAAATTACAGGAAATTTCCTATACTTTTTCTTATCCTTATATTTATCTCTAGACAAGTCTTTACAGTTCCCACTATGGTTTTATCATCATATCTTCCAAAGTATGACTAAAATATTTCTTAGATACCAACTATAGTGACCCTGTCTTTTAATACCTTAACATTACCTAACTTTTTCATAATACATAAAAAAATATACAAGAAGACGCCCAAAAACCTACTAGTATAGTGCCCTTGGAAACATAGAAACATAAAAACTAGTATAAAAATGAGTTAAATTATCTCCCATTAAGAGTTTCTTAACTAATACCATTCTTAGACACATCAAACAAAATACAAATCTTCATAACCTGGGAATGGAAACATAAAACGGGGTGAGCATAGATGCTTAGTAAGGGAAAACAAGTGAGATATGTAAGCATAATCATGAGAATAAGGGTATGAGAACTTGTTCATGATAATATAAGATCATACCCTTGATAACAAAGATCATATACATGAATCATGGCATAACTCCTAGTATTTCATAATACATAAATCATAAGTAAATAATGATCATAATCCATGAAATTATAACATAGGAAATAAAACATGGAATTGTAGAAGACACATAAGCATGTAATGTGGTATCTATATTTGTCAAAGAATTTCTATTGAGAACATCATAGTATCTTGTTATCACTCCCCATACTATCTTGGTAGTCATGGTTCACTATCATTTCCATCAAAGTAGCATGAATCCACTTCTCATACCATCTTAGTAGTCATGGTTCACTCCCATAGTCATCTGAGTAGTCAAAGATTACTCCCAGGACTATCTTAGTGTATCTCATCATATATAAATCTTTACCCAATACATTATAGGGAGATATATTTCTCACCCATCTCATTGTTAAATCAAACAAACATGTTCCAAAAGGCCATTAAAAATTATATCATAACCCATGAAATAAATTAGGTATCATAAAAAATTAATCACATTATAACCTTTGGAAATAGGTACAAGTTTCGTAATCATTTTAAAAAAATCATAACCCATGAAAATAAGTGTTTATCCAGGTCATATAACCCATAAATGTGAAAATGTTTTCATAAAAATCATTCCCTTAAAATATAATCTATTCAGAGAAATAATATGAATGGAAGCATTGAATAATTTCTCTATAAACGTATTAGTTACACAAAAGGATAGAATATTAAATGGTATATACTTTTTAATGTTCTTTTGAAAACATTTTTGAGTAAAATATCATTTCTCCATTGAAAAGTACGTTTTAAAACAAAAAAATCATAGAAAAACAATTTTCCTTGAATATAGATTTGAAGAGTAATAAATTAATCCTTGAAAACCATAAAATAATTTAAAATAATTATTCATTGAAAATGATCTTCAAGGATCATTTTAAAAAATAGAGTTTTTTAAAACATGTTTTTTGAAATAAAATTGATTTCCGACTAAAGAGAAAAATATAATAAGATTTTTCATAAAAACATTCATAATTATATTAAGTAAAAAATAGTGGAAAATTGTACTAATGCATGGTAATATCTTTAATAAATAGATTATAAGGTAACTCATGATAATTCTGGAGATATGGGTCATAATATTTCATCAATGGAGGCATAAACATAAACAATCAAGAAAATTGATGAGATTATTTCAAATAACTCTTATAACTTGGTAATATGGGATCATAATCTCCATGTAAGAAAATAAAACTACATGAAGCATAAAAATATCATTAAAAGGTGTATATTCATTATATAACATGAAAAATAGAATTATATACACCTCAAAATATAAATTAAGTGCATAATAAAACATGATTTTCAAAAAAGGTAAATTGTGACCAAATTATGTTACCAACATGGTAACTTTTGGATCTTAAAACCCATGAAATATAGATCATAAAATGGATATTTAAATACCCATAAATTTAAGAGTAAGTGAAATATAATAAATTCATATTTTGTACATTCACCACCTAAAAATGTGAAATGTGAATAAGACATGTATCTCACAGAAATAAAATTGAGATGAAATTCCATTACTTTGTGTATTGACTCTCTTCATACACATAAATGATTCTTGTATAATAAAATTAAGTTTATTTTAAATATTTTAAATAAGTATATTATAATTTTTAATACCATACATGGTCTTATTATTACCTTATATTATCTTCTTGTTAACAATTCCATGTTAAGGTCTCACTTTAGGTAATATTCGCTTTGTTCTTCACATGTGTCTTAATTTGTCACATCACTGGTCCCTATACTTATATAAATATTTCCAGAAATTAAAACAAGATATAAATATAATTTATATTCAGTATTTTGGTATTATAATAATGTATAGGATACAGAAGTATTAAATGGAATACACTGTTCATGGTGACAGAAATCTGTATGTGTTCATGAATGATGTTTCTGTTTTTATTTTCGTATTGATGGAAAGAAATAAAAGGACATATAAGAACCTACACATGTATATATATACATATCATTTTTAAATTATCATTATTATATCATATATATCTTATAGATTCACTTTAACATCCCATGCTTCCAAGGTATATTTCTTTTTAAATATTTCAATAGCTTGCGCTGCACGCAACACTGAGTTCTAGCGCACCATCATATGTTAAACTAGCCATTTAAAAAATGTTCATCAATACTATTAACCAAATTTTTAAGTTCATAATTTTTTTTAAAAAAAATATACATCATATTTGAATTTGTAATATCAAAATTATCTTAGGGTGAAATTTTGGAGCGTTTCTAAAAGGTGGAAATTTTTTATCACTAGTGAAAAATATTACATTAATGTTAAAAAGATGACCCGTTAATTTAAATAATAATTTTACATTAAATTTTTCTTAAAGTAGGAATATATATTTATATATATAATATTTATATTAATATAATTTAGTTAGTTGGAATCATATTAATAATTTAATTAGATATACAAATTTATGATCCTTTTTTTTCTTTTTACCTATGTTCCCACCACTACTACATCACTATCATTAAACATTGTTTTCCAATTTTGGGGAATTTAATTTAAAAAATATATATAAATAGTTCTAATTATTATGAAATTTGGGATCTAATTGTATCAACTTAATTTTTTTAGTGAATTGCATCTTTCGTAAATATTTATTTTTTTACAAAGATTAGGGGTAAATTGGGTAATTAAGGGTAAAAACTATATTATAAAATTACCCTATCATGTTTCATAACCCCATTGGATTAGTAAATATGAACCTTATAGCCTATTTTTTGAAATGGAATCATTTAATGGACACTTTTCCATCAATATGACATAGATATTATAAAAATAAAAGAATGTGGCAAAATGAAAATCTCATTTTATTTAAGTATATTAATTTAATATGAGGATAAATTGGAGAAAAAATCCATTTTAATTAGTCTCCATAAATATAAAATAAATTAATTAATCATTTTAATTTATTTATAATATTTATAGGTTAAATAATTACCATTAATGATGGAATAATAATGACGTCAAACTTATTTTATTAATAAAAATATCAAATCAATGGTTTTAAAAATATTAAAAGAAATATATTATGAATTTAATAAGGTGAACCAAAAAATTTCTTTGTGAATATAAAATTTTATTATTATATTCAATGATTTTTTTCGATGTTATATTTCCTTTTGGATTTTAATTTATGTCAAAGTAATGAATAATGTCAAAATTGACACCATTCCTCCAATGGCCCGAAGGCCTGAAAATATTTTTTTATTGATAAGTTCTCCTTTTAATGAAATAAAGAGGAAAACAGAGGACTTCATGGACATAGGACAATCTCAACCGAAGTACAAAAAGAGATACATCCAGATTGAAAACCAGAGCAGCACCTCCCCAGCATAAAAACAAGATGAATCACTCCAATGATGCAAGACTAATCGGTGAGCAAGTGTAGTGTGTCGAAGAACAGGCTTGATCTGATAGATGGTTCCATACTCTCTAAAACAACTGAATCCAAAAATCACTGAAAAGATGAACCACCAGCTCTGTATCCTCCTATGGGACTGTTCCAAGGATCAAGTCCCGCTGGACATCTCCCCACCTTAGGATTGAACCAAACAAACACAACTTACAACGAAACCATCTAAATACTTAAGAGAGCCAAAACACCTATAGAGTCTAGAAACAAAAAAATGGTATATCCAAAATAAACCTTACTAAAGCGAACACAGCTGGGACCGAAACTAGAAGAACCCCGATGCAACCCCAAGGCACCCTTCAAACTCATCTGTGACAACCAAAAATAAGGAAAAACCAAGGAGATGAATCCAAATATTCATCACCTAGGACTGGAAGATCTAACAACAAATCGATTGAGCATCACTAATGCGGGTAACCAGGAAGCTCTGAGCTGGAAGCACCACTTTGGGCAGGAGTAGATCAGATTGAAGCCATGGAAGAACCCACCTCGGATTCCAAATCAAACCATAGAAGGAAGAAGGGACAAGTGGGAGAATTGAGACACCTCCGATAACAACACCACTAAAAAAATACTAACATCGTAGTGAAAATACAATGTAAACATACCAAAGCCAACCAAACCTCCCCCCTCTGAGCCACTACGAAGAATATACCGACCTCTACCAGAACGTTCCCAAATCCTATAGAAGACCAAGAACCAAGCTCAATCCCAGAATATAGTTCCCAACCACAACAAATCTAAAGCCAAGCCACTAGAAGCCATTGAATCCAAACATTTCCATACCCAAGCCAAACAGCCACCAGGAGCTGATGTCGAGACCAAACCACCGGAGCCTGCCACCATTGATATTTTATAAATATAAAATTTAATTAATTTATTTAAAAATCATAAAATTATTTAAAAACTAAAAATATATAATTATAAGGTCTAAAATATCCTAGATTTTACGTTTATGGGCAATTTACACTATATAACTAAATATTTTTAGCCTTTTAATAATTATAATATTATTACCAAAATTAAATTTTAATAGATTAATTAAGGATAAATTAAAATGATGTATTTCAAAATTAAATCCAACCATGTATAAATTTTATTAATTTAGCAGATTTATGCCAATCCTAATATTATCGTTTAAATAGCTCACTTTGTATATATTATAAATTGAAAATTAATTAATATTAAATTAATAGTTTTGGTCTTTCCAAAAGTTCCCCTCCCATCTCTTATAAAAGAGAACCTATCCTTCTCTATTATTCACACCACTAAATCCATTTGGCTCTATCAAACCCTTCCATGTTCTCCAACCAACATACCTCACTTCAACCTAGAGTCTATATTTTTGGATGAAATCCCACATAAGGATTCCTTTTGAGCAACTCAAAAGGAGACACTTGAAGAAGAGGTTATTGTTTTACAAACTCATTCAAATTTCTTTTCTTCTTATACTTATTTTTTAAAAGTTGTTTCCATACAAAAGTAATGAATCCAACATCTAATATATTCTAATATGTTTTTATGATTATGGTTCAACTATATTATTTCTTTTAACCATCATATGAAAAATTATATCACCATGCATACCATTGTAAGGCTTACCGTCTCCACACCTTGATGTAATATACTTTTAAGATATACTTTATTAGATGGTTATAATGATTAATATAATGGATTTAAATAATAAATATGACATTATATTGTTATTTTATAAATCATATTCTATAAATCCACTTACACATTACCATTACAGAATGAAATTATCACTTATGCATATGTCTGAACTGTCGTATAGATGAAACGATGAGATTAATCCTCGACTTGAACCATTTAAGAATGATTATGAGAATGTATATAATGAATTAATATAATATTTATGAACATAATCTCATAATTTATATTAACAATATATAAACTATTCAAAATAAACAATACATACACGATAAATAAATACAATAAAATGAAGCAGTTGATGCCTGAAATAATGATAATAATGAAAAACGATATAAAAGGACAATATATGATATAATAAATAATGTATATATTTATTTTATAACTTAATAAAACTATTTAACCATTATATAAGAGGTTAATTCACCCTCTACAAAAGGATAGTACGAGGTAAGGGTGAATTTCACAATCTCTTTATTATCAAGGATTTATTTTACAGAACAATTGTCTGGGACATATTTATCATCCATGTCCATGATTATTAAGAATTTATTTCAAATATTTCTTGCAAATAATTTAAAAAAATTTATAGAAATTTTTACCCATTTTCTATTTTATAAAATTAATCTTTTTTTGTTTTCCTTTAAAGGTATTTGGTTTGAGTTTTTTGACAAAGTACACAAAGAATGTTTTTTAACATAAAAATAGTAAGCATATTTTTTTATCATGACTCCATAACATTTGTGAAGCTTCAAATATAATATTACAATATTATTTTAAATGAAATATTTTATTTCAATTCTATATAACGTTTTAAATAACTATTTTCAATTAAAATGAATATTTATCTTAAAAGTTTCTATTGATTTTATTAAAAAAATTCATATATGTCAAAATACTTTATTGGGTCTTATGATTAATTGAGGTTGATTTCATGTGATAAAATTTGTCATATTTTATTGAAGGTTTTATGGATATTTTTAACTGTGGATGTGCTACTTTTATACAATTCATGGTTTATGGATAATTTATTAAGATTTCATAAGATATTTTTAATATCAATGTTTATGATGGTTATATTTTACTCCATTCATAAGATGAATGTATTGGACTTAGTACGTGATGGGCATGGCCCTCTATAGCCCCTTGATGCATCAGCAGGTCCCCTGAGACAAGATAGTTTGGTTTTTTACCCGTTTATGTTTGGTCTAGGTGTGAGGCTTTGAAGATATGGTTATAATGTCGGGCATTATGCATTCCCTCTTGATGAGATTAGTTTTTGATAATACAGGTGATTATTAAGCTATTAGAATATCCATGTGAATGTTTAAATAGAATTATTTGATTCATTATTTCTAAATTATTCTCAAGGTTATGTTTAAAAGGATTTTGTTTTAATTTTATACCTTTCATTAAATGTTTATTCTTATTTATGATATCTTCAACAATATTATTTATCCTTACTGAGCATCTAAATTCACCCGTTTATTTTGTTTTGTATTCACCAGGATGTGAATATGTATATTATGACAATCCTCTAGGGATATTCTAATAAATAAGGTTGTTTTCAATGGAAACAATATGTTACTTTTCATTTCATGGTGTAACGTAAAACAAATGTTTCTATATAGTTATTTCAAGGTTACTTAACTGATAGGTCCTTTGGGGTTTGATTTCTTGTGATCATGCCAATGTAATAAAATAATATAGTGGCTCCAAGAATCTGAGGTCTAAGAATTATATTTGGTACTAAAGTAAGTAGAGTATACACCTTGGAAAGCGGATTTAGAAGATGGTTTTATTAGTGAACACTACACTAAGAGGGACATCAAAGATAAGTATATAAGAACATCATACTTTTTTTTAATTTATGAATTATGTGTGTATTCCTAGAAAATAAATTAATTCTTGGATACTAAAAGTGGACATGGTTCTGGAAAAATTATACCTAGGAGTAATAACTCTGAAAAGGTGTTCTGGGAATGACTTATGGTAACATGATACCCGAAAATGGGCCTTACTACACACCTGGTCTAACACTCCTAGAGGGAATTCTTAGGATAATGCACATTTTTTAAAACCATTATAAAGGATCTAAAATTAAATATGTCCCCAAAGAAACCTTGTTTATTACTATGATATTAGATATGCCGAATTTATTAAATTCTGGAAATGTATTATGAAATTATGCATTATGATTCATTACCTAATCTATTTAATGACATTGTTTAGAAATAGTACCTAATAGAAGAAATGGAAATTTAATGAACCCACATATCCAAATTGGGATTTTCATCCTATGAATGATAATGATGTTGTTCAAGGAGATAAAAATGTTACTGAATAACTTATAACTATACATGAATAATAGAATCAGGTTGTGGATAATAACTATACCTGTATAGAGCATCATGATCCCCAATATTGAGGATCTATGTTAGATTGATTCTTGAGAAAATATCCCCCAACATTCAATGGTAATAAAAACCCATTTTTAGGTTATAAATGGATATGTTATTTAGATAAAATATTTATTTCTTTGGGATGTAACAAAAGAGGATAAGTTTTCATGGTAGCTTATCATCTCTCAAGAACTGTGAATCAATGGGGTTCATTAATTCAAAACATGAATGAGGATGGATAAGAAGAAAATATGGAATAGATGGAATTAAAATGAATCATCATAGAAAAATACATTCCTCGTGATCAGTTAGTGGATATGGAGAGGAAATTTCTAAGTCTAAGGTAAAAAGAGTATGATAATGTTGTAAAGTATAAAGCTAACTTTAAAAGGTTAGAAAGACATGTTAAAGTCTTTATATGTAACCAAATAAGTAAGGCTGGTAAATTATTTAATGGGTTAAAACCATTCCACTGACTAAAACTGATCTCATAATATTTCTCATCGTATGATGATGTACTCATTGTGTGCTATATATTCCCAGTTTTCATCACAGATTAGTTATTTCAAATTCACATTGGATTTTTCTATCAAAATCCCTAAGGGAAATCTCATTGCAACAAATATGTGTCAGGTAGTTCTCATTATGGAATATAAACATGATTTATCTGCTAAATTTATCATCATACCTATGGTTGACTTTGATATAATCCTCAGCACAGACTAGCTATCAATATATGACACGAAAGATTATTGTAAGAAGAATAAAGTTACAATTTATGAGGAAGATGTAGAATCCATTATCTTTATAGAAGAAACATCATCATCTAATTCTTATCTGGATAAAAATCCTTTAGCTCTTATAAATGAAATTATTTAGGAATAAGAGAAGATAAAACCTATTAATCACCACAATGAGGATGTTTTTATTTCACAAGAATAAATTGTCGAATTTTTAGGGGACACACCTAGACATCCTCTAGAGTAGGAAGTTGAGTTTTATGTTCTTAATCCCTGATGCAAGACTAATATCAAATACTCTTTATAGAATTACCATTGTAGAATTAGTATAGTAAAAGAAACAACTTGAGGTGTTGAGTAAAAAGGTACTTATTCTCCCCAATATTTCTTCATGGGGATCCCCTATTTGTTTATTTAATAATAAAGACGGATCAATGAGGATGTGCATTATCTATAGAGTAATCAATGTTATTACAATAAGGTACACGTATCCTCTTCCTCTCATTTTTGATTTGTTTGATCAAACTCATGGAGCCCAATATTATTTGAATATTGATCATCAGTCTGGATATCATCAATTGTTTGTAAGGAAGGAAGATATTCCAGATACAACATTCTAAACTAGGTATAGAAATTTAGATTTTACAGTTTTTCCATTTGGACTGACTAATGCACCCTTTGTCTTCATGGATCTCATGAACAAAGTGTTGAAGGAATTTCATGATGATTTTTTCATAGTATTTTTTGATGATATCTTGTTATTCTCCAAAAGCTATAGAGCCCATGAGAACCACAGTAGTATTGTTCTAAAAACCCATAGAAGAAATGATCTATATGGAAAATTTAGAAAGTGTGAATTTTTTATTCATAATTTTTTTTCTTGGATATACTATCTTAAATGATGGAATCTATATTGATCCTCTAAAGACAAAGGAAATCCAATATTGTCCATCCCTGACCAGTGTAATTGAAGGATGCAGTTATATTGGTTTAGTAGGTTACTATTAGTGTTTCTTCCTGAATTTTCCCCGATTAGCTAACCCGTTAACCAAGATCACACTTAATGGGGTTATTTTTTTTGAAAAAAGAGTTTATAAATTGATTTTAATAATTTAAGAGAAGATTATTCAATGATCCTATAATGGAATTACCATCTTGAATTAATGAGTTTTTGATTTATAGTGATGCATCAAGGTAATTGAAAATTCATGAACAAGACTACCCAAGTCATGATCTTGTGTTAGGTGCAGTAATATTTGGTTTGAAGAGACTGAGACAATATATCTAAGTTGAATGATGTGAGATATATACTGATCAAAAGGGTGTAAAATATATTTTATCACAAAAATAACTCAACATGAGACCAAGTAGATGTCTTGTGATACTCAAGGATTATGATCCCACAATACACTACCACTCAGGGATAAAAAATAAAGTTTTGGATTCTTTGAGTAGGAAGTACCATGGAGTTAGAAACAAAATAAGTTTTAAACGGTATCATATATTCAAGTATATAGTAAAAATTGATATGAAAATTACAATGGATGGTGAAATATCATTATTATATCAAATGGTTGTCAAAACATATTTACTGGAAAAGATAAATCGTTATTAGTCTAATGATGGGGATTTTAAAAATACAAATAATTTTTTGAATGATGGGAGATTGATTGACATCATATACGAATAAGATATTTTGAAATTTCGGAAGAGGCATTGTGTTCCCTCTATACCTGAGATAAAAAGGTAATTATTTGATGATGTGAATAGATCCAATTCCTCAATTCCCCTTGCTATCACTAATAAGAATATAGATTTTAAGTAAGATTTTTGGTTGGACAATGTGAAGAGGGATATTGATAATTTTCTGTCAACCTATTTTCTTTGTCGATAGGTAAAGGCTAAAAGACAACATCCTAGATGATCACACAACCTCTTACAATACCTTTGTTGAAATGTGATGATATTATGATGGAATATATTATGGGGATACCAAACAATCCTAGAAACAATCATGAGATATAGGTTATTTCAGATCATCCTACCAAATTATCCCATTTTCATGATATAAGAGAAGATTTACCACTTCAGAATTTAGCAAGAAATTACATTAAATAAATTGATGGACTTTATGGTTTACCCCTACCATTGTTTCTGATCGTGATCCCTATTTTACAACATGATTATGGAAAAGTCTTCAGAAATCCCATGATGCTGACCTTCATTTGAGAATTTCTTTCCACCCTCTATCTAATGTAAAATCAGAAAAAACTATTAAAACATCATAGGACATGGTGAGATCTTTCTGACTTGACTTTCAGGGTATATGGGATCATTGTTTACCTATAATAAAATATTCCTAAACCAATATCTTCCATTATAGTATTTAGATGGACCTATATAAAGCATTATATGGAATGATATTTCGTACACCTACTTATTGGGATGATGTTTTTGAACGAAGACTTGTGGGCCCAAAACATATTAAGGAAACAACGGAAAATGTGATGATTATTCAAAACTATATCAAAACAACTCAAATTATTCAAAATAGCTATGTTGATAACCAAAGTAATAATTTTGAGTTTCTAGTGGTAGATCATGTTTTCATGATGGTATCTCCATGGAAGGGTATTTTATGATTCGGCGTGAAGTTTATGTCAAGTCCCCAGAACATTGTAGATTTTGAGATTATGGAAGAAATTGGAGTTGTATCTTATCATTTAGCAATGCCACCAAGTCACTCTAGAGTTCATGATGGTTTCCACATATCACTATTAATGAAATACATGCTAGTCCTAATGGATGTATTCACCTTAGAAGTATTAGAAATTGAACCTGATCTGTCTTACATTGAAGACCTTATCGATATTTTTGACACTATAGAACAAGTGTTGAGGAATCAGAAGAAATTACTAGAAAAGGTTCTTTTTAGAAACTAAAAAATAAAAGAGGTTACATGGGAACCTGAAGAACACATGATGAAGAAACACCTAAACCATTTTATGAAGTGATATTCTAGAAATTTTCAGGATGAATGTTTTTAAAGAGTGAATAATGTAACACCCTAATATTTCATCGTATGTTTCTTTTCAAATAATTCAATAGCTTTTGTTGCACGCAACACCGATTTCCAGGGCACCATGATCTATCAAAATAGACGTTTAAAAATTAGTTATAAATACTATTAATCAGATTATGATGTTCAAAAAATTTATTTCATAAAATATAATTTATTTTTAAATTTTAAATATCTAAATTATCTTAGGGTGAAATTTTGGAACTGTTTTGAAAAGCATCAGTTCTTGGTGAATACTGAAAATATTGCATTATTGCTAAAAAAAGAATTTTTTATTTAAATTGATCAAAAGGTCATAATAGATATTAATATTTATATTATTCCAATTTTGGTCATTATAATGATTTTTAAAATGGAATCAGATATACAAATTTATTGAACTTCTGAACATCTTTTTACCAGCATTCCTGCCACATCATCATGATTAACATTAATTTTTTTTTCCAATTTATATGAATTGAATTTATAAAAGAAATACATTCATGGTTTTAATTATTATTAAATTTTTGATCTAATAGGATTGACAATATTTTTTGGTGAACAGTAACTTGAGTAATTTTTTATTTATTTACCATGGTAATGTGTAAATCATTTAATTAAAGGTAAACAATACTCTTATATGTTTACACTAACACATGTAAAAATTCTATGGGATGACTTTATTTGACCCTTATCACCTATTATTCTAAAATTAATAATTTATTAGACACTTTTCCATGAATATGACATAGATATTATAAAAATCAAAGAATGTGACAAAATGTCACCCTCTCATTTTACATAAGTATATTAATATTAATATAGGGATGACCAATAACATAAAAATGATTATAAATAGTCTATGGAAAGATAAAATAATTACATTCATCATAGTAGTTTATTAAAAATATTTATAGATTAAATATTTAACATTAATCTTGACACAATAGTGACAGAGAAATTATATTATTAATTGAAATATCAAATAAATGGGTTTAAAAACATTAAAAGATATATAATTTGAATTATTTATGGTGATCCACAAATTTTGTAAGAGAATATGAAATTTTAATATTATATTAAATGTTTTGGTTCTATTTTATATTTCTTTTTTCATTTTAATTTACATTGAAGTAATGAATAGTGTCAAAATTGACAGTATTGATATTTTATAAATATAACATTTTATTAAATTGTTTAAAAATCATAAAAATCATTAAAAGAAACAAATTGATAATAATAAGGTCGAATATATAATAAATATTTCATTTATGGAAACTTTACAGCATGTACCTAAATATTTATAACCTTTTAATATTTAGAATATTATTACCAAAATTAAAATTTAATATATTATCTAAGGGAAAATCAAAATGATAAGGTTCAAAATAAAATCCATTATTTTCTAAATTTTATTAGATGATAGGATTTATAATTATCCTCATATTACCCTAGAAATAACTCACTTTGGATCTTTTCAAATCAAAAATCAATTTATATTATATTAATAATTTTGGAGTTTCCAAAATTGCCCCTCCACTCTCTTATAAAAAGGAATCTCTCTTTATCTATTATTAAATACTCTAAATCCCATTTTAAAAGTGAAACCCTACCCATATTTCCTCCAAAATTACCTCAATTAATCATAGTTTCCATATATTGGGATGAAAGCCAACAAAATGAGTCCTTTTGTGAAAATCAAAAGGAGACACTCAAAGAAGACGGAATTGTTTTACCAACTCTTTCAATGTTCATTTTTTATTCTACATCCTTTTCTATAGTTTTTCCATACTAAAGTAATAAATCCAGAATATAATATATTTTGAGATGTTTTTATGATTATGGTACATTAATATTCCTCCTTTTTCCCATCATACAAAAAATAATATCACTATACCTGCATGTGTATGACTTCCCGGCTCCACGCTACGGTCTAAAATGTTTTTCATCTATACATCATTTCTATGGGTAAAAAAATGAATATAAAGTATATAAATTATATATATGAAATAATAGTGTTACTTTATAATTCAAATTCCATCCAACTCATTACCCTTTACTATTACTATATGATACCATCGCACATGCATATATACAATTACCATCCCCACGACGTGATGATATTCATCCTCTACTTCATCCAGTTAAGAATAATTATAAAAATATATATAATTAAAGAATATAATATCAATGAACATAATATAATTATATATATAAAAATGATATATCATATGAAAAATAAAAATGAATTACATGATAAAATAAACATCATAAAATGAAGTTTTATACACTAGAAATAACTATAATAATTAAATATTACTAGGAAAATGATATAAGAGGATTATATATGATATCATAAATAATGTATAGAGTAATTTTATAACATAATAAAATTATTTAACCATTATAAAAGAGTTTAACGCACCATAGACTAAAGAGGAATATGGGGTACGGGTTAATTTTGTAATATCTTTTTAATCCTGGATTTATTTTACATAAATATTTACTGGGTAACATTTATCAGCCATATCCATATTTATTAATATTGTATTGCAAAACATTATTACCATTAATTTATATTTTTATAAATACATTTTTACCCATGTTCAATTTTATAAAAGGAATACTTTTTTCATTTTCCTTATGAGGTACCTTGTTGGACTTTTTTGACAAAGTACGGGAAGAATTTTTAGAACTTATACATCGCTAGTGGATTTTTCCTCCATCCTACCACATTATCATATTTTAAGATTCCTATAAAATATTACAATATTATTTTCAATGAAAATATTATCCATTTATGTTTTATGGAATTTTAAATAACTATTTTCAATAAAAATGGATGTTTATTTAGAGAAGTTTCTATTGATTTTATTAAAACATTTTTATCTATGTTAACATCCTTTATTGGATATTATGTTTAAATGAGGTGGATTTCATATGATACAACCTATCATATTGTATTTAAAGTTTTATGAATAGTTTTGAGTTTGTATGCGAATCTTTTATACAATTCATGTTTTATGAATAATGTATTCATATTTCAAATGCTAGTTTTTATATGAATGTTTGTGATGGTTATGTTTTACCTCATTCATAAGATAAATGAATTGAACTTATTAAGTGATTGGAAGGTCATAATATATCCCCTCAATGAATTTATAGGTCTCATGAGGAAATATTTTTTGGGTTTTTACCCATTTATGAATAGTCTATGCATGAGGCCTTTGTGGTATGGTTATGATGTATGACATTATGAATTCCCTCTTTATGAGAATACATATTGTATTACATGTTATTATTTTGTGAGTATAATATCAATGTGAATGTTTAAATGTAACTATTTGATTAATTATTTCCATATTATTCTCAAGGTTATGTTTAGAAATATTGGGTGTCAATTTTATACATTTCCTTAATAGTTTATGATTATTTCTGATAGCTTCTACTATATTTTTTATCCTTACTGAGCATCTGAGGTCTCCCTTTTTATAATGTTTAATTTTCCCCATAATTAAAAAGAGGTATATTATGACTAAAATTCTGGTATATTCTAATAGATGTGGATTCGTTCAATGTAATTACTATATTACTTTTCATATTATGAGGTAATGTAAAACTTATGTTTGTATCTATTTTTTTCAAGGATACTAAACTAATTAGTCTATTGGGATTTCATTTCATGGGATAATTCCAATTTAATAATATAATTCAATGAATCTGAAAATCTTCTATTGATTCATTACATTCACTAATCTCCTCCTTAATGCATTCCATGTAGTGTGTGAACAAATCACATCACCTTTAGGGGGTGGTAGTCCACACTTCCTTAAACAAAATTATCAAATTTACACCAAATGGAAAGCATAAAGATATGTGTTTTAAAAGTATTAAAGAAGATTAAAGACATAAAAAAATATAATATATGACATATATAAACATATCTTCCATCATTATGTTCACCGTGAGATTCGGTAAAGAAAAAATGAATAATCATTGTTTCGTGAGGCGGTAGTTTGCAGTACATGTAGACAATCTATTTGTTACCCATTAGATGGAAGTTTGTGTAATTTTAGGTAGAACCGTTATCATACAAAAAAATCCTAGTATAATTATGATACTTGTTTTTTTATATAATCATAGAATAATAATTTTTGAGTGTGTGGATAATGGAAATAAACTAAAAGAACTTGAAGAAGAATGTTGCCTCTTATTTGGGTAACTCCCTTTGGTTTGCACAAAATTTATTCATTGGATTTATTTCATCCTAAGGGAATATTCTATTAAAAGGGGAGGTATTTTTAGGATCTATTTCGGTATATATTTTTATATCCAAATTCTCTTGAGAGGTGTGAGGACGTGGGAGGAGAGTAGGTCTTTTATAGTGGATGATGAGTGGAACTCTTGTAAATTTTGGGAAAAGGAAATTCACCTACGTTTTTACAATGTAAAGTGGATCCAATAATAGAACAAATTATATACAATGGAGTATGTGGTATAGATATGTCCAGCCAATGGATCTAGGACAAATTTATAGGTCTTTCCCCCTTAAGATTAACGTTTATTCTCTTCTTATGCATAATCATTCCTTAATCGTTGTAATTAATTTTAATTACTTTAAATATTTGTTTTAGTCAAAAACTAAGATTAACATATTAAAATTTATAAATAATTCTGATTCCTAATATGGAATATTTTTTTCCAAATTAAAGTTGAATAAGTGTAAAAAAATAATTTAAATTTAATCTCACTAATAAGACAACACAATGGGTTTTTAAAGAAAAAATGATCAAAAGACATCCACATTTTTATATCCAATTTCAACATTATTTTGGTTACAATGACCTGATTTGGATTAACTGATAAAAATATTATCTAATTAAATTTTTAAATCAATATAAAATATATATTTACTATATATAAAAAATCTATGAAAAATCTCTTTTGAATTAAAATTTAGTATTTTTCACTATTCACCAAAAATTGAAGTTTCTTAGAAAAAACACCAAAAATCACCCTAAGATAAATTCAACATTATAAATTCATAAAAAATCTTATTTTATCAAATTTAATTTCTAAATGTGTCTAAAGTTTATATTTTTTCCTTTTTCATTAAATTACCTTAAAAGCGGTTCATTTGGGAAAATAATATTTTTAAACATATAAAGACATTACCAAGAAAATAAATCTATCATTATCAATATGATTTATTTACATAAAACTGTTATCAATTTTTTTAAAAAAATTATTACTAATAATATTACTAAGTTTAATGGATTTCTTATAATTATCTTGTTTAAATATTTATAACTATAAAATGGTGTTTTGTAGAAACTCGGTTTCCTCTCTGGAATTGGGGATGACCTCGTTGATTGAAGTTTCAAAAATTCCAATCGGTTTCTAATGGGTTTGTTCATAGAACCGGATACATCCAATGATTCCATATCAATTTGGACCTACTTTCCAATAGTAGGCGCTCATTAGTTATGGACTGATGAGGATTTGGAATTTGCATTGGTCGAGAGGATGGGAGGTCAGACTCATCACACTTTTTTTAGGGGAATTATTGTCTACTCTGGGACTCTCTTTATAGATTTGAGATATGTTCGTGAATCCTTATTACATTACCGTGTTTAAAATGAGCTTTCCTTTAGATCTGACAATCAATGATTGAATATGTAAGAAAATTAGAGAATATTTTATATGTATTCGAGGTTCTTCATGGATAGAGAATCGTCTGTATTTGTTAGAGATTCTTAGTTGATGGTATCCTTAAATACATAAAAGTCTCTTGGTCATTATAATGACTATACTGGTTTTAAAGCCACTCAGTGGGGTACATGAAGTTTATTATCCTTCAAGAGGACATGAATTATTTCATAGTTGGAATCGTACCCTCTGATGGGATACCTATGTATCCTTTGTTTTGGAAAAGGAATCAGAACCCAGGTAGTTCGAGTACAAGAGTATGATGTTTCTACATGATTGATGGCTCAAAGGAAGATGTCATGATTACTTTTACGCTCTAATATTATGTGAATCATGCTCGGTGTGAGAAACAAGATGTATTGGTGAAACCAGACAATTGTACCATGCAATGATGTGGGGCTTATGTATGTATGACTACCTAAATTGATGAGGATTAAGATTTACTTCAGGGAATAAATCCATGAACAGCCTCTATAAAGGTATATGTGCTTCATGGATATTTGGATACACTAATCTTGGGGCTTACTCCTAAGGAAGATTCCCAAGTTAGGAGGGGACTTATGATTGGGTTTTACTCCTGAGAAGGAATCCCATATCAAAAGGAATTATGAATGGTTAAGAGAAATTAAGACTTGGGCTTATTCCTAAAGAGGAGGCCTAGGTTAAAGGGATTTGAAAATTAAGGGACTTGGGGCTTACTCCTAAAGAGGATGCCCATATTTGAGACTGGGGCTTATTCCTGAAAAGAAGACCCAGGTTAGGGGACTTGGGACTTACTCCGGAAAAGGAGGCCCAAATTAATGAGGATTCGAACTAGGGATTACTCCTGAGAAGGAGGCCCAGGTTAAGGATTCTCTCATCTTAAAGGATGAGGTTGAATGAATGAACTCTCTAACTTTAGTGACATAAAGATGTGAAAATCACTAATTTTTGAGAGATGTTCCATGGAGCTCCTTTCAGATAAGGAATTCAATCAAGAAAACATGCCATAAATGGATTTGAAGACTGTCTTGAAGACTGAATCTTGAATACGAGAGGTGGAATGGCATAAGAGGGGTTAAATGGGAAGGAAGGGAACCCAAAAAGAGAGGGACGCGCAAGTCCCGGATGGCACGCAGGTACTGTGTGGGCACTCAAGTATTTGTCGCGTAGGTAAACCTACGTGACACATGGGTACTTGTGCGATCCTTGACATGTAGAGTAATACATGGGCAATTCTTGACCAAAGCCTTTAGAATCATCCTGAGGTACTTCCAGGAGAGTGGCGCGCAAGTTTTAATGAATAGGTAAGGAGGCGTGCAAGTGTGTTAATTTCCCTTAAAGGAAAAACATTTAGGCACGTAAGTGTTAGTGATTTCTAACACTTAGACCTTATTCCTCTTGTTTAGACCTTCCATTCTAGGTAAAGAATTACCTTATAAGTATTCGGAAGACCTGAAGAAGAGACTTGGGCGTTCAAGACTCTATATCTGAATTCTGTTAAAATTCCCTCTCTCAAATGGGGGGCCCGTAGGGTCTATTTATTGGCTTCTGAAGACCCTGGGTGGTTTACAAATAGGGCGCGCAAGTCACTTGCATGACCATTAGGCGGCACGCAAGTGTACTTGCACGACAGTAAGGGAACTTGCGCGGAGCAAGTTCCTTTGACTCTTTTTTCATTCTTTTGTCGATTTTTTATGTTTTCTTCAAAGGCTGAGACAATTTGTGCTAAGTCATTTCCCTTTCCATTCCTTTAAACAATGTGACGAACTGGAGCATCAACAAAAGTCCCCCATCAGAGTTGGATCCAAAAGAATAAGGATGTGACTCTGAGGAAAAGAAGAGAAACCAAAGGGAAATAGGCGTGCATGTGTTCACTGCAAAATTGTCATCATGTAGGTGCGAGTCGCGCAGGGCTGGAGCGCGCTGGATGGAGCACGCTGGCTGGAGGCATGCAGGTGGGCAGCCTAGCCTATAAATATGCGCTCATTCACAGCGCATAGGATCAGATTTACAGATTTTTGAGCTCTCTCCGTGCAGGTCACCTTCACCACGCAAGTTGATCGTTTTCTGCTATTTCTTCATTTTCCTGCTACTGTCAAGGTACTTGTTCTTGCGTGGTTATACTTGCGTGCCAAAAAACATGTGTGGCACATTAACACATGCGCGAATCATCCATACTTGCACGCCAATTTTATACTTGCACACATTAATGACTTTGCCTTTTTTTGAATTCCTTCACAAATTTTATGAAAAACAAACCCATTTAATAGTTAATTTATTAAACTTTTGTGTAGACTTAATGAATCTGAGAAGAATTGGAATGGCTGATGAACTGGAATGAAAAAGAATTGATGAAATGATGGATATCATTGGCCACGATTATTATTACGTCTGTGATAGCACTCTCCCAGATTTGGCTAAGTATCTGAAGAAATATCACTTTGATTTCCCACAAAGCACTTATCTTCCTTTGTACGATTATGGTCATCTACGAGAATTAACTATTCCAGAAGCAAAAAACTATCTCCCATTTTCATGGTTTCAGAGTTACACCAACTTTGCTTCAGCAAATATCTCATGTGTAGGAGGATTTATAAATTCTAGAACAGTGGAGAAGGCCCACATGATGCATCATAGCCCTTTTATTCCAGATATGAAACCTCATAAGCCTGAGTTGCAACCACATTGTCATCCTTCATTCTTCTGAAATGCTCAGATGGATCAATCCAAAGGTTGGAATAAAAGTTGGGATTTCTGTCCTGGGGGAGGTGTGAAGCCAACATGGATGTGGGCATACTGGGTAATACAAACCTGTGCAGAGTTTGTAGAAGATCTGATTGGAGTGGTGATATACGAAGTTGTCTGGGTTAGGAAAACATATGTTTATAGACATAATAACATCGTGCCAGAGATTCTCAACCACTGGAGCCCAGGAACCAATTCTTTCCATCTGACTCATGGATAAGTACGCATCATTCTGTGGGATGTCCACAGGATCTCAGGGGCTCCAATTTTGGGCGACATGTAAGACTAATTCATTCCTCCCAACGTGACTTGGAATGATTCAGAGAAGACTCCTAATTTAGCTCGGGAATTATTTAAAATCATCCACAGCCTCAAGAGTTCAGAGACCTCCTTAACTCATTCTAGAATGGATATTCATCCGGAGGAGTGGATGAATATATTTCTTATTGAGAAGAAATATATGGACCTGAAGGAGAAGGAGCCGAAGGAGAAAGGATCCAAGAAAAAGAAATCCAAGGATAAGAGGCACACTCGTCCTACCATCTTCCCAAAACCTAAGAAGATGGGTGCTCCTGGCACATTTTGGCCAACTCTAGAAGCAAGAGAGTTTTAGAAATGGGGATATGAGGTGAATCAAAGGATCACGAAGAAGACTCGTCTGGTGGGCTTCTTGGCTTTGTGGCTCAGAGTTTATCTCTTTTCAGTCAGGGATTCGAAGGGAGGAGTCAGGCCAGGGACCTTCGTCATTGAGGAAAAGTTAGCTGAGGGAAAAATGGTTGGGTTGGCTACACAAATTTTAGCAAATATTTACCGGAGTTTACTTCATGTCTTCATGGGTAAATATCCTTTAAGAATAGTGGGACCATTCCAAGTTTTATGGGGATGGATCGCCACTCACTTCAGGACTTACAATGTACAGAATGGAGTACAAATTCTTGGAAGTTCTTTCAGGATTTCAGTGCATTAATTCTCTGGAGTTTCTCTATTAAATCGTAATGCCTATGACATGAAAGTGAGGCTGAGCATGTTTAAAAAATTAAATTTATTTCCCTATAGAAATCCGCCAATCGGGCAGTTTGTTGATGATGGAACATCCCACTTGGATTTGAGGGCATACATGCTAGCTTGCAGAGATGGTGTGCTAGTTGCTAGGATTGACGGAGAAATTATATGAAAGGCCTATTCTCTATATAGATTTTCACATCAATTCAAGTGTCTGAAACAGATTGTTGTATCTCCCCCAGTACATGTTAGGTTAGAGAAACATCTGATGGTTGATTGGCAACTGTGGCTGCTGACGTCAAGGGAGAAGATTGGGGTGGTATTTGATCTACCAGTTGAAAAAGCAGCACATAACTTGACCACATAGTATTCCAGGCACTGGATAGCATCATACCCTAAAGGGGTGCTGAATCACCCAGTTTATCAGGTGGGGAAAAGGAAGAGGACTGTAGAGAAAGGAACCCTTCCTCATGAAGGTGATGCTTCCCCACCTGAAGCTGATTCTCCAGATTACTCCTCTAGGATTGATTCACCGGATTCCCATGATGGGGATGATGAGGCACAACAAGTGGCAAAGCGGCCTCGTGCCCAATATAATCCTCTGGTTAGAATCAAAAGACCTACTCCATTAATTCCTGGTGAGTTACTTCATTGTGATAATTTAATCAACATCACTTTATAAAGCAATATGTCTTATTTTCTTATTCTCTATCAATAGGTGCAAGAGCTGGGAAAAAATTGAAGTCGAAAATCGTAGGACCTTACTCGCAGCCTTCTGGTACACGCACTGAATATCTATGACTAGAGGCTATGCAGACATGGAATAGTCTATATTGTGGTACTGAGACTGCCTGGATGGATTTGTGTGAGGTTCTACAACTCCCTAGAATTGGGAATATTGTGGCTCCTATAGATATCCAATATGATGAAAACACCAATGAAGTGCGGGCTTATATCAGAGAGCTGGGAATGCTCATATATGCCACTGATGATTCCGTTCCTGTCACCAAATGGGTGAATGAATTGATAGATCGTGGCACCGCTAAGGGGACTGATGAGGAGTGGCATGATTATGAGTCTCCTGAATATGTATGTTTTCTTTCCTTATTTGATTCACAACATGATTTCAATCGAAGCTTTGTTACTCAAGGAAATTATTTTCTTCACCTTTCAACTTTCAAATAAAGGAATAGTTGTGGTTCCATCACCATAGCACAGCCCTGGTGGTACTGCCATTGGGGCTGCAAATGAGTCTCCTCACGAATCAGGCGATATATCTCCAGGCCAGCAGGCCATGAATGAGGAGTTGGACATGGCCTTCCATTCTCCAATTCAAGTGCCAATAAGGGATACTATTGATACTACTAAAAATTCAAAAGCACAAAGGCGACAAAGGAGGAAGTCCACCACTAAACGCTTTATTAGTAGTGGTAAGTCCTTCAGATAATCATGAATCTATACCCATGAAATATTTTCTCATATTTCTGGGGATTGTGGGGGATTCTTCAATTTCCCCTCTGAGGGAAAAGAATAATCCTCCTTTGAGGAACGTGGAGGGTGCTGTGGAACAATTGGAAATTCAGGCTGACTTGCCTTCTCCTGGAGAAGAGCCAGCATCTATTCCCAGTATCCCTCCTGCTACTATTGAGAGAAGAGAAGAACCTGCTTCTGGTAAGTTAACAATGATCCATAAAATTTTGAATGAAACATCTAATGACTTCCATTCTGTGATATTTTAGGTTCAAACCCTACATTAGAGATCTTGGAATCCATTTCAACTGACACCGCCATTTTAACTAAGGAAGATGTCCAGGGTCAGGGACCACCGGATGAAGGTCGCCAAGAAGACACATCAAATGCTCCCATTGGTGAGACTAAATAGGATTCTGAGATAACATTAGATGAAATGATAGATCTTGGCGCATCTTTCGAATATTTTATAAATCATGTTAAATTACCATGTAATTTAGAAGATTATGGACGTGAGTGTTATCCTTTGTCCTATTAATAATAACTTATTATTACATGTCTAATCATGATTGATTCAAATGTGCATTTTTGTCAGAGCAAGCTACTAAACAGCCCATGCCTGAAGGGGGTACAGAAAACCCTACCATTGCATATACATTAGCACAAGTGGAGATGAACTTAGTAGAGCTTCCTCCAACTCATCCTGAAAATCTTGTCGATGCTAGGAAAGATGGGGAGGATCCCTCTCAAGTTTATAATCTACCATTGGGTAAGGAATAACAATATTTGTGATTGTACTTAATTTTCAAGTCAACCAATTCTTTTGTTATCCTCTGAAACTAACCAATGCTTTTAATTGATTATGCAGGGCCATCAATTGCAGTAGTTAGATCTAGAGTTGAGGCCTTAGCCTCCACCCCAATGGGAATTGAAATTAAAGAAGATCAGGTGAGGGGGGGAAGCAGCAGAACATGGCACTTCTCTAAGTGAATTAATCCCATATTACATGCCCCCCTGTGATGATGACATTGAATCAGCCCCAGAGGTACTTAAGGTGATTAGATTTTCATGACGCAAGGCACGGAAGAACATATAGAAAATCATATCTGAGGTGCCATTAGAAGAGCTATCATCGATGATCCCTCGATTGTCGTCGTTGTTCGTTATGCTAGGACTTGGCGGTTTTGGATATGAAAAGATCCATGCCGCGGTGAAACAAGTCATTTTAAGAAGGGAACAAGAGAAAAAATTCCGTGAAGATATGACCAGGGTGAAGCTATCAACCAACATCAAGGGATTTTAGGCTTTAGTATCCCGAGCTGAGGCTGACTATGCTGCCATGATGAAGGAGATGAAGCATGAGATCAAATATAAAGTCGTCCACCAGATGCTTCTTCAGCAACAGTTAGACGTTGTTACTGGGGAACATGACCAACTCAATAATTCACTGGAGGGAGCTCAAACGAATGGTTTGAATGCCATTGTGGATGCCAATAAAGAACTCCATCAGTCTGAAAAGAGTGAAGTTTGTCGAGTGAATGAGCTTCATGTAGCTGTTGATGAAGCTCGAGATGTTGTTCATCAAATGAAGACTTATATTGACAGCCACTTGTAATTTCCTGGAAAAGTGAAGAAAATCCAATCTGTGGATGTCCTTCTAATTCTTTTGCATCAAATGAAAATATTGATTTCATCTTCAATCACTTGTGCATGTATTTTCCTTCTTACTGCTTTAAATTTAACTAAGCCAATGGGCCTCGCAAGCATAGTTTGATTTTTACTAGGATTATTATAAATAACCCTACAAAATTTGAATCTTTTAATTGCTCAATGTTACCTAAATCATAAAAAATGTATGTTTAGTGAGTTGGAACATGACTTTTATTTAGAGTTACCTTGTCTTTTGTGGGTATTTTAAAGTTATGAATGTCGGACATAAAGAGGCTAATGTTTAAGGTCGAAACAGCTTTGACCGAATGAATTAGAATTGACTCAATTCCTTGAAAACTTATCTTAAAATATTTTACCACACTCAAGTATGAGGGAGAATATGTATACTAAGACTTCAGAAAATTTGAATCCAAGGAATGATATGAAAAAGAGCTAAAAAGTCATTAGAAGAAGTAGTTCCCAAGAATGAAGTTACAATTATTTAACAAACCCGTCAGGGGGTTGAATTATGTAGGGACACCTAAGGGCGTTGGCAGCATAGTAAAATAAATAGCATATTTTGGCTAACAGGACCATTATGTAGAATACTTATGCAAGGCTGCCTAAGGGCACATATTGCATAGTCAGGAAAAAGAACTCTCAGAAATTTACTTTTCTACTGCTAAGAAGCCAATGAAAGTTTATGGGGATTCATCTTTTCCAAAGTATAGAGTTTGCTGTATGGAGAGAGGTACTTGAATATGGAGAAGATATTTCCTAATAGGTTTTTCTAAGAATTGGATGAATGTTACTCCTACGAATGTCTGACCCAAACGTAGGGAAGGAAACAATAAACCATAGACTTGAATACTTTCAAATCATGCAAAAAAAACATGAAATAAATATGTTAAGGATAACTATTTTTTGCGGATCCTTACATATTTTTTTGATAAGACTAATAAGGACAAAAGAGGCTTTCTTCCTAAGAATGAAGTTACCAGTATCTGAAAAACCTATTAGGGGTTGAATTATGCAGGGCCGCCTAAGGGAATTGGCTGCATAGTCAAATAATAGCATCTTTTGGCTGACACGTCTGTTTTGTAGACTGTTTATGCAAGGCCTCCTAAGGGGGAATACTGCATGGTCAAGCAAAATAATTCTTAGAAATTGGACATTTTGTGACCAGAAGTCATGAAAAGGGTTATGAAGATCTATAAGTATTCAATATTACGATCATGACACATAAATATGGGTATTTTCCAATGTATGCAGAGAAATCCGGATCAATGATAACCATAATCATTTTGTTGCTGGATCCTTAATTGAAATGTTGGACTTCACTATGAATCCCATAAGTATGGGAATCAATCCATACGTAGTTCATAAACTATAGTTTAACGTCGTTAGGGACGAAAATATAGGAGATCTTAGTTTAGGGTCATAGAGCTTGGACCATTTATAAGAAATACACAGTATGTGTTTTCTTGGGGACTTTTCAGCCAAGGGACTGAAAGTGGAATTTGGGGTTAGGCCCAAAAGACTTGGGGCTGGATTTGAGGGATACTCGAACGTTCCTACGTATCCCATAAGGATGGGAATCAAGGCCACGTAGTTATAGAAATAACCTCTGTACAAATTTTGTTCGTACATGTGTAGGGTGAAAGGGGACTTTTGTACAATGATAGCTTAACCCAAGATAAAAGGTTTGGGCATTTCCATGTATGAACGTAGTTTTTGGAATGAAACATGATTGAAAAATCAATGTAAATAATGATTCCCTCTCAGGTGAGGGTATCAAATAATATTGTAGTTTATTGTCATACAGGAAAAAAAATGATGTACAGTTTAACATCATATAGCAAGGAAGAAAGTGAACCAATGTAAAGATATTGATTCTGGGGACAGTTTCATGAATCAACATTGTATGAGATGGAGGTGAACCGATGTGAAGAGATTGTTTTTGAGCTTGAACCTTGGGAGGTTGCCTACGTACCCAGCCTGGAAGGCAAGGGTCAAAGTCCGCGTAGTTCAATTAAAGAATGAATTAATGATCAAGTTGTTCTTGGGGACAACGACCTAAAAAATGATGTTGGGACTTATGCGTGGTTAGAGGCCCATAGAAGGTGTTATGGTTGAAATTTTCTCTAAGTTCACGTGAGTCATACTCGGTGTGAGAAACAAGAGGTAACGACAACCTTAACAATGCACAGTTTAATGTCATGTAGGATATATAAAGGGACTATGCAGTTCAAAGTCTTGCAGTTAGGACTATTGGGGCTGCACAGTTTAGTGTCATGTAGCAGGGACAAAGTACAGTTTAATGTCATGTAGGACGTATCAAAGGACTTTCTGTATGATTTAGCTTCATGTAGTTAGGACGAGGGGAACAACACCGTTTAATGTCATGTTGGACAAAAAGAGTACTGTGTAATTTAATGTCATGCAGTAAGGACAAAAGAGAATACATTTTAATGTCATATTGGAAGTATTAAGGACTTTTTCGTAGTTTAATGTCATATGGGACGAAAGTAATAAAAATAGTTTAAGGTCATATGTATGGACTGTGGATGATGCAGTTTAACAATGTACTAGATGTAAGGGACTTGAAAATAGGTTAGGGTCATATGCATGGACCATTGATTATGTAGTTTAACATCTTGTTGGACGTAAGGGAATTATATACAGTTTAGCGTCATGTATTTAGGACGTCACAGTTTAACGTCGTGTGGGAAAAAGTAATACAAATAGTTTAAGGTCATATGTATGGACCATGAATGATGTAGTTTAACGTCGTGTTGGACATAAGGTACTTTTATACAGTTTAGCATCATGTAGTTAGGATGTCACAGTTTAACGTCGTGTGGGATGAAAGTAACACAAATAGTTTAAGGTCATATGTATGGATTGTGGATGATGTATTTTGTGTTTATAAAAAAAAGACTTCTTTAGAAATCTGGCATTGGTTGGAGTAGTGATGAGTTCTCCATCCATTGAGATTAAAGAATAAGCTCTATTGGAATAGACATTATGTATTGAATAAGGTCCTTCCCATTTTGGCTCAAGCTTGGGAGGTTTCTTTCCTGGTATCATTGGAGTTCTAAGAACTAATACCAATTCTCACTGAACGAATGAATGAAGACAAACTTTTTTGTTGAAAGCTCGTGCTATTCAATTCTGATAGACTTCCAAGTGGTGCAGAGTGCAAACTCTTTTCTCATCTAACCATTCCAATTCATCCAATCGCTTTTGAGATTTTTCATTTGTAGATGATTGATCACAAATGGATAATCTAAGCGAAGGTAATTGAACATCAATTGGCAAGACTGATTCTGTTCTATATACCAATGAATATGGAGTTGACCGTGTTGTAGTGCGGGTGGTGGTCCGATAATCCCATAAAGCATGAAAGAGTTTATCAGGCCATGACTTCTTATCTTTATCACCAACTTTCGTAGTATATTTGACAGAGTCTTGTTGAAAGCTTCTATCTGGCCATTGGCCGCTGCATGATACCAAGATGAATTATTGGATTTAATGTTGTATTCTTGATACAAATTCTTCACCTCGGATGAACAGAAGTTGGTGCCCTTGTCCGTCAATATGGTATGAGGGAAACCAAATCTGGTAATGATGTTAGACTTGATGAAGCTAAAAATTCTTTTAGAACTGACTTTCTTGAGAGGTACTACCTCTGCCCATTTGGAAAAGAAATCAGTATTAGTAAGAATATACTTAAACTTATTGGCCGTAGATGAAGGGTAAGGTCCCACCTCATCCATTCCGCATGTGGAAAATGGCCACGAGTATTTAGCTGTATGAAGCAACTCTGAAGGTTGATGAATGAATTTGGCATGTACATGGAATGAATGACACATCTTTGTGAAATCAAAACAATCTTGTATCATTTAAGGAAAAAAGTATCCAAACCTTCGAATCTGATCAGACAGTCTATGTCCAGACTGGTGGGCACCATATACTTCTTCATGCACTTCTTTCATGATATCCATTGTCTCTTCACCATCAATGCATCTGAAGGAGAACTCCATCAAAACCACACTTGTAGATAATTTTCTCTAGGTGATCTGGCCTATCATAAAGAGTAAAATTGGCCACATGTCGCCGAATTTGTTCTTTCCCATCTCTATCAGGTAGAAGTGTTCCATTTTGAGGGTATTCCATGATAGGTGTCATCCATCATGTAGTATGACCATATGGTTCAGAGATGGGACTAATTTCATTGATTTCCTCTGTTCTAGCTTGAACATAAGGTGAAATTGTATGACGGTGGGAAATACTGATGGTTGTCTCGTCCTGATTTGGATCTGCCAAAGTTGTGGCTATATTATCCAGTGCGTTATCTTAGGCATTTTGTGATCTTGGGACATAAGAAAATGTCGGTTCCGAATGAAACTCTACCATTAACTCTCTGACGTAATCATACAAAGGGATTAGTTCTTCTTTTATGATTTCATAATCCCCCCTGACTTGTTTGATTACCAGGTCTGAATCACCTTTCACTTTTAAATGATTCACTTGTGCTTGAAGTGCCAACTCCAATCCTGTAATGAGAGCTTGGTATTATGCTTCATTATTTGTACCACCTTCCCACAATAAGAAGGAATAAGGTAACACTGCCTTTTCTTGCGAAATGAGTATAATCCCTAAGCCAACTTTTGTTGAATTTAGGATTTTCCATTTTCCTCCTTGTTGGACTTCTGGAAGCACCATAAAAGTACATTTCCCATGTTTGAAGGCTTTCTTGAATAGAGAAAACTTCTTTATCAGGGAGTTCAATATCTAAAGACGTGCCTTCCACTAAAAGGTGTTCAGCAAGGAAATCAGCTAGATCTTGGCCCTTTATTTCATTTTGAGACACATATTGAATATCAAATTGCTGCAAGATGACTACCCACCTTGCCAGACGTCCTGTAAGCATTGGACGACTAAGGATGAATTTGAGCGGGTTATTGCGAGATACCAATTGTACCTCGTGATGTTCCAGGTAGTGTGTTAACTTCTGAACTGCAAATATTAATGCCAGACAGCACTTCTCAATACTTGAATATCGGGTTTCTGCTTCACGCATAGTCCGAATGAGATAGTAGAGGCTGTTTTCATTCCCAGTATCATTCTTCTGAGCAATAAAGGCACCCATTGATCTCTCTAAAGCTGTCACATAGAGGATAAGTGGTATTCTTTCAACAGGTGGCATAAGTATCGATGGACTCAAGATATACTTCTTGAGAATGTCGAATTCTTCTTGACATTATTCAGTCCACTGGTAAGTGACTCCCTTCTTCATCAATTTGGTGAAGGGTAAGCTTTTTCCTGCCAAATTGGCGATGAAACGCCGAATATAGGCTAAGTTTCCTTGAAGTCCTCTCAATTCTTTCAAATTTATAGGAGGTGACATACCAAGGATTGACTTGGTCTTCTCAGGATCGACTTCGATACCATGATGGCGTACAACAGAGACGAGAAATTTCCCCGAGGTTACCCCAAAAGCACATTTTAAATGGTTCATCTTCAAATTATGTTGTTGAAGATTGTGGAATATGACTTCTAAATTAGCCAAGTTATTAGAACGTTGTTTGGATTTGACCACCAAATCATCCACATAACATTCAACAAACTCTCCCAGAAAGGGTTTGAAGATAAGATGCATGGCACGCTGATATGTTGCGCCTAAATTTTTTAGGCTGAAGGGCATTACCCGGTAGACAAACACACCTTGAGGGGCTCTGAAGGACGTAGATTCTTCATCTTCTGGAGCAATACGGATTTGATTATATCCATAAGATCCATCCATGAAGCAAAGCGCTTCATAGCCATTTGTCGCATCAATCAAGAGTTCTGTAATTTGAACTGGAAAATCATCCTTAGGACAATGCCGATTAAGATCTCTGAAATCAATGCAAACTCTAATTTTCCCATTCTTCTTTTTCACTGGGACAATATTATGCAACCACTTGGGATATTGAACTTCTCTGACAAACTTAGATTTGATAAGATTATTCACTTTAGTCTCAATTTTGGAAGCATAGGTTAGGTGTGTTCTTCTAGAAACTTTTTTGAATCCTCGATGTTCTTCTGGAAAACCCAAATGATGAGTGGAAATATCAGGATCAAGCCCTAAAATCTCTTTATAGTTCCAAGAAAATATATCTCGATTTTGCTTTAAAAGTAAATATACATCTCTTGTTTTTCCAGAGTCATGGCTGCACTGATTAAAGTGGGGTGTGGATCTTCTTTTGTACCCAGATTGATTTCTTTGAGTTCATCCACAGTAGTAGAGATACCCTCTTCAAATGCTGGAGGATCATCCTTGTGATCTTCCTCTTCTTCTTCAACATGATTTATTTCCTCTGTTTCTACTTTCATAGTAGATAATGAATCAGAATTTTCATGATCATAAGAGATGTCAAAATTTTCACATCTTGAAGAAGAAGCTTCCATTTCCGACCCGATTGATGATGAAGGGTCTTCTTTGGGTAATAAAGAGGATATGATGGATTGAGAATCGACATCATCGTTTACCTCTGACATTGCTATAACTTTCCATGGCCTGATTGGTGATTATAGACTTTCTGGATTTCAGCAGATGAAATTAATAAATCTCTATTTGAGCTTTCATCATTGCTTGGTGGATCACCAATTTCTCCCATGTTGTCTGGCTCGATTGCCGTAATTGACATTATGGATCTTTCCATAAGAGTATTTTGATTTGGGCTTATCCTATCAATTTCACTGATAGGAAACACATAATATGTACTCACATGTGCTAATGGGTTTACTGGAATCTTTTCCAAACCATAAGGAGCATTAACTTTGGTAATGTCCTTTGTTGTGGATTCCTCCTTTCCCTTCATGTGGTAGAATTATGCCTCAATGTATTGAGATTCACATGTCTTGAATGGGGACTTATCACCATATAATGTCCCAAATTGACCATCAAAACAATACTTGAGACATTGGTGGTATGATGAAGGGATAGCCACATGCCGAAGTAGCCAGGGTATTCCAAGCAAGATGTTGAAGGTTGAGTCCTGATCAACAACCATGAAATCTGAACTGGACACAAGATCTCCAAACTGAGTTCTGAGTGTAATCTCCCCCAGCGGTTCTTGTTCATTTTTATCGTATCCTTGTGACATCAAAGTAGAAGGAGATAAATCAGATTCTATGAGGCCCAATCGACGAAGTGTACCAATGGGCATGAGGTTGACTCCTGAACCATTATCAATGAAAACTCTTCGGATGTCTACGCCATTGACCTTTCCAGATAAGTACAAAGTTCTAATATGTCCATGCACGATATCATCTTCATCTTTATCAGTAAAAGATATTTCTGCATGGCATTCTGAAGGATTATTCTCTACATGGTAGACTTCAGCTGCAGCAATTTCAGTTTCAAACTCATGAGGACTTGACAAAGCCTCAATGAGTGCCTCGCGAAGATCCTTTGATAAATTCAAGGCATCCAGAATTGATAACTTGGCCGGTACTTGGGCCAGGTGTTTTAATATATCATCATTTTTATCCAAAGGTCTGTATTTCCCAACAGGAACATGTGGTTTACCAGGTGACTTGAAAGTTGAAGCCTTGTAATTTGATGCATCTTGTACTGGGATAGGAGTTGGTAATACTCATGGATTTGGAAGATTAGACTGATTAGGTAAATTTACTTTCTAAGAGGAAGAATATGGAACCTTCAACCGATATTCCCGAATAATTGTGCTAGGGATAAGTCTGCCATTGTGGAAGAACTTTATTGTTCATATTGATCTCGTTGAAGGGATCTTCCTCAAGTTTCTGCCACATACACAGTTCTAGAAGGGGTAGAATTGGAATAGTGGCCTCTGAAAGATCCACGTCTTCCCCTGTATCCTGAGCCTCTAGAACATCCTTTAATTTCTCTATTTGATATAGGGAATTCATGATCATCAAAATCAAAACTTTGACTGGCATATGGATATATGAATTGAATCATATTAACAGAACTGAAAATCAACTCTTCATCTGATGAAGACTCTGCCTGATTAGCCTGTTTAGGCTATGTCGTTTGGTGAGGAGGTTCCTGTGAATTTGTAGTAGATGGCATGAAGTCTTCCAGAGTCAAACACAACATAGGCTTTGACACATACTCATCTTCTTATTACTATTTTTCTTTCTTTGAATCATGCCATTTCTTTGAGTATTTTCCCTGTGATGAAGAGGTTTTTGTTGTGGCATTCATGGAAGAAGGCACAATTGGTTTCTTCAATTGCATTCGCAAAATAGCATGAGT
This sequence comes from Viscum album, assembly GCA_963277665.1. Lineage (NCBI taxonomy): Eukaryota > Viridiplantae > Streptophyta > Magnoliopsida > Santalales > Viscaceae > Viscum > Viscum album. The sequence continues at coordinate 469,647,809 of OY728158.1, forward strand.
TCGGTTTATCGTCTTTATGACCATCCAATCATCATATTTTTGTGCATTTTTTTCTTAACTTCTTGCCACTCGCCTTCCTCCTCTGGAACTGTAGCAGTAACACATGCTACCTGAGCTGAAGAACCTTTTAATTTGACATGTCCGGAGTCGACCATCTTTTGTAGGTATTTGAAGACAAAACACTTCTGGATGGGATGCCCCAACATTTAATGAAAGGGGAAATAATTGGGGTGGTCTTCATCTCCTTCCTTGTTTAGCCTTTTGGGAATTGGCAACTAAACCAAAATATTTTCCAGAGCTGAAATGAATTAACCAGGAACTTGTTCATTTCGGAAAGAGTATTTTTTATCTTCAGATCCTCCAATTGTTTTCGTCTTTGATATATTTGATCATCTTAATGAAACGGCTTTTTTTGTTGGTGCTCAGGAGGTCGAGCCCGTCGAGAAGATGAAGGTTTTGAAGTAAAATCAGGTACAACTACTTGTTTAAGCAGAACTGTAGCAGTCTTCGCTTTACCCATTCTCCTTCCTGGAGCTGATGGAATTATACGAGCCTTATCCTTAGTCTTTATAATAGAATCGTCAATCTGTTGAGCGATTGAAGTAAGGTCTCGAAACCCTCATGTATATTTCACAAGGATCAACGACATGCATAATTTGTCATGTAGATTTTCCACACAGATTGGCAACAGTTCTTCCTGAGGGAGTGCTAAGCTTAGGGAGTATGTTAACCCCTTCCATTGAGCAATGAAATATGAGACCCTTTCATTCTACCTTTTCTTACAGTTTGTAAGATCAAAAACTGTTGTCTTTGGAAACGTTGAGTTGAACTAAAGAAAGAATTTTTGGCGAAGATCTTCCCACCTGATAATTGACCGAGATTGCAAGCTTGTGTACCAAACAAAAGCCGGTCCTTGCAAGGTTCGCACGAAGCATCTCAGTTTCACTACTTCTTGTTGTTCCAGAGTTCCCATCATAGGATCGCAACAAGACACGTAATTCATCAAATGTTGTTCAGGATCTCCTGATCCATTGAAAATACGGAATACATGGTTCCTAAAACTTAATGGGGGAAGGATTGAATCTACCCATTCAGGGTAAGCTCTCTTTTCTGGTTAAACCTGTTCATGCTTACCTTCTATAGTCTCTATCCAAGCTGTTAATGACTCAATGTTAGTTATTATCTTTTTAGAAACATCCGATTGAACTTGGACTTGGGTAGGTGCAATAACTAGAGCTGTTACATATGTGGGGGCTGGTAATACAACTGATGGCAGCACCGCCCATTGTTGTTGCAATTGACCCGTTGGATTAGACCTGTGAGGGTGTACTGATAGAGGAGGATATTCTTGATCCATCTCAGTAAATGAAACAAACTCCCTTGGCTGACTGACTCCAGCACTCTTAGGAGGAATACTACCTTGAAGTAATTCTGCATTCATCCTCCTCAATTCCTTCATTTATTCCTCTTGTTGTGCAAATCATTGCTCCAGTGAGAGCGATTGGCCTTCTCCAGAGGAAGGTTATGTAACATGATTCTTTAATTTCCCCCTGTTAGCTCCCTTTAGGAGAGGGGGAAGTGGGTTACTTGAAGGATTACCTAGGTTCGGATTAATCCTTTGATTTCGTGTACGCACACCTTCTTCATTTGTGTCTGTGCGTACAACTTCTTGAGCAGTAACCTCTTTATCTGAGTCCCCTGAGTAAGCCTCATGTTCTATAGGATTAGCAACAACGGCATTAATGACATTAATTGATGAATAACGCATCATATCCCTTCTATCAGCATTTATGTGATATTGTCTTCTTCCATGCCCCTGATGAGACATTACCTTTTATTGATTTGATCCCTCAGGAACTTCTTGGCGAACCGTAATTTGGAGAGAATCTCCTGATAATTTGGCTCTTCTTTCCTCTTGTGGCTTCTTCCCCAATCGAGAGAACACCAAATTTCACTGAGGAGGGGATTGATAATTTGAGAAAAGTCCCCAGTCCAGTGGACTAGGGTTGTTCCTATTTTCTTTGATCAACTCCTCGAATCCCATTTGTTGATTCCGAGGGTTGGGTTAAAAGAGTCCCCAGTCTAGCATGCTGGGGTGGCTCTTGACGTGCTATGTCTGAGACTTTCTTAAAATCTTTCCTGATCTTTCATACCTTAGTCCAAAAATTTGCTGGATGCATCAATCGATATCCACTTTTATCACCCGGTTCAAAAGGCTGTTGGATGATTTCTGACACTTCTGTCACTTGATGATGTGCCTTCTTTGTACAAGAGGCATGTTCAATATTCTTGTTTTCTTGATACAGGAGTAATTCAACAACGTTTTCCCTATATTCTTGATTTTGAGAGGAACTAGTTGAAGCCTATTCTTGAGCAAGTTTTTGATTACAAACAAAACACATTGATTGTGGCTGGCTATGGGAAATAACATTGCATGAGACCATTTTCGGCAGGCTTTGCTGACTGGAGAGTACAGTGAAATGTAGTGCTCCATGAACACCCCATCCTCTAACATGAATACCAGATGGGGCATTGGAAATTAACTGGAGCAATCTTCTTAGTGCGCCAAGGCATGAACGTTGAAGGGCTCTCTGCTACTTTTCAGCCTTCGGATATCGAGAGACTGATAGAGATGCCAAATCAATATGGTGTTGCAACCCTTTTATTATCTTAAGATGATTTTCATATTCATCATAAGATAATACTTTCTTTTTCAACTTAAAAAGTGTTTTCCATATGTTAAGATGAATATCATGATTTCCATATTCCGTCAACATCTCTAGAATGTCATACTGAGAGTCATCCAGAGGCCAAAACATAACTGCCACTTCACCCTTCGCCAGTTGTTCTCTCATGTTAATTATTTATTCTCTATCATTCAATGAATATTCTTCAACCTGATTTGACCAGAGCTGGTGTTTCCTTGTTGCTTCATCGGATTCAACATGATTGGTAGAGAAATCACTGATCAACCTAGAAGATGCATGACTTAGGGGTGGTTCGTAGAATGACCTACGCCCAGGGCTATCTTCTAGTTGAGAAAGGATTTCACCTGATAGCAATGAAGCATCAGACATGACTAGTTCCACATTTGCATGTGCCTCAAGATAAGAGGGCTTTCTCAGAACTACATTGTCCACTAGAGAATTTTTCGGGCAATGTTCATCACTACTATGGAGAGGGATTTCGCAGCGGAATTTATCATCATGGGGAGCACCACCATGGTGGGTTATAGCAAATGATGAGATCTCTTGCTCCTTGGTTTTCTAGCCACACATAGGGTTATTGTAGCGCTCATCTAAAGATGAAACTTCAAGATCGACCGAACTATCATGAAGCAAGCCTCCATGAGTAAGGGTCTGTTGAAGAACTTCTGAATTCATGTTCCCACTATTGGGAAATGAGGGAGTAGAATCTTGGATTCCAATAGATAATTTTCTGAGGGCTTCAAGAACTCCAACATCGAGCAAGGCTTTGTTACAGATTGGATCTTGATCTCTTCACTGTGTTGGGCGGGTCTTCTTATTAGAAGCCTTCTTACTTGCCTTGGAAACCACTTGTTGATGAAAGTGGATGCTCTGAGCAGGTGTATGTTCCTGATCAGGAGAGATGGCCAGGTTAGGCTGACAATCTCTACTAAAATTAGGTGTATGTTCTTGACTTGGTTGTCCGTATGATATGGGGGAATACGCCCAACAACCCTCTTGGACTGGAACAGATGTGTTTGTCTGTTTCGGAGTGAACTGTTGATTTGTCACTCCACTAGTAGGGATAGATTTATGTGTCTTTCCCTGAGATGCTGATGAAGATGTTATAATATCCTGACAAGCATCCAGAATATGAGCAGGCATTTGCTTCTTCTCTTTCACCATTGATAAAATATGTTTGGTGACTTCAGCTACCGGAACAGGGATATATGTCCATTCCAAGCTTTGAGTAGGTGTGTGTGCCTGCTCTTTTCCTTCTTTTCCTATCAGTGAATCTTGACAGTACTCAAGTGTGGGGGTAGAGAGTTGAGTCTGCCTCCTATTTGTCGTCGGAGCTTTCCGACTGACTTCTCCGAGTGCTACCAAGTGAGACTGTTGGTAAGCTTGATTAATACTAGAAGTTGTATGTGCCTGCTGATTGTACATCGTCAAACATAGTTGACGAGATTCATCATATGTAGTCAGACAAGTCTGCTGACTAGCTAATGACGTATAAACAGGTGTATGTTCCTGCCTATTGTACTCCGCTGGAATTTCCTGGCGGGATTGGCATGATGCGGCCAGACGAGTCTGCTGGACAACGGAATTAAAATGGACAGGTGTATCCGCCAGCTCATTGCTTTCCACCAAGTTAGGTTGGTGGAATTCTACGGAGATAGTAGAGATGAGAACCTGCTCACTGTTGACTGGATTTTGCCTCTGTCGATTCGTCTTGCTTTCTCGGGTTCAAGGAACCTGAGCCAAATGCCTGGAGTTGATACCCTCATCGTGTTGAGGGCGCACTGCCGCATGATTCTAGTTGCGATTGTTGATGGGAGCCCTCGGGAAGGACTCCAACTTCCTTGAATTAAGGCCCTGAGGGACCTGATCATTCACCTCCCCAGAATATGGGAGTGAATGGTGATTGAGTTCCGGGGATAATGACCCAAAACGGTTGGAGACGGTGGTTAGAACTGCCTACTTCTTGATCGCTGGTCATCGTTGTCCGGATGACCAGGTTGAATTATTGACTTGGAGGGATTTTTGAGCAGCCTCCAGAGTTGGAATAGTACCATGTTGAAGGTACCCCTTAACCAGCGCATTTGATACCCAGCATTGAAGATGCTGTGTAGGTGATGTCTTCCTCAGAGCCGATGATGATCCAGTAGGAGTAGAAGCAGTGGCATTCACATCAGAGGTTTTCATGGCAAAGGTATTCATAGATGTGGACTTAAGAAAATCCATTCTCGTAATGTAGAAGATATTGAAAAAAAGTGCCTGTTTGATATAACAAACATAATCAACATAAGTTCGGCTGCTACATCTTTTAGATGAGCACATATGTTATTGATTGTCTTGTTGGCCCTCTCATTGAGATTAAATAGGGGCCTAACAAATATGAAAAGCATCATTTTAACTTGCTTAAGGATTCACGTTAGGATCACCTTTTTTTGTTTCCTCTCTGGAATTGGGGATGACCTCGTTTATTGAAGGTCCAAACATTCCAATCGGTTTCTAATGGGTTTTTTCGTAGAACTGGAAACATCCAATGATTCCATATCCATTTGGACCTACTTTCCAAAGGTAGGCGCTCATTAGTTGTGGACTGATGAGGCTTAGGAATTTTCATTGGTCGACAGGATGGGAGGTCGGACTCATCACACTTTTTTTAGGGGAATTATTTTCTACTCCTGGACTCTCTTTATAGATTTAAGTTATGTTCGTGAATCCTTATTACATTACCAAGTATTAAATGAGCTTTCCTTTAGATCTGACAATCAATGATTGAATATTTAGGAAATTTATAGAATCTTTTATATGTATTCGAGGTTCTTCATCGATAGAGAATCATCTTTATTTTTTAGAGATTCTTAGTCGATGGTATCCTTAAATACATAAAAGTATCTTGGTCATTATGATGACCATACTGGTTTTAAAGACACTCAGTGGGGCACTTGAAGTTTATTGTCATTCAGGAGAACATGGATTATTTTAAAGTTGGGATCGTACCTGCTGATTGGATACCTCCATACCCTTTGTTTTGGAAAAGGAATTAGAACCCACATAGTTCGAGTAAGGGAGTATGATGTTTTTGCAGGATTGATGGCTCAAAGGAAGATTTCATGATTACTTGTATTCTCTAATATCATATGAGTCATGCTCGTTGTGAGAAACATGGGTAATTGGTGAAACCAGACAATTGTGTCATGCAATTATGTGGGGCTTATGTATGTATGACTGCCTAAATAGATTAGGATTAAGATTTACTTCAGGGAAGAAATCCATGAATAGAGTCTATAAAGGTATATGTGCTTCATGGAGATTTGGATACTCTAATCTTGGGGCTTACTCCTAAGGAAGATTCCCAAGTTAGGAGGGGACTTATGATTGGGTTTTAATCCTGATAAGGAAGCCCAGATCAAAAGGAATTATGACTGGTTAAGAGAAATTAAGACTAGGGATTATTCCTAAGGAGGACGCCCAAGTTAAAGGGATTTGAAAATTAAGGGACTTGGGGATTACTCCTAAAGAGGATTCCCATATTTGAGACCGGGGATTATTCCTGAAAAGGATACCTAGGTTAGAGGACTTGGGACTTACTCTTGAAAAGGAGGCCCAAGTTTATGAGGATTTGAACTGGGGATTACTCCTGAAAAGGAGGCACAGGTTAAGGATTATCTCATCTTAAAAGATGAGGTTTAATGAATAAAATCTCTAACTTTAGTGACATAAAGATGTGAAAATCACTATGTTTTGAGAGATGTTCCATGGAGCTCCTTTCAGATAATGAATTCAATCAAGAAAACATGCCATAAATGGCTTTGAAGAGTGTCATGAAGACTAAATCTTGAATAAGAGAGGTGGAATGGCATAAGAGGGGTTAAATGGGCAGGAAGGGAACCAAAAAGAGTGGGGCGTGCAAGTCCCGGCAGGTGCGTAGGTACCGCGTGGGCGCACAAGTATTGGTCGCACGGGTATACCTGCGCGACACATGGGTACTTGCACGATCCTTGACCTGTAGAGTAATACTTTGGAAATTCTAGACCAAAGACTTTAGAATCATCCTGCGGTACTTCTAGAATATTGGTGCGCAAGTTTCAATGAATAGGTAAGGAGGCGTGCAAGTGTGTTCATTTCTCTTAAGGGAAAAACATTTAGGCGCGCAAGTGTTAGTGATTTCTAACACTTAGACTTTATTCCTCTTGTATAGACCTTCCATTATAGGTAAAGAATTACCTTAGAAGTGTTTGGAAGACTTGAAGAAGAGACATGGGTGTTAAGAGCTCTATATCTGAATTCTGGAAGAATTCCCTCTCTCAAATGGGGGGCCCACAGGGTCTATTTATAGGCTTATGAAGACCCTAGGCGGTTTTCAAATAGGGAGCACAAGTCACTTGCGAGACCATTAGGCGGCACACAAGTGTACTTGCACCACAGTAAGGGAACTTTCACTGTGAAAGGTCCTTTGACTCCTTTTTCATTCCTTTGTCGGTTTTTTATATTTTCTTCAAAGGCTGAGACAATTTGTGCTAAGTCATTTCCCTTTCCATTCCTTTAAACAATGTGACGAAAAGGAGCGTCAACAAACTCATTGTTGTGTGTAACATACAACAAGCCGATGTTGAGTGTAACATACCCCGAGTGGGTGTTTCATATAACGTACACTGAGTCAATTACATGTGAAATGAATATTTTACATTGTTTCATTAAATAAAATATTAAAAATTTATTTATTCAAGAAAAAAGGTCTGTAAAAACTCAGGGTGTTACAAATATATAATTATTACATTAAAAATATAACACTTCTTGGTTTGTTTAGGCTTGAGGTTGAATATCTTGTATTCTATCAAACATTTTATTATTTAAAAATATCAAGATATTTAAAAATGAATCTTTAAACCTCAGGAATATAACCATATTCATGATATATCATTTCAAATGGTATTATATACACCATAAAAAATAAATGAGGGGTAAAAATAGCATAATTCTCTTAGAAATAAATGTGTGTCCATAAATCCATTACCCTAAGTATGAATTGATTTAAATGATCTTAAAATTCCAATATAATAAATTAAAATTTATGATAATCATATACCATATTCATTTTAAAAACTATAATAACCTTAATGGTCCAATTATAATACAACTTTCCTAACCCCAATATCCCAAAGTTGATGGTAACTTTATTACATTTTTATTGATTCAAGGGGTCAAATACCAAAGGACCAATCAATCTAGTAGTTTTGAAAAAATAGATACATACATGATACTCATTTTTCATTGTGAATATAAAATAAATAATAATGGAAATATTTGGCATCATTGAACATATTTAAAGAATAATTCATCATATCCATGGAAGGGAAACAAGATAAGGGTGTTCTCAGATGCTCAGTAAGGGTTACATATACCAAATATATAATGAATCAATAATACATAATCAATATGGAATTTAAAATAATTATACCCAAATTAACTATAATAAATAACTTTAAAATAATAATTAGATTGGGCATAATAAAAATGTTAAGGTACAGAATTGAACAAACATTTCATTTAATCAATAACTTGAGCATAAAATGAATCAATGGATAATATCAATGAAATAATCACATGGATAATAATAATAGAATTAACAATGAAGAAAATTATTAATTTTTGATTTCATGATATACAACAAATTGATATTTATGTTTTCAAGATCTTTCATAATAAATTTTAAACTTATGGGTAGAAACCCACTTAATTTGGCCAACTGATTTATCTCATTAGACATACAGATGCATCGAGAGCATATATAATTTCATCCCACACCCATAACTTCATCTCCAAAAAATTACTCATACATAAAATTATTTATTTAGTAATATTCCTTATAAAAAATATCTTTATTGAGAAAATTATATAAATTTATCAATAATTCATGAGTTATTCAAATAAAATTAAAAGTAAACACTTTATCATAAAATGGAATACAGTTTACGAAATAATCATATTCATGATACAAAGTATATGGATAATTAATATAAATTTCAATTTCAATAAAAATATATTACAATAATGTGATTACCTTATGATAAAATTAACAATCACAAAATTAATCAAGAAATGATTAGTGGCCATCAGTTCCTCGGGAATATTGATTTTTGAAATAAAATCATATCCTTTGGAATAATAAAGATAAATGGATGTAAAATATAATGAAAATATTTCATAAAGTTGTTTTCATTTTAAAATAATCAAAAATGTGTTAATTAAGCTTAATTTCACATAATGGTTATGGTAGTGGGGAATATTTTTATTATCTTATATGTTAAAAAGAACATTCAAATTGAAATTTTATAAAATTAAAGCCTTTTATAAATTGTAGAAATATTAACTTCAAATTAATTTTAAAATCGTAGGAAAAAATAACATTATTTAACATTCAATTTGAGAAAATAAATTTAATTTTATAAAAAAATATCAAAATAATGGAAATTGAAGAAAATATATATTATTGGATGATATATAAAATCTATTTTTCCTTTAAAATGTTCATTGATTTTTTCATATATTGAAAAGTGGGAAAACTGGAAGAAAATATAGAATCTAATTAAATTTATAGTGGATAAGAAAATTATTTATTCTTATAAATTAAAAACAATATGTAACGCTCCGACCCCAGTTACCCTGAGTCGGTGCATTATTTTATTCCATTGGCATGATTACAAGGAATAAAGTCTCAAAGGACCGATCGGTTTAGCAGTCTTGGAAAATATATTACATACAAGAATGTTACATTACACTTTATAACATAAAAAAACATAAATAATCCTTTATGAATGCCATTATTCCCTTGGCTTAACCCAACATATCAATCACAATACACTTATTGGAATCCTGGAAAATAAATAAAACATAGAAAGGGGTGAGCTCAGATGCCCAGTAAAGAAAAAAATACAGCGGAAACTTTTATAAATAATCATAAACATTTAAGGCAATGTATAACTAAAACAAAAGCCTTATAAACTTGAACTTCAACATAATATGGAAATAAAATAAAATGAAGTAATTCCATTTACTTATTCACATGGATATTCTACTAGTCAAATAATGACATGAAATATCACTAACCACTTTCATAGTGATGGAATGCATAGTTCCAAACTATCATAACCGCGTAGCCAAGGCCTCGTGCCAAGAATACAAATAAGATTTTGTCAAGGCCTCATGCAAAGACACTAGTTTGTCTCATGAGATCTACCGATTCATCGAGGAGCTATAGAGGGCTCCACCCATCACTTATTTATTCTAATGAATTCCCACATGAAAAGGATTAAACATAACATAAACATTCGTATTAAAACTAGCATAATAAATGTCAATACATTACCCATAAAACATGAATGGTATAAAAAACACATCCACAGTCAAACATATCACAAAACCTTCAATACAATATGGATGTTTTGTATCATAATAAATCAACTTCAAATAAGCTTAAATCTATCAAAGGATGTTGACATAAAATAAAATTTTTTGTAAAACTTTTTGAGAGAAATATCCATTTTTCATGAAAACATTTAAAAGTTACAAAATTTATAAAGTAAGACATTTAAAGACATTTTTTAATTAAAGTGTCCCATACCACTTTGAAACTTTTGAAAGGAATTAACATTTTTAAAACATTCATGTCCATATAAATAAATCCTTAAAACCCATTTTGAAAACATGGACATTAATGAGAATGATTAAAACATTTAAAATGATTTTTTAGTAAAAATTCCCTTAAAAGGTAACCCTTTTAAAACAATTTTATGAAACATGGACATGGATAATAAATATGTCCTAATAGATACTTCTGTATAAACAACCTCAGATAATAAAAAACCCTTACCAATTTGGTAACTTACAAAACATACACCCCGTGAAAGAGGTATCATAAAATTAATATGTAAATACACATAAATTAAAGTGTATTACACAAAGAATACAATTATGGGCAGTAAATACACCACACAAAAGTTAATAGTGGCAATATGTCATGAATCTCACGAGAATAAGGAGTGAGATGACAACCCCTTACCTTGCACTTTCCTTTAGTCGAGTATACATTTAACCTTTTGTATGAAGACTATAGTATGTTATTAAATTATACCATAACCATATTAATATTTATAACATCATACATTATTCATTTATGGCTTTATACTACCCATTTAATAATAATTTCCAGGTTATATTAATATTTTGGTTAATAATCGCTTTCTTTATCGTATGTGTTTTAACTTGTTACTCTTGATTGTATCACTTAGAACATGATTTTAATACTTCCAAAATATAAAACATGATATATATATCATATATATTTAGAATATAAATATGTATAATAGACATATATATGAAATGGAAAACATCATTTATGGAGACAGTAGTCTGTACGTACGCATAAACACTGTTTCTGTTTTCATACAGTATTGAACGGAATTAAGTGAATAAGATATATGTAAGTACATAAATACTTATATATATAAATACTTATATCTCCAGCATCATTATAATGTCATATATTCATATTTATTAGTAATATATATTTTTATAATTGTCGATGAATGGTGAACTTGGAAATGAATCTCATCGCGTCGTGGAGACGGTAATCCGTACGTACGCACGATCAAAAATATCATTCTTTTGATATTAAAATAATATATAATTGGATTTTATATCATATATAAAGAATCCTTATCATTTTATATTTATTATTTACATCAAATACACATCATTATTATACGCATACAAATAATAATGTATTTAATAATAATTACACCACAACATGGAGATAGTAAGTCGTACGTACGCACGTATGGTGACATGTCATTCAAAAGGTGGATAGAATAATTAATTTGGTTGTACCATAATTATAATAACATCCCATTATATAGAAGATAATGGAGTTATTATTTTATAATGGAAACAACAAAGACAAAGGAAGTGGAAGAAGAAAGTAACTTGAAAGAGGGTGGTGAAATCATTACCTCTTCCTCGGGTAATTTCTTTTGATTGGATCAAAAGGGCTCCTTAGGTTGAATTTTCTTTCAAAAAAAGCCTCTAGGTTGAAGTGAGGGAAGCTCAAATAAAAATTGGGCAGGGGTTGGACGAACCAAAAGGCTTTTAAAGTATGAATAATTGGATATAAGTGTTGTCCTTTTATAAGGGGGGGGAGGGGCTCTTTAGGAAAAAACATAAAGTATAATTTTATAATAAATTTATATTCAGTTTATAATGGATCTAAATGAATTTATTTCGAGCCTTAGGTATGTATGGTTTGAAATATTCTCAACCAATAGATTTTAGACAAGTTTAGGTTACCATTTTAACCTTATCCTTTAGATTTAACTCTTAGTTAAATAGTTTATCTTTTACCGTGTCTTCTTGTATTCTTACTCTATATGGTTAATAAACTTACTCTAAACATCCAATAGAACCTCAAGTGGATCATTAATGAAATATATAATATTATTTAATCTCTTTTTCCGAACCTAAAATTTTTAGGAATATTATATCAACCAATAATATAGTATTTGTTTTAAATATTAATTTTTGTCAATTTTGACACTATTTGGTATTTTGTTTTTGTTAAAGTCATCACAACTTGATTACTTAAAAAAATATACATTGAATAATCCCTAACATGTTATATTCACCTATTAAATTCGTGGATGTCATAATTCTTTGAAATTTTATTTATTTTAATATTTATAATACCATTTATTTTATTCTTTCATTGATAAGGTAATTACTACATCATCATTGTATCATTAATAAATTTAAATATTTAATCTCTGAAAATTATAAATAAAATACCGTTATGTATGAAATCTTATTAGAATTATAATGAATATTTATAGTCGAATTTATCTTATGTGTAGCCCTATATTAAAAATGTTTTAGTGATTAAACTTTGAATTTAACACTTTGAACTCTTCTTTGAATTAAATAATAATAAATATCATAATCTAATTAATATGGACAAAAGAGGTTCATATTTTACTATAAGGTTTTTTTTGGTCGAATTACACTTAACCAATAGAATTAAGACATGTTTTAGGGTAATAATAACATCATTTTTACCCTTAATTACCCTATTTACTTGTAACCGTGGTAAATAAAAGTAAAAAAGTTACTATTCAACAAAAATTATTTTCCTCTTATTGAACAATATTATACTCCTTGATATTAACCGTGTCTCTTGGATTTTCTAAATTCCACTCACAGAAGTGGTGAAATTATGTTTTATGTGAATTTTTTAATTCTCCTTGGAGGTGGGTAATAGACGGTGAAAAGTTCAATAAAATTTGTATATATCTAAAATTATTCTAAACTAACTCCAATGAATTACATTGAACTTATATAGGTATTATATATCTATTTTGACCTTATTAATTTTAAATAAAACAAATAATTATTTAAATAAAAATTCGGTTTTAAACTATAACTCGGGGTTTTTCACTATTCACCAAAAATTGAATGTTTTCAGAAAAATAACAAAAAATCACCCTAAGCTAATTTCAATATTCTGAATTCAAAAATGAAATCCATTTTGAAGGATAAAATTTATAAAATTTAAAAAAGTGGGTATTACTATTCATAATGGCTACTTTGATTGGTCGTGGTGTGTTAGAATCTCGAAGTTGCGTACAATGCAAGCTATTGCATTATTCAAAGGGAAACGTACCATGGAAGCCTGGGGTGTTACATTCTCCCCTACTTCAATAAATTGTGTCCTCGCAATTTGAAATTGTTCTTCTGAAATAAAAGGTTGAAAATAGAAAATATCTTTGTGGGAAAACCCACATCAGAAATTGGTTTAATAAAATTTAGTCTTAATAAGAGGAAAACAAAATTGAAATGGTCACCACCAAATTATGATCTTGATTTGGAGAACATTGGTGGAAATTAGAGACAAATAATTGTAGGAAAAACGTAAATATTTATAGGGAGTGATTGAGGTCATCAATCACAAAAAATTGTATAATTTTGGGCCTCAAATCCACCAATCTACGATGATTTAAAATACCATCGGTTCAACAAAAGGTAAGGTATTAGGATAACACATTTTTGGTTTTAAGATCCATTCCATAAAGTTTAATAATTAATTTATCCATAAAATAAGAGGGAAATATATATATATATATATATCTGTGTGAGTGTGTGTGTGTGTACTTGACAAGTATAGTTTCATCCTACCACAAACTCATCTTTCACTCTAAAATATTTCAATATATATATATATATATATTCTATTTATCCTAATATTATAGGGTTCCAAAAATAATGAATTTATAATTCACATATCAGACCCTAAAAAACTAAATTATTCAATCCAGGATATCACGTGGGTCAGAGATAGGTGATACACCCTTGCCTCCCTTCGGTTGCGGGTACAAGTCTCGCGGCCATGCCAGACGCGACTGGTTGTCACCTGACCTCTGGGTTGTTCTTTTTATGACAATCCAAAAATTACCTTAACAATTGTATCCATAATCCATTCCAATATTTGAACTTATCCAAAATACTTCTATCCAAACCCACAGTACAAAATTTATAAGGAAGTTAAACATAGCAAAGATCCTTTTTGCCACGTAATAACATGTGAACACCTCCATCATGTATTCTTTTAAAACATGGTAACATCTTGAATTACCATAAAAACATATTGATTACATTCATGATCCTTTATTACTTATACAATAATGGATATACTCATTCTATCTAAAAATGTTGTAAACTCCAACAATGATGGAATATACAAATCATTAATCAATTTTAAGGTAGTCAAGAATATCCAATATTATTCATCCAAATCAATCATGTATTATTCCAAAATCACTACTTCGGTATCAGAACTATATTATGGTTTATCTTTCTCTTAACCATATATTTTCCTAAAATTTAACCTGCTATTGAGTTACTTTTCTTGGTTCCACACCATCTCAAGTCCTTAATGAAATAGTACTGCAGTATAATCCTTATATACTCCATAATTATTTTAACCAGTACATTGTTGATACAACACTCAAATGACATAATTCTCTAATAAAAACCTAAGAACTCTAATCATTCCTCCTCATCTGTGGTTGTATCATAACATTATTATTATGCAATAGTATCATTTTTAGTATACTCTGATGACTGGTACATTGATTCATGTAGTGTCTCAATGCCTTACAGATGAAGCATTTTAAATTTCAAAACTTTTTATTACCCTTGAAATCACGTACTTTGTGTCCTTTTTCTCCACACTTATAACAAACTCACATTCCCTTCATGCATTTACCAATGTGATTCATTCCACATTTATCACATATTGCAAAATCCTTCTTTCCCTTGTTCCCTTTGTCCATCTTTCTTTCTACCATCCTTTTCTTCTCTGGCTTCCCTTCAAAGCCATAGGATTCAGAGAATTCTTTACTGGTCTTATTAATACGTGATACTATTTATTCATATGATGAGAATACAATGGAGGCTATTTCTCTTCTAAATATTGGATTAATACCATGAAATTTATGATCCTTCGTACTCTTTGGATCATACATATTAATGGAGTTCACATTCCTTCTAATGGGTGCCATTTCTATACAATGGCATACACTAGGTCAGTTTATGAATCACAATTCATAATTATAAACATGTAAAATACTTAACATAAATTGAATAGTTTAAGAATATAATCCATAATCACAAAAATGTTTTGTTTAAGGAGGAATATACTCATAAACCCTTCATAGTGGTTGGTAAAGAAAATGAAAATTATCCTAAGCATATCCGCCGGGAGTGTCGTAACCAAGATTGCAGAAAGTCCTGTTGTTGTGTACTAGTTCATGTTCGAGTCTAGATCAAAGTGGTGTTTTAGGGTTTTACACCTAGGTACATATGTGCCAGAGCCTCCTCTACCTGGTTGTATCCAGACAGGGATGTATTTTCTTGGAAAACTCAAAAAATCTCTACATTACCAAAATTCTAGGAATTTCTTCTATACTAATACTCATCTTAGGTATATGTGATTTAATCAGAGTTTATCTAAATTTAGCTTCCAAGGTTATTTCTAAACTTCCTCTGATACCAACTGTAACACCTCGACCCCAGTTACCCAGAGTCGGTGCATTATTTTTATATATTGGCATGATTACATGGAATCAAGTCCCGAAGGACCGGTCGGTTTAGCAATCTTGGAAAATAGATTACATACAAGAATGTTAAATTACACTTTATAACATACAAAAAAATATAAATAATCCTTTATGAACATCATTATTCCCTTGGATTAACCCTGCATATCAATCACAATACACTTCTTGGAATCCTGGGAAGAAAATAAAACTATAAAGGGGTGATCTCAGATGCTCAGTAAGGAAAACAATATAGTGTAATCTTTCAAAAATAAGCATAAACATTTAAGGTAATGTATAACTAAAAAAAAGCCTTGTAAACTTGAACTTCAACATAATATGTAAAAAAAATAAAATGAAGTAATGCCATTTACTTATTCACATGGATATTCTACTAGTCGAATAATCAAATGCAATATCACTAACCACTTTCATAATGATGGAATGCATAATGCCAGACTATCATAACCATGTATCCAAGGACTAGTTCCAAGAATAAAAATATGAATTTGTCAAGGCCTCGTGCCAAGACACTAGTTTGTCTCATGAGACCTGCCGATGCATCGAGGAGCTATAGCGGGCTCCATCCATCACTTATTAAGTCCAATGGATTCCCATATGAAAAGGTTTAAACATAACATAAACATTCGTAGTAAAACTAGCATATGAAATTTCAATACATTACCCACAAACCATGACTGGTATATAAATAACCCATCCACAGTCAAAGATACCACAAAACCTTCAATACAGTATGGATGTTTTGTATCACAATAAATCAACTGCAAAGAAGCTTAAATCCATCCAAGGATGTTGACATAAATGAAAATGTTTTATAAAACTCATTGAGAGAAATATCCCTTTTTCATGAAAACATTTAAAAGTTACACAATTTAGAAAGGAATACATTTAAAGACATTGTTTAATCAAAGTGTCCCGTACCACTTTGAAACTTTTGAAAGGAATTAACATATTTAAAACATTCATGTCCATATAAATAAATCCTTAAAACCCATTTTGAAAATACAGACATTAATGATAATGATTAAAAAATTTAAAATGATGTTTTAGTAAAAATTCCCTTAAAAATAATCCCTTTGAAAACACTTTTATGAAACATGGACATGGATAATAAATATTTCCCAATAGATACTTATGTAAAAACAGCCTCAGATAATAAAGAGATTGTGAAATTAACCCTTACCAATTTGGTAACTTACAAAACATACACCCCGTGAAAGAGGTATCATACAATGAATATGTAAATACACATAAATTAAAGTGTATTACACAAAGAATACAAGTATGGTCAGTACATACACCACACAAAAGGTAATAGTGGCAATATTTCATGAATCTCACGGGAATAAGTAGTGAGATGAAAACCCCTTACCTTGCACTTTCCTTTAGTCATGTATACGTTTAACCTTTTGTATGAAGACTATAGTATGTTATTAAATAATACCAGAACCATATTAATATTTATAATATCATACATTAATAATTTATGACTTTATACTACCCATTTAATAATAATTTATATGTTATATTAATATTTCAAGTAATAATCGCTTTCTTTATCGTACGTGTTTTAACTTGTTACTCTTGATTGTATCACTTAGATCATGATTTAAATACTTCCAGAATCTAAAACATGATCTATATATCATATATATTTAGAATATAAATATGTATAATAGACATATAAATGAAATTGAAAACATCATTTATGTAGATGGTAGTCCGTACGTATGCATAAACGTTGTTTCCGTTTTCATACAGTATTGAACAGAAGTAAGTGAATAAGATATATGTAAGTACATAAATACTTATAAATATAAATACATATAAATCCAGTATCATTATTATGTCTTATATTCATACTTATTACTAATATATATTTTTATAATTGTCGATGAATGGTGAACTTGGAAATGAATCTCATCGCATCGTGGAGACGGTAATCCGTACGTACGCACGAGGGAAAATATCATTCTTTTGATATTAAAAAAATATATAATTGGATGTTATATCATATATAAATAATCATTATCATGTTATATTTATTATTTACATCAAATACACATCATTATTATACCCATCCAAATAATAATGTATTGAATAACAATTACACCACGACGTGGAGATGGTAAGCCGTACATACGCACGTATGGTGACATGTCATTCAAAGGGTGGATAGAATAATGAATTTGGTTGTACCATAATTATAATAATATCATATTATATAGAAGATACAGTATTTATTATTTGATAATGGAAACAACAAAGAAAAATGAAGTGGAAGAAGAAAGGAACTTGAAAGGGGGTGGTGAAATCATTACCTCTTCCTCGGGTAATTCCTTTTGATTTGATCAAAAGGGATCCTTAGGTTGGATTTTTGATCAAAATAAGGCCTCTAGGTTGAATTTATGTAAATTTAGAGAGTAATTGGGCTGGGGTTGGGCGAACCAAAAGGATTTGAAGGTATGAATAATTGGTTAGAAGTGTTGTCCTTTTATAAGGGGGAGGAGGGGCTCTTTAGGAAAAACTTAAAGTATTATTTTATAATAAATTTATATTCGGTTTATAATGGCTCCAAATGAATTTATTTTGAGCCTTATGTAGTTATGGGTAGAAATATTTTCAACCAATATATTTTCGACAAGTTTAGGTTACCATTTTAACCTTATCCTTTAGATTTAACTCTTAGTTAAATAGTTTAACTTTTACTGTGTCTTCTTGTATTCTTACTCTATATGGTTAATAAACTTACTCTAAACATCCAAGAGAACCTCAAGTGGATAATTAATGAAATATATAATATTATTTAATCTCTTTGTCTTATCCTTACATTTTTGGAATATTATATCAACCAATAATACAGTATTTGTTTTAAATAATAATTTATGTCAATTTTACACTATTTGGTATTTTGTTTTTTTGAAAGATATCACAACTTGATTACCTCAAACAAGATTCATTTAATCATCCCTAACATGTATTATTCACCTATAAAATTCGTGGATGTCATAAAAACATTTAAATTTTATTTATTTTAATATTTATAATACCATTTATTTGATTCTTTCAATGATAAGGTAATTACTGCATCATCATTGTATCATTAATAAATTTAATTATTTAATCTCTAAAATTATCAATAAAATACCATTATGTATTAAATATTTTTAGCTTTCTAATGAATTTTTATAGTCGAATTTATCTTCTGTGTAACCCTATATTAAAAGTATTTTTGTTTTTAAACATTAAATTTAACACTTTTAACTCTTCTTGGATTTAAATAATAATAAATTTCCTAATCTAATTCACGTGGACCAAAGAGGTTCATATTTTACTCTAAGGATGTTTTTGGACGAATTAAACTTAACCAATATAATTAATAAATGTGTTAGGGTAATAATAACACCATTTTTTCCCTTAATTACCCTATTTACTTTTGACCGTGGTAAATAAAAGTAAAAACTTACTATTGAAAAAAAAATATTTTCATCTTATTGAACCACATTCTACTCCTTGATATTAACTATTTCTCTCAGATTTTCGAAATTCCACTCAAGGAAGCGGTAAAATTAATTTTTATGTGAATTTTTAAATTCTCCTAGGAGGTGGGTAAAAGACGGTGAATAGTTCAATAAAATTTTTATATATCTAAAATTATTCTAAACTAACTTCAATGAATTAAATTTAACTTATATATGTATTATTTATCTATTTTGACCTTATTTAAATGGAAATAAAATAAATAATTCTTTAAATATAAATTTGGTTTTAAAAAATAACTTAGTGTTTTTTCACTATTCATCAAAAATTGAATGTTTCAGAAAAATACCAAAAATTCACCCTAAGTTAATTTAGATATTACAAATCCAAAAATGAAGTCCATTTTGAATGATAAAATTTATAAAATTTCAAATAGTGGGTATTAATATTCATAACGACTACTTTGATTGGTCGTGGTGTGTTAGAATCTCGAAGTTGCATACAATGAAAGCTATTGAATTTTTCAAAGGGAAATGTAATATGGAATCTTGGGGTGTTACATTCTCCCCTCCTTAAATAAATTGTGTCCTCGCAATTTGAAATTGTTCTTTGAAAATAAAATGTTGAAAATAGAAAATATCTTTGTGGGAAAACCCACATCGGAAATTGGATTAATAAAATTTAGTCTTAATAAGAGAAAAAGATAAATGAAAGGGTCACCACCAAATTATGATCTCGATTTGGAGAACATTTGTGGAAATTAGAGACACATAATTAGAGGAAAATTTAAATATTTATAGAGAGTGATTTAGGTCATCAATCACAAACAATTGTAGAATTGTGGGCCTCAAAGCCACCAATCTACGATTATTTAAAATACATCAGTTCAACAAAATGTACGGTATTAGGATAACACATTTTTGGTTTTAAGATCCCTTCCATACAGTTTAATAATTAATTTATCCATAAAATAAGAGGGAAATATATATATATATGTGTGTGTGTGTGTGTGTGTGTGTGTGTACTTGACAAGTTCAGTTTCATCCTACCACAAAGTCATCTTTCACTCTAAAAGATTTCAAAATATATATATATATATATATATATATAAATATATATATATATATATTCTATTTATCCTAATCTTCTAGGGTTCCAAAAATAATGAATTTATAATTCACATATCAGACCCTAAAAAACTAAATTATTCAATCCATGATATCACATGGGCCAGTGATAGGTGATACACCTTTTCCTCCCTTCGATTGCGGGTTCAAGTCTCACGGCCTTCTCGGACGCGACTGGTTGTCTCCTGACCTTTGGGTTGTCCTTTTTATGACAATCCAAAAATTACCTTAACAATTAGATCCATAATCCATTCCAACATCTAAACTTATCCAAAATACTTCTATCCAAACTCAAAGTCCAAAATTTATAAGGAAGTTAAACACAGCGAAGATCTTTTTTCCACGTAATAACATTTGAACACCTTCATCATGTATTCTTTTAAAACATGGTAACATCCTGAATTACCATAAAACCTTATTGATTTCATTCATGATCTTTTATTACTTATAGAATACTGGATATACACCTTCTATCCAAAAATGTTTTAAACTCCAACAATGATAGAATATACAAATCATTAATCAGTTTCAAGGTAGTCAAGAATATCCAATAAAATTTATCTAAATCAATCATGTATTTTTCCAAAATCACTAACTCGGTATCAGAAACATATTATGGTTTATCTTTCTCTTAACCATATATTTTCCAGAAATTTAACCTGCTATTGAGTCACTTTTCCTGGTTCCACACCATCTCAAGTCCTTAATGAAATAGTACTGCAGTACAATCCTTATATACTCCATAATTATTATAACCAGTACATTGTTGATACAACAGTCAAATGACATAATTTTCTAATAACAACATAAGAACACTAATCATTCCTCCTCATCTGCGGTTGTATCATAACTTGATTATTATCCAATATCATCATTTTTAGTATACTCTGATGACTGGGACATTGATTCTCCGAGTGTCTCAATGCCTTACATATGAATCATTTTATATTTGAAAACTTTTTCTTACCCTTGCAATCACATACTTGGTGTCCTTTTTATCCACACATATAACAAACTATCAGTACCTTCATGCATTTAACAAGATGATTCATTCCAAATTTATCACATATTGGAAAATCCTTCTTTCCCTTGTCCTCTTTGTCCATCTTTCTTTCTACCATCTTTTCTTCTCTGGATTCCCTTCAAAGCCAAAGGATTCAAAGAATTATTTACGCATCTTATTAATACATGATAGTATTTATTCATATGATGAGAATACATCGGAGACTATTTCTATGCTAAATGTTTGCTTAATACCATTAAAGATAGGATCCTTCTTACTCTTTTGGATCATATGTATTACTGGAGTTCACATTCCTTTTACTGGGTGTCATTTCTATAAGATGGCATACACTAGGTCGGTTTATGAATCACAATTCATAATTTAAAACATGTAAAATACCTAACGTAAATTGAATAGTTTATGGATATAATCCATAATCACAAAAATGTTTTCTTTAAGGATGTATATACTCATAAACCCTTTACAATGGTTTGTAAAGAAAATGAGAATTATCCTAAGAATATCTCCCGGGTGTGTCGTAACCAAGAGTGCAGCAAGGCCCATTGTCGTGAACCAGTTCCAGTTCGAGTCTAGATCAAAGTGGTATTTTCTTGTTTTACCCCTAGGTACATCTGTGCCAGAGCCGCCTCTACCTGGTCGTATCTAGACAGGGAAGTATTTTCTTGGAAAAATCGCAAAATCTCTACATTACCAAAATTTTAGGAATTTATTCTATACTAATCCTCAAATTATATCTTAGGTCTATGTGATCTAATCAGAATTTATCAAAATATAGCTTCCAATGTTATTTCTAAACTTTCTCTGATACCAATTGTAACGCCCCGACCCCAGTTACCCAGATTCGGTGAATTATTTTAATACATTGGCATGATTACTAGGAATCAAGTCCCAAAGGACTGATCCATTTAGTAGTCTCGGAAAATAGATTACATACAAGAATGTTACATTAAACTTTATAACATACAAAACAACATAAATAATCCTTTATTAATGCCTGTATTCCCTTGGATTAACCCTGTATATCAATCACAAGACACTTTTTGGAATCCTGGGAAAAAAATAAAACATAGAAAGGGGTGAGCTCAGATTCTCAATAATGATAACAATATAGCAAAAACATTCATAAATAAGTATAAACATTTAAGGCATGTAAAAATAAAACAAAATCCATCTAAACTTGAACTTCAACATTATATGGAAAAAAAACAAAATGAAGTAATGCCATTTAATTATTCACATGGATATTCTACTAGTCGAATAATCACATGCAATATGACTAACCACTTTCATAATGATGGAATGCATAATGCCAGACTATCATAACCACGTAACCAAGGCCTCTAGACAAGACTACAAATAATATTTTGTCAAGGCCTCATGCCAAGACACTAGTTTGACCCATGATACCTACTGATGCATCGAGGAGCTATAGCAGGCTCCACCCGTCACTTATAATGTACAATTAATTCTCATATAAAAGGTTTAAACATAACATAAACATTTGTATTAAAACTAGCATAAGAAATGTCAATACTTTAACCATAAATCATTAATGGTATAAAAATAACACATCCATATTCAAACATATCACAAAACCTTCAATACAATATGGATGTTTTTTATCATAATAAATCAACTTCAAATAAGCTTAATTCCATCAAAGGATGTAGACATAGATGAAAATGTTTTGTAAAACTCTTTGAGAGAAATATACCTTTTTCATGAAAACATTTAAAAGTTACACAATTTAAAAAGGAATACATTTAAAGACATTTTTTGAATCAAAGTTTCCCATACCACTTTGAAACTTTTGAAAGGAATTAAAATTTTTAAAACATTCATGTCCATATAAATAAATCCTTAAAGCCCATTTTGAAAACATAGATATTAATGAAAACAATTAAAACATTTGAAATGATGTTTTATTAAAAATTACTTTAAAAATAATCCCTTTGAAAACACTTTTATGAAACATGGACATGGATAATAAATATGTCCCAATAGATACTTATGTAAAACCAACCTCAGATAATAAAGAGATTGTGAAAATAACCCTTATCAATTTGGTAACTTACAAAACATACACCCCATGAAAGAGGTATCATACAATGAATATGTACATACCCATAAATTAAAGTGTATTACACGATGAATACAATTATGGGAAGTACATACACCACACAAAAGTTAATAGTGGAAATATGTCATGAATCTCATGAGAATAAGGAGTGAGAGGAAAACCCCTTACCTTGCACTTTCCTTTAGTCGAGTATATATTTAACCTCATGTATGAAGACTATAGTATGTTATTAAATTATAAAATAACCATATTAATATTTATAATATCATAAATTGTTCATTTATGACTTTATACTACCCATTTAATAATAATTTCCATGTTATATTAATATTTCAGGTAATAATCGCTTTCTTTATCGTACGTGTTTTAACATGTTACTCTTGATTGTATCACTTAGATCATGATTTAAATACTTACAGAATATAAAACATGATATATATATATCATATATATTTAGAATATAAATATTTATAATAGGCATATATATGAAATGGAATACATCATTTATGGAGACGATAGTCCGTACGTACGCATAAACGCTATTTCTGTTTTCATACAGTATAGAACGGAAGTAAGTGAATAATATCTATGTAAGTACATAAATACTTATATATATAAATACATATATCTACAGTAGAATTATTATGTCATATATTCATACTTATTAGTAATATATATTTTTATAATCGTCGATGAATGGTGAACTTGGAAATGAATCTCATAGTGTCATGGAGACGGTAATCCGTACGTATGCACGAGCGAAAATGTCATTCTTTTGATATTAAAATAATATATAATTAGATGTTATATCATAAATACAGAATCCTTACCATGTTATATTTATTATTTAAATCAAATAGACATCATTATTATACCCATCCAAATAATAATGTATTTAATAACAATTACACCACGACGTGGAGACGGTAAGTCGTACGTACGCACATATGGTGACATGTCATTAAGAGGTTGGATAGAATAATGAATTTGGTTGTACCATATTTATAATAACATCTTATTATATAGAATATACTAGATTTATTATTTTAGAATGGAAACAACAAAGAAAAATTTTGTGGAAGAAAAAAGTAACTTGAAAGATGGTGGTGAAATCATTACCTCTTCCTCGGGTTCTTCCTTTTGATTTGATCAAAACGGGCTCCTTAGGTTGGATTTTTGATAAAAATAAGGCCTCTAGTGTTAAGTGAGGGAATTTTATAGAATAATTGGGTAGGGGTTGTCCGAACCAAAAGGCTTTGAAGGTATGAATAATTGGTTAGAATAGTTTTCCTTTTATAAGGGGGAGGAGGGGCTCTTTATGTAAAACTTAAAATATTATTTTATAATAAACTTATTTTCCGTTTATAATGGCTCCAAATAAATTTATTTCGAGCATTAGGTGGTTCTGGTTAGAAATATTTGCAAAAAATAGATTTTATACAAGTTTAGGTTACCATTTTAACCTTATACTTTAGATTTAACTCTTAGTTAAATAGTTTAACTTTTACCGTGTCTTATTGTATTCTTATTCTATATGGTTAATAAAAATACTATAAACTTCCAAGAGAACCTAAAGTGGATAATTAATGAAATATATAATATTATTTAAGCTCTTTGGCCTAACCTTACAGTTTTATGACTATTATATCAACCAATAATATAGTATTTTTTTTAACTATTAATTTATGTCAATTTTGACACTATTTGGTATTTTGTTTTTGTGAAATTCATTACAACTTTATTACTTTGAAAAAGATACATTGAATCATCTCTAACATGTCTTATTCACCTATAAATTAGTGTATGTCATATAAACATTGAATTTTTTTTTATTTTAATATTTATAATACAGTTTATTTGATTCTTTCAATGATAATGTAATTACTGCATCATCATTGTATCATTAATAAATTTAATTATTTAATCTCTAAAATTATAAATAAAATACCATTATATAATAAATCGTTTTATCTTTCTAATGAATATTTATAGTTGAATTTATATTATGTGTAACCCTATATTAAAAATGTTTTATTTATTAAACATTGAATTTAACACTTTTAACTCTTCTTGGACTTAAATAATAATAAATGTCCTAATCTAATTCAAGTGGACCAAAGAGGTTGATATTTTACTCTAGGTTTGTTTTTGGTCGAATTACACTTAACCAATAGAATTAAGACATGTGTTAGGGTAATAATAACATCATTTTTACCCTTAATTACCCTATTTACTTTTAACCGTGGTAAATAAAAGTAAAAAGTTACTATTCACCAAAAATTATTTTCATCTTATTGAACCACATTTTACTCCTTGATATTAACATTTTCTCTTTGATTTTTGAAATTCCACTCATAAAAGCAGTAAAATTATGTTTTAGGTGAATTTTTAAATTCTCCTCGGAGGTGGGTAAAAGAAGGTGAAAAGTTCAATAAAATTTTTATATATCTAAAATTATTCTAAACTAACCTCAATGAATTACATTGAACTTATAAAGTTATTATGTATCTATTTTTACCATAATTAAATTTAAATAAAATAAATAATTATTTAAATAAAAATTCGGTTTTAAACTATAACTTAGTGTTTTTTCTCTATTTATCAAAAATTGAATGTTTTCAGAAAAATACCAAAAATTCACCCTAAGCTAATTTAGATATTCTAAATCCAAAAATGAAGTCTATTTTGAATGATAAAATTTAAAAAAATTCAAAAAGTGGGTATTACTATTCATAACGACTACTTTGATTGGTCTTGGTGTGTTAGAATCTTGAAGATGCATACAATGCAAGCTATTGCATTATTCAAAGAGAAACGTACTGTGGAAGATTGTGGTGTTACACAATAAGATTCCTTAAATGAGAATAAATGAAACACCAAAATAAATTGAGACTGTAAAATAGATAATCACCTCTTTCATAACTTTGGTATTATCAAAATTTAAATAATATAGATGAATTGAAATTTTATTCATTATAAATAATTCATTATCCATGTTAAATATATCAATGGGGAAGTATGTACATATAAATTTGAATAGGTTCCTAACAACAAACATGTATTAATAGAATTAAAATTGAGAAAAAATCTCTTACACCACACTTCCCATTGGTTGAACATACTTTATCCTCTCATGTAATTGTTTTAATCATGTTATTAATTTATATATTATCCAAATTCATATTTAAAATATCATATATTATCCTATTAAAACATTTTACCAACAATTTCTTAATAAAATATCATTATTTTCCTTATTTAGAGTATTAATTATATTGTTTTCTCAAACATGTTTTGTTATGAAGGTTATAGTTCTTATGTTAGGATATAATTACATAATATTCATAAAGTTATCAATTTTATTAATATAATATTTCTTCATTAGATACTTATTTAGAATCACTATTGACATTTTTTCATAAAAAATAAATCACATCTCATTGTGGAGATCGTAGGTCGTATGTACGCACGAGTGACAATATCATTTCATTAATGGGTGAAAGGGTAAGTAATTAGTTGGTGTATTAATTTTATTGAATTAATATCATGTCATATTTTCTATAAATATTCATTATTTATATCATTATTAATATCCATGTGAGTCAGTGATGGAAAATAGATTACATCAATTTGTAAGGTGGTAGTCCGCTGAACACATGAGGGATGGATTTAGTTTCCATTTTGTAGAGAATAAGATTGATAAGTATTATTATATAAACATAATAACATATAATTATATATTATAGACTACTTTTATTATATTTGATCTGATAAAACATAATTTATGGGGATAAAATAATAATGAAAATAAAAGAGCTTTGTTAAGAAGATTACATTATCTTAGAGAAACCTCCTTTTAATCTCCACTTAAAGACCCTAGGATTGGTATTTTAGGAATAACAGTAGCTACATATTTTTATTAGGATATTTGAAATATTTTTTCATCAAAATAGCTTGATAGGCTTGAATAATTTAGGGGAGGGAGTTCCATTTTACAATTGATGAGGCATGGAATTTTTGTAAAACCCCTAAACTATTCAATAATGGGAAGCCTTTATCAAATCATGTGACTCAAAATTTGACAAATAATTTATTTTATTGATGTTGAGGTTCATAAAAACCCCCTCCATATAAAAATAAACATGTTTTAAACATGTTCTTCTCTTATACTGTATGTTTTCCTCCATTTACCATTTTAATTTCCCCTACGAAAATGAGTTTTTTACCTAGGTAGTATTAATTAAAAATAAAATAAAATCACCCATATTAGACCCAATTATTAAAACATTTATGTCTAGTTTATAAAAAATATATATTCTGGTGTAAAATTATCCTTAACCAAATCACATATAATATGCCAAATATCATTGCAGCTATAACGGTGTTAATTAATTTGTTTTTTCTTTTACAAATCATTATGCACAAAAATTAATTTGAAATTATTGCATAATATTAATTATTCTGTTTCCAAATATGGAATAAATTTTATATAATTCTACTCATAGAAGTGGAATGTTTTAATTTATAATTAACCCACAAAATGTATTGAAAACGATTTTTCCAAAAAATTATTTTTCCAGAATAAGATGAGCGTATATTAATTATATGACTATTAATAATCATTAGTTGGATTTAAATTAATATATTAAGACATGTAAACTATTAAAATATATTAAATAATAAATCAAAACATATTATTTTATTTAAATAAAATGGAAAAAAAATTATGTCTTTTTAAGAAAAATATTTTCTGAAGAATAACCTTCTTAAGAATTATTTCATATCAAATTATTATTTTCTCTGAAAGATATATTTTTTACCTCTAAATGTTCATAAATGTATTTATATCAAATTATTAGTTAATAAAATTTTTGTTATATATATAAATTCATAATATTATAAATAAAATGGGGATAGTTAAATTCTATTTTATATTTTTATTCAAATCATATTTTGAGGTGAAAATTTAAAAATTCATTTTAGGATTATTTTAACCAAGAGAAAAATTCATATTCATCCTATAAAATTAGAAATTTTCTTCCATGAAATGTTATAGTTTCTATTTTATTATAGTTTTTTTTAAAAAATTATTTTCACTTACTATAATAAAGGCTCGTGGTCTTTTATATCACAATCTATTGAAGAAAAGTGATTTATTTAAAAGGAAATATATAATAATGTCTTGTGGTGTTACATTATTCCCTCCTACGAAAATTACATTTGTGAAATTTCATGGACATTACCTTCTAAAAAATGATGGTATTTATTCTACATAAAATCCAATGGTCCCTATGTTACTTCCTTCATTTTATGATTTATCCATTCTAACATTACCAATCATGTTTTCTAATTTTTCTATAATTTCTCTCTAGTATCTAGAATCTTGATGGGTTTTTCACAATAAGAGAGATTTAGTTCTAATTCTATTTCTTCAAAGTTGAGAACATGCATTGGGACATCCATGTACTTCCTTATAATGATATAAAGAACACATAAATTACTTTATAAAGACTTTGTGTCATTACCAAAGGATAATCCTCATAATATTAATTCATATTTTATAGAATATTGAATGGTATATTAATACTATATATTTTATCAAATAATGGGTCACGATATCATAAATTTTAAACATTCCCAATATAATTAATGTAATGAATAACTGATGGTAATAATAAGGTATAGCTAATTAATGTACTCATTTGAAAACATATAATAAGTATTACAGATGGGTAATATTTATAATAAAGGTTCTATGATATAATATTATGTATGTAATGCTTTTTTTACTATAGGCTAAATTCTGATCAGCTATGAAAGGAAGCAAGGTAATGTTTTTTATCTCAAATTTTTTTCCTTGAGACATGTTTATGTCATACATAAGTTTTTAATTTAAATGGTGTTAATACAACCCCATTTCATATTTATAGAATGGTTATTTTTTCTTCATGATACAAAATTTCATAATTAAATTTCTAACTCTAATTGGGTTTTGATATAAAATATACAATGGTTGTAAGGGTTTTTAATCCCAACATCTCTTCATTGAGTCATGTTATAATGTTATGAACCAATTTCATATTTATATGTTGTATATAATTCACAAGAATATATTATAAAATCATTAGATATTCAATTCAAGTTATTTATATAACCACATAATTTTCATAACACCAATGACTTTTGATTCAAATATTACTAAATTCCTTACGGGTTTTCAAGACTCAATTCTATTCTAAGGGGCATAATTAATATTCTTTGTATATTATATTTCTTGATTTTTCTATTTTATCAAATGATTATTTTATTTTTTATTTTTTTCTTATTTTCATTGGAAATCATTTTTGAAACCAAAATCTTCTTCCTCTATGATTCCAATGTCTCATTAAAATTCAATTTTGTTATGAATAATTCACATTTATTTTAAGGGATATTTTCTTTATATCAATTTTTTTCCTCTAACCAATATTTTTATTTTTATAGTGGAAAATCATATTCATTTTATCTATAATAATAATTTTTATCTTCATTATTTATTTAAAAATAATGGTTTCATCATCCATTTAGTTATGTGAGTTTTTAATTAGGTTACTTCAAAATGTTCGAAAGGGTTTTCCATCTTTTCAAAATGAAATGTTTTATGATCCAATCTACATTGTATTTTGATAAAATTTATATCATTTTAATGGTTACATTATGAATAATTATTTTTATAATTATGTGTTTTCAAAGTATTTTCATTCCCTTTTTGAAAAAATTATGTATTTTTAAAAAAAATAATTAAATATTCATTTAAAGGTAAAAATTTTCAAATTATTTTCACTTATACTTTTTGAAATAAGACTATAAATTTTCAAAGATATTTTATTAGTGACTTTATATAATAATTTCTTTAAAAATATTCTCATTCACATATCACGATTATTTGTTTTGTTAATTTGTATTTCAATGTTTTAAAAGGTTAATTCAAATATTTTGTATTTTCACATCTATTTACCGTCCAAGGTTTATTTTTCATAAATTGATGTTTATCTCAAAATTTATATTTTTTATGATATTACAATTTTTTTAAATGAGGTTTTTAATATCATGTGATATATTAAGTTCTTGATATGTGATGTTTTTGAATGTTTTATGAGAAATCTTCTTTTTATAAGGGTTATTTAAGATATTATAATGAATTGTTTTAAGTGGAATTAATATGTACTGATTATGATGGGTGGTGTATTATATCACCTTTTAATGAACTATTTTAATATTATATCTCATGATATTGTCAAACATTGACATAATGAGTTTGTTCACATAGGTGTGTACAAGATGGTTATTATCACATTTTGGGCATGGATATAATTCGTTTGTCCACATAATAATTATAATAATATTTTTTCTCACAAATTTTTCCCTATACGTAAGGTTTCTCCACATTTTTAAAATTTTTTAAATTTATTATAAATTTCCATGAGGTATTTGTTTTCCATTACCATATAATTTTAATAATTACACCCTATATTTAAAATATTCCACACATTTATGGAATGATCACAAGTAATATGATTATTAAGATATGTTTTGTGTCGTGTCATATATTTTATGTTACCATAATGATAATTTTATAATATTATGTTTCTCTAACCTGTTATATGATTTTTATTTAATGTTTTTTATCTATGTTGATTACCAAAAAAGAGAATCAACAAATTCACAGAGGAAGGGATACCTAAATGTGGTTATTATTTCCCCCAAAAAAATGAGGAGTTGGATGAATCTCATATATCTCTTAAGACACCAAAATAATTATGATCATGTGACCATCATAAGGTCATGTGAATGAATAGGTTGAAATGGATTTTCAGTTTATGGTCCCATGAATCCCCTCTAGACAATTCCTTTTACTCTCAAAAAGGATCTTCGTACATTTGGTGGTCATTTGGTGCGATCTAGATAAGATCCCCTAAGCCACACAATTTTTCATTAAAAATATCCTGACAACCCATCCAAAAATCCTTTGAAAATGGGGGGGGGGGGATGTTCAAAAGGTAAAGGCATCTAGTGATCATGAATACCATGTGACACATCACCAATAGGAAGGAAAAATTTACTTTAAAAATTCAAATTGAATCAGGACACCCTAAAAATTTATAGAATAAAAAGAAATGAAATAAATTAACAAGATAGTGGAACAACTCACAATAATAAAATAAATTGGATGGACCATTGGCAAACCGTAATAAATCATGAGTACATGACGTTATTCCTACCTCATCACATGAAAACCCTTTGACTTATTAGCCTCATCATGCGAAATGCCTCATATGTTTATAAGAAACCTCGAATTCCCCATTTTTATCCTCAAGGAATAACAGATGGAGTTTTCTATTAAATGCTTGTGAATATCTGTAGGATTGTTATTTGTCATGTGATGCATCTTAAAGATGAAGAGTAATTTTCTTAGAAATTATATACGAACCCTCACAAGACTCCCAAACCATGAAAAATATAAAAATTAAATATAAAAGGGGAGGATGTGGGAGCCTCTTGAGATTGTAACATGTTTTTGAATTTATGAGGAAGTCCTCTACATAGTCTCGTGAAGTCCCTGTAAAATCCATCATTGTCCCAAAAAATACCTCTTAAAATTCATCTAAAATCACATGAATTACTTTTAATAGTCAATCTATTGTCACAAACTACCTTGGAAATTTCAAAATAGAAACAAATAATTCCTTTAACATTCCTTCATGGTCAAATAATTCTCCATTAATAGTAAATAATCTAATAATGTAATCATTTATGATAGGGACATGTAGTTTCTGAAAATCAGGTGACGTGTTTAGAAGCGGTCCATGGTAGAGGCTCACAAAGACATGTGGAACATGAAACCTTCTTCGACTCCATCCAAGATATTCATGAGATATAGCATACAAAAAAATGACAAATTTTGGTGGAGAGGCCTATAAATACCCCCCCAGCCTTAAAAATGGGTGGGTTTTTTCGCATCCATGTCCGTCGGCACACCCAAGCACCAGCAGGGATTTATTAGAGCAATTGATCTAGTGACCAAAATGTATTCCATCAAGAAATATCCAGAAGAACAACCAGAGTGATCATGCACCTTTCATAAATCACTTCATGTGATCACTCATAGATCGTGTAAAATACTTCTGGTTGGACATGCGGGGAGCATCCTGTACGAATTCCAAATCATGTGAGACCAAAAATAAACTAACACTAAATAAATCAAAGGCATAAACAATATAAGAGCTATAACAAATATAAATGGTGGAAGACACACACAAAACTTTTTCTGCTGACCTTCCTGAATTTCATGTGTGCCATCAAAGACATGTGACAGCACCATGACATGTCTCTTGGACCTCAAGATGCTCATTTGCCATGTTATTTGGGTTATGAAAAGACCTCATGACATGTCATAGCATGACACATGGTTACCCTAGGTTCACCACATTAGTCTCATGAATCCCTTCATTCTCATCTCTCATACCTTGTGGTTTCCTTTAGATACATCACCTTACTCATATAACGACATCCACTCATGTTATCTAAGTCTCGCGGTAGCACCTGGGCATGCCAACAAGCTCTCGCGACACCCACGGGCATGTTAACTATCTATCACAACACCAAATCAACATGTCATCCAATACCCCCCCTATAGAAATATCTCCCAGGACATGTGATACCCTCCAAGACTTGTCTCGTTGACTCTCATGACACATTCCATATGTGTCAGCCATCTCTTATGATTACACGAGGGAATAACAGTTGTGTTATGGAACACCCTCTAGATGAACAATCCAGGTTATTAGGGATTATTAGGAGAAGATGACATAGTCTTTCCTCATTGTGTAAGCCCCAATCATTAGGAAAACCATATTTTGTAAGAATCAATCAAATGAACTATGATGACTATATTTATTTCTGTAACCAATAATGTAGGATTCCTCCCTATAGCCTAATCTCTATAATAAATATTCTTAGGTAAGTCCCAACACATAAGTCCCACATCCAAAATAAATGAAATTTATTAATTTCCATCCTATTTTTTCTCAAAATGAGCATAGCTCATGTGGGCTTAGGGAGTTGTAATAACCATATCATATGCACTATAAGTCTCTTAAATGATAAGGGAATCCTCAGTGTGTAAAATATGATCACACAAGCTAAAAGGACTCTAATGTCTAATATAAAAAGGATACATAGGTTTCCAACCTTTGGTTCTTGATCTATAATAAATCATATTAGGGTTGTCTCAGTGCAAAAGCTGCACACTCATGTGCAGTGAGACTGATTACTTGGTCTCCCTTGTTTATCATAGTTATCATAGCTCACGTGAGCTTAGGGAGTTAAAATAGTTATATCAATTGAATCAAGAATCTCCACCATCTAGGTAAACATCATCATGTAACATGTTGATTTTAATGATATATTCTCCACAACATAAAGGCATCTACCTTGGGTCTAGTCCCAAGGGTGGGATAGAACTATGAGAACTCTGATTCCTCCCACAATCAGGAGACATTGGACTTCTCTTTAAGGCCCGAGATAAAATTAAAACCTACTGTAGTGCAAGACCTCTTATATATATGACCTCTAAAACATTTGGATCTAATCATTCCCATGGGCTAATAACTCTACCTCATACTTCATCGGACTATGAATATGAATGAACTTTGACAACTCATTTTTGCACCATAATTGCGATGCATAATCCGTCCATCCAAAACCGTGGATTCAACACCTAGTGTCTTGGAGAACCTATATGTGTCTTTTACAAATGATTTTAAACTACACTATTTTAATGAACTGTATAGGTTTTGATTCCTGCACTAACCAAGATACACAGGATACCTTTTAATGGATCAATCCCCTTCTCAGAATATTATTCATCTCCATGCGTGGAAGCATATTCCAAACAATCTTGTTATACACCTTCAGTATATAAATTAGTTTCCCATCACTTGGAAATGGATAGAGAACCTCAAATATATACAGATGGATTCACTAATGAGATTCCATTTCTTTTACATATAAGGATAATTAACCTCTAATCATTTCATTAGGGTAACTGATCCGATATTAGTATGAGGAATATATTCATAAAAATATCTTAAATACCTAAGAGAGTCCTAGAGTATAAAATAATCCCACCCCCAATAAGTTTTAGATGATCCTAACCTCCCATACATTTGACAAATGCATTTCCCAGGGTATTATTGGGTTTGAAAACCCAACTAACAACCTACCTTTTGAAAGAACGTTTGTACCCTGTTATGGATGAGTTAATTATCAGGAGATATATTAAGAAAAACAATAAACCAATGTTCATGATTTTGTAAGAAGTTAAACCCCATGTAATCTCCCATATGGACCAACCAAGCCTACCCCAATGAGGGTTTCCCTGGTAGACTAATTCCTATTGAAATATAAATGGTGAGCCCAATGTGAATCTATATAAAAAAAATGAGTAGTTATTATCCATTGATCCACTTTGTCTCCAAACCATACAAAAAAATATGGTGAACCTGACATGAATACCTCAAGAAATAGAATGATCAGTGAAGCATGCGTCCGGAAATATTGTTTTTTATATCCAACAAAAACAATGTAGTAAGACTGGCATTATCCTACAGAATATTCTCTAAAATTGGAATTCTCATAAAATATTTCCATCCCTATATTGATAATTCCAAGAAAGCAGAATGGTTGAATGCATAAAAAATAACAATTTGTTAACTATAAACATCTGATTGAGTATATTATTCCTTAAATATCACACTAATCGATAACATTGTTCTTTTTCATCTACACAATCGTAGATACTTCCCTCAGCATCCCAATTCAAGACTATGTTTTCTTCATTCAATGATTTCTCATGTAAATCACCTATGGATGCAACCCTCATGGGTCTCAAAACAATCTCACATTCTCAATAACTTCAATGGAAGGTGTTGAACAATATGGTCTAGAATAACACTTATGTGGTACAATAAAAACCTTGTATGTTGACCGTGAGGTTCTCTAGGTACAGAACCTAGAAATCCCACATATCCCAGGGAGTGATTCACTTAATTAAGTAGCCCTTTCCACTAAAACTAATCACTTTCGGAGCTTATCCCCGAAGCACAACATATTACATCATTAGTATTTGATGATGGTTGATCAGGAAGACAAATATATATTTATTTCGATAAATGTTCCATTGATGAGGGAATCTATCCACCACCATTGTCAGCATCATCCCACTGGTAACCACTTGATGCCTAGTGTGGGTACCACCTGACATGATTCTGCCTCTAGAGACCATGTAGAGGCAACAAGTAAGGCTCATTGGAGGAAGTAGGTGATGGATATTCAGGATAGAAATAATATACCCACTCATGATAAAGATGTTTTCTGGCATATTTTAGAAAGAACCAGTAAGAAGGTTCATATCCCTGCTCGCTCGAACAAGTATTTGGGAATATCCCCAAAACATGCATGGGTGAGGTGCATATATATTTATCTTTGTGCAGGAATAACATTGGAATATTTCTATGTCACATGGAGGAAATAATTGGTCACATATTACCACTTCAATAAAACACATATTCTAGTGTATAATGGAGATGGAAAATATGTCGGCTTATATACCAGCACACACTTTTCTAAAATTACAATACATTTTATCAACAGCTAAAGAACTCTGCTAGTATATTCTAGCACTATTTAAGATACAAGAAAATGTGAATATTATAATCCCTACATTTAGGAAAGCTAAACAATCTTATCATTACAAACCAGTGGCTACACCAGAGCAAGATAACCTTCTTGCTCTCGTCAAGGAGGATTATCGGTGTATTCCAATAAGGTATAAGTCATCAGACTTGTCTCAAACTCCTATTCCAACTGGGGCTCAAAAGGTGAGAGAAGCACATTCCATGGTACATGGTAACAAGCCTAAGAAAAATTTCCTGTGGAATATTTCAAAGCCCAAGATCAGGATCATATCCCTATTCTGGCTAGGTCTCACTAAGTGAGGGGGGGAAAATATTTGGGACGGGATCATATTCCTATTGATAATGTGTAGTGGCATACTCCAATGGCCCGGGATCATGAATATATCCCCATTAAATATGGGGGTAACCAAAAGAGAATGGAACAAGTATCATGATAAGCTCTTATTCTTACCAATGTATCTTCTTGGAATATTCTAGTAGATCAGAGAAGATAGACATATATTCCAACATCTGCTGATAAACGACTGCACATGCATCATCTTGAGGAAATACAAGAAGGTGATAAAATCCCTTGTCCTATTCTACAGGTCCATTTGCATATTCTGTTAGATAAATAATATTTAGAGTATGCCCATATTCCTGCACAACCTGGGGCTCACCAAGTGGGAGTTACACACACCATGATTTAGGCTCATATCAATGCCAAGAAAGTGCAAAGAAATATCGCAAAGGCATAGAATTGGGATCATACATATAGACTGAATGATACTCACAATGTGATAATGTAAAATGAAACAAGATATGCTCATATTCCTACCAATAATGAGACAACTCATTGGAATATTCTAATAGCTTCCCAGCTATGAGCTCATACTCCCACAACATCATATAGTTATCAGCCAGTTCAAGAAACCTTCATAAAATAGGATAAAATCACTACACAATTCCAAAAGGAAGGTTTGAATATTCCAACCCCAATTTAGAACATGACCCATTATTCTAATCTACTCACTACTACTATCCTTGAGGTAGATTAGGACACATTCTCAACACAATAAGGGTCTATCAACTCTTCCACTGACGAAAAAGTCATTTATTACCATGACAGTCCTCATTGTAGTAGTGTAGAGATGGATTGTAGGGACACTACTCCTGAAGTCCACTTTGTTCTACCTTACCATAGCGATATCTCCAATGGATAAGTAAATTCTCCACTTGTAATACCATGATATTTAATGAAATATTTTTTTCAAATTAATTTAATATTTTTGATATTTCTAATTTCATGCAATATTGAAAATAGTTTTATAATCATATTAAAGAACTAGGTTTTCTTGCATTTTTTGTAATAACACTTTAATTGTACGCTACATGAAACATAAAGGTTATATTTCCCTACATGGAACACTAATATTAGATTACATCACACACAAGACTAAGTTTTATTTAACAATAATATATTATTAAAAATATTATTATTTAATATAATAATATATAAACATTCCATTAAATTACTACTTAAGGAAATAGTAAACTAAATTATGAAAATATATGATTTGTAATAAAATAAAAATGATTCACTATTTACAAATTAATTAACAATTAATTTTAAATTAAATTTAATATATAGAAAAATATTATTATGTTAATTCTCATAAAGCATTTATAACTTAATTAATTAAATTTTTTTACAATAATTAATTTATATTAAATTAATATATTTTTAATATTTTAAAAAATAATTTTTATGTCCATATAATAGATTTGATAGGTATAGGATAAGAATACAAAACATTATGCATAAAATATTATATGTTTATAAAATATTCTTTTACTCCCTTTTAATGGAGAACCTATTTTAAATCCAATTTTTAGAAATTTTATAAATCTTATTTTGAAAAATAAACTTCTTATTTAAAATAGAAACACAAAAATTATGTTAGGGTGATTTTTTGGTATCTTTTAGTGAAGATTCATTTTTTAATGAATAAGTGAAGTATACTGAAGTTTAATTCAAAACACTTTTTCCTCTAATTTATTTGTATGGAAAAATTATATTATATATTATATTAAAAGATTAATTAGATAATACTTTTTCAATTAATCCTATTGAGTTAATAATAATCAATTTCACTTTGAAATTGTGTATAAATATTTACCAATACTTTGGATGTTTTTACATTTAAAACATGTATTGTCGTTTCGTCAGTGGGATTATTTTTAAATTAATTTATTCCACTAATTTGATTGGATTTTGGAAAAATGGATTCAATATTTTGAATATTTATAATTTAAAATTTCTAATAAGTTAAACATTGTTTTTAACCAAAAATATTAGTAAATTCAGTCAAAATTAGTTATAGTTATGAAGGTGAAATTAATCTTAACAAAAGAAAAACCTTTAATTTAAGGGCCCAAATGAACTGACCACTTTTCTAAAACCTCATTTTTGAAATAATATTGGCCATAAAACTTCCATTATGTATTTTTTTGTTTCTTATTACTTTTAAAAGGTAAAAACGTTGGAACACCTAACTTGTTTTCAAAAATTCCAAGTGTGTCCTTTCACTTCACTATAAAAGGCCACCACCTCTCCCAATTCCTCACACCTCCCAAAGAAAATAGGTTCAGAATATATCTTCAGAATAAACTTTTAAAATACCCTAAATTCATCCTTGAATCCAATATTTTTGTTGAAATCCTTCCAAGGAATCCCTGTGGTGCAAACCAAAACGAGTTACCTGATTAAGAGATAACACCAACTCTCAAGCTCTTTTCTATTTTTTCCAATATCCACTCCATAAAATATTCTTATTCCATGATTTTATAAAAACACTAGTATCATATATATTCTAGTATTTTTTATGATATGATTTAATCCTACAATAACACACACATCAATCTAATGGGTAATGGATATACCATTTACATGTACGGTGAACTACCGCCTCACGAAATGATGATTGTTCATTTTTCCTTTAATGAATCTCTTGGTGGACAATATGATGGAAAATATATTTATATATGATATATATGATATTTTAAATCTCTTTATGATAAATTAATTATTATTTAGATCATAGCCTTATTGTCTCTATCTTTTGTAATTACAGTAATGTTGTTGGAGGAAGTGTGGACTACCGCCCCCTCAAAGTATTGTTATTCGTTCACACACTATATGGAACATATTAAAGATAGGTTTATTGAACCCATATAAAATATATGACATAATTATTCTAATTTAATTATATTATATACATATATACATATACATATTTTTCATTTACATTCATTTATTTAATATGTAAATTAAATTAAAACAGTTTTGATGCGTATGTACGGCCTACCATCTCCCTAATTTTTGTATTCCATTTCATTCTTATATATTATACATATTATTATAATACATGTATAAGGAATATTAATAATATTTATAACATGGATTACATTCTTTAAAAATGATATAATTATAGCGAACAATGATATAAGAAATTAAGGAACATGTGAAAAACAAAAGGAATATTACCTTAAGTGTAACATTAAAATTGAATCATTAACATTGGTAATATAAATTCATAAACAAACCATGTATGGAATTATATATATATATATATAAGATGTATAATAATCTTATATTCATTATATTGTGGTTTCTTTATTATTACTAAGAGTGTCAGGATATAAGGTAAGGGGTTTCATCTCACTTTTATTTCAATGAGATATATGGCTTATTCACCACTAAATTATTCTATGTTGTGTATATAATGAACATGAATTTATTATATTCCTATTCTTATTAAATATATGGGTATTTACATATCTATT
Source organism: Viscum album (assembly GCA_963277665.1). Classification (NCBI taxonomy): domain Eukaryota; kingdom Viridiplantae; phylum Streptophyta; class Magnoliopsida; order Santalales; family Viscaceae; genus Viscum; species Viscum album. Next base: position 469,687,944 of record OY728158.1, read on the forward strand.
ATTTCATATTTATCTCATGGGATTAAATTTAAAAAGTTACCAAATTAGTAAGATTTTTTTTGTCTCAATTTTCCTTCTTTGAGACGTAGGATATGTTATACACCAACATTTTTTTAGGTTTATTTGACAATTTATGCCATGAATATATTTATTTGCATTATATTTTAAGCTTCATGTAATTTTATTTTCATTCATGTATATTATGATCCCAATTTACCATGTGGTAAGAGTTTGTTGAAATTATCCCATTGTTTATCAAGATTTTTTATTATACTTCCATTAATGAAATATCATGACAAATATCTCTATAATGTACATGATGTTTATTTTAATAATTTTATTCAAGATATTTTCATGTATTAGTACCATTTTCCCACTCTTTGGTATTTTAGATAACAAAAAAAGTGTTTTTATGCATGTATGACATTTCCACTCTCTTTGATTGGAAATATATGTTCCTTAAAACCCATTATTTGTAAAAGGTTTCAAAAAATATTATAAAATTATCCTATTATATTTAAAATTCACTTTGATCAGTTTCTTACATTTAAAAATGGGTTTTTTTTAAAAACTAATATTCTTATCATTTTCCAGTCGAGGCACTTATCTAAACTTTTTACAATTCAAAAAGAATGTTTGGCATGTGTGGACTTACCTTCTGTCATGACCATAATTCCATTGAAACTTCATTTACAAGTTTAAAAATATCTATTTATAAAGAATATTTTTTCATATTATTATAGAATTTTATCTGTTTTAATGTTGTTTTAAAATAAAATGTTTTTCAAATCATTTTCAAGATTCATTTATAAGTTTTAAAATAAAATGGGTTTAAAAAACTTTTCATGATTAATTTATAAGTTTTCAATTCATTTTCAAAGAAATAATTTCAAAAAGTTTTGAATATTTTATTATATGTTTTCATGAAAAATTATTTTCAAATATTATTAATATCTCCTTATATTTTTTTCAAAGAAAAAAGTTTAGAAAATGTTTTAAAAACATTATATATAAGATATAAATTTATTTTCGAAAAATTATTTTCAAAGGGTTTTGTGTTTTGAAGAACATTTTTCAAATAATATGGGGTATCTTATTCATTGATTTTTTTGAAATTTAAATAAAAATTATTTTTCCTCTAAGATGACATCTGTTGATGTTACATGTTCCCTTATGATAAATATTTCAAAAGTTTCATTCATATTATTTATCTTATTGTTTTATGTTTTTATGGAATGATTTTTATGAAACATGTTCCTATTCCACATATTTTACGCTTTTGAAACTCATTTCTTTTTAGTATTTAATATTTGATGATATTATTATAAAAACTATTTTTTCCATAGGTTAAGATATAATTAAATTTTTATGACTCCCATTTCATTTCATGGGATTATGATAAGATGTTTATAAACCCCATATCTTTTTATGGGTCGTGATATGATGAAATTTTATTATATTGAGCAACATGTTTGAATGATTTTATTATGAGATGGGTGGGACCTATATCACCCACCAATGTATTTTTTCAAGATTTATTTCTTGTGATATAATGATGTGAATCAAGTTGACAGGCTTGATCCACTATGGGAAGATGGGTAAAACTTATCCCATATAATGAAAGGACAGTTGTTGGGGATGGTGGTGTTTCCCACCCAGTAGGTGTAGCCACCATAAAGATGGAAGATTGGGAAACCCGATCCACTCTAAGAAGACGGGTAACCCATATCCCTTACAAGGAAAGAACTAAGACTGGGGATGGTGTTGTGTCCCTCCTAGTAGGTGTGTCCCCCATGAAGTTCCTAGATATGTTCTAGTAATTATTATTAAATTATAAGAAATGTTATCACCTGTCTATGTATTACACAATTAAATGTTTCATTCATATGTTATTATTTCATATATTATATTCATTATTTACATATGATTCATGTCTTATAAATGTTAAATATTTATGAAATGATTCATGTTTATGACCTTTGATATAAAATGTATGATCTTAAATGTTATGATCACTCACGGATACCCCTATGCTCATGTTTATACTTATATGTCTTCCTTATAGACCCTTCTGAGCATCTGGTCTCACAACTTTTTGGGTTTCTTTCCAATAGGTTTTGAAGATAGGTATTATTTTTTATGTGTCTAATTAGGCTGATAGTCAAGAATAACCTTATGGGAGATAATTTATCTCACATGTGTATTAGTATTCATGTTTCTATGTTTCCAAAGGAACTATACTAACATGGTATTTGGGTGTCTATTTTTATGATGTTTTAAGTATTCTCAAAAAATTAATGTAATTTATATGTATTTTATGGTAGGGTAGTTATAGTTGCTATCAGAGTAAAGGTTTATTTGACCTTTGGAAAATAATATGTGAAAATTTTAGTGAGATACCTATGAATATTTCTAAGGATATTTATAGGGATTTCTCTAAGGATAGGTATATGAATGAGTTAAAATTAATGAAAATTTCCTATAATAATGGTAATGGATTGAGTAAGTGGTTTCCTAGAAATAAATCCTTGTCTAGATTATAAAAGTAGATGTGGCTCGGGCACATATACACATATTGGTAATAACTCTGATAAGATATCTCAAACCTAACTCAGGGTAATTTGGTACTTCACAAAGGTCCTTGATGCACACCTGGTTTGATGGTCCTAAGGGATATGCATTGGAAAATCACAAACTCTTCACGAACCATCACAAAAGATTTCAATGGAAGTTAACATTGAATAAAATATAATAAAAATATGTTTTCATTGATTAAAAAAATTAGGTATCATGATTAGACATCATATAAGTAATTTTTCATTATTATGTGGTTTTCTTCTATGATATGTGTTTCTCACCCATTGTATTCTAGTTTTATTCATTGGTGAGTACCAAAAAGAACATGGTTAACATTGAATGTTTCATATATAGAATTTATGAGAATTATTCAAATCTATTTCCCATGTTTTATTATCATAAAGATATTCAAGAAGGTGGTATGAGAATTTGTTATACTTCTAATGATAAAGATACCACAAATCATATCTAAAAGGTATGTCATGTTATTTCAATATTGTTTACATTAAAAAAAAAACATGGTTAGATTTTGGTGATGAACCTTAATAAATGATTCATATTTCATATTCTAGGAAATAATTAGTAATGAATAATTTTATGAAGCTAATATAATGGTTCAAGGATTTTCATTGATGAATGAAGTATTTATATTTTGAAATTCAAAGATTATGTTTTATGAATCAGGAAGTATATATGTATTTTAAGTATTTTTATTTTCATAATGGATGGAAAATTATATTCTTAATGGTGATGAATACTTATAAAAGTGATATTTTTATTAAGGAAAGGTAATTCTTAATGTGTTATGGATTTTTAGAAATTTTTCTTTAGCTTTGATAAAGAGATGATTGATCAAGATACATAAAATTGGATAGTATCAATGACCTTAGAACCAAATAAGGATTTGTTTAAATATATTTTTATGTCACCATGGATTAATTTAAAAACTTATTGGATTCATGGAACATATCCATTAACCTTTCAAATAATAAATCATTCATGTCTTCCAAAAATATTTCCAGTAATTCAGGTTATTACTATGTTTCAAGAAGATTTATGATGAGGGTACTCACATGTTTGGATTTTGAAAACCAATAGATACTTTTTTATATGTGGGGGATCAATGTTAGGATTATTTTATGACTTCATTTCTAAAGTTTTTTATTTTCAACATTCAGGTTGGTTATCTAGTTAATTATTTATAGAAATATTAAGTTACACTTTGGAAGAAGTTTGTGAGAATAATGTATAATCTCTCCAAATGGGGATTTATGAATATTAGATAACCTATCATAACAACTTTTTATTTATGATAACTAATTAAAAATGGGATGTCATATCATGGATCTCATGATCAGTTAGTACTTAAAAAATGAAGAATTCACCTTCCTTTTTAGAGAAATACATAAAGTGGATCAATGAACAAAAAAGGGTGAGATTTTCCTAAAATCATGAAAGTATATCTTTTCATCAAAATTATTCAAATTTAAGAAAAATGATCTTGATACATAAAATTTTATTTCATTACCTTAATTTTTTATGAAACAAATGTCCCCATGTATTCTTATTGATTTAAAGATTTGTATCTGTTAATTTTATCCTCACCATGTTTTCTATCACTATCCATCCAAACATGATAGTTATATTTTTTCTGCAGGAATTTTAATTCCCCCATACACCTCTTATATGAAGATTACATCATCCATTTCTTACATTAGGAAAAGATAAATATCAATACCCTCAAAATTTCTCTTTTTCATTATGAAGATATTTTAGGGAAAACGATCAGTTGGAATGAATCTTACATACTTTTTGGAAAAAACTTCCCTTCCAACAAAAAAACAAAAATTATAAATTCCTTAGTAATTAAAGAAGTAAATTACTCTTTCACTTATCTTGGAGTTCCCATATAATTGGGAAGACATAAATCTATTTATTTTACACCATATTTGACCAAATTCTTCAACATCTCTCCTCATGGAATAGAAAATCACTCTCCATAGTGGGTAGAATATATCTTTTCAAGTCTAAGATCATATTAAAAATGTTCTATTACATGATAGTATAGAAATGGAATGTTGGTATCTTGAATTTCATAAATTTTTCTATCAAAATCTTTTTGTGGAGTGGGAGCACTATCGATGGGAAACTGGTAATCGTTCCCTAGTTGACATGTTGTAAGAATTTGGATAAAGGTGTCATTGGCATAAAAAATCTAAATTTTTTCAACACCTCATTACAAGTAAAGCTTTGATGTAATATTCTTCATAATAAGTCTCCCTCTATTGACTTTCTAACAAACTTTTTCCTTAATTAATTAAATAAAGAAAATATTAATTACATGAGTTCATCTATCTGGCCATCCATTAAGAATTATTTACTAACATAATTTCTAACTGTATATATGTTGTAATAAAAGACTATACCTTGAATTTTTTCCTTTATAATTGGGTGGTTTCACCTCTCATTTACATGGTTCCTATTACTCATTCTCTTGAATACTCTAATAATACCATCAAAGATATGTTATGCTCACAAAAATATAATTTACCTGACAATGTCAAGTAGGTTGTGGAAAATTACCCCTTTACTGACACTAATTATTTTTAATCTAGGAAGCTTCTAATAATGGAATTCTTGATTGTAAGAACTGTTATGATCATTATTTTAATAACTATGAAAATAATGTGAGTTGTTTAAAAAAATTCAATAGGTTTTGTTTAAAACCCCCATGATTTACTCTTGTTTAGAGTATGGATTAAAAAAGGATCCCTACAAACACTTGTCTTCAATATTTTAGATATAATATTTGTTCTAAATTTTATTTTTTTAACCAACACTGGAAACACATAAATCACATGTTTCATTCTTGGGAAATGGAAGCTACCATTTAGAATTATGTTTTTGATATTTCTTAGTGTATATTACTTTATGAGTCTATAAACCCTCAATGGAAATGTTGTGTGGATATGTCTGATTCCCAAAAAGTAAAGAATCTTTTAAAAATATCTATAAATGAGATTTTACATGTGATATAGTATGATAGAAATACTTATATTCATAACAATAACTCTTTTAGTCTAAAGGCAGGTAAAATAAAAATCCTTACTACCATTCGGGAAGCTGCTTCAATTCAAATAGATCCTTGTAGAAACATTATTAGATACCTTGGGACTCTTTAGAGACATGGAGCGAAAGGAATTTACCCCCATCCTAGACGTACCTTTGATGTTTTCTGGAAAGCTCCACCCCCAGGATGGATCAAATTCAATTTTTATGGTGCTTATAAAGGAAATATTGGACACTCAGGATGTGGTGATATTTTTAGAAACCACCTTGAGAAATTTTTTTGCTATCTTTATGGCAGATGTGGTAATGTCTCATATCTAGAAGTGGCAATTATGAGTGTGATTCTTGCCATAACATTTTCTAAACATCATGGCTGTAAAAATATTTTTATTGAGAGTGACTCTAATACCATTGTGCAAGGCATTTGGAATGGAGTTTTCACATAGAATGGGCTCTTACATCCTACTAGATAGACTGTCTTCACTTGATCACGGACATTAGCTTTATTATAACTCCCAATTATCGAGAAGTTAAAAATAATTCATATTGCCTCATAAATATGGGATTCAACCATAATATTACCTGGAAGAATAATCACCATTCTGATTTATTTTCCTTTTATGATAGGGATTGAAAAAAATAACATATTTCATACTCATGTAATAATATTTCCCTATTTTCTTTTAAATAATACAATCCAGTGTATTAGTCTTTGACCAGAACACCACCTTTTTAAAAATAAAAATAAAAACATCCCACCAATGTTCTTTTATGTGGAAACCTAGTTATATGTCACTTTGGTTAAACACTATGTTTCTAACGTTCCTTTTTTAAAGGAAGATTTAGTATTCCTTTTTACGATATAGGTTTTTTTGAAAGAGGAATTCAAGTATTACACAATTGATAACCCATAAGAATATTGGGGTTGAAATTAATTTTAATGAGGGGTAGAATGGATGACCTTGAGATTTTGTGAAATATTTTATTTCAAATTATTGTTATATTTTATATATATTTCCATTCATGTAACACAAGGAATAATTTTATATTTAAATATTTAAGAATAAAGTGTATATTATGTTATTGGAAAATACCAAGTAAATAATACACTAAATGAAACAAAAAATTCATATTTCCCTATAAGAAACATCGAGGTTAGCTTATATTACATGCATGACCGAGTTTTACTGATCAATAATATCTTATAAAAATAATTAATATTTTACATAATAATATATAACCTAGATTTTTAATTAGTAATTATTAAAATTTTAGCTAACTTTTTAAAAATATATGGTTTACAAAAATATAAAATGAATTAATTGGTTACAAATTAATTAAAAATTAATATGAAACTTGATTTGGTATAAATGAAAATTCTTTTTTATCATAAATATATTTTATCCAAATAAATTAAATTATTTATAATTAGTACATAATATTAATATAATATATATATTTAATATTAAACAAAATATTTTTTATGTTCATACATTATATTTTATAGTCATACAAAAAGAACATACCCAATTTTATGCATAAAATACTATATTTTTATAAAAAAAACTTTTACAGCCTTTCAACAGTGAACCTATTTTAAATAATTTTTTTTATCAATTTAATAAATATTATATGTAAAAATAAACTTCATATTTGAAATATAAAAATAACATTTTGATTATGGTGAATTTTTTTTATTTTTCTGTGAAGTTTCATTTTTTAATGAAATAGTTAAAAATAATGAATTTTAATTCAAAACTTCTTTTCATATAATTTATTTATATTGTTAAATTACATTATATTTTGGTTTAAGGGTTTAATTAGATAATATGTTCATATATTAACCAAATTTATGTCATTAAAATCAATTTAACATTGAAATTGGGTATAAAAAACTAAAAAACATATAGACATTTGTACTTTTAAAACTCGCATTGTCATTCTGTCTATGGGATTAATTTTAAATTAATTTACATCACTTATTTTTTTCTAATTTTGAAAATTTAATTAAATATTTGAAATCATAATAATATCTAATATCTAATAATTTAAACATATTTTTTTTAAAAAATAATAATAGTTAATTTAGCTAAAATTAACTACAGTTATTATGGTAAAATTATGCTTAACAATGGAAGAAAACCTTAATATAAGGAACCAAATGACCTACAATCTTATCCAAAACCCATTATATAGACATATGTTCCATAAAAATTCCATTATTGGGTTTTTATGGTATTTAATTAATTCTTTTAGAAAAAAACTTGGGTACACCTGATGTAACAGCCCGAGATTTTATGAAAAATATTCTTTTTATTTCACTAATGTCTTGTGTTGTATGCTACACCAAAAGGAGCTTGCACAACACGCATCCTTGACTTTCCTTGCATACACGCAATCGCGACCTTCCTCGATAGCGTGTGTAGTACGCAATAACGAGTTTCACTAAACAACGATATGCTATTAAAATATTATTAAAACTAGCCGTTATGAATAGTAATAACCACTTTTTAAAATTCTGTAAATCTTATTTTTCAAAATGAACTTCATTCATGGATTCAGAGTATCGAATTTAGCCTAAGGTGAAATTTTGGTACTTTTCGGATAACTTTCATATTCTGATGAATAGTGAAAATTACTAAATTATAATTAAAAACAACTTTTTTAATCGAAATAATTAATAGTGATAAATCATTAATTTGAGTGGTTTTAAAGTATATTTAGAATATATTTTTACAATTTAATACAATGTTGGTCATTGGATGTAATTTCACATTTAAACTAGACATAAACAAGTGTTAATCTTTTGATAGATATTGTTTCTTAAAAACACGCTATTTGTTTTAACAGCGGGATTTAATTATAAAATTAATTAATGCAACTTTTATGTTATGAATTTGGTAAAATAGACTTCATTTTTGAATTCGGAATATGAAATATAGCTTGGGATGAAATTTTGGCATTGTTCTGAAAAACATCAATTTTTGATGAATAGTGAAACTACTAAGTGGTAGTTAAAAAAAAACTGAATTTTTCATAAAACTTAATTTTTCCGCTTCTGTGAATGGAATTTCGAAAATCCGAGAGACACGGTTAATATAAAGGACTAAAATGTGGTTCAATGAGATGAAAATAACTTTTTGGTGAATAGTAACTTTTTACTTTTTTTACCGCGGTTAATAGTAAATAGAGTAACTAAGGGTAAATATGATATTACTATTACCCTAAAACATGTCCTAATTCTATTGTACAAGTGTAATTCGACCAAAAACAAACTTAGGAATAAAATATGACCATTTAGGCCCACTTGGATTAGATTAGGACATTTATTATTAATTTATTTAAAGAAAGGGTAAAATAGTTAAAATCAAAGTTTAATAAGTAAATCATTTTTAATATGGGGTTATACATAAGATAAATTCGATTCTAAATATTCATTAGAAAGCTAAAAAGATTTCCTACATGATGGTATTTTATTTGTAATTTTTAGACATCAAATAAGTTAATTTATTTATGACACAACGATGATGCAGTAATTATCTTATTAATGAAATATTGACATAATTGATGTTATAAACACCAAAATAAATGTAATTTGAGATTTTTTATGAATTCCACTAATTTTATAGGTTACTATGATATATTAGTGTTGATTTAATCAACTTGGTTCGAACATATAATTCTGTTATGACTTTCACAAAAATCATATATCAAATAGTGTCAAAATTGACACAAAATAGTTTTTAAATCAAATATTATATTATTAATTGTTATTTTATTCCTAAAAATCTAAGGTTCGGCCAAATGACTTATATAAGGATATATGTATTAATAATATACAATTTGGGGTTCTTTTGGAATGTTATAGTAAGTTTATTAACCATATAGTGAAAGAAAACAAAAAGACACGGTAAAAGTTAAATTATTTAACTTAGAGTTAAATATAATTGATAAGGTTAAAATAATACCCTAAACTTGTCTAAATCCTATTGTTTGATAGGATTTCGACCCATCCCCACTTTATCTTCGAAATAAGACCCTTTGGAACCATTATAAACCGATTTTGACTTTAATATAAAATAATATTTTGAGATATTCCTAAGGTGCCCCTCTCCTCCCCTATAAAAGGACACCTCCTCCCCCTCCTCCTCACACCAATTTGAGAACTCAAGCTCGGCCAACCCCTGCCAATTTATCCTCTCCACTTCCCTAGAAACATCCAAGAGGTTCTGGTCTTCCTCAAAGACCAATTTTAGTGCCCTAAGAGGAGGTCTCAAAGAGGCACTTCAAAGAAGAGGTAATTACCGTTACCAATTCTTTCATCTTTATTTCTTCTTCCACTTCTTCTTCTTAGGTTGTTTCATTATGAAGTAATAACATCAGTATCACTCATATACTGATATGTTATTATAAGTATGAAACAACCCTATTTCACCATCTATCCATCCTACGGAAAAAGAAATCACCGCGCGTGCGTACGTACGGAATACCGTCTCCACGCCGTGGTGTAATCTATTTTCCACCACCACCTTACATGGATGGGTATAATGGTTTAAAGAATAACTATACATAGTTATTACAACATCATATTGATTCTGATATATTGTATAATACACTCCAATTCAATTCAATATTTATAGAAATGATATCATCGCTCGTGCGTACGTACGGAATACCGTCTCCACGACGCGATGAGATTCATTCTCCATGTTAACCATTTAAGAATGATTATAATGTATATATAAGAAATATTAATGAAATATATGACATTATAAAGATACTGGATTTATGTATATATATACATATGTATGTCATCTACTTACTTCCATTTCAAGACAATAAGGAAAGGAAAACAGCGTTCATGCGTACGTACGGACTACCGTCTCCATGAACGGTGTTTTTCATTTTATTTATCTACCTATTATATATATATATACTGAATATATATGATATATAAATCATATTTTATATTCTGGAAGTAAGTAAATCATGATATAAGTAATAATGATGTCAAGAACAACAACTCAAAACACCTACGATAAATGAAACGATTTTACCCAAAACGCTTCTTTAACATGGAATTTACAAAAGAACGGGTAATATAATGTCATAAGTGAACCATATATGATATCATAACAATGAATATGATTCTGTAATAAGTCAATAACATGATTTAAATCATTATACAGGAGGTTCGGACACTTACAAAGCAAGTCGGACCTAAGGTAAGGGAAATATCACAATCTCATTTTTATCCGAGATTGTTTATTCGTAAGTATTTACTGGGGTGTATTTTATCATCCACATCCATGTTCCCTCAATATGTAATATTATTTCAATCCACCTAAAATTGTTTAAATCCAATTTTACCCTTCTATGAGTTTTTAGTAAAGGATATGAAAGGAATCTTTTTTCGTTTTTCGTACGAGGTACTTTTTGACTTTTCCGAGAAAAGTACGAAGAATGTTTTTTTAACTTATACGGCACGAACGGATTTATACTGTTTTATAAAGCCTTATTTTCATGAAGCTTCCTCTAAAAGATTTCATGACTATTTTCAATAAAATCTCTTTCTTTTAAAATTGCATGATGTTTTGTGAAAAGAAATTGATTTTGAAGAAGAAAGGATATTTTCCTCAAGAATTCAATTCAAGTGTTTTATCAAAATTATTTTCCATATAAGATAATAAAGGGTTCTGTTTCTATCCATATTTTTACATTGATTTGACTATGTTGTGATGAAATTAAGTTTATGAATTCCTTTATCTTATATGAATGGTTTTATGATGTCATGTTGTTTAAGAATCCCATTTTTATTACATGGGTTATGCAATGATGTATGATTTATGATTTTGTGGCACACATAAGAAAGGATTCATTAAGAGATGGGTGGGACCTATATCTCTCTCCAATGCATTGGGTAAAGATTTCATATCTCATGAGATAGACATGGCTGGAATGGTAGGTTATACCGGTTCAGTGAAACAGGACTGAAACGAGGATTACTCGATCCAGAAAGGGACTTTGTCCACTAAGATAGTCTTGGCAATGAGTCTTGACTAACAAGAAATGATTCTCTATGATTATGTGTGTATGCCACAATGAGTAATGTTTTAATTAAGGGTTTCATTTTCACTACTATGATTTATCCCATGTTATGAAATTATGCTCTCTTTTGCAGGTTAAGATTTCCAAAAATGTTATGTTCTTATGAAAATTATGTGATTGATATTTCTTTTGTTTACCCTTACTGAGCATTTGAGCTCACCCTTTTATGTTTTCTTTTCCCCAGGATATAAAGAAAGGTTTTAGGTAAAAAAAAGGAAGATCTTTGTGGGAGATTTTGAAGATCTTTCACCAGGATTAGAAGATTACGTTCCGAGTTTCCAAAGACACTAAACTATTACGATCCTTGTGTGTATATTTTTGTTATGTATTAAGTATTCCGAAAAAGTAATGTAATGTTCATGTACGTTAGGCTTCGGGTCTCTACAGTTGGTATCAGAGGAAAGGTTTTGTCAACCTTTGGAAACTAGGATGCGAAAACGTTAGTGAGATCCCTAGAGATATTTCTAAGGTATGTCTAGGGATGTCCCTAGGGATAAGTATACGTATAGGTTATAGTAATAGAATTACGCTAACGATCATAGAATTAAACCTAAGATGTTGGATATTGAAGGTACTCCCCCTTTATTATGTTGTTTTCCCTAGCATGATTTTTGCCTCTCACACTATTCTTTTTGGGTTTTAGACGATGGCTGGAACCCGAAGGAACCGTGTTGATCAATGCAATGGACAATGCAATGATTGCCCTCCTGAATAAACAAATGTTTTGGGAGATGGAGTGCAAAATCTTATTGCTATACTTACACAAGCTATGAATCATTCTGGACTTCCAAATGAGCAGAGAAGGGAACAATATTCTATTGAGTCCTTCATGAGGCAACGTCCACCTTCTTTCAGTGGTTCTTCTGATCCACTTGTGGCTGAACAATGGATCAGTACTACTGAAAAGATATTTTCAGTTCTTCAATGTTCTGAACATGATAAAGTCATCTTAGCAGTATATCGTTTGGAAGGTGAAGCTGATCAATGGTGGAATCTTATCAAGAATACGAGGCCAAGAGATGAAATTGAGTCCATGGAATGGGACGAGTTCAAGAACTTGTTTTTCAGTAAGTAATTCCCTCATATTCTTCGAACAAATATGGAAAAGGAGTTTATTGAGCTGAAGCAGAAGGATGATGAATCTGTTGGTATATACGAAGCGAATTTTACAAGACTTGCAAGGTATGCATCTGGCATTATCATCCAACCTGAAAGTAAAGTTGATCGATTTTTCAGTGGCTTAAAACCAAGTCTTCGAAGGGCATTAGCTATAAGAGACTTCAGTAGCTATGAAGAAATTGTGCGTTGTGCTATCAAGGTAGAAATGGAAGTTGGTGTTACATATCCATCTCATGGGTTTGACAAGAAACGAAAGATGGAGTTCAAGGAGAAATCTCAGAATAATGGTGAAAAGAAGATGAATGTTTCCTTATGCACAAAGTGTGGAAAGAAGCATGGTGGAGATTGTCTTAAATGGACTAGAAAATGTTTTAAGTGTGGAAAAGAAGGTCATCGAGTAGCTGAGTGTCGAAGTAATGGAAAAAGGGATTCTAATGAAGTGAATAAAGCAAACACTGCAGAGAACGCACAACCAACACATCAATGCTTCAAGTGCAAGGAGATGGGACATTATGCCAATAAATGCCCTAATCCAAGGGTTAGTGATGATCGACATGAGCAACCGCTTAAGGCAAAGGACAAAGGGAAGTCACATGCGATCACTATTGGAAATGTTGAATATGACAACGATGTGGTGAGATGATTAAGTTTTTATGTAATGGGATTCCAAAATAATGTTGTATCATGGAATATTGGAATATTTATGTATTGGTCTAATGTGGTATTCAAAGTGATTGAGATATTATGCGCATAATGAAGGGAAAACGAGAAAATGAAATGTTTAACAGTATTCATGAGCTCATGATTGATATAAGGACTAAGTGATATCATGGTTTGAGTATATAGAATTTTGAGGATTTTGGTATGTGGAAAGTGTTAACTTTTAACTGCATTCAAGTTTTCACTAAGGTTCAATGGGTATTCAAGAGAGTACAAGATTAAGACCTTTGAATGTTTGGAATGTGTCCAACAAGATATATCTTATGATATATGGGGATCAACGATGGTATTAAATATCTGGTAATCGTTTTCACTATGTTATGAGAATGGACTGCAGTATTATGGATAGGACTAATGATTGGAATGGATTATGTTGGACATAAGTTAGTATTGTTTAAGGATAGAAGTTTTTTTCGATATTATTGATGGGATGTTATAGTAACGTAGTTTTAGAAAAAGGGACAACCTGCAGTACGGGCGACAACCCATCGCTTCGGACAAGGCTGTAGGAATCGAACCCACAACCGAAGTGCGACTGGCCTTTATCGCCTACCACTGACCTACAGGAAGTCCATGTTTAGTAGAAACTAGTTTTATTATATTAAGCAGTATGATATGTGAAGTATAAGTTCATTTTAGGAACCATATATGATTAATCTCACTATAGATCGATTTATGCATATAATTTTTGCTAACCTTTTGTTTGAGACAGATGGAATGACCCGTCATTCAATCACATGATCTGCTAACACTTCACGAAGAACAAATTCAAATTCATTTATTTAAGAGATGAAGTGGAAATTGTTCAAGGCACGAACAACAGTGAGATTGTACCAAAATAAAGTAAGTATTTATTCTAATTCAAATTTTCAACTTTAGGGGAAATGATCTTGAAAACCAAAAATGTTGTCCTAGTGATCTTATAACTGATGAATCAGATGGTACCTTATATCATCACAAATCTATGGATTTGTGATTACTGGCTTTTCCATAGCCATGTTCTCTACCACTCTCCATCAGAACATGATGGTTAGATTTCTCTTCCATATCCATATTTTCACCTATGTGGAAACCCAATGATTAGTTTATTTGGGTAACCGTTACGTTTCATACTTTTGTTTTTAAAGATTGGTTTTGATATTCCTTTTTACGATGTGGGTTTCTATTAAAGAAACTTTCGAATAGTAAACAATTTATAACCCCGACGAATTTCGAGGGAAAAATTCATTTTAAGGGGGGTAGAATGTAACAGCCCGAGATTTTATGAAAAATATTCTTTTTATTTCACTAATGTCTTGTGTTGTACGCTACACCAAAAGGAGCTTGCACAACACGCATCCTTGACTTGCCTTGCATACACGCAATCGCGACCTTCCTCGATAGCGTGTGTAGTACGCAATAACGAGTTTCACTAAACAACGATATGCTATTAAAATATTATTAAAACTAGCCGTTATGAATAGTAATAACCACTTTTTAAAATTCTGTAAATCTTATTTTTCAAAATGAACTTCATTCTTGGATTCAGAGTATCGAATTTAGCCTAAGGTGAAATTTTGGTACTTTTCGGATAACTTTCATATTCTGATGAATAGTGAAAATTACTAAATTATAATTAAAAACAACTTTTTTAATCGAAATAATTAATAGTGATAAATCATTAATTTGAGTGGTTTTAAAGTATATTTAGAATATATTTTTACAATTTAATACAATGTTGGTCATTGGATGTAATTTCACATTTAAACTAGACATAAACAAGTGTTAATCTTTTGATAGATATTGTTTCTTAAAAACACGCTATTTGTTTTAACAACGGGATTTAATTATAAAATTAATTAATGCAACTTTTATGTTATGAATTTGGTAAAATAGACTTCATTTTTGAATTCGGAATATGAAATATAGCTTGGGATGAAATTTTGGCATTGTTCTGAAAAACATCAATTTTTGATGAATAGTGAAACTACTAAGTGGTAGTTAAAAAAAAACTGAATTTTTCATAAAACTTAATTTTTCCGCTTCTGTGAATGGAATTTCGAAAATCCGAGAGACACGGTTAATATCAAGGACTAAAATGTGGTTCAATGAGATGAAAATAATTTTTTGGTGAATAGTAACTTTTTACTTTTTTTACCGCGGTTAATAGTAAATAGGGTAACTAAGGGTAAATATGATATTACTATTACCCTAACACATGTCCTAATTCTATTGGACAAGTGTAATTCGACCAAAAACAAACTTAGGAATAAAATATGACCATTTAGGCCCACTTGGATTAGATTAGGACATTTATTATTAATTTATTTAAAGAAAGGGTAAAATAGTTAAAATCAAAGGTTAATAAGTAAATCATTTTTAATATGGGGTTATACATAATATAAATTCGATTCTAAATATTCATTAGAAAGCTAAAAAGATTTCCTACATGATGGTATTTTATTTGTAATTTTTAGACATCAAATAATTTAATTTATTTATGACACAACGATGAAGCAGTAATTATCTTATTAATGAAATATTGACATAATTGATGTTATAAACACCAAAATAAATGTAATTTGAGATTTTTTATGAATTCCACTAATTTTCTAGGTTACTATGATATATTATTGTTGATTTAATCAACTTGGTTCGAACATATAATTCTGTTATGACTTTCACAAAAATCATATATCAAATAGTGTCAAAATTGACACAAAATAGTTTTTAAATCAAATATTATATTATTAATTGTTATTTTATTCCTAAAAATCTAAGGTTAGGCCAAATGACTTAGATAAGGATATATGTATTAATAATATACAATTTGGGGTTCTTTTGGAATGTTATAGTAAGTTTATTAACCATATAGTGAAAGAAAACAAAAAGACACGGTAAAAGTTAAATTATTTAACTTAGAGTTAAATATAATTGATAAGGTTAAAATAATACCCTAAACTTGTCTAAATCCTATTGTTTGATAGGATTTCGACCCATACCCACTTTATCTTCGAAATAAGACCCTTTTGAACCATTATAAACCGATTTTGACTTTAATATAAAATAATATTTTGAGATATTCCTAAGGTGCCCCTCTCCTCCCCTATAAAAGGACACCTCCTCCCCCTCCTCCTCACACCAATTTGAGCACTCAATCTCGGCCAACCCCTGCCAATTTATCCTCTCCACTTCCCTAGCAACATCCTAGAGGTTCTGGTCTTCCTCAAAGACCAATTTTAGTGCCCTAAGATGAGGTCTCAAAGAGGCACTTCAAAGAAGAGGTAATTACCGTTACCAATTCTTTCATCTTTATTTCTTCTTCCACTTCTTCTTCTTAGGTTGTTTCATTATGAAGTAATAACATCAGTATCACTCATATACTGATATGTTATTATAAGTATGAAACAACCCTATTTCACCATCTATCCATCCTACAGAAAAAGAAATCACCGCGCGTGCGTACGTACGGAATACCGTCTCCACGCCGTGGTGTAATCTATTTTCCACCACCACCTTACATGGATGGGTATAATGGTGTAAAGAATAACTATACATAGTTATTACAACATCATATTGATTCTGATATATTGTATAATACACTCCAATTCAATTCAATATTTATAGAAATGATATCATCGCTCGTGCGTACGTACGGAATACCGTCTCCACGACGCGATGAGATTCATTCTCCATGTTAACCATTTAAGAATGATTATAATGTATATATAAGAAATAATAATGAAATATATGACATTATAAAGCTACTGGATTTATGTATATATATACATATGTATGTCATCTACTTACTTCCATTTCAAGACAATAAGGAATGGAAAACAGCGTTCTTGCGTACGTACGGACTACCGTCTCCATGAACGGTGTTTTTCATTTTATTTATCTACCTATTATATATATATATATACTGAATATATATGATATATAAATCATATTTTATATTCTGGAAGTAAGTAAATCATGATATAAGTAATAATTATGTCAAGAACAACAAGTCAAAACACCTACGATAAATGAAACGATTTTACCCAAAACGGTTCTTTAACATGGAATTTACAAAAGAACGGGTAATATAATGTCATAAGTGAACCATATATGATATCATAACAATGAATATGATTCTGTAATAAGTCAATAACATGATTTAAATCATTATACAGGAGGTTCGGACACTTACAAAGCAAGTCGGACCTAAGGTAAGGGAAATATCACAATCTCATTTTTATCCGAGATTGTTTATTCGTAAGTATTTACTGGGGTGTATTTTATCATCCACATCCATGTTCTCTCAATATGTAATATTATTTCAATCCACCTACAATTGTTTAAATCCAATTTTACCCTTCTATGAGTTTTTAGTAAAGGATATGAAAGGAATCTTTTTTCGTTTTTCGTACGAGGTACTTTTTGACTTTTCCGAGAAAAGTACGAAGAATGTTTTTTTTAACTTATACGGCACGAACGGATTTATACTGTTTTATAAAGCCTTATTTTCATGAAGCTTCCTCTAAAAGATTTCATGACTATTTTCAATAAAATCTCTTTCTTTTAAAATTGCATGATGTTTTGTGAAAAGAAATTGATTTTGAATAAGAAAGGATATTTTCCTCAAGAATTCAATTCAAGTGTTTTATCAAAATTATTTTCCATATAAGATAATAAAGGGTTCTGTTTATATCCATATTTTTACATTGATTTGACTATGTTGTGATGAAATTAAGTTTATGAATTCATTTATCTTATATGAATGGTTTTATGATGTCATGTTGTTTAAGAATCCCATTTTTATTACATGGGTTATGCAATGATGTATGATTTATGATTTTGTGGCACACATAAGAAAGGATTCATTAAGAGATGGGTGGGACCTATATCTCCCTCCAATGCATTGGGTAAAGATTTCATATCTCATGAGATAGACATGGCTGGAATGGTAGGTTATACCGGTTCAGTGAAACAGGACTGAAACGAGGATTACTCGATTCAGAAAGGGACTTTGTCCACTAAGATAGTCTTGGCAATGAGTCTTGACTAACAAGAAATGATTCTCTATGATTATGTGTGTATGCCACAATGAGTAATGTTTTAAGTAAGGGTTTCATTTTCACTACTATGATTTATCCCATGTTATGAAATTATGCTCTCTTTTGCAGGTTAAGATTTCCAAAAATGTTATGTTCTTATGAAAATTATGTGATTGATATTTCTTTTGTTTACCCTTACTGAGCATTTGAGCTCACCCTTTTATGTTTTCTTTTCCCCAGGATATAAAGAAAGGTTTTAGGTAAAAAAAAGGAAGATCTTTGTGGGAGATTTTGAAGATCTTTCACCAGGATTAGAAGATTACGTTCCGAGTTTCCAAAGACACTAAACTATTACGATCCTTGTGTGTATATTTTTGTTATGTATTAAGTATTCCGCAAAAGTAATGTAATGTTCATGTACGTTAGGCTTCGGGTCTCTACACCTGACTTGTTTTCAAAAATGCCCAGTGTGTCCTTTACCTTCCCTATAAAAGGCCACCACCTCTCCTACTTACTCAATCCTCTCAAAAAACATAGGATATGACAATATCCACCAAATTAAATTCTTATTAATATTTACTTTCTACTTTATGAATCTATTTTATCATAATTACATCTAAGAAATCCCTTTAGTGAAAACCAAAAGGAGTTATCTGGTTAAGAGGTAACACCCTCTCTCAAGCTCCTTTCTTTTATATCAATTATCCACTAACTAAACTCTTATAATTACTTGTTTTTATATAAATACCTATGTCATAAATAAATTATTATATTTTTATGATAATATTTTGACATAAAAATACACACACTTTAATCTAATGGGTAACGAACATACTTTTAACATGTATGGCGAACTACAGCCTCACGAAACGATGATTGTTCATTTTTTCCTTTATCGCCTCTCGTGGTGATCATTATGATGAATACTATACTTATATATGATATATATTATATTTATAATGTCTTTATTATTATTTAATTTTTATTCTTAACTTACCCTCATGTTTTTCATCTTGTGTAAATGTGATAATTTCGCTTGAGAAATTGTGGACTACTACCCCTTCAAAATGATGTAATTCATTCACACGCTACATGGAATGTATTAAGGATACGTTTAGGGAACCTATGTGATATATAAAATAGAATAATGATAATTTTATTATATTATGTACATATATACATAAACATATATTTCATTTACTTTATTTCATTCAATACATAAATAAAATAGAACAAGGATTCATGCGTATGTACGACATACCATCTCTAGGAACGATGTATTCAATTTCATACATATATATTATATATATCATTATAATACACATATAATGAATATTAATGATATTTATATCCTTGTTTGCATTCTATAAAGAATGATATAATTATAAGGACTAATGATATAACAAATCAAGACACATGTGAAAAACAAAGCGAATATTACTAGAAGTGTAACCTTAACATATAATTGTTAACAAGGGGGTAATATAAAGTAATAAAAACCAATATATTAAATTATATATTAGAATTTGTTTCTTTAAAATATGAATAAAAAAATTATATTTAGTATATAATAGTTTTTTATGATTAGGAAGAGAGTAAAGAC
The DNA here is from genome assembly GCA_963277665.1 of Viscum album. Classification (NCBI taxonomy): domain Eukaryota; kingdom Viridiplantae; phylum Streptophyta; class Magnoliopsida; order Santalales; family Viscaceae; genus Viscum; species Viscum album. Next base: position 469,708,161 of record OY728158.1, read on the forward strand.
ACAAGGTAAGGGGATTTCTTCTCACTTCTTATTTCTATGATATACATGCCTTATTTAAAACTCCCTTATTTTGTGTGGTGTATATACTAAACATGAATGTATTATATTCCTATTATACATAAATTATGGGTGTTTACATATCCATTTTATTATATTTATTCCATTGGTTTTAATTTCAAATGTTACCAAATCTATAAGATATATTTGTCTCAATTTTCATTCTTTGAGACATAGGTTTTGTTATGCACCTATTTTATTTTTATAAGTGAATTTGACATTTTATATCATTAATATCGTTCCTTTTCATGATATTTTAAGTTTTATGTAATTTAATTTTCATACATCGAGAGTATGATCCTTTTTTAGCATGTGGTAAGAGTTCCCATCTTTTATTAAGATTGATTATGATTATGATTCCATTGATGAAATCTTGTTATCCATATCTCAAGAATATTCATGATATTTTTTTCCTCAATTTATTCAAGATCTCATCATGTACTAGTTCCATTTTTCCACTCTTTGGTATTTAATATAACTAAGATTTTGTTTAATGAAAGTCTGACTTTACCCCTCTCTTCAGTTGGAAATATTTGTTCATTCAAAATAATGTTTTCTAAAAGGATTCCAAAAATATTCTATGATTATCTTACGATAATTAAAAGATATTTAATCCCTTACATTTCATTTAAAAAACAATTTAAAAAAAGGAATCTTATTGTTATTTTCTGATCGAGGAACTTTTCTAATCTTTTTACGGTGAAAAATAAATGTTCAGAATGTGTGGATTTACCAACCATTTTGACCATAATTCCATTTAAACATCATTTAAATGAATAAAAATATATTTTTCTTAAATAAAACATTTTCCTAATATTTATGAAAATCATTTTTTGAAAGCGGTTTTCATGGAAAATGGTTTTCAAAAAAAATCAAGCTTTATTCATTGGTTTTTAAGTGTAATGGTTTTCAAAACATTTTGAACCTTAATTTATAATATTTCAAAATAGTTTCAAAGAAATATTTTTTAAAATGTTTTAAATATTCTTTTATATTTTTAATGGGTTATTATTTTCAAATATTTTTAGTCCCTCTTTATATTTTTTTCAAAGAAAATGGTTTCCAAAATATTTTGAAAGCATTATTTATAAGTTATCATGGTTATTTTCAAGGAAATGGTTTTCAAAGGGTATTATGTTTTGAGGAATATTTTTCAAAGAAGAAGGGATACTCTACTCAATAAATATTTTTAAAATATATTTGAAAATTACTTTCCATCTAAGATGACATCTGTTGATGTAACTCCAGACATTCTTAGAAATAATTCAAAGGTTCTACTCATATTATTTCTCTAAATAGATTAAGTTTTTATAGAATTATGTTTATCAAACTCATTACACTTCAATTGGTTTTATTCTTGTGAATCATACTTCTTTTCATGGGTTAGGCTTTGATGAAATGATTAAGAAATCTTTGTTTTTTGGCATGTTAAGATATAATTATATGTTTATGACTCCCATTTTATTTAATGGGATTATGATAGGATGTTTATAAAACCTATCTCCTTTTGTGGGTTATGATATGATGAATGTTTCATTATCTTTTGGAACATGTATGAATGAATTTATTATGAGATGGGTGAGACCTGTATCTTCGTCAAATTCATTGAGTAAATATCTATATCTTATAATATAATTATGTGAATCAAGTTGATGGGCTTGATGTAATATGGGAAGATAGGGAAAACTGATCCCTTAAAAGGAATGGATTGTGAGTGGGGGTGTTGGTGTATCCCGCCCAGTATGTGTAGTCAACAAGAAGATGCAAGATGGGAAAACCCAATCCAAAATGGGAAGAAGGGGAAACCAGATCCCTTACAAGGAAATAACTATGGCTGGGTATTTCAGTGTATCCCTCCTTGTTGGTGTAGTTCCATGATGTTCCCTGATAAGTTTTAGAAATGAGTCTTGACTTATAGGAAATGATATCACATTTATTTTAATTCAAAAATTCCATGTTTTATTCCTATGTTATGCTTTCATGGATTATGTTATTTTTTCCTTATGATTCATGTATTATGAACTACCAAAAATTATGACATTATTCATGTTTATAATCTTTGAAATGAATATTATAATCTTATAATTTCATGATCATGTTCACATAACCATATACCCATGTATATACTTACATGACGCAATTGTTTACCCTTACAGAGCATCTTAGCTCATCAAATCCTAGTGGTATATATTGTAGATGACTTATGTAAAAGTGTTCACATTTCTTTGTTTCCTAAGGAACTAGAAAATTATGGTCCATGGGTGGTTGTTTTTATAATTGTTTTACTATTGTTCAAAAGTAAATTAATTTCTATGAATGTTAAGACTAGGTTTTTATAACCCTATTGAGGGGTGTCTGAAACTCTATCACCTTCATTTATAGATGTGTTGGAAATAGTGGGGTTAAATTTTTATGGTTTCCCATCATCTTCCAGCATTTATCCACTCTCATCGGTAGGAGACTGTCAGAATCATATTTTATGGTCTAACTATATGGAGGTGTTTATACTTGATGAAGAGGAGGCTGACATTGACATGTGGAGAAATGTTTTTAGAAACAACATTCTCATCTTTCTTTTTCCCATGAAACTACTAAATAAAAAACAAAAAACATCTAAAAAAGAGTGAATATCTTATCTATCACTAAATATGTGGGATACTAATCAGAAAATGAAGGCTAGACACCTCCCTTTTCCTAAATACAAGGTTCACCGTAAGATCATCCTGATACACTTTTGTCAGCTAGATGTGGTAGCTATCTCCCTGGCCTAGGATCCAATACTGGAAAAAAAACAACACAAATCTAAAACATACTTTCCACCATTTCATTACAACTCTTTGGAAGAGCTTATTTGATGATACATCATGCATCTGTATTAGAGGATGGAGATAGTATGGAGCATTACACATTGTCGCACCCCTAGAATATAATTACCTCTAAGATATAAAATACACTAATGTGATAACCTCTAGTAAAATTAGGGGAAAAGGTAACTCTTGAAATATTTGTTCACTACAAAGGAACACTCCTACTTCAGATATTACAAGAAATTATTAATGGAGAAAGAGGATATCCAAAAGGATTCCAAACTTATCACCTTAAACCAATGAGGATTTATTTTAGACATTGATACCAAAATTTTGACCACCTAGACAACTTCCATTGGAGAATGTTTCTTATCATGGTCTTCCATTACACCCAGATCCTATATGAACACAACTGTGCCTCGTCAAACAGAATGTAGTAGCATATATAATATTATTTGTCCAAGAGAAACCCCATCAAACTAGACTGGGAGAATATCTATCACTACCTCCACTTCATTGATCATCAAATACCATGAGGATTTGAGACACATAGGTAGTATCGATGAACAAACCATATACCCATGGGCCGAGGGAATTTATATCTCAATCATGATCACCAAGTTAATCATCCCTTGAAAGGGGCCTAGAAACATCAATAGTGATTCTAGATCAACCCCATCCTACTGATATGGGAGATTTATATCTTCATTTCCATCCCATAAATAATCAAACCATAAACTAGAACTAATGGATCCTAAAAAATAGGACCAATCAATGCAAATTGTGTCCCAGAATAACCCCTATATATAGGCCTAGGGGAATATTCATCATCATAATCACCACAGAAATAATCAATTTTCTCTAATTTTAGAGGGAAAAATAAACAGTAGGAATCCAACATGTTACTCTAACTGCAAGACAAAATTTTATTATGCAGGGCCTCTTCGGAAATCATGACTGAAAACTACCACTAGTTTATAGTTCATATACCATGATTTTAGGAATGTATGGTGATAAAAATTAGAAACCTATGTGGTCTCAATAAAAAAATGATCAACATGACCAAGGTTTCAAATAACAACCCTGATGAAAGTAGTGCATAATCATCTAGTTTCATCAAAATTAATGGCACAACCACCATTTCCCAATATGCCTATGTGAATATTGTTATTGTATATGTGGATTGCATTTTGGATCTGTACAAAAATGCAGAGGTCTAAAGAACTTAATATATTCCCCCAAGTGGAGGGTAATTTCGATGCACCCAATGAATATTCACACACCTAAAACTAATGAAGGATCATTAACGTAACACCATTGAATATTGAGTTTCAACCTATTTGGAATAAAATTTCCAAATAGAAAGGTATGTATACATCCCAATAACCAACATAAATAGTAGAGGTTCCTTCCATAGAGGAAACATTGTCACATTGTGTGGGTGATATACAAGCTCTCAAACAGCTCAGTGAAGAGATACTTAGTAGAAATATTCCCATTGGACATCATCTTTAGGTAGAAATGGATATTCTTTCTCCTATAATGGATCTTCCTACAAGAGAGAAATCTTATTATTATATTGTCTTTGGATCTAGATATCTAGTCTATATAAATGTGGAAGTGGAAAATGATCATGACTTCACTCTATTGTGGAGAAAACTTCTCCCAAGTCAAGAAAATCATTGTACCATTGGATGAATTGATAATTAGAAGGAGATTAAGGTGGGGACACCTCATAAATCCCCACCAAATCCCCTAATATGAGAGAAGGCTCATATATAAGTATCCTCAAGGTTTCCAAACGTCATCAAGTACCTGAATACTCAAACATAATCCATGGAAGGGAGACACGCACATTTGAAGCCTATGAGAATCTCATATCCTGAATGGGTGGATGACACTATTCTAATGTACAATTTTTTAAATCCTTCCATCTCTACCATTGACAATGTAGGAAACCCTGAAAAACATATCAGACACTACATATCCTAATGTGAGATATTGATGGGCCCTCGAGATCAACAAGAGGAATCAATGACGAGGTGTTTTTTAAAAAATATAATAGGTCCATCATTTTTTTTATAGAATTTATCTAGAATGATACATTTTAGGATGGTAAGAACTCATTCAATAATTTATTTATCAATTTAGTTCCCCACATAAGATAAAAATGGTCATTGGCCTAAAAAACTGAATGAAATATAAAAAAAGATCGGGGCTTTAACATCATAGAGAGGTAGAACGGTTTAACCAATTCACTAAGTATCTCTCTCTCATAGGATCAACTATTGGAACTCTATTTTAAAAATATATGGGATGAGTTGCAGACACATAGGATCATGTTTAAGTATCCTGGTGGGTTCTGTATGTTCATATCAGTTGACCAACATCTAGAATACCCCATTCAATGAACCTGATCTGAACCTCAACTCATGCCTACAACATGGGGGAAAATTTTAAGAAAAGTAGATGTTATGGATGTTACTCTCAAGCTAGATACAATACATATCCAAGTACCCAGGACTGTCCCAAATCCCCCAACACCTCTTGTCCAGTGGTGAAAACTATAGAATACCCTCTCCTAGAAGAATAAGGAAATTGGGATAACTCGGGATTTGACGGTAGATGTTTAAAGCATACCCTTTAAGAAATGAAAAAGTCCCTCATTATTTATTATTTTCTATAGATAAAAACCTCCTCACATTACTACAACCCATGAGGCCTGAGGAGGTCAACCTCATTGACATTCCCAACTACTTCCCTTTCCATAGAAATCTGGGTCCTAATATCCAGGGCTTATTCAACTTCAAATACATCCTTTAAGGCATTTTAAATTCCAAATAGATGGCGCTATATAACTCCTCAGAGTAGGTTTATAGCATAACAATTTTCTAGTCCAAAGAAGTGGGTGATTTTAAAAAGGAATTGGCCATGTGTGCATGATATTTCGAAAACTAGATGAGACAAAATATAGTTGACCGATCTCATGCCAAATGAGACAAAAACTACACAAACCAACAATAGCTCTACCAAACAAGAAGGAAACATAAACTAGGACCTACAAAAGTGGGCATGATCAATGGAAGTAGGAAGAAACAAGAAGAGGAGGAGTCACACTCTACTCCAACACTTGCTCTAACTCTTGTGTATTTATTCCCAGCAACATCCACAGCATGTGAACCACCCCACCAAAATGTAATCCTCATCAGGTGAAAAGTTCATCTTTGGTTCCTTCAATGTGATACACTTAGAACTCCCCTTATACAATAATGAATACATCTCGAATCATGAATTTCCCACACATAACCAGGGAATGCAAGGCTACATGTGTTTAACCAAGGATACAGGGGATAGTGTGAATGAGGTCAGACATAATATTATATTCATATCACCATGAAACATTTATATAAAGATAAAACACATGATTAAGTTCTTTAGTAGGATCAAACGATGCATGGAGTCATCCTATAACCCTACAACAATCATCCAAAAGAAATTCTCATGCGAAAAATCTTAGTGGGGATAGATTATCTGATCATCTCGAACAATATGGAAGGCTGACACAACCTACTCCACTGGCATCAGACACTCCCTTGACCTCTACACAAGTACCAGGCCACTCGATCTCAAATATCTCATCTACAAAGCCTCATATCCTGGTGAAAGCCTATATCAAGAATCACCAACCCCTAGATAAACAAGACAAAATTATAAAATTTATGGTGGTAACTCCATACATTCTATTAATCCTAGATAAACACCATCTTTGAAAGGAACAAATGGAGGCACTTTTGGGATCCATCTGTAGCCTTTATGAGTTGGAGAAAAAAGTCACTACAATAAAGATATATCTATTAGATACCATGTCATCAGAGTGCCATGTCATTGTATCATTCACTAACCAGGATTAGGAAGAGATCGTAGAAGGTCGCATTAGACCTCTATATTTCTTAGGTAGACTCAATAATGTCAATTTTTAATGGGAACTGATTGATAATGGTTACGGGATCAACCTCATCATGTTTCGAACCTGATAATGTTTTGGATATGGTGAAAGTGATTTATCTCCTAAAATGATAACCATTCAAGGGTATGATAATATTGAGAAAACACATCGCAATAAGATCAAGTTCAAATACTAGTTCAATGAACATACATCAAACACTAGGTTTATTGTTATCCATCAAGACACCACATATAATATTCTACTAGGAAGGCCCTGGCTCCATAGCCACATGAAGGTACCTTCTACATTCAATCAGTGTCCAGAGTACCTCATTGATGGAGAAAATGGAATACTAAACGGATACAATTCCCCCTTAGAGACTTTTAGATCCACATATACTAAATCAAATTTTGTTAATAATGGAAGCAAGAAACCAATGGCGGATGATGACACAATGTTTTCATCCCCCAATGGACCGGGGACTACCCCTATGAGTACATGGAGTATGCTCGATAGTGATTATGTTATCCCCATAGATATGGTTGAGGTGATTTATTTGACCCCATAAATTCAAGCCCCTACTATCCTTAGTAAAATCATAGAACACAATCATCTTCGGCTACTCTCTACAATGACTTATGTAACATGGGATGATAATGTTTCTTATAACAACCTATCTAACCTCAATAGTGACCAATATTCCCCCAGATTCCCAAATTCATTTGGATATGTCTCTACATATTCAAAGATGGAAGAAGAAGATGATGACCTCAGGAATGCTCCTCCAGTTTTGAGGAAGGTGTCTCTGCCATTATCGATAAACATTAGAAGATAAATCTGGGAATAGAAGAAGATATGTGGCCTTCATTGATTAGTGCTTCCATTCACCTTCAATATAAAGAGATGTACATGTCATTTATAAAGAAACATATATATGGGTTCAAATGAAAAAATATAGAAATTCCTATATTAAATCCATAATTGGATACACTCCATCTCGAACTACCTTATGAGAATCAAGGCTTCAAGAAGGAATTATGGAGGATTCACCCCTCTCATGCCACCAATATAGAGGTCAAATTTAATAAATTTTTAAAATTCAGCATTTTAGGATAAGTGGAATAGCCAATATGACTTGAAAACATCATCCCCATCATGAAGATGAATGAGAATATTGGGGTTTTTATTGACTTTAGACACCTTAACCAACATTTCCCAAAGGATGACTTCTCATTTTCGATCATAGAACTCTTTATCGATGCAAATGATGGATTCGAATCCATTTTCTTCATGGATCAGTATTCAGGGTACAATAAAATCTAGATATCCCTCGAAGATGAATAATCCACTCCCTTCAAAGTGCCTCAGGGGATCTTCTACTATCGGTTCATGCCTTTTTCCCTAAATAATGTTGTCACCACTTACCAACATACCAGTCATCAAATCATTAATCCATTCATGGGAAATATATATATGAATGTTATGATAAAAACCTTGTTGTAAAATCCCAATAACAATGTGATCACTTCAAATACCTTCAAATGATCTTTGATAACCTATGTTAGCATAGTATGAAGATAAAACTGTTGAAATATTGTTTTGGGGTAACATTAGGGAATTTTCCTGTCTTTCTAGTATGGAATTTCAGTATCAAGTTAGACCCATAGTATACTAGTGTAATCATAGTAATGAACCCCCTAGAAATCTAAATGAACATAAGGGTATCCAAGGGAACCTCACCTATATTCGGTGATTCATATCATACTTGGACAGAAAATATCTCCCCTTCACTATGCTAATAAATAAGGGAATCAACTATTAGTGGTTTGAAAACTACTGAGTATCCTTATAAAATATCAATAATTACTTGTTTCATGCACTGGCCTTGATGCATCTGGTGTAATGGAATATACACATCTTATATGGGGCCACCATGGATCAATCACTAGGTTCCCTCCTCACACAAAAAATATGATTTGGATAGTGATAATTGGATCTACTACCTCATCTAGATGATTCTTGGCACTGAGAATAGATATTATGATGTTGAGATGAACTTCCTTTAACTCATATTTGTAGTGAGAGAGATGAGGAATTATATCCATCACCATGATATATATATTGTTCTTAATATTGATCCACTCAAGTACATCCTTGATTGTCCCAGGTTAACTGGTGCCTATCTTAATGGAAAGTCATTCCCTAGAAATATGAAATTCAGTTCATATCACAGAAGTCAGTGAATTGGAACGCCCTGGATGATTTCATTAGAGCACATCCTTCCCCAAAAAATACACCAGAATACACCACACTTCCAGATGAGGAGGTCTTTTACACCCATGATACTCCCCATACATTTGAGATGTATTTTGATGGTGCATCTAGAAGTACTATTCAAAAATGATGGAAAACCCAAAGCTCAATTAGGTTTTTAGGGGTTTTATTAGTCACTCTTGAAAAAGAAGTTTTTACCTACTCTATATCACTATTTAGATAATTCACAAATAAAGAGAAATAATACCAGCCCCTCATTTTTCTCTTGGATTTAGTCCTACATCTGAAAATAGCCTACCGGAATATCATATTGGACTTGGAGCTAGTGATAGAGTACATCAATGGAGAATATTCCATTAAAAAGAGGAAATTTACCCTATCACCACCTATGTCAGAGTAATTTCAGCATATTTCCCTTTTCCTCCCATGTTACATTATGTTCTTGGATCAAAAAATGCCCACACTGAAGTATTTTCTAATGCATTAACCATCCTCGAGGACCCTAATCAGAAATAAGGAATCTCTCGTAACACAAATCAATGAATTATCATGGTGATATTCATTTGTGATATGGAGGAAATTAATTAGGTCAAAATTTCCCCTAAGCATAGTAAACCAAATACCACCACTGGATAGATATATACCACAATCAATTATCTCTAAAACAGGACTCTCTTAATAGATAGATCTAGAAGCGAACTGATTCGGCATCATGCCTTAAACCTGACACAACAATGAGGTCCAAATGATACAAAAACACTCTATAAGTTTGTAATTGATGGAATGTTACTCAGATGAAAAGAAGGAGTAGATACTTTTTCCATCATTTTGGAAGACCATGTAGGCTCTTGAGGCACCCATTAATATGAAATGAGGCTCTCCCACAAAATCAGGAGGATGGGTTACTACTGGAAGACCATGATACAGGATTGTGTATAATTCACCAAGAAATGTCATGCATGCTAGATCCATGTAAACTTAATCACTCAACCCTCATAATATCTACATACATCTAATTATTCTTGCCAATTTTCCATTTTCAGGAATGGATGATGTGGGTCTATATCCCCAAGCCAATGAAATTTAATTCAAGTACATCATTAAAGCTACCGAATTCTTTTTGAAATGGGATGAGGAAATACCCCCCCAAGGATGTCTGGATAAAGAACATCGTCAACTTCATAAATTGACTTATCATTACCTAGTTTGTGTTCCCTCAAACAATATTGATATATAATGGCACCAACTTATGTTTTACGGAGTTAAAGAAACTCTGAAAATAGTACAATATAGAGTCTAATCACTCATCTCACTATTATGCCACAGAAAATGGATAGATAGAGACCTTCAATAAGACTCTATCAAATATACTAAAGAATATGGTGAACAAGGATAAGAATTATTGGCCATAAAAATTCATCCATGCTCTATGATCCTACCATACCACCATGTGTACTGATATACAGGTAATGTAAAACTCACTAGTGTACACGATCAAGACAGTAATACACAAAGAAGTTGAGCTATAGTCACCCTGAATATCCATTTTCAAACAACTCCCATGTGATGAGAAATCCCAAAAGTGGCTGGATGAATTGGAGTAGCTCGATGAGAAATGTTTGTGCACACTGCACAACTTTGAAGCACATCGGAATCAGATTGCATGGGCCTTCAATAAAAATGTACACCACTGCTCATTCCTCTAAGGAGAACTAGTATTTGTGCTCAGAACCCCAATGATTCTTGGCATGAAGTCCCCAAAACAAGAAACCAATTGGGAGAAACCAAATATCATATATAAGGTCAATAACAATGGTACATACTCATTGGACACAATGGATGGGGTGTGTGTTACAACCACCAACAATGAGAGGTTTCTCAATAAATAATTTTCATCGGTATCATCATATGGTCATCCACATCAGTGTAAGTCTCATTATTAGTCATATTAGAAAGAATTTAAACTTCACAGTATCCTTCATCTGGACAAAATGATGTTAAATTGTATGGATTTATCCTTACCACAAGGCATTTAAACGACATGGCTGATGTCCAATCGTCATGACTCTAAACTACAGAAGTTTTCTAGAACTACATAGGGATTTATTTCAACCATCTAAATATGTGAAATGACACATGAACCTCTATGTGTTGGGACTAGACACAAAATGTTTTTTCCTCCACATCAGGTGGTCCATGTCCTTACCATAATATGTTAAAATACATGGCCCATCAAGAACTATGTATGACTTGATTCTCATTTTTTAATGTGATATATAAGGATTCCTCAGTCATACATATTGATCAAGCCAATACATGATAAAAAATACATCTTTTGTACCCTCATATACCTTAGTGTTATGATATAAACCCTTTTTATTTATTGTTTCTCACACCGAGCGTAACTCATGTGAGATTTAGAATTGCAGTAAGGGATTACCTGCACAGACAGGGCATGAAAGTACATGACAGGTCCATCAATGCCCTAAATTAAAAACCATACAAGGTCCATCATGAGTCCTTGTCACATGATGTTAAACTATATGGTTAATGTCCTTTACCCATGAAATAAAACTGCATGACCCCTTATGAACTATGTGTGTCTTGATTACTATCATCATGGGATACATAGTGATGCCTATTTCTCAAATACAAGGCCCATATATAACAATCCATGGGAATAATGACCACCTATACAAACATGATAAGTGGTTGAATAGATATTTTCACATTCAATAACTACAAGTGACATGATTAATGTCCTTACAAGATACATTGTGACCCCCGAATATCGAAATCTAGGCCCCGTCCCAATAGGTAAGTATTAGAATTCCCCCCTCTTTTCATATGGTTCATACATGTGTGGGGAACTCTCATGAGAATGATTTTTTGATTGATTCCTACTACCATCAGATATGTAGTGACACCCAGAATTCCATTCATGGGCCCAGTCAGAACATGAGCATTTAATGTTTGGGGGCACATGTCCTCACCACATGATGTCAAATTGTATGAACCTTAAAAACTACATGTGTCTTGATTCTAATACTCATTGGATATGTAGTTATTCCTATACTTTCACCCTTGGTCCCATACACAATAAATTCTCACATTCATGGCATTTCATCTTCATCCACACCACATGACGTTAAACTATAAAAGCCCTCAACAACTATGTGTTTCTTGATTTTTATAACCACAAGATACATAATGATTCCTAGTTCTCCATTTATAGGACCAAAACCAATAATTTATTATGAAAGATGATTATTTTTCACACAATATATAATGTAAAAATCTTTCACAATGGTTATTAGGTCCTTACTGCATAACGTTAAACTACAACTAAAAAGTATTAGTTGCATGTCATTAAAACTGCAAGACAAAAACTTACATACTGCATAACAATAAACTAAATCAAATGTGTCCTTACAGCATGATAGTAAATTTCATGGAACGAGTCCTTACTACATGACATTAAGTTTCACTGAGGAAAATACAACCCAGTTTGAATATAAACTACATAGACCATAAACTATGTTTCATTCCTTATCAAAGGGTGGCAAGAACCTTACCCCGAACAACCAACCTACAAGGTTCATCCATATTCTTTCAAAGAACCTCAATCCATAAACCATACATTATTCCTTGAACACATCAAGTTATCACAAACATCAATGGCCCCTAGAATGGATACTTGGTTTCAAGAGATCCTTTAATTGACAATGAATATATACACATGGATCCTACATATACACCTATGTCAATCAGCCAAATGTGTCACTCTATAAAAAGTTCATTCTATTCTATATGATCCTTGAATTTGTCTCGGCAGAACTCAATAACCTTGTGTGATCAGAACCACTCTTGGTATGACTTTCCCATATCATTACTCGTTACCTGAGAACCTCAATCCATGATTTCTAATATCATTATCTCCCTCTCAGAAGGATGATGGGGTACTCATAACCATAGGTATCTTAATTAGGCTATTATGTATCATCCCCCATATTAGGTCCATGTGTGTCATGTCCTTAAACTACCTACACTGTGTTCATAGACGCTTAACCTGAAACTCTATCAATTATTGTTCTAAATAAAAAGATAGGAAACTTATACAGAAAGATAAAAAAGCATGTATGGATGAGAACCCAAAAAGGGTTCCCTAAGTGAAATTAATTTATCCTCTCTCTGAACTCTTTACTTTCAGAGTTTGGCCTAAAAATTAAAGCCAAAATAAATAAGGCATAATTCTCATAGGGTTTACTCAGTAAACATCATAAAATTAAATGTATTATTGATGGAACACATGGCTTAGAAAAAAGTTAGAGTAATGATTTTCCACATCTCCTCGCCATGAGAATATGCTCACTAGGTGGTGGAAAAGCTTTTAGGGTACTCGAATCCTTCTTGGATCATAAACTTTCCACAAATCAGGCTTCATGATTTGGGTACATCAGATCACTAAAATAATCGATGGCCCTCGGATAAGATTCCCAGCTTTATGGAACATTTTATTTACTATGAATTCATTCCCATGGATCTTTCATATGCGCCTCTAGCCGTCAACCAAATATGTCACTCTGAAAAAAGTGCTTTCCAATCCTTTTGAGCCTTGACACTACTACAATAGAACTCAACTCCCTAGTGTGATCTGAACCTCTCCTAGTATGCATCTCCCATATTATTCTACTACCCTGGGCCCTTTGGGCCATGATATACAATCCTTACACCAAACTATCCAAGATGATTCAACACCCTTAATGTTACATCAGTGCATTTAATTCCCTTTCTCATTAACGAACTAAAATACTTTATTCCCTAGAATTTAATGGACCACACCTCCTGATTCGATACCATAAGCCACAGGGATAGAGCATTAAAATCAAGATCAAAATTTCCCTAGGGTTCAATAACCCTTATAAAATATCTTTACCTCTATATCCAACCTCATCATATGGATGGTTGAGTCTAAATAATTATTTCAAATCCCATATAGAGGAGTTGAGATTGCCTTTTTCTTGAAAATGGTACATATTTTTAAGGGCCTTGACCCACTAACTAAATGAATATTCTCCTTTCCATAAATAATATTTAATCCTTGTGAGCCCTAGAGTCACTACGGTGTAACCCAGCAAACCACAATGTCATACAACATACAAGGAAAGTCTGCTCCATCTCATATTCACATACTCAAACTTATTGGTTATGATTTACATCACCCATATTCCAAATATCTGGTAAAACTAGCATCCCTAACATTTCACCCTCAAATGGATATTACCTCCATAAATCTTCCATGGTCCTTGGAAAATATACCCAGAATCAAGGACCCTTTTCTTGACTATGCATACATGCCCAGGGCTCCCACAAATACGCCTATATGCATCAACCAAATTCATAACTCTACAAAAACAGATTTTTAACCATTATGATTACTTGTAACCCCCTGATAGAACCTAGAACCAGAGTATACATTGGGTCATTCCTAGAATGTCTACACCACATCCCATGATCATTAATCAGGTATAAGGTAAAGGACCCTAAACAGAAGAAATATTAGGTCTAAGCCAAAATACCTCAAACTAAAGTAATATTAGGTCCGTTCTAAATGATAATAAACTAAATTAATATCATTTCCATGATAAGAGACCCTAAAATATTAAAATATCAAGTTTGAGCTAAAATATCATAAAATAAATCAATATCAGGTCTAATCTAAATGACCATAAACTAACGTGATATCATGTTCAAGTTAAATATCTTAAACTAAAGTGAAATCTAGTCTAAGATAAATGTCCTTAAAATAAAGTGATATTAGGGATTAGATAAAGGACCCTGAACTGAAGTAATTGATATTCCGAGATGAAATACCTTTAACTAAAGTAACATATGGTATGATTAAAATAACCCTAAACTAAATTAATGTCAGGTATAAGGTAGAAGACCCTAAACTAAAGCAACATTAGGTCTGAGGTAAAATACCCTCAACTAAATAAATATAAATTCAAAGCTAAAATGCTATTAACTAATGCAATATAAGGTCTATACTAAAAGATATTAAAAATAATAATATAATGACAAAGAAAATTGATCTCAAAATAAATAAATATTAGGTCTGAGCTAAAATAGACTGAACTAAAACAATATAAAGTATGAGAGAAAACACCCTAAACTAAAGAAATATAAGGACATGGATAAAAGATATTAAACTAATTAAATATCAGGTACAAGATGAAATACCCTAAACTAAATCAATAAGATGTTCTAGTTAAAAAACATTAAACTATAGCATGAAATTATTGATTTAGCCTACGAGAATAAAAAATCTTGCAAGGCCTATCACATGGCTTTCAGAAAATCAAGTTTTTATAGACATGATAATAATATTTGGAGAAAGAATAGAACTTTCCCTCCAAGACATGAATTTTTACCATGTATTCCTTATAAAAATAAGCTAATAAAAATATATCTTTTACAAATTATCAATAAATAATCTCGTGTTAGTGGTAATTCATAAGAATCTATCAAGGGGAATCTATTAGAATTTAAAAATTCAAATCCATGAAATTTTTTTATTAGATATAATGTAAGGGATGGGTATCATTGGAATATAATATCAAAGTAGAAGAATATCATTATAGAATTTTCATAAAATTCATTCATTCATAATTTGAAAAATGGGTAGGCATCTCAAAATTGTAGAGTCCCTCTAAAGTCTCATAAAAATGAAATATACCAAAAGGTTTCAACTGTGATAAAATTTTATCAGCCTTGCTTGAAAGGTTATAAATGTTTCAGAAATAGGATTTAATTGAATGCGGAAGTGTTGATCACTCGGCTTCTTCAGCTTCTACTATATGATGGAAAGTCTTTACCAAATCCATTAAATCCTTAACCATCTTTTGGTAAGTTTCCAAAGAAGATGATTATATTGAAAGATCAAACCTCAGACAAGCTATAATTTCATTGCATCTTCATATCAACATAGTTCAAGCATCTATCTAGGCCTATGATTTTGATATCAACTGATGACCCTTCTCCAATGCCTGAGATGTATCCCTCATCTTACTATCAAAAGGATCCTCATCCGCAAGATCATGATTTTTTTTAATTAGTACTAGATCTTGGAAGGTCATAACAATTAGTTTCATTATTCCATACAGAGATTATTTCTCAAAATATTCTTTTCCTAAATCATGGAATAACTAATGAAGTAATTCCCCTAGATCATGGAATACTTTCAAGGGGGTCTCAAAAATAAATCCATGAATCTACTGTTAGATCAGCCTACATTGTGCCTAAGACTTTATGACGGACTAAATAGGCATGGAAGGAGTAGGAATGACCAGTAGATCCATTGAGGAAACCAGAGAGGAAGCCCCATATTCCCTTCTTTTAATAGGTGTATCATTCATAGCATGCACTGGAGGACTAATTTTCTTAATAGATTCTATTTGACCTATATCATATTCATCAATCTAAAAACGTATATTTTATAATGTATCACCTATATCTTCAATCAATTCCATATTATCTATATATAGAGGGTTTACTGATGTAAAAGTATTTTACAAACAATAGAAAAACAGGTTTTGTACACCACCTAGATAAGCTATTACACAAAAATGGGACTAAATGTGGGTAATGAGTGTGGAAACATCAGCAGGTGGAAGCATGGTCTCAGCCTCATAATCATCACATTCCACCATATTCCAAAATTGGATGATGTCCCTAGGATTTCATTCCCCTTGAACGCTATCCAAGTGAATAATGGAGACCCTTTTGGAGTAACCAAACTGAAGAGTGAATTGATAGGGTGTATAAGGCTTGCAGATAATTTTTTCAAACACCTTGGCCCTGAGAAACTGGTCTCAAATAGAGATCACATACAACCATTCATCAATAGAACATGTACTATTACCGATAATTAGTCCAGAAAGTGCATGGAAATGATTAAATTTGATGATATCATATTGGTTCAATGCATCTTTAACCTCAGTGGGGCTTAGTGACTAGTCCCAACCCCAATTTTTTCAATAGTCTGGAGAGGGATGAATCATTGGGAATCCATGTGGTATTTTACTATTCAAAACCATGAATGTTCTCCCCTATCAATCCAAAAAACTTGAGAGGACCATTGATTCTATAAATAGTGATACCTTGATGGATGTGGCCTAAGAGATGATAATGGTGGGTAAGGGAAGGAACTTCCAAATTAAGGTTTATTCCTTCTTGAACGAATGGAGCCATCACTAAGGTGGAAAATCAGATCCCTAAATGCATATCCCTTCCTAGGAAAATCCACCAATTCAAAAACATTACTATAAATCCTAACAAACTAATATTCAAGGATATGTAAGAATGTACTAATTATCCCAATGATATATAATGTCTATCTTCCAAGTTAACCCAATATGATCGAGTACCATCGACAACATTTTGAGAAGGGAATCTATGTGGGTGTATGGTAGTTGGCATGTCCCGGTTGCAGTAAGGAAAAATATTTGTCGAATCTTTGAATGAAATGAGTGAATTGATTTTCAATACTTCATCAATTTCTCCTTCACAATAAGTTGAATATCCTTATCCGATACTAGGGTTAGAAAGGGTTCATCCAAAACATCCGTAGTAGGGGTAATTCATTATAAATATCACTAATGTAACAGCCCAAGATTTTATAAAAAAATATTCTTTTTAATTTTATTAATGTCTTGTGTTGTACGCTACACCAAAAGGAGCTTGCACAACACGCATCCTTGTCTTGCCTTGCATTACACGCAATCGCGACCTTTCTCGATAGCGTGTGTAATACGCAATACCGAGTTTCACTAAACAACGATGTGCTATTAAAATATTATTAAAACTAGCCGTTATGAATAGTAATAACCACTTTTTCAAATTCTGTAAATCTTATTTTTTTAAAATGAACTTCATTCTTGGATTCGGAGTATCGAATTTAGCCTAAGGTGAAATTTTGGTACTTTTCGGATAACTTTCATATTCTGATGAATAGTGAAAATTACTAAATTATAATTAAAAACAACTTTTTTAATCGAAATAATTAATAGTGATAAATTATTAATTTGAGTGGTTTTAAAGTATATTTAGAATATATTTTTACAATTTAATACAATGTTGTTCATTGGTTGTAATTTCACATTTAAACCAGACATAATCAAGTGTCAATCTTTTGATATATATTGTTTCCTAAAAACACGCTATTTATTTTAACAGCAGGATTTAATTATAAAATTAATTAATGCAACTTCTATGTTATGAATTTGGTAAAATAGATTTCATTTTTGAATTCGGAATATGAAATATAGCCTAGGATAAAATTTTGGCATTGTTCTGAAAAACATCAATTTTTGATGAATAGTGAAACTACTAAGTGGTAGTTAAAAAAACTGAATTTTTCATAAAACTTAATTTTGCCGCTTCTGTGAATGGAATTTCGAAAATCCGAGAGACACGGTTAATATCAAGGACTAAAATGTGGTTCAATGAGATGAAAATAATTTTTTGGTGAATAGTAACTTTTTACTTTTTTTACCGCGGTTAATAGTAAATAGGGTAACTAAGGGTAAATATGATATTACTATTACCCTAACACATGTCCTAATTCTATTGGACAAGTGTAATTCGACCAAAAAAAAACTTAGGAATAAAATATGACCATTTAGGCCCACTTGGATTAGATTAGGACATTTATTATTAATTTATTTAAAGAAAGGTTAAAATAGTTAAAATCAAAGTTTAATACGTAAATCATTTTTAATATGGGGTTATACATAAGATAAATTCGATTGTAAATATTCATTAGAAAGCTAAAAAGATTTCCTACATGATGGTATTTTATTTGTAATTTTTAGACATAAAATAATTTAATTTATTTATGACACAACGATGATGCAGTAATTATCTTATTAATGAAATATTGACATAATTGATGTTATAAACACCAAAATAAATGTAATTTGAGTTTTTTTATGAATTCCACTAATTTTATAGGTTACTATGATATATTAATGTTGATTTAATCAAATTGGTTCGAACATTTAATTCTGTTATGACTTTCACAAAAATCATATATCAAATAGTGTCAAAATTGACACAAAATAGTTTTTAAATCAAATATTATATTATTAATTGTTATTGTATTTCTAAAAATCTAAGGTTCGGCCAAATGACTTAGATAAGGATATATATATTAATAATAAACAATTTGGGGTTCGTTTGGCATGTTATAGTAAGTTTATTAACCATATAGTGAAAGAAAACAAAAAGACATGGTAAAAGTTAAATTATTTAACTTAGAGTTAAATCTAATTGATAAGGTTAAAATAATATCCTAAACTTGTCTAAATTCTATTGGTTGATAGGATTTCGACCCATCCCCACTTTATCTTCGAAATAAGACCCTTTGGAACCATTATAAACCGATTTTGTCTTTAATATAAAATAATATTTTGAGATATTCCTAAGGTGCCCCTCTCCTCCCCTATAAAAGGACACCTCCTCCCCCTCCTCCTCACACCAATTTGAGCACTCAAGCTCGGCCAACCCCTGCCAAAATATCTTCTCCACTTCCCTAGCAACATCCTAGAGGTTCTGGTCTTCCTCAAAGACCAATTCTAGTGCCCTAAGAGGAGGTCTCAAAGAGGCACTTCAAAGAAGAGGTAATTACCGTTACCAATTCTTTCATCTTTATTTCTTCTTCCACTTCTTCTTCTTAGGTTGTTTCATTATGAAGTAATAACATCAGTATCACTCATATACTGATATGTTATTATAAGTATGAAACAACCCTATTTCACCATCTATCCATCCTACGGAAAAAGAAATCACCGCGCGTGCGTACGTACGGAATACCGTCTCCACGCCGTGGTGTAATCTATTTTCCACCACCACCTTACATGGATGGGTATAATGGTGTAAAGAATAACTATACATAGTTATTACAACATCATATTGATTCTGATATATTGTATAATCCACTCCAATTCAATTCAATATTTATAGAAATGATATCATCGCTCGTGCGTACGTACGGACTACCGTCTCCACGACGCGATGAGATTCATTCTCCATGTTAACCATTTAAGAATGATTATAATGTATATATAAGAAATAATAATGAAATATACGACATTATAAAGCTACTGTATTTATGTATATATATACATATGTATGTCATCTACTTACTTCCATTTCAAGACAATAAGGAAAGAAAAACAGCGTTCATGCGTACGTACGGACTACCGTCTCCATGAACGGTGTTTTTCATTTTATTTATCTATCTATTATATATATATATATACTGAATATATATGATATATAAATCATATTTTATATTCTGGAAGTAAGTAAATCATGATATAAGTAATAATGATGTCAATAACAACAAGTCAAAACACCTACGATAAATGAAACGATTTTACCCAAAACGCTTCTTTAACATGGAATTTACAAAAGAACGGGTAATATAATGTCATAAGTGAACCATATATGATATCATAACAATGAATATGATTCTGTAATAAGTCAATGACATTATTTAAATCATTATACAGGAGGTTCGGACACATACGAAGCAAATTGGACCTAAGGTAAGGGAAATATCACAATCTCATTTTTATCCGAGATTGTTTATACTTTGGTATTTACTGGGGTGTATTTTATCATCCACATCCATGTTCCCTCAATATGTAATATTGTTTTTATCCACTTACAATAGTTTAAATCCAATTTTACCCTTCGGTGAGTTTTTAGTAAAGAATATGAAAGGAATCTTTTGTCGTTTTTCTCGTACGAGGCACTTTTTGACTTTTCCGACAAAAGTACGAAGAATGTTTTTTTTAACTTATACGGCATGAATGGATTTTTGAAACATTATTTCCAAGAAGCTTCATTTACAAGTTTTGAAGTTTATTTTTAATCAACTTCTTTTATTTTAAAGTCGTATGACATGTTATGAAAGGAAAAATGCTTTTTTGAAGAAGAAAGGATATTTTCCTCAAGAATGGAGTTCAAGTATTTTATCAAAATTATTTTCCATCTAAGATAATAAAAGGGTTATATTTTTATCCCTATTATTATATTGGTTTGATTATTTTGTGATGGAAATATTTTTATGAATTCCTTTATCTTATATGAATTGTTTTATGATGTCATGTTGTTTAAGAATCCCATTTTTATTACATGGGTTATGTGATGATGTATGATTTATGATTATGTGGCACACATAAGAAAGGATTCATTATAAGATGGGTGGGACCTATATCTCCCTCCAATGCATTGGGTAAAGATTTTATATCTCATGAGATAGACAGGGCTGGAACGGTAGGTTATACCGGTTCAGTGAAACAGGACTGAAACGAGGGTTACTCGATTCAGAAAGGGACTTTGTCCACTAAGATGGTCTTGGCAATGAGTCTTGACTAACAAAAAATGATTCTCTATGATTATGTGTGAATGCCAAAAAGTTTAATGTTTTAAGTTATGATTATTGTGATTACATTTCACTACCATGATTTATCCCATGTTATGAAATTATGCTCTCTTTTGCAGGTTATGATTTCCAAAATGTTATGTTCTTATGAATAAGATGTGATTGTTATATCTTTTGTTTACCCTTACTGAGCATTTGAGCTCACCCTTTTATGTTGTCTTTTCCCCAGGATATAAAGAAAGGTTTTAGGTAAAAAAAAAAGGAAGATCTTTATGGGAGATGTTGAAGATCTTTCCCACGATTAGAAGATTTTATTCCGAGTTTCCAAAGAAACTAAACTATTACGATCCTTGTGTGTGTGTTTTTGTTTTGTACTAAGTATTCCACAAAAGTAATGTAATGTCAATGTACGTCAGGCTTCGGGTCTCTACAGTTGGTATCAGAGGAAAGGTTTAGTCAACCTTTGGAAACTAGGATGCGAAAACGTTAGTGAGATCCCTAGAGATATTTCTAAGGTATTCCTAGGGATGTCCCTAGGGATAAGTATACGTATAGGTTATAGTAATAGAATTACGCTAACGATCATAGAATTAAACCTAAGATGTTGGATATTGAAGGTACTCCCCCTTTATTATGTTGTTTTCCCTAGCATGATTTTTGCCTCTCACACTATTGTTTTTGGGTTTTTGACGATGGCTGGAACCCGAAGGAACCGTGTTGATCAATGCAATGGACAATGCAATGATTTCCCTCCTGAACAAACAAATGTTATGGGAGATGGAGTGCAAAATATTATTGCTATACTTACACAAGCTATGAATCATTCTGGACTTCCAAATGAGCAGATAAGGGAACAATATTCTATTGAATCCTTCATGAGGCAACGTCCACCTTCTTTCAGTGGGACTTCCGATCCACTTGTTGCTGAACAATGGATCAGTACCACTGAAAAGATATTTTCAGTTCTTCAATGTTCTGAACATGATAAAGTCATCTTAGCAGTATATCGTTTGGAAGGTGAAGCTGATCAATGGTGGAATCTTATCAAGAATACGAGGCCAAGGGATGAAATTGAGTCCATGGAATGGGACGAGTTCAAGAACTTGTTTTTCAGTAAGTACTTCCCTCGTATTCTTCGAACAAAGATGGAAAAGGAGTTTATTGAGCTAAAGCAGAAGGATGATGAATCTGTTGGTATATACGAAGCAAATTATACAAGACTTGCAAGGTATGCATCTGGCATTATCATCCAACCTGAAAGTAAAGTTGATCGATTTTTCAGTGGCTTAAAACCAAGTCTTCGAAGGGAATTAGCTATAAGAGACTTCAGTAGCTATGAAGAAATTGTGCGTTGTGCTATCAAGGTAGAAATGGAAGTTGGTGTTACATATCCATCTCATGGTTTTGACAAGAAACGAAAGATGGAGTTCAAGGAGAAATCTCATAATAATGGTGAAAAGAAGATGAATGTTTCCTTATGCACAAAGTGTGGAAAGAAGTATGGTGGAGATTGTCTTAAAGGAACTAGAAAATGTTTTAAGTGTGGAAAAGAAGGTCATCGAGCAGCTGAGTGTTCAAATAATGGAAAAAGGGTTTCTAATGATGTGAATAAAGCAAACACTGCAGAGAACGCACCACCAACACTTCTATGCTTCAAGTGCAAGGAAATGGGGCATTATGCTAATAAATGCCCTAATCCAAGGGTTAGTGATGATCAACATGAGCAACCACTGAAGGCAAAGGACAAAGGGAAGTCACATGCGATCACTATTGGCAATGTTGAATATGACAACGATGTGGTGGAATGATTAAGTGTTTATGTAATGGGATTTAGAAATAATGTTGTATTATTGAGTATTGCAATATTTATTGATGTGGTATTCAAAGTGATTGATATATTTTGGAAATAAGATGATATGTGCATAATGAAGGGAAAATGAGAAAATGAAATGTTTAATAGTATTCATGAGCTCATGATTGATATAAGGACTAAGTGATATCATGGTTTGAGTATAGATAATTTTGAGGATTTTGGTATGAGTAAAGTGTTAACTTTTAACTGCATTCATGTTTTCACTAAGGTTCAATGGGTATTCAAGAGTATACATGATTAAGGACTTTGAATGTTTGGAATGTGACCAACAAAACATATCTTATGATATATGGGGATCAACGATGATATTAAATCTCTGGTAATTGTTTTCACTATGTTATGAGAGTGGACTGCAGTATTATGGATAAGCCTAAAGATTGGAATGGATTGTGTTGGACGTAAGTTAGTATTGTTTAAGGATAGAATTTTTTTTTTATATTATTGATGGGATGTTATAGTAATATAGTTTTGGAAAAAGGACAACCTGCAGGACGGGCGACAGCCCATCGCTTCGGACAAGGCTGTGGGAATCGAACCCACAACCGAAGTGCGACTGGCCTTTATCGCCTACCACTGGCCTACAAGAAGTCCCTGTTTAGTAGAAACTAGTTTTATTATATTAAGCAGTATGATATATGAAGTATAAGTCCATTTTAGGAACCATATATGATTAATCTCACTATAGATCGATTTATGCATATAATTTTTTCTAACCTTTTGTTTGAGACAGATGGAATGACCCGTCATTCTATCACATGATCTGTTAACACTTCACGAATAACAAATTCAACTTCATTTATTTAAGAGATGAAGTGGAAATTGTTCAAGGCACGAACAACAGTGAGATTGTACCAAAATAAAGTAATTATTTATTAAAATTCAAATTTTCAACTTTAGGGGAAATGATCTTGAAAACCAAAAATGTTGTCCTAGTGATCTTATACCTGATGAATCAGATGGTACCTTATATCATCACAAATCTATGGATTTGTGATTACTGGCTTTTCCATAGCCATGTTCTCTACCACTCTCCATCAGAACATGATGGTTAGATTTCTCTTCCATATCCATATTTTCACCTATGTGGAAACCCAATGATTAGTTTATTTGGGTAACCGTTACGTTTCATACTTTTGTTTTTAAAGATTGGATTTGATATTCCTTTTTACGATGTGGGTTTCTATTAAAGAAACTTTCGAATAGTAAACCATTTATAACCCCGACGAATTTCGAGGGCGAAATTCATTTTAAGGGGGGTAGAATGTAACAGCCCAAGATTTTATAAAAAAATATTCTTTTTAATTTTATTAATGTCTTGTGTTGTACGCTACACCAAAAGGAGCTTGCACAACACGCATCCTTGTCTTGCCTTGCATTACACGCAATCACGACCTTTCTCGATAGCGTGTGTAATACGCAATACCGAGTTTCACTAAACAACGATGTGCTATTAAAATATTATTAAAACTAGCCGTTATGAATAGTAATAACCACTTTTTCAAATTCTGTAAATCTTATTTTTTTAAAATGAACTTCATTCTTGGATTCGGAGTATCGAATTTAGCCTAAGGTGAAATTTTGGTACTTTTCGGATAACTTTCATATTCTGATGAATAGTGAAAATTACTAAATTATAATTAAAAACAACTTTTTTAATCGAAATAATTAATAGTGATAAATTATTAATTTGAGTGGTTTTAAAGTATATTTAGAATATATTTTTACAATTTAATACAATGTTGTTCATTGGTTGTAATTTCACATTTAAACCAGACATAATCAAGTGTCAATCTTTTGATATATATTGTTTCCTAAAAACACGCTATTTATTTTAACAGCAGGATTTAATTATAAAATTAATTAATGCAACTTCTATGTTATGAATTTGGTAAAATAGATTTCATTTTTGAATTCGGAATATGAAATATAGCCTAGGATGAAATTTTGGCATTGTTCTGAAAAACATCAATTTTTGATGAATAGTGAAACTACTAAGTGGTAGTTAAAAAAACTGAATTTTTCATAAAACTTAATTTTGCCGCTTCTGTGAATGGAATTTCGAAAATCCGAGAGACACGGTTAATATCAAGGACTAAAATGTGGTTCAATGAGATGAAAATAATTTTTTGGTGAATAGTAACTTTTTACTTTTTTTACCGCGGTTAATAGTAAATAGGGTAACTAAGGGTAAATATGATATTACTATTACCCTAACACATGTCCTAATTCTATTGGACAAGTGTAATTCGACCAAAAACAAACTTAGGAATAAAATATGACCATTTAGGCCCACTTGGAGTAGATTAGGACATTTATTATTAATTTATTTAAAGAAAGGTTAAAATAGTTAAAATCAAAGTTTAATACGTAAATAATTTTTAATATGGGGTTATACATAAGATAAATTCGATTGTAAATATTCATTAGAAAGCTAAAAAGATTTCATACATGATGGTATTTTGTTTGTAATTTTTAGACATAAAATAATTTAATTTATTTATGACACAACGATGATGCAGTAATTATCTTATTAATGAAATATTGACATAATTGATGTTATAAACACCAAAATAAATTTAATTTGAGATTTTTTATGAATTCCACTAATTTTCTAGGTTACTATGATATATTAATGTTGATTTAATCAAATTTGTTTGAACATTTAATTCTGTTATGACTTTCACAAAAATCATATATCAAATAGTGTCAAAATTGACACAAAATAGTTTTTAAATAAAATATTATATTATTAATTGTTATTGTATTCCTAAAAATCTAAGGTTCGGCCAAATGACTTAGATAAGGATATATATATTAATAATAAACAATTTGGGGTTCTTTTGGCATGTTATAGTAAGTTTATTAACCATATAGTGAAAGAAAACAAAAAGACATGGTAAAAGTTAAATTATTTAACTTAGAGTTAAATCTAATTGATAAGGTTAAAATAATATCCTAAACTTGTCTAAATTCTATTGGTTGATAGGATTTCGACCCATCCCCACTTTATCTTCGAAATAAGACCATTTGGAACCATTATAAACCGATTTTGACTTTAATATAAAATAATATTTTGAGATATTCCTAAGGTGCCCCTCTCCTCCCCTATAAAAGGACACCTCCTCCCCCTCCTCCTCACACCAATTTGAGCACTCAAGCTCGGCCAACCCCTGCCAAAATCTCTTCTCCACTTCCCTAGCAACATCCTAGAGGTTCTGTTCTTCCTCAAAGACCAATTCTAGTGCCCTAAGAGGAGGTCTCAAAGAGGCACTTCAAAGAAGAGGTAATTACCGTTACCAATTCTTTCATCTTTATTTCTTCTTCCACTTCTTCTTCTTAGGTTGTTTCATTATGAAGTAATAACATCAGTATCACTCATATACTGATATGTTATTATAAGTATGAAACAACCCTATTTCACCATCTATCCATCCTACGGAAAAAGAAATCACCGCGCGTGCGTACGTACGGAATACCGTCTCCACGCCGTTGTGTAATCTATTTTCCACCACCACCTTACATGGATGGGTATAATGGTGTAAAGAATAACTATACATAGTTATTACAACATCATATTGATTCTGATATATTGTATAATCCACTCCAATTCAATTCAATATTTATAGAAATGATATCATCGCTCGTGCGTACGTACGGACTACCGTCTCCACGATGCGATGAGATTCATTCTCCATGTTAACCATTTAAGAATGATTATAATGTATATATAAGAAATAATAATGAAATATACGACATTATAAAGCTACTGGATTTATGTATATATATACATATGTATGTCATCTACTTACTTCCATTTCAAGACAAGAAAAACAGCGTTCATGCGTACGTACGGACTACCGTCTCCATGAACGGTGTTTTTCATTTTATTTATCTATCTATTATATATATATATATATACTGAATATATATGATATATAAATCATATTTTATATTCTGGAAGTAATTAAATCATGATATAAGTAATAATGATGTCAATAACAACAAGTCAAAACACCTACGATAAATTAAACGATTTTACCCAAAACGCTTCTTTAACATGGAATTTACAAAAGAACGGGTAATATAATGTCATAAGTGAACCATATATGATATCATAACAATGAATATGATTCTGTAATAAGTCAATGACATTATTTAAATCATTATACAGGAGGTTCGGACACATACGAAGCAAATTGGAACTAAGGTAAGGGAAATATCACAATCTCATTTTTATCCGAGATTGTTTATACTTTGGTATTTACTGGGGTGTATTTTATCATCCACATCCATGTTCCCTCAATATGTAATATTGTTTTTATCCACT
Source organism: Viscum album (assembly GCA_963277665.1). Lineage (NCBI taxonomy): Eukaryota > Viridiplantae > Streptophyta > Magnoliopsida > Santalales > Viscaceae > Viscum > Viscum album. The sequence goes on from OY728158.1 coordinate 469,735,899, forward strand.
TACAATAGTTTAAATCCAATTTTACCCTTCAGTGAGTTTTTAGTAAAGAATATGAAAGGAATCTTTTGTCGTTTTTCTCGTACGAGGCACTTTTTGACTTTTCCGACAAAAGTACGAAGAATGTTTTTTTTAACTTATACGACATGAATGGATTTTTGAAACATTATTTACAAGAAGCTTCATTTACAAGTTTTGAAGTTTATTTTTAATCAACTTCTTTTATTTTAAAGTCGTATGACATGTTATGAAAGGAAAAATGCTTTTTTGAAGAAGAAAGGATATTTTCCTCAAGAATGGAGTTCAAGTATTTTATCAAAATTATTTTCCATATAAGATAATAAAAGGGTTCTATTTTTATCCCTATTATTACATTGGTTTGATTATGTTGTGATGGAAATATTTTTATGAATTCCTTTATCTTATATGAATTGTTTTATGATGTCATGTTGTTTAAGAATCCCATTTTTATTACATGGGTTATGTGATGATGTATGATTTATGATTATGTGGCACACATAAGAAAGGATTCATTATAAGATGGGTGGGACCTATATCTCCCTCCAATGCATTGGGTAAAGATTTTATATCTCATGAGATAGACAGGGCTGGAACGGTAGGTTATACCGGTTCAGTGAAACAGGACTGAAACGAGGGTTACTCGATTCAGAAAGGGACTTTGTCCACTAAGATGGTCTTGGCAATGAGTCTTGACTAACAAGAAATGATTCTCTATGATTATGTGTGAATGCCACAAAGTTTAATGTTTTAAGTTATGATTATTGTGATTACATTTCACTACCATGATTTATCCCATGTTATGAAATTATGCTCTCTTTTGTAGGTTATGATTTCCAAATGTTATGTTCTTATGAATAAGATGTGATTGTTATATCTTTTGTTTACCCTTACTGAGCATTTGAGCTCACCCTTTTATGTTGTCTTTTCCCCAGGATATAAAGAAAGGTTTTAGGTAAAAAAAGGAAGATCTTTATGGGAGATGTTGAAGATCTTTCCCACGATTAGAAGATTTTATTCCGAGTTTCCAAAGACACTAAACTATTACGATCCTTGTGTGTGTGTTTTTGTTTTGTACTAAGTATTCCGCAAAAGTAATGTAATGTCAATGTACGTCAGGCTTCGGGTCTCTACAACTAAGATGTGGGATCCCACCACGTTGTTAAAAGACCCATAGTATAATGCCCTCTTCACCATAGGATAGATGAAATGTGTTAGATCTTGAGTAGAAATAGATTATCATCTCTAGAAGAAGGTCGGGTTAGCGATAAATCATGAACTGGTAAATATATATGGATTTTTAAATATGAACCATGTACAGTTGATCAAAGAACTCTATGAAACTCTACCTTTCCTAGAAAGGATATTTACATTCAATAGATATATTTACACTATGATGAAGATCTCACTTTGACCTACATCTTCTATCCGAATTATTCATAGAGGAAGAAAATATACTCAAATAATTCTGAGAGATAGGTTGATGGGTGAAATTCTAGCCATCCGGGCCCAAAAGAGAGTTTTCCAGTATATAAGACAAGCTCTATCATGGAACTATTACCAGCAGGCCTTCCTCAATAATTTTTATCTGAATACATGGAGAAGAATTTGACACCCAACAAGGCAGTATATTGAAATATAGTAGAGGGATAGAAAAATAATCCAGCAGATCGAACCCATAAAGAGGAAGTGGTTGAGAGAGAGGATAGTTAGGAAGCACAGATGAGAGGAACCTCTTTAGAAACTTATTGTTAGAATACACACGATAGTGAGGGTTAACATTACAATTTTTGAAAATTGTGGAAATTTTATTGGCCACAGTTGAGGAATAATGATTGGAACTAGAGGTCATATGAATAAATATAAGTGTAATATATCAAAAAATAGAATATAAAATCATGTCAAAATAAAAGACATAATAAACCGGCACCATTAGGCACACCGTGTGAATTAGTGGGAGATTCATGAACCAGATAAGGGGTTCGTGAATCTATTTACCCTCAATGGTATCTTGGGCACATAATGCACCATGATATTGCGCAATTTCATGAACCCATAGAAAATCATGATCTTGTTTCCAAAACATGACCACATGAATCTAATGATAATCAGTCAATCGAATGATTGATCCAATGGATCCCAAAAATCCTCAAGACCATCATAGTGTAGGTGGATGAAGTCCAAAAAATTACCAAAGTATGTTTTTTAGTTGTATTGGTATGAATAGAAGAAAAAGAGGTCTTGTGAAGTAGATCTCATGAAATGGTCTCACGGTGAAGCATCGTGAACATGTTTTGCAATCTGAACTCAAAAAATGGTCTTGAAACAGGGGACGTGAAGGAGAAAAGGAAAGATCACTTTGAATGAGGGGTGGATGGGGAAATGAATGACTCACCCAACCCCTATATATAGGAAATACCACAGAATACCAATTTATTCTAGACAAACCAAACATCACCCAATACACCAGTTCGTGACACAGCCAGGGTCCGATGTGGTTATTTACTTTCCTTAGAACAGAGACCTTATCCCCATATATGTGGCTCCTGAGGGGGAGAATTTTTTTATTCCCAGAAAATAAAAATCAAAAAATCAACTAAGGAAGGAATACCTAAATATGAGTATTATTTCTCCCCCAAAAATAAAAGGAAATATGTGTTTGTTGAATATCGTAGATATCAAAATACTCCAAGATACATACAATAATGTTACCATTATAAGTTCGCATGAAGGAATCATGTGTATGGGATAGTCTGTAGTCGGTCCCGTGAATCCCCTATTGGAATGCAATTCTGATCTCAAAATTTCACTTTAGATATCTAACAGCCATGTAGTAGTAGTTAGATATGCTACTTGATGCCACATGGTTTTTCATTGGTGACCACCTGAAAACCCATCCAAAAATCTTTTTAAAATGTGACTAAAATATCAAATAGGTAGAGGCCTCTAGTAGTCATAAAAATCATGTGACACATCACCAATTGGATGGCAAAATTTCCTTGACAACATTCAAGGTGACTCGTGAGACCTCCGAACCATTATAGAATAAAAATAAAATAAAATAAGATTTTGTGGGAGATACCTACTATCTTAAAAGAAATGTGACATACCACTGGTGGTCCGCAAGAAACCACGAGTCCCTAGTGATATGCCCACCTCATATCATCAAAGTCCTTCATCTTGTCAGCCTCATCACAAGAAATTCCTCGGGTATGTCTAGTCAACTGAACACTCCACATTTGGCTCCTAGAGGAAAAATGAATAGATTTGTCCATGAAATGATCTCATATCATTATTGGACCTTTATGGGTCACACAATGAATCATTAAGAGGTAAAGCAGTTGGATTTGACGTTACTTATGCAATCTCACATGAACACCAAAATTTGAAAAATAGAAAAATTAAATATAAAATGGGAGGATGTGGGAGCCTCACACAGTCATAAAATATTTGTGACATGATGAGGAATTATATAGTAAAATCTATTTAACACCAGATACAATCAATCCTTTTCTGGGGAAATTTTTAGAAAAATTCATTCGAGATCACATGAATGCCTTTCAACATGCACTCTGATCTCACAATGGCCTTTGGAAATGTAAATATGACAACAATAAAGTCCTTTGACTTGTCAGAATGATCAAACTAGACCCTATTTGTGAGAATTAATTCAATAAAGGTAATATAGACTAGAGGGACTCGTATTCACTGAAAATGATGCCACACCCTCAGAAGTGATCCACAGTAGAGTCTTACGAAGGCATGTGGCACCAGAACCCTTCACCAACTCTATATTAGACTCACGTGAGATATTCCACACAAAAATGGAAAACATTGGGGAGATTATTCCAATAAATCCACCACAACATCCGTAAATAAAATGGATAGAAGATTTCACATATAGCCACATTGGAACACCCATGTACTATAGAAAATTTCACGAGTGGCTGATCTTATGACAAAAAAGTCTTTTGTTATGTAATATACTAGTTAATAGTTAGTTTTATCATGAACCATGCATAAATAAATTCGTCTGACCACTAATAGATCACATGAATGACTTTATGTAGGATATGTGAGGACCACCCCTCATATATTCCAATTTATGTGAGACTTAAAATAAAATTTCACTAAATAAATCTAAGGAATTTCCAATATACGGGATATAAGAAAGACTAAAAATGGAATTATTAAATAAAAACATGTTCACTGATCCTCATGAGTTTCGTATGAGCCACCCCAAGCACTCAACAACACAAGAAAATGTCATCTAGACCTCATGATACTCATTATACATGATATTTAGGTCATTAGAAGAACTCTTAATAGGTTAGAGTAAACCACATGGTTCCTCTGGACACACCACATTATTAATGTGAATCCCTCTATGCTTATCACCCATGCATTACGGTTTCCTTCAGATACGTCACCTGACTTATATAACAGTGTTTACTCATGTCAACCATGTCTCTTATTAGTACTTTTTCATGTCCAATAACTCTCACAAAACCCCCTGGGCATGAAAACCACCCCTTACGAAACCCCCTGGTAAGTTATCCAAGACACGCACTACCCTCTTTACATGTCATCCTGGACATACTACACCCTCTATGACATATCTCATTGACTATCATGACACTCTCTATATGTTTCACCCAGATCATGCGATGGACCCATGGAAAGTATGTAGGGTTATGTGATACCCTCTAGACGAAAATATATTTCCTTAGGGAATATGAGGACATTATATTATTTTCCATCCTCGATTTGAAATCCACGATCAATAATGAAACCTCAGGGTGTAAGGACCGATCAACCGAACTACAATTACTATAATTCTCTCTATATCCAGGATACCTATGATGCCTCCCTATGGCCCAGTCTCTATAATAAATCTTCATAGGGAAGTCTCAAAACATAAGTCCCACATCCACAAGTAATGACATTGATTACATTTCATCCCTTATTTCTCACAAAGATCATATATCATATGGATATAAGGAGTTTTAATAATCATATCATCCCCACTATAAGTCTCTACAGTTAAAAGGGAATCCTCAGTGTGTAGTCCCCAATCAACTGAACAATGATGAATTTGAATCCTACTATAATTAGGATACGTAAGATGCCACCATGAGGACTGAACACTTTAATTAATGATCTTTAGGTTTTCCCAGTGCATAATCCCTTCAACCATGTGCAGTGAGACCAATTACTTATTATCCAATGTTTCTCACACTAAGAATAGCTCATGCGAGATTTGGGGGATTCAATAGTCAAATAATTCACATAATCAATCTCCACCATCTAAGTAAATTTCATCATGTAATCCCCTTTGAGTGGAATGATATATTCTTCTCAACACAAAGGAATCTGCCTTGGGGCCAGTACCACGGGCATGAATAAATAATAAGAACTCATATTCCTTCCATAACCAAGATATATTGGATTCCGTTTTAATTTTAGAGATCAAATAAACACCTAATCTAGTAAAATTTCTCTTATATATGTGACCTCTCCACCATTAGAGACCAATCACTCCAATAGGATAATCACTTTAACTCATGTATCAGTGGAATGAGAAATTGATGACCTATGAAAACTATGATTCTCTTCATAATCAGGACACATAGGACATCCCTCCAAGACCTAATCTTGAACATATACTTTCCTATAGAACATATATAACTCATTTACTCATGATTTTAAAATTCACAAGTTTATTGAACTATGTAAGATTTTATTCCAATAATAACTAGGATACATTGGATGCCTCATAATGGCTCAATCCCCTCCTTAGAACATTTACTGCCTCCCTATATAGTAGAATATTCTAAAGCATTTGGTTATATGGATTCAATATATAAAGTAGCATCACATTACTTGAAAATGGATGGAGAACCTTAGATATATACAGATGAGTTCACTAATTAGATTCCCTTTTCCTTTTCATATAAGGATAACTTACCTATAATAATTTCATTATGGTCAGTGGTACTATATCAGGATTTTGAAGAGATTCACCAACATTTTTAAAATCTATAAGAGAGTCCTAGATTAAGAAAAATCCCCCCATAAGGGTATGATGATCTTGACCTCAAATCCTATCGATCAATGTGGGTCCCTAAGTGTTGTGGGGTTTGAAACCCTAGATGAACACCTTCCTTTGGAATGTAGGACCATGCCCAGTTATGGATGACGGAACTGTTGGGAATTCCCATTACGAATTCCATTGATCTGGTGATAATTATTTTTCAAGTGGACAAACCCCATATAATCAACCATCTGGGTCAACTAAGAACTCCTCATCAAGGGTTTCCCAAGTCATTTCATTCCCATTAAAACAATCTATATTTTTTATATGTAATTATGCATCATGTTCCACTTTATGTTATTATTTATTTTTCTCTTCCTGAGAATATGAGATCATCTATTTTCTTTTCAGTCCCCAAGTTACAATGATGACTAATTCATATGATAATTTTATAAAAGGTTGTAGAAGATGAAAATTTTGAATATATGTTTGAATGTGTAGTAATATAATATGTTAATATAGATAACCTCTAGACCACTATATCTTTTGGTCCTTAGATCATGAGACTATTTGTGAGATGTATTCTATAAATCCTGGGATTAAATAATTATTTAATTTATCTTTATCTAGGTTCAATATAAAATCTTAATTAGATCTGTATACCTAGATAAGACCCATGGGAAAGCACTTTAGTTATCCCAAAAAGAGCATGGAGACACCTCAAAATCATTAAAGAGTCATTTTAGACTAGTTATCTTAGAAGACCCACTAGAAACTGTGCATCTTTTTTATAAGCCCAAATGAGTGGGAAAACTACCTCAGTCTAATTATTCAGTAACAGGCATGCCTTAAATTTCTATTCAAACATTTGACATGTCTTCCTCAAACACTTCATCCCCTATGTTTCATGAAATGGATAAACATTAACCTCATGTTGTGAAGTAAAAAAACCTTTATCTCATAAATATGATATATCTAAATGGGTTTTTATGGTTTTATCAAATAATTCAATCTTGGATGCCATTAATTTATCAAAATACATTTCAGAAGAACTTTTTGAGTCTTTGAAAATCCATTAAAAGTTAAAATATGAGGACACTACCACTGATGTGTACCGTACGGATATCAATCATGAAAAATGTTGAAAATTCATCTTCTTTAGAAAGTGGGGAAGATAAACATTCATAAAGGAAAAATCACACCCTTGAATGTAATAGGTAAAATGGATAACATTGAAATATATTGAGATTTCATTCAAAATTTCTTAATAATAAGCCTCATCCTAGTCCATTTGATCTATAGGTTGGGATATAGAAAAAATGACTTTCCTCCACCCCTTTAACAATTCAGGGTTACAACAAAACTGATAAAACCCTATTAATGAATAAAATTTAAGGAACAATTTTGGATCCTTATCTCCAAACTTGAATTCATAGTTATCCAATAGGATACAAATTTTAATGTCTTGTTAGGGAAACATTAGTTGCATCAGCGTGTATAAAATCTATAATTATACAATTAGAGTCTCAAAAATTGTATTAACATAAAAATTCATACATTATATGATTATAGGTATCCATTTGAGTCGGATGAGCCTCATTACATTGATGTATAACTCCACCGAATAGAAAGAAAATGTCACATTGTTGATGATTTCACCTAGGTTATAGATCCAAAGGGTTTGTAAATGACGTCGATCAACATATTTGAGGAGAATAGAAATTAATATTTATTGATAATAAATCAAATCAAAGGGAAAAGTTCACACTTTTTCCGATATTCATAAATATTAATGATACTAACCACATAGTTTGAACCCAAAGACATGGAAAAAGTGTATAATCCTCACAATAGTGGAAATTACTATGGTTAACAAGCTCCCATATCATTCTTGTAGTCTCAAGATACCTATTAATGTTCAGGTGAATCGTAAGGCACTCTCATATCAATAATAAAACATGAAAATACCCCAACCTAATTTCTCATAAATCAGGATGTTTACACATCTTATTCACCAAATCATACTAAAGATGAGTTAGAAGAATATTTCATATAGATTTTAATAGATACTTACACTCCTATATAGACACCCATTGAAACTATGGACACCTCTTAGGCATCTATATGGAAAAAATATGAAATTATGTTATCCTATGACACAAAAGATACCACTTCATCACCTAGTTATATGATATTAAAGAAGATAAATAAGAATAATAGGATCATGGAGATACCTCTCCATCATTTGAGTAAGGTGACTCCACTCTAATTTATAATCATGAGTTAAAAAATTGTGGTTTAAAGGACATTCTAAAACCCATAATGATGATCACTGATTTGATCTTGGGTGAACAATAGCTGTATAGCTCTTTTCTAAATAAACGCAAATATTTTTTTCAGTGATGTTTTAATGAAATTCATAGACTTGATCCAAATATATCTATCCACCAATTATTCTTGGAAGAGAATCATCATGGTTATAAGAAGGTATACCTAAGAATATACCCAACTTATGATTCTAAGGTTCAATATGTTGTTAATAATATAATTAAATCCATGTTCACTCAATAATTTCTACATCCAAAATAAACCACTAACATTTTACATGTAAAATTAATAATATACATATTAGTGTTTTAATTGAAATCCAGGATCTCAACTGATATTGTTTGATTAATGACATCACAGTCCCAATAATGGAATATCTTATTAATTCAACTACTGAATAACAAGGCCTTTCTTTTATGGATGGATATCTGGTATAAAACCAAATATGATTGTCTCTTAAAGATCAAGAGGATATTTATTTATGGGATCCCCAAGGAATAAATTTTTATTGAGTAATTTCAGTAGGTTTGAAGGAAATGGGATCCAAATATCAATGAACCATGCAACACATTTGAAAATACATCATGGTAAATACCATCAAATTTTATCTCACCGACTAGGTAGTAAAATTCCAATATATTTGTTGTCATCTTGCAGATCTTGAGACTATCTTTAAGATATTGCGACAATATATCCAAATTATAAATATTGAAACCCATACTTTTCACACACAGATATATTATATTTTTATATGAATATTCAATACATAACATATTTATCCATACCCAAATCATATAGGTTTGGTTTCTATGGATACTAGATACCCAAACATATTATTTTATGAAATATTTTCAACATTTCCTATAAATATTTACCCGCATGGTAATATTCTTAGACATAAAAAATTTAATATTTTTATCTTTACATGGGAAAAGAAACATAAGGGTGTACTAAGATTCTTATTAAGAGTAAATAAGGGATATATAAATGTTCTCCTAAGTGTAATCAATATAATAAGGGTATGAAAACTTGATCGTAACCTTTGAAACAGTATTCCCAATATATCAAGATCATAATAATGGGTCATGGAATAAAGATGGGAATTTTATAAGATATGGATATGAATGGAATTAATGAACATTATCCATTATAGTATTACATTGGTGATGAAATAGGGGAAAATATAATTTTATAAAATTGAGAACATGTTTAAATAGAGAAACGTTACATTATTAAATTAAGGAAATGAAATCATGACCTCTTAAAAACTTATGGACCTGAAACCATGTCAATAAATAAAATTATGGACATGAAACCAGGACTATGAATAAACTTACAGACATGAAAGCTGGTTCCAAGTGAAAAATTTTAAACATGAAAACAGGTTGATTAATAATATAATAAGCTAATGATTTATTCATTTTTACCCAATTAATTGGAAGGATTTAATTAAATCAGTCATCAAATAATCATAATCCATTTATATATATTCAGAAATATCATAAATAATTCATAATAACATTATAACATAACCCATGGAAAGGAAATGGTTTTGTAAACAACTTATCACCATATTAATAAAACACCAAGTAAAGAATAAGGATATTATCATTGGATCATATCCATAGTAAATCTTAATTAATATAATATGAATTTATAAAAGATGGAAAACTTCTATAAACCATCATTTTAATATTTCTTGAGGAAAATAACCTTTTTAATTTAAAATCACTTTTTTGAAATTTAAAATTTTCTAAAAATTATGGAAAACAATCCCTCGTAAAAGAATCTAATTTTTTTTAAATGAAGTTTCAAATCAATGATTACTCATGAAAATGGTAAATTCCATTAATGTTTTATATGTTAAAAAAAATTCCTCTCACACTAATGTGAATAAAATCAAAATTTACATCATTTAGAAAAGAACAAGGATGTTCATTTTAAGCCATTTTGTAAAAATTAAATCACATGCCAACATGAATTCAATAAAACACAAGATATTATTAAAAAAATATTTAAATTATTTTTATAAAACATAGATATGTAAGAAACTTTATTTTCTACCGATGAGAGAAACAATGTTGGTTCTTCATAAAAACCCTATTTCTATCTTTTATGTGCATAAATTGATGAATTTTTTTTGTAAAACACCTATTATTAAGAATTAATCATTTTAGAAGAAATTTAATTAGTTTAGTGAAAGGTATATTTTAATATTTCATCATCTGAAACAAATTCAAAAAAAACTCTAGATAAGAAATGAGTTTGTAACATAAAACTCTTCCTACTTTTGTATCTTTTGAATCATAAGCCCCAAAAAAATAATAATAATAAATATTTAACAACACTGAATTGAGTGACTGAGAGTTAGTGTATAATTTCTTACATTGGCATATAATATAATTGATATCATCCTGAATGATCAATCAGTTTAGTATTATTTAAGAACCACACACATACCTGATTCACATTTTACATTGAAAAAAAAATATAAAACATAATAAAATAAAATGTTTGGAATCCCTGAAAATAATTCAAATATATGTTATTCATATCTTGTGTAATGTATAAAAATATAAGTGAGATTAAATTATCTATAAGGGTTATGTACAATGGAAGATGATTTGAGTAAATAATGAATAATCAATGTGGCCAGGTAAATAACTGAAAACATAGGACATTTAATCAATAACATGATTATGAAAAGAATCCACGTATAATATAAAATAAAATAATATAATTGGTGATAATGATTGAATACATAATGATGGAAATTCATCATATTGGAATTCATGATCTTTTAAATAATGATATATTTACCTCGAATACCTTGTTCCAAGACAATTTTTTACTATAGGTAGTCACAAACCAAAAACCCATTTAAAAAGTATATAAAATTGGTTTAAATCATATGACATATTGATGCATTGAGGGGCCATTTAATTATTGGACCTACCCTTCACTTATTTTCTAACTAATTACTTAAATATACAATGATCAATTTAATTTAGGAACAATATAACTTATAATCTAATATCCATATTGAGTAAATAATACAAAATAATAATTTTTCCACAATTAAAAAATAACTTTGAATGTAAAATAACATATTTCTTAATTGTATATGGTTTGTGAATAATTTATATAATTTATATAAATAATATATATATTTATTATAAATATAATTTCCAATAATTATAAGAATGTGAATTTATAAAGATAATTCAAATTACCAAAAAATTAATCAATAGATAGGAGATGATCATCAATCCATTGGAAAAAAATATTTTGTAGAAACAAATATATATTTTAAAAAATTAATGAAAATGAAAGTGTAACTTTTATTATAGTTTTTCATAAAATATATTTATTTTTAAACCCATTTAAATAGTACAGAAAAAGTAAATTAGTGTAAAATAGTTGTGGCGGTAGTAAATTCCTCTAACAATATATACATTAAATAGAAACATTCCCTTTGAATTTTTGTAAAGAAATATGAAAATGACCATTTTAGAGAAAATTTAAAAAAATCATTTAAAAACATTTAAAATTCATGGATACTATAAAATTACTTCTAAGTAAATAAAAAAGGGAATTTTCAAATAACAATTGAAAAAATATAGAAATTGAATGAATATAAACACTATCAAAAGAAGACATAAGATCATATTTTCTTTTAAAAACGTCTCTTGATACAAGTAAAAATGAGAGATAATTATTGAAGAAAATATATTAACTCCTTAAATAACTATGGTATTAAAAATAGATTGATTTTATGAAGTATATATATAAGTATTTAATCAATGAAAAAAATAAAAATCCAAAAAAAAAGATATTAAAATTAATCCTTACAAATTTGGTAACATTTAAATTAAACCCTTGAACGAATAAAAATTAATTGAAATATTAATAATCATGAATAAATTGATATTAATTTTAAATACTTAAAAGATTTAGTATATACACCCCACATAAGTAAATAGGTTAAAAACTGATAATGTGTCTTAATAGAGGGTAAATTGAACCAAAATCCTTTTCAAATATCCTATCAATGAAGTGGGAATTAATCAATAAATTGATTGTGTGTATAAACTTTAAATCATCAAAAAGAAAATTTTAAATGAAATATAAATTAAAAAATTTCATTCATCATATAATCTTGAAAGAATATTGTAAATGAAGTGGTGATTCAAACCGATGAAAAGAGATTTTGTTAAGAAACCCCTTACCTCAAGTTCAACTTTCCTAATAAGTGAATTCAACCTTTTTATAATGAATTTACAGGTATCATACATATATAAAAACCAACATTAATTTATATAATATCATATATGATCCATTTAAAACATTTAATTACCTTTTTATTAAGATTCTTTTATTATAATCATCATCTTGGGTGTTAACTGCTTGTTTTTTAATGTGTGTTTTGATTTGGTTGTTTCTCATATCATATCACACTAATGGATACATAAAATCGAGAAATATATTCATGATATAAATATCATATTATATATATATATATTAGTTTCATCCATAAAAATAGATATAAAAAAGAATTACACCATCCATGTAGATGGTAGACCGTACTTGCACATAAACAATATTTTCACTTTTCAATGGATGGAAAAAGATTAAGTTAAATAATAATTCACCATTAAAATATAATTTTAATATCATATATATCTTATATAGTGATTAAATATTTTTTTATTTTCATCCATTTAAAATAGAATTGAAAAAAATCTCGCATCTCTTCGTGGAGGTGGTAGTCTGCACAAACGCATGAGTGATGTTGTCTTTTTCCAAGAGATTGGAAGGTAATGAGGTAAATATGATATTATAATTTTAAAAAAATAATTATGAAATAAATAACATATATATTCATTATATATATCCTTATAACCAACCAATTAAATTTTACATTAAAAATGAATCACATGGAAATTTGGGGAAGGTTAGTCGTACAAACGCACGAGTGACGTTTTCAATTTTCAATAGATGGAAAAGTGTTTGAGAATTTTTTCTAATAAATCAATAAAATAATATTATATTTATGATTTAAAATATTAATTATTTTATAATTTTAACAATATATTTAGATGAATTCATAGATGAAATAAATTTGAAAGAGTCGATATATATAATTACCTCTTCTCTTGTGGAACGCATTTAGATCTCTGCTTAAGGGGCCTAAGGTTGGTATTTTTCAAAGACCATTAACTCAATAAAATTTATAATGCTTCTGAGAAGATAAAATTTTATGTTTTTTTAGATAAATTTCTCAATGTGGTGTAATAAAAGTGGTAAGGGGTTACTTTTATAAGTGAGGGGAGGGGCACTATTGGAATTACATAAACTATTTTGTTAATAAAACTAATGTTTCTTGAAAAAATCACCCAAAATTTATATAATTAAAATAAAATATCATTTTGATTCAAAATAATATTATCCATTAAAAATTTTACATGTTTTGTTTATTTTTTCACAATTATCTTTTAATTTGACACCCCATTAACCATTTTGACAATTACCATAATTAAAAAGACGTCTACTCTTTAAGGGGCATGAATGATACCATAATAGGAAAATTAGCTGATAAATGGAACTAATATAACATTTTTTACCATATATTATCACCTTAATCCTAGTTTAATGTATTTTAATCTTATTAAATAATTTAATAAAAAATTATTTTCATAAAATATCATTATTTTCTTTTTTGACACTATTTAGTTAATTTGACTTCCAAAACAACAAGAAAAATATGCAATTAGAATAAAATGATTTAAAGAAACACTAATAATATATATTTATAAATAAAAAACATGGTAAAATCTAATTATTCCAAATTTTACTATTTTTAAAATTTTTAAAATCTTTTATATTATTTTCTAATTAAAAAATAAATATTGTATCGATATTGCATAAGAATTTAAATTGATTATTCAATCACTAAAATAAAAAAATAAATTTCTATGATAAAAAATAAATTATATATGTCGAAAATAAGATTTAGGATTCATTCTTAACATACACTTATCCTTTTGTTAACATACTAAATATGTGAAAACAACGATAAAGTTATTTCGGATTTTTCTTTACATAAAATAATATGAAGGTAATTGTGAAGGTAAAATAGAGGAAATGCCATATATTTTAATTTAGGGTTATTATGGACGAATTAATCCTCTAAGAAGAAATAAATTTTTATGTTGAGTGTAATTTTATTGTCTTTTTTAATTATTTTAAACCATAATAACGCATTTTCCCTTTGGAGATATGATAAATTTCTCTATTATTACTATTCAAAGTGCCTAAAAATAAAAGGAACATATTTATCAAATTGGTGCCTCGAAATTTTTAAAATGGTATCCATTTTCTTGAATTACATTTCTATAAATAGAGGAAATTAATTTTAATATAAAAATATAAATGGAAATTAAAAACACTTTTTAGAAAAAAATTAATACTAAAAATTAACTCATAAAAAATAAAGAAAGTTAAATGTTAAAATTAGATTATTCTGGATTAAATGCTTAGAATGTCACATTTATACCAAGTGAAAATTTTAATGGGAATTAAGAATTACTGGATTTAATGGAAGTATTTGAAAAATTGTTATTTTTCAATATTCATTGAAAAATATTACTTTCTTGAAAACTCCCAAAATTCATCCTAAGATAATTTTCCAATGAATAATTTAAAAATGATATCATTTTCATATAATAAAATATATAAATTCTATAGATATAAATTATATTATTTCCTCATAAAAATCAACAAAATTATTTTTGAATAAAATATATTTTATATTTAGAAAATGAATTTACAAAAAATTGAGTAATTATTTATTATTAATCAATAAATTATATGAAACATTAATACATATTATTCATAATATGGTCAATAATATTCATACCCACCAATCCAATGTCTATGATTAAACTATTACATTAAATAATAATATTATGTTATTTTTTTACTCTATATGTTGTGTCTCCTATATGATATCAAACATAATCTTCTTTTAAAATATAAGGATATTATATTATACCCTATTAAAAAATTGTTCCATATAACTTTTACCTTAGTCCTAAATGGTTCAAACATTATTGAAAACATTCATCACATAGATAGATAATAAAAAAATTGAATGGTAAAAGTTGGAAACATAAATGTTAACTAAAATACAATATATTTGGTTTCCCATATATGGATAACATTGCTCCGACATAAAAATATAGAATTGGATGATAAAAATAACATCCAAGTACAAATAGAGATTGGTAGAGAACATGGTCAAGTGAAAGTTAATGACCAAAGAACGATAAATTAGTGAAGTTTTAAAGGGCCATTAATTCATCATAAATGAAGGTAAAAGGACAAAATTTTAACTAAATTATCATTTTCTTAAATTTTATAGATTTATTTACAATAATGATAGAGAATATGACAAAATGTATTAATTTTTTTCTATTTTAAAATATAAAATTCATCCATTGGTTGTGATTCTATTAATTTCTACATCATATTATACACTATAAAAGGAATATTAAAAATGTATTTTTCTTGTCTTAATCATTAAATATAAATGTTAATGTATCATAATATCCATAAAATAAGATAAGGAATTCTTCCTAACAACGGATATTTACTAAAATATTTACTAGAACATGTTATCCAATATTGACACATGTTTATATGATGAAATAATACAATAATCTCAAAAATTTTATAATTAATTTAATGGTTTAATATAGATCAGTCAATAAATAAATTACCATATTTCACAAATAACCAAAATGATATCTACTTTAAATAATGTTTTAACCTCAACATTTTTATCATACCCTTTAACTTACATCGCCAAAAATTTAATAGCATTCTTCCCTAAAAATCCTTTTTATTAAATTTAAAGGTTATATATTTATCAGCCCAATAAAATCACCTGAAATATCATTACTGAACTCAAAATATGAAAATTTCCTAAATAGTTTTTCCTATAATATTCTTCCCAAATTGAACATAATAATAATCTATCAAATTATTCAAATAAAATGAATTCATACAAAAAAGGACATCATGTAGGCCAGTGGTAAGTGTTTCACCCTTTTCACCCTTCAATTATGGGTTTAAGCCTCATGGCATTTTCAGATGTGAAATTTCATTTCCTAGATAGCAATGATTCCTTTTTCTAGAAAAATATTTATATAATTTGAATAAATTTTCCATAAATATGATGATCATCCTAAAAAAATATTAATAATTAATTTTATTTTAAAAAAGGTGTTCGATAAAAAATATTTTTCCATGAAATAAAATAATCCTAATTGACTATTATTACCTTAAAAAAATTATCATATTAACCCAAAAGTTTATCAATAAATTTGATCTTATATCCATAAAATTATAAAAATTCTTTGTCAAATAACGTTCTCACCAAAACATATACTAATAAAAAGTTTTGTATTCCCAAAAAAATCTCCAAAAATATCCTAAAGTACATAAAATAAAACCTTAAAAGGGGTGTCTATAAGATTAATCTTATAATTAAACATATAATTGTAAACTTAAGAAAACATATATTTATCCCATATCACTGTGGAATATAGCAGGATTCCATAGGTATTATTTTCTCATTCATCATAATAGTTCATAAATAAAATTTAAATTAAGACAATAATATCCCCTATGAGTATAAAACCAGGTGTATAGTGAAGGAAAAAACTCCATTACCAAGAATATGGTTTGAGCTATACTCAAACAACTCTTTTCAGGGTTATTACACCTAAATGTATCTATTGTAAAACCATGTACACTTTTTGTATCCATATTGAGATGTATTTGTAAAAAACCTATATAATATCAAAACATTTGGATGTTATCCTATAATTGGAATTATCATTAAGGTTGGTTATAGAGTCATTTTACCTATACTATGTTTTCAGAAATCAAATTCCCAAGGATTCTATTAAAAATTATCTGATAACAACTATAAAAACCCCAAATCAAATAACCAAAATATGATATCTACAAAATAACTTTGGCATAATATGCAAGGTATATCATCAAGAAAAGTAGATTAGTTTATTAGTCCTGAAGAACCATATATATACATAATTTCCATTTTACATTTAAATAAAACATAAAATAAAACAAAACAAAATTTTCAACATCCTTTAAAATCATTCAAAAATTTATTCTTTATATCCTAGTAAAAGGAAAAAATGAGGTTTATCTAAAATTATTCCTACTGGTTATGTAAAATAGAATTTATTATAAGTAAATAAGTCAAAACAAAAATGTAAAGGTAAATAACTTAAGACACATTCTATTTAATGAATAACTTTATCATGAAATGCATCCATGGATAATATAAAATTAAAAAATATCATAGATAATAATAATTAAATTCTTAATGAAGGAAATTCAAAATATTTAATGTCAAGATATCAGATATCATGATATCTTTACTGTCAATAACTATCAACAAGATTGTTTAATAAAATATGTATGAAAATTTCAATAACCTATTTAATAAGGATAGATAATAAGTTTTTCTCATGAGACCTGTTGATGAATCAAGAAGCTATATAATTTTGAGCCAACCCTTCACTACATTTTCAATGCATTTTTCAGATATTGAATGATTAATTTAGTTTATGAAAAATATGACTTATCCGTAAATATCTATATTGAGTTATTAATATGGAATAAAAATAGTTCTCTAGTTACACAAAAGCATACAACGAAAGAAACCATATTTGAAAATGGTATATAGTTTAAGAAATAATCATATCCATGATACATAGAATATTGATATTTAAGCTTCATTTAATTTCCAATGATCTTTAAAATTTTAATGTTTCAAGTGCATGTTAAAGACCACAAAATATTTAAAATGACGAGATATTGCCATTAATTCACCAAAAAAGATCATTTTGTGCGAAAAAGTAATCTATTTTAATAAATATAAGAAAATAAAAATAAAAATATTAAAATAAATCTTCATATAATATTTTTATTTATAAAAATATTTAAATTATATAGTAGAAGAGAAATTATGAAAAAAAGTTATGGAAGAGGAGAAATTTTTTAATATAGTATATGTTACAAAAAAATCATTTTTTTACTTTTGTATATAAAAATAAAAATAAACCTTTAAGAGAACAAAATAAATATTAGTTTCAAACCTTTTAAATATTAAATGATATAATAAAACTTCTATTGATTAAATAAAAAGGACATTCATAAAATAATTTTTGAAAAATGTTGACACAGAAGAAGAATTTACCTGATTAAAAAGAGAAATAAGATCAGCTTTTCTATTAAATACTAACTTTTATTATTCTAGTGAAAAGAAGAGGAAAATTTGGAAAAAATATAATGATACTCCTTAGATTATATATTATTGTAAAATATATTTATTTTATAATGGATAGATTAAAATATTCCTTTAATGGAAATATGAGAAGTCCCCATAAAGTAGAATATAAAATAAATCCTTACCAATTTATTAACTTTGAAATTATAATCCATTGAAATAAAAAATAGGAATTGAAATATTGATCATCATGAATAAAAATTAATCAGTGTAAAATACATTAAATGGGCAGTTTAAAGCCCACATAAATGTAAATAGGTGCGTAATAAAATATGTGTCTAAATGGAGTGAAAATTGAAATGAAATCACTTTCAAAGATTGTATCAATGATGTTTGAATTATTAAACAAAGTGATTTTATGTATTAAATTAAAATCCAAAAAATAAATTTTTAAATAATATAGAAATAAAAAATGGTTATTTTACACATAATATTGCTAAAATATAGTCAACGAAGAAGGTATTTTACCCAATAAAAGAATATTCTGTTAAGAAACCTCTTACCTAAAGATTGAATTTACTTGTATGTTCTTTAAAAATCTTGTATAATAAATTTTTATTTTTTATAATTATATACCTGAACCATATACATATGAATAATACCATATATGATCCATTAATAAATTTTATCACCTATTTGTTCAAAATATTTTATTATTATCATTATTTCATGTGTTAACAAATTCATTTTTCATGTTTGTTTTGATTCAGTAGCATTAGTCCTTAAATAATGCTCATGGATAAATTATCTATATAGTATTATTCATGATACAGATATCATGTATATTGAACATAAATAAATTTTAGATTCATCAATTAAATATATAGATAGAAAAATGAATTACATTGTTCATCCATACGGTTAGAAATATATACACATTAATGATGTTTTAACTATTAAAAGGGAAATGAATTATATTGTTCATTATCCTTATTACTATCTATATTAAAGGGAAATGAAAAATGGATCACATCACTTCGTGAAGGTTGATGTCCACACGTACGCATGAGCGGTTTTTACTTTTTATGACAGATTAGAAGGTAAGAAAGAAAAAATGCCATTATAATTATAAAATAATAATAATTTCATAAATATAATATATATTCATTATTTCCATCCTTATATGCATCCAACAAAAGTTGTAATGAAAAATTAATTATGCCATTACATGGTGATGATTGTCCATACGTATGCATGAGAAATGTTTTCAATTTCTGTAAGATGGCAAAGACGTATAAAATGGATTTTCCATAATCAAAATAAAATATCAATATATATATGATGCTTTAGTAATTATTTTTTAATTTTTACCATATATTTAGAGGAAGAAGAAGTAGAACGATATTTGAACAAGTTGGAAAAGTCGATTACCCCTTCTTCGATAGACCTCCATTATATCTCCTCTAAAAGGAACTTGGGTTAGTCTTTTTTAAATACCATCACCTATATAAATTTTCTATGGATTTTCAATAGATAAAATTTCAGTTTTTATTTAGATATTTTATCCATTGTGTTGTAAATAAAAGATGGTATGGGTGTCCATTTATAAGAGAGGGGAGGGGCACTATTGGTATTATTCCATCTATTAATTTAATATAAATTAATTTTCATGTAAAAATCACTCCAAATGGATATAATTATATTATAATAATATTACGAGTTTAAATATTATAATATAATACAATTTTGACTAGTTTTGATTTTTTTCACCCTTATAACTTAGTTTTAACTTCTCATTAACCCTTGAAACAATTAAAAAAATTTAAAAGTATTAAAAAATTTAGGGGTCAAGAATGCTACCATAAAATGAAAATTGGACCATAAATGTATACACAATGAAATTTTTGAGCATATATTATCACCATTTTCTTCTTGAATATTTTTATGATTTTTAAATAGTTTAATTAAATATTCTTTTCATAAATTATCATTAATTTCATCTTTTAAAAAATTCATTTAATTTGACTTTAGAAACAAGAATAAAAATATTAAATTTTAATATAATACTTTATAACATATCTAATATATTATATTTATCCATTAAATTCTTAGAACACAATAACTGATCCAAATTTTATTTTTTTTATATTTTCAAAATCATTTATTTTATTTATCTATTAATTGAATAAATAATTTATTGGCATTATATAAGCCTTTAAGCTAATTATTCAATCAATAAAATTTATATACAAATTACCTAGATAAAATAAATTAATTATGATAAATATTAAAATCTATATTCATTCATAACATAATATTTTATGTATATGAACATGTAAAATATTTTATAAGCAATATAGTGATATTTTTTGATATTATTTACTTTAAATAATATAAATGTCATTATCATGGTCAAATGAAGGAGATCTTAATTATATTGTTATTTTGGATATATATGGACGAATTTATCAAAAAAAGAACTAAATTCAGGTTTTGGGTTTTTTTTCTAATTTTATATCACATTGTTTTAACCTTAATTACTCGATTTACCCTTTACAGATCTATTTTTTATCTAAAATTACTATTCATAACTCCTAAAAATAAAAAAAACCTATTCAAAAAAAATTAACCTCCTAATTAAAAATATGATATCAATTTTTCAAGATTTAATTTCTACAAGTGGTGTAAATTAATATTCATATAAATACATAAAGTATAAATATTTTTTTATAATTTTTTTTAAGAATACAAGTTAACTTATATAAAATCATGAATAGTTTTTATTCATATAAGATTATATTTTACAAAATTTATAATATTTAAATTAATTATATAATAACAAATATAATGGGACTTTTAAAATTCTTTATTTAATGACAGAATTTGAAAAATCAATATTTTCCATAATACATTGACAAATCAAACTTTTCTATAAATTGTCAAAATTAATCCTTAGATCATTTTAACAAACTAGATAAAAAATTGATATCCTTTTTATCAAATTTAATTTAAACAATTTCCAGATATTAATTATAATATTGCACCATAAAAATGTAATAAAACTCATTTTTTAAGAAAAGTTATTTTTCCAATTTAAAATGAATTTACTAAAAAATTCACTAATTTATTATTAATCAACAAATTAGATGAAAAATTTATAAATATTTTTATAATTTGATCAAACCTATTCATACCCTCGAATCCCATGATGGGGAGACAATTATTATATTAAATAATGTTATTTCATGATTTCTTTATGGTCGGTGTTTTGTATCTTAAATGCTATCGAACAAAGTATTATTTTAAAATGCAATGATATTTAAAAATGAAACCTTAAATATAATTAATTCAATAATATTAATTATTTTTATTTTTAAAATGGAAATATATACACCGCACAAAATTAACGAGTGGTGAATATAGAATATGTCTCCGAGAAATAAAAGTAATCCTTAAAATCACTTACCATGAGTATGACTTGATTCAAAATCAATTTTACCTCCTCTATAATAAATTAAAATATATTATAATTCTATAATATAGTCATTTACATATTTATAATATCATATATGATCCACTAATAATGTAACATCCTCGAACCTAACAGCTTGGATTTAGTGGTAACTTTATTACATAGTCTTGGATATACAGGATCAAATATGAAAAGACTGATTAGTTTAATAGTTTTGGAGAAATAGATACATAATCAATAACCATTTTACATTGAGAATAGAAAATAAAAAAATGGAAAACATTTAGTTTCCTTGAAAACATTCAAATAATTATTTTTCATATCCTGGGAAAGGAAACAAAATAAGGGGAAGTTAAATTTCTTAATAAGGGTTACTTACAGTGAAAGCTATCATGAATCAATAATGAATAAAAAATATCAAAAGGAAAATAAATGAACCTACCTAATATTAAATTAATAACATTACAATTATGATTAAATAGGTAATAATCTTTATGTTAAGATAAATAACTGAACACACCTTCCATTTAATCGATAACGTGACCACAAAATGCATTGATAGAAAATATCAAAACAATAATCACATGGATAAAAATAAATGAAATAAAAATGAAGGAAATTATTAATTTTTTAAGTCATTATATCAGATATCTTGATATTAATATTTCCACGACTATTGAAAAATATAATTTAAATCTATGGGTAAAACCAATTTAATTTGGCCAACTGATTTGTCCCAATAAACCTACTGATGCATAGAAGAACTCCATAATTTCAGGCCACACCCTTCACTACATGTCAAAATCATTCATCATATATCAAATGATCAATTGAAATTTTTAAAAAATATATTTTCAAAATATATATGATTTGATAATAGGATAAGGATTTATCAATATTTCCCTACTTAATCAAATATCATTCAAAGTAGACAGAGTATGTTAAAATTGTAAATAGTTTATGAAATAATCATATCCATGAAACAAATAACATTGATATTTAAGAAATATTTAATGTATAATGAAAATTATCACAAGAAATTGATTTTTTCGACATAAAATTAACAATTAAAAAATTAATCACGAATTGAGAGGTGAATATTAGTTCATCTGGAATATAGGTTTTTCGATAAAATTGTATACATTGGAAGAATAAAGGGAGTGGATGTAAAATTTTAAATTAACATTTCATAAATGTTTTTTATTTGAAAACCCATTTAAAATTTTTAAGGAATATATTTTTCATAAAACAGCTACATTGTTGGGGTATTCCTTTATCTTCATATAAATTAAATAAGATCATTTCATTTAACTTTTTATCAAAAAAGTAATTTTTTTTAAAAAAATAATAAATATTACCATCATACCATTTTTTAAATTCAATGATAAATTAATATTTCCATAATAAATAATTTGATTAAATAACATTAATTTGGTAAAAAATGGAAAACATGGATATGGAAGAAATATATTTCATATTTAAAGAGATATAAAATTGGTTTTTCATTTTAAAATTTCACTATGTGATTCAAGTACAAAACACCAAAAAAATTCAATAAAATATAAAAAAACCTAAAATGTATTGTGTATAAGAAAAGTTTTCATATTATCAAGGATAAGTTGTAATATTTCATCAATAAGAATAAAAAAATCACAAAATTAAGTGAAACTATAAAATGGATCCTTACCATCTTGGAAACATTCCAATTATAATCACTTGAATAAATATATATTAATTGAAACATTAATTATCATGAATATATTTGTTTGGTCTTAAATACATAAAAGTGTATGTATATACAGCACATAATAGTGAAGGGATTCATATTAACAAAAATGTTTCAATGTAATGGAAATTGAGACAAAATATCTTACCTCATTCTTCCTATTGGTTGAAAAAACATTAACCTACTGTATAATTATTTAAATCATCTTTTTAATTTATAGTGGAGAAATATTCATTCTAAAAATATCATATATGATCTTATTATAATATTGTACAACCCTTTTTTAATAATATTTGATTATATTTATTTTTTATATGATAATGGCCTTTTTTCATGTGTGTTTCATTATAAAGTTTTTGGTAACATTTTAAAGGATATGAGTCCATAATATCCATAATTACATTAATTTTATAAATATAATATTTACTCATTATGTAAATTTTTTATAATCATACTTGAATGTTTTTCATGGAAAATGAATCACATCTCTTTGTAGTGACAGTAGGTCATACATACACAGGAGCGATGATATCGATCAATTAATTAGTAGAAGGGTAAGGAAGTCGATAGTGTATTAATTTTAAAAAATTAATATCAAATTAATTTCATGTTATATTTATTATATATATTCACTATTTCCTTAATTATTTTAATCATTTTATGTTAGTGATTAAAAATTTACCTCAGTTCACGAGGCATCAATCTGTCATACACATGACGAATGAATGTTTTTCCCATTTTATGGAGAAGGAGATGGATGAGTTTTATGATACCAAAATAATAACATATATGTATTTGGAATATTTTTTTTGTTATATTATATTCATTTATACATATTTATGGTGATAAAATAATAATGAAAATGAAAAATATTCGTTAAGATGATTAACTTTTCATAAAGAAAACTCATTTTGATCTCTTCTTAAGGATCCTACAGTTTGTATTATTGGAAAACAAGAAACTCTATAATGTTATAATTATTTTTTAGAGATAATTTTTCATGTTTTGTTAAAGATAAATATCTTTAAGGTGACGATAAGTGATGGGAGGTAGTGTCTTTTTATAATTGAGGAGGAGCATGATTTTTTAAATACTCAAAACTATTCAATAATGGGAAGTCACTCTCACCCCCATGTGCCTAAAAATTTATAAATAATGGAATGGAGAGAAATTATGGCATATCCAAACAACCACCATATAAAATTAAACATGTTTTAATAATTTTCTTCTCTCATCCTTTATATTTACTTGCTTTTACCATTTTAGTTTCCACAATGGAAACTAGTTTTTTAAACCAAGGTAGTTTATCCACTAAGACAAAAATAAAATAACCCATATTAGATAATTTTTAACCAATGATTCTAAATATAAAATTAAATTTATCTAATAAAAATTATATGTGTGTGTAAAATTAATTTTAATACAAGTGCACATAACATGAAAAATATTCTTTTAACCATAACAATTTTAATTAATTAATTTTCTTTTTCACTAATAATTATAATAATAAAAAACTAATTTTACGGTATTAATAAATTTTTTATTAGTATTTGAAATATGGAATCAATTTTATTAAATTAAACTCATATAATTGGAAAATTTTAATTTAAAATAAACCAACAAATTGTGTCCAAAAATATTTTTTTTAAAAGTATAGTTTTCTAGAAAAAGATGGTATTTTATTAATTATATGACTAGTAATCATTATTATATGGATTTAAATTAACAAATTTATATATTTATATATTAATTTAAATTAAATCATAAATCATTAAATATTATTTTATATTATTAATATGGAAAAACATTATGCCTTTTTATGTAAAAAATGATTTCAAAAAAATAATCAGTTTTTAGAAATATATCCCTTTTACCTCTAAATGATCATGTATTTATTCATATAAAATTGGTAGATAATAAATTTTTAATTATAAATATTATTAAAAAATTTATAAATAAAATTTGGTTAGTTAAATAATATATTAAATATTTTTAATATAATCTTATTTCAACTGGAAAAGTTCAAAAATTTAGTCCAGGCTTATTTTGACCCAGTAAGTTCTACTCTTATTGTATTTCTATAAAATTAGAAGTTTTTCATGAAATATTAAAATTTTCACATTAATATAGTTTTATTAAAATAAAATTTTCAATTAGTATAATTGATGACCATGTTTTCATATATCACAAGCTATTAAAGATAATGAATTTATTTTAAAAGAAATACATCCCAAAGTCTCAGGGTGTTACATTCTTCACTCCTAAAAATTTTATCATTCAAATTTCAAGTATTTTATATTCTAATCTAATAAGAACAAATCTTTTTCATAAAATACTATGGTTTTCACATTGAATTATCCATTTTATTGTTTCTCTAATGTACCTATACTGATAAATTCATTTTAGTCCACAATACTAACTCTCTAGTATAAAGTAACTAAATGGGTTATTTACAGTCAAAAATATCATGTTCCAATTATATTTCCTCATAGTTGATCACATGCTTTGGGCTAGGAATGTACTTCCTTAAAAATTTTCAATGGAACACATCATATACTTTATAGATACCTATTGTAATTTACAAATGATAATCTAAAGCTCCAATTATTTCATGAATTTTAAATGGTCCAATATACCCAACGCTCAGTTTTCCCATCTCATCAAACCTAATGACACCCTTCCATGAATATAAATTTAAATTCTAAATCATTACCCTAAACTTTGGCTTAAATATTTTACCATTTTTGAAATATTCGATATGGGTTTCAATAGGCTTTACCAATTCCACTATCTTCCATAGGTTCTAGTCCTAAAAGTTCCCTTTCACCAACTTTATACCAACAAGTTAGTGTATGAAATATCATTAAATATAACAATTCTTATGGTTCCATCTTAATAATTAATAATCCTCTATAATTTTTCTAAAAAAATTTCAAACCCATAAATATGAATGATTTGATTAAACATTTATCCCCATGCAACATAAAGTATCCCAACATTTCACATACTAAATATGTGAATAATTTTGTTATATATTCTCCTGAATCATGGTAATAACCTAAATTTCCTTAAACCCTTAATTAAAAATGAATTATATGTATAATTAACTTTCTCTTCAATAATTAAATAAAAAACATAATATTGAATATATTTTATAAATCCAAAAAAAATTAAACTCTATAAAGGATAATATGAAGAAATTTTTTATCAAATAACTAATTTATTCCATGGTTATTAAAACAATAAAAATTAGATCATAAATTTCTCTCATCCATAAACATCATAAACTCTACTTTAGGAACATTTTAATGGTTCTATTTACCTTAATCATATGTTTTCCAAAAATATTACCTTTCCACTCCATAATTTTCCCTGGTTATTAGTAACATTGATCATATTCCTTCATATCTTTAATGAAAAACTATAGCATTACAATCCTTATACATTATATATCCCTTATAAATATAATAACATTGATAAAATACTTTTACAATATAATTCTTTAATCCAATACATAGGAACATTAATCATTCCACTTATGTTATAGTAATATCAAATGATTAACCTTTATACCATATCCACTCCAAAGATATATTCCCATGACTCAAGGGGGATTGATTTCTATTGTGCCCTATATAATTATAGTAGAAACAATGAACATTAATGGTTTATTTCATACCCTTGAATTCACACACCTGATGGTATTTCTCTCT
The DNA here is from genome assembly GCA_963277665.1 of Viscum album. Classification (NCBI taxonomy): domain Eukaryota; kingdom Viridiplantae; phylum Streptophyta; class Magnoliopsida; order Santalales; family Viscaceae; genus Viscum; species Viscum album. Next base: position 469,763,511 of record OY728158.1, read on the forward strand.
TCACTTGATGAAAACTCTAATTCAATTCAAGTAATTAATATGTTGTTTCTGTGAACAATTATCACATGTGGGAAGAACATTTTTTCACTTCTTCCCCTTATCTATTTTTTTCTCATCAATTATATTATTATCTATATTCCCTTTAGATTTATAGGATCTTTAAAACTCTTTATCCATTTTTATGGAACATAAAAAAAATCATATTCTAAAAAATATTAAAGGACTTATTCTCTTTAGAAATTTGTCATAATACCTTAAAATAAATTGTTAATATTTTATACAATATTGTGTATATAGTCTTTATAATAATTATCAAGTCTGGTAAAGGTAAACTAATACTACAAAAAAATCATATTCATTTTGATTTGGGCTAAGTAATTATAATTTAATTCTATTTTCTTCCTCTTGAGGGAAATATTTTTCAAATAATATTTCATTAAAATAATTCAATTCCATGAGATCTATTTCCACTTCCTCCCTATTATTCTGGATCAATAAAAACTATTGATCAGTATCCCATTTGAGATAATACACTATAAGTATAACCTTTTTCATTCCATCACATCAAAAGAACATAAATATATTCTCAATGGTATTAATCCATTCCTAAGCTACTAATGGATTCGTAGTACCACTAAAAAAATGGGGATTCTATCAAATGAATAAATGAAACATAATAGAATCAATATCTGGATCAACATGTTTCTCTATTCAGGCTAGTTTATTTTTTATAACTAAATTAATCTTCTCTAATATGTAAATAATTTATGTAATAATAATACCAAATGTATTATCATACTCAATAAGGAAATATTTTCATTGTCCATAAGTATTGATATCCTTATTTCTTCAAGGATTTATTTACAAATAATCAAATACACTAGATTAGATCATAAAATTATGAATTTTAAATCATAATGTAAATTCTAAATCTACTGTAACACTTAACATAAATAAAGAAAATAGTTTTTATCTCATTATATTAAACTTGGATTCTTTATGGATATATTAATTTTCATTCCATTCATAATGGTTTGTAAAGAAAATGTGAATTTTCCAAATAATATCCCACGGGAGTGTCAAATGAGGTGTGATGTAAGGGAACACTCACCGTGAACCAGGAATGTAACACCCGAGATTTTATGACAAATATTTTGTTTTTATGTTATACACAACACCAAAGGAATATGTCACTACACACAACACTTTCTTGGCTTGCATTGCACGCAAGAGCAACCTTCCTCGATAGCTTGTGTTGTACGCAATACTGAGTTTCGCTAAATAATGACATGTTATTAAAATATTATTAAAACTAGCCGTTATAAATAGTAATACCCACTTTCTGAAATTTTATAAATTTTATCTTTGAAAATGGACTTCATTTTTGGATTCGTATTATTGAAATTAACCTAGGGTGAATTTTTGGTATTTTTTTGAAAACATTCAATTTTTGATGAATAGTGAAAAATACTGAGAAATAGTTTAAAACCAAATTTTTATTTAAATAATTATTTATTTTATTTATATTTATTTTAGGTCAAAATAGATACATAATACCTATATATTTTCAATTTAATTAATTGGAGTCATTTTATAATAATATAGATATATAAAAATTTTATTGAACTTTTTTATCGTCTTTTAACCACCTCCTAGGAGCATTTATAATTGTACATAAAACATAATTTTACCACTTCTGTGAGTTGAATTTCAAAAATTCTAGAGACGTGGTTAATATCAAGGAGTAAAATGTGGTTCAATAAGATAAAAATAATTTTTAGTGAATAGTAACTTTTTACTTTTATTTACCTCAGTTAAAAGTAAATAGAGTAATTAAGGGTAAAAATGATATTTTTATTACCCTAACACATTTCTAAATTATATTGGATAAGTTTAATTAGACCAAAAACAACCTTAGGGATAAAATATTATCCTTTAGGTCCACTTGGATTAGAATAGGACATTTGTTATTATTTTATTTAAAGGGGAGTTAAAAGAGTTAATATCAAAGTTTAATAACTAAAACATTTTTAATATAGGGATATACATAAGATAAATTCAACTATAAAAATAAATTAGAAATATAAAAAGATTTTATACTTAAATGTATTTTATTTATAATTTTTAGACATTAAATAACTTATTTTATTTATGACACAATGATGATGCAGTAATTATGTTATTAATGAAATATTAACATAATTGAAATTATACATACCCAAATAAATGTAATTTTAAACTTTTTATGAATTACAATAATTGTATAGGTTAATATTACATGTTAGTATTTATTTAATTAAAAAAATTCAAACTAATAATTCTGTTATGATTTTCACAAAAATCAATTACCAAATAGTGTCAAAATTAACATAAAATAGTTTTTAAAACAAATATTATATTATTAATTTTTATTCTATTCATAAATTTCTAAGGTTTTTCAAAATGACTTAGATAAGGTTATATATATTAATATTGAAACACTTGGGGCTCTTTTGGCTTGTTATATAGTAATTTTATTAACCATATAGTGTAAGAAAACAAGAAGACACGGTAAAAGGTATATTATTTAACTTAGAGTTAAATCTAAATGATAAGGTTAAAATAGTAACTTAAACTTGTCTAAAACCTATTTTTTGAGAGGATTTCAACCCATACTCACATTATCTTAGAAATAAATCAATTTGTAGCTATTATAAATCAAATATGACTTTACTATAAAATAATATTTTATGTTTTTCCTACGGTGCCCCTCCCCTCCTTTGTAAAAGGGAACCTCCTCCCTCTCCTCTTTACACAACTTTGAGCCTTAAAGAATGGAACAACCCTGCCCATTTCCATTATAAACTTCCCTAGAAACATACTAAAGGTTCTGGTCTTCTTCAAAGACCAATTTTAGTTCCCTAAGAAAAGGTTTCAAAGAGGCGTGTCAAAGAAGAGGTAATATCCATTACCGATTCATTCAAATTTATTTATTCTTATACTTACTCATATTTAGTTGTTTAATTATTAAGTAATAACATAAGTATCAATCATATACTGATATGTTATTATAAATATGAAACAACCCTATTTCACCTTCTATCCATCCTACGGAAAACGAAATCACCGCGTGTGCGTACGTACGGAATACCGTCTCCACGCCGTGGTGTAATTTATTTTCCACCACCACCTTACTTGGACGGGTATAATGGTGTAAAGAATAACTATATATGATTAATATAAAGTGATATTGATTCTGAAATATTATACATACACTTCAATACAATTACACGATCAGGGGAACGATATCATCGCTCGTGCATACGTAGGGCCTACCGTCTCCATGATGTGATGTGACTCGTTCTACATGATCTTCATTGAATAATGATTATATAAATGAATTTAATGAATAAATATGATATATATTACACTAATAGAATTCTGTAAATGATGTATCTATAACCTAAAAATAATAATAAGAATTTATTATACAAAACATGCATAAGAACATAAAGCAATGAACACCCGAATAACAAGTATCAATAAAATATTACTAATAAGAAGATAAGAATATAACAATATATGATATCATAACAATTAATATTATTTTTTAATAAGTCGATGACATTATTTAAATCATTATAAAGGAGGTTTGGATACGTACGAAGCAAATCGGACCTAAGGTAAGGGAAAATCTCGCAATCTCATTTTTATCTGAGATTGTTTATACTTCAGAATTTACTAGGGAATATTTATCATCCACATCCATGTTTCATCAATATGTAATATAATTTCTATCCTCCTACAATTTTTTTTAAATCCAATTTTACCCATTGGTGAGTTTTCAGTAAAATATATAAATCTTTTGTCGTTTTTTTAGTACGAGGTACTTTTGGACTTTTCCGACCAAAGTATGAGAAGAGTTTTTTTTAACTTATACGTCATGAATGGATTTTTATGATTTCATAGAACATTATTTCCATGAATTTTCCTTTACAAGTTTTCAATTTTATTTTTAATCAACTTATTTTAGTTTAAAATTGCATGACATGTTAAGAAAGGAAAAATGTTTTTGAAGTAGAAAGGATATTTTCCTCAAGAATGGAGTTCAAGCATTTTATCAAAATTATTTTCCATATAAGATAATATAGGGTTATATTTCTATCCCTATTTTTAAATTGATATGATTATGTTATGATGGAATTAATTTTAGGATGTCCTTTTATCTTATATGGATTATTTTATGATGGCATGATGTTTAGGAATCCCATTTTTATTACATGGTTTTTGCTATGATTTATGATTTTGTGGAACACATAAGAATGGATTAATTATGAGATGGGTGGGACCTATATATCCGTCCAATGCATTGAGTAAATATTTATATCTCATGAGATAGACATGGATGGAATGAAAAGTTAATACAGTTCAGTAATACAGGACTGGAAAGAGGATTGAACTCGGTTAAGTAGTGGACTTTATCCGCTACGATGGTCTTGGAAATGAGCCTTGACTAATATGAAATGATTTTCTATGATTATGTGTGTATGCCACAAAGTTTCAGGTTTTAAGTTATGATTATTGGGATTACATTTCACTACTATGATTTATCCCATGTTATGATATTATGATCTCTTTTGCAGGTTAAGATTTTCAAAATGTTATGTTATTATGAATATGATATTATTGATATTTCTTTTTTTACCCTTACTGGTCATTTGAGCTCACCCTTTTATTTGTTTTCTTTTCCCTAGGTCAGTAAGAAGGGTATTAAGTAGGATATGCCAAAAATCACTCTAGATATGATGAAATAAACGTGAGACAATGTAGATGATTTATTAACAAGTTGTTTATGATTCCCATTTTCTAAAGATTCTATACCTATACAGTCCTATCATGGTTTTGTTATATTTTGTAATAATCATGCTTCAATTCTGAAGTAATAACCATTTATGTAAAGTATGGGTCATTATAGTTGTCATCAGAGGAAAGGTATTGTCAAAATTTGGAAACTAGGATGTGAAAGACTTATTAGTGTTTTAAAAATTTCCATGAACAACCTATGATGAGACCTAAAGTGTGAAATTTTATTCTTGATTATGTGGTTTTCCTGTTATGATTAGTGTTTCTGTCACGTACCAGATCTGGTCTCCACCATTAATGGCACCAAACCCGGCCCATGACAAGGCCCTAAGGGCATTCCCTATCCCCACGGGATGGCACAAGTGCCCGGGTATATAACAATATGATTTGGGAACGATTTACCCGAGTATGAAAGCATAAAACAAATAAAACAATCAATAATAAGAATCTGAAATTTCCATGCTAAACCATTCTTAACAAAACCAGATCTGAATACATATGTTTAAAGACACAACAAGTGGTCCAAATACAAATAATGACAACATCAAGACATCCCCAATCACTTCACACAACAACGGTGTCATCACCCGCAAGCCTTCTCCACAACTCTGCCCCAACAATGGGGACTAACACCCTGAAGCGCCATCACCCTTAGCCTTCCCTTTACCTGAGTCAAGCATAAGAAGTTCTACTTACACCCAAGGGGTGTAAGTAGGGTGTGAGCCTAAGCCCAATAGGATACTACCAGAAGATTCCAAATAGGATGCAATACAATGGGAACAAAACTAGCAATTTTAACACACAAGGTGAAACAATGTTAAAAATTTCAAGAAAAGCAACTTTCAAATGAAAACAGTTTTCAATCCAAGAATTTCAGGATGATAACACATTAAATAAACATGTGAGCTACTGTAATGTACTGCCAAAAGATTCCACAACAAGGGTAAATACTACAATTCTAATGAGCACAAAAATTGGGAACACCCCTAGGCAACTAGATAGTCTCGGGACCTATGTACCTCGTACCTCGGTGTAAAGTATCCAAGTCACAATCCTTTCCCGTGCACGAGCCACTAGTAGGGAACAAACCCATAACCTAGTGGTCCCCAAATAACATCCACATAGTTCAGTTAGTGTTGTCTTTATCCATTTGCTCAGTGAAACAGGGACACAACCCATCCGGTCCACTAGCCGTACTAGTACATATCCGCCCACCTAAGTACCCGGGATTCCCCCTTTTGTGCTCAAACAATTTCGGCAAACAACACACATACTTTTTCATGTAAATTATCACTACTGGTCACAAACAAATAGTATAGTAGCTACACACATTTTATATCATTTGAAACAGTCAATAAAATATTTTGATCTTCAATAAAACAACCTCTCAAAACATCACATTGTTTTGCACCCAAAACTCTTTAAAATATCCACTTTTCACAGTATGTGAACACTTGTAAGTCATCAAAACAAAATTTCAGCTCAACACAATTTAATAAAACCAAAAATTCAGTTATGGGGCAGCCCAATGTGAACCAAGAAATTATATATTTTAAAAACCACCATTTTCACACCAACATGGCACTTAATGCCCATTTGCTTCTCAAACACAATTTAAACAAACTTTTGCAGCCACAACCAAAAAGAATAAATATTTAAAACATTATTTTAATTCCTAATACAGTTCAATAAAATCAACTATGTAATTAGAGTTCATCCCAAAATGAACCAATAAAAGACTTGCATGAAAAACCCTCAATTTCAACAAAAATTGTAACATAAAATTCATTTGCATTGTAAATGCAACTAAAACAAATTTTTACAGAAACATTAAAATTCAATAAGCATTAATTCACCCTCAACACAGCAAGAAAATTCCCAAAAAATTGCACACACAATGGAATCACCTACCAAAAGATTCAAGAACCGCAAATCCTAGTGCGGAACTTCAACCGCACGACCACCGCGCCACAAGGAAGTGCTATCAAACCTAAAACCATAGGATTGAACCATGAAACCCAAAATGAAACCCTAGGCACGAAGCCCTAGCTTCTGGAAATTTGGGGATTCAAGAAAAAAAAGATAAATCTCAAGGAAAAGGAGAGAACTAGAAGGATAGTCACTTACTTGAGAAAACTGGACGTTTTTAGAAACCAGAGAAGTTAGGCCCTAATTCACGACAGATGCGATCTCCAAATAGGGGGAAACGAAGCTGGGGGTTCGGCCAGGTACAGTGGGAGAAGGTTAGAGGTGGAATCACCAAAAAAGAATAAAAATTGAATATTTTATGAAATAATTACAATACAATTTTAAAACTGGAAATGGGCTTTCGGGTTGGCCCAATACCTAACTTGATCACCCGAATCCAAGATGCAAATGAATTTTTAAGGGGGACAAAATTCATTGGTGGTTTTAATAGTTAAATTAAGGTCATTTTGGAAGTTTAATGAGTTAAAAATGTTGAAAAACGAGGGAGTTATTAAACAAACAAAATTTATTGTCAAAACTGGTAATGGGCTCTCGAGTTGACCCAAATTATGGAAACCCACCATTTCCTTCAAAAATGCATTGAAAACCCCCAAAAAAGCAATAATGTAAATTAAATACAAAAATAACTTTAAAATATGTCATGTATGTGACAATTCTCCCCACCATGAAGGACTTTCCGCCCCGGAAAGTCAACATGATTCTTGGTTGGTAAACAAGAATGGGTACTCTTCCTCGACCCATGACTTTCGCTCCCAAGTCTGATGTGTATCATTCCCATGCCGCCATAGAACCCGAACTAATGGAATAGACATACCTCGAAGTATCTTCTCTTGGGAGTCCACAATTTTTATTGGCCTCTCAACAACAGACAAGTCAGGCTCTATCTCCAATTCTTCCCAATTCAACACCTGGGACAGATCCGGGTTGTATTTCTTCAATTGAGAGACGTGGAAGATATCATGGATGGACGTCAGCTGAGAAGGTAAGGCCAACCTGTATGCCACCTTTCCAATACGCTCGGTGATCTCAAAGGGTCCTACATACCGTGGCATCAGCTTACCTTGCTTCCCCAATCGACGATGGCCCAGACGAGGGGCCACTTTTAAGAATACCCTGTCACCCACAGAAAACTCTAGGTCTCGACGCCTCCGGTCAGCATAAGATTTATGACGACTCTGAGCTGTCAATAAGCGCTGCCTGATCAACTTGACCTTCTCAGAAGTCTCCTGCACAAGGCTCGGCCCCAATAGTGAAGTCTCTCCTACCTCAGCCCAACATAGGGGGGACCGACATGGCCGACCATAGAGCGCCTCAAAAGGGGCCATTCGAATTGAGGATTGGTAACTATTATTATAAGAAAACTCAACCAATCCCAAATGGCTATCCCAAGAACCTCCAAAGTCCAAGACACATGCATGAAGCATGTCCTCCAAAATCTGATTCGCCCGCTCTGTCTGACCATCCGTCTGAGGGTGGTACGACGTGCTCATCTTAATCTGAGAGCCCAAGGCCTTTTGAAGGCCTTCCCAAAATCGAGAAGTGAAGCGGGGGTCTCTATCCGAGACAACAGCTGATGGTACACCATGGAGTCTCACCACCTCTTGAAGATACAAATGGCCCAACTCATCCACTTTAGATGTATCTCTGATCGGAATGAAGTGGACTAATTTGGTCAGACGATCAATCACCACCCAAATAGCATTCTTACCCCGAGGTGTACGAGGTAACCCAACAATGAAGTCCATGGAAACCTCTTCCCACTTCCAGGTAGGAATGGGTAGTGGTTGGAGCAAAACAGATGGCCTTTGGTGCTCTGCTTTCACCTGCTGACATGTGTAGCATCTCGAAACAAAGTCTGCTATGTCCCGTCTCATACCAGGCCACCAAAACTGCCGATGAACATCATAATACATCTTAGTGGCACCTGGATGGACAGCCCACTGAGACTGGTGGCTATCATGCATCACTGCCTTCCGTAGAGATAACGGTACTACTGAACGGCCCTTGAAGCACAATATGCCCTCGGGAGATGACGACCAATTAGAGGATGTCTCCCCACCATGAAGAAACTGCCTAGATCGCTGACAAAACTCATCACTAGGTTGTTCCCGCTGAATCAACTCCAACAGAGAAGGAGTCAACTGGACACTCGCCAACAATGCCCCTCCACTGTGTTCCCTAGCCTCCACATGCATTTGAGAAAAGAGCCCCATCAATGTCCACTCATCACTAGACTTCCTCAAAGCCTGCACTGGAACTCTTCTGCTCAAAGCGTCGGCCACCACATTACCCTTGCCTGGGGTATAGACAATGTCAAAGTCGAACCCCTGCAAGTACTCAATCCAGCGACGTTGCCTCAAGTTGAGGTCCTTCTGCGAGAAGATATAAGCCAAGATTTTGTGATCAGAGTAGACCACAAACTTCTCGCCAAAGAGGTAGTGATGCCATGTCTTCAAAGCATGCATCACCGCTGCCAACTCCAAGTCATGGGTAGGGTAGTTCTTTTCATGTGGTCGGAGTTGGCGAGAGCCATAAGCCACCACGTGATCATCCTGCATAAGCACGCACCCAAGACCCATACCTGAAGCATCACAATAAACCACATAACCCTTCCCGGCCTCAGGAAAAATCAGCACAGGGGCGGTAGTCAACCGTCTCTTCAGCTCCTCGAATGATGCTTGACATTCTGGACTCCATACAAACTTCACCCCTTTCCAGGTGAGCGCAGTCATTGGTGATGCAAACCGAGAGAAATCCCGAACGAATCACCTGTAGTAACCAGCCAGGCCAAGGAAACTCCTGATCTCGAACACATTCTTCGGCTGCTCCCATGACATAACCGCACTAATTTTCTCAGGGTCCACTGAAACTCCGTGCTCTGAGATCACATGCCCCAGAAATCTCACCTCTCTGATCCAGAAGGTGCACTTTGATAACTTTGCATAGAGGCGGTGATCCCGTAATGTACCTAAAACGATCCTCAAGTGATGTTCATGTTCCTCCTCAGAGCTAGAGTATACCAGAATATCATCCACGAACACCACAATAAAGGAATCGAGATACTGATGAAACACCCTATTCATGAGTGCCATAAAGACTGCTGGAGCATTGGTCAATCCGAAGGGCATGACCAAATACTCAAAGTGGCCGTACCTGCACCGAAAGGCTGTCTTTGGGATATCTGACTCCTTCACCCTGAGTTGATGATACCCTGAACGCAGGTCTATCTTTGAGAACCACTTTTCTCCCTTCAACTGGTCAAACAAATCATCTATTCTGGGCAAAGGGTATTTGTTTTTAATTGTTACCTTATTCAGCTTCCGGTAATCAATGCACAACCGGAGGGATCCATCAGCCTTTTTTGCAAACAACACAGGAGCGGCCCAAGGAGAGACGCTCGGGAGAATGAATCCTTTGGATTCTAAGTCGTACAGCTGTATCTTTAATTCCCTCAACTCGGTGGGGGCCATGCGATAGGAGGGAAGAGATATCGGCTGTGTTCCCGGCGCCAGATCAATCGAAAACTCCACATCCCACTCCGGGGGCAAACCAGAAAAATCATCAGGGAATACCTCAGGAAACACATTCACTACACGATGTAGTGCAACTTCAGGGGAAAGACCATCCTCTAGCACAATCGAAGATAACTGGAAGATAACACTTCCCAACTCTGGGAGTGGAGGCCCTGCGCGACTTGATCGTGGATCCCATTCTCCATGAAAAACCTGACGACTCCCATCAGGTGATGTGAAACTCACCCGCCGTCTGTAGCAATCGATGTGTGCCTGGAAGTTTACTAGCCAATCCATCCTGAGTATAACATCAAAAAGGTCCATATCTAAGACCAAGAGGTCCCACTCCATCTCGACCCCTGACACAGAAAGTGCACACGAGGGGCACCTCAGGCCCTGCTCCTTCTTCTTTCCCAATGGTGTCACCAACTCCATTGCAAAAGACATCAACTCAGTTGGCAAATTCAGCATGTCCACAAAATGTCCAGAAATGAATGAAACAGAGGCACCAGTATCAAAAAGAGCAGTAGCTATAGAAGATGCGATCAGAACGGTACCTCGAACTGTCGACGGTCCCGCCTCTGATCCTACTGGTGACTGATCCACTGCATGGAGATGTCCAGTATCTGCCTGAGGATGACCGCTAGTCTATGGTTGTGCCCTGAACTGGCTCTGCCCAGAAGATGATCCATCCCTACCACCACGGCCACCAAAACGAGATCCCCCAGTCCTTGACGGCTTGGACTGTGTTGGCACTCCTCTTGAAGCCACTGACCCTGCCCCACCTGGGAGTGGACGTGCCACACCGCAGAAGCGCTGCAAATGCCCTATACCTCCACACTGGTAACAAGGATTCGGAGGAAGAGGACATGCTGGTCAGATATGCCCAGGCCTCCCACATTGGTGGCACACGACCGATCTTGCATCAGAAGCAGCAGAAGAAAACTGCCTGGAAGAGTGGCCTGAACTGCCCCCTCCTTTCTTCACATGATCCTCCCGCTTCCTTTTCTTCTCTGAGGAGTGCTGATACTGAACCATAGAAACCAGCCCTGCCCTTCCTATCAATCTCCACCATGCACGCCCGATCAACAACTTCAGCATAGGTCCTCAGCTTAAACAAGAACACCTGTGAGTATATCTCTGGTCGCAAGCCTTTCTCAAACCTCTGGGCCTTCGCTTGTTCATTAGAGACAATTTCTGGAGCATACCGAACCAATTCAGCGAAACGGTTGGCATACTCCATCACAGATAGATTCCCATGAACAAGTTCCATGAACTCCCTAGACCTGGCATAAGCCAACACCTCAGGGCAATACTGTTCATTGAAGATAGCCTTGAAATCTCTCCAGCGCATCTGCTCATTCTTCCTAGATTGAAGCACTGACTCCCACCATTTACGGCTGGGACCCTCCAACAGAAAGGAGGCACACTTCACCCTGAGCTCCTTGGGTGTTTCCAGGAACTCAAACATACGCTCGATCTTCTCGAGCCATTCTTCTGCTTCCTGGGGTTCTGAGCTTCCTCGGAAGGTTGGAGGCTTATTTTTCAGGAACTCCTGGGCCTTGTCCTTTCTAGGACCAGTATAATCCTCTCTAACAGGAGCTGGAGCTGGAGCTGGTCCATATCCTAGAGCCTGGACAGCCCGGACCACGGCCTCGACTAGCCTCTGATCAATCGGCGTGGGAGAACTCTCTCCAGCTTCCTCCTGTGGGTGCGTGGGAGCTTTCCGGGGAGGCATGTTGCTACAAAATGCAACAGTCACAAAACAAATAGTCAATACCACAATTCTGAAAATTGTAATCAAATACATAAAATATAAACAAACTAAACACATTCTTGTAATAAAAGAAACAACTACTCCACATCTGCCTGATGTCCACATGTGGTCTGCAGCCCACACGTCTCACCTGGAAGTGAAGTAAATCAGTAAATTCCAACATCCTCTGGTGACTCAAGGTCTTCCATGAGAGGTGCGGGCCAGGCACCCTACTCACAACCAATACCCCGAGCCCCAACAGTCCTAGCTCCTGCCTATCCCGACTCATCTCAAAATAACAATATAACCCAAAAACATTAACCTCCTCTGATACCATTTTGTCACGTACCAGATCTGGTCGCCACCATTAATGGCACCAAACCCGGCCCATGACAAGGCCCGAAGGGCATTCCCTATCCCCACGGGCCGGAACAAGTGCCCGGGTATATAACAATATGATTTGGGAACGATTTACCCGAGTATGAAAGCATAAAACAAATAAAACAATCAATAATAAGAATCTGAAATTTCCATGCTAAACCATTCTTAACAAAACCAGATCTGAATACATATGTTTAAAGACACAACAAGTGGTCCAAATACAAATAATGACAACATCAAGACATCCCCAATCACTTCACACAACAAGGGTGTCATCACCCGCAAGCCTTCTCCACAACTCTGCCCCAACAATGGGGACTAACACCCTGAAGCGACATCACCCTTAGCCTTCCCTTTACCTGAGTCAATCATAAGAAGTTCTACTTACACCCAAGGGGTGTAAGTAGGGTGTGAGCCTAAGCCCAATAGGATACCACCAGAAGATTCCAAAGAGTATGCAATACAATGGGAACAAAACTGGCAATTTTAACACACAAGGTGAAACAATGTTAAAAATTTCAAGAAAAGCAACTTTCAAATGAAAACAGTTTTCAATCCAAGAATTTCAGGATGATAACACATTAAATAAACATGTGAGCTACTTTAATGTACTGCCAAAAGATTCCAAAACAAGGTTAAATACTACAATTCTAATGAGCACAAAAATTGGGAACACCCCTAGGCAACTAGATAGTCTCGGGCCCTATGTACCTCGTACCTCGGTGTAAAGTATCCAAGTCACAATCCTTTCCCGTGCACGAGCCACTAGTAGGGAACAAACACATAACCTAGTGGTCCCCAAATAACATCCACATAGTTCAATTAGTGTTGTCGTTATCCATTTGCTCAGTGAAACAGGGACACAACCCATCCGGTCCACTAGCCGTACTAGTACATATCCGCCCACCTAAGTACCCGGGATTCCCCCTTTTGTGCTCAAACAATTTCGGCAAACAACACACATACTTTTTCATGTAAAGTATCACTACTGGTCACAAACAAATAGTACAGTAGCTACACACATTTTTTATCATTTGAAACAGTCAATAAAATATTTTGATCTTCAATAAAACAACCTCTCAAAACATCACATTGTTTTGCACCCAAAACTCTTTAAAATATCCACTTTTCACAGTATGTGAACACTTGTAAGTCATCAAAACAAAATTTCAGCTCAACACAATTTAATAAAACCAAAAATTCAGTTATGGGGAAGCCCAATGTGAACCAAGAAATTATATATTTTAAAAACCACCATTTTCACACCAACATGGCACTTAATGCCCATTTGCTTCTCAAACACAATTTAAACAAACTTTTGCAGCCACAACCAAAAAGAATAAATATTTAAAACATTATTTTAATTCCTAATACAGTTCAATAAAATCAACTATGTAATTAGAGTTCATCCCAAAATGAACCAATAAAAGACTTGCATGAAAAACCCTCAATTTCAACAAAAATTGTAACATAAAATTCATTTGCATTGTAACTGCAACTAAAACAAATTTTTACAGAAACATTAAAATTCAATAAGCATTAATTCACCCTCAACACAGCAAGAAAATTCCCAAAAAATTACACACACAATGGAATCACCTACCAAAAGATTCAAGAACCGCAAATCCTAGTGCGGAACTTCAACCGCACGACCACTGCGCCACAATGGAAGTGCTATCAAACCTAAAACCAGAGGATTGAACCATGAAACCCAAAATGAAACCCTAGGCACGAAGCCCTAGCTTCTGGAAATTTGGGGATTCAAGAAAAAAAAGATAAATCTCAAGGAAAAGGAGAGAACTAGAAGGATAGTCACTTACTTGAGAAAACTGGACGTTTTTAGAAACCAGAGATGTTAGGCCCTAATTCACGACAGATGCGATCTCCAAATAGGGTGAAACGAAGCTGGGGGTTCGTCCAGGTACAGTGGGAGAAGGTGAGAGGTGGAATCACCGAAAAAGAATAAAAATTGAATATTTTATGAAATAATTACAAAACAATTTTAAAACTGGAAATGGGCTTTCGGGTTGGCCCAATACCTAACTTGATCACCCAAATCCAAGATGCAAATGAATTTTTAAATGGGCCAAAATTCATTGGTGGTTTTAATAGTTAAATTAAGGTCATTTTGGAAGTTTAATGAGTTAAAAATGTTGAAAAACGAGGGAGTTATTAAACAAACAAAATTTATTGTCAAAACTGGAAATGGGCTCTCGAGTTGACCCAAATTATGGAAACCCGCCATTTCCTTCAAAAATGCATTGAAAACCCCCAAAAAAGCAATAATGTAAATTAAATACAAAAATACCTTTAAAATATGTCATGTATGTGACAGTTTCTCACACTATGATTCTTGGTTTTAGTCAATGACTGGAACCTGAAGGAACTGTGTTAATGCTGAATGTGACGGGCAATGCAATGATTGTCCCCCTTTGCAACCAAACATTATGGGAGACGGAATGAAAAATCATGTAGACATGCTCACACAAATTTATCAAGATATGAATCATTATATACTTCCAAACGAGCACTTGAAGTAGAAACATTTTGTTGAATCCTTCATGAGGCAGCGTCCAACCTCATTCAGTGGGTCTACAGATCCATTAGTGGATGAACAGTGGATTAGTACCACTGGAAAGATATTTTCAGTTCAACAATGTAATGAACATGATAAAGTCATCTTAGTAGTATATCGTTTGGAAGGTAAAGCTGATCAATGGTGGAATCTTATTAATAATATGAGGCAAAGGGTTGAAATTGAGTCTATGGAATTGGATGAGTTCAAGAACTTATTTTTCAATAATTAATTCCCTCATATTCTTCGAACAAAATGGAGAAGGAGGTTTTTGAACTGAAGGAAAAGGATGATGAATCTGTTGGTACCGACGAAGAAAATTTTACAAGACTTGCAAGGTATGCTTTCGGAATTATTATCCAACCTGAAACTAAAATTGATCGATTATTTAGTGTCTTAAAACCAAGTCTTATAAGGGAGTTATCCATAAGGGACTTCAATATCTAGGAGGAAATTGTTCGATGTGATCTCAAGGTTGATATGGAGATTGGAGTAACCAATCAATCATATGTGTTTGATAAGAAGAAGAAAATGGAATTCAAAGGAAAATCTAAAGACCACCCTGAAAAGAAGATGAGTTTTTTCTTATGCTCAATGCGTGGAAAGAAACATGGATGCAATTGTCTTAAAGGGAGAAGTAAATGTTTTAATTGTGGAAAAGAAGGTCATCAGGCAGTTGAATGTCAAAATAATGGAAATAAGATGTCTAATGATGCGAACAAAGAAAGGGATACACAAAATGAACCTCCTACACTTCAATGTTTCAAGTGCAAGGAAATGTGGAATTATTCTAATCAATGACCTAATTTAAGGTTTGTTGATGATGATCGACATCAAAAAACTCTTAAGGAAAAAGAAAAAGGAAAGTCACATGCAATTTCTATCGATGATGTGGAGTATGATAACAAAGTGGTAAAAGGGAAACTTACCATCCACTCTAAATTAGAAAATGTTTAATTTGATTATGTATCCACCCACTCTTTTATTTCTGAAGAATTTTCTAATGGTATCGCCATATTACCTCAGCAATTAGATATTGAGTTAGCTGTGACACCCCCTAATGGAACAACAGTCACATCAGAAGTTTACAATTCTTCTCCGATTGAATTTTGTGGGAAAGTGCTTCCTGTAAATCTTGTGATCATTCCTATAGTGGAATTTGATGTGATTATTTGTATGGATTGACTTTCCTTATATGGAGCTCATATCAAATTCAAAAGAATGGAAGTCACATTTCATATTCCAGATCAATCTATGATCGTCTATCGATGCAAGGATGAACATAACCTTTCAGTGGAAATTTATTCCATCTTATGGGTCTTGATTCCACTAAATGAAGGTTATTTATCTCAAATGGTTGGAGAGAAACTCAAAATTAAGAATATGCCCATCTTGCGGGAGTTTTATGATGTCTTTCTGGAGGAATTGCCTGGCCTTCCACCAAATCGTAAAGTTGAGTTTTCAATAGAACTCGTACCGAGTGCTTTACCTATTTCAATGAAACCTTATAGAATGGCCCCAATTGAGTTGCAGGAATTGAAGAAGCAACTCCAAGAGAATCTTGAAAATGGATTCATACGCCCTAGTGCATCACCTTGGGGAGCACATGTTTTGTTTGTTAAGAAGAAAGATAGATCAATGAGACTCTGCATTGATTATCAAGACCTTAACAAGATCACTATCAAGAACAAATATCCTCTCCCACACATTGATGACTTATTTGACCAACTACGTGGAGCTCAATACTTTTCCAAGATTGATCTTCGTTCAGGGTATCATCAATTAAGGGTCAAAAGGGAGGATATACCAAATACGGTATTCCGTACAAGGTATGGACACTATGAATTTATAGTGATGCCATTTGGTCTTACTAATTCCCCTACTATCATCAGGGATCTAATGAATAAGTCTTTAGATAATATCTTGATCAGTTTGTGGTTTTCTTTATAGATGATATTCTTGTCTATTCAAAGAGAAGGGAAGAACATGAAGATCACTTGAGAATTTTATTAAAGACCCTGAGAAAGGAGAAGCTTTATTCCAAATTTACCAAGTGTGAATTTTTCCTTAAAAAGTTTCATTTTTGGGTCACATAATCTCAAAAGAGGGGATATTTGTGGATCCAACAAAAATGGAGGTTATTTAAAGATGGTCGAGACCAACAATAGTAACTGAGATCCGATGTTTTCTTGGTTTAGATGGGTACTATCGACGTTTTGTGAAATATTTTTCAATATTATCTAAGACACTCACCAAATTGAATCGGAAAGGAGTTAAGTTTGTTTGGACAGAAGAATGTGAAGAGAATTTCAAGGAGTTAAAAAGACGATTATCCAGTGCACCGGTGCTCACACTGCCTTTTAGTGGAGAAAGGTTTGTGATCTACAGTGATGCATCCAAGAAGGGGCTGGGGTGTGGTCTCATGCAAAATGATATGGTGATAGCTTATGCCTCACGAAAGTTGAAAATCCATGAGGAAAATTACCCAACTCATGATTTATAGTTAGCTGCAGTAATCTTTGCGTTAATGATTTAGAGGTATTATCTTTATGGTGAAATGTGTGATATTTATACTGATCATAAAATTTTAAAGTATATTTTCACACAAAAGGAGTTGAATATGATCCAAAGAAGATGGTTGGAGTTGATTAAGGACTACAACTACTCAATTCATTATCAACATGGTAAAGTAAACAAGGTGGAAGATGCATTAACTCGACAAAACCATTCTAGCTTATCCATGATGAGGATCAAAAAATATCTAATATTTATGGATTTAAAAAGGATAGATCTTGGAATTATAATGGAAGGGGAAGAATCTTATCTTTATCAAATGAATGGTAAACCATCTATACATGTGAAGATTAAAGAGGCACAGAAAGAAGATGTAGAGTTAAAAAAGAAGGTGAGAAATGTTCCTGAATTCAACCTCGATTCTGATGGGATAATAAGGTTCAGGAATTCGGTTTTTGGTTCCTCCCATCCCAGAATTAAAGAAGGAGCTGCTGGATGAGGCTCATAGTTCTTCATTCTATATTCATCCTTAAAGCACGAAGATGTATAGGGACCTGAAAGAATACTTCTGGTGGGATGTCATGAAAAGAGATGTTGATGAGTATGTCTCTCGATTCTTGGTTTGTCATTATGTTAAAGATGAGAGACAGAATTCTAAGGGGATGTTACAACCATTACCCATACCTGAATGAAAATGGGAAAAAATCACTATGGACTTTGCCACTGGACTTCCTAAAACATCTAAAGGCAATAATTCTATCTGGGTCATAGTTGATCATCTTACGAACTCAGCACACTTCATTTCTATTAGAGAGGGTTTCTTTCTTGATCATCTTTCCAGGATATATTCGAAGGAAGTGGTAAGATTTCATGGAGTACCACTTTCCATTATATCTGATTAGGATCTGAGGTTTACCTCAATGTTTTGGCAAAGTCTTCAGCATACTCTAGATACGAAGTTGAGTTTTAGCACTGCTTATCATCCCCAGACAGATGGTCAGTTTGAGAGGACAATTAAAACTCTAGAAGTCATGTTGAGAGTTTTCTCTATGTATTTCAAAGGTGTTTGGGATCAACACCTACCTTTGGTTGAATTTTTGTATAATAATAGCTTTCACTCTAGTATTCATATTGTTCCTTATGAAGCTCTCTATGGAAATAAATGTAGGACTCCAACTTGCTGCGATGAAGTTCGGGATAGAAATATATTAGGACCAGATCTTATTGAAGAGATGGCAGAAAAGGACAGATCTATTCAATAACACATAATCGCAGCTCAGAGTCAATAAAAACGTTTTGCCAACAAACGAAGAAAATACCTAGAGTTTGAAGTTGGTGATAAAGTGTTCTTACGAATATCTCCTTGGAAGAGAGTAATGAGATTTTTAAAGAAGGAAAAGCTGGTGCCTAGTTATATTGGTCCTTTTGAAATACTGGATCATGTTGGGAAGGTAGCTTACCGATTGGTGCTTCCACTAAATCTCTATCAAGTTCATAATGTGTTCTATGTATCTCTCCTAAGAAATTACATACCTGATATATCACATGTACTATGCTCAGAAGTTGTACAGCTGGAGCAAAATATTTCTTATGAAGAACAGCTGATAGAGATTCTGGATCATAGATAAAAAGTCCTACGGAACAAGACCACTCGCTTGGTGAAATTTTTATGGAGGAACCACCAATTAGAAGAAGCTACACGGGAACATGATGATATGATGAGGGAGAGGTATCCTCATCTATTTGTTACAAAGTGACGAATTTCAAGGGAGAAATTCATTTTAAGGGGGTTAGAATG
Organism: Viscum album; assembly: GCA_963277665.1. Taxonomy (NCBI): domain Eukaryota; kingdom Viridiplantae; phylum Streptophyta; class Magnoliopsida; order Santalales; family Viscaceae; genus Viscum; species Viscum album. Next base: position 469,782,878 of record OY728158.1, read on the forward strand.
TAACAACTAATATTTTATGAGAAATATTTTGTTTTTATGTTATACGCAACACCAAAGGAAAATTTCATTGCACACAACACCGTCTTGTCTTGCATTTCACGCAAGAGCAACCTTTCTCGATATCTTGCGTTGTACACAATACAGATTTTCACTAAACAATGATATGTTATTAAAATATTATTAAAACTAGTTCTTATGAATATTAATACCCACTTTTCAAAATTTTATATATTTTATCTTTTAAAATGGACTTCATTTTTGGATTCGGGATATCGAAATTAGCCTGAGGTGAATTTTTGGTATTTTTCTGAAAAATTTCAATTTTTGATGAATTGTGAAAAATACTGAGTAATAGTTTACAACTGAATTTTTATTTAAATAATTATTTATTTTATTTAAATTTATTTTAGGTTAAAATATATAAATAATACATATATAAGTTCAATGTAATTAATCGGAGTCATTTTAAAATAATATTGATATATAATAATTTTATTGAACTTTTTTACCGTCTTTTACCCACCTCCTAGGAGCATTTGTAATTGTACATAAAACATAATTTTACCAATTTTGTGAGTTGAATTTCAAAAATCCGAGATACACGGTTAATATGAAGGAGTAAAATGTGGTTTAATAAGATAAAAAATTTTGATGAATAGTAACGTTTTACTTTTATTTACCACGGTTAAAAGTAAATATGGTAATTAAGGGTAAAAATGATATTATTACTACCCTAAAACATGTCCTAATTCTATTGGATAAGTGTAATTCGACCAAAAACAACCTTATGGATAAAATATTACCCTTTAGGTCCACTTGTATTAGATTAGGACATTTATTATTATTTTATTTAAAGGAGAGTTAAAAGACTTAAAATCAATGTTTAATAACTAAAACATTTTTAATATAGTGTTATACATAAGATAAATTTGACTATAAATATTAATTAGAAATCGAAAACTATTTCTACATAATGGTATTTTATTTATAATTTTTAGACATTAAATAAGTTAATTTATTTATGACACAATGATGATGCAATAATTACCTTATTAATGAAATATTAAAATAATTGATATTATAAATACCCAAATAAATGTAATTTGAGAATTTTTGTGAATTAAACTAATTTTATAGGTTAATATGACATGTTAGTATTGATTTAATTAACTTTTTTCGAATTAATCATTCTGTTATGATTTTCACAAAAATCAATTACCAAATAGTTTCAAAATTAACATAAAATAGTTTTTAAAATAAATATTATATTATTAAATGTTATTATATTCCTAAAATTATAAGTTTCGGTAATATGACTTAGATAAGGTTATATATATTAATAATTAACCACTTGGGGTTCGTTTTTCTTGTTATAGTAAGTTTATTAACCATATAGTGTAAGAAAACAAGAAGACATGGTAAAACTTAAATTATTTAACTTAGAGTTAAATCTAAATGATAAGGTTAAAATAGTAACCTAAACTTGTCTAAAACATATTTGTTGAGATTATTTCGACCCATCCCCACTTTGGCTTCTAAATAAATCAATTTGGAGCAATTATAAACCGAATATGACTTTATTATAAAATTATATTTTAAGTTTTTCCTAAGGGCCCCTCCCCTCCCTTATTAAAGGGCACCTCCTCCCTCTCCTCTTTACACAACTTTGAGCCTTCAATCATGGACAAACCGTGCCCATTTCCCTTACCAACTTCCCTAGACACATACTATAGGTCCTGGTCTTCTTCAAAGACCAATTTCAGTGCCCTAAGAGGAGGAATCAATGAGGCTTATCGAAGAAGAGGTAATATCCGTTACCGATTCTTTCAAATTTATTTCTTATTTTAATTCCTATTATTTAGTTGTATAATTATGAAGTAATAACATTAGTGTCACTCATATAATTATATGTTATTATAAATATGAAACAACCCTATTTCAGCTTCTATCCATCCTACGGAAAATGAAATCACTGCATGTGCATACGTACGGAATACCCTCTCCACGTCGTGGTATAATCTTTTTTCCACCACCACCTTACTTGGATGGGTATAAGGGTGTAAATAATAACTATATATGATTATTTTAAAGTGATATTGATTATAAAATATTATACATACACTTCAATACAATTATACAATCATGGGAACGATATCATCACTCATGCGTGCGTACGGCCTACCGTCTCCACGATGTGATGCGACTCGTTCTACATGATCTTCATTGAATAATGATTATATAAAGGAATTGAAGGAATAAATATGATATATATTATAGTAATACCATTATGTAAATGGGGTATCTATAACCTAAAAATAATAATAAGAATTTATTCGACAAAACATGTATAAGAACATAAAGCAATGAACACCTGAATAACAAGTAGCATTGAAATATTACTAATAAGACGATAAGAATATAACCAAATATGATATCATAAAAATTAATATGATTCTTTAATAAGTCAATGAAATTATTTAAATCATTAAACCGGAGTTTCGGATATGTACGAAGAAAATCAGACCTAAGGTAAGGGAAAATCTCGCAATCTCATTTTTATCTGAGATTGTTTATACTTCAGAATTTACTGGGGAATATTTATCATCTACATCCATGTTTCCTCAATATGTAATATTATTTATATCATCCTAAATTTTTTTAAATCCAATTTTACCCATTGGTGAGTTTTTAGTAAAATATATGAATCTTTTGTTGTTTTTTTATTATGAGGTACTTTTTTACTTTTCCTGCCAAAGTATGAGAAAAATGTTTTTTTAAGTTATACGGAATGAATGGATTTTTATGATTTCATAGAACGTTATTTCCCTAAAGATTCCTTTAAAAAAATTTAAGTTTATTTTTAATCAACTTCTTTTCATTTAAAATTGTATGACATGTTGAGAAAGGAAAAATGTTTTTGATGTAGAAAGGATATTTTCCTCAAGAATAGAGTTCAAGCGTTTTATCAAAATTATTTTCCATCTAAGATAATATAGGGTTTTGTTTCTATACCTATTTTTTACATTGATTTGATTATGTTATGATGGAAATAATTTTATGATATCCTTTTTTATTATATGTATTATTTTATGATGACATGATGTTTAAGAATCCCATTTCTATTACATGGGTTATGCTATGATTTCTAATTTTGTGGCACACATAAGAATGGTTTCATTATGAGATGGTTGGGACCTATATCTTCCTCCAATGCATCGGGTAAAGATTTATATCTCATGAGATAGACATGGCTGGAATAGAAAGCTAATCTGGTTCAGTAATACAGGACTGGAATGAGGAGTGAACTCGGTTCAGTAATTGACTTTTTCCGCTATGATGGTCTTAGAAATGAGCCTTGAATAATATGAAATTATTTTCTATGATTATGTGTATATGTCACAAAGTTTCATGTTTTATGTTATGATAATTGGGATTACATTTCACTAATATGATTTATCCCATGTTATGATATTATGATCTCTTTTTCAGGTTAATATTTTCAAAATGTTATGTTCTTATGAATATGATATGATTGATATTTCTTTTCTTTACCCTTACTGAGAATTTGATCTCACCCTTTTGTATGTTTTATTTTACCCAGGTTATGAAGAAGGGTATTATGTAGGATATGCCAAAAGGGACTCTAGATATGATGAAATAAAGGAGATACAATGTAGATGATTTATGAACCAGTTGTTTATGTTTCCCAGTTTCTAAAGACACTATACCTATACGGTCCTATCATTGTTCTGTTATATGTTCTAATAAGTATGCTTCAATTATGATGTAATAACCATTTATATAAAGTATGGGTCGTTATAAGGATGATAGTCAGGATATAGTCAATGAACTCTTTTTGGAGCCATTACCCCTGGATTCATGTATGAAAAAACCATATCGACTTGCTGTATCTTGACTGGGATGTATTTCTTGGAAAAACCACATAATCAATACCTTACAAAAATATTAGGACGTTATTCTATACTCATCCTATAAGTCTACCACAAGTTTATCTTCCCAAATATATGTCTTTATTAATCTAGTTCTCAATGTTTCTACTAAACTTATATTAATACCAATAGTAAAAAATCCGATTCAAGTGTTCAAGAGGTAGTGGATACATTATTAAATTGGCATGGATACAAAGTGAAAATCTAAAAGGACTTATTATTTTATAAATTTTAGAGAATCAGATACATACCTGATACTAATTTTACATTATTAATGAAAAATGAAACATAGAAATACAAAATATCATAATCCTTGACCTCATTCATATAATTCATCCGTATATCCTAGAAAAAAACAAATTATGAGTGATATCAAATGCTCAGCAAGACTTATATACATTGGAAGTTATCATGAATCAATAATGAATAATCAATATAGAAATATTAATAACTAAAAAAACATTCAATTTCATCAATAAATTGATGCTCGTAATTAAATAAAGCATAATCAATATGGTATCATAAATAACTGAACACACATTCCTATATTTATAACATGGGAAAAAATACATCCATGAATAATATCAATGAAATAATCATATGGATAATAATAACTGAATTCACAATAAGGGAAGTGATTAATTTTGTACATCATGACCTCAAACATCATGATATATATATGTTCAAGACATTTCATGAGATAGTTTAAAAATATGGGTAAAAAATATTTTTATTTTTTAAATTGATTTGTCTCATGATACCTACCGACACATCGATGGGCGATATAATTTCACTCCCCACCTTTAATTTCTTGTCTAAATAAGTCCTCATATATCAAATGGTCAATTTAATTCATGAAAAATATTCCTTATTAATAAATATCAGATTGATTAAAGGATATGAATTAATCAATATTTCCCTTTGTGGACCTCGCCTCTTTTGATAATCCCAATTATGCTTTAATAGTTTTTTATAAACCCAATTATGCTTTATTATGTTTTGATAATCCCAATTATTCTTTAATATTCTTTCATAGTCCCAAATAATATTTATCTATATATTAATTCTTTCAATATATGACATTCTACGGTTCAGTTGATAAAAATATCAAAATGATCATTGGAATTTGTTCATCAATAGTTATCTACATTTATAATAGTTTATAAATGTTATTAACTCAATATGAATATGATTTGCATAGAACAGATAAGTGTTAAGCTTGTCACTGATACAAACAGTTACAGATAAGGATAAGTACACCGGTACAGAAGTCTACCGATATGGATAAGGTCACCAGTATGCAGACTGTTACTATTACTCCCGAGCTACCGATAGAATAAGTCTATCAGTATTCACAATTTTACTGATACAAACCTACCGGTATATAGTCTATTGATAAGTAAATCTCACTGATAGACTAAGTTTCCTATGACACAAGTTCACTGGTACAGACCTACCGATAGAGTAAGTCCACTTGTATATACACAGTTACCGATACAAACTACTAATACAAATAGATACCAACATATAGTTACTAATACAAGTCGGCTGATACAGACAGATGGCTACCACTACAAAGTCTACCAATAGAAACAACGACTGATAGAAAGAGCTACCGATAAAAGGAGCTACCGATAGAAGGAGCCACCGAAAGGAGGAGCTACTGAAAGAAGGAGCTACCGATACAGACCTACTGACTCCAGTCCACCGATACGAGATCATTGATACTAAGAGGTACCGATGAAAACAAGTCACTATTTCTCTAAACTCTTTTTCCATTTGTTTATTTAGAAACGGTCATATTTTATGTTTTTAATTCATCTACTGTTAATTAATGATTGTTGTTGGCATGTCAGGTAACCATACCTTGTACCTGTAAAACGGTAGTCATTCCCATTGCTAGAGCTCAAGGTATAAAAGGAAGATCAAGTTAGTGAAGGAAAAAAAAGGAATATACATGCAAGTGTGTGACACCTGAAGTGAAATTCATAAATAAGAAAATGAAGAAGAACTCAAAGAATAGTCATACATGTCAAGAAGAAGTTTCAAAGAAGAAGCTCAAGCATTAAAAAGAATACACTATTACTCGAGCTGAACATCTACATTTGAAGTCAGATACAAAAAAAACACTATGTTTCTTGAAAAAAACCAGAGAAGGACTCAAAGCTTTATCTTCATTCAATCCAAGGAGTCCAGAGCTTCACTCAAAACACATAGTGCATTCTAAACTCATCTCTATTTTTTAGCACTATTGTGTTTCATTTATTTACATTTCGAGCAGTGTGTGTGCTCTGAATATTTAGGCACACCCTATCTCTTGTGATGAACTGAAGGATTTATAAATCCTTACTCAATCTATCTCTTACACTCATATATCCCACTGTGGATAGTGGTAGAGGTCAAGTGTGACCTGGATAGCTTATGTGCTGTTGTTTTGTTTTCCCACATAGAACTGTGGTAGAGGTCATAGGACCTGAATAGTATTTGTACTATTGGTTACCCCGATCCAGGGTGTGGATCAATGTTTATATAAAACTATTTGACAGGACTAAGTCTTGTCTTGAGACTGGAACTATTGGATAAAACTGTTGTTCTTGTTTATTTTTTTTAAACTATATTTAATATTCTGTTCCTATGTACTTTAAATATAAATCTATTTTAATGTAACCCTGATAGTTAAACTAGCAAGTGTTTTTATTTATTGTTAAACATTTTGTTAGTTTCAAAATCTAATCTAATCTTTAGATTAGATTAACTTATAACTAATCCATCTCTTGAGAACCTAATTGACCCTTTACTGTATTACAAATTCACTACAGTTTAACTTGTTGTTTTAATTTGGGGGATTTTTAATAGAAATATTTTTAACAGAAATTTTAATTAGAACTAAATTCACCCCCCCCCCCTCTTGAGTATCCACTCCGACCAACACCCTTGTTAATAAAATTTTATTTAAAATAAAAACTGCATATAAAAATGGTATATGGTTTAGGCAATAATCATATCCATGATATAATGAATATGGATATTTAAGTTAAATTAAATGTCAATTGAAAAATTATCTCAAGAAAGTGATTATAGAAATAGAAATTTAAAAAGAACCACTATTAGAAAAATGGACTTTAACATTAGTTATTTATGACTCATGTTAAGATTCCTCATGAAATACATCAACTTTGGTTTTCTAAAAAACCAACATTCAATGTTGACTTTTATCATTGATTTTTCAAAAATTCGATGTTAATTATTTTTACCAAGGTTTATTTCAGTTCCCAATCATTGATTCGACTGGTTAAGGATATAAAATGGAAATAAAAATAAAAAATTATCTTTATTAAAAGTCGAAGATTTTTTGTAGAAGTCTTAGAGAAGCCCATATTTCGACGGACACAACTTTTTATCCATATGCCTTTTTGATCTCCATGACTAGTAAAATAGAAGACTTCAAAAAAAATATGCACTATTGTTTATATATTTATTATTTTAATTTCATTAGTACAAAACACCAATTATAGTAGTATTTATCTAATATTTGGATCAGTTTTTGTTAAAAATTGATGAAAAAATTATTTTCTTACATTTGATGTCGTTTAGTTTTTGTAAAACCACTGTTAAAAGTGATACAATAATATTTTAATGTTATTTTTATAAAAATTAAATATTTAAAACCAAATATGATAAGGTTTTTATATTTAGTTATATATTTATTCCAAATTAAATGTAAAAATTAAAATACACGGGCTTGGTATTTCAATTTTTCCTAAGGTGCATTTAAAATTTTAATATTCTACCTCAATTTTAATACATCAACATTGAAAATATTTTCATTTAAAATATATAAATCCTCAATCCCATTATTTCTTATTTTTTGACCACTTTTTTATAATAAAATTATCAACAATTCTCCAATAAATTATTTAAAAAAGTTATTTATTCTCATCATTTAATTTCTTCATTTTTGTTTTCATCCGTTATTAAAAATCATGATAATTTTTATTATGATGATGAAAACTTATTCTGATTGAGATACAAAGATAAAACTACTAAATGATATTTTTCAATCAAATTGAAAAATTAATTGATACTTTTTTTCATTACCAATTGTGTCCTTCCATAAAAAGATGATAAATAAAGAGAAACAACATATCGATTTGAAGTAAGCCTCCAAAAGCATTGAAATTTGGTTGATGGTTTAAATTTTTTATATGTTTTTTTATCTGGTGTCAGAAATTTTTAGTTTATATTTCTCATGTTTTCTTTGAAATTATAATTATAAATCAAAATATAGAGAATTTCATCTTCTGACGGCCTTAACATATGATCTATAAGTTTATTTTAGTTCTATAACCCGTCAATCAAACCTTAGGAAACCAAATATACTCCATTATTCATATAATTTTTGTTTTAAAATTAAATTTCACTAAATATTATGATGAAAGTAAATTTTTTACATTTTAAATAATTTTTGGTAAAAACAACATGAAACCATACATTTCATGTAATATTGTTATCAAAAAAATGTTAAAAAAACTTATGGAACCCTAATTTCAATTTTCTTTTTCAAAAAAAAACTTACTTCAAAAGGTTAATAATTTAGGTTTTGACCAACGTTTATAAAAATAGATTTCAAAATTCCCACTTTTAACATTGGTGGAAACATATGTTAAAAATTGATGATAAAATACAATAAAAACTCATGTGAAAATATCTTTTCCTACTATTGAAAATAATTAATCAAGAAATGAGTGATTACTATTGGTTCTTCAGGAATATTGTTTTTTAAAATAAAAAAATGTACTATGTAAGAATAAATGAAATTGATGTTAAATATTAAAATAATATTTTATAAAATATTTTTATTTTTAAAAACATTCAAAAAATTTAAAGAAGCTATATTTCATAAAATGGTTATAGCGTTAGGGTAGTATGTTATCACTCTATTCATTAAAAATGTGCATTCCCTTTGACTTTTTATTGAAAAAAATAATTTTAGAAAATATATGAATTATTAATTTTAAACTACTTTTAAAATTCAAGGATCACATAAAATTTCCTAAATAAACCATATGATTAAATAAAAGGACTTTTTAGAAGGGTTTGATAAAATGGGTATAATGAAATAAAATATATCTAATTAAAAGAGAAATGAAATCAGTTTTTAAAAATTTATTTTCTTTATTGAAGTATAAAAGAGATTTAATGTTTGAATAAAATATGAAAACTAAATATATTTATGTTGGATAATAAAACTATTATATCTTATAAATAATATTTTATAATATTCTTTTAACGAGAATAAAATCAATCCCAAAATAAGGCGATATTATAAAATAGATTCTTACTTATTTGTAAAATTTCAAATTATAAATCATTGAAATAATAAGATTTAATTGAAATTTTAAAAATCATGAATTAAAATTTATCCATGTTAAATACATTAAATGGGTATTATATAAACACCATAAACGTTAATAGGTATATAATAACAAATATTCACCAATGGAATGGAAATTGAGACTAAATCCCTTATCTCACAATTCCCTTTAGTTTAAAATGTTTTAATCTCCTATATAGATGTTCTAATAATGTTATTAATATATACCATAACCATATTTATATTTATAATATCATATATATTCATGTTATTATGTTTTACCACCCATTTGTTAATAATATTTTATTATTTTAATTATTTCGGTTGATAAATACCTTGTTTTCATGTGTTTGTTTTGTTATAAAAGTTGTTATTCTTATTTATAGGATATATTATAATAATCTAAAAAATAATTTAAATGTTATAAATATTATATTAACTCCTTAGATACATTTTTATATTCATACTTAAAAATTTCACAGTGAAAATTAATTACATCTCTTCTTGGAGATGATAGGTTGTACGTATGCATTAGAAATGATATCATTACCTTAATTGTTGAAAGATTAAGGAATTGGATGGTATATTAATTTTAAAAAGTTAATATCATCTCATTTGTTTCATATATATTCCCCATTTTTATAACTATGACTATCCATGTGAGTTAATGATGGAAAACATAATACATTGTTTTGCAAGGTGGTAGTCTACATAACACATGAGTGATGAAATTGTTTCTCATTTAATAAAAAATATATAGATGAGTATTATCATATCAATATAATAACATCTAAGTATATATGAGATACTTAAGTTTTTATATTTTAAGTTTTAATACATAATTTAAGGTAATAAAATAAAGAAAAAAAAGATAGATCTCTATTAAGACGATTACCTTCTATTAGGGAAATGTCTATTGGATAACCACTTATATACTCCAGTTTTGGTCTTTTTGGAAGACCATAATATCAATAACAATAAAAGTATTTTTGGGTGATATTTTGGTAGTTATTGGTTGAGCCAAATTTAAACACTCTACGATATTAAAAGTGGGACATCATATTAGAAATCATATATGAAAAACAACACCATTATTATATGATAATTTAACACCTCTATAATTTAAAATATATTTATTTTTAAATTAATTAAATCTATTTTATATTTTTCAATACACACAATAATGTGTTTAAATGAAACACAATACTCTATTAAATTAATATTATTTGAACATGACCATTATAACCTAGTCATTAATAAGGAAGGTATGAATAGTAATAAATAAATTATAAAACTTATGTGGTATAAACATGTATAAACTAAATTCAATGGTTATCTATTTATTACAAATAAAATAATAACTTTTTAGAATATAATGAAATATTTTCTAAAAAATATTATAGTTCAAAAAGGTATATTACTCGTGCTTTTCACACATGATTTAAAATTATTTTTTCAGACTCTTAGAAACTTTATTTAATGAAAAATAAAATTTATTTTTGAAATCATTGTATCAGAATTATCTATGGGTGAATTTTATATATTTTCATTAAATATATCATTTTTTTGATAAATAATGAAAAATACTTATTTTTATTGAAAACTGCCTTATAATTTAAATTATTAATAAATTTTTATTATATTTTTAATTGATTTTAATGTAATATTAGTTCCATTATATAAAAATTTAACTAATTTAAGTTATTTATATCAATTTAATATTAATTATTTATATTAAAACATTCTATGCTTATGAGAATTTTCTATATGAAAAACACCTTTTTCATAACAAATGTTGTTTAATTTTAGATTTATTACCACCAACTCATTGAATTTATTTTAGAAAAATAGATTATATATTTGTAATTAACATATCAATATTATATAATTTGTTTTAAAAAATAAATAAATATTAGTTAAAATATTATTAATTAATTATCATGTTTAAGGTACAAATGTGTTTACCATTGGTTAAACTAAGAAAATAAGGTTTAAATGACCTAAAACTTCTACAACACCCATTTTATAGACATATTGAGACCTTAAAACCTCTAAGAATCAATAATGAACTTTTTTTGGGGTATTTTGGAATGAGAAAAATTTTGATATCAATTTATCTTTTTAGAAATTTAATGTGTACCCTCTCCCCCAATCATAATAGGACACCCCCTCTCCTCCCCTCTTCACACATCCAAAACCATTTTTTTCATTCCATACCTAAGAAAATAACATCCAAACTTACCTAACCATAGCCTCAAGGCCTTATTTTTATTCTGAATTCCTTCTTAAGAAGGCTTTATGTATAATCCTAAAGAGACTCTCTAAAGAAGAGGAAAAATTCATAAATATTTGTATTTGATTAATTTCTTCTTCCACATAAAAAAATATTTCTTAGAATATTATAATATAATAACACCCATATAACCTATATACTGACATGTTATTATTTTAATATAATAACCCAGATCTAACTCTATATCCACAAATGAGAAATGAAACAGTCTATCATGGGTACGGTGGACTACCGCCGCATGAACTAATATAATTTTTTTCCATCAAATCCTTTAAATGATGCATATAATGATTGATTTAACTATTTTATAATATATTTATGAAATTTTTATAACTTTTTATTATCATAACACATATGACTTCTTACTTTCCATTCCATGTGGTATATGATAATGTCTCTCATGTGTACAAGGTATTACCGCATCGCGAAGCAGTTTGATTCATTTTTTTTCTTATTCTTTACATAAAAGGTATTAAGGTTATGGTTAATGAATATATGTCATATTTATGACCTAAAATACTTATTTAATTTTAATATCATATGTAACTTCTTACCTTACAACCTACTGGAAAAATATAACATCACTCATGTGTATCTGTAGACTTTCACCTCCACATAATGATTTGTAATTTTTTTAACTTTACTTTTACATGGATTTTAATAATTATGTATTCTATTAATATAAATTATATATAAGAAATTTTAATTATTCATTGAAAATTAATTAACATTTAATTTCTTTTTTTATCCATCAAGAAAAATGGAAACAATGTTCATGTGTAGGTATGTCCAACCATCTCTATGAACGATGTAATCAATTTTTCTACCTCCAACAATAATATATTAATCTAAATAAATATATGATTAATATATAAGAAATTTATCTAAAATTAAAAAAATTATTCTATTTAACAAGGAAAAAATTAAAAGAACCAAAATTATCAAACTAAAACATACATAAAAAATGAAGCATTTATCTCTTCAAACAATGTTTTAAAAACGAGTTGTTAATATATGGGTGATGAAAGACTATAAATAAATTAAATATGGTATTAAATATATGATTATATTTTATTAATATAATACTATTATTATTATTTTTATTATACTAGATTTCCACACACATACAAAGTATATCGAACTTGAGGTAAGGGTTTCTTGTCTAACTTATACTACCATGAGACATACACCATATTAACCACTTATTCATTTTTTTATTATATAAATCACCTTTTGATATGTTATATCATGAATATTTTTCTCTTCATGATATTTAAGGATTATTTTGAATTTATTTATTTCATGGGGCATATGATTCAAAACCTACAAAAGTTTTTAGTGTTTATTTCATAATCATATAATTATTTAGTATTGTTTTTTGTTTAAGTTTGTCATGGGGTAATTATGGGATATTTATATATTAATATCAATATATTTTATTCTACTGTGGTTATTCCAGAATTTTTTAATTAATAGTACCTTTTTTACAATATTTTAATTTTAACAACCTTGATACGATGTGTTTAACAAAATCTGACTTTATTTATCTATTCTATTGAATATCCTTTTTCTTTGAAAACCATGATTAGAAAAAAAAATTACTCATTCAAATGATTTATTAATGAATACTTTACCTATTTATAATTTTTTTAAATGGAGAGAATCTTCATGTCTTTTTCAAAACAAGGTATGTCTGGATTTTACCAAAAATGTGAACGGAATCATTATTTATCCATCCATATTATGCTTATTTTAATGATTAAATGGATTGTGTTCTAGTTATTTACCTTTTCATGTTGATTATGCCAATTTATTCATGAAAGATTACACTCTATGGTTACCCCTACTGAGCATCTAAGCTCACCCATTTCTTATATATTATTTCCCAGTGATACAAGGAAGTTTTTTTTGATCTACGTGTAGGGATATGCTATGTGGTATAATGGCATCAACAAACAAAATCCTTTTTATTTTATGTTCAAAATGTAATATAAATTTTAAGCATAAATGTAGTTTACCAAGACAACTAGAATATTATTTTCCTTTTAGATAGGACACAATTTACTTGTTACCAGTATAATAAAGTAATCATTAGCTCATGGTTAATAGATCTAGGATTATTAATGTTGGTACCAGAGGAATTTTAGTGGAAACCATGGGAAATAAATTTAGGAAAGAATATATTAGGTAACATAAACCCATGATAGATATGAAGGATACATACAAAATAATATTCTAATGTTTTTGTAATATGCATATTTTTTTTGTTTTTTTTAATAATAAACCCCTTATTGGAAACTATAGTTGGATGTGGTTTTTGAACATACGTACCTAAAGGTAATAACTCCAAAATAGCCATGTTAGGTTTGACTCAATAATTACCTCATACATGAAAATGAACATTAATGCTCACCTGTTTTGACACACCTAGTAGATATATATTATATAATTCACCTTATCTTTACAAAACAATTTTAAACAAAAAATATATTTTTATGATTTTAAATCTTCCCCATATAAACCATGTTTATGATAATAAGATTATCCATGCTTAAATTTTTTAGTTTATGTTAATTGTTTCACTAGTTTGGGGATTATAAATTATGATATATAATTATATGATATAATATAATATATTACATTATTTATAAGAAAAACCTAGTGTAAGTAATGATAAACCTATCAATAAGTTTAATCCTAAGAGGAAAAATGATTGTTCCCTTTGATGGGATTAAGAACATTTTTTGAAGGGAATTAGTCTCCCAAATATTCTTATCATATAAAAACATAATATCATGTTCTATAAGAATAGAAAAAATATATATATAAATATTATGGATTTTAATAGAAATAAGATAAAAAATATTATAAGAGAAAAAATGGATATGTGGAATATTAGAAAGAAGGGTTTTTCTACTAATGATAATTTTGGAAAGAAATTCACTAGTACTTGCTTAATGGAAATGAGATTTTTCTACAATTGTCAATAGAAATACCCGCATGATCCTAATTTTAAGTAGATAAATAAATTTGCAATGTTTAATGATTATAATTTAAGGATATGTGGAAATATATTAATTAATTCTTTAAGGGTTTAAAAAATATACCTCAAAAGATGTTAAGGGATCTTGTAAAGCTTTTTCTATTACCATATATGGATTGGAATGATTAATGTGATTATGGTTTCTTTTTAGGATTTTTTTGTAATTTTTTCATCAATGGTATCCTGGTTATAAGAATCAAGAAATGTATAAGGATTTTACTCCAGTATTATTTCTTAATATATTTGAGAGCATATGTTGAATAGTATAAATTATCGAGAAAAGAGACTCTATTAAAATTTGAAACTCTTGAAAAAACATGATTGAGGGAGGTAAACCCTTAATATTTTTCTCATGATCAGATAATAATGAATCTTTTTTGATATAGTGATAGTGTCCAAGAAAATGGAAGAGGTTTTATGGTTCATGTCATCATTGATGGATTTTACAAAAAATATTGATATATGGAATATATTCCAAAACATGAGATTTTATTTTTGAAATAATGCATGTTTACATTTTTTTTTGTGATAATGGTATTCACATAATTGGAATGTCATATTAAGAGCCACTTTATATTTTCTGGGGAATATAATGTTTATTTAGTGTCCTTTCTTCAATAATTTAGACTAAAAAATTTGGAAAGACCTATTTTGGATGTCTATTAAAGTTAAATATATGTGGAATATTTTATTTTTAACTTTGGTTATTATTGGATAAATTATTGTAATTTTTTTTTTGCAAAATATCTAGAGACAATATGAATGACTTAACATGTCCATGATCTGTTAAATGTTCTCTTAGTATAAATCTATAATTTTGATATTCATTTCTTGGAGTAATAAATGATGTGGAAATTGATCGAAGAAAAACAAAATTATTAAATTTTTCCAATAAAAATTAAAAATATAATGTAATTATATTTTTACATTTTCTTTGTATAGATGGTAAGAGAATTCCTCAACTATTTTAGAATGATCATGGAACAAAAATTTTATCCAAGTACATTTGGTTTTGATGAATCATTTGGTCAATAACTCATCACAAATTTTTTTTATGTGTTTTTTGACTTTATCATCATCATTAACTTTATTTTCATTAATTATTTATGTCACCCTTAATCATGATTTAGGAATTATGTTTTTCTTCCATGCCTATCTATTCACTTTCGGATTATGTTTACCTACTTGGAAACCTAGTTATGTGATTATCCTAGATAGCCTTTATAATTACCTTTCTCCCTTATTGATTGGATTTTTTGTTAAACCTTCTCAGGATTTGGGATTTAAATAAGGTTATATTAAAATTTCAATCCCTAGAGTATTAATATAAATTGTAAATTGTGAAGATATAATTTATTTAAAAGTGTAGAATGTAACACCATAATATTTTAAAAGAGGAACATAATATTTGATAGTGTATATGATATACATCACCCATATTATAAGATATTGTAACACCACTATAATTTATAATATATTTTATTTTAAATAAATTCAATATATTTAATAGTGTGTAATTCACACAATGGGTTTGAATGAAATGTGATTATCCCTTAAATAGTTACTATTTAAACTTGACCATCATAACCTAGTTGTCAAAATGGAGGGTATGAATATTAATAAATAAATTATGAAAACTATATTTTAACAAATGTATAAAATAAATTAGTTGGTTATATATTTATTAAAAAAATCATTTTGGAAGAGAAAGATAATTTTTTCGAAAAGCTGTGTTTTTCAAAAATGTTGTTTAGTCCTTCTCGTAAAAAATTAAATATTATTTTTTACCAATTTTAGAAAAGTTATTTGAAAAAATAGGATAACTTTTTAAAATATACAAGTCAATTTTATCTTTTTTTAAATTCTTGAGAATTTTCTGAAATTTTTTTTCTTTTGATGAATATTGAAAAATTATGATTTTTATACAAAATAGCCATTCAATTTAAAATATTCAGAATGTGAAATAAAATTTTAAAATGTTTTAAAGTAAAATAAGTTCAATAATGTTAAAATTTAACATATTTAGGTTATATGAATCAATTTAAGATTGAATTTTGTTATTAAATAATTCCATACTTATGAGAATTATCCCATTGGAAAACAGCTCTTTTGTCGCATATGTGGTTTAATTTTAAATTAAAATATACATTTTATATGGATTAAATTTTGAAAATAGATTCTATAGATTGAATTATCATTATTAAAATTATCTAATAATTTCAACTTAATTTTTTCCATCATGAATTGGGAAAATAGTAAAAATTAATTTTCATAGAAATGGAAATAATTGATTTACCATGGGTTATACATTAAATTTATTGTTTGAAAATGACATAAAACTGATCCAAAACATATTTTATGGACATATTTAGACCATATTTCCTATAATATCATATTATTACCAATTTTATAGTCTTTTTCAAGATAAAAATTTGTTTATGGAATTATTTTTTCAAACATTCCATGTATACAATCTCTACCACTTTTAAAAGGAAACCCCATATCCTCCCTTTCTAAGTACTTCCAAAACCATTTGGTTCATCCAGTAACTACCCACATCAATTCCATAATTCCATAAACACATCCTATAGGCATTATTTTTATTATTAATACCTCCTAAGATGGATTTATTTATGAACCTAAAGATCCTCTCTTACAAAAAGGTAAAATTCTTAAAAATCTGTATTTGTTTTATTTATTCCTCCACATCCTTCAAACATTATTCAATAATTATAATATAATAACAATATTATCCCATATATACTTATATTTTATCATGTTAATTAGATAAACCATATCTACCTCCACTTCTATCAAATGGTAAGTGAACCAATCGATCATGTGTATGATGGAATATCTCCACAGAAACCAATGTAATTCATTTTCCATCACCACCTGTAATTGATGGATATAATGATGGATTTAACTTATATGTATAATATTTTTGAAAATATTTTAGTTACAGAATTATAAAGTCACATATAAAATTTTTCCATCTATTCCTTGGGGGATACGATAGCGTCGCTCATGTGTTTGGTGGACTATTGTCTCTCGAAACAATGTGATTCATTTTTCTCTTACACTTTACACAGAAGTTAGTATGGTTAAACTTATTTAATAAAAAATATATTTATGACCTGAACATACTTATAGAAATATATTAAAATATATATCTTCTTACCTTCCCATGCATTGTAAAATAATAACGTCTCTCATGTTTACATTTGGACTAATGTCTCCACATAGCGATGTGGAATTGTGTTCATTAAATTTTCACATGAATGGTAATAAGGATGTGTATGATTAATATAAATTATATATGTTACGTAATAATTATTCATTAAATATTAATTATATTTTATAATCCTTTCATTCCATATTTATGAAAATCGTAATAAACTTTCATTTGTGTGTACAGCCTACCATCTCCATTAATGGTGAAATCCATTTTATATATATATATATTTAATAGATTACTATAAATAAATATATAATGAATATATATGTTATTTATATCATTTTCAAAAAAATTGATATGATGTTTCCATGATCAAATTAATAGGTCCAAAATTACTGAACTAAAATATACAAAAAAAACTATACAATTACCACCTAAAATAGTAATGTTAACAAATAAATGATAACAAAAAGGTGATAAAGGACTATAAGTAAATTACATATTGTATTAAATATATAATTATGGTTCTATAATTGATTTATAATAAATTTATATTTATTGAAAATGATTTTAAGACACATACAATGGATTTAGAACCTAAGGTAATGGTTTATCATCTCACTTTTACATCCATGAGACATATTCTATATTCCCCACTTATTCTTTTGTGTGATTTATATACTAACCGTATGTGATATTTTATATAATGACTATATATTTATTTATGGTATTTAATTATTTAATTGATTTTGTTGCTTTCATGTGGATTATAATTCAAAATTTTCCATGTGGTAATAATTTATTTCACAATCTCTTCATTATTCATGATTATTTTGGTTTATGTTTTGTTTTTGGGAATTATTGGATATTTTTATCTTAAAATAAATAAATTTTATTCTCAAATGATCATTATTGAAAATTTTCAAGTAATATTACCATTTTTTACTCTTTGGTATGTAAAATGATTGATATTTGTTTATGAAAATCCAATTTATTTCTCTCTTCAGTCAAAAATCATTTTTCATCCTAATCTATGTTTTCAAAAAATATTTAAAAAAATTAACATTATTCAAATGATTTATTAGAGAGTTTTTTACATTTTTTTAATTTTTTTAAAAAATAAATGAATATTTATGTTGTTTTCCAAAAAAAGTATCATTTGGGTTTCACTGAAATTTTTAAATCAATCATTTTTTAAACATGTATGGCTTGGAAAAAAAATCTAGTGTTAAGACCCCTCACTTTTTTAAAAAATATTTTACAATTTTTCAAAATTTATTTTCAAGAAATTGTTTTTAAAATTTTTTTTGAACTTTTTGTTTTAAATGGTTATTTTCAATGGGAAATGGATCATTTCCAAAATAATTTTTTTGAATCGCATTTTTTCCATGTTATTATTGATGTCATGAACCATTTATTAGACATATGATCCAAAATGGATATGTTGTATTGATATCATCCTTATTCTTTCATTGTATGGTTTACTCTCATTTTGATTGAGTATGTACAATTTTATTATCATTCTCCATATTATATTGGATGGTTTATGAATATGTTAATTTTATTGGGTTAGGTTTTAACATTTTATATGTTATTTTTTCAATAATAATTATTAGGTTAATTATGTTTCACTAATTTAATATTAGAAATTCATTAGACTTATTAAATTATGGTTGGATCCTAGTTATAGATAGCCCCTCGGTGCATGGACATATATTATAAGATATATCAGTTGGCCAAATTAGATTTCTATTTACCCATAAATATTAAATTTATAATGAAATATATTAATGATTTTAGTTATATAAAATTATGAATTCTATCATTATGAGATTAATAATTAGTGTCCATGTGATTATTTGATCAGTTATATTTTACATGGATAAGTTTCAAGATCATGTTATTATTTATATAGATATATTTGATCATTATTTATTCCTTCCAAATTATTATTAGTTTATTTATTAAATGAAACTTGTTTCAATTATTTACATTGAAATATTGATTATTCTTATTTATTTATAGTATCTTCTATTGTGAGGTTACCCTTACTAATAATACTATCTCACCAAATTCTTATGTTTTACTTTCCCCATGATACTAAGATGTTTTTTATTGATATGTAATGATATTGTAATTTTAATAATTGAATTCAAAAATAAAAACACATTGTGTATGTTATGTTTATAAATAAATTTGAATTTCATTAATGTTCTAGTTTACCATGACTAATAAAATATTTAGTCCATAGAGATGTGATAATTTGTATATAATGTCGATTTAATAAAGTTTACACCATATATTGTTTACTAGAGATGAGTTCATTACACAAATGTATTGGGAGGTGTGAAGATATGAGAGGAGGTAGTTCCCTTTTATAATTGAGGAGGATGTTTGTTTTTCTAAAAAACAAAAAATGTTCAGTAATGGGAAGTCGCACTCACCCCAATTACCTCAAAAATTTATAAATAATGGAGTGGATCTAAGCTAGTTTCATTATAAACCTCCAATATATAAAAAATTAACATGTTTTAAATATTATATTCCTTTATTATATATGTTTAATTACTTTTACAATTTTAGTTTCCACCACAATCAGTAGTTCTTTAAACAAATGTAATTTCTCCATTAATTCTAAAATAATATAACCCTTAATTTATAATTAAAACCCACTAATTCCAAATATTAAATCCAATTTATCAAACAATTTTTTTTGTTTTTGGAAAATTAATTTTAACACAACCACATGTAACAAGAAAAACATCATTTTTACCAAAACAACATTTACTAATTTATTACTACCTTTACAAATCATTATAACAAAAAATAAAGTTAACCATATTACCAAATATTAATTATTATTTTAGAAAAATGGAATCCGTTTTTAAAATTCAAATCATATAACTCATAAAATTTTATTTAAAATAAACCCACAAATCATGTCAAAAAATGATTTTTTAAGAAATGATTTTTTTCAAGTATTAGATGATATTATTTTAAAGATGTAACTAGTATCCATAATTATTTGTATTTTAATTCATATTTTTAGATATATAATATATTAATTTTATTTAAATCAATAATAATTATATATTATTTTAATTAATTTAATTAGACAAATATTATGCCTTTTTTAACAAAAACATTTTCTTGAAAAATAATCAGTTTTTAGAAGAAAAAATATGCTAATTGCCACCAAATATAATTATATTTACTACATTAAAATTGATAGTCATTGAATTTTTAATTATACTTATTATTAAAAATTATTATAAATAAAATGGGAATAGTTAAATACTCTATTTTATATTATTCATAAAACCTTATTTTTAAGGGAATATTTTAAAAATTCTTTCTAGGCTTATTTTTACCAAGTAAGTTTTGAATTTATATTAATCCTCAAAAATTATAATGTTTTAGCCATAAAATATTAAATTATTCATTGAATTATAGTTTAATTAAAATATAATGTTCAATTACTATAATTGAGGCTCCAGGTTGCATATATCACAAGTAATCAAATAAATTGAATTTATTTAAAGAGAAATATATCAAAAAGTATTATGATGTTTCATTCTTCCCTCTGAAAATATTTTACCCTAAAAAAGTTATGTATATTACCTTCTATAAAATGTGGGATGTTATTCTTCACAACATCCTCTAGTTACCATACTTCTTTAACAATTTTATGATTTCTCTAAATGACCTTTACCTATTGAGTCATCTGATTCCTTGATACATTCTCTCTAGTGTCAAGAATTTTAATGGGGTCTTCACAACTATATTGTTCATGTTCAAATTATATATTTTTTAGAGGTGATAAAATGTGTTGGTTATAATATGTAGTTCCTTAACAATGATATGCGGAATAAATCAGGTACTTTACAGAGACTTAATGGAATTTCTAATTGATATGTCTCTTGAAACTAGATGCGGTTCCATCCAACATGACACCAGACCCAGCCCGTGACATGACCCAAAGGGTGTTATTGATCCCCATGGGCTGCAAGTAAGTTCCTCAATATCATCAATGCACCTTTTAGAATGAATTCTCCCATAATGAATAATCATAAGAAATACTCAAAGTGAAAAATCATACCAAGATCAATATCCATAACAAAAGAGACACAACCATTAAAAATTAAACATTTCACAACTTTAACCAAAACCAAAATGGGAGGAGAAATAACTAAAACATGCAGAAAAACCTCCATGTAACAAGAGGTTCATCACCCTCAATCGACCTCTACAAACACCTACAAGAGATGAATACAAATAACTGGATCCAACTTCACAACCATAGAACATCTTTCCATTACCTGGGTCAAAGATAACATCGCTTATATAAATCCAAGGGTGTATGTAGGGTGTGAGATAATACCCAATATAATGCCACTGAAAATGAAGATTCCAATGGACAATATTTGAAGGAAAATCATCAAGAATGTCTTAAGAAATAAATTAAAACAACTTTTTAATTAAAAAATTGAAGATAACATCTTCATAGAAGAAGTTTTTAGAAATTAACATAATATAAAGGCCCACCATATGCTGATGTTAAGCACCACATCACAGGAGAGAACCATGTCACTAGAAATCATTACACGTTCTAGATCTTGTGGTACCCTAGGAAACTTGTATCTCGGTGAAACATGTTATAGAAACCATAATACACTATGTCCTCATGCATGAGCCACTATATAGGAATCCATCCAAAGTTTTAGCTATGTCCAAACATCAACAAAGATTAGTTAGTGTTTTAGTGTCAATCCTTCAAGAAGAAACTAAGCCTTAGCCTCATCATTCCAACTATCATGCTAGTCTTAATCCTCCAACTTAGATACTTGTGATTCCATTTGTTTTCAATTTAATTTATAACACCACATAGATTATTACTTTTACATAAACACATCAATCAATATTAATACACATGGAAACCAACTTTTCATAAGAAAAACCTCTTTCAAATACATACACAGACCAAAACCATTTTGAAGCACACATCACACCACTTACGTAATTTAAAAAAATAAAGAACTTCCATAAGAAATCACACATAAAACATAAAGAATTTATTTTTTAAAACAATCATTCACCACATACGCACCTTAAATCCTTTTGAAATAAAATTTCAAAACATTCACACAATCCATAGAACAGATTCAATTAAAAAATAATGAATAAAAAATCATATAACAGTGATAAACCATGGATTCACAAAACTCAGTCTTGGAATCTTCTAAAATCTAGTGTAAAACCACAACAGAACCACAATAAGATCCTATAAAGGAATGATAGAACTAAAATCATCATAATTTGACCCAAAAACTCAATATTGAACCCTTATTTGGTAATCCAATAAATTTGAGTAAAGAGAACCCAAGAAAGATAGAAGAAGAAACCTAGAAGAAGGAAGTAATCATGAAAAAAGATAATCTCTTAAGGATTCTTGAATATACAAGGCCAAATAAAAGCAAAAATTAATGTTTATGGGGGGGAAATGAGAGGAGGAACCTCCAATGGTATTAAATCCTATATTGTTTGAATTAAGGGTGGGTTTTGTTAAAATTGTTTGAGGTTAGAATGGCAATTCTTCATTTTTATTGACCATGACTAAGCTCATGATTTTTCTAGACAGTTTTCCAAATTGTGTGGTAATCGTGCGGTCTCCACTTTCCATGAAGAAACTAGTTATATGGTTTCTTTACAAAGGACAAAAGCTCATGTGAAAATATTTGTTCCTTGGAAAGTTCCATTGTTGAGGTTGCACAGTTTTTCGAAGGCTAGTGCACGATTTCCCCAAATAGTGTGCCTACTATGTGCCACCTCATTTTGGGACCAAAAACTCCATTTTTCTCAAAAAAATCCCAAGAAAACCAAGGGATAAATATAAGACCAAAAATTAATAAAGGAATCCCTCAAAATAAAATCATAGATGTGAAAATTCTCTCCAACATGGAAACTTTACACCCTCAAAAATACATTCCATATTATAATCAGAGAATAGAAATGGATACTATTCTTCATCCCAAAATATCCACTCCAATGTATCATGATCATCATTACCATGCTTCAAATGTACTTTGAAAAATGGTCTCGATTTCCCCCAAATCACATTCTCTAGGGAATCCATAATCCAAATTGGTCACTCAAACATAGAAAATTTTGATCCAGCTCCAATTTTTTCAAATTATACACATAAGATGGGATCAGATCATACTATTTCATCTATGAGACATGGAACATGTCATGAATTAATGTCATCTAAGAATTAAAATATTTTAATTATTATAACTTACCAACTCTCTCGATAATCTCAAAAGGTTATACATACCTCAGCTTTACCATCCCTTTCATACCAAGAAAACTGTGAGACAAGTGAGCTATCACTATCAGAAATAAACCACGATCAACTGATAATTCCATATATTAGTTCTTCTTATTGGCATATTACTTCTGTAGACTCTAATATATAAACAAATGATGCCTAATCAACATAACTTTGTCAGAAATTTATTCCATAGTGCTCGGTCCCAACAATGAGGTTTTCCCATATCATCTCAACATAAAATAAATCGACACAGCTAACCATAGAAGGCCTCCAAGGGGTCCATCCTTATAGAGGATTTCTAACTATTGTTTTACACAAATTTGACAAATTTCGAATGGTTATCCCATGATACTATGAAATCTAACACCCATGCTTGGATCATATCTTCAAAGATCTGATTTTCCCACTCTGTTTTATTGTCCATTTGAGGATGGTATGTCAAACTCAACATGAAGTGTGAAACCATTTCCTTCTAAAGGCCATCCTAAAACCGGGAAGAAAATTTGGGGTCCCTATCTGAAATTATATATTATGGAACACGATGAAACCTTAATATTTCTAGGACGTACAACCTTCCCAAATCAATCACTTTGGTTGAATATTTGATCATAATTAAATGGGATGATTTGGTAAGATGATCAATCACTGCCAAAATGGAATTCCTTCCCCAGGGTGTATGAGGTAAGCCAACAAGAAAATCCATGGAGAACTTTCCCCACTTCTAGGAAGGAATGGAAAATGTTTGTATAAAGATAGAGGGCCTCTGATTCTCTACTTTAACCTTATCACAAGTATAACACCAGGAAAAAAAGCTAGTTATGTCTTATCTCATACCCGACCACCAGAACCGATGATGAACACCATAAAAATTCTTTGTAGAACCTTGATGAATAGACAAATGATGCTGAGGTATATCCTACATCACCACCTTCTAAAATGAAAGCAACACCATGAAGAACCCCTGAAACATAGAACTCCATCAGGAGAAAATAACCATTTATAAGGAACATACCCATCATTTAAAAACTACATAGAATGTTGGAACAACTAGTCATTCAACTACTCTTACTGAATCAACTCTAGGGGGATGGTTTCCAGCTAAACACTATCCCAAAACACTCCTCTATTATGCTCCTTGGCCTTAAGATGAATTTGTGAAAAAATACCCATCAAAGACCACTCATAATTGTACTCCTTCAAGGCTTTCTCTAGAACCTTCTTGCTCAATGAATCTTCTACCACGTTACCTTATACCATGGTATATATGAAAAAAAATTAGAAACCCTAAAGGTATTCCACCCAATGGCACTTCTTTATATTCATTTATTTGTAGGAGAATATGCAAACTAATCTCTTACGATCTTAATATACCCCAATCTTCTTCCCAAAGAGAAAATGATGCCATATCGTCAAGTAATTAATCACTACTTCCAATTCCAAGTAATGGGTTTCATATTTAATTTCTTGTGGTTAGAGCCAATGAGATCCATACACCACCACATGGTCATTATACAATAGCACACACCCAACACACATTCCTAAAGCATCACAGTAGACCACATATCCATTTCTATATTACAGTAATATCAAAACATATGTTGTGGTAAAACACATCTTAATCTACTCAAAAGATGTCTAATACTCTCGGTTCCATTAAAACTTTTCCCCTTTTAGGTTAAGTGCTATCATAGGTTAATTAGGATGAGATAAATACTTAAAAAATAACTTGTAATACCCTTATAGGCCAAAAAAATCCTAATTTCAAAAACATTCTTTGGATATTCCCACGAAATCACTATACTAATCTTCTATGTGTCCACTAAAACCCTCATTATGAGATCACATGACCAAGAAACTTCACCTACCTGATCTAGAATATACAGTTGGAAAAAGTAACATAGATTTAATGATCCTGAAGAGTTACCAACAGAATCCTCAAATGTCATCCATGCTCCTCTAGGGTCCCAGAGTAGACCAGGGTGTCTTCTAAAAATATCATGATAAAGGTTTTGAGATAGTGGTGGAATACCTAGTTCATAAGATCCATAAAAACCATTGGATCATTTTTTATCCTGAACTATAATAACAAGTACTCAAAATAGTCATCCCTTCTTTGGATGGTGGTTATCAGAACATCTGCCTCTCTAAGTCTAGCCTGGTGATACCCTGAATGCATGCTGATCTTGTAGAACATCCTTTCACCCTTAAGCTGGTTGAAAAGGTAATCAATATAATGAAAAAAGAATTTATTTTTTATCGTCACCTTATTTAGCATAAAGTAATCAATACATAAATGGAGAGATTTATCATCCGTCTAGAAAATAGAACTAGGGTGGGACAAGGTGAGATGCTCAGAGGAATGAATCCTTGGGATTCCAAATAATTCAGATAAACATTTAATTACCTATGCTTAGTGGGGTATATATAGTATGAGGGAAGAGATATAGTTTTTATTCTTGGTACCATATTGATAGTGAACTCCACAACCCGATCCTGAGGTAAACCTAAAAAATTCCCTAAAAGTACATTTGTGAATTCATCTACTGAAAAAGGTAATACACCCTCAGGAATACTACTATTTTCATCCATCATGAGTGATGAGATATGAAAAAAAAAGATAACCCAAATCCATAAGTGGATCTCCAACACCTCCCGACCAGGTATCCAATTCACCATGAAAACACTGAGTGCTCCCATCAGGTTTCATGAAGCTCTCTCACCATCGATAACAATAAATATACTCCTCTAATAAATCCATCCAATATATACTAAGGATTATATCAAATAGGACCATTTTCAAAACCAGGATAACCCGTTCTAACTTGAAACCGACATGGTGAGTGCATATTATAGACACATAAAACCCTTCACTAAATATACTTCATATTTCCACACCAATGGAAGGGTCTGGGTGGAGCTGATATTGATGACCATACATTCCCCACCATTCCACACTAATGGAATGGGAAAAATCCAATGTCATAATCCATAGATAAAGATTATCGGGAATGATGGGCTGAACATCCACCTCCCTTCTTCACCAACCCGTCCCACTTTATCTTCTTCTTAGATGAACTGCCACTGCCATAGCCCACTACTAAAACTGATCAATAGAAACTAGAAATTACACTATGATCCATCTCTACCATAAATTCATGATCAACAAACTCAACATAAGTATTCAATTTCAAAAATAAGACCCGAGATTTGATATCCATCTGAAACCCCATCATGAACATTGGATCCTTTAGTTTCTCATTGGTGGCCACCTCTAGTGTGAACCAAAAAATCTCACCAAAATGATTGGCATACTCCAACACAGTCTGATCCCCCTGATAAAGATCGAAAATTATCCATGTCTTGGAAAATTTGAAGGCTTCAGGGAAATACAACTCATTGAATAAAACCTTCAAATCCTTCTAACCCATCTTCTCATGCATCCCAGCTTATACCACTATCTCCCACCCCCTTCGACTGGGACCTTCCATGAAGAACGTAGCACACTTCAACTTTCCCACCTCAAGAGTGTCAAGAACCACAAACATACTATTGATATTATCAATCCAATCCACTTCCTCCCAGGTATCCCTACAACCCTGAAATGAAGGAGGCTTATTATTCAGAAACTCCTGAGATTTTCCTTTTCCACTACTAGGTTCAGCTTCCCCAACATGAGCAATACTAGACCTCACTCCATGACCCTAAGCATGGACATCCCAAACCATCGATTTCCATAGTCTCTGATAAAATTGTGAGGGAGAACTCTCTCCAATATCTTCCAATATTCCCACAGGTAGTATCCAATGAGGCATCTTGCTATATCAAAAAATGACTGCAATAAAAACCCATTAGTAAAATATTTTTAAAAAATTACAAAAACATTTAAAAATTCCAAACACATAGATAAATTGAAAAAACCCACATTCATAACAATATAAAGACAAACCACTTCCCCCCACCCAGTTCCCATGCACATTCTCAAGCCTGTATGTATCACTTGGAGGAGAAGTTAAACCAAATCCCAACATATAATGGATACTCAAGGCATGTCACAAGGTGTATTGGCATACACACCACTCACTACAAGAATCTAAACCCCTTAAAATCAACGCTCTAGTCTATCATAACTATCCCAATTAATATAACACATGGAAAGATCTGAAAACTCCCCTCAAACCATTTTTTCATGAACCATGTTGATGTACCATAAAATCCTTACACTTGACCCGGTCCATGAGATGGCATGAAGGGTTTTCCTGATCCCCACGGGTTGGATACTAGTGTATGGGTATCAACAATTATCTTTTGGGAAATATTTCACCATGATGAATAATTATAATCAGTACTGAAAATGTAACATTATACCAAGATCAATATCAATAAAAAAATATATACAACCATTCTAAGTTAAACATTTTACTACTTAAACAAAAACCAAAATATCAAAATAAAAGGGGAAAGAACTAGTCCACAACCAATAACCTCTATGCAATAAGAGGTTCATCACCCTTAAGTTGTATCCACATACACTAAAAATAGAGGAACACTATAAACCAGATCCACCTTCACTTCTATCGAACATCTTACCATTACTTGGGTCAAACATACCATAGTCTACATACACTCAATTTTGAATTTAGGGTTTGAGATATTTCCCAATAGGATTCCACAGAGAATAAATATTCCCTACCATAACATTATAAGATAAATCACCCTAAATGTTTTAAAAAATAAATCAAAATAACATTTAAATAAAAAAAATTTAAGGAAAATATTTTCAAAGATGCATGCTTGACAAATTTTTATAAGAGAGAGGTCCATTGTATGCCGATGGTAATAACCACATCAAAATAGGTCACCAAATCATAGGAAATTTCTACAGGTTGCAGATATAGTGGGACCATAGAAGCCTCGTATCTCAGTGAAACATGGTATAAAAACCATAACCCACTACAACCTCATGCACGATCCACTAGAGAGGAATTCATCCAAAGTTCTAGTGGTTTCCAAACATCAACATAGTTTAGTTAATGTTGTAGCATAAGTCATGTTAGATGAAAGTAGACCTCATCCCAAAAAATCCAACTACCAAAATCATTCTTTTATTCCCACCTTGATACCTGGGATTAACTTTGTGCTCAATTTATTTATTAGAATCAAATAGATCAGCACTATAACATACCCAAATCAAGTAATATGAATACACATGGAAACCAATATTTTTCATAAGTAAAACCTCTTTCAAATAGATATTCACACCAAAACCATTACATTATTCAATCTTCACCACTTATCCAATTTATAAAACATATTCATGAAAAAACACAATTAAGAACACATAAAACCCACCGATTTCATTGATAACCCCATCATTCACCACATAATCACCTCAAATACTTTTGAAATCACATTTTCTCCTTTCACACAATCCATAGAACACATTCAAAGAAAAAATAAAAAATAAAAAATAATTTAATAATGGAAAAGTATGGAATCACTTATCTCAATCTTGTAAAATTCTAGAAACCAAAGAAAAACCAAAACACTCTATAAGAGGACCCTATAGAGGAAAGGTCAAACCACAAACATCAATATTTTACCTAAAAACTAATGAGTTAACTTGTATTAGTTCAAATAGTCCAAAAAAGTAAATAAAATCAAATAAATAGGGAATAATAACTCTAGAATAAGGAAGAAATAAAGAAAAAGATATACTAACATGATGATTCATGAATATCAAAGGAAAAATCCACAATAATATAGAATTTTAAGGGGACCAAGAGGGAGAGGAGGAATAACCTAGGTTTGAAAGTCCCACATTGTTAGAATTATGGGTGTTTTGGTGTTAAAATCATGGGATTTTGGAAGGTTAATTCACCATTTTTAATGACCTGGACAAGTCTCATGGTTTTCTCACACGTATTTCCAAACAATGTGGAAAATGTGTTCTCTCCTTTTTCCAATAGAAAATTGGACACATGGCTTCCTATGGGAGGGAACATTCCCATGTGACAATCCATATGACCTAGATTGTGCTAATGAGAAAGGCACATAGTTTCTAATATATTGGAGTATGGTTTACCTAAACTGCACGTCAACCGTGTGCCACCTACTTCAAGGTCCAAAAACTCCTAATAAAACCAAGGGATAAATATAAGACTAAAATTAATCTATGGAATACTTCAAAATAAAATCTCAGATGTGAAAATAAGCTATAACTCTAATTATTTCTAGAATTTCAAAGGGTCTTGTGTACTTGGGGCTCATTTTTCCCTTCTTACCGAACCTTTTAACACCCTTCCATAGAGATAATTTGAAATTACAAATCATTCCACTTATTTATAGAAAATATAATTTTCCAACTTTTATGTTCTTTGATATGAGTTTGAATATTCATTGCATTTTCCACTATCTCCTCCACAAATTCTGAGACTACAAGCTACATTTCACTAACATCATCCCAACAAGTTGATGTATAGAATAACTTACTATATAATTCTTCCTAAAATGAAATATGAAAACATAATAATTATACAAAATATATCTTAAGACATTAATAACCCATAAAAATATAATATCTGACCAAATATTCATCCCTATATAGCATAAAATAACACATAATTTCACAAACCAAATATGTTAATACATTTGATATATATTTTTCAAAAGTATTTTAATAATCTAAAATACAGTAAAAACTTAATGAAAACATACAAGACTCAAAAAATTAGATCTATATTCATTACATAAAAAACTATTATATTATTGACTATATTCCATACATCCAAAAATGATGTAAACTCCATCTATGATAACATAACGCACTTTTTCATCACACCAATAATTAGTTATAAGTTCATCAATACTATAACATTTACTAAATAAAATTAAATCATCTATAAACATCATTAACTCATTATTAAGAACATTGTAAGGGTTATATTTATCTTCCTAATGTCTTATCCAAAAGTATCACCTTACCACTAAATTACCTTTCCTTGTTATAAATACCATTCAAAATATGATTTCAAATCATTAAAGAAAAACTAAAATAGTGAGATCCTTATAAATTTCATGGTTCTTATAACAAGAGTAAAATTAATAAAAATCTTTGAAAATATAATTATTTAATCTAGATAAATAATCAATTTAATTATTCCACTTTAGCGGTAGTAATAACATAAGATTTAAATTTATCTCTTAGATTATTCTGAATTATATTCTCTTGACTTTTAGGGAATTAAATTTTGTAGAACCAACCTAGTTATAGTTAAAATACTGAAAATTAATGGTTTCTTTCAAACCCATGTAATCACATTCTTGATGGTATTTCTCTCCATACTTGAAGTAAACTCCCATTCCCCTCCACCAAGTAACAATGTGTTTCTTTCCCAAATTACCTCATTTAGGAAGATCCTTCTTTATCTTCTTATACTTATAACCTTTTTTATATTGTGTAATCTTCTTCTATCGACTTACTATTAATATATAGGATCTATAAAATTCCTTCACTATTTTTATAGAGCATACAAATAATTCATTTTATGATGAAAATATTTGAGATATTGGGTCCCTTTAGATACTTGGATTAATCTCTTAAAATAAATAGTTAATCATTAATTCCATATTTAATATGTAATATGTAGAATACATGGATATTCTTGTAAAGGTATTATCATACTATGAAAATTTTTCTTCTTACTTCTTCTTAAAGATAAAGAATATTCTCTTTATTTCAATTTGTTTCTCATGAGGGAAATATTTTTCAAATAATGTTTCTTGAAAATATTTCCAATCAATATTATCTATTTCCTCTTCCTCCCTACAATTCTAAACCAATGGAAACCATTGATCATTCTCACCTTTGAGATAGTATAGTATAAGTGTATATTTTGTATTTTCATTTTATCCCAAGGATATAAAAATATTATCAATGTACTTTATCCATTTATCTTATACCTATAGATTAGTATTTCCACTAAATGATGGGGGCTTATGTCGGATAAAGTGATGAAATATAAACAATAACATTGTGAAAAAAGGGTTCTCCATTTGAGAAATGTTATTTTTTATGATCTGATTAAGTTGTCATAATATTCCCATGATCTACTCATTTATAATTATCTCTGTATTGTCCTCCTCATTCAATCAATATCTATATTACACATAAGTATTTATTCCCTTCATTAATCTAGTTTTCATTTAAAAACAATTATATATAATGGATTAGATCATACAATTATGAATTTTTAATCATAATATATAATTCTAAATATAGTGTAACATTTACCATAAATAAAAAATTTATGAATTTTTAATCAATAAATCCTAAACCTGGTTTTTTGGGGGTATCTTTATTTTCAATCCCTTAAGAATTTTTTTAACGAAAATGTAAATTATACTAAGAATATCCCCTAGGAGTGTCAAACTAGGTTTATAGTAAGGGAACACTCATGATCCACTAGAATGATGGTCAATATGTAATTGGATAATAATATTTTGTGTTATTACCGTTAGATGAATTTTTTCCAAAACTATATCCCCTTGTAGTATCCCGAAAGATATGTTTTACTAGCCAAAACCATATAATTTATACCTTAAAAACATTATGGGGTTCTTCTATAAATATCCTCAATTTATTCAATAGGGTTATGTTCTATTATCTATGTTTTCCTAAACTTATTTTTAAAGGTTCCTACTAAAATTTCTATGATACCAACTGTAACAACCATGACCCCAGTAAACAAAAGATCGTGGTTACTTTATTATATTTTCAAATATATAAGGGTTGAAATCCCAAAGGACCAATCAGGTTGGTAATTTATGAGAACCAGATACATACATGATACCCATTTTATATTGATAATATAAAATAAAACATATTAATGGAAAACATTCATATTCAATTATCTAATTCGAATAATTATTTATTATATCTTGGGAAAGGAAACAATAAGAGATTGATCTCAAATGCTTAGTTATGGTTACATAAAGTGGAATATATCAAGAATCAATCATGTATGGTCAATATATAAAGTTAAATAAAATAACACATATTATAATTAATAAATAACTTTACTATCATAATTAGAAAATCCATAATCAGTATGTCAAGGTAAATAAATGAACACATTTTCCAATTAATAAATAACATGATAAAAACATGCATTCATGAATAATATCAATGCAATAATCACATGGATAATTATAATTAATTAAAATGAAATAAATTAATAATTTTGGACATCATTATATCATAAATCATGATATCTATATATTCAAAAACTTTCACAATATAGTTTAAAACTATCTTTAAAACACATTTAATTTCACCGACTCAATTTTCTCATTATACCTACCGACGCATCAAGGGGATATATAATTCAAAGACCCACCGATCACTATATGTCCAAATAATTACAC
Organism: Viscum album; assembly: GCA_963277665.1. Taxonomy (NCBI): domain Eukaryota; kingdom Viridiplantae; phylum Streptophyta; class Magnoliopsida; order Santalales; family Viscaceae; genus Viscum; species Viscum album. The sequence goes on from OY728158.1 coordinate 469,816,470, forward strand.
ATATATAAAATGATAAATTTAATTCATGAAAATTGTTTCTTATCAACTCATCGGAAATACGGGTTTTTATAGAAAAATGATGTCCTTGGAATAATATATGGTATTTATGTGAAATTTTAAATTAAGATTGGATAAAATATTTTTATTTATAAAATAATTTAATTTTTTAAAATAATATATTATACATAAAATGGTTATATAGGTGGATAGTTATGTTAATGATGTAATTGTTAAAAAGAGCATTACTTTTGACATTTTTTCAAATACGTACCTTTTAAGAAAATGTATAAATATTCATTTTAAATTTTTTTAAAATTCATTGATAACAAAAAATTTCCATAAAAATTATTTAATTAAATATAATGACTTTTGTAAAATAATTTTTGAAAAATTGATATAGAATAAAATATATTCATTTTAAAGAGAAATAAAATCAGGTTTTCATTAAAATCTTTTTCTAACTGATTCAAAAAATAAATATGGTAAATAATGGAAGAAAATATAAAAATGACATAAATTTATAGCTTATAATTAAATTTTTCTCTCTTATGAATGATAAATGATAAAATTCCTTCAATGAGAATAAATGTAATCCCAAAAGAATGTGAGATTGTAAAATAGATTCTTGCCACTTTGGTAACACTCAAATTGTAACCCCTCAATAAAATACATGAATTGAAATATTAATCATCATGAATATAATATTTATTCATATTAAATACATAAAATTAGAATTATATACCCATGATGTAGTGTTATTTGGTAATATCCCATACAAACACATCTGTGTGATTTGAGAAATATTATAATTTTTTTTTGTTTTTCACACTGAGCATAACTTCAATGAACTTAAGGGATTAAGATTTTTTCTATAACCATCACTTCTATGTTTAACTATATCCAATTTTTGGAAATATTTATTCAATCCTATATTTCCCTAAACTACTTAGACTAAAAAAAGTAACATGGAATTCTTATCTTTCACAAGATCCTGATCTATGAAAGGATTCTTAGCAGTAAACATTCTTCTTTCCAAGGGAAATAAATTTCCTCTTAGTATATGAGCTAAATCTATTAATGAAGTTTTGTTATAGGTCACTATGTGTGGGTTTATTCTTATTCTGATGAGATATGAAGTGACACCAATATCTGTTATCCTAGGCCCATCAATAAACAAAATAAATATTATCATCTTTCCCACATATAATATAACTATGAATGTACATCCTTGTGAGAGACACATAGATCTTACTCCTTAAATTTTAATAAGATCACAACCACCCATTCATGGAATGATCCAGTATAGATTCCACCATCATGCTGTTTGAACAAGTTATTTTCATAAACTAGACATTATGTATTAAGAAACTCATATCATTGTAAAATTACTTAGTAATATCTGAAAAGAACATCTAAATCTACAAGAAAATTTTGTTTTGACTATTCTAACAACTCATTTGGTGTGGATCTTTATTTCTTCCCCTAATGAGGCCTGTAAACCAAAATCATTTATATCCTAGGAAAAAGGGTCTCCAATCCTTGTATATCTGTACAACATCCAGTGAAACTATATTCTTAAATATGGTTTCTTTTCATCACTTTAATAGCTATTCTATGATACAACTTTATATTTTAGATCCTCACATTATAACAAATAATGTCACCCACATGTTTTAGAAGGTTTGTTGGATAATTCATTCCTTATGAGCCCCATTTGGGTCATTATTCTTATCTCATTGGCCTAAGAACCATGACCTTAAATGGTGTGCTTTATTTCAGGGGATTGGTTTCCTATGACACCTTTTAACCTTTAATATGCCTACCATCCATAGTTATGTAATTTACAAGGTGTTTGAATACTTATTTAATATCCCTTTCTCCATAAATCAAGTTCCTGACACAAATGTTTGAACCCTCACAAATCTGCACGTTTATCAATGATAATCACATCTAACTCAAAGGGACACATCTATTTTGACTACATATACTACACTATTTAAATGGATCTATATATAAACCCTCAAATAGGAATGTCAACTAGAGTTATCTACATCCTGATAACAATTTTCTCTTATCCTCATGTGCCTTAATGAAATTGAAGTGGAATGTACCTTTCAAACATGGTCTATGGACTTCCCTGGCATACTTTTCCAACTTCGACACTCCTAATTTGAGATTCATGAGTGGTGATTTACATAATTCATAAGCAAACTAATCATATACATTTATCACCCTTGATGTTACACACTTGTGTTTCATTCCCATTTTTGGTATAGAGAATTGATGTTCTATATAAACGATCAAATATATTTGGCCTTAAATTGTAGTGTTACTAATCAAAATCTATATGACTTTAAACGCTATCCAATTATGGTCAAATTTTCTCAAACTTAAACTACCTAAATAAAGATATATAAGACTCATCACAATAAAAACCCAAAAAATTTATTCTAGAAAAATTTTGAGTATTCACTCGCTGTACAAGCACTAGTGTGTTCTAAGAAAAATTAAATAGTTGAAATTAAAAAGTCCTAAAACTTATTAGCCCAAAAACACAAAATGGGTGGCCTATGAAAAATCCACATACTTCCCACTAAACCATAAACAAGATAATCTTATTACAATGTAAGGAAAATAATGGGTATATATGAAAAACTAATGGGGACCACCATACAGCCCTAGTATGAGTCAAATTATGCTCTCTAGGCCCCTAGAATAAGAAAAAGTTAAATCACCTCTATTTTCATGGCATTTTAAAATATTTAATCAATTTTTAAAAAATAATTCATCATTACACACATATTCTAGTGTGTTGGGTTTTGTTTTTACATCCATATATAAACCACACCTGTGAGGAACTTATTATGGATCATGAATTTTTATATTTTTGTTGATTTAAGGTTTTGGGTGAATTTTAAAGTGTTTTAGTGATTTATGAAATAGTATTTTATCAAGATACAATAAAAAGTATAGAGAAGGTGAAATTAAACCATTAAATTAAAATTATTTTATTCATTGATGGTTCAAAATTACAGTAGGATCCAAAGACTGGTGTATATCTTTGTTATAAATTCCCTATTATGAGAGATGTTCTCTAGAGGTTTGGAGCTCACTAAGGGACTTCTTGAACCCTAAACTTTCGTGGTGAAATTATCCTATCTTTGTGGGAAATAATTATTCAATAAAAGGATGGATCTCTGCCTCATTGTTTGACTCATTTTGGGTACTCTCCACAAGTATTCAATACTCAACTAGTTTCACCCTATAATTTTCCAAATCCTATTAGAGCCCAATTGTTTAGGAATATACTTTATTAATGAGAAATAATTGAGCTAATTCCATGAAAGTATAATGGGAATCTTGTTAAAATGCCACAAATTTATGTTTCGAAGACTTTTACCTTAGTTTTTATTCATGAAGGCATCCCTCGACCACTCCTCCACATTCCTAGTACCAAATTAAATCCTTTATAATATTATGGAGTTTCCAATAATCATATCATCATATACCTAGTATCATGATTTAGTGTTGGATCTAATGTAGATGTGCATTCAACTTATCCTTTGGGATTTTGGGGATTATCTTCTATATACGCTTCCCATAAAACTAACACATATTCCTATAATAATCAAGGTTCTTTTGATATTGATTAGAGTCACTCCCAAAAACGAGAATATAATATAGAACTATGTTAATAAGATAAAATAGGGTTCCTTACTTAAGTTCTATGGAAATGAGGACTCGATATTTCACAGATGGAACCTCTATTTATGATTTTAGTGATATAAAAAATCATAATAAATATATACATAAAATCAATAGTTCTATATTTTTTCTGAAATACAATCACTCACCCTTCTCGAAAAGTGTATTAGATTCTACAGTGTATTCTACCTTGATGGATGAAACCGCCTAGTAATTTCCTCCATCAGGTTCCCCATTTTCAATCGTGATGGAGGAATCATCCATAAATGTATCCCCACTTGAAGGCACTGTTGGGGTAATTTTATATCCCACTATTATGTGGGAATCTATCAGACTCGTAATTATTTCTATAGTATTCATCTCTTGGGAAGAGTGTAGAGAAACCTCCGGTAAGGATGAGACACTTGGATGAGATTTAATTTCTTTCATTGGCTACTCTAACTCTTGATTGGGTTGTCTCTGTTTGGATGATAGGGTGGGGAATCAATTTCTGCTAAAATTCCCTCCATGGTGGGTGGTAATTGAAAGAACAAGAAGGAATCCAATTATTTCCCCTTTATTTTATTATTCCTCTCTTCCAAAGGTACTTATTTCTCCAAATATGGACTATAAAACATGGGTTTTCCGACCACAACAACCATTATTGTTTTGATAGTAGGAATATGAGCCTAAACTGAGCACCTTAATCAATATCCCTGAGTTATTCCTTATACATACCCAAAGAGTGGTATCCTACGGTCATGAAAACTTTGGTATTATTCATTAGGTATGCCCGAACACCTTAATGTAAATTAAATACAGAGAGATCATAATTCTACCACTCTCTTTATAATAAGAATTATTATTATAATGTTTTTTCTACCACCAAATGAAATTTATTCTAGACAATATAGGGTCACCCAAAACAATTTGTTGTAAAAAACACTAATAGAGGTAAAATAAAAGAAATCCCTTTACATTATTCCTTTTACATCATCTATTTCTCATGAAATGTACCCCCCCCCCCCTCAATTTCCACTTCCATGAAATCTATAGAGGATGCCTCAACCACATATTCAAGAGATATAAGTAATACTGTCATCACTCCCAAATCAAATTAAAACTCTTTCTATAAAAAAAACATAAATATTTATGATAAACTGAATATTGGATAAAATTGTATAATGTATGAGTAAGGGAGCTTACATCCTCATTTTTAATAATCATATCTCACTCCTCAACTATAGATTGGTTTCCTTTTCCTTCAGGAGTGCACGATCCTTCTTGAAAAGAACCCAATGAGCGATGGGAACCCTCGAATTAGTGGCTTAGATCATCATATAATACTCTCTAATTTTATTCAATACATCAAAGGGGATGGTTTCATAGTCAAGGTATGAGATAAAATTTATATTTCCTATCTAGGTAAAATTAATTCCACTTTCCAAAAAGGATAATAAACCTTTAGTACAGAATACAGAAGAACTAACATACCAAAACTTGAGCACCTATGGATTAATCACTTCTAAATAATCCAACAATTACCATTTTTTATCAATATAAGAACTAGGTCCCTTAAAATTTAGTTGCATCATAGTTTATATGAACATAGTTGGGGCCTCTTATCATTGTTGTAAAATGGATAACCTTGGACTGACATCATGATGAATGGGATGATATATTATTGGAAAGGAATCATGGAACGTAAGATTCCTTGAATACCTGGGCACCTTGGAAATATAAGGCTTTTTAAAGGACTTATTTGTCACTCATTTCTCACTAACTGATGGAGGTTCAATAGTTATTGGGGGCACAATCTTTGATGATACCCCCATGGGTGTGATGAAATATTGGTATTGGATTAATAATATAAAAAACCAATGAATGCACCCTCAGGGTGAACATTGATTGTAAAATCATTCCTCTCCAGGCATATCATCACATAGAGTAATCATGCTACCATTGGGTTTTCCTTCTATCTCATAACCATTACAGACATGTTATTTGATAATGACTGTATAAAAATTGGCATGGAAATTAATACGGTGTGTAATAATTGAAAATGATTTTTCGTTCGATCTGAGTCAACATCATACTATCCCTGGTAACATCAAATTAGATCAAAACTCATGCATGAAATTTACATCATTAGTGATTATTCCAACAAGGGGTGGTCCATTTGTAATGAATTTGAATTTAACATTGATTTAAGGGAAGCCTCAAAAGATAGTGAAAATGGATTGACTTGAGAATCATCCTAGAAAAATAGTTTGAACATGAATAATGGAATCCCAATAGTATTGAGCATATCATAATCACTAAAGTGGGACATCATCTATCCTCACATAATCTAGAATAGTCCTGATATTTGAAATGGGGATTCCTATTTTGAATATGCAATAGGATCAGGTGGATATTCACTAATACTGTCATGCCCGAACCCACCAGCCTCATCATTGATAATTTTTCAGCCACAATAAATGTTTTGGCCTGAAATTGTTATTTGTTTCATGTGATGGGATGATATACCTACTTAACTACATAGATAGTAACCATTACTTATGATTCTCTAATGCAATTATTAGGATAAAATCATATCCATATTTATCATACTTTACCCACTCAATATCTGAATAATATGTCTCAAACACTCATCTTTTCTGGATGGAAGGACATATTTTTGGGAAATTTCATGCATTCTTGTGTACATGGGGGACCAATAATGAATTCAACCAAGACATGAATTTAATTTTGACTTGTGGAATAAGAACTTTCTCTATGAAATCCTTCGATGTTATTATTAACTCGCTGACTACGTACATCACTCTTTGAGCATCCCCACATATATTCTAGGTGATGAACTCTTCATACATGTCCCTAATAATCGACTCTACCAATAATTTTTATATGTCCCAAAAACTATTTCCCACTTTTCAAATTATGAGATAAAAGGTATTAGTCTATGGACTGCAACAACTTCGAAGCTCATAGATTAGATCAATGTTATTAAAAATGTGCATCTAGGAAACCCAAATAGCATTATAAATGGTATCCAGTTTAATAAGGATATGTAGATTTTCACATGTTACATGGACGTAGTGGGTCCACATCCACATGACATTGAATCCTTGCCCTGAAAAAGATCATTTTCATCATTCCAGCTCTTGTTTTGATAAATGATTAAGTGATGAAAGATTGTGAAGTGTGATTTTTATTTGGATCTTATTATCCGATTTCAAATGATTAAATCATTCTTATTATATTAAATCATGTGTATAATAAGTGGATCATACATCTGGAAATGTAATTTCTATATCTCAGTATATTTTTTCAAACCTAGTTTTTTAACTTTGTCATCCAAGAACTAAAGATAAATGTATTTGGGTAATGAATATCTTTATCTATTGGCATTTTATTCCCATATAAGAGAAAACATTATGGAATTGGATTTTCATGCTGATGCTTCTTTGGGAACATAAATAAGGCCAACATGGACATTTCTTACTAACTATAGAATATTTTCTCGACCTCAAGAACCATAGGGTTAATATGAGTAGTGGATTAAAAATATGGTAGAACACTATAAGAGTTATTATATTATACCAATAATGGTTTTGAAAAATAAGTCAGCACAAAAAAATCCTGAAATCATAAAGATTGATATAGATTGAGGATAATTCATTTATGAATTAAATTGGGTTAGAATTTAATAATGTTAATATTATAAACAAGGGGACCTCACCAAGATGGCCTTTCTTGGGTAATCCCACCAAGGCCCCATTTCTAGGGTATCTCCACTAATCCCCATCACTGGGGTGGACCAACTTAGTGGAAGGACATTGCGGCACACATTGGAGAATTGAGAGAGTTTTTCAAAAAATAAGAAAATGTGATTGTACGATTAGGTGATGGGGGGACTCTATTTATACTAATTTTGTACACCTTACCTAGCTTGGTCATGGTGGATCACTCAGTATGGATAGCATAGACCACTTAGTTAGACCTATGTTGATTTCTCCAAGAACCTAAATGAGAATGTTGTGGATACCTTTGTCCAGTTATTATGTCTGGTGGGGTGGTGACCACAAAATCTGATCCTTGTTGTTCTAAACTAATCTCATTATAAGGGATGAAATTTATCGTCTCTTCCCTTTTAATATAGTGGGTAGTTAAATAAGTTTCCAGAATTCATTTTTAGGAGGTCCCATTACATCATCTTAGTCCCCTATGGTCACTAGATTTCCCATGCATACTCTTTCTACTCTCCCAGTATATCTTGATCAGGTCTCCTCTAGTCACCTATTTTTTGTCACCCTCATTACCTATGTGCATGGGAAATCTATTGAAAAAAATAGGTGACTAGAAGAGACCTCCTTTTTCACCCTCATTACCTAGGCAATGTGATTTGTCTTTTATTGTCTCTTGTTTCTCACACTAAGCATTAGTCAAGTGGGATTATAAATTCCATGTGATCATGATACTATCATAATGAAATTTCATCTTCTAGGATCCTCCTTATGTGTACTCACCAGCTCCATCTTGAAAGAAAGCTTCACCGCATAGTCACTTATTTATCCTCTATTTTCACACCTGTTATGACTCAAAAACCCCTACATCATGTTGATAAACTATGTCACATGTTGTTTTAAATATAAATATAATAATAAATCACTACACTACTCACTGAAGTTAATGGTAAAATATCAAACATAAACACTGTGATTGATACATAGCCTTTTCTTAAAAGGAATCAAATTTGTATAAATCTTGACACCAATATGAATAAAATCATCATGTATTAATTGAGATGGGATGAATCAATAAATCTAATACATTTTTATTTTTTAATGAAATGACTCGTGTCGCCGATAAATAATAATGGAACACTTATGATTTTGAATTCTCTATTCTTCAATATTGATCATTATTGAGATCAATAAATTCATTCAATGAATAAACCAACAATCAATGAAATCATAATAAACATGATTATTTATAAGTTTTAACATTCAAAATGAATGGATGAATACATCGTATGTTCCAAAAAAACACTTATCATATTATCTACTAGAGTCATCATGTGGGATATAATAGATAGAGTTTATCCTTGAACATGTTATACTATTAAATAATTCTTAAAATATTTAATGTTCTCAAACAAAAGAAAATTATACCCTTTATTAGGTATAATAATAATAATATTCAATATTATAGAAGAAACTCTAACATGTCATATATTAATTCCAACACCATTTTACATCATGAAACAACAAATTTGTTAAAAATTAAGAAAAAAATTAATCATAATAACTAAAATGCTCCTATAATATTCCAATAAATTTTTTTGGTGAAATAAAAATCCTCTGGACTTTAAATAAAAATAGAATTTTCATAACATCACTAGATAGAACATACAGATCCTCATCAAATTAAAAATTATCTTCAATAATCACATCCATGATTTTTAACTTTTATAAATGAATTATTAAAGATATTCCATAAACATTCACTCACATGGGTTCCTTCTTCTTTCTTATTCTATATTTCATGTGTACTAATTCATAACACATATTTCTCACAATTTATATAAACAATAAATTTCTCAATTTTGTTTTTAATTTTCAAAAAAACTAACATGAATTAATATAAAAATTCATCTAAATTAATTTGATCCTTTCATTTTACTCATAATAACAAATCATTGTGTATTTGTGACATAAGAGTTATATTAAAATATTTATTTTTCATTTGTGTCCCAAATCAACAATATATAGTCAAAATCCTAAAAATTAATGTTATCTTCAAAAATCAATGGGGGTTAGTTGGAATAACCTAAATTATTTTATAAAAAACTAAACAGGAAACCTATTTTTATACCATATTAAATCTATTTTGGTAAAAATTTGTGTTTGGTGGTATTTATGATAATACCACCCCATATTTTTATCCATCAAATTTTTTATTCCTAACAACTAGAACTCGTATTGTCATATATTGTGCTAAAAATATATATTTTTTATCTTATTCTAGAATAAAGAATCACTCCTAATGATTTTATATTAGTCTTAAAAACATTCCTTCACACGTAGATGAATGTGAACATTTTCTTGATAATAAATTCCAACACAAACACTAACTTCATTAAATATGGATTCAATGATCTCTCCCTTTGAATTTTAAATTCATTCATTTATTATAAATCTTATTTATTATAAATCAAAATTATTTTTTGAAAATAGATACTCATTAATTAATCCAAAACCTACATGAGTATAATCAGTGTAAGAAATAGTAATGATTAACAGTAAAATCAAATCTATCTATAAACAATTTTTATTCACTTAAAAATTTACTTTAACTTCCATGATATTTCATTTGTTTTGTTATAATATTAATTGTTGTTTTATATGTTCCAAACAATTTTCATATGAACATACTCGAAAAACATATTAGAATAGTTCATTATCCAATCACACACACACACACTGAAATCGCATCATTCACCAATTTATTTTCTTTATAATATAAATTTTACCCTTATATATTGAATAAACAACGTTTAAAGAAAAAACATATACTTTGGATTGATATAATTATCTATAGATTTGGTAGAAAAATCCAAGGATATGTGATAATGGTATAGAACACCATCCCTTATCCATGGGAAATGTGAGGTTAAACTTCCATTATTATCCTCAAATTATGAAATATTTCCATCAATAATGGTTTGCTAAAACAACCCACCACATTTCCCTTTTTAGAACAAACTCCAACTTCAATAGCCCTTGATCTAGAATATCTTTTTTAATGTGGTAATTAATATCCATATTCTGTAATTTATATTTCTAAACCATATTTCTTGAATGATTACTGGTATATTGATTATTAAATCCCACTAAAATTCTAACTACACATACACTTTAAGATATTAAATTTCAGTTCATGTCTATATCAATTGTATTATTTCTTGATTCAAAATAACATATTATACTTTCATTATTCTCATTGTGATTTAATTTTTATTAATTGTGGTCCAAGTCTCACATTTACCAACCATATAGAAACTATACTTGAATTTTAATTTTTTACACTAAAACTTTCATCCCAATCCACATCGAAATCAAAATCATTGTAATATAGTGACACTTTGTCGATGAAATTTTTTGACAAGAATAGAATGTGATAGCATAAATGATATATTTTATTAAAGAAAAAGGTATAGTGAAATCCTAATGTTTTTTAAGAAATCTACTTTATTTATTTTTTAACTTTATTATCATTAAAAAATTTAGTTCCTAGTATGATAATATAATAAACTAAAATTCATTTTTATATTTGGAACTTCCTCAAAATTTTATGAATGCTATTTTCTTGATAAATAAAAATATAATCATATTCATGTGAAATTTTGAGACCTAATAAATATTTTAACTCTTTCAATAATAATAACTAAAAAAATTCTTCATTTGAGAGGAAGTTTCCTTAGTAACACTTTATTCATTTCTAATAAAATTGATATCACCAGGAGAAAAACTTATCATGTATTATTTTTTTCCTTTTCCTTGAATAAAGGATATTATACCCATATTTTTTTGAACTATATAGACATTAAATTTGTATTAAATATAGAATATCAGGTCCTTCAGTATTAATTTATTCTATATAATCCCTTATTCATGATAGAATCACTATATGGGGGAGCAAAGGGGGAAGGGGAAATTCACAAACCTAGAGATCTCAAAGATCGTGAGAAGTTGATTCATATAGAAAACATAGAGTGTTTATAATTGGTGGATCATGTTGTGAATAAGGAAATGCTTCATCTCACATCATGTAGGCCATATTGAGAGGTTCTTTCTCCCATTAATGTTTTTGGTTCGAATAAGAATTTTTCATAATTGGATAAATCTCCTTTAGACCCATTTTTTGGATTTCGATCTCCCTCATCTTGGAAGAATTATTCAGAAGGGAAGGAAAGAACATGTTTAAAAATATTAGGAGGCTCTGGAAAAAAATGTGATCCATTTTTGGTACTCCATTATTGTGATAGATTTTTTATATAAGGGAGAGAATCTATAGATGTTTAATGATTTCACTTGAAGAACTGTTGAGATCTAGATATTTGGGGATTGGGAGATGATGGAAGTGGGGAAAGGATATTACGACATGATTTTTCAAATGATTACTATAAAAAATGATGTGGATCTTTTTGTCAGTATCCTTGAAGCCTGGTTTCATAAAAATTTTGGAATGGGATATGATTTTTTATCCATATACTACAACGGACATTCATACACATGTTTGGATCTATATATTCAAGCTGAACTGGTTATATTGGAACTTGTATATTATTTGGGACATAGCTTCAATTTTGGGGAACCCTATTAGGATGGACAGGAAAACTAAAAACCTGAGGCATGAAAACAATGCTTGGATAATGGTGCAAGTCAATATGTCTAACACCCTAGTGGAGGAAGTGGTTCTATACATAAGGGATGGTATCATCAATCTTATGATCCGATTTTAAAGGAATGCCTTGTTTTTCAATAATATAATGTTGTATAGGAATCTCATTTGTGATTTATACTGGGAGAAATATTGAAAATTCTATAACATAAAATGACATGACTCACTTTATTGTAGAGGGAGGAATGAAAAGCATAAAACTCTACCTCCTATATAAAATAAAAAAATCATTTTTCTACCCCCCCCCCCCCCAATACTGGAGAAAGACCTCAATAACAACATCTGTAAGATTGTGCATCAATAAACACACACGAAAGGCCTATATATACATAAGAGTTACTAATGGATTCATCACTCAATGCTGGGAAGAGTGTAAAAAAAATAAAACCAAACTACCCAGCATGCTAATAACAATAATATGGGGATCCTCTCACAAGTACCTTCTTTTAAGGATATAAGAATACATGTATCTATGAATAAATATCTTGAGCCTATGCATTATCAAAAAAACATTACTCTTATGAGTAGAATATTTTGGGATGATGAGGATGAGGATCCAAACCCCTTTATACAGACTGGGAACAAGGAAGAAAATATTGATGAATTCCAGCAAAATGAAGACCATCATAATATAGATGAATATGGGAGTATGTAGGAATCAATAATGGAATTAAGTTTAAGGGATGTAAATAATAAAGGTAAGAGGATAAAAGGGAAGGGCCATTTTAGCATAAAACATGAAAGATGACCTATGACAAGGGGAAATTCCATCATGTAATGAATCCATTTTAATGGATTTTATATGGGCTAGTAATCACCTAATGGAAAAAATATCTTATTCATTTTATTATGGACAACAAAACTGTTCCTATTAGAATATCAGAACAAAAATGTTGTTTTATAGTTGGAAGACATTAAATTGGGCCTCTATTATGTATAATGGTTTTTCACAAAACCTTCACTATATCAATATTGATCACCTATGGATTCTTAAGAATGAAAGAATTAATATAATCACAGGCAATCAGAAATCCCATATCATCAATGTGTTCTTCAACATTTCATGCTACATTTTTAATGTCTCCATTTTGTATGCATATATATTATATATCAGAGGAATAGAACAATAGAGGGATATTGAGTCAATATATGAGAATGTGGCTCAAAATGGGTGATTATGGGGGGTTTCAATACTATTTTGACACATAAATAAAAAACTGTATCCATATTCAATAGGAAATGATCTATTTAATTTTCAACTTGTATTGATCATAAAAAATTTCTGAGGTTCCAATTGTTGAATCTAATTTCACATGAATCAGGTACTCATTAAATGGGATACACATAAGCTTTACAGACGACTTGTACAGATGGAACACATAAGTTTTTAAAATGGAGTATCATGTTATACCCTTCTCTAATGCCACTTACACCATAATACCATTATTGTGGAAATCTCCATAATAATAAGGTCATCTCCCCTCCCTTTTCATTTCAACAATAGATGGGTTGGTGTTATTATATGAAGGGAGACTATTTTGGGGGCTAGGAAGCTAGAAATAATGGGAATCCCACTTTATAGACTTTTTAAGAAACTAAATCACACTAAAATAATACTACGGTAATCGGCGAGGAAATAATTTTCAAATAATAAACTTGAAATTATGGTTTCTAAACAATATCTTTCACGTAGCCATATTAGAAATAAAAACTAGAAAATCCCTTCTAGAGAGGAAATAAAATATCAGTCCATGTTGGATGATCAATTAACTATCAAATAAAGGTTGGGTTAGAATCACTTTAATTTAAAATGGTTTATGGAAGGATATATGAATTCAATATTCTTCTATATACTAAACAGATAGAATATATTAAAAGTAGAAAATAATTTCATCATCCTTAATGGATATTTTCACAACTTTAATAATAACATTTAAATGGTAGTGTTTGAATACTCTAATGGGTTTTATATTGATGATGGGATGGAAAAAACATCCATTATTATTGGAAATATAATTTCATTCATTAAATAGAATCATATATTATGTCTTACCATGGCCCTTGATAAAGATGAAGTCAGAAATGCTCTATTCTGCCTTAATATAGAGAGTTCTATAGGACCATATGGATTCACCAATAAATTATTCATGTTTTATGGGGATATTATTCAAGGTGATTTGGTAAGTGTTATAAGGGAATTATTTAATCATGATTTCTTCACTATATAACTAATTGAAACTTTTTTGACTTGTCCCCTAAGAAATAAAATCTAATTGATATAAAGTATATCATACTGGTTTCACTATGGAATATTGTTCTTAATGTCATTAGTAAAATCACGGTAACTATGATGGGGAATAATTAAGAATTGTATTAAATCAAATCATTTTGGACTTTTCCCATTATATTCAGCCAAAACTATTTATAAAAAACCTTATAAAGTGTTAACATAATGAATAGAAAGTCAAAAGAAGGGAACATTGCGCTTAAGATTAATATATCTAAGGAATTAAACACTCTAAAATGGAGGTTCCTTTTCCATATCCTAAAGAGGTATGGCTTCTAAAATACTATTATTTGATTATTTAATACCATTTTCTCATCTACATGGCTACCTATTATCATAAATGGATATTCTAGAGGATTCTCCTGATGTACTAGGGGTGTTAACGAAAGATATCCACTCTCAATGCTTCTCTTTACAATTGTTGAATATTATTTGAGTATATGTATCAATGATTTTTCTAAGGATGGAATTTATAAGAAAATTACTGATGGGAGGGGTGAATTCACTCCATCACATTGATTGTATAAAGATGATATTATCTAATTTCGGATGGACTTATGGAAAACTATATTTAATATCAAGTAAAGTTTTACAAACTATGAGTAAGTGGTTGGGTGAAATATCAATTGGGGAAATAATTTAATGTTTTTGGTAATATGTTATATTTTAGAAAATAAAACATGATCACTAAAAGACTTGATGTGAAAAGTGGACCCCAGCCATTCAACTATCTTTGTTCGACCTTGTTTTGGGGAAATGTGAAGAGCCAATGTCTTGGAGTAATAAGCTCTAGAATAATCAACCAACAAGATATATGGAAATGGAAATACATTTCCCAAGATAAGAGGGTCTTCCTTGTCAAATAAGTGATCAAAAATAAGTTTTTATACTCCTTATCTTGCTATATGTGGCCAATCAGTGTCATCAAGGACATTTAAGGTCTGATTAGAACTTTTATTTGGACTATATAAGTGCATAAAAGGATGATCATCAGTATCTCATGAAAAAAACACATTAAACCTATTGAAATGGGGGACCATAGAGTAAAATATTTCTAGATATTCAAAGGTGGTCTTATTGGAAAATTCATATTGAACCTACTAACTACTAATGATTCTTCTGGAGATTGTTAACTACAAATGTTCCAAAGAAGACTATTGGATGGGTATCCATACTACCATGAATCATTGGTTTGTCCCTTAGTTAAGTCTTCTTTTATGCTATAAGGAGAAATACCAAATGTCTCATTAGAAAGAAATTGAACCACAATTCTTTAATAACATTTTTGATTTATAGTCCCCTAAAAGATATAATGATTATTAATCTAGATATATTATAGATGGCCATAGATAAAAGTATGACACATTACAATATCCTTAATTTTTTCCCTTGAAGGCTATATGGGAGACTCAAAATTATGCATTCGTGGAAATTGGAAAACTTTTATGGAAGCCTAATAGTAATAGATAGTTTAATGTTAGGTAATATTAAAATATTGAAAGTGAGATACCCACTATTATACCATCATTGTTGTCTATATTAAAGGTACATTTCATAAAACCTTTGATATTTTTTCTTCTCTAGAAAATTTGGAAAAACCAGTTTCCCACACATCACAAATTAAAGAGGGCTACAAAATACATTGTTTAACATTTTTATTTATTCTTAAAGATTGATTAATGTCTAAAACACATCTTAATTTTCTATGAATATGAACATGAACTATGGACATATTCATTTCACTTCATTGGATTTAATATAAATGAAAATATAAACTAGTGGATCTCATGGTCATTATAAAAAAATGGACAAACTGAACTAATTTAACAACTTCTACTGGAAGAAGTGGACCCTATATATTATTTCATATGGAGGGAATGAAAGTAAAGGATATTCAAAAATAAATAAAAAATCATTCATAGGGGAACATTTTCCATACAAAGGGTGGTTCATGCTAATAAAAGGTGCAATTTGGACTAATAAAAAATATTATAAGAGATATATAAATCCCGAGGATACTATGAGTTTTAGTTTATCCAAAATAACCTTTGATTCTCAAATATGAAAGGTTCATTCCATTGACAAATATATTTATGAAAGAAAAATTTTGATTTTGTGCCCTCTGAAATTCCAATACCTTTATGTTGTGGAGGTATTTTCCGAACCCAATATGGATTGGTCAAAGTATTTTTCATAATAATATAATAATTAAAATTGATTATGAATTTGAGTTATGGGTGATAATTTATGATATCAAACATGTCATTTAACATTGTTTGTATTTTTTAAGGACTTAATGTGATTCTAAAATTTCTATCAAGCCTCAGAAGTCTTGAACCCAAAATGTCCCATGGACACTTCTACCTTATTGTATTGACTGTTTTAATCAATAAAACCACCTTAGTATGATTGTTTCCATGCATATAGAGAATCTAATCAGGTTCTAGTTTATTTTTCAAAGATTTTGATCATGAAAAAAGTATGATGTGGTCTTTCATATCTCTTTATTATTATGTATCATTGGTGGATAATGATAAGTGATGGGTGGTTCACTCCCATCTTTATAAAATCCATTGTAATTCTTGGTCTTTTTTCCTTTTATTAATAAATGTTAGGGTTTTATTTTACTATACCCAGGATATTATTAGTATATAATCCCTTATTCACCCAAGAAACACACCTTTAATCATCTCTAAGAAAAACTCATTTGTCCTGATCAGTGTACAATTTTTGTTTGATTTTAGAATAGAGAAGTTCCAATATAGCATCTATTTTGAAAATCTTATATCATATTCGATTATAATAGTAGAAAAATCATTATAGTTTTTTTCATATAAATTGAATAAAATTTCATATAAATTACAATTCCTACAACTTTAAAACTAGATTATGTAAAGAGACTTTTTTTCCTCATTATTTATCCTTTCCTAATCAAATTTGGGAAAAAACCGACTTTTTCCAAAAAAAACAATCTAGTTTTTTGGATTAGGAAATAGATCCCATGTATTTTTATTCTCTATATGATATAATTAATTATTCATTTATTGAATTATATCTTAAAACTAAAATGATTTATTTAAACATCTTAGTTTAATTTAATAAATAAATAAGATTTGAGTTGTTTTCCTAAAATATATTCTTATTTTTACTGAATACAATGATCATAAATAATGTCATAGAAATTCACCATCATTATTAATCATAGATAAAATAAAATATCAAATTATTAAACACTTCATAAGGATAAATAAACATATTATTTTCAGACAATACCTGATCATCTACAATTCAAAACTTTATAGAATTTTTAGCATATTTTTCAACCAAACCACCATCTCATATATCAACAATAGAATGTATTATTTGTTGTAAAATCCCATTAAATGAGTGTTCTTGGACATTTCCACTATAATAATCAATAAACTTTGATTATTTTATATTGTAGTAGTGATAAAATCTTGTATATGTTTTATAACTATGAAATATTACATCTAATCTTCTTTTATCAAACTTTCTTATATTATTACATTTTATATTAATGATATTTATGCTTCTAAACACTCATCTGTAATTAAAACTTGGTTTCTTGTTATAATGAACACTATATGGTGATATATCATAATTTGGATGACACATAAATAATTTTCAATTTTTATCTATTTTCCTAATCACTTTTCACAAAAATAAATTTCATGTTCCCTGATCCACCAACATCGTTTGATCTATCTCTCCCTCTCATTTTATTATTCTCCACCATGTCCGTATTCTATTATGGGGTATACAAATCACTATAATCATTTTTTGATGGAATCATTTTTCTAGATAAAGTTTAAATCATCAACTGGTGTACTTATCCCCATTATCCAATCACCTTATTATCAAAGAATATCTGTATTCCTTTTCATCACTCTTATAACCCTTATACATGCATAGATCCTTGATTTTAAATTTCACAAAAAAATACATGTAATTTATAAATTCATAAATAAATGAGATAAATTTAGTACCACCATTCACTAGTTCATTCATCATTGTAACACAAATGTTAGATTGAATAAGTTATAATGTATGAAATGTATGAATTTATACTTTATTTTATGAATATTTTAGAGCCCCCTCCCCACCCTAAAAGTTTGAGTGAGTCTAGCATCATTCACTCTTTAGAATAGGAACATAATAAACATTATTTCCTTAAGTGATATTGTTCATGTTATTTTTTATAGTATATAACAAGACATTAATTTCACAATTTGTTCAGTTTTATATATAAATAACAAGACTTTTCATCTTCACACTTGAAGTAAGTAAACCATTTTAATTTAACTCTATAAATGACATGAACATCATTTAGTTCTTTCACAAATAATTTTTGTTTTCAAATAATCACATCATTCCATTTTTCATGATTTTCGAAAAGACTAAGTAAATTTTATTTTAACCCATAAAAATTTATTCTTCTATTTCAAATTATTCTCTCTAATATCTATTAAACCGACTCCCTTGATTTTGAGTGACCAATAATTCCCAAATATAACTTCTCCCTATTTACACTATTCAATGTTTTCTAAGAGTTTAATATATGCTATCATATTAGATGAACATTCACTATTCAAAATCCAGGGATATTACTTTTGTGGATCATTTAATGTGACTTCCACCACCTTTTTCTCCATTTTTCTCATCTTTTATAAGAAAAATCAGTATTATAATACATTCTCAACTGATCCAATTATTTTTATGGAAATTATCAACACTAAAACTCAATTGGTTGGGTCTTACATAAATTTTTTTCAAAAACTGAAATTAATTATCAGTTTTCACTTCTAAATTTTTTTAATTCTTCTAAATATGTATAAATTATAGATTTTGTCTCCCCATAAATAATAGCCTTACAAATCTTTTAAACCCATATAAGTACCATAAATTGAATGAACATATCATTTTGATGTGTTTGTGGCCAACACTACAACTAATTACCCAAAAAATAAAATTATTCACATGCCAACAATTTTTTTACAAAACTATGAAGATTCATATATTTTCCATTTTTAAGCACATATATCAAATCCTATTATAAGAAAAAATTATGTATTATTATTAATATATTCCTAAATATATTATAAATCATAATTGACTTTTTCATTTTTATAATAGTAGTACATATTACTATAAAGTTAGAATTTCTATAATTTATAGACCCCTATAAATCGTTATTTGATATTATAAAATACACTACCTTTGTCACTTAATTATTTGTAGAATTACCATTTATAAATTGTATAAATTTTTTAACCACTGATTGTAATATTATTTCGAATAATTCATTCATCAAGGTTTCTAAAAGGATTAAAAAAAATTAAATTTCTATATGAGCACTCTAATTATATGAAAAAAAATCAATGTTGACCTTGAATTTGTTCTTGTAAATTTAGGGTTCTGAAAAAATATTATGATTAATTTCCTGTTATGAGTAATTCAATTTAAAATTATATTCTTTATCCTAATTTTATATTTTTTCCTCAGTATCGAAGACATTAAATTTTTTTATTTTCTTCAACAATTTTGATTCCTTCTAATCATATTAATAATCAATGTTATTTGAATTTTAAGGTTCCTTATTTAAATTCTAGACCACTTTATATAGGTTTAATAGCATTTAAATAGAAACCATTAACTCTATCTCCAAAAAAATACATTTTTGTTTAATTATCATTTTCATCATCATAATATTCATCACAATAGAGTTATACTCATTCAATTTTGTAATTAAAAGATTATCCTATGATCTATATGAATATTGAACATAACCATCATCATCAAAAAATCATTTTTCATTAAATTTATATATGATATTTATTCTCTTCATTTTATATAAATTTATACATTTTACATTTTATGTGAACAATTTTTTGGTAAAAATTATAGATATATTCCTTGAAAACATCACGATGACTCATATTTATCTTTACCTTTTCAGAATTTTAATTCACATAATTAGAAGTAAAATTTATAGTATCTACACAATTTAATTAAATTAATGTAAGCTTCACATGGCCTTTTCATCTTACTTTATGAACAATACTTGAGATAAATTACAATAAATTATTAAATTTTATCTCAACATCTTAATTGTATTCATAATTTATTAATTATTTATTGACTTTTATTTAAAACATTTAATGTTTTAAGCTTTAAAACACAACATAATTTCTATCAGTGCAAATATTTTCAAAATAAACACCTTTAAATTTAATAATTCAACCCAATATAAAAGTGATTTATGAGAAATTAATTAAAACCATGATTTTTTATAGAAGAAATATTTTGATAAAAATGACTAGTAAGATTCAATTAATGTTTTTTAATATTTTAGAATATTCTCAATATTCTCTAAAACATCTTATGGTGGTCACAATCTCATTAACTATAATAAATAAATCATATGTAATTTTTTTATCAAGTATATTTTTTAAAAATTGGGATCTCAATATTTTAAGTTTATTTCCTCCAAACAAATATTTCAATCAAAAATATTTCACAAAATATTCCAAATTATACTATTTTTCATGATTCCCATAATATTTTTGAGCTATATCTCTGAAAAAGTGGTAAACATAGTGTTACATTCACTTATATAGATCTTGATATTCTTTATATTTAATAGAGGCCATCATTTAACCTTATGCAACAAGAGTAATATCATCAATTCAATGTCAATAACATTAATTCCCAACAATATAATATAAAGAGACATTTAAACCTTATAAATATTGTAGTTTCCATCAATAAATTTAGTAACTTACTTGTTAGGCAAAAAAATAATATGATCCATGAAAGATATAAAAATAACTAACATAACTTAAGCTTTATAATTGAGAGCACCTAAAAATTTAATCATTAGAGAAATTTAATATTTTTAAAGGATAATATGAACACCAATCTAATAAGAATTATAAAAAAACATAAAACTAATATTATTTAAGATAAAAAAATATTTACAGGTATTGTGTAAATTATTAAATAAAATCATCTTACATTTTTAAACAAATAACCATGATCACTAGTTAAAATGAGTGACACATTTGATGTTTTGAAATATCCCTTATTTAATACAAATTTAATATGATTTCAATCAACTCATAAAACCCCTTAGTCGCCAAAAAAATAATCATAGTGGACATGTAAAACTACATGGTTATAAATCCATAAATAAGTGTTTAGATTATTATCATGATCTGGAAAACACATGAATGTAATATCCAATGGAATCATCATGTTACATGTAATGTATTTGTTTTATCCTAGATCTCATGATAATGACAAATATATTAAAAAAATATTATTTTGATCATGTCTAATGAAATTATAAGATCTAATAGATATAAAAATTATATTCATTAGTATTCAAGAACAATATTTAACCTTATTTAGATTAATACTAAATCTTATTCACTCAATCACATAATTTAATCTTCAAAAAAATTGTTGAATAATTATAATCATGATAACACAAAATCCAATTCATTCTTCCTCTAATATATCAAATAGAAATAAAAATATTTTATCTTTAAAAGATAGTTTAAATCTTATAGCATCACATAATGAAGAAAAATATCAATCACCCTCCTCAAAATGATATTCTACCCTGAAATTCAAGTGTTCTAACTTCAAAAAATGAAATATTAAAATATCCTTTTTTGAAATCTCATAAAATGGGTTATTTATTCTTATATAGTCCCTATTTCACATACACTAATTCATGTGACCCCATTAACACATTTTATGTAATCAATAGTTTCCTCAGTTTTTAATTTTCAATACAAAAACAAATAAACAAATTAAATAGCCAATTTATTATACCCGACTTTCATCAATTATTATTTTTCTTTCCTTAAAATCACAATTTATGGAAACTATATGTGTTGTAGGGGAAGTAGGATGTTTCAAAAAAAATTACAACATTAAAATTATTAAAATATATCATTTTTTCTTTAATCCACTAGATTTTTTGTAGGAATAACCAGAAGTTCTTTGAAAAAATGTACTTTTAAACAATGAAATTTTCTACCACTAGTACTTGGTGTAATTCCATCAATATTATATTAGTACTCGTGCTACATCTACCTCTTGTTTTCGGTCACCATAAATGAAATAGTTATGAAGTATGCTTTACTTCCCTTTTTCACTTCTTTTCTATCTAATTTCAAGCATCACTCTTAATTATCATTAACCAGTATTTAGATATTTCTTCACATATTGATTATTGTGAATCATGTATTTAAAATTAGAATATAACATAAACTTTTACTTCTTAAAAATATGGATTAAACAAAAATATTCATCCATTATCATGGAAAAAAATCATATATATCCATTTAGAAAGGAATATTTCTATAAATAAAAATAGATTTTTCCAATAAATTTTAGTATATCTATTATTATAAATAATAATGTATTTTTACCCAAATTTCCATGAAAATACAAACAATTCAGATTAAATTTATTTCTATAAACATAAATATATTTTTTTATAGAAAAAATGAAAATTCTCTTGTAAATAAAAAACAATTCCTATGATTAAAATTAAATTAACTAATTTAATTTATAGTATATTTATTATTAATTTAAGAATAACTATTCCTAATATTAAAAAAATTGTTTTTACAAAAAAAGAGAGTGAATTTGGAATATAATTTTTCTAAAAAAATAATAATGGATTTTTCCCTAGAATAAAAACTGATACATTCCTATAAATTAGAATTTATGTTTTTCAACAAGTCAAAAGATATTTTTCATAAAAGTAAGAGTATAGGTTCTTTCATAAAATTTAGGTTTTTTTTATAAATATTGAAATATTCATATGTTTAAGTTTGATTTTATTTATTCCTTCAAGTTAAAAAATACTCATTCATACAAATCAAAATTGAATTTTTGTCTTATAAATCAATAATTGTTTTGTTTTTAAATATTTGATTAGATTTGTTCCTATAGTTCGTAATATATTTATTAATTTAATTTTCATTTTATTTCTTAATATATGTTAAAATGGATTTTTACCTCATAATTGGAATGAATTAGTTCATATAAGTTGGTATGGATTTATTATTATAAATTTGAATGTTTTTATTTCTATAAATTAGTATATATTTTTTCAAACTAGTTATAATGAGTTTATTACTGTATTTCAAAATATATTTTTATCTAAAACTTTTAATAAAATTGAATAACAAAATCTATTTTTAAATTATCCAAGGAACTTAATTAAAAAATAATCATTCTAAACCATTAAATTCAAATAGAAATTAAAAAAATATAGTGAATGAATAAAGAGGAATAACTTCTGAAAATTTTACGTGAATAGTTCAGACCAAAAAAGGGGCCCAACATTATCACAACACCTAATTTAAGTTGGTCATTTGTCCATAGGACAACAAATCAAACAAAACTTTTCCAAAAACCTAAAATAGAATATATTAAAATACTTTGAGTAATCCTGTATGAAATATATAAAATAAATATTATCAAATGAAAAGGTTTTTAAATATTAAATTCATAAAACATGTTTTGAAATTCATAACATTGAAAATTGAAAATCCATCTTTTAGATTAACTATATATATGATTATGTATAATATTTCATATAATCATAATCATGATCTATGATTCTTAAAAAAATTACAAATCATTAGTTGATTTATAATCAAAAGGAATAATGAAATTCATTATATTCTATGAATGATGGGAATAATATGAAATTTTAAGATATAAAGTAGTTTAAAAAATGAATGTGATCATAAATCATTAATCTCAATTAGCTAGGGATATATTAATTAATTTTAAAGGACAAATGTCTAAAATTAAATATAAACACCTCATTAATTGAAATTTTGTGCTAGTTTCATAAATAAAAAATGATATATATTATTATTTTCACTAATATGGATTTTAGAAATAAAAAAAATGTTATAAAATTATGAATATAAACCCAGGGGTATTAATTTTCTCCATTCTATGTGTTTATATAAAAATTTATCTGACTTCCTATGTCGTCTTAAGTAGCCTAAAATGTTAATAACACATAATTAGCATTAATTTTCACCCAATCATAAATAACCAATTTTAAGATTAGTTACCTGATTTTTTTAATTTCATATTTTTAACTTGGTAAATATGATCATTTTACTGTTGATTTTAAAAATAACTATATTTTCTAGAAAATATTATAAAATCTTAGATAACAATTTTATTGGTGTCTATATAGAAAATATACCAATTATGGAATCATAAATATAATTCAAAATATTTCTATATCACATATAATGTGGTAATAACTCTCAACTTAAATAAAAAAAATTGATAAATATTTAAAAAAGGAATATCCAAACTTATTGATGTCTCGTGTAGTGATGTTCAATCCATTTATATATCCATAACTAACTTATTAAGGGAATGTCCAATAGTTAAGTAATTTCTATAAAATGTTATGGTATATTATTCTAATTTTTTTAACTTTTATAATGAGAATTAAAATCATAAATCATGATCTAATTTTTAAACTCTACTATAATTCATTAAAACCAAATTTATAATCCCTTTAACACATCATTAATATTAGTTTAAAAATAATAAAAATAGGTTTCATGAAAAAAATAAGTCACCCAATGGAAATGTCATATATTGTCTTCAATTTTATTTATTAGTTAAATTAAAATTGAATCAAAAAATATAAATATAGTTAAAATTATTTTGAATTTTATTAATTAAGTAAATAGCTACGTCAAGTACTTTTTTATTTTTTATGGGAAAGAGAGTATATGTTGAAACAAAATTATAAATGAAACACTAGGTGTAAATCTATGTGGGTCACTTTTTATAACTTTCTACATTATAATATTCTATTACCTATTAAAATCAAATTTATCACCCTTTATCACATAAATTTCAACCTAACTCAAATGTAATAAACACAAAAATAAAGTTAAATTCAATAGCCCATTTGAGTTACAATGTTCACTCCAGATATTATTAATTATGGCCTTCATATTATTGGTCTCATCTAAGATATAGATTAATATTTTAATATAATTAAATAAATCATAATTAGTCATGAGAATTTTTATCATTTAAATAATAGGAATGACATATAACCTCTTACAAATTAATTTTATTTGATTACAATGTCATAAAATTAGCATAAGTAAAATCACAATAAACTCATCATTTTCAATGAATTAGTTGAATCTATCTTCCTTGATGTATATATATTCTAGAAAGAACTTTAAGAGAATAGTATCCTCTTTAAATAATATTTTACATAGAGGAAATCTCAAAATACTCGTTTTTCAAAAAAAATCATTCATTATAACCTGTAATATCTAATCGTTATATGTTTCTTTTTTTCAATGTATATTTATTCAATAAATAAATTATTTTTAATACCTAAATCAGATAATAAATTTAATATCTTTCTCTTGAAATTTTAAAGAAATGTTTTAGGTTCAATGTCACAAAGTTCTAATCATTTTTTATTTTTAGATATAAATGCATTCAAATCCCTTTATTTAGTCAACATGAATCTGAATTTGAATATTTTTTCTATAGTATTTAGATATTCAAAAAAATTAAATAATTTATAAAAAAATGTATAAACTACCATTTATTTTAAAAATAGAGTTTTTTCTAATGCATCTAGATTATGTCCCTGAATTAAGTACAAATCCATACCATGTCATAGGTAGCTTCCATGTATATTCCACATAGTGTTTGAGTCATGAATGTTGATATCACAGTTTTTTTAATATATCTCATGAAAGTCATGAGATATCTCACATCAGTATCATGTAACACTACCTTGAGTTAATCTATATTTTATGTGTAATGAGACTTCATGTCCTTAAAATATATCTCACACACTTGTATAAAATGTTTATTCTACTTCAAAAAGGTATATTTTACAAATTAATTTTATATATTTTAATATAGATTTTATAATCTTGTAGATTTCTCTTAGAGGGATTAAAATAAAAAAATCGTCTGTAAAAAATATTTAAATAGTAATAATTATGTTTTTAAATTTGGCGTCAATATTTATAAAAACATATACCACTATAAATACCAAAATCATTATTCATCTACAATTCTTAACTTTTCCCCTATTTAATGTGTATCAACAATTTCAATGGGACTTAAGTCACTCAAATAATATTCAAATCTTTTCTCTCAGACAAAAGGGTTCATTTATCTCTCCCTTTGTAATTATTTACAATATTACAAATATTCACCTTATATTAATCAAAAACTCATTTTCTAATCACTAATTGAATATGAAAAATTCAACTCAATACCTATGGAATTAATACAATACAATATTTTACAAATTGTGATACATCTTGAAATATAAATTCAACTCATTTAATATAATTTTCTAAAAAACAAACACTTTTCACCACACCACTTTATTAGGTGATGTTATTTTGGAATTCAAATCCATGAATATCTATATTATCTCATATAAAGTCTTTTTAACAGCTCAAAAAAATTACTTTTGCAATAATTTTTTCCTCCACCTTTTATTTTATAAATCTTCAATAAAAAATGATTTAAATTTGATTTTTTTAAATAAAATAATATCAAAATTCCAATTCTGATAAAAACTTTAAATACCTCTTAAAAAATATTTACATGTAAAAGATATTTAGACACATTTTTTTCTTAAAATCACATACATATATGTTTTACCACTTTTCTACCCTTTTGTTAGGGGAATATAAATAAATATAGACGGAACTGTTATTTACCAATATACATCTAATAATTAGAGAATGATTAAAATTAAATTTTAGCATCAAATATTGACACTATTCCTTTAGATGATCCTTTGAAAATATATTAACTATTTTATCATTTTTTATATATACAAGAGCATGAAATTTCCATAAGAAAACATTTTTTTGATAAAATGACACATGATATCGATACTATTTAATTTAGAGTGTCATGGTACATTTTTTGAAAAATTGATTTCACTTTGTGTATTGTAACTACTCAATAATGGAATTTTAACTTTCACCATAGATATTAAAGTTGTTCACTAATTTAAAGTAATAGAGAAAATGATCAATTAATAGTCACCCACTTAGATTCTACAGTACAAAAGGTTAATGAATTTTTTTCTTTTATAATGTTAACTCGCACACTTTATTCTAAGAAATAATATTCCATTGGAATTAGATTTTATATAATCCACATTTACTTCACCATTATTGTCACACCCATGACTTATTTTAAAGGTAAATTTCATTTAATTTCCATTCATACTTTGTTTTGGGGGGGTTCCCAATCTTTTATGGAGGAATGAGAGAGTGTTCATTAATTGGGCCAAACCGTGAGCCCAATTCCAG
This sequence comes from Viscum album, assembly GCA_963277665.1. Lineage (NCBI taxonomy): Eukaryota > Viridiplantae > Streptophyta > Magnoliopsida > Santalales > Viscaceae > Viscum > Viscum album. Next base: position 469,844,307 of record OY728158.1, read on the forward strand.
ATTTAAAAACCAATTTTGTTTCTTTTATAACTTTTTCATTTTTTAATATTTTTCACCCATTCAACTTTCCAAATGACCTCCCCTGACCTATTAACACCACCATTTCAATTTGGAGCTTTTATAAATCCATAACCAGGGTTTATTTTGGTTTTTATCTAAGGGGTTGGGCTAGCCCGAAAGCCCAATTCCTGTTTTAAAAATATATTTTGATTATGTTATAACTTATTCAATTGTTGGGATTTTTCGGTGATTCAAAGTGGAGCCCAACCCCAATGAACCCAGCCTCGCGACCATGCCCTCTCCCACCTCTTTGAAGCTCTGATAAATCGCGATTTGATGCCTAACTTCAGAGGGTTCCTCAAATCGCCCAGATTTGAAGAGGTAAAGTCTTTCTTTCATAACTCTCTCAATTATAAATATTTTTCCTCCATTCCAGTTTCTAAATGACCTAATAAATCTTGTGCGTACGAAACCTAAATTTTGGATCTTTTAAATTTCATCTACTGGTGTTTTGGAGTGATTACTTCAAGATACTTCAAGTAAATAAGCCCTTTCCTTTCCTCTTTCAAATTACTTTGGGTCTAACTCATTGTTCTTTGGGTATCTTTGGTTATAATTGAGTTTAATAATGTCCAGAAACTAGGTTTTCGAACCTAGGGTTTAACTTTGGGCTTTCTCGTCCAATTTATGTGGTTTTAGGTTTGATCTAGTTGTCTATTGGTGCGGTGGGGGTGCGATTTGATTTTCGCACGGAGATTCAAGGGTTTCCTTGGTTTTGGTAGGTGATTCCATTGTGTGTGCAATTTTTGTGAATTAGCTTGCTGTGTTAATGGTAACTTAATGTTTATTTCACTTGAATGTTTCTGTAAAAATTGGTTTTAGTTGCATTTATAATGCAAATGAATTTTAAGTTCCATTTTTGGTGAGATTGGGGGTTTTCATTCAAATATTTTATTGGTTCATTTTGGGCTGACCTATAAGTAATTAGTTGATTTTAATGAACTGTAATAGGATTTAAAATACTGTTTTGATGATTTTCCCATGTGTTTGATGCTGTGAAAGTTGGTTTTAATGGTGTCTGTGAAACACATGAATTTCTAAGAGCCGTGTTGTGTAAAAATGGAGGTTTTACAATGATGTCACTTCTTGAACCATATGAGGCTTCCCAGAAAATGATTTGTTGTTTTAATTTAACTGTATTGGGATTCCATTTATGTTTTGGTAATTCAAAAATGTGCCCATAGTGTGCAATTGGTGTTCTCAAGGTGTTTTTTTTGTGCAAGACACTACGTGATTTTGAAGAATTGTTTTATTACAAATCAAAGTGTTTTATTGTGTGTATTAAGTGGTATAAAAATGTGATAGATACTGTATTGATTGTGTGTGACCAGTATTGGTGTTTTATTTGAAAATGGATTTATGTTGCATGCTGAAATTGTTTGAGCACAAAAGGGGAAGCCCGGGTACTTAGGTGGGCGGATTTGTACTAGTACGGCTAGTGGACCGGATGGGTGTTGTCCTTGTTTCACATAGCATTTGGATAACGACAACTCTAACTAAACTATGTGGATGATGATTGTAAACCACTATGTTGTGGGTATGATCCCTACTAGTGGCTCGTGCACGAGAGTGGATTTTACTATGGATGCTTTACACCGAGGTACGAGGTACATAGGGCCCGAGACAACCTAGTTCCTAGGGGTGTTCCTGGTTTGTTGCTCACTGGATTTTTAGTATTTACCCATGTATTTGGGTGTTTTTTTCAGTACTTTACAGTATCTATCATTTCCATTTAGATATGTTAACATTCTGGAAATTCTAGTTTGAAAACGTTTCTTTTAAATGAAAGTTGTATTTCTTGGAATTTCATCATCGTTTTTCTTTACGAATTAAAAATGTTTGCTTCTTCACCTTATATTGAATGCACTTTGGAATCATTGGGTGGTATCCTATTGGGCTTAGGCTCACACCCTACTTACACCCCTTGGGTGTAAGTAGACTTTGTTATTCTTGACTCAGGTAAAGGGAAGGATATGGGTGATGGCAGTTCAGGGTGTTAGTCCTCATCGTTGGGGCGGAGTTGCGGAGAAGGTTTGTGGGTGATGACCCCCTTGTCGTGTGGAGTCCTTGGGGATTTCATTATTTTGTCATTATTTGTTTTTATACCACTTTTAGTGTCTTTAAACATATGTATTCAGTTCTGGTTTTTATGTAAACATCGTTTGGTTTACATTTTTCAGATTCAGTTTATTGATTGTTTTTAATGTTTTATGCCTTCATATTCGGGTAAATCGTTCCCAAACAAAAATAAATGATACCCGAGCACTTGTGCCAGCCCGTGGGGATAGGGAACGCCCTTCGGGTCATGTCACGGGCTGGGTTTGGTGCCAGTTTTGGGGGCGACCAGATTCGGTTCGTGACAAAATAGTATCAGAGCGAGGTTCACTCCTTGGGTCATGTTATTTGGGGAAGAGTCAGGATAGTCTGGAGCTAGGATTGTCGGGACTTGACATTTCAATCATGGGTAGTGTGCTTGGCCAGCACACCTCAGGACGAGATTCAAGTCCCTAGGGGATTTATGGATTTATCTGATTCATTTGGTTTTCTTGGTTTAATGATGACTTTGGGAAATGAAAAGAGAGTTGGGCAAATAATCTCAGTGAGCTCGCAGGGCCTGGCAAGCCATGTGGAGACGTGGATATTTCCCTAGAATACTCTCTGTGACGGAGAAGTGATTGGAATATGGCTGCCAACCATATGTCCAAGTCACCCACCGAAACTAGTTTCCTCTCACATTGTCTTGTGTCTCTTTGTTTTAGAATCTTGGAAACATTTCTTTAAGCAAAAAAAATGACTTCACATTAAGGAGTGTGAATTTTTGTGAAGTTATTTTCTAGTAAAGTGAAAATGGTTTTTTTGAAAGTCTATAAATGAAATTTTAGAATTATTTCAAAAGGTTAAATTATGTGTTTATACCTCTTTTGAAAGTATGAACTATGTTAATTGGGGTTTTGAAAATATGTTTCTAGTGGAATTTTTTTTAAACCGTGGAAAAGTGTTTTGGATTGAATTAAGTGTTCTAGAATTTTTGTGTGGGGGTTGAATATGGATTTTGGGTTTGGTTACTACTGAACAAAAAAGATTATGAACTTTTAGAACCTTGTCTTGAAATGAGAAGAGTTGAGTTCTTAATTAAATGGAGATTTATGAAATGGTGTTTTTCATGAAATTAGAATTGTTTTGAAATGGGTTGAAATGTTTTGAAACAATTGTGAAAGGCATGAATATGTGCTTTTATTGAATTATTCATTCTTTTCTAAATTTTTTTGTGAGATTAAAAATTTTGTATTGATATTATGGTTAGTGTTTTTGAGAAAGGAAAATTGTGGTTAAAGTTTTTATTTTAAAAAGAGGAAAGGTTTGATTTTTGGTAATTGGTGCTCTCAAGGGTGACCACATGCATAGATTTATTTGGGAATATGGATGGATATGAGGTGGGTTCCTAGTGTGGAATGTATACATGCATGTGTGAGGCTCATGAGATACCATTGGTAAATGTGCAACCCACCAACGCTGTTTTTTTAAATAATTTGTTTTGAAGGAAAGTGTTGTGTTTTGATAATGTATGGTTGGCAGGTATGGATTATGTGTTTTCAGGATTATTATTGTGGGATGTTTCGAGTTCAATAACCCCTCTTGTTTGAACGATGTTTTGGTTTGGTGTTTCATTGATAAGTTGGAATGAAGTGTCGGTCAGTGGTCTCTTTTGAGGAAAAGTTTGGGAGGCCAATGTGGTGGCTCCCATCATGTGTTCGGTTCAGGTTTGTGGTCTTTTGTGACCAAATGACCAGTTTGGTTTTGTCATTGGGTTTTCCTGTAGGCCAGGGTATGCCCCCATAAAGTGTTAATGTATGATTCATGTTTGGCCTATGGTGATTCACCATTGGATGATCCTCCAGTTGATCAACATAAGGACATTATTCTTGAGGTTTGGAGATTGTGTTTACCCCTCTTCTTTTTCAATTATGCAGATCCCCCTATAGTGGGAGAGTGTTTGTGGGAGGTTGAAATAGGCCTTAGTTTCTTATGTTTCCTATGTTGTCTAAGGTCAATGAAGTTTAGAGTTGTCAGTGTAGAATGATTTCTTAAAGGGCCTCTGGGTCTTTCGTCAGTCTCATTGAATCAAGAGTTCATGTTAGGCCACCGATGTGCAAGATCTGGCCAAGAGTGGCTATTATGGACACTTGATGGAATCATGTGCTATTTTGGACTTAGTACAAGGTCCCTCTCTTTTTGTTTTCTTTTATCCACAACGGTTATGTTCGGTGATGCCTTGCGATGTCATGTGTTCATTTGACTATAAGGGTGAAGATTGTAAAATCTTATGAGAGTCACTTTTTTTTGTTGGATGTGTGTCTCCCTATAAGGAATTATAAATCCTATGTTCTAGAGGAATGTATTTCTATATGTCCTTTCATTCTGCTGTTTAGAATCCGAAGAAAAAAATGGGCGATGTGTGTGCATCCTCTAAGTTCTTGTTTTGGTAAAATGATGGGTTATGGAAAAGCGGGTTTGAAGTGTGTCATGTCTCAATGAGACCATATGAGATTACAGTATAATTGTTTTTGGCACTGGATGAAGATGTTCATTTTAGGGGTTTCCAAATCCTAACTTCGAGGCCGAAGATGCTTCAATCCATTGAGCTCTAGCCATAGGCCTCGGAGAGAAGCTGGCGCGTAGTTAGGGGAAATCCTAGAGTCGTTCAAACTTTTGGTCAAGGTCATATCCTCAATATGAAAGATATGAATAGTATAAACCTCTGGTGTCATCGTCTTATTCCAATTTCTCACATTTGGTGGAAAGAGGTGTGAGTACCTTGTTCCCATGTCGTACCCTGAGTTGTTTTTTCCCCTTTGGGGTCCCTTGTGTTTTTGGAGAAAAGTTTAAAATTTGGGTTAGGCAGGTTGAAGTGCATAGTTTGTACGTGGTTATAAGTAACCATGTGCCAACCCAGGGGACCGTGTGATAAGAGACAGTAGCTAATGCATGGTCTCCACACGTCCATGATCCTTGGCCAAGGAAACTGTGTGAAGTTTCCTCTTTGGATAGAATGATCCGCACAGTTAACTTGCGGTTTCCCAAACCGTGTGAACCAACTATGCAGCCATGCCAGCTCCTTAAAATTCTATTGTTTTTGTTGTTGTTATCCCATAATATTTAGTTAATATGGTTGGGTTTTGTTTGGGGTATACCCATAATGGTACTCATTTAAGTTTTATTGGAATAATTCTGATATTAATCTACCCCTAATGCTGGGAATTCCGTCTGAGGCCCCCTGTTAGTGTCTTGATTTTGTCTTAAGGAAAGTTGTGTTCATTATTATGGTGGGGAGACCCATCATGGGTATCGTGTATGTTCTCTTGGAAAAGGAATAATTTTAGTTTAACCCTGTTGATGGGGAGACCGTTCGTTCCTTCCCCAATTGTTATCCTTATTCTATCTAAGAAAATTGAGTTGTCCCTAGTGGTGGGATGTCCCGATTTGGTCACCCTGTACTACTGACTCAGTTTTCTCCTTGGTGTATTCTAGGTAGGAGGTAGTATCGTTCACGTCTATATATCCAAAAATTTGTTAGTTGGGTAATTTTTGGGTTGGAGAACACCCAATGGTTTTATTTATGTAATGTTGTGGTAGCGTTATTCGAGTTCGTTGTTCGTTTCAAGTGGATTGCTTGAGCGTGGTCTTGTAGTATTTGAGGTGTTTGGTTTTGGGATGTGTTTTTAGTATTTTTCATAATTTTATGTAAGTGGGGTACTTTTTGGTTGTTGATAGTATTATCTTCCTTCGTTTGATCAACTGGAGATGTTCGTCCTTTTTGAAGCGGGTGAAAACGTGGTAAGGAAGTCTGTCTTGGTCTATCGTTTGGGATTTGCTTTTGCATCTGGTGTTGTTGTGGCATTCCGGGGGCGGAATGCTTTATGGTGGGGAGAATTTTCACACCCATGACTTATTTTAAAGTTAAATTTCATTTAATTTCCATTCATACTTTGTTTTGGGGGGGTTCCCAATCTTTTATGGAGGAATGAGAGAGTGTTCATTAATTGGGCCAAACCGTGAGCCCAATTCCAGATTTAAAAACCAATTTTGTTTCTTTTATAACGTTTTCATTTTTTAATATTTTTCACCCATTCAACTTTCCAAATGACCTCCCCTGACCTATTAACACCACCATTTCAATTTGGAGCTTTCATAAATCCATAACCAGGGTTTATTTTGGTTTTTATCTAAGGGTTTGGGCTAGCCCGAAAGCCCAATTCCTGTTTTAAAAATATATTTTGATTATGTTATAACTTATTCAATTGTTGGGCTTTTTCGGTGATGAAAAGTGGAGCCCAACCCCAATGCACCCAGCCTCGCGACCATGCCCTCTCCCACCTCTTTGAAGCTCTGGTAAATCGCGATTTTATGCCGAACTTCAGAGGGTTCCTCAAATCTCCCAGATTTGAAGAGGTAAAGTCTTTCTTTCATAACTCTCTCAATTCTCAATATTTTTCCTCCATTCCAGTTTCTAAATGACCTAATAAATCTTGTGCGTACGAAACCTAAATTTTGGATCTTTTAAATTTCAGCTACTGGTGTTTTGGAGTGATTACTTCAAGATACTTCAAGTAAATGAGCCCTTTCCTTTCCTCTTTCAAATTACTTTGGGTCTAACTCATTGTTCTTTGGGTATCTTTGGTTATAATTGAGTTTAATAATATCCAGAAACTAGGTTTTCGAACCTAGGGTTTAACTTTGGGCTTTCTTGGCCAATTTATGTGGTTTTAGGTTTGATCTAGTTGTCTATTGGTGCGGTGGGGGTGCGATTTGATTTTCGCACGGAGATTCAAGGGTTTCCTTTGTTTTGGTAGGTGATTCCATTGTGTGTGCAATTTTTGTGAATTAGCTTGCTGTGTTAATGGTAACTTAATGTTTATTTCACTTGAATGTTTCTGTAAAAATTGGTTTTAGTTGCATTTATAATGCAAATGAATTTTAAGTTCCATTTTTGGTGAGATTGGGGGTTTTCATTCAAATATTTTATTGGTTCATTTTGGGCTGACCTATAAGTAATTAGTTGATTTTAATGAACTGTAATAGGATTTAAAATACTGTTTTGATGATTTTCCCATGTGTTTGATGCTGTGAAAGTTGGTTTTAATGGTGTCTGTGAAACACATGAATTTCTAAGAGCCGTGTTGTGTAAAAATGGAGGTTTTACAATGATGTCACTTCTTGAACCATATGAGGCTTCCCAGAAAATGATTTGTTGTTTTAATTTAAATGTATTGGGATTCCATTTATGTTTTGGTAATTCAAAAATGTTCCCATAGTGTGCAATTGGTGTTCTCAAGGTGTTTTTTTTGTGCAAGACACTACGTGATTTTGAAGAATTGTTTTATTACAAATCAAAGTGTTTTATTGTGTGTTTTAAGTGGTATAAAAATGTGATAGATACTGTATTGATTGTGTGTGACCAGTATTGGTGTTTTATTTGAAAATGGATTTATGTTGCATGCTGAAATTGTTTGAGCACAAAAGGGGAAGCCCAGGTACTTAGGTGGGCGGATTTGTACTAGTACGGCTAGTGGACCGGATGGGTGTTGTCCCTGTTTCACATAGCATTTGGATAACGACAACTCTAACTAAACTATGTGGATGATGATTGTAAACCACTATTTTGTGGGTATGATCCCTACTAGTGGCTCGTGCACGAGAGTGGATTTTACTATGGATGCTTTACACCGAGGTATGAGGTACATAGGGCCCGAGACAACCTAGTGCCTAGGGGTGTTCCTGGTTTGTTGCTCACTGGATTTTTAGTATTTACCCATGTATTTGGGTGTTTTTTTCAGTACTTTACAGTATCTATCATTTCCATTTAGATATGTTAACATTCTGGAAATTCTAGTTTGAAAACGTTTCTTTTAAATGAAAGTTGTATTTCTTGGAATTTCATCATCGTTTTTCTTTACGAATTAAAAATGTTTGCTTCTTCACCTTATATTGAATGCACTTTGGAATCATTGGGTGGTATCCTATTGGGCTTAGCCTCACACCCTACTTACACCCCTTGGGTGTAAGTAGACTTTGTTATTCTTGACTCAGGTAAAGGGAAGGATATGGGCGATGGCAGTTCAGGGTGTTAGTCCTCATCGTTGGGGCGGAGTTGCGGAGAAGGTTTGTGGGTGATGACCCCCTTGTCGTGTGGAGTCCTTGGGGATTTCATTATTTTGTCATTATTTGTTTTTATACCACTTTTAGTGTCTTTAAACATATATATTCAGTTCTGGTTTTTGTGTAAACATCGTTTGGTTTACATTTTTCAGATTCAGTTTATTGATTGTTTTTAATGTTTTATGCCTTCATATTCGGGTAAATCGTTCCCAAACAAAAATAAATGAAACCCGAGCACTTGTGCCAGCCCGTGGGGATAGGGAACGCCCTTCGGGTCATGTCACGGGCTGGGTTTGGTGCCAGTTTTGGTGGCGACCAGATTCGGTTCGTGACAATTATCATCATAGTATCCAAATAGATCATTCTTACTATTTTAATAAAATAACCCGAAACACATTATCCCTTATATATATAATAATTACTTTATAATAAACCATTTTTGATACTTTAGGATCACTTTGAAATATTAAAAATGTGTCATTATATAAAAAATATCAATCTAAAATGACGTTAAACACTATTTAATTCCAATTAGATTCATGTATTATCTCTGGTAAACTAGTTTTTTGGCCACTTCATTTCTCAATTTCACACCCACTCTAATAATTTTTAAAAATTACCTGGATTATTATATTTCAAAATTATTAGTTATATACATATTATATTTCTCTTAGTATAAAAAATATATAATTTTACTCTTACATCACTTTCACTCTCAAAAATAATTCCATCTCTCCCAATGTTTACATTTAAAAGATTTTATTCATTTTTTTATTACTCATATTGATGTATACATTTTAAAATGTGAAAATAATATCTACATTAAAAATGAAAATTAATATACATTCTCTCCCTATAACCCGCTTTTCAATTTTCAAATAGCCACTTTAAGATTAAGTGGTAAATATATAAAAATCCAAAACAAGAAAAAATATAAAAATAACCATATATAAACCATAAAAAACTATATACCAGTATAAAAATCATAATAAAAAATAATGGTTTGGAACTTCCAAAATTCTAACCCAAGGAAAACCTCATATAAATGGGAATCAATAACAAAGTCCTACAAACACGAGCTCTATGAGTGATAGAATCTCTAAGAATTGATGTGGTACCTCCATGATCCTCATGAATGGTCATTTCCTCAAGTCCCATATCCATTTGAACTATCTTGTCATTACATCACATCACCAACTCACCTCTATCAAAACAAACTTCCTCATTGATTGATTATAATAAACCAATATAATATTTTATAGAACTCCATCATTTGAATTTATGACCCAACACACACGACCTTTCAAACATCAACCATGAGAACTAATTTATAAAAAACATAATATATAAGAAACCAATAACTATAATTCCATTAAAATACATCACTAAAAATTCACCATGTAAAATTCATCCAAGTTCACCATGAACCGCCACATTTTTATGTTCACATGAACTATATAAATATACACTCCATACTAGAATAATATTTTTATTTTGTGCAGGTTTTTTTATAAATAATCAATGACACCATTCACACATGATGATTTATAAAATTATAGATTTGGAATACAGTAAAGTGATATATATTCCTTGGGTGTGTGATATATACATAACATGTTGTATTTTTTATGGAATATAAATATGAGAAAATATTATCATAAGATGAGTATAATATTAATAATTTGTGGTGTCTATCTTAGATGAATAGTATTATAGATTCTATGATATACTATAGGATGTTATTTCATGATATCTTTAATATCGATGAATTTTTTTGAGTCAGATGGGGTCCTTGGATGACTCATTGAGAAGATTTATAAAAGGGTACTTGGAGTTGTTTTCGAAGAATGTCATTGAGGATAACATTACTTGGATATCTCATGAATAAATTTTTAAGGGATAATAACATGGAGTATAAAAGAAAATATGAATCTTTTAAATTATTTAGTGATCGAGGATATTTACTTTAGTGATGTGATTCCATGTTCAATGATGGAGATATATCTCTCAAAAACACTACCAGATCTGGTGGTTTGGGGGAATAAAAAATCTATTGATGTTAGATGAAGTTTCTACAATATTATTAAGGTACACATAAAAAACTAATATATTAATATATATATATATATATATATATATATTATTTAGAGTTTCATTTCAATTTAACCTAATAACATATCCTTGTGATTGGGTTGAAGATTGATATATCACATGTATCTTCACTTGGACAAAGAGAATGAAAATGAAGTTGGCTCAGAGAATAATGGAAAGTGGATTAAGGTTAATAAAGGATCTTGAGATGATCATATAGATTCATAATAAATATTAAATATCATTTTCAAAATTGTATATGTTAAAAATAAAAAATAATTTCTTGGATTTGAAATATTTCCTCAGTTTTACTATGAATAGATAATCCATGGTGTGACTGGTGATGATCATTCCAAATAAATATTGAGTTAATGTAATGGAATGAACATTACAACCTAGTAATTTGTGGGTATTGTAGTGATGAACTTTTATATGGGATGTTATGAGGAATTGGGAATGAAAGATAAGGATTTGTTACTAAAAAATTAAACAGGGAAAGATTATAAAATGTGGAGGATTGAGCTACGTCATGGAGGGGATTCACTCTGGCTTGGAGAGGTTGGATACAACGTAGAGGTTCGTGGGTGTAAATTTGGTGGTTATACAAAACTTCACATGGTTTTGGTGGCGTCACATGGCTATAGTTTGGACTCCATAAGGGGTGAATTTTGTGGTTCCATAATTATTTGGGTAGTTACGCTATGGAGAAGAGCTGAAATATGGACCTTTTCATGAATGTAGTGACCTTTGGTGTAGTGTTTAATCATATATTGTGGTCTCATTATTGTTATTTATATATATGGAATGTACCTCAACATTTTTAATTGGATAATCTCTGACCATCCCATCCATGGAATGGTTCCTTTCCTTGAATCATGGTATTGTCTTCTGTCATCTTTTTAACATTTTGGATATAAGTCTTGTAATGTGGTTTTTTTATAATATTCTTATAAAATATAATACCCCCTAAATCCCATCATTTATATACATTTTTTATAAGTTCTTTGAAAACCCATGTTTTCCCATATGATTTCATTCATACCCTTTTCATTGGATTTCAACCCTAGCCTTTAGAGATCAATCCTTAGTGGTTTTAGGTAAGTTCCCTTATTTTCTTCTTCCTCTTTTATTCCGATTAATAATCAACAAAAGGCTTATATCAAGGGAATTTATTTTTATTTTTTTATAATTTAAGTGTGTTGGTTTGTGTGTTATATTTTGATCAAGGTTTTACCATTCATTTTAAAACCATTCAGAATTCTTCTCCTTTATTTAACTTTTCACAATAGTTCAAAAATATTTTTGTTGAGGTAGGGGATTATTCATCTTTCTAATTTTATATATACAAGTGAAATTATCATTTTTTTACATTGGGAATATTATATGGACTGTACTAATGAAGATCATATTTACATTAATTTAAATTAAATGGTATGGTAAAGGAATCACATGTTTTACCGCTTTATGACTTTGTTATTGAGATTAAGTTTTCCTGATTTCAAAAATGAAAATCACAGTTGTTGAGAGACTTTTTTGTGTTGGAATTGATGTTTTTATAAAACCCTTGATTATTTTATTATATTATATCACCTTCAATGTAATGTAAAATCACTTATAAGTGGATAATGACTCAGTTTCCCAGGGAAAATCATGGTTTTTGTTAGAATAACATTTTGGCTGAATATGTAAACATGATGAAATACATTTTCTAAAATGAAATAAGTTATGTTAAAAGTGATTGTGTTTTGTGGATGTGGTGTGTCTATGGAAGTTATTATAAGGAACTATTTATGATGTGTGGTGATGGTAATGGGGATCTTATTAAAATGTTAAATATGAGTTTTTTGTTTTAGTGATGTGTTGTGTTTGTTTCCTGATAGTAATGGAATTAAATATTAAGGACAAAACTAAAATGAATAATGGGATGAACTAGATAATGGGTCAGAATGATTAATGAATTATTAAATTTAAGTGGTATGTGTGGTTTAGGTTTTTTTTTAAATATGAAATGAGTTTGGTTGATAATTTTAGAATTGTTCTTAATTGGAAAATATGGGAATGGATTAAGTGGATAAGAATTATAAAATTTGACTTATGATTGTGGTTTTATTTTCTAGTGTGATGATATTTTATGTGGAAGTGAATGTGATAAAGGTCATGAGGCCTTTTGGTGATGTAGTGAGTTTGGATGGTATTATTTTTGTAAAACTTTACGTTATCTATTTGTGTGTGATGATTATATATTTTATATTTATTATGATATATATAGGAAACCCACCCACATCAAGAACTATGTTCCGACACAAAAATGTTTGGGGTGTATTTCTTAACATCTAATATGGTGAGGATGTATGGATGTCTACCTTTTTTCCCCGACTCTCTCTTCCATGTGAGGTTTTTTTCATTGTTTTTTATCTCTATAAGTAAAAGAGTAAAAATATAGTGATGTTTTATGTGATTGAAGAGGTGGTTCATAGGGCGGTCGTGCATTTTTGGAGTAGGAAATTATGTTGATTTCCTTCAGGTTCATCATGCACTACTATTATGTTTATTCTTATGGATGAGATGTGATACAATGGATAAAATGTATTTGAGGGATAATTGTTTCCCATTTGGATGTGGTGTGAATAGTATGGTGCAATTTCCAAGGTGCATTTAAGAGATATTACTATATTGAAGATATAGGAGCACCATGACATTTGAAAATAGGGTTTGAGTGTGTAAAATTAGTGGGATAGTGGTGTGGGTACCCTTTAATCGATGTGATTATTAATATGTTACTATTATTGGATGAATTGTTCTTTGAGAATGCATTAGTGTAGATATGATAGCATAGTTTAATTTCATTGGTGTTATTAGTTCTGATGTTTTTTCATGGGTGAATTAGAGTTCTCTTTTTAAATGTTCATTAGAGACCATTGGTGTGATCTTAGTAAGTATTCAAATTATACTCCTCCCATATATATAAAATATATTTTTCAAGATTCTATGAGGTCTTCAAAGACCATGGTAGACATTACTAACATAGGAATTGGAGTTTTTGCAGTCTCTATGACTTAGGATTTTTCTTTTTTGTACTAACTAGAGACTATTTGTATCTTTTTACATTATATATTCATTGTGGAGTGGTTTTGGTTCTATTTATTTATATTATGTCAAGTAGTTTATTTACACTTTATTATCATGTTTCCTAATCCTATATCATTTTTAGGGTAATTTCTTCTATAAAATAGATTTTTATACCCTCGATGCTTGTCTATAACCTAGGACCTACAAAAGGGGGGACTCGGGGGTATTTTTCCCTCTTAAACCATTTTCTACCTAGTAGGGGTATCTATGGAGGGAGAGGCTAGTGAAAGAGTGTTATCAAAGGTTTTGGTTGAAAAATAGGATAGAGTTTGGATTTATGTATGTTGAAGATTGTATGGGTTGTGAGGGAAACAATTACAGGTAATCTTGGTTTGTGACTTATCCTAGTGAGACAGATTAGGACACATGATTTTATGCCCCCCCATGATTCATTTACGGACTTTGATCCATTCAACCAACCAAGTGAGGGGATGTATCTTTCAATGTAGATACCTTGAAGATATACTTGAATATTGATTATTTGTGTTCCTATATTATTTGATTGATCATGGGATGTTAAAATTAGTTAAATGGATTAATCAAATGATTCTTAATAAAAATATATACTACTAGAATTAGGTGATATTTTTTTCCTTAAATTTTTGGCACATAGATGCTTTCAGTGTGTGGTTAATGCCAATGAGGTTTAGAAAGGTGACTCAGTTGACTATTCAATGGTTTACCTAGTATAAGAGAATGACCAGTAGTATAGGACATTTCATGCGCTTCAGTGGAAATATATGAAAAAGAATTATGGATGTGTCTCCAACATAAAGATAAATATTTGGTTGGATGATCTTGATATCACCTTTAGTTTGATCTTGTCCTAGGTAATTTATTGGGTCCCACTAGCAGTCACATAGGTTAGTGGTACAAAGTGGTAGTGGTGGAAAATATATCTTTATTATCAGAAGGAGGTGTATGTTTTAGGGGAATAATTTCAAGGGGAGTTATGAGAGGATTTCCATTCATCCAATTTGAAGATAGTGAAGTAATATGAGATGATATCTCTCTCTCCATCATGAGAATGTGTCAACGTGAGATCTTGAGATAATATTCAAGGATATTTTTTCATTCACCCCTCGTATTTTCTTGAATGAGGAGTCTCATGTGTGGAATCTTAAGGAGCCACTCAATCATTCTATAATATATACATTTACTTCGTTTATGTTATAAACATAATTAGATGTTTAGAAGAAGGTATAGGTGATCAATTGTATTCCATCATGATGAGGGAAAATTTGAGTGGGGAACCTGTAGGGTTCTTCATGGAGCAGAGTTATCAGTGGTAAATCCCAAGAACTATGGATTTTAAGTTTCCACTAGTGGATATTTAGCCTAATAAATTTCATTATTTGGTTTTTTATTCCTCTATATTTTATCCCTTTCATAATGACATTGGTAAATTATTATTTTTATTTGGAGATCTTGGTCATCATCAACATTAGTTCCTAGTGGTTCATCAAGATCATCAAAGTAGACATGGTTAAATTTAGAATTATTCTTAGTTGTAGATGTTGGTGAGGTCATTTCAGAATCATGTGTAGAAGGAATATGCTGCATCGAGAGGATATGAGCTAGGTACGGGATGATTTCATGATATTCCTAATTTTTAGAAACCCTGGCCTCATTGTGTCCATGAATTTTGTCAATCAAAATGAGTTAGGGGGTTTCGGTGTCGATTGTTCCATATTTTGATGTCTTTCATACCAGAGGGTCCAGTGATCGATAGTGGTAATAATTTTTTATCATCTATTATTGTCTTTTCCTCATTAGATTCAGTACATTTGTATGAATTTTTTACAACTTATATATTTATCACTCTAGGACTACATTTATATTCCATTATTGTTCCCCTAGTGATGAATGTACTAGTCGGAGGCCCGACAGGCTTGATTAATGTTTGTCGATGGTGTAAACTAATGATGGGGAAGCATCAGCCACGTAGGGATATTTTAATACATTGTATGAAATAATACAATTTCACTGCTAGTATCAACTAGTTTTATTCCATGTGTGCAGTTATGGATTGATCCTGGAGGAAGTTATTACTTTTATTTGTGGGTGGTCTTAATTTAGTCTTAATCAATGAATAGGGTTGTTGAATGGGTAGTATTAATGTAGAGCCCCTAGTTTCCTTGATGAAAGAGTTATTAGTGAAATCATGGGTTGTTGGGATGATGTAGGCCCCGAGTTTAATCAAATATTTCTTGGGTGTTTTCCCATGGATGTTTTTATATTTCCCCCATGAAGTGATGTTGTGGTCAGGGTATATCTAAAGCCTATTGATTTTATGATTTTGATGGATCCTTATCAAATAGAATAATCTATGTTGTCAAAGCTAAGGAACCATATAGATTATATAATGATGAATGGTTTCATCTAGAATAATGTTTCATTGCGGGTTTCTCTAGTGTTATTTCCAAAATGATGGATGGTAATCTATGTTATTTCATAGACTACCAGAAGTTGTATCAGTTAATAATCAATAATCATTTCTCACTTCAAAGGATTGATAATATTTTTGAAAAGATTATTGAAGATAATTGGTTATATATAATCAATATATGGTCTAGATATCATCAAATGAGGGTGGAGGAAGATATCCTGGAGGTTTCCTTCTGGTGTAGAAATAATTACATTGGGTTTCGGGTCAAGTCATTTGGTGTAATGAATGCACAAGATGTTCTCATGGGGCTACTAAAATTATTTTTCTGTGACTTTATTGACCAGTTTTTAGTAATTTTAATCAAAAAATTCTTAATCTACTCAAATTTAGAGGAGAATCCTGTTGATCATCTCAGATTCATCCTATGGGTCCTCCAATTCCACCAGAACTATGTGAAGTTTTCAAAGTATAATATTTATACTCAAGAGGATTATTTCATTGAGTATTTAGTGTATCAAAAGGGTGTAATCATGGCCCCATTAATGAAAATTTTAGGTTTTTCCTAGAAGACACCAAAAATTTGACATACATTCATAGTTTTCTTGGTATCATGAGCTATTACTAGAGGTTTTTTTTATTTCTTGTGGATTTTAATTCCATTTATAGCTTTAGCTATGAAGAAGGAATTAATTTGGAACTATCAGTTTCATTTATAATATTTATACCTAAAGGAGATATTTATCAGTGCTATAGTGCATCATGTTTTAGAGGAAGGGTTGATGTTCGAGGTTTTATATTACATTTACTCTATGGTCATGATATGTGTCTTGATGTAGTAGAAGGAAATGATATCTTATGGGTTAAGGAAGTTATTTCCCTATGAGAATATATATTCTAACCTTGATTTATAGTTAACCATAGTTTTTTATATAGAATTTATGGTGAAATTATCTCATAATAGAGTTCTCTATGTTCATTATAGATCACAAGATCATATGGTATGTCTTTTCTCAACATGGTTTGAATCTATGAAAATAGAGGTACATAATGATTCTCTAAGACTATGACATTGAGATCTCTCGGATATTTTGAAAGGTAATTTTATAGATTATTTTTTGAATGTGAAATCATGTAATGAAGTTATTATAAAGTCGAGATATGCATGGAGGGTGATGGAGGAGTTGAATACTTACACCTAGATGCAAAGATGGTTGTTGAAGGTGGTTTCTTGTTTTAGATGATTTTGCATCCATCCCTAATGTAGTAGGTGGATGAGTCTCAGTGGGGAGACTAGAAGGTATAGTTGATGTGTGATCATGTTGTAAATAGTGATGCTTCATAGAGTTGACTGTATGACGGTAAAAACTAGATGACTTTCCATGGGAGGTTGATCATTCCAAAAGTGATGCATGAGGGAGTAATTTTTTAGTTTTATAGGTCCCCATTGGAGGTAAACCCTATAATTTACAATATATACCAATTTTTTATGATGAAGTATTGGTGGCCCAGATTAAAATGCATGGTGCGGGATTTTGGGGCTCAATGTTTTGTTCCTTAATAATTTAAATTATAGAATCGTATTCCTAAGGGGGTTTTTATCGCCATTAGATTTTCCTAAGTTCAAGTGAGATTGTATATCAATGGACTTCATCATGGTGTTTCCTTGAGAGATTGGAGGACATGATTTGATCTCCATAATCATGGACCAGCTAACAATGTTTTTCCACTTCCTAATGATCAAGGAAACAAGCATAATCCACATCTTAATAAGAAATTGTACATATTAGATTTTCTAGATACATGGATTTATATGGTCTATTGTCTCTAATATGTATTATTATTTTACCCCATTATTATATAGAGAATTTTGGCATTCTTTTCGTACTCATTTATATCTCAACACTACTTTCCACCCTCATATAGATAGATAGGAGTGGACCACCCAAACACTATAAGATATTTTGTGGGCATGTTTTTTGGAAATTTTTATACCTTGGGGTAATAATTTTACTTTTTTATGTTCAATTACAATAATATATATCACTCATCCATTAGAGTTTCCCCATTTGATGATTTTTATGGGTTTCCATGTCATTCTCTACTATATTGGGATGATGTTGGGGATTTATTGGTTCATGGTCATAATGTATTGTAGATAATTAAAGAGAAGGATCATGTGGTTTGTAAGGGTATTAATTCATCACAAAACCATCATATTCCCTATGTCGATAGTAATATGTGGTCCTTGGAGTTCAATTTTTTGTACCATGTGTTATTAATGGTTTCTCTTCATTATGGGAAATAGAGGATTGGTAGTGGAGAAAGTTATCTCCCCAGTTCTTGGGACCTTTATTTGTTTTTAAGTGTTTTCCCATGGTGGTGTACCTATTGGAACATCCCCCATATCTATATTGAATCCATGAAGTGTTCTATATGTATCAAAACCATCAGTATCATCACAATGACTCTCATATCATTGACTGGGGAGATTTGGATATCAAGGGTGACATGAAGTTCATCGAGTAGCTAGTAGATATCCCGGATCATCAGGATAATTTTTTTCACTGATGTAAAATTTGTTTTTTTTATTTTTATGGGTTCATGGTGTCTCAGTGGACAGTATTTGGTGGAATGATACATAGATTCATTCCTAGTACATAGAGAGATTTTTTGTTTTTTCTTGATTTTCTTCCTTTGTTGATGTAATGTTTAAATATTGTTGGTTTATAAGTTGTTATTTTTATTTGACAATTATATTTAATTAAATCTTCAAGAATTTAAATAGGATTTTACCCTTTAATAATCATGAAGTGATATACTGCAACACATTTTAAATCCACACACATGATTTAGTGTGACCAAAAAAGACAATATTTTGATATGGGAGTAGATTTCCTTGAATTTTGTGTTTGGGGTCATACTATGTGTTGAAATTATTAATTTTTATATTGGGTAGTGTGGAAGATAGAATTTTGTTGTGAATTTCTATGTGAAGTAGGTTTCTTGAGGTTATTTTGATATAATGTTAGTGTTTCGATTTTAATGAGATCCCTAATAGGTATCCTGTCGAATTGTTGTTCAGACACTTACTTTCTTTTCTATGATTCAATGACATTTTTATTCTTGATGATGACAATAGTTTGAGAAAATTTTATATAATAGTTGAGGCCTTTTGACCCATTTCGTTGGTGGGATTTTAGTAATGGGGGAGATTTTGGGGAATATCTAAGGAATTTGGAATGTAAAAGAAGGATTTGTAGTTGAAAAACATTAGAGAATAATGATTTTGTTGTGTAAAGGCTTTCGTTTCATCCTAGAGTGGAGTAAGAGTGGTAGGGAGAGCTTTTTTATCACATAGATCCTCGGAGGGTTTAATTTTGGTTAATCATCCAAATTATACATGGTTTCATCGTGGTCATTTGGATATTGTGTGGAGTCACAAAGGGGTGAATATTATGGTTCTTTTGTCTTCTATATAGATTGGATATGGTGTTGGGCTGAGGTCTGAGACTTTCCATGGAGGTTGATTCATGAATCATGGTGCTTCACCCTATGATATGGTCTCCTCTACAATTTTCTAGATCTATGGTGTAAACCTCCTCATCTATCATAGGGAAAAAATTGAAAAATTCCACCATGGTGTTCAACCATCCATTATATCTTGGTATTTTCCTCTATAATATTTTTTTTTCTTTTGTGAGTGGTCTTTCATCAAGGTGTTATGTTTTTTGAACTGCCAATAACATCCCAAACCCCCTGTAACCCCATCATTATTTCGGATTTTGTCATAGTTCTTGGGTGTCCTAAGTGAATCCCTAAGAGTTATTTCATCATATTTTCATTGTCTTTCAACATCCACCTTGGGAGATCAATCTTTATTGGTTTTAGGTTATCTTTATTCTTTTCTTATAATTGTTTTTATCTCATTCCACATCTTGAGTTGGCTTTTTTCAATGGAACAACTAGTTTTTGTATTTTTTTCATCATGAAATTATGTGTGCTGGATTTTTCTAGGTTGATCAAGGTTTTTTCCTTTCAATATAAAACTTGGGTGTTATATTATTCTTTTTTTGACTATGTGAAATGGTTCATAAAGCTCTATTTGAGGTTGGGGAACCCTTGTATTTCTACATTTAGTTGTACATGTGTAATTATGATGGTTTTTTTTAATTTGGGGAGCTGGTACTCACCAGTCTAATGAAGATAATGACTAGTAAAATTAAAATTAAAGGGGTAGGGGAGGAATTGAAAATTTTACTAAATGATTTTATTATAATTGAGATTAATCATTATTGATTCCATTATAAAAAATCATATATATTGGGACCCTTGTTTGTGTAAGAAATATTGTTTTTCTGGAACCCTTGATTGTGATAGTTTTTGATATCACGTTGAATGTAGTGTAAAATCACTTACATATGGATAATCAATCTTGTTTTGAGGTAAATCTTGGTTTGTGTGAGAATACTATGAGAATCAAGAAGTAAATGTGATAAAATCCATTTTTTTAAACTGAAATAACATATGTGAAAATTGGTTGTGGTGTGTGTCTGGAAATTATGATTACTAAGTGGTTATGATGTTTTATGATGGTAATTTGGAGCTTGTTGACATTATAAATATGGGTTTTTTATTATGGAGATGTATTGTTCTAGATTACCTATGGTAATGAAATTAAATATTATTTCTGAAATTAAAATGAATAATTGGATGAATTGGATATTGGGATAGAATGATTCATAAACACCTCAAATGAAATGGGAAGTGTGGTTTAAGTGGGTTTTGTTAAGTAAGAAAATAATGGGCTTGATATATATAGAATAGTTGGTAATTGTTAAATCTAGAAATGGATTAACAGTAAAACAATCAAAGAATATGAATTAATGTTACGTTTTTCATTTGTGATGTGATGTATTCATAAGTGGTAGAAAATTAGTAAAGGTTGTGAGGACTTATGGTGTTGTTGAGATATGGGATGGAATTATTTTCATCAAAATATAAGCTATGATTGTGTGTGTGACTATTAAAAATTGTATTTTCATTTTTATTTCTATATTCACCCCGCCCATTTTGAGCATTATGTTCTAAACCCCAACTTTTTTGGGGGTGTTTTTTCCAATATCCAAGGTGGTGAGGATGGATGGATGGATACAACCTCTTCCCTACTCTCACTTCTATGTGTGGTTTTTATACACGAGTTGTGATGGATATAAGTAAAACTTTCATGATGGTGATTTGTTATGAGATTGATGAGGAGGTTAATATTAGGGTTAATGCATGGTTAGATGATAAAATGATCTTAATGAATTTCATGTTAAATATTCCCTAATTTTTTTATTATGGAAATGGTTGAGATGTTATGTGGTGGCCTAGGTGTATTCGAGAGAGATGTTATGGACATTTTCTTATGGGATTCTTCACATGATGTAGTTAGTAAGTGTCATCAAAAATGATTCTTATAAGGAAGATATGGGAGAACCAGTATATATGAAGTTGGGGTGTGAGACTGAATAATTAGTGGGAATACAGTGTGGGATAGCCATTTCATTGAAATTATTCTTATTATGTTACTATATTTGGATGAGTTATTTGTTGAGCATGCCTTGGTGAGGTTAGGATTGGTTAGTTGACCTACTTAGGTGATGTTAGTTGTGATGGTTTCTCATGGGTTCCTTATTATGATATTTTAACATGTGAATGAGAGACCTTTGGTATAATCCTATATAGTATACATGTTATTCTCACCACACATATATACATACTATTTTTGGATCTTCTAGGATAAATTCAAGGACCATGTTGGATATTACTATCTCAGGCATTGGAGTGGTTATAGGGTCATAGTCGTAGGATTTTCCTTTTGGAAATTATTGTAAAGACCTTTAAATCTTGTGTAAATTGTTTTCTTAAATAAATGGTAATTTTACAAGTCCGCAGTTTCTGACGGCACCTAATTCTGAGGCTCGGTGTGCCTGGAATCAATTTCTGATGATTTGTTCAGGTACGTTCAGTAAACGTACGTTCGGGATTTTGTAACTTTTGAAACGGTACTCAGAATTGAAATCTCAGGACACCGATGAACTCACAGCGCCGGTATTCACTTAAGGAGACATTTACCGCATTTGTGTTTTATCAAGGTTGGAAGTTAATTTTGGTGGATTTCTATTAAAAAAATTTAATTTAAAAAAAATATGTGTAGAATATTTTTTTTATGTGTGGTGGATAAAACCTCCAAAGGGAGTTTAGTGGTGGGGCCCACTAGCACAAAACCCCCTTGGGAGGATCTTACTAGGTAGGGCCCACGTGGGATTGAAACCCTTGGGACCCCCCATTTATGTGGGTTAAACCCTCCACCTTCCACCTTCCCTCATAATGATGCCAAATCTCTCTCACAATTAATTATCTAAACTTACAATTAATTGTTTGGCTCTTTTATTTTGAATTGTTTTGAATGTATTGTTTCAACATAAAAATAAGTGAAATATTAGTATGGTTGGGTTGACATAATTTTCTTTGGGTTGGGGAGAATTGGGAGGAACTCTTGGAGGAATAATATTCTCTCGACGAGGAACGCCGATTCCACCGAAGAATGACGATGTGTCTCCTTCCTTTCCAACCGGGGCTAGCAAGGGAAGACGCCGCCTGTGAAGAACGTCCCCAATGACAACGTCATCCCTTCCAACGTTGATGGAACGAAGTCCGTCTTCTGTGACAATCATCTTCTGCAACTCATCAATGTTCATCGATGAAATATGAGGTAGGGGTTACTTTGATGTTTGATTCTACCCTCTTTTTTACATCGTTAAGTTGGTTTAATGATGCGCCTATTTTTATCAATGTAACGAGGAGAGTTCAGACCACATAAACATGACCCAACCCTCCCCTATGTTGTTTCCATTTGATGACGTCGGAGGCGGAGCCAAAATGGCTCGGTGTCGTCGCACCGGGCGGGAGAATAACCGTGGCCAGGACGACTGCGGCGGAGGGAAGAGGAATCGCAGTCGGGAGGGCTGCGGCGGATGAAGAGGTGTGGTGCCACTGCACCACACTATGGATCCAGAGGCCACAGCCAGGTTGGGCCGCAGCGGTGGAGGACCGACATCATCAAGATGGCCGCACGAAGGAGACTGCGGCCCGCAACTGCGGGATGCTTTGTTGGTAGAACCGGTTGTCCGCTTGTCGGCCGAGCTGGAGGACCGCGACACCTGCAGGTACCACGCAGCGGAGAAGAATACGGCCCGCTTCCACAGGCCGCTCAGCTGGAAAACTCCCCAGCCGCCTGTCGCCCAGGCTGGAAAACCACGACGCCCGCAGGCACCGAGTGAGAAGAACCGCGGCCCGCGTCTGCAGGCCCCGTGTTCGGGGAAGAACCGGCCGGCTATGGCCGACCGAGCAAGTGTAGGCGGTGTCGCTGGGTGAACCGTACCAGACGGCAACGCGGGCTGGGTCCGCAGGTGGGTTGCACCCCACCGGGCCGAGCTGACCCCCCATCTTGGTCAGACCTGCCGGGTCGGGTCCCTAGGTGGTCTGTGCCCCACCGGGCCAGGCCAACCCCCCTGCCGTGTCGGACCCGCCGAGCCAGGTCGGGCCGACCCGCCAGCCCACTGGGCTTGATGGGCCAGGCCCAGCTTTGCTTAAATAAAAATATCTATAAGACTGCGCGTCCGATCGACGCGCCATCTACCGAACTGGGAAACTCGCAAGAATGAAGTATTTTGCGATACTCTAAGTGAGTTTTGGACAACTTTGGAAAATGGATTGGTTTGGAATGAATTTAAATCCAAACGGGCCCCTGGAACGGAAACACTAATAACTCTCAGACCGGACGTCTGATTGACGCACCATATGTCGTGTTGGGTTCCTTTTGATGAGATGGAACTAAGAGATACATAAACTCTATACTTCATGATACTTGATGTATCGACACTTGGTTCAAGGAGCAGACCCTCCCAAAATTGAGCATGTTGTGTGTGGGAACCCTAGAGCTGGCTGCGACGACTACTATATCGAAATCCTACATGGGTTCGACAGGGATGACTATTATACCGGAATCCTATGTGGGTTCGACAGAGATGACTATTGTACTAGAATCCTATGTGGGTTCGACAGTGATGACTATTGTACCAGAATCCAATGTGGTTTCGACAGCGATGACTACTGTACCGGGATCCTCCATGGGTCTGACAGTTCTGACGTCTATTCCTGTATCCTGTTTGGGTCCAATAGAGTAGCTGGTCCAGTATCCTGTGTGGGTCTGACAACTTAGTTTTTCATGTATCCTGTGTGGGTCAGACAGCTTATATGAATTAGTGACTGCATCCGATCATCTTCATCACTCTACGAAAGATGTATACCTATGTGAGCTGAGTCTTGCCTTTCCATCTTTATCTTTGAGGTGATTGAATTTACTTCCAGTGTGGACTGAGTTGTCCTTGGGCTCGAGAGTTGGATTCGAACTATGATTGATAACTTAGGTATATGTATGTCCATATACCTAAGTAGGGTTGGTTGATACTTCGTGTTTGTACCTTTCTAGTGTGATTTATTCTTTGTGGATTCTAGGAGACCTTTGGGGGTCTCAGGGTCCCCTACTGAGTATTTTTATACTCACCCCTACACGGGCTTCACCCACACCTTTTTTTATTTTGTGCAGATGATGGATGACAGTGATCGAGGCTGAGGGTGATGGACGGGAGACTACTCAGAGATGGAATAGATGGTACGTACCACATGGTTGAGTTGTTCGAGTTCTTTACCTACCCTTCAGGATTTCTAGGCAGATGATCAAGGAGCTGTTGTCCCTTTTACATTTACTTGTACTTGTTGTTCAGTTGGGTTTTTGTACTGGCCCATTTACTTTCATCACATCTTACTTTTCTATTTTTAGTACTTGTTGTCTCTACTACTTGTGTTTAGACTGTGTGTGTGTTATATGTTAAAAAGGCAATTTCTTCCCTTTTATTGGGATTATTCCTTTGGTTCTAGTCGTGAGCCCATGGCCTATAGAAGGCGGGCTTGGGGTAGTCACGGAACGGGCCCTGAGGATAGGTCGTGAAAAATTGGTATCAAAGGATTCAGTTTTACCACAGAACATAGACTATGATTCTTTAATGGCAATAGTGTTGAGTGTTTTGGGTGTGGTTATCAATTTAGGGAAACCGGTGTTGGTGTGGCGGCCGACGTATCCATACACTAGGACTCTGACTTCGGATTTCTGACTCAGTGCATGAAAAAAATGATTTTGTGTGTGTTTCTTTTGAAACTTTTTTTCTTCATGATTACTTTGTGTCATCTCACCAGGTATATTGTTTTAACCGTGGCGCACCTGTTTCTTTTTAGGATGGCCCCACGAAGGCATCCAGCTAGGGTTCTGAGTTTCATACGAGATGGTAGCACACCGAGCGACGAGGCCTCGGTGCAGGGCCCCATCACAGCGGAGGCACCAGTGGTACCACTACTTTCTGGGCCACCGATACCACCCGCTCCAGCAGAAGAGAGTGCATGCCACCTTAGTGTGTTGCATGAGTTCCAGCACCAGAGGTAGCCCAAGTTATGGGGAGAGACGGACCCATAGGCATCTAAGGATTGGTTGGAGGCTGTCGTGAGAGTTTTCAGATTGGTAGGGACACCAGCCGACCTCATTGTGATCCTTTCCGCGAGTCCCATGTTGGCAGAAGCAGGCATATGGTGGAGCCTGATTCTCTAAGTGCATGACGAGGCATCATTACTCTGAAAAGACTTCAAGAGTCGTTTTTGCTCAGATTTTTTTCCATCCACCCTTCGTGCGGTGCGGATTCAGGAGTTACTTCATCTGCAATAGGGAAGCATGATAGTATCTCAGTACTTAGTGAGGTTCACCGACCTCTCAAACTACTCCATGGATATGGTACGAGACCCATTCTTCAAGGATAAGACCTTCGATCAGGGACTCAGGCATGAGATCAGGGCTTCGACAATTCCACTCATCTTTCCGACACAGGCGGGGGTGCTGGAGTGAGCCCTTCTAGTAGAGTGTTTTCTCACTGAGCAGTCACCTACATTGAGACCCACCACAGGGTGACATGTAGCGGATATTTTTGCAGCCGGAAGTAGACAGATAACGCAGAGGTCTAAGCGGACCAGTCCATCATGTGGGAGACCCCAGTATATAGGTTCGGTTGTGTGGGGAACACGAGACAGAGTCAGCTATATGAGGAGAAGGCAGTGTTATGCATGCGGCGGGTAGGGTCATATGGCTCGTGACTGCCCAACCCGCCATACAGATGAGCAGCAGACAGTAGAGGGACCTCCCATGCAGAGGCAGAGGTTTGACCGTGGTGGTCCGCCAAGAGCAGGAGGACGTGGCAGAGGAGCTGGCCGAGCAGCAGGTGGTGGACGACGCTTCGAGGCTCTACCACCCCAACCACAGGGAGCAGGTGGACAGAGGCAGGCTCATCTCCAGGCAGTCGAGGGGTATGACCACGATGCACCTGAGATGATTCGAGGTACTATCTATGTCTACTCCACCCTTGCTGCAGTACTTGTAGACATAGGTGCTAGTCATTCTTTCATTTCCACTTCCCTTGTTTAGAGCTTGGAGATTCCGACGTAGCCTTTGGATCGATCCTTATGGCTGGATACTCCTACAGGGGAAGACTCAATGATTACCCACTGGTGTGATCATTGTGTCTTACTCTAATAGGCGATATCTTCGGCTGGGATATTGTTGTAGCGGCGTCGAGTCCTTACGACGTCATCTTGGGTATGGACTGGTTATCCACAGTTCATGCTTAGATTGACTATGTTACGTGCAATGTGTGGTGTGTCCACATGTATGGGACTAGGTACACCTTCACCGGTGAGAAGGGAGCCTTTGCAGTGTAGGATGGACTTCTGTAGAGGAGGGGGCATCTGATCACACATCAGTTGGCTAGTATCATCCTAGGGCAGTTGATGTGCGGTTTCCGAGTTTTCCTGTTATGGTGGATCTGTACGTGAATGTTTTTCCTGACAACATTCCAAGACTACCTCCACATAGATATCTATACTTCTTCATTCACATATACCCCAAGACAGCACCGATATATACTCCAGCATATCGGATGTCTCTAGACGAGCTTCGTGAGCTGTGGGTACAGCTGGAGGACTTATAGGGGAAGGGATTTATCCAACCCAGTGTTTCACCCTGGGCATCTCCGATTTTGTTCACCAATAAGGATGATGGGAGCTTGAGACTGTCTGTCGACTACCATCACCTGAACCAGGTGACCGTGAAGAACAAGTACCCTCTCCCGAGGATTGACTACCTCTTTGATCAGCTCAAGGGAGCACTATGGTTCTCGAAGAAAGAACTCTGTTCAGGCTATCACCAGCTCAGAGCTTGAGATGAGGATGTGCAGAAGTTGTCCTTTTGGTGTTGGTATGGCCACTATGAGTTCTTGGTTATTCCCTTTGACGTAACCAACACTCCATCAGTGTTCTTGAGTCTCATGAATAGGATCTTCTAGCCTTACCTCGATTGTTTTGTCATAGTCTTCATCGACGACATACTGATTTACTCAACTACTGAGGAGGAGCACACCTACCATTTGTGGGTAGTACTGGACACACTCTGAGAGCACCAGCTTTATTGTAAGCTCTAAAAGTGCCAGTTCTGGATTCGAGAGGTCAATTTCTTGGGACACGTCATCTCAGAGGATGGAGTTGTAGTGGATCCAGCGAAGATCGAGGCAGTACTTGCTTGGGAGGCATCCAGGAGTGTGACGGAGGTGCGGAGTTTCCTGGGACTGGTTGGGTACTATCTAAGATTTGTGCCCGACTTCTCCAGAGTTGCATCACCGCTTTCAGAATTGATGAAGAAGGGGAAACCCTTCGTGTGGATAGATAGATGCCAGTAGAGATTTCAAGAGCTGATGAAGAGATTGAATAGTGTGCCCATCTTGAGGCTACCGGAGGAGGGTTTAGGGTACGTAGTTTACTGTGACGCATCACGGACCGGACTCAGGTGTGTCCTGATATAGGAGCGAGCAGTGATCGCGTATGGTTCACGGCAGTTGAGACAGCACGAGCAGAACTACTCTACCCATGACCTGGAGTTAGCAGCAGTGGTCTTCGCCTTGAAGATGTGGCAAAACTATCTGATGGGAGAACGTTTTACAGTCTACTCTGACCACCAGAGTGTCAAGTATATATTCTCATAGAAGGACATAAACCTGATATAGCAACAATGGCTTGAGTTCCTCCAGGACTATGACTTTGAGATAGTCTATGCTCCTGGGAAGTGGAACATTATAGCAGATGCTCTCAGCAAGAGATCAGGCATTCAGCTGCTAGGAGAGGTGATAGAGCAGTTGTCCGCGTTGAAAATATCCTTTGTGGATAGAGATAGAGCTGCCTTTCTGTAGTCTCTCACAGTCACATCTCCAGTTCTGCAGTGAGTCAGAGAGGCACAGCGTGGGGACGTTGACTGTGAGATGCGACGTGCTCAGATATCCTCAGGGCAGGCACCAGATGGGTTTTCTGAAGGAGGGTAGCAGATCATCCTATTCATAGGATGTACCATGGTACCGGTTTCATTTCATGAGGAGGTATTGAGCAAGCTTCACACTTCCACTCTAGCGGTACATCTAGTAGTGGAAAAGATGTATCGGGACCTCAGACGACAGCACTGGTGGTCAGGTATGAAGAAGGCGGTAGAAGAGTTTGTCTCGTGATGCCTCACTTGTTAGCAAGTGAAGGTGGAGCACCAAGTTCCACCAGGCTTGGTTCAGCCCTTAGAGGTCCGAGAGAAGAAGTGGGATGGGATATCTATGGATTTTGTGATAGGGATTCCACGTACATCCAGAGGACACGACTCTATCTGGGTGATTGTGGACCAACTCCCCAAGTCGGCCAACTTCCTACCGATCAGAGAGTAGGGGTCATTATAGAGATTGGGACACCTCTACATATATGAGATTTTATGGCTTCATGGTGTGCCATCGACGATCGTCTTCGATCGAGATGCTCGTTTCACTTCTCGGATATGGAAGGGGTTGCAGGAGGCTTTCGGGATGCATCTTTTCTTGAGCACCGCCTTCCATCCTCAGACAGGCGATCAGACTGAGAGGACCATTCATACTCTTGGGGACATTCTCTGTGCATGCGTCCTCAATATTGGTCGTAGCTGGGAGGATCAATTACCCTTGGTTGAGGTTTCATACAACAACAACTACCACTCTACCATCATGATAGAACTTTATGAGGCACTGTACGCCTGGCCTTGCAAATCGCCTCTGTGATGGACTGACCCAGAGGAGTCTGCACTTGTAGGACCAGATATGGTACATGCTATGACGGAAAAGGATCAGATCATCTAGAAGCAGACGAAGACTACATAGAAGAGGTATAAGTCCTATACTGATAGGAGATTAAGACCACTAGAGTTTAAGGATGGTGACCATGTCTTTCTACGTGTTTCACCTCGATGAGGTCTACGGAGATTTGTCCGAGGCGGAAAGTTGTCTCCTCTATTCATCGAACCTTTTCAGGTCCTTGACAGGGTAGGTGAGGTGGCTTACCACTTGTCTCTTCCACCTCAGTTGCACAGGGTGCACGACATCTTCCACATATCTCAGTAGAGGAGATACGTGCACGACTCGTCCCTCATTATCAACCATGGGGAGCTAGACATCGATGACGAGGAGACTTTCATGGAGGTTCCAGTGGAGATTGAGGATCGACAGGAGCTGGTATTGCATGGACGGTTGATTCCTCTGGTGCACATTCGCTGGCAGCATGAAAACCTCTAGGAGAGCACATGGGAGCGGGAAGCTCAGATGTGTGCTAAGTACCCTCATTTTTCCCTTAGTATGTGGTGTAGCTTCCAGGGACATAAATCCCTGAGGTTGGGAGAATGTAAAGACCCTGAAATCCTCGAGAAATTTTTTTCTTAAATATATGGAAATTTTACAAGTCTATGGTTTCTAACAGCACCTAATTCAAATGCCCAGTGTGCCCAGAATTAATTTCTGAAGTTTTGTTCGGTTACGTTCTGTAAACGTACGTGTGGGATTTTGTATCTTTTAAACCGGTGATCGGAATTGAAATAAGAGGAAACCGATGAACTCACAGTGCTGGTATTTTATAAATGTGACATTTAGCGTAGTTGAATTTTATCGAGGTTGGAATTTTATTTTGGGGGATTTCTAATTAAAAAATTTAATTTAAAAAAAATATGTGTAGCATATTTTTTTATGTGTGGTGGTTAAAACCTCCAAAGTGAGGTTAGCGGTGAGGCCCACCTACATGTAACCTCCCTTGGGAGGATCTTACTAGGTGGGGAAAACATGGGCTTGAAACCCTTGGGACCCCCCATTTATGTGCGTTAAACTCTACACCTTCCACATTCGCTCATAATGATGCCAATTCTCTCTCAAAATTAATTATCTAAACTTGAAATTAATTGTTTGGATCTTTTATTTTGAATTGTTTTGAATTCATTGTGCCAACATAATAATAAGTGATATATTATAATGGTTGGGTTGGCATAATTTTATTTGGGTTGGGGAGATTTGGAAGGAACTCTTGGAGAAATAATATTCTCTCGATGAAGAACGTTGATTCCACTAAAGAACGACAACATGTCTCCTTCCTTTCAAACCAGGGCTAGCACGGGAAGATGTTGCCTTCTAAGAACGTCGCCAACGACAATGTCATCCCTTCCAATGTTGACGGAACGACTTCCGTCTTCCGTGACAATCATCTTCTGCTACTCATCAACGTTCATCGATGAAATACGAGGTAGGGGTTACTTTGATGTTTGATTCTACCCTCTGTTTAACATCATTAAGTTGGTGGATTGATGTACAAATTGTTATCAATGTAACGAGGAGGGTTCAGACTGCACGAACATGTCCCGACCATCCCCTATGTTGTTTCCATTTGATGACGTCGGATGCAGAGCCAAAAGGGTGTGGTGCAGTTGCACCATGCCGGAGAATAACCGCGGCCAGGAGGATCGTGGCAGATGGAAGAGGAACCGCAACCGGGAGGGCCGTGGCAGATGAAGAGGGGTGTCGACGTTGCACTATGCTGTGGAGATGAAGGATGCGGCTAGGCTGGGCTACAGCGGTGGAGTACCGGTGTCATTGCACTGACCGCGCGAAGGAGACCGCGGCCTGAAACCATAGGATGCTTTGCTTAGTGAACCAATTGGCCACCTGCCGACAGGGCTAGAGGACCGCAACGTCCGCAGGCACCGCGCGAGGGAGAAGACTCTTGGCCGCTCAGCTGGTGAACCGGCCGACCAGGCTAGAAAACCGCAGTGCCCATAGGCGCCGCATGAGAAGAATCGTGGCACGCATCTGTGGGCTGCGTGCGCCGGGTATAATCGGCCTGATATGGTCTGCCGGGTCCATGGGTGGGTTGCGCCCCACCGGGCCGAGCCGACCCCAGCCAAGTTGGACCCATAGGGCCGAGTCCCTAGGTGGGAAGTGCCCCTCCGAGCCAGGCCAACCCCCTATCGGGTCGGACCCATCGAGCAGGGTCGGGCCGACCCGCCAGCCCACTGGGCTTGATGGGCCAGGCCAAACTTCACTTAAATATGAATATCTTCAAGACTGAGTGTCTGATCCACATGCATTCTACGGCACTGGGAATCTCACAACAAGGTGGTCCTTTTTCATTACTCTAAGTGAGTTTTGGACAATTTTAGAAAATGGATGGGTTTGGAATGAGCGCAAATCCAACCGGGCCCCTAGAACGGAAATGCCAATAACTCTCAGACCGGACGTCTGATTGACACATCGTCTGTCGCTTTAGGTTCCTTTTGATGAGACGGAACTACAAGATACATCGACTCTATACTTCGTGATAGTTGATGTATGGACACATGGCTCATGGAGCGAACCCTCCCAGAATTGAGCGTGCAGTGTGCTGGAACCCTAGAGCTGGTTACGACGACTACTGTACCAGAATCCTACGTGGGATCGATAGTGATGACTATTGTACTGGAATCCTATGTGGGTTCGACTGCAATGACTATTGTACCAGAATACTATGTGGGTTCAACAACGATGACTACTATACCAGAATCCTATGTGGGTTTGACAATGATGACTACTGTACCGGGATCCTCCGTGGGTGCGACAGTTCTGACTTCTGTTCCTGTATCATGTGTGGTTCTGACAGAGTAGTTGGTCATGTATCCTGTGTTGGTTCTACAGCTTAGCTGGTCCTGTATCATGTGTGGGTCCGACATCCTAGATGAATCAGCGACTATATCTGATCATCTCGTTCGCTCTACGAAAGATGTATAAATATGTGAGCTTAGTCTTGTCTTTCAATCTTTATCTTCGAGGTGATTGACTTTACTTCCAGTGTGGACTGGGCTATGTTTGGGCTCGAGAGTTGGATTCGAACTGTTATTGATAACTTAGGTATATGTATGGGAATATACCTAATTAGGGTTGGTTGATACTTCGTGCTTCTACCTTTCTACTGTGGTTTATCCTTTGTGGATTCTGGGAGACCTTCGAGGGTCTCATAGTCCCCTATTGAGTATTTTTATACTCACCCATGCATGGGCTTCGCCCGCACCTTGTTGTGTTCTGTGCAGACGATGGACGACAGTGATCGATGCTGAGGGTGACAGACAGGATACTACTCAGAGCTGGACTAGACGGGATGTATCGCAGGGACAAGTTGTTCGTGTTCTGTACCTACCCTTCAAGTAGGATTTCTGGTCGGACGATCTGGGAGCTGTTTTCCCTTTAACTTGTACTTGTAATTGTTGTTCAGTTGGATGTGTATACTGGCCCATTTACTTTCATCACATCTTACTTTTCTATTTTTATTACGTGTTTCCTCTACTTCTTGTGTTCAGACTGTGTGTGTGTTACAGGTTAAAAAGGAAATTCCTTCCCTTTTATCGGGATTATGCCTTTGATTCTCGTCACCAGTCCCTAGCCTATGGAAGGAGGGCTTGGGGGTAGTCATAACATGGGCCCCGAGGATGGATCATGGCAATTATTTTATACTCTTTGTATCTATTTACTTTATACATACATTGTGGGATGCTTTTGGATTCCTTAATTTATATAATATCTTGAAGTTTATTTTTTTTCCTTTATCTAGATCATACCTCACTTTTAGGGTAATTTATTGCATAATTGGGATTTTTCTACTCTCTGATCTAGTCATCAACATGTTTCCTACTAAAAGTAAAACTCAAAGGGATTATTATCTTTCTTCCTTTATTGTTAGACTAAGAGGGGTACTATTTTATGTAGTGGTCTTTAAATTTAATATCATATAGTAATGGTTTTATCTTTTTTGAGAATGCACCTTGCGTGGGGTTTTCATACATGAGAAGGAATCACATCATGGTATTTGTGGTCATTCTGTGATGATACTGATAAAAGGAATAATTAAACTTCTATAAAATATTGGGATATTGGGTTATTTTGTTGCGATGGAGTGATAAAACTAACCTGATATGGATTATGTTGTTTTTGGACTGGTTTCACTATAATGGTTCATCTAATGAGTTTAGGAGGATTCGACTATGTTTTAAAGACTAATGCGGGAGAAATTGATGGTGTGATGGCTTTATATACAATTAGGATCACAATAAATAAAAGTTCTTGTTCTAAAATATCTATATAAGTAATATGATAATACATTGATAGGAGAAACCATGTTAAAACACCCTCTAGATAAAATTATAAGATATTGTATTTCTATGATTTATGGGGTTAGTGTGTCATGGAGTTCGGGTTTCACTGCAACTTTTGGTGGCCACATGAGGTGATACATATGTTATATCATAATACAAAAAGGGAATTATAAAAGAAATAGTAGATAAAATGGATATAATGATATATTTGAAGATATATTTTGGTAGGGATTTTTGGATTGTATGTTTAGGAAAGGGCTTCTTCACGATAAAATATATCACACCAAAAAACATGTTTATTCCATATTTAACAGTTTCATGTAAAAATACTGAAAAAATCCAGAATACATTGAAATAATAAGCCATATATTTTAGGGATGATAAACATACTCCAAATATAAATCCGCATCCATCAACTGAAAATCTTTGAATGAGGATTTAATTTTAATATATAATGTAAAAAATGAGGATATCAAGGATTCACAGATTGATTGGGATTTACACTATAGATATAAATAAAGAAATATCTTTATAAATAAATAATTCATCCCATTTTGATAAGTGCACTTAGTTATAGTTTCTCATTTATGAAAATATTTTAGGCTAAGGTAATGATGGACTCATTATGATGTCATTGAAAAACATATAGTTTCCTAACCAGATCCTTATTGAGAGAAGTACATGAGATAACACCAAGTCTAAATTATATAAACCCTCGAGCAAGATTAGGGAAGGATCACACAAACTAAAAATATGTAATATTTTTGATCTATTTCCTATGAATTTTTTTTTCAATTAATTATATTATTTTAAAATTATCTCATAGACACATTAATCATGTCATTCATAATTGATTAAAAGCCAGTGAAGAGGTCACTAGTATGGTAATAATTGATTCAAAAAGCATTTAACCACTTCATGAAAAGAGTTTTTTGAATCCTATTACGCCTATGTTAATGTGTGTTTTATCTCAAACATATTTTCTTCATCATCATCATCATCATTTATTTTATTATTTGGATCATCACGTCATCCATTCACTAACCAACAATGTTGTAAATTATCATGGAAATGAGAGTAAATTATAATTATAATTTTATCACTAATTCACCAAATTATCTATGGTTGAACACACTCAAGGAATATTTTTCTGTGAATAATCTATAATCTACCTCAAACTAGAACCACCCAAGAACTATGTCATCTCTTTGAGAATCCATCACCACTTGTAAGATGAACTACTTCCAATAGAGAATGTTTCCCTGATTAAATGGAATATCTATTACACAAAATGTAACCCAATGAGATAATATTGAGAGTAATATGAGAGGTTAGGAATGTGATAATATGTAAAATCATATCCTTGAACACACCATTAGAGAACCATTATAAAATTTAAAATTATAGGGAGACCATGAGTAAAATGAAACTAACATGAGTTTCCTATAATACATTGAAGTTTTTCATCAAAAAAATCCCAAACCACTACAATCACCATCATAGTGGATGAAGGATGGGTTTTATCAATAAGGGTTAGAAAATAAAAGCATGGTTAGGGAGAAAATTCAAATGACTATGAAAAGAACATACAATAACCAATAGTAACGAAGTGAAAAATTAAAATCACATTAATCGATAGAAACTAAAAACATGTATGATAAGTTTCATTGAATTAACCACCTATAAAATTCCAAAAAACACAATGATATTTTAACAATCTAAAATAAGGTTTATCATGATTATTTAGGTAATTATAGAAAAGGTGGGTATGAAAATGGCCCTCAGTTATAATAATAACCAAAAAATTACTAAATAAAAACTATAGGGAAATCACTATAAATAAAAAAATTTCAAAAGGAATACAATCATTCTAAAATAGTATATAAATAAGAATAAATAAAGAATATAAGAATCATTTTGGGTGTGAGATAACCAATCCTCATGATAAGAGAGGTAATTAGGGGAAGGAAATAAATGTTTTAAGAGGATCCCAGGACTTTTAAAATTCATATACAATAACAACTACCGAGAAAAGAATACTAAGAAATTGTATCTTGTGTTAATATATACAGAACATTATTAAGATTTTACACTCTTATATCATTATCAAAAATAAATAAATAAACTATTTGGTTTTTTATGTAATCTGTTTTTATGTCTTTATATTTATGAATTTATTTTATTGATCTATTTGCTGTAATTTTTAATTCCTTTGAGAAAAAAGTTCCACATATATTTTTATAGTATTAATCCTTGAAACATGGGAAATTTATTTATAAAAATTAATTCTATAAAATCTTGAGTATCAATTATAAAATAATATGGCTATTTTTCTCATTAATTTACCTTTATCATTGACTTTTATTAACCATCCACTTGGTTATAATGATGTTATTCCCTATTTCTAGTGAAAATATATAAAGTAGATTAATATTAAAATCTCTTATAGTACTTTATTCATTATATTAATCCATTATTTAGGCTCAAAGGAATCATCATGTTTATTTATCTTAATTTTAGATATTAAATCCATGTGACATTCTATTTTCACTCTTCTCCTTGTTAAAACTATTATTTTTATCATTAATATGTTTCTTTATTCTTGAATTAGTTTTTTTAGATTTTTAAACTTCAATGTATTTATTTATATTATAGTTTGAATCAATTTGTCCTCCAATTTCCCAATTTTTATAATTTTCCTAAGGTAATTTTCCATGAATCTAGTTTTTATCTTTCACTGATTCATTATAAAATTTAATAATTTATTCATACTGAAATAGGTTTTTTCAATGAACATAAAATCATAGAATCAAATAATATTGTGTAAATATTATTTCTAACAACAATAGCCAACTCCATAGAAAATATACCACCATCAACCTCTCTATAAAATTTTCTTATTTTTTAATTTTTAATTTTAATCATTTAAGTGATTTAAAGAACTCAAAAATATTTTCCATAATTATTTTTATTATACCATCACTCATTAAAAGTTCTCACAAAACATAGGCCTTATAAATCATGTATTCTTAAAATGTACTATAGTAAAAACGACTTCTCATAAGAAGAATATTGGGAATCTTTTTTTGGATAACATGGTTATTCTCCACGTTATAAAACTCCTTTTATTACATTCAACCACTCCATTTATTTAAGAGTGTAGTTCGAACTATATTTATGCCTAATACTATGATTTTTAAGATATTATTTAAAAGTGTAGGATGTGAATTATTAAATATTACCTGATTATGTTTTTTTATATAAAACCAAAAATTATTTTTTCAACATCTATTCTAAATATTTTAAACATACTATGTTCTTGATACTCATGCTTCATGAATACAAAGGTAAAAAATACAAAAATAAATAAAAATAGAATACAATGGGGATTAACATGAGATTACTGATGTCATATATGACCACATAAGTCTATATAAATTAATTATAGTTTCCTTTTATATTAGATACATAACTATTATGACATGAATGCACTATATTTTATTTTATAAATGTTTCACAAATGAATTCTCTTTCTACCAATCAATTTAGTGAGGCGTATTGTTTCTACTTGCTGATATTTCACATACTACTTTGGATATATTTCTAAGTCTTATATATTATAGTATATGTTAATCTTTAGTACTAAAATTAATGAAATTATATGAGTTCAAAGTTGTGACTAAGTTTTTATTATTTATTTCTCCCTTATAAACAATTATTTAATCATTCCGTACCATGATAGTGAAATTTTTTTTAAAAATAATTTCACCATTATCATAAAAGTTTTTTCTCACACTTAGTAAGTTATACATTAAATTATAATATCTCATTGGGTTTTAATTTTAAACATTAATCTCTATTATACCAAATCATTTTATATTTAATGTTGAATCATTCAAAAATTTCATAGATTCATCATTATGATTTTAAATATAATTAAATATTTTGGTTTCACCTATCATTTTACAATAACATCCACCATTCAAGAACCCTAAATTTCAAAAAAAAACCTTGCCTTTAAATAAACATCCACCACATATGATTTTTTAGATCTTATTTTATTTTCTATATTTCTAAAAACACGTTATTGTGGAATTTTTGATAAAATAATAGTTATTTAATCCAAACTATAATGAAAATTTCTGCATTTTTTTTAAAAAATAACTTTAATTCATTTTTGGGGTTGTGTTTATTGACAATGCAATTGAATAATTCCAAAGGAGTATATAAGGGTATATTTGGTAACAGTTTCAAAAGGATATTACAAAGTGTTGGGATAATCATAAATGATTCTTAGATGTAACATAGAGAATTTATAATGGTTTTATTTGTAGGATAGAATCTATTCCATGACACCTCTATAAATTTCATATAAGTTGTTCTCAAGGATAGAAAAATATATGGACTTCCCTTTACACATAATATTATTTAATATATTTTGTAGAAATATTTGGATTTTTTTGTATGTTTTTTATTTATATTTATTCATGAGGAATATAAGGCATGTCGCAACACCCATGGATGATTAGTGATCTAAATAAGTATGGGGTCTAGTTTCAAATAATTTCCATTACAATGTAAATTAACTTCATGATAAGATACTACGAGTTTTAAGATTTGATTTTATTTGTTGGTCCTATAGTGGGATTCAATTTTACAACATAAATTGAATTTTCATATGAAAATATAGTAAAGTATCTAGAATAATAATATTTACTATTTTAGTAGTGATGTGCATACATAATATTAATCCCTTTTCAATTTCAATGAAAATTTGAAGTAGTGATGTGGAATTAAGGATCATCTCACAAAGGGTATTTATCATATTTTAGTGGTTATTATGAATTTATGGTGTTAAAAGATACATTATAGGATCACTACATAATAACTTTATACAAATATGTTAATGTTTTATAAATTTTTTATATTTACATCATGATAATGTGAGTCTAATTTTTGTGTGAAAGCCCAAGAAGAATCCTTCATTTATAGTTGTGATATATTTTTTTAGATGTGAGTAGTGTAGAAAGAAAGATATGTTTTACATGACATAATGTGATATGTTTGAAAATATAGGTGGTCAATGTGGAAGATTAAATAACATGAATTTTCATATTGGAATTATATTCATGTCTTGAAGGTAAAGTTTATGTCATGATAGTGTTAAGTTAATAGAATTACTAAAATAAATATCTGGTATCTTAGAATTAAATTTAGGGGAGGGAGATATTAAAATTATTTTAAAGTGTGTATTCAAATGATTTTTAACAAATTATTAAGATTTAATTAGTTTTATATATATAGGGAATCATTGTGAGTCTCAATAGATACAAGAGATACCTTTCACTTTTAAAATAAATAATGATGATTATGATAGATATGATACATAGAGTGAAATAATAGGGGGAAATAGTTGATATAAATTCCAAACTACAAATGGATGGTGATAGAAGAGATTAGTTTTGTCCTCTCACTATAATTTCATGGATATCATTAGTGTATAATAATGGAGCATAATTGATAAACAAATCTATTTAAAACACACATATTGTTCATGAAGATCATGTAAGTTACTTTAATAGAGGCATTTAGTTATTATAGTGATTGAGAGAAGTGAGTTTCTAATTTTTGTCAGGGTTATGAAATAGGAGATTCCTTGGGAATACTTTAATTATAACAAATAGTAAGTGAACGTTTTGTTTTTGGTGTGTGGAAAATCATCATTGCATGACCCTTGGATTATCCAAGTTAGTTGAAGAAAGTAAAATTGATTGTGTACCACATTTAATAACATTATCACTTTATATAAATGATGAGGGATATAAGTGTTACTAATAATGATAGAAAAACGATCATTGGTATGGGATTTTTTGTGAATAGTCTATATACCACAATTCAACCCTCCCCCATTATACTTACCTTTCCTAACACCAAAAATTATTTTCAAGGATAGAGGTTTTTGATGTAGTATTATCTCTTTAATTTTAGGGGAGAAATCATCAAACAGAAATGAATTTAAATATTTAACATATTAAATTTTTAGCTATGTATGTATTGGATATATATCTACTTATGATCATTGGTAACGGATGTGTACATATCTTACATACATTGTATTTTTGAAATCATGGATAGTGGATCATTATCAAAGAATGACCAAATATATTTTTAAGTTAATGGTTAATGATTCAACATGTTTGGAGGTTCATTATCCAATGTTATATTCATGTGGGTGATATTGTGTTAATCCTTACATTCTATGTGGGAAAAACATCTCAACATCTACAAAGGTGATTCCAAGGTATGTGAGGATAAATTATAAGTTATAGTTAATGAGTATGAGGATCTCAGGATGCACCTGAATGAGTCTTGTGGAAAATTATCTAATCAGGTGAACATTATTTTGAAGCACATGCACATACTTGGATAAAATCTTGATGATATAAAAATCATGAAGATAGTCTTGAAAATATTACCATAAAATTTTAATATAAAGGTCTAGGTACTCAAATATGTGGAGTCAAGGTAGTTTACACTGGATAGTAATTACATAACTCTCATCACATATCATATAATAAATAATAACAGGTGAAAAATGATAATTATCATGAAGTGGAATTCAAGATAATGTTGAAAAAATTATATGGTGAAAATAATAATATTAAAATAAATATTTTCAAATTGGTCAAGAATTTGGGTATATTTTAGTGATAGAAACTTATTGGTTGTCAGATAACTCTAGTAAAAATAATAAGGATTATATCTCTATATTAAACCTCTATAATATTTTAATAATAACACAATATTTTTAATAATCTTAAAAATATGAAAATTAAGTCCAAGTTTTTCACGTAAATCTTGTAAAAATTGTAACGAAATAAACTTGGTAAATTATTCCAAGGCCAAAAGACAAACATTTCATCAAACCCAAGTGGGTTTTAAAAAATCATAATAATGTTATTGAGGAGGTTCAAAACAGAATGCAACTAGTGTTCAAGGGGTATTCCCAAATTAATGTAATTGATATTGTGTAGATATTATTACATATTTCTCGGTTATAATAAACATTAATATTACTGTAAATTTCATTATATAGGGGATTTAAAGAGTATGAAATAGATTCCAAATATGCATTTTAAAATAAAATCATCCATTAGGAATTGTACATAGAGAAACATAATCTACTTATTATATATAAATATTATAAAAGTGTTATGGTTTATAAAGCATTTGTATGGACTAAATAAATCAAAAATATCTATGTATTATAGGCATCATAAATAATTAAGAATATTATATTCTAGTGAGGAATATTTGATAAAAATATTTACATTAAGAAGGATAATTATCAGAAGATTTTGGTTATTATTTATATATAAGATAAATTTTTAAAGATTCAAATAACATACATTGTGGGAAGTTTTTATAATATATGATGTGAAAATTAAAGAGTTTCTTGATTGATGAGTTTATATTATTACTTTTTTTACAAGTGACTCAAGGAAGGGATACAATATTTTTCCCCCAATTAAAATATATAAAATAGGCTCACCAATGGTTCATAATAGAATATTATAATCTAATAAAAACTATAGTATCTAATTGAATGAAATTATCAAGATATAATGGTGGGAAATAGGTCAATATAATACATTTAGATTATTTAAATAATATTATACATGATAAGAACAATAATTTATATTTTTATTTTACTTATCATGTTTCACTATATCAAAGTTGTCCCAAGGAGATCCAAATGATAGAAGTAAAAAAAAGGTGTAATTCATAAAATTAATATAATGATGGATTTCCTGATTTTTTTAAGAAAATATATGTGGTGTTTTTAGTATATAGTGATTTATATTTGGTAGGTATATCATATGATTTCAAGAGTACATTGTGTGGTGATTCTAGGATATTTCTTTTTATATTTCATTACTGAGAAATAAGAAATAATATATCTATCTTAGCACTACTGAGGTAAGGTATATAGTGGATACTCAAAAATGTAATAAATGTTATGGATAAATCATACTCATAAGGATTTTAGAGTTTATACATAATACCATATGTTAATTAAGTGTGATAACAATAGTTTTATTAATCATAGAAAGGAATTCAAACATTCAATGGTGATTCAGACTGAGATAAATTATCATTTCATCAAAGTGAAATTAAAATATTTCTTGTGAAGTTATAATATATTACAACAGAAAGATGGATTTTGGATATCATAAAGAAGGAAGTATCTAAGGATTAGTTTTAAAGACATCTATTATATCATGTAATATAACTATCTTCTCCAACTATATTGTTTGTATAAGGGACCCCCACTCCCCTATGATATTTTTATTTATATAAAGGTTTAAAAACTCTTTTCAATTGATTTTGGGGAATTTAAAAATCTCACATGTGAACTTTTAGATTGGTTACATTTGGTTTTATTGAAAATAAGGATAATATGACATTGAGAATAATGGGAGAAACTGTTTATTATTAATGGGGTTTATTGCCCTCTTTCCTATTGGAAAAGGTGGAGAATTTATATATTGGAGTTTTGGAAATGGGGAGAGTGATTGATTATTCATTTAGGGTAATATTATCTTGGGATGTGTTTTTAAGAGCATGTGGTTAGAGGAATTAATTTTATGATAATGTTCTCATTTAGATATTGTTTCTCACAATATTCTTGGATTATGTGGTCTTAGAGAGGATGATTAGTGA
This sequence comes from Viscum album, assembly GCA_963277665.1. Taxonomy (NCBI): domain Eukaryota; kingdom Viridiplantae; phylum Streptophyta; class Magnoliopsida; order Santalales; family Viscaceae; genus Viscum; species Viscum album. Next base: position 469,886,492 of record OY728158.1, read on the forward strand.
AACTTAGATACAATATCTAAAGTTAAGAGGTTTTAGACAAAGAAATATGTCAATTATGATGTTCTAAGATGTAAAAGTTTTGAATTTTTGTTAATTTTGTGGAAGGTTTGTCAAAAACCAAATAGGGGATATTGTCATAAAAATTTACCATTGGTTCATTTTCTTGGTCATGTTTGTTTAAAATATATTTAATGAAATCAAGAGGAACTAACTAGTTTTCTTGTATAAACTTAAAGGAGTTCTGTATGTATCCTGGAGAAGTTACAATAGTTCTATATATAGGAAAGAATCTACACAATGACACCATTTTTCATTTCATACGAGTGGTTTTAAAAGAAATTAAAAAAAGAATAGACTTCCCAATATACATAATATTATTAAATTTACTTCATAAGGGTATTTAGAGTTTTGTGTATGGTTTTTCACTATTTCTATACATGAGGATTATAAGTCACACTGTGAAACCTCTAGTTTCACCATGACCTATCTAAGATAGATGATGAAGTATTAGAAGGTTGAAACTAGGGGATATTCATTCCATGATATATTTTTGTGAATTTTATGATTTGATCGAGTATGGTTCTCACATCACGGTATTTAATTGGATTCTGAAATTACAATATGAAAAGTCTATGAATGTAAAATATATAGAGTTTTAGTTTTCAGGAGTATTTGTAAGATTGTTTCCTTTTTTGTTTTAGGAAAAATTATTAGTCATGTTATGGAATTAATGGTCATATAAAAATGGGTATTTGTAAAATTTTAGGGGATATTTCAATTCGAAGGTTTCCATGTTATAGTGGAGAATCATTCTATGAAGACTTATTACATAGAAATTAATGTTTTTTTTTGAGTCCATGTAATGATTCCCTGATAATGTGAGTTATGTTCTATGGTGATATTTATAAAATAATATATTAATTTATTGAAGAAACATTCTTTATACAAGTTTTATGAATTTGAGGAAATGTTTTACATGCCATAGTATGATATTTCATTCCATGAAGGTGATCAAGGTGGAATAAGAACATAATTGAGGTTTCATAGTGTAATAATATTCATACATTATTGTTATTATCACACTGTGAAATTTTTGAGTTAGTAGAATTATAGAATTAAATATCTTATCTTCTTGGTGAAGATTTGGTGGGAGATAATTGGATATCCTTAATTAGTTTTGAATATTTTATTTGGATGAATTTTTCTGACTTACCAATGGTGGAGTAATTATTTATGTAGCGATGAATTGGATATTATATAAAGATACTTGACATATCATTCTATTTAAAAAAAGAAAAAAAGAATGATCCTAGGTTATCAAATACATGCATAGAAATATTAGTGGGATGAACAAAGGATAGAACTTCAAAACTACTAGTAAAATGTGATGGGGGAGATCTAGGAGGTATTCTCACAATAGATTCATGTGTTACATTAGGGGATGAAAGCGGAGTAAAATTGATATACCAATTCAGTTAAAACTCACTAATTTTTTATAATGATCAAGGAATCATCATTATGAAGGTGGTGATATATTCAGGTGATTGGGATTAGTGAGTTATTTATTTTTATGAGGGATATATACCTAGATGGTCAATGGTGATTCCTTGGATTATAGTCAACAAGATTTTATCTTATTATTTTAGCTAAATTTAATATCATTATTTCATGCTACTTAGATTATCCTAGATTGGGTGAGCCAATTAATATTGATTATTTCCCTCCATTAATTTCTTTATTTCTTTATATCAATTAGGATTGAGATTTTTTTTCTAGATCACAGTGTATTAAGGTTATAGTGGGGGTTAATTTAGGAAATATATACATACCTTGATTCAACCCCCCCCCCCCCACCACACACACAAAAAAATTTTAACTTACCTAGGACTAATAGAAACATATCTGACAACTCTCCTTCCAATATTCAATTTTTTAACATAAATATTATAATTAACATTTTTGGTTGGTTGTATCATCTCAGTTAGATACTTCTTCTTAATAGATTTACTCCCCCTTAATTAAGGAATACTTTCGAATTAAATATTACCCTAACATTAATATAATATATTTTATAAGTTTATAAACAATGGTAGTTATCTTTAAATTTAGGATTTATTCACCTAAAAAGATTCAAATTTTTTTATTGGTTTTCTTTTTATATTCAAACAATATATATTTTCATTATCTCTATAAGAGATAATTTTCGTTGATCATTATTTGAATTCAATTGATACATATGTTTATTATTCACATTTTTTATCAGTCCATATTTTTTATTTGAACTTATATAAACAAAATAATTTTTTATTAATTTGTTATTCTTCTATTATAAATTTATCCTCCCTTTACTTTTGAACTTTATAAGAAAATTTTACGTAGAATCCCAATACTTGATTGGTAATTATTATATGAATGAATGACTAGAAAGCCTTCAATTTTTATTTATTTTTTGATAATCCCCCCTCAAGGGTGAGGTGGGACCCTTACAATCCCTAAAGGTTTAAGTGATAATTACATGACCCATAGGTCTTAGAGGAAATCATCCAGAGAAGAAAACCTAGAAGTGCCCCTCCCCATAAAATGTTGTAATATCAACCCTCCACCTTCACAGAGCTGGTCAGCTAGATATCCTGTGTAGAGCTACACTGACCTAGTACCGATGGAAATTTCATACATTCTCTATATATTAATTATAGTTAGCTCTAATCTGGTGAATGCACTTGCTTTGAATCCTTATCTAGAGCATGTGCCTTATAATATGATGGGTTGAATCTGGATTTTTTTCATACATCTTGAAGACCTTGGGTATCCTGAAGGACACGAGGTCACACGAAGACCTTGATGTACAACTGTACTGAAGGCCTGGGGTGGCCTGAAGGCCTTGCATGACCCAAGGACCAAACTAGTGGCTCAAAGGCCTAGATGGATGAATAATTCTAGTTGCTAAAGTATAGAATAGTACCTACTATAATACTTCTATAGTAAACCAAAAAATATATCTCCACCCATATTTGATCTCGGGTCTCATGAATACACTTGTTGAGTCCTAACCAACTAGGTTGAGGATCATGTTCACGTGATTGGTAATAATTAATTATTTTTGAAGTTTAGAAATTCAATTATTTTTTTATTTGATATAAACATTCATATGAATTTATTTTCATTACACTAATTTAGACATCATATAATTTTTAAAGTTATTCTTTATCTGGATCAAGTTATTCTCTTGTTAAATATATTTAGCATGAACATAAAATATCACTTTCTCATTGGAATAAATTTCATATTCATATTCTTAATTAATCTTCTCATGTTCATCCTTATGAACTTTATGAATTATTTTTTCTTGAACATATTTATCTTCCTTTTAAATATACTTAGGCTCATTCTTTTAATGTTTTTTAGTGTCCTTGAATTTTTAATTTAATATCCTCAATATTTTTTATATATTTAATCTCATTCATGGTGAATATTTATTCATCCTCACTGCTAAATAATTCAACATCATTATCAACATGATTAATGATAGTTTATTCCACCTTTTGTGTTACTCATGTTTTTTGAAAACACTATTGAACTTTTTAAGAAGAAAATTGTTTCTTATTATTAGAAAATTATTCTCATTTTTATAGTATTGTTAATTATATATTTTTTCTCTTATTAGATCATCTTCATCTAGATCATCATAATTATATACCATAGTATTATTATTAAGGAATTATAGTCAAATGTCAAACGAATCCACTATTGAGGTATTAAAATGTTAGTTTTTATTTATATTTATGTTTTAATCCTCTAGAATTATTTGATATTAGTGACACAAACTTCTATTAATCTAAATCATCTCTATTTATTTAATTTAATATTCAATGAAGATAATATGAGGTTATGTGGGAACCAGTACAACCACAAAACAGATGAGAAGACCACATAAAAAACCATCCTAACTCCAATATTTTGAAACCATTATTTATATAAAATTGAGTAAACATTATAAGAGTACTCCCACCCTCCAAATATATACTCCCTCACCCAATTAAAATTATCTTATTCTTTATTATAATATAAAGACTGATCCTGTCAAATCTCTTACAAATTTTGAATTTTTTATTCATTATAAAGAAATATCCATCTCTTCATTGACTTTATTCATGGAAATTTCATCATTATGCATATAATAATCAATTAAAATACTATTAATATCATGAATAGATTACTTGTCAAGATATTTATCTATTATTGTTATAATAATTGAATCGAATATAGTTGGATAACTCTAAAAAAATTTGAACACTAATAAATCTTAAATACATTCACTATATACAATTATAATGTTAAAAACTCCATTTACTATCACAAATAACCAAACCAAAAAAAATTCATTTTTTATATTGACATCATGAAATTTTTCTCTAAATAGTAGAAGCTTTACCCCCAACAATTTCCTATTATCTTGATAAATATAGTCACTTTTATCCCACAGTTCATGTATATACTTAATGTCCATCACAATAATGAGTTATTTCATAGACAAAAATATGAATATGGAATTACTTACTTTTCCATTATTTTTTATATATATTATATGAATAAGCTATATTACACTATTCCCAATAGGGGTAAAGCCAATATTATTTTATTCAAACATATCAATCCCTAAAAATATAAGATTTGGAATTATCATGTATTTTCACACACACTAATTATTTATATTAAACGTCTGTATCACCCTACTATTCATAGAAATAATACTGATCACATTATTCTAAAAAAGTGGAAAGTAGAATAATCAATCAAAATATCCAAAAAAGGATAACCTAGAGGTCTATGATACTAATAAAATTCCATAGGAATGTGTGTATACAACCTTTAGAAGTGTGAATTAGTTTTCTCCAAATTTTATAATTTTTTATGTAATCAAACTTTAGTTTCCTATTAAAGTAAATAAATTATATCGCTTTATCTTTTAAACATCCTCCACGCCCAAATATTTAAAAATATAAAAAAAGGAATAGAATAAAATCACACATAATGTTTATGGATTTCCCCCAAAATTGTTCATTTAATAAATTTTATCATTTTTCATATCCAATCCATTGTCTAACTCACTAATATCATAATGTGAATTTAATAATATTTTTGGAAGTGATCATGTGTAACCATGTAGAATGGTATTCCATGATTGTCAGGTAACCAACCATCTCTTGCTAACACTTGAACCAGCACAAGGACCTTCTCCTCACTAACTAGTTAGGAATTACTAATCCCCAAGGGATAGATACATACTCTAGTGAATATGATATATGAAATAGTAATGAATTTACCCTTAAATTAGAGTCAACGTGAATATAATTTTTTCATGAAAATATGGTATGACCTATCTATAAGTTGGAAAACCATACCAAAAAAATCAATAGATATAAAAAATATTAATAGGTAGAAGATATCAAATATGCAAGAAATAAAATAAAACTTTCCCTTAAATCACCCTGAACCCTCTAAATAAAACAACCTCTGCCAGTATTATCAGTATCTCATATACATAGTGAAATCCACCGAATAACTATAATTGAGAGTAATGAAGGCATAATTGGATGGTGTAGTAAATAAATTGAAATAAACTACAACCCAATTTTTTTTAATGAAATCAAAACTCTAAGAGTGGTATATAAATGAAATAATATTTTCAAGGAGACTTAATACTAAAATTTAACTAGAGTGAGTATAAACATACTCAGTAAACTACTAATTACCTTGGCCACATAACAAACTTTAAAATAAAGATCCATTTTAATCTAGTTTGATATATAATAATAAAATAATGTTTTTTACACAATTTTATAAAATCTAAAAACAAATTCAATATCATTTAAAACTTATTTTCTTTCAATTTTAAAATAAAATCTATCACTTAATTGCCATTGATCGGGCCTAAACCCCTATTTAAAAAAGTCACCCATTTTTAATACTATTTTAAAATCCACCTCATAAATACCACATTAAATATATTTTTAAATAAATTAAAGGATAAAACAAAAATTCGTTAATGAAAAACACCCAAGAACAATATAAAGAAGAAAAAATGAATTTTGATACCATAAGTGACAATCGAATGAGTGGAAACATAAAAATATTAACTAATGAGAATAGTCAAGTATGGAAAACTACAAAATATCCAATGAAGTGACCAACAAGTACATTGTTCATAACCATTTAATGGCCTATCGATGCATTCATTTGTCTATAACAAATATAATACCATCAACTATCCCCATCGGTAGTACTTACATAGTGGCCTAGGTATATCTATCCCTATTAGGGATGTCGTCTATATAATAAAGATTGGGTGTTAATTGTATCTCATCCCCCACTAATATTCTTAGGATTCTCATTTGAGGAAATAAATAAGATATGACAAATAAATAGTGGAATAAATAATATAAAAGTAATAAACCTCATATCACCTATTATATACTCATAATAAATGTACCTAATCAAGCATATTCTATATCACAAAAATTACGTAACAAGCATACTCATATGACCATAGTTATTGTCTCATCAATTTGAAATATCCACCTCATGTTTCAGTGTACAACAATGGGCTCATTCAGGTCTTGTGCAAAAACCCTTTCAAGAAAGTATACAATAGTACCAAACTAGAATCTATAGAAAATGAACTCAGATTGTTAATTCCTTTTTATAAAAACATAAAACTATTTATAAAACACTTACCTAAAACATTATATTTCAAATCACCATTAAAATAATTTTAATAAATAAATATCAATTTTATGAAAATCCGTAAATATTTAAACATCATTATATAATTTCTTCCATGACAAAATTGGGTCTAAAAAGTTTAAAACCTCACCTATAATAAAAATAAAATCATTAAACAATTTACCCATACTTTTTATTTCATGTTTCAGTTTAAATTCAATATAAAACCATTGATATTACATTGTAGAAATCAAAAAAAAATATGAACATAAAATTAGTTTTTAATGGTCAATTTAATAAGTTTTATAAAAAACTAATGTGAGAAGTTTAATAAAATTAAATTTTCCCAAGTCTTTATACTAGTTAAACCCTATTACTTTTATAAAATGTAATTTAAATTCACAATTCCCATTATTAAATCCATAATCATAATTTAACAACATTGATACATTGGATAACCTACCTAAAATCAATATTTAAAGGTCTAGGACTTCAATATTGGGATCAAGGAGACCCATAAATGGGATTGAAAACTCTAGATGTGTGAAAAACAAAAATATTTTTCAACCCAAACCCCCTAGGGTTCAAATAAAAAAGCAGCAAGTGAGAAGAACAAAATGAGGATAGAAAATGACATAAGAGGATTAGTTCTTACCTCGAATATCTAACCAACAATTCTAAAGGAATAATGATCAAACATCATGGAAGGTGTAGATTCATTGGGAGGAATGTGATCCCAAAAGTGGGCTCATACTGGGGGATGTTATGTAATACTAAGTGTTAGAGAAAATGGGTATTTTTTATTTTCAATTAGGAAGATTCAGTTTTAGATGTTTGGAAATTTTCAGAACATGACAATTAAGATGGTTTACCCACACGATTTTCCAAATTGTGTGATGATTGTGTGGCCTGCAATAAAGATATCAAAAAAGTTATTCATTGTTAGAATAGGAACCTTCATAGTTATAAAAGTCATGTTCTAACCATGAATATGATACTACTAATAGACATACTCAAATTCATGGTTATTTCATGGTTTGCTAACCATGTGGGCTAATAGTGTAACCACTAAAATCTTTTAATATTTTAAACTTATAGACAAAAATTAATGAAAAATTAAAATAAATTAAAATAATATAAAATAATATAAAAAACAAACTATAGTAACATGTGGTGTTAAACCCCCTACCATAATGATTTATATCCCCATAAATCTGTTTCCAATGGATAAAATACCTCAAAACACTTAATACTTCTAAAACCGTGAGTAATATTTGATAAGTATTAGAGAAACCATCCTCTAAAAGGATTCCTAAATAAAAATGGAGCACAACCTAAAAACCCCAAATATCTTTAAGTTGAATATGGATAACTAACAAGGGATATAAGGCTTACCACCACTGAGTCTTATTAGGTTCTCTCTACTATTTTAACTTCATATAAATGTATGGTTCAATAATAAACATACTAAATAGAGGGAAAAACCAAAACCAAAGTTCTAAAAAAGAAAGAAGACAATGAATTAATAATAAAAAACAAGGAGAAAAAACCAGAAGAAAAGTACCAACTATAAAAAACAATTCTGGTAGACCATTCAGGAAACAACTCATTAACCACAAAGAGAGAAGAAAATCCAAGGAAAACCATTTAACCCACAATTAAAATTCAGCGTTACTATAAATATAATAGCCAAACATAGATACTGATACTGTATTTAACCTTAGGTCACCACTATTTTTGGAAAAACTATGACCTCTTATCTGGAAACCATCTCATAAAAACCCATAAAAATAGTACAAGAATACTGAAGTCTGCAAAAATTAGAAAAAAACAACCAAAACAATTACCCAACATTCGACCCTAATATTTCTAACTCTTAAACCATCAATTCCCTAAATTCCCAAGGAAATAAATATAAATTATAAACCACAATGAAGATTATTACCACTGAGGAAAAAACACCAAAAAACAATAATATCTCTTAAGCACCCTCAAAGAATTACCCAAATTGAAACTAAATCAAAAATACCTCATAATCTCTAAATTAGTTTGAAATACCAAAAAGAATCCACAAAAACCAATATTCAACCAAAGAAATGATACATGGACTTATATGATGCTCTAATAGGTCTTTACTACACACTTTGGATGAACTTGTACCACCACAATAGGGGGATGAATAATGAGTCAAGAAAACATGAACTAAATCCAATAGAAAAAATCTACACCTAACAAGGAAACAAATCACCCTAAGGGCCATTCCTTGGGATAGACCATCCATTCTTCCCCAAAATTTTTTAGGAATAAAAAATTTAAACAAGAAATATCTTGTACTTAAAAATTTCATGTCTCATCAATTAAAAAAATGATTACCGCCCTAACTTCTAGACAAGTAAAAAATAAATAATTAAAAAAACATGCCACATAATTTACACATCAAAAGATTCCATTTTCTTTAAATTTATCAAATTCCCATCAAAAGTTTTTAAAACCCATTTTACCAAAATCATATACTGTAAATAAACTTTAATAAAATACCCATTTCTTTTTATTTTTCTTTTTTTGAATACCACTATAATATCCACACAACAATTTCCCACTTTTCAAAACATTTTCTCAAACCCCGTTTTCAAAATCACCCACTTTATTTGACCGCTAATAATAAAAAGAGAAATTTTATTTTCAATAATATCTGAAAAATATTTTAGATACTAAAATTTCATGACATACCACATTTTCCACTTGAATAAATTTCATACAACTTTCACAAGAGAAGGTGCACAGTAATCCCTACCACTTAATCGACGTACAATAAGGCTCCCATGAACTGAATGCAATCACTAGTGGCCACTCTAAAATGGTTTAAATATAAAAAACTAATGGAATTTGAAACCATAATTGACCATACATCAAGGATTGAGTTACTATTGGCCAACAACAAAATAATTTTTAAAACAATTCAAGAGAAATTAATTTTTCATTGTACGGTTTTTAGCCAATTCAAGATAACCACTTGCTACCAACGTATATTCCAGTTCCATCCTAAAATCAAATAGAAACCCCTAATAAGACTCTAACATTTTAATGAGGATCAATACATCATCAAAAATAATAAAAATAAAACCCAAACACTAAATTCAAATCCCACTTCCCTTAAAAACATGAGGCTTAGGGCAAGAAAGAGCTAGATAGACTCTTAATGCCCATATCTCTCAAGTATTAATGAGAAATTATAACCTAATATTACCATAACACCCCAAATATTTAATAGGTTACTCATATACCTAGGATTTCATCATAGAATCTAGGCTATGATAACATTTTTATTTACCCTTCTTGAGATGAAACATGAACTATCACCTGACCCAGCTCACCACTAAACTGTGTAGTGTTCTTGATCCCCACGTGTAAGTGATAAGTACCAAAGAATCATATATAATTAATATGCACAATTTCTCCATTAAATTAGTATTATTATACAATATATTTTCTTTAATAATTAGTGTATGGCATGTCCACAATTTGGATGTACATGAAAGAAAAAATAAGAGGATATAGACAATATAAATGGTAAGTAGATATAAAAGATTAAATAAACAAATGGAAAAATACCCTAATATAACCTCAAACACCCTATAAAGATTCATCCATCACAAGTATCCATATTCTCCCATATATATAGTACAATCTATGAATAACTAGAACTGAATGAAATAAAATCCTTATTAGAAGGAGTAGTAAGTACAGAAAAATAAAAAAATAACCTCAAATTTCATTAATAAAATAAACACGCTAATAGAATTCAATAACTGTACCAATATCTGAAATAAGGCTTAAAACTAAAATATAATAGGCCTGAGCCAAAACATGCTCAGTAGGGTATAACCATACTTTCTACATGAAAATATTTTAAATAAATATCCATTAAAATATAAGTTCAAATACGACAATAAAATAATGTTTTCCTATATTCCGGAATAAAATCCATCATAAAATAAAATATAAACTAAATAAATAATTTTCATTTATTTTTAAATGAAAAAATAACATGAAACTATTTATCGGACCTTGATCCCCTTCTAAATAAAACACCAATTATGAATCCACATTCAAGATCGACATAATAAATACTCTTTTAAATATCATTAGAAAAATTAAAATAAAAAAAGATAAATTCATAAATAAAAAATAAATAACCACCTAGAAACCACATAAAGAATCAAGTAATGAAGTGTTAATCCCTAAGTTACAATCAAATGAGTGAATAAAATGAAAAAATATTGACTAATTAAAATAGTCAAGTAAACATGGAAAACTCTTAAGCAACCCATGAATTGACTATATGTAATAGTGACCTAATAATTTTACGCATATTATTACACTATGTTTAATATAAATACAAATTATGTATAACCCATAGATCGCGAGGACTAGTTTCTTTAGAAGACTAGGTACAAAAAAAATTGAAATGAAATTAAAACATGATATTTATATTTTATTCTGCATTATGAGATCTTAAATCCATTTGAGCTCCTGAAACTACATTTGATAACCTATGGAATACATAAAATAAAGGGGAAATCTAGAAAAATGAGTAAGGGAATAAACATGATCAAAAAACATAACATGTGAGTCAAAGATAGAACATGATATCATAAAAGATAAGTATAAATAAAAATCATATGGAAGCATAACATTAATAAAATTGTATCAAGAAATCATAAAAATAGAAGAAATTAGAAGAAACAAATGACTTTATATAATCATAAGTCATGGGTAACTACTAATATAACATCACATGGTGGAACAATCCTCATAATGGACTAGTTTTACTCCTAAATCATATATATAATATCTCATGAGACAAAATAATTAGCCAATGCATTGGATTACTACCTGGTCACACCCATAATAACATTTTCATGGTTATACGGGCCATAAAAATTAAATCAATAATAATTCAAAAACATAAGAATTACAAACATAAATGAATTGGTTACATAATATTATCTCATATATTTATAAAAGGAAATTTTTTAAAGAATGAAATTGAGAAATGAACATAATACATGTATTACACCATAAAAAAGGTATAACAAGTGATATATATATATGTAATAAGTATATATATATATATATATTAAAATCAATCCATAAAATAAAAAGATATCATTAATGATGAAAAAGTCTTTAAAAAGTTCATAAAGAATATTTCTTGAGGAAAATACCATTTTCAATTTGAAATCACTTCTTTAAAATTTAAAAATTTATAAATTATTGGAGAAAAAAGTTATTTTAAAAGAACCACGGAAAATTTTAAAGTAATATTCAAATAATTCAGTGGCCTTCATGGCATGAAATTTTATTCATGTTGAGTACTTTAAAATAAAACATTCATTTAGCTCTTTTGTAGAAATTCAAAAAGTACTTTTTTTGAAAATGAAAAAAGATTAATTTTAAACTATTTTTTAAAAATACATTCATTGATAAATAGAATTTAATAAATCTTTAAATAATACTAAAAATATTATTTAAACTATTTTAATGAAAATATAGATATAGTATAGAATGATTCCATATCTAAAAGTATATACAAGATCCGTATTATATAAAAACAACATTCATGATATTTCTTTAATCAATAAGGGAGGAAATCGAATCCCAAATTGTAAAACACAATCAAGAATAGATTATAATAAAATTTATTTCATTTAATAAAATATTTTTTTTTTATTTCAAAAAAAAGAAACTTGAACAAAAATAGTCTCAAAAAGAAAAAAAGATTAAAACATAAAGCCTTTACCACTTTGGTAGTATTGAAATCAAATCCACCTAGATCAAGTAAAATGAATTGTAAATTAAAATATCATGAATTTTAAAGGATTCATTATATAATGTGTAAAATTATAATTATATACACCTTATAAAATAAATTATGGTCATAACATTAAATTATGATTCAATAAAAGGAAATTGAGACGGAATCCCATATAAATATTGTATCATTGGAGTCAGAATGAGTCAATTGAGTGGTTATGTGTTAAAATTTTAAATCTGAATTTTTTATGGAAATAAAATATTTTAAAATAGGAGTTCATTTCATATATAATCATATCTAGACATAGTCAATAATGTAAAATTATAACCCAATTAATGGAAATTGAGTCAAGAAACACCTTAACTCGTGTTCGAAAAATCAATTACTTATATTATATTCATAAATAATAAACTTATTGTAATTATTTACCAGAATAACTAACTTTAAAATTTTTATTATTCCTTTAATTTTGTTTATTAGCATGTTATTTTTATTTAATTAATCAGCTAAATTCTTGTCAGAATTTTTGATGATATTTGTTTCATATGTCCAAAATGAATTTGGTTGGTTGAATTTTGTAAAAGAAGTCAATGGTCCATAATCTCCCATATAATAATAATTAAATAGTTATCATTTTAATACATAAATTATAATTTTAAAACCATCTATGAAATATTTTTAATAAAAATGGACTATGTTATAGCCACAGAGATGGTTGGACGTATGTATGCATGAGTAACATTTTCATTTATCAGTGATCATGATATAAAGAAGGTCAGTATTATTTTATATTCACATAATTTTAATTATGTCATAAATAAAATATCATTTCTTTAAATACACTTATATGCATCATCCATGTGATGTAGTGAAGAAAAGATAATAACATTGCTTCATAGAGGTGGGAGTCCAAACATACACATGAATGATGTTATAATTTTTCATTTAACAGAATGGTAAGAAAGTATATGATATATTAATTTTAACTAAGGATAAATATTAAATTATTATCACATATATAAATTAAATCTATCATTATAAAAATTCTTTAGAGGTGAGGATGGAAAACTATTTACATCAGTTTGTGAGGTGATAGTTCATTGTACACACGAATTATGGTTTTGTTTCTCATGATGACACAATAGATAATGATTTTTTATATCCTCATGATTTAATGATATTTTAATGAGGAGGAAAATTAAAGAAAACATAATTCTTGGTTAAGAATGATACCTATTTCTCAGAAAACCTCTTTATGTTTTCACCAATATCCTTCCAAGTTGGATTTTCTAATAAAACCAAGGCCTATAAAGCACAGAAATGGGAGTAAATAATAAATTTTGGATGGTATTATATGATCTAGAATTATATTTATGTTTTCATAATATAGGAAAATCATGTTACTTTTATAATTGGGTAGAATTGGTATTTTGTTAATAATAAAAAAAAATTCAACAATGGGAAGTCACTCTCAAGAAAAGTGCCTCAATGATTGATAAAATATGTATATTAAGGAATTAAATGTTTTTACAGACAAAAAAAATAAAAAAAAACATTTTATAAACATTTTATTTTTTTTAATATTATGATCACTCTCTTTTACCATTTTAGTTTTCACTACGTTAACTAGTTTTTTACCTAGGTTATTTATCCATGAAAATAAAAATAAAAAAGGCCTAATTAGAAGTTTTGAACCCAAAAATTCTAAATATTAAATCAAATTTATCAAATAAAAATCCAATGTTTATGGAAAATTAATTTTAAAACAAGAATACGTAATGTGAGAACCCACCATTTTAACCATAACTGTTATAATAAATTTCTACCATTTCTACTATTCATTATGCCCAAAAATTAATTTGAACATATAAAATAATATTAATTATTATTATTATAAATATGGAATAAATTTTATCTAATTAAATTCACCTAATTAGAATAATTTAATTTAAAATTAAACTGTTAAAATTCAACGAAAAGCTGTTTTCCAAGAAAATTCATTTTTCAAGAAATAGGTGATCTTATTTTAACTCTATGATAAAAAATAACAATTATATGAATTTAAATTCATATAAATACATATATAATCATAAATTTTCATTTAAATATTTCTTTATTAGGGTTTATTTTAATTAATTAAAATATATAAACTATATGCGCTTAAAATAGTTTCCAGAAATCTTGGTTTTCATGCATATAAATAAACTTATAACAAAATCATAAAAATTTATGATTCAAATGAAATTATTTAAATTATTATAAATAAAATGTTATATAATAAAATTTAATACCAAATACAAAATTTAATCATAATTTTAAATTAAATTATTTAATGAAAATAAATTATATTATTTGAAAAATTAGTAATTTTCACTATTCATGGAAAAATCAATCATTTCCAAAAAATTCAAAAATTTCATCATAGTTTATTTTTTAAATGATGAGATAAAAATTGATTTTAATTTTATGTAATACATATTATAAAATTTCAAGAAATTAATGACAATACTTTCTTACAAAAATCAATAGAAATCACTTTTGAAGGAAATGTATTTTTTGACAAATAAAATGTCATCATTAAAAATAACATTCTTATTTGCTAAGAATTTATCTATATATTTATAATAATTAGGATTTTTTTTCTTTTTCTAACCTAATTAATCATATTCATTACCACCAATTTAATGGTATGGTTATCATGGTCATATTTAAATAATAACATGTCATAGTTTATTTAGGTGTATTATTGCATGTTGTACATGCTATCAAACGTAATTTTATTATTAAAATATTAGGGTGTCGGATTTTATACCCTTTAATAAAATGTGTCTACTCAATTTAATCATGAACTCAATAATAAAAGGTTTTATATTTCAAAATACCTTTGTTAAAATCCCACATAATAAAAATGGCTAATAAAACTTCCTCCTGAAAAGAGAGATAAGAAAATATGAAGGGCATAAAAAATAACACAAAACAATCTTTTCAAATAATATAACATTGGTTGAATGTAAAAATATTGATATGGAATAAAATCATAGTTATTAAATAATTTTGGAGAGTGAAAGAGATCATTAATCATAGGAAAGTGAATGATCAAGAGAAAATAAATGACTAAAAAATCATAAACCAACGATGTCTGAAAAGGACCATTGATTCCTCATAAATGAAGTTACTAGGATAAAATTTTTATTTCATGATCATCTTCCTATATTTGAGGAATTATTTACCATATATTCTTATAATTTAATAAAAATATATATACTTGATAAGTATAATTTCAGTCAGTAATTAATTTTCTCCACAATATAATCTTTTTCTCTAAACGATGAGTATTAAAGATATATTTTTTTGTTGGGAGAAATAAAAATACCTTTTAAGGGATTACTTAATCAAAAAAACAAGTTATTCCACATTTATTTATTAAAACTAAAATGGGCCATACAATGTAAGGTAATACTAAAAATTAATAAACCTTCATTAGAATAAATAATACATATTACTTCAAAATTTCTACCAAAGTTTTAACATATATTATTCTACAAATAAATAACCCTATATCCAAGTTAATGTCAATATTATAGACATTAATTATTTTTCTCACCTCAATGGTGGTCTCATACCTTTTAACTTAAATCACCTAAAATTTACTTTCATTCATCCCAAATATTACTTTACATCAAAACTAAGGGTTATATATATACCTCAACCTAAGAAAATAACCCCTTAAATATCATTAATCCCCACAAAATCAATGAAATATATTTCTAAAATTTGTCTGCCCAAATAAACTTATAATATATCCATAAATCCATTTAAGTATAAACAATTTCATGAAAACTTGGTTATCATATAGGCCAGTGGTAGGAATTTCACCCTTATTTCCCTTTAGTTGTGGTTTCAAGCCCCGTGGCCTTTCCAAATGGGATGGGTTGTCATATGGAATATGATTTGTAATTTTTATAAAACTATACTAATATAATTCCTATTACATTCCAAAAAATATAATTAAAATCCTCAAAATTACATTAGTTATCGAATCGCTTCTTAACCACTATGTTTTTATATATGGATTAGTTTTTCTAATAAATATAATAATATTAATTAACTATTATTGACATAAAATCATTAATTATATTAACCGTAAAATTTATAAATACCTTTAAGAATATTTCCAAAAAATTTAAATTCATTTTTCCTTAAAAAAAACTTTTTAAATTGAAACCCATACTAAACCCAATGGTTATATTACCATAAATATCCCCCAAAATACTCTTAAACATTTTATAATTCCATAAATTAAAACCTGAAATGGCTATATAAACATTTAAAAGTATTATAAAATTTAAATATATCATCCTAAGATACTTTAGGTTAATACCATATCACTATATAATATCATAGGTTTCCATAGGTTCTATTCTTTAATTCATCGTAATTTTTTGTATGGAAAATGAAAATTAACCCAATTATATCCCTCGAGTGTTTCCAACCAGGTGTGTAGTAAGGGAAGACTCTCTATGCACCAAAATGAAGATCAATATATACTTGACTAAATACTTTTAGGGTTATTACCCTTAGTTTCATATATTCTAAAACCATATCCACTTGTAGTATCAAGAAATGGATTTATTACTAGGAAAACCACATATTATCTTCTTTTCCATAACATTATTATGTTATCCAAAACTTGGAATTATCCCAAGTATTTTTATTAACTTTATATTATCCTAATCCTCCAAAAAATTACAAAACCTTTCTATGTTAACAATTATAGTGACCCAAGACTTTTATACATATTATTATATGATTTTAAGGTAAATATCCAATAATTACAACCTGAAGATCATGAGGAATAATGTATTCGGAATAATAGGTTTGAAATACATTAAAATTCAACCAATATAAGGAATATTTATTTTATTCTCTATAATTAGATCTCAAATCCATTTAACCTCTTAAAATATCATAGGATAACCTTGGGAATATTTAAAATAATGGGTTCAACTAAAAATACTAGTATGGTAATATACATTATAAGAAAACATAACATGCAGGTCAAAGGAATAACATGATATCATAAAAGAGAAGGATCGTGAGTAATCATATGGAATCATACCATAAATAATATGGAATCATAAGGTTATAAAAACATATGAGATTTACAGGAACATATAAGATGGACTAACAAAAATAAATGTTAACTACCAAGACCACATCACATAGTGGATAGAGTCTCATAATGGAATAGGTTTGCTTCCTAATACCAAATATAACATCTCATGAGATAAAATATTTAACCAATGCATTGGAGCACTATATAAGAACACCATTTATAACCGGTTTGGTATTATATGTGCTAAAAATAAAATCAATCGAAATTCATAAACATATAAATTACCCACATAAAGAAATGGGTTGCATACCCTTTTCACATATCATAATAAAAGTAAATTTCATAAATAATTCATTTGATAAATGAATATAAGTCCTGTATAACCACTTCAAAGGAATGTATTATGAAATAATAATATATGTAAGAGACATATATATAGAATTAATAATAAATTTATAACATCAAATTTTATCATCATAGATGAAATGGTCTTCAAAAGGTCACATGGAAAATTTTGGGAGAAAAATACCATTTTCACATTTAAATTTCCTCTTTAAAATCATAAAATTTATGAAATATTATATAAAACAATTTCCTAAAAAATAAATATAGAAAATCATAAACTAATCTTAAAATCATAGATTTTTTCTAATGGTTTAAAGTTATATTTATGTCGTATAAGTAAATCTAAAACATATTTTTAACAATTTTATTATAAAACTCAAAAGGTACATCATTTGGAAAATGATAGAAATATTCATTTTAAACCATATTGTAAAAATAAATACTTTGATAAAAATTTATTTAATAAATTATTAAATAATAGTAAAAAAAATTATTTAAAATATGTGAAGAAAAATATAGACATGGATGGCTAAGATTCCAGATCTGGAAGAAGATACAATATTAATATTATTTATAAACAACTTTATATATGTGTACGTGTTAAATAAAAGAGGAAATGAAATCCAAAAATGTAAAAGATATTCATGACCATAGTAAAATATGATGTATGAGTTTTAAAAAATATATATGATTTCCTGCAAATGAATATTGAAAATAATCTCGAAAAGAAAGGAGACTATAAAATAAATCCTTTGCCTCTTTTATAACTTTCAAATCAAATCCACTTGGGTGATATGAAATGAATTGTAAATTTAAATATCATGAATTATGAATTATTCATCCTATAATATATAAAAGGGTCTGAATATACACCATATAAAATAAATTAGGTGAATGATATTAAAATATTTTTCAATGAAGTGAAATAGAGAGGGGATCTCTTATAAAACTTATATCATTAAAAAATTAGAATTAAATATTGAAGTTATTTTTTTAGAAAATATAAATATATATAGAAAAATTGGAAATAAATAATAATACAATCAAAGGTCATTTCACACATAATAATATCATAATGTAGTCAATAATGTATATGTATAATCCAATATATGGAAACTGAGTTAAGAAACCCCTTACCTCGAGTTAGAATCGTCAAATTTGTACATTATATTCTGTAATAATAAACATTTGTTAATTATTTAATTTATTAGGAACAATTTTCAATTTTATTATTCATCTTTTTTTATTTATTACCATGTCTTATTTATTTACTTACTCAATAAAGATCGGATCATATATTTTGATGATATTCGGTTTATATATCCAAACTGACTTCAGTAGGTTGACTATAGTAAAATAATTCATTATAATATCATATATAAAATAATAATCATTAAATAAGTATTATTTTTATACATAAATTATACTTAAAATCCCAAACATGAATGATGGTAGTGGAAAATGAACTATGTTACAGTCATGGAGACGGTAAATCGTACGTACGGATGAGTAACATTTCCATTTTCAATGGTCTTGAAAAAAACAAGGCAAGTATTAATTATAGATTATAACATTATAAATATATATTAAATACCATAATATTTTTTTAAATATTATTATATATTCGATCTATGTGATGGGGTGATGAAAAACAAATCACATCGCTTTATAGAGGTGGTACTCCGCACCATGCACAAACGATTTTATAATTTTTCATTGAATGGAAAGCTATGAATATATGTGAAATATTAATTTTCCATAGTGGTAAATATTTCATTTATATAATATATATATATACATTAAATCAGTCACCATAAATATTTGTGACAGTTGATTACATCAGTTCACGAGGCGGTAGTTCGCCGTATACACGAATTATGGTTTTCTTTAACTTTTGATGGAAGATTAGATGGATATAGGTTATTACACTAGAATAATAAAATCTTATTAGGTTTTATATACTGATTTTTTATATAATAATTTTTTAATAATATTCTAAGTATGTGAAATAATAAATAAAATAAAATTCTCGGTTGAGAACGATGCCTCTTCTTAAGACAAACACTTTAGGTTTACAATAATATCATTAAAATGAGTGTTCTCTAATAAAACCATAGACTATAGGATGTTATAAAGTGGTTAGTTAATGGATTTGGGTAGGTATTTTCTGTACTAAAATTATCTTTTAATAGTGGATAATATATGAGATAGTGTTCCCTTTTATAAGTTAGAGGGAGTGGCATTTTATAAATACCCAAAACTATTCAATAATATGAAGTCACTCTCAAGAAAAGGTCCTAAAAAGTTTATAAATAATTTAGTTTATATAATAAAGGTTGTGAAAAACTTACACCATTAAAAATAAATATTTTATTCCCATTACCATTACGGTTACTCTCTTTTACCATTTTAGTTTTCACAATGGTAACTAGATTTTTACCTAGGTAATTTATCATTTAAGACTAAAAATTAAAATAATACTTATTATATAATTTAGTCCTCATAATTAAAAATATGATATACAATTTATCAAATAAAATATATATTTTTATGGAAAACTAATTTTAACACAAACACATGTAATGTGAAATCCCCCATTTTTCATTAACCATTGTAATAAATTTTTACTATTTTTTCTATTCATTATGACCAAAAATTAAGTTGAGATTATTAACTATTACTAATTTTTAAAATTATAAATATGTAATAAATTTTATCAAATTAAATTCATCTAAATTTAATTATTTAATTTAAAATTAAATCCTTAATATTTAATGAAGAACATGTTTTCTAGAAAATGCGTTTTTTCAAGAAATATATGATCTTATATTAAATATATGACTAAGAAATATAATTATATAAATATAAATACATATCAATAGATATATAATATAAAATTTCCATTTAAATATTTCTTTAATATATGGTATTTTAATCAATTAATATTTATTAAATTTATATGCTTAAAAATAGTTTGTAGAAAATCGCATTTTCAAGCATAAAAATAATTTTAAAAAATTATAGAAATTCTTGATTAAAATGAAATTAATTGAATTTTTATAAATAAAATGTGTCGTATTTAACATTAATAAAAAAATAAAAATTATAATGGTTCTTTTAATTTATAATATTTAATAAAAATAAATTATAGTATTTGAAACATCAGTAATATTCATTATTCACTAAAATATAAATCATTTCAGAAAAATACAAAAAATTCCCAATAAATCAAATTTATAAAATGATTTAAATATCATTTTATTTATATCAAATATATTTTCTTATATTTTTATAAATTAATTATAGTATTTTATCAGAAAAATCAATAAAATTTATTTTTGAAGAAAATGTATTTTTAGAAGAATAAAATGAATTCATTAAAAAATGAGTGCTTATTTCAAAAGAATTTATCAATAAATTTTAATTATGTAGGATATATATATATATTCAATAAATTATTTAATTATATTCATAGTATCTTATTTAAGGGTTAGGTTATAATGGTCATATTTTAAATAGAAAAATTTCATGGTTCGTTTTCGCTCGATGTTGCATGTTGTATATGCTATTGAACACAGTTTTATATTTAAAATCTTATGGTGCTAAATTCTCCAACATTAATAAATTCTATCTTAAAAATTTATACTTGAACTAGTCAATCATATGTTTTAAATTTTAAAATACCTTTTTTGAGATCCCACATTGTAAAAAGGGTTAACAAAACATCCATTTGAAAAGAGATAATTCAAAATATAAAGGTCTTTTAGAAGAAAAAATAACAAGGTTTCTAAATATGAGAACATTGCTGTAAATTGATAATATATACATTTGAGAAAATCAAAATTTCCAAATTATTATGTATAGTTACATATATCATTGATCATAATAAATTTAATGATCATGAGAACGTTAATGACTGCAAAACCATAAACCAAAGAGGGGTGAAAAAGACCATCGATTCATCAAAAATTAATTTAATAGGATAAAATTTTCATTTCAAGATCATTTTACTATATTTGAGGAATTAATTTCATTCTATACTAACTATTTAAGTAAAATATATGTACTTGATAAGTATAATTTCATCCTATAAACAATTTCCACCAAAATCTTGTCATTTTCTCCAAATGATGGCTATTCGAGATGAATTTTGTATTCCTAAATAACTAAAATTATCTTTTAATGGATCATATAATTCACAAAATAATAACAAGATATTTCAATGGTTTTTAATAAAACCAAAATTATTCACACAATGTATTATAATACACATATTGAATAAAAATTCATATGAAGAAACAATAAATTTTACATGAAAATTTACACCAAAGGATCAACGTAGATTATTCCAAAAACTAACAACCCAACATTAAAATTAACCTAAATATTCCTAACATTAAATAAGTTTTTCACCTAAAAGTTCATATCATACCTTTTACATGAATCCCAAAAAATTATATTTAATTCTTCTCCAAAAATCCTTTATGTTTTACCTAAAGGTTATATATACTTCAACCTAATTAAATATCTCCTAATATATCATTAATCACCTCAAAACTAAAATAATTGATTATATAATATGTTTACCATAATAAACATAATATTTATTTTTCAAACCATTTTATTAAAAAAACATATTAAATAGGAAATTGTGTAGTTAAATGATTGGCGTTTTACCCTTTTCACCCTTCGGTTGTGGGTTCAAGCCCTATAACCTTTCTATATGTGATGGGTTCTTATCCGACATGTGGGTTGTTCTTTTTATAAAACTATATTAATATAACTTATATAATATTTCTAATAATATTATTATCATCCTCAAAAAAAAATTATTCCTAAAGTCAATTTCTCAACTACTAAGGATTACTATACAACTTCATCTTTTCATAGAATCAAAGAATTTTAAGAGGATATTATTACCTTGACATCAAAGATCATATTAACCCTATATTTTTTCAATATTTTTAAACTTATTTCCACAAAATTTAAATGTTTTCTTCCTCAAATTAATTTTTTTACAAAAAATCCATATCAAACCCAATTGTTATATTACCATAAATATCACCCAAAATATTCATAATCATCTTATAAATACCTAACATAAGACCTCAAAAAGGGAATATGTGACTTTAAACATATGATTAACCTTATAACTATCATACATATTCACTTTTTGTTTATCCCATATCACTATTTAATATCATAGGTTTCCAAAGGTTCTACTCTTTAATTCATCATTATTGTTCATAGGGAAAATGTTAATCAACATAAGAATATCCCCAAAGATTTTCAAACCAGGTGCGTAATAAGGTCACAGTCTCCATGAACCAAAATGATGTCTAAGATAAACTCAAAAAACTCTTTTTGAGGTTATTTCCCATTGATTCATCTATAAAACCCCACATTCACATTTAGTATCTAGACAAGGATTTATTTCTAAGAAAATTACATAATATCTACCTTACCAGAACTTTAGGATGTTATCCTATACATATAATTATCCCAATAGTTTTAAAAAAACTTCTTTAATCAAAATCCACAAAAAAAATATAAATTTATATGATACCAATTATAGGGAACTAATACATTTACACATATTATTATATGTCTTTTAATGTAAATATCCAATAAGTACAATGTAATGATCGTGAGGCCTAGTGTCTTTAGATGACTAAGTTCAAAATTTAACAAAATGAAACTAGAAAATTAAATAATAACTTTATTCACCATAATGATATTCTAAATATATTCAATCTTATAAAACTATATAGGATAACCTAGGGAATATTTAAACTAATGTTTTAAACTAAATAAACGAGTAAGGGAATAAAAATAATTAGAAAACATAACATATGAGTAAAATTTATAACATGATATCACAAAAGAAAAGGTACATTAGTAATTATATGGATGAATATCATAAATAACATGGTATCATACGATCATATAAACATATTAAAGTGGAAGAAATATATAAAATTACAAAAAAATAAGTTTAGGATAACTTCTAAGAGGAAATCACATGGTGGATAGAGTCCCATAATGGATTAGGGTTACTCATTAATCCCCCACATAACATCTCATGAGAAAAAAACTTTTCCAAATGTATTGGAGATCTATCTGAGCACACCCATCATAACATGTTCATGAATATGTGTTCCACAAAAGTGAAATCAATCATAAGGCATAAACATAATGATTACCCAATGAAATAAATCTATTTCATAATCTTTTCTCATATCATAATAAAGGAAATTTTATAAAGAACGAGTTTGTGAAATGAACAGAATCCATGTATTACCTAATTAATGGAAGGTATAATGAGATATTTATGTTAATTAGATATATATATATAAATTATAATCAATCCATAACATAAATGATCTCATATTTTATGAAAATGTCTATAAAAGGTCACTTGGAATATTTCTTAAGGAAAATAACCTTTCCAATTTAAAATCAATTATTTTAAATCTAAAAATTTATAAAATATTGTAGAAATATTTGAAAAAAAATATCCAAGGAAATATTTAGAGAAATCTTCAAACAATTGATTGGTTATGGAGGCAGAAATTTTTTTCATGTCATATAAGTTGAAAGAAAATATTCCTTTCATAATTTTTTAAACAAGTAAAAAAAATACCTCCTCCGAAAAATTACAAAAACATTACTTTTCAAAAATTAAATAATTAAACGTGGATGAAATATATTTTATAAATAATTATATAATAGATAAAACATTATTTATTGTATTTTATGTAAAATATGGCCATAAAAGAGAATTTTTCTAGATCTAAAGAAGATATAAGATCGGTATTACTTAGAAACAACTATCTTGATGTTTTTAATTAAACAATGGAGGAAATAGCATAAAAACATGTAAACCACATTTAGGAACATATGAAAATAAAATTTATGTGGTTTAGAAATAATAATTTTATATTATTTCCTCCAAAGTAACATTGAACATAAATAATCTCGAAAAATAAAGGATATTGTAACATAAGGTCATTACCACTTTAGTGATATTCGAATCAAAAACACTTGGATGAATTAAAATAAATTATAACATAAAATTTAGTAAAGGATGAATTATTCATGATATAATATGTAAAATGGGAATTTTATGCACCATATAAAATAAATTAGGTTCATAACATTAACATGTTCCTCAATGAAGGATAATTGAGATGGAATTCCTTACAATGATCATATCATTTGAGTAAGAATTAATCAATGAAGTGGATATGTTTAGTAAATATAAATAAAAATAGAACACAATTAAATAAAATAAAATACAATCCAAGGTCATTTAACATATAATAATATTAGAATATATTTATGAAGTATAAGTATAACCCAATTAATGGAAATGGAGTTAAGAAACCTTACACCTCGAGTTCCACACATTATATACAAAAATTATCTTACTCAATAATAATACTATGGTAATTATTTACTTTATTAAGATTTTTTTTCAATTATATTATTTCTATTATTTTATTTATTACCAAGTTATATTTATTTACTTAATCAATTAAGTTTATATCGAATGTTTTGAAGATATTCAGTTCATATATCCACAATGACTTGAGTGTGTTGATTATGGTAAAAGTTTTAATTATTCCATAATATATAAAATAAAAATCATGAAATAGTAAACTCTTTTATACATAAATTATATTTTTAAAACATAAAGTAAATATTGTTATGAAAAAATAACTATTTTACAATCATGGAGACAATAGGTCATACATAGGAATGAGTAACATTTCATTTTTCAACAATCTTGATAGACAGAAGGAAAGAATTATTTTAACTATAAACAATAATAATTATATCATAAATTTGATTTATTTATTTAAATATACTTATATATAAAATACATCTGATATGGTGATGAAAAATGAATCACATCACTACATAGAGGTGGTATTCCATACATACACACGAACGATGTTATAATTTTTTAGTAAATGGAAAGGTTAGAAAATATATGATATATTAATTTACATAAATTATAAATATGTCATGAATATAATATATATATAAATTAAATCCATAATAATAGATATAAATGAGTTTATATGATAGAAAACAACTTATATCATTTCGACAAACAGTAGTCCGCTATACACACCAACGGTGGTTTTGTTTCCAAACTGGTAGGAGAAGAGATAATTGTAGGTTATTACATTAATATAATAACTTCTAATAACATTTAATATCATAATTTATTCATATCATAATTTTAAAATAATATTTTATGGAGTTGAAATAATAAATAAAACAAAATGCTCGGTTAAGAAAGATACCACTTCTTCGGATAACCTGTTTAGGTTTAAACCGAAAGCCTTATAAGGAGGGTTTATAATCAAAACAAGGACTCTAGGACAACCCAATTAACCTCAAAATTCTTAACATTAAATAATTTCTCTCACCTCAATAATGGTATCAAAACATTTAACATGAATTACCATAAGTTTAATTTCATTCTTCCCAAATAATTCATTGTGTTAAACCTAATGATTATATATATACCTCATGCTAATAAAATGAATCACAATATGTAATTAATCACCTAGAAATAAAAAATGTGATTGTATAATATATTTCCAAAATTTATATTAATAATTATCCATCAAACTATTTATATAAAAATAATTCCATACAAATGAAGACATCGCATAGGCCAAAGGTAAGTGTTACACCCTTTTCACCCTTTAGGTTTTGGATCAAGATTTGTGGCATTTCTGGATGTTACTTGTTTTCATATGACATGTGAGTTTTCTATTTATAAAACAATATTAATATAATTATAATATAATTAGCATAAAAATAATGAATATGATAAAATTATATTAGTTATCAAATCAGTTTTTAACAACTATGATTTTATACAAAGCTTATTATTTCTAAAAAATAAAATAATCATAATTGAATATTATTTACATAACATCAATGATAATTTTAACCCTAAAGTTTTACAACACCAATTAATTTATGTCCAAAAAATTTAAATTAATTTTTCCTTAAATAATTTTTTTTACTATAATTCATACTTAACCCAATGGGTATATTACCATAAATGTCTACCAAAATAATCCTAACCATCTTATACTTCCATAACATAAAATCTCAGGGGTATATATGACTTTAAACATATGATTAAACCTATTAATATCATCCAAATACACTTTTAGTTTATACCAATCACTATAGAATATTATAATTTTCTATAGGTTGAATTCTTTAATTCATCAATATTGTTCAAATGAAAAATCTGAAATAACCCACGTATATCCCTTGAGAGTTTCAAACTAGGCACGCAGTAATAGAATACTCACCATTCTCCAAAATAATGGTTGAGATATACTAAACAACTATATTCAAGTTTATTATTTACAGATCATTCTGTTCTAAAACCTCATCTACTTGTAGTATTAAATTAGTGATGTATTTCAAGGAAAATCAAAAACAATTATCCTTACCAAAACATTAGGAATTTATCTTATACATAGACTTATCCCCGTAGTTTTTACTAGTTTTCTATAATACTAATTCCCAAATATAACTAGGCCTTTCTATGATACCAACTATCAAAACAAAATACATTTACACTTATTATTCCATGTTTTGTAACATAAATATTTAATAATTACCACCTAAAGATCATGGGGTCTGGTGTATTTGGAATACCCATTTCAAAATACATGAAAAGGAAAATAAAACATGAAATAAATATTTTATTCATGATAACGAGATCCAAAATCCATTTGATCTACTAAAAGTACATAGGATAACCATGGTAATACATAAAAGAATGAGGTGATCTATAAAACCTAGGAAGTGTAGAATTGTGATAATGAAACATAAATGATGAGTCAAAGGTATAACATGATGTCATTAAATAGAAGTCTCATGAGTAATCATATGGATGAAAATAATAAATAACATTATATTATGATATCATATAATCATTGTAATGTTTAAAAAATATAACATTACATCAGCCTAAATTTAGGCTAACTTCTAAGATAATAGCATATATAGGATAGTCCAATAATGTATTAGGTATACTCTATAATCCCATACATAACGTCTTATTATAAAAACATTCCCCAATGGATTTTAGTGCTATCTGGTAACACTCATGATAATATTTTCATAATTATATATTCCCCAAAAAATAAATCAATCATAAGGAATAAATATATGAATTACCAATGGAATTAAATGGGTTTCATAATCTTATTTCTTACCATGAAAAATGGAACATTTATAAGGAAGGAATCTAAAAAATGAATATAAAGAATGTTTTACCCCATCTAATGAAGGTATAATAATCTAAGAATATATATAAGAGAAATATATATAGAATTTAAATGTAATACATGACATAAAATGTTTTTTTATGAAAATTTCATTAAAAGGTAACATGAAATATTTCATTAGGAAAATAACTTTTTAACTTTGAAATCACTACTTAAAAATCTATAAAATTATAAAATATTATAGAAAAAAAATATTTGAAAATAACCATGTACAATTTTATAGAAATTTTGAAATCATTGAGTGGTCTATAAGTGGGTAAATTATTTTCTTTTTTTATAAGTTAAAATAAAACATTACATTCACACATTTGTAGAAAATGAAAAAAGTACCTCATTTGGAAAATAATATAAACACTCATTTTAAAAAAATTTGTAAAATTAAAATCAAGGTTAAAAAGGTATTTAATAAATCATTATATAATATTGAAAACATTATGTGAAATATTTTATGAAAAATATAAACTTAAAATGTAAATATTCCAGATCTAAAAAAAGATACCTGATTGTTATTACTAACAATCAACATTCTTGAGGATTATTTATCAAATAAGTGGGAAATGGAAACCAAAATTGAAGAAGACATTGAATAAAATATGATATAAAAATTTATGGGTTTAAATAAAATAATTGTCTATTATTTCCTCCCAAATAAATCTTGAATATAAAAAATCTCAAAAATAAAAGATATTGTAATATAAGTCATTTTCTGTTTTAGTAACTTTCAAATCAAATAAATTTGGATGAAATAAAATGAATTTTTTTCTCAAAATACCCTGAATTTTGAATAATTCATGATATAATATGTTAAATGGTATGTATATATACCATATAAAATAAATTAGGTGCTTAACATTAAAATATTCCACAATGGATGGAAATTAAGATAAAATACCTTAAAATGATAGTGTCATTGGATTTGGAATTAATTAGTGGAGAGGATATGCATAAAAAATTTAAATACACACAAAAAAGTTTAAATAAAAAATAATACAATCATATTTCGTTTCACACATAAAAATATCATAACATGACCAATAGGGTAGAATTATAACCCAATTAATGGAAATTGAGTTAAGAAGCCTTGTACTTCAAGTTCGAATCATCACGTATGTAAATTATATTCCATAAAAGTTAACATATTTCAATTATTTAATTTATTAATAACATTTTTCAAGTTTATTATTTCTTTTTTCATTACCTTGTAATATTTATTTACTTAATTAGTTAAGTTCACATAGGACTGTTTGTTGACATTTGGTTCATATGTTGAAAATGACTTTGGTAGGTTGAATATGGTAAAAGAAAATATTTTTCCATAATATACTCAATAATAATCATGAAATAATTATATTTTTTATATATAAATAAAACTATTAATATAAACCATGATATATGGTTATCAAAAATGAACTATGTTACAATCACGGAGCTGGTAGGTCGTATGTACGCATGAGTAATACTACTATTTTTTGACGATCGTGATCAAAAGATGATATATATTATTTTATAATTCCATAATAATAATTATATCCTAAATACACTATTATATATTTAAATACATTTAGAAATACCATCTATGGGATGTGATGATGAAAAACGAACCACATTTCTTCGTAGAGGTCTTAGTCTACACATATGCGTGAATGATATTATAATTTTTCATAGAAAGGGAGGGTATAAAAATATATGATATATTAACATTCCATAATTATAAAAATTTTCATGAATACCATGTATATAAATAAAAAATTTTACCATAAACAACCGTCAAAGGCGATAATGGAAAATAAATTACATCGGTTCGTGAGGTGATGGTCCACCGTACACATGAATGATAATTTATTTTACCATTAGATAGAAGGGGATATAGATTTAGGTATTCCATTAATATATTAATATTTCCGTATATGGAATAAAATTATGTTCTTATACCAACATATTTGAATAATATTTTACAGTGGTGGAAGAATAAATAAAACAAAATGCTTGGTTAAGAATGATACTGCTTCTTCTGATAACCTCTTTAGGATTTCACCAAAACCCTACTAAGAAAGGTTTTATAATAAAAAATAAAATATAGA
Source organism: Viscum album (assembly GCA_963277665.1). Lineage (NCBI taxonomy): Eukaryota > Viridiplantae > Streptophyta > Magnoliopsida > Santalales > Viscaceae > Viscum > Viscum album. The sequence continues at coordinate 469,916,909 of OY728158.1, forward strand.
ATGTTTTAAAAGGATTAATTATGGTATTTAGGTAGGTAATGGATAAACCATAAGGCTCTTTGAGTGTGGATAGGATAGGATAGGTGGTTTCTTTTTATAAGTGAGAATGAGCTGCATTTTTGTAAATACCCAAAACTATTCAACAATGGAAAGTCACTCCCAATAAAGGTTCTTTAAAAATTATAAATGATATATTTTGGGAAAGAAAATTTCATGAAACAACTCCCAATTTAAAAAAAAATAATTATGTTTGAAATGTGTTATTCCCATTACATTTATGGTCACTCTCTTTTACCATTTTGGTTTTCACTGTGGTAGCTAGTTTTTTAACTAGGTATTTAATCCATTAAGGATAAAACTAAAATGAAATTCATTAGATAATTTAAACTCAATTATTTTAAATTTTATATCCAATATGTCTAATAAAAATCCTATGTTTTTGTAAAATTTAGTTTTTACACAAGCGAATATAACGTTGAAATCCTCGTTTTAACCTTAAACATGGAAATAAATTTTTAATGTTTCTACTATTCATTATAACAAATAAAATTAATATTTACTTATTCACTAATAATAATTATTATTATTATAATTATGGAATAAATTTTATCAAATTAAATTCACATGACTATCCTAATTTAATTTTAAATTAAACCCACAAAATGTGATGAAAAACAGTTTTTCAAGAAAAAACAATTCTAAGCATACAAATAAACATATAAAAAATAATAGAAATTACTTATTAAAATGAAATTAAATAAATTATTACATATTAAATGGTATATATTTCAATTTAATACGAAATGAAAAATATAATGGGGCATTTAAATTATATTATTTAATTAAAATAAAAGATAGTATTTGAAAAATAAGTATCTTTCATGATTTACTAATAAATCAATCATTTCAAAAAATATCTCAAAAAATTCCACCATAAGAATATTTTGATATTTTTATTAAATAAATGATGTTCATATTTATTAATTAATTTTCTAAATGTTCTAGAAATTAATTTTAAAATTTAAACATACAAATAAAAAAAAATTATTTTGAATAAAATGTATTTTTTAAAGAAAGAAATGTGTTCATTAAATATTGTTCTTATTTAAAATTTATTTTTAAATAAATTTATATTTAATAATACATTTATATATTATTTTTAATTTATTTTATCATATTAATACTGGATAATTTAATGGATAGGTTATAACAGTCATATTTAAATAATAATAATCCATAGTTTATTTAAGCCTGGTGTTGTATTTCATATATGCTATAAAATATAGTTTATTTTAAGAAACTTATGGAATTACCTGTATTTACCTAGTTCAAAAAAAATTGTATATCAATATATTTCTAGGTATATAACCAATCAGTTACCCCCAAAAAGCCACACCGGTGGCACTCCCCAATAACCTTTTACCATTAAACCTTATAGAGGATTTCATTTATATAATTGGGAGTAGGTAATAATTGAGTACCATCGCTCGCTAAGACTCATAATATATCCATTACATCCAATCAATATATGGTGAAAAATCAATAATTAAATTGATAATATGAAATAAGTAAACTACATCTCACATCATAAATCCTTGTAAGAAACAACTCCAATATTACTTCATCTATATGACATAAATTAAATAAAAATAATCCTAATTGGAATACATTTAATATTTCATCAATAAACAGTATCCTCTTTAGATTTCATGGTATAAAAAAGGTCTTAATAGGGTCTCACAAAAACACCTTTTGAAAAAAAAATCAAATAGGTATTCCATCAAAATAAAATAAAAATATCAATTAACTGTTATAAATACTTAAAACCATTTATAAATAATTCCCTAAAAAGTTCATCTTAAATCACCAAAGAAATAAATTTAAGAAATCAACATCACTTTTATAAAACTATATAGCTATTTAAACATCATTCTATAATTTAAATCATGACTCAAATGGGGTCTAAAATTTTTAAAACCTAACATTTAATATAAATAAAACTTGTAAAAAATGTAATCATACTTATAATTTCAAGTTCCACCTAAAAAAATTAAAACCTTTTAGATAATAATGTAAAAACCCAAAAAAAAATCTTATCATAGATTAAATTTTTATAGAGCTATTTGGGAAATTTTATAAACAAACTGTGTGTGTATTTTAGTAAAATCAAATTTCCCCGAATATTCAAAATAGATAAACCCAGTGTTTTTTATGAAAACAATGATAAAATGACATTTTCTCTTTTAAAAATCAATATAAATAATTTAGAAACATCATCTATTTATTAAAAAAATTAAACATCCAATCAATCAATGTATCAAAAATATAAGGTATGATAATGGGTAAAACTACATTAAATTAATAGAGAAAGGACAACAACATTAATAATGGGATGAATGAGACCTGAAAATGGGATCATAAACATTGGAAACATGAATACCATAAATGTTAATCAACCTAAAAACCATAGGGTTTGGATGAACCAAAACACAATAAGGGGATAAAGAAAATTTTGAGAGAAAGGAATGAAGGATAGGACAGGTTCTTACCTTGAAGATCTGAACTATAATCATTAAGGAATTGTAATGAAACATCATATAAGGAGGATATTCAGAGGGAGGGACTTTCCCCAAAGATGTAGATCATCAGGGGGATTTCATATAATTCTTATAGAAGAAGGAGATTTTTTATTTTTAATTAGGAAGGGGTAATTTATAAAATCAAAATATTTTAAAAACTAGCCAAATTGAATGATTTACAGAGATAGTTTACCAAAATGTGCAGTGACCATGTGGCCTGAACTAGTAACTCCAAAAAATTGTGCATGGTTACCATGAAGACCTCACACAGTATTCTTAGATGTGTTTTGACCATTCCAAATTTAACAACCAAGTGATAGACTAAAATATATGGTTGCCTACTGGTTTACATATTGTTTATGCTAACAATTCATAACTTAAAAACTTTTAGAAAATTTAAACATCAAACTAATAACAATAAAACTCAAAACAACTTAATTTAATATAAATTAATATAAAACTAACTTAATATTGTAACATGGGGTGTTACATGTTACAAAACTATTTCTTGGTTTTAATAGTATAAACTTAATGTATGATAGATACCAATGATTTAAGGATGTTCTTTTGTTTAATTGAATCGATCTTCCATTTTTGTGTAGATATTATAGAAATACCATCATGCGTATAGAAGCCTCTCAAAAAAACAATATCAAAACATAATTTACTCAATATAATATATTTTCATTAATTTCTTTGTTATCATTTTTTATAATATCTCATTTCTATGTCTTCCTTTTACTCAAGATCTCTAGTTTATAGATAAATTATTTTTAATCCTTAAATATATGAATGAAAGATTTATCTTTATCTTAAAATAATTTATATCATCACTCCAATGTCAAATATTTTTAAAATTTCCAAATATGCGATGAAAAATTCATTAAAAATTCATTATTAAATATCTATGAATATCCATTTTAATATGTATTTATTTTTCTTATCATAAAATAAAATTTTAACTCATATTTTAAATTTATGATCATAAATCAAGTGATCAATAGGAAATGAAATATTTTCCATTAATCATGTTTTATATCATTAAATTGAAATATCTTACAAATGATATTTCATATTATAATTCCATAAAAATATCATTGAACAATGCAATGTGTTTTATTTATTAGTGATATAACCTAATAATAAGTGTTGGGTACAACTGTAGTACACTTTTCTATAAATAAATCTATTAAACCTCATTTTCACGAAATTCAAGATGATCATCTAGAGAAAGAAGAGGCTAATTTCACAAAGATTAAAGAATTGGATGAGATATGATTAATAATCCCCCATGTTGAATTTTTATTTCATTTTAATCTATAAAATTGAAATTATAATATATGATTTATAAAAATATTTAAAATAATAATAATTAATTATTATTGTTATTATTATTTTTTTATGAACTTTTTCCAAATAGAATCATTTATAGCCTCTACTTACATACCACTTTAATCATGTCCACTTTCACCACATCATTCCCAACATGAACTGAGTAGTTTCACACCTCAATAAGTGTGTCTATAATATGTGAAGATCAAAGAAGGGGGTTGTAGTGTGAAAACCTATCTTATCAAACATTATATAAATTGATAGGTATGTTTGAGACCTTTTATGGGAAAACTTATATTTCTCATGGAACAATGAGATAAATAATTCTAGGTTACATCTCTAATGACACTAGATGTTGGGGATTTGACTATTGGAGGGGAATCCATTATAGAGGATCTGTTAAGAGGAAGAGAGTGTGTTTTAGAAGAGTTATTTTATGGTTTTCAATCATTTTAACCAAATATCATGGTAGAATGCATTACTGCATATAATTTATGGAAAGGAGAGTTTGTAAGTCCCCTTATAAGATAGAAATTATAATCAAGGTCTGGGACTTGGTTGGGAATTTTATGAATGTTTTCACATATATGACCCATATTCTATAGCCCAGGAAATGTTACACTGTAATAAATCACATTAAACCCACTCTCCTAGTATGTTAATTCATATGAACATCTATATTCACACTATGAGGAATGATAAATTGTTTCCATATATTCTCCTTCAATTAACAGTTAATAAATAGATTATTTTTATCTCTACCATCTAGTTTTGATAAATAAATAGTCTATTTTACTCTTTTATACATAAATACTATATAGGTGAGTTTTCTGAGGTCATTGGAGATTGATTAGATGGATTCTTTGGAATTATAAATTACAAGGGTATATTTTTTTTTTTTATCTAGAGTATATCACAGCAAAAAATTAATTGAATGATTTCTGGCCCCTATTGTAATTTTTTATAAAATTAGACTTTTAAAATGAATATTCATGTTGATATTTTTGTGTTTGTTTCAATTACTAGTAAATATAATGAGATCCCATCAATATCCTTGGTCATTTGTTAGTTTATTGGAATTTTTTCTCAATGCTTCAACATAATATGAATTTTTTATGACATTATTTAGATGATTATATATAATGAATCTATAGTGGGTTTTCAAATATATGAAACTTTGATTAGTATTATGATTTAATAATTGATTGGTTAAAACATGTAAGTTATAAAAATTGATTCCATATGACAATAAAAGTTTCATAGGATAATTCAATGTACTAATTTATGATATGATACTTATATCTTCCTCAATATTTTATATAAGTAGTTCACGTGATATAAATTGAAACTTACACTAGGTGTGAGTTATATAATGATATTATACACACTATGATCATATAAATGACATGTGAAAGACATTAATAAATATATTTTTCATTTGAATAGTTTGATAATAAATAGTAGGTGTCTAAGTATGTGTAATCTCTTGAGACACTGAAGTTATTAATGGTTTGACCTACTTATCTTTCTATTATCCTATGTTATTAATATCATGGTCTTGTTATTGGTTTTTATTAAAACTCCATGAGATGAATTATTATATTGGTCAAATTTTTTAATAATTTATTTTGCAATCTTGTTTCTCGTAAAGATGTTTTGATGAATTGATTGATTTCTGATTCTCGATGGATTATCAATATTCATGAAATATAGTCACAGTGGATTGCTTCTTATACATATGTTCTTGATGTAACCCTGACACTAGGATAAGGCTTTTGGGGTATATATATAAAGATTTGTGTTGATATATAGGTTAATTTATTCCTCTAGTCCACCTTCTTTCGAACAGGGTGTGATTCTACCTAATTAAGAATGGGGTTAGGTACTATGAATATCAAAATAATAATTAATAATAAACAAGCCCTCTATATAATTTTGAGGTTAGTTACTGCCTTAATTAATTCCTTCTTCGTGATGGGGTGTAGGTACCCCATTGGTATTTCATTTACTATCTCACTAAGATTCAAGTACTCAATTATATATTAGTTTCCAAATAAAGTGTTATTTTGATTCATGAAGTTTGATTATACTATATATATGAGGTTATGGATAGATTTTAGCCCTTTTGTGATGAGTTTATCTTTATGTTTTTTTATTTAGAGAATGATTTTTGTTGTGAGTTTGGTAATAGGATTATCTAGTGATATGAATTTACAACTTACAAAATATATATTTTTAGGATATTTTTGGCTCATATTTAGTATCGTATTATAATTTTATATGGCCTCTTTCTAATTATATGACCTAAATTACCCCTAGAAAGTATTGATCATTGAGGTAATAAATGTGAATTTTGTTTTAGTCTTATTTAACTATTATGAATGCCTATGATAAATATAGGTATTTTTTACCACATGGGATATCCAAATGGTTCTTATACTCACCCCTAAATTGAAACTTTTGTGATGATTTACGTTTTGTTTTTTAGAAAATTGATTTTTTTTAGAAGTAAAAAATGATTGGAATGTTTTATTATAAGACTATCGAGGTTAATTGGGTCGTATTTATTAATAATATCTTGGTGGAGAAGTTTATTTATATTTTTTGAGGGTTCTTCATTAAGTTTTTATTTATAGAAATTTTATTTTTTCTTGGTCATTACACTATAATAATATATTATTCCCAAATTAATTATGAATTTTTATATGTTTTATTAATGGTATGTCATATAAAATTTCAATAATTTTAATTTTATTTTGAATTTTCATTTCATATGTTTTATTATAATTAATATGGGATGATTCTTTACTCTAAGTTATATGGGTGAATACCTCCTGATTTTTATTTATGCCTCTTAGATATTTTGATTAAACTGTGGTTGATTAAAGGAAAGATTAAGGAGGCACACCATTCTTTATCGCTGACCTGCGAAAGGTATCAGTGAGGTTCAAATGTTTTCCCTAACGTGTGTGTCAGTTAATGAACTAATGGATGGTAAAAACATGTGTTCTTTATATTTATTTTTATTTTTATTTTTCAATTATTGATTCGTCAATATTTTTATTATATTTATGTATGGTATTGTTGTTGAGTTTTGTCTAGGGTATGGTGATATATCAGGTGATAAATTTGAGTTATGTGATGTATTTATAAGTTAATATTTTGTTTGAATTTTTTTTTAAATTCAATAATCAAAATAAACATTCTTAAAATAAAAAAACTATATTTTTCACTATCATTAAATTTATTAACATAAATATTAATAAAAAGATAGTTTTTCATAGAAAATAAAAAATAAAAAAATAAAAATGTATTAATAAAGAAAAAATAATCCATAATAAAAGATGACTTATTTTAAATTTCATAAAAAAATCATTTTACAAAATAATAATAATAATAATAACTTTTAAAAACAAAAAACAATTTACCTCAACGAACTATAATTATTCAAAAAACTATATATTTTATTTCATATATTCTTATTATGGTGTATATACTAGTTTTATAAGCTACATTTGATTTTCCTAATCAAAACATTTATTATTGATGAGACCTTTTTCTTGTTAGGACATCCATGTTAGTTCTTTATCAAATGAGAGAAAAATTATAAACCAGAAGAATTTTTACAAACATTGTAATGAAATAGAATTTATTTTAATAGATTTTTATAAAACTAATAGTAACAACTAAAAATATAATATTAATATTAAAAATTAAGTAATATATCCCACTACTAAATTAAATAGTAGATACTATATGTTAAAAAGAGATTCTATTTATATTTCACTAATTACATCAAAAATTTCACATCCAAAATCCGATAAGAAAATTTTTTATATGATCCCTACAAAGTAATACATAATAATGAAAAATAAACCATGACATATATTCATTATAAAAATTATTATTTCTTGAGCCATAACTAAACATGAATTGTTATCTAATTGTCAAAGTTCCTCTATGCTAACACAAAATGAATTCATAAAAATGATTTATAGAAAATAAATCATGATAGTGAAAGTTATATTTCTATAATAACTAATATTGGATTTAATTTATTTTATAATATTTTTTGTAATATCATCATACTTATATCTAATAAAATTTAAATTTATCAAAATTGTAAATTTTTAATTATGATATAAAACTTCCAATTATACTATTACACTTATAAAGTAGACCATTCAACATTTTATTAAACAATATATTTCATTATCCATGTTTACCCTCATGAAAGTCGAAAAACAATATATCACATAATTAATTTTTTATACTAGAAAACTACTACCTTATATTCACTTTTAAATAAGAAATATAAAAAAAATATGTAATGGTGGAAATGTATTCTAAATAGTTTTAAATAAAATTATATTATAGTTTAATATAAAATTGATATATCAATTTTATCCATTAACATGACGTTGGTTTTTATAAAAAAACCAATTGAACTCATTATCAAGCAATAACAACTACCAAAAGAAAAACTCTTATTAAAAAAGGTAAACAATTAATTATTAAAAAAAGAACAAAAAAACATATTAAACACTTTGATCCAGACAATGTATAAAAAAAATAAACTCAATAAAAAATTTCACATTATTATCATATATTTTAATAACAGAATATGAATTTACCTTAAATGTATATTTTAAGAAAGGCCAATATGGAAAAAAATTAGTCTTTGTTACTTGAAATTACTGATATAATCATATAATGATATATTTTTAAAAATATTTTGTAATATAATCACTACTAATAAATAATTTGACTTTTTATATTTTGGACTAAACATTGTATAGTATATCAACTTATTTTTTCTGAATAAAAAAAATCATTACCAAAAATAACATATTTATATATCTTTAGAATCTTTTTCAATAGTCTATATGATATTTTTAGCCTCTAATTATATAAATATGATGAATTATTGGTTTCAATCTTGAAAAATAACATATAAGATTACATACAACACTTATGAAATAGATAAAATATTTAAATTCTCAAAAATGATTGAAAAAATATATGAATTATTCAATTATTTGAAAACAATTGTCTTCATATAAAGAAAATTGTTCTTTTTTATTCAATAAAAACCAGAATATTTGTAATGGAAGATAGTAAAATAAAAACAAATGACAAAATAACAACAATTATTTTGATGACCTATTGGGGTCTTAATTAGTGAATATTATGATAATACCCACTAACAAGTTTCACACACTCAGGAGAGAGGGAACCCATGAAAGTAAATATATATGACAATATTTCTTGGGAATCCCTTGAGGCAAGAAATTCAGCTACATTTTCCCCTATTCCATGTGTGAAAAAAATCCATCTAGTTTCTGATTATGTTTCTAAAACAATGAATGTGGAATTAGATTTACTATGGATGGGATATATTCCCTCATATAGACTCATAAATGATCAAAGATTCAATTTCAATCACTTCTGACCCAATATTTCTCAAACTAAATAACTCTAAACCATTTATCATAGCACAATACTCTATATGGAGAAATGCTCTTTGATCTTCTGTATATAACCATTTACACTCATCATCAAACACTTTAAAATATCAATTCAAATAAAATTTAATGAAAATTTATTAAAAATATTATAAAACCATATAAAATTTTGTGATTTTACATTCAAAATTATGTAAAATTCTTAACAAACTATTTGGAAAAATTCTTAACAAAATGTTTAATCATAATAGATCAAAACAATTTAGTCAAAGTAGAATATTTTTGGAATATTTTTGAACCAATAATAGATATAGAATATTATATATTGGTTTTATTGGTAATTTAAGTGAAATTTACAAATAAATATATTTAGATAAATATTGAGATTATTAGATGATGAAAATAACATTATGGTAAAGAACCTACCAAACCTAAACTGGTTTTGAATACTAATCATTTTATAGATGGAATATTAGAAAGAATGAATTTTTATTCATGTATTTTGATGTTGATAGAGAATTATGAAATTAAAGACACTTAAAAACACTTTTTTTATAAATGAATATAGAATTTCATAAAGCATAATATAATTTTTACATAATAAATTTCATAAAATAATGAATTTTTTGATTTGTAATTTTGGAGATGGTAGGAAGTTTTTGTGGAGACATAAAATATAAAAGTGAAATAGAATTACATAAATGAACCATGGCATGTTAATAAGTAAAATGAAAGGAAACAAAGTATTATTTTGTATTAAAATGGTAGAATATTGATATTAAGATTAATGGACATATAGTTTTGGATTTTATTAAAATGGAAAAACATTAAGTACAAAACAAAAGAACTTGAACGTCTCATCATTTCATTTGAGTGATCTTAAGTGGGATTTGAGTGATTTTACTATTTTCCTAGATAATAAATAGATAAAAGATAATTTTTAAGAGATCATTCTATGTAAAAATTGAAATGAAATCGTGACCAATGACATTTCATCGTAAATTTATTTAAGTCAAAATAATGAGGTCATAATATTATAAAACATGTGGTGGTTTTATAAAATAGTCACGGTGAGTATATCTGTATGTTTTTAAAATAGTGAATAAAAAATTATATTTAGAGTGTAATTATTAGAGATTTATGTGGACTTAAATTTCATATCGTGTTATATCTCCGTATGTTTTTATCTCCTAAGATAAATTGAATGATTTTGGTCTCATATAATTTTAAAATGTTTCATGATTTAAATGGTTATTTAATTTACATAAATGGATGAATTTTACTATATCTTAGTGGTTTTTATAGATAAAAAAGGATGAATGCTCAGTTTGGAAAAAAGAATTTTCAGTCTTTCATATTGGGTTTGGAAAATCAATAGAAAATTATATATATTGTTTTTAATAATAAGGTAAATAGATTAGATAAGGACTTTATATGCTTATTCATAAAAAATAATTCTAAAATATAATTGACGATTAAATTGCATCATGTAAATAAGTGAATATTTAGTTATCTAAGGAGATGAATAGGTTGTTAATAATGATCTGGATCTGAAAAGACACACCATCATGATTTTTTTATTTACATTGATGATATATTTGTATAAATTATTTGTTGATTTTTTTATGATGACTTACTTGAATTATTTAGTAAATACTAGGAAAGTGGGTATAAACCATGGTCTTAATAGTGAACAATGCCATAATCTTTTTAATAAATATGAGTGATGTCCATAAATCTTGTATGCTAACACTTCATCAAGTATATAATTATTAAACTAGCATATCCATATTTAAGGGTAATAAATGTAAAATATATTTATCCTTGTATTTTATTTTCAATATTTGGATTAAGTACTCACTCATAAGTGGGGTAGATTTATTATTCATTTTAATTATGTAACAAGTTCTCTAAATACAATTCACTAAATTATGTTTTGAACCTTGATTCAACTCACTCCTCTCGTGGAATTAATATCCTAGTAGTTATATATGTTTTGTTAATTAGTATTAGGGTTGTAAGTATCAGTAATGATAAATTTTTCAACTTTTGTAATCTAGATATTAATTTTTCTTAACATAAATAATGTGGTGGGTGGAAAGGGAGTACAAATCATTAATGGGATGAATAGTCAAATATGGAAGAACTATATGAGATGAAATATATTTTATTTATTTTTTATTTTTTATCTGTAAAAATAAATGAGATATATGTATGGATTCAAGATAAGATGGATTCAATAAAAACTAATGAAATTTTATTGAACACTCATTCTAAATATCAAAATTATTTATCCCAAACTCTATCAAAAAAAGAATTTATAAATACTATGAGTTTTAAAGAATTCAAGGAAATATGGGTTGAAAAATATAGAATATATAGAGGTTATTAAAAACTTATTGAATCCAAATTTCTTATCCTATGAAAAAAATTAAAATTTGAGGATGCACCAATGAAGGCATGGATGACTTTTCATAAAATTGCTAATGTAATAAGATTAATGAGAGGACTTGGTAAAAATATTGAAGATTATTAAACTATAAACAACATATTCATAATAATTATAACATTAAATAATAAAAAACTTAATAATATTTAGTAATGTGATCTCTGTAAAATTTTTCTTTAATATTTATAAAATAGCTTATATAAGATGTGGGTGAATCTATAAGGGTTTTCTAACCATTCATCAAAATTTATGGGTTTGAATACTATGAAAAATTTGAAAATCAATGAATAATAAAATGAATATGGGAATGATGAAATTATTTCATTGGTTGAAAACAAATTAGTTTGTTAAAATAATAGATTTCATGGAAAACTGCTAGGGAATTGTTTTAAATATAGTAAAATTAACTGCATCATAATAAGGTGTCTAGGAGGGAATCAAAAAAAATTATTGATATTTAGATATGAAGTCAAAGTAAAAATAATAAAACCCAAATAAGTACAAAAAATAACCTTGATAAAAAAGAATTCCAAATAGGATGATATGTAAACAAGGAGGGTAGTACGAAAATCATCATGTGAAGACGAATAAATTGAATTAAAAATTTATTTTGATGGTAAAAATGTTTCAATGGTTGATTAAGTTAAAAATAAATATCACCATCATGATCATTAATATGGATTGGTATACTTTATGTTTGATCTTGAAGGTGAACTTTAAGAGTTGGCAATATAAAAAAGAAGTATAATAAAGTGAATGGAATTTTGGAAAAATCATTTAAATATGTTCATGTGATTAAAATTGAATCATTTATACTTTAAAATATCATAAAATATAATTTATTGGAGTGATAAGATTACAAATATATGTATATTTTCCAGATAAATATTGAATAACCAAATATAGTTGATTATTTTTATGCATTTATCATATAAAGGGATCAGAGGATTGAATATCTTAAATAAAAATTATCACATTAAAAAGATTTTTGGAAGTGAATAAAAATTAATAAATATGATTATTATAAGATTTAATTAATATATATTCAAATAAAAATTGAGATATACTCAATAAAAATTGAGGAATATATAAGTAATAAAATTTTAAACATAATGGTCATAAAAGGGCTAATATGCAATGGAAAGTCATCCAAGGAATATACTATGAAGGTGAATAGTGAAATATCAATGGAGAAAAAAATTTAATGGTTAAATAAAAATCATAAAAAATCACTGATTGTTTCTCAAAAGTATGGGGTATTTTTATCCTAAAATGATAAGAAATCCAACAATATTTTCTAATTGATAAAATTTTTATTGGGTGATTATTTTTATTGAATGATGACATGTTGAAAAGAATAAATTAATTTAATTGATTTTTTATTTCTATAATTATGGTTATAAATAATATGATTAAAATTAAAATGAGATCCAAATGATGGGTATTAAGGTTTTAAAAAATACTGAAAACCGGTATATTTATGTTATTAACCTAAAAATATTTATTTTCAATAATTTATTGGAAATAAAAAAAGGTATGTGAACATTAAATAAACAATAAATAAACAATAAAAAATCCCATAAATCAACAAGTTATCACATAGAATTCACAAAGAAGAAATATATGAAAAATAATATATTGAACTTGGTTAAATTAGCATTGAAAGTATGAAATAAAAAAATCACATGGATCCTTGGTAGTGCATAACTCTAAAAAAATAAATAAGAAGGAATTTTTTTAAATAAACTAAAGAATAATATGGATGGTTTTGATTGGTTAAATAATGATGGTACTTTAAAGATCGAATATTGTGGATAGAAGAATATACCCATAGAAGAGATAAAGAATATGAATGTATTATTTATCAGTGGACTTTATAACAAATAATTAATCATTGATTAATTATATTAATATATATATGAATTTATTTTAAAAATAGTGTATTTACTATCAAAATTAATAATTAAGGTTCTTTTATTACATATAAATGAAAAATTGTAAAAACTATCAGGTTGATGGAAAGGAAAGTACATGTTTCTTCACTGTTAAAGAAGAGAATAGTTTACAAAATAATTGGTTTTGTTATATACACCAAAAAATATCCGAGATTATTATATACATTGAATAATTGAATCTTAGACCCACTTTTAATATATAGATGGAGATGACATGTGATGCTTTTATGATGAGAAATTGGATGAAAATTTATAAAAAGTAATATAGGTAAAGAGTTACATGGTTTGGATCACATGTATTTTTATTGTTTGGTGGTATAAAAGGTCAATTAAGGCCAGATATACGATATCTTATTAATTGATTATTAAGTATATATTTCATGTATCAAGTTAATTAATTATAAGAAGTAATGGGATGTATCAATTGGTATTAGATATATATAAAAATCATTGTGGAAGAATTATCAAAACTCTTTGATCAAACAGTGGCATATAGTACAAATCAATTAAAGCTAAAACTTATTTAGTGAAACATTTTATATGGCATGAATTTAAATCTGTAAAGACTACTTAGAAATATATTTCAATTAAATTAAAAATAATAATGTCAAATAATAATGAGAATGAATTTATCAATGAAGGTTGATTATCACAACAGAATTAGAATTAAGCAGTTCATGTGAATGTGTATATTCAAAATAGGGTCCTCATTAATCCAATATAAATGGTTACATCATATGATATGTGGTATATAAATAATAATAGTCTAGAATGTTATCTATAGTTTTCAAAAATATGATTTATCAAAAATAAAGGATATAATCAATTAAAGTATGAGTATATTGAGAACAAGGAAATATTTCTTCATTCTCCAACCAAGTGAAAGTATTATAAATTTTATAATAATAGAATCATCATCATTATTTAGAGTAGTGATATAAAGGTGTTTGAATAAAAATGTGTAATAAGTTTAAATAATTATCGTAAGGAATAAATTCATAAATATATAGAATAACATGATTAAAAAATTGAATAATCCAATTTAAATGAACATGAACAGAATTTTATTATGAATAAAATGTAAAAGAAAGCTCGGATATGGTTAACATACCAAATAAGTCAAGAAACTATAGAAAAGAGTCTTATTAGATGAATTTAATATTCTCTGCAATAGAAAATCACTTAGACAACCCAAAAAATAATAATTTTAAGAGTCTAATTTTATTTTCTCAAGTGATTCCTCAAATATATAGATATTATTTGAATGATTAATCATGAGAAAAATCCAAGAATTAGGAATTAGATAAAATTTAAAAGAACAAAAAATGGGAGCTTGTGAAAATATTACATGAACATGAAGTTATTAGAATGGAAGGAATTTTCAAAACCAAATTTTATATATAAAGAAAAGTAGTGGTAAATAATGTTCATCTTATATGAAATGGTTATTACCAAATTAATGGTACTCGTGTTAAAGAAAATTTTGTACCAAATCAATGTATTTAAGAAATTAGATTATTCTTAAGAGTGGAAATAAAGAGACAATGTGAATTAAATTAAAAGGATATGTATATAACATTATTGAATAAAGTGATAAAATAGAATATTTATATTAAAAAAATATGGATCTCACTTGATGACGATGAAAAAATGTATCTAACAAAAATAAATAATTATATGACTTAAAGAAATAACCTTGTAAATGGATTGATCAGTGGAATTAAAATGAGGTAAATTTGATCACAAATTATATATGAAGGTAAAATGGAAGATAAATTCATGGTATACAGTTTTATTGATGTTATTAATTTTAAAAGAAAAAAAGAAAACATGTCAATTGTTCATAGACTTTGTGAAATCAGATCTTCAAATGTCTATCATTAGACAATACAATCACTTACCAAGAATTAATTTTAATAAAAATGGAAATTATATATTTATATATAAAATGAAGAATATTAAAAAAAGGTGAAAATATTAGAAAGAAATTCCACACCCTAATATTTAATTTCATTTATTATTTTATTTATTTTTTATTTTTATTTCTTATTTATTGGTGTGTAGACTTTTTGTATTTTTTTGGTTCACAATTAAAAAGTTTTAAAGGGTTTTGGGTGTTGTATCATTGCATTTATCATTTAGAAACACTGTGTAGGTAGACCATACACATAGTCAGAACACTTGCTAGATCCTTGCATGTTTTGTGCCATGTTTATATTAATCATTTATCCAAACCATATGATCGGTGTCTACTTATCTAGTTTAAACCACATGGTTGTTTATTTTTATACTAAACCGTGCAGGTTTCCCAAGTGTCTTAAATATTGAACTTCCAAAAATACCACTATTGATTTTAAGATATTTTTTACCTCCTCTCTTTCCCTTTATTTTTATCTAACCTTGTGGTGCATGAGGCAACTCTCCTACCTCCATATATTGGATCTCTAAGATCTCTCACGTCAAATTCAAATGATTCTCTAATATACCTCTCTTCTTCCTTATTATTTGATTTAGATTTTCCCCCATTCTACCATTCTTAATTTTCTATTTATCTCATGAAACCCTTAGGATATTACATGGTTAGAGTTAGGGTTTTGGGTAAGTTAATCTTAGGTTTTTTTGGGTTTTCTCATGTCCTATTCTTGATTGTTTGGGAATTATTAATTAAAGGTTAAAAATTCTATATCATTTGACATCCGATTGAGGTATGTGTTTTTGTCTTTCATTTATTTGGAATAGTATTTGTTACTTGATATTTCTAAAAAAATTATGAATTTATACATATATATGATAGTCAAATGGGTTTTATTAATTTTTTTAAATTGATTTCTCACTTGAAAATGATGGTATTTAATAATTTCATGGTTTTAAATAGGGAACATGAGTTCCAAGTGTTTAGGAAAATGACTCAATTATTAGCACTAAAATAAAATAGTTTTTTAAAGTTATTTACCCCCACATGTGTTATAAATTAAATAATTGGAATATTTTTTTTCTTAATGGGTTCAAGTGAATAGGGGTATGTGTTAAAAATGGTTATAAATTTGGTTTTAATAACATTATTTCAGGGGGTGTATTATTAAATAATTTAAAATTATTTTAGAAAACTCATGGAATTACAATATTTTTTTCAAGGACCATTTGGAATATTCAAATGGTTTCTAAAATGTGGTGGAGTGAGAGACCCTTCTTAAAAGGCCCTCTTTATTATTTCCCTTTAATGATGGTGTTTAATGTATATAAAATTTTTTTATGATAATAGGGGTAAAAAAGTGGGAATTAATTTTTATATCACACTAGATAGGCATGTGATACTAGTTTCCACCTAGTTCTGTGCTAGGTTAGGGAAAGAGGGGTGTGCCCCTAATATGGCTAGGAATATGCTAGTTGAGAGTTTGTGTTAAGAAATAATATAGGTTGTAAGTTGGTCCATGTTGTTTATGTGTAAATCCATCTCAAATTGGGACATAAGATAGATCCCATAACACATCTTCTCTTTAATAGTTTATTGATGTAGGGGATTTTACCTTTTACACCTACTTGTATGATATGTGTGGCAGAAATGGATTTTACATTTTGTTTTTTTCTTACATAAAATGGTTCCTTATTTATTTATGTAGTGTGAGTGGGTTTTACTAATTAATATTGAAATTATTTTCACAAATATCATTTAAATTAAAAATAGATATTTTATGGGGGATTTCTTATTCAGAATATGTATTTTCAATGTGATTTTTTCATTTTGGAAAAATAAAAATGAATGTTAACATTTTTTAGAGAAAATTATTAGATTTTATGAACTTAAATATAAAAAAATATTTTCTATATCTATTTTGAACTATCATAAATTAACTATCATTTGAAATGATTTTCACAAACACCTTGGTGGGATCCTACTAGGATTAGTTTTTCTCACACCCTATATACACCATTTGGTGTATGAATTTATAATAGTTTCTTTTTATGCCCATCATTTTCAATTGGATTTGTGTACAAGTAGGATGGAGGTAGAAGGCTTAGTATGTGAATTGGAACTAAGGCTTATATAGAGATGGTGGTTATTTTGTTTTTGGTTATAATTTATTATCTCTTGGGGTACTTATATACCAATTGTTTAATTTTTATTTTTTATTTTTATTATAATTATAAGGTTTGTTATTTATTTGGTGTTAATCGTATATAATGTCTTATTTATTTCTTCTACATACTCAGTTTTCATGTGTTTATTTCTATGTCTAATGTGAAATTTTCACCACTGTATGCTCTTAAGATATTTATTCATGAATAAACTTGTCTCGTATCGAAACCAAACACTTGAGTCGATCTATAAAAAATGCTCAAGGAACCTAAGATGCAAATATGTTTCTTTTTTATTCTTCAAGGATTAATTATTGATATTAGAACCTATAAGACATTTGTTTAGTGATTATATGGTGAGGATAGTTGTTTCATTTAGTGGAATGATCACTTTATAATAATGTTTTCATATATGGTATTCATTGAGAGTTAGTGTCATATGTTTTAGAACCTTGTTCCCCCCCCCCCCTCTACGAGTTGTAATATAGGGTCGAGAATAATTTTTCTTCTTGATGATGTAAGAGTTTCATTTGGAGATGTTTCCTGGAATTTTGGTCTTTATAATATTTATGGAAAAGTTTTTGTCTTTTCAATGGATTCCCCATTAAGTCATTTTCAATATAGTTTCACCTCCCACCCAACACAATATTTTAGTTCTAGATTTTTCTCCTTTAATATCAACTTATACTCTTAATATAAACATTATAATGAAATAAAGTTTCATAGTTGAGAACATTTTCACACCTTTTTCATTAATTTCTTTTATTAATTTATATTTTTTCTTTATAAATTGGGTTTTGACATTGTTCTAGAGTTTTGGGTTCATAATACAGAATTTCAAAATACTTTTTGGTGTTGTATGGTTGTAATTAAGGGTTAAGAAAACCATGCAAGTTGACCATGTTCAATGTTGTATCACTTATTATATAAATTAATGGTTGGTGAATGGTTTCTCCTAACTATGTGTCTAAAAATTTCAAGTGATTTGTTCTTATTGAGTGGCAATTTCACAATTGCTACATGGTTTAACAAACTATATGGGGTAACAATGCATATTTCCTAGGTGTTATAAATTTGAAACATCTTAAAATAGAAATGTTCATTTTAAGGTGGGCCTCATCATACCTTATTTCCCTTTATATTCAGCCAACCATTTTCCATCTTAGGGAGTTGCCTCCCTCCCTATCTTGTATCTCGATGATCTCACACCTCATTTTTAAATAATTATCTATAGTACCATCACTCTTTCTCTCTGTTTATTCTCCCTTATTCTCTCTCTCCATTTATTATTTGGTCTATTTATTTCCTATATACCCTAGGGCCTACTGGTGTGATATTTAGGGTTTATGGTGAGTTAATCATGGGGAGTTTTTTTTGGCTTTTCTATCGTCGTATATTTTCTTATTTAGGAATTATACATCTAAGGTGATGACTTCCATATCAATTTACATATAATTGAGGAAGGTTGTGTTGTGTATTTCCATTAGTTGGCCTGAAATTTTTTACTTGAATTTTATATGAATTTTTCCTATGATTATATACCAACATATGATAGTCAAGTGGATTTTATAAATTTTTTGAAGATTACATCTCACTTAATGAAAATGGTTTTAAATGGTTTTATGTTTTCAAAAAAGGAACATGAGAACCATGTGTTTAATAAAATTAATAAATGATTATTTTAAAAATGAAATTGGTTTTTTAAATGTATTTGACCTAGATTAGGTCACAAATGGAATAAAGGTATGGTTTTGGTTTTTTAAATAGTTGTATATGAATGTGGGTTTCTGATAAATATTGTTTTATATTTCATTTGAGTAAATTTATTTCAAAGTATTTTTTATGAATGAATTTCAAATGGTTTTAGAAATTAATTTGTATCTCATCTATATTTTTAATCTTCTATGTTTGAAATTTTCAATCGGTTTCTATAATGTGAGGAAGGGTGAAACACTCTTTGATCCCCCCTTAATTATTTCCTTTTATAGGTGATTCTTGATGTATGTGAAGACTGGGTAATGGATACAAATATGTTGTTTATCATGAAGGATTAAAAGGTTATGGTGAGTTATTGTTTATTTTTAATAATACTTTTATGTATTTTCTCTCACTTGTACTTTTTATTTGGTCGTAAGAAACCTATTTAACTAGAGGGGGCCTTTATTTTTCCATTTTAATAATAGGGCTCTACCCTAAATTTTCGGTAATAAAGTGGCTTGTGTTAGGACACAATATAGGCCATAATTTGGTTTTTATATGTAAAGGTTGAAAATAAATTCACATTAGTGCCAAAGGTAGATCCCATGAAACCTCTTCCCTTAATTGGTGGATTAATTTAAGAAATTATTCTATTTACTATTATTTACTACTATATGTGGTAAAAAGGATTTTTCTTGACGTTTTTTCATCGGTGACATGGTTCATATTTATTTTTGGGTAATCTAATTGGGTTTCACTAATTATTTTTTAAATTTTTTTAATAAAGGTTATATAAATCAAAAGGTTTTAATTTGTGAGTTGTTCATTATTTCGAAGAAACAATTTCAAAGTGATTAATTTCATGTAAGAAAAATAAATAAGGAAACTAAAAATAAATTATAAAATATTATTATTTTATGGGTAATTAAATATGAAAAAAAAATATTTTCTACATCTAATTCAGACATTAATAAATTAACTTTAATTTAAAATTAATTTGATAAACTAATTAGTGGGATCCTACTAGTCTTGGATTCATTAATTCCATGTATACAATATTTGCTATATATAGTTCTAAAATTTTATTTCAATTGACCTTGTTTTCTATCAGTTTCATGTTTTGTAATTATTGGTGATGGATAGGTTCGTATGTAGAGCATAATTGAGTATCACACAAATATAGAGGTTTATTTGTTCCGGGTTTTCATTTATTTCATCATATTTCAATTTTGTAAAAAAATTTAGTTTCAATTTTTTCTATGAATTCTATTTGTGATGGTATTTTTTCATCTAGTTTTTAGTGTATATAATGTAATGTTCCTCTATTTATTCTTCATTCATGTGAATATTCCAATATCAAGGGTTAAATAAATCACATTTCATGATTTTTTGATACCCTATCTGTAGAGACCCAAAGCTTGACGTACATGGACATTAAATTACTTTTGCGGAATACTTAGTACATAACAAAAACAAACACACAAGGACCGTAATAGTTTAGTGTCTTTGGAAACTCGGAATATAATCTTCTAATCGTGGTGAAAGATCTTCAACATCTCCCATAAATATCTTACCCTTTTTTTTCTTACCTAAAACCTTTCTTTATATACTGGGGAAAAGAAAACATAAAAGGGGTGAGCTCAAATTCCCAGTAAGGCTAAACGTAGAGAACATAAAACAATCCATAAACATTTGAATGCAAAAACTTGAACATAAAATATAAACATCAAAATCTTGAGCAAAGACATGAATCTTGGAAGTACGTAAGGAATATATAATAAGGTAACATCAATCATGATAAAATAAAATGGGAATAAAAAATGTAATTGTGGAAACCATTAAGCACATGTTATGATTTCCATAGTAGCAAAGGCATTGCTGCCAATACCATATTAGTGGACAAAGTCCCTTTCTAAATCGAGTTCACTCCCCGTTTCAGTCCTGTAACACAAAACCGGATTAACATACCATTCTGTCCATGTCTATATCATGAGATATAAATCTTTACCCAATGCATTGGAGGGAGATATAGGTCCCACCCATCTCATAGTGAAATCATTCTTACTTGTTCCACAACATAAACATAAATCATTTATCATAACCCAAAGAATAAAATGGGTTTCATAAACACAATTCCATCATCACATAATCCATATAAAAGAAATGGATATCATTTCATAATAAGAAAAGTGAAACCATGTAAATCATGGAGTCATTATACATGAAACATAAACATATGAAATAATGTTATCTTAGATGGAAAAATAGTTTTGATAAAACACTTGAAATGAATTCTTGAGGAAAATAGCCTTTCTTCTTCAAAATCATTTTCTTTTCAAAAAATTCCATGAAATTTTAAAATAAAAGTATTTTTTTGAAAATATACATAAAACCTTGTAGAGTATGCTTCATGAAAATGAGGTGTTATGAAACTGTAAAAATCCGTTCACGTCGTATAAGTTAAAAATAACATTCTTCTTGTACTTTTTTCGGAAAAGTCAAAAAGTACCTCGTATGGTAAACAAAAAAAATTCCTTACATACCATATAGTAAATGTCAAAAATGGGTAAAAACGACTTTAATCATACATGAAAATATTTTTAGAAAACATGGGCTTGGATGATAAAGATAACCCCAGTAAATACTTACGAATAAACAATCTCGGATAAAAATGATATTGATAAATTATCCCTTACCTTAGGTCCGATATGCTTCGTACGTTTCTGAACCTCCTATATAATGATTCAAATAATATCATTGACTTATTACGGAATAATATTCATTGTTATTATATCATATATGTTTCACTTATGACTTTATATTACGCGTTCTTTTGTAAGTTCCATGTTAAAGCAACATTTTGGGTTAAATCGTTTTATTTATCGTACGTGTTTGGACTTTTTGTTCTTGATATTACTACTTATATCCTTATTTACATAATTCCAGAATGTAAAACAGGATTTATATATAATATATATTCAGTATATACATATATATATGATAGATCGATTAAATGGAATGAAATACACCGTTCATGGAGACAGTAGGTCATACGTACGCATGAACGCTGTTTTGGTTTCCTTATTGAATTGAATGAAATTAAGTAGATGAAATACATATATATACACATAAATCCAGTATAATTATTATGTCATATATTTCATGGATACTTATTATATATTCTTTATAATCATTCATGAATGGTTAACATGGAGAATGAATCTAATCGCGTCGTGGAGACGGTAGTCCGTACGTACGCACGAGCGATGATATCATTCCCATGATCGTAGAATTGCATTGAAGTGTATGTATAATATTTCAGAATAAATATCACTTTTTAATAATCATATATAGTTATTTATTTACACCATTATACCCATCCATGTAAGGTGGTGGTCAAAAACAGATTACACCACGGCGTGGAGACAGTATTATGTACGTACGCACGCGCGGTGATTTCGTTTTCTGTAGGATGGATAGATGGTGAAATAAGGTTGCTTCATAATTATAATTAAATATCATTATCTGATTGATACTGATTTTATTACTTCATAATGAAACAACTAAAGAAGAATAAGTAGAAGAAGAAATAAGGTTGAAAGAATCGGTAACAGATATTACATCTTCTTTCGACACGCAATTTTGAAACCTCCTCTTAGGGAACTAAGATTGGTCTTTGAAGAAGACCAGAACCTCTAGGATGTTTATAGGGAAGTGGAGAAGAGAAATTGGAAGGGGTTTTTCGAGCATGAAGGCTCAATGTGGTGTGAGGAAGAGAGGGATGAGGTTCCCTTTTATAAGGGAGGAGAGGGGCACCTTAGGAAAAACTAAAAATATTATTTTATTATAAATTCATATTCGTTTTTTAATAGCTCCAAATTGATTTATTTAGAAGCTAAGGTAGGTATGGGTCTCAGTACTCTAATCAAATAGAATTTACCAAAGTTTAGGTTTATATTTTAACCTTATCATTTATATTTCACTTTAAGTTAGATAATTTAACTTTCACCGTGTCTTCTTGTTTTCTTACACTATAAGGTTAATAAACTTATTATAACAAGCCAAAAGAACCCCAAGTTGTTTATTATTAATATATATAACCTTATCTAAGTCATTTTGCCGATCCTTAGATTTTTAGGAATAAAATAACAATTAATAATATAATATTTGTTTTAAAAACTATTTTATGTCAATTTTGACACTATTTGGTAATTGATTTTTTTGAAAATCATAACAGAATTATTAGTTCGAACAAAGATAACTAAATCCATAATAACATGTTATATTAACCTAGAAAATTAATTTAAATCATAAAAAGTCTCAAATTACATTTATTTGGGTATTTATAACATCAATTATGTCTATATTTTATTAATAAGATAATTACAACATCATCATTGTGTCATAAATAAATTAAATTATTTAATCTATAAAAATTACAAATAAAACACCATTATGTAGGACATCGTTTTAGATTTATAATTAATATTTATAGTCGAATTTATCTTATGTATAACCCTATATTAAAAATTATTTAGTTATTAAACTTTGATTTTAACTATTTTAACTCTTCTTTAAATAAATTAATAATAAATGTCCTAATCTAATACAAGTGGGCCTAAATGGTCATAGTTTAATCCTAAGGTTGTTTTTGGTCAATTTACACTTATCCAATAGAATTAGGACATGTGTTAGGGTAATGATAATAACATTTTTAAGATTAATTACCCGATTTACTTTTAACAGTTGTAAAAAAAAGGTAAAAAGTTAATATTCACCAAAAATTATTTTCATCTCATTGAACTAAATTTTAGTCCTTGATATTAACCGTGTCTCTCAGAGTTTTGAAATTCCACTCACAGAAGCGGTAAAATTAAGTTTTATTGGAATTTTCAAATTCTCCTAGGAGGTGGGTAAAAGACTGTGAAAAGTTCAATAACATTTTTATATATCTAAAATTATTATAAAATTACTCCAATGACTTAAATTGAACTTATATAGGTATTATCTATAAATTTTGACCTAAAATAAATTTAGATAAAATAAATAATTATTTAAATAAAAAGTTGGTTTTTGAATAGTAACCCAGTGTTTTCAGTATTCATCAAAAATTGAAAGTTTTCAGAAAAATACCAAAATTTCACCCTAGGATAATTTTGATATTCCGAATCCAAAAATGAAGTCTATTTTGAAAGGTAAAATTTATATAATTTCAAAAAGTGGGTATTACTATTCATAACGGCTAGTTTATATAACATATTGTTGTTTAGCGAAACTCGGTATTGCGTACAACACACGCTATCGTGGAAGGTCATGAATGCGTGTAATGCAAGCCAAATCAGGTATTCATGTTGTGCAAGAACTTTTTGGTATAACATACAACACAAGACATTAACGAAATTAAAAAGAATATTTTTCATAAAATCTCGGGGTGTTACATTCTACCCCCCTTAAAATGAATTTGGCCCTCGAAATTCGTCGGGGTTATAAATGGTTTACTACTCGAAAGTTTCTTTAACAGAAACCCACATCGTAAAAAGGAATAACAAAACTTGGATTAAAAAACTAAAGTATGAAACGTAACGGTTACCCATATTAACTAATCACTGGGTTTCCACGTAAAAGATCATATGTGAAAATATGGATATGGAAGAGAAATCTAACCATCATGTTCTGATGCAGAGTGGTAGAGAATGTGGAAATGAAAAAGACAACAATCACAAAGCCATATATTTGTGATTATCTTGGGTACCATCTGATTCATCGGATATAAGGGTACTAGGACAACATTTTTGGTTTTCAAGGTCATTTCCCTAAAGTTGAATAATTTGAATTAGAATAAATACTTACTTTATTTTGGTATAATCTCACCATTGTTAGTGCCTTGAACAATTTACACTTCATCTCTTTAATAAATGAAGTTGAATTTGCCTTTTGTGAAGTTCTAGCAGATCATGTGATAGAATGATAGGTCATTCCATCTGTCTCAAACATAAGTTAGAAAAAGTTATATACGTAATTCCATCTATGGTGATATTAATCATATATGGTTCCAAAAATGAACTTATACTTCATATATCATACCGCTTAATAAAATAAAACTAGTTTCTACTAACCAGGGACTTCCTGTAGGCTAGTGGTAGGCGATAAAGGCCAGTCGCACTTTGGTTGTGGGTTCGATTCCCACAGCCTTCTCCGACGCGATGGGTTGTCGCCCATCCTGCAGGTTGTCCTTTTTATAAAACTACATTACTATAACATCCCATCAATAATATCAAAAAAAGTTCTATCCTTAAACAATACTAACTTATGTCTAACATAATCCATTCCAATCTTTAGGATTATCTAAAATACTTAGGTTTAAGCTCATAATATAAAGAAAACAATTACTAGAAAGGTTATCTACCAAGAATGTGAATACAAGAATTTATCCCACATATATCATATGATATATCTTGTTGGTAGTATTCCAAACACATGAATACCTTAGTCATATATTCTCTTGAAACATAAATTACCATAGAGCCTTAGTGAAAACATGAATACTGTCAAAAGGTAACTCTTTCCACATACCAAAATCCCAAAAAAATCTATATAATCAAACCATAATATCACTTAGTCCTTATATCAGTCATGAGCTCATGAATACAATCAAACATCTCATTATCTTCTTATCCCTTTATTATGCGCATATCATCTACTTTCCAAAAATATCTCAATCACTTTCTTTGGTTACCGGTACCATAAAATTATTGAAAACCACAATAGACTAATACGTAAATATTCCAATCTTCCACGATACTATATAAAACATTATTTTGGAATCCCATTACATAAACACTTAATCATTCCACCACATTGTTTTCATATTCAACATCGCCAATAGTGATCGCATGTGACATCCCTTTGTCCTTTTCCTTAATTGGTTGCTCATGTCGGTCATCATTAACCCTTGGATTAGGGCATTGATTAGCATAATGCCCCATTTCATTGCACTTGAAGCATTGAAGTGTAGGTGGTGCGTTCTCTGTAGTCTTTTCTTTATTCACATCATTAGAAACCCTTTTTCCATTACATCAACACTCAGCTTCTCGATGACCTTCTTTTCCACACTTAAACCATTTTCTAGTCCCTTTAAGACAATCTCCACCATGCTTCTTTCCGCACTTTGAGCATAAGGAAACATTCATCTTATTTTCACCATTATTCTGAGATTTCTCCTTGAACTCCATCTTTAGTTTCTTGTCAAATCCATGAGATGGATATGTAACACCAACTTCTATTTCTACCTTGATAGCACAATGCACAATTTCTTCATAGCTACTGAAGTCTCTTATAGCTAATGCCCTTCGAAGATTTGGTTTTAAGCCACTAAATAATTGATCAACTTTACTTTCAGGTTGGATGATAAATCCAGATGCATACCTTGCAAGCCTTGTAAAATTCTCCACGTATATACCAACAGATTCATCATCCTTTTGCTTTAGTACAAGAAACTCCTTCTCCATCTCTGTACAAAGAATACGAGGGAAGTACTTATTGAAAAATAAGTTCCTGAACTCGTCCCATTCAATGGACTCAATTTCATCTCTTGGCCTTGTATTCTTGATAAGATTCCACCATTGATCAGCTTCACCTTCCAAACTATATACTTCTAAGATGACTTTGTCATGTTCAGAACATTGAATAATTGAAAATATCTTTTCAGTGGTACTGATCCATTGTTCAACAACAAGTGGATCAGAAGACCCACTGAAAGAATATGGATGTTGCCTCATGAAGGACTCAATAGAATATTGTTCCCTTCTCTACTCATTTGGAAGTTTAGAATGGTTCATAGCTTGTGTAAGTATATCAATAAGATTTTTCAATCCATCTCCATTAACAATGGTTTGTTCAGGAGGACAATCACTGCATTGTTCAATACATTGATCAACGCGGTTATTTCGGGTTCCATCCATCGTCTGAAACCCAAAAAGAATAGTGTGAGAGGAAAAAATCATGCTATCGAAAACAACATAATAAAGGGGATTACCTTCAATATCTAACATCTTAGGTTTAATTCTAAGATCGTTACCGTAATTCTAGGATTATAACCTATACTTATACTTAACCTTAGAGACATCCCTAGACATACCTTAGAAATATATCTAGGGATCTCACTAAAGTTCCCGCATCCTAGTTTCCAAAGTTTGACTAAATGTTTCCTCTAATACCAACTGTAGAGACCCAAAGATTGACATACATGGAAATTACATTACTTTTTCGGAATACTTAGTACATAACAAAAACAGACACACAAGGACCGTAATAGTTTATTGTCTTTAGAAACTCGGAATATAATCTTATAATCGTGGTGAAAGATCTTCAACATATCCCATAAATATCTTCCCCTTTTTTATTACCTAAAACATTTCTTTATATCTTGGGGAAAAGAAAAAATAAAAGGGGTGAGCTCAAATTCCCAGTAAGGGTAAACATAGATAACATAAAACAATCCATAAACATTTGAATAAAAATTCTTGAACATAAAATCTAAACATCAAAATCTTGAGCAAAGACATGAATCTTGGAAGTACGTAAGACATATATCATAAGGGAACATCAATCATGATAAAATAGAATTGGAATAAAACATGTAATTGTGGAAATGATTAAGAACATGTTATGATTTCCATAGTAGCCAAGGCATTGCTGCCAAGAACATATTAGTGGACAAAGTCCCTTTCTGAATCGAGTTCACTCCTCCTTTTAGTCCTGTAACACTAAACCGGATTAACTTACTGTTCCAGCCATATCTATCTGATGAGATATAAATCTTTACCCAATTCATTAAAGGTAGATATAGGTCCCACCCATCTCATAATGAAATCATTCTTACTTGTGCCACAACATAAACATAAATCATTCATCATAACCCAAAGAATAAAATGGGTTTCATAAACATCATTCTTTCATCACATAATCCATATAAAAGAAATGGATATCATTTCATAATAAGAAAAGTGAAACCATGTAAATCATATAGACATTATACATAAAACATACACATATGAAATAATGTCATCTTAGATGGAAAAATGGTTTTGATAAAACACTTGAAATAAATTCTTGAGGAAAATATCCTTTCTTCTTAAAAATAATTTTCTTTTCACAAAATGCCATGAAATTTTAAAAGAAAAGTATTTTGTTGAAAATATTCATAAAACCTGTAGAGTATGCTTCATGAAAATGAGGCGTTATGAAACCGTAAAAATCTGTTCACGCCGTATAAGTTAAAAATAACATTCTTCTCGTACTTTTGTTGGAAAAGTCAAAACGTACCTCGTATGGTAAACAAAAAAAATTCCCTACATACCATGTAGTAAAAGTAAAAAATGTGTAAAAGGATTATAAGCATACATGAAAACATTTTTAGAAAACATGGGCTTGGATGATAAAAATAACCCCAGTAAATACTTACGAATAAACAATCTCGGATAAAAATGAGATTGATAAATTATCCCTTACCTTAGGTCTGATATGCTTCGTACGTTTCCTATCGTCTAGTATAATGATTTAAATAATGTAATTGACTTATTACAGAATAAAATTCATTGTTATGATTTCATATATGGTTCACTTATGACTTTATATTACCCATTCTTTTGTAAGTTCCATGTTAAAGCAACATTTTGGGTTAAATCGTTTTATTTATCGTACGTGTTTGGACTTATTGTTCTTGATATTATTACATATATCCTGATTTAATTAATTCCAGAAGGTAAAACATGATTTATATATAATATATATTCAGTTTATACATATATATATGATAGATCGGTTAAATGGAATGATATACACCATTCCTGGAGAGGTAGGTCGTACGTACGCATGAACGTTGTTTTCGTTTCCTTATTGAATTGAATGAAATTAAGTAGATGACATACATATATATACCCATAAATACAGTATAAGTATTATGTAATATATTTCATGATTACTTATTATATATACTTTATAATCTTTCATGAATGGTTAACATGGAGAACGAATCTCATCACGTCGTGGAGACGGTAGTCCGTATGTACGCACGAGCGAGGATATCATTCCCATGATCATGGAATTGAATTGAAGTGTATGTATAATATTTCAGAATAAATATAATTTTTAAATAATCATATATAGTCATTTATTTACACCATTATACCCATCCAAGTAAGGTGGTGGTCGAAAACAGATTACATCACGGCGTGGAGACGGTATTCCATACGTACGCACGCGCGGTGATTTCGTTTTCCGTAGGATGGATAGATGGTGAAATAGGGTTGTTTCATACTTATAATAACATATCAGTATATGAGTGATACTGATTTTATTACTTCATAATGAAACAACTAAATAAGAATAAGTAGAAGAAGAAATAAAGTTGAAAGAATCGGTAACGGATATTACCTCTTTTTTCGACACGCCTTTTTGAAACCTCCTCTTAGGGCACTAAGATTGGTCTCTGAAGGAGACCAGAACCTCTAAGATGTTTCTAGGTAAGTGGATAAGAGAAATGGATAGGGGTTTCCCGAGTTTGAAGGCTCAAAGTGGTGTGAGGAAGAGAGGGAGGAGGTGCCCTTTTATAAGGGAGGAGAGGGGCACCTTAGGAAATACTAAAAATATTATTTTATTATAAAGTCATATTCTGTTTTTAATAGCTCCAAATTGATTTATTTCGAATCTAAGGTGGGGATGGGTCTAATTCCTCTCATCCGATAGAATTTATACAAGTTTAGGTTTCTATTTTAACCTTATCATTTAGATTTAACTTTAAGTTCGATAATTTAACTTTTATCGTGTCTTCTTGTTTTCTTACACTATAAGGTTAATAAACTTACTATAACAAGCCAAACGAACCCCAAGTTTTTTATTATTAATATATATAACCTTATCTAAGTAATTTTTCCGATCCTTATATTTTGAGGAATAAAATAACAATTAATAATATAATATTTTTTTAATGACTATTTTATGTCAATTTTGACACTATTTGGGAATTGATTTTTTAAAAAATCAAAACAGAGTTATTAGTTCAAAAAAAGTTATCTAAATCAATACTAACAACTCATATTAACCTATAAAATTAATGTAAATCATAAAAAGTTTCAAATTACATTTATTTGGGTATTTATAACATCAATTATGTCTATATTTCATTAATAAGATAACTAGTGCATCATCATTGTGTCATAAATAAATTAAATTATTTAATGTCTAAAAATTAAAAATAAAATACCATTATGTATGAAATATTTTTATCTTTCTAATGAATATTTATAGTCGAAATTATCTTATGTTTAACCCTATATTAAAAATTATTTAGTTATTAAACATTGATTTTAACTATTTTAACTCTTCTTTAAATAAATTAATAATAAATGTCCTAATCTAATCCAAGTGGGCCTAAATGGTCATATTTTATTCCTAAGGTTATTTTTGGTCGATTTACACTTATCAAATAGAATTAGGACATGTGTTAGGGTAATAATAATAACATTTTTACCCTTAATTACCCTATTTACTTTTAACCGTGGTAAAAAAAAGTAAAAAGTTATTATTCACCAAAAATTATTTTCATCTCATTGAACCAAATTTTAATCCTTGATATTAACCGTTTCTCTCAGATTTTCGAAATTCCACTCACAGAAGTGGTAAAATTAAGTTTTATGTGAATTTGCAAATTCTCCTAAGAGGTGGGTAAAAGACGGTGAAAAGTTCAATAAAATTTTTATATATCTAAAATTATTATAAAATGACTCCAGTTACTTAAATTGAACTTATATAGGTATTATGTATCAATTTTGACCTAAAATAAATTTAAATAAAATAAATTTTTATTTAAATAAAAAGTCGGTTTTTGAATACTAACCCAGTGTTTTCACTGTTCATCAAAAAGTGAAAGTTTTCAGAAAAATACCAAAATTTCACCCTAGGATAATATCAATATTTTGAATCCAAAAATGATGTCCATTTTGAAAGGTGAAATTTATAAAATTTCAAAAAGTGGGTATTACTATTCATAACGGCTAGTTTATATAACATATCGTTGTTTAGTGAAACTCAGTATTGCGTACAACACACGCTATCATGGAAGGTCGCGATTGTGTGTAATGCAAGCCAAATCAGGGATGCATGTTGTCCAAGCTTCTTTTGGTGTAGCATACAACACAAGACATTAATGAAATTAAAAATAATATTTTTCATAAAATCTCGGGGTGTTACACTATCTCTTGTCTCTAGTCTGGGAAAATCAAGAACATGCAATGGGCCTTTCCATGGGCCAGCTCAAGTGTTCAGTTTAGGGATGACCGTGGTTAGTTTTTGGAATAAAATATATTAAATATCTTTCAAACCCTTCCAATATTTGAATAAAACATGATAGTATTTAATATTGAAATATATATGATCTAAACATTAACATAGAATGATTAAAAGATTATTTTCCATAACCGTAGTATAACCAAATATTCTATTTGAAACATATTTTCTTCTACATTTTTTGATTTAGCCTCAAGAAGAAATAAAATTACCATAAAAATAATAAATGGGTTTGTTAAAGGAAATTTTTATTTTAGTTAATTATATATATATATATATAAATCATGGAAGAATTTTTGGAATTTAGTGATGTGGGTTAAGTTAGAGATATTGTGGGAAAAATCAAAAACTGAAAGAGATTTATACATTAGTGAAAAATGTTCCATTAGGTATAATAATAATCAAATGAGTATTTATATTTGTATATTTTAATTTTAATACATTGTGGTAACAAATTATTACCCCCAATATAATTTAATTAAATATAAAATTGAAAACTATGATTCAAATGTGGTAATTCTAAGGATGATACTACAAGAAAAATAGAAAATAACTAATCTTAAAAAAATATAATATAGCATTCACACACTAAATATATTGTAATTTATTATCATTTTATTAATTAAAATGTGAAGAAATAAGTTTTTATGATAAATATTACTAAAAATGATCATATTAGGAATATAATCATAAAACCACTAATAAAGATGATATTTTAGAAGAAATTGTTGGATATCAAAGTTCAAATACATCCCTAAAATTGAGGATATTCAGAACATCCATTATACATGTGTGATTTTATTATATTAAGTGGAATCTCATGTTTATTGGATATGTTTTTAGGATTATCCATTGGGTTTATTATAAAAAGGGATGTAATTTTGTGATATACATAAAGGATAAAAGTTGAAATTTTAAATAAATGTTATTCCAAGGAAAAAATAACAAAAAAAGATCATTGGGATATGGGGATACAATCTAAGGGATAGTTAATATCTGTTACGTCATGTTCATTGGGAGTTGATTTGTTGAAGGTATGACATGTTTAGGAATATTTCTACCAACTCATGTGTCCTTCAATTTAAATGACTTAAGTAAACATAAATTTTATAGAAGATATTTATTAATTAATTTATAGCTATGAATAAAATTTTAATGGGGATGGATATTTTCTATCAATGGCCAACAATATATAATTTCCAATAAGATAAGTAAATGGAGATAATTTCCAAAATGCCCAAATGAGGATAATTCTTTCACTCTCGATTGAATTTGGGATATTTTTTTCACTAAAAATGGATATGAAAGTCTATATATTAGGTTAATTATAAATTAAAATGCAAAATGGTTATTTTTTTATTTGAATATGGTTGAAGATAATTAAAGGATGAATATATCATTATGGAGAATAACATACCAAAAAATTTCAGGATCATTAACATGGTTTTGGATGTGAATTGTTATATAAGGATTACATTAAAAATAATGGTGTTTTAGTTAAAATTTCTGAAATTGAAAAAAGAATATTTCAATGAAGGGAAAACATGCTATTTTTTTTTGAAATGGTTATGCTCTTGTGCTGGGTTAAAAGATTTTGTGCAATGTATTTCAAGTAGAAAATAATTTTTTGCATTATTATTTTTAATGGAAATATTCAATGGAGATACTTAACATATGATTGAAATACAAAAATCATGAAGGAACCATGTCATG
Organism: Viscum album; assembly: GCA_963277665.1. Lineage (NCBI taxonomy): Eukaryota > Viridiplantae > Streptophyta > Magnoliopsida > Santalales > Viscaceae > Viscum > Viscum album. The sequence continues at coordinate 469,950,522 of OY728158.1, forward strand.
GTAATGAGTGAAATGGAAAATTATTGAGTTATGGATTAGATCAAACAAGTGAATGATATATATCAAAATATATGAATATGGATTTATATCTTAAATTAAAATGAAAAAACATGTACTTAAAAATGATAAAACATAAAAATAAAAAATGTTTCATATATTCTTTATCTTAAGGGGATTTGAGAGATTACTTAATTTTTAATACTCAATGGATGACAAAAATAGTAATTTTAATGAAATTATTTTGAGTAAACAACAATATGAAATCATTATCATGCATTTTTTATAATAAATTTAACTAGGTTGAAAGAATAGTTTAATTATAAATAAATCCATGTAGTAGTCAACTGAAAGTATTTATTATGGGTATTTTAAAAAGTTTTTTAAATTATGAAAATTATTGAGATTATGGATATAATAACATTATTTAATGTGTGACACTCTGATATTAATATTGACCAAAATAACACATAATGGTAAATAATAGTATATCATGGTTCTATTTATATAAATATAAATTAGAATATTTATGGCTCATATTATTTTTAAGAGTTATTGTATTTTAATAATGGGTCTAATTTGAACAATACAAATAAATTGTTCTCATAGTTTAATGGGTTTGACACATGGAGAAAATACAAATGATATACTAAAAAATAGATCCTGGTCATTCATTCTAGGTTTTAAATGTCAATAAAAACTAATATATATTATTTTTAATTATAGGTGGAAATGATAAAATAGGGGGATCTATTTTCTTGTTTTCCCCAAGAATTATTGAGAAGAACCATTGTTCCAATAAACTAAATGACTATCTGACTGTTCGTGGAGATAAACATAATGTTCTTGATAATACATATTTTAAAAGGCATACCACTATAAATTTAGTTCTTGTTTTACATTAATGGTTACTATATATAACCTTATGCCAATTATATTACGAAATTGTACATGAGTTGATGAGTGTTGATTAAGGGAGACATTGTAATTTTGGTCTCAATAGTGAACTAAAACTAATGATTTATAATATCACAGAGTGAAATTTGTGATTCAGATACACTAGTACTCCACTGAGTGTATTCTCTTTGGACTAGTCCAACCACATTGGAGGGTAGACCATGTATATTATTTTTTCATGAAAACTATTTACTTTATTATGATTATTTTATCACTTAAATTATTTAATATATTCATCATTCTATATAACATAGGTACAAGATTCACAAAGAGGTATTTCATTGAAAGAATATTCACACCATGTTCTCCCACCCCCAATTGTATTAGTGTTATTTTATAGACCTTGGAATTATAAATTTTATTATCTATCTTGTATATATTAAACCCTCATAAATTAAACTCTTCATTTAAAATAACACATATAATATAATTATAATCAATGGATCTTTTCATGTTTGATATAGAATTATCAAACCTCTCAAACCACATGACTAAACTATCATGATCAGTAATTATAAATCATAATATTTGGTGAGCGATAGGATGCGCCCATAAAGGGCTCCCACTCAAGGGTTTCCTCTCGCCGATGCAGGCTCCTTCGCTACGGATGGCGCAACGCTCCTCCTCGAGTGCGGTGGGTTTGTGGAGGAACTCTGCTGCAGTGGTGTTATGCGGTTCATGGACTCCTCTCAGGATGTAGATATGCACAATGCACTTCGGTGGTTACTGGTTCATATCTGCGGGTGTAAGTCTGGTCTTCGTCGACTGCATACTCTTCGGAGCGCTCCTGGTTCTATTCTCTGCAGCTCGTTGTTGTCCTGTGGTGATATTCTCAGCGTTTAAAGGTCGCGCTCATGCGTCAGTGGTTTGTGGGGTTTTGACTCTTCTCAGGTGAGTGTGTGGGGGTTCTGTTGTGTCTGGTGCGGTCGAATTGGTTGGTGGCGATGGGATCTTCAGAAACAGGGTGTTTCTTGCGGTGCTGTTTGTGCACGGTTTGATTCGGTTCTTGGTGAAACCTCTTCTGATTTCTTTGATCTGATTTTTTTCAATTCGAATTAGGGTTTTTTCATTTCCGCTTGTGTCATGGCGGGCGGGATTTTTATTTTGTTTACCTTCTGATGGATTTGGAGTTCTGATTTTTGTGAGGCGGTGAAGTTGTATGGTTTGGGTGGTTTTTTGTGGTTTTTTAAATGGATGAATTACTGAGGGGTTGTGATGCAGAAGTTGACGTCGAGGGGGATTCTGGGGGGCTCTTCCGTCATGGTGATGTTGGAACGGTGAAGGCCAGGAGATCATCGGTTTGTTCTCCTATAGATGCAATGAAGATAGTGGTTTGTTCGGTTGCGCTGACGATGACCTTCGGGTTTCTGTCGACCTCTCCGACGACCTGCAAGGCTGGTGACGCGTGATGATGGGCTCACGGATCGAGGTGGGTCACGTGTTGTACGGTGTAATGTGATTGGTTTGCTTTTGATATTTGAATTTCGTTGGATTCTGGTTGAAGGTTGGGTTTTTCTTGTACGGTTTCCGGTTTTCTGTAAACCGGTTTGGGGTACCAGAACCCATAAACCAGCTTCTGATAATGAGAAAAAAAATTATTTTCGAGTAATTATAAATCATAATAATTAAAATTCATACATGTTGGATGATCACCCAATGAATGAAATATTATTATAGTTATAAATTTTTTCATCTATTATAAATAAAATCAATAAATCATTGATTTTTTATTCTTTCTAATCTTGAATATTATTTTAAACTCTTTATTTAGAATAAACAATATTGATATTTCACACATCAATCAGTAAGAAAAAAAATTATAAAAAAAACTTATTTTAGAACAATTCATGTTACGAAAATGATTAAAATAAAAAAAAATTATATAATAATTTTACATGTACACATTCTTAACAAAAAAATAAACAAAAAGATACAATAATTACATAAATAAAAATTAATACCATAATTAAAAATCAAAAAAATAATAATAAACTCACATTATAATAATTAAAAACAATGTTTAGAAAAACATAAATGGAATTAACAAAAAAATGAAAAATAAATAGTATAAACTAATAAATTTGAAAATTATTTTTCATGTGTATAGTATTTGAATAAAAAAATCTAAAAACAATGCACAGACATAAAATTTTTGAAATAACATCCCATAAAATCATTAAATATAAACATAAAATCTAATATTTTTATAAAATTAAATGATAATATATGTATATATATATAAAAACTTAAAGAAACGTTTTTCTAATATTAAATATTAAATATAGAATCCAAAATCAAAATATAGATAGAAAAAGATAAATTTATAACCTAATTAAAAAAATTATAACCAATAAAAAAATAAATAAAAATTAAAAAAAATTCATAATAAAAATAAGTAATGAAAGATAAATTAAAACAAAATATCCCACCACTCCATTTTTTATTTATAAACTAAACATTGAAAAATATTTCAAAAACATAGCGCGTCAAAAAATAATATTAACATTGCGGATAAACATATAAATTGAAAAAAACATGTCAAAATATTATAAATAGAAATTTAGAACAAAAAACATTTACAAAAAAAATTTGATAACTTACAAAATAATTTTTATTTTATATGATCTTAACATCAAAAAAATGTAAATTTTAATATCTATAACAAAAAAATTATAAAAAATTATAAATCTAGAAAAATTATAAGAAAAATATGTCAAAAGTACCTATAAAATTTGAATTAAATTTTAAAATTATTAACAAAAACAAAATAGTAAACTAGTAATAGAATTAAAAAGAAAACTACAAATGAAATAATTTTTCTTGTAAGCAATCATAACATAAAAACAAAAACTCAATATCATAGTATATATCAATTTAATAATAAATTTTTTTGGTCAATTTTTTAAAAAAAATTATAAAAAATAAATTATTTAACTACATTATAGTAAAAAATATTAAATGGATCAAGTCTTATGATAAAGGTATTCATAAAATTCATTATTTGAACTCATTAGTTGCATGAATATTGTTAAGACAGGTAATTAGTTATCATCAATGTTTTCTTAAACTAACTTAACCCATGCTTAACAATATATAAGGTTTAAGGATGCTAATGTAATATGTGTACACTCAATCATTACTTTCATGAATTAACTTTACACAACTCATTCATGTTCTTATAAAAATTTCACTCCACCATCTATCCGTTATATAGGTGACCACAGGTTGGATTGGTTTGTTTTTTGATTAAAAAAACAACCCACAATTTTTTGTCCATTTTTATACTTAAAACCTAAAATATTAAATAGGGGGTTGGTTCATATTATAATATTTCTAAATCATTAACATCTAGTTTGTTTAGTTTGAATTAAGGATTATATTATTTACTTATACTAAAATTCTTGATATATATCCATGATATTTTATAATGGTCGCTTAAAAATTTGAATATAATTTATATGTAATCATTAACCTAAAGAAATGATATGATCCTTCATGTACAATTAAAATAAATATTTTATCAATTAATGGTGACTAAAAATAAAATATGTGAGAGGTTTCAAGTTAGGGAATGGTTGTGTGGGTTGTGCTAAAAGAAAATTATAAAATTATTTTCTTTCAATAGGTTCGATTCATTTTAATATGTGTTGTTTGGTTTGGCACCTAAAAAAACCACAACCCATAAGCGGATATTTAATATATATCATAAAAAAATGCACGGAAAAAATATTATTTCAGTTTGGTTTGGTTTTATTTGGTTTGTTTTTGTTTAGTTTAGTTTGTTTTTTGGTTTGGTTTATTTAGAATGGTTTTTATGCACCCCTACTCCTTTCACATAGTTTTCTACATATTAAAACTGTCACAAGTATTTTTATAATATTAAAGGTGGTTTTTATCCCAATTTTATCGAATTATTGGATATATTTTTTGTATTTATTTTAAAAAATTTATTTAAAATTAATTTTTGTTGTATATAGTATAATATTATATTATTATATAATTATAAGTTTAATAATTGAATTAATTATTAATCTTTTATGAATTTTTTAATTATATTTTTAATTTAATTTAAATATTAACGTTATAATCATAATATTAAGTGGTGAATGTGATAGGAATTAGTTATTAATTTTATAAAAATTTATTTTTTATATTCTGATTTCATATGATAAAAATTATTAATGGAATAATAAATTTATATTTCAATGAATGTGTATGAATATTATTGACTTAATTTTTTTTTATTTTTTTATTGATTTAAATGGTTAATATTGAAATTATTTTATAATTTAAAATTTTATTTTGAATTAACATTCTATTATTTAGAGTAATTTAAAATTATTGTGTATTTTTTATATTTTTGTTAATGTGCACAAATATTATTGATTTTTTTAATATGTTTTTTTTAATTTAACTAAAATATTAACATTAAATTTTGAATAATTAATAATTATTTTAATGATAATTGATAATTAAATTCTATGAAAATTTAGCTTTTAATATATTGTATTATGTGAAAATAATTAATTATTATTATATATTTAGAAAATATTTTTTTAATATTTAACTATTGGTGATGTAATTTTAAACATAATGATAAAAATTAATTTTTTTAATTTTGATTATAAAATTTCAATCAAAATAACTTCATAACATTGTTTTTATAGGTAACTATGTATACTTGTATATATTGCAATTGATATGTAATTTATAATGATTAAACTGTTAGTAACCATCTGCAACTAGTAAGATTTGTAAATATTTGATATTATAAGACATTGGAATATTTATATATTTAAATTCATAATATATTAAACTTGAGAGATAAATGAGTAATATAAAGGATTCTATAATATAAAGTCGCATATTACATATCATTATCTCAACAATAATGATTAGTTGTACCAATCACTATTATTCATGTGATAGTATTGACATGGATTAAAGGAATTTTATGTTGGTATTTTTTTTGTTGATTACCAAACCACTATGATAATATTAAGTCATATTATATTGCATGAATCCATGACTTCTTAACATGTTCATTAGAATTTATACAGAATCATAGGACACATCTCCTTACAGACTCTAGAAATAATGAATGAGGACTTCACAAATGAGGAAGTATCTAGAAATTTGATGGGAGAGGAATTAATTAAAGATATAGAAATTAGTATAAAATCACATTTGGTTAATGAGAAAGGTTTTTTTTCAATGATCATATTCCATTAAATTCATAGTTGGAATGGAAATCATGGTTACTGAATTATGAGTAATATATCATTACATTGAGTAGTGAATTTTTAGTAAATTCATGTAACACTTTGATATCTAATAAAACAGTATACATTGGAAAAAAATTAATGAAAATTTTTAATGAAATATATTGTAAAATGGTATCACATTTATTGAAATTTTACCTACCTTGTTAAAAAATCCAAACAAGGATGATATATAATATTGTGTGATATGTATAATGAATAATAAAGAATGTTCTTCAGAGAAATATATGATTAAAATTTCATATGTAGGAAGATATTTAAGATTTCTGCAACTCGCATGTCTTTCCACCCAGTCACCAAATATGGTAATTCTGTATTAGATGCGCAATTCATATCTATAGTTATTAAAGAGATAATAGGGACATGTCCTGATATTCATGTATCCCTCATTCAAGATAGAATAAACTACTTGTTTAGATGTGATATTTCTTATAATCAGTATTCGAAGGTCAAATGAAAATCATTTATAAATTTCAATGGTTATTGGGATAACTCATATAAGATTTTACCACAACTGATGATATTATTTTCTTATGATAATCATGTTTTTTACATTCAACATACAGCAAAATACATCTCCAAAATAAATAAATTTGATTAATTGAATTTAAATTTCTATAGGAATATCTAAGACTTAAACCATGAATTATTATGATTCCATTTTATAAAAACATATTATTTAAGTTTATTGGTGTTTTTTATTCATAAATTATAACTGAATTATTCTCATTACTACTATGTGAGATGGTAACTCTACTCGTAAATGGTTGGCATTTTCCATTTTCAGAAAGGAAAATTTGTAATTTGGGAAATGGTTCTTAGATTATATATAAAAAATACTACACAAATCCAAGGTATATACTTCATATCGTAAAATCATACGGTTATTGAGAAGGTGGTTAAATCTATGGGGATTACATGGAGACTACCTAGTTCTTATAATCAATATTTCATTATATATTGATAATATTATGTCATAGAAAATTTAGTAAAAGATAATAATGAATAAAATCATGTAGTTTGGTACGTATCCTTTAGTATATACTTATATATATTTAATTAGACTAAATATTCATTCTAATTATCAAATTAAATTTAATTATATCATATAAACCCTAATAGAGGATATTTTATTCGCAATTAGATGAAACCTGAATGGATAATAAAACTTTCAACAACAATATGATGTGGATTTACAAATATAAGTGGTCTCAAGTATATGATGATGAAAGGAGATATGAACATATGAACAAACATTTCTTAGAGTGTATAAATAGAGACATCAAGGATACTCATAAGTTATTTATTAGCAGAATGGTGAATGAAAACCTTGAGCGATGTCTCAAATTCATCATTGAACTACTTCAGTGGGATTAGGAGGGGTTATAATAAGGGATGTCTTTCAATAAAAACTCATTCTAATATCACATACTAACGTTTAACCTATAAATAAGTTGTATTTATATAATATTTTTATTACCCCTATCAAATAATATACAAGAGGAATCTCAATATAACATAAAAATATTTAGCCTACAAATAAGTTGATCTGATGTAACAGTGTCATGAACAAATAATAAAAATATTTTTTCATTATTAATGGTTTTACCAGAGTAAATAATATTTTGATATTAAACAATTCCTGGAAGTATCATATTCATGTGTATATGACATTATACGATGTGAATTAATTATCTTATCCTATGAACCATACATTAATTAAGTATACCTCATAAACACTTTGATTGATTTTTATAATGCATCATGGATGAATGTTGGAGACTTTTAAAATTTTGTGATGATAGGTGAATACCCTACTCTAATCCCTATCATGAGTATCTTGTGGACAAAGGGGAGTCAAAAATAGAGTCATATAAAGAAAAAGAAGAATTTTTCTAGAGAGAAATAACTAATACATAGATTCATTATATATCAAAAAGAAGGATATTATCAAAAGAGGTGTTCAAATATACTTAGATAAATCTCAATCTCTCTATAACATTAATTATTGGTGTTTCGTTAATTTTTTTGTGTATACATAATACTCTTGTTACATATTTATTATGTTTAGTTGTGTATTTTTAATGGTAAAAACATTAAATTCTCATATACAAATAACAACACTAAATGTAACCCTAAACCTTGAAATGTAGAATTATAGGTACTAAACATAAATATGATCCATAAGTTATAATATTAAAAATCATAGAATCAAATGATCACAAATTATTAAACACTTAACCATTATTCAAATATCACAAACCTATGAACAGTTTAAACGTTACCCCATGAACATTATACCTTTACATTTATATTTTATATAGATAGAGATGAAATTCCTCTACTCAATGAATAGAAGACACATGAATCTCGTTTTTTATGGAGGATCTTCCTATTTAACAACTGAAGATAGGGGTATACCACCATTTTCATCACATTTTACATTTTATTTTTGAAACGTTTTCCACTTTTATGTATTTTATTTTATATATAAACATGTGACAGTTCACATTCTTGTAATTCTAACCTATTTTATCACTTTTCTAGAGTTGTAGGCCTAAGAAACATATTCCATCTACCTCAAGGATATGTCACCATCATTGAGGATTATATTCCATTTATGTGTGGCCTACCTATTCATGGAGTCATAATAATAGGCTCAACTATTATATATTGACCTTTAATGGTGGATCACTTCTTGTAAATGGTGATTTAGGATGATGATAAATATTTTAATAATGGTTGTATCTGCTAGATATGGATTAACTAACACTACACTCATTTGGATGATGATACCAATTAGGATAAAGTTTTAATATGCATGTGTATCTATATTTTATGCCTCATAAGATGTATATTATGTATTAAATAATATAAAATAATTATTTGTGTGATGTACCTTCACTTACTTGAGGAAATAAATCACATAGGCACCAACATAAAAGGGATTGGATTATAGGTGTGCTTGATGAGCCTCAAGGATAGAAGCACACATTTATTGTGTAGTTTATACTATAAAAAATAAACATCATTTTAAATAGGCTTAAACAGACGATATAAAACCATCATGGAGTTAAGTAGACATTCCTCAAAATATACGGGCCATCCCATTGACCAAAATTAATTTTTTCCCGTTATTATTTTAATGTTGTTTCAATTTAATCAACATTTTTTTATGAAAATCACATATATATATATATATATATATATGTTTGTGTGAATTATATGATTAATATATAAATATTAATGTTTATACATAATTTTTAATGTTCCCAGAATTTAATATTTCTTAATATAAAGTGTTGTCTTTATTTTTTTTAAATGATGTTTAATCTTGATTAAAAATATAGCTCAACCTATGGACTGGTCTACATAAAATGTAGACTAAGTTAGAATCAATTATTTATATCCCTCATTTAGTGTTTTCCTAAATGAAGTGGGAATTTTTTAACCTATCCCATGTGAGTTTGGATCACACTCTCCTAGTTCAACCTATTAAACATACCTTTTGGATTTCATTTTATACACATAAAGATAAATATTTATAGAAATTAATTATGATCATATAAAAATTATGTGATGTGTTATTTTAATATATGTGTGTATATGGTATTTACTTCCTTTTATTTCTCCATATGTTATTTCACCAATACCTATGGAATTATCACATGAATTTACATGTAGAAAATGGTATATTTAAATGATTTTTTTAATAAAAATCATGTCATGAAATATTTATTCATAAATTATCATTTAAATAAAATATTTAACAGGTGATGTCAAACACACTATCATTCCCACACTTTAAATCATGTCGTACAGTGTTATAAACATGTGTTTGATAGTATTATACCCAATGATATTTCTAATATTTTGATTTCATTTATCACTCTTTATTTAATACAAATGAAAAATTTCTTACAAATTTGAAAAAATATTTATTTATATTCATGTATTATGAATTTATGTAATATAAGTTCCATATTTTGAGCATATTTTTTTGAATATGCTGTCATATTGAATATATTTGATTAATAATATCCCATATTTTTCCCTCATCCTTTATAATATTATTTATTGGCATAATGTAGACCGTGTGATGAGGCAACTCAAATATATACAACATATTCCTCCACCACCCAAATAGATATATAAATTTTATTCTATAATGATTCGATGGAAATATGATATATAATAGAGGTAATACCATGAATCACTAATTAACATGTATGAAAAATATGTATAGTTCCATATAAGATCAATACCCACTTGTTCTTGTATTTTTCAGATCAATTTGATTATGAATATTTGTGTATAATGAAATCATTTTTTTATTTGATATGAAATAAGGGAGGCCATGATTCATCCTACATTAGTTGTGGAGGATCATTTGGAATGGTTTATAAGGGCATTTTCAAACCTCCCATGGATAGCATGTATTTTAGAGTAGAGTTAGGGGTCTGAACCTTAACTATATTGATAGGTGTCAAAGCCATCCTCCACATGCCAGTATCACTTCAAGTTCATTAGAGTGAAAACTAAGGTAGTTTGGTCTTAAGGGGATGGGAATTATGCATCCCACATCATTTATAGAGTAAATCATAAACTTTTTTACATGGTTAGGTTTGAATCTCCCCCTAACAACCTTTATTTATAGGTAGAGATGAGGTTCTGATCCTTTATATCATTATTCCTTCAAAAACTATTCTTATGATTTTTTTCAATATATTGATATTTCATAGAATTTGTAATTAATTATAAATTATTTTATTTACATACTAATTATATTACACATATTCGATATGGATGAGGGATCAATATTCAATTATATATTCTTTTACACATTCTAAGTAGAGTTGTGATAACCTATAGATATATCATATCATTTTCAATGATATTCTATATGAGTGAAGCATTGAATAGGATGTCCCATTTTATCATTAGCTAGTAATGAAAAATAACTATGAGGATGACATATATATCACAACACTTCTCATTCGATACATATTTTTCATCCAATAAATCTCATATTTTCATCGGCTCAAACACATCTTCTGGTTGATGAGACTCAGAACGCATGACATGCACATTATCTCAAATCAAACCCCCTATACAAACCTAGTTTGGGTATTGATTATATTGTTGCTCTATCTTTTAATATATCACCATATAAAAAAATGATGTCCCAATATGGTGATTGGAATAAAATTATTTATTCGTATCCTTCAACATAACATGGATGTCAAATATTTATTCCCCAATGGTCATATTATTTTCATGTAGGTGATGATTATAGAAATGTAATTGTGGACCCCCCCCCACTAAAAGTCACATGAGATATGATTAATAGTATAGTCTAACACTTAAAATAATCATGCAAAATGAATTATAAAAAAATTTACCCAAAATTTAATATGCAATGAACTAAAACTATACATATAAAATGAAGAACATATTTTGTAACTTGTTCTAGTGTTTTTTTACCATTCCTCATTCATATAGTTGATGTGGGTCACTTAAGGGTATCCATTGGACTCCCCTTTACATGGAGTATTCAAGGGATGATATGAATCATCCATAACATGGTGGGGACTCCTCTTTACTCTATGGAATGTGAGTTCCTATCATGGAAAATAAGGGAAAATAATACCTCTACAGAGAGAGGGAGTGTTATAAATTAATTAAGAAGAATCCAAACTCCCCATTTCAATGGTGTTTACTTACTTATATATCCATCTAGATTATCTAATGAATGAACTCATATGTTTAAAATATATGAGTTAATATTATTTCCATCCGTTCATTTATCACATGAATAAATAACTCCTCTTAAGTTTATCAGTTACTAAAATGTCTGAAAAATGATATCCAACGTGGAATATTCTTGATTGATAAAACTTATCATTCAACTTCCTATCAATTTTACAATACAATATAGATCATATAATAAGGTCATGTTCACTGTGATATTCTCAAGTTTATTAATATGATAGGTCATGGTATTAGAGAAATATCTCATATAGCTCCTTGTGAAATTCCCAAATCATACCTAATGATTATTTGAAGGTGGTGGAATGTTATCTTGTATCAGGAATTATATATACCCATATCATCACATATGATATATTATAGAATCATCATCCCATTAAATCTCTCACTTTCACTAAATTCTCAAATTCATAGTATTTTTTCACCTTATATTCTATCATATACAATAACATGTGAAATCATATACAAATATCTTTTCAGTTATCATGAATAACACCATTAGAAACCTATCACCAATATCACCTTATATCAAATCATATGAAATAACTTTTTAATATCTATATAGAAACACCATTTGGATAAACTCTAGAACACTTTTAGAGAATCTATCTAAGAAAAAAATCAATACCCATTTAGAAAACCACTAAATGTGACCCCACAAGCATTTATAGCATTGAAAAAATCTTTAAATTGTACATTTAAGAAAAGATAACCCTCTAGAAAAGAAACAATGTTATATAGGCTACAAAGGAATCTGGGGTGATCTCTAAAAAATGTATCTTCATACTTTATTCTACTAACTATGTCATATTCAAGCATATATTTTCAAATAATAAATTTTTATAATAAATAAATTGATCTTGTGACAATGTGTATTTCAGTTCTATATAACCTTCATATACATTTTCAATTTTTTTATTATAAGCTAACCAAGTCGATGAATACATCACATATCAGTCACCTTTGTGGATGAGAACATAACATTACCATCTACCAATATATAAGAACATAATATTTACTATCTACATATCATTATAAACTTTCTAATCTTATCTTAATCGAGGGATCATATGTCATGCTTGTTATACAAGAGAATAAATTTTATTTCAATTAATCTTAAACTGATAATATGATCAACCACATACCCTATCACCCCCTAATTAGATTACTTTTGATTTTTTTGTAAGAAAAGTATCAAATTTTAATGTTTATCATGCTTTGTATTTTCAATTACCCTACTAAAATCCTTCATTAATATCTTAGAAAATATCACACATGACCTCAAGCATGAATCTGTGTATGTTAAAGGCCATCAACTAGTAGTGAGGTCCCAAATAATATGTAGGGTGAACTATTCCCTCTATTTCAAAAAAAAAATAATAACAAATAAATAACCAAGAATCATATAAAAAAGATTAATAGATTATTCCAAAATAAATAACTCATCCATGCTATAAAAATGAGAACTATTATCAAACTGTCATACATCCTAATAGATATCCCCTCAATTTTATCAAATAGATAAATAAATAATGGAATAAAATATATAAGTAGGATCCATTATAACCTCAAGCCTCACGTTAACCCAATCACTTATCCTTGTTTAGATTCACTAGGTTGATCCACTATGAAGCTTGTGGTCATACTTTAAATATAGACATAGGGTATACACACACACCATGGTGAATAGATAGGGTGTGTGAAATAAATATTAACAAGGTCTTACCAAGGGAACATTATATAGGATATCATATACATGTGAATTAAAAATAAAATTAAATAACATAAATTTCTTTCATGAAATCATGTGTGTAGGGTCATCATGAGATAACTAGTAAATCATGATACCAAACCCGACTGGGCTTAGAAAAAATCAAAGTCTAAATCCTCTCACACAAAAATCAAAAACCATACCACTTAATTCAGGGTGGGGTGTCAAAAAATGTTGTGAAATATACCCTCTAACTTAGGGTATGGTCTATATTGAACCTCATTTACATCATATCAAGACTCGACCAGTGCCTTATTTCCCAGTACAGAGTCCCATTTCTACATTCTAAATCCATACCCACTCTCTTAGGGTTATCCCTTCAAGAACCCTCTCACTAAGAGTAAGACCTAACATCAAGTCCCCTATTACATAAAGACTAGAGCCTTCTCACTCTGGGTGAGGCCTAACATCCATCTTGGACTAATACTCTCTCACTAATAGTGGTCCATTCTTACACTCTATTACTTGGGGTGAGTCATAACATTCATATATTGAACTTTTAGTGCTACAATTTTGGAATAAAGGATAATAATTGATATGTTAAATGGACATTATTATTTAATCCACCACTTCTCACAGGCCTTTATGCCTCCCCCAAGTCATTTCACTTGGTTTCCTTTGTACTCGCCTTGGTTAATTCTTCTATATGTTCGCCTATGAAAATGGACCAAAAATTATACCTCTAGTATCTTAATTGAATTTCATGAAATGAATTCTATAACCAAATCACATGCACGCAAGACAAAATGTTTTCATATATATAGGCCCCTTAGGATCCCACTGTAACATTCTATTACATTATTATTGGTACTTCTTTACCCTTGCTTTGACCATGCTTTCATTGGTTCTTTCTTTGTGGTCATTTCATGAGTTTTCAAAAAAAAAAATCCCTTAGAGAGGTGCATGGTTGGGTAATGGTTAGGTAAAACCATTTGGTTTGGTCTATCAAGTTGTGGGACTTATGTTGAGCCACTGAAGGGGAACATTATTTTCCCAAACCATGTATCCACCTAGTGAAAATTATCCACCCTTGGACAGAGGGGTTTAAATAGTCGGTGCATGATTAAAGTGACTCTACATCCAAACCATTCACCCCAAAAAAATCCCTATATAGGTTTCATATTTAAGGTACATGGATACTTCTAACCAGTGGCCACTTTAGCAATCATTGTGCACAAATTTTTAATGCTATGAATTTTTAATTAAAAATTATCAGAACCCTATTTTAACATCTAATGACCCCCTAATATTATATATTTTCAACTTAATCCTTCCCCAGGGGTCAATAGGCTTCTCTCTCGGGATTCTAGGTGGATATTCTTCATTATTTATGGATTATATCATGGTATATTACATTTTTTCTTAGATTTTTCTTTTTCTTCTTATATATTCATTGGATCACTTCTCATATCATCTTATGGAACCAGAAGGGGTGATGTATATTGGGTATAAGGGATTTGATAGAATATTGATGTTTTTATATTGTATCTAGGATCATGAGGACCTGATCTACTCTTCCCCATTATGCAATTTTTATGGAAATTTAATCTACAAATATTCTCGAGGTAGGTATTTCTATACAATAGGATAATTCTATGAACTGATTATTGTCCTTGTAAATTCCTTTGTTTTTTAAATGAATTTAATGGATTTTTGATTTCAATGGTTTTATTTGAATTAAATAATTTTTATGGTATTTTCATTAAAAACAACTTTTACACACCTAGTGTTTGATTAAATATTTGAATTGAGGTTTTTGTTTGGAAATGTGTTTTCAAATAGTAAAGTGGGTTGGATTTAATTTGAAAATGTTATATAAATTGTGAGAGTGGTTTTTAAATGGATTATGAAAAATTATCAGCTTGGTTACCTTGGGTGTGTCAGGAATAGACATGTTACTCATTTTGTGTGTAATACCACATGAGTTTTTCTTTTTTTTCTTTAGTGTGTATAATTCCACTAGAGGTTATATCGATTAGATCTATAGTAAGACTAGATTTGGTGTTTCTTTTTATTTTTAGTACGTATACCCATAGACTAGAGAAAAAATGTTTTTTTTTATTTTTGATTATATGTTCACGTGATGAATTAGACTTGGTAATTTTCTCACTTGATTTAATATGATGGATTGTTCATGGATATCTTCTCACTTGATTTCACATCATGGATTGGTCAAATATGTTTTCTAATTTTCTTTCACATGATGGATTGCACATAGTTAATTTCTTACATGTTTACCCTATGGTGTTCTCATGGATAGTATTGATTATTCATTCATGTTTTATCACTTTTCATATTTTTTAACTTCATAATATGAATGTATTTTATGAAAAAACAAAGGATTATTTACAAATGTTTTTTATTTATGAAAATTATTTATGAAACTATTTCTATTTTAAAATATAGAACTACTACATTCTTATTATTAGGCTCTTTATAGAGACTTTCGTATAATCCTGTTGGGATTTTCACTAACACTGTGCTTTTTTACATTGGGAAGTTGTAGACGTTGTTCTCAATCTTATGTTAGAGGGAAGGTAATTATGTATCATGACATGTTATTTTTTCATTATTTATTTCATATCATGTTAGTATTGAGGTGATGGTTTGTCACATGGAGACTTTTTTTCATGTCCTTTCATACTTTATGGTTTATGTAATTTGTCTTGTGTTGTATGGATCTTGGTTGTAACTTTTTCTTCCACATTGTACTCTAGTTTTATTTCATGTTTTGCTTTATTCAATAATTGTTTTCCATTATCTTGTTTCACCTCATCACCATGATGGGATGGCTTGGGTAGCCTATTTAGTTGACTTGAATTGGTTCGTTACAGGATGGTATCAGAGGGATTTTTAGCTTCAAGTGTGTTAACACTTCCTCATTTTGGTTCCATTTCTTTGGTAGATATGAGTTAGAAATATCAGAATTTAGGTAGTAAATATGGGAGGGTTCCTGTCTAGCTCACTTATGTGTCTTAACTCGAGTTACAATGGCTGGTCGGAAAATTTTGATGAGTTTTGAGACTTGAATTTTGACTTCAATTGAATGAAATGAGTGGGTAGTTTATTTAAATGGACTCGTTCCTTCTGGATCATTATTTTTTGTTCATGGAATTTATAATTGTTTTAAATTCTTATTTCTTTAAATCATGGATTTTAATTCTTGAATTTTGTACTATTATTTTAGGTTATAATATAAATTCGATTGGTCGATGAATTTTGTATAATATAAAATTCCATTGATAAGATTTCTTCTAAATATGATAGTGGAATCTATAATACAAGATTCACATGTGAATCCTCAAGTGGACCCTTCTTTGGTTGAAGTTGTGATCCTTATAATTAAAACTTCGAGTTAAGTGGGTGTGAGAAACTCGAGATGTGTGGTGGTTCATGGATCTGAATTCACTTATAAGAATCCTCCCATCTTTCATGCTGATAAATGATCCCAAGAATCTATGGGGTTTCTTGAGATAATTGAGTGGATCTTTAACTTCTTCAAGAATTTGAAGGATTCCAAGTTGGGTTTTATCATGTACATTCTTGAGGGACAGTGAAAGATATAGAGGGACACTATTTTCCAAGATAAGTTTCATAAGGAACTTACCTAGACTTAATTAAATAAAAATTTTCTATAATAAATTTTACTCTGAGATTCTATATGTGTAAAAGACCTGGGATTTTCTGAAATTGATTTACTGATAGTGTACTATTCTAGAGTATTCCTCCCATTTTAATAAGTTGGTGCATCAGGCACAAGAGATTACAATTAATGAGTACCTAAAGGCTCAAAGTTTTTAGTTGGGATTGAGGTTATATATTCATTTGAATTTGATTAAAATTTGTCTTCTAAACTTTATGGATTTAGTTGAAAAATAATATTTAGTTTAGGTATACATAGCTGGATAAATGGTATGGGTGGAGCTTCATTTGGTTTAGTTATTAGAAAGGGTGTTAATTCTGGCCATAAATGGAAGTGCAAGGGTTTTCAGTTTTCTCTAAAACTAGTTTTTGGGACTTCATCAAGACATAATTATTTTATCTACAATCAGTATAGAAGTTTTCTTAATACTAAGCCTAACTATATATAATATCCAAATTACATTCATTATTTTTGATTATCAGACCATCTGAGGTGTTTTTGTAAAATTATATCTCGGTGAAGTTAGGATGAATCCAATTTCACCTGGGGTTCAAAATTTAATACTAATTCTTATAAGGGTTTTGTTTCTAATCCTCAGACCAAGGGGGTGATCATGTATCTTAGACTGGACTGATTTATGTGATGGAGTGTATTCCAAAGAAATCTAATGTAGGTCTAACTACTATTAGATGAATGGTGCTTATTTCATCTCTTGTGGTGTTATATTTATTTGATATGGGTGATCATCATTCCTTTATGTCATAAAAGCATACTGAAGTGTTGGGATTTTGTAAATAACTTATGTTGTACTTTTTGGATCTTTCCATGATATTGGGAAAGAGGTTCAAATAAGGTTTCAAGTGTCCCATGTATCAGGTTCTAATAGCTATCTATGAGGTGATATAGGAATTTTTTGTTCATGATATTTAAATCTTTAACCTGACACTTGGAATGGATTGGAAGATCAGTGTTTGTGACCCAGATAAATTGTTATCATCATTGGGTTTAGTTTTTATTTCTGATGGGGTCACTAATGTTTTTTAGGGTGAGTGGGATTATAGATTGGGAAGGGAAGAGATTATGATGTGGTAATCTCATGCAAATTATCAAAGATTTTTCTCGATGTTTTTTACCCTTTTTTGGTATACTTCTTCATATATCTATTTTTATATATCCCAATGTATTTTTGGATGATTTTTCTTGTTTATCACCATAGAGAGAAATCGAGTTTACAATGGACATACTTCCTAGTATGATGCCCATTTCTACTACATTATAGAATGGAACCTTTTGATTTGGTGGAACATAATGTTTAGTTTCTGGACTATGAGGTGAAGGATTTTTTCATCCAAGCATTTCACAATTAGATTATCCTATTTTGTTTTCTAATAAATTTGATAAAAGTCTCATACTTTTCATAGATTATCAAAAGTATAATCATGTCACAATTAAGAACAAATATCCTTAACCTATGATTAATGATATTATTGAATAGCACAAAATGAAATTTTGGTTTATAAATATTAAACATTCATCAGGGTACCTAAATTTGAGGATCCAAGAAGATCATATACCAATGAAATCATTTAAGAACCATAATGGGCATTTCAATATTCTGGTTATGTCATTCACCCTCACTAATTTTCATTTGGTATTTATGGATTTGATGAACTGAATCTTTCATCAATTCTTGGATTTTATTTTTTTTCATGGATGATATTTTTGTGTAATCCTAGTCATAGTGGGAGCATATGGACCATTTGGATATCATTCTTCTAACCTCGAAGGAACACCATCTATATGGTAATCTTTCCAAATGTGAGTTTTGGATTTGAGAAGTGAAATTTTAGGGGAATGTAATATATGAGAGGGGTTTATTAGTAGATCCTATGATAATATAGGTTCTTATGTCCTTGGATTACCCAGAAATGTGTTTGAGATCTAGAGATTCTTGGGTTTGGTTGGTTACTATAGTTATTTTGTTCCAAATTTCTCAATGATCACATCTTTGATGACAGCTTTAAGCCATAAGCGTATCAATTTTTAATATAATGGAACATGTTAGATATATTTTTAGGAGATGAAGGTGATTTTGACTTTGGGACTAGTTTTTATTCTTCCATATCTGAGTTTGGGTCATGATGTTTTTTGCAATTCTTTTGGTATGGGTCAACAATTTTTCTTGATGCAGGGTAATAGGTTGGGGTATATGTCTCTCACTAGTTATTACCTCATGAGAAAAACTTCTCTAACCATGTTATTAAGTTAAAAATATTAATTCATGCTCTCAAAACATGGCATCACTATCTATTAAGGGATATTTTTTAGTATATTCTAATAATACGAGCCTGAAATATGTTTTTACTTAAAGGGATCTAAACATTAAATAAAGATATTGGGTTCAGTATCTATAGACTTTTGATTTGGATATTGAATATAATATAGGGAAAGGAAATTTGGTTGTTAATGTGTTGAGTAGAAAACTACTGACAAAAGTTTTGAAGGAACTGATTGAGGAGTGGTCTCTGATGAGTTTGTTTTTTGATATGATTTTGGGAGAGGAGGAGATTAGTGGACATATTTTATGGGATCTGATAAATGATAACTCATTTTTAGGATATATTTCATCTCAATTAAGTTATAAACACTCTATTCCAATACATTTTTGAAATCCTTTATGGTGGGGAGACCTCAGGTGAGTGGTATTGGTCTTTCAATGCATATTTGTGCTTCTATAGGAAGGTGGTTGTTCTGATTTCTTTGAGGAACAAGTTGATGGATAGGGGAAACTAGTCACATTGGTTAATAAACCCTAGGGATACCCAGATGAATCATGACTTGAGATGTCAGTATTGGAGGCTTGGTATGAGGTGGTCGACTGTAGACTTTGTTTCACTGTGTCTCCCATGTCTAAAAATTAAGCTGGAACACCAATGGCGTGATATTTTTCTATAACCATTACCCATTTTGATATGTAATTGGGATGATATTTTCATGGAAACCATTATTGTTCTTCCATGTAATTATTGTGGGATGGATTTTATTTGGTTTATGATTGATCAACTTTTTAAATTGGTATATTACTAACCAATTATGGAGATGATGGAAGTGGAACAACTCAGAGACTTGTATGTCTGAGAGATTGGGAGACATCACGATGTTTTCTCTATGGTTGTTTCCAACATGTAACTAAGGCTCTCATATAAGTTTTGGGAATAATTTAATGCAGTTATGGGTTCCTATTTGAAATTGAACCTATATTATCTTCCACAAATTTATGGACAAACAAAGAGAGCTATCTGGTTTTTGGGGATATATTTTGGACTTCCATGCCTGGTTTTGGTATATATTGGGAAAATATTTTTTCTATGGTTCAATTTTCCTATAAAATAGTAATCGGTATTTGATAAATATGGTTTCCATTGAAGTGTTATATCAGTGACCATGTATATCTCCCTTTGGATAGAAAGAGTTGGGAGTGTTGTTCTTGTTTGGGCTCAATCTCAATCATGAGATGATAGAAATGGTTTAATTGATTCAAAAGTGGTTTTTCATAGAAAAAATTCATAAGATATATTATTTGGACTACTTTTTCAACCACTAGATTTTGAGGCTAGTGCTTGGGTTTTTATTAGAGTTTCACCTCATGTGGGACATCATCGGTTGGATAAGTAGTGTAAGTTGGCACCAATGTTTGTTGGCCCCTTTGATTTCCTAGAACTACTTGGAACATTGAGATATCAGTTGGACTTACTATCTCACTTGAATTTTATTCATGATGTGTTTCATTTTTCCCAGTTGAGGATGTATCACCCAGATCTTCCCCATGTTATTGAATGGAAGGATATTGATCTTGAGCCCGATACCACCATTTTTGAGCTACCAGTTATGGTTATGGGTCGCCAAGATAAGGTACAATGTGGTGAAATGATTATCTTGGATTGGGTACTATGGTAGTGAATATGAGATGGCCGTGAGACATGGGAGAATAAATCATTGATGAATTAGTGTTGTCCTACTATTTTTTTAAGACTGGAATCTTTACCACTTTCTGGGGACAAAAATCCTTTCTAGTGGGGATATTGTAATGTTTTGTTACTTTCTTATAGGTTCTTTTTTAACGTTTTTTGGAATATTATTTGATTGGGTTTATCTTTGGGGTAATTTTGGGATTTTTCAAAAACATTTGGAAGCCCTTGGGTCTATTCACAGTTGGAGTATGCTTACGGAAAACCTTTCAGTTTGGACCCTAAAACTACGAGGCCTATGTTGATCCACTAGAGGGGTCACACTGATTGTCCAAACTATTCTACCACCCAGTGAAAATTTTTCACCCTTGATATAGGGTTTTTCATGGTTATTACATGGTTAATGTAACTATGATTTCCAAAATGTGCACTCCAAACAAAAACACTTTATATGGGAGCATGGTTAAGGTGCATGGTTACTCCAAACCATGCAACTTCTCCAACAAACTGTTCATTTGGATTTTTAATTCTCATAATTTTTAATTAAAATTTCATCAGACCCTATTTTAACCATTTAGGAACCCTATTCTAATATGTTCTTGACCTAATACTTCTCCATTGATCTATAGGATTATCTATAGGGATTCTAGGTGGATCTTCTTCATTCTTGATGGATCATCTCAATATATTGTTCATTTCTATCTAGTTTCTCCTTTTCTTCTTTGATCCTCATTGGATTTCTTTTACTCGCATCTTTGGGAACCTGAAACGGAATTTTTATGATAGATTTATGTGGTTTTATAGAGGATTGATGGGTTTTTAATGGATCTAGAATCATGAGGATCTTGCCTACTCTTCCATAGCCTTTGTTTTTTGAAGGAATCCAGATCTACTTGTGTTCATAAGGTGGTTGTTTCTATAAAATTGAATAATTCTATGAATGACATATTATTATTATAAATTCATTTTGTTATATTCATTTAGCTGAATTAATATGTGATTTAAGTGGTTTTTTTGGAGTTGAATCATATTTTTAAAGGGTTATTTCTTTAAAAGTGGTTTGTTCATATCTATTGTTTGATTAAATGCTTGATTGGTGATCTTGGTTCAAAAATGAGTTTTCAAACATTTAAATGGACTATATTGGCTTTGAAAGTGTTTTATATTTTTTGAGAATGGTTTTTAATTTGATTTGGACTAACTTAGACCATTGGTAACATCAGTTATGTCAGGAATAGACTTGAATCTCATAGTGTGTGTAGTGCCACTTGAGGTTTTCTTTCACATTTGTGTGCATAATGCTACTAGAGGTTATACTGGTTGGATCCATCAAAGGCCTAGATTGGTTAACAATTTTAATATATTGTATGTATACCAATAGGCTAGAGTAAAAATTGTGTTCTTTTTCATTTATAATAGTATTTTCACATGATGGATTGGTTAGGGATATTTTCTCACTTGATTTTATATGATTGATTGGTTATTGATATTGTTTTACATTCTTTCACATGATGTATTGGTCAGGGATATTTTCTCACATGATTTCACATGATAGATGTAACATGGTTATTTCCATAAATGCTTTTTATGGTATATTATTGGATATTATTTATTATTATTTCATTCTTTATCCCTTTTCATATTCCATGATTTTAGAATATGGAAGTATTTTTTGAAAAACAAAATGACGAATTATAAATTGTTTTTATTTATGGAGATGATTTATAAAAAATAGGTTTAAAAAGCTAGAACTGTTTCATTCTTATTATTAGACATTCTATAGACTTTGTGGTGGATTCCTAGTGGGACTTTTTTCTCACACCCTACCTTTTCCTTTGGGTGGTTATAGATATTTTTTTTAGTAATAATTTAAATGAATTTGTATTATGTATAATATCGGATTATTTTTTCATCATTTCCATTGTAGAGGATTGGTTCGTAGGTAAAAGTTGGTCACTTAGAGACTTATTGGTCTTGTCTTGTTGTAATTTCTATTTTATCTGATTTGTCTTTGAATGCATGAATCTTGGTTGCATATTTTTATTCTACATTATACTCTAATTGTATGTCTTATGTTGTTATATTCAGGTTTTTTTTCATCAGCTTGTTTTACCTCACCACCATGAAGGTCCAGTTCGGACGGCTTATTTATTTGACTCTGGTTAGTTCATTACATTCACTTTGAAATATTTTGGGATGATAAAGAGAAACTCAAATCACCCTTCACTCACGTCTACCTTTTCTTCTCTATGAGCCTTATAAATATTAAAACATAAGATAATTAAAAAATGGTATGTGTAATTGAGTTATCAAAATATAAAAAAATTAGGAAATATCACTTTTCCCTTATCTCTCAAATATAAGCATGAAGGATCCATAGGATCACTAATACTAGAGTTCCATGCGACAATCCCTTCTGAGGATCACTACACTATGGTGAAATGTGCCCAAGTCCTTTAAGGTAACATCATACTATGGATAAAACCTTCACCCAAATACCAAACCAGAGTCACTACATCACTATACCTCAATTAGTTTGACCACATTAACCTATATAAAATAGGGAAACCACTTCTCCCTAACTCAACCAGGGGGCCTACTTCCTCATACATTATCCAGGGTAACACTTTATCCATTCCTCAACCTAAGTGAACCCTTAACTTTGACTCAACTAGGGTGACCACTTCTCTTTTCCCCAACTAGGAAGAACCGTTCACCCTACCTCAATTAGGGTTTCAAATTTTCCATGCCTTCATTAGGGAAAACCATTACACCATACTCTTAAAATAGAGTGACCCTTTTTACCTTCCATAGTTGGAGAGAAACACTTTTTCCGGCCCCACATTATGGAGGAACTTCACTTATTTCCTCCACTTAATAAAAAACTTCCCCTGGTCTCATATTAAGGATCTATGTGCACCCAGATTTCATTGGTAGAGAATATCTTTACCCGGGTCCTCTACATAGGTATCTAATTATTCAGGCCTCCACCATATCCTAAAAATTCATATCATCAAGACATAGGGCGCACCATAATTCCCATTTATTATCATGCATTCCCTTGATAAAAATATTCTCTCTCCTTACTTCTATTCTGGATTGATCCCTCATCATATTTACAATTATGCATCCCCTAAATAACTACGATCCCAAATAGGAGGTAACCATCGTGAGCTTTATTTTATAATGTGGTAAAAAATAGAAATACCATATTCTACATTCATGTGGTCCAAGATTTTAGTGGGTATCTTTGGTCTACATAATGTTCTAGGGAGATAGTACAGGAAACCTACTTGTTATAATTCCCAAAATCCTAGTTTCTCTTTTATCACTAACTATATCGGGTATCTATTGGAAACATCTATTCTAGTTTTTCCTAATCATTAGTGAAGAAACAAATTCGTACTCTCTAAATCATTCTTAAAATTGGTTATATTCCCTACAATATTTTCTTTAAAGGTGGGATATTCCCTAAGAAAAACAAATGGGTTTCTTTTATAGGAAGAATCACTAATCATTCACCCATTAATGAACTCGCACCTAAGGTCATGGAAACCTCTATGTGTATGACCTGATCAATCATTCATTGTGTCCAATTTGATTAAACAAATACCTTAGATGTGTGACATTAATCTGAACTATAATATAATTACTACATGATAATAAACTAAATGTTATACTCCTATTACGTGACTAGAACATATGTAACTTAAACTATGTAAAATTTGAGTCCTATTGACTAAGATACATTGGACTCTTATTTGAGGTTCAATCCCAATATTCAAAAACTCATATTCACTAGTCTATATTCAATATAGAACCATGATCTCATTGATCCATACTCATAAGGAACTCAAATCATTACTAGTCCATATTCCTTGTGATCCATATCACCCCTCATTGGGCCATATTCCTTGTGATCCATATTAACCATACTTAATGGTCCATATTTCATGAGAGATAACAACCCTTAAGGGGCTATATTCTCTATGAGAAGAACCATAATGGGGAAACAATAAGTAAGTAACACACCATATTTTTTTGGGAACCTTCCACCTATTATTCCACTCCATATGACTTTAAAAACATAAAATAATCCCTTAATGCATGATCATAAAATGAACATTATTTTTCCATGGTTGTATAACATTAAAAAGTTCCATAATGATCTTTATCACATGTACCTAAAAGGTGTTATGTGTCCCATTAAATGATATAAAATTACTTGAGTTTTGATTCCATTTATTGGGTTATGTAGTAATCCCTTATCACTGGTCCAATTTAAACTCTACAACACCAACCACCTCAGTGAATGGATATAAACTACAGAATTCACAATTGTATGGCCCTAAAATATAGAATAATCAACAAACAAACAATATAAAGATGGATAATCCCTAATATAATTATAAATAGTCTTCTAAATGGATAAAATTTGATGATTCCGCTGATGGATAAACTTCAATACACACAGAGGTTCACCTCAATGCACATTTGTTATTAGATCATTAGCATAAGTTAAACTAGTCTCATACTAGGATTTGGTAAGGTTTCATGAATATAACATAAATCTATAATATATTCCTAGAGTTAGAGATAATTTCCCCTCATATGGTTAGATAATTCCAACCTTACATTATCTCAACCAACATGTATCCCATTGTGTCACTCATAATGTCCCATTGACTACTTGCCTTTGAAAAGTACGCATGCAATTACTCAAAATTTCATAGTTGGGTAGTGTATCAAGGTTTTCCTCGAAATAAAAAAATGGCGAAACCAAATTGAATCCTATAAATAATAAATTGATTGACCAAACATTATATAACATTTGATGTATTATTCATTGGTTTTTTTGTGTTTGTTGATCCTCCAAGAATTCCAGAATAAGATATCCCTTTAATCCAAAACTAATGGCATCTTCAAAGTGTCAAAAACATTCCATGGATTCTGAGAAGTCTATATCCCCACTAACAATGTTTATGTTGTCACTAAATAAAATACATCAACATAAGGTGGTTAATTCTTTGGTTAAGGAGTACTAAATAAGTGGTATTATCCCCACCTAAAAGGAAGTCTGAGAAAGTCTTTGAGAAATTAGGAACTACAAATCACCTTATTGACATATGGCCATAGATAATCTAATGGTTCCAACTTCCGCCTTCTAAAATTTTAGAATTTTTTCCTTGAATCATGATAACACCTACCTCACCTATTTAAGGGATATATAGAGGAGGGAAATCCACACCTTAATTGTGGTCTCGGATCCACCTAGAAGGTCTTCTGATGACTATCGATACAACAAAAATCTTACGACACCTTCCCCTCATGATTATTCTAAGGAGTACACTCAAAATGTCTTGTCCTTAGTTATTCAAACTTGAGCACCTAAGAGGAGGTTCTTTTGGGGGTACCAGGCCGTTAGAGGAAGGTAGAATAACCATATTATTATTACCACTAAAAATTCATGTAACATACTTTGGAAAAAATTGAGGGGTATACTCATATTATTTCTCATTGTCAAAAATTCTACCAACATATTTTGGAAACATAAAAAGGATCATGTTGGGATATTTCCATAGCAAAAAGGGTGTGAGGCCATATTCAAACTACCACATATGAAGCCCATCAATATATCTGGATGGAAACCATAGGAAGTGAATGGGCCTATATTCAAATTATAATGAATAGTGGTATTATATCCACATTCTTACTACAAAATTATATCAAAACATTATAATGAACCATAGTTTTATAAATGAAATTACCTTTTCAAATAATTTTTTTTATTAATTAATGATGTTATAGTAATCACTTGCACTTATTTAGTTATTTTGGACAGTTATAAGTTATATCTTGTCTGATTTAAAATTCTATTAAGCATAGAAAACATTGATAATATATTGATCTTTCATTGACCATTATATTTGGAATATATTAATGGTGATGATAAAATACAATTGACATGGATGAAATGAGTGATGGATTTGATCAGTAATATTGTACCCTATGAAGCCCATTTATCTGAGCTTTCGATTGAGATTTCATCATTGTTCTTTTCTATTAAAAAATCCCAATCTATATTTCGACAACTAAATCATGAGTGAAACTATTTATGGGAGAAGTTCATGTTTATCGAGATCAGGGCCCTTACCATGATCAATAAACCACCCAAAGAAAGTGTCATTTTCAAACACTTTACCCTTAGGACCTTCAATAAAGTAATAATTGTTTTGTATTTATAATCTAATAGTACGAATTTTGAGATTTTATTTTTAATAAAATATTGATTATAGTTATCCATTTTATTAATTAATTTGATAAAAATTAGATAATGATATTAAGAAATCAAAATTGTATTTTTTAGGGATATGTATATATATATATTAAGACTTTTTTGGATAAATTCAATATTATTTTCAAAAAATATATTTTAATAGAATATTCTTATTAAATAATATTTATTTGAATATAAATGGTAATATAATTTAATGATGTCTAATATAATATATATAAATTTTAGAAAACTATTATCATCATAAAAACCAACATTTTTCAAAAAATGGTGATTTTGGATTTTAAAGTGTAAATTTACATATTTAGAGAATTATGGTGGAAAAATAAATATTATTTCTTGAATCATCCTTTTTAAATTTCCAAATGGTAAAATTTTCATAATTCTCTAAGATAGTCCAATTGTTTGGTAAAAATTAAATTTGATATAAATATAAGATTTGTATTATGAAATCATAAAATATAAAAAGTGATGTAATAAATACTATAAATAGTATACATGAACAAAATTATGTTCCCCATTTAAAATAATTTATTTTTAATTTATTTCATTATTTTTAAAACCCTTAATAAATCTTCCAAAACCTATATTATATTTTGTGGTTTTAAAATCAATTATTTATAAACATGACTCACTTCCATATAACCAAGGATGTTATTTTAATGAGTTAGGTTCATATCCTTATAAATTATTTAAAACCACTCATATTTGGTAGAAAAACATGGGTTAAATCCATGGGAATGTTTTGGGTTTGGATTATTTTATCATAATGAGTCCAAAACTTATGTTTATAAATTAATAAAGGATTCCCCTCCCTTTTTCTATAAAAAACCCACCCAACCTCCTATTCCTATTTAATAAAAAAACCATTTTATCATGAATTCACTCTAACTTCCACACTCTATATACCTCTAAATGTGTTATCAGTCTATTAAGAAGCTCCTCTCAGTCTTTTAGAAGCACCATCTCTGGGAAATAGATACTCTCCTCCTCTTTATTCAAGAATGTTGTTTATATTATGGCTTTTTATTTATACTTTTTCATGTTGTAATATTTTTTTACACGTCCATATTACTTTATTTATGAATTCCATGTAATGAGAGACCCCCTTTCACTATCATTAAACTATTCCATGGTCTTTATATACACCCATTATGCTGCCAAATGTATCGTACGATTTTTCATTCAAAACATTTGTATAGTGAATACCCATCTCTATTTCCACTCAAAGGTATTAAAATTGGTGTAATTATACTAATTTTACTAGGGAATTACATTTATAAATTTTAAAGTCCTTGATCATGGTGATAAAACTAATGAAATATGTTCTCATGTTGTATGATTTATGTGGTGCCCAAATTTAGGTACATAATATAAATGTGATGGGTTGGAAAAAAATTATATATCCCTCCATTGTATTGGGTAATTTTTATATCTCACAAAATTCCATTTATGGTGGATGTGAGGTTATACTAAGTATAGTATGTTATGATTTCTTGAGGTTTATCCTTGACCTAAATTTATGATGTCATGTTTTATATTGTTTCCACATTCTTTATGTTATATAGATGTTATCAACTTATATCATTTTTTAAGGATCATTTTTATGATTCAAATCCCCTTTATGTCACCCTAATATTCCTCTTTACTCATAAGTATTACATTAATCATTTTATAATTTTTTTATTCCCTTAATATTCTTTAAAGATAACCCATTTTTTATACCTTCTTATTTTATCCCAAGAAATATTAAAAGATCGATGGAATATAGTATCATGTTTTGTAGTTTTTAACTAATTTTGGTGTACCTATGTTTCAAGTTAAAATGTTATGTACTTAATTTTTTAAATTCAATAGGCCTCATGATCTTCAAGGATAGTATTATGTGTATACTTATGTAATAAATCATGAATCAAGGTTTATAAAAATATTGGATGTCATAAAATTCTTGGAATAAATGTAATGTAAGAATTATATCCTCACCCATATATTAAAAATAAACCATCTTATTGTTAGAATGGGATAATATTATCATCAAAATATTCTAGAAAACATTATGTGTAAGTCCCATAATCCTTTTTTCACTAATATTGAAGTAAATCATCAAGTTATCATTAAAACCGATCAGAGGTAGGACAATATTCCATCTCTCATTCAATAGTGTTATTAGTATTTGTTAGTGAGGAATAAATAATAGGATTGGGATAAAATTTTAATTCTAATTGTTATTCACTTAAATATCCAAGAATCCAATTGAAAAAAGGATTATATCCATGTAAACCTTATAGGACCTCATGAGAATATTCTTTAAATACCATAGAATCTGGAATATATTCCTACTTGACTCCAGTCTAAGGGTGTATTCCTATATATCCCAATATCAACCAATAAGTATCCTCATATCTCTACCCATTTTTAATTAGTCTATAAACATATTCTAGTGGAGAAAAAAGTGTAATATCATATTCTAACTCAGTCTAAAGTGTATCATCAAAATAGTTTACCAGAAATATGGGACTCACCTAAGATAACTCCCACTTATGATGGTCATTGAGAACAATATGTATCCCAACCACACAATTGAGATCATCCTAATATAAATCTTATCGAGGGAAATATATAACCCAAGAATAGTCTAATATCCCTACCCAGATCAATACTAATGTTTTTGAGTCCCTTCAATATCTCTCAATAAAGGCCCTTGAACCTACTAACTCATCATTATAAATAGAAATAAGATGGATTCATAGAGGTCCTCCCTGATGTACTATGATCAGTATCCTTGTAGGTCCTCCCCATAGTACCTCCCATAGAGTTTCACCCTATTGAAATATAAACATCAATTATATGAACTCTTCTCAATGTTTGAAATATTAAAATCCTCCTCATAGAAAAAAAATCAATCAAATATCCATCAAATATTTGTAACCATAATGTTACTCTCTATGTAAACTAGTTGGTCCACCATGGAATCCGTATCTAAGGAATATTCAATAGAGGTTTTTCCTACAACTGGGAATCGAGCTTGAATGTAAGTCCTCCCCAAGATAGATAATATGTAAATGACCATAAGATTATTTCCAATAGTATTTACTAGGAATTTCCTCACCGAAGTTTCATACCACCTCCAATGGGAAGGATCTCGCATTATCAAAACCACTATAATGATGGCCATATTCTAAGATACATTAGAGTGTTCAGGAACAGCTACACCAAGAATCTCATTATTAACTGGTGACATCTCATCCCAACCAAAAGATAGTCTCGGGTGGTGGTCATCATCTATTACACCCATGGAATACATATTCTCTAATATTATAGTGAATACATCAAATGAAAATTATCCTTTTAATAAGGTAGCTTGGAGGAGACTCATTTAGTAAGATCATGTAGAGAAATCTCTATTAGAGGATGAGGATAATTGTAACGCCTTAATGTTTTTAGAGGAAAATCATGTTCGATTAAAAAATATGAAATGAAACACCAAGATTAATATATAATTTAACACCCTAATACATTAAAATACATTTAATTTTAAATAAATTCAATATCATTAATATCTTTCGATTTATGCAACACCCAGTTCAAACAAAATGTGATACACTATTAAAATATTATTATTTAGACATGACCATTATAACCTAGACGTTAAGTTAACTGGTAAGAGTAGTAATAAATAAATTATAAAAAATATTTGGTTTAAACATGTATAATATAAATTCAATGGTTATCTATTGATTATAAATAATATAAGAATCATTTGAAATAAAAAAGAAATGTTTTTTTGAAAAACTATATTTTTCTAAAAGGCTATTAAGTCACTCTTTATGAACATAATTTAAATATAATTTTTAATATTATTTGAATATTTATATAAAAAAATAAACATAATTTTTGAAATTTAAATTTCATAAGAATATTTGGGTAAAATTTTTAGAATCTATGGAAAATATTTTTTTTTTGATAAATAGTGAAAAATACTGATTTTAATTAAAAACTTACTTTTAATTTCAGATATTTACATTGATAAATTGTAATTTAAATAGGTTTTAGAGTAAAATTAGTTAAATTATATTAAAATTGAAATAATTTAGCTCAATTTAATTATAATATACAATATTTTTGATCTTTTGAATGTTTTCCTATGGAAAACCCTCTTTTTCAATGCATCTACAGGTTTAATTTTAAATTGAATTTTTCTAATTATATAAATTTAATTTGAAAAATGGATTGAATATTTTTTTAATAATAATTTATATTAAATAATAATTTCATCAAAAAATTTGACCATAATACATAGTGAAAATAGTGAAGATTAATTGCCACGGTTAAGGTAAAAATGGGTTTACCATGGGTTAAACTAAAAAGATAAGAGTTAAATTGACCTACCAAATTTTCCAACACTGATTTTACAGAAATATATAAACCTTATAACACTTATGGTTTGTTAATAACCCATTTCAAATGATTTTTCATAGAAAATATGTGGTTTTAATTGATTCCTTTTAGAAATATGAAGTGTTTCCTCTCCGCCAATTATAAAAGGAAACACCCTATCCTCCCATCTCTTTACTCACAAAGACATTTTATTTAGAAAATAACTTATCATATATATTCCATAAATAACTATACACATACTATATTCATTTTTATTATCATAAGTACAATCTAGGATAGCTTTATGTTAAACCTAAAGAGGATGCTCGAAGAATAGGTAATGTTTTTAGCTATATGTTTTCCTTTTACTTATTCAACTGAATCTTTATAACATTTTCTATATACACCAAAATAATAACACAAATATATTATATATACTTTGATTTCATTATTTTAATAAAATAACCTATATTCTTCTCCACTTCTATCAAATTAGAAACGAATTTGTCAAACATTTGTATAGTGGACAACTACTTCGCAAACCGAGGTAGTTCGTTTTCCATGACCACCTTTTAAGAATGTATATAATGATGTATTTAACATATTTATATTATATTTATAATATTTTAATAATTATTTAATTATTATATCACATATAACTTCATAATTTCCATTCTTTGAGGGATACGACAACGTCGCTCTTGTGTATGGTAGACTACCACCTCATGAAGCGATGTGATGCGTTTTTCACGTACACTTTTGAATGGATGGTATTAATGATAAAAGTTTATGAATATATGTTATATTTATTATATAAAAATATTTCTTTAAATATAATATAATATATAACTACTTACCTTCCAATCTATTGGAAAGAAATATCGCTTCTACGTACATGTAGAATATTATATCCACGTAACTATGTAAAATGTTTTTCATTTTATAATTACATGGATGGTAATAAGGATATATTTTATTAATATAAATTATTTATAAATTTATAATTTTTATATAATGGTTAATTAATATTTATTTCCCTTTCATTTTATCCATTGAGAAAAAATTCAAACAATGTCCATGCTTATGTATGGTCCACCGTCTCCATGAATTGTGTAATCCATTTTCTATCCCTAAATTCTATAAATTTCAATAAATAGATTTATAATGGATATATATTATATTTTTATCATTTTTAAAATTATTTATATTATGTAACTATGTTAAAATTAAGAGTTAAAAATTTACACAACCAAAATGTTCAAGAAAACGAAGCAACTATCACTTGAAACAGTGATTTTAACAAAAAATTTATAATAAAAAAGTGATTAAATACTATTAGTAAATAATATATGGTATTAAATATATTATTATGGTTCTTTAATATATTTTTAATAAATCTTTATTTGATATAGATGAGGTTTAGATACATATGAAGGAATTTGAACCTCAGGTAAGGGTTTCTCATCTTGCTTTTACTTCCATGAGACATACGCCATACTCACCAATTATTCCTTTGTTTGGTGTATATTCTAACCATTAAAATGTAATATAATTAATATTTTATATTCATGGTATTAAAATTTTATTATTATGTTATTCATTTTATGGGGCTTACGATTCAGAATTACAAAAGTGGTTAGGATTTATTTCACAATATCATCATTATTCAGTTTGTTTTTCTGTAAGTATTTATTTGTGAAATTATATGATATATTAATCTTAAAGTCAATATATTTTATTATACTATATTTATTAATAATCTTTTTCAAGTAATATTACTATTTCCCACTCTTTGGAATATAAAATTATTGATATAATGTTTTAAGAATATCTGACTTTATTTCTATCTTCAGTTGAAGACCCATTTTCATCAAAATAAATTTCTTCTAAAAATGTTTTAAAAAATGATTTTAAACTTTCCCAAATTATTTATTAAAAAAATATTTCATTTTTTTAATTTTTAAAAAAAAAATTAAAGGATTTATCATTTTTTTTAAACAAGGCATGTTTTGATTTTATCGAAAATGTAAAAATAATCATTGTTTTAATATGTATATAATGAATATATTTTACACCATAATGACCAAAAAAATTAAATATTAATGTATAATTTTTCAAAGTCTATTTTAGAAATAAATTATTTTCAAAATATTTTTTGAACTTTTAGTTTTAAAAGTATTTTCAATGTGAAAAACTTGATTTCCTCAAAAAATACTCTTCACGTTTTTATGATATTTATATGAACCACTGAAATCAATAATTTATTGTAATTAAGATCCACTAGGGACATATTTTATTTATATTATCCTTATTATTTATCCTAATTTATTATGATCAACTTTATTAGGGAAGTTCAATTTTATTAAAATTCATTGTATTACTCTGTATGGTTTATGATTATGTTTATTGATTAGGGTAAGTATTAACATTTCGTATGTTAGTCATTCAATACAAATGTTTGTGTTCATTACATTTCACCCATTTCATATGAGGAATTAATTAGACTTATAAAGTCAGTGGTGGGGTCCAGAATTACATAGCCCCTCGATGCATTGGTAGGTCTCATATAAAAAAAATATCATGGATATTAAGTTGATGCCTTACCCATTTATATATGTTTTCTTGGCATAAGCACCTAATGGTAAGAAGTATTGGCATGATGCCTTGATGGTATGTTTAAGATATTTGGCATTATGTAATCCGTTGTTATGAATTCAGTCATTGATATCCCATGTAATTATTTGATTAGTTATAATATATGTGGTTAAGTTTCAAGATCATGTGATTATTTATATTGGATTTTTTTGACATCATTTATTCCTTCCATATTTTGTTCAAGATATTATTAAATTACATATATTTTAGTTATTTTCCTTTACATATTGATTATTTCTTATTTATTCATAGCATCTTCTATATGCTTACCCTTATTAAGAATTCAAGATCATATATTTCTTTTGTATTATTTTCCCTACTATAACAGAAAGTTTTTTGTTGTTGATATGAATGGATACACTAAGGTGAATAATGGTGATCTCAATGAAAATTTGTTGTATATCTTTTGTCTCAAAAAGTAATGCGAATCTTCATTATGTATCTAGTTTACCAGAAGTACTAAACTATTCAGCCCTTTATGAGATGTTTTCTTATATCTAGTGCCAATATAATAATATAACCATCCGATCCATGCTATTGTATTCAAGGTCACTGCAATTAATGTCATGAAAAGTTTCGTAAGAACCTTGGGAACTAGATTTAGGAAAAAATCTATTAGGGAATATAACCATATGATAGACATTCATGATAAGTATATAAGAACATCATAAATTTTTTTTGAGAAAGAGATTATGTGGTATTTCAAATAAATACATATTTTTATATACACTAAAAGTATTTGTAGTTTTGTAATAGATGTACCTAGGGGCAATAAATATGAAAAGGGTGCATTGGGATTTTCCCAATCACTACTTGGTGCATGAAAACGTGTCTTACTATGCACCTAGTTTGACACTCCTGGGGAATATTCTTAGGATAATTCATATTTTTTACAAACCATTAATAAGGATTCTAAAACAACTATATCGACAAGGAGACCATGTTTATTATTATGAGACTATTTGTGCATAAATTTTTCAACTTATATTTTTTGTTTCATTAGTTTGGGTATTATAAATTATGATTCATAATTTTATGATCTAATCTATGGTATTCCATTGTTTATAAATAGAACCTAATCAATGGAATGTGAACCATATCAATGAACATAATACATGTAGTGATTTTCCTCCTCAGAAAGATAATGAAGATGGAGCTAGGGTTATAGTCAGAACTAATAAAATTTAAACCATATTGGGGAAGATGACTCATGTTGGGAGTAAAAAATAATTCTTGTACAGAGAAGCCTATTGATCCACCATGTGGTGTAATAATGTTTGACCGCTTCAAGCATTAGAAACCTCCATCATTCAATGGGACAAAAAACCAATATTTAGCTAAGAAACAGATAAGTTTCGTAGAGAATATATTTCTCACTATGGGAAGTAGTGATATGGAGAAATTGTAATGGAATTATATCATTTCTCAATAGATGCAGATAAATGGTGTTTATTTATTAAGAACATTTAGTATTAATAAAAAATATAAAACAAGGAAATAGAGTATTTAAAGCTACTCTTCTTGGAATAATAAGTTCCTTATGAATAATGAGAATATATAGAAAGATATTTCTTGAGTTTAAGATAGAAAAAAGAAGAAAATATCTCTATATATGAAGACAATTTTAAAAGGGTAGAATATAATTTTATATACTATGTATGTAATCCAAAAGGAAATATTGGTCATTTATTTATTAGGACTAATACAATACTTCAAAGGTCACTAGTCTCCCAAACCTTCTCATCATATGAGTACATAGTATCATGTTCTATCAATAAATAAAAATAATTTTATAGGTATTATGGATTCAAATGGAATCAAGATAATAAAAGGACATAAAAGAAGAAAATATATAAGTGTAGAAGGGAAATAATGATTATCCAATAAGTTATACTTGTAGAAGGAAACGCCTTGGTATATGCTTAAAAGGAAAAGTAATTTACATTAATTTTGTAGAAAGATTCCCAAATTATAGAGATTTTAAGGGAATGAAAGAATCATCCAATTTGAAATTATTCCATAGCAGGTATATGGGGAATTACTCAAATGAGTGCTCCAAGAATCAAGGGAATATTCCTTAAAATTGGTTATGGGGTCAAGTTCAAACTTACTCTATTTCTACAGATAAAGTTTAGTGATTAATTTTATTGTGTTTGGATTCAATAATTATTTTCTAGAAGTATTTTAATCATTCATATTCTGGTTTTAATAATTATAAAATGTATAATGATTATATTGTATTACTATTTAATTAATGATTTGAGAGAATATATTTAATGGTATCAATGACAAAGAAAAGTTATTTAGTGGGAAGTTGAAATTCTTGGAAAATACATGATTGAAGAAGATAACCTATAATATATTCTAGATGTTGAGATAATAATGATAAAGAGGTTTTTATAATGGTATTGATAACCTTTAAGGTTTATCTAATATCTTATGTTCAGGTAATTATAGGATATTAAAATTTGGTAAAAATATAAGAATTATATTAATATGGTTTTAAAAAAATGGAAACCAAAATTTTGGGTAAAAACTTGTCATATCTGACAAGGAAGTGGGTCTTGAACCCACAACCAAATGGTGATAAGGGTCAAGCACCTACCACTAGACTATGTGGTGTTTCTGATAATAACAAATTTTTTAAAACTATTTTTTTGGATAAACACTTATGGAATGGATTATTTGAAACCTTTTTTTGATACTATTTTAGTTTAATTATTACTATATATAGAAGGACTTATCACTCTGTAATGGATCATATGATCCTTTAAAAGAAAAGTTTAGTTCTTCATGTATAAAATTTTTATCTTGGATATTTATTTATTATAGTAAGAAATGAATTGGAAAATAATTGAAGAACAACCAGAAGATAAAATTAGGTGAGTAAAATAAAATGATATCAAGTAAGTATATTTCTTTTTGTATATATTTTATATCGTATAAGAATCACTCATCCTTAGGAAAAGGATATTAAAAGGAAAAATAGTATCCTATTACCTAAATTCCCATCAAATATTTACAGCTTTGTGGTTTTTAACCTTCTCTTGATCATTCACTTTCTTTTGATCAATGATCTCTATCACTCTCTATTAATCCCTGGGAGTTAGTATTTTCTTCCATATCTATATCTTCCTTTTCCACCAACGTTATCTTATTTGGAAACCTAGTATGTTTTATTCTCGATGACCACCATACTTACCTTCCTCTCTAATAAAGGGGATGTATTTTTAACAAATTTTTATGTGTATTTTCAAGAAGGGTTTTTTTAAATGTTCAACCCCTGATTATCGAGAATAATATTAAATTGTGAGGATGCAATTTATTTAGGTGAGAGAAAATTAACCCCAATATTTTAAAAGAGGAACATAATATTAAATAGTATATATGAATTAAAACACCAAGAATATAATAAAATGTTACACCCTGATACATTATAATATATTTAATTTTAAATAAATTAAATCTCTTCAATAGTTTGTGATGCATGCAACACCTGGTTTAGACAAAATGTGACACTGTATTAAAATATTATTATTTAAACAAGACCACTATAACCTGGAACTTAAGTCAGAGGGTATGAATATTGATAACTAAAATATAAAAATTACATTTTTTTTAACATGTATAAGAAAAATTTAATGGTTACTTATTAATTAGAAATAACATTTGAACCATTTAAAAGAAAAATAATTGTTTTCTGAAAAAAAAACATCATTTTTATAAAATGATATTTAGTTGTAATTTACACTCTTAATTTAAAATAACATTTTACTATTTTTATAAATTTATTTGAAAAAAATAAAAATAATTTTTTAAATCAATATTTCCAAATTATCTTTGTGGAATTTTTGATAAGTTTCTGAAAATATTAATTTTTTATGAATAGTAATAAGTAATGAATTTTATTAAATATTGGATTTTCATTTAAATTATTTAAAATGATGAATTAAATTTAAAATTATAATTAATATAAAATTCTTTCAATTATATAACAATATAACTAATTTATTTTATTTAAATCAAATTCGTATTTAATTCTGATATAAAAACTTTTGAATGTTTTCCCCTAGAAAACCATCTTTTTATCATATCTGTGAGTTTAATTATATAATAAATTATAAAACTTATATATATTGAATTTTAAATAATGGTTTAAATATTTTTAATAATAAAAATTTATATTACACATTAATTTAAACATAATTTGTTTCCATAATTAGTAGTGAATATATTAAAAATTAATTTCCACGGTTAAGGAAAAAATTGGTTTATAGGGGGGTAAAATAAAAACGATAAGGGTTAAAATGACATAACAACTTGTCCAAAACCAATTTTATTGTCATATTGTAACCTTATAACCTCTATGTTTTGATAATGATTCATTTTGGTGGCTTTTTAGGATAAAAATATGGGTTTAATCATTTCCCTTCAAAAATGTTTCCTCTACCCCACTTATGAAAGGTCGCCCCATCTCATCCCCTATTAACACTCCCAAATACATTTGATTCATCCAATACCTTATCAAATATATTCCTTAAATACCTCCACACATAATATATTATTTTGTTATATTATAAAGATAATCTATGAATTCCATAGGTTAAACCTAACGAAGTTTCTTGAAGAAGATGTAAAGTTTTAACTATGTGTTTTCATTTTACTTCTTCATTTAACTCATTATAATAATTTCCAAATATTACCAAATAATAACACTAGAATATTATATAAAATTATATTTTATTATTTTAATTTAACAAAATATATCCATATAAAATTCCATCAAATTGAAAATGAAATTGTCAATCATGTGTATAGCAGAGTACCACCTCACAAAATGATGTAGTATTTTTGTTATCACCACCCTTCAAGAATGGATTTAATTATATATTTAACATTTTTATATGAAATTTATGATATTATTGTAAATATTTATTTTTTATATCACATATTCCTTCTTACTTTTCAATATGTGGAGGGTATAATAACATTGATCGTGTGTGTGTTGGACTACCGCCTCACGAATCATTGTTATTCATTTTTCACACACGCTATACATGGAAGGTGATATGGATAAAATTTAATGAATTTATGTCATATTTATGATCTAAAAATACCTATGTAATTGTAATATCATATATAAAATCTTAAAATCTAATCCATTAGAGAATAATAACGTCATTCATTAGTACGTGTGGACTATCACCAATTTTTCATTTTATTTTTACATGGGTGGTAATAAGGATGTTTTTATTATTATATATTACTTATATATGACATAATAATTATTTTTAAAGGATAATGAATATTTATTTTCCATTCATTCCATCCATCGAGAAAAAATGGAAACCTAGTTCATGTGTACGCATGGTCTGCCGTCTCCATGAATGGTGTAATCCATTTTCTATCTATAAATTTTATAGATTATTATAAATAGATATATAATGAATATATATGATATTTATATCATGGTTAAAATTATCTATATTTTTTTACTATTAACAAATTAAAATAAAAAATATTACCAAACCAAATATGCCTGAAAAACAAACCAATTATCACCTAAAATAAATATTTTCATAAAGAATTTCTAAAAAATGAGTGATAAAAGAATATAACTAAATAATATATGGTATAAGATATGTGATTATATTTTTTTAATGATTTTTTTATTAACCCATATTTAATATACCTGAGGTTTTGAAAGATATGAAGGAATTAAAACCTATGTTAAGGGTTTCTCATCTCACTTTTACTTTCATGAGGCATACACCATACGCACCACTTATTTATTTGTGTGGTTTGTATAATTTACCTTTTATGTGTTATATTATTAATATATTTATATTTATTATATTTAAAGTTTAATTTGATGTAATTTATTTTATGTACTTATGAATCATATGTTACTAAAGTGGTAAGGGTTCATTTCATAATATCATCATTATTTGGGGTTGTTTTTATAAGTCTCACTAGGGAGAATTATTTGATATTTTTAACATAAAATAAATCTATTTTATACTAATATATTTATTCATTAAATTTTTTAGATAATATTACCATTTTTCATTATTTGGTACTTAATATGACTGATATAATGTTTTAATAAAATCTTACTTTATTTTCCCCTTCAATTGAAAACCTTTTTTCATCCAATCCATTCTTTATAAAAATGCTTTAAATTTTTTTTTAAAATTATCCAAATAAGTTATTTAATTAATTTTTACCTATTTTTACTTTTTAGAAAAAAAATGAAAGGAATATTCATGTTATTTTCAAAATAAGGTGAGTTTGGATTTCACTGAAAATGTGAAAAAGAATCATTATTTTAACATGTATAGAAAGAATGGAATTTTCCACCTTCATAACCCCTAAATGTTGTAAATATTATTTTAACTTTTTTAATAGTGTATTTCAAATAAAAGTATTTTAAAAATATTTTATGAAATTTTAGTTTTAGAAATATTTTTCAAAGTAAAAAGTTTATCTTCTTCAAAAATGTTTGTAATGATATTTATTGGTACTTTAGTTCTTCCACAACATAAAAATTACATTTTAATTATGATCCCCTAGTAAAATGTTATATTGTATGGTTTATGATCATTTTGACTAGTCGTGTACAATTTTATTACCATTAACCATGTTACACAAGATTTTTTATGATAATGTTTATTGATTGGGGTAAGTATTAACATTTCATATACTGGTATTTCAATACAAATGTTTATATTTATTATGTTTAAACCATTTAATAAGATTATTTAATTAGTTTTATTAATTTATGGGTGGGTCCTAGAATTACATAGCCCCTCGATGCATCGGTTTGTCTTGTGCGGCAAATTATCTTGGGTATTTTCTCGAGGCATGACCCATTTATATAAGATATCTTGGAATAGGGCCATGAAGGTATGAAGTATTGTAATTAGGACTTTATTTTATGTTTAATATTCTTGTAATTATGCATTGTATCATTATAAATTCAATAATTGATATTCCATTTTATTATTTAACTACTTAGAATATTTATGGATAAATTTTGATCTCATGTGGTTATTTATATGGAATTATTTGATCATAATTTATTCGTGCCATGTTATTATCAAGATATTTATTAAATGGATTTTTTTAGTTTTTTACCTTTCCATGTTTATTATTTCTTATTTATCCATAGCTTCTGTTATACGCATACTATTACTAGGAATTAGATCCCACCCCATTCTTATGTTTTATTTTCCCTGGGATTCTAGGAAGTTTTTTCCTATTCATATGTAGGGATACACTAAGGGAGATAATGGAGATACCAAATCAAATTATTTTTTTCTTTTTTGTTTTAAAATTTAATTTAATTTTTAATTATGTATCTAGTTTACCAAGACTACTAAACTATTTGGTCCTTAGGATGTGATTACTTGTATCTAATGTCAATATAATCAAGTGATCATCAACTATAGGATATTAGGGTTGAGGTATTTATAATAATCTTATGGTCCTAGGGATGGAACTAAATGAATATAATATAGCAGTTAAATTCAATCCCATAGTCATATCTCGGAATAAAATTCCAGTTACAATGATGCAGGAATGTATAAACAATTTGTTATTGAATCTATAGAAAAATATTTGGCACTGTTATATGTAATAATTTACTTATCGGGTATATATAAACCATGTAAAACCAATAATAAAATCTATATTCAAATATATTTGGTTTCTATATCAATTTCATGACATTAAATAATGGTAAGGAAGTGTGAAGATCTTTAATATGAATGTGTCTACACAGTAATGACTCTATGATAGTTATTTTTGATTCCCTATATGATGTACACATCATTGGTTGGGGTGAACATGGAACTCTAAATTTTCCCCTACTATGTAGCCACTAGATTCTAACTAAGAAAAAATAATGCAATTTTATTAATTTATAAAAAGTCTCAGGCCCATCTGCTATATATACTGGCTAGTTTTCTAAAAAATATAGTTTTTTCTAGATATTAAAAACATCATAGATTGTGAGAATGTGTCATCAATAGATGCTTTCTTCAAGCTTATAAGAAATTCGTGTGATATTCCCAATTGGGGGTAAAATCCCTCAATTATAAAATAATCATCGATATTAAGAATATTATATTAAAAACATACACTATATCTAGATTATACATAAACTAATGTGGTTAAAATAAATAATTAAACAATAATATCCATTTTAGTAAAAATATAGAAATATCCCAAACTGATGGTTCTAGGGGAATATTTACCCACACCCCACCCATGGGGTCATCAAATCACTAATGGATCAAAAATATGGTGGTGGAAAAATCAAGTCAACCAAAACCAACAAGGATATGGGAATTTATATCACCTACTCCTCCAATCCCATATAAATTAGTGTTCTTTAAATTGGGGAAAACTTCATAAGTGAATCCCTCACAATTAATCCCATTGTAAGACCCATCCTTTTCTTTGGGGATGTTCTTAGTGAATGATATTTAGGAATCCCTCAAGATCACTTTTTATAAACAAATTTAGGGGTTTCATAAGGTCGAGAAGATAAAGACTAATATGGCCTATAAAGCAAAATATTCCCTAAATAGAGAAAACACTAAGGAAAATTTCAGTATATCCCTTGAAAGCACTCAAAAGGTTATGAATCCTCTTATCCTTTAAATGAATACATGATTTATATAGTGTATTATACATCAGTAAATTTCATTATTATCAACGTTGTAGAATAGTTAGGGCTTGACATCGATACATAAGAACGAGATAAGTAAGTCTCTATTTGAAACATTGTCTATATCAAAACACATGAAGAAGTTTTTCATACCCAACACCAGTGGTTGGTTCAAAATTTATGATCTCCTCTAGATATCCATTTTCCAACTCCTTGGTAATATTTTTCCAAAGAAAAATTGAAAAGTAAGGATGTGTCCCTCCCACCAATCGAGGAATGTGTGATTCTCACCATTTAAAAAATATTGCCTAATATAATGATGGGTTAGATGAATTGTATAAATTTAATGATGAGTTACTCTGGGTAAATATTACAAATAATTATAACTTTCAAATACGTATTTTTTTCCCTCAAAGAATCATTTGGGTTAGGAATAAGATTTTCTAATGATAACTCATTAGTATATCTATTTTATCTTGTGAATGAGATGGCATAGTTAAGTGATTTCACAGTAGGTTCATCATTTTGTTTCTGAAAAAAACTCATTTTTTATGAATGGTGTATTTTA
This sequence comes from Viscum album, assembly GCA_963277665.1. Taxonomy (NCBI): domain Eukaryota; kingdom Viridiplantae; phylum Streptophyta; class Magnoliopsida; order Santalales; family Viscaceae; genus Viscum; species Viscum album. Next base: position 469,994,478 of record OY728158.1, read on the forward strand.
AGGGGTTTAAGAGTGTTCAATCACAGATGTTGGGTGAAATGTATTATAATGGTCTCTAATATGTTTTGTTTATGGAGACAAAAATGCCCAATGGGTTTCATATCCGTGATTCATGGACCTGATTTCCAAAGGCATGTTTTTTTTGGGTAACTTGGCCAATGACACTTAATAACTCACATTGGTCAAGATAATGGTAATTAGGGATCATCACACCTTTTTCAGGGAACTATTTCCAATTTCTGGACACTCTTATAGATTTAAAATATTTTTTCGAATCCTTGGTTTATTTTGAAGTTTGCATACATAGATTATCCCTAGGTAGTGATCAATCATAAATATGCATGGGTTTAGATTCATATGTATGTATTTGAGATTCTATATTGATTGGGATATCTATATGTGTCCAAGTATCTTCATCAACGGTACCCTTTTATGGATAGATTAGATATTCTTTGTTTGCTCGGTAGGATGTTATTGGTTTTAATAAATTTGATGAGGTGCTCTGAAGTTTTCTTTCATCCTGGGAGAATAAAGTTATTTTGATATGGCGATTGAACCCATAAGATGGGATTCTTACATATCCGAGTGATAGAAATCCGAACTGACATATTTTAGTGCCACTTAAATGAAATTTCTCTTTTTAAGGTCATGTGATAAGTACCCAATCATATAGTTTAACATTATGCGTTAAGGATTTCCAGGCTAAATGTTCCAAGTCAAGGATGGTGTAGGATTTATAATGAGTTGGACCAAGGGACCTAAGAAAGATATGGTATCCTAGGTATATATGACCCTACTAGGGATGTGGTCTGAAGAACTTTAGGGTGGATTTGGTTTTTCTATTTAGACCTTTGGGAGGTTTCATATTTATCCCAGTTAGTTAGGAATCAAGGCCCATGTAGTTCAATTTTTGTTGGGGCTTACATATGGGAAATTCCAAAGGATTTGGGTATGGTTGGGACTTATACCATATGGGAGTTCCATATGGTTGTGGATTTCGCATGGAGTCACCCATTTAACTGGAAATAATTTGGACTTATACCAAATGGGAGGCCCATTTGAGGGTTGTGATTATAATAATGTCATAATCACCACTGACCTCAAATCCCACAGGAGTCATGCTCAGTGTAAGAAACAAGAGGAATTAGTATATATAAAGATCACACAAACTATTCAGTTTTATGATGGATGAGATGTTGAATCCCAAAGAGAGAGAGAGTGGGATTTTAGTGTGCTCATCGCCTCTTCTGTTTTGATATCTAGGATAGTAACATTTGGTGATATATATAGATATGTCCTGGGCGGAGTTGAAGAGGATAAAAATTGTCACCTCCAAAAAGAAAGTATAGTGGATTAACTTAGGAGGAGTGCCCTAAAATTGGTCCTGGGCTAGGCTCTCATTCCCTATAAAGGGAAGGCAAGCATGGTCCTTACCCATCCTTCCTAGAACGAGATGGTTCACATGATCACCCCAAGTTGATAACCCTTATTACCATGGGAATTAAAACCTAAAGTCATTATTAGAGTCTGCCTCATTATAGAGGTTTCCCACATAAGTACTCTTACCAATGGAATTTAAACCTAATGGGACATGATAATGTTCTTAATGATTTGTTCAAATATGTTAGGTGGCTTTGGAAGGGGCCCTTTCCTAATTCCATTAGACTATTTTGTGGAGGGTCCAATATGGGTATCGATGAAATGGAGGAAGATAATGATGGGAGATCAAGAATATAACACCCAAAGATACCCCCATTCTATATAGAATGTTCTTAGGTGGGATGGGGTTCTCTCCATCTAGAATTTTGTGAGGTTGGTGATGGTACCATCCATGTAGAACATTACTACATAGACCTCGATTATTCTTTCAAAGAATTCTACTTCACATGGCTATGTTCCATCCACTGAGCATATTGCTATGTGGGCCCATGTTCTTCTTGTGTAGAATTTTTCTATGTGGGGAAAGGTTCATCCCTTGTATCATGTTTCTATGAATGGTGATAATCTACAAATTCTTCATCTGTTATACCCTGTGGGATGCTCCACAAAAGGGTTTTTGAGTTTTCGGATGTATGGACGATTTATTATTTCCTCCATTCAGCTATGTGGAGTATTTTTCTGTGATGGGATTAATCAAATGGGATTAGGTTTTTGTGGTGCATCATCAGTCATTTTCTTCATCTCTCTTCATCTTAGTCTTTGATTCCTTCATGTGTGAATTTACCTACTATTTTGGTTCTCCATAGGGTCTATTTATAGAATAACATAGGGATTGAATATCGTCATGGTCGGTCATCCATGGTGGGCCATGGTACTTATTTTGAGAGACCCTAGAAGGGTTCTCAAAATCAAAATAGACTTAGTTAGAAGGGAGCAGTCATTGTAGAGTGGGTTTTCATTTGTGGGGGTGAAAATCACTACCCAACCCCAAAAACGACCTTGTTTCACTCATGGAAACTGGTGGCACCGCATCATCCCCTAAACTATTTAACTAGTGAGGATGGTTATTCGGAGTAGTATATATCACCACCAGTCCATGAAAATGACTTTGTTTTGTTTGCAGGCATCGATGGCTCCAATTTATCCTGTGAACTATTTTCATTTGTTGGTTCTTTCTAAAGCAACTAAATTCCATGTAGAGCATTGGTCTGTGGAGATATTTCAGTTCGTGGAACTAACCAACCCATTATGGCTCGGCCCTTTGAATATTTTTACTCGAAATATACTTCTGATTTGATTTTCAGACCTGAAAAATTAATGGAAATGCATTTTTTTATTGTGTTTAATTTTCAGTACACAAATAAATGACCCACTTCGGAATGGGTTCTAATTAGGATGAAGAGGAGGCTTTTGATATAGAAAGAGGTCCTATTTTAAACAAGTTTTTGGTATTAAAGTGGACTCATAAGAAGGTACCATGCCCATAAATAAGAGTCCCAGGTCATTTTTCATTTATTGGATTTCTCAACCAACTTGGTGATCTAAAAGCTCCCTCAATCGCCTAATGCTTCCATGTAGCATCACCTTTGTCAATAAATCATCCATGAATTCCACCATATCACCATTTAACTAAAATTATCAACCATGAATGGTAATTATTGATATTACGTATAGTGGAATAACACTTTTTGGATTGGGAATTCTGCAGGCTATTACCCTATTTGCAAACGATTCATGGTCCAACACCTTTGCGAGCTAATGATTCACATGCCATCATACTAGGCATGCAGAATAGTGGTTTTATTATGAATTCATTTGCATCATCTAAAATGAATACCACCTAATTTTTATGATACATTATAAGGAAAACAATGGATTTGGCTTCCACTTCTGCGAATATGACAAGAGGAATAAGGAATATGGATTGGAATGTTGAATATGATCTTTGATATTACATCACCCCTCAAGAGGGTGTTCTGAAGAACCTTCTATCACCATATATTCTAGATTATTTATTTTTCAACCGATTACCACTTTATAATTTCTAACTTTAAGAATATTATCACCTTGCACTAGTTGACCAGAATCTAACCTCTTATGAGTTTGATACATCTTTGTATAATTACCAAGTGAATATCTCTTCCACCAAGTAAATCATTTCTTGTCTAGTTCAAGATAGAATCTTCATTCTGAATGTTTTTATGTATACACAATTTAATTTACACAACCATGATATATCTTTACAATAATCCATTCCGGATTATCCATCTATTTTCAACCTCTCAGGAGGCAACCCTAATGGAGTATGGAGCTCCAAATTGGACATGTGATCAAGAGGGAGTTTTTAAGATGAATGGGCTTGGGAATTTTGGGTGCACTAGAATTGTACGGAACTCCTTAAATAGTTAAATGACATCAACTTATACTAAATATTGTGGGTATACCAATTTTTATTCCATCCACCGACCAAGATATTTTATAAACTTCTCAGTCACTGGTTTTCAAGCAATAATACCTTCCACTTATCACAAGAGGAAGTAGTGGTTGGTTTATGGGATATCTACCACCTAGGGGGAATCCCAATTCATTGTAACATTTATGAAAATTTCCTAACTTCAACCAATAAATTGGAAAACACTGAGAATGTATCTTCATTATCAAGACACATGTCAATCACAATAGATAAATTACTTGGTCACCCCCCCCCCAAGGCCACTCACTCATTCTATTCCATGGTTGGATAAAGTTGTTCGTCCAAGTTAGTGGTATGAGGCCAAAATCTCATTGTATTAGAACTCACCCAACCCAACAGACATGAATCATTTAGGGTTTATATTGGGATAATCTCATAGTAGGCCAATACACAATGTGGGGTTCTAGAATTAGTTTAGACATATCTCTTGGATTTAGGCTAGTGGGTTTCCTTACCATATATCAGAGTGGATGGATCTTCACATCCCATAATGCCTATATGGGTGTCCAAATATGTAGTTTAATGATGTTGGTTTAATTGGTGGAGGGACAACCTCTCAACATTATCATTCCCACCTTTTCTCATATTTATAAACTTTTGGGTCAAATATAGGAAGGAAGATACATGCATCACCTTAGTGGGACATTTCATTTCATTTATGGCTAGGTGGAAGAGCACTATCAATGTTACGAGTACCAAAATACCATAATAGTTCGTTGATCCAACTTCCATCCTTCCCATCAAAACATTTCTGTTGTTCATATCAAATCCTTGGGAATCGACAGTGTGGTTGGGTTATTGTGTGATTTTTCTGGATTCTCTTTTATTCCTTACCTTGCACCCCATGTAGTAGTGGTAGATAAAAGAAGGGGTTATTAAGAAGAATTTACCCATATTATTGCATTGCAAGATGGGATATTAACTACTCAGGTACATAGGGATACCATTTTAGAACCCTACACTCCTTATAGGTTTTCAAGGAAATTTTTACGCTTACAAAAACTAACATATTTACCAATTACCAATATCATAAGGAAATATCATGTGCTCATTCATCATCAATTGTGGTCGATGATGATGTGAGAGGATTCAAAAATGCAAATCATTTTTCCAATCATGGGAGATTTAGATAACTTATCATGGTAGTATGTTAAGATGTGGGTGTCATATAACCCTGATAGAGTTCTAGTGAGTTTAGTGTGATGGGTACCCAAGCCAATGGCCTCCACTACTCATTCCCCTATTGCACCCTCCTTATTGGTTTTAGCGGGTGACTCTCATCCTAATAATCTAAATACATCAGGGGGGATTCATCCACGAACCCCCTCCTTATATGGGATGGTGTAGATCCAACATTCTCAACTGAAGAAGCCAAAATCCCAAACAATGTTGGTCCTAATGAATCATCCATGGGAACCCCATTAATAGATGCCGGTCTTATTAGCATGTTCTTTAAAACTAGGTATGAGGTGTAAATGGAATATTTTCCTACAATGGATTCTTTCTTTAATGTGAACTTGTATTTTATAGTTGAAATAATAGATTATATACTTGTGGTAGTGAGTGATCAGGATGAGTATCCCTATGTTGTGATTAAACAATAGGTTTTGTGAAGGTGGGAATGTTACTAATTTTTCATCATCATCATAGAGACCCCCTTAGAGGAGTTTGATAATAAGGTGGATAGCTTTTGCTATCATTTTATTAGATTGGGATTACATGTCTTTGATTTTCATCATGTTTACATCCTTATTGACTATATTTTCATCGATCTAGAAGACCTATCCACTTGAAAATGCATCCTTACTCAATTTAACACCTCCCATTATCAAACGAGAGGCTTATGGGATATTACCGTTGAGCTACACCCTTGGTTTTCGAAGAATCAAGATCTCATGATCAATTGGTTGAATAGAACAAGGATCTACAAGAATGTAAGGCATGTGTAGAATGGATAAAGAATAGTTTTCATCAACAGATACAAATTTTTAGGCAATAAAGTAGAAAGGTTAGGACCTTAGGATTTTCATTAAACAAATGCATCCAATAGCTGAATCTGAAGCTGAGAGAATGAACACTCTAAAAGGGACTCTTGATGGATTTCATCAAGAAGTAGTCAATTTTCTGACCAAAGAGATTCGAGCTTCATTGTAACCATTTTTTCTATTCTGTATTCTTTTTTTAGAATTGGGTAGAGAATATAGGATGTGGAGGTTCCTCCTTTGTTTCCATTTAAATGACAACATGTTGCTTTTTCAATTCTAATCCTCTATATTTTTCTACAATGATCATCAGTAAAAAAATTCTATGTTCTTTGAAAGATATATATTTGGATGAATTTTATTGTTTCATATCTAGGTGTCAATTTTGGCCACTATCTAGGACAATTAAATTGATAGGAACATGTAAATCTATAATTATTTTCTTTGCTAAGGGACTTAGTGAGCATCATTTTGACTGTTTCTAGGGTTACACTAAATACCCTACAAAATTTGTATATTTTTTGTTAATTCTATCATATTTACATAATTCCACTATAGTGTAAACCTATAAGGTGTAACTAAGCTTTTTATTAGACATCCATTTTCAAGTTTTTGACCAAATAATATTTGTGTCTTTTTTATTTTCATTAATTCTTTAATTTGTTTCCCTTAAACCATGTGAAGCATAGGTCTAGCGAGCCAGTACTCAACTTTTACCTAGGGTGACATGTTCTACTTTTCATCCGGGAATGTTTTGTGTCTCTTTTTTGTTAATAGTTATATGTCTTTCAAGATGGACTAATTTTATTGATGTTTTGGGTTGAATATATTTGACCATGAATTAAAGGGAAATGTCCCCAATAGAGATTATTGACTGAGAATTCCCCAATAGTTTTCAAACATGAATGAAGGGTTTTTAAAGACTATAGTTTTGTGATTTATGATCTGATACATGATATAGGAAAAGTAAATTAGGAGTAACCATAAGAATTGTTTCCAAAATTATGTTATTAGGGAATATAGAGATAAGAAAATCCACTCCTGGGGATGAATTTTCCTTTGGATGAGATTCCTTTTTTATGGGTGAATTATACATAGCTTGCTGGGGCATATTATGCGTATTCAGAAATAGGTATACTCAGGACACTAGCCCTAAATTTATTATGTCTGTGCAATTTTATGGATGTTTGAATTTCTCAAGACCATGAAGAGAGGATTGTCAAGGGAATGATATCTGAAAAATATGAGGCCAATTGTATCAGCTTTGTCTATGAATGATAAACCACTCCTACATGTATTTTACTTTTGTAAATGAGGGATTATACATGGTTATGTTTAAGGTATTATGGCCAGGATGTTTGACATTTATTACTTAAGGTTAATTTTCATTGACTGAGGGATAAATGATCCATTTTTTTCACTATAATCTAACCATGAATGTTTTATCATATTCAGACATGAAGTGGGGAAATGTTTTAAACTATAAAATGGGTTTTTTGAATCCAAGTAGTGATGTGGAATTTATATTTCATTTGGGGAATATAAATGTTGGAAATTCCTCTCCTGGGGATGAATTTTTCTTTGGATAATAGGCCTTTTTTGGAAAATTATGAAAAGTAATATGGGGCATATTTTGAATAGTCAAACAAAGGTGACCCCAAGAAACTGGCCCTCCATTTTTGAGGGCCATAGATGTTTATGGGGATTTGGATCTCTCTATATATATAGTATAGTTTTTTAAAGGTAGGTTCCTGAGCATGAAAGAGGAATTCCAAGATGAAATTTCCTAAGAGTGGGTAGAGATGTTTCCCTTATGTTGGTCTAACCCAAACATAGAATATATTTTAATTAATATGGATGGGTTTGATAAATGATATTTGAACATCATTGTGTATATCATCACAACAAGAATGAATCCATATATAGTTATATAAAGGTACCTTGTGTATGTATACCCCATGCACAGTGAAGGGTTCAATTGTTTTGTCTTTTGAATAATAGCTCACCATTTGGGAGAGGCTCATATTGGACTCTCCTACACAAATTTACCTCATCCATAGGAATGTGGGGGAGTTTTGTGTGTTTGGAAACATCTTATGCGGGTCTAACCAATACTCTAGAAAAGACGAGAAATTTTTACCTCATGGCTTGACATGTTATATAAGGTTTAGGTGTCATTACTTATCCCATTATAAGAATAATTTTTCCATATTTAGTTCTTTAAAATTTCCTCATGTAGGTCTAACCCATTCACAGGTAATGGAAAATTATAATTTTTGTTGTGGCTTGACCAAAGATTGAACATTTAGGTGTCACTACGTACTATGCAGTTTTAGGAATAAAGGATCATGTAGTTATTAATATCATGTAGTTTAGTATCATGCAACTAGGATATCATCAGTTCAGTTTAGTATCATGTTGTAAGGATGTAACGGATTTCTGCAATTTATGGTCATATAGTGAGGACTATTTTTCTTAGAAACCATGAGTAAATGGAGGCTAATCGGGTCAAGATTTTCCATCATTCCCTAGACGTGAGAGGGAAATAAGGTGTAAAACATGATCATGGGGATTCTAAAATCAGAATAAATGATATGGGTCATGGAATCCACTGGGGTGTATGGGGATAGTAAATTCCTCTCTTGGGGAGAATTTTCCTTTTTTTTATAGTCCTATTTTGTGGGAAAATTTTGCAAAGACAGCTGAGGAATATTATGCATAGTCCAAAAAATGTTTCCTCGAGAAACTATCCCTCCACCTCTGATGGATGGGGAGGATTATGGAGATCTAAAAATGTCTTGGGTTACATAGTTTGAAGAATGGAAGGAATGTTTTTGGGCACACAAGAAATATTCATACCATGACTAACTATGAAGTGTGGAATTATCTATATATATCTGACTCATTTGTATGGATGTCATTTATTTTTCCTTTTATGGATCCTAGAAATAGGAACCTAAACTAGAGATATCCCACTAAAATCTATATTTTCATACAGTATATGGGTACATTGTTTCTTTTTTTTTTTATTTTATACAATTTTGTGACTAGGACATAGTTCCTAGGAATAACTTAGTATCATGTTTAAATGAGAATCAATACATACATAGGTGTTGATGCACTGTATACTTTAATGTCATGTGGTAAGGACATAGGTTCCCTGATATAGAGAGGAAATATTGTAAGTGGACCCAATATTAAGGATCTAGGAATCACTACATATCATGTGATGATAGGAATCAAGCTATACATTGTTATAGAAAACCCCTACAATTTATGTCATTAATTAAGGAAAATAGTAGTGTAGTTTAACATCTTATGATAAGAACACTTTATGTTATCTTTTAAGGTATTTCTATCAATACCCTGGAAAACATGATTTGGATTGATGTCTTGGTCATGTGGGAAATCCATTGTTGATATTCTTAAGCCCACGTGATCTGTGATCAATTTGAGAAACAAGGGGTGGAAAATGATTATTCCACCACACATAGGTGTTAAAAAAACGATATAGGCATTTTGAATTTCTGGTGGTTGGACCATGATGTAGAATCCAAGTGTCACTACGTATCACATTTGAGTGGGAATAAATCCATACATAATTCTAAAAAATAGATCCCTATGAAGATCATACTCATACATAGGAAAGGGGACATTTTTTTCTATAGTTGGACATGGGATTAGAGACTTGGGCATCGCTATGTATCCTATGTAAATAGAAATCAAACAACACATAGTTCTGAATGGGAACTCTCTATGCAGTTCTAATCCATACATAGGGTGTAATTTTCTTGTATTTTTAGTCGGTCCTAGGAAATGAGATCTAAACATGACTACATATCTCAGAGGATGATAATAAAGCCACATGTATTTCTTGATGTGATTCCCATCACAAATGTGAATCATGTATAAAGAGAGAGAATTTTTCATGAAATGGTATCACAACCATGACCTACGTTGAAGTCCCCCATATTGATTTAGTTTTTATGTAGGGGAGGGGATATTTTTATATCACATGGTTGGGTCTAAGACATGTGATTTAGGAATCACTACATATCTCATTATGGTGAAAATAAAGCCACATGTAGTTCTTGATTGAAATATCCCTACCTAGGTCTGGCACAAACACCGAGAGGGGTTTTTTTATTTGGGTGGTTGTATCAAAATGTAAAATAATGGCATCACTACATATTCCATAGTATAGGAATCAATCTATACATAGTTCTGGATTTTGGCATGGTATATGACCAATGACGAAGGTGATTCCCTCGTGTGAGGATTCTATGGAGCCACAAATTTTATTGTATTGTGAAATAGACAATGTACTATGAATTTTAACATCATATGATTTTGACAATGGTCCTATATCTATTGGAAGGATTGTTTTTCAGTCCGTTGTGAAGTAAAATCCTAAAGTGAAAGGAGGCTCTAAGGTCAAATGTGGGTAAGAAAGTAATCACAATGTATCATGTGTTGGTATGAATCAAGCCGCATGTAATTCTAGAGAATGAGACCCCCATCATGGATATGACTCTCACATGGTGGATAGGGTCATTTTGACCTTCTCTGACAAAAATCTAGATCATGGGTATAGAATCATTGATTGAAACAATAGTTTCTATTTAGTTTAATATCATTCAGTGAGGATGTGAACTCCTAGTTTAAATTCATAGATTTTGGACCATATGCTACACAATTTAACTCCTTGTAGTTAGGACAATGCAGCATATATTTTAACATCATGAAATCAGGATGATGCATCATAAAATTTACATTAAATACTTATTTAGGAACCTAATATTTGTGGGATTTGTTGTGAGTTTTCCCTCCATTATGATCGTGTAATAAGCTTCATTGGAGTATAATATGTGTACTTTATAGGATCGCTCCCATTTTGACTCAAACTTTTGAGGTTTTTGTCCAAGTATCGTCGAAGTTATTAGAACCAATATTGTCTCTCCTTTGAGGAAATACCAAAGGAGAATATTTTTTTAGTGTTTTTTGAAATATAATTTTGTTGAACCTATAAATAGTTCAAGGTAAGAAATATCTTCCCATCGATTTACTCCAATTTATCCAGCTGTTTCTAGGATTTCTCGTTTGTGGATAGCTAATCACAAATGGAAATGCAGAACAAGGGAAATTTAACTTCGATGGAAAGGGCTTACTATTTCCCATATAGTAAATGAGTATAGGGTAACCCTTGTGGTAGTGTGGGTTATGGTACAGTATTCCCACAAGTAAATTAGTAGCTTTTTCAGCCAACACATCTTGTCCTTATATACTATCTTATGAATTATGTTGGATAAGGTCTTGTTGAAGTCATTTATCTATCTGTTAGTCATTTCATGGTAGTGGTATGAATAGTTGGACTTGATTTTATACTCCTAAAATAGCTTATCCAATTCAAAAAAATAGAAATTGGTTTTTTTGTCCATCAATATTGTATAAGGGATACCAAATCTGGTGATGATTATGGCTAGCATGAAGATTAAAATGTTCTTTTCCCTAACCTCTTTGAGGGGTATGACTCATGTTCACTTGAAAACAAATTCATTGTATATGAGAGTATACTTTAACTTCTTCTATGTAGAAAGAGGATATGGTCCCACGATGTCCATTACCCATATGGAAAATTTCCATTAGTACTTGGCTATGTGTAGTAACTCTGAGGGTTGGTGGATGAAATTGGCATGAACCAAGTAGTAATAGAACATTTAGGTTAATTTATTGTAGTCCTGAATTGTGTAGGGACAGTAGTATCCAAGACTTTAAATTTGATGGGAAATTTTGGATCCTAATTAGAGGGTATAGTAGGTTGTTTTGTGAACTTCTTTGGTGATAGTGGTGGGGATTCTCCATTGATGCACCTGAGAAGGACCTCGTAAATTCTCCGATTGTAAAGAACATTTTAGAGATTTATGACATTATGCAGAACAAAATTAATTTCTTATATCCAAATTTACTCTCTCTCATCTCTATTTGGTGGAAGATCTCCATTTTGGTGGTAGTCCATAATGGGTTCCATACAACTGAGGGTAGTGTCGTATGGTTTAGGGATGGGTCTAACATCATCGATTTATTCTTTATTATCCTAAAATAATTGTGAAACCATCTAGAGGTGTATAATTCTAATGAGTATTTTATCCCAGTCTGGATCAGCTATAGTTGTGGATTTATTTTCTAATGCATCAGCCTAGTCATTTTTATGATCATGAAACATGAGTCAATGTCGTATTTGAAGGGAATTCCTCCATCCGTCCTCGAACATGGGTTAGAAGGAGGATCAACTTTTATTTTTTGATAGAGTAGTCAATGTTAACCTTTATGATGACCAGTTCTAAATAAAATTTTATCATCAAGTGTTTTAATTTAACCTGAAGTGTCTGCTCTATCCCTATAATGAAATCCTGATATTATTATTCATTGTTTGTGAAACTATCTAACAAAAGTAAGGAGTAAGGTAGAACTGCCTTTGTTAAAGATATGAGAACATCCCCAAACCCACTTTTTTGAGCTTGGGGTCCTCCATCCTCTTTCATTTCGGGCTTCTAGACAAACCGTGAAAATGCATCTTCCATATTTGGGAGTCCTCCTTGATAGATAAAACCTCTTCATTAGGTAGTTCAATGTACAATGAAGTTATTTCATTAAAGGGGTGATCCAAAATAAAATATTCCAGTGTATATCCTTTGACCCCTTTCTGAGGTACAAATTTGATTTTAAACTGTTTTAGAATGACTTCCCACCATAACAGAAGTCCAGTCAACATTAGACGGTTGAGATTGCATTTGAGTGGGTTGTTACAGGAGACCAAATGGACTTCATGATGCTACAGATAGTGCCTCATCCTTTGGACTATAATGATTATAGCCATACATATCTTCTTGATATCTGAATATGAATTATGAGCATAAATTATGGTTCGAATGAGAGGATAAAAGTTTTTTTCATTTTCGACATCGTTCTTTTCTCTGAGGAAGGAACCTAGTGATCACTCTAAGGCTTTCACATACACAATAAGTGGTCTTACTTCAATATAAGTCATTATAATGGGTGGTCTTAAGAGATATCTATTGAGGTTTGGTATTTATTGCTAAAAATCATTGGTCCATTGATATGTAGCCTCTTTTTCATCAACCTTGTAAAGGGAAAACATTTTCCTACAAGTTTGTCTATGAATCATTGAATGTAGGCTCGGTTTCCTAGCATCCCTCTCAACTCAGTGAGTTTGTGAGGAGGTGAAATGCCAAGGATCAAATTTTTCTTCTTGGGTTCAACGCCAATGCCACTATAGTGTACAAATAATCCAAGGAAACTTCCCAAAGGTAATTATGAAAGAATATTTCAAGGGGTTTATTTTCAAAATATTTTATCATATATTTTTGAAAATGGTTTCATGATCCTCCAGGTGGTCCAATAGTTGTAAATATTTTACCACCAGGTCATCAAAAAAGTATTTGGAAAACATTCCCATTAAGGGTTTGAAGATTCGATGCATATCATGTTGGTATGTAGCATTTCAATTCATAAAGACAAAGGGAGTTACCCAATAGAAAAATAATACTTAGGTTCCTTGAAGGTGGTGGATTCTTTTTATAATTGGTCCACTCGGATTTAGTTGTATCCTGAATAACCATCCATAATGTAGAGATATTGATATTCAGTTATTTGATTAATCATCAGTTCGGTGATTAGGACTAAGAAATAATATTTCAGGAAGTTCCAGTTGTGATCTATAAAATAAAAAAAACTCTTATTTTTACATTATAATTTTTGATAGGGAATATGTTGGGTATCCACTTATGATATTGAAACTCTAGAATATAGTTTTATTTGATGATCCTATCAACTTCAGCATCTCTTTTGGTGGTATATGTCATGTGTGTTCTTCTGGATTCTTTTTTATAGCCCGGGTGGTCCTTTGAAAGGCCTAGGTTGCGAGTGGCCACCTCAAGATTAAGGCTTTGATTTTATATGTTGTTCTAAGTGAATAAATCTAAATTATTCTTTGTTAAAGAGGTATATATTTCTTTTTCATTGGAATACATGGATACACTAATCTAGGTGGGTTGTAGATCTTCTTCTATGCCTAAATTTATTTCCTTACGTTAGTCATTGGTGGTAGAGATTCCCTCCTCAATAGATAGAGGGGAATCCTTCATTCCCTCCTCCTCTTACTCATCATCATATTTATATTCTTCCTCTTGTTCTAATGGGAAATAATTCTTGGGTTGAGTTCTCCAGAGTAAGGATAGGAATCAATATCAAGGTATTTAGAAGATGAGATGACTTTCAATGACCCAGCTGAATACGTGAGATTTCCATGAAACTCTAGAGAGGATGGGGTGAAAGACAGAGGGGTTTCTTCATCCTCTTTGGGTAATGAGACATCCTCTTTCACCTTAGAAGCTAATGTGGGGATTTCCTGGAGCTATGTGGATGGATCTAATGCATTTCCATCTACACTTTCACCAATTTTTAGGGAGTCAATAGATTTTGTTAAAAAATCTAGACTCGATAGTCATGATTGAAATCATGAGGACTACTGAATACACATCTATGTTTGAACATAAACACTTAGAATGATTGATGGGTAACATGTATTATTTACCAAGTTGTTTTAAGGGGTTAGTCGGGATCATTTCCAACCTATTCGGGGTAGTGACCCAATCCACACTATCGACCAAGGGTTTTTTCCCTTTCCCCCGATAGAATCCTACATTGATATAGTGTTATTCATAGCAATTGAATGGGTCATTATCAGTGTGAAATGTCCCATTGTTTCCATTAATGCAGTATTTATTGCATTGATGGTTTGAGGAAGGTATCAACGTGTACTGATGCAACTAGGGTCTTCTTAGAAAGATGATGAAGGGTATTTTCTACCAAAAAACAAGGAGTTTTGAGTCATCCATGAGGTCTCCAAACTATATCTTGATCATGATTTGGACTAATGGTTTTTTCTTAATTTTTTCATAGCCCTATTGGGTTATGGAAGAAGGTGGTGGGTTATCCTCATTTTAGCTCAACCGGTAAGGTGTTCACAATGGATTAAGATTAACTCCATAACCATTGTTAATGAAAACCATTTTGATATCAAAACCATTCATCCTTCTATACACATAAAAAGGTCTATCATATCCTTGTATAATAGAATTTTCATCTTAATTTGTGAAGGAGATAACTACATGTAATTCCATAGGATAGTTCTCTATCTGATAGACCTTGGTAGTGGCCACTATGTATTCAAACTTCTAGTGGCTTATAAAATCCTCTTTGAGTTCTTACCTGAGGTATTTTTACAAGATCAGTGCATCCAGAATAGATATCTTGGATAGTACCAAAGATAACTACTTTTGGATTTCATGTTTCTGGTATGAATTTCGGTGCTTCCCAGTATGGGAATTCTCTTTTAAAAGTTCTTTACGGGATTGAGAATTGAATGTAGATGGATCTACCCTCAAGATAGGAGATGAAGGTGCTTCTATTCTTTGTCGGTTAGACTGGGTAGGCCTACCTACACACAAATTTTGATTAAACACATGATCATATTATCATGGGTATTTTAGAATGATTGGGTCAGAGTGGATTTTAGTAGATGTTTGAGGAGTTTCTTATTCCTATTGGATCCACTGAAGGGATTTTTCAGCGGGTTTCTGCAACATTGATATTCTAAGTTGGGGTGTGGCTAGAGGTCTAATTTATACCATGGTTGTGTCATCCCTAGTATCCTCAAGTCCTAAATCCTCTTCCTCTGGCACCCCAATCCAGTGTGGGGAACTTAGGATCATATCCATACTCATTTTCACAGAAGGGTTCCATTAACTTAATGACATTAATAAAACCTAAGATCAAATCCTTGTCTGATGAAGCATTTTTCTATCTGGTTGTTTATGGTGGTTCTATTTGGTGGGGTGGTGCCTATGCTTTTAGATCTGTGGGAATAAAATCTAAGAATTTCAAATATGAATTTTTCCTTAAAGTAGTTTTGTCTTCCTTCACTTGGTCCCTACCTTTGTGACCAATCTTCTTTTTATATGACAAGATTTTGGAGGATTGTTGTGTTGAGGATGTCAGTTGTGTTACAGTAGGAGTATTTGGGGTTATAGTTGGTTGTTTCAATTGTTCTTAGAGAATACTGTGAGTTTGGTTGATAATATTTTGAGTCATCCAATTATCAAACATTTGTGATCCCCAACTGATAACTTCATTCCACTTAGCTTCTTCCTCGAGGGTGGTAGTGGAAACATAAACAACATGTGATACCAGCTTTCTCAATTTCAATTTCACATAATATATAATTTACTATATGACATCTTTGAATATGAAGCATTTCAGAATTGTATGTCCTAGTATCCAATGAAAGGGAAAATAATCTAGATAGTCATCAAGACCCACCTCATCATCCCTTGTAGACTCTAGTAGGAAAAGTAATCATTGTTTATAGCAGCTATAAAATAGAAATGGACTTGATAATCTTAGAATGAGTAAAATTTATTCCTTATTTCCTCAAAAAAAATTCTCTTGTGTCCCATCTTCTTTTTATTTAGAGGTGTGGGTTTTTGTTCATTCCCAGGGGTGATTCGCGATATGGTGTAGGCTTAGGAGATGGAACAAGCAACTATGCTGGATTAAGTGTAATGGATATCACCTCTGCCTTTATTTCTTTTTCTCCTAGGATAAGTGGAGTTATTTTGGAGTTAACCTTTGTCTTCCATATAGAGTATTCAATTATTTGAGAAATGGTGTATAAATCTTGAAACCCACTTGTATATTTCACTAGGATGAGTGGAGTTCATAGCTCATCACAGAGTTTATTGTTACATAAAGAAAGCATATCTTTATGGGGGATAAGTAGGTTCAGGGAAGTGGTTGACCCTTTCCATCTGTCGATGAAGTCTGAGACTCTCTCATTATCTTGTTGTTTGTAGTTTGAGAGGTCATTGATTGTGGTATTATGAATTTTGGATCTCAATTGAAAAGAAACTTTCAACAGAGGTCTTCCCATCACATGATAGACTGAGATAGAAAACTAGTTTACCACAAAAATTATATCCCTTTTAGGATTTTCATAAAGCATCTAAGTTTCATTGATTCTTATTTCTTCATATTTCCCATCATGGGACTAAAATTTGATGTATAGTTGGTCAGATGTTGTTCTGAATCACCTAATTCATTGAATATTAGAAACATAGGACTTCTGAAGTTTAGCGGTGGTGGTTTGTCACTCACCCAGTTGGGGTAAGGATTCCATTGCATCTGTACCAGTGCACGCTACTCCTATATGTCTTCTAATAGATCTTCCAATGACTCAATTGTTTTGATAAACCATGGATGAGTGTTCTATTAGACCTAATCTTGGACAGTTTTATCAAGGGGAAGTATTTGGCATGTCGGTTCTGCCATTATTTGAGGTAGATATATGGCTTGAGATATCTTTTGAGTATTTTTCCTAAACCCATTCTGGTTATACCCTTATTGGGGTTGAATCTTGATATTTTTCCATAATCTGGTCAAGGTGAATCAATGGTCCTACTGCCGAATTGGGCGGATGTCCCAGAATTGCTTCAATCGCCATGATAAATCCATAGGGTTGAGGTAAACCTTTTGGAAGTGTATGTTGAGGATCTTCTTGGGGAGCATATTCAATAGGAATGATACCTCAGAGTATCTAAACATTAATTCTACTCAAACCATTCATTTATTCCTACCTCCTAGAAAATCATTCTTCGAGTGAAAGGGGATTGTTCCCATCGAGAGGAGGAGTCGGATCATAAACACCCTTGAATTTATTCTTCTCTCTAGTAGAGATCCATGGAACAGGTAATGTAGGATTGATCTAGGGAGTTCCTAGATTTAGGGTGATTCTCTGTTTTTGGGTAAGAACACCTTCATTTTCATTATATATTTAATTCTTAGTAGAACCATATACTTCTTTCTCGTATGTATTTTCATCATCTTCGATGTTATCTGTAGGAATGATGTTCAAGATTTTTATCGATGAATAACATATGGTCGGTGTTATACTGGTAGTTGAATGGCATGAGAGAAGTTTTTATCTATTATTAGATCTCTTCCTTCTATTCTAAGATCCCCTTCGGGCTTCTTGGTGAAGGGTGACTCAGAGGGATCCTCTATACAGCCCTATCATATGCCTCCATTTTAGGGGAAATTTTTCATGAGGAGGGGTGAAATGTCAAACCTCTCTATTTTTTTCCACCCTAAGTGGGAAAATAATAACTTCCATTTAGGTTTAGGTGAAGTAAAAATTACCCCAGTCTTGTGGGATGGGGTTTCTTTTGTTATCCTACCACCATGCATAAGCCCATATTTTTTGGTCTTATAAGGAATATTTTTGTTAAAAATGCCCCCAACCCTACAGGTTTGGGAAAATTCTATACCTAATAGGATACTACTACCGTCATAATGTCTTGATCTTACACATATCTGTTCAAGTGTAATCTATATACGATTTAAAACATGTATACAAACTATTTTTTTTATAAGAAAATTAAGATTAGTTGATTATTTTCTTACCTTAGGCGAGAAGCCTCCTAAATGTTCTCGGTTTCCTATTTTAAGAGTTATTCAATGGATTAATCTTTTAAAGACTATTTATTTTGAGACATACTCAAATATAGTTCTTATGGAGTGTTTATCCTTTACTGAGTAGGGTTATTTTATGATATATTCCTTGAAATAATTAAATTATAGGATTTTAATTCCATTGAGTTATATTGCACAAAATGTGGGGTGAAATGTAGACCTTCATTCTCTCCCTATCCACATATGTGAACACCATATAGGGAATTGATGATTAGATAATGAAACTTATGATGTGAATTGAGTTAGGTCAATTGTAGAACTTTTTTCCGCCTCTCTAATTATGGTCACCTTGTTTAAGGAAGGGCTTCATGGTTGATTTAATGGAGAATATCCCATTATATTCAGACACAGTCTACATACCAGTTGTAACGCATGAATTTTTCTTTAAGTGGTAGAGATTTTTTCAAATATTGTTATGAAATTTTTTATACACTCTTCTGAAAATGAACTTGGTATGTAGAATTGGGAAGTGGATGAGGACCCAAACATAATAGTTAAGTTGTCCTTGTCAAATTGTCCTCTCATGAGAAAAATATTCTTTTTTTCTTCCACGAGAGACTCCTATACATGATCTAACCCACATGGATGCTTCTTGACTATTTTTTTTAAATATCATGGATATTCGGGGTCTCTTTGGTATATTAATAGTCCAGGGTTGGATCACAACATGAGCATCATCCCAAGATATCTCCGGGTTGAGAAAGGATGACATTTGTTATTTATAGGGTATCTAACATTTAGAATACCATATTTTAAATCACCTAAAAATATGAGGGATTTGTTGAATTTAACTTGGAAAGGGGAGGACCTTCATACCAACATGAAGTGTTGTTGTGGGGAGGACTTTCACGGCGGGTGCAATGATGACAATGACTACCATCATAGCTCGATGTATGATTATAAGGAGAATTTATATAGTGTATAGCCAAGGGAGGACCTTAAAGGTGGAACACAATAGTGGGAGGGTATTCCTGCTAAAATGAGGTGTCACTTTGGGAGGACCTTCGCAGTGCATGCTACAATGGTGAACTACCATCATAACATGATGCTCGACTGTAGGGATAATTTCTGCATTGTAAACCCTAGGGAGGACCTTATGGGTAAATGATTGCAAGGGGAGGACATTATTTCTATAATCAGATTTCACTATGGGGAGGACCTTTGCAGAAAATGCTACTATAGTGAGGAATACCACCATAGCTTAATGTCTAACAAAATGGAGAATTTCCACAATGTATACCCTGAGGAGGACCTTCAGGGTAGAAGACAATAATGGGAGGACCTTCTTTATATAATGATATATCACTGAGGGAAGAACTTCATTGTGCATGCTTCCATGGTGAGGAATACCATAATAGTTTGATGGCAGACTACTGGGAGAATTTATGTAGTGTATACCTAGGGAAGGACCTTCAGGACAATTAACAGAAAGGGTAGGACCTTCTTTCTGTAATGTTATGACACTATGGGGAGGACCCTCACAACTCATGCTACCATGGTGAATACTACCATCATAGATTGATGCCCGATTATAGGGATAATTTTTGTAGCGTATACCCTAGGGAGTACCTCCAGGGTAGATGAAGGCAAGGGGATGACCTTCCAAATGTAATGATATTTCACTATAGGGAGGACCTTCATAGTACATGCTACCATGGATGAGACTATCATTATACCCCAATTCCTGACTGTAGGAAGAATTTATACAATTTATACCCTAGGTAAGACCTTCATGGAAGATGATAGCAAGGAGGTGACCTTCTTGATGTTCAATCTTCAATACATGAGGAGGGATACCATAATGATCATCAGGGGATAATATCTCATGATCAATCAGTTTGTGTCCACGAAGGGATCATTCATGGTTTATGCTCTAGGGAGGACCTTTAGAGCTGATGGTAACAATGTTGCAAGGAGAACCTTTTCAAATCCTATTGTTTCTTCTGTAATTTTATAAAGGATCTATAGGATCATGGTCCATTAGGGATAGGTTCCCGATGGCCTCATGAACTCCAGCATCTATTAGAGCAAGGTCATGAGCTATCTCTTTATTTTCCAGTAGCCATTGGTGTGGTTCATTTTTAGGTGATATCTTCTGGGAGACTTGGGTTATTTATATTAGGTGATAGACTTCATATACATGTGCTTGTTTGAGTGGATCTAGTTGTGTTACAAGGATTCACCGTCAAGTTTCCTAAGTTCATTCAAGGATATAATCCTACCATAGTATGGCCACTGAAGTGGACTAGTGTCCCTCATTTGTAATGGGTATTTATGCCTGATATTGTTGTTCATTTATCATGGAATATCACAAATGACCCTCCTGGATGGGAGAAAGGATGCATGTATATTCCCCAATGACCACCTCATTATGTGGATGAGTCACCCAACTTGGGGAGGTAGAGTTTCGGGACCGACTCCATGTTATTTTTTTTGGATGTGATTACATATTGAAAAGACTATAGAATATTATTAGTGATTTATATCTAATCCTCTATCATTGGTAGCATGTGTTGAGAGACATACTTTTTGGGAACGATGATATATGCTCATTTCTCTGATTGTTATCATATTTAATAGAAGGGATTGGCATGAATGAGAAGAAATTTGATTCTCCATGTTTTTTTCCATCATATTTTACTGATGGTCTAGATACAAATTTGTAATAATTTTCATTTTCTTGTAATTTTCTACAGAATTTGACTGGTGGGATTCATATTTTTGAGCAATAATTGGTGGTTTCTCTTTGTTTTCCATCATATTTGGCTGATGGACTTGACATAAATGAGAAGGACGTTGTTTCTACCCATAGTTTGTAGTCATATTTGACTAGTGGGATTCATATTTTCTAGTAGGAAAATTCATCTTCCATTTCTTAACATCATTTTTTACTTATGGTCTTGATATGTGTGGGAAAAGACATATGTCTGTGTATATTTTTCCACCCTATTTACACGCAGGATTGGTGAGAAGTAGCAAGAATTTGTTCCTACTTTTAATTCACCATAATATTTGAATGGAGGTCTTCATGAGAGTGAATAAGAATAGAGGTTTTTCTTTGCTTTTCAACCATATTTACATGATAGGATTCTTCAAAAAAATTTAGGAAATGGCATATTTTGTATTGTATGACCATGACCCATTGTGGGCTACCCTGGGGATATTTTTCTGCTCAACTTTAGATAGAGTCCATAGGGTATTATCCTCTTCATGATGAGGAAGATGGGCCACACAATGTTAGCAGTAATGATTTTTTTCAAGGTCCCTTCAGCGAGACCCATGCACTTCTGGGATGAAGTCATTGGAAATGAATTCATTATCCTCACTATGGTAAGGGAAAATGTTTATCATGTTCCTGGGACAAGATCTCTAAATTATTGGAGATGGCTAGTGGAGTTTTCTGGGTCAGGACCACCAACTTTCACTGAGCGGACAACTGGAGGGGCATCATGGGCTGAAGGGAATGTCTACACTACAAAACAAATGACCCAATTAGAAGTGGTTAATTTTTATTTTAGAAGGGGTTATAACCCTTTATAAACAAATTAGAGGTGGTTATGAGGAACCACTGCTAATGTTCCCACCTACTATTATTAGAAGTGGATTTTAAAAACCACTGGTAAAATGATGTCTAATTTAGCAGTGGTTGTATTATAAGAGTTTAAAACCCCCATCAAATTTCATTACAGAATCTCAGTTTAGAAGGGGTTTTAACCCCCAAATAAATTTTTAATCAGACTAGAGGTGGTTGGAAACTACCGCTAAATGAGTGGAATGTCAACATATTAGAGGAGTTTTCCAAAACTGCCATTAATTAATACTGGTGTAGAGGGGTTTTAACTGCCTCTAGTTGATCCATATTACAAGTGGCTTTCAAACCCACACTAATTAATATTTTTACATCCCCTCTCCCCATGTATTACCATCACTCCACATAGAATGAATCCCCTTCCTGTTCCAATAACACCCACTCTTCCCACATAGCCCATGTCCCCCTCTTGTTCTAGTAACCCCCCTTCCCCTCTCATTTTGGTTCACCCCACCACCCAACCCTATCCTATTCTGGTATCCCCCCTGATCGTAGTGACACCCACATGGAATTCCTACCATCTTGTTCTAGTATCCCCTACCCAATACCTCCTCCAGTTATTCTCACCTTGTTCTGCCCTTCCATTCACATTGTAGTTTACCTAGAGAACTTTTAAAAAAATTCACCCAACAGGATTTGAAACCTCTACCTCTCCTATGTGCTTCAACCATATCTACCACATGCGAAATTTTTTTTGATGTTCCATTTACAAATTATATATATATTATTATTATTAAGGTAATTCAAAAAAATATTATTTGAATAAATAATTAAATATATATACATATATAACCAATACATATAATTATATAAATTAATATATTCATTTTTATATTATATATTTATGTATATATATTATAATAATATTTTATAATATTGAATTTATACATTTATATAAACTATATATTGTATATATGGCTGAAATTTATTTTTCATATTATTAAAAGAGCTTGAAGAAAAAAGAAAAAAACAGATGAACAAATGGAGAAAACCAGAGAGAATAGAAGAGACACAAGGGGCCAAGAGGTCTAAATTAATGTAAACTGAGTGTGTCAGCTTTAATTAGGTTAACTCACTTAGGTGCAAGAGACATGATGCCGGTAAAGACCATACATGGGATATCTTGGTCACCATGGTTGGCCATAAAATCTGAAACCTTGTAATTCTATTTATGTTATGCATATACACATATATTTATATATTTGTAAATATATTTATGTAATTTATTTATATACTTCAATACATATTTATATATTATGTACATGTTAATTTATATCATATATATAAGCATTTATTTAATATATTTATATAATATATTTCAATACATATATTAATTATTATGTACATTAATATATATTTATTGGTATAAATTGAATATCATATAATATTATTTATATATAATATAAAGAATAAACATATTAGTTAAAAATATATTTATTATTATTATAATATAAATAATAAAAACTATAAAATTGAGTTTTTAAATGACTTGTTTTTAAAATAAATTATCTTTATGTGTATATTTATATAATATTTTTTTGATTTTATGTTATATATAATTAATATTATATGAAATAAAATTTATTAATATATATATATATACAAAGAAAATAAAAAATTATATTTATGTACACATATAATTTCATATAAATACATTCATATAATTGGAAATATATAATATAAATAAATTATATAGATATATATTTATATATATTTTTACTAAATTAATTTATAATTAATATGTTATACTAAAATAAATATAAAATAATTATATAATATATATAAATTTAAATATAGTAAAATATTTATAATATAATATATATAATATAAATATATATTTATATTTATATTTATATTTATATTTAATTATGTCTATATTATATATATTTGTATACATAATATAATATAAATTCATATATACATAAATATAAAGTAAAAATGTATTTGATATAATATATGTATAATTGAAATCATATTATAAATGTATAGTATTTATAAAACCATATATAAATTTTATATATTTGAATAAATATATTTATAATTATATTTATATTATGTATACAAATATTTATATATGTTTACATTTTTGTTTATATGTATAAATATTTATTTAAATTATTTATATAATTATTTTATATATATATATATAGATAATGAATTTAAATACATTTATATAATGTGTTTATGTAATATATATATATATATACACACACACACGCACATATAAATATAATTAAATTTGAATTTATATGATATTTATTTTAAGAAATAAGTAAACAATTAGAGGGGGTTAAAACCCTATAATCAAAGGAATTAGCAGTGGTTCATGAACCCCCATTAATTTCTCGAATTAGGGGGGGTGAAAACCCCATATATTGACATAAATTAGAGGGGCTTCAAATCCCACTCTAATTTCATAAATTACACGGGGTACAAACCCCCTATAATGTCATATATTAGAGGGGGTTGACAACCCCCTCTAATTTATCATATTATAAGGGGTTCATAACCCCCTCTAATTTATTAAATTAGAAGGGGTTCAAACCCCCCTCTAATATAAGGGATTAACGAGAGTTTATGAATCACCTATAATTTATGTGATCAGAGGGGGTTTTGAGTCCCCACTATTTACATTAAAAAAATAATTTCCATGTTATATATATATATAGCCTCTAATATCAAAAATAATATTATATATAAATTTTCTTCCATTAAAATCCAACTGAACATATAGGGTAACTAATTATTAAATTTGTGGTGGTTTTGACACAAATACCTCTAAAATCCAACCAAATATTACAATAAAATGCTAAAAAACTGAGTGGGTTGGGTATAACCCCTTCTAAAAACCCACGAATAATTTTTTTTTAATTTTTTTGTAGTGCTAGATTCCTCCAAGATAGGGAAAATTCCCTTCTGGTGGTACTCCCTAACTAGTGAATTCAAAACCTAGCATTGATGACGTTAGGTGGGTGATGGTGTCCATAGTTTCGCTAAGGACCTGACCAGTGCGGTTGCTATTGTGCAAGTCTATGAATTCTGGTGAAATTTCATTGGATTAAAGAGATATATGAAGAGTTTATACAATATATACGACAAATAAAGATAAAAAACTTCGTCAAAGTAGTATCTCATGACCACATTCAAAATTGATTATCTTATTGAGTCTTATTCCATTTTGATATGAAAGGGGCATGAAGTGGGGTAAAACATCCACCTTGGTTAAGGATTCCTGTCGACTTCATCATTTTTTCCTCAAATAATCATTTGTCTAGAAATAATATCATCCAACGGGAACTCATCAATTTATCCCTTTTATCTGGTGAAAGAAATATTGTAGTTAATTGATTTCTTGTTAGGTTCATCATTTTGTTTCTGAATAAAACTTATTTGTGCCTAAATACTAGATTAAAAGTGGTTGAATGGTGTGAAATCACTCATGTTTGGAATAAGGACATAGAATGGTCTACAATGGGTTTTTTTCATGGAGCCGGAAATTCCTAATGGATCTTGTATCCATGATTCATGGACCTTCTTTCCAAATTAAGGAATTTGTTCAGTAACCTGTAAAATGACACTTAAGAACTCACATTGGTTGATAGGATGCGAAGTTGGAATCATCACTAATTTTGGGGGGAACTATTTCTTCTTCTGGTACTCTCTTATATGTTTAAGATTTGTTCATGAATCCTCAATTCATTCCCAAGTGTGCATATGTGAATTATCCCTAGGTAACGGTAGATAGTAAATACACATGGGTTAAAAATTGTCCGTATATATCTAAGGTTCTCTATTAATAGGTATGTATATATGAATCTGAGGTTTTTCATCAATGGTTCCATTTTATGGATGGATTAGAGAATCTTTGGTCGCTCATTAGGATGATGTTGATTTTGACCCACTTAGTGAGGTGCTCTGATGTTTGTTGTCATCCCGGGAGACAAAAGTAATTTTTATGTTGGGATTGAACCCATAAGATGGTATTTCTACATATCTTCATGATATGATTCAGAACTGAGATTTTTTGTTGCCACTAAATAGGACACATCACTTTTTAAGAACATGTGACAATGGCCTAATTGTGCAGTTTAATGTCATATGGCAAGGATGACCAGGCGAAAGGTGCCTAGTCAAGGATAGTGTGGGACTTATACTGAGGCAGCCTGAGGGACCTAATAGAGATATGGTCTCTTGGAAAGATATGATCCTACTGGGGATGTGGTACGGAGAAATTTAGGGTGGATTTTGGTGTTGGTTGTGGACCTCATTGAGGTTCCCTATGTATCCTAGTTAGTTGGGAATCCAACAATGCATAGTTTGATCTATATTGGGGCTTATGTATGGTATCTTCCAATGTATTTGGGTATGGTTGGGGATTATACCGAATCAGAGGCCCATGTGGTCAGGGATTATGCATGGAGTTACCCATTTGATTGAACATGATTGGCACTTATATAGGATGGGAGTCCCATTTGTGGTTTGGGATCATGTGAATGTCATGATCACCACTAACCTCCATTCTCACATTTTTATTTTTCATTGTGAGAAACAAGAGAATGTATTATATATTAATATCACACAATCTATTCGGTCCAATGATGGATGAGATGTTGAATCCTAAAGGGAGAGGGGGATTTATTTGATTGTTCTCATCTCCTCTTCTGTATTGCTATCCAAGATAGTCACAATTGGTGATCTATCTATCTATGTCACGAGTAGAGCCAACGAGGAGAAAAATTGGAGCCTCCCACAATAAAGGATGGGGGTTTACCTTTGGAAGAGTTCCCTAAAATTGAGTCTATGGGGAGGATCACATTCCTCGTTAAAGGGAAAGGAAAGTGTGATCCTTACCCATCCTTCCCATAATGGTAAGGTTCATGGGAGCACCCCATGGTCGGAACACTCATTACCATGAGAATTTAAACTCCCAATACATTCCAAGATTCTTCCTCGTTATGGAGGTTTCCCATGTGACTCTGCATACCACAGGTATGTAAACATGAGGGGACATGGTGATGTGACATATGATTTGTTCAAACATGTGAAGAAGATTTGAAAGTGGCCTTTCCCTGATATCATTATATTAGATTTCATAGGGTCCAACATGGGGACTAATGAAATGATAAAAGATAATGATGAGATATGGTGAATATAATGCCCTAGGATGCCCCATTCTGTGTATCATGTTCTTATGTGGGATGGCGTCCCTTCTATGTATCATGTTTCTACGTATGCGAGAGAACCATCCATATAGTGTTGTGCTATGAGAACCTAGTTTCTAACCATATAGAATTCTACTTCGCAATTCCAGGTCCCTCCGTGTAGCATTTTGGTATGTGAGACTGAGTTCCTCCCATGTAGCATTTTGATGTGTGGAGAAGGGTTCTGCACCTGTAACATGTTTTTATGTGCATTCTTATCCACAATGGTGACATATATTATTACCCTTGATATGGTCAACAAAAGGGGTTTTGAGTTTTTAGATGTCTTATCAACTTATTATTTCCTCCTTTCTGCTATATAGTGTATCTTTAACTACTAGGAATCATTAAAGGGGGTCTAGTTTTCATGTTTCCTCATCGCTCATTTATTTCATGACCCGACGCTACCAGGCCCGAGCCACAACTACCTCAAGGCCGCCTCCATAGGTCAGAGGCTGGAGACCAGTTCCGTAGGCGTAACAATATCGGGGAGGCCTTTTCCTAAGTACTTGTACACACGCACACACAACCCACTGGATGTGGTAGTGTAGGGTAAAAATTAAACCAAAAGACAAATAGCTATACCAAAACCACAGTCATGCATCAACCACTAAAAAGAGTAAGTAAAGTGATGGAAGTACTGAAAAGTAAATTGGAAAGTAAAAAGTGAAAAACAGGCACCCGACCACAAAGGTGGCGCAACCCGGCAACAGGTAACAAAATAAAACAACTGGATAGACTCCCACCTGAAAACTCTATCACGACCGCGGTATGCTTCTCCAACTTCTGTGACCTCTACGCTCCTCCGTAGTCATGATCGACATGTTCGTCATCTGCAAGGGCACACCAAGTGTGGGCAAAGCCCAAGTAGGGGTGAGTATAAAGATACTCAGTAGGATGCCCCGAAAGCTCGAGGGATCAATAAAGGAGGAACTAAAGAGGAGATCAATAGACTAAACAAGGATAGTGAAAGATTTTATTAAAGAGAGTGCAGATCAACCCTACAGAAACAAGTAAGCACGAACCCGAAGGAGTGGGAACGAAAGTAGGTTGCAGTTATATATATATGCTCAACAAGAAACTCAAACGAGTGTGTAAGGGGATCTCCATCTCCAAGCTCAGCCCAGGATAAGTCACCATCAGTTCTGAGTAAAACCATCCGCACAACCCAGTATCTCGTCTCGTCCAACTAGGAATCCCAAGTAAAAAGGGGCTCAATCAACACACTTCAATACTATCCTCTTTGGGCAGCACTGACTCGCCCGCACAGTTTTAGGTCATGTCTCAAGGATGCATCTCAGTGGGGAAAGTTCCCCTTTTCCTTGTGGGTCCTTAGGTAATATCAAAACTATCACACCACTGATCTACACAACCAGGGTCCCGCTATGGTAGTCACGGAGAAAAGTCACCGACTAGCCTCATAAGAAGGGATGAGTCTGAAATTCCAATGGGTGACCCACTACCCAGCCCTGCTAGAGGGTAAATCATAATACATCATTAGGTGACCCACTTTCTAGCCCTGCTGGAGGGTAGACCTGGAATAAGTCGACAGGCGGCTCAATGCCTAGCTCTACTGGAGGGTAGACCAGGAAGAAGTCGACATGAGACCCACTGCCAAGCCCTGCTGGAGGGTAGACCTTGAAGAAGTCGGCAGGCAACCCACTGCCCAGCCCTGCTGGAGGGTAGACCAGGAATAAGTTGACAGGAGACCCACTGCCTAGCCCTACTAGAGGGTAGACTGGGAACAAGTCGATAGGCGACCCACTGCCCAGCCCTGCTGGAGGGTAGACCCTCAAGAGTCATCGATTGACCCACTTCCAGCCCTGCTGGATGGTAGACCCGGAATCGATCTGATAGCTCTGCACTACTACTGACATCACCAGGCATCACTAACAATGCCATTATGCGTTGGTTTGGAGTGTGTCAAAAGGGATCTCTATTCAACACCCTCCCATATTTCCACATTTAACATGATCTCAAAATAGGCTCCACATTCCCAAACGTATTACACCGTTGCAGTCCTCGTGGAAAAACATACGAGATAGACTACTTACTCACCCAAAACGGAAAACCGGTGTTTATGGTACTATTCACTATAGCCAGTCCATGTGGGGCCCACACCCCGACTCTGATACTCATCGGGAGAACTGCGCCATATTGATTCTCTCGGAAAAACACGCGGAAACGACTAATCAAACGCCTCGAATGAACATCTAGTGAGAAAGGCGCAAAAAATGCAACACGCAGCTCAAAAGACGGCATGTAGGGCCCACATATCAACTCTGACTTCAATGCCCAAAACCATTCTGGAAATCTCTTCCTCGACGCTAGGGTCGCAATTTCACTGACGGCGCTCAAATCGGACATCGGATGTCTTCGTGCCACCCAAAATAAGAATCCTGGCGTAGTACTTAACGAGCGTGTCGCACCACCGAGCTCCTGTCCTGGGAATAAAAAATCCCCAAATGCATCTCAAAACCTTCATCTCGAGACAAGGATTGCACTGTTGTAGATGGCACACAAAACATACACCCGTAGAAAAAGTTATGGGTGTTCGAAGACGGAGGGGACGAAGCCCCTTGGGCTGGACCGGCCAGGCTCGCAGCACCGGCCCGCGGCTTAGCTGTCCGGGCCAGCCGTGGACCCGAATTCCATACTCAGACTGGCCAAGGGCCGGTCGTCTCGCATGAAGACCCGTTGGATGTGGATCTTTGTTCCCACGTGGGGTCGCGCGCCGCGACCCCGGTCCACCCCTCCGCGCCGCGAGCTGTGCCCGCTGCCAGCCGCCTGAAGCCGGAGCCCGCCGCCTGCCACCTAAAGCCAGAGCCCACAGCCTACCGCAAGAATCGAGAAGTGTCTCCACCTGCTGGCTAGAGTGCAGAGTGCCGTAATTCTGCCGAACCACCGTAGAACTTCCGGAAAACCTTGAAAATGGCCAGAAACATCGCTGGAAAAACACCAAAAACACCCCTGACTTCGTCGGATCACTTTGATCACCACGGGACTTAGATTTTCGAACAGAATCATGTGTTTGAAAGCTTAGAATGATTCCTACTCGTATATGGGATTATATAGAGAGTTTGACAACAATTCGATGCAAGGAAAATAATTTATAGAATATGCAGGGAATAAAACCATAAATCACGAGCCTACCTCGATGGGCGTTGACCGACACTTCACCGAAGATCCGTTGGAGCCGTCACCGCCTTGCCGAAGGGATGGAGGAGAGGATAGGAGTTCATACTTCATCATTGGGAGAGCTTGCGCCAAGGAAGAAGATGGATAATAAGTTTGGGGTCAACTTTAAATAGAAAACACTTACCCCCCCCCCCCCCCGCCCGTAGGCCCCGTACCCGAACTCCCGGTGGGGTCGAGGTTAAGCCTCCCCTAGGGTAAACTCCATGCCCTGGGCGCAATGGAAGTCTTGGAATTTTAATCTGATCCTTCATTCAAAAGTTATAAAATTTGACGCCTAAGGCTGCTAAATTACAAAAACACCCCTGGTGTCATTTTTCAAACCAAAGTTGCGCCCGCGAAAGTCATACCCCTCCTAGGGTAAAAGGCATTATATGAAATCTATAGTGCCCTCTGTTTTCCCATCCGAGCAATGGTTTAGGAGTTATTCTATTTATTTGTTGTGTGCAGTGTTAAGGCACTTAAAATTCAATTCCGACCACACCGGGGCTTGGAATCACACACCATCTGAACGTCCTGCTTTGGAAAACATCAAGAAAAACGTAAAGTCTTATAGGTTCAAAAACAGAGTTCTTAAAGCATTCCCTCCTTCACGATTTTCATCCCTGAAAAACAAAACTACAAAAAAAACTCAGGATACGAAGCCCGCATCTGGATCTCCTGTTCCCAGGTTCTCTCATGCACCCTCTCGTGCTGCTACGGCACACGAACCAAAGGGATGGTCCGTCCATGCAGTGTCTGCTCTTACCGGTCCTCAATCGCCACTAGGTTCTCTGCAAAGGAGGATCCATCCTCAATGTCCAGCTCTCCCCAGTCGATAACGTGTGTGGGGTCGTGCATGTATTTCCTCAGCTGCGACACATGGAATACGTCATGCACTCTCTCCGGTTGTGGGGGTAGGGAAAGATGGTAGGCGACCTCACCAACCCTGCGCACGATCTCAAAGGTCCTAATGAACCTCAAGGAAATCTTGCCTCCCTGGCCGAACCTCTGAGTACCATGTCGCAGGGAGACCCTCAAAAAGACATGGTCCCCCTACTTGAACTCCAAAGGCCTACAACGCCGGTCTGCATAGGACTTCTGTCTACTCTGATCCGTCATCATCCACCCACGAATGGCCTTCACTTTCTCTATCGTCGCCTGCACCAACTCCGGGCCCACAAGGGAGGTCTCCCCAACCTCTGTCCAGCAAAAGGGTGACCTGCAGGGTCTCCTGTAGAGGGCCTAAAAAGGTATCAGGCCAATAGTAGAGTGGTAACTGTTGTTATACACAAACTCTACCAAGGGCAGGTGATCCTCCCAGCTCCGGCCAAAGTCTAACACGCACGCCCTGAGCATATCCTCCAACACCTGGATAGCGCGCTCGGTCTACCCGTCAATCTGGGGGGTGAAAAGTTGTACTCATCTGCAATTGAGTCCTGAATGCGTCCTACAGGCCTCGCCATAATCGCGAAGTAAACCACGCGTCATAGTTGGAGACAATATTCAACGGTACTCCATGAAGGCAGACAATATCCTGAACATATAATTGCCCCAGACTCTCCACCGAGCTCTAGTCCCTGATAGCAAGAAATTTTGCCGACTTCGTGAGTCGGTCCACTATCAACCAAATGGAGTCATGGACCTTCATTGTGTGCGGAATCCCTATGATGAATTCCATATATATTCCATCCCACTTCCACTCTAGGATGTCATGGGGCTGCAATAACCCTGCTAAAACATGGTGCTCTCCCTTCACCTCCTGACAGGTAAGACACCGAGAAACGAACTCGGCTTCGCTCTACTTCATGCCAGACCACTAAAACTGCTGCTAAAGGTCTCAGTACATCTTCCCTACACTGGGATGGACGTCCATGGGCGAATTGTGTAATTCCAGCATCACCTCATCCTGAATCTCCACTGGTAATACAGCTCTTCCCTAGAACAGGATCCCGTGATTCCTTCCTTCAAAATACCCATCGGGTGCGTTGCATGTGGATATCTGATCACATAGTTCCTCGTTGTCGATGTCCCCCAACTATGACTCTCTCACACACTCATGGAGTGAAGGAGTCTGTATCATCAACTGCAGAAAAGTTGTACCCTCCTGCTCCACCAAGTTCAGCTGCAGGGAATCCAACTGCTCTGAAGCTTCCTGCATGAGACGAGCCTGGGACATCCTGCTAAGGGAATCTACTACTACATTTTCCTTCCCCGGAGTGTAGACTATCTCCAAATCATAATCCTACAGAAACTCCCTCCAGAACCACTGCCTCATATTCATATCCCTCTGAGTAAAGATGTACTTGATGCTTTGATATTCTGAGTAGACCACGAAACGCTCACCCAGGAGGTAGTGTCTCCATAACCTCAAAGAAAAGACGAATGCTGCCAACTCCAAGTTGTGAGACTTATAATTCTATTTGTGGGGCCTCAACTACCTCGATCCATATGCAATCACTACCCGCTGCTGCATCAGTAGGCACCCGAGCCCAGCTCCTAAAGCGTCACAGTACACCACGAACTCAACGCCCTCCTCTAGAAGCCTCAACATTGGAGCACTAGTCAGCCTCTATCTCAACTCCTCGAAGGCCTTCTCGCACTGATCAGTCCATGTAAACTGTCATCCATTCCGCATCAATGCAGTCAAAGGGGCTGCAATCCTAGATAAGTCCTCCACAAACCTCATGTATTACCCTGCCAAACCAAGGAAACTCTGCACCTTAGATACATTCTTGGGTGGCTCTCAAGAAAGCACTACCTCTATCTTTGCAGGATCCACAGCCAAACCATGTTCCATAATGACGTTCCCCAAAAATTGAACCTCGTGAATCTAGAACAGGAACTTTAAGATCTTCCTGTATAGCTGGTGCTCTCGAAGTAAGTCTAGGACCATCCTCAAATTCTTTTCATGATCGTCCTCTGTCGCCAAGTAGATGAGTATGTCGTTAATAAAGACAACCAAAAACCGGTCCAAATGCGGCAGGAAAATCTAGTTTATCAAAGCCATGAAGATGGCAGGGGCATTCGTTACACCAAAGGGCATAACCAAAAACTCGTAGTGCCCGTATTGACAACAAAAGGCCAGCTTCAGGATATCAGCCTCATGAACCCGCAACTGGTGGTATCCAGATCGAAGATCAATCTTCGTGAACCACTTCAAACCTCAAAACTGGTAAAAGAGGTCATCAATCCTCGGCAAATGGTACTTATTCTTTATCGTGGCCTGATTCAGGCGACGATAATCTACGCAAAGTCATAGGCACCCATCTTCCTTCTTCACAAACAAGACCGGAGCTGCCCAGGGGGACACACTAGGCCTGATGAATCCCTTCTCACAAATGTCGTCCAGCTGAAGTTGTAGCTCATGAATCTCTATGGGTTCCACCCAATATGCTGCATAAGAAATCAGAGCAGTCCATGGCTGCAAGTCGATGCAGAACTCCACCTCTCGCCTCAGAGGTAGTCCCAGTACATCCTCGAGAAAAATGTCCATATAGTCCTCTACAACATAAGGGACCCAGGTGCTTGTAGCGCCAGCTTCTCCAAGAGCCAGGCTCACCAGTTGGTGTGAAAACTTTTGGGGTCTCTTTCTCAGAGTACCCATCTGCTCTTCCACGAGGTATCGTTCACCAAGGATGGTGAACCTCATCCCATCATAAAACACGCATCTGACTCGTCTGTTATGACAGTTGATCTAGGCGTGAACCATAGAAATCCAATTCATGCCCAGGATGACATCATAAGGTTCCATCGTGATGACGAGTAGGTCCGACGTGAAACTCCCTCCTCCGAACGATAGTTCGTACTGTCTGCAGATAAAGGTCACTAACGAGGCACTTCCTGTAGGAACCTCGAGGCTAAGTGCAAGTGTCAGTGTCTTTACTAGAAGCTCCAACTCTCATACCAACATCAGTGATATAAAAGAATGGTTGGCGCCTGTGTCTACAAGTACTGAATCATGTTTGGAGTAAACACAAATCATACCTCGGTCTATCTCATGCGTTGGAGGGTCTTGAACACCCATGGCATGATGCTGCCCGTGACCCCTACTGCCAGCTCCCTGGGCCTGGCATGGACCGCCCGGTGGTGGCGGTGGAGGGATCTTAAAATTCCATCCTCCACCTCTTGGTCCTGCCGCTCTTCCTGTGCAACCTCCCTGAGGACTGCCCAGTCCCCGCCTAGGTGACCCTTGTTCATGGCGCTGCCTATGCCGTTGCGGCGCGCCCACTGCCTGCCACGGATTCTCGGCACGCCTGGTCGTGTAGACCCTTTCTAGGTGACCCAGTCTGTCACAAGCATAGCACCAACTCTCTCATGTCTGCCCTGGCACCCTACGGCGCCACTTCGGTGTACGACCCTTCCCCTGAGCCTGCTCACGGAAGGGTCTCCTCAACTGAGGCCCATCTCTCTGTCATCTTCCTACTGAAGACTCCGCTCTAAAGCGGCCACTGATAGTTCCTGCTGTCTAGCGCCCCTTGTCCAGGAATCTCTCAGTCACAAGTGCCTGCTCCAGCACCCCGACGTAAGTGGGGATGCACAAGGGTACCACAATAGCACGGATCTCCCTGCAAAGACCTTGCTCGAACTTCCGCGCCCTGAAGTAGCTGTCGCGGATCATGTCCTGCGAGTAGCTTGTAAGATTAGTGAACCGGGCTGAGTAATGGGAAACAGACATCCCTCCCAGCTTTAGATCCATAAGCTCCTGGATCTGAACAGAGTGTAAACACGTGGGGGAGTACTCCTCCTATAAAATCCGCTGGAAGCTATCCCATGTGAGGGATGACTCGTCATGGGTATGTGTCACCATACCCCACCATCGCACGGCTATCCCGAGGAAAAGACTGGTGGCTAGGGCCACCATCTGGTCTGTTGGGGTTTGTACTAGCCTGAAGATCCATGCCACTAACTCAAGCCAGTCCTCTGCCACGTGGGAAACCGGGTCCCCGTGGACCCTCAGCGGCCTCTGACGCTGTAAATCTCGTAGCATGCTCAGTCTGCACGCAACCTCGGCCTGAGCTGCCGGTACTAAATGCTAATCCTTAGGTGGATGGGCTACTGCTGATGCACTGGGCAGAAAGGGATCACGTGAGGGTCCCTGAACTGACGCCTCGTCACTCGCCAGGTCTTCGTCACGAGCTGGAGAGGGTAACCTGGCTGGCTGCTGTCATGGGGGCATCCTGAAAATTATCAAGGGATACCGTGATCAAATGAGCACATATATATATATAACAGTAATAACAAAGGGGAGATGACTCAAACAAAGATAGTCAAAGACCCAATCCTATGGGATGCATGTTTCAAAATTCCCTACAACAAGTGTTTCCGCATGCCGAGTCGAAAAGCGGGTTATCAGGGTCCTGGTGAATGGATATGTCGGCCACTCGTACCATCACTAGACTCCATGTCCTGAGATCCGCTCTCGAGAGACGTTGACATCATTTCCCTAAATCCGAACCAATTACTTTTTAGGGACATTCGAACAACGTCCCAAGGAACGAACCACCTCTGATACCACTTTGTCACGACCCGACCCTACTGGTCCCGAGCCGCAACTACCTCAAGACCGCCTCCAAAGGCCAAAGGCTGGCGACCAGCGTCGTAGGCCTAACAATCTTGGGGAGGACTTTACCTAAGTACTTGTACACACACACACACAACCCACTCGATGCAGTAGTGTAGAGTAAAAATAAAACCAAAAGACAAACAACTATACCACAACCACATTCATGCATCTACCACTAAAAACAGTAAGTAAAGTGCTGGAAGTATTGAAAAGTAAACTGGAAAGTAAAAAGGGAAAAACATGCGCCCAACCAAAAATTTTGCAAAACCCAGAAACAGGTAACAAAATAAAACAACTGGATAGACTCCCACCTGAAAAATCTAGCACGACTGCGGTACGCTGCTCCAACTAATGTGACCTCTATGCTCCTTTGTAGTCACGATCGACCTGTCTGTCATCTACAAGGGCACACCAGTTGTGGGAAAATCCCAAGAAGTGGTGATTATAAAGATACTCAGTAGGATTCCCCAAAATCTATAGGGAGCAAAAAATGAGGCACTAAAGAGGTGAGCAGTAGGCTGAACAAGTACAATTAAAGAGTTTAGTAAAGAGAGTGCAGCTCAACCCTATAGAAACAAGTAAGCACAGACCCCAAGGAGTGGGAATGAAAGTAGGGTGCATTTAAATATATATATCCTCAACAAGAAACCCAAAAAAGTGTGTAAGGGGATCTCCATCTCCAAGATCAGCCTAGGATAAGTCACCATCAGTTCCAAGTAAAACCATCTACACATCCCAGCATCTCATCTCGTCGACCTAGGAAGCCCAAGTGAAAAGGGACTCAATCACCACACTTCGATACTATCCTCTTTGGGCACAACTGACTCACCCGCACGGTTTTAGGTCACATCTCAAGGATGCGTATCACTGGGTAAATTTCCCCTTTTCCTCGTGGGTCCCTAGGTAACGTCAAAACTGTTACACCACAGATCCGCACAACCAGGGTCCCGCTCCGGTAGTCAAGACGAAAAGTCACCGACTAGCCTCATAAGAAGGGATGAGTTTGAAATGCCAACGGGTGACCCACTGCTCAGCCCTTCTGGAGGGTAGACCTGGAATATGTCGACAGGCAACCCACTGCCCAACCCTACTGAAGGGTAGACCTGGAAGAAGTCGACAGGAGAAACACTGCCCATCCCTGTTGGAGAGTAGACCTAGAAGAAGTTGACGGGTGACCCACTGCCTAGCCCTGCTAGAGGGTAGACCGGGAAGAAGTCGAAAGGCGACCCACTACCCAGCCCTGCTGTAGGGTAGACCCAGAACAAGTCGATAGGTGACCCACTGCCCATCCCTGCTGGAGGGTAGACCCTCAAGAGTCGTCAGGTGACCCACCGCCCAGCCCTACTAGAGGGTAGACCCGGAATCAGTCTGATAGCTCTGAACTGCTACTGATATCACCAGGTGTCACTAACAATGCCATTGTGCGTTGGTTAGGAGTGCTTAAAAAGGGATCTCCATTCAACACCCTCTCATGTTTCCACATTTAACATGATCTCAAAAGAGGCTCCACATGCCTAAACAGATTACACCATTGTAGACCTCACGGAAAAACATGCGAGATAGACTACTAACTCGCCCGAAACGGACAACCGATGTTTATGGTATTATTCACCATAGACAGACCATGTTGGGGTTGCACCCTAACTCTGATACTCGTCAGGGGAACCGCGCCATTATGATACTCTTGAAAAAACACATGGAAACGACTTCTCAAATTCCTTGAACGAACGTCTAGTGAAAAAGGCGCAAAAAATGAAGCATGCAACTCAAAAGATGGCCCGTAGGGCCCACATCTCAACTCTGACTTCAATGCCCAAAACCATTCTGGAAATATCCGCCTCGATGCCAGGATCACAATGCCGCTGATGGTGCTCAAATCAGACATCGGATGTGTCTGTGCCATCCAAAATAATAATCTTGGCGTAGTACATAACGAGCATATTGCGCCACGGAGCTCCCATACTGGGAATTAAAAATCCCCAAAAACCATCTCTAAACCTTCGTATCGAGCCAAGGATCACACTTCCATAGACGGCACATGAAATGGACACCCTGTAGAGAAAGTTATGGGTGTCTGAAGATGGAGGGGATGAAGACCCTTGGGCTAGACTGGCCTGGCTGGCCGGTCCACCCTGTCTGGGTCGGCCCGCGGCTTAGCCACGCTGGCCGGCCCATGGACCTACGTTCCATGCTCAGACTGGTCGAGGGACGGTCTTCCCGCATGAAGACCTGCGAGACACAGGTCTTTGTTCCCCCACGGGGTCGCACACCACGACCCCAGTCCACCCCTCCGCGTCGCGAGCCGCGCCCGCCGCCTACCGCCTAAAGTCGGAGCCCACCGCATGTGCTTAAAGCCGGAGCCCGCCACCTGGCGCCTCAAGCGCTGAGCTCTGCCTCCTGCCTCCTAGAGAAAAGAGCGCTATAATTCCACCATACCACCTCGGAACCGCCGGAAAACCTTGAAAAAGGCCTGAAGCTTCGCCGTAAAAACACCAAAAACACCCCGGACATCATCGGATCACTGCGATAACCAAGGGACTCAGATTTTCGAACCGAATCATGATTTCCAAATCTTAGAGAGATCCCTACTTGTATATGGGATTTTCTTGAGATTTTGATAGCAATTAAATGCAAGGAAATTAATTTTTAGAAGATGCGGTGAATAAAACGATAAATCACAAGCCTACCTCGATGGGTGTTGCCTGACGCTTCACCGACGATCTTCCGGATCTGTCACCGCCTTGAAGAATGGATGGAGGAGAGGAGAAGAGTTCCTCCTTATTTGTTGGGAGAGATTTCTCTAGGGAATAAGGGGGAGAAGAAGGGTGGGGGTCAAGTTTAAATAGAAAACACTTAACCCCCCCCCCCTTCCTGTAGGCCCCGTACCCGAACTCCCAGCGGGGTCAAGGTTATGCCTCCCCTAGGGTAAATGTCATGCCCTGAGCGCAATGGAGGTCTCAGAATTTTAATCCAGGCCTTCATTCAAAAGTTATAAAATTCGAGGGTTGAGGCCGCTAAATTATGAAAACGCCCCTGGTGGCATTTTTCACAGAAGGGTCGCGCCCACGAAAGTCATACCCCTCATAGGGTAAACGGCATGTTCCAGACTCAACGGTGTCCTCAGTTTTCCCATATGAGCAACCGTTTAGGATTTATTCTATTTATTTGGCTTGTGCAGTGTGAACGCACTTAAAATACAATTCCGACCACATTGGGGCTCAGAATCACATGCCTTCTGAACGTCCTCCTTTGGAAAACATCAAGAAAAACACAAAGTATTATAGGTTCAAAAAACGAGTTCTTATTGTTTACTTCATCTCTATTTAGTTCAGTATATTGTGTCTTCATGTGTGCCTTTTCCTACCAATTTAATACCACTTATGATTAATTTATAGAATAATAGAGTGAACAGATACTAGAATGGCCATTTTTCCATAGTGGGCTTTGGGCATTCCTTTGTGTGATCCATAGAGGGTTCCCTGACCCACGAATGACTTAGTAAATAGGGAGTGGTCATCGTAGAGTGGGATATCTTTTTTAGTGGTGGAAATCACCACCCAACCCTGTAAATGGCCATGTTTTAATCACAAATTTCAATGGTACCCCCTTATCTTAAGAACTATTTAGATTTTGGGGATTTTTGTTCGCAGGTAGGATATCATTGCATATCCCCACAAATTACTTTGTTTCATTTGTGAGTGTTGTCATTTCTGTCTCATCCCATAAACTATTTTCTTTCATGGGTGCATCTCAAAGTGGCATAACTCCATGTGGAGTGTTGTTCCACATAATTATTTCAGTTCGCAGAATTGACACACCCTTCACAACTCTCCCCTTTGAACATTTTTTCTCAAAATATCATACTAAATTGTTTTTTCCTTTTCTGAATCAATGGAATTGTATTTTTCTTGTTGTTTGGAATTTTCAGGACCCAACAAGGACCAATATATCCCCTATTATTAATATTCATCTACCCACAAAAGCTTCTCAACCCATGAGGTTAAAATATAATCATCAATATGGATTTGGGTCCAAAGAATGTGTGTATCTAAACCAGGTAGCTAAGAACAATCAATATTTCCCACCTATGGGGATGAATCTAGATCAGTGTTATGAATTCTACCCTATAATTATGGGTACTAGATATCAGTAATAAATATAAACCTGTCAACCAGATCGAACTCCACCCACCACCTCTAGTCGAGTATTCACTAAGCCAACAATCCTTCTAAAAATCCTTGACTCCATTGATTCTAGGGATACTCAGATGAAAATTATGGAAGGACTAAAATAACTAATAATATTTAAGAGGAATATATATCCTAAATTTCTTGACATAATCCCTCCTCTACCTGACCTCAAGAACCCAGCCTTCCCAATATTCAATAGCACCAAAGACCTAGAGAAAGATCTTATTCACATTGTGTAATTATTGGGGCCCATGATAGTCTAAATAAATTCATAAGAAGTGCCCGAGCTCATATTATTTTTATTGAAAGTTGAGGGAACATTATTTATCTAGTATAGTAATCTATTATCAAGATCTGATATGAAGTGAGAATACCTCCATTAGTAATTCTTCTATCAATTCAGTTCAATGAAAATTAATATGATGGTCCTCAATATCTCAAATTTCAAATATCATGAGAATTAAAGAGTCTCAAATTCCATTACCATATGTAAGGGTTTGACTTATTACCTTAATATGCCACTTTTATAGGATAATTTTCTCAAGATATGTGAATAAAATATATTCAAAAAATTTTAGACACCTTTGATCCCATACAAATAACCCAATGGTTTTTAATAGTTAATAGTAGTTATATAAAAGTTGGAGGGTGATATCAGAATCTCAAAATACAAATATCATCCATCATTAGTGAATTAAGGTAAGATGTTCAACAAAGATGAATGGTGACAATTATGCTCATAACAACACTAGTTCTAACTCTGGCCCCTAGGGCCATGTAATATCACACAGTTTCTCAACTAAAATAGTTTCAATAGAAACAATACCCTCACAAATAGTGGAAATAATGAATTGGGTCATGCAAATTTTGAAGAAAATAATAATAAACCTTATTCCTTATGAAAGAAGAAAGTCTATATGTACTTCATAATTGCTAAGGGAAAAAACTTGATCGAGCTACAAGATCCAAGGAAACCTAATAAAGTCATTCTCCATAACCACCCTAATTATTTCCCATACCATTTTACATTGGGATAAAAAATCCAATATTTTTTCATCCAAAAAGGATTCATCTATAAGATAAATGATTTTTAGTAGTTATAATTTTGAAATATCTAATCACATGTGACTTGTTTCTCTACTATCCTAATATAAGCGGAAGGAGAGTAGAAGGAAATCTTGATAAAGATCGTACATATTTTCCAAGACTAGATAACATGGAAAACAGTCAGTCATGAGCATTCCATACTCAGGGAACAACTAATCAAACCATTTTCAACCACATTTTCCTCTAAATTATTTGAACCATGTTCTTTTACATCATAAACATCCAAGACCCAATCATAAAAAATTTAGTATGATCAGCATAGAAATAACGATCAATAGGAGAAGATTCCTTATTGATTCCCATGTCAGTTTAAAATCTTCAAGACTTCCTACCCCTATCATTGGGAGGATGGGAACCACCTTTCCAAATGGAATATTTATTCTATGAGGAGTTAAAATATTTTTTTTACAATAAGATCAACCTAATTAACCCCTTATTTGATTAATAAGATT
Source organism: Viscum album (assembly GCA_963277665.1). Classification (NCBI taxonomy): domain Eukaryota; kingdom Viridiplantae; phylum Streptophyta; class Magnoliopsida; order Santalales; family Viscaceae; genus Viscum; species Viscum album. The sequence continues at coordinate 470,036,261 of OY728158.1, forward strand.
CATATATACCCATGATCCCCATTAAAAATTATTTTTGAGGGTGGAACGTTCACAAAGAATGATGAGATCAAGGAATCGGGGGTTGATATGGATCTTGAAATTCAAGAAATGTCTCACATGGGTCTATATATGTTGAAGATATTCAGATATATGTACTTCAATGGGATTAAATGGGGTATCAATCTACTTAGTGATCATCTAAATCCCATCCATATCTAATTATATTTTAATATTGATTAGATAATGTGTCGTTTTCTAGTACACATCAAAATGAAAGAGGGTAACCTAAATTAACAAATGAAAAATAAAAAATCCCTCAAATTTTGTCCAGGGAAATAATCCACCAACACAAGTATCCATAGCCTTCAATCATCCAACCAGGGAGTAGCTACATGATATAAAATTAAGGCCTTTGTTCCATAAGTATTATATTTATAAAATATCTGACTATCATTCTAGATAATATTTCAATCCAATATTCCCTTAAACTTTTAAAGGAAATCCAAGAATCACTCATTATGTGACTCTTAAGTTATCAATAATTCAAATAATATGTTTATTATCCAAGTTCTATCATGTGGATGCTATCCCTATCAGGTAACGCACATACATTTCATTTATATAAAATGATATGGAAGCTTCAACTTATACATATACCATACAATTGTATATATCTATAAAAATTAAAGATAGTGACATTAGGTAATCCTTGATTGATTATGGATCTAAAATCAATATCAGGCTAATTTTGACCATTTGGGGCCTTGGATGTAGTGAACTCGACATTTCCCTTCTAACTTAACCATTTAGATATATGATAGGATAAAGTAAAAAATCCTCTCAATTGGATCAAGATTCGAGATTGATTCAAGAATCATATCTCCATCTTTGAATTCATCTTTGTCCTTTAAGACACATCCTTTAATGCTATTTTATAAATACCATGGCTCTAAATGCATGATGAAGTACCCTCATCATACCATTAATGCTTCAAGTACTCATTTAATGGGAAAATACAAGTACTTAATGGTAATAATTACCCCTTAAAGTTATGAATCTGAATAAATACATGTGGGACTCTATAAATGGGAAGGTAAATGTTTAGTTATTATCAATTTTATCAAAAAACTTTCCTCCAATGTTTTAAATAGAGCTCCAATAAACCTACTAAATGAATTGGGTATATAATATATGTTACCCATAAATCAAATCAAGGAGATTACTCTTGATTTTGGAAGTCACAAGGTCATTCATCTTTCCATTATCATTATGAAATTACCTATGTTGAATAAACCTTGTCAGGAGGTAGAGGAGATTAATTTTAGTTATGAATGTTGTTCTTTGGGTAAAAAGTATCCCTCACTATCCATAGCATTTAAGAAGGCCCTAGTTCTATCTTCTAGATCTAAATATTCCTCTAACTCAACTACAAGTATTGAAAATTCTCCCATTTGGTCCCAAAAATATCGTGATATTAGAACTTTATCTACTCCCAAACAGAGAAATAAGGAAAATTAAATTACCTTGAGTGCCCTAATTAATGATTCGCCAATATTGATTCTCTTGGAATCTAGGGACACCTTATCATCAATCATGTGTGTTAAAAAATTTCCCCATGTTATTTTTTGTATAAAAAATGTCTTTTAATATCCAAATTATGATGATATCAAAGTATAAGAGGAGGTAGATGATCTCAAATATTTCCTCTCTAGTATTTGAGGAGTTAATCTCTACCACCGTGGATAATCTCAAGAAAGTGAATCTGGGTGAAGAGGAACATCTATGACCCAAATTATTCAGTGTCTTCAGGAATCCCATGAAGAAATATACATTTATATTCTTCTAGTAGTGGAACCATGACTTATTATTTTAGAACTATATAGAAATTTTTAGTTTGAATAATGATATGGATATCCATCATTTCAATTTTCTAGAAGACTATTATGGATTTAAACAGGAATCCAAAAGAATTTGGTTGATCCTTGCTACTAATGTGGAGGTAGAGGTTTGGGAGATCATCAAGGTAAAATTCATTAGAGAAGTCCAATACCCAAAATAGACCCCCCACATATATTTTCCCATACAATAATAAAAATGGGAAAATCAATGTTTTCATTGACTTTAGGGATCTCAACTATCACTTCCTAAAAGATGATTTCCTAATACCCATTACAAAACCTCTATTAGATGAAGAAACTAGTTTCTAGGACCCCTATTTCATGTATGGTTATTCAGTATACAACTAGTTCTTAGTGAAACCTAAAGATGATGAATCCACCAATTTCAGGGCATGCCAATGGGTATATTGAAACCATGTAATTCCCTTTATCTTAGAGAAACTTAGAACTATATACCAACATTAGATGAAAAATATATTCAAGACCCTTATAGGTAAAATTATATAATAATATTTTAATGATTTGATTGTCATGTTTCAACAACATTATGAATATCTTAATCACCTTGATATAGACTTCAACAAATTACAACAACACAACTTGACGATGAATCCCGTAAATTGAGTTTTTAGGAGAAATTGGGGAAGTCATTCATATTTTTTTCCATTAATTTCATTAAATTCATCCCTAAAAATACCGGAGTGATCTGTGACATTATGCCTCATCAAAAGATCAAATAGTTGGGAGGTATCCAAGGATATCTTCCTTACATCAGGAACACTATATCCAACCTCTCCAATATGTGTTTACCCTCTACAAATATTATGAATAAATGAGTAAATAACTGTTGGTATTAATATTTTAAAGAATCTTTTAATGATATCAAGTGGAATCACATGTATTCACTAGTCTTTATGACATTTGTAGAATGAAATCCACAAATACTATATGTGGTAATAATGGATGGATCGATTTGTTCCCTCATTGTATAAAAATATGGTGTAGGGAAGTAAATTTTCTTTATAGAATAGTACTAGATATGAAGGCTCAATATTATGATATTGAAAAGAACTAGCTCATACTAATATTCATAGTGAAAAAAATGGATGCACTGCCTATAGCATCATGAGGTCCATTTGATTTCTCACATATACTAGCTAAAATATATTCTCACTTATCTGATGCTAAATATACATATTTTATTATTAAATGATTATTATGTAATATTTAAACATCTATTTTTTGTCTTTGAATGAATTCAAATGGTAGGAATTGGAATATTTTATTATTTCACACGATGCCCCAAAAACTACACTTATAGATACAGAGCTTCTTGAAGAAGAGGTTTTCCTCTTTCATGACACTACCACTATATAGGAAATGTATTTTGATGTTGAATATAGAATATAAAAATAAAAAATAATGGAGAATCCAAATATTAATAGGGTCATCTTGTGAATTATTCTTATTTACATAATGAAAGAAGTTCTTCCATATTCATTATTCCTTTCAGACAGCTACACCGAAAATGTATAAAAATATTAATCTCTCTTTATAGTCTTTGAACTAGCTCTAAGGATATTGGTGGATTATTGAATATAATGGGTGAATAAAAGTTATTGATTAATCATATTAATAGTGAATATAACATTGTGAAGGAATAATTAATCCCCATTCTTGACTATGTATGGAGGTTGAAGACTTAATTCCCCTCTAATCCAGTACTTTATCATATCCTCTGTTCATAGAAAAATTGTTCTCATGAATTAGCCAATGCAGCCACAACCCTAGTGGATTCATACTAGAATAAGATATTTATCTATATCGTACATAGTAGGGTGGTCTCACAATTCATTAACAATGACATGGAAGAAATCAAAGATATCAACACCACTTATATATTAATGAACGTTGATATACCCACAAATAATTGTTGATATTAGATGAATATTCCCCGTAATGGGCTATAACCAAGCATAATTATCCCACTAGATCACACTAAGAAGGAAAAAAATATGGCTACATGTAATGAATTTTGTCCAATATGATGGCCCAAAATCTTATAAAATCCTATATAAATGACTATTTTATATAATTATACTCAGATTAAATAAAGGAGAAGAGAACCTTACCATTTTATTTGATTTTATGTGAGCACCTTCAATTAAAACAATTAGGAACCAGACTATCCCAAAAAATTAGGAGACTTGGATATTTCTGGACATCAATGAAGAAAGACTGCATGGAGTTCATCAAAAAATTCCATACTTTCAAGATAGATACCAATTTCATTCATCAACCCCAAATCTATAGAATACTTTCATGTAATTGAAGTTGTTTTCTATCGAGGGAATAAAATCCATGTTGTCATATCCTCCAACAAAAAAATTAAATTCAAGTACGTCCTTACTACCACTTACTACTTCTACAAAGGGGACATGAGTATATCCAACCAGGAAATAATGGTGAAGTCTACCATCAATTTCATGAAGTATAATATCATCAAAAAATTTAGTATCCCTCAAAAAATACTGAAAAAAATGACCCCATTTTTTCTCTTTTGAATTGAAAATGTTTATCTTGGAATAAAACATTTAGTCCAACCACTCATATCACTATCATGTATTAGAAAATGGATAGATATAGGCATTTAATAAGGCTCTATCTATTATTCTTCAAAATATAGTGAATAAGAACAAGAAACTCTATCCAAATTAACTTTTTCATTATTTGGGGGTTTTTTCACCATAACCTTAATTTTTTACACAAGAGACCCCATATTATCTTGTATAAGGAATAGAGGTATTCTTACCAATCAAATTAAATTTTTTCCTTCACTCTATTTCACTATATTGAATTAGTTTTTTAGTGATGAGAAATCCTAGAAATAATTAGGAAAATTGGAAAAAATTTATAAAAATGGTTACACACACTAAAAAACCTATAAATACAACAAAATTGGATTACATGATCATTCAATAAGAAATTTATTTTATAAATGTTCTAATAATTAAAATTGGTGCTTAATCCCAAAACAATGATGATACCTTGTAAAAAGGATCAAATGCTTGAACCAAAATAGTAAATACCTTACAACATATATAATCCCTATTCCAAAATTATACTCTCATAAATGGTAGATCTATGTAGTAGTTCCCAATGCATTAATTTTCTACATCTACTGGTTCTCTCTAAGAAAAATATTCCCCTATATAGTATTTTTTCATAATGTAAGTTATTAAACTACATAACTAAGATCCTTATCACATAACAGTAAATTATAGAACACATTTCTCTTTATCATGTTATATTAAAATTCCTGACATAAAAAATATACCATAAATAACATCTCATATTATATGGTATAATCCATTTGTGAGGCCTAATATCCAAATATGAAAGTTGGATCCATATAAGAATTCCTAGTTCATTAATTGATATGTACTGAGATAAAATTACCCCACATATATAGAACTACATGGGAATTGATTCCTGAAATTTTAGGATATATTATGACACAAGGATACATGTTCCTAGGCCCATAAAAAAATAACCTAGTATTCATAAACCCTTTAGTTTATTGTCTCTTCATTCACATCAAATTTTGTAATATCAGACTCTACATTAAGTGGGTATATAATTTTTATCAATATTTTGTGTGGCTTGATTATTTATGTTTAATTACATAAATTGATTTGTGGGCCAATTTTTTAGATCCCAACCACAAATCTTAACAAAATCCATGATCTTTCATAAATTTTGGTCCCTTGAATCCATGTCATATTTACCTAAATGATTCCAACACTTTGATGAGTCCATCTTATTTTATCAATGTTTTAAATTAGTTTAAGATCCCAATAATGTGGTTGTGCTTCCATAAAAATATTCTTATCCTAAAATGTCCCCAATTAATAGGTCCTAATCATATGACTTAAACTGCATGACATTTAAATTATTAACTACAATGTAAACTGAACAACACAACGTCCTCTTTAAAGAGTATTAAAATAAATAACATGTAGTGCACCATTATGACACACCAATTTTTTAAGGATAGTCTATTAGTGGGACTTTTTTTCCCTACATGATATCCAGATCCATTATCAAACACATTCAATAGTTCACTCTAACCCATCCATGATCATATCAAGACTAAAATTCCTCAAAAATTCTTTATTATTATTTCTACACATGTCACACTTTATTATATAATAATTTGAATCATCGTAAACCTTCATGGGTATCGGTAATGAGTTCATTCATATCTAATGGATAATTATGTTTTGTAATGATCATTAGTTTCATTATATTCATCACTTCCAACCAAATTCATGTTAATTTCTCAATGAAATATTCTACAATCTCTATACACCTTTGATGAAATTTTCATAAAACCCATTATTAAAATATTGTTTAAAAATCATCTTTGGAATACTCTTATTATTTCAACTTCTTGTTTTGAATAACTCGAGTCATGATTTATACCACCATAATTATCCATTCAAAAGGGTTGGAGGTCTATTTTATTTTGATTCCAATATAGGTGGTCATATGACATCCCTGACACTATATTCTAATAATTATGACCATAATCTGTATCCACTCTCCATGGAATTGTCTAAATATGTAGTGGGGTTTTTATTCACATTGGCTATAACTTTTCCATTATTTAACAGACATTATAACCCTTTTTATAATCTAAGAACCATGAATTTAAATTTTGTTCACTCATCTTATCCCATACCTCAACCATTTCACTCATAAGTGACCGAACCAAAGGGAAACATAGCATCATGTGAACCTCCACACATTCCAGAGGATGAAAAATAGTAGTGAGGGTCTAATGGTGGTACAATGGGGAGACTATATCCTTTGGATTATTACTAATTACAGTGTATGTAGATGAAAAAATGGTAGGAAAAAAATAATAAACTGATAACCCAATAAGTGACAAATAAAACCATCCATGCAAGAATGTACGATAATACATGTATAAGGAAGATAATAAAAATATCAGATAAAACGCCTACAATACGATTAGATTAAAATAAATATATAAATATAATGAACTAGATCCTAAATGTTGTCTGAGTAAACACTTGGTCCACTACTCCCATGCTAAGTCCTAGCCCCAAACAAGTAACAACAAGGAGGCATGATCCAAGGTCCTAAACTACAACCATGGTATCTTATCTAGTACCAAGTGGTTGCCTAAACAGGGTGTGTGTAAAAATCATTCAGCTAATACTAATAGTGTCTAATGAATTCTCACTCATAAGTATAAAACATAATAGTCTATAGTATAGAAATAAGAGAAAAGTAAAGATGAGGTATATTAGAGAATACCATCTACTTCAACATAAGTCATATGTCTCTAATAATAGGAATAATAAAATTATCATATAACCAATTGCTATAAGATCAGGCATCCAAGAAAAAGTATCATGCTAAAACCAGGAAATGGGTTTAGGAATTCCCTCATAATGGTAATAGTAAAATCTAAGGAAGAATTCGATGAATTATTGGTGTAGAACTCAAGAGAAAACTTATGTTGATCTAGCCATTGTGTTTAACTATGGAGTAGAATTTTTGGGATGAACCCTTGGAATTCCACTTTTTGAAGGGGCTCTAACCAAGCCCAAAGAACAAGTCAATGGTAATATTGGGGGAGGATGTATTATAATCCTAAGATATAATCTATGGTGTTATATGTTTGATGGAATCATGAAAATCTGGGAGATTATACCATGCATTTAATTTTTATAGAGTTTCCAAGTCAATCATGAGAACCTATACAAGGAATTAAATAATATAAGGCACTTACCAGATCCATGGTGAGATTACCCTCAGTAATTTAAATAAATGAACTATGTGACATCCATAGGGTTCAGGGTTGGAATTAAAAACTAGAATATAAGACTAATCCATGGGATATCTCTCTTTTAACATAATATTATTTCATTATATAAGAAAGCGTAAAAGGAATATGATTCCCTTAGGATTAAAGATAATTCAATTAAAACAACAAAGAAACATGGCTCAAGGCCATTCATTTTAAACAAACCCCAATCATTTCATTAATTATTAACCCATTAGATTTCTTATTCTTGTTTTACAAGTTATCTAATTTAATTCATAGAAATACAACTTACTAACATCATTACATTAAAACAAAAACCACATGGTATCTCAAAAAATCAACATGCCTTTGGTAAATTGGTTTCATAACCAACATATTACAGTGCTACCATTTAATTAATTATAAATTGGTCACACCCAAGATCCTAAGGGATATAAGTTTACCAGTATATATTCAATGGGAAGGCATCACACTTATACTATGTTCAAATTAAACAAGATAGATCATCAAGTTCACCCCTTTACTTTAATTTTAATTATAAATAAGGATCAACTATTTAAATTATTATTTTCTTAAAGGAGGAGATCTCAATATCTAAGGGAAGGACATTTAATTTTCCAAGGTTAAATGGAGTAAACCACTTGGTCATAGTTCTCCTACATCCACTACCTATTTTATCCAGAATTTAAGCAGGTAAGAAACAACATGGGGGATCCATTTAATAGGTTTAATCAAATAAGATAGGGCGCATCAAGGGTGAAGAAATAAAAAGGCCTTGAATCTTATATATAACTTATAGAAATTTAATTAAGGATTATAAACATTTTAATTTATTTCAAGGACATTGGTCATGTCATAAAACCCCAATGGATTGTATGTGTTACTTATAAAGTTGGATAATTTAAGGACACTTATTAGGAATTGTGAATTTATTTAAGGTCTTTAAGTTAAGAAGAGGACATTGAAGATGTAAAAATAGGTTTACGATGGTCCATTTTCATGATTATTATCTAGATTTATCTATAAAATAGTAAGACTTTAATGGATAATAAAAAAATCTCATACCTTTTCCATAAGAAGCTTCACTTGTCTAGTATCGGACCTCGATTCATACTATAACTGAAGAAAATAAAGAACCAGAAAAATCCTTGAAAATGGTACATAACATACCTAAACATGATATGGAATATTGAGAATAAAGAAGATAATAAGTGAATATATAAAAGAGATAGACTTATTGATAACACTTAATCACATGTTATGGTGTTCGATTCGGGAATGAAAGAAAGAAAAAACACACAAAGGAAGAGGTGGATGGAGAGGCACCTATCAGAGAGGCCTATGGATGAATGAGGAATAAAAATAGGAGTGGAAACATTAAGGGGTTGGATGGTAAAATATTTTTCCCCCTTTTAAGGAGGTGTATATTTTAGCCAGACAGCTTGACAAATCTCATGCCAACCTTGTGGACTCGATGTCCAAACACACCTTATATCCCATGGTTACAATACACTGTTTGTAAATTGTAAACCAAATATTTCAATCTCTCTAAAATTATGTAGATAGACAAACTATTTTCTAATACCCTCACACAATTTTAAGAGACCATGTCCCTTAACAAAATAGTATGTACAATTTTGGTTCCTGATTATCAATAATCATTCACCCCTATGTTGTCTCTCCTTAATTTAACGTTCTAAATCCAAAATATCCTAATACCTATCTGAGAAAATAATAATCCTATCAGGACCCTAACCTTATCCAAAATAAATCACTTTAATGAAATCTGACTCTCTAAATTTTATTCTAAAGATCATTTTTAAAAATTATTTAACTACCATTTTCAGAATAATAAAAATTCACTAAAAATTTAAATGCATCCATACACATGCACATACATGGGTTTTTACGACCTCTTTTTCTTATAAAAGCTCATCCCTGAGTTGTCTTGATGTTCCCTGAAAAATATTTTCTATTATACATCATTCAAAAGACCTTATCTGGGTCAACGTTCTATTGTTAACCATTTATCACAATCCAAGAGTGGAACTTTAAATTTTTAGATCATAAACCATGAAACCCAATCCACCAATTGAATTTATCATAGAAACACTAATATTGTTCTCACCCATTCCCATCCACGATAATACCCTCAAGTATTTCCCAAACCATCACGTCTAATGTTCTTGAAATAACTACTCCAACATCAGTACTCACTCTAATTTTCAAAACCCAATTCAGAACAGAAATGCCTCATTATCAATTGAAAATACAATCATGTCAAACATTACTCAAAAGACCCTCACAAAATTTATTAAATGGTTCATTCATATCCAAAATGGAATGCCTAATATAGTTTCCAACCGACCGCATCTAATTACACACCAGAATAACAGTCAAACCACCCATGTCTAGCACTTCTCAAAAAAATTCCACTCACCCATTGATGCATTATCACTACCTGGTCATGATACCTCTACCCGCAAATATATCATGATCATCTAAGAATTATCCTTGAGGCCCCTACCCGTTTCTAGTTGAAATTACCTTACTGGAATCTTAACCTAACTTACATTATAATAACTTAATAAAATTTCACGTTACCCTTAAATTACTTATTACATCTTCAAGTTACCCTTTAGTAATATAATAAATCATCAAGTTACCCCTTAGTAACTTAAGAAACATTCAAGTTACCCTTCATTAACCTAGGAAAATCATTCAATTTCCATTCAAAAACTTAATAAATCTTCACATTACCCTTTAAAAAACATAATAAATCTTCAAGTTACCCTTAATTAACTTAAGAAATTTTCAAGTTACACTTTATAAACATAGTATATCTTCCAGATTCCCTATAGTAACTTAAGAAATATTCAAGTTACCCATCAACCAAGGGTAAAACACTAGTTTTAGGGTGATCATTTATCACAATTAGCTCATGGTTTATCTCTAGCTACCCAAAAACCTTAATCATTCCTTAGCATGAGAATTGACACTAGAAGATAACTGAGATTGATCAAGTCATCCTAGACAATCTCAATCCCAAATTCAACATTCAGAGTTAATAAAAATCATGTTTAATCCCAAAATAGACATTCAATAAATAATCCATATGATTGCAGCTCCACCTATTTGATAAAATCATAACCCCACAATAATCATCACATGATAGATCTCACATATACTAGATCATTGTCACATGACGGATGCTTCACAATATCATTATCCCACTCCCCACATTAGGATAACCCATACAATTACGTCATTGATCATTCCTAAATTCTACATCCCATGCTCTATTCATTCTCAAACATGATGGATAAATTGGGTTGAGACAACTCATCCTTCTCCTCCCCCTAAAGGCAAACATATTACACTCATGACCCATATAAATTTCATCAAGGAAAATGATGATGAGGCCACAAAAATTTAGATTCAGACATTGAGAAGATTGAATGGGGATTGAACACCATCTAGATCATCCATTATAACATCCCAAAGAACTAACCCAAATGGGACTCACTAAAACCACATGTTTTTCACTCCTCCCAATCCATGCTTCCCCATAAAACTCATCAACCTATAATGATTTCATTGAGGTTCCACGTGGACCGTTCATTCCATTTCACTAATTCCTTCCATGTTCTCATTCCAACTCTAAAAACATATTGATTATTAATTGAGAGCCTCAAGTCTCCTGAACCATAATCCTATCATTAAGACAACATCAATTTTCAATTGACCCGCATATTCTTATATTTCAAGCACCACTGGTACTCTTATATGGTCTATCCAATATTTAAACAAAATTTCATATCTCCAATGCTTTGTTGCCTCCCAGATTCCATAAAATCTCAATGGTTGCATGCTTCCATAAAACATGACCACAATCTTCAATTTTATGATAAAATGAGCCTTATTTTATTTCAACTAGAACGACGTGTCCAAGTCACTTTCAATTGGTCATGCCTTTCCCATATTCAAATTTCACTAATTCCATGGCACCCTTGGTGGTTTTCCATGGTTATAAACTTTATACAATCCAAATCACTCACATGACCACTCCAATTCATTGTTTTTTTCCTAGATTCCACTGAGACTTTTTTATGGTATCAATGAATTCTAAAATGTATACTCTAATCCAACAGGTCTAAGTGCCATAAATAGTTACACCCTCATAAACAACACTTTCTTGTGATCTAAACCCCTCTTCCAATGGAACTACAAAAGAAAATTCATGTGGCATACATGTTACAACAACATAATGGGATCACATATTTTATATGATTCAAGATCCCAATGGAACCATATATTCATAGTCTTCACTAGTCTACTAAAATTTTGAACCCATAATTTTCGATATTTCACAAAACCATTTTAAAAGGACGACAACTTCTTGAGCTATATAATAGTGGATAATAAAGTATACAAAACTAAATAAATGGTTGAACATGCCCCAGACATTTCAATCCAATGAAAATCAATAATCCATGATTCTCACAAAAAACATTAGTATCAACTTGTCGCATGACCACTCATATACCTTGGGAATCATTCCACAGACTGAGAGTCCTACCTAATCCAATACATCATTTGTATAGAACATCCAATTCCTAAAACTCAATACAGGTATACAATGATTCTTCTTATAGTCAATGGTGGTACCAAAATGGGATAAACCATCACTTTGAATAGGGTATCAACTCCAATACTAGGGTTACACCGAAGAGGTCACTAGAACCTCCCACCTAACCTTTAATACTAACACAAGGGAAAAAAGAATCAATAGAGTCTTGTAAGAAACGTTCACATTCTCATAAAAGTGATTTCTCAAGGAAATACTCAAAATAATTCTTATATTATAGAATTTTGTAAGCATAATACCATGTTTTATTTAATCCATTACATGAATTCACATTTTACAAAAACATTATGAAGGCATCTAGAAATAAAATTCTATGTTATAGTTATGTATAAAATTGTTTTAAAAACTACAATTGGAACTTTATTTAGCTAACACTGCAAATAAATCTAGCTAAATTGACTAATAATTTCCTTCCAAACATTACCTATCCATAATTTCATACAACTAGGATCAGTTAAAGAAGATATAATAAATAAAACATCATATCAATATAGCCTAAAATACAAAAAAGGTATTTTATCATATTAAGGGGATATATTAAGTAAGATTCCACCATACACTTATATGAAACATCATATGATTGGTTTCAGACACTTTAAATAGCCATCTCATTTAACATAAACAACCCCCTAGGGGTTAAGTAAAAAGTCATTTAAATATAATTTCAACCTACAAGGTTCAATTAATTCCAACCTAGGTTAAATTATAAGTGTATCCATTCCCAATTTATAGAGGCATAGATCAATAAATTTAAATTGGAATCACATTTAAGTGTAATCCATTATTATTTAAGTCATTAATTATTTTTAATACACACCCCTATTAGGTTTATTTTATAGGAATACAATGCCAAGGTTGACCTTTAAGGTTCAAGTTAGGCATATAAGGATTCATTTATATAGGTTGTCATTCCCTATTTATAAAGGTACAAACCTTATAAGTTTCAATTAGAACACCATTTAACTAACATCGATCATTAGTTGTTTGGATTTGTTTAAAATAAAATTCAACATTGTTGACATTTAAGGGGGTTGGGTTCTCATTTTAGTTAATTAGCTAACTTGTTAGACTATTTTATTTTTTAAATTAACTTTAGGCTCTTAAGGTAGAATGAAAAAATAAATCTATATAGAAAAAAATTGTTTACGTTGACATCGACACTTTATTTAACCATCCATATTACATTGATATAATGAGTCAACAAATTGCACAAGAAAGGAATACAGTAAAATCTAGAAATAATGGTAATGGTATGTGAATCATATGTTCCTAAAATGATTCAGGAACACATTCGATCATACTGTACTAGACCATGAGTAAAACAACCATAAATCAATAAACAAAAAATTACTAATAATCACTCAATATGAAATAATGATAAACCATAATAATTAACAACGTGAAAAACAATCTCATCCCTGTAAACTTGGCCTTTCCCTTGTGGGTGGGTTAGATATTCCTAGACAAGGACTATATTCTATGTTTTGACCCATTTTTAGTCTCCTTTGTACTAACCCCAAATAGTAAGATAAGTAAAAGTATCCTATGATACAGCTTTGTGACATCATGATCCCATTTCACCCATTACTAACTCAACCTTAGGGCAACATGGCCTCAATGACTTCTCCTTGTACAAAAGTGGTTTCTGATAAGCAGTGATGGTTTAATAGTTGTATAGTGGGGAGACTATATGATCTTGATTAGTAATTATTGTAGTACAAATAATTGAAATAAAAATTAGGCATATAATAGTAAATGAATAAATCTAAAAGTTACAAAAAAATCATCCATTCATAAATGTAAGAAACTACATGTATAAGAAAGACAATAAAAACCACAGGTAAAAATAATAGAATAATAAAAAATGAAAATTAATAAATAAATAAATAGAATAACCCAATTACTATAGGTATTCCAATTAAACACTCATTCCACTATTCCCATGTCAATTCCTATCCCCAAATATATAACATAAAGAATACAAGAAAAATAGTCATAACCTATATCCATGGGATCTTCTTGGGTACCAAGATCCATCCCAAATAGGTTGTCAAAAAAATCAATATGCCACCACCAATAGTGTATAACTTATTATATTCCATTAGTATAAAATATATTATTGTGAAATATATAAATAAGACAGAATAAAAGTAGAGGTGAACCAAGGAATACCACCTCCCATGGCCTAAGATGGTTTCATCTGATATTTGTAATAATAAAATAGTCATAACACCCATGGTTATAAGTATAGGGGTTTAAGAAAAAGTATCAAGAAGAATCCACAGAACGGGTTTGAGATTTCCCCCATAATGGTATAAGGATAATCCAAGGAAGAGTATAGGTAATTATAGATATCGAACTAGAATTCCAACCCATAGTGATCAATCTATAGTGTATAGATTGGGTGTAGAATCTAAGGGATAAACCCTTATCATTCTAATTTCTAAAAGGGATATAACTGAGCCCAATTAAAAAGACCACGGTAATCTTAAGAGAGGTGGGATTTTAATCCAAGGAGATAATACAAGGAATTCCATATCTGAGGAAATCTAGATAAATCTTGGATCTTATCCCATGAATTCTCATTTTTCTAGTGTTTCCATGTGAATCACCGGCTCATGGACAAGGAATTTAGGAGGATAAGACATTGTATAGATCTAAGGTGGGAATAACCCTTTTAATTAACATCAATGAATCATGTGACATCCATATATTTCATGGATGGAATTCAAAACTAGAATCCTAAACTTATTAATGTAATGTATCACTTTTACCATAAGATTATTTCATCTTATAAGTAAGGCTACAAACTCTAATGGGAAAGATATTGACTTTTTTTTAGGATTTATGAAGTAAACCCCTAGGACATATCATTCTTAAACCCACTACCTAATTTAATAATAATTTTAGAAAATAAGGAACCCCATGGGAGATATATTTAATTTTTTTGATCAATTATGGAAGGTCATGTCTTGGAAAACCCAATCAATAGCCTAATATTCTTCTATGGACCATACATGGTTTGTGGAATGGGTTGAATTAATTATATTGACTCATATAACATGGGGTTTTATTTAATTATCATAAAAAGGAAAATTTTCTTTTAGGATAAAGATCAAGTCATAAAACCCCCATAGAACATAAGTGGTCCTTAGTTAGTTTGACAATTTAAGGATACCACTTAGGAAGCATAAATTTATTGAAGGGATCTATGTTATGAAGGGTACATTTAAGTTTGGAAATCTATGTTGATGTCAACTTTTTTTCCATGATGTACATATAGTATGATTTATAAAATTTTGATACATTAAGGGAGAAGAAAAATCCCTACATACCTTAGCCTTAGAAAGCTTAACTTATCCAATATAGAACTGTGATTCATGCTAGAATATAAGAAATTTAAGAACAAGAAAAAAATACTAAAAATAGCATGACCCACATAAATATTAAGATAAATATTAGTATAAAAAATAAAGTAATAAAGTAATATATATTTTGGATATAATTAATTATAACTCTTTATCACAAACAACCATGTATGATTCACCCAAGAAATAGACGGAATCACGCAAAGGAAGAGGAGGGGGAGAGACACATACAGAAGAAGCCTCTAGCCGAATGATGAACGACAAGAGTGGTGGAAACTTAAAATTATATAGGTTAAATCATAATTTTTACCTTTTTAATGAGGCTCGTATTTTTTCTTAATGATTCAAAAAACCATGCACCAACCTTATAAACTCACTATCTAAACACAACTCATCTTGCACAATCACAACACATAGTTTACAAACTATGCACCAATTGTGTGGATCCCCCTTCAATTCTATAGAAAATTATGTATCTTGATAACCCAATAATTTATGTTTAATAAGTCATGTGCCTTAGAAAACATGATTAATAGTTGGAATTCATGGTTATAACTAATTCTGTGCTAACTATACACCCCATGTTTTTCTCCTAAAACTAATATTCTAAAGACTAAATCTACCAAGACTTATCTGGCACCTGAGGAATTTATTAGTCCCTAAAAATTATCCAAAAACATCCCATTAAGTTGATCCAACTCTCAAAAGTATATTTTGAATCTTGGTTTCAAAAATGACTCTACTACCATTTAAATAAAAATGATCTCTTCCTGAAAATTTAAACCTTTTTATACACATGAACATACATGAGTTTTTACACCTCCAAGATGGAAATAAGAGAATTATTCTCTCATTAACAACTGGTTTTTCCTTTTAATTTCTATATATACCATATAACATCTTTAGTCAAGGATTTATGACCTTAATCTATATCCTTCATTAGTTTGAATTTCAATACTCTTAAACTAAAAATGATAAGGAACAAATCTTATGGGGCCTACTATATGAACCTGGAAAATGATAAATTTTTATCACATAACCCACTATCCTAGAAAAAGGTTATATCAATGTTACATCATGTCATATCTCTCCACATAGAAAGTATATCCTATAAATATTTTCATAATTTTTAGGGGTGGCTAAACCATTTTTAAATAAACTTTTTCTATAATCATTCATCATTCCTCAAGTGGTAGAGTCCTCTAAAATCATTCATGGATACTGGTAATAATTGTATTCAACTACAAATGAAATATCTATCAAGTAATGATAATTAATTCCTCTACATTCAACCATGTCAACTATAATCATGTTTCATATAAATTATAATTTCCTATAATCACTATATAAAACACATATCATCATAGTACAACACTTTATTTGAGTGTGGTTAGTGGTCATGCCATTTATACCAATTCAATATCATTATTCCGGATTAAAATATATTTATTTATGATTTACACAACCCATAACCGAACTATTCAAGTGGATTTGACACCCTCAATGTTATAAATTCAGGAATCATACTCATTTTCAATGTAAGAATATGAACTATTTATTCATAAACCTTTATTTATCCTCATCATGTGACCATAAACCGCTTGATTCCATGGTCTAGGTATCATGATCATTAACTATGTGCGTCTCCTCATGAATTTGTTTATACTTTAATTAGGCTCTCATTCATGTGAGGTTCTTCCAATCGCTTACTATATGGACTTTCTCAATATTTCATCAAATTTGTATGGCCAAAAAACATAGTAATATTTGGTTAAAGCTACTTGAACTTATGTACTAGCCAACTATACAAGAAAAGAGACGTAGAACACTTCTAATTGAAAAATTATGAATGGAATCCTAGGAAAAATTCAAACCACCACTAGTTATACATGAATATTGTGTAATATAAAAAAATAAATCATATAAAGGGAAAAAGTAACAAAAATTATCAGGTTGAAAACTTGTAAAGGGATACAAAGTCATATGTTTAGTTTCTACTGGTAGGTCTTCTCTATATGAGAATTAAATAAATGATAAGACTATAAAAATAAAAAATTGGAATATAACTCGTTAGGTCCGCCATATTCTCCCAATAAAAGTTAATAAATGCTCACTAGGTCCATTAGCATTATAAAAAGTTGGGTAAACCCACCATTCCTAAAATATTGTTTTGATTATTTTTAGAAATCACACAAAATTATTATTTTAGAATTCTTAAGTCCTTGTGAAAGTTGGAATTATCATTCCCAAAAATTCATCTATGTGGTTTTCAACATGATAATTCAACCATTTTCCACATCTTAATGGACCAAATATAGTGAAAAGTGATTTTATATATGCATGTACCTGTCGGTGAGAACACGCCCAAGATGAGATCATTTTCAACAAATAAATGGACCAACTCTAGTGTATGGTGATAGTAAATGTACCTATGAATTTCCATGATCACCAACCTGTGATGAGATAATTTATTATATCTAAATAAACCAACTCTAATATACGGTGATGTTATAAATTCTTATACCCATATATAAGAACATGCATAGAAGGAAAATCTCATTGACTAAAGAATATAGAGATCTTAATTAACCATTTTCATCCACATTTAATGTTTATAATGATTCATTTATCTGTTTATTAATCATTCATAGTTTCATGGATTGTCCTGGAATTATGATCCAGATGGAATAAGAATCATACAATTGATAATAATTGAAAATAATTACTTTTATTCCTTGATCAAAATAGTGTTAGAGGAACATACATTGGTCGAAGTCTCTTTAAATACTGGGAACTATATGATTCCCTCTATGAAGTAATCAAGTTTATTAATTGATTTCTAGACATCAAAAACATTGTGTTAGATATTTTTCATCTCCATGGCCTCATCTTCCTTAGTAGGATAAAGATTGTCTTCCTCAGTATAAAAACTCTTCTCTCTAATAATGGTTTCTTAAAATATCATTTGGTACTATAGTTTCTTATCCTTAACATTATCAATATCTTTTTGTAGGTAGTTCACATGAATGGATTATTTTTTAGCTATAAAATTTAATTCCACTACATCCCCCACATAACTGGACTCTTCTTGGAATGTTAGAGATCAATGACAAGAAAAATGTGTTATGGTTTTTTTCCTAGAGAGGATTTTTTTTATTCCTAATCCCTTTATTTCCTTACATGGATATATTTCATGGCATATTATATCACATGATAATCAATCCAATCATATTCCAGCATTGTGAACATGTGAAAAAGAATGTAAGGAGGATCAACAAAGGGAGATTATGAGATCTTCTTCTATATTTATCTCTAAAGATATCTATGGGTAGTGGACTAAGAATTCGAACACTCTAGGTCAGACTTAGGTTTTCTCATTGAAGGTGAAATATACATAGGAACTATCTCACATAAAGAGGTTACTTGTGTGGTACCTTTAAAAAATGGGGATTTTGAGATGATTTAGGTCCTTGAATGTTATAGTAGTTGATATAAAGGAATATAATACCAATAAATGAGATTTTTTTCTTGGTTAATTTTTACTATGAGAAATGTTTGAAAATATATATATTAATAATGAAATAAAAAACGATAAATCAAGAATTTTTTGAAAACTCACCCACTCCCAGAGATTTCATTTCCTCATTTTTTTTATCTCTAATCATGGAGCATCTTAATTTTATACCATAAATTTAAATACACCATTTACCATGGTAGGTTATAAATTATTAATGTTGGTTTATTATTTTTCATCAATGGAGAATCAATATATTGTATCAGGCTATGGTTGTTTGTGGCATCTTGAATAAAAAAACACATTGACATCCTAGATAGCTTGTGAGGTAGAGGAATCCTATGGGACAAACCTTATGAAGCACCTTCAAGGTTATCCCCATGTATCCTAGAAGGTTATACCCTTCCCAAATCCCTGATAGATGAAACCTCTACTTTAATGGGAGCAATGACCCTGATCATTGTATTTGAAAGTAGTTTGGATATGTTCTCTAAGGAGAAATCTATGTGGGTTGGAAGGTAAAAACATTTCACAATCCAGAAAATTAGTCTAATAAAGAATAGAAAAATATAAATTTCAACCATCAAGTTTTTCATTGAAACATCAAAACTCATCCAAATATATAGGTTCATCAATTTTTGAAAAAAAATATTCCTCTTTAGTGTATTGTAAAAATGTATAAAAATCCTTAGTACAAGGAGGGGAGTAAACATATGTTTTATAAAATGATAATTTAATTTTTTTTTTCATCATACCTAAAAAATATCCTCATTCACCAAAAGGGGGTGGTGGAACAATCACTACTAATTCCCCCTATAATTCAAATATTGTAGCCCTAATAGTGAGAGTATGATATTTAACCAGGATCCTCCTTTCAAAATCATTAAAACCAACCTAAGACCAATTTTTGGGAGTTATATTATGTAGTTAGAGCATCTTGATGTAAGTATATGTAATAATGGGGAGGAAACAAATTATAATCCTATAATCTAACCCCTTTCATTAGGAATGATGCGCTTGGACAATTTATTCTCTCTCTTCTAGTGTTTGATATCAAGTGGTGAAGGGTCTGACCTTACTTTAAGATAGTTCAACATAAAGGGAGGGAGAATATAAGTAAAAAATTATAATTTCACCTTTTTTCATCTACTATTTAAGGGATATATCCTATTCCTCCTAATCGTGATATTATACTCATGGATTCCTTCTAGAGTACCCCCAATAGTGTACTCATTGAAGAATCTATCATCATGGCTACAAATTTTCACCAAAATTATAAAATAAAATTATATATTAGAATGAGTGATTTATTAAATAATTACATATCCAAGAATATAAAACATACATGTTCATGGAAGATAAATTAATCACATTCTACATACGGGGACCAGTTGATCACCCCTTTATGGGTTTCATAGTCTATCATATATTCCACTCTCTTGGTAATGAGAACCTTATTTTAGATGTATTGGATCAGCATATCTAACTACCAAACATGTTTCACCACCTTAATAGTATTGGTTGGAATTTTAAGTCCCAATGAGCCCCTATATTACTAATTTGAGTAATGTGACCATCTATCAAGAGGACTATCCAGAAATACCAAATTTTAGGGGTTGAATATTACTAATGAAAAAAATGGATAGCCTCATGATACACATCCTTTGAGGAGTTTTTATCAATATTATCCCTTTTCCATAGGGAATACTCGAGCTCTTTTGGTTTTAAGTATTTTTTAAGACTCTCTTCCTTGATAAGGGCATGGATTCACCATTATTGGATCAACTACCTCATTTCCAATTCTCGATGTGATGAACCTTCAACCTGGAGTTTCTTGGAGGTTTACAGTTGATATTGCTTAAAAGGCTTAAATGTTTCACCAATTTTCCTTCACTAATGAGACTTATTATTCACCATTTTCCCTCTATCAATGGGCACAAATTTCATGACCCAAGGAATGTCAATTTTTTTCATCCCATTGATATAGGTTGACATCTAAGAATAGGAATATTTTAGAGTTATCTAAATAAATAGATCCACTAAAGGTATTCATATTTCTTCATGAGTGTTATCCTTAAAAATAAATAACCATATATTTCATGCTAATAAGACATGTTGTTCCACTATGATGTCTATTATTAACATCACTACTTGATTCTGGAGGCATCAAGACTATCTATCAAATTTGTATGGAACATAAATTTCATGGATAATGTCATGGTTCATTCAAGATACTAGGATAAAATCCCCAAAAACCTTCTTATTTGATTGTACATCATATTCACCACCATCTTCATCATTAATCATAATAGTGGGGTCACTATAAAGAAAAAAAATTTAACTCTATGTGATGGATCAAAATTTTTAAATCATCTTCATTATTCGATGATAGTAATATGATACTAGATAAATCTTGTATGAATGTCCTAAATCTATATCCTAAATTATTTATGTCACTAAGGATCTTATTGAAATTTATGTGTACCACTTTCTATCCTCATAATACTTGGAATATACCTAAGATATGAAGTGGGTCCTTCCCTTTGTATATGTGCAACAAACACTAGTGAATTTTCACCTGGACCAACACTCATATACCTACAGTATAATAACTTCATAAAAACATATATTTATTTTAAATAATTACTATAATTTAAACATTATATCTCGTAATAATATTACATAGATAAAATAATCATTTAGTTTAGTGTCTTTGAGGACCAGTTATATAGGAAAATTATTTTACAAAAATTGTGAACATTTCACCAAAATAAAACCATTCTATACCCCCATATAGACTTATATTTTTTCATACTTATCTTCATAATCCTAGGAATATAATCATAAAAAATTTGATAGATCAAACACTCAGTAAGGGAAAACTTGTCAGCATGTCATCATGGGTTAGATCCTAAGCATATGAGAAAACATGATCAAAGAGATATTTATTATTAAAAATAACATGGAATAATATTAGTTACACATAAATCACAAAGTAAGGACATTTAATATCAAAATAAAAAACATTTACCATGACATAAGAGTATGAGATAAGCATATAAACCTAGTATAAGTAATTCATATCATAAGATCATGGAATTGTAAATATATGGAAATAACAAAAAAAACATTACATAATAATCATAAATCAATGGTTTCTATTGATATTATAATTGTTCATAGAGTCCCATGGTGGATTCGGTTTCCTCTTAATTCCTATAAACATAGTGGAAAAAGAATCATAGTGGATTAGGTTCACTAACCATTTTTATAAACATAGTATATAGATCCCTATTATGGATTGGGTTTATTTGAAATTCTATTTTATATTATCTCATGATATATAAAGATTTACCCTATTCATTGTATGGATATATAATTCTAGTTCCACATTTTACATAACATAGTATGTTTATTTTAATTTCCTATACACTATATATGGTATCTCAAGAGATCAAAACATTACCCAATGAATTAGAGGGATATATAATACTAGTATCTCTCATCACTTAAAGAAAATGATAATATATATATACATACATGTTTCCCAAGATTAAAATAAACCATTCATAAATCATAATCATGATAAACCCCATGATAATGATGTGGGTATCACAATCTTTCCTCAAATAAAATTCAAAGGTTATATCATAAGGATTCCCAATAGAATAAGGAATTAAATCATTTCATATTTTTATATTTTAATAAATAAAAATAGGTTTTTGACATTGATTTAAAATTTATTAAAATACCTGTGAGGGATTATAATAAGTAAGAATAAAAATAAACTACATAGGTGACGCTTTTATAAATATGAAAAAGATCATTCAAGGTAGGAAATGTAAATTTATTTTCCACTAAAATACAATTTAATGATGAGTTTTATCCATATAATAATATGGATTTTAGGATCTATTCATAGTTAAAAACATATTATGTATGTGAAACTAATAATGGAATTAGAAATTGGAAATTTCCCTTAAGTCAGGTATATATAAAAGTGTGAGTTTTTAAGGTAACATAAAATTTTTATTATCCCAAAAATAATGGTAAAGTAAACATAATATATATTTAAGGAATACATATATATGATATTTATGAAATACATGATGATAATATTGACTAAAAAGGCATAAAAGGAAACAGAACATGTAACTCATAATTAATAAGTGTGGTTTAGAAGACCCCCTTTTATGTTATAAAATACCTTTCTTTAAATCAAACATCATAAAGGATGATATTAAAATATTATTTTAAAAATATGGGAAGTAATATATGAATTTTCTATAATATAAATCATAATTATATTTTCACGTATAAAGGAGAGAATTGGTGGGAAAGGATAATAAGGACATAGAATAAAAGTCATCATTAAAGAGAATAAAAATTATTCCTAACAATGTTATAATTTTATAGAGAATAAATTAACCATGGAATAATATTTGAAAAAAAGTGTAATTTACCTAGATTTAAATATGAATTTATTTATAAAATCTTAGGTTAGAATAAACCAATCATAGAAGTAAGAAGTTCATTATGATACCTTATAACCCAAAAAAGTGTATTTGAGTTAAAAAAAAACCTTACAATGTTTCAATATTTAGAATTGAGAATTCATGGAAGGTATAAAATGAGATGGATTTTTAAATCCATTTTATTTCATTAAATTTATGACAAAAATAAACTCACACAAAAAAGGAACTATTGGTGAATAAAAAAGATATCTCTATGAAACAAAGTTAAGAACCAAAAAGTTTTACCTTAGGCCATTATTCATTCTACACATTCACCAAATATCATGGATAATAAAATTGAGTTTATTAAAAAAACTTATTAAGATCCTTGTTAATTTGTGTTTCATATGATAAATTACATTTTTTTATCATTTTTTATTTTCATTAATATAATTTCTTCTTACATCAAGTAATTGGGTTTTTTTCTGTTAATTTCTCAATATACCTTTAGGCACATTGAAAATAGTAAACAGTTTTATAAAATAACTTCATAGTCACCAAAATTTGAAATTTTAATTTCCTTTAATATTATAGTATCAAAATATTTATACAATTTTATAGGTTATCCCAAAATTGAAACTAATTAATAATGGATCCAAGATTAATTCATTTAAGGTGGTTAAAGTTACTATAAACATTTTTAATTGATATTACATGTACATTGTCAAATATTATCATTAAATAATAGTAATAGTATAATAAAAATATTTTTTATACATTAGATACATTTTTAAAATCATCCATATTTGGATATTATGGGAAAAACAAATACATCATTTCATGGAGGTGGTAGTCTGCACGTACGTAGACGATGATTTCATTTTTCATAAAACAAGAGGGGGTATATAAATAAAATAATTACCACCTAAGAATATTAATTAAGTTTTAATTAATATATTTTTTCATTCAATAACACTTTCTAATGTTCCATGTAAATAGTTTATGAATAATTAAACTGGTCATTCATTGAGACTGTAGTCTGCACAAATGTGTGACGTCTTCATTTTTCAAATTGTTCTGATGGTAGGTAGGATATTATTATTCCATTACTATAATAAAATTTCATCATATTAAAAATAATCATGTTATCATACTTTCATGTATATAAAAAAATATAGGGTATTAGTATAAAGAAACAAAGAGAGCTCGGTTGATAACCTTACCTCTCCCTTTGGATGTTCTCCCTTGGGTAACACATTAAGGCTCCTTAACATGGAATTTTGGAAATACCAAGAATTATAGATAATTCTTTGTAATTTTTAGAGAAATTTGGTCAAAGTGATACCCTTTTATAAGTGAATGAAAATGGGATTTTTGTAAATACTCATTACATCTCAATGTTTATATGATACTATTCAAGGTTCAACAAAACCAAAAGTGATCCAAAATTGAGTATAGATGATTGTGGGTCAGGAAATCCTCAAAAAAATCATTTTAACATGTGTTTTATACAAGTTTTGAGTCATTTATCAATATATTTTTATATTTTACCATTTTAGTTTTTACCTTGGTAACTAGTTTTTTACAATGTAATTTAGGTTTTACTAAAAATATAAGATAACACTTTTTAACAAATTTTTTTGTGATTTACAAACCTTAAACCAATATTTAATCAAATTCAACTTATAAATATTAGAAAATTATGTTTTAAATCAAAACATATGATGTATAAAAAAATTGTAGAAAAATAGTGTTTTGAACATTAAGTGTTCTTAATATTATATAAAATTAATGACCAATTATATGAGTTATAATGTATTTGTATATATGGGTAAAATAATACCACAGTCAATGTATTAGATGTATTAATTTAATTTATTAGATACAAATAACTCGGTATTAATAAAAAAATTCTTTTAAAATAACTCTTTCATTGTTATCATGGTCATTAACTTTAATATTAGTAATCATGTATTTATCAATAAACTTCAATTGAACATATTACATAATATAAACATTTTAATATACAATTTGAAGTTTATTTTTTATATTTAATTTCTAAAATTTAGGAAATCTATTTTTCATAGGATAATAAAATATTTTTTGGAGTAAATTATTACTTAGGTTTAAAAAATGATAAACATGGGTTTTATAAATACAACATGGTATATTTAATTGATTTAATTTACTTAGTAAATATTTTTTTAGAAAAAAATTTCAAACATATTTAATTCACTCTTTTATAATGGTAATGTCATAAAATTGGTGGTTTTTTCAAAATCGATATTTGTTTCATTTCACCTAAATTAATTTATTTCAAAACAAATACCAAAAAAATCATACTAGGATAATATTGTTATTATAAATAAAAAATAAAGTTAATTTGGTCAAATTAAAATTTTAAATTTTAATAAAAAAATAATAGTAAAATATATTTTTAAAATATTAATTATACCTATTCTTAGTTCTTATCAAATACTAATAAAATTGGTGATAATATATTATTCATATAAATAATATACTTTATTATCACTATACCATAATATATTAAGTTTTTTAAAATAATAATACATAGTGCCTAAAAAGGGAATTTTTAGAAAAGTGAATTTTTAATCATAAATTGATATTTTTTGTTGTTTAGCTACACTATTTAAATTATCATTAGAAGTGGAATTTATTTTTCATTTTGTATCTCATAATGAAGTTATCCTTATTTGTACCCACTAATCCAATATCTACTTTAGGAAAATTATATTTATCTTTAAAAAGTGACATAGATTATTGTTGTTTGATGTTGCACGTGAAGGAATTTATTCGGAGCATTATTTATTTAAACAAAAATACATACTTAAATCTGGGGACGTTACATATAGAATCCACCGATGTAATTTTTTACTCTATCAAGAATGTACTAAACCTTACACTTTTGTGGGAATAACAAACCACATATAGGTAATCACAAATCCACATTTCTAAAAACCCTACTGACCGCATCTAAAGGGAGATATTAGGTTTGAGATCATAACCCCATTCCTTTTACAAACCCCTCTAAATATTTTCAGTATGTTCCTAGGATTCCCTATTTCATCATGTAAAAGAACCTCATTGGGAATTTTCTTGTGCGTTACGTCTATAGGATATTAGGAAATGTTTTGTCTAATCACAAAATACAATGTCCATTTTAAGGGTAGTACTTGTTTTTAATGGCATTATTGGAATCCTTTAG
Organism: Viscum album; assembly: GCA_963277665.1. Lineage (NCBI taxonomy): Eukaryota > Viridiplantae > Streptophyta > Magnoliopsida > Santalales > Viscaceae > Viscum > Viscum album. The sequence goes on from OY728158.1 coordinate 470,063,229, forward strand.
CAATTCTTGGGCCATGTATGAAGTCCCCTATAGTTCCCCCCATATAGGATTTAGAGGAATGAAACCATTTTATATATCGATAATAATTTTGCATCCAAATTTCTTGTATATATCCCATTGGCTGATCCTTACCTCCCCAAATATTAATTAGAAGTTATTTATTTGAGGACACTTATAGTGTCTGGGATTGTGATTCTCTACTGAGAAGGGGGGAAATTAATTAGAGACCAGTTTTTACAATTTATTTTCACTTTAAATAAACCTATATGATATATTAATGTTTGATCCACTAAAATATAAACTCTCAACCTCCATTGTATATGTAACAAAAAAATGTTAATAAACACAATGATTTTTCCTAGTTTGGTACCTTCTTAATATAAATACTACTTGTTGGGATTGGTTAATTTATCCAATAATATATTCATCACTATAAAAACAAATGATTACAAGACTAAATGAATGAATATTTCATCATTAAATATTGATTATGAGTCATGTTGGACTATGTTTCTTCACACTAAAATATAAATATGTTGAATTAGAATAAATATGTTTCTTTGAATCTCTAATTTCTTCAGTAATAGTGAATGTGATCTTCCTCAAAGATCTTCTAGGATAAAAAAATGAATTCATCTAAATCAAAATATAAATAAATTATATACTAATCATCATTTCTCAACCAATGATTTTATTCACCAAAACCACAAACATGAATGGATATATATTCTTATTTTTGAACTTTTAATTCAAAATCTCTCTTTCTCCCTCTATTTTTATCAACTACTTTGATATTCAAAAGTCATAAATTATATCTTATAAATTGATACTCATACTCAAGTCACATAGACATCCCAAAAAAAATAATTTAATTATAATAAATTTCAAGATAAAAATTCTTAAAACCTCACACAACGTAATCGCACACCACGATCCTAATAGATTTCTATATTTTAATATACTAACAAAATTTAATCATGATATATTAAATATTCTCTAATTTAATAACTATACATCTACATTAAAATTCTATAACTACACATCTTCTTATTTGAAGCTTAATCAAACCCCATTTTCTAATATTCTTTAACTTAAATCATTATAAAGTAATAATTCAAAAATAATGAATTTTTTAATTCCCTAGGATATCCATCATCTTCCTCACACAAAACCCTCTTGAACTAATATTTTTCAACTGATATGAAAATACATCAAATCTTCAAAATTACTTAGAAACTTGAATCATTAAAACTTCAGAACTGATCTTGAATCACTAATAAATTAGTAGCATATGATTATTCAAGCTGAAGAACAAAATAAAATCATCACATTGAAATATAAAAATGATTTTCAGGTAAACATTCTTTAAAAAACCCATATTTTAATCCCATAGTAAATATTTATATGAACTCACCATAATGGTTTCAATAGATTTTCACTATGAATATTCATTTCAAAATCATTTATGTGTCAACTTTAATCACATTAAAATGTGATGTTTTAAACTTTTAAGATCTTCATCAGCATCATCATATTTTATTTCTTCAGAATATTACAACTCAAATAACGTTAATTTTTAAAGAAAAATATCATATGGGATAAGAATTATCACAAATATAAATATCATATGGTATCTTATTTTTCAAAAACAAAAAATTCATAAGGGATCTAATTTTTCACAAATGATAATATCATTTGTTCTTTAATATCTAGAATTTGGAAAACACAAATATCTCGTGTACTATAGAATTTACATACATGGAAACAAATCTTATTTGTGTATATAAATTTACTTACATGGAAAAAAATATCATATGTATAGATTAATTTACTTCTGTGACAATAAATGTAACATCCCAAGTAAGTAATGAATAATAGATATTTTTATCTATGTCTATTAATGAATTAGATAGTGTTTTAGAGGCTTAAAATGAAAAAAAATACAATCTTATGCATGGAATACACTAATATTCTTAAAAGATTGTTTTACTGCCTTATGATGGAAAACCCTTTTTAAATATATCTTTTGAAAATTTTATAAACTATTTTTGTCAAAATAAACTTATTCTTTATGATTGGGACTTCAAAATTTACTTTGTGTGAATTTTTGGTATTTTTCTGACAATGTTCATTTTTTTAATTAATAGTGAAAAATACTGCATTTTACATCAAAACTGCTTTTTAATCTAATTTGTTTATATGATTAGATTATGTTTTGAATTGGTTTTGAAGTGAAATTAGAATATATTTTTACCATTTAATCCAATGGTGGTCATTGGAATCAATTTCACTTTGAAATTGGACTTAAATTGGTGTCAATCTTTTGATACTTATTGTTTCATAAAAACACGCTATTTGTCATAACAGCGGGAAATAATTATTAAATTAATTAATGTGACTTATATGTTCTGAATTTTGTAAAATAGACTTCATTTTGGAATTCGGAATATCAAATATAGCTTAGGGTTAATTTTTGGTAATTTTCTGAAAAACTTCAATTTTTGATGAATAGTGAAACCACTAAGTGGTACTTATAAAAACTGCTTTTCCATTTAAATGAAATTTTTCCATCATTGTGTTTTGAATTTCAAAAATCCGACATACATGGTTTTCATTAAGAAGTAAAATGTGGTTCAATGAGATTAAAATAATTTTTTGGTGAATAGTAACTTATTAAGTTTTTAATCGCGATTAGTGGTAATTAGTGTAGTTTAAGGTAAAAATAATGTTTTAATAAAATAAGATGAGCTTGACACATGTCCTACCCTCATTGGTTGTGTCACAGCCGACCAAGACAAGCCATGGGTCAATTTGGGGACCCCATGGATCCACTTTGGTTGGGAAATGACATAAATAGCTTTTTATTTAATGTAAAAGTAAAAATGACACAAACATAATATGTTTTACGAAAACAATTTTTACATGGGGTTATAAAGATCAGATTTTTGATTATAAATAGTCATTGGAAATATAAAAATATTTCCTACATCATAGTATTTTTTTTATAATTTTTAGACTTTAAATAAACTAAAATATTTATGACATCATGATGATGCAGCGATGACCTCATTATTTAACGATTTAAATAAAATGGAAAGATAATGAAAACTCTAAAACCTACACATGGAAAAAACCAATTGGATGAGTGGATTTAGAAGCCTTATCATCTTATACTCTAAATATAGCAATTTGGGACCTTTTGAATCCGAAACTCTTTTTAAAATAAAGTAACTTATCTTTACTTTCCAAAAGTGCCCCTCCTCTCCTCTTATAAAAGGCCCCCACCTCTACCTCATTTCACACACTCCTCAAGCCTTTGGATCGGTCAACCCCTACCCATTTACTCTCTCCACATCCCTCTACTTATCCTAGTGGATTCCCTTTGGGCAGAATCCTTTCAAAGGAAGCCTTTAGGTTCAAATCAAAAAGAGTTACTCTTTTAAAGGTAATTCATTCTCTCATGTTCATTTGTTTTATATTGCTTCTCCAACCCCCTAAACTCTTTTTATTTACTTATTTTGTAACAACACTATTATCTTAAATATACTAGGATGTTGTTATAAGATTTATTTGAGCTACACTCTCACACAACTACATCAAATGGTTAAAGAACATACGGTTTCCGTGGATGGCGAAATTCTGCCTCCCGAAACGATGATTGTTCAATACTCATTTAACCCTTAAAAGGTGGCCATTATGATGTCACAATTTTTATATATGATATATAATATGTTTATGGTTTCCTTAAGCTTCTGTGTTTTTCATTTTTGGCATACCTTTATGGTTTCCATTATGGGTAAACACGATATCTTCATTTTAGGAAGTGCGGACTACCGCCCCCTGAAAGTGATTTGATTCGTTAATACCATATGTGGGATGTGTAAAGGATAAAGTTAATTATATTATATATGTTATTATACTGGAATTATAATATACCCTTATATAATTATGATTCCATTGCAGAAAATACGAAATAGAAATGGAAGTAGCGTTCATGCGTACGTACGGCTTACCGTCTCCATGAACGGTGCATTTCATTTCTTACCTATAAATGTGATGTAATATTATGTATACATGTATATGATGAATATATATGATATATATGTTATCCAAATCATTAATATCATTCTGGATATAACGAACCTTTGACCAAATTAACAACATGTAAGTGTAAGAAGTCTGTTTTTGACTTAAGAACCAAATACCGACAAAATGAACATTATTAACTTAAATGATTACATGATGTCCATAACATGGTATAAAAGGAATAATGAACTTGAAAAAGGTTCTTAAGCAAGTAGAGATTAACTCAAGTTTATTATTCAGGAGATTAAAGAACGGTCGGGTCAAGTCGGATACGAGGTATGGGACTTCGTCTCAATCTCCTTTCATTGAGGCATATTTTATTTTATACACAACTTTATTTTATACGGTGTATAAACCCCTTTGACTTTTATTTTTATTTAAAAGGAATATTTTTTATACGAAGTGTTTACTAAACGAAAAAACGGAATGTTTTTTGTCGTACGTATGCGGTGACATGGACTTCTCTGTCGTCATGACCGTTATTTGAGTTTCGGCTTCCTCTACAAGCCATACCTTCTTTTTAAAAGAAAAATAAATACCATGTTTTACTTTTCTTTTATTTTGGTATCGAAAATGGTTTTCATAATGATTTTATATCAATGTGTTGTATTGATATCTTGTGATTGAAACGTGGGAATGTTATGTTTCCTTTATGCATGTTTTATGTGATATGATTATGTTGAGGTTCTTGGGCATTATTATCAAAACGGGTGGTTCCGTGATAAACTAAGGGCGGGTGAGCCCGATATAGCTCTCCAATGCATTGGGTAATGCGAAGGAGTGAAACGTTAAGGTTTCTCTGAAGATATTTTAGGGAATATACTGTGATGGGTATTCCAAACATAACCAAGAGGGTTACTCCCTACGTAAGAATGTTATGAATGCCTCAAGTTACCTTTATGTCTTATGATTTCTATGATTTATTCATGATTTGATGAGGTATGTTAAAGTTCTTATGTTTTATGGGTAAATTATGATCTCATCCTTATGTATATATGTACCCATGTTTCCTTTCCATATTTTTATATCCCTTACTGAGCTTTTTATGCTCATCCCAGGTTTTTTTGAAATGTTTTTCACAGGTCAAGGGAAAGGTACATAATATGATGATAGTGTCAAGGAAGTGTCAATAAAGAATCCATGTTTTATTTTAAATATGTTTCCATTGATGGGAATGAAGAATACTATATTTATGTAACCACATTGTTTATATGTGGAATGTAATGCAAGTTTTATGATCTAATTCTCTAAAACTATAAACCCGAAAAGATCCTCAATGTGTAATCTTGTAATAACTCAAGATTAAGTAAGGTTTAAGGCTGGGGCCTTATAGTTGGTATCAAAGGTCGGTTTAGATAACTTTAGGAGTTAGAATTTTATTAGATGATTATCCAAAAATATATATATATATTTTTTTTTTGAAATCATATAGAATTTGAAGATTACCATGTTGCTTCATCAAAGACATGTTTGTTCAGAATGGTTTTCCGCAGAGGAAACAGGGAAGCAGTGCTAGGAAGGCATACATAAGGAAATAACCTTCCGAATCAGCATCCTGAGATGGTCGGAAATGGAACTGAACAGTTTGTTGTAGTAATGTCGCAGTTGACTCAAGCGATAAATGGTGGTGGTATCCATGCACGAGATCAGCCAGATCAACCGCAGAGGAACATGTTTGTGGTGGAACATTTCATGAGGCAACATCCCCCATCATTCAGAGGATCATCTGAACCTATTCTAGATGAAGGGTGGATTAAAGCACTGGAGAAGATTTTTGATGTCATGGGGTGTTCGGACAATCAAAAGGTTAGTCTTGCTATTTACCGTTTGGAGGGTGAAGCAGATCAGTGGTGGTCTATGGTTAAAAATATCAGGGACGCCGATGAGATTGATGCTCTCGACTGGGATGAATTCAAAGGTATGTTTCTTAAGAAGTATTTTCCTAAGGCTGTTTGACTTAGGATGGAAAAACAATTCTTGGAATTGAGGCAAGAGGAAGACTCAGTGGCTGCCTATGAAGAAAGGTTCACTCGATTGGCAAGGTATGCACCAAATTTTATCCGAGACCTTGATAGTAAAATCAATCGTTTTTACTCAGGATTAAAGCCAAAATATCGAAGGGCATTAGCTTCTCATGAGTTCAAAAGTTATGAAAAGATTTTTCGATGTGCTGAGAAGGTGGAAATGGATTTTTCCGATGACCAAGTGTTCTATAACAACCAACAGAAGAAGAGACGGAGGTGGCAGGATAAAGGTAAGAATTCTTCAAAAAAGTCTGATGGTAAGAGAACTAAGTTTCCAGTTTGTGATAAATGTGAAAAAAGGCATGCTGGGGAATGTCTTCTGAATTTTGGAAAGTGCTACTGATGTGGTAAGATGGGACATAAGGCTCGTGATTTCACTGAAAAGGATCAAGGTGAAGGTAAGAACAAATTTTATTTACAGTTAGTGAAATGTTATAAGTGCAATGAGATGGGTCACTATGCAAACGAGTGTCCGACAAAGAGCTTGAGTGATGGGAAGAAGTTAGACTACAAGCAGAAAGTGGTGGTGAAATCCTTTGCAACTACTTCAGGAGATGTCGGGCCATCAAATGAAGTTGTATCAGGTACTTTGTTTGTTTTTTTCAGATTATGAAAGTGTGTTGTTTGATTCGGGGTCTACACATTCTTTCATCTCTGAAACCTTTTCTAGTAAAATGGGAATACCATCTCAAGAAATGACTCCTGAACTTTTGGTAAAAACACCTGGGGGAAATGTTGAGGCAAAAAGAATTTATAAGAATCTTCCTATACTTATCTGTGGAAAAAACCTACTTGCAAACCTTATTGTTCTACCTCTAGTAGAGTTTGATGTTATCCTGGGTATGGATTGGCTCTCTATTTACCATGCTAAGATTTACTGTAGAGCTAAAGAAGTTTCTTTTCATAAATACATTCAGTTTGTTTACAAGAATGAACCCTTACTTTTGATAACATATCAAGAGGCCGAGAAACATGTAAAATATGGAAATGAATGTTACCTTGCACACGTTGTTGAAAATAAAGGAACTGTTCAGATTAATGATGTGCCAGTGGTAAATGAGTATCCTGATATTTTTCCTGATGAGTTGTCTGGAATAATACCAGATCAGGAAGTTGAGTTTACTGTTGACTTAGTTCCTGATGCTAAGCCAATTTCAAAACCCCCTTATCGAATGGCACAAATTTAACTTTTAGAGTTGAAGGAGCAATTGCAAGATTTATTAGAGAAAGGTTTCATTCGACCTAGCACATCACCATGGGGTGCTCCTGTTTTATTTGTTAAAAAGAAAGATGGTTCTATGAGACATTGAATTGATTATAGAGCCTTGAATAATATCACTGTTAAGAACAAATATCCTTTGCCTCATATCGATGATTTGTTTGATCATCTCCAGGGAGCTCAGTTTTTTTCAAAGATTGACCTGAGATCGGGGTACCATCAGCTGAAGGTAAAGGAGGGAGATATTCCGAAGATCGCGTTCCGTACGAGATATGGCCATTATGAATTTGTAGTAATGCCTTTTGGGCTAACCAATGCACCTGCTGTATTCATGGACTTAATGAATAGAATTTTCCATGAATTCTTGGATAAGTTTGTGGTGGTTTTCATTGATGATATTTTGGTGTTTTCTAAAAGTAAAGAGGAGCATGAAAGACATTTAAGGGTTATCTTGCAAACCTTAAAAGAAAAGAAACTGTATGGGAAATTCATCAAGTGTGAGTTTTGGTTGCAACAAATTTCTTTCCTTGGTCACATTGTTTCTAAAGATGGAATAACTGTTGATCCTGCAAAAACAAAAGTTGTGGAAGAATGGCCAAGACCCACAAATGTAACCGAGATTCGTAGCTTCCGTGGTTTGGCGGGCTATTACCGAAGTTTTGTTAGAATTTTTCACGGTTATCTAGTCCAATGACTAAGCTAACTCGGAAGGGTGTTAAGTTTATCTGGACAAAAGAATGTGATGTTTGTTTTCAGGAATTGAAAAGAAGATTGGTGAATGCTCCAGTTTTGGCACTACCTTCCAGGAATGGTGAGTTTGTTATATATAGTGATGCTTCATTGAAAGGACTTGGTCGCGTCCTAATGCAGAATGATCAGGTAATTGCTTATGCTTCACGACAGTTGAAAACTCATAAGGTAAATTACCCTACACATGATTTGGAACTAGCTGCTGTTGTTTTTGATTTAAAAATTTGGAGGCATCATTTATATGGAGTAAAGTGTGAAATATATACCGATCACAAAAGTTTAAAGTATATATTCACTCAGAAAGAGTTAAACATGAGACAAAGGAGATGGCTGGAATTAATCAAGGATTATGATTGTACAATTCATTACCATCCAGGAAAAGCAAATAAAGTGGTTGATGCTTTGAGTCGAAAAAGTAATGCTTCATTAACAATGTTGTGTTTGGAACGTGATCCTTTGGTTAAGGATTTGATGAACTTTGGCATAGAAGTTGTTGGTGCAGGAAGTCCTTCTGTTTTGTTTTAGGTATCAGTGAGATCTTCTCTATCAGATAGAATCAAGCAAGCACAGAAGCAAGACAGTGAGTTTCAGAAAAAGGTAGAGCTGGTTCAGAAAGGTAAGTTGCCTGAATTCAACATTGATAATGTTTGTGTTTTGAGATTTGGGAAGAGATTGTGTGTGCCTTGTGATTCACAGTTGAAGAGAGAGTTGTTATGTGAAGCTCATAGTTCACCGTTTTCAGTTCATCCGGGCAGTGCTAAGATGTATAGAGATCTGCGGGAGTATTACTGGTGGGATGGAATGAAAAGAGATATTGCTGATTTTACTGTGAAGTGTTTGACTTGTCAGCAGGTTAAAGCAGAGCGGCAGTTACCGAAAGGGATGCTTCAGCCTTTACCAGTGCCAGAGTGGAAATGGGAGAATATATCCATGGACTTTGTTGTTGGATTACCGAAGACATCTCGAGGTAATAATGCAATCTGAGTTATTGATGATCGCTTGACCAAATCTGCTCATTTCCTTGCTATACGAGATACTTTCTCTCTTGATCAACTTTCCCATTTTTATCTTAAAGAGATAGTCAGGTTACATGGAGTTACTCTCTCCATTATATTTGATCGTGATCCCAGGTTCACATCTAACTTTTGGAAAGGCCTTCAGAAGTCGTTGGATACTGAATTAAATTTTAGTACATCTTTTCATCCTCAATCAGATGGGCAGTCAGAACGAAAAATTACGACATTGGAGGATATGCTACGAGCTTGTTCTATGGATTATCAGGGAAGTTGGGACCAACATCTTTCTTTGGTTGAATTTTCATATAATAATAGTTTTCATTCCATTATACAGATGGCACCAATTCAGCCATTGTATGGGAAGCGGTGTCGAACTACAGCTTTCTGGGATGAAGTGGGTGAAAGGAAGTTGATGGAACCAGAATTGGTAGAAGAGATGACAGAAAAAGTTCAGCTGATTCAGAAACACATGAGAACAGCTCAGAGTAGGCAGAAGAGTTATGCGGATAACCGGAGGAAGGATCTATCTTTCGAGGTAGGTGATCATGTTTTTCTCAAGGTTTCTCCCTGGAAAAGTGTGATGAGATTTGGTAAGAAAGGAAAGTTGAGTCCAAGGTTCATTGGACCATACGAAATTTTGGAGAGAGTTGGATCAGTTGCATACCGAGTGCCTTTACCTCCGAGTTTATCTCAGGTACACAATGTTTTTCACGTTTTGATGTTGAGAAAGTATATACCAGATCCATCTCATGTTTTGAGTCCAGAGGTAGTTCAGCTGGAAGAGAACCTATCTTATGAGGAACAACTGGTCTAGATTCTTGACCACAGGGAGCAAGTGTTACGGAATAAGGTGATTAAAAAGGTAAAGGTTTTGTGGAAAAACCACTTTATGGAAGAGGCAACATGGGAATCTGAAAATGCAATGAGGGATAAGTACCCCCATTTATTTGATAAGTAAATAAATTGCGGGGACACAATTTTATAAAGGGGGGAAGGATGTAACATCCCAAGTAAGTAATGAATAATAGATATTTTTATCTATGTCTATTAATTAATTAGATAGTGTTTTAGAGGCTTAAAATGAAAATAAATACAATCTTATGCATGGAATACACTAATATTCTTAAAAGATTGTTTTACTGCCTTATGATGGAAAACCCTTTTTAAATCTTTATTTTGACAATTTTATAAACTATGTTTGTCAAAATAAACTTATTCTTTATGATTGGGACTTCAAAATTTACTTTGTGTGAATTTTTGTTATTTTTCTGACAATGTTCATTTTTTTAATGAATAGTGAAAAATACTGCATTTTACATCAAAACTGCTTTTTAATCTAATTTGTTTATATGATTAGATTATGTTTTGAATTGGTTTTGAAGTGAAATTAGAATATATTTTTACCATTTAATCCAATGGTGGTCATTTGAATCAATTTCACTTTGAAATTGGACTTACACTGGTGTCAATCTTTTGATACTTATTGTTTCATAAAAACACGCTATTTGTCATAACAGCGGGAAATAATTATTAAATTAATTAATGTGACTTATATGTTCTGAATTTTGTAAAATAGACTTCATTTTTGAATTCGGAATATCAAATATAGCTTAGGGTGAATTTTTGGTAATTTTCTAAAAAACTTCAATTTTTGATGAATAGTGAAACCACTAAGTGGTACTTATAAAAACTTATTTTCCGTTTAAATGAAATTTTGCCATCATTGTGTTTTGAATTTCCAAAATCCGACATACATGGTTGTCATTAAGAAGTAAAATTTGGTTCAATGAGATTAAAATAATTTTTTGGTGAATAGTAACTTATTAAGTTTTTAATCGCGATTAGTGGTAATTAGTGTAGTTTAAGGTAAAAATAATGCTTTAATAAAATAAGATGAGCTTTACACATGTCCTACTCACATTGTTTGTGTCATGGCCGACCAAGACAAGTTATGGGTCAACTTGGGGACCCCATGGATCCACTTTGGTTGGGAAATGACATAAATAGCTTTTTATTTAATGTAAAAGTAAAAATGACACAAACATAATATGTTTTACGAAAACAATTTTTACATAAGGTTATAAAGATCAGATTTTTTATTATAAATATTAATTGGAAAGCTAAAAAGCTTTTCTACATCATAGTATTTTTTTTATAATTTTTAGACATTAAATAAATTAAATTATTTATGACATCATGATGATGCAGCGATGACCTCATTATATAATGATTTAAATAAAATGGAAAGATAATGAAATATCTAAAACCTAAACATGGAAAAAACCAATTAGATGAGTGGATTTTGAAGCCTTATCATCTTATCCTCGAAATATTGCAATGTGGGACCTTTTAAATCCGAAACTCTTTTTAAAATAAAGTAACTTATCTTTACTTTCCAAAAGTGACCCTCCTCTCCTCTTATAAAAGGCCCCCAACTCTACCTCATTTCACACACTCCTCAAGCCTTTGGATCGGCCAACCCCTGCCCATTTACTCTCTACACATCCCTCTCCTTATCCTAGAGGATTCCCTTTGGGCATAATCCTTTCAAAGTAAGCCTTTAGGCTCAAATCAAAAGGAGTTACACTTTTAAACGTAATTCATTCTCTCATGTTCATTTGTTTTATATTGCTTCTCCAACCCCCTAAACTCTTTTTATTTACTTATTTTGTAACAACACTATTATCTTAAATATACTAGGATGTTGTTATAAGATTTATTTGAGCTACACTCTCACACAACTACATCAAATGGTTAAAGAACATACGGTTTCCGTGGATGGCGAAATTCTGCCTCCCGAAACGATGATTGTTCAATACTCATTTAACCCTTAAAAGGTGGCCATTATGATGTCACTATTTTTATATATGATATATAATATGTTTATGGTTTCCTTAAGCTTCTGTGTTTTTCATTTTTGGCATACCTTTATGGTTTCCATTATGGGTAAACACGATATCTTCATTTTAGGAAGTGCGGACTACCGCCCCCTGAAAGTGATTTGATTCGTTAATACCATATGTGGGATGTGTAAAGGATAAAGTTAATTATATTATATATGTTATTATACTGGAATTATAATATACCCTTATATAATTATGATTCCATTGCAGAAAATACGAAATAGAAATGGAAGTAGCGTTCATGCGTACGTACGGCTTACCGTCTCCATGAACGGTGCATTTCATTTCTTACCTATAAATGTGATGTAATATTATGTATACATGTATATGATGAATATATATGATATATATGTTATCCAAATCATTAATATCATTCTGGATATAACGAACCTTTGACCAAATTAACAACATGTAAGTGTAAGAAGTCTGTTTTTGACTTAAGAACCAAATACCGACAAAATGAACATTATTAACTTAAATGATTACATGATGTCCATAACATGGTATAAAAGGAATAATGAACTTGAAAAAGGTTCTTAAGCAAGTAGAGATTAACTCAAGTTTATTATTCAGGAGATTAAAGAACGGTCGGGTCAAGTCGGATACGAGGTATGGGACTTCGTCTCAATCTCCTTTCATTGAGGCATATTTTATTTTATACACAACTTTATTTTATACGGTGTATAAACCCCTTTGACTTTTATTTTTATTTAAAAGGAATATTTTTTATACGAAGTGTTTACTAAACGAAAAAACGGAATGTTTTTTGTCGTACGTATGCGGTGACATGGACTTCTCTGTCGTCGTGACCGTTATTTGAGTTTCGGCTTCCTCTACAAGCCATACCTTCTTTTTAAAAGAAAAATAAATACCATGTTTTACTTTTCTTTTATTTTGGTATCGAAAATGGTTTTCATAATGATTTTATATCAATGTGTTGTATTGATATCTTGTGATTGAAACGTGGGAATGTTATGTTTCCTTTATGCATGTTTTATGTGATATGATTATGTTGAGGTTCTTGGGCATTATTATCAAAACGGGTGGTTCCGTGATAAACTAAGGGCGGGTGAGCCCGATATAGCTCTCCAATGCATTGGGTAACGCGAAGGAGTGAAACGTTAAGGTTTCTCTGAAGATATTTTAGGGAATATACTGTGATGGGTATTCCAAACATAACCAAGAGGGTTACTCCCTACGTAAGAATGTTATGAATGCCTCAAGTTACCTTTATGTCTTATGATTTCTATGATTTATTCATGATTTGATGAGGTATGTTAAAGTTCTTATGTTTTATGGGTAAATTATGATCTCATCCTTATGTATATATGTACCCATGTTTCCTTTCCATATTTTTATATCCCTTACTGAGCTTTTTATGCTCATCCCAAGTTTTTTTGAAATGTTTTTCACAGGTCAAGGGAAAGGTACATAATATGATGATAGTGTCAAGGAAGTGTCAATAAAGAATCCATGTTTTATTTTAAATATGTTTCCATTGATGGGAATGAAGAATACTATATTTATGTAACCACATTGTTTATATGTGGAATGTAATGCAAGTTTTATGATCTAATTCTCTAAAACTATAAACCCGAAAAGATCCTCAATGTGTAATCTTGTAATAACTCAAGATTAAGTAAGGTTTAAGGCTGGGGCCTTATAGTTGGTATCAAAGGTCGGTTTAGATAACTTTAGGAGTTAGAATTTTATTAGATGATTATCCAAAAATATATATATATTTTTTTTTTTGAAATCATATAGAATTTGATGATTACCATGTTGCTTCATCTAAGACATGTTTGTTCAGAATGGTTTTCCGCAGAGGAAACAGGGAAGCAGTGCTAGGAAGGCATACATAAGGAAATAACCTTCCGAATCAGCATCCTGAGATGGTCGGAAATGGAACTGAACAGTTTTTTGTAGTAATGTCGCAGTTGACTCAAGCGATAAATGGTGGTGGTATCCATGCACGAGATCAGCCAGATCAACCGCAGAGGAACATGTCAGTGGTGGAACATTTCATGAGGCAACATCCCCCATCATTCAGAGGATCATCTGAACCTATTCTAGATGAAGGGTGGATTAAAGCACTGGAGAAGATTTTTGATGTCATGGGGTGTTCGGACAATCAAAAGGTTAGTCTTGCTATTTACCGTTTGGAGGGTGAAGCAGATCAGTGGTGGTCTATGGTTAAAAATATCAGGGACGCCGATGAGATTGATGCTCTCGACTGGGATGAATTCAAAGGTATGTTTCTTAAGAAGTATTTTCCTAAGGCTGTTTGACTTAGGATGGAAAAACAATTCTTGGAATTGAGGCAAGAGGAAGACTCAGTGGCTGCCTATGAAGAAAGGTTCACTCGATTGGCAAGGTATGCACCAAATTTTATCCGAGACCTTGATAGTAAAATCAATCGTTTTTACTCAGGATTAAAGCCAAAATATCGAAGGGCATTAGCTTCTCATGAGTTCAAAAGTTATGAAAAGCTTTTTCGATGTGCTGAGAAGGTGGAAATGGAGTTTTCCGATGACCAAGTGTTCTATAACAACCAACAGAAGAAGAGACTGAGGTGGCAGGAGAAAGGTAAGAATTCTTCAAAAAAGTCTGATGGTAAGAGAACTAAGTTTCCAGTTTGTGATAAATGTGAAAAAAGGCATGCTGGGGAATGTCTTCTGAATTTTGGAAAGTGCTACTGATGTGGTAAGATGGGACATAAGGCTCGTGATTTCACTGAAAAGGATCAAGGTGAAGGTAAGAACAAATTTTATTTACAGTTAGTGAAATGTTATAAGTGCAATGAGATGGGTCACTATGCAAACGAGTGTCCGACAAAGAGCTTGAGTGATGGGAAGAAGTTAGACTACAAGCAGAAAGTGGTGGTGAAATCCTTTGCAACTACTTCAGGAGATGTCGGGCCATCAAATGAAGTTGTATCAGGTACTTTGTTTGTTTTTTTCAGATTATGAAAGTGTGTTGTTTGATTCGGGGTCTACACATTCTTTCATCTCTGAAACCTTTTCTAGTAAAATGGGAATACCATCTCAAGAAATGACTCCTGAACTTTTGGTAAAAACACCTGGGGGAAATGTTGAGGCAAAAAGAATTTATAAGAATCTTCCTATACTTATCTGTGGAAAAAACCTACTTGCAAACCTTATTGTTCTACCTCTAGTAGAGTTTGATGTTATCCTGGGTATGGATTGGCTCTCTATTTACCATGCTAAGATTTACTGTAGAGCTAAAGAAGTTTCTTTTCATAAATACATTCAGTTTGTTTACAAGAATGAACCCTTACTTTTGATAACATATCAAGAGGCCGAGAAACATGTAAAATATGGAAATGAATGTTACCTTGCACACGTTGTTGAAAATAAAGGAACTGTTCAGATTAATGATGTGCCAGTGGTAAATGAGTATCCTGATATTTTTCCTGATGAGTTGTCTGGAATAATACCAGATCAGGAAGTTGAGTTTACTATTGACTTAGTTCCTGATGCTAAGCCAATTTCAAAACCCCCTTATCGAATGGCACAAATTTAACTTTTAGAGTTGAAGGAGCAATTGCAAGATTTATTAGAGAAAGGTTTCATTCGACCTAGCACATCACCATGGGGTGCTCCTGTTTTATTTGTTAAAAAGAAAGATGGTTCTATGAGACATTGAATTGATTATAGAGCCTTGAATAATATCACTGTTAAGAACAAATATCCTTTGCCTCATATCGATGATTTGTTTGATCATCTCCAGGGAGCTCAGTTTTTTTCAAAGATTGACCTGAGATCGGGGTACCATCAGCTGAAGGTAAAGGAGGGAGATATTCCGAAGACCGCGTTCCGTACGAGATATGGCCATTATGAATTTGTAGTAATGCCTTTTGGGCTAACCAATGCACCTGCTGTATTCATGGACTTAATGAATAGAATTTTCCATGAATTCTTGGATAAGTTTGTGGTGGTTTTCATTGATGATATTTTGGTGTTTTCTAAAAGTAAAGAGGAGCATGAAAGACATTTAAGGGTTATCTTGCAACCCTTAAAAGAAAAGAAACTGTATGGGAAATTCATCAAGTGTGAGTTTTGGTTGCAACAAATTTCTTTCCTTGGTCACATTGTTTCTAAAGATGGAATAACTGTTGATCCTGCAAAAACAAAAGTTGTGGAAGAATGGCCAAGACCCACAAATGTAACCGAGATTCGTAGCTTCCGTGGTTTGGCGGGCTATTACCGAAGTTTTGTTAGAATTTTTCACGGTTATCTAGTCCAATGACTAAGCTAACTCGGAAGGGTGTTAAGTTTATCTGGACAAAAGAATGTGATGTTTGTTTTCAGGAATTGAAAAGAAGATTGGTGAATGCTCCAGTTTTGGCACTACCTTCCAGGAATGGTGAGTTTGTTATATATAGTGATGCTTCATTGAAAGGACTTGGTCGCGTCCTAATGCAGAATGATCAGGTAATTGCTTATGCTTCACGACAGTTGAAAACTCATAAGGTAAATTACCCTACACATGATTTGGAACTAGCTGCTGTTGTTTTTGATTTAAAAATTTGGAGGCATCATTTATATGGAGTAAAGTGTGAAATATATACCGATCACAAAAGTTTAAAGTATATATTCACTCAGAAAGAGTTAAACATGAGACAAAGGAGATGGCTGGAATTAATCAAGGATTATGATTGTACAATTCATTACCATCCAGGAAAAGCAAATAAAGTGGTTGATGCTTTGAGTCGAAAAAGTAATGCTTCATTAACAATGTTGTGTTTGGAACGTGATCCTTTGGTTAAGGATTTGATGAACTTTGGCATAGAAGTTGTTGGTGAAGGAAGTCCTTCTGTTTTGTTTTAGGTATCAGTGAGATCTTCTCTATCAGATAGAATCAAGCAAGCACAGAAGCAAGACAGTGAGTTTCAGAAAAAGGTAGAGCTGGTTCAGAAAGGTAAGTTGCCTGAATTCAACATTGATAATGTTTGTGTTTTGAGATTTGGGAAGAGATTGTGTGTGCCTTGTGATTCACAGTTGAAGAGAGAGTTGTTATGTGAAGCTCATAGTTCACCGTTTTCAGTTCATCCGGGCAGTGCTAAGATGTATAGAGATCTGCGGGAGTATTACTGGTGGGATGGAATGAAAAGAGATATTGCTGATTTTACTGTGAAGTGTTTGACTTGTCGGCAGGTTAAAGCAGAGCGGCAGTTACCGAAAGGGATGCTTCAGCCTTTACCAGTGCCAGAGTGGAAATGGGAGAATATATCCATGGACTTTGTTGTTGGATTACCGAAGACATCTCGAGGTAATAATGCAATCTGGGTTATTGTTGATCGCTTGACCAAATCTGCTCATTTCCTTGCTATACGAGATACTTTCTCTCTTGATCAACTTTCCCATTTTTATCTTAAAGAGATAGTCAGGTTACATGGAGTTACTCTCTCCATTATATTTGATCGTGATCCCAGGTTCACATCTAACTTTTGGAAAGGCCTTCAGAAGTCGTTGGATACTGAATTAAATTTTAGTACATCTTTTCATCCTCAATCAGATGGGCAGTCAGAACGAAAAATTCCGACATTGGAGGATATGCTACGAGCTTGTTCTATGGATTATCAGGGAAGTTGGGACCAACATCTTTCTTTGGTTGAATTTTCATATAATAATAGTTTTCATTCCAGTATACAGATGGCACCAATTCAGCCATTATATGGGAAGCGGTGTCGAACTACAGCTTTCTGGGATGAAGTGGGTGAAAGGAAGTTGATGGGACCAGAATTGGTAGAAGAGATGACAGAAAAAGTTCAGCTGATTCAGAAACACATGAGAACAGCTCAGAGTAGGCAGAAGAGTTATGCGGATAACCGGAGGAAGGATCTATCTTTCGAGGTAGGTGATCATGTTTTTCTCAAGGTTTCTCCCTGGAAAAGTGTGATGAGATTTGGTAAGAAAGGAAAGTTGAGTCCAAGGTTCATTGGACCATACGAAATTTTGGAGAGAGTTGGATCAGTTGCATACCGAGTGCCTTTACCTCCGAGTTTATCTCAGGTACACAATGTTTTTCACGTTTTGATGTTGAGAAAGTATATACCAGATCCATCTCATGTTTTGAGTCCAGAGGTAGTTCAGCTGGAAGAGAACCTATCTTATGAGGAACAACTGGTCTAGATTCTTGACCACAGGGAGCAAGTGTTACGGAATAAGGTGATTAAAAGGTAAAGGTTTTGTGGAAAAACCACTTTATGGAAGAGGCAACATGGGAATCTGAAAATGCAATGAGGTATAAGTACCCCCATTTATTTGATAAGTAAATAAATTGCGGGGACACAATTTTCTAAAGGGGGGAAGGATGTAACATCCCAAGTAAGTAATGAATAATAGATATTTTTATCTATGTCTATTAATTAATTAGATAGTGTTTTAGAGGCTTAAAATGAAAATAAATACAATCTTATGCATGGAATACACTAATATTCTTAAAAGATTGTTTTACTGCCTTATGATGGAAAACCCTTTTTAAATCTTTATTTTGACAATTTTATAAACTATGTTTGTCAAAATAAACTTATTCTTTATGATTGGGACTTCAAAATTTACTTTGTGTGAATTTTTGTTATTTTTCTGACAATGTTCATTTTTTTTAATGAATAGTGAAAAATACTGCATTTTACATCAAAACTGCTTTTTAATCTAATTTGTTTATATGATTAGATTATGTTTTGAATTGGTTTTGAAGTGAAATTAGAATATATTTTTACCATTTAATCCAATGGTGGTCATTTGAATCAATTTCACTTTGAAATTGGACTTACACTGGTGTCAATCTTTTGATACTTATTGTTTCATAAAAACACGCTATTTGTCATAACAGCGGGAAATAATTATTAAATTAATTAATGTGACTTATATGTTCTGAATTTTGTAAAATAGACTTCATTTTTGAATTCGGAATATCAAATATAGCTTAGGGTGAATTTTTGGTAATTTTCTAAAAAACTTCAATTTTTGATGAATAGTGAAACCACTAAGTGGTACTTATAAAAACTTATTTTCCGTTTAAATGAAATTTTGCCATCATTGTGTTTTGAATTTCCAAAATCCGACATACATGGTTGTCATTAAGAAGTAAAATTTGGTTCAATGAGATTAAAATAATTTTTTGGTGAATAGTAACTTATTAAGTTTTTAATCGCGATTAGTGGTAATTAGTGTAGTTTAAGGTAAAAATAATGCTTTAATAAAATAAGATGAGCTTTACACATGTCCTACCCTCATTGTTTGTGTCATGGCCGACCAAGACAAGTTATGGGTCAACTTGGGGACCCCATGGATCCACTTTGGTTGGGAAATGACATAAATAGCTTTTTATTTAATGTAAAAGTAAAAATGACACAAACATAATATGTTTTACGAAAACAATTTTTACATAAGGTTATAAAGATCAGATTTTTTATTATAAATATTAATTGGAAATCTAAAAAGCTTTTCTACATCATAGTATTTTTTTTATAATTTTTAGACATTAAATAAATTAAATTATTTATGACATCATGATGATGCAGCGATGACCTCATTATATAATGATTTAAATAAAATGGAAAGATAATGAAAAATCTAAAACCTAAACATGGAAAAAACCAATTATATGAGTGGATTATGAAGCTTTATCATCTTATCCTCGAAATATTGCAATGTGGGACCTTTTAAATCCGAAACTCTTTTTAAAATAAAGTAACTTATCTTTACTTTCCAAAAGTGACCCTCCTCTCCTCTTATAAAAGGCCCCCAACTCTACCTCATTTCACACACTCCTCAAGCCTTTGGATCGGCCAACCCCTGCCCATTTACTCTCTACACATCCCTCTCCTTATCCTAGAGGATTCCCTTTGGGCATAATCCTTTCAAAGTAATCCTTTAGGCTCAAATCAAAAGGAGTTACACTTTTAAACGTAATTCATTCTCTCATGTTCATTTGTTTTATTTTGCTTCTCCAACCCCCTAAACTCTTTTTATTTATTTATTTTGTAACAACACCAGTATCTTAAATATACTAGGATGTTGTTATAAGATTTATTTTAGCTACACTCTCACACAACTACATCAAATGGTTAAAGAACATACGGTTTCCGTGGATGGTGAAATTCTGCCTCCCGAAACGATGATTGTTCAATACTCATTTAACACCTTCAAAGGAGGCCATTATGATGTCACTATTTTTATATATGATATATAATATGTTTATGTTTTCCTTAAGCTTCTGTTTTTTTTATTTTTGGCATACCTTTATGGTTTCCATTATGGGTAAACACGATATCTTCATTTTAGGAAGTGCGGACTACCGCCCCCTGAAAGTGATTTGATCCGTTAATACCATATGTGGGATGTGTAAAGGATAAAGTTAATGATATTATATATGTTATTATACTGGAATTATAATATACCCTTATATAATTATGATTCCATTCCAGAAAATACGAAATAGAAATGGAAGTAGCGTTCATGCGTACGTACGGCTTACCGTCTCCATGAACGGTGCATTTCATTTCTTACCTATAAATGTGATGTAATATTATAAATACATGTATATGATGAATATATATGATATATATGTTATCCAAATCATTAATATCATTCTGGATATAACGAACCTTTGACCAAATTAACAACATGTAAGTGTAAGAAGTCTGTTTTTGACTTAAGAACCAAATACCGACAAAATGAACATTATTAACTTAAATGGTTACATGATGTCCATAACATGGTATAAAAGGAATAATGAACTTGAAAACGGTTCTTAAGCAAGTAGAGATTAACTCAAGTTTATTATTCAGGAGATTAAAGAACGGTCGGGTCAAGTCGGATACGAGGTATGGGACTTCGTCTCAATCTCCTTTCATTGAGGCATATTTTATTTTATACACAACTTTCTTTTATACGGTGTATAAACCCCTTTGACTTTTACGTTTATTTAAAAGGAATATTTTTTATATGAAGTGTTTACTAAACGAAAAAATGGAATGTTTTTTGTCGTACGTATGCGGTGACATGGACTTCTCTGTCGTCGTGACCGTTATTTGAGTTTCGGCTTCCTCTACAAGCCATAACTTCTTTTTAAAAGAAAAATAAATACCATGTTTTACTTTTCTTTTATTTTGGTATCGAAAATGGTTTTCATAATGATTTTATATCAATGTGTTGTATTGATATCTTGTGATTGAAACGTGGGAATGTTATGTTTCCTTTATGCATGTTTTATCTGATATGATTATGTTGAGGTTCTTGGGCATTATTATCAAAACGGGTGGTTCCGTGATAAACTAAGGGCGGGTGAGCCCGATATAGCTCTCCAATGCATTGGGTAACGCGAAGGAGTGAAACGTTAAGGTTTATCCGAAGATATTTTAGGGAATATACTGTGATGGGTATTCCAAACGTAACCAAGAGGGTTACTCCCTACGTAAGAATGTTATGAATGCCTCAAGTTACCTTTATGTCTTATGATTTCTATGATTTATTCATGATTTGATGAGGTATGTTAAAGTGCTTATGTTTTATGGGTAAATTATGATCTCATCCTTATGTATATATGTACCCATGTTTCCTTTCCATATTTTTATATCCCTTACTGAGCTTTTTATGCTCATCCCAAGTTTTTTTGAAATGTTTTTCACAGGTCAAGGGAAAGGTACATGATATGATGATAGTGTCAAGGAAGTGTCAATAAAGAATCCATGTTTTATTTTAAATATGTTTCCATTGATGGGAATGAAGAATACTATCTTTATGTAACCACATTGTTTATATGTGGAATGTAATGCAAGTTTTATGATCTAATTCTCTAAAACTATAAACCCGAAAAGATCCTCAATGTGTAATCTTGTAATAACTCAAGATTAAGTAAGGTTTAACGCTGGGGCCTTATAATAAATATCATATAAATAGATGAATTCACTTATGTGATAAAAAATCACATATGCATTAATGAATTTACTTATGTGGAAATAAATCTTTGACACATTGATGATTTTTTTTCCATTTTTCCTACAAAATATATTACACACTTTCTATTTCATTCATGTGTAGATAAATACTCTTATGTGATTTCCAGTTATCTTCCATTTATATGAATTGACATATATAGTGGAAAATATTTTCTATGTAGCTAAATTGATATATGTGGTTACCTCATAAGATAATTTACTTAGCTGATTTTCCAACACCCAGCATAGAAATTTCAAAACATTTCCAAATCACACAAAATTTATTCAAATCTATTATAACCTCTTCAAACAATCTCAAAAATAATTCCAAAACATTAAAACAACACCTCAATAACATAAAATGATTCTAAAAACATCTCAAATGATAAATAAAAAGTATCAATTTTTATCAATATTTTTTGAATAGTTGAAAAAAAATTCAAACCATTAACAACTTCATCCAAAACTCTATAGAAACATCAATATCTCTATTTGGATTTTTTAGAAATACGCAACTCCTCAAAGTAACTGATATCAATTCAAAAATCATGAAATCTCATAATGTATCAATAGGAAGAGTCTTACACTACATGACTGGATAAGGTAATTTTTTTTATATAATTTCATACCGAAGATCCATGAAATTATATACAAGTGACTTTGATTCCCCCCACACTCATTTCTCAAATACATAATTCTACCCCATTTAACGTTAACCACGACTTCAAATTCAAATAGTTAGTTCACACTCCATCCCTAGACAATAATTCTCTACCAAATTGATAAGTAGGCGTGTCACTAATCTCTCCCCCCTTAACAATAAAATTCATATCCCTCTTAGGGTAAATTATTCTACTCAAATTAGGTAAGAGTGTAAGGATACATATGAAATTATAGCTTCAACTCAATAAACGTCACTTAGAGTATATTTTTTGGGAAGATATACGTGAGCTGATTTTTAGTAGAAATATATATTAACCATATATCTCTATTGTACACATTTAATAGTCATAATGACATTCATCTTTCTCAAAACCCATTGTTTCATTCAAGGATGAAACACATTGGCCTGAAATATTACTTCATAATAATTATACAAAATGATAATGTTTTTAATCATTAAAAGATTTTTTGGAAGAAAAAATCCTATGGATATATTTACAAAGGTGATTGTCTAAGAAAGAATGAGGAAATATTATGCCTTAGTGGGGATCAGCTGATTGTACAGTGATGGGAGAACTTATTACTTTTGGTAGAGGAAAAGATTTTATGAATAAAATAAGAAGAATACTATAAATCCTAAAGTAATTTATAAGTGTTATATTTTGGGTTTATGTATGTTCTTCATCAAGATTCACCAGATGGAGTTTTTCGGTTGAAAATGAATGGATGGAGATCACCAAAAAAATAGAAAGATGTTTTCCTAGTTTGGTTTCAAATAATTTTTATGAAAAAATTTTATAATTATAAAGAAATTATATTTGACATAGTTCAATGGAAACATTATCATTAGAGTGAGTTTTTCAGTTGGTGATGATTGGATAAATATCATTGGATAGAGTCTTTACCCAGTTAATGTTTGAAGGTTACCTTTATATGGGTTCCCTTATACAGTATTAGGATTAACCTATCAAGGGTATAGATCTTTCTTGATGACTATATATTTTTTGTTGTAATGTAAGAAACAACTGGTAATCAATGGTTTCTCTGGTCAATGGGAGGTTGACTGCAAGTATTAGATAATGGTGAAAAGTTTTTTTTATAGAAGATACCTCTATAAATAGGTGATGTCTTAGATATTTTTATTTAGTGCCCCCTATATAAAGATTGTGTATTTATTTCAAAATTATATATGACTTAAATTTGTATAAGAAGTAAGCGAGTTCTTTTTGATCACCTATATCTTCATAAATGAAATGTGTTTATATTTTTCTTCTATGAATGTATGAGTTTTCTAAATCACATTAAATCATGTTTTCCATTTCTATATATTTTTTATGTGATTTAAAAATCTTGGATTTTTCTATGTTTATTAGGTTTGTTTTACTTAGATCCAATAAACATTACTCAGAATGTATATTTTATCAGACAAACTCTTTGTCTTAAAACATGAAGTGATTACACTATGTAGACTGGATAAAATGGAAAACGCCTCTTCTTAGTTAAGTTTGTTACACCATGTTCTTCTATTTATTTAACCTATAGAGTGTTTCTTCCTAATATTTTCTTGGTCCATATCTCCCAAATGATCATTCATCTACATTGTTCCTATTTTTTATGCTTTCATCATTAATAGTTTAAAATTATCATGGTCTTACTTAAAAAACATCCATATGCTACTTCACATTCACCTTACTCATTAATCTTTCTTCAATATGTTGACAAAATATACAATATATCATCACCATTATCTTAGGGGTACTTCAATATCCCCCTTGATATTTTTTTATTAATACCAAATTCCACTTAAATTCAATGAGTTTTCTCTTCCCTTTATTAACATCTTTGGGTGAGGAAGGATCCTTCTTCAAAAAAAATCTTCTCATCATTTATTATATTGAATTTGATTTAAACTTGAAAAACATAAGGTATGGATGAAATAAATTTCCTTGATAAAATGAACTATAAATCAACAAACTATAAGTCTATGTGAGTAATTATCATTATAGAAAACTATTGAGTCAATAAGGTTATATTATGACTTATCCATTCCTTATGTTCTTATGTTTTTAAAATCAGAAACACTTTTTCATAAGTTCTGTTCTTTTTCTTAAGTTATGTTTTTAAGATCCTGAATTTTCATTCCGTTATAAGAGATGTATCATTAGGATTTGTCATTCTGTTATACTTATAGGTGTATCATTATGATTTTCAATTCCATTAGATTCACTGATTTCTCATACTGTCTTTATGATTTCGATTCCGATTTATAAGTGATATCGTCATTGTGATAAGAATTCTGATGTATGTGAGATATCGTCTTTATGACACCGATTTCGATATATATCTGATACAGTATTTATGATACTGATTCCAATGTATTTGTGATACCATATTTATGATACTGATTCTTATGTATATGTGATACAATCTTTACGATATCGATTCTGGTGTATATGTGATTCCAATTTTATGATTACGATTCTAGAACAAATGAGATACCAGTTTCATAATCCGATTTAATTTTCCTTATGAATCCATTTTCTTGATAATGTTAGTGTAATTTAAATGTATCATTCCAATGATATCAGATTCTAAGTTTTCTTATACTCAACATTTATCCTTAACATAACATCATTTATGTTACTTGAAATGATGTTGTATAATATGTTACAAACTAACTGTTTTATGTTTGACATGTGTTCAGGTCCCTATGAAATTTAAGGAAAATATGACCGTTGGAGTGGAGCTGACCATTAGGAATATTTGCCTATAAATACAAGCTCATTTGAACAAGAAAGATGCTTCGAATTTTTGGGGAGAGTTGATTAACTTGATGCATGTGAAAAATTTGTGATGTAATTTCTAGAGAGAGAGGCTCTTTCAACTCTCAGTGCTTCGTGCTGATTTCATGAACAACTTGTTCATGTGTGAAAAACTTGTTCATAATTTCTTCATGAAAACTCTGATCATGCTGATCGTGGGCTTTCAGGTTTGTAAGATAGAGGTTCCAATTTCCTTATAAATTGAGGACTTGTGTGGATAACAAGATAGATACCGATCTTTGGATTGAGGGCTTACCTGGGTTTGGGTGAGATATAATTTCTTAAAAGTATAAATCAAGGAACCTTTATCCAAGGTTATTGGATACCCTTCTCTTTCAGTTAAAATAATCTTGTTGTTACTTGTTTTGTATTTCAAGTTGTTTTATTTCTGCTATAATCTTAACTTTTTTAAAGATAGAAAGTATAACTTTCTTATAATTTCTAATTCCATTAATTTGATTATATTACAGATTTTATTTGCTTTAAGGTAGAAACTTTCTTTTAAGAAAATATTTCTTTAAGAGGTTTCGTGAATGTTTGTTTAACCTTGTTAAACACAACATTAAAGGTTCCAAAGGAATATTTAAAGTATACAATCCCCCCCCCTCTTGTATTCTGAGCATCTACATTCATCATTTTGATCCTACAATTGGTATCAAAGGTGGTCTCTAAAATTCTTATATCCATATATAAGTTTTCTTGCTCAACTTTTCTTTTTATTATTTGATTATAAACTTTTACTTCTAACATGTTTTGTTGAAAGAAATTCCTTTTAGTTTGGAAGTAATTCATGTTAGATCACTAGATAATCACAATCCTACTAGACCACCAATCTTCGATGGAAATGATTATGAATATTGGAGAGATTGTATGAATACTTTTGTTATTAATACTGGAGTGGAAAACTTTTTCATGCTTACTAGAGATTACAAGATTCTGGAGAAAAATTTCATAACTTTTACTAATCAAGAGAAGTCATAATATTAACTAAACTATAAGGTACACAATAATTTGTTGTGTTCCATGACCAGGAATATATATAGCCAAATTTCATCCTGTGAAGCTGAAAATTGTATGTCGAAGAAACTTGAAGTAACTCATTTTGTAACATCAAATTTTATTGAAACTAGAAGAGAAATTCTTAGAGTTTAGTACCAAGATTTTTTATTTCCTTATGGATAACCTATGTTTAAGGTAAAAATAAGATTCATGACTATTGTCAATAGCTTAGAATCCATGTGTGAAAAATGTTTGGATAATGAGGCACTTGTAGACAAGATTATAGACATCTTTCCTAATGAGTTAGAATCAAAGAGAGCAGTTATTGATGAGAATAGGAAAGTCTCACAGATTACACTTGAAGAGATTTTTGGAACTCTTCTTCAACATGAGACTAGAATGAAGATAGATGCTGAAAATGTTTAAAAGAAGAATGGGAATGGAGGGGTTTCTTTTACAAATACTTCTAATCATATGAAATCCAAGACTCTTGAGAGAGATATAAGATCTAAATTGAAGAAGGTCACTATTTTATCTCAATCAAGTGAAAGTGAATATTCTGAGAATGAACTAGCTAATCCTTCTTGAAGGATGAATAAGATAGTTGAGAAGAAAGACTTTCAGGATAAATATAAGAAGAAAGAAAGAAAAGATAAGAAAGTCGGAGAAGTGACATGCTATGAATGTAGAAGAACTGGTCATATCAAACCTGATTGTCCATTACTTAATAAAAGAGACAAGAAGGACAAGAATTGTGAGAGAAACAAGAAGAAGTTCTACAGATCAAAACATAATAAAGTACTAAAATCCAATGACACTTGGAGTTTCAGTGGTGGAGATTCATCTAACGACTATTTAGATTACGAATCTTTTGAGAAAAATAATATTGGTTTAATATCCTGAGCTCCATTATAAAATCAATGTCTTATGGCTAAGGTACTAACTGATGAATCCTTAACCAATGTGTCTTTGAGTGAAAATTTTCCTGATAAATATTTTTTTTCAAATGAAGAATATTCTTCATCAGATAATGATAATGATTTTCCTTCATATGATGAAGTTTCTAGGTTTGATAAGTTTCTAGAGATAAGAAATTGTAAAGTTTCTAAGAAACATGAAACGAAAAATTAGAGAGAATTTATTTTAACAAAAAAAATAAGAGCTTACCAAATATCTTGATAAGAAAAATGATGTTTTAGAAAATCTTTCTAAGAAACATGAGGAAGATAATTTTTAGAAGGATAATCTTTCTAAAGATCTTAAAAATATGTTTTTTGAAAAAAAATATTATAGGATAAACTTAACCTTAAGTCTATTATTCCAGAGGATAGGGATTTTCTCCTGAGACTAAGGTCTGAAATTTTTTTTAAGAGAATTTTTGAAAATTTTACTCCTGGTAAGGAATTGTTTGACAAGATGTATTCTCAGATCCAACCTCATGGTAATAATCAATGATTAGGTTATTCTCATGATAAAACGATTTTTAGAAACAATTATTTTGTTCCTCCTAGATCCCCTTTTTGTACTAAATGTCAAAGTAGTGGGCATTGGAAGAAAAAACCGTTCTTTAAATAATTTTCAATTTTCTGGTTTTTATAAAGATTACTTTTAAAAAAAAAATTGGATACCCAAAATTTTATTTTCTAACAAATCCAAGTCCAAGAAAGTTTGGATTATGAAATCC
Organism: Viscum album; assembly: GCA_963277665.1. Taxonomy (NCBI): domain Eukaryota; kingdom Viridiplantae; phylum Streptophyta; class Magnoliopsida; order Santalales; family Viscaceae; genus Viscum; species Viscum album. Next base: position 470,091,362 of record OY728158.1, read on the forward strand.
TAACACTTATTTTTTAGGTTAATGAAGTAAGTACCAACAAAAAATGGTACATGGATATTGGATATTCCTGGCACATGACTGGTAACAAAGACTATTTAAAAAATATTTTTAAAGACTAAAGGTGGAAAATAAACCTTTAGAGATAACTCTAAAGGAGATATCATTCTTCAATTCATCAGAATGCAAGAACAACTTTCCGATATTTTTACAAACCCATTGCCTTTAGGAAAATTTGAATACCTAAACAGAAGCTAGGAATGATTTTTGTAAGGTAATCATTCATATCTACTTCTAGTTTAAATTCTCTCCTAATATTAAACTACTCCTTATTTCAGGGGGAGTACATATTTTCTATCTTTCTTTATGTTTTTTTTCTTCTTATAATTATTTCTTCACTTAAATTTTTTTCGTTATTGGAAATTTTGGTATTGTAAATTTTGGTATTGGAAATTTTGGTATTGAAAATTTTTGTATTGCAAATTTCTGTATTGAAAATAGTATTGAAAATTTCGGTATTGGAAATTTCGGTATTGGGAATTTCGATATTGGAAATTTTAGTATTGGAAATTTCGGTATTGAAAATTTCGGTATTGAAAATTTTGGTATTGGAAATTTGGATATTGAAAATTTTGGTATTGAATATTTCGATACTAAAAATTTCGGTATTGAAAAATTCATTTTTGAAAATTTCATTTTTTACCTTTCGGTATTGAAATCCCAGATTTTAAAACATCCAAGAAAATTCTTATAATATCGATAAACTTTTCATAGTATTCCAATAGGTAAATTTTATTACTCTTTTATTATCTCAACTTTCAATTGTTGGTGTTTTATATTTTTTAATTCCGATTTACATTACTACAAGAGATCATAATTCATACTTTCTTTATCCATCCTCAACCATCAGTTCAGATTAGATCTTTTTCAGTCATTTGATTATCTTATGGAAGATGAAAATTCATAGCTATATCTATATAATGGGAGCCTCATTTAAGCGCTGCACCATCCTTACTGATGTCAGTGTCGAATTTCTATTGTCATCAAATTCCTCGTTCTGATTATTTTATCCTGAATGACTCTTGAATATTCAGCAGATCAGATGCCGATTACAAAAGAAATAAAGGATTGGTCAATCTATAGGGAAAGTTTGGTATGCCCTAATTTATTTTCAACGTATGATTCCCTTATTTCTAAGGTGATTAGAACTAATGGTTGAGAAATTGTTTGTGTGGATAAGGAGAAAAGTAATGATCTGGTTTTCCCTGACCTGGTTATACAGTTCTACGAATATGTTACTTTCATTCAAAAGGATGGTGAAGATCTGTTTAAGTTCAAATGCTATGATAAGACTTATATTGTTTCTTATAAGAAGGCAGAAAATGTTCTCAACATACCATATGAAGGGGAAGCTATTCTATGCTCTCAAAAACTCCCTGAGAAATAAGGTTCTTTTGACAAAGTCAAGGATTTGGATTTTATTGGTCTCAGATATGTAAAGAATCATAAGATTACGAATATTTCAACAAACCACAAGATGGTAGCTCTCTGGATGGAAGTCTTTCTTATCCCAAGAAAAGGAGACAAGGACTCTCTAAAGATATGTGATATCTTTCTATTATACTTTCTCGTCAACTTAAGGGAGATCAAATTTTTGAAGTACATCTTTCTCAACATCCAAGCAATAAAAGGTGGATCCATCATATCTCAGATACTTATGCATCCATAAACTATTTATAGGATAATTGTTATATGCCTTCAATAACTGAATTTTCCATACCGATCAGTCTCAAAGCCTTTCAAGATTTTGTTACTCAGTGATGACACTCTAAGAAGAATGAAGGTAGAGTTCTTACAGGAATCCAAGAATTTTTAAGAAATAGTTGTCCAGAGCAAGGGAGATGTTCCGTAATCCTCAAAATCAGTACCCAAGAAAATAAAACTTGTTGAACCAGGCTTTCCAGTACCATCTTCTGATTTCTTGGTATCAGCACCTCCTCCTGCAAGGAAACCGAAAGCCTATTCTGATGCAAAAGTTGCAAAATAGAGAGAAATGGAAGCTACAAGAAAGGAAGTAGATCCTTACATTGGATTAAATCTGACAGAGGCTAAGGCCTTAAAAATCAAGAAAGATGAAAATATTGAGAAAGAAAAGAAAGCTAAGAAGTTAAAGAAGAAATCCTTGGAAGCGCAAGTTTGTTAGTATTTACTAAAAGTTGTCGAAAATAAATCGAAAGAAGTGCATAAACCTCGAGTTACTCATAAGAAACCGGTTTCCACTACAGAAATCCAGAAAGACAAGAATGTTCTATCATTATCAGAACATGTTCAATAAATAGAATATCTGATAGCTCAAGAAGATTATGATAATGTTTTAAGGGAAGTAGAATACTACATTTTAACTCCTTTGAGTTCAGTCTTGAAATCTGTTTCAGAAGAACAACCCGAAGATCAAGTTGAAGAAGAAGTTGAGGAAAAAGTAGAAGTTTAGGAAGAAGTATAAGTTCATGAAGAAGTACAAGTTGAATAAGAAGAACAAGTTTTAATTGAAAAGGAAGAAGAATAGAATGAAGAGTTTGATCATCAAGGTGGTGAAGAAGAAGAGTTTCAAAAGGAAGAAGATGAACAAGTAGATCTTAATGTTATTCAAGTATCTAATGAACAATCCCCTGTTTGAAATTATGAAAAAGGTAAGGGTGTTTTGGTTGCCTCATATAGAAAAGAAATACCTCATAAGTCCTTTAGGAAGATAGAAAAATCAGTTTCCCTAACTCCAAAAGGAGATCAGAAAGGAAACGATGATTCAGGATCCAAATCCTCATCATCTGTTAGACATGACTTTGTCAATATATCTTTATGAAAGTTGGTCAGCACCATTCCAGTTCTTGCAAATATAGATTCCCAGAGTCAAATGATGTAAGAAAACCTGAATCAAAATATGGAATCGACCAATATGATTATGGACATGGTGGTCAAGTAAGAAGCATACTTCAGTAATCTTTTGATCGATTACAAAGCTCGGAAAGTGACTCGTAAGAAAGTCTTTAACTACACCAAAACCATCAATGAATAACTAATACAGTTTGGTGACTTCATGGATTAAAAAAATAGAGCTTTAAATACTTTTGAAACCGATTTCAACAAGGTCAAGGCATCAATCTCTGAGAAGGCTAGTCAACTCAATTCTGTTTCCCGACCTGTAAGCAGTGAGAAAGAAGTCTAAACCAAATTAGAGAGAAAGGTGGATTCTCAAGAAGAAAGAATCTTTTCATTAGAATAGAATAATTAGGATTAAGAGATCCAGTTGAAGAAGTTTGAAGAAGATCATAAGGAAGTAAGGAAACTTAAATCATTAATAAATAAAATGTTGTTTGAGAAGAAGAAGGATGGATGATTTTTTTTACATTTCATTTTTTTGTTTTAATATAAACTTTATTTCCAAAATTTCATTAAAAATATTCCTACATATTTTTATTTTTATTTATAATATATGCTTTCTTAACCATACAGTTATATCTTATACTTCTCCATTCCTTTCTTCTTTTTGAGGATCACAATGGGGGGGAATTTATTTAAAGGAAGAATTTAATGAAGATCTCAAAGGAGTAGAATCTGTTAAGGGGGAGTATGGTAAGAAAGGATAATGACCAAGTAAGGGGGGGTTTTATTTTAAGAAGAGATGTTTATCTAAGGGGGAGATATTTTCTTAAGAAAGAAAACCAGACATTAAATATCAAGTATACGATCATTGGGAAACATAACCTAAGGGGGAGATAGTCATACTCATCAGAAATCACATTCAAAGGGGGATATAAGTTTTTCATACATGTTTATCTAAGTCAATATATTCTTCCTTAGAAAAGTTTTTTGTGATTTCCAAAAAGGGAGAGATTATTGAGTCCATACTTTTATCTTATGACTTCTCCATTCCTTAGGGTATTATGTTTTGAAAATCACAAACACACTTTCTTAAGTTATATTCTTTTTCTTAAGTTCTTTTTTTAAGATCCGGAATTGTCATTCCGTTATAACAGATGTATCATTACTGTCACACCCCGATCCGCAGACGTCCGTAATTTTTTCTTCTTTCTTGGTCCCGGTTTAAATTTTTTTTTCGAAGATTAACTGCGATTGGCGGTTTCGCGCCGGTGCGCGGTCACTGCATCACTAGCGGTGACCGTGCGTTCAGCCCGGGTGACCGTGTATTCACCCGGCATGTTTAAATATTATAATCTTTATGCTGATATTTTATTATTAACGTTATCTAAGTTGTGTTATTAATATGATAGTTAATCTTATTTTTATATATGTTTATGTATGTTTTACATATATATATGTATAATAACGTATATATATACATATAGTTCTATATATGGTTATGTATCTATATATCTTTATATGCATGAATGTAATGTATTATCTTTAAATTATTTTATTATTTGGTCAAAATAATTATTATAAGAATCAACTAATGTATTATTATTATTATTATAAGTTCTATTATTATTATTATGATAAATTTTATTATTATTGAAAGGTTTTATTATGATTATTAATATTATTATTTTTTATCATATATATATATATATAAACCTATCCTAACCCTAGTCTCCCCGTAGCCGCCACCCCTTTCCTCCCCTTCTCCCTCTCCCCGTTTCTTTTTTTTCGTTTTCTTCTTCTCCCCCACGCGGCTCCCCGCTCACCTCCCCATCTCCTACGCCGCACCCAGAAGCCGCGCCTCCCCCTTGCGCACCGCCGCTGCACCCTCCGCCTCGCCTCGTCCCGGCCCGGCTTCCCCTTGCGCACCGCCGCCGCACCGTCTGGCGGATCTCCCTCTCCCCGTCCCGGTGTCGCCAGCTCCTCCGCCAGCATCCGGCGGCCCGATCGCAGCCCTGCTCTCCCCCTGCTTCCCCAGCCTCCCCATCCCAACCGCAGCCTCTTCCGGCCGCTCCTCTCCCCCGATCTCACCGCGGCCTGCATCCGACACCATCAACTCAACCGGACCGCCGCAGCCGGCGTCCCGGCCATCACCGCCGTCTGGCATCTCCGGTCCGGTCTTCCGTCACCGCCGGCCTCCTCTACCGACCTCCGCCCTCTTGCTCCCTTCCTCCCTTCACTGCCGCCGCCCGCCCTTTCCCTCTGTCCGGCATCCCACTCATCTTCCGCCGTTGCACCGCCAGCCGTCCCGGCGACCCCCCCTGCGCGTTTCCTTCCCCCCTACGCTGTAAGCTTCCTTTTTTTTCATTTTTTTTTATTATTGCGTTTTGTTTTGGTTTCTTTTTCAGATTAGCAATAATATTATTATTAATATTATAATGCTAATATTTTTCTATTACTAATATTATTATCATTATTATATTATGCCAATATCTGATTATTATTATTTTTATTAATATGTTGTTAATAATAATATTATTATTATTATTATTATTATTATTACTATTATCTTATCGTTTTTATTATTATCATATTATAATACTATAATTATCCTAAGTTATTATTATTATCAGTATATTATTATTATTGTGATTATATTATTATTATATTATTATTATGTTGATATTATTCTATTATTATTATTTTTATTATATCATTATTGTTATCATTGTTATATTATTAATATACTTATTAAATTATTATTTTTATATCATTCTTGTTATTAAGGTATGTTATTATTATTATATTATTATTAATATTAATATTTTATTAAGATTAAGATTATTATTAGTATTATTATTTTCAAGTTAATATTATTAAGTTATTATTTTGTTATGTTATTGTTATTATTATGGTTATGCTATTATTATTATAATAATATTATTGTTATTATTATTGTATTATTATATTATAAAAAATTCCATGTTGTGATTGTTATTGTTATTAATATTATTCTGTTATTAATATCGTTGAGACCGTTTAACGGTCTACTGTTTTAGGACCCGCGTAGGGCTTTTCCGAGAGGGCGCCATCACTGCGCCTTGTTTCCGAGGTCCCGCCGCCTCCGCGCCTCAGTTTCGAGGTGAGCGTTTCTCCCTGACGCTTGGTTTCGCATGCTCTAGTGAGCTTTTGTATGTGTCTGAGTCCTTCATATCTATTATGCAGAGTGTTGGACTTTATCACGTGGCTTCGGACACACGGTGTGTCATCGCGCCTTGGTTCCAAGGTCGTTTTACGGTCGCGCTTGGATCTTGAGGTAGGTCTCCCTATGCACTTGCCTCTAAATTAAGAATTTATTTATTCCTTGTCCTTTTATTAATTTCAGTAAATTTAAGAAAATAATATTAAGTAGTTTTTATAGTGTGGTGATTTGCTGATAATGCAAACTGTTTAATTCCAGCATTTCATTAAAAGTGTTTTCTTGGTTTCAATTGTGGGATTTCATAGTAATGTCACTAAATGGTTCTTCCTGAGTAACGAAAGACATGTTGAAATGGGGTTTTGAAATGTTTTTGGCATGTGTAAATTAGAAAATGTACTGTTTATGGAAAATGGTGTTTTTATTTGAACCTTGATTAGAGAAAGTGTCGTGTGACCTTTAAACTCGATTTTTGGAAACATTAAGCGTGGTTCTTGGTAGTTGAAAAAGAAAAATGTTTTCCTTTGATGCGTGATTAAAATTCTGGATTTCATTTGAGAAATATTATTCTTTCAAAAGGTGTTTAAAGGCCCGTTTGGCTCTTGATAAAAGTGGGGTGCGTTTGGAACTGGGAAAATGATTTCTTACTTGTGATACCAACGTCTTTCAGGTTTGAGATGCTAATTTGAGTTTCTTAAATAATGTTCTAAGTGCGTTTCTGGTTTTCAATCGTGTGACGTATGTCATGTCCCTTGGAAATGTTTTAGTGTTAGATGTTCAAAGTGTAAATGATATGACGGCCCGGTTGGCACTTTAATAAATGTGAAGTGATTATACTTATATTTATATATATATATATACGTACTTGTGAGGGCATTTCTACAGGGGGACTTCCCTTCGAGGGTTGTCGTGTAGCGATGTCCGTGTAAGGGGTTGGCAAGTGCGGTGAGATGAGTCACGCGTGCGCGGGTCTCCCACTTACACAGTGTTACAAAAACTACTATGGGTTCCTGGGCGTCTTGTAGATTATCGAGTGACGGTTGCTTGCGAACCCTGATTAGACGGGTTAGTACCCCCTGGAGTTACAGACAGGCCAGGAGGGATGTGCCACTGGTTGGCTGTTAGGGCGGTCAGTTGGTTATTGACTATGGAGTACCATGCCGGCAGGTAGTCTGAACCCGAGTACGTCCAGGGGTTTTCTAGGGATGTTCAGGATCGCCCATGGTTATTGCTGATAACTTCTGGTTTATTTGTACTTGCACTTGGTTTTCCTTACCTGTTTACCTTTACTTGCACTTGTTTTCCCTGCTTGTTTTCCTTCAGTCATATTTCACAGCCTATACTGTTAGACTTTGAGAAAAATGGTTTTCAAATGAAAATGCTTTATTCGCTTTGGGTTAGATTTGAAAATGTAACACTTTGCTTTTCAGAATGAGTTTAAAACTAATGAAATGGAACTAACTTTCGAAAAAGAATAAGGGAAATGTCTCGTGTTTGATCTTCAAGTAAAACATTGTGAAAACTTACTTTTATACATTATAGTTCAAACCTGGATTATGTGGATTCTTTATTTACTGGCGGTGCATTGGGATTTTTTGTGGGGCTCACCTACTGAGTACTTTTGTGCTCACGCCTATCTTTTACCATTTCAGTCGCAGGTCTTCTGTTTTGAGTCGCTCAGTGTTGGAGCGAGGTTGCTCTCTAGTTGGGTGGTGACCTGAGAGGTCACATGGAGGTACGTGGTTGTGTGGCTTTTACTTCTTTTCCGCTGTTAGTGTTTATTTATTCTGTTCTATTTACTTTTGTTTTGGGCTGAAATCGTTCCCAACGATCAAGTCTTAATGCCCGGCACTGGTTGCCATCCCGGGGGGATCGGGAATGCCCCTCGGGACTTGCCGCGGACCGGCTCGGGTGACCGGTTCAGGGTCGACCCGGGTTGGTTCGTGAAAAAATGGTATCAGAGGTGGTTCTTATTATTTGGGTTGTTCGGTAGAAGGAGATTAGGACTGTCGGAACTCGAAGGGTAGGTGCGGGAAGAGCGTCGCGAACTCTTGCTCGCACTGATCCTCGAGTTACCAGGGGTAGTTCGGGAATTCTGTCCTTGTCTTTTCTGGTTTGTCTTGGATTGAGAGATGACAATGGAGGCAAGCCGACGTTACGTCGTGATTTCACATGGAGTAGTGACCCATGTGGAGTCCGAGTACGTGGTTTGAATTCCTCCTAGTGGTCGACGCTGACTTGGGACATGGCCCACTACCATGTCGCCAGGTTGAGTGTGACTACTAGTCCCTCATTTCTGTGATTGATGCAAATTTAGCTGCTGCTTTCGTTTTGGTTTGTGTGGGTGCGTTGTTGGAAATGAAAAAGGTTTTTGGGAAATTGGACTGGTTTCTTTTAAAGGACTTTAAATGTATAAAATGGGTTTTAAAACTGAAATCTCTTGATTTGAAAAATCTGTTGTTTGCTTGGAGTTGGTTCAGAATGGTTTGGGGTGAAACCACAGGTCCTCTTTATAAACGTTTGCACATGTGTGAGAATGCATGGAAAGTGTGTGTTGATGCACGTATGAATGGAATGTGGATAAAGACATGTGCAACGGTTCATGAGATTACCTGGGTGTGTATTTGAAATTAAGGGCTTGACCTTGTTTTCTAAATTGGTTTTAAAGAGGAAATGGTTTTGGAAAGTTTTTGGTTTGGAAGCGGGTTGGTTTTTGGAAAGTGATTTTGAGAAAGGGTGGTTTTGAAATCAAAAATGAAAAGGAAATTTTAAGGAGGAGATTTTATTTTGGGTTGTGTTGTATTTGTTTGGTCCTTCTGCTGACTGTTTATGATGAAGGCGCTTTTATTGATGTTGCTTCGATTTGATGTTAGTTTTGGCCTGATGTTTTATATGTCGCTCAGGAAATGCCGCCCAGAAAGGTCTCTAAGGATTCGGATATGTCATGCCCAGTTTTTTTGTCCTCCTCAGACTTTGCATGTTCTCCATGGTGATCAGGGTCCGTTAGAGGCAGTGGAATGGCTCGAGGAAGTGGAACGTGTCTTTAGAATGTTGGGAACTCCTGATAATGTTAAGGTTCGTGCAATTATAGAGTTGTTTGAGGGTCCAGCACTGGACCAGTGGAAGATGGTTACCCCACCGTCAACGCAAGGTGAAATGACGTGGGATGTCTTCAGAACCGTTTTCATCCAATGGTTTGTACCTGAGGAAGTGAAGTTGGGGAAAAAGAGAGAGCTTGTGCATATTCAACAAGGCCAACGGACGGTGAAGGCATATGTTGACCATTTCAAAGAACTGATTTCCTTTTCTCCAGATGTAGCATCACATGATCTCATGAAAGCCTCTATTTTCACTGGGGGTCTTCGTCCCGAGATCAAGGAGCGAGTCCTCCCTTCTAAAGACCTTTGCTTCGAGAAGCTGGTGGAGGAAGCATTTTTGGCTGAGTTGGTTTCCGGTGTGCGGGTGGCTACTACTTCAGCGTCCCCTGTTGTTGTTCGTAAGAGTTCCCCCTCTGGTGAGGAAAAGGCGCCAGAGATACCTGTTCCTAATGAGTTATCCCCTTTGGTCCCAGCTTCCAGTTCGTCAGATCGTTCGATGGTATGCTTTCAGTGTGGTCGTTTCGGGCATTTAAAGCCGTCTTGTCGCAACCCTCCAAAGACATGTCATCGCTGTGGTTGTCTGGGTCATCTGGAGAAGTTTTGCAAGAAGCGTTGCTTGAAGAGGAAGCTGCGATGGGAGAATGTCAGTACCTGACTGTGAGGCAGAAGATGCTTCAGCCATCAGAGCCCCAGCCACAAGTCTCAGGGTGAAGCTCGCGCACAGTCAGGAGTCCCCAGGGGTGTGAAGCCTTGGTCCAGGTTCTGTCTTCCGTGTTGACGGTGAAGCAATTAGAAACCTCTTCCATACTTGTTTTCTTGCTACTGAAGTTTCAACAGCGTTGTAAATGCATAGCTTTTCTATAAAGTGATGATGGACTGGTTCTATGATAATCTAAGCAGACTTGTCGTGTGGAGGTGATATTCTAAATCGTGTGTCCTTAAAAGTGTGTCTGACTCTCGTGTGGGTTGTCCTCGTTTTGGTTAGGTTGTCGATGTGGTTATGCTTTGTGGACTTCGGTGGATCATGTCTCCAATTTGATATTGGTTGAATGTTTTTCTATGGATTTTTCCCTGGTGTTGAAGGTTGTTGACTCTGGTCGAGGATTTAATGTCTTGACGGAAGTGTTGTTTTAATCGTGCTATAAGAGTTGTTTTGAATTGGTTGGGAGTTCCCGCGTCGACCCCCCCCCCCTTCCCGGGGTTTTCTATTTAAATGGTCATCTTTTCTGCACTAGTTAATCTCTTGTGGTGGGGAGAACCTCTTCGTGTTCTCCCCTCAATCTCGGACCCCAGTTTTCTCTTGAATCGGTCGGGTGTGACCTGTGTAGAGTAAGGTCATCCCCGAGAACCTCAGTTTCTTCAGTTCCTTTAGTTCTGTCTGGGCATAGACTTGGTTTTTGGCTGACTTGTGACCTGGTGACTTTCTGGGGGCAGAAAGTGTCTGTGGTGGGGAGAATTGTCACACCCCGATCCGCGGACGTCCGTAATTTTTTCTTCTTTCTTGGTCCCGGTTTAAATTTTTTTTTCGAAGATTAACTGCGATTGGCGGTTTCGCGCCGGTGCGCGGTCACTGCATCATTAGCGGTGACCGCGCGTTCAGCCCGGGTGACCGTGTATTCACCCGGCATGTTTAAATATTATAATCTTTATGCTGATATTTTATTATTAACGTTATCTAAGTTGTGTTATTAATATGATAGTTAATCTTATTTTTATATATGTTTATGTATGTTTTACATATATATATGTATAATAACGTATATATATACATATAGTTCTATATATGGTTATGTATCTATATATCTTTATATGCATGAATGTAATGTATTATCTTTAAATTATTTTATTATTTGGTCAAAATAATTATTATAAGAATCAACTAATGTATTATTATTATTATTATAAGTTCTATTATTATTATTATGATAAATTTTATTATTATTGAAAGGTTTTATTATGATTATTAATATTATTATTTTTTATCATATATATATATATATATATAAACCTATCCTAACCCTAGTCTCCCCGTAGCCGCCACCCCTTTCCTCCCCTTCTCCCTCTCCCCGTTTCTTTTTTTTTCGTTTTCTTCTTCTCCCCCACGCGGCTCCCCGCTCACCTCCCCATCTCCTACGCCGCACCCAGAAGCCGCGCCTCCCCCTTGCGCACCGCCGCTGCACCCTCCGCCTCACCTCGTCCCGGCCCGGCTTCCCCTTGCGCACCGCCGCCGCACCGACCGGAGGATCTCGCTCTCCCCGTCCCGGTGTCGCCAGCTCCTCCGCCAGCATCCGGCGGCCCGATCGCAGCCCTGCTCTCCCCCTGCTTCCCCAGCCTCCCCATCCCAACCGCAGCCTCTTCCGGCCGCTCCTCTCCCCCGATCTCACCGCGGCCTGCATCTGACACCTTCAACTCAACCGAACCGCCGCAGCCGGCGTCCCGGCCATCACCGCCGTCTGGCATCTCCGGTCCGGTCTTCCGTCACCGCCGGCCTCCTCTCCCGACCTCCGCCCTCCTGCTCCCTTCCTCCCTTCACTGCCGCCGCCCGCCCTTTCCCTCTGTCCGGCATCCCACTCATCTTCCTCCGTTGCACCGCCAGCCGTCCCGGCGACCCCCCCTGCGCGTTTCCTTCCCCCCTACGCTGTAAGCTTCCTTTTTTTTCATTTATTTTTTTTTATTATTGCGTTTTGTTTTGGTTTCTTTTTCAGATTAGCAATAATATTATTATTAATATTATAATGCTAATATTTTTCTATTACTAATAGTATAATCATTATTATATTATGCCAATATTTGATTATTATTATTTTTATTAATATGTTGTTAATATTATTATTATTATTATTATTATTATTATTATTACTATTATCTCATCGTTTTTATTATTATCATATTATAATACTATAATTATCTTAAGTTATTATTATTATCAGTATATTATTATTATTGTGATTATATTATTATTATATTATTATTATGTTGATATTATTCTATTATTATTATTTTTATTATATCATTATTATTATTATTGTTATATTATTAATATACATATTAAATTATTATTTTTATATCATTCTTGTTATTAAGGTATGTTATTATTATTATATTATTATTAATATTAATATTTTATTAAGATTAAGATTATTATTAGTATTATTATTTTCAAGTTAATATTATTAAGTTATTATTTTGTTATGTTATTGTTATTATTATGGTTATGCTATTATTATTATAATAATATTATTGTTATTATTATTGTATTATTATATTATAAAAAATGCCATGTTTTGATTGTTATTGTTATTAATATTATTCTGTTATTAATATCGTTGAGACAGTTTAACGGTCTACTGTTTTAGGACCCGCGCAGGGCTTTTCCGAGAGGGCGCCATCGCTGCGCCTTGTTTCCGAGGTCCCGCCGCCTCCGCGCCTCAGTTTCGAGGTGAGCGTTTCTCCCTGACGCTTGGTTTCGCATGCTCTAGTGAGCTTTTGTATGTGTCTGAGTCCTTCATATCTATTATGCAGAGTGTTGGACTTTATCACGTGGCTTCGGACACACGGTGTGTCATCGCGCCTTGGTTCCAAGGTCGTTTTACGGTCGCGCTTGGATCTTGAGGTAGGTCTCCCTATGCACTTGCCTCTAAATTAAGAATTTATTTATTCCTTGTCCTTTTATTAATTTCAGTAAATTTAAGAAAATAATATTAAGTAGTTTTTATAGTGTCGTGATTTGCTGATAATGCAAACTGTTTAATTCCAGCATTTCATTAAAAGTGTTTTCTTGGTTTCAATTGTGGGATTTCATAGTAATGTCGCTAAATGGTTCTTCCTGAGTAACGAAAGACATGTTGAAATGGGGTTTTGAAATGTTTTTGGCATGTGTAAATTAGAAAATGTACTGTTTATGGAAAATGGTGTTTTTATTTGAACCTTGATTAGAGAAAGTGTCGTGTGACCTTTAAACTCGATTTTTGGAAACATTAAGCGTGGTTCTTGGTAGTTGAAAAAGAAAAATGTTTTCCTTTGATGCGTGATTAAAATTCTGGATTTCATTTGAGAAATATTATTCTTTCAAAAGGTGTTTAAAGGCCCGTTTGGCTCTTGATAAAAGTGGGGTGCGTTTGGAACTGGGAAAATGATTTCTTACTTGTGATACCAACGTCTTTCAGGTTTGAGATGCTAATTTGAGTTTCTTAAATAATGTTCTAAGTGCGTTTCTGGTTTTCAATCGTGTGACGTATGTCATGTCCCTTGGAAATGTTTTAGTGTTAGATGTTCAAAGTGTAAATGATATGACGGCCCGGTTGGCACTTTAATAAATGTGAAGTGAATATACTTATATTTATATATATATATACGTACTTGTGAGGGAATTTCTACAGGGGGACTTCCCTTCGAGGGTTGTCGTGTACCGATGTCCGTGTAAGGGGTTGGCAAGTGCGGTGAGATGAGTCACGCGTGCGCGGGTCTCCCACTTACACAGTGTTACAAAAACTACTATGGGTTCCTGGGCGTCTTGTAGATTATCGAGTGACGGTTGCTTGCTAACCCTGATTAGACGGGTTAGTACCCCCTGGAGTTACAGACAGGCCAGGAGGGATGTGCCACTGGTTGGCTGTTAGGGCGGCCAGTTGGTTATTGACTATGGAGTACCATGCCGGCAGGTAGTCTGAACCCGAGTACGTCCAGGGGTTTTCTAGGGATGTTCAGGATCGCCCATGGTTATTGCTGATAACTTCTGGTTTATTTGTACTTGCACTTGGTTTTCCTTACCTGTTTACCTTTACTTGCACTTGTTTTCCCTGCTTGTTTTCCTTCAGTCATATTTCACAGCCTATACTGTTAGACTTTGAGAAAAATGGTTTTCAAATGAAAATGCTTTATTCGCTTTGGGTTAGATTTGAAAATGTAACACTTTGCTTTTCAGAATGAGTTTAAAACTAATGAAATGGAACTAACTTTCGAAAAAGAATAAGGTAAATGTCTCGTGTTTGATCTTCAAGTAAAACATTGTGAAAACTTACTTTTATACATTATAGTTCAAACCTGGATTATGTGGATTCTTTATTTACTGGCGGTGCATTGGGATTTGTTGTGGGGCTCACCTACTGAGTACTTTTGTGCTCACGCCTATCTTTTACCATTTCAGTCGCAGGTCTTCTGTTTTGAGTCACTCAGTGTTGGAGCGAGGTTGCTCTCTAGTTGGGTGGTGACCTGAGAGGTCACATGAAGGTACGTGGTTGTGTGTCTTTTACTTCTTTTCCGCTGTTAGTGTTTATTTATTCTGTTCTATTTACTTTTGTTTTGGGCTGAAATCGTTCCCAACGATCAAGTCTTAATGCCCGGCACTGGTTGCCATCCCGGGGGGATCGGGAACGCCCCTCGGGACTTGCCGCAGACCGGCTCGGGTGACCGGTTCAGGGTCGACCCGGGTTGGTTCGTGACAATTACGATTTGTTATTTTGTTATACTTATAAGTGTATCATTACAATTTTCTATTCCATTGGATTCACTGATTTCTCATACTGTATTTATGATTATGATTTCAGTGTATAAGTGATACCGTATTTGTGATACCAATTTGGATGTATATGAGATACCATCTTTATGATACAGATTATGATGTATATATGATACTATTTTTATGATATCATTTCTGATGTATATGTGATATGTTCTTTATGATACCGATTCTGATGTACATGTGATATCGTCTTTACGATACCAATTCCGATGTATATGTGATTCTGATTTTATGATTTCGATTCTAAATCAAATTAGATACCAGTATCATGATCCGATTTACTTTTCCTTATGAATCTGTTTTCATGATAATGTTAGAGCTGTTTAAATGTATCATTCTAATGATATCAGATTTTAAGTTTTCTTAAACTTAACATTTATCCTTATCATAACATTATTTCTGCTACTTGAAATGATGCAATACAATCTGTTACAAACTAACCATTTTATGGTTGACACGTGTTCATTCCCTATGAAATTTAAGGAAAATATGACCATTGGAGTGGAGCTGAACATTAGGAATATTTTCCTATAAATACAAGCTCATTTAAACAAGATTGTTTCTTTGACTTTTTGTAGAGACTGGATAAACTTGATGCATGTGAAAAGGCTTTGAAGTGGTTTCTAGAGAGAGAGGCTCTTTCAACTCTTAGTTCTTTATGTAGATGTCATGAACAACTTGTTCGGGTGTGAACAACTTATTCAGACTTACATCGTGCAGACTCTGGTCTTGTTGATCATGGGATTCCGGGTTTGGAAGGAAGAGGTCCTAATTTACTTCTAAATTGAGGGCTTGCGGGGATAGAAAGACAGATACTGATCTTTGTATTGGGGTCTTACCTGGGTTTGGGTGATACATACTTTCTTGAAAGTATAAATTAAGGAACCTTTTATCCAAGGTTGTTGGATACCACTCTCTGTGGGTTAAAAGAATCTTGTTGTTACTTGTTTGTTATTTCAAGTTGTTTTATTTCCAATGTAATCGTAAATTTGTTAAAGATATAATGTATAACTTTCTTATACTTCCTAATTCCATTAATCAAATTATATTACAGATTCTATTCACTTTAAGGTTCAATCTTTCTTTTTAGAAAAGGTTTCCTTAAGAGGTTTTATGAATGTTTCTTTAGCCTTGTTAAACTTAACTTTAAATGTTCCAAAGGAATTTTTAAAGTATAAAATTCACCCCCACCCCACTTATATTTTGAGCATCTACATTCATCATTTCAATCCTACAAAAACAAGAGTCATTATCTCAAAAATCATAGTTATCAATAAAATTTTCACTAAGAGATACCACCAAACAAAACATCTTATAGGGGTAAACTCAATGAATTTTCATAAAATTTAATTCTTAAAACCATTTCAATAAATGTATTAACAATATTCAATGTCGAAAAGTAAATTTTCCCCCTTTCATGATAATTTATACTTTGTAATCAAAGACCAATTTTTCACCATTTCATTTAAACTAACTTTTTTAAATGAGGATATGAGAGTATAGATAACCTACCTTATAAAAGAAATAAACACAAATTATTCATATTTTATACATCTAAAACATCTTCATTATCATTTGGAGCTTTGGATTATGGATAATTTAATTTTCACATTACCAAAACATTTGAATCGAATTTTAAAAAATTTTGTTTCTGGAATTTATATCTTTATTTAAACTTCATTAAGCCTCTAGAATAACCATATTAATATTCAATCACACTTAAGGGGTGAAATCTGTAAAAATTTATTTTATTAATTAAATAGAATTACATCACCTTCAATTACATTATCAATAAAAACATTTGGATAAAGCTGGTATAAGGTGGGACTTCTTGTTTAATTAGAGAAATAGGGTTAAGAAATTTTTCTCACCTAATAAACTTCCATTAACACAGATTTATTTTTATTCATTATTTTACCCTTAATTTTCCAATATCTAATCTCTTTGGGAAATATTATTTTCTTTTCCTTATATTATTTTTTTCTCTTTGTGTGGGTTTTTCTTCTTTACTTGTACTAGTAGGTCACATGGATTATTCTTTTTTTTTATTTTATCTTCATTGAACCTTACAATTTTTCTATCCATAAAACTAGTAAATCCTTTAAAATATGTTAATATTTTTCCTTATGATGGGTTTTCATCCTCATAGTGTTCTTTTTAATTTCTGAAGTTTGAAATTTTTTCACCAACTTCTCTTTTCTAGGCAGTTATGTTAGGAATTTTTCTATAGTGTGTTTTGAAAACAAAAACGATCCACATAACTTCTTATATTCTATTTAATTGGTCTTTAGATATCACTTTCCAAGAACCTCAACTTCCTTATCAGAGAGGTATTCCACTATTCCAATCCACGTGTGTCTTTCACAGATTGACTCAATTTGTTTCCTAATATTGATTTCATTAACATGAACATTCATAAAGAGTTTATAACTATCCATGATGTGTCCATTTCTTCCACATAAGTAGTATCTTAGCTATGGTTCCACATCTTAATTTAATTTCTTCTTGGGAGAAAACTTCTTTATAAATTCTTTTTCTTTAAATCCCAAGGTATACATATAGTCTATCTTTCATGCATTTTTCTTCAGTTGTAGTGGTCTACTTCAGTTATATGTTATTGAATTATTCTTGGTAGTTGAATATAAATACTTATCATTACCATGACCATTTATTTAGTAATTTCCATAAAAACCTTTTAGATTTTAAAATATATTGGTTGTCAAAAAATCTCCCTTCTTCTATAAGGGTTGGTTGTAATTTTTTTAATCTTTATTAAATTCCTCTAAATTCTTATTTTGAAATACATTCTCCATTTTATACGAGTTACAAAATTATTCTAACAATTGATAGTTCAGTAACTGAACATTCCCTAACACTAGGAATAGTTAAAAAATATTATCTTCTTTCATTGATTATGATTTAGGTAAGTTGAGGGTTCTTATAGAAATTCCTTCTTATGGATACACTATGGGGAACATTTTAATTTCATAGTTTCTTACACCATCACTGAAGTGGTGGGATTATTTATATCTTTATTCACCCATTTTTGTTCAAAAATAAAACATAAACTACTCAAACTAGTTGAATTAGTATATATAGATTCATTGGAACATGGGTTTTACTTTTTCTTAAAAATATTAGATATATAACTTCTGATTGATTCAATATTCTTCTACCTGTATAATGTTTTTAATTTGAAGAAAAACTTTCTATAAAAACATTAGTACTGGATATTTGTCAACTTCATGTGATGATTGAACATGAGTATCTTCCATGTTTTTTAATTTCATTTCCAACATAAGAAAATTTAAACATAAAGTGTTTATCTATTCTTCATAAATGTCTATTTATCATTACATTTATTTTTTAACATCAAAATCATTTCTTCAAGAATATTAATTTCTTTCTATATAGTTTTATGAATCACCATTATTCTTCTAATATTGATTTCCAACCAAAATTACTTGTATTTAGTTATAGTTATCAATGGATGGATCACTTCTTATAAAATTTTCCAACTAAAATTATTCTATTAAAGTCTATTTAAATCCTTCTACTAGGGAGAATATTTCATTAAATTATTGAACATATAATTACTTTTCTTCTACAAGCTCTATTAGGGTATTCCATTTTCATAACTTTTTTTCCAAAGCATCTTTTGTCTCTTCAATTGTTTATTCAAGATTTGGTTTTTCCTCCTGCATTCCATTTATAAATTAAAGTATATATGTAACAAATTTAACATGGGTATTCTATAAATAGTCCTTAATATCAGATTAAATCTCCTCAATGGTTTTGAGGTATGGATACTCACTGAAAATTTAATATATTTCTTTGGGAGGATTAATTATGGAGGATTTTTCAATATAAATCCCACTCTATTTACCTTCAATTAGTAAATAATCAAAATTCCACTAATTTTGAGAGAATAAATTTCATATCTTTTGATATTATTTATTATTTTTATATTTCAAAGTTACAGTTCAAACCTCCATGATTAACTTCTCTTTTTTTAAGCCTGGCAGAACTTAGATATCATCTGGAGAAATTATTTCTTCATCTTTTGAAAACATTTACTTCATTTAAATTGGTGAAAAACAACTAGTAATAAAAACGTGTGTGTCCAATAATATAGTGAACCTGTTCTATAATACCAATTAAGAGTCCCAAAGTATTGTTTAGTCACTTTGAGAGGGTTTTAAATTAGGTTTAACCAAAATTGTCTGATTAAGATCAACTTACACTTTTTATTACATTAAGTTAATTTAATATCTATCATTAGTTAGTATGTTTAGATCTTTTATATACACCCTCAAATATTATTCCCTTATTTAATGTAGCTAAGTAAATGAAACAATACAAAATGATTTTCACAAGTTCTAGGCTTATTGTGGGAAACCAACTCTTGGTTTTACTTGGGATGTTCGAGTTATGGATTCTTCACTTTCTCGAAAACTATCATAATATGGAAAGATGTTATTGGTTAACCCAATAGAAGCATTCAACTAATACTATAAAACTATAACATTGTTCATGTAGCTAAGATATCTCCCAATAAGATCCTTCTACCTACCAATAGTAATGGTGCCATTTTATATTCTTGAACCACCAGTTTTCAAGCGTTCTACTCAAACTTCCTCATAGACCAAACTTCAACTTATAGGTGAACATATTATATACTCAACATGCATGTTATATTATCTTCTACTTTAAATGGATGTATCTTCATGATATCTCACTAAATCAAACTATTACATCTAAAACTTCCATATATTGGAGCTTTATGTTCTTCTTAACATCCTTGTTCTATTATTATAAATCTAATGAACTAACTCAATGCCTTGAAACTTAATGTTTTAGTATTCTCACTTTTTTGACCCATGTGATATATTGGAGTATACTTGGTGAGATTATTCTACTCCTTTATTCTTCTCAGTGACGATATAATCCCTCTATCTATTTTTATAAGTATTACTTGAATGATGATTCCCCTTTATTTAGAAAATATTACTCTAATAAATGTGGGTAATATGAATCATATAGTTTAAAACTTCTACTCAGTTAAATTTCTTGGTCAACATCCTTGAATATCATTCAATCATATCAGATATTGAATTCATTAAACCCTATACAAAACAATGATCAAAATTATTTAACTATTCCACAAAACATGGAAAAAATCACAAACTTCTTGTCATGAATGTTTGATCTATAAATTATAGCTCAACATCATAATAATTATTTTGAATTCAAAATATGTATATTAATTAACTCAAAACTTTCTGGTGAATGTAATTATGGAGAAAGTAATTCTATATAATTTACATCTATTTTAGCCTCAGGTGCATCTTAATTCATACTTTAACATTATTCTACACTTTTAATATTTTTGAAATGACTCTAGACATCTATTAATCTCAAAAGGTTACACTAACTCTTAATTCAAACTTGTTCTGAAAGCATATTATTTTGATAATTTTCAACCTAAAACATAGAAATATCATTCCTATGAAATAAAAAATCTTCATTTGGTGAAATCAAAAAACTTTATTCGGTGAACTCACATGAATTTAATTCATCTTACATAACTTTCCTTCACATAAATAAAGAATTATTTATTCTTTCACACAACATTGTGTGCATGAATATCCTTCTTCTAGTCATCTAACTACACTCAAATTTCCTCACAACCTTCATTCATTAAAATAAAATCTTTTGTATGTATACATCTAATACTTCTTCATGTGACCATCATATGGTCACCTTATTTGAATTTTCCACAAAATATTCAAGTGAACTCAATATACAAGCCACATTGTATCTATTTCTAATACACTCAAATCATACATTTGTTATGTTAAACTCTACTTTATGGAAGAATCTTATTTTTCTATTTTATCTATTACTTATCAATATATTATTATACATATTTTCTAGAATATTATCACCTTCTTTAGATCATTAGTGATAAAAATACTTCTTCTAGAAACGTGTAGCATATTCTTTGGTAATTCCATATGTAAATTCTTCTGATTCATTCGTATATAAAAAATCTTCTAGTAACCTTGAAATTTATTCTTCTTGTGTCCTCATGGATCCCATATTCTATTAAACTCATAAATATTCTTCTTATTTCTTTCTCCCATATATTTATCATTATTGGATCCTATATTTCTTCTTGTCGAATTAACATTCAACCAATATAGCTTGAAGTACTTTTGATCTTCCATCTAAGTGATGTTTCTCTCCATAATAATTAGATCAATAATCATTGTATTTTTTTATTTCATATATCCACTTCGATAAAACTAACATATTTGATATAAAATATATCTGATAATACTTTTTCACTCTTTAAAACTTATAATAAATACTTTAAGGTATGGTAAAATTGACTGTTAGAAATATACAGCTACTTCTTGGTAGAATTATCTCCATGATGCACTCCATGGATAAACATCATGAATTCCCTACAAGAACTAATCCATCATTATTTATTAGAACAAACTTCAATTATCTTCATTACATTTATTGACATGGGTTCCTATTATTATCCAGTTAGATTATTAGATCTCCCTTAATATCATATTCTAGAAGTAGATCATTCATCTATGGGGTTCCTATTTCTAATGGTACCACCATTAAAAGTATGAAATTTTTATGGAATTACATTCAAAATATCCATAGGAAACTTCTCCTTCATCATAAACATTGACTTTACTAAAAACTATTGACAAAAAATACAATATAGAATCATCTTCATTAGATGGTTACTTCAATTACCCTCTTTTGATTTGTTGTGAATACCAAATTTCTTTTAAAGTATTTGAGTTTTCACACCCCCCTTATTGAAAATAAATTATTGGTCTTATATTTGAGAGATTCATTTTTTATCCCCCTTAAAGATCTGAATTTGAATCCCCCATAATGATATCTAGTGTAAAGGATAAACTTTGTTTAAAAAAATTATTCATCTCCCCTTTTCTTCTAATGAATTGAATATAAATATGAAATCCTTAAGGGAATTATGGAATAACTTATCAAAAAATAGTGATCCATAAATAAACCCACTCTAAGTATATGTGATCAATTATCATTATATAAAATAAGTGTGATTAACTTGGTTGTAAAATATTTCCATAAATTTTTTACCAAGTGATAAACTTAATAGAACTTATTCTAGGGGTATCTCATTGAATTTTTATGAAACTATTTTCTTGTAACCATATAAAAATATAGATTAAAAAATCAATCTAAAATTTAATTTTTCACCCCCATTTCAAGAAAATTAATACATTTATCAATGATCAATTACCTCCACTATTATTCTAAAATTTATTTTTCAAATGATAATGGGAGAGTATATAAAACATACCATATATATGATAGAAACATTAATTCTTTAGATTTTCTATTTCTAAAAATTTTTTATCATCATTTGGAGAATCAACCTCTAGGTATTTCAATATTCACTTAACCAGAACCTCAAAATCCATTTTAAAAAACTTTGATTGTAAAAAAGTTGTTAATTTATTTCAACTTTATTAGGTATCAATAATAACAAACATCAATATTACTTCTCCTTAAGGTTTTAACTCCATTAAAAAAATTCAGGGATCCCCCTGAATTACATCACCTTCAATTAAGTTGTTAATAAAAAGATTTGGATCAAGTGGGAATGGTGTGGGTCTTTAGTTTTCTTTAATTAGAGTAATAGGATTGAGAAATTTTTCTCAAATAGGAAACATCTTTTATGTTAGATTTATTTTTCTTCATGATTTTAACTATATTTTGACAAGCATTAATCTCTTTGGGTAGTATGGATCTCTTTTCAATAAATGAATTTTTTTCTTCTTATGGGGTTCTCTTATTTATACCCACTAGAAAGGATTATAGGTTTCTCTTTTATTATTCTTTTATATTCCTTATGGATTGAAATTATTATAGATATAAAACCATGAAAACCTCTATAATATGTTCAAATTTTTCATTATTATGGGTTTTCCTTCTCACAACAACAATTTAAATTTCCAATTAATGGATCTCTTTGTTTACCAACTTAACCTTTCTGATAAGTTGTTCCATGAATTTTTCAAGAGTGTATCCAGCCAAAGAACACCTTCCATGCATCTTCTTATCTTCAAGTAAGTTATTATTTTGGGGTAACTTCTAGTGAACCCAAACTTATTCATTGAATATTCCTTCCACCATTCTAATCTTTTTTCTTATTCTAAGATTGACAAACCATGTTTATTGATCTTTATTCTATTTACTTGAACATTCATGGTGAGTTTAAAACTATTAATGAATTAGCATTTTCCTCCATATAAGTATCATGTTTCTTTGGTGTGATATCACTATTTACATTCTTATTAGGATAATCCTTATTTGTAATGTAATTTTTTTTACATAAATATGTAGACTTTCATTCTATCTTCTTTTAATTTTTCTTTAGTAATTTTATTCTTCTTCTGTTATATGAAACTAACATATTCTTGGTAAATTTATATAAATACTTATCATTAACCTGATTGCATATTTAAAAACTTCCATAGAAATTTTCAAGATTTTAAAATCTATTAGATTTAAATTATTTTTTTTTCATGAGGTTTTTTATACTTAGATCAATATTTTATAACTTCTCATTGACTCCCATTTAATGTAGGACTTCTCCATTTCTTATAAGTTTAAAAAGTATTCTAATGATCTATGTCATGGTTCCTGAACATTCCACAATTCCATAAGTATTCAAAAAATATACTCTTCTTCTATTGAGTATAATTTTGACTTGTATAGGGTTATACAAAAAATTACTTCTTATGGAACCTTTGTCTGTAAATTCTTCCTTTCATACTTTCTTCCACCATAATAAAGTCGTGTGTTACTCCACATCTTTTATCAACCATTTTTTCTATAATTACAACCTAAACTATTAAAAGTAATGTAATTAGTATATATATTAATTAAAACATGGGTTCACCTTTGTATTTAGACTATTTGATGATGTACTTTCTAATTGATTCAAGATTATTATGCCACTAGAATGAGTCTCTTGCGAAGAAAAATATTCCTTAAAAACTTTGGCAGTGGATATTTTCTCAACTATATGTAAATATTAAACTTGAATGTATTTCATGTTTTTTAGTCTTATTATAACTCATGAATATTTAAAATAAAAATGTTTTTCTATTCTATAGAAATTTTCAATTTATTTTCACATTCAGTTTTTAACTTCAAAATCATTTCTTAATTTATTTTCTTTTCATTTTGTAGAGTTTTTTTTAAATATATTTTATTCTTCAATCTTTAATTTAATATTGAAAGTTATTCACTTTAATGGTAGTTTTCAATGCATGGATCACTTATTATGAAAAATTACAATATATATTCTTCATACATAGGCTTATTTACAATTGTTCTTTTACTAGGTATCATATTTCAAAATAGAGTTTGAAAGACTTTTCATTTACTTTTACAAGATATGTTAGGGTTTTTCACTTTTAAAACTCATTTTTTAAATCATCTTATACCTCATCAAGTTATAATTAAATATATTATTTTTCCTCCTAGGGTATAGTGATATATACAATTATATATATAACACCTTCAATAGGGGAATTATTTATGTAGCCCTTAATTTTAGCATAAAAAATCTTAGCAGTCTCAATGCGTTCATGCTTGTCATATATTGAACATGCTTCTTATAGAGGATTAATTCGGATGGAATTTTCAATATAACTTCTACTATGTCTATATATCGATAATATAGAATCATAATTCCACTTCTTTTGAGAGAATAATTTTCACTCCATTTTATTTTATTTCTTTTTTTGATTTTTTAAAGTTCCATTCAAAACCACCACTTTTTCAACATGAGTAATAACTTCTATTTTCTTCATCTCAAGTATAACTTCCATATCTTCTACTTAAATTATTTATTTAACTTCTAGAAATATTCAATTTATGTAAATTAGTGAAAAAAATAGGGTAATAAAAACTTATATATCAAATTTGATGGAACCTATACTCTAATATTAATTGAGAGTCCCAGAGGATTATACAGTCATCCTAAGAGGGGTGAATCAAGGGTTTCCATCTTTTTCAAATTAATTTCAAATTAAAATTTTGATTAATTTAAGTTGATTGAACCTATGTTTATTATTAGGATATATGGATATTTGATATGTTCCCTCAAAAATTATTCCCTTATGAAATGTAGATAAAATATAGGAAATAAAACAAAAGTATTTTTACATGGTTCATCCCGAGTATTGTAAACAAATTAATTGTCATACTATAGATGTTTGATTCATATATTATTCAATTTCTCATAATTTTTACAATGGGGAAAGACAATATCCTTTATCCTAAGAGTAGTATTCAATCCAAAATCCTAATGTAAAATATTACACATGTGGTTGACCAATCTCCGGAAAAGCTTCATCTACCTCCTAGTAGTAATGATGTTTATGTCGGAACCACTTGTATTTAAGGGTTTTCTCAAAAATCCCTGATGTATGTAACTTTTACTTCTAGGTTAATATCTATTATAATCATCATGAAAATCAGCCTATAATTTTCTTCAGGTATACTGATCTTAAAAATATCTCACTACCCCTAGTCAGAAATTCTGTAGATAAGTAATTGACATTGATTTGGATCTCCTCTTTCTATCCTTCTGAATCAAGATAACTCACTCAAATCCATATAACATCAACTTATATTATTCTCATGTATTTAACCCATTTTATTTTCTAGAGTATACTTGGTTGGCTTCCACTTCTCTATATGTACTTCCCAAAAATGTCAACATCACTATCACTATTTATTATTATTCTTACTTGAATTAACTTCCCCCTTTATATATAGAATATTACACTTATAAATGTGGTGAACCCATAATATATGATTTGAAACACCTTCTCACTACATGTATTTAGTCAACAGCTTTGAATATCTTCTAAAGATATCATATTTTCACTTCATAAAATTCTTTGTAAAAATTGTTTCTAAAATTCTTCAACTTTTACTCATAACTTGGTGAAAATCACAAACTTATATTTGTTAATGTTAGAATTTCAAATTAGAAATCAGTATCATCATAATTATTGTGACTTTATAATTGTATATGAATTCACTCAAAAACTTCTACTAAATTTATTTCTTGTGAATGTACTTTTAGTGAATCTTCTTCTAGTTAAGCCTCAACTTCAGCTCAACTCATCACCATCTCAACCAATTTTGATATGACTCTATTCATCCAATGTACTCAAACCATTACACTAACTCTATGTTTGAAATTAATCAGGTTTTATCCCCTTTTTATATTTTTTACCCTTATACATAGTAATATCCTTCCAGTGAAATCACAAATCTTCTTTCAGTTCAAGCACAATAATTTTTCTAGCAAACTAACATGAATTTAATTCTTTAGACACAACATTCCACAACATAAATCAAACATTATTTATTATTTTACAAACCTTTGTGTGCATGAATATAATTCTTTTGATCATCCCTCTAAACATAAATTTAATTACAACCATAATATTTATTAAATAAAATATTTCATATGTATGCATCTGAGGCTTCATCATGTGACAATAATTTGGTCACCTTATTGGTATTGTTCATTATATATTTTAGTGAAATTAGCTTTCAAATATCATTGCATATAATTATAGTGTTATCAAATCTTAATTATGGTATATTAAACTTTACTTCGAGAAAGTATCATCACAATTTGTATCATATATTACTTCTAAATGGTACGCATATTGTCCAGATGATGATCACCTAATTTTGATCATCAGTGAAAAAATTATTCTTCTGGTAAAATGTCTCATATTATTTAAGAAATCCATCTATATATTCTTATTATTAATTTTAAATTCATTTAATCTTATGATAACCTTGAAATTGTTACATTTATAATCCTCAAAAATCTTATCTTCTATTAAATCCACGCATCTTATTACTATAAAATTCATTTGGAGTTTCATCATTATTAGATCTTCAATTTATTCTTCTAGACTTAAGTTTTAACCAACATATATTGAATTAAATTTTTATATTATGTTAAAGTAATTTTTCTCCCTTAAATAATTAGGCCAAGAATTATCTAACTTTATTTTCTTATAGATATCTCCTTTCAGGAAATCTTATTATTCAAGATAAAGTAAAGATGAGAGTGCTTATTCACTCTTCGAAACTTATCATAACAACATTGAGGTATATTGAAATCAATAATCATATATATATATATATATATAGTTTCTTATATTTATAATTCTCTCTATGAATATACTCCATGAATTATCTTAGAGAATTCATTATTCATCCATCAGCAGAACTAAATTTACTTCTCTTAATTACTTTTGGTGACACGAGTTACTCCTATCATATGGTTAGATAATATCATCTTACTTGGGGTCATATTCTAGAATTATATCTTTAATATATGGTGTTCCTACTTTGGTTGGTTCCACCATACAAATTATGAACTTCTGATGGAACTATTTCTGAAACATCCATAGGAAAACTCACCTTCAACTTACTCATTTATTTTTATAGAAACTATTGATAAAAAATAAAATATATTATCATAATCATCTTAAGGATAATTAATATCATATGGAATCATATTTTTTAGAAAGAAAAATATCATACAGGATTATATTTTTCACAGAGGAAAATATCATACAGCCTAAAATATCTATAATTTAGAAAACTGAAATATCTTACATTTAACAAAATTTACATACATGGAATCAAATAAACTATGAGTAGATGAATAAATTTTCAAAAAGAATAATTTCATAATTAGATATATTTAATTTTAAAGGAATAATTCTCAAATTTGTTAATTAATATAATTATACAATAATAAAAATCATACAGGTATATAAATTTTCTTTTCTATTTTTATAAAAAGTCTTATGTACAAGCTAATTTACTCTTGAAAATATGGATTCTATTACATGATATCCACTTCTAATTTTTATATATGAATTGACATACATAGTTGAAAAAAATTCTATATAGTTTAATTGACTTATGAGGTGATCCTATAGAATAATTTACTTTTCCAAATTTTCAATATCTAATATGGAAATTTCATAACATAGCCAACTCAAACAAAAACTCTTCAAATTCATTCTAGTCACCTTCAACCATCTCAAAAAACTAAGTTAAAAAATAATACAAAATTTCATAAACCAATAATGATTCAATAAACATATCAAAAATCAAATCAAAATCATGATTCCTTTACTCAATATTTTCATGCATAGTTCACAACAAATTCAAAGCATTAAAAAAATCATTAGAAACTCCATATGCACTTAAACTCCAATAACTGAGATACTATATCATTAGGTTAGTGTTCTTCTTGATGAATGTCTAATAGATATAAATAGAATTTTAAATTCTATTAGTCCTCATATGGTCCTTAAATTTCATGCATGTTTGATAAAACTCCTACACCCATATACTCTTAACCTTCATGTCGCTCCCAAGATGTATGTCCTAATATTCTATCCATAATTTCAGTTAATCGGTGGTTTAAAGATGTAATATGAATGATTTATGGTTTTATTGAGGCCCCAATGAGTAGGAGTGACTATCTGGGGGGAATTTTGAGTGGTCTATTCTGAAAATAGGGGTGGCCTCCCCCTCATTGATGTATACCCATTAAGACGATACATTGGAGCTTTTTACAAGTTTAGACCATATAAATTAGGATCCCATCACATTTACATCCGACCTAGTGATGCTTAAATATTTCAGAAGTTTTTTTTATATAAATAGAGTAAATTTTATGATGGGTAATCCTAGTAATTATTCTATAAATCCTTCACCAGAGTTGGAAGATAGGGTTCCTACGGACTAGTAGTTCCTTTCATGACATCTTGAAGCATGTAATTGATGAGGGAATAGGAATAAATATCTGAGATAACTATGAATGAAATTTCTATTTTATATCTAGGAAAAATGATGAAATATAATTTATTTAGTTGGAATAATGATTAGATAAAGAGATAATGCCAAAGTGAAACCATCATTGATATAGGAACTACTAGGTAAAGGTTTGTATTGGAATTTTCCTAGTTCCATTTAATTTGTTCCCTTTACCAAGGGTCCTTCAAATAGGTCCCCTTTCCTATGACTACTTATCTTAGAATCCCCCACTTAGGTCCCTTTTCTAAATACATTTTCTTAGAGCTCCTCAGTTGAGTACACTCACTCAGATCCCTTTATCAGGGCCCTTCGATCAGCTGAGGGGGGAAATCACTATAGTCCAAATGAATATTCTTGTTCTTACCTAAAATAGAACAAACAACTAGAAAAAAGTAGATCAAGAAGTTATAGATTTAACTCAAGTCATAGTGATTTTTCCCTTTTGGGGGTACACTACTATTTATAAAGGTATTCCTCCCTTCACCTATGGTGTGTCGTGTCCTTTACTCAGGCATCACTGGTGCATGCTTCACCCAGATTGCTAGAATGATCACCCTTTTTCACCTTATTCCATGGTCATCCCAAATTCAAACTTATCTCAAAATTCAATCTTATTTATTCATATTAGATACTATTTTTAAGGGATACATTTTTTAGAACTCATTTTAGGGGACAAAGGAAAACAATTGAGAAAGAAAAGGGCCCACAGATGGAATCCACCACTATATCCAAGTCATTGTGCCTCAACCAAGAAATTTCACCCAAGTTCCAATATGTGTTCCCAAGTTGATTCACCCAAATATCTACTTATATAAAGACATTATCATGATCGCCTCCCATTACCAAGTTGACTTGAATGAACCTCCTTCTATAACCGACCCTCTTATTCCCAAGTCTCAATTTTTTCCTACAAATATAACTCTTTGGATTCCACTTTAAAACATTTTGGGAATATAAAGAAACAGTTGAATCTCCCTCTACTCAAATATCTATTTTCTTTTCCATGTATCCTATAGATCTTAAAACATAATAGAATTATCAATAAGAAGTGGTATTTTAGTTATTTAAAGATAAAATCATCATGAAGTACCACTTAAACCTAGGTTCTATAAGACTATGGAAAATGAACCCCAAGATCACAAATTCTAGAGTTTCATACACCTAACCCTTCTAGGTATCACCACATTAGTGAAAAACACTCCCAAGTATCTTAGGATAACTTTATTATATATAGATACCATTCACTCTAATCCCAAAATAGGGTAAAGACTTTTCCCTACCTCAACCAGGGTTACCACATCACCCTACCTAAAATAGTGTGATCACTTAACCCTATCTTACATAAGGAAACCACATAAACCTACCTACACTTGGGAGACACATTTTACCAACCACAACCAAGGAAACCACATCCCCTATCCTTTATAAGGGTGACCCCTTCACCTTGCCTCCACTAGGGTAACAACTTTACCCTACTGAAACCATGGGGACCACTTTACCCTCCCTTAAATAAGGTAAATAATATATCCATTCTCTTAAACCAGAGCAATACACTTTCCTTGATTCAAGTAGTATAAGACCATTCACCCATTCCTACACTAGGAAAATATTTACCTATTTCCTTCACCTGGAAAAACCCATTACCTCTTCTCCCTAATTAGGGAACCATGTACACCCTAATTTCAAATGTATATTATCTTACCCAAGTCTCATAACTACA
The DNA here is from genome assembly GCA_963277665.1 of Viscum album. NCBI lineage: Eukaryota > Viridiplantae > Streptophyta > Magnoliopsida > Santalales > Viscaceae > Viscum > Viscum album. Next base: position 470,121,733 of record OY728158.1, read on the forward strand.
TATATCATTATTCATGACTACTCCATGAACTCTGAATTTTCATGATCAATGCTTCAGGAACACCAAAATTCCCATTTTCAATATTGTATTCTCTTGACAAAACGTATCTTTAACTTCTCCTATCAAACTGAATGATCACTTTGTTTACTTTATAACATGAATCTTTGTAATAATGTGGTTACAAATTATGAGGATGCGAACAAGAATCTGAGATCATGTGGCATAAATTGACTAACCCATATCTGTGATTTTTTTATCCAATCATTTAGTGGGATCTTTAGTATACTCTATGATCCAGGGAGAGAAGAGAGGCCTCCTACAATGTATAAGTCTCAAAATACCACATTCACTCAGGTTACCTATCAATATGGGTATCTCTAGTAAGCATATATATCAGTTTTTCTTGAGCATTATTTATGCAACAAATGCATAATCCCCAAATCAATAGGGTTTATATTTTCCATAATATGTTATTTCAAAGGGTTATATTACCTATGAAATGTATCTAGCACTCGACCATACATATAATCCCTAATCATAACCCCCATTAATTATCCCATACCTAAAGTATGGATCACCCTAATGCATAATAACAACACAATTCATCGTTATTTCCCATTTTACAATAAAAACGTCTTAGTCACATAACAATGTCCTTACTACATGATATAGTCCTATTACACGGCCTTAAACTATAAAAATCAAACTACCACATATTAACTAGGATATGTAAGTTGCCTCATTGAGGTTTAAAACCAATATTCATAACCTTGTTTCAACTGGGCTATATTCCCAATAGATCATACTTTCATTGGGACATACTATTTTTAAATCCATATCCATACTAAACCATACTACTTGTGATCCATATCACTCTTAATCAGTCAATATTTCTCTCACATGACTTAAAACTACACATAATAGGTCTAAAATACAAAACATTATAAAGAGCATCAATTGGTGATGGTTGTATAGCCTTAAAAGAAACTAAAATGGTCTTTGTCACATGATCATAAAATTTATGATGTACTCCATTAATTGTAATAGAACAACTTGGTTTCTGATTCCCTTCATTGGGATACATGGGAATACCTTATCATGGGCTTGATATCAACTCCGTAATACCTTCAACCTCCCAATATGGATATAAACTACCATGAACCTAGTTTTGTTTCTTCAAATCATTTATTAATCAAACAAAAAATAAAAAAAAGATACAAAACCTATGATGTAAATATAAATGGTCTCATCTATGAAAACCCTATAATGATTCCATAAATATAGAACCATTAATAAATACATATGTTTACATTAAAACATGTTTTTTATCAGATCATCATCATAGGGGTAACCAGTCCCACGCTGGGCTTTGGGAAGGATTCATTAATACGAATTAAACATATAAGAGATTCCAATAGTATAAAATAATTCTCCCTAAATAGGGTGAGATGGGAGAAAACTCTTATCCACTCCACCAACATTCATCCCATTATGTTACTGGTAATTTACCAAAAACTATTGACCTTTAGAAATTAGGTCTGTGATGACTTAAAATGGAATGAATGATAAATGTATTACGTATTCCATCAGAATAATATACCATAACCAATCACTTGGGATGTTCCATTCCAACACCCTCCCACTCAAGGAAAGGATAAGAATCCATGTCCTAAACTATACCATATCACTTAGGGTGTTCTGTGTTATCACCCTCTCTATAACACCCCGAGATTTTAAAATATAAACATCATATTAGATAACATGAATGATAGACAACCCCAAGCATAGAATGAAATATAAAATCCTAAAACATTATAATATATTTGTTTTTAAATTATCTAATCTATTTTATAACATCAACACACACAACACTATTTTTGAATGAAACATGATACTCTATTAAAATATTTTTAATTAAACATTACCATTATAACCTAGACATTAAGATATAGGGTATTAATAGTACTAACTAAATTATTACAATTATATAGTTTAAAATTTATAAAATAAATAAAATGGATATCAGTTTATAAAATAAAAAATTAGAACCATTTGAAAGAAAAAAAGAAATATTTTTTGAAAAGATGTATTTTTCTAAAAGGAGGTTAGGTCACACCTTACGCACAAAATTTATAATAAATTTTAAAAAATCATAGAAAATATATTGTAAAAAATAAAATTCATTTTTGAAATCATCATATAAAAATTATCATTCGGTTAATTTTTGGGATTTTTCTAAAAAGTTTCATTTTTTGATGAATAGTGGAAAATAGTAAGATTTAATTCAAAATTACCTTTGTGTTTAAATTATTTATAAATTAAAATTACTATTTAAATTGGTTTTAAAATAAAATTAGTTAAATTATATATCAACTAATCCAATTTAGGTCATTTTAATAATTTTATTCTAGAATTTTGGTATTAAATCATTGTAAACTATTGAACATTTTATCTTTTAAAACCCGTTTTCTCATCTCGTCTATGGGATTAATGTAAAATTAAAAAATTTCCACCTATGTGAATGGAATTTGAAAAAATGGGTTCAATATTTAGAATAATCATAATTTATATTATATAGTCAGGTTAACTTAATTTTTTACCCAAATTAATAGTCAAAGTTATAAAAAATAATTATGATGATTAAGGTGAAAATGGGTTTACTAGGAGGTTAAACTAAAAATATAAGGGTTAAAAATAACCGAGAAACATGTAAAAATATTATTTTATTTGATTCTTTTGGGAAATTTCCAGGTAAATTCCAAGAGGATTCCCTTTCCCCACTTATAAAAGGAAACTCTCTCCCCTCACTTATCCACACCTCCCAATCCATTTTTATTTAAAAACCCCCTAAAAAATTATATCCTAGATATCTATATATATTCTATAGATTTTAGTCTTCCCAAAATACCATCCCTAGGATCCTTAAGAGGTTATCCAATGGATCTTTCTCTTAGAGATGGTAATTAACCTCACAAAGTTTTATTATTTTCTTTCTTATTTTTACACCTTCAATTATGTCTTGAAATGAAATAAGGATAAAATTAATGAATATATGTAATAAATATGATATTATATTGATTATTGAAAATTAATATATCACCCACTTCATTACCCTTTCACTCATTAAGATAATGATATTGTTGCTTGTGTGTACATACTACTCACCGTCTTCACAAAGCGATGTGATTTATTTCCCTTGTCCAACATTAATAAATGGTTCAAAAAAAATGGATATAATGAGTAAATATGATATTTATAACATTAATATAATTATTTATTTGATATATATTTATATATTATATTCACATTAACTATAACATTCATGAACAAACGTGCATGAGAAAACAAGACAATTAACACCGGAAACAATAAAAAATACAAAATATCATAAACAAACATGTGGTAAAATATTATAATAGGATCATATGTGATATTATAAATATGATTAAGGTTTATTTATAAATTAAAAACTTGATTAAAACCATTATATAGTGAGTATAGATATGTATAAAGGTAAATCATACCGAATGTAATGGTTTTTCATCTCGCTTTTACTTTCATGAGACATATACCATGTTCACCAATTATTTCCTTTTTGTGGTGTATATAATGTCCATTTTATTTTTTATGACATGAATATATTTATGCTATTGGGATTTAATTTTTCATTTAATTTCATTTATTTTATGGGGAATACGATTCTGAAGTAACCAAAGTGGTGAGGGTTTTTTTCACAATCTCATCATTATTCAGAATTTTTTTTGTTTACATCTCCCATGGGGGAATTTTGGGACATTTCTATCTTAAAATAAATATATTTTCTTCAAATATGGTTATTCATTAACTTTTTATGTGATAGTACGATTATTTCACTCTTTGGTAAATAAAATGAATAAGAAATGTTTTTATGAAAATCCGGCTTAATTTCTCACTTTTGTCGAAAATCCTTTTCTTCATCAAAACCCATGTTTTCTAAAAATGTTTTAAAATTTTTTTTACTTTTAAAAATGGTTTATTAAATATATTTTTAACCTTTTCTACTTATTACAAAAAAAATTAATAGAATCTTTATGTCATTTTTAAAATAACTCAGGTTTGTCTTTTAGAGAAAATGTGAAAAGAATATTTCTCTTAATATATATAGCTTGAATTGAATTCTACACCATTATAAACAATAATTTTTTTAATGAATATTTCAAAAACATTAAATGGTTATTTTCAATGAAATTTATATTAAAAATGTTTTGTGAAATCTTTTTTTAAGGTGATTTTCAAAATGCAGTGGTTATTTTTCTCAAAAATGTTTTTAAGGATTGTTTCTTTGTATTTATATTCATCAAAAACCTGAAAACACTTTTTCAATTATGATACATAGATGATATGATGTATTGATATCATCATTATTATTTCTCTAGGTGATTTATTATTTGTTTTACTGGAGATGTACAATTTTATTACCATTCACCATTTACTCTGGATGGTTTATGATTATGTTTAGTTATTATGGAAAGTATTAATATTTAATGTCTTAGTTTTTAATACGAATGTTTATTTAGATTATTTTTTACCCCTTTCATATGAGAAATTCATTAGACATAGTATTTGATGGTAAGGGCCCACAATATCCCCTCGATGCAATGTTAGTTCACATGAGACAAACTAGAATGAGATTTGGCTGAGGCCTTACCCATTTATATAGATGTCTTGGTACAATGCCTCAATGGTGTTAAATTTCTTCGAACATGGCCTTGATAATATGTTTTAAATGTCTATAATTATGAATTTTTTCATTATTAATACATTTATTGATATTCCATGCCATTAATTTATTAGTTAAAATATTTATGGTTTGTTTTTTAATATTGTGTTATTATTTAAAAGGAATTATTTGATTATCATTTATTATTAACATATTATAATCAAGTTATTGATTAAATGTCTTCTGTTTCAATTATTTAAATTTAAAAACTTATTATTACTTATTTTTTCATAGATTTCAATTTATTATTACCCTTAGTAATAATATAATCTCACCCCTTTCTTGTATTTTATATTCCTCAGGATGCCAAGAACTATTTTTTGATTAATATGCTGGGATACTCTATAGGGAATAACAGTGTTCTCAAAGAAAATACTTTGTGTATTTTATTTTTTCAATTATAATAATAATTTTGATTGTGTATCTAGTTTACCAAGACTACTAAACTATTCAATCCTATAGGGTGAGATTCCATGTGTCATATTTCAATATATTAAAGTAGATATTGTTTCTGTACTACTAGGGTCGGGGTCACTATAATTGGTATTAGATGAAGTTTAGTAGAAACATTAGGGACTAGATTTAATAGACCATAAATTATAGAACATACCCCTATGATATAATTTGATTATATGTATATAAGAACATCATAATGTTTTTGTAAGGAAGATATTATGTGGTTTTAATAGAAGATACATCCTTTTCTGGATACTATAAGTGTATGTAGTTCGGAAAAAGATATATTTAGGGGTAATAACTCCAAAAATGGTGCATTAGGCTTGACCCAACCATCACCTGGTACATGAAAATAGGCCTTACTTCACACATAGTTCTATACTCCTAGGGGATATTCTTAATATAAATCACATTTTCTTTATAAACCATTATGAAGTAGTTGAAAATAAATATATCCTCAAAAAAACCATGTTTATGATTAAGAGATTATCTATGTGTAAATTTTTCAATTTACGTTAATTATTTTACTACTTTTGGGATTATACATTATGTTTCATAATGTTATGATTTGATCTAGTGTATTCCATTGTTTAGAAATAGTTCCTATTTGAAGGAATGGGGACTTTATCAATGCACAAACTCCTTGTTTGGATTTTCCTCTTGGGAAAGATAATGAATCTAGAGCTATAGTTGTAGCTATAAATGATCAAAATATAACAATATTAGATAAAATGGCTCAAATTATGAATAATAAGCATTATCATATAGAGCATCCTACTTATCCACAACATGGTGTAATGATGTTAGACCACTTATGCATTATCAACATACATCATTCAATGGGAAAATAAATCTATTTTTAGCTGAGTAATAGTTAAGTTCTTTAGAGAAGATATTTATTAATCTGGGAAGTAGTGAAATGGAGAAATATTTCAAGTTAGTTTATAATATCTCAGGAGATTCAGATCAATGGAGTTCATTGATTCAAAACACTAAGGATGAAGAAGAAATAGAAAACATGGAATGAATGTATTTCAAGGTACTCTTCTTGGAAAAAATTCCTCATAAGCAACAAGTAGATATGTAAAGATAGTTATGGAGTCTAAGATTGAAAGATCATTAAAAATTTTCTAATTATAAAGATAACTTTACAAGGTTGTAAGGGCGTTCTACTGACTTTGTATGTAATCCAAATAGAAATATTGACCATTTCATTAATGGTCTTAAGATCATACTCTGAAGAAAACTAGTCTACCAAACATTATCATCACATGAGGATATAGTACCATGTGTTATCAAGGTAGAGAATAAATTTTCCAAGACTTATGGATTTAAAGGTAAATAATATAAGAAGATGATGGTAGAGAAAAATAAAAATAAAGGTAATAAGGAAATGAATGATTTCCCAACATGTGATACTTGTGGAAGTAAACACATTGGTAAATGCTTAAACAGAAAAGTATTTTCTCTAAATTGGGATAAAATGGACACCATGCTCATGATTTCAAGGTTAAGAAAAAATATTCCAATGTGAAATGATTTCACTCTAAGGAGATAGAGTACTATGCAAATTAATGGTCAAATCATCAAGGAAATATACCTCAAAATAAACATAGGGATCAAGTTAAATATTATGTTATTACTATAGATGAAGTGGGATGATTAATGTTCTTCTGTTTGTATTCAAGATTTATGTTATAAGAGTGTTTTAATTAATGATATTCTGGTTTTATTAATTATGTAATTTATAAGGATTGTACTGAAATACTAATTCATAAAGGATTTGAGAGCATATATTGAATAGTATTGACGACCACAAACATTGATTAAGTGAAAATTTGAATCTCTTAAAAACAAATGATTAATGGATTATAACCCTTAATATGTTCTCTATGTTGAGATAATAATGAGATGTTTATGGAATAGTGTTGGTAAACATAAAATTGGTTAAAGGTTTGATGGTTTATGTCATCTTTGCTAGAGTTTAATGAAAGTACTGATTTAGGAGATATATTCAACAACCTAAGATTTTATATTTGGAGGCATTAATGTTTTCATTAAAGTTTTATGGTGACAAATTTATTCACCTATTTATAATATGGCATTAAGAGACATTTTATATTTTATGGGAAATATATTGTTGATTTAATGACATTCCTTCAAAAAAATGGACTTTGAGTTTGGACAGACATATTTTTGATGTGTCTTAAGGTTAACTATATATGGAATGGATTAATTTTAACATTGGGTGTTATTTTATAACTTTTCTTAACCATTTTGGTTTTATTTAAGACAGGAGGGATATCTTTTTACTCTTTTATTTATCTTGCAATCTATTAAAATTCAATTTTAGTGCTTCCAACATAAAAAATCATCTTGGATATTCATTTATTATTATAATAAATGAAGTGAAAAATGATCTAACAACATCTAAAAGATTAAATAGTTCCTATTTAATATAAATATATCAAGTGATTAAATTTTCATGCATTCTTAGTCTATATGGTAAAGGAATTCCTCAACTCTAGAAAAGTGGTATTTATACAAAAATAGTATCATAATACCTTTATTTAAGTTGAATAGATGGTCTTTTAAATCATCATAGATTTATGTTTTTTAGGTCCTTAACATTCCATTGATAATTTACTTTCTTATGATCAATGTCCTCTATCACTCTATAATTATTTATACTTTTCTTTCATGTCCATATTATAACTTTCCACCAATGTTCTACTATATAGAAACCTAGTTATTTTTTATTCTATATGAACATCATACTTACCTTTATATCTTATCATGATGATGTTTTATCAGTACATATCATGATGTTGTATTTCAATAAATTTATTTCCAAATAAAAAACCCTTGAATACTGAGATCGATATTAAATTCTGAGGATGTAATGTATTTAAGGGCGTATAATGTTACACCCAATGTTTTTAAAATAAGAACATCGTATTCAGTAAAATGTATAAAACATAAGGTTATATAAAATCATGAGACTTTGGTATATTTATTTTTAAATAATTAAATCTCTTTGATATCTTGAAACACATGCAACACCAAGTTTGAATGAAACACAATACTCTATTAAAATATTATTATTTAAACATGATAATTATAACTCAACCATTCTGATAGAGGGTATAAACAGTACACACTAAATTATGAAAATTATATGGTTTAAACATGTATAAAATAAATAAAATTTATATATATTTATTAAAATAAAATAAAAACCATTTGAAATAAAAATTAAATGTTTTCTGAAAAACTATATTTTTCTGAAAGGCGGTTTAGTCACGCATTGAGAATATAATTTATAGTTATTTTTTACCAATTTTATAAAATTTATTTGATAAAATAAACTGAATTTTTCAAATAATCATAACAAAATTATATTATGTTGAATTGTTTGTATTTTTATGAAAAGTTTCATTTTTTGATGAATAGTGATAAATATTGAATTTTAATTGAAAACTGCCATTTCATTTTAAATATTTATAAAGATTAAAAAATAATTTATATTTTTTAAATATAAAATTATTTCAATTATATATATATTAATCCAATTTATTTAATTTAAATTATTTTCATATTGAATTTTGAAATTAAAACATTGTAAACTATTGAACATTTTCTCTTTGAAAACTTGTTTTCTCATTGTATCAATCAGATTAATTTTAAATTAAAATTTTACAATTATGGGAATGGAATTTTAAAAAAATATTCAAACTTTTTAATAATAATAATTTATATTATATAATTAGGTTAAATTATTTTTTTACTAAAATAAATAGTGAAAACAATAAAAATTAATTATCATGGTTTATGTAAAAATAGGTTTGTCAGGCATTAAACTAAAAAGATAAGGGTTAAAAATGACCTAAAAACATTTAAAAATCCTATTATATAGGCATTATTACACCTTATACTTCCCATATTATAATACAAGGTCATTTGAAAGCTTTTTTATTTGAATTACATAATCAGTTTGGATTCTTTGAGGAAATTTTCAAGTAATTTCCCAAGAGGGTTCTCTTTCCCCACTTATAAAAGGGAACTCCATCAGCTCACTTATCCACACATCTTAAGCCATTTTATAGAAAAAACATTTATAATTATCTCTATATAATAATTATACATATTATAGAGCTTATATACCTCCCTAAATACCATCCCTGGATCCTTAAGAGAAATCCAAAGGAGGTTTCGCTAATAGAAGGTAATTATCTTAACAAATCTATTTCATTTTCTTTCTTCTTTTTCCACATGTATTTATTTATTAGAACATAAAATATAATAACACAAATATATAAAATATATTTATATTTTATTATATTTTTTCATAATATTTATTGATCTCCACATCCATACAATGGGAAATGAAATCATCAATCATGTGTACGGCGGACTATCGCTTTGCGAACCAATATAGTTTGTTTTCCAAAACCATCCTTAAACGATGAATATAATGATCGGTTTTACACATTTATATTATATTTTTTATATTATTATACTTATTTAATTTTAATATAATTTATAACTTCTTATTTTCCATTCTATTTCAAATATGATAATGTCACTCATGTGTACGACGAGCTACCACCTTGCAAAGCGATCTGATTTGTTTTTCACTTGTGCTTCACTTAGAATATAAAAAGCATAAAATTAATGAATACATGTGATATATATGAGATGATATTTATTATTTAAAATTAATATATCATCTAATTCCTTACCATTTAACATTTTAATAGAATGATATTGTCACTCATGCGTATGTACGTTAGACCGTCTCTAAGAAGCGATGTGATTCATTTTCCATGTACAACTTTAATAAATGGTTCTAAAAATGTATCTAATGAGAAAATATGATATCTATAACATTATTATATTTTTTTATATTATATATATATATATTTTATACACATTAACCATAACTTTCATGACATAATTCACATGAGAAAACAAGGCAATTAACACCCAAAACAATGAAAATTATAAAATATTATTAGAAAATAGGGGGTAAAGTGTTATAAGGGGATAATATATGATATTATAAATATTATTATAGTTCATTTATAAATTAATTACATGATTAAAACCATTATACATGTGTTACATTCAAGTATTAAGGTGATTGGACCTGAGGTAAGGGTTTCTCATCTCACTTTTACTTCTATGAGACATATGTCATATTCACCACTTATTTCCATTATGTGGTGTATATAAATACCATTTGATATGTAATATCATGAATATATTTATCCTAATGGTTTTTAATTTTTAATTTTATTGTATTTATTTTATGGTTCTTATGATTCAAAAGTTACTGAAGTGGTAATGGTTTGTTTTACAATATCATCTTTATTCGGGATTATTTATGTTTATGTCTCCCATGGGGTAATTATTAGATATTTTTATCCTAAAATAAATCAATTTTCTTGAAATATATTTATTCATGAACTATTTCAGTAAATAGTACCATTTTTTCACTCTTTGGTAATTAAGATGATTGAGAAAATGTTTTTACAAAAATACGACAAAATTTTTCTCTTTGGTCTGAAATCTTTTTCATTAGAACCAATTGTTTATAAAAAAATAAAAAATATTTTTAAACTTTTTTAAAAAAATATTAAATAAATTTTTCACCATTTTTACATTTTACAAAAAAAATTAAAGTAATATTCATTTCATTTTAAAAAAATCTCATTTAGCTTTTATCGAAAAATCAAAAAAAAAATTGTTTTAACACAAACAGCTTCAGTGTAATTTTCCCCCATCATGACCAATCAGTATTTTAATAACTATTTAAAAACTTTAAAAAGGTTATTTTCAATGAAAATTACTTTTAAAATGTTTTTTGAACTCCTTTTTATAAAAGTTTATTTATGAAATTCAAAGGTTATTTTTCTCAAAAAAATTAAGTATCTTTTATTTGTATTTACATTAATCAATGGAATAAAACATTTTTTTACTTATGATACACTGATAATATATTGAATTGATTCCATACTTATTATTTCTTTAAATATTTTGTTAACAATTTCAAAAGGGATATACACTTTTATTACCATTCACTATTTTACTCTGGATGGTTTATGATTATGATTATTAATTGGGGTAAGTATTAACAATTCATATGTTAGTTTTCCAATACAAATGTTTAACTTAATTATATTTCAAACCTTTTATATGAGGAATGAATTGTTCTTATTAAGTGATTGGAATTACCTACTATATCCCCTCAATGAATTAGTAGGTCTAATATGACAAACTAGATTGGGTTTTGGTTGAGGCCTTACACATTTATATAGATGTCTTTGAAAAAGTCCTTGATAGTATTAGATGTCTTTTCACAAGGCCTAAATGGTATGTTTTAGATGTATAGAAATATTCTTTCCATCATTATGTATTCAATTATTGATATTCCATATGATTATTTGTAAACCATTATTTGATCATAATTTGTAACTTCCATATTATGCTCATGTTATTGATTAAATGGTATGTTCTTTAGTTATTTATAATTCTATATTGATTATTACATATTTATTCATAGATTTAATAGTATTATTACCCTTAATGTGCAAATAATCTCATCCCATTCTTATATTTTATTTTTCTTGGAATACCAAGAAGTTTTTGTGATTGATATATAGGGATATGCTCAGTGGAATAATGGTGTTCTCAAAGAAAATACTATGGGAATTTTATATTTTAAATTGTAATAAAATTACAAATATGTATCTAGTTTATCAATACTACTAAACTATTCAGTCCTTCGATATGTCATTACTAGTATCTTGTACCAATGTAATAAAGTAGACGTCAGCTCCAGGATATTGGGTTCGGGGTCGCTGCACTCTTACCCATGGAAAGGGAAAGTATATATATCCTTGACCATACCCTAACACTCAGGTAATTGCTTTATATAACCCTATAACTAATAGTGAGGATAAGATTCCAAATCCTTGACCATACCCTATCACTTAGGGTCATCCATTCCAGCACAATCTTACTCAATGTGAGGGAAATAATTGACTATCACCACAAAGAACACACATAGTCAATCACACACATGTAGCACAAAACATGGAATCACAAAAAATACCACATGCTCTCCATGGATCACATAACTATGTTGTATCTCTTAATTATCCTCTTATACCCTCAACATGTCACATATCTAGTTGGACCTACAGGCTCATCTTCTCAAGACCAACCCAATGACACAATAATGATACATTGAGCCTATATTAATTTTCATCTCAATTATAAAGGAATACAATAGTTTAATCAAACCTTTTTTGGTCTCAAATTACTATCAATAACTTGTATCCAATACCCCATGGTGATAATATAGCCCATATTTCCTACCTCAAACTAGCCTTGGGTTTTAGGTCTATATCCTCATTTTATTCTTATATCATAACCCATTTCCACTAATAAAGGATTATCATTATAAAAATATCAATAATACCCTTGGAAACTAACTGCCAATTCACCATAACAAATCCCACAACCCCCCCTTGGGTTCCATTTTATATCGCTCTTAGGAGATCACTCAAGCCAATCATCTGGAAGAATCCTCCCCGACACACTACATCTATCACTGGAGGACTTATTACACTCATAGAACATATATATACACTAATAAATCCTTAGGAGGGTGTTCCCAACAAAATGTGATATGTACACCTATCTCACCTATCAATATCAAGCTTAAGCCTCACATTCCTTCAATGCAAACCCTGTGAGGTCTAACCTATGCTATTAAAAAATCATCCTAGCCCCATGACTTAAACTATCCAACTCAAAATATCAAATTATATCATATACCCTTTAGTACTTTAGTCTCCAAAAGATTATAAAGTACTCAACACTCGATAGATACCTTGCTCAAACTCTACGTGGATCAGTGGCACCCTCTTTCTTTACTCAAGGGACTCTTGATCCTAATCAATCCTTCATAAAGACATATTCTCATGTAAGAATGTATAATACTATATTAAAATATATATGATTAGTATTATTCGGAACCCTAACTCTATATATAATTTTACATCATTATCCAAGTCTATCGATGCCTCATCTGAACTCATCTCATGATCCATCATGCTTCCAAGATCTTATTTCATCCAAAACATTTTCAATTATTTATCATAATAATTTATAACTAATTATAACATATAAAACAAAGAATCATAGCCGCTAAAAACTTAACAAGTGTGGTCCCAGATCTAAAACCTCATTCAATGGAAGTCCAACCACCTATAGCATGCTCTTGGTACACCCATGAAAAAATACGCATCATATCATCCGGATTTCACCACAAACTAGTGGGATTGACATAAAACCCTATTCTAGAGACCCCACAATCAGTATAAAGGAAATAGGAGGAAAATTGAGGAATAAAAAGAAAATATTACCTTATAATGGAAATATTAACTTTCAATTAATGTAGATCAAGGGAGTTTAAGAGGATAAAAGAGAGGAAAATGGGTTTGGCCTCCCCCCATTCATATACCTAAAAATGAATAACCCAAAAGATATTTTCCAATTTTAAAGCCCAAAAGACAATTTTTCATTAGGATTTTAAAAACTATATTGAAATTATATCGTGTAATCCCTTTGTATCATGGATTGACACCATACAAAACATCCCTCGTGGCATGGATTCTCAGTCCATAGTATAACATAAGTCCCCCATCCAAAACCAAAACTTCTGGGGAAAAGACTTCATGGAAGGGATTTTCCATTTATGGAAAGCAACCAATCTCTTAGGATGAGAAACACTCTCCCAAAATGATTTTATTGTGTGGCTTCCCCTTCATGATTTGGAATCCTTCTATGACCCACCTCTTATACTGAAACCTTGACACATCATGTTGGGATGTCTTCCCTTTGAAAATACTTCACAATGGAACACAAGAGGTCAACACATGACCATCCCATCACAGTCAATCTTTATAATATATAGAAAACTTACGCACCATCCAACCTTCATGTAAAAACCCACACATATCATCCAAATAAAATTTATGTAAATACCTTACCAATTCAGATAACCCTTTCATATCAACAAAGTAACCCTTATGTATCACAGGGTAACCCTTATATATTGGGTACTTTTCCATTTCTTAACCCTCACATATTAGAGTAACCCTTAAGAATCATAGGGTAGCTTTTTTAATTTTCTAAATTCCAAATATACCTCCCAAGTTTCCTTATGTATCACATTTAAGTATCAAGTAACCTTTACATACCAAGGAATTTACCAATTTTCTGAATCTTAAATATTAGAAGGTGACCCATAGTTAACCTTTACATATCTTAGGGTACCCTTTACACATTAAAGGGAAGATAAAAACTTTTAAAAATTCCCAAGGCAAGGTTAACCCTTACTTATTTCCTTTTCCATAAGAAATATTTATGTGTTTAGTTTTTTACCTTCATATAGGACACACCCCAGACTCACACACCTTAAATATCATGCTCAAAATATGCCTTTTCATGACACTTACTAGTCAAATCATGACCTGCATCCTGCTTTTAAAATTAATATTAAGGATACATAGTCCTTTCTTTGACCCTCACCCAAGCACTCAAGATAGAAATTGGACCTCTGTTCAAATCCAAAAGCACTTCCAAGAGATGTTCAAACTTCTAGAGCCCCAATCTGATTCCCAATTATAAAAGTGCCTCCTACATCATGAAAAAAATCAAATTTAACCTAAAAAATACCCACAAGTTCATGGGTCATTATAAACTCCCCATTATAAATATCTCTCATCCCTAAGAATCACCCAAGAAAATCTTTAAACTTTCAATCCTTCGATCAGAATCTAATACCATTCTTCTTTCCAGATTCTGAATTAAATGAGGCATAGCTCAACTGCCCATGCACTAAACCTAAATACACCAACCTTTCTCAAAAAAACCCCATTTTGATCCCCAAAACACATCTATCATACCTAATACAACACACCTAATGTGGTATCCACCTCACCAAATCCAATTATAAGAAATAACCCAAATCAATACTCCTCTCGATGAATTTTACTAAAACAACCAGCCTCACCCACTAACATGTCATCTCATATGCTGATCTCAATACATTAATTCTCATAGTAATGGGAGAATATTCCAAATTAACACACTTAATTGTGAATATATAACATAATTTATTTCTACTATTGAATCCTCAATGAACCAAATCTATTATTGTACTTGACATATAGACACCAATTCACCCATGTTCTAACTCACTCTTACGTCATATCAAATTTCATATAAAGCCCAATATTGAAACTTAGTTTCCATTTGAAATTACCTCTAAATCCCAAATCTAGTATTCATTAAATAACTAAATAATATCATATTTTCTTACACAATAGTATCCAAATAAAATATAAATTATTCTCCAACTAGTTTTAAAGTTTTAACTAACTTTCCTACACAAGGGTCGAAAATACATAACCTATAATTTTCTCCCCACCATAGGAATATCCTTATCATTCCCTCACTGAACTAAAAATACTATTCTTCATCACTCAAATACAATCCATAACTAAACATAATGATTAAATGTAACTGACATATTCATATCTAAATTCTAACACAAAAAAACAATCACTAACTATTCCTAGATCATCTAGAATTTCATCCTTAATGTTCACAAAAGTTTACCAATAATGAGGTTGAAACTCTCTAATGTCCAATAGTGAAATCCCCACCATATGGTTTCCCTTACACCACTCCTCAAGAACAATGTTTACTAAGTTCAATTATAACACATGTTTATATCCTTCTGATCCATTCTTATCCCATCCATAAAAACCCCTATCAGGGAAAAGTATTATATAAATAGTTCCATAGTACACTGATCCATATCTTATATCACCTATTACCAAAAAAGAAACACTTTACATTCTCATTAAAATCCTGGTCCACTAGAACTATAAAAGTCACACTAATCACCTCGATCTCCTCACTCTAAGAGTGAACTCTTAACTAAGACCCACTAAAATAATTCATCTTTCCTTCAAAAAATAGGGAATAAGGGGTATTTATTAACATAATTCCATCATCACTAAATCTATTTGAATCTCCTAGAGCCTAGAAAATTATTAATGTACCACAGGAAACCCACTCACTAATCCATAACCAAATGGCCAATACACATAACCCATACACTCTTTCTATCATGTATTATGGTTTTCCCCTAAAAATTCAAGGCAATAATCACTATCCTCCTCTTAAAGAAAATTAAACCTTCGAGAAAACTCTTACAAGTTATAACCCACAATCCATATTGATATCATCCAAACATAATCAGTGTATTCTCTCATACTACCCAATCCCATGACACAACTCAAACTCACATGAGTCACAAACCACAGAACCTATTATCACATGCCTAAACAACTGACTATGATTTCCTTGAATGTTAACCTTATCTATAATAAAGTACCTTTGGAGCCTATTTATAAGAAACCAAATTCATCTTACTCATTCAAAATCCAGAACACAATAAACTGCCACTCAGGAATTATTCCAAATGAAAAAGTGTCTATCCATGCTCTACCCATCCTAGAACCAACTGTCTAGGATCGCAATACACTATCAAATTGATAACTACAGACACAAACAAAAAAAATTAGTAATCAAACCAATCCTTCCATTTGTACATTACCATGATGAAAAATCACTCTATTCACTTTACATTTCGAAATAAAAATGTGACCCACTAATGTTTCCTCTATATCCTCACAATGGTACCTAGCTCATCATGGTAACTTGTTCCCACTCTAAAACATCTCTTTTTCATACCTTTCCTGCAATAAAACATCACCAAGGAATCTTATATATGAAATAACCCACTAATAGTCATTATACATATCTTTTTTACATGTACTATATGTACATCATCATAGAAGATCCCAGGATAAGATCTATATTTAATATCACCAAAAAATTGATCATTATTTGGAACTATAGTCCAGATGAGTAAAATAAATCCAACAAGAAAATAAAATATAATCCATTGTTGACACTTTAAATAATTGGAAAACCTATCTTCTCAAAATTATCAATAAAAAACAAGTACAAAATTGTTGTTTGAATCCTACATGAAAATTATGATGCATGTATGTGCACCTTTTCCACAAAGAGACAAGAGACATAAAAATTAGGCTCAAATCATTACATTATAATTGAATAAATATCTCATAATTAAAAGGAAAAACTAGGAACTTATTCCCATAACCCTATTAAATTAGTCTTCTCATTGGGAAGGGGTTCATGACTCACCTTCCCAAGGCCAATCATGAACTTCAGCACATTACTATCTCCAACTAAAAAATCCCAAATATTAAGAAAAGTAAAGAAAATATATGATACCATTTTTTAACACCTTTCATAAAATCACTCATCAGTATCTTAGAGAGAGTACCATGTGAATTCAAGTTTGACTCCTCATATGTCCAAGGCTACCAACGAATAGTGATGGCCTAAATCAGACATTGGGGAGACTATGCCTTCAATATCATAACCATAAATAACAAATAAATGACAAAAAACATCAATAATAGATAATCACTATATGAATGAATCAGTAACACATATATGTTATAAAAATGAAAAATGTATTCATACAATTATACATCCAAAAAAATCCCACTGGGCAAATCACATATATAAACAAATAACAGAGAAATATATATATATATATATATATATATATATATAAAAGATATACTATAACCTTGAACCTAAAAATAACCCTATAAACAATCCTCATCATGTTTCTCCAGTACAATCCACTTTTCAACATATACTCAGACCTACGTAATAGACATAGGGTTTTCACGTGCACCATGGTTCCCATAAAAAGTGTGATAAATACATCTTAGTAGGGTATCACCAAGTACCCATGATATACACCATCATATACATGTGAATTCATGAGGAAAGTAAATAATAGAAATAATATTCACATAATCATGTGAGTTGGGTAATCATGTGCTAAATAAGCCACCATGACACATAGGCCTTCCTGGCATGACCAATATTAGAAGAAGAAATCACCTTTTCCAACAAATATCAACCCATACCATATAATTCAAGGTAGGTTTCTATACTATGTTATAACCTATACTCTATTAATTATGGTAGGGTATATAATAAACCTCATCTATATCATATTAATCACCAACCTCTACCCTCTTTCTTCAGGTAGGGTCCTATAACTACATGTTATACCAATACCCTCCCACTTAGGGTGGTCCTTGCCAATACCCTCTCACTAAGGGTGGGGACTAACATCAAACCCCATATCACATAAAGAATATCACCCTATCACTAATGTAAATTCCTAACATGCATTAGGGACTAACACCCTCTCACTAAGGGAATCCCATGCGAGCACCCTCTCACAAAGGGTGAGGCCAAGTATCCATATCTTGGATTATGCCTAATCACTTGGGGTGATTCATTCCAAAACTAAACCACTCATGTAAAGGAAAATAATCAATATTTGATACCACAACCTATCACTTATTGTTGTTCATTACCATAAATTTTCACTCAAGGCGTGTCTAATCATCCATATCTTTGACTATACCCAATCATTATGGTGGTACATGCCATCAATTTCTCACCCAAAGTGAGTCCAAGTATACATATCTTGGAACATATCCTATCAATAAATGTGTTTCATTATAGAACTATCTCACCCATGTTGAGTACATTCATCCATTATCACCATCAAACATACATAGTAAGGCACACGCTCTCAATAATAAATAGGGGCATCACATCCCATCCCACATGATCAACATAGCTCACATAACTAGGAGCTAACTCATGGAAATCATATCATAACCTTAGTATGTCACGTACCTAGATATAAATGTAAGATAATATACCTAATAATTACCCAATTAAATAATCATAATATACATAACCTTTTGTCATTCCCACCTCAATAATAAAGGAACCCACTAGGTTCTTTAGACATATCTCAGTCTCCACTCACTAATACCAACTCATTCTCAGAACCCCATATGATATCACAACCTTTAGAACCTACCAAAACCTACCCATAAGTGGTAAAATTATATCCTGTTCTAATTCCCACATTAAAAATCATCCCCACTAACTAGGGACCTACCTGAGCTAAACCATTCTAATATCCTTAGTAACTCAATACCAATTCATCATGATAAATTCCACATTCCTCACTTGGGATCCATCTCACATTACCTTTAGGATATATCTCAATCAAATAACCTATAGTAAACTATCCCTAACACAAAAAATCTAACCATGATGGACTTATTATTCTCATAGAACACATCAAGATAACAATCCACCCTTAAAAGTGTGTTCCCAACCAAGCATGTGATGTAAAATCTATCTCACCCATTATCACCAATCCTAATACTCTTTCACTAACACTATTAGATTAGTATTTAAAACCTAGGCTATCCAAAAAAAACATCTTAACCCTAAAATCAATCCAAGGACTCAAAAAAATCAATTGGAATCATTTCCCCCTTGGCGACGTAGTCACTGGGTGATTCAAAAGTACTCAACATTCAAAAAATCCCTCAATCTATCTCTTGAAGGCTTGATGCCACCCTATTTATTTTTTTGGGTCACTCTTATCCCCTATAAAAATTAATTTAACACATATCATCATACAATAAATCATAATAATACATTAAAAAAGCATGTGTTTTAGTATTATAGGGACCACCTACCTCTATATAGGAGTTATTATACTTAGCCAAGCCCATCCATGGCTTGTCTAAGCTTATACCAACCTATACTAAGATATCGAGCTCTTATTTCAAGTTTAAAAATTATAAAAAACTAATTATAACAATTTATAAATAATTATATAATTTAAAAAATATTTATAATTCCCAAAAACTCAGTGAGTGACCTTCCATGGTCAAAACCTTGAGAACCAATAGGACATCCACCCACAGTATGCTCCTGATACTCCCACAAACAAAAGACCAATCATAAGTATGATTCCACCATTATCTAATGAAAATTGAATTAATTAATTTCTTATAAACACTATAATAATTGGCAATAAAATTGGATGGGGAATTTACAAATAAAAAATAATTGTCATCTTAAAAGAAAAGGAAACCCACCTTTAATCACAACGATTTAATGAGTTTAAGGGGGAAAGGGAAGGGTTGATGGGTTTGACCTCCCCCCATTTTCACACCTGAAAAACAATAAACACTAAATGGGTTTTAAAATTTTAAGTTGAAAAATACCATTCTTCGCCAATCTTTTAAAAATTGGAAAAATGACCCATCACATTGTTTCCCCTTGGCTCATAGAATAAAAACCATATAAACACCACTCATGGTATATCCCATAGGAATAAATCATTAAAATTATCCCCTATCCAAAACTAAAAATCAAAAAATCAATCCTTCATGGAGTGGACTCCCCGATCATGATGTGGCACCTAGATTTTGGTATAAACTAAAACTCTTATAATGATGACATGTGTGGCCTCCCCTTCACAATGTACCCTCACCCATGACCCTCCTCCATTAGTGAATCATTATCATATCATGTTTTGATGGCTTACCTTGTATTTTAAATCTTGGAAAACTCAAGGGGTCATGTAATTACTAGGAAAAGGTGACACACTTATATTATACATGAATAATACATCGTTTTAGATAAATATTTGTTAAATCTCACAATAAATCACTCCCCAATAACCAAAGGTTTATTTTCTTTGGGACTGTATATATAAATGCTTGATTTCATATTATTTCTTCAACATATCCCTCAGTAACCTTATCATGAATCACACATAATAATACTCTCCATTACTTATGGAATGTAAAAATAAAAAATGAGTGATCTAAAATTTTTAGTATGGGGAAAACTTATCAATAATTCATAATGGGTTAGAATATAAGCATGTGAGAAAATTTGAGCATAGAAGAAATATCTGATTAAAAAAATATGAAATTATAATAGTTTTCTATAAAGTATCAAAAAATCCCATATAACATAAAAAAAATCATGAATATGCCACGGTGTTAGAATATAGGGACATTATATAAAAATCATGAGTTGTGGAGTATAACATAGAGATATAACAAAATATTATGGAATATACGTAAGTATAGAAAATCATTACTTATATCAAGGATCACTAAAAAGATTATAATCATATAATCTATAGAGTCTCATAGTGTATTGGGGTTTCTACCCATTCACTAACATGTTAGCTCATGATATATAACACTTCACACAATATATTGTTATTCTACATAATTTTAGGACTACTCATCACATAATGGATTGAATCCCTTAAGGGTTTGGGTTTAATCCTCATTCCCTATCATCTTAAGAGATTCAATGATTTACCCAATAAATTGTAGGGATATAACAGACTCATGCTTAATATAAGGATAAACCATACATTATCTCACCACACAAATATAAAAATATTTATAATTCCATCATACCTTAATTAAACCATGTGAAATAAATGAGTCTCATGAAAATTTAAATAAATAATGAATGGAATCCATAAAGGGAAATAATTTTCATAGTATCATTAGAAAATATCTCTAATAAATTATAATAAACATAAAAATATTTTTACAAAAATTAAAATCACTTTATAAGGAAATTGGATAATTTCTTTGAAAAATAAAAAGGAATATCCATTACTTTTTAATAATTTTTATTTTTAAAAGGAAATAATTTATAAAATTAATATAAATGGAATTTAAATTAGGAAACCATTATAAATTATAAAGAAATATTTAAAATAAAATTTAAGAAGATGATAGGGTAATTTTACATGTGAAAAGTTTTAATCAATACTTTTTACAATTTTTAAAGAAAGTTAAAGACTATAAAAAATGACTCAATGGGAAATGTTAAAAATAGATTACATTAATTATTTTATAAATAAATTAAATTCAAATATAAAATTTCCTTAATTATTAATAGTAGTATAAATAAGGTAATTTATAAAATAAAATAAATAATATAAACATATAGGAGAAATATTCAGTACTAAAAATAATAGATAATGTTGGATCCACTTACAACTATATTTTTCAATTGAATTGTAAACCAAAAAAGGTTATATAGTAATAAGACATGTAAAACCTATAAAATTAAAATATTAGAATAAAATATATGGGGATTTAGATAGAAAAAATACACAATTTCACCCAATGTTAAATTAATATAATCAAACTTTATTTCGAAGTGAGATTGTAAAATAAATGCTTATAGATTTGGTAAATTTTAAAATAAAACCCATTAAAATATAGACATTAGATGGATTTTTAAATAAATTTAATTTCATGGAAATTATTCTAAAATACATTCATGGGTATTAAATGCAACATAAAAAGATTACAAGTGTTGAATATGAAACATATCTCAATAAAGAGAAATTGAGATGAGAATACCCATATTTTTTAATAATCTTTATTTAAAAAGAAAAAAAATTGAAAAGAAATTAGAATTGAAACTACTTTATAAAACCATGAATAATTATAGGGGAATATTCATAAATAATACTAATGTGTATGGTGGGAAAATGTGATCTTGTATAATGTATTAAAAATGAGTATAATTCGATAAATAGAAATTGATTTAACAAAAACCCCTTACAATAATGGTAATAAATGAATCTAAGAAATATGAAATAAGGATCCTGAAATATACTTATAAATACCATAAATGAAATATTATTATTGATAATTTAATTCAGTGGGCTAGTAATTACATCATATACAATAGAATTTAGTGCACAACATTAAACATACCTCAATGAAGGGAAATTGAGATAAAAATTCCTTACTTAGAATCCTTCTTGGTTGGACATAATATAACTTCTTATATAATAAATTTAGGTTTTTTATTCATATATATAAGATCTATATTTATATTTATTTTAATTTATATCATTCATCCAAAATTCATTATTACTCATTCATTAATCATTCTTAGTTAAAATTAATATGCAGGTGCTAATTGTCTTATTTGTCTTATGTTATATTTAGTACAGTTTTAGTTATTGTTAATTGATCATATGTTAATAACCTATATAATTTTATTGGAGGTTACATAGTTTTTTTTTTGAATTTGTTATTATTTCCCATGGTTATTCCATGGAGATTATAGTGATGGTTCATAAATAATAGTTAAATATCATTTTTTATGAATTTTGATTCAATTAAAAAGAATTGATTTTATTAATGAACACATGTACATATATGTAATACCATTATAGAGTTATGAAAATTTCATAAATTAATCATTATTATATCATATTACAAGTCTTTCATTTTTCTTAATCATTTAATACATAATCATTGTAGCATCATTCGAGTAGGTGGTAAAACCATCTCAAACAAGAATGTGTTATAGTTAATGAAAGAGTAAGAACATAGAGTTATATTATGATAATATTATTTTTTTTAATAACTATAATGGTTTTAATATATCACAAATAGAGTGGTTAATTATATTTATGAATCTTTCATATGAGAAAGTAAATGAAAAGGAATGACGAAGAACTCGTTAATTACATTGATGGAATCACTCATAATCGCAAATAATTCCTTACTTGGGATTCCTTAAAATGAATAAAGTATATAAAAAATATTAGAATAATTTAGGAGAATAAAATGGGTATATATTAAAGATATAAGTTAATAAAATTTTTGGTATATTAGGATATATGAGATCTCCATTTATAGGTGAAAATTAAATACATTTCTTTGGAAACGTGAGTTGGGTAAAGAGTAAAGATATAACCATGTTGGAGTTAGGTGATTTAAGAAAGAATATTTGGGTTATACATGTAGTTTTTACTCCCAAACATAAAAAAATACTTCTATAATGTATAAATATAAATTTAATTAAAAAAAATTCAATCCATGTTGATTTATCACTTTTTTATCCCTTTTTACCAAGATTAATTATTTACCATGGTAATTATTTTATTATCAAAAATTTATGATGGCCCCTTTTACCCAATTTTATAATTTTGATTAATAATTCGGAGACTAAAAAATATAAATCAACTTCTAAATATTATAAATTTATCTTTCAAATGAGAACATAAAATATATTGAAAAAATATTTTTTCCGAAAAATGTATTTTAAAACATTAAGTATTATTATTCATATTTCATGTCAATTAAAAAAATTAAATTATTGATAACTTATTTTTTAATACCTATAAATATTAAATTTAAATTTAATATTTCTTAAATCATTATTTATTTAGTTTTCTAAGATAAATATTCAAAATGATTAAAAAAATTAGAAAATATTTATTAAGCATAAAAATGAATATAATCATGTTCAATACCAAGTAATAATCGTTGGATGGATGTTAAATTATTTTATATATAAAATAAATAAATTAAATTAATATTATTCTTTAACAAAGGCCATTTTATATTATTAAAATAAAAATACACAATATATATAAAGATAATTCCTTGAATAATAGATCTTTTTAACCTTGATGATTTCATCATTATTACTAACTAATTAATAATAATTGAATGAATGTTTATACATTTTTTAATATGAGAAAATAAATTTTATTAAATTTCATACTTCAAATTTGATAAATTTAACTTTTAAATAAAAACATATAATATATAATAAAAATAATGCTTTAAAATAACACATTTTGATTTATCCAAGAATAATTAAATTGGTATTCCATGTAGTTATTTAATTATTTATTAGATGTTATTGATTTATTTTATTAATCATTCCTTTAATTTTATTTTTTTTACTTTAATTATTAAAATTTGAAATTTTAATAAAAATATGAAATTCATAAAAACAATCTATTTATAATTAGTTTCCTTTATAAATAAATTATTATAATTTAATTTTTTTTAAATATTTGTTTTTTGAAACTAATTAATTATAAGTTAAATTTATATTTTTTAACATATAAATCAATATTATGTATAGTAACTATATATTGATATTTTTAAATTGGTAATATATTTACTACTATTATACCCAATGACTATATACCCTTGTATAACAATCATATAATGACTGTATTTCAAAAAATACCTCCTATAAATTCATCCCATAATATCTTGAAAAAACACAATTCTAATTTCCATTATTTTCATTTGGGGTTTTACATCATATTTTTTTCTTTCGTGTTTTTTATCATTATTAGTTTTGTTCTACTTATGGTGATTTTCAAAGGTGAAAATGATCTTGTGGATTTCATAGTTGTAAAAATATTATTATTTTTTATACATTATCCAATATTAATTTAGAAACATTTATGAGATGTAATCATTCATGGTATGTAAAACATGGTTTCTTGTACTTTTTTTAATATTAACCCTTATGAGTGAATAAAATGTTGTGGGTTTGATTCATATCTTATTTAAATTACTTTATACTCAAGTTAAAATTTATTAATATAACAGAAAAAATATTTATGAAAGATATACATACTTTTTAATAAAGTAAAATGTGTCCAAAAACATAGGTGTCACATTATACCTATAAATAAAACACAACCTCTCAATTTTAATTATCTCACTAATGAAAATAGTTATGGGTGTACATAAGATAGATAAAACTAAATATATAGTTTATAATGAGATATAAACCACATTATCTTATCCAAGATATGGAAACTCATATTTTCCATCATAATAAGCACATATTTAATATTGATTCCCCCTTGACCATTTGATCTAAATACCCCTCATTATTTGGTAATATGACACATATAATTGAAGTAATTCCCATAGGGAGTTTATAGTTAGACTTGCACTAATAAATTATCATACTTTTATTTAGGATATGAAATTATATTTCTTAATCCTATTAATAAATATGAAATTTATGTGGATATAGTCATTCCATCCCCAAAATCATGTCAAATTAAAATGAATAGAGAATAATAAGGTTTTTAAGAATCACATTCCTACAAACATCAATTAGAGAAGAGTTATATACTTGGGGTTAAGTCATTGAAAAACTAGGATTTTTCACTAGTAATACATTATCTAATAATTAGTGTGGTGATTTTATTCCCTTATAAAACATTAAAGATATAAAGGAGTTTTTAGAACCATAATATAATAATAAATTTAAAAATATTTTGTGGGTGATGAGTGTGCCCTACACCACTTAGTTTTCATGACCAACTTTAGTAGTTGTTGTTTCATAGGATTTACCTTCGTCTTTTGGATTAAGAGTCCACTAATGTTTATTGTCATCATTAACCCTTGTATTTGGTGCACTGTTTAGCATAATTTTCATACTATTTACAATTCAAGCATTAGAGTGTGGTTAGATCATTACGTTGAGATTACTTTTCATCCATTTCATTGGTAGGTCTCTTCATTAATATTTTGAATTTATGTGATTCATAGAATTATCTTCCACACTTGAATAATTTACATATACTATTGAGGAAATTAACTCTATTTTTCTTCCCACATTTTTGACATGTATCAAGAAGAATTGTCTTTCCTCAATGGGTTTTATCATTTGGGTTTCCTTGAAACTCCATTTTTCTCTTCTAATCCCTATAATAAAAATTATAATGGGAGCCTTTAGTGTCCATTTATATTATGATATAACATTGAAAAATTTCTCCATAACTAATAAATTCCATCATTGTTATTGTATTTCTAAGAATTGTTTTTAATCCATTAAATAAATTATTTATTTTTCCTCGAGGGTCAATGATAAAACCATAGGAATGCCTTTCAAGTATTTTGAATTCATATTCATAGGTAGCAATGGATTCATCTTCCTTTTTCTTCAAATAAATAATGTTTATCTTATTTTAGTATAAAGATTTTATGGTAAAATATTTATTAAAAAAATTATTAAACTTCTCTCATTCCATGGAGCTGACTTATTCTGCATATGTTTCATTCTTAATGATCATATTCCATTGATCAACTTCACCATAAGAATAAAAAAATGATAAAAAAATCATGCTCCAGGAAAAAAAGAACATAAATATCTTTTTTATTATGATGTTCCATTACTTAGAAATTGTGGGTTAGAACACTGACTAAAAGAGAGTGGGTGTTTCTATATAAAGGAATCATTGGATAGTTTTTCCATTATTAACATGTTTGGTAGTTCATCATGACTCATGTTATTATTCAAATCTTGTGATAGTTGAGTGAGGATATCCATGAGATTTTTCACTTCAACTCCCTTCCCTGTTGGTTTCTCATTATGATAGTCATTTCACTTTCTATCACACACATCACTAACTTTATTCATTCTAGTTATATAAATTTTCAAAAATAAAAAAAATAGTATTAATATCATGTAAAAATAATTATAGTAAGTTATTATGTAAGAAGGAAAAAAATCATAATATGTCTCAAATTATTAAATCTTTATTTCAACCTATGACATTTTTAGGTTCATACAACATCACTTCTAGTTCATAATAGGTTATATTAGGTTTTATCCTCTTATTCTTCATATCTTAATCCCAAAAAATAAATAAATCTTACTCTAATACCAATAAAGACAACCTGAGCATAACATATATCAATATTAAATCATTTTAGACTCATATTCAGTATAACTCACAACAAATCACACCCCATAACCTAAAGGTTTAGTTTATTAAGATATTATCTACATAAATTATGTATTTAAATTATTTCTTCAATATCTCCCAAAAATAACATTCTCACAGATCATACATAATACTCTTCTTTATTACCTTGAGAATGGAAACATAAGGAGTGATCTTAAATTATTTTTAAGGGAAAGAACTTATCAATGATTCATTAATTACTAGATCATAATCATGTGAGAAAACATGAACATGAGATAAATATTTTATTTAAAAGAATATTAAATCCTGATATTTGTCCATAAAGTATGGCTGAAAGGCATATAACCTTAAAATAATCATACGTATACCATAGAATAAAAAATTTGGTACATCAGACAATAATCATCATTCAACAATAATAAGATAAATATGTGGAATAATAATATAGAATATATATAAGCACATTAAATCACTCCTTATGTTGAGGTACACTACTAAGAGCTTCATCACATAGTGGATGGAGTTCCATAACTAATTGGGTTTTCTTACATGCACATAACTTGTTAACTAATGAGATATAATGTTTTACCCAATGCATTGGAGGGATATATAATTCTAAGTACAATTATCACTTAGTGTATAGAGTCTCATAGGGGTTTTGGGATTAGTCCACATTCCCTATCATGTCATGTGATACAAAGCTTTACGCAATGTATTGGATGACTATAGAATACCCAACCATCACATAATGATAAACCATACATATGTGCTCTACATGAACCTAAAATATTTTTTAATATCATCATAACTTAATTAAACCATGCTAAAGAAACAATTTTCATGAAAACAAGCATAAAATATGACCATAATACATCTATAGAAAAGTGTTATAAGGTATTATTAAAGAATATTCCTATTAAGGAATTAGAAATATAAATGTATGTTGACATAGAAGAAAATATCATTATAAGGATGTTAGAAAATTTATTTGATAAATATGAATAAATATTCATTACTTTTTTATAGTTATTATTTTTAAAATGAAATAATTTATAAAACAATGGAAATATAATTTAAATTAGAAGAAAATGAAAACTTGTAAAGCAATACTCCAAAAGAAAACTGAAGAATATGGTGGGAATATTCATTCATATGTAAAATGATAAAAAAATATTCCTTTATCACCTTTGTAAATAAAGTCAAATACAACCACAAATGACATGTGTAGAAAATGTTAAAAACATATTTCATTCATTGATTTAAAAGTAAAAAAAATATTAATATAAAATTACCATAAATAATCATATTAGTGCAAATTATGTAATTTATAAAACATAATAAAGAAAACGAATATGGAGGAGAAATATTCTTCGTATAAAAGAAGAGGTAAGGTTGGCTCCACTGATAAGCATCTTTTCGATTCAATTATCAACCAAATGAAGGTAAAATGGTAATAAATCATGTAAAATAAATAAAATAACCATTTTATAAAAAACATATGGGTTTATATGTATAAATAAAAAAATCCAATGGAAATTTAATATAATCAATCTCAATTTCAAAGTGAGATTGGAAGATAAACTCTTGCAGCTTTTGTAACTTTTGAATCAAAACCCCTTGAAAGATAGAACCATATATTTATTTTTTAAATCCCTATAATTTCATGAAAATTATTATAAAATACATTAATAGGATATATATACCCGAAAAATGGTGAATATAATTCATATCTCAATGAAGAGAACTTGAGATGAGAAAACCATTAATTTTTAATAATCTTTTTTTAAAAAGAAAATAATTTATAAATAAATGAGAATAAAAATTTCTTTTTTAAACCATTAATATATAGAAAATAATATATTTAAATTATTCTAAATTGTATGGTGAGAAAACTAAACCATGTTAAATTCATTAAAAATGATTATAACTCAATGAAATGTAATTATGTTAACAAAAACCTCTTATAGATTTGGTAATAAATGAATAAAAAGAATATGAAGGATGGATAAAGAAATATACTGGTAAATAACATTAATAAAACTTTAATAATGAAAATATGGTATTAATTACACTTTATTAAATAAAATTTGGTGCAAAACATGAAATATTCCTCAATAAAGGAAAATTGAGATGAAAAACCCTTACCGTGGATTCCTGATTGGAAAGATAAAATCTAACCATATATATAATCAATTGAGGTTTATAATTCATCAAAATCAAACCCATATTTATATTTGATTCACTTTATACTATTCATTTATAATTTATAATAACCCAATTATTAATCATTGTTTGTCAAAATTAATATCAAGGTGTTAACTATCATGTTTTTCCTACTCTAGTTCCGTATGGTGGTTACAGAACAAGGTATTTTCTTATGTTTTCATCACCTAAATCATGGTCATAGAGGTTACATAGGTGTATATTATATAAATATGAAGTTTCATGGTATTTTATTGAGGTTATGGTGATATTTTGTAAAGAGTAGTTAAAATCTATTTTTGGTGAATTTTGATTCAATAAAAAAGAAATGATTTTATTAATGAATATAATTATATATAATACTATTCTAGAATTATGAAAAGGAATTTAATTAATAATTTTCATATAATATTACTAGAATTTAATTTTTCTTAGTCATTTATGATATAACCATTATAGAATCATTCATGTAGGATGTAGAACCAACCCAAACAATAATGTGTTATCATTATGGAATGAGTAATAACATATAGTTATATTTTTATAATATCATTTTTATAGACTAATTATGATTTTAGTACAACATAATTATATTTTTGAATGAGATATTTGAATATTATAGATGATATGGTAAATTAAAGGGAATGAAGAAGTTTTTTTTACTTTGATAGAACTGTTCCTTCTCTCAGTATCTCCCTTCATAATAAAGGATTTGGGCCTCCTTAATACATTGAAAATAAATAACAATTATAATAACACTATATTACATTAAAATAGGTATGGATTAAACTAATAACTGTATGAAAATAGTGATTTGGGAGTGGTACTGGAGATATCCTTCTATAGGTGAAAATGAGGGACATTTCATTGAAACTTGTGATAAGAGAGGGGTAAAGATGGAATCGCATGGTAGTTGGGTGAGTTATGTAAGGAAATTTTGGTTAACCATGTATTTTTCATTCAAAAAAATAATAATGAACTTATATAATGTCTAAATATTAGTTTAATTATACAAAATAAAGCCATGAAAAAAAACTCTTTTTTAACCCTTTTAACATTATTTAATTATTTTTATTGGTAATCATTTTTTTAAGAAAATTCAATATTACACCTATTAACCAATTTTAACATGATGATTCCATATTTTAAATTCATTTAACCTTATTCAATTTTTAAAAATTATAAATTAATTTTTCATTAAAAACATAAAATATATAGAAAACTATTTTTATTAAAAATTAGTTTTTTAAACAGTAAGTGTTATTATTCATGTTTCATAAAATTTAATAATAATTAAATTAGTGATAACTTGTTTTTTGATACTTTTAAACAAAAAATTTTAATATAATCATCCTTAGACCATGATATATTTTGTTTGTTAGAATAAAAATACATAATGCATAAAAAATAATTTTTTAAAAAATGTATTTTTAATCATAAAAATGAATTTAATTTCATTCAATACCAAGTAATAATAATTTATAGAAATTAAATTATATATAAAGATATATAATTAGTAGATTTCACTAAAATAATTTTTTAATAGTGGTCATTTTAATTTATTAAAATAAAAATCGACAACATGTCGACAGAAAATTATTTGAAAAATATATCTTTTTAATATTAATTTATTTTATCATTATTAATAACTAATTAATAATAAATTAAATAATTTTTTTTATATAATAAACAATACATTTCATTAAATTTTAAAATGTAATAAATTTTACATAAAGACTTCACATCAATGCCACAAAAAAGGAGCCCATGTAAGGATTACTCTAACCTTCCAAGGAATGTGTCTATCAGGTCATCCAATAAAGAATCAAAATATAAGATTATTATTGATTAAGTGAGGGGTAACGTTGAGTTATTGAGGATCATTCTCCAAGGTAACTCATCATTTGGTTGGGAGAAAACTAATGAGTCTGATTATAGAAATGAGTTGTTGTATTATGATCAATGATCCTCCTTGTATTATTCTATTTGGATGAGGGAAGGTACCTTTGTCTGAACTCTTCCATTATCTCTTTTCTATGTACGTATTTTCTTTTTTAATAAATGGGAATATGACTTTTTTCCTCTTACTTGGATCATTTCTAGTAAAAATAATAATTTTTTAAAGAACATATTTTTGTTTATCCATGAATAATTAAAGTGTTATTCCTTATAATTCCTCAATTATTTCTTAAATGATATTAATTTATTTTACTAATTATTCCTTTAATTTTATTTTACTGATATGAGTCTTTAAAATTAATAAATTTGAAAAAAAATATAATTTATAAAATCAGTTTCTGTAAATTTAATAATATTTTTCCAAGTGAATAAGTATATTTTAATTATATTCTAAAAATAATTTATTTTATTTCAAATAAATTATTTATAATGAAAATTTGTATTTATTAACATCGAAATGAATTTATATATATATAATATATACCAATAATTAAAAAAATAAATATGTTTACTAGGATTATACCCAACGATTATTTACCCTTGTATAACTGGTATATTACAACTATATTACCCCCATTACATCCTATAAATTCATTCCATTATAACTTCACAAATCACACTTCTCATTCCTATAGTTTTTATTTAGTATTTTAAAACATGATTTTTCATTTCATGATATTTTTTATCATTATAGGTTTTGTTCTATTAATGTAGATTCTCAAGGGTAAAGATGAATCATGGGATTTTCTACTATTAAAAATATATTATTTTGTATCTATTTTTTCATTTTAATGTATTAACTTTTAAGGAATGTATTCATCCATGGTATATAACAATAAATGTTTTTTAATGCATGATTTCATATAATTTTATTGTAATAATCCATTATGAGTGAATAAAACATTATTTTTTTGATTAATATATTATATGAATTAATTCCTAATCAATTTAAAATATGTTAATATAATATAAAAAAATATTTATGAATGATATATATAAATTTTATAGAAGGAAAATGTGTCCTCAAACTAGTGGTGTTACCCATCCTATCACACCCGAACTTAGAAAAGTCTACAACCCTTACACATTATCCAACCCTCACATATCAACCCTTACATATCATCCAAACAAACCTTATGTAAGGTCCTTACCAATTCTAATAAACATTATGTTTTAGAAAAATAACCCTTGTATAAAAAAATTAACACTTATGCGTCATTAGGTAACCATTATATGTAAGGTAATTTACCATGTTTTAAACCTCATGTATCTGATTATCCCTTATATATCATAGAGTGATTGTGGTACCTTTCCAATTCATAATATGACACTTGAGTACCATTATATATCGAATAAATTTTATCTAGTTTGAACATTACAAATTTTATTACTCTTACATATTACAGGGTAACTTGGATTTAACCTTTACATATCCTAGTAAAACCCATATGCATCATAGGGTAACTTAACACTTATCCAAAATCTAAATTTGTGGGAATCCCTTAAATATTTTCTTTTTCATAGGAAAACTTTTCATATTTAGTTTTATACCTTTATGTGTTAAACACCCTAGAATCCAATACTTTAAATCTCACACACAACACATGCCATATCATGGTAATTACTAGTCATTAAATTTTAAGCTACCCTTTACTTAAAGATATATAAATGCAAGTATAACCTTAATTTCACACTAACCCAAGAACCTAATACACATATCGGGATTCCAATCGCATCCAAAAACACTTCTAATATATGTTCCACCTTCCAAAACCCAAATCTAATTCACAATTCTTAAACTTTATCCCATTCCAAGGGAAAAATCAAATTTTCCCTAAAAATGATCTATAAATATGTTTCATGACCCCCTCCTTCAAATGAAACCACAATGGAGGAAGGGAGATAATGACCCCCCCTGAGTACCACCTTCAATGGGCCTTGGGTTGCCTAATAGAGTATGAAAATCTCATAAATGGGATGCATTACACTCTATTAGAAAATAATATTGGGAGATGAGAGAAATATACTATAAGAAACTCTGGGAAATAACATAAAAATGAAACAAAAACCATCCCATAATTCATGTATAAATAAAATAGATATAGATAAAATTCTCCTAATGAAATTTAAAAAATAAAAGATAATTTTGCGACATAGCAACAATGCTGAAGGTCCGAGCTTGTAATGTCAAGCATGATCTACAATGTCCTCTTGGAAACCTGAAAATAGTTTTAAATTCATATGGTGAGCATACAAATATACTCAATAGGAAACCAAATGTCTCTAATGAACATGTAAAATGATCATACTAATTCATCTGTGAGAAAACAGTAGAACCAATAGCCGCTACACTGATTAACTATCCATCACAACCTCACCAAATCATGTTTACCAAATAACACAAGCCATGTATATTAACATAATAAAAATCATGTCGATGATAGGGTACCCCACACAAATTTCTAATTGATATTTCTATCTCACACCACAATTATGTACTCCCTAGAGATCCCAACTCTTCTGTATATCACATCAGTCCACGAACCCCATGTTTTACTAATCACCATGTCACATATCTCCCAAATACTCCTGGGACCAAGCACCCTCTATGATACTAACCATCAAATCACATATCACTCAAAGACACCTAGTCCTAAGAACCATTTTTTCTACTAACCATCACAAAACTAGAGCGGTAGGGTATCCTAAACATATAAGAAATCAACCTCATGTCATCCTACTACAGTGCATAACCCCCACCATAGCACCTCATGTGATACTAAACATCACATCTCTATAGTTTCACTTTTTAATTTTGGTCATCATATCACATGCATGTCATTATCACCTGGAATAGGGAGAGGGGAAGAGTGGGTAGTCATCTATCCATCCTCACAACTGGGATATTAGAGAAAACACACCCACAACATTTGGTTTTTGGCACTAGGTTCTCAACATGGGTAGGGTACGTATATAAAATAAAAATAATATTCAAGTCATATATATATATATAAGGAATACACATGATTCCATCCTATAGTTTTAGAAAAATCACTAAAAATTTCACAACATCACCACCCAAACTCACAACCTTTACCACTTTATGTACCACCATTAAAAGCATAAAATCACACAATAATTCATGAACCAAAAATAGTTTTCATTAAACCCATTTACTTATTCAGTCAATTATTATTCATTAATTATCCATTCACATTCCATTATCCAAACAAAACCACATCCATTACACTTCAAAATTATCATTTCATATTCCATTACTAACTGGAAAATTAACACAACACAACCACACATCACAAGTAGTTTAACACCCCCTAAACAAACCATCACCCCACCGCCTACAATCATGTCCTTATATAAATCATCACCCCACCACCCCACAAGAACGACCTCACAAACATCGCCCTACATGACACAAAAACACATCAAACATATTTCACCAAATGCTACACCTCATATCACAACACCCCATATCATGCTAACAAAGACACCCAATGACCATGATTTTTAGTGGGCTATTTAACCTTTATAATTTACAATACAAACAAAAAATATCAAAGTAGTAAAAATCATGAGATCCACTCCTTTTTGGAAAATAATAATAATTAACTTCATGTAATTATCACTTTAACTCTCTATGATAATCATTCAATTATCTAAATTAACACAAAAAGTGATAATAAGAATTATAATTATCTATGCAAGTGATAATAATTTTTATGGAAAACAAATTATCCCAAACTTGAATAAATCATATAAAATAAATGTAAAATTCCCTAATTCAATGTTAATTCCAATTAATCAATTAATTATATTTATTCATCTGATTTATAATATCTTCCCAATGAAAAAAAAATATTTCCCATCTCGTATGATACATTAGGTGATAAATTAAGTATTCCATACATCAATTTGAAGACCCAAAAAAGATGAGAAAAAAAGTTTGAATGGTCTGACATGAAGCCATAATCATATGATTCTCCATATTCAACAATTTAAATGTACAAAAAATGGATTTAATTCAATCTAGAAAACATAACTTCATTACTATGAAAAAAACATGGTTTTTACCTTCTACTTTTCATGAATAATCCAATAGAACTAATGGTGTTTCAATCCAATTAGTATTGAGTGATATATTATAGAAATAAGTTGAGAAAATTTGGTATTTTATTTACCCAATTTCAAATTATCAAAATGAATTTTTCATTTTATTTATATATTTAATTCCAATATTTAATTAAAAAATTTAATTCAAAACCTATTACAAAATTATCATTTAATTTTTATGTTTTATTTTTTCCCATTTTAAAAAAAATAATTTAAATGACACATTTATTATTTAGAGCACTACATATTTCCCTTATTTTATTAATCTCTTCTATGACCCACTCTCTCTATTATTTAATCTAATTCCTTTATTATTTATTCTTTAATTTTTTATAATCTATTTATATTATATAATACTATTAAAAAATCATACAGAAATCTTGTTTTCTTCCTGACCGCATGCCCCCATAGAGCCTCCCCCATTTTTAACACAGAATCCCCATTAAACTATCTTATTTCTTCCCTTCTTTCCTTATTAATGCTTTTTCATTTATTTTATTCATTAAATTAACAAACACACTCACTCTCTCATCTATTCAAATCCACCAATTTATTAACACCTCACCTCCTTTATTTCATGAATTTTTTTCTGCATACAATCATTATCTCTTTTTTTTAATCAAAAATGTGGTGTATATATATATATATTAAACATACACAAAACTATATATATATACAATATATATATGTGTGTGTATGTGTGTGTATAATAATATATGCACTTGAATATGTATAAAAAATTAAAATATATATACCTATATATAGATATATGCGAAATATATAACTATTAAACACACACATGCATTTATATAAAACTTTGGTGTCTATATATATATATGAAATTAAAAACAGAAAAAAGAAATGTATAATTACAACAAGACGTGTGTAAATATATATATTTACCCATGTGTGTAATATGTTGTATAATTTTTAATATATCACACATAATTAAAAATTTTGGAAAACATATTTAAATTCAATAATATGGAATTTATTATAATTAAATAAATATTCCAGAATTAAATCACTTTAAAAACATTGAAAATAAATTTTAAAACTTAAAATTTAATATTAATAAATTATCAAACCCATTTAAATCTTCTTTTTAAAATTTTTCTGAAAAAATGTGTAAACCTTGAATCCACTAGGAACCATGAAAGGCAAGGTCCATGAAAATTATGGAACTTTACAATAAATACATTTCAAACAATTCTCATCCTCAAGAATTAAAAAAACTAAAATGAAAGGGAGATGGTGGTCTAAACAACCACTCCATGAGATACCAGTCAAGGATCTTATCATAGCTCAAATGCTACCACCAGTCAAACACAACAAACCAAGAGGCCAAAAAACATCTCTCAGAACCCCCATCATTGCACAACCACATCACCAAAAACATATAATCTCCATATAAGTCAAACCAACAGTTGTAGAAACTCACTAACCACACTGTCCTGAACACAAAAATCAATTAATTCCATCCTCCAAGTCAAGATACTATTTTTTTGGGCATCACAGAATCACCTTTATTTCTTTAATCACGTCACAGTGTAATGTATCTCAATTAGGAATCAGGTCCTCACCTTTTCACATTTCATAACTTTATCACTTATCAAGAAAATAGAACTTTTCAATAAGATACAATACCTGACATCACATAGTAAATCTCTACATATAAAAATCAATATTTTTTTCACATTTCAAGATATTATCCGCTTTGGGCAGTACGGACTCACCTGCACAGTTTAAAATCACGTCAAAGTATAACATGTCCTGATTAGGGATTAGGTTTTCCCTTCTTTTTATGCTTGATGTTTCTAATCACACATCACATAAGGAAAATCAACAAGAAAAACCACATATAGCAGTGACATATTTCGGCTCCTAGAATTATTCAAGGGGCATACATTACTTCACCTCATTATTTAGCAAGGGTATTCTCACACATCATGTTTAATATGCTTAAACAAGACATTCTAGGTTCATATTATTATCAAGTAAATACACTTTATACTTCATTGTAAAGCTTTTACATTATAGGTTCTTATGACAAATTAAAATACCCTATTACATATATAATATAATTTCATAATTTTCAATATAAAACATACTCTCATATCAAAAAATTAAAACTGCATATATTGTGTAACTATGTTTCATACTTTATCATCCTCGAACAAAAAATTGTTTAATCATATAATTTCCCATGAAAACCTTTTTATATACTACAATAAAAATAACATGGTTATACTTCCATACTTAAATACAACATATTAAACAAGGTACATGCTCAAGTCACACAAATTAGAATTTCTATAGTTCTCATGAAAATGTTTTCAACTTTAGGCATGCTTCCCAAAACAAAAAAATCATGAATTAATATCTGAGGTGAGTTCTTTCATCAATAAAAACTATTATTCGTAAAAACATAATATGATTTATCATTTAAATATTTTTAATTCTCAACAGGTTCCCACAATGCAAGTTTATCATTTTACAAATTTTAAAAATAGAAGTTACAATAATTTCCAACCAAACATGTGCTTAAAACATATTAATATATTTATACAGAAGGAAATTTTTCATAACAATTATAAGGACAAATATATTCTTATAAAGGTTTCCATATTTAAAGGAATTATCAATAATTAATATGGTTATTT
Organism: Viscum album; assembly: GCA_963277665.1. Classification (NCBI taxonomy): domain Eukaryota; kingdom Viridiplantae; phylum Streptophyta; class Magnoliopsida; order Santalales; family Viscaceae; genus Viscum; species Viscum album. Next base: position 470,160,518 of record OY728158.1, read on the forward strand.
TCTTAGAAATCTGAATTTAAATGTCCAAAACCAAGTTTTACAACATGTTTATAACACATGCTCATGAAAAATTATGAATGTAAAGAAACGAATGTCATTTTAACTCACATGGAAACTAAAATACTTATAATAATGGTTTCTAAATAATTCATTTTATCATCGAAATATTGAATCTACTCATTGTAAAATTCTTCATGATGGTTTTCAAAATTAATTAGTTATTCACAAACAGAAAATACACTAAGAATGATTCTCCAATAATTTCAAACATTATGAAATCAATATGAAATGGTATATATTTTTATAAAGGAAAAAATTCAATTAATTAAGAATAATTCTATAAAAGGAAAGGAAACAACAAATTCAAGCCTTAATAATGTTTTAAACAAATATATCAAACTAGTTAACCAAAATTTTACTATTTCCTTTTATTCTATACGCTTAATTTAGAAAATAATAATAGTTCATTAGCTACCACAACATGGTAATAGCCAAAGAAACACAAATAATATTTCATGGTTTATTTAATTAATTTCTTTAAATTCCTAAAACCACTTCGTTCAATCACAATTGCAATCAATGATGATGCATATACCTCCCATAGGCCTCTACCTTGAAATTAGTGCCATATCACTTGGTAGTTCTATAAGCTCAGATTCCTTGCATCAAAACGTATGTGGGTTGATATCTCATGCCCTAGTTAGTATTCCCTAACTTGTGTCATGCACAAATATCATCTGGAATTATTGCACTACCAACCCATAGAATCCTTGTTGTACCTAACTCAAAACACCATATTATCCCCAAATCATATATTTGATACCACTCTTTCATGAACCCTCCCTTAAATGATACCACAATAGAGAAATATAGATAATTACCCCACAAGTCCCACCTCCAATAGGAACGAGGTTGATGACTAGCATCGAGGGTATGAAAATATCATAAATGGGAGGAATTACACTCTATAATAAAATAGGATCAGTATATGGGATAAATCAACCGTAATAAACTTCATGACATAATTTAAAAAGGAAACAAAAACCATCCCATAATGAAAGTATAAATAAAATGAATACATATTAATGTCTCCAAATGAAATTCACATAATAAAAGCTAAGGTAGAAACATAGAAATAACTCCAAAGGTCTGTGTTGGACTCCTCATGTATTAATCATGTTTTAATGATCACAAATCTTATTACTGTTAATTAATATCAGTATTCTATCCAAATCTTATGCATGATCACAAATATTACTTATCTTATCAAACCCTTGTATTTCTGTTTCAAGTTATCTTAACTTATAATGGTTAAGCTTAATTCACATTATTCATATTACTGTTTAAGTTTGAATACAGTTATTTGTCCAAGTTTCAAGACACTGTGAAGTTTGACACAGTAAGACAGACTGTGTGCAAGACACAGACACCGTGAAGTCTAAGTTGCAGACATCATGAAGGACACATTGTGACCTAGACATCGTGAAGGACACACCGTGACCCAGAACATGTGAATGGCACACCATGAGTCAGACACCGTGAGCAAGACACTGTGACATGGACACACCATGAAGCACATACCGTGAACGATACACCGGTTCAAAGAGACACTATTTTCAAAACTAATGTGACACCGTTTCTTAACCTTTTTGTCAATATTATTTAAATATTGCTAACAGTCATATTTGATGTTTTTAATGTAATTAATGTTATGTAATGATAGTTGTTGCATGTTAGGAAACTATACCTCGTTCCTATGAAAAGGAAATCATTCCTATTTCTAGAGCTCATGGAATATAAAGAAGATTGAGCAGCAGTAGAGGATACTCTCTTGCTTGACACGTCTCGACACACATACTACAATACACGTGAGCTCTGTAATGAACCGAAGAATAAACCTGAGCAAAACTGTGAAGAACACATTGCACGATCCTCAAAGAAGTTCCATACATGGAATCCTACATTACTGAAGAAAACATGAAGTAATCTGGAGTCAAGATAACATCTTCTCTCCGGGAGGAACAAAAGTTGAACCATGACACTCTGTTTTTCAACAGAAAAACCAGAGGACTCAGAATAATTTCTGCTGAATCCAACGAGTCCAGAGCTGCACTGACAATCACTAGAGCTTTCTAAATTCCATATACTATCTCTAAGTGATTTATTATTTAATTTCGAGCAGTGTGTGTATCCTGTTTATTTTACACACACACTGTCTCCTGTGCTGAACTGAAGGATATCACAATCCTCACACTAAAACTCCTTACTCTTGTTTACCCACGACAACTGTGGAAGAGGTCCTTGTGTGTCCTGGTCTTTATTTTTTTCCCATGAAGAATAGTGGTAGAGGTCCCTGTGTGGCATGGACAGTCTTGTATAGTTGTTAACCCCGATCCAGGGTGTGTATCAATTATATATATAAATTTGGGAGGACTAAGTCTCATCTTGAGACTAAACCTCTTGGTTATATCTTCTGTGCATTTTTAGTTTAATTTCAAAATATACAGTATATAGTTTATATTCCACTTCTTATTACTTTGAAATACAAATCTATTTTTAAGTTACTTTGATAGTTAATCTCAAAAGTGTTTTTATCTATTGTAAATCAGTAGGTTAGTTTAAAAAGCTAATTTAATCTTCTGATTAGATTAACTGAGAACTAATCAATATTTTGAGAAACTAATTGAACCTTTACAGTTTTACAAATTCACTATAGTTTAACTTGTTTTATAAATTGGGGGATTTTAATAGAAAATATTTTAATATAAATTTTGATTGGAACTCAATTCACCCCCCTCTTGAGTATCCACTTCGAACAACATTTGGTATCAGAGGTTTTTTTATACAAGTTTTCAAAACATTCTGTTTTTCAACTGTGATTTTAGTTGCATCTTTGAAGATCTTAAATTTTTGTTAGTTCTAAATTTTATCTCTTTAAATTTATTTTCTAAAATCTAGTTATTGATAATAGACTTGAAGGTGATGCTACTAAGCGACCACCTTTCTTTAATGGTACAAACTATGCCCAGTGGAAACTTAAGATGAAAATTCATTTGTTAAGTATGGGTTTTAATATCTGGACTGCTATAGAGTCTCAATATAAAATTCCATAAACTGAAAGAACTACTTGGGATGAACCTACAAAAACTTCTTACAATAATAATTGTAAATCTATGAATGCCTTGTACTGTGATTTAGGAGATAAAGAGTTTAACAGAATATCTTCCTGTAAAATTTCCTATGAAATTTGGGATACTTTGTGAGTTTCTCATGAAGGAAAAACCAATGTTAAAGATATGAGATTAAATAATTATACTATTAAATATGATTATTTTAAAATGAAGACTAATGAACCTATTTCTGATATGTATCTTAGGTTTAATGAGATTTTCAACACTATGAGCTCACTTGGTAAGGCTGTTCCAGCAAAGGAACAAATCATGAGAATCTTGAGATGTCTACCAGACTGATGGAGAGTCACTTCTGTTTCAATTAGAGAATAATGTGACATTGGAGCTCTGCCTATAAAAGAACTTATTGGTAAGCTTATGATGTATGAGGAAGAACTCAAAGTGAATAAGGAGGAAGATGATGAACCAAAGAGAAAATCTGGGAATTTAAGTCTACTGATTCAAAGAGAAAGGACAAAGACAAAGTTCAAATACAAACTGAAAGTTCAACTAGTTAATATTCAGACTCTGACAGTGATGTTGAAATGGCTCAAATAGCCATGAGATTTAAGAAGTTTTATAGGAAGAAGAAATTCTTTATAAAATAAAACTACAAAGGAAAGTATGACAACAAGGGTCACTAGAAGAAGGATTGAAAGAAGTCTGATAACGAAGATGATATAGTCTTATATGAATGCAAGAGGAAAGGACACATCAAGGATGACTGTCGAAAATTAAAATTTCAAAAGAAACATGATTATAAGGACAAGAAGTACAAGAAAGCTATGAAAGATACTTGGAGTGCTTCAGAAGACAGCACAAGTGAATCAGAAGCTATTGATTCTGAAAATAATCGTTCCAACATGTGTTTCATGACCAACACATCTGAGGTAACCTTAGATACTTCTGTTTTAAATTTCTATCATTCTGGAGTTGATGCTGAATCTGATTCTAATTCTGAAGACATGACTAAATCTGAATTATCTGAATACTGTAACATGCTAGAGGAAAAATTCAATGGACTTAAGGAAAAATATAAGTCATTAAAGAAACATCATGCTCTCAATGAAAATGTTAAATCTTCTCTTGATATAGAAAAATAAAATAATGCTCAACTGTTAAAGAAAAATACAGAACTGAAAATTTCTAATGATAAACTTAAAAAGGACTTAGAAAAGTTCACAAATGGAAAGGATACTCTAACTCAAATGCTAGGAAAGAAAGTGGCACCAAAATACACTACTGGGATAGGCTACCAACCTGGAAAAATACAGTTCACTAAAACTAGATTTATTCCTAAATCTGAACAAAATTATGCTAGTTCTAGTTCTAGAAATTCATATGCTTCAACTAGTTATTTACATAATTATAGATCAAATATAGTTTATATTTAAAAATATATTGAATATATTGATTATATGAGACCCATAAGACAAATTTGGCTACCTAAAGCTTTGCTTTCTAACCTGTCTGGACCCAAGAGAATCTGGGTACCAAAATCATTCTCTATTTAAAACTGTTTTGTAGGAAACATGTTTGAAGAGTTCCCATAAGAAGACATGGTATTTGGATAGAGGATATTAAAGACATATGTCTAGGTATTATTCATGCTTCAAGAATATAATAAATTTTGATGGAGGCTATGTCACCTTTGGTGATAATTCTAAAGGAAAAATCATCGGACTAGGACAAATTGGTAACACTAACTCAGTTTTAATTTCTAAAATTTTATTTGTTGATGGATTGAAATATAACTTGTTAAGTATATCTCAATTATGTGATGATGGATTTAAGGTTAAATTTGAAAATTATTCTTGTAATGTTTTTAATTCTAATAATGTTTTAATATTTTCTTCTTTAAGAAATGAAAATGTTTATGCTGTTGATTTAAATTCTTTAGCTAAGAAAAATGTTACTTGTTTAAATGCTTTTCATAAAGAGTCTTAGATTTGGAATAAGAGATTAGGACACAGAAACATCCATTCACTTAGAAAATTTACTAGGAAGGACTTAGTTAGAGATTTACCCAAACTTGAGTTTCCAAATGACAAAGTTTATAATCCCTGTCAAAAGGGAAAACAACAAAAAATATCTTTCAAATCAAAGAAAGAAGTTTCAACTTCTCAACCTCTCGAGTTGGTTCACATGGACTTATTTAGACCATCTATAGTTTCTAGCTTAAGTGGGAAGCACTATGTATATGTCTTAATAGATGACTTTTATAGATATACTTGGGTATATTTCTTAGCTCACAAAAGTGAAGCTTGTTTTTATTTTGTTAAATACTTGAAGTCTGTAGAAAACCTTAGCGGACTTAAGATTAAAACCCTGAGAAGTGATCATGGTAGTGAGTTTGAAAATCAAGATTTTGAATCTTATTGCTCACAAAATGGCTATATTCATAACTTTTCAGCTCCTAGGACACCTCAGCGGAATGGTGTAGTATAAAGAAGTAATAGAACCCTGTAAGAAATTTCAAGAACCATGTTAAATGAGTATGACCTACCTATTTAATTTTGGGCTGAATCTATAAATACATCTTGTTATATTATCAATAGCATCTTAATTAGAATTGTTCTCAAAAATACCCCTTAGGAGTTGTGGAACAATAGGAATCCTAAAGTTAATTACTTTGGAGTCTTTGGTTGCAAAGTATTTATTCTCATTACCAAGGATAATATGGATAAGTTTGCTTCTAAGAGTGATGAAGGAATCTTTTTAGGATATTCTATAACTAGAAAAGCCTATAGAGTTTTCAATAAGAGAACCAAGTGTGTGGAAGAATCTGTTCAAATCAAATTTGATGAAACTGATCAACATGAACCTAAGTCATCTCATGAAAATATTGAATAAGATTTATCTGTTCAGAACCTTAATGATAAAATCAATGAACCTGCTATAAAGACAACCAGTTCTAGAAATATTTCAGAATCTACTCCTAATGAACCTGAACCTAGAGAAGAACCTGAAATTTCTAGTCCTACCGTTACTAGATCAACTAGGATTCTAAAGAATCATCCTTTAGATACTGTTGTAGGAAATATTGATAGAGGGACACAGACTAGATCTTCTCTTAGAAATCAGGTTGAACATCAAGCGTTCTTGTCACATCTTGAACCTAAAAACATTGATGATGTTATTAAGGATGAATGTTAGGTAATTTCTATACAATAAGAACTTAATCAATTTGAAAGAAATAATGTTTGGAAACTATTATAAACACCTAAGGACACTTTCACTATAGGCACAAAAGGGGAGTTTAGAAATAAAGTAGATGAATCTGGAAACATAGTTAGAAACAAGGCTAGATTAGTTGCACAAGTTTATAGTCAAGAGGAAGGAATTGACTATGAGGAGACATTTTATCAAGTAGCAAGACTAGAAGCCATTAGAATTCTATTTGCTTATGCTGCACATCTAAATTTCAAACTATATCAAATGGATGTCAAGAGTGCTTTCTTAAATGGATATATTGCTGAGGATGTTTTTATTGAACAACCACCTAGATTTATAAAAACTCATTTTCCAAATCATATTTTCAAATTATCAAAAGATTTATATGGTTTAAAGCAAGCTCCAAGATCTTGGTATAACAGATTAAGTAATTTTCTAATTTCTAAAGATTTTAAAAAAGGTATAGTTGATCCTACTCTTTTTATAAAACGAATTTCTAAAGATGTTTTAGTTGTAAAAATTTATGTAGATGATATTATTTTTGGATCTTCAAAAACTTCTTTATATATTAATTTTTCTAAAATGATGAAAAATGAATTTGAGATGAGTTTAATGGGTGAACTTAAATTCTTTCTTGGATTTCAAATCTTTCAAAACAATGATGGAATTATTTTAAATCAAAGTAAATACACTATATATCTTTTAAAACATTTTGGATTGGATAGCACAAAAAGTAGTGACACTCCCATGAGTACCACCTGTAAGTTGGTTCTTGATGAAGATGGAAAATCTGTTGATCAAACCACTTATAGAGGAATGATTGGAAGTCAACTCTACTTGAGTTCTAGTTGTCCTGATATTATGTTTAGTGTGTGTATGTGTGCTCGTTTTCACGAAAACCCTAAAGAGTCACATTTAAATGTTGTAAAGATAATTTTCAAATACCTTAATCATACTCCCAATTTAGGACTGTTCTATCCAAAATGATAGTCATTTGAACTAGTTAGTTATTCTGATGCCGATTTTACTGGATGTAAGTTAGATAGAAAAAGAACATCTGGAACATGTCACTTTTAGTAAAGTCACTAGTATCATGGTGTAGTAAGAAACAAAATTATGTTGCATTGTCTACTGCAGAAGCTGAATACATAGCTGCTGGAAGTTGTTGTGAACAAATTTTTTGGATGAAACACACATTACTTGACTATAGATGTCAATTCGGACTTGTACCAATAATTTGTGACAACACAAGTGCTATTAACATTTCAAAGAATCATGTTTCACATTCTAGGACAAAACATATTGATGTAAGACATCACTTTTTGAGGGATCATTATCAAAAGGGTGATATCACTTTAGAATTCATTGGTACTAAATATCAACATGCTGATATATTCACTAAACCATTAATTTTTGAGAGATTAGATTACATCATACATGATATTGGTATGATCAATCATAAATAGACATCTTACATATCTTAATGTTTACTATTTTTACTATATTTTACATTACAGTTTCATATTCACTATTTCTCAGTTACTGTTTCATGCTTACGATCTCACATTTAACACCTTGTGTTCATGGTCTGTCACTTAATTGTCTCACCGTGATAGAATAGTTCACTCACTATCTCACCATGACTGCACAGAATGGTCACTGTCTCACCGTGACAACCACCAACTGTATCATCGTGACGACTTCTTTTCATCGCACAGTAATGCCTACTCATGGTCTCATCGTGAAGACTATTTATACTTTTATTTTAACACGTATCGTGGTAATTTTTATTTCATCCCTATTTGATTTCCTTCGTTTTTATTTTTGTGATGCTTGACATTCCCAAATGATAAAACATAATGTTTTCACTTGAATCCTCACCTGAACTCTCTCATAAACCTTCTCAATATTGAAAACCTTCTCTCCTCTCTCGGTTGAACCTTCAGTGAATTCCCAGGATGAAGCGTCCATCTTCACCCTCATCTGATAAGCGTCACACGAAGAAACAGAAAAGAGCACTGAAGATTTCACCCGAAGGAACTCTAAATCCTAACCTAGTAAGTCGTACTGTAGTTCCTGAAAAAGAGATTTGACCTGAGTGGATTCTATCTAGTAAGTCTTTGGTTCTAAAAGTCTTAAGAGAAAAAGGATGGATCAAATGGTTTTCTAGAAAAGATAGACCGATATACCCGAGGTTGGTTTCTCATTTTTACCAGTATGTAAATTTTTCCTTTCATGCTCGATAAAGTTTTATGGTGACAAGCTGGATAAACGGACAAAAGTGTTCATTCTCTTCAAGGTTATGGGCTACATGACTGAGAATTCCTCATGAAGGGATTTGTGATGATTACCAGAGATACCCTCTTCCAACAACTGACGTATTTTATCTGGAAAATTCACTAGAGATCCTGACTGGAAATGGCACCAAGTGAAGGGCGATAGTAGCTAAATTAGATGGGGAAACAAGAATGTTGTTCAAATTTGTTTAGAATTTGATTAGTCCAAGAAAAGGAGATTTTGTTTTGAGGAAGTATCAGGATGTGTTCCTGATTCACCTGTTGAAGAATAACCATAAGATCAATCTTTTCAAATATGACATTCACCACATATGTGAGCTGATTAAAGTCACTTCCAAATCCACCTCCTTGTTTTACTCAAGTATGATTTCGGCCATGTTATTTTCCAAGGGAGTAGTTGGACCGAATGAAGAAAATCTAGAGGATTTTGATTTCTGTTTATCCACAACTATCATAAGAAGTATGAAGATTAATTGGAACCCCTGGAAGAAGCAGTGGGTTGAGGATAATGATCAACTTTATAAGAAGTATAATACTGTTGATTATCCCAGAAGGAAAATGAATATAACTGATCCTGGTTTGGAACCATATGAAGTGGTTGAGTACCCAGAAGAGGAAGAAGAAGAAGAAGAGGCTAAAATACCTCAAGAGGAATCATCTCCTATTGAGAAAGAAAAGACTATTGTCCCTACTAATGTTACTGCTATAATACCTTCTAGAGAGGAAGTTTATGTTGTTTTTAGAGAAGAAGATCCGGATTCTAGAGATGATGTTGATCAGGAAATTCAACCTGAGGCTACAAGAGATTTGATTATCCCTATTTTAGAGCAGCAAGCCATGGAAGAGTCTGGTGGTGTAGAAGACCTCCCTGTCATAGAAGAAGTTGATCTAGGAGAAATCCCTGTTAGGGAAAATGTTAATCAAGAGGATCCCCCAATTGAAAAGGAAGCAAGTCTGGAACCACTGCATGAGGAACAATATGTTCCTGAGTACATACGCTCTACTGAAGAGAAGATGGAAATTTCCTTTCAACTGGCAAGGAAAGAATTTGCTAAAGAGATTAGAGCTGATCGTGTGGATCTTAACACAATTCCAGAGCCTTAAGAATCTGAAATGGAAGCACATTTTGAGGGGGAGGAACCTCAAAACATTGAGATTGATGAATCTGGATCTGCTGAAACCTCTCAACCAACTGTCACATATTCTATGTACACTTGGTATGAGTTTCCAAGTTTTTATGATGTGAGTGAATCACAGCAAGTGACTGCAACTGGAATTGACCTGTCTTCTCTATTTCATTTGAAGTCTGTCGCTCATACTATCCTAGAGCCTCAACCTGAACCTGCTTTTGTCCCAGAACCTCAAGAAGAATCTCAACCAGAACATGTACCACTATCATCACCTACTCCCTTACCTGACCAATATCCTTTTGTAACTAAACAATATTTAAAAGTATTTGGAGAGACTATCTTAGCTGGATTTGAGAAGATTATATCCTCTCAACCTCGTCCTATGACTCAACTAATTCAGGAAGATTCCTCGATTCTTTTGGAAAACATCATTCTGCATATTCAAAAAAGGATGATCCATGAAATTCAAGAAGTCAAAGTTGAAAATAAGCTGCTAAGTGCTGATTTTTCAACTTTGAAAAGTATGGTAGTAGACATGTAGAAAGAACTGACCTCAAGATCTGAGCCTGCTCCTGTTTCTGCTCTTTCCCCTGTTGTTACTTCTCCTGAACCAAATGTTTCCAACATTTCTAGAGAGGTTGTATCTCAAGTTCATCCATATCTGATGTCGTTTGATGAGAAGATTGGTGTAAGACACCCCAAGATGCTGGAACGCATGAGGGAGCTTGTAGAAAATCTGAATAAGATCACAGATGAGTACACTGACTGTCTTCAAAAGTTTTTGGAACAGCTCAAATTTCTCACCATAGCTATAAAGGCTTCTCCTCCCTCTGGTCAGACTTATGTTCCCTCTTTGGATGATTCTCTGCTGAGATCCACAATCAAGGAAGAGATTCATAATTCCCTGAGTGGTTTAGATCTGTCTACTTTGTCAGAAGTGGTTAAGAACAGTGATCAATCTTTGGGCCTTGTCATAATTCATTCTAAGATTATTAATGATGCTCAACAGGAGATCACCAAGAAGATAGATGTTTATCTCAACCGGATTTTCTCCAAAATTGATATGACCAATCACTTTAATTATCTTGTGGATAATTTGAAAATACCTCCTATGACTCAAGCTTTTAAAGCTCAAGTTCAGAAGCTTACAGAGTTCACCAGATTATTGGACAAATTCATGGAGAATCAGGATGATTTTGAAAAGGCAATGAAATGTGGTGGAGAAATAATTTGTGATTTCATAAATCTTTTGAAGTTGTATCTTCATGTGCAGAGTACTGCTATCATTGCTCCAGCTGCTGCACCCCTTAGAACTGGTCTCCCTGCCTTAGCCTCAACTACTATGTCAGTAATCCAAGACCTTTCTCCGATCAGACCAGTCATTCTTGATCAACCACAGACTAGATATTCTACACCTCCCACTTTGGCTCCCTCCGTATTTGAAGGTCTAACTTCATAATCTTTGTCTACTACCTCCATGCCTTCTTCTACATTAGCTCCAGCACCTGCTGATAAAGGAAAATAGAAATCAAATCTGTGATGCCAACCAATGTTTATTAATTTTTGATGGGATGTCTTTTGTTGTTTCCTGTTTGTATTTCTCCTGTATGTTTTATTCTGAACCTTCTTAATGACAAATGCAGTGTTTCACTCCATTCTATCTACTTTTTTATAATCCCAGAAGGGGGAGAAATAGTGAGAAGAGTTATCTCTTAGTCTTTTATCTCTTCTTATTATATATGTTATTTTCTCTAACGTTGAATTTAATTTATATTTTAACAATACATGATTTTTGATCATCAAAAAGGGGGATATTGTTGGACTCCTCATGTATTAATCATGTTTTAATGATCACAAATCTTATTACTATTAATTAATCTCATTATTCTATCCAAATCTTATGCATGATCAAAAATCTTACTTATCTTATCAAACCTCTGTATTTCTGTTTGAAGTTATTTTAACTTATAATGGTTAATCTTAATTCAAATTATTCATATTACTGTTTAAGTTTGAATACAGTTATTTTTTTAAGTATCAAGACACTGTGAAGTTTTACATAGTAAGACAGACTGTGTGCAAGACACAGACACCATGAAGTCTAAGTCGCAGACACCGTGAAGGACACACCGTGACCCAGACACCGTGAATGACACACCATGAGTCAGACACCATGAGCTAGACACCGTGACATGGACACACCGTGAATCACATACCGTGAAGGAGACACTGGTTCAAATAGACACTATTTGCACAACTACTGTGACACCATTTCTTAACCTTTTTGTCAATATTATTTAAATATTTCTAATGGTCATATTTGATGTTTTTAATGAAATTAATGTTATTTAATGATAGTTTTTGCATTTCAGGAAACCGTACCTCGTACCTATGAAAAGTAAATCATTCCTATTGTCAGAGCTCGTGGAATATAAAGAAGATTGAGCTGCACTAGAGGATACTCTCGCACTTGACACATCTCGAGACACATACTACAATACACGCAATCTCTGTACTGAACCGAAGAACAATATTGAGCGCAACTGTGAAGAACACATTTAACGATCCTCAAAGAAGTTAAATACATGAAATCCTACATTACTGAAGAACACACGAAGTACTCTGGAGTCAAGAGAACATATTCTCTCCTCGAGGAACAAAATATGAACCATGACACTCTGTTTTTCAACAGAAATACCAGAAAACGACTCAGAAGCATTTCCACTGAATCCAATGAGTCCAGAGTTTCACTGCCAATCACTAGAGCTTTATAAACTTCCATATACTATCTCTAAGTGATTTATTAGTTACTTTAAAGCAGTGCATATATCCTGTTTATTTTACACACACACTGTCTCCTGTGCTGAATTGGAGGATATCACATTCCTCACACCAAAACTCCTTACTCTTGTTTACCCACGACAACTGTGGAAGAGGTCCTTGTGTGCCTGGTCTTTATTTTTGTTTCCCACGAAGAATAGTGGTAGAGGTCCCTACGTGGCCTAGACAGTCTTGTATTGTTTTTAACCCTGATCTAGGGTGTGGATCATTTATATATATATATATATTTGAGAGGACTAAGTCATGGCTTGAGACTGAACCTCTTGGTTATATCTTCTGTGCATTTTTAGTTTAATTTCAAAATATACACTATCTAATTTATATTCCATTGCTTATTACTTTGAAATACAAATCTATTTTAAAGTTACTTTGATAGTTAATATAGAAAGTTTTTTTGTCTATTGTAAATCAGTAGGTTAGTTTCAAAAGGTAATTTAATCTTCTGATTAGATTAACTGAGAACTAATCAATCTTTTGAGAATCTAATTGAACCTTTATATTTTTACAAATTCTCTACAGTTTAACTTGTTTTATAAATTGGGGGATTTTAATATAAAATATTTTAACAAAAAATTTGATTGGAACTCAATTCACCCCCTATTAAGTATCCACTCCGACCAACAGTCTGATATAGTAATGTTCATCACAGTCCTCAAAGTCCTCTTGGAAACCTGAAAATAGTTGTATATACGTAGGGTGATCATACAAGAATACACAGTAGGAAAACCAATGTCTCTCATGCACATGGGAAAATGGAATACAAATGCATCCATGAGAAAATAGTCGAACCAAAAACACATAAAAATTTAAACTATCTATCCCAACCTCACAAAACCACAATCAAAAAATAAAACAAGAGAAGTATAGTAACAAAATAATAAGCATATCAATGATAGGCTACCCTACACCTATTTCCCATTGAGATTTCTCTCTCACACCCCCAACGACATACATCATTGAAATCCCACCTATTCTTTATATCACATCATGTCAAGCACCCCACATGATTCAAATCATCATGTCACATCTCACCCAAAGACGCATGGGCCCAAGCAACCCATGTTCTACAAACAATCACATCACATCTCATCTGAATACACATGGTCCTAAGAACCCCGCATGCTACTAAACATCACATAAACAAAGTAGTAGGGTATTTTGAACATATTTTACATCAACCTCGTGTCCTCCTCCTACTATGCATGACCCCCACCCTAGCACCATGTGTGCTACTAACCATCACATCTTGAAAATGGTACTTTTCATTTCTAGTCATCACAGCATGTGCATGTCATCATTTCTTGGAAGAGGGATTGGGGAAGAGTGAATAGTAATTCATCCATCCTCTCTATCAAGATGTTGGGAAAACACTCCCAAAACATTTGGTTCTCTGAACTTGGTGCTCGACATGGGTGGGTTGTGTATAGAAAATCACAATAATATACAAGGTATATATATACATATATAAGCCACATATATAACCCCATAATATGGGTTCACAATAATCACTAAACAAATCACAATATCACCACCCAAAATCACAACCTTTTTCACTTTCTATACCACCACTAAAAGCATAAAATCAAAATATAATCCGTAAACCATAACCACTTTTCATTAAACCCATTTACTTATTCATCCCATTATCATTCTTTCATTATCCATTCACATTCCATTAACCAAACAAAACCACATCCATCCCACTTCAATATTATCATTTCATATTCCATTACTAACTAAAAATTAACATGACACAATGACACATCATAAGCATATCAACATCCTCTAAAAAAACCACCAGCTAGTCACCCCATAAACACATCCACACATCAACCATCACCCATCCACCCCACAATCATGGCTACACAACCATCACCCCACATTCCGCAACCACACAAAAATCACATTACACCACAAGACACATCTCATATCACAAAAACTTATATCACGCAAGAAAATACCCCCATGACCATTATTTTCAGTGGGGCATTTAGTTCATATAATTTACAATATCAACAACAAATATCAAAGAATGAAAAATCATGTGATTCACTATGTTTTGGAAAATTATAATAATTAACTTCATGTAATTATCACTCTATCTATCTGATAATATTTCAATTATCTAAATCCACACAACATGTGATAATAAGGATAATAATTCTTTATGCATGTGATAATAATTTCTACAAAAAAAATTATCCACTACATAAATAAATCATATAAAATAGAGGCAAAATTCTCTTTTTTCCCATCAATTCCAATTAATCAATTAATTATATTTATTAAGATAATATATACCATATTTCTAAAGAATAAAAAAATATAGTCCCTCCCACATGATACACTAGGTGATAAATTAATGATTACATACCTCAAATTTTAGACCTAATAAGGATGAGAAACAAAGTTTGAAATTCCTGATGTGAAGCCATAATCATCTGATTGTCCACCTTCAACAATTTAAATGTAAAAACTAAAAATTAATTAAATCTAGGGAATATAAATCTCTGCTTATGAAAAAAAATTATCTTATACCTTCTACTCAAAGAGATTATTCTAATAGAAGTTATGATGTGTCAATCTGATTAGTATTGAGGGAGATATGATAGAAATAAGATGAGAAAATTGGATGTTTTATTTACCCAATTTTTAATTATCAAAACACATTTTCATTTTATTACCCCATTTAATTCCATGACTTAATTATCTCGTTTTATTACAATCCTTTAATATAATTATTATTTAATTTTTATGTTTCAATTTTTCACATTTTAAAATAAAAATTTAAACCACATTTTTATTATATAAAACACTATGCATTTGTCTCCCTCTTTTATTCCCCTCTTCCAGGACCCACTCTCTCTATAATTTAATATAATTCCCTCTTTATTTATTCTTTTATTTTTTCCAATATTTTTTATATTATATAATACTATTAAAAAAATAAAAGGGCAAGCTCCCCCCCCCCCCCGCTCGTATGCCCCCCATGGCACCTCCCCCATTTTCAACCATATCTCTCCAATCCAACTCTCCTAACTCCTACATTCCTTCCATATTAATGTTTTTTAATTTATTTATATCATTAAATTAACACAAACACTCCCTATCACATCTATTAAAAGTCCCCAATTTATTTATGCCTCACCTCCTTTATTTCATGCATTTTTTCTAAATACATTCATTCTTCCTTTTAAAAAATAAAAAAATGTGATATGTATATATACATATATTCAACACACACCAAACTATATATATATATAA
Organism: Viscum album; assembly: GCA_963277665.1. Taxonomy (NCBI): domain Eukaryota; kingdom Viridiplantae; phylum Streptophyta; class Magnoliopsida; order Santalales; family Viscaceae; genus Viscum; species Viscum album. The sequence goes on from OY728158.1 coordinate 470,176,394, forward strand.
TTTATATATATATACACACATGTATTTTTGTGTTTGTAATGATATATTCACTTTTATATGTATAATAAATTAAAATATACATACATATGTATACATATATGTGTAAGATATGACTATGAAACACACACATGTATTTATATAACAGTTTAGTGTGTGTGTGTGTGTGTGTGTCAATACATATATATATATATATATATCATTTATAACACAAGAATTTTTGAAATGTTTAATTATAACTTGAATCATGTAAATATATATATTTAACCATGTGTGTAATATTTTTTATAATGTTTAATATATCGCACGTAGTTAAAATTTTGAAAATCATATTTAAATTCAATAATATCGGATTGCTTATAATTAAATAAATATTCCTAAAATAAATTATTTTAAAATATTTTAAAATAAAATTCAAGACCTAAAAATTAATATTAATAAATTATGAAAACCATTTTAAAATGATTTTTAAAAATAAAAATAAAAAAATGACTAAACCTAAAAACCACTAGGAAAAACAATAGAAAACACCCAAGAAAATTTTGGACTTTCACAATATAAACCATTAACCATTAGTATACCGAATAAATAGTGTTTGACACTCCATGCGGTCTAATTTGTGGTTCATTAAGTGTATAAAACTCATTTTTTCCACATTATCATATTCTATATCACAGTACAAGAATCGTACTCATGTTAACCTTAATATTTCATCACAGTCTATAATACTTTTGATAGCCCATATTTTAATACACTTTAATTCCAAATTTATTATATAAAAGTACACATAATTCAGTCCCAAAAGATCATAAATCCAATTATATTTGTGAAATAAGGTACATAGAATAATAACTTGCAAAAGGAATACAATAAGATTATTTAAAAACTTCATAATATGCGCTTATATTCCATACATCTTCTAAAACTTCATGAGATAGTCTGCGGATGTACATAAGATATTGGTGTGTTGTAAATCCGAGTAAGGGAATTAAAAAATCATATCATAGGTAAATTAGTACATGTGATTCAAAAGTAATATCAAGGTAATATAAGAGGGTCAATAATCATAATCTTTAGTAATGAGGCATGTTAACATGATGACATAAAGGCAACATTAGAATATGGCGATAACATTAAACATGACATCATAAACCTAGGTCAAAGATAATTTCCAAGGCATCATAATATGGTGTAAAAGTAACCTTAATGGATTATTTTTACACCATAATCCAGTACATGACATCTCATGAGACTAAAACATTCCCAATGCATTAGAGTGATGTTTGGGTGCACCCTTCATTTTCATATCTTATGCATGAATAAGTGTGCCACATAGATTATAACATATAAGTATTCCTTTTATCAATCACAATACCAATATCAAAGAGTGTGGTTTCTATATATGGAATTCACCAATAAATTAAGTGTAGGTACATCTATGTTAATAATATTGAGTGTAAATAAGGATGAGTGTTCATAAAACAAATTTTTGGCATAGAAAAATCATGGGATAATTTTGGAAGCATAAAGGGGGTATGTAAAGGTTCATGGGAGTTCTAAATGAGAGATAAGGGGTATATAATCACTTTGAAATCATAATTTATGTAATATATATATGTAAAATAATATCCTAAAATGGAACATTAGAAATAAAAAAAGGCATAATATAAATGAGGTTCTTGAATAAAGAGGTGAACGATAGGATCCGTTACCTGGAAGGGTGATTATAAAAGCTTGGGAGGATATTATTATGAGATTAGGGGAACCTTAGTAGGACTCTATAGAGATAAGGGAAGATTAATTTCATGTTATAAGGGTTTTTAGGGAAGATAAATGGGTGTTTTGGTAGGTATATATAGGAAATGAGAGAATAAATATTTATTAGTTTTCAAACATGGTTTTTGGAATCTACATGATAAAGTAATAAAAAATAAAAACCTTCACATGGTTTCTGAAAAAGTGAAGTGTTTTAAATTATTTTACATGTTTAAAACATATATATTTAAAATAAAAACCTTCTTTATTTGGAAGTGATTCATGTTTAAAATGAATTGATTTTAAAACCTTAAAATATAATATAGGTTTTGTACAATTCATAAAAGGTTTATAAAATTAATAAAATAATCTAAAAAACACATTATTTTAAAAGGAAAATATATATATTAATTTATGGATACCTTTTATGTCATATATTACATCAATTTTGGGTCATTATAATGTCATAATACACACTGCATATTTATACCGTATATAATTTTGACCTAAAAAGTTTAGTTATCTCCAAAAATTATGAGAAAAAAATCATTGGGTAATTTATATGATCTAATTTAAAAAATAATATTTATTTTAACAACATAATTCTCTAATTTTTATAATTTATACTTTAAAATCAAAATATCTATTTATTAAATAAAAAAATTACAATAACTTTTTTCTGAAACTTATAACAATTATTTTTTATTTTATAAAATTATATTATCATTTTTATTTAATATATATTATTTACTAATAATATTTCTCTAAAATAAAAGTTATTTAAAAAATTATATAAATCATTAAAAAGACTTACTTAATTGAAACTATGTATTTCCCCAAAAAAATTGTGTTTCGTTTTATCAAAATCTAATTTTCATCAAAGTCGTTATTTAATCATTTAAAAGTAATAATAATAATGGGATAATAATAATAATTTTTTAATTAAAATAAATTATAAAAAATCATACTATTAGGGTCTATATACATAAACCCTTATTACACCAATAAACACCCAAAGGTTATGGTGCGTGATGGTGACGTTCTCATGGTGCAGTTTAACGTATTTGTTTAGGGCCATGATCTCGATGAGCTTAAATTTCTCCAATAAATAGTTTTTATCATCATTTTGTTATTTAATATTTGATAGGTATTGATCAATGGAAAATCCCAGTGATTTTATTACCCTCTTAAGATCTGATAAATTAGCTTCATAGGGTGAGATCATATTGGTCGATTTCATCGCTTCTTTCATCTGTATCAACTATATTTTTTCATAACCCTTAATATACTAATCATCAAGGTCAATTTACAATGACTATATTATTAATGGTTATGATTCATGATGTTATTTTAAATTTGGATGACTAAATAGTGTACATATATCTAAAATAGTATATTTTTTTAGAACTTCATTACTTAATATCGCATTTATTCATTAAAAAATATGGAATTTCATTTATAAAAGTTTCTGTCATTACAATACACCATGATGAACATCAGTTAGGGATAATTCAAAGTCATAAATTAAGAGGTTAATTATCATTTCATATCATTATATGTATATATATACATTTTTATCTAATGTGAAAGAATAATAATGTATATATTTCCTTTTGTATAACATGATACATTTTATATTCTTAAACTCTTTTAAGAACATTAAAAATACTATACATACATGCCTTTATAAGATATTATATATAATATAATACTAGATTAAACTTATGTTTAATTTTCTTTTAGGAATTTTTTTAAACTTTTTATATCTATATGTTGTTATTACCACATCTCCATGTGAACATCTAATAAAACCCACCCATTAAACTCGTCAGTGACTAATGTATATGAAGTAATATGGTTTAAATAATGGTGAAGATTAAGAATCATACTATTAATTTAAAACTACTTGAACATGTTAAAACTCATTATCTCTGTATCATCTAATTTTATAATTGTAACACCCTAAGATTTTATGATATATTTCTCTTTAAGTAATCTAATTTATTTGATAGATTACTTTACATGAAACACCGAGTTTAAAAAAACCATGGGAAACTATTGAAATATTATTAGGTGATAGTGATATAATTTTTTAAATAATCATGTAAATGTTTTCTTAAATTCAATTTTTTTATTTTACTAAAATGATTTATGATTCTGTGAATAATGAAAAATACATTTTTTTTGTAAAACTGGCATTGTTTCTTCAAATAAAGTAATTTGAAAATGTCACTAAATTTTAGATCTTGTATTAATGGTTTATAATATCTATTTAATTTAATATGATCTGATTAATTTCATTAATTTCATTATTTTACTTTATTTTGATATAAGTTAGATTTTAGTCTTAGAACGTATTTTTATGGAAAAGCATTTTTCATCTCATTTTGTTGGTTTATTTTTAAATAAATTACTTAAAATTATAGGATTTGACTTTGATAAAATGGATTAAATATTTTTAATTAGGAATTAAAAATTTGATAACTGGAAACCTTTTTTGGCATTATGAATATTAATTATGGTAAAATTAATCACCTCGATAAATGGTAAATCAAGTAATTATGGTTAATAATAATGTGATATAGCATTAAAAATTTGTAAAATACTTGATTTTATTTCATTGGATGAAATCAATTCTACCAAATCGATCCTAACTATTAATATATTTTATTTTAGTTTCATTTTTCTTTTATAATGACATTTATATTAATTTAAGTAAATAAAAATACAAAATGTCATTTTCTTGCCTTTACATTTATCTTATATGTTCACATAAGGATAAAAATAATTTTTTATATAATATTAAAGTTTATTTTTTGTATAATGAGAATATTTTTATGATGATAATTTATTTCTAATTTTTAGTGATTATATGATCACCTTAAACTATTACAAAATGATGACATGCTACTTGAGAAAGCAATGGAAAAATCCAAGTAAATAATTTTAAAAATATTAAAACTAATGTTTTGGGGATGAATTATGGTTCCACAACAATTTAATAGTTAATAATAATTTATTATTTATAATGTAAAGTATTATATTATAATTCAGTATTTTTATTGAAGTATTTAAAGAAAACTAAATGACGAGTGTCAAAAATGAAATTAATGATATTTCATGAAAAATAATATTTTTGTAAATCATTTAAAAATACTAAAAATCATTAAAGAGTAAAATTAGGGACATAAATGGACGAAAATTTAATAAATTATCCATTTATGCGATACTTTTTACCATATATGTAAAATTATTACCCTTTAATATTGATAAATTTGTCAATATGGTTAAGGTTATAATTGTTTAACAAAGGGGTTAAACCAAAATATATGGTTTAAAATAGAACTTAAACCTAAATAAATTTTATTTTTTTAATATATTTAAACCATATCCTATTTTATCTTAAAAATTATATCCACATGGTTCCACATTCATATGAAAATTAAATTATTATATTTAAATATTTTCATTAATTCCTTTTGTATCCTTACATTCATTATATAAAGGCACCACATGTCATCTCTTCTATACAACATCTAGATCCACTTAGCTCAACAAAAACCACAAAAAACTTTTTTAAACATCCTTATACATTTTTTGGAGGTATATTTCTTCCCAAAAGTCCAACCCTAGGTCCCTTAAGAGGAGTTCAAAAGGAGTTATTTCAAATAAGAGGTAATCATATTCACAAAACACGGTCATTTTTATTATTCTTTAAACACTTTCAATTATGTATTATAAATTAAAATATAATAACAATAGTATCTTCTATATACTAAGATGTTATTATATTGATTTCATAATATTTATCCGTCTCCTTTTCAATCAAATGGGAATCAAAATCGTCGTCCGTGTGTATGGAAAACTACCATCTTTCAAATTGATGTAATTGTTTTTTCATTACCACCTCACATGGATTGTCATAATGTTGATAATAAAAAATATATAAGATAATTATGAAATATTTATTACTATATAAGAATAATATATCATATACTTCCCTAACCTTCCTCCCAATAAAAAAATGGTAATGCCACTCGTGCATACATATGGCCTACTATCTCCATGAACTGATTTAATTCATTTTTCATGTATGTTTCTCACAGATGATTTATAAAATGTATATAATAAATATTTATGATTTTTTTATCATGATAAAAATTTTAGTGATGATATAACTATTATTAAAATATAAGTTACATAACTTTATAATCAAAACATACATGAAAAACAAAGCTGTTAACACCCAAAATAATGATAATAATAAAATATATTTAACAAATAGGTGATAAGATATTATAAATTATGTTTTCGAATGGTTATGATGAAGATAAAGATATAAGAGGTGGGGTTATTTTTTTTCCAAAACTATGATATATTTTAAACACCCCTATTGTTACACAGTGAAGTTTTCCTTCTCTCTCAAAGATGACTGAGTAGTGGAAATAAATAATGAAAAGAACACAATGATGTATAGTTGTTTAGGGTACAAATATCCCCTATTCCACTCCACTAAAACTATAATCTATGATATTTATGATTTTCACTTATAGGTCCTCTTATCCAGAGACCGCTTAATAACTAAGTGCAGATAGTTGACACATTATAATGATTTTACAAGTTCTTCTAGTTCTTTTTTAGGAAACTAAAAATCCACAGTATAGTTCAAGAAGCTCACGCTCCACCAAAAAAAAATACTGAGTTTGGGAATCCGAACTCCAAAAAAAATCAATAAAGAATTGTTTTATTGAGAATGCAGGTTTTGCTTCAGAGTTGTAGCAGCAACTGATAGATGTATTTATATATTCAATAATGAACAACAACAAATATATCTTCAACATTACATAGGATTTATTCAAGAAGTGATAGATAATACACCAAATAGATGTGTAAAAATGTATGTATCAAAACTGTATCTCTAAAAAATGATTTATCAACCTTAGAGAAAAAGATGTAGTAATAATATACAGTAGAAATGACAATAGTGAATCAATAAGATAGATCAAAACATGTATGTATCGAATGTGAATATTTGAAAAAATGACACACTTTTTGTTTTCAAACACTAATATTCATTTTCTATGTACATATCTATTTTGAATCTCATATCTTTATTTTCTATGAATATTGTAACAATATTAATGTTATAGGTTGAATAGCTCCAGGTCAAACCAGCTCTAGAAACATTACACAATAAATCATGAATATTTGTATTCAAAATCATTTAAGATATTTGTAACATCCCATAAGAATAGAAATGATGTATTACATTGAATACAAACCTTTTAATTGACCATAAAATAGTTTTGAATAGATATTTACTTTTGGAAAAACTATTTTTGAAATCGCAGATAATATCTTGAATTTAAAACACCGTCATTAAATATTCAAAGGTAGGTTTCCTTCACATAATGAAAAAAATAAAAAAGTAGGTTTGAAAACATATGATTGTTCAAAAACATAAGGTTTATAACATACTGTTGTTTACAAATATAATATTGATAGTCAATACTCTACTTTTCTCAAACATAGGGTTTCTTCCAAACATATGGTATATGATCCATATTCTTTCCTCTATATGTAGGGTTTCCAAACCATATGTTATGCTTAAAAAATAGTGTATGAACATTGTTTCTATAAGAATTTAACAAATATTTCCCATGAATCAATGAATTGAATATATTTTCAAAATAAATTTTCTAATAAATATTATCTTCTTAAAATTCACTTAAAATCAAGTTTTTTAGTAACATAAATGTGGGTGTTGATGATAATCAAAACGAAAAAGAAATTAATGAAATTTTTTAATCAAAACATGCTCAACAATATCACCCTTTTTTATGATCACAGAACCCATAACTAAATTCAAAAAATTAAGAATTAAAACAATTTTTAGAATAAGAAATTTCCATGACCAAAAATAAATTAAATACACATTTCTCCCCCTTTGATATTTCTCCAACATTTCTCATAAGTTATCCTATAAATTTATTTATAAATTTATCAATAAGTTTATCTATAAATATAAATATCTCCACATATTTCCCTAATGATAAACATATAAATTTATTCATATATAATCTTCTCCCCCTTTTTATAACATCAAAAAAAAGATGAGAGTAAAATTCTGTAAAATAAACTCCCCTTATAGTCGTGTTTCCAAAAAAATGTAATCAAAGAGCATATAATATATTTTTAAATTAATAAAATGGGCTTGAAACAAACATATTAAACCCATTAGATACCTTTTTTATATATATAAAAAATTTAACACTTGCAAATAACTCCCCTTAATTCATATCATATAGGACATTGAAAGAATTAAAATTTTAAAAATGTTTATATATTTTTCACATGTCATATTTGAAAAATATTATTTATTACTTACAATAATATATTATTTTACCACAAGTAGTGACATAATGAAATATTAAGTAGATTCTTACATATGATAACCAATAAAAGTATAAAAATTTAAAATTAAATTATTAAATAACTTATAGAACATATTTTTATAAAAAAATTATATTCAAAACATAATATATATAACATTAAATTTGAATATTCTTTAGAAACTAAAATTGGGGTGTTATGAAGGATTATATGGTTGATTTGAAATTTCCAAACATCAAACTTATTTATTTAAATAATCTAAAACTATTGATAGTTATTCTAATATACTTTGAAAATCTATTTTTCCTTGATATATCGAAGAAAACAAACATTTTTCAACCAAGAACACTTTCATCATATCATGATCCAACTTAATAACAGCTTAAATTATGAGTAACTCCATCTAAATTAGAATTTATAGTTTAAATGTTTCAAATACTTCTTTTGAAATTGAACTTTATTTAACATTATGATATTTCCTTTATAGTTATTCATACGACTTTCTATATATATTTAGATCAGCTGGTAACTTTACTTTTTCTTCATTCAAGGTAATGAATTTGAACAGAATATTTTTATAAGACATTTGAGATGAAGATACTTCCATTTATTCATAACTCTAAGCCTCCTTATTAATTTTAGAAGATTTTCCAAATGAATCCTTAACATAAGAAACTAGATATTCTTTTAACAAATTAGAATAGTTACCATTTTTCCTTTTGTGAGAAATAATTTCTTCTAAACTTGAATTTCTTGATCATTTTATCTGGATGTGACTACTTTTTATAAGTATTTGAATAATATTTTCCAAATAAGAAATAAATAAAAACGTTTTAAGAAGAAGATTCTTGGGATTTAAATTGAAAATTATATGTTTTGTTCAGACATATTGCAGATAACGCTTAACATTATCATGTTGAAAAATATAGATTAATCATTAAAAATTTTAATTTTTAAAAATAAATTTTTATAAAAGAAAGGTTTACAAAAATGTAACATAAATGAATAAAGAACACTTTAAACAAATAAATTAGTGTATTTATTTTTATTATTATATTTTTTTATGAACATATTTGAATAGTTTAACAACTTCATTCAACAAGAAAAATTCCCTCTCCCTATGTAAAATAGTTAATGTAATAAAAATATATATTTAAAGTAATAATAAAATAATTCATGTACTATAGATTTAGATCTAAGGGTTTTTCTTTTGATAATGAACTACTCATAATTGATCACTCATTTGTTAAGATAGAGATTTTAATATACTAAATAGATGACCACATCATGATTTAATGATATAGAATAATGGTGTATTCCTACAAAACATCAAATACAAGTGTGTTTTGGTAACCAAATACTTTTGGGTCAAACAGAGTTAGAAATTATTATTTTTAGGTAATGAAACTTTTTTATTTTGAGTATAGATTCAAATATTCAAGTTAAGAAATTATTTTGAACAATAAAATTTTTTGACACTAAAAACATGAGGCTTTCTAAAGAAACAGTCATTTTTATAATGTTCATTAATACCAAAATAAAAACATTTAACGTTTTACATGACTTTTCTATTTGAATGAGGAACCAAATAATTCCTATATAATTTTGTTCTTTAACCATTAATTCTTATTCCAGGTTTTCCTTTTAGAATTTTATTTTTACTAAGGATTTGATTTAAATAATTTTATCCTTTTATCAATATACTATAATATTATTTTAAACTTTCAACTTCAACCAATAATTATTTAATCGTATTTTTATGCAGATAACATAAAATTTTAAAAGAATTAGATTTTAAATCTGTAATTTGTTTTAAGAAAATTTATTTATCTAATAAAATAGAATCATAGGATTTTATAATTTTCTATGATCTTTATTTAAGGATTAATATTTATCTTGTATAAAAAATAAATACCTATTTAATTCATGATAAGTTATTTTTTCACAGTTGGAGTTTTGAGAGTAAGAATATTTCACCTCGTCAATATGATTCATAAGATATTCCATTTATTTTTTATTCTTGATCTTAGATTCTATAGAATATGGATCATTTGAATTAAAATAATCACTCCAAGTAGTATTTATAGTTTTATTTCCTTTTCTATTATTAATGAATTTCATTTGAGCTTTAAGTAAAAGACCATTAACCTTTATATGACCTTTTTCTTTAAATTCACAACATCTATTTTATTTTGTTCATTTATTTTTCTTATTTTAAAGTGCTTAAAATATTTTAACAAGATTTTATACATATTAATATAAATATAGATGACTTGAATCAGATGATTTATCCACAGTATTTTTGAGAAAATCTTGTTCACAGTTGATATATTTTTCAGCTTCAACATATATCTAACTCCATATAACATTAAATTTACAATAAATTCTTTCAAATAAAAATTTTTTACTGGTGTATATTGATGTATAGTTGTAGATATTTCATTCCACTTAGAGATTAGTACTCTGATTACTTATAATTATTGATCTAATTGTGAAATTGGATCTCCAAAATCTATAAAATTATTCACAATTTCTATCAATATTCCATTAATTTAAGTTATATTTTCATCTTCATGAATTATAAAAGTGTCAAAAATTAACATTATAGTAGTATACCTTGATTGTTTGATATTTTTAGTTCTTTTATAGGCAACAAAAATAATCTGCCACATATCATATGCAGTATCATATTGATAAACTCAATTAAACTCCTTAGTTACAAAACTAGAGACAATAGCATTCATTTATTTTGAATTGAGATCATATAATTTTTCTTTATCATCATATAATTTATCCAAATATTATATAGGAATATCATAAGGCTTCAAAACCTTTAAATAAACTCTTATCCTGAGATTTTTTATATAAATAATCATATAAGCTTTCCAACATCCATAATTATCACCATTAAATTAAAGAACATAGTTCATCAACATAAATTCTTTACTATCATAAATTTTTAGATTTATCTTTGTCTATAAATTTAAATTAATATTGTTAGAGATCTTGATATAGCATAGGACAAAAATAAAACTTTTTATGCACAATAAAATACTTCTTCTGATATTTCTTGTAGGTATCTAGTGTAACAATACATTAAAACCCATTGATACTTTTTTTAATCATAATAAAAACAAAAAAAAATAAGGATTTTAAACAAGATCATATGTTCATCATGCTCAACCTTTTATACCACTTGTTATTTCAGAATAGCTATGATGAATATGAAGACACAAGAGGGGGTGGATTTTGTTTTTCAAAAACATTGATAGATTTAGAACACCTATCTTATTATGAATTTAACCTTACTAACCTCTTAAATATGAGTGATTAGTGGAAATAAATAAGGAAAATAACATAGCAATGTATAGTGGTTCAAGGAATAAAGACCCCTTATTCCACTCCACCAACACTCTACTCCACGAGCTTGGTGATTTTCACTAGTATGTCCTCTTATCCTGAGATATATTAACAACTGATTGTGGGAATATGACACCTTACAAGGCTTTTACAGGGCCTTATGTTACTTTTATAGGGAATTTAAAATCCACAACTTAGTACATGAAGCTCACACTACACCAAGAATACGACTCAGTTCAATCAGCAGAAACTCCAATAAATCAATAGAGACTGATTTGATTGAGAACATAGACTTTTATTCATAGTTTCAAGAGAAACTCATAGATGTACTTAGATATTCAATAATACACAATAGAAAATAGATATTTAATGTTTCATAATCTTTCTTCAAACATTTACAAATAAAAAACGAGACATATGGGTAATTATGTATGTATCCAAAGTTTATCTCTAAAAAATTATTCCTCAATCTTATAGAAGAATATATAACAATAATATGAATCATAAGTTATAGTAGTGAGTCAATCATAGAGATAAAAACATTTATGTCTCTGAAGTGTAGCTCTAAAGGCAATGACACACTTTTTTCAAACACAACTCCTCATTTTTTATGTATATATGTATTTTTTATCTCATCACTCTATTTATGGTGAAGATTTTCTTGGTATTTATATTCTATTTCAAATAGTTTCAGGTCAAACCATCTCCCAAAATATCACACAATAAATCATGAATATTTGAATTCAAAATCATTCAAGATATTCTTAACTTCTAATAAGAATAAAAATGATTTATTCTGTTCAATGTGATCCTTTGAATTTATCTAAAAAAGGATTTTAATGGATATTTACTTCTATAGAAACCATTGACAAAATCATGTATAATATCTTGAATTTAAAACTCCATTGTTGAATAGTAAAACATAGGGTTCCTTCATACAATGACAAAATCCAAAAGTAGGTTTGACAATATATCGTTGTTCACAAATGTAGGGTTGATAATATATGGTTGTTTACAAACTTAGGGTTGATAAATAATGCTTTCTTTTTCTCGAATATAGGGTTTCATCCAGACATAGGGTATATGATCCATACATTTTCTTCCAAACATAGGGTTTCCAAACCTTATGTTACGCTTACAAATGTAGGGTATTAACAATGTTTACAGAATAATTTCAAAACACATAAAAAATAATTTAAAATTCTTTTCCCATAAATTAATGACTTGAATATATTTCTAGAATAAATATTCTAAATAATATTATCTTCCATAATTTCACTTAAATGCAACTTCATTAGTAAAATAAATATGGGTGTTTGTGAGCATCAAAACCAAAAAGAAATTAATAAAATTTTTGAATCAATACAGGATCATCAATAAAAGGATCATATGTGATATTATAGATACGAATATTGTTCTATTATTTAATTATAATAAATCTAAACTTATTATATAAAAGGTTAAAAAACTTATGAGGAAAAATTGAACTTGTGGTAAGGTATTTTATCTAATTTCGACTTCATTGAGACATATTTGGTATTATGAACCTATTTATTTTTATGATGTGTATTTAATAACAATTTGATTCATTTAACATGAATATATATTTATTAATTGTGATTTGAGTTTCAATTCATGTTTACTATTTCAAGGGGTTATAATTTAAAAGTGTCCAAAGAGGTTAGAATATATTTTACAATGTTCTTATTTTGGGATTACTCTTATTTTCATTGAAGGAATCATATAATATAACTTTCATAAAATCCTTATATTTTCTCATAATTTATATATTTTCGGAGTTTTCATGTTTTCTTCCAAGTTTCCATCTCTTTGGAACTTGAATCTAGCGAATAAATGTTTAGAATAAAATTTGATCTTATTTATATTTTAATTAGGTATATTTTACTTTTATGTACATATTTTTCTAAATTTTCTTACCAAATTCATTTCTATTTACTAAAATGATTTATTAAAGACATTTTATTTTATCCTTAATTTTTTTAAGGTTTGAAATAAATATTTCTAATGTTTTTCAAAAGGTTCATTTTTTACTTTCTTTACAAAAAAACAAAAGGAATGATTCTTTTAATGTATGTGACATTAATGGATTTTACTTTCACTATAAATATTTTATGCAATTTATTTGATTCTATAATATTTCAATGGTTTTAAAATAAAAAATCTTTGTTGAAAGATTATTTTAATTTTTCACTTCAATTTTCTTTATTTATACAAAGGAAATGATTTTATTAAAAACCAATATTTCTAATGAATTGATGGTCATATTTTATTTTTTAATAATTTTTGTTCATTAACTTTACCCTGAAACATTCACATTATTATGATAATTTTTCATTGAACATTACATTTCTCTTAAATATATGTATTATTTCTATCATAGATATGATTATTTCCTAAACATTTTACCATTTCCACATACAATTTATTACTCCAAAAGTTATTTAATTGAATGGGGAAATCTTAATATCATTTATTCTTTAGACAATATAGATATTTTTTGATAATGTGTATTTTTTTGAATTAAATTGATCATTCAAATAATTATTTCATTGGACATGTAGTTATGGGTGGGTCTTGGTTATATATAGTCCATCAATGAATAAATAGGTCTCAAGAGACAAACCAATTGGATAGCCTTATTAAATGGGTTTTTATGTTTACCTACTCATCGATTAAACTATTTTTGTACAAGGTATTGATGGTAGATATATCATGATTTATGAGGTCATAATGTACAGCATTAATCATTTCCTTCATTGGAAATTTAGTTATTATTATATATAATATTCCTACATTGATAATATCCTTGGATGAATTTCATGCTAAAGTTATTAATCAAAAGTGTTTTATATTATTTACCATTCCATATTGATTATTCCTTATTTTCTCATGATAGATTATATTGTATGTAACCCATACTGATCATTTGATCTCAAATTTTATTTGTTTTCTTTTCCCTGTGAATGAATAAATATAATATGAATAATATCAAGGATGTGATAATGTTTCTTATGATGTATTTTTTATATTTCCAATTTAATATGGGAATTATGTATGTATATAGTTATCCAAGACTACTAAACATATTGATCTTGTCTGGTTAGATCCCTTATATCTTATACCAATGTAATAAAGTAAACACTAGCTCTTGGTTTCTAGAGTTAGGGTTTATAAATTTAGTATCTAGGGAATTTTAGTAGAAACATTGAGAACTAGTTTTAAATAAACATGTCTAAAAATAGAATTATGATAATACTTTATAGTATTTTAAAACCTTTACCATTAGAGATATTTTTATTTTATGTCACAATATTCAGGATAATTATTAGATAATGTAGTGTATTACATAATTTAGTGATGTATCCTAATAGAATAAAGAGGATAAACACATGTAGTCAAAGTAGATATTTACCTATTGAGAAATCCAATACATTCCGTGTGGGAACTAATCGGATCATATCCATATTAGGGTAGATGACTCAAGTTATGATGGATAACCTTTCTCATATGTAGTAATTTATTTTTCCATAGTTTGATTAACCTATATTGGATCTATTTATTTGATAGAATCCTTCATATTTTAATGGAACTACTAATACGTTGATAACTGAGAAATGGATTAATTCCCTCTAAAATATACTTTTATCTTTAATAAGTAATGAAATTAAAAATATTATTATAGGAGTGTATTGTTTGATAGAAGATGACAATCAATGGTGTTCATTGATACAAAACACTAAACAGGTCAAATATAAAGAAAGCATGGAATGGATAAGTTTTAATGTGATATTCTTTGAGATATACTTCCCCTGAGAATAGAAAGATGAAATAGAGAGGAAGTGTCTCACTTTTAAGTGAAAGAAATATGATGGTGTAGTATAGTATGATGCTACCTTTACAAGATTTTCTAGGCATGTTGTGGACTAAATATGTAATAGATAAATCAATATTGACTATTTCTTTTAAGGTTTTAAGTCAATTCTCGGAAGGGAACTAGTTTCTTAAACAAAATTCATCATATAATGATATAGTATCAAGTTCCATTAAGTCAAAGAAATAATTTTATAGATCCAATATATCTAAGGTAAATAAATATATGAAGATGTTGGTTGAACACCAAAAAAAGGAATGAATAAAATAAAAATAAGAGAATTAATTAATTTGCATCATGTTAAAATTGTTGAAAGAAAAATCCTAGAAAATTATTTAAGGGCATGTGATTTTTTTGAAAATATGGTGACAATGGTCATATAGCTAATGAATATAAGGAGAATAAATAAACCACTACTATCTAGTGATTCAACTATAAATAGAAGGGGAATTATTCAAACCAGGTCCCCAAGCATCAAAGGAACTTATCATAGAATAAGCCAAGGGGTGGAAAAGAATATAGAATTACTATATCCAAAGTTAAAGTTCCTAGGGTTGTAACGAAAGGTACAGTTATCATACATGCTGTTCAGAGTGGAATCTCAAGAGAGGGGTGAATTGAGTTCCTACGTAAAATTTCTGTTAAAAAATTTATTATAAAGATCCCCCAAATTTTGAAAACGGATCAGTTAATTAAGGAAGTAGAGATATAGATGTCTAATTGGTCAATAGGTTTCTCAAAGGGTGATTATTCCTTAGTTAAATTAGTGTATAACACTTCTTAAACTTTTGAAACAAGTTTACTGAATTAAAAAAATAAACACACTAACCAAAACTAACTATCAAATGGAAAGAAAAATAGTTTTATGTTTTAGAAAATATAAACAGCAGAAAATAGATAAAAAAGAGTATAACAAAATATAGTGGACAGTGAATTAAAACAGGAGGTTCAGTCTCAATTTAATACTTAATGCTCTTCACTTGGTGATCACTTGCCACCAAGAAATTTATATTAGCAATAAACATGATACACAGCCTGTATCGGGCTTTACAACGGTTTTCACAAACTGTCCAGGGTTCACACCCTCTTCCACAGTTCTTCATGGGAAAAAATAGTACCCACCACACATGGTCTCTTCCATAGTTATACATGAGAAACAAATGTAGATGAAGTTTTATGTGAGGTATTTAGTATCCTCCAGTTTAAGCACAAGAGACAATGTGTGTAATAGATTGACACACACACTTCTCAAAAATGTAAAAAGAAGAAACACAATAGATCAATTATGATAAGATAGAGTTTATAAGGCTCTATGTGTTTGTAGTTTATCTCTTGACTCCTTGAAGTGAAGAATTTGAAGTTTGAGTATATCTTTGGAAGTTGTCTCCAAAACAAAGTGTCTCAACTCTAGGTACTAGCTTTTAGGAATTGAGTATTCTGATTCTTGAGTTGATTGAAAGTTTATGAGACACATAAGGTAGCCACAAGTTGTTTTCCAAAAATTATCTTCTTGAAGATCTTGGGGTTTTCAGTTAAGGTGCTTGAATGGTTCTTCCTTATTCTTTAGTAATTTCTTCCTTTTCCATTTAACTTCTGAACTTGTATTACTCATTTTTCTCTTTGCCTCTATATATCTTTATTCCTCGGTCTTCTCTTTTATATTTGAGGTCCGAAAATAGGAGTAATTTCATCAGGTGAAATCTTTCTCGTACCTCGTACTATCAAGATATGGTCTACTAATATGTCTAGAATAAGTATTAATTAATTCAGAAGCATTAAAGTTAGAAAATATGACCGTTAAAATAATCATAAGAATTTGAAAAATTAAGGGTATCAGTAAACTAGTAATGGTATCCTTCACATCAGTAGGATTCAACATCATGTGCACATCTGTAACCTCCAACTGTGACCTTACATGGGTAACCTTCAGCGGTAACCTTCAATAGTAGTCTTGCATCAGTGACCTTTATATCAGTGACCTTGTATCGGTGAACTTATATCGGTGACCTTGTATCAGTGACCTTGTATCAGTGACCTTGTATCAGTGACCTCATATCGGTGACCTCGTATTAGTGACCTTGTATCGATGACCTTGTATCAGTGATGTTGTATCGGTGACCTTGTACTTTGATAAATTATGAACTGTAAGCTTAAAATGAGAGCAATGAGATTAACAATACATAGGTATTACATTGAGATAAGCATGATTTTCACATAAATAATTATCCTGGAGGAGAAACAAGATGCTTTATATAAATGAAACATGATTTAGGATTATCAAACCATGATTTTTTATTATCAAAACATGTGAGTCCAACAATATCCCTCTTTTTGATAATCACAAACTATGTTAGTATTCTTTTAATTAGGGTCAGGCACATCTACTAATTTCATTAGTGATTCCATTAGTGATGTTATCATACACATTCAAGTTAAAATATTTCTCCCCCTTTGTGATTAACAAAAAGTGTACATAACAAAAATAGAGAAAAGAGAGTGTTTATATGAATAAAGCAGTAGTACAATATACAAAAAGAGATACATTGATCCCTATCAATTATGACAGTTCACACTCAATCCACATCAGAGATGCCCATTAGAGCTTTGTCTTTGGAAGATGAGGATGCAGGTTCTGAAGGTGGAGGGATAGGCTGAGGGATGGCAGTTAGCAGTGTAGGAGGATTGCCCACTAAGGCATCAATAGACCAATAGTGAGTAGATCTATAAGGAATCATGGGGGTCAAGCTTCTGATGTCCTGAGCATGATTCATCAAAGGAGAATCACTAATGGAACCTGAAGAAGCTGAGGTAGAAGGAAAATCTGGAGGAATAATGATGGAAGTGCAGTACACATGTAGAAAAGGCAAGAGAAGATTACTGAAGTCTATAATAATACTGCCCCCTCTTTCCATGGAATAGATAATATCATTCTTATTCTCTATAAATTTCTCCAAAGCAGAAGTAAGCACTCGAAGCCTGCTAACCTGGTCTTTAAAGGCTTGAGGGACAGGTGGAATCCTCAAGTTCTCCAACAACAACTTGAAGTGACCATCCATATTATGCTTAGTATATAACCTTTTGTAATAAAAGTCAACTTGATCCTTGATGGCCTTCTGATCTTGAGAAACTTACCTTAAATAATCTCCCACAAGATTATGAATTTCCCTGGTAATGGAAATGACTTGAGTCACGGATTGAAGGTCTTGGGTACTAGCACTAGATAATCTTTTTACTTATTCTCTTATAATAGATATGAAATCCTCTATATCAACAGGAGGAGATGATGAAGTGGAAGAAGATGCACCTAGAGGTTCCAGAGAGAAAGCCATTATCTCCTTGAAAGATTTGGTTATCCCACTGATGATCCTTTTTACATCACCTTCTTGGCCTTCGACATGTGTTTCCATAGACATCTTGAAGTACTCAAACACAGTTACCAACTTCTGAACCACACTCTTGATATATTTGACATCTCTATCCACCTGATCTCTTAAAGACATATATGCATCTAAGCTGGAAATAGACTGCTTCACTAATTTCAAAGAATCTTCCAAATCTTGTACCTGATTCTGACATACCTTGACCTCTTGTAACATAGTTGAGTGAGAGGTAGAAACTAGAATTTCCATTGTAGAAGTAAAATATTCTTTATTTTGAGTCGTAGACCTCTCTAAACCAACCAATCTCACATCAATTTGGATCCTCAGATCTGACTTTATTGATTCCAAATATTCCTTCTTCACATAGTCTCGAGGCAGAAGTACTACTATCTCCACAATAGTAGTTTCTGAAATAGTAGTAATTGGAGGACTTCTAATAGGTTGGTCATCTTCATAATCTCTATAATCTAAACCTAACACCACAAATCCAGGAGCTTATGTCCAGTATTCTATTACATGATAAATAGAAACTGATCATGTAGCAACAAGTTCCTCCCCATCAGGTGGAGAATTCTCTAGAACAGCCACATTTATCTCTTCTATACCTCCTTGATCAACACCATCAGTAAGAGGGTTCACTGCTACTTCTTCTACTAAATCATCAACTACTTCTAAAGCAATTTTAGTTTCAACTGAATCAACAACTTCTTTAACTCCAATTTCTACCCTTTATGTATGTCCTATTATAGGACTACGACTTAGACATTCCTATTCACTTTTAGCATTAGTTTTTTCAAAGTCATCATGACTTGACTCAGAGTCCTCATCCTCATTTGAGGTATCTCTAATGTCTCTTAAGACATTTTTAGCCTCTTCTTCTTCACTGGTTTCCTCATCATTGTCCCTTAGGACATTCTCCCTTCTAGGAAACCTTTTGGGTGGACTAGGCACACCAAAGGATACAATACTAGTATGAGGATTGGAGGGAAGGTTAGGATCACTCCTGTCATCTATAGGAGAATCCTCTCTTTCATGGACAACAAAAACTTATTCTCCTTCTTCATCTAAATAGGCAGGCTCAACTTCATCAGGCTTAAGACTAGGGTCTCTCTTATTCTTAGGCCTAGTAGGATGAGCCATAGGGTTAAACTCTTCATATACCTTAGCCTCATCATTTACGCATCTCTTCATCCATGGATTTCTATTGATCTTCATCAACTTTAAAATCACTTTGGTGATGCAATGGTTATCCCCCACAATAACAGTTTCCTCCTTAGCTCCAACAATTCCTTTCACTTTCAACATAAGGGATATCAACTTAGCATGAAATAGGGAAATGGATTTGAAACTGGACTAGGTCATATCTTCTAGTTGAATGATTAATAACCTATATAAATTAATTTTCCATCCATTATTTAACAGATAAAAAATAAATACATCCTGAAATTTTAGTGTAAAAAATTCCCCTCTCCTAGGACTCAAAACATGCTGGATAAACTTAAACAGTAGCTTTTCTTCTCCTTCCATCTCAGTAAAAATAACTTTTCTAGGGATCCAACTCCCTGTCAGTTCAGCCAGATCTTCTTCATAATAAAATAACTCAGTAGTGGGAGGCACCACTTTTGAGTAATATTCAAAAATCCCTTCATGTGGTACTCTCAAACATTCAGCCCCTTCAGTAGAGTAGAAGCTCACACTTACTCGGTTCACCTGTGAAGACATTATGTGCTCATCCTCAGACTGCTCAAACTTGAGGTATTCATAAAATTCCTTCAAAAGCTTTGGACAATAAGTTCCATCATTTTTTTTCAAATCACTCGACCCAAACTTGAGCTTGAAGTGCCTTCAGCACTAAAGATCGGCTCGTCAACAGCCATTCCGAGCTAAGATCCTTCTCAATCACTATTTGCCTCTTCGATAAATGTGGGTTAGGAACCTTTTCCACTGTCTAGATTCCACTACTAGACTAATCTATTGGTCTCTTAGGATCCAGTGTGTCTCCTTCATCAGCAACCAATGGAATTTTCACTCTTTCCATTGATCTGGAGATGTTTGAGGTTTTCAGTAGAGGTTTTAGGTTCAGGATCAAAATATTCGGGAGAAGGTTTGATGTGGATTGAAATGTGGTTTATGTTTTAATTTTATCATTTAGGGATCGACAAAACAAATCAAGTAAAAGAAAGAAATAAAACTAAAAATGATTCAGATTCTAGAAGAAAAATGCTAAAGTCACAGACATAAGTCGACTATCGGTAAGGCATCATCGGTAAGGTCCTAACGGTGATGTCCTATTGGTAAGGTCCTAACGGTGAGGTCTTATCGGTAAGGAATATAACGTTGAGTTTTCTAACGGTGAGGTTTCTAATGATGAGGTTTTTAACAGTGATGTTTTTAACGGTGAGGTTTCTAATGGTGATGTTTCTAACTCAACATTTTATTATACCTAACTCATGTTTGATGTAATTTAACCTCTCATAATTCAAAGGCTTTGTGAATATATTAGCCAATTGGAGTTCAATACCAATGAATTCAATATTGATATCACCTCTTTGATAATGATCCCTCAAGAAGTGATGTCTCACATCAATATGCTTTGTCCTAGCCTGAGATACTGTATTTTTAGATATGTTAATAGCACTTGTATTATCACACTTTATTGAGACCTGTTTAAATTAATATACATAGTCTAATTATGTTTCATCCATAGAATTTGAGTACAACAACTACCAACAGCTATATATTCATCTTTAGCGGTAGATAATGCAACATAATTTTGTTTCTTACTACACCATGATACTAGTGACTTTCCTAACGTGTGACATTTTCCATAGGCGATTTTTATATCTAACTTACAACCATCAAAGTCAGCATCCAAATAACTTATTAAATCGAACGGTTGTCTTATTGGATAAAACAATCCTAAATTTATTGTAAACATGAGATATTTGAAAATACTTTTAATAGCAGTTAAAGGAGGTTCTTTTGGATTGTCTTGAAAATGAGCACACATTAATACACTGAACATAATGCCAGGTCTTCTAGCAGTAAGGTATAGCAGACTCCCAATCATACCTTTATAATCTGTTTGATCCACTAGTTTACCAGTTTCATCAGTATCCAACTTAAAAGTGGTACTCATAGGTGTATCACTACCTTTATTACTATCCAAAACAAAATGTTTCAAAGTATCATTATTATATTTACTTGTATTTAGAATAATACCATTTTTATTTTGGAAAATTTGAAATCCAAGGAAAATTTTAAGTTCCCCCATTAAACTCATTTCAAATTCATCTTGCATCATTTTTGAAAAATCAGTACAAAAAGTGTTTTTAGAGGATCCAAAGATTATATCATCTATATAAATGTGTACTATTAAAACACCTTTACAAATCCTTTTAATAAACAAAGTAGGATTCACTATTCCTTTAGTAATAACTTTTGAAATAAGAAAATAACTAAGCCTATCATACTAAGACCTTGGAGCTTGTTTCAGACCATATAATACTTTTGACAGTTTAAAAACATGATTTGGAAAATGTGTATTTGTAAAACTAGGGAGTTGTTCAACAAATACATCTTCAACTATATACCCATTAAGAAATGCACTTTTGACATCCATTTGATAAAGTTTGAAATTTAGATGAGCTGTATAAGCGATTAGTATCCTAATGGATTCTAGTCTAGCTATAGGAGAAAAGGTTTCCTCATAGTCTATCCATTCTTCTTGACTATATCCTAATGCTAAAAGTCTAGCCTTGTTTCTAACTATGTTTCCAGATTCATCAACTTTATTTCTAAACACTCATTTAGTGCCTGTGGTCAAACTGTATTTTGGTCTATCTACCAATTCCCAAACTTTGTTTCTTTCAAACTGATTTAATTCTTCTTGCATAGATATCACCCAAAATTCATCACTGATTTCATCATTAATATTTTTGGGTTCAAACTGTGAAAGAAAAGCTTGATGTTCAACCTGGTTTCTTAGAGAATCTCTAGTTTGTGTCCCTCTATTTAGATCATAAACTACAACATCTAAAGGATGATTCTTGAGAGTTTTAATACCTCTATAAATAGTTGAACTAGACTCCTCATGGTTCTCTACAGGTTTAGACTCAACAGGTGCAGATTCTGGATGATTCCTAGAACTGGTTACTTTTACATGGGGTTCACTATCTTTATCATTATGGTCCAGAATTGACATATCTTCCTCAAGATGTTCAAGAGAGGTTTTAGGTTCATGTGGATCAGTCTCATCAAATTTTAAATGAATAGATTCTTCCACACATTTTTTTATCTTATAAAATACTTTATAGGCTTTACTAGAGATAGAGTGACCTACGAAATTTACTCCATCACTTTTTGAAGTAAATTTGTCAAGATTATCTTTAATGTTAAGGATAAAGACTTTGCAACCAAAAACTTTAAAGTAATTAACCTTCGGTTTCCTATTATTCCAAATCTCATAGGGGGTCTTCTTAATAATAGGTCTAATAAAGACTTTATTAATAATGTAACAAGGTGTATTAACATCTTCATACCAAAAATAGATAGGTAGATTATACTCATTAAGCATAGTCTGGGAAATCCCTTGAAGTGTCCTATTTCTTCTTTCTACAACCCCATTTTTTTGAGGTGTTCTAGGTGTAGAGAAATTGTGAGTATAGCCATTGTGTGAACAAAAGAATTCAAATTATTGATTCTCAAACTCACGAACATGATCACTTCTCAAGGTCTTAATTATAAGTCCACTAAGATTCTCTATAGACTTGGAATATTTAATGAAGTAAGAACATGCTTCACTTTTGTGAGCTAGAAATTATACCCAAGTATATCTAGAAAAATCATCTACAAGAACATAAATAGAGTGATTCCCATTTAAACTTGAAGCTATTGATGGTCCAAACAAATCCATGTGAACCAACTCAAGTAGTTGAGAAGTAGAAACTTCTTTCTTTCGTTTGAAAGAAACTTTGTGTTGTTTTTCCTTTTTATTGGGATTACAAACTTTGTTAAGTGGGAATTACAATTTAGGTAAGTCTCTAACTAAAACATTCCTAGTCATTTTCCTAAGTGAGTGAACATTTTAGTGTCCTAATATTCAGTGCCATAACCAAGATTCCTTATGAAAATCATTTAAACATGAAACATTTTTCTTAGCTAAAGAATCTAAATCCAAAGTATATATATTTTCATTTCTAAGATAAGAAAATATTAAATCATTTTTATAATTAACAACATTACATACAACATTTTCAAATTTAACATTGAATACATAATCACACAACTGAGAGATACTAATTAAATTGTACTTAAATCCATCAACAATATGTACTTTTGAAATTAATACAGTATTAAGGTTACCAATCTGGCCTAAGCCTACGATCTTCCCTTTTTCATTATCACTGAATGTGACATGTCCACCATCAACTTAAATTAGGCTTTTGAAGCATGAGTAGTCTTCTATCACGTGTCTTGAACATCTGTTGTCCAAGTACCAAAGAGTTTTATAGGAGCACTTCAGAAAATTTTCCTGCAAAACAAATTAAGTGTAGGGTAACTTTGGTACCCATATTTTTTTGGGTCCAGAGAGGTTAGAAAGTAAAATTTTTAAACCCATACTTGTCTCACTAATTTCCTATAATCAACAGATATATTTTGAGACATAAAAACTTTGTTTGGTCCTTAAGAGAATTGTTTTTCAAGAAATGGTCCAGAACATGAACTAGCTGTGAACTGTCCAGATTTTGGAACAAATTTAGTTTTAATAATACTTCTCTATCCTCATTGATACCCTAGACCAGTTGTATATTTTGGAGTAATCTGTTTTCCTAGTAACTGATTCAAGGTATCTCTACCTGCAGTAAACTTCTCAAGATCTCTCTTTAATTGCTCATTTGATAATTTGAGTTCAGTATTATCTTTTAACAGTTGAGCACATTTTTCTTTCTAAATATCTTGATCAGAAATATAATTGGCATTTAGAGCATATTTTCTTTTCAATAATTTATATTTATCCTTGAGTTCATTAAAGTTATTCTCAAGAATTACACAGTATTCAAATAGTTCATCCTTAGTCATATTTTCATCATTGTTTGATTCACTTTCATTCTCAGAATAGTAAGCATTATGTATAGAAGAACTGGGGGTTACCTCAGATGTTTCTGTCATGAAACAGAGGTTTTCATGTTTGTTCTTTTCAATATCAGAAGTGTCAGATCCACTTGAGCTATCTTCTGAGGCACACCAAGTGGATTTTATAGCCTTTTTATATCCTTTTCCCTTTTTTCATACTTATTCATAAATTTCTTCTTGGGGAAATCATCTTTCACATGACCTTTTCAGTTGCACTCATAACAGACTATCTCATTTGTGTTATCATTCCATTTCTTGTCCTTTTTCAACTATCCTTTATTATCATACCTTCCTTTGTAGTTTTATTTTCTAAAGAACTTTTTCTTTCTAAAGAAATTCTTGAATCTCCTTGTAAGATGAGTCATCTCATCATCACTGTCAGAGTATAAGCCTTCACTTATGGAAGTATCTACAGGAGCTTGAACGTTTTATTTATCCTTGTTTTTTGAGGTAGCAGTCTTGAATGCTATAGATTTCTTCCTTGCTTCTTCATCTACTTCTTGATTCACCTTAAGTTCTTCTTCATACATCATTAGCTTTCTAATTAGTTCTATCACTAGTAGCTTGCCTATGTCACATGATTCTCGAATAGAAATAGAGGTTCCTCTCCATTAATTAGGTAAGCATCGAAGAAACCTCATAATCTAGTCATTGTTGTCCACTATTCTCCCAAGAAGACTCATGGTATTCACTATTTCATTGAACCTAAGATATATTTCAGAGATAGGTTCATCAGGCTTAATTTTAAAATTATCATATTTAATAGTATAGGTATTTAATCTCATTTCTTTAACATTGGTTGTTCCCTCATGTGAAATAGCTAAAGTATCCCAAATTTCATATGCAGTTTTACAAGTAGATATTCTATTGAATTCATCATCACCTAGAGAACAATACAATGAATTCATTGCTTAACAGTTATTTTTTATATGTATATTTAGTCAACTGAGACCATGTGTCCCTAGCAGTAGTAGGCAATACATGTTGTTCTTCAATTGTGTCCCAGATTTTAGTTCTCATGCTCTCTAGATATATTTTCATTTTTAATTTCCTCTTAGCATAGTTATTACCATTAAAGAAAGGTGGTATGTTAGTAGCAGCACCCTCAAATCTGTTATCCATTGTTAATTAGAGTTTAAAGAACTAAAATTTTAGATATGATATAAATTTTAAGATCTTTTAGATAAAACTAAAATCATAGTTGAAAATAATTTTACAAGTTTCACAATAGTATAGGTAGTAGCAAAAACAGATTAAACTAATACTCTGATACCAAAAGTTGGTCGGAGTGGAATCACAAGAGGGGATGAATTGAGTTCCTACTTAAAATTTCTGTTAAAAAATTTATTATAAAGATCCCCAAAATTTTGAAAACGGAACAGTTGATTAAGGCAGTAGAGATATATATGTCTAATTGGTCAACAGGTTTCTCAAAGGGTGATTAGTCCTCAGTTGAATTAGTGTATAACACTTCTTCAACTTTTGAAACAAGTTTACTGAATTAAACAAATACACACACTAACCAAAACTAACTATAAAAGTGAAAGCAAGATAGCTTTATGTTTTAGAAAATATAAGCAGTGGAAAATAGATAAAACAGAGTATAACAAAATATAGTGCAAAGTGAAGTAAAAACAATGGTTCAGTCTCAAGCTGAGACTTAATCCTCTCTACTTGGTGATCACCTTCCACCAAGTAGTTTATATTAGAAATAAACTTGTTACACATCCTGTATTGGGCTTTACAAAAGTTTTCACAAACTATCCTAGGTTCACACCCTCTTCCATAGTTATTCATGAAAAAAAACATTACATACCACACATAGTCTCTTCCACATTTATACATGGGAATCAAATTTAGATGAAGTTTGATGTGAGGATATTCAGTATCCTCCAGTTTAATCACAGGAGACTGTGTTTGAAACAGATAGACACAAACACTTCTCATAAATGTAAAAAAATAAAATAGATAAATTATGATGAGATAGATTTTAGAAGGATCTATGTGTTTGTAGTTCAACTCATGACTCTTTAAAGTGAAGAATTTGAAGTTTGAGTCTATGTCTGGAAGTTTTCTCCAAAACAGAGTGTTGCAACTCCAGGTACTAGCTTTCAGTAATTGAGTATTCTGCTTCTTGAGTTGATTGAAATTTTATGAGACACAGAAAGTAGCCTCAATTTGTTTTCCCAAAATGATATTCTTGAAGTTTTTGGGGTTTACAGTAAAGGCTATTGAATGGTTCTTCCTTGTTCTTCAGTAATTTCTTCTTTATGAATTTAACTTCTGAACTTTCATTACTCGTTTTTCTCTGTGCCTCTATATATCTTTACTCCTTGGTCATCTCTTTCATATTTTTAGTCTGACTATAGGTGTAAGTTCATCACGTGTAATCTTTCTTGTACCTTGTACTGTCAAGATATGGTCTCCTGATATGTCTACAAAAAGCATTAATTAATTCATAAGCATTAAAGTTAGAAAATATGATCATTAGAATAATTATAAGAATTTGACTTAGTAAGGTTATTGATAAACTGGTAACGGTAGCCTTCACATCGGTAGGCTTCCACAGTAGGTGAACATCGGCAACCTCCAACTGTAACCTTCCATCGGTAACCTTCAGCGGTAACCTTCAACAGTAGGCTTGCATTGGTGACCTTTGTATCGGTGACCATGTATCGGTGACCTTGTATTGGTGACCTTGTATCGGGGACCTAGTATCGGTTACCTTGTATCAGTGACCTCATATCGGTGACCTCATATCGGTGACCTTGTATCACTGACCTTGTATCGTTGACCTTGTATCAGTGAACTTGTATCGGTGACCTTATACTTAGATAAATTCTGAATTGTAATCTTAAAATGAGAGCAGTGAGATTAACTGTTCATAGGTATTACTTTGAGATAAGCATGATTTTCACATAAACAATTATACTATAGGAGAGACACGATTCTTTATATAAATGAAACATGATTTGGGATTATCAAAACAGGTGATTCCAACAATACACTCTAAAAATTAAATTTTTTATTTGATTTAGGTTGTACCCACTCTTTTATATTTGAATGATTTACTAAGGGTGTGAAATCACAACCTCAATGATTAGATGTTTAGTTATAATTGAAAACTCTTAATGATAATATAATCACATCTCAAATCTATAGCTCATCTATGATAGAATTTGGTGGGAATTTTCTTCCTAAAAATATAGTTATTCTTCCTCTATTTTAATTCAATTTAATTTTGGGAATATGTTGAATCTATTGGTATAGACCCCATGTCAATTTTCAAGGAAGGGTAGTTACATTTGATATTATGAATCATCCAATGATAGTTTATCAATGTAAGGATAAAACTAAACTTATAATGAAAATTACTACCATCATATGGGTTTTTGTACTTGTTCATGAGGGATATTTATCATAGATGGTTGGGTAAAAACTCAACATTTATGATATTTCAATTGTATAGGGGTTTGTTGATGTATTTTTAGAAGTGATTCATATTCTTCCCACTTAATTATGAAGTTCATTTTTCAATATAACTCGTACCTGGTGTTACACCTATTTCAAAGACTCCATATATAATGGCCCAGATTTAGTTTTAGGAATTAAAGAAGAAACTATGGTAGACTCTAGATAATGGATTCATTTGGCCTAGTGCTTTACCAAGGGGCACACTTATTCTTCTTATTAAGATGTGAGATTGTTCAATGAATCTTTGCATGATTGTTAGTAACTTAATAAAATCACTATTAAGAAAAATTATTATCTACCCCATATCAATGATTTTTTTAATCAATTTAAAACAGATAAATATTTTTCCAAGATTGATCTTAGATATAGATATCATCAACTCAGGTCTAAAAAGGGTGTACACCAAAGTCAACCTTCTGTAGGAGGTATAGTCATTATAAATTTATAATAATTCCATTTAGACTTACTAATCCTTGTTCTGTAATCCTGAATTAAATGAATAGAGTATTTAAAGATTATTTTGATCATTTTGGGGTAGTCTTTAACTACTACAAAACAGATGTTTAACAGTGCTTTTATTTATCAGTGCTAGAAAAAATAACTCATAAATTGCATCTTTATCGGTGCTAAATAAAGCTCTAATAAATTTAACCCTTTATCAGTACTTTATTTTTAGCGCCAATAAAGGGTACCCTTTATCAGTGCTATATTTTTAGTGCTCATAAAGTAAACCTTTATCAACTCTATTTTATCACTAACAAATTTCTAAATAAATAAAATAAAATAATTAAATAAATTACTAATAAAAATGAGTTTATTAAAAAAAATATTACAAGTTTTATTAATTAAAAAATTATTTATAAAAATGGATAAATAGATTATACTATATATAAATTATAAACACTAATAAATATTATTTATTAAATATATAAATAAATGAAAAATAAAAATTAAACAAATTAAAAATAAAAATAAGTAAATAGAGAAAAATATTAAAGATTTTATTAATTAGATTATTATTGATAATGTTAATAAATAGCATATATTAAATATATAGATATATATTAATGAATATAAATATGATTTATATAATACAAAATATTATTTATTCTTTACATTAAATAGGAATATATTTAGTGACTAATGGTTTATAATTAAAATTTAATATGAATTAAAAATATTGACTAATTTCTTCGAGTAATAGATATAATTGAATGTTGTTTGAGTTTTCAATTTATAATATAGATCAAATGTATTATATTGATTTCACATATAATTAATTCATTCATATTTTATATATACAGACACACAATCTTTTTTTGGAATTTAATCAATTTATATTTTTTATTTTATATATATTTATTTACCATGTTTTAATATTTTCAATATGTATTCATATTTATTTCAATATATATCCATTTTTTTTATTATTTATATTAATAAAACTTATTCAAATTTTCATTATTGTAATCATTTTTAATTAATTAATTCTAATCATTTTTAACATACAAGAACTTAAGATTAAATATTTATTAATAATGTTTAAAATACATTTGTAAAATATATTTATAAATAAATATATTTATAAATGTATATTTACTATTTTTATGTATTTATAATTCTAAATAAATAAATAATATTTTTTTAAAAGTTAATTATATAATTATAAATAATTAATTATAAAATTATAATAAATTTATTTAAATAATTAATATATTTACTGTGTTTATATATATATATATATTGATTTATTTAAATATATATAATGACATAAATTTTATTTTTTAAAAAGTATTTATATAATTGTAAATAAATAATTATATATTCAAATAATTTTAAAATTATTATTTTACAAAAAGTATTCATATAAGTATTATGATTATATATAATAATTATACTTTTTTTAAAGTATTATTTTTAAAAAAGTTTTATAAGTACTTATTAGTGGTTTTTTAACACTAATAAAGATTCATTTTATTGGTGCTTATTAACTTAGCACTGATAAAAGGTATCTTTCTCAGTGTTTTTTTGAAGCGCTGATAAAAGTGTCCCGATCTATTTTAAGAACACTAACCATCATGAACCAGTTCGCAATATCAAAGGATCTCCACAGAAGGGACCTACTATCATTGCTCCTCATTGTTGAATCCAAACACAAATCTAGGCTAGAATCAAAGTTCCAACTATTCCAACACACAAATCCAAGTCTAGACTGATTCAAGGGTTGAACGCAACCATGGCTCGAATGAAATCAATGTTTTTCGATATCTCAAATTTCCATCAGTTATCTACTGAACCTTCTTATCCCACATCTATGTATCCCAACAAGTCTATTTGTACTATCATATAATAAAACCACACAAAATTAATTTTATAGATATATTGAAGTATCATCTTCCCCGATATCATATTGGTATCTGTGGGATAACATTTTTACTGTGCGACTTGAAATATATCAAACCCAATGTTGTGTTATATTTTTGTGAGGTATAATAGTCTCACAATACCTATATTCCATGAAACCTACCTCTTTTCAATCATAATATTTTGAAAAAATCATCCATATAGCGCCCAGTGTTGTCATTGTTTTGGAAGATTACATTGCCAATCACTTGGATGATGAAATATATGACATCCTTGGGGTCTTATATTAAGTTGTGCAGTAATTGGAACTTAGAGGGTTGAGTGAGGAGGAACATAAATATAGGGTTATCCTTTTCTATTTTAAAGGTAATTATAGATGTTTTTTCAAAAAAATGGATGATGAAATACCTCACACATGGGAACAACTATATAATTATTTTTTAATTAATTTTTTCCCTAGGATTAACCTCTAAAATTTGTTTTAAAGTTAATGGATTTATTTAGGATGACTGTGAACTATTTCATGAGGTGTGGGATATATTTAGGGGTCACTTATGAAATTTAAAAATAAAATTATTTTGATGAATCTATAAACTCAATTGAGAAAAAACATTATATATGTTGATTTGATGTCTTATTTATATAACTACTTCTTCAAAAAATATAATGTTTTCAGTTTTTTTTGAAATATTTCAATTTGAATCTAAATAATATAAATTAAATGCTATAAAAAGAACAATCAAATATTTTTAAGGTTTTATAATCCTTGGACTATATTATACAGTAAAAACTAATTTTGAGATAAAATGTAATTGATATTTTTATTTTGGTTGTTGAAATATAGTTAGAAAATATGCAATTGGATTTAGTCATTTTCTAGGAAAAACCTCAACATCATGGTTTTTAAGAAAAAAAATATTGTTTCATTATGTGGTGAAGAATAAGAGTACATTGTCGATAGAATTTATTTTTCTCAATCCTTTAGGATTGATCAATTTTTTTCTAAATTTGTTATTTTCTTTAAAAAGTAACTTATTTAGTGAGAAAATCTTTCCTCCAATGGCCTGAAGGCCTTCATTTTTTGTTGATTTTTGATAATCCATCTTCAAGGGTTGAGGTGGAACCCTTACAAGGCCCGTAGGCATAAGCATTACATGACCTGTAGGCCTTAGAGGAATTCATTTCCTGTAGGCTTCAAACATTATATACAACCCAGACTAACTACTTGGAACTGCTCCTCCCCAGCATCTTCGTCGTGAAATCAGATCTCCACCTTCGCATGGCTATTCGTCTAGGCTTTCCTGTGCATGCACAGGCTTGTCCCAACGGCAAGAGCCATACCCTCTCATTCTTGCAATCTGTTTTAGCTTCTGCTATGGTGAAAGCTCCTTGCTCCTCCTCCTTCTAAAGCTTGTTCCTTGTAGGTTTTCTGGTTTTCATCTGCACTGTAAGGTGGCTCGAAGGCCTTGAGGTGTCCAGAAGGCCTTACTGACCCGAAGGCCTGGGTGGCCCGAAGTCCTTAAAGGACTCAGGGACCAAATATGTGGCCCGAAGGCCCAAATGGGGGCATATTCCCGGATGCTACAGTTCAAAACAGTGCCTTCTATAGTTCCTACTACATTACCTACTAAAGTTATGCACAATTCCTGCTACAGTGCTGCTACAGTACCTACTACAGTAACCCAGAAATTATCCCCCACCTGGATTTGATCTCGGGTCTCTTGGATGCACTTAAAGAGTACTCACCAACTGGGCTGATTCTTATGTTCTAATGAGAAAAGTTTTCAATTATTAAAATTTTAAATGACATTTTAAATCATTTAAGAATAAATCTTATACCACTAGATTTAATTAATTTTTAATAAATAAAATATTAACATTGATCGATGTAAATTTGATAAATAACTTTTAATAGAATCTATTTTGTTGAAATAAAAATTATTGTTCATGGATAAAATCATTACACCTTTAGAATCCCACTTCAAGTCCACATTATTAGTTTGGATTTAAAAATTTAATGACATTATATGTTCACTATGGATTCATAATTCTATTTAATTTTATGGGTTTACTAACATAAACTTAAATACATTTTTTATGTACTTCTATAGGTAATATGATGCCCCATAAATGTGACCATATCAATTATATGACATAAAAAATTCTTCATTAAAGTACATTACCATGACCTTTTATGTTAAGATTTTTACAAATTAGGACCCAAAATTAACTAAAAAACTCATGTATTTTTAAAATAATTGACATTTTTTGGAACAATATATACAATAGCATGATTCATAAGAATCCTTCATTGT
Organism: Viscum album; assembly: GCA_963277665.1. Lineage (NCBI taxonomy): Eukaryota > Viridiplantae > Streptophyta > Magnoliopsida > Santalales > Viscaceae > Viscum > Viscum album. Next base: position 470,209,459 of record OY728158.1, read on the forward strand.
TCTTATTCATATCAAGTTCCTCATGTCACATTTTTTTTATTTGAATCAAGCTTCTCATACATAGATTTGATCCAACTATCATCGTTATCAGAGTCTACAAATGATTTAGGCTCTACTTGGGAGAAAATGAGGTTTTTTTAGAGTCTTACTCCTTCTAGTTTTCACCAAAACATTCTGATCACTAATGAAATTTTATTCGATGATTTTGTTTTTTCCTGTATTTATTTTAGTTGATAAAAATATATCATCTTTAAAATGATAACCCACTCACTAATACTTCTTAAAAATTACTTCATTTATTTCATCACACATATAATAAATACTATGTTTTTTTACTTTAATCTATATAAGAACAGGTCATTATTTAGCATTTCCTTTTGGTTCCACCCCTTGGAATCTTTGATTACCATCTATGTAATTCTAACAAATGGGAGGAATTCACCTTTGATAATGAATATATTTTGTGTGTTTATTTGTTTATTGTAAAAAATGAATATTTTATGAACCCAATAGGATAACTTTACTTTCTCTTGGATGATTCAAAGTATCAATCCAATGTATCCTATTTTCTCCTCATCCTCCTCACTAGTTGAATTATTGTTTGGTGAGATCTATTTTTTTTATCAGCACTCTTGCTTTACCATCGGTATATCCTTGTGGTTAAAAATTTTGTGACAGTAAAATCATTATCCATATAATTAATGTATTTTTTTATATTTTTGTTTAATTTATTTATTTTCATTATTACTTATATAATAATTTATTTCTTGTATATGTGGATTCATTTTTTTTGATTTGGGAGTTTTATTAAAAGTTTCTCATGCTCATGAGGGATTGTACTTCGGGCCTATAACTGAGATAAAGAAATAACGAAATGTATCAAGAATGTATACAACCATCAGGAAAAGATTAATTTCAATTAATTATTTAATTAATTTTTCCATCATTTTATCTATTATTTTTAAGTTAATTTCCTTATCATTTTTTTATAATACTTATTTTTTTCATAGAACTTTTGGGAAATCATATTTTACTTTAAACTATCTGCAACAAGGCACAAAAAAGATAAATTGATTCTTTATTCTAATGTAACAACTTTGTCCATATTTATTTTATTTATTTGTTGAACTATTAACACTACATATTGATTTGATGTTATTATCTAAAAAAACCTTTCTCATTGTTGAAAGCCTATTCTCTTTTGAATTTTAATAATGATAATGGTTTTTTGGATAAGAACATTGATTCAATATAAAGTAAGGGTTGTTCGACATAGAAAGAAAATAGAAACATGGTAACATTAGAAATTAGGATTATTTTGATACTTTGGGATGTGAATTAGCCACACCTTAATCTGACACATGGTGTTATTGGTATGACTCTGAGTGCATCTTTTTATTTAAAATTGAATTAATTTTAGTAAAAAGGAAAAATTACATACTCAAAATAGAGAAAAAAATGTTATAATTATTTTTATAATTTATGGAAATGATCCATAAGTAATTTTATAAGTGAAGGAATCAACAAGCCCTCAATTTGATGCATTGTTTGACCGTTATGACTCAATGTGTCTATTATAGTTTAAAATTGAAAGTTTAGTTCAAAAAATGTCACTCATTAAAAACCAATAAAATGAACTCATGTTTTCTTGATAATTTAGTAAATTGATTCATAAGTTATTTTTTATGTGTAGGAATTAGTCGCACATAAAATTTATACACAATGTGATCAGTATGGGTTAGAGTGCGTGTTTCTAGTTTAAAATGACATTTTTGTAAAAAAAACAAGTGACATACTCAAAACCAATAAAAAACAATCATATTGTTTTTATAATTTAGTAAAACAATCCATAATTAATTTTTTGAGACATCTCGAAATCATTCGTACCTCAATATTCTGCACAGTGTGACCAGAATGACTCCAAGTACGTGTTTTTATTTAAAAAATACATCAATTTTAATAAAAATGACAAGTGATGTAATCAAAACTAAGAAAACGCATTCAAATTGTATTGATACTTTAGTAAAAAGATCCCTAAGTTATTTTATACATGTATTAATTAGCCATACCTCAATCAGATGCATGGTGTGACTGGTATGACTCCAATTGCATCTTTTTATTTAAAAATGGATTTGATTTTAATAAAAAGGACAACTGACAAAGTCAAAACCAAGTAAACACATTAATATTGTTTTGATTCTTTATTTAAATGATCCATAAGTCATTTTAGATGTGTAGGAATCATCTTCACCTCAATATGATACATGATGTGCCTAGTATGACTCAATGTGTCCGTTATCGATTTAAAATTGACATTTTAGTTAAAAAATGTCACTCACTGAAAACCAAGAAAAATTACTCATATTTTATTCATAATTTAATTAATTGATTCATAAGTCATTTTTTATTATTATTAATTTATATCACAAAAAATTGATACACGATGTAAGAGGTATGAGTTAAAGTGTGTGTTTCCAGTTTAAAATGACATTTTGGTAAAAAAAGACAAGTGGCTTACTCAAAATTGACTAAACACATTCACATTGTTTTGATACATCCAAAAAATAATCCATAGGTCATTTTATATGTGTAATAATTATATTTACCTCAATTTGACACATGGTGTGACTGATATGACTCCAAGTGCATTTTTTTATTTAAAATCGACCCAAATTTAGTAAAAAGGACAACTTACCTACCCAAAATTGAGAAAACACATTTGGATTCATTTGATACTTTTATAAAATGATCCATAAGTAATTTTTTATGTTTAGGAATTAGTCACACCTCAATCTGATACACAATGTGTTTGATATGACTCAATGGGTCTATTATCAATTTACATTTAAAATTTTAGTTTAAAAAGTCTCACTCACTAAAAACTGAGAAAACATGCTCAGAATATATTTATAATTTAGGAAAATTATTCATAAGTCATTTGTGACATATAGTAATTATTATCACATTAAACTGACATACGATGTGATCGGTATGAGTTAAAATGTGTGTTTCTAGTTTAAAATGAGATTTTAGTAAAAAGATAAGCGATGTGCTCAAAATTGAGAAAAAAAACTCCAATTGTTTTGATACTTTAAGAAAATGTTCCATGAGTCATTTAAGACATGTAATATTATCCACACCTCAATCTGACACACAGTGTGACCAGTATGACTTAAAGTGAATATTTTAAATATATAAGAATGACTTTAGTTTAAAATGTGCATCACATCTCCAAAAATAAGAAAAACATCCTAGATTTATTTAGCTTCATTTAAATTCTATATTCATTCTTGATGTTTTTTTATTTCATGGATTTTTTGGTGTTGTGGTGTTGTTATGACACACTAGAGTATTCCCCATTATCAGTGCTTTTATAAGTGTTGATAAAGGGATCCTTTTTCATCTCTTCTACAAGATTTGATAAAGGACCCATTTATTAGTGTTTTTAAGCACTGATAAAAGACTCGAGTTTTTAATTTCGGTCCAGTAGTCAGCACTTCTCTAGCGCTAATAACATCCATTTTTATCGCTATTAAAGGTAAGTTTTTTAGTGGTGTTTATAAATGATATTATTATATATTTAAAGATAAAGGAATATCATGAATAAAATTTAATTATTGTGTTATTAACCATAAGGTAGAAGAAGTTATATTCCAAATTAACCATGTGTGCATTTTGGCTACAAAAAGTCTCATTATTAGGTCATATAATTTCAAGTGGGGGTATATCGATGTATCCTTAAAAGAAGGAAGTTATTGAGAAATGGACTAGACCATCCATAGTAACTGAGATCTACAGATTTATTAGGATAGATAGATATTATCAAATCATTGTGAGATATTTTTCGTGACTTTATAATCTACTCACCCAGTTTACCTTGAAGGGATCCAAGTTCTTGTAGGAAAATGAATGTGAGGATAGTTTTAAAGAGTTGAAAAGAGTGATGGTTAATGTGTTTGTGCTTATACTACCCTATAGTAGAGAAGGGTTTGTGATGTATAATGATGAATTAATAAGGGACTAGAATGATTCCCCATGCTGAATGATATGGTTATAGATTATGCCTCTCACTAATTTAAAATTCATGGGAAAAATTACCCATCTCATGATTTGGATTTGGCAGTGGTAATTTTTTCATTGTAGATATGGAGTAATTATTTGTATAGTGGATTTTGTGATATATATATATATACTATTCATAAAATATTTAAGTATATATTTACATAAAAGGTTTTAATATGAACTATATGAGATGGTTGGATTTTACCAAATATTTTGACTACTCAATACATTTCCACCCTAGGAAGGAGAACAATATGGTTTATGATTTGAGTTAAAAATATCATGCTAGTTTTCAAAGATGAGGATTTAAAGAGATCTAAAATTTATGGAGTTTTATAAGTTAGATCTTGAAATATTAAGGAAGGGTTACATATATTATATTTCTTAGATGAATGTTCATACAAACATCTATAAGATGATTACGAATATACAGAATAAATATGTGGAATTATAGAAAAAGTGAGTAATATTCCAAAGTTTAAACATTATTATACTATAATGATAGGGTTTATAAACTTATTATTGGTTCTATCAATACCAGAATTAAAGAATGACATATTGGATGAAGCTTATAATTCATCATTCTTTATACATATTGAAATTAGAAAAAGATGTATAGAGATCTTAAAGAGTATTTCTATTGGTATAACATGAAAAGGGATATTTTTGAGTATATATTACAATGCTTGGTGTGTCGGAAAGTTATGTTAGATAGAAATTATCACGACCCATCCTCGGGGCCCATTCCGTGATTACCCCAAGCCCGCCTTCCATAGGCCAGGGGCTGGCGACTAGCACTAAAGGCGAATACCTGATAAAAAGGGAAGGAATTGCCTTTAAACTTGTAACACATAGTCTAAACACAAGTATTAAAAGAAAAAAAGTACTAATATAGAAAAAGAATGGTGTGCTGAAAGTAAGTGGGCCAGTATACAAACCCAACAAAACAACAATTACAAGTAAAAGTAAAAAGGAAAAACATCTCCTGGATCATCCACCGAGGAATTCTACCTAGAGGGTAGGTACAGATCTCGAACAACTCATCCCTGAGGTACATCCCGTCTAGTCTAGCTCTGAGCGGTCTCCCATCTGTCACCCTCGTCCTCGATCATTCTTGTTCGTCATCTTCACAGAACACAACAAGGTGCGGGTGAAGCCCTTGCAGGGGTGAGTATAACAATACTCAATAGGGGACCCCAAGACCCCTGAAGGTCTCCCAGAATCCACTAAGGATAAACCACAGAAGTGAGATACAATCACAGAGTATCAACCATCCTTACTTAGGTATATGCCCATATATATACCTAAGTTACCAATCAAAAACTGGCTCCAACTCTTGATCCCAACCACATTCCGTTCCACAAGTGTATAAACACGCCACAAATAAAATACAACACAAGGTGTATCCCATAGGTAGAGATCACAGAAGAAAGCCACGTGGGCTTCACCACAACACATCCATGAAGAACACATTCACCCTTACTTAGGTATATGCCCATACATATACCTAAGTCCTCAAGAGTACACGTCTCATACATCATGTAAACATGAATTTAATGACTCATCTCACACCATATATACACAACTTAAAAGAGAGTAAGAGATGATTAGTTGTAGCCACTGAATAATTATTCACTATCGAATGGTAGATATCTGTAGAAACCATAAACATCAGTCTGTCAAAGCTATTGATCCTACATGGGATCTCAATAAAAAAGTATTCTCTATCGAATCCATGGAGGATCCAGGTCCAGTCTCATCATTGTCGAACCCACGGAGGATCCAGGTCCAGTCTCGACACTGTCGAACCCACAAAGGATCCAGGTCTAGTATCGTCATTGTCAAACCCACGGAGGATCAAACTCCAGTCTCTTCACTGTTGAACCCACAGAGGATCCAGGTCCAATCTCTTCATTATCGAACCCACAGAGGATCCATGCCCTATCTCTTCATTGTCCAACCCACGGAGGTTCCAGGTTCAGTCTCGTCACTATCGAACCCACAGAGGATCCAGGTTCAGTCTCGTTGCTTGATTTCGGGAGGGTCTCCTCCTCGAGCCAAGTGTTAATACATCAACTAACACGAAGTCTCGAGTTGATGTTTCTCGTAGATCCATCTCAACATAAGGAACCCAACGCGACAGACGGCACGTCAATCGGACGCATGGTCTGTGAGTTATTGGCATTTCCGTTCCGGGGGCCCGGTTGGTTTTTAGGTTCAAACCAACCCGGTTATACCCCAACTACATCTAAACCACAAGTGGGGCATCCCAAAAGAACCGTCCTACTCTAATCCTTCTGTTTCCGCAAACGGTTCGTTGTTCAGACACTCGTAGCCCAAAATGGGGACTAAAAGGTGTAATCGGGCCATAGCGGGTCCGGGTCCGGTCCAACCTAGTTAGATTGACCCGGCCCAACCAAGTCCAAACTGGGGTCTGACCTAGTCCACGGATCCGACCCGGTCCATGGGGGCGGCCCGGCCCGAGTGGTCGGCCCGTCTCAAGTGGGCGGCCCGAAGCAAGGGAGCGGCTCGGCGCGAAGGGGCGGCCCAGCCCGAAGGCGCAGCCCGACCCGAGGAGGCCCGGCCTGAGGTGGCCCAGGCCATGGTAGCTTGTGTGTCCCGGATGGCCATGTGTGGGAGGGGGGTCCCCCCTATTTCCGGTCTGAAGGGACCGGCGCTAGCCGCTAGTTTTGGTGAGCCGTGGGACTTGGGTGATCCCGCTTTGTCCGGCTGGCCGAGCAGCCAACCTGTTTCGTGTCACTGGCGGCTGGCCTGACACTAGCTACTCCTGGTCCCTCCTCCATGGCGTTACGGCTCCGTGGTTATGCTCCACCGCCGTGGCCCGCCCTCACCACGGCCCCCTACTGCTCTGCATGGCGTGATGGCGCCGCGACTCCACCACCATGACCCGTCCTGGCCGCGGCCCGATGCTTTCCCACGTGGCGCGACAACACCGCGCTCCTTCTGCCACTGCCCTCCCCGACCGCTAATCTCCTTCTCTATGTGGCATGGCGGTGTTGCACCCTTATGGTGATCCAGCGGCCTTACGCCGCCAGTTTCTACGTGGTCCGCCTCCGTCGTCAATAAACAAGAACAACCAAAGGGGAGGGTCGAGTCGTGTTCATGCGGTCCGAGCCCACCTCATCATAGTGATAACAATTGGAACTTCTTAATCCAGAAATTTAATGATGGAGGTTATAACCCATAAATAAAATATCTCAAATCCCCCTACCTAGAGTTTGGTGATCGTTGATGGAGTCGCGGGAATGCGGCTTCGTTCCGTCAATTTCGAAGGAGGAGGAGTTCGGAGAAGATGAGTCGAGATGACATCGTCGGCATTCCTCATAGGCGGCGGTGTTTCCTCTTCCTTCGCCGGTTGAAGAGGGAGAATATGGTGTTCTTTGTTCTTCGGTGGTGACAGGTGTTATTCGTTGGGAGGATGATGTTCTCCCAAAGTTTGTCCAAAGATCCACCAAATGCTCCACCCAAAGATTATGCCAACCAAAGAAAAATAATAGACTTGTCTATTATTTTATTATTGGAAAGAGTTCAAAATAATTTAAATTAATTAAGCTACTTCATTTAATTAAATGGGTGGAGTTGGCTCATTAAATTGAGGTGGAAGGTGAAGAGGCTCCCCCACTTAATTGGGGGCTCCAAGGGGATAAAGGGGGTTAGAGGAGTTAGAGAGCTCGGGTAGTCCCCACCTAATAATATCCTCCCAAGGGAGGTTATACTCGGGTGGCCCCACCACCATAACCTCACATGGGAGGTTGGGGTGTGGTGGCCCCCACCTCCAACCTCCCCTTAGAGATTTTAACCACCCAAATAAAATAAAGTTAATAATTTATTTTATTCAAATTAATTAAAAACCCCCCAAAACTATCTTCCAAACTCATCAGAATGCAACTGCAGTGAAGGTCTCACTAAGAAATTACCAATGTTGTGAGTTAAACATTTCCCTCGGGTTTCAATTCCAAGCACCGGTTCAAAAGATATAAAATCTCGCTCGTACATTTACTGAACGTACATGAACAAAACTTCAGAAATTGATTCCAGACACACTGAGCCTCGGAATCAAGCGTCGTTAGTGACTGAAGACTCGTAAAATTCCCATTTATTTAAGAAAAAAATTCCACAGAAATTTTGGGTCTTTACATTCTCCCCACCTCAGGGATTTACGTCCCCATAAGCTACAACTTGAACTAAGGGATCAAATGTGGGTATTGAGCATGCATCTGAGCCTCCCGCTCCCATGTGCTCTCCTGGAGGTTCTTGTGCTGCCAACGAATGCGCACCAGAGGTATTGACCATCCACCTAGGACCAGATCCTATCGATCCTAAATGTCTACCGGAACCTCTGTGAAAGTCACCCCGTCATCGATGTCCATCTCCCCATGGTCGATGATGTGGGATGGGTCATGCACGTATCTCCTCAGCTAAGATACATGGAAGACGTTGTGAACTCGATACAATTGAGGTGGAAGAGATAAGCGGTAATCCACCTCACCTAATCCGCTGAGGATCTGGAAAGATCCTATAAACAGTGGAGATAACTTTATGCCTCGGCCAAATCTTCATAGACCTCATCGATGTGAGACCCGTAGAAAGACTTGGTCACCATCCTCGAACTCTAAGGGTCTCCTTCTCCTGTCAACATAAGACTTATGTCTACTCTATGGAGTCTTCATCCACTCCTGGATGATTTGCACCTTCTCGGTGGTAGCCTGCACCATCTTTGGTCCCACTAGTGATGACGCCCCTGGGTCTGTCTAGCACAGTGGCGATCTGCAAGGCCGACCATATAAGGCCTCAAAAGGTTCCATACCTATGGTGGAGTGATATTTGTTGTTGTAGGAAAACTCCACCAAAGGAAAGTGATCCTCCCAGCTGCGATCGAAGTCGAGGACAGATGCACAAAGCATGTCCTCGAGGGTCTGAATCATCCTCTCAGTCAGACCATCCGTATGAGGATAGAAGGAAGTGTTCAAGTGAAGCTGCATCTCGAAAGCCTCCTGCAACCCCTTCCATAGCCAGAAAGTGAAACGAGAATCTCTATTGGATATGATCTTCGATGACACACCATGAAGCCATACGATCTCCCATATGTAGAGGCGTCCCAGGATCTCTACTGAACCCTGCTCTCTGATCAATAGGAAGTGGGCCGACTTGGTGAGCCAGTCAATGATCACCCATATTGAGTTGTGTCCTATGTATGTACGTGTAAGTCCCGTCACAAAATCCATGGATATCTCATCCCACTTCCACTCTGTGACCTCTAAGGGATGAAATAATCCTGTTGGAACCTGGTGCTCCACCTTTACTTGCTGACAAGTGAGGCATCGTGAGACAAACTATGCTACTGCCTTCTTCATAACTGGTCACCAGTGCTATCGTCGAAGGTCATGATACACCTTTTCCACTTCTGGATGTACTGCTAAAGTAGATGTATGGAGCTCTATCAAAACTTCCTCCTGAAGTGAAACTAGTACCATGGTATGTCCTATGAAGAGAAAGACGTGCTCCCACCTTTATAAAATCCATTAGGTGTCTACCCTGTGGATATCTAAGAATGTCGCGTCTCACAGTCAATGTCCCCGCACTGTGCCTCCCTGAATCACTGAAAAAGTGGAGGAGTGACTGTGAGAGCCTTTAGAAAGGATACTCCATCACTATCCACAAAGGATATCTGCAATGCAGCCAGCTCCTCTATCGCCTCTCCTAGTAGCTGAATGCCAAATCTCCTAGTTAGATCATCTGTTATAATGTTCCCCTTCCTAGGAATATAGACTATCTCAATGTCATAGTCCTGGAGGAACTCAAGCCAACGTCGTTGTCTTAGGTTCAGGTCCTTCTACGAGACGACACACCTGAGACTATTGAGATTAGGGTAAACTGTAAATTGTTCTCTCAATGAACTATGGGTGAGACTAGCCAATTGTAAACAACTAGGGTACACTCTTCTTCGCCTACATCCTAAAAGAGCTGCAAATATTCCTCCTTTTTCAAAAAGATAAATCTGGTCTCATCCCCTGGATGAACCATGTCCTTTGCCTAAAACCGTAAATCCTGACATGAATGGTACTATTTCATTCCGTGGACGACATCGTAAGTCATCGACGCTACTACCAAGAGATCCAACTGTTACTCTCACCTCTAAGGGTTGAGTCACACTGTCGGTATCAGTGTGTGGTCACTGGGTATCCTCCAGTAGGAATCTCGAATGTGAGGGTCAAGTCCATAGTTTTAACTGAAACCTCTCAGTATCAACCACACAAAAAGGCGGGAAAGAAAACGTCACAAGGACAAGTGTCTTTTATTACTACAGATCAAAGTACAAAGACACAAAGAAACCACAAACAACGACATCAACAAAGCTAGAAACATCATGAACAAAGGTATCTATGCCTAGAGCTAGTCTCGCTCCTGTCCACTTGCTCCCGAAGATCAAGGTGAATCGTCTAGGGGTGGTGGTAGTAGTGCTCAATGACTATGACCACCATCCGCTGAAGGACATGCTCCTCTACCTTGTCCATCGCTCGGCTAATGCTCAAGATCCTACCATGCCTCTATCTTAGTGGCTCCTCTAATACTTTCTGATCAACTATGCGGGGAGTCGGATAGTCATGCACTCTGTGACCCCATTTCCTATAGGAATAACAGACCATTCTCCATTCAAAGATCATTTGGCCTCAGGTGCCCCCGCATCCCCGATGCCACATATTGGGGGAGTCTAATAGTAGATCTAACCCACTTGTGCCCTCGTTTCATCTGCCTACTTCCAGCTATAGGTGACTCGGCTACTGTCAGGATGCCCTGTGGCAAGTACAGCAGCTCCTGAGCACGCACAGAGCGTAGAGTTACTGATAAAAACTCCGCCCTGAAAAGACCCTCGAAGTTCCCCCAGGTGAGGGTCACCTCGTCATAAAACTGGAGAATCAGGATCCACCACCTCTCAGATACTCCCTGAAAGATACTAACAGTTAGTTACAACATCAGGTCAGTGGGTGTCCCAACTATATGGAAAACTCATGCTATAAACTCCAACCAGTACCAGGCCATCAAAAAATCTTTCTCACCTCGAAACCTCATAGGACTCTATTGCAGGAACCTATGCAACATGCTCAAGCGGTGCTCACCCTCTGCTGGTGGGGCTGGTATAAACGGTAGCCCAGTGGTTAGTGGTTCTGCTGGTTCCTCCGCTGTAATGGGGCCCAGCACCTAGGTCTCGTCGCTTTGTTGCCTACCATCGTGCTCTCCACTCGGAACCCACGTTGACTGACTATGTGAAGACATCCTGAAAAGAAACAGGTGAACCACCATCAAAACAATATACCTGGTGATCTGACACAAAGTAATCATGAAGAAAACTTTTCATAGTAAACACACATGCAATCAGTGTTTTCGTGCAGTGAGTCGGAAATCAGATGTCAGAGTCCTAGTGAATAGATACATCGGTCGCCGCACCAACACTGGTTTCCCTAAACTGATAACCACACCCAAAACACATAACACTATTTCCATTAAAAGAATCAAAGTCCAAGTTCTACGGTAGAACTGACTCCTCTGATACTATTGCCACAACCCGTCCTTGGGGCCCGTGTCGTGACTACCCCAAGCCCGTCTTCCATAGGCTAGGGGCTAGCGGCTAGTACCAAAGTCGAATCCCTGATAAAAATGTAAGGCATTTCCTTTAAACCTGTAAAACACAGTTTTAACACAAGAAGTAGAAGCAACAAGTACTAATATAGAAAAGAAATTTGTGTTGAAGTTTAGTGGGCCAGTATACAAACCCAACTGAACAACAAGTACAAGTACAAGTAAAAAAAGGAAAAACAGCTCCTGGATCGTCCACCGGGGAATTCTACCTGAAGGGTAGGTACAGATCTCGAACAACTCATCCCTGAGGTACGTCCCATCTAGTCCAGCTCTGAGTGGCCTCCCATCCGTCACCCTCAGCCTCGATCACTTTTTTCTTTCGTCTGCACAGAACACAACAAGGTGCGGGAAAATCCCATGCAGGGGTGAGTATAACAATACTCAGTAGGGGACCCCAACACCCCCGAAGGTCTCCCAGAATCCACTAAGAATAAACCACATAAGTAAGATACAATCACAAATTATCAACCATCCTTACTTAGGTATATTCCCATACATATACATAAGTTACCAATCACAACCTGAATCCAACTCTTGAGCCCAACCACATTTTGTTCCACAAGTGTAGAAACACTCCACAAAGAAAGTACAACACAAGGTGTATCCCATACGTACATCTCATAGAATAAATCCACGTGGGCTTCACCACAACACATCCACGAAGAACACATCCACCCTTACTTAGTTATATTCCCATACATATACTTAAGTCGTCAAGAGTACACATCTCATACATGAGGTAAACACAAAGGTAATGACTCAGCTCACACCAGGTATACACAACTTAAAAGGGATTAAGAGATGATTAGTTTTAGCCACTAAATAAACTTTCACTGTTGAATGATAGATATCCATAGAAACCTAAAACAGCAGTCTGTTGAAGCTGTCGATCCTACGTGGGATCTCGGTACAAAAGTTTTCGCTGTCAAACCCACGGAGGATCCAGGTCCAGTATCATCACTGTCAAACCCAGGGAGGATCCATGTCCAGTCTCATCACTGTCAAACCCACAGAGGATCCAGGTCCAGTATCATCACTGTCGAACCCACGGAGGATCCAGGTCCAGTCTCGTCACTGTCGAACCCACGGAGGATCCAGGTCCAGTCTCATTGCTCAATTCCGAGAGGGTCTGATCCTTGAGCCAAGCATCAATACATCAACTACCAAGAAGTCTCGATTTGATGTATTCTTTATATCCATCTCAAAATAAAGAACCCAATGCGACAGACGACACGTTAATCAGATGCTCGGTCTGTGAGTTATTGGCATTTCTATTCCAGAGGTCCGGTTGGTTTTTAGGTTCAAACCAACCCGGTCGTACCCCAACATCGTCCAAACCTTAAGTGGGGTATTCCAAAAGAACCTTCCTTCTCTAAGCCTTCTGTCTCCACAGATGGTTCGTCATTCGGACACTCGTAGCCCAAATTGCGGGCTAAAAGGTGTAATCAGGCCATAGCGGGTTCGGGTCCGGTCCGACCCAGTCGGCCAGGCCCGAGTGGGTGGCCCGAAGTGAGGGATCAGCTCGGCCCAAAGGGGCGGCCCGACCCGAAGGTGCAGCACAGCCCAAGGCGGACCGGCCCGTAGTGGCCTGCGTGGCCTGGCTGGCACGCATGGGAGGGGGGTGTCGCACCCCCACTATTTCTGATCCTAAAGGACCGGTGCTAGGTGGAGGTTTTGGTGAGCCACGGGCCCCGGGTGATTCTGCTTTGTCAGGCTGGCCGAGCGGCCAGCCGGTTTCATTTCGCCAGCGGCCGGCCCGACGCCGGCTGCTCCTGGTCTCACCACTGCGGTGCAACGGTGTTGTGGTTCTGATCCACTGTTGCAGCCTGGCCTGGCCGCGGCCCCCTGCTGCTCCGCACGGTGTGACGGCACTGCGCCGCCTCCGCCGCAGCTCGGACTGGCCATGGCCCGATGCCTTCCCGCGCGGTGTGACGGCGCCGCCCTCCTTTCGCCATGGCCTGCCCCAGCCGCGACTCTCCTTATCTGTGTGGAACGGTAGTGCTGCACCCTTATAGTGACCCAGCGGCCTTACGCCGCCAGTTTCTTCGTGGTCCGCCTCCGTCATCAATAAACAAGAACAACCAAAGGGTAGGGTGGGGCCATTTTCATGTGGTCCAAGACCTCCTCATCATGGAGATAACAATTGGCATTTCTTAATCAAGAAATTGAATGACAGAGGTTATGAACCATAAATAAAATAACTCAAATCACCCTACCTCAAGTTCAGTGATCGTTGACGGAGTCGCGGGAAGGCGGTGTCGTTCTGTCAATATCGGAGGAGCAGGAGTTCGGAGAAGACAAGTCGAGATGACATCGTCAGCATTCTTCATAGGTGGTGGTGTTTCATCTTCTTTCCCTGGTTGAAGAGGGAGAAGATGATGTTTGTCATTCTTCAGTGGTGATGGGTGTTCTTCCTTGGGAGGCTGAAGTTCTCCCAAAGGTTCTCCAAAGCTCCACCAAATGCTCCACCCAAAGATTATGCCAACCAAAGAAAAATAATAGACTTTTCTATTATTTTATTGTTGGAAAGAGTTAAAAATAATTAAAATTAATTAAGTTACATCACTTAATTAAATGGGTGGAGTTGGCTCATTAAATGGAGGGGGAAGGTGAAGAGGCTCCCCCACTTAATTGGGGGTTCCAAGGAGTTGAAGGGGGTTAGAGGAGTTAGAGAGATCGGGTGGGCCCCACCTAATAATGTCCTCCCAAGGGAGGTTATACTTGGGTGGCCCCACCACCATAACCTCCCATGGAAGTTTAGGGTGTGGTGGCCCCTACCTCCAACCTCTCCTTAGAGGTTTTAACCACCCAAATAAAATAAATTTAATACTTTATTTTATTAAAATTAATTAAAACCCCCCAAAAAATATCTTCCAAACTCGTCAGAACGAAACTGTGGTGAAGGTATCAGTAATCAATAACTAACATTTTGAGTTCAACGGTGCCCTCGGATTTCAATTCTGAGCACCAGTTCAAAAGATATAAAATACAGCTCGTACGTTTACTGAACATACCTGAACAAAACTTCAAAAATTGATTCTGGACACACCGAGTCTCAGAATCAAGCACCGTCAGAAACTAAGGACTCATAAAATTCCCATTTATTAAAGAAAAAAATTCCATGGAAATTCCGGGTCTTTACAGAAATAATTCTAAGTGGATGTTTCTACTAGTACCTAAACCAGAATGTAAATGGGAAAACATTGCCATGGATTTCATCATAAAACTCTCCAAAAATCTAAAGGCTATAATGTTATTTGGGTTATATTTTATCACCTTACGTAGTCAGAACACTTCATTACTATTAGATATGATTTCTATCTTAATCATCTTACTTGGTTATACATTATAGAATTTTTGATATTTTATGGGGTACCACTCAGAATCATACTTGATCAAGATTTGGGATTTACCTAAAATTTAGGGAGAAGTGTTTAGAAGTCATTAGATACATGGTTGAGTTTTATTACTAATTATCATCCTCATATAGATGGATAGCCTAATACAACCATTAAAAATTTATAATACATATTTACAGCTTTCTCTATGGATTTAAAAGGTGATTTGGATCAATGAATTCATTTGATGTAATTTTCTTAAAATAATATATTTCAATATAGAATTCAGATAGATCCTTATAAATTTCTCCACGGAAGGAAATGTTTAACTTTAACATGATTGGATGAAGTTGGAGAAAGAAAACTATTGGTACCTGATCTGGTTAAGGAAATGGAAGATAATGTTAGATCAATTTTGTTCATATGGGAATCTTGGAGTCAAAAAAAGTTATGATGAAAATCATTAGTGACATCTGGAGGTAAATGTTGATGACAAGGTATTCCTATGAATATATCATTAGAAAAGGTTATAATGTTTTGAAATAATTAAAACCTTGGTTTGAGATATATCAGTCCCTTTGAAATTCATGATCGTATCAGGATAGTATCTTATCGCTTGGCACTTCCACCAAAACTCTCTCATGTTCATCATGTGTTCTGTGTATTTCTCCCTTGTAATTACAATCTTGATAATATACATATACTAAAATCATAATTCATATCATTAGATAAAGACCTATCTTATGATACACAACTAGGGGAGATTCATGATCATAGAGAAAATGTTATATGAAAAAAGACCACCCATCTGGTCAAAGTTTTGTGGGGAAATCCTAAATTTAAGAAAGCAATATGGGAACCAAAGGATGTGATGATGAATAAGTATCCTAAATTTTTTATATTTATGTTATTCAATTTCAAGGATTAAATTATTATAAGCGGTAGAATGTAACACCCATAAATTTTATGACATATTTTTCTTTAAATGATTTAATTTATTTGAAAGATTGTTTCACATGAAACACTGAGTTTATGAAAAAATATTGAAATATTACTATGTGATAGTTATATAATTTTTTAAATAATAATTTCAAGGTTATCTTAAGTATAATTTTTTAAATTTTTCAAAAAATATTTACTTTTCATTGAATAGTGAAAAATAATGTTTTTTGTAAAACTGTTATTTTTTCATTAAATCAATAAATTTAGAAGTATCACTATATTTTGGATTTAATAATAAAATTAAATAGGATCAATCTTATTTAAAATAATATAATTAATTACATTAGGATATTTATTTTACATGATTTTAAAATAAGTCAATATTTAGGCTTAAAATGCTTTTTTTATAAAACCGTTTCAGAGGCATTTTGCATTTTTTTTAAATTATTTTATCTAACTTAAATGATTTTTGTTTGAAAAAATTTATTTTATATTTTTAATTTTGAGGTTAATATTTTGTAAAAAATCCCCATTATTTTTATAAATTATAAATAGTAACCGTAGTAAAATTTATCACTTTGATAAAGGGTAAATCAGGTTATAAAGGTTAATAATAATGTGGTAAGAAATTAAAAATATAGAAGATACTTGAATTTATCTATTTTTATGATATTAATTCAACCATATACTTCACTACATAAAATATAAGGAATTTTATATCTATTTTCATTCTAGATTGAAATTTATATTATTTTAATTAAAGAAAAATACAAAAAAAATTACTCTCTTTCCATTAAATTTACCATATATGTTCGCATAAGGATAAAAATAATTTTTGAATGAATGAAAAATGTATTTATAGATAATAAAAATATTTATATGATGTAAATTTATTTATAATTTTTAGTGATTTTATAATTACTTTAAGCAATTATACAATACTGATACAGTACTTGTGTAAGGAGTGGAAAAATCAAAGTAAATTTTTTTTTTAAAAACATTAAAACTAATTTTTTGGAGAATAATCATGGTTCCACAAGAATTTTATAACTAAAAATAATATATTATTGATTTTTCAAATAATTATATTCGAATTTAATCTTTTTATTGATGTCTATAATCTCAGATTAAATAAAGAGCGGAAAAATGACATTAATGATATTTTATGAGAAAAAATTATATTTTATTAAATTATTTATAAATAAAAAAATACTTAAAATAGGAAATATAGGATTTTAAATGGTCTAACAATTCATCCTTTATAAATTTATGAGAAATTTTTTACTTTTTAGGTAAAATTATAACTCTTTAAGATTGAAAATTTTGTTATTGGAGTTAAGGTTAGAAATTATTTAACAAATAGGTTAAACTAAAATATAAGATTAAAATACCAAATAAAACTATAAAAATTCTATTGATTAAAGTTATTTCAACCATATCCTATATTATATTTGAAATTTTTTCCACATGGATTCACTTTCACATGAAAATTAATTTATTATATTTAAAAAGATTTTATTAATTTCATGTGTGTCCTTTCATTCAGTATAAAAAGTAACCACCTCTAATCTCTTTTATACACTACCTAGATCCACTTATCTTAAAAAACCCTTCAAAAAACTCTTATAATAATCATTTTACAAGTTTTAGAGGTGTTTTTATTCTGAAAAGACCAACCCTAGGTCTCATAATAGGAGATCAAAAGGAGATCTTAAAAAGTATAGGTAATCATCTTCACTGAACAATTTCATTTTTAATATTATTTTACCACCTTCAATTGTGTCATAAACATTAAAATATGATAACACCAATATCTATCATATAATGACATGTTATTATGTTTATGGTATAAAATTTATCCATCTACGTCTTCATCAAATAGGAAACAAAATCATCAATCGTGTGTGTGGTCGACTAGAGCCTTATGAACCGATGTAATTTGTTTTCCATTACCACCTCACATAGATTGTAATGGTGATATAAATAATTAATATATATAATAATTATTAAATATATAAATTTATGGAATTATAATTTATCATTTACTTACTTTCCCTTCTACCTGTTAAAAAATGATAACATTTCTCATGTATATGTATGACCTACAATCTTTATAAAGTTATATGATTCAGATTTCATGTATGTTTCCCATGGATGATTTTAAATTATGATTATAATCAATATGAATGAATTTTTTATCATTATTAACATTATTTATATAACATAACCATGATCAATAAACTAGTACCATAACTTTCAAATCAAAACCTACATGAAAAACGAAGCAGTTAATACTTAAAATAATAACAATAATAAAATATTATTAACGAAAAAGTGATAATATGTTATAAATGGATCATATGTTATATTATATATATATATATATGATTATTTTATATAATTATAATAAATCTAAATTAAATATAAAATAAGTTAAAATCACTTATGAGACAAGTTGAACTTTTGGTAAGGGATTTCATCTCAATTTCCGCTCTATTGAGACATGTTTGGTATTATTCACATATTTATTTTTTTGAGGTGAATATAGTACCAATTTTATGTATTTAAAATTAATATATATTTATTCATGGTGATTTAAGTTTAATTTCAATTTTACACTTTTAAGGGGTTATAATTTAGAAGTTACCAAAGTGGAAAAAAAATTAAATCTCATTCTTTTGTAATTTTTCTTATTTTCATTGAAGAAATATTATAATATATCCTTAAAAACCCATATATTTTCTTATAAAATATATATTTAAGTATTTACCATGTTTTCTTCTAACTTTTTTTCTATTTTCTACTTTAATCAATAAAATAAATGTTTAAAAGAAAAATAGATCCTATATCTCCATTGATCGAATATATTTTTATTCTATGTCTATATTTTTATAAATTATTTAAAAAATAAATTTTTATTTAACAGAGTGATTTATTACAAATATTTTATGTTATCCTGGATTTTTTACAATGTTTAATAGGATTATTTTAATTATTTTCCAAAAGTTTCATTTTTTACTTTCGTTAAAAAAGTCGCATGGAATGTTTTTTTAATGTATATGGTGTTAATGAGTATTCCTACTACCATAATCATTTTATTTTATTTAGATTCTTCAGAAGTATTTCATTGGTCTTAAAAAGAAAAGTATTTAATGAAATATTATATTAATGTCTCTCTTACATTTTCTTTATTTCTCGAAATAGAATAATTTTATTAAAAAACATAAATTTTAGATGAACTGATGGTTGTCTTTTATCTCTTATTAATTTTATGGTCATTAAATTTATCTTAAAAAATCACTTTATTTTAATAATTTTTCTTTTAGAATTACATTTATATTAAATATCCAAAAAAATTATATCATATATATGATTATTTCATAAGTAATACACTATTTCTACATATAGTTTTTTACTAGTAAAGTTTTTGGATTGACTGGGGAAATCTTATTAACCTTTATTCTTTACTGAATACAAATATTTATTGATAAGGCATATTTTTTATGAATTAAATTCATCATTAAATATACAAGTAATGAATTTAACATGCAGTGATGGGAGGATCCCCATTAAAGATTGCCTCTCGATGCATCAACAGGTCTCACGAGACAAACTAGTTGGCTCTCCTTATTAAATGATTTTTTGGTGTATACCAACCCATAAATTAAAAAATATTAATTTAAGGTATTGATGGTAAAGATATCATGATGTCTGAGATCATGATGTCCAACATTAATAATTTATTTTATTGAGAATTTAGTTATTATTATATATTAGATTAATACACTTATATTATACATCGATGTATTTTGGGGTTGAGTTATTGATTAAATGGATTGCATTTTCATATATTTACCTTGATATGTTTATTATGCCTTATTTACTCATGGTAGCTTCTATTGTGTATAACCCTTATTGAGCATCTAATCTCACCATTTATTTTATCTCTTTTCCCAAAATATGAAGAAGGATATTATGAATAATATCAAGGATATAAGAATGTTTATTTTTCTCTATTTCCAATATAATATGGGAATCATTTATATATCTATTTTTCAAGAATGCTAAACTGATCAATCCTACATGGTGAGATCCATTATATCATGTACTAATGTAATAATGTAAACACTAGCTCTAGGTTTCTAGAGTTTGTATTTCTATAATAATGTTAATAACTTGTTTTACTTAGAACTAATTCTATGTTCATTATTATCATTATTATTTATAACCATTTGCATTAAATTTTTCCCTTGATATATTATGGAAACTAATGTAATTATTTACTTTAATCTTGTACCAACATACCCAAAAAATAGGATATATAAGCTATATTTAATTTTTATTTTTACTAGAATAATATTTTATTCGTTAGCTTTATATTTTCTAAGTCCAAACACACTCCCATTGTCCTCTTATATTCTATATCCTCATCAAAATATCATTCTAAGATTTAAAAATCCTTTATTTTTATGAAATAAATTATATTTCCTTTTAGTCAAAATATTTAACAAATAAACTATTTCATCCATATCTTATGTGGTATTCTATGTGTTTGGAAAAAATTTATAAAAGAAAATAATTTATTATTTAAAATATTCCACTGGTAGTGGTGGATTTTACCTCTCATATTTTAGCATATATATCAAATAAACTCCATTATCCTGGATAAAATATTTTTATTTGTTTTATCCATAGGCTGCAATGATTTTATTTTTTTCAACTAGAAGTCAATTATAAGTTTTTTGAGTGTATTTGGGATGTGATAAGATGTCTAGAGTAGGGTTGTTATGGCTTAATATATGTTATATATTTTTCAATATTGTAGGAATAGATCATGATGTGAGAATAAAGTTCACACTATGATAGAGTAGTAGTTTAGGAAAAAAGGAACACCCCTAGGTATAAGGTTCAGGAGACTAATCCTAAAAATAAGTAAAGGGGAGACCATATTCTCCATCTATACATAAAATTAACTAGTGATGAGTTGATTTGGAATTTGGAAAATTCCTCTGTCCCACCCTTAATGTGATTTCAAAAATAGATCATCTATTAATTTTTTTTATTATGGTTCAATATTCCAGAGGGTATTCTTCCACCAAAATTATGAAATTTTGTAAGAACTGGGATACTACATGATTACTTCATGGTTAGAAGTAACCATGTAGAAACCATGAACTAGGTCTATAGTTTTTTATAATGAAAATTTTCATATTTTTTTATGGTTTACTAAATTGTGTGTTGATATATTAGTGATCCTCATGGTTGGAACACAGTTTGGTAAAACATGAAGCCAAACAATGTCATCTTCCTAGAACATTAAAATTTTAAAATTATCATTATAACCCTATCCAATTTAACCCACTATCCCCCTTATTTCTTCCCCCTCACAATTTTTTTATCTCTCACACACGGTCCTACTTATTCCTCTTATCTTGGTGGATTTGTTTGCATGAATATCTTAATGTTTATTTAGTGAAATATTAATTAATGTATTTTTCTCTTTCCTTTTGGTATTATTCTTCCTTCCCTCATGGTTTTACTTATTCTCAATGGCTATAATAGGATAGGGTTTGTACAATTTGAATTGAGTGGTGTAGGTTTTGGTAATTAGGGTCTCATATTGCTTCTTTAAGGTATTTTCCCTTCTTTTCTAGTGGATTTCACCTTATTTTAAACTATTCCATCGATTAAAGGTAGGTAGTTTCATGGTTTACCATAATTTGATGAATTTAAGGTTTTGTATTTATTTATAAATAATGTTTTAAATTATTTAGTGTTAGAAATTGGTATTTTAAGAACAAATTGGTTATGTTTGGTAGATTTAAAAAATATTTTGTTTTTTATTAAAGTGGGGATTGATTGAAATTGGAATGTTTTGTTCAGGATATACATTGAATATGGGAATTTGAATTGAATGAAAGGTAATGGAATATGGGAATACTGGGAAAATTACTTCTAGACATGACACACCCTACCTAGCCTTTTTACTATGATATAACACTCCCTATATATATGAAAATTAATTGTTGTTTTCTGGTCAATTGCCTCCAGGCTACTAGGAACATTATGATTCTATCCTTAATAGTTTTCCTTATTGAAATGTGTTGGTTTGATCATTGAGAGTATGAGTATACTAGGATGATTCTTGGACCTTTGTTACCCTAGGATTATCTTATGGTTTCTGGACTTACATGTTGGTCATTATTCCTCTATTTTGTTATAAAATGTTAAAATCATGTTTTTTACTTAAATTGCTTCCAAACTAGCATGTTTATTTTTCTTTAATAATGGTTACTAATGAAACACTTGGTGGGATCCTATTAGGTTATATGTTTTCACGCCCTATATACACCCAATGAGTGTATGTAGACTTTATATTTTTAAATACAGGTAAAAGTAAGGTGTTGTTCAATGGCAGTGCGTACTCATGTTAGTAGATCTTGGGTAATTGAGGTGAGATGGTTGGAGGAAGTCCCTAATGTAACATAGATATTAGTAACTTTATTTTTTTATTTTTATTTTTGGTTGTAGTACCTAAACCCTTTTTACAAAGTATTTTATCTCTCCATCTGGTTCATTTTTTATATGGATACTGATGATCTTTTATGTGATTTTGGTTGTTTATTATGTGTTTTTAGTATTGGGGTTTCTTTAGATAGAATTTATATTACATTGTTAAATTTATTTGGGAAAAACATTCATAAGTTATTTTCTTGATTCCTTAGCACTAGTTTTTAGTCATGGGGATTAGGAATGGCCTTAGGGACTTACCACAAATTGGTTTGGGTTTCCATGTTAGGGGTAACCCAGGTTGGTTTGTGACATCTCCTAACATGTTAGAGTAAGTCCCTAAATTTTTAAGAATTATTAAGGAAATAATGTATTAAACAATGTAAAATTACCAAAATATGTGATTGTAACCATAACCTATATATAAAAAATTAAACTTTTAAGATTTAGTGGTAAAATGTCTAGGTGTTGAACCTTCCCTATATATGTAATATTCATAGTATTCATGAAAAAAATGAAAAGGCACAGAGATATGTGGAAAATTTAGTAGCTGTGTATTATTAATACATTATAAATTTTAAATTATGTCTAGTAATAGTAATTCTAAAAAAAGAAATTTATCTTGTGAAGAAGGTTAGGTGTATTTTAGTGGTTATATATTTTTTGGAGAAGTGAGAATTGTAGTAGAAAGTCACACCACAATAGGTTTAAATATTGAGAATATCTTGAAATGTCCATACCATTATACAAAGAATCTCTATAATGTACTCGGCCTAGTGGCCACTATATCTGGTGCCCCGATCTGGGTCATCACATAACCAAAGGAGAACCTCCCCTTATGCTAGAGGCTATCTACTAGCAGTATGGGTATAAATAAATTCGTTGGGGAGACTATACCCACTTATCAGTGTAATACCATAGTAGAAATTAATACCAACTGATAAAAGAACTAATATGAACCAATAATGGACAACATATAACCAATGTCAACAAGTAACCACATAGAACATTCAATAACAATATAACAAATACACTACATGTCAAGAAGTAATACAAATAAAATATCATGACCAAAAATTCCAAAATATCCCAAAAAAATGATCTGAATCCCAACCTGGTCCTGATATTCCAGGCTTTAACCAATAGCCCATGCATAAACCAAACACCAGGCCCTTATCGAGAACCTATACCTGAAAACAAGTATCAACTGCTTGGGTACCCAAGTGTCATGGAAGCCCAAGCAGGGTGTGAGTACAACTCAGTAGGCCACCACCAATGGTTTCTAAAGAAATAACTAGTCTGTACAATAGTGTACATAGGAAAACAAGTGTAGTAAATAAACATGGCATAAAGGAACATGTTAAAAATTTAACTAATACCCATTAAAATAAATTTAATCAAGAAGTAGGTTTCACTTAAAAAGAAAAAATATTTAACCATTTTATCCATCAATTTCTTTTGGTTCAACCAGCCCAACTAAACTAGATCTTGATAAGATGGAACATAAGTAGTAGCATAAGGGGTTATACGCACTTTTAATCACCGTGGGAAACTCATTAATCACAATTTCTCAACATATCGCAGAGCCTTAGTCTAGTAATCAAGTCATCTCCATGTGTTAGGAAAGCATAGAGCCTCAGTCCGACATCCCATCCCACATTATGAACATTAGTTGAAAGCATAGAGCCTCAGTATGAAATCCCAAAAATACATTACAAAATATTACCTTCAATCCTTTGTCTAGGTAGTCTCACCAAATTCAAATTTTAGGTGCCTAGAGCCACAGTCTAACTCCCTAACCCATAAATTATAGGGGTGGGATTTAGAGCCTCAATCCAACCCAACCCATGGGAGAATCTTTAATCCAATACCCACATACCACCAAGCCATGTGCACGTGCTTTTTTAACCATAAAACATTTATCAAACACAAACCATAACTTTGAAACACAACCACCATTTAAAATTGTGACTCATTATTCACAACCCACAAACAAGGCATGACCCATTAACATATATATCATTATTCAAATCACCCCCTTATGATATATTAAATTGGAAAATAATAAAAATAATTTTTTTTTGAAATTCATGATAACAAAAAATTCAAGAATCCTAATTTTAGAATCATCATGAAACTACCCTTTAAAACACGGGTCTTTACTTTTGAAAAACTAAACCATGCCCCAAGGCAGTCATTCCCATATCCTACCATTCTAAATAATCAGTAAGCTATTTTCAAAAAAAGGTGGGTACACCCTCATTTCAAACCACCCTATAAAATCTATAATGGTAAAAAATTTATTAATCACTTTGAGTCTAACTCCTCCTTTAAAAACATTTCCCACTTCAAAACATCATATTCTCTATTTAAAACCATTATCAGATCGTATCCAAAATGCACCATTTGACCCATTTCAAAACCCCTAAGAAATTTCATGAAATCAAATATACAATCAATTAAATTTACACTTTAACCATTCCCATATACCTGATTACAATTTACAACCCATTTTATCTCATATTTTTTCCTAACTCAATGTTTAACCATTTATGATATGATTATCAAAGGTTCGTCTTACCCCATGGGTTGACCAAAGTTCACCTCACATCATTAAAGGACCTAACTGGGTCTGTGAAAGGTCCTGCACATCAATCTATTACACAAGTCACTTTCCAAAAATCAAATACATTAGAACATAGTAAGGAAACAAATTATCACAACTACATACACATATAACGCATCAAGACTATGGTAAAAACCCATAAGACCACCTACCTTATGTCCGATGACGAACGCTTTCTTAACCTCCACCCTTGATTAAAACTCTAACACCCACTAAGTTCAAAACCTATAATCTAGGAAAAAAGTGAGGTTTTTAGGAATTCATTAGAATAGGAGATATTCTACAAGACCTAATCTAGAAAATAGGGCAAAGAGGATTGTTAGACTCACCTGAATATTCAATTCGCACCCAAACACTCTCCAAACTGCCAAGAATCGATGGATTATCACTCCTTGGAAGTCCAGAAGTGTTTTGTTCATCATCCAAGATTCTAAAATATGAATTGGGAGGAAAATTAGGTTATAACCCTTGAATATTAGGAGGGAAAATTAGAATTTAACACTTTTTTAGGGTTGTACGGTTTGGCCACACGGTTAGACAAACCGTGTTCTAATCATGTGGATCCCTATATATAAGAGGTGCCAAGCCAAAAAATTTCCTATAAGAACCCGCATGTTTTAGAAATTCATATGGAAGCCGTGCGATAGCCTCTGTCTGAGAGGAGGTCGGGCCACACAGTTTCCCTAGCTAGGCTCAAGGTTATTACTAACCATGCACCAACCATGTATTGTACACTATTCATCCCCCTTTCTTGTCTTTATCTCGTCCCAAGCCCCCGGTATATCCCAAGAAATATTCCATTCACCTAAGAACCACTTTATTAACCAAAAAACGGAGTTTGACCAAAATTTAAACAAGTACATACCTCAATGCAAGGTATGGATCTTACAACCACCCCACCTTATAATGGCTCATCCTCGAGCCATGATTACAAGTCTTAATAAGACTTCTAGACAAAAATATAAAGAAAAAAGGCCACCTAACAACCTTCACCTCCAAAGTTTCCCACCTGAACATGGCCATGCCATCACCACACTAAAACTAAGAAAATAGTCTAACCTCAAAGAAACTTCCCCCGCTGTAATCCAAAACCACAAACCCGATGCTCCTCAAGTATGCATCTACTTCATCTCATCAACACCCACATCAGTGCTAGAGAAAAGTACGTGTAACACCACTAAACCAACACACTAAAGGAAACTGACAAATCACTACATTACCATATAATATCCAACCATAATACCCTTTATCTAGTCCTCTCCACAATTCATGGCCAAAATCACTTGGGGCCATTTCACCTAATTCTTTCAAAGTTAAAATGGTGACCCTATCTGGGCATCACCAACAGAATCATACAGTTTCAAACCACATTTCATGGCCTACACTGAACTGAAACTCCAAGACCAATGGACTTACACCGTATCTAAACAATCATAGAACAACCCAAGTAGAATCTTCACCACAAGGTACTAAACTAGTCAAAACTTGATTCAATGATTATTACCAAACTGAAACACTAAGACAACACTCACCTGATCCCATCAAATACATACTTCCACTCACATCCACAATCAATCACTTTCCCCCTATGTCACCCCTTACTATACACTTCATCTCTCTATACCCATAACTTGGTGTTGAGAACTTCCACCATTGAAAAGAGTCCAACAAAACCTCAACTCAACATTCAAAACTTACAAGACATGTTTCCCAACCCACCACACCCCAACATCAATGAAAAATCTAGCCAACTCTTTCATTAATTCTTTCCATGGAAACTTCCTAGATTGGTTACACCTTCTTTATACATATATCAACTATGGTCTACTTGGTTCTTACTAAAATTAATCCACATTATTGAGATGCACATAGAATTACAACATTAACCAGTGGTATCTTTAATCCCACCACATCCATTCTATTTTACCCAACTAAGTTGGGATATCCTAACCAACTCACTCCACTGGTGCCCAACCTCCACTGTTGGCATGTTTCCCCTCTACCCAGACATGACACCTTCTCCCTTAAGGCATGAATCCATTATCTATGTGCTCATATCAGATTCCATTCCTGACCACCATTGAAACTTCATTATCATAGAATTTTATTCTCCAAAAACCTTTGTCGACTCTACACCACCAACCAGCATGTCTCTAATGAAAATAATCAAATTACTTATAAAACCATCCTAATTCCAAAGACATCACTTAGTTTGATATACCACCATATCCAAGGCCCACCTATCCATCCCTAGGGAACCCAAACATGTCCCTTAAAGGCTTCCCCTTGTTATTTTAATTCCACCAAATAAATCCAAAGTCTGTACCAGACATCCATGACTATAATACCACTCCCCACCTTAGAAGTATCATTATCACAACTATTCTAACGGAATTCCAACCACCACATCTTCCACTTTGAACACTATATTAACATCAAAACATTGATGTGTCTGTATGAATTCCACTGAAACAAAAAAACATCTCACATTACTCACTCCCAGCTTTCGAGAGTTTAACCTATGGAATTTGTCAACATCTAGTCCATCTTAAGTGTAGCGACTCAGGTTTTGGCCCTGTCAGACTTTGGAATATTCCTACAAATTTCTAGAGATAAGCATGAAGACGGCGTGCAATTCTGAGGCCCGGTGTGCCCAGAATTAGTTTTATAAAAATATTAAGTTTTTTTATACTATGCACATTGAGGGGGTGTGATATCTCCTAAACGGTAGCTCAGAATAGGAATCTAAGAGCACATGTGTGTCCAAAATGTGTCCTTTACCCTAGGAAAGGTGTAAACATTGTGGGCACAGGCCTGTGGTGGAAAGCACCACCAGGGGGTGTTTTTGTAAATAAGTGGAAAAGTTAAATCCAAGTGTCAGATCGAATAAATTATGAATGGAGTTTCAGATAAAAAATATGAGTCTGTTGTTGTGTTCAGAATGGCACGTTTACCCTAAGGATGACCTTACATTTGTCTGCATCGGGCACCAGGCGGAGGCGAGTCAGGAGTCGGAGATATTTAAAAATATATATATATCTTGTATCTCCCCCCCCTTGGACGTTTCGTGTGCAGTAGATGAGTTCCTCCTACTTCCTCCTCCTTATCCTCCCCTTATGACGGTGAATCAGCGGCCGAATTGCGAGATCAAGGTGTCGTTGAGCTCAAATTTCGACGGCGGACGTTCCAGGATCGTGCAGCGGAAGCTTTGGAGCACGGATCTAAGGCAGAACGTCGGTGTTTCACCCGCAAGGTAGAAGGTTTTAGTTTTAAAATCTAGGATCTAGTTTTTGTGTTTATGTTCTTAAAATTTTCATAAGGGTTGTGTTGTTACGGTCCCGAGGTTTCCGAAACATGTTTCGGATATGAATTTGGAGCAACGGGGTGCTCTCGGTGGCTCCCGGAAGTTTTCCAGTGAAAAAACCTAGATTCTAGTGGCGGCCATGGCAGAATCCGGTGAGACCCACAGCGGCGTGGCGGTGGTGTAGTGGTTTTAGGCTCCGGAGAGGTGGAGTCCGGCACCGGCATGGTGGTTTTCGGCAACGGCGCGGTAGTTTCTGGCAAGGCATGCGGTGGTACGGCTAGGTTTTTTCGGAGGTTCTTTAAAACCTCGTAACTCTCAAACTGTAACTCCGATTTGCAAGCCATTTACGATGACGTGTTCCTTTAATCAAGACGGATATTTTTATCTCTCTTTGGGAATTTTATGTTTTGGGGTCGTGGACCGGGAGCTTGAAACGTCGAATAAAATAATAATATTTTATTACTATTCGACTTCGCGCCATCGAATCTTCTACCCAGAGCGTCTGATTGACGTTCCGTCAGTGGAATTGAGACCCTTATGATACGGAGGACTTTTCTTGATGGTTTTTGGGTTTTGGGGTAGAGTTTGGGGTGTGGGCCCCATGAGGCTGGGTTTGGGCATTTTCGGAGAAAAACAACTTTCTCACCTGAAGTCCGATTGTGGAAGATGAATAGTCGATCCTGTGTGTTTTTCTGAGCGGATCGCAATGGTTTGATCTATTCAATGAGTTTCAAGATTGAGGTGTGGGCCTCACCCGATTTGGCTTCAGTGAATAGTACCTTTTTCACCGGGTGTCCATTTGGGATAAACGAGTAGTAGATCCTGGGTGTTTTTCTGAGGGGATCACAGTGGTATGATCCTCTTGATGAGTTTTGGGAATGTTGTGTGGGCCCTGCACAGACTAGATCCGGAGAATAGTGCCTTTTTCACTGGTTTTCTATTTCGGGTGAGTAAATAGCCTATTCTACGTGTTTTTTCATGTGGATCGCGATGGTGGCCTCGGTGTCTGCCTTAAAAGTGTGCAGGATTGCGTTGTGGCAGGTCACTCAGGTTAGCGACATTTGGACCGGAAGTGGTTGAGGGTACTCCCTTGGTTCGTACCTACGAGGGTTCACGTGGCATCACAACCTTTCTATAGGTTTGTGATCCTATTGATGGGATGTTTAATCTGTTAGAGTTGTGGCTTCCCTCTAATGGGCCCGGAGCGGGATCCTCTAGCATCGTTACCCTAGATCAGGTTCTTGGTATCACTGTGACCACTTATCCACGGGCGGTGATCCCCTGTCTAGCAGGTTAACCCCATAGGGTTTGTGGAATCATCGAAATATGATCCCCTACGCCCGTGCTCAGTAGGTTTGTAGAATCGTCAGGTATATGATCCCCTACTCAACATGTGGATTATAGTAGAGTTGCGGTATCATTGGTCATACAATCCCTTACTTAGCGCATGGTTTCTGTAGGGTTAAGGAATCGTTGGTTCGATCCCCTATATCATGAGTTATACCAGATAGGGTTCTGGTATCATCGTGACCACCTTTATGCGGGCGAAGATCCTCTATCTAAGTGACGTGTTTCCATTGAGCACCAGATCGGGTTATTGTATCCCCCAGCGAACCCTAGGAGGGATCCCCTATCTGTGAGATCTTCGTCTACTAGTGTGGGTTCTAGTATCTCCTAGCGGGCCCTAGGAGTGATCCCCTATCCGAGGAGTTTGGTGTTTATGTTGTTTCAGTGAGTTTTCCTCAGTGATGATATCTGATGAGCGTGATCTCTCAGGTAAGCATCTGAGATGTTTGTGTGGGACCCAATGGAGTGTATCTTTTGGACGAGTGTCATCTGCGATGACAATGATCGTGGAGTGTGCTCTCCTGGTTGTGGACAGTTGCTGGTGATGAGGTCGTTACCTCATGTGTCTTGGTGCGTGATCTGGGTATATCTGGATTGTTCAAGGTGTATGTATGAGCGTACACCTGATTTGAGCTAACTAGTTGTGTTTATCCAAGGATGGCCATGAGATGGAGTTTATCTCTCATCTAGGTTCCCTCTGGCTGGGATGAGCGGACTGTTTCCTTTCAGTTTCTCTCTTTTGTTTTGGGTTTTTGGGGTGCCTACTGAGTATTGTTATACTCACCCCTGCACGGGCTTTCCAAACACATTTTTGTGTCTTGTGCAGACCACATGCCTTTCAACGGAGTCCCTGGGGGACCCGGAGCAAGTATATCTTAGTGAGAAGGTTTGACCTGAGTGTTTATCGGAGTTGTGTCGTGGAGCTACCGGTAGGTGTTTTTTCAGTGTTTTCCGATCCTTCTGAGAAGGTTGGACACTTTTCAGTTTTCTTTTGGTGGGCCATGTTTTACCCTTTTGTTCTTCTGATGTACTTTGGTTGTGGGATAGTTGTATGCATGCATTTTCTTTTCAGTTTTTATATATCTATGCACTATTTCATGGAGGTGTATGTGGGTGCTTGTGTATAGGTACCTTTGGCTAATGCCTCCCATGTGTGTGATAGCCTACTCGGAGTTGGACACCATCTCCTGGCCTATTGGAGGTGGGATTGGGGTGTCGCGGCTCGAGCCCCGTTGGTTCGAGTCATGACAGAGTGGTATCGGAGGAGGTTACACCTTTGGGATCTCAGAGCATAGCTGGTCTAGCTGTGAGTTTGGTTTGGGTTGCATAGCGGTAGTGTTAGAATGTTTTGAGTTTGGCTTTCAGGACAAGGACTCCAGTGTTGGTGCGGCAGCCAATGTATCCATACACCAGGACTCTGATAACCTACCTTTCGACTCAAGACATTCATACACTGGTCATAGGGACATAATGGTACATGCATCATATAGGACTGAGTTTTGGGTTTTTCCTTGTCCTTCTTGAGTCATCTCACCAGATGTACTCTTTGACTTTTGTGCATCTTAAATGTATTTCAGGATGCCTCCACGACGATAGCTAGCGAGGGTTCCACAGCAGGAATGTGGTGATGATCCGCCCTGTCTAGAGGTTGTGGTCCAGGGTGCAGGTTCTGAGGCTGGACCTTCAGGTGGTCATCCAGTTGTGCCACCACCTATCGAGTAGCTGGTTGTGCCAGCAGTGCAGTATGAGGTTGCGCGTAGGCTCAATGTGCTGCACAAGTTCCAGAGGCATCAAACTCTGAGGTTCCGGGGTGATCTAGACCCCTAGGTAGCTGATGACTGGCTCGAAGCAGTCACCCGAGTTTTCCGCCTAGTAAGTACACCTCCATATCATATGGTGGTCCTAGCGGCAAGCCTTCTACATGGTTTGGCTGGGCGATGGTGGAGCCTAGTGATGCAGTCCCATGGCGAGGAGATGCTCATGTGGGAAAAGTTTGAGTGTCTTTTTAGGGAGGAGTTATATCTAGTGACGCTGAGGTCAGTACGGATTCAAGAGCTTCTGCAGCTTCGGCAGGAGGTCTTGACTGTGTCAGAGTACTTAGCGATGTTTATAGACCTGTCGCGCTACTCCCTAGATATGGTTCGAGACCCATTCTTTAGGGATCGGACCTTTGAGAAGGGCCTATGCAGGGACATCTGGGCAGTTGTGGTTTCCTTGTGTCTTCCCACCTATGCTGGAGTGCTGGAGTGAGCTTTGGGGGTGGAGAGATTTCTGGCTAAGCAGATCCCACCTGTTAGTGTTGGGCACGCGAGAGTTGAGACCTCGTCAGTCGGATCAGCATCTAGTAGCTGACAACAAGATCAGGGGTTTGGACGTGGGAAATGTTTCAGGAGGCGACCCCAGGATGGAGGATCTGAGGCTTAGAGCTCACAGGTCTTGCATTCCAGTTTTGTTGAGCTGCAGGAGAGACGGTGTTATGCTTGCGACAGTCAGGGAAATATTGCTAGAGATTTTCCATCCCGTCGTGCTGCTGAGAGGGAGTCGGTCGATGGACCTCCTTGGCAGAGGCAGCGACTCGAGCAAGGAGGTCTGCAGGGCGTAGTAATTTTAAATAGAGCTGGTGCAAGAGGAGGAGGTGGTAGGTGGTATCAGTTTCCACCACCCCGACCCCCAGGTGGACCATGCCAAGCTTAGGGAGCTGGTGGCCAAGGGCGCGGACAGCTGCCTACCCTAGAGGCTGTTGACCCAGAGGCTCTACGGATGGATAGAGGTACGCCTTGTGTCCTTTATACTTTCTACAGTAGTTTGATAGACAGTGTTTAGTGGTACCCTTCCTTTTTGTTGCTCGCTCGTGTTTTTTTCAGGGCGTTGGTAAGACCCTATGTGGGTTTTGTTCAGCGTGATTTGAATGCGTGAGGAAGAAGGATCCTTCCCCCACCGAGACGCATTTTTGTTATATGATTAAAACCATGAGGGCGAGTCAGTGCCGCAAAAGCGGATAGTATTGAGGTGTGGTGGATGAGTCCCTCTAACTTATGTGTTCGGTCATGGGTGTTTCTTGGTGAACTCGCTGGCGTGGGAGACCCAGTTGAGAGTCCAGTCA
Source organism: Viscum album (assembly GCA_963277665.1). Taxonomy (NCBI): domain Eukaryota; kingdom Viridiplantae; phylum Streptophyta; class Magnoliopsida; order Santalales; family Viscaceae; genus Viscum; species Viscum album. Next base: position 470,242,350 of record OY728158.1, read on the forward strand.
CTTTCCTTATACTTAAGGATTTTCAAGGACGAAAATTTCTAAGGGAGGGAGGTTGTAGAGACTCAGGTTTTGGCCCTGTCAAACTTTGGAATATTCCTATGAATAATTCCAAAGCTAGGCACAAAGATGGTGTGCGATTCCGAGGCCTGGTGTGCCCGGAATTAATTTTATAAAAATATTAAGTTTTTTATACTATGCATGTGGAGGGGGTGTGATATCTCCTAAACGGTAGCTCAGAACGGGAATCTGAGGGCACGGTTTCATCTGGAACGTGTTGTTTACCCTAGGTGAGGTGTAAATTTGCAGGCGCGGGCCTGCGGTGGAAAGCGCCACCAGGGGCGTTTCCTAAACTTTTTACCATTTCCACATACAATTTATTACTCCAAAAGTTATTTAATTGAATGGGGAAATCTTAATATCATTTATTCTTTATACAATATAGATATTTTTTGATAATGTGTATTTTTTTTAATTAAATTGATCATTCAAATAATTATTTCATTGGACATGTAGTTATGGGTGGGTCTTGGTTATATATAGTCCATCAATGAATAAATAGGTCTCAAGAGACAAACCAATTGGATAGCCTTATTAAATGGGTTTTTATGTTTACCTACTCATCGATTAAACTATTTTTGTACAAGGTATTGATGGTAGATATATCATGATTTATGAGGTCATGATGTACAGCATTAATCATTTCCTTCATTGGAAATTTAGTTATTATTATATATAATATTCCTACATTGATAATATCCTTGGATGAATTTCATGCTAAAGTTATTAACCAAAAGTGTTTTATATTATTTACCATTCCATATTGATTATTCCTTATTTTCTCATGATAGATTATATTGTATGTAACCCATACTGATCATTTGATCTCAAATTTTATTTGTTTTCTTTTCCCTGTGAATGAATAAATATAATATGAATAATATCAAGGATGTGATAATGTTTCTTATGATGTATTTTTTATATTTCCAATGTAATATGGGAATTATGTATGTATATAGTTATCCAAGACTACTAAACATATTGATCTTGTCTGGTTAGATCCCTTATATCTTTTACCAATGTAATAAAGTAAACACTAGCTCTTGGGTTCTAGAGTTAGGGTTTATAAATTTAGTATCTAGGGAATTTTAGTTGAAACATTGAGAACTAGTTTTAAATAAACATGTCTAAAAATAGAATTATGATAATACTTTATAGTATTTTAAAACCTTTACCATTAGAGATATTTTTATTTTATGTCACAATATTCAGGATAATTATTAGATAACGTAGTGTATTACATAATTTAGTGATGTATCCTAATAGAATAAAGAGGATAAACACATGTAGTCAAAGTAGATATTTACCTATTGAGAAATCCAATACATACCGTGTGGGAACTAATCGGATCATATCCATATTAGGGTAGATGACTCAAGTTATGATGGATAACCTTTCTCATATGTAGTAATTTATTTTTCCATAGTTTGATTAACCTATATTGGATCTATTTATTTGATAGAATCCTTCATATTTTAATGGAACTACTAATACGTTGATAACTGAGAAATGGATTAATTCCCTCTAAAATATACTTCTATCTTTAATAAGTAATGAAATTAAAAATGTTATTATAGGAGTGTATTGTTTGATAGAAGATGACAATCAATGGTGTTCATTGATACAAAACACTAAACAGGTCAAATATAAAGAAAGAATGGAATGGATAAGTTTTAATGTGATATTCTTTGAGATATACTTCCCCTGAGAATAGAAAGATGAAATAGAGAGGAAGTGTCTCACTTTTAAGTGAAAGAAATATGATGGTGTAGTATAGTATGATGCTACCTTTACAAGATTTTCTAGGCATGTTGTGGACTAAATATGTAATAGATAAATCAATATTGACCATTTATTTTAAGGTTTTAAGTCAATTCTCGGAAGGGAACTAGTTTCTTAAAAAAAATTCATCATATAATGATATAGTATCAAGTTCCATTAAGACAAAGAAATAATTTTATAGATCCAATATATCTAAGGTAAATAAATATATGAAGATGTTGGTTGAACACCAAAAAAAGGAATGAATAAAAAAAATAAGAGAATTAATTAATTTGCATCATGTTAAAATTGTTGAAAGAAACATCCTAGAAAATTATTTAAGGGCATGTGATTTTTTTGAAAATATGGTGACAATGGTCATCTAGCTAATGAATATAAGGAGAATAAATAAACCACTATTATCTAGTGATTCAACTATAAATAGAAGGGGAATTATTCAAACAAGGTCCCCAAGCATCAAAGGAACTTATCATAGAATAAGCCAAGGGGTGGAAAAGAATATAGAATTACTATATCCAAAGTTAAAGTTCCTAGGGTTGTAACGAAAGGTACAGTTATCATACATGCTGTTCAGAGTGGAATCTCAAGAGAGGGGTGAATTGAGTTCCTACTTAAAATTTCTGGTAAAAAATTTATTATAAAGATCCCCCAAATTTTGAAAACGGATCAGTTAATTAAGGAAGTAGAGATATAGATGTCTAATTGGTCAATAGGTTTCTCAAAGGGTGATTATTCCTTAGTTAAATTAGTGTATAACACTTCTTAAACTTTTGAAACAAGTTTACTGAATTAAAAAAATAAACACACTAACCAAAACTAACTATCAAATGGAAAGAAAAATAGTTTTATGTTTTAGAAAATATAAACAGCAGAAAATAGATAAAAAAGAGTATAACAAAATATAGTGGACAGTGAATTAAAACAGGAGGTTCAGTCTCAATCTAATACTTAATGCTCTTCACTTGGTGATCACTTGCCACCAAGAAATTTATATTAGCAATAAACATGATACACAGCCTGTATCGGGCTTTACAACGGTTTTCACAAACTGTCCAGGGTTCACACCCTCTTCCACAGTTCTTCATGGGAAAAAATAGTACCCACCACACATGGTCTCTTCCATAGTTATACATTAGAAACAAATGTAGATGAAGTTTTATGTGAGGTATTTAGTATCCTCCAGTTTAAGCACAAGAGACAATGTGTGTAATAGATTGACACACACACTTCTCAAAAATGTAAAAAGAAGAAACACAATAGATCAATTATGATAAGATAGAGTTTATAAGGCTCTATGTGTTTGTAGTTTATCTCTTGACTCCTTGAAGTGAAGAATTTGAAGTTTGAGTATATCTTTGGAAGTTGTCTCCAAAACAAAGTGTCTCAACTCTAGGTACTAGCTTTTAGGAGTTGAGTATTCTGATTCTTGAGTTGATTGAAAGTTTATGAGACACATAAGGTAGCCTCAAGTTGTTTTCCCAAAATTATCTTCTTGAAGATCTTGGGGTTTTCAGTTAAGGTGCTTGAATGGTTCTTCCTTATTCTTTAGTAATTTCTTCCTTTTCCATTTAACTTCTGAACTTGTATTACTCATTTTTCTCTTTGCCTCTATATATCTTTATTCCTCGGTCTTCTCTTTTATATTTGAGGTTCGAAAATAGGATTAATTTCATCAGGTGAAATCTTTCTCGTACCTCGTACTATCAAGATATGGTCTACTAATATGTCTACAATAAGTATTAATTAATTCAGAAGCATTAAAGTTAGAAAATATGACCGTTAAAATAATCATAAGAATTTGAAAAATTAAGGGTATTAGTAAACTAGTAATGGTATCCTTCACATCAGTAGGCTTCAACATCATGTGCACATCGGTAACCTCCAACTGTGACCTTACATGGGTAACCTTCAGCGGTAACCTTCAATAGTAGTCTTGCATCGGTGACCTTTATATCAGTGACCTTGTATCGGTGAACTTATATCGGTGACCTTGTATCAGTGACCTTGTATCAGTGACCTCATATCGGTGACCTCGTATTAGTGATCTTGTACTGGTGACCTTGTATCGATGACCATGTATCAGTGATGTTGTATCAGTGACCTTGTACTTTGATAAATTATGAACTGTAAGCTTAAAATGAGAGCAATGAGATTAACAATACATAGGTATTACATTGAGATAAGCATGATTTTCACATAAATAATTATCCTGGAGGAGAAACAAGATGCTTTATATAAATGAAACATGATTTAGGATTATCAAACCATGATTTTTGATTATCAAAACATGTGAGTCCAACAATATTCCTCTTTTTGATAATCACAAACTATGTTAGTATTATTTTAATTAGGGTCAGGCACATCTACTAATTTCATTAGTGATTCCATTAGTGATGTTATCATACACATTCAAGTTAAAATATTTCTCCCCCTTTGTGATTAACAAAAAGTGTACATAACAAAAATAGAGAAAAGAGAGTGTTTATATGAATAAAGCAGTAGTACAATATACAAAAAGAGATACATTGATCCCTATCAATTATGACAGTTCACACTCAATCCACATCAGAGATGCCCATTAGAGATTTGTCTTTGGAAGATGAGGATGCAGGTTCTGAAGGTGGAGGGATAGGCTGAGGGATGGCAGTTAGCAGTGTAGGAGGATTGCCCACTAAGGCATCAATAGACCAATAGTGAGTAGATCTATAAGGAATCATGGGGGTCAAGCTTCTGATGGCCTGAGCATGATTCATCAAAGGAGAATCACTAATGGAACCTGAAGAAGCTGAGGTAGAAGGAAAATCTGGAGGAATAATGATTGAAGTGCAGTACACATGGAGAAAAGGCAAGAGAAGATTACTGAAGTCTATAATAATACTGCCCCCTCTTTCCATGGAATAGATAATATCATTCTTATTCTCTATAAATTTCTCCAAAGCAGAAGTAAGCACTCAAAGCCTGCTAACCTGGTCTTTAAAGGCTTGAGGGACAGGTGGAATCCTCAAGTTCTCCAACAACAACTTGAAGTGACCATCCATATTATGCTTAGTATATAACCTTTTGTAATAAAAGTCAACTTGATCCTTGATGGCCTTCTGATCTTGAGAAACTTACCTTAAATAATCTCCTACAAGATTATGAATTTCCCTGGTAATGGAAATGACTTGAGTCACAGATTGAAGGTCTTGGGTACTAGCACTAGATAATCTTTCTACTTATTCTCTTATAATAGATATGAAATCCTCTATATCAACAGGAGGAGATGATGAAGTGGAATAAGATGCACCTAGAGGTTCCAGAGAGAAAGCCATTATCTCCTTGAAAGATTTGGTTATCCCACTGATGATCCTTTTTACATCACCTTCTTGGCCTTCGACATGTGTTTCCATAGACATCTTGAAGTACTCAAACACAGTTACCAACTTCTGAACCACACTCTTGATATATTTGAGATCTCTATCCACCTGATCTCTTAAAGACATATATGCATCTAAGCTGTAAATAGACTGCTTCACTAATTTCAAAGAATCTTCCAAATCTTGTACCTGATTCTGACATACCTTGACCTCTTGTAACATAGTTGAGTGAGAGGTAGAAACTAGAATTTCCATTGTAGAAGTAAAATATTCTTTATTTTGAGTCGTAGACCTCTCTAAACCAACCAATCTCACATCAATTTGGATCCTCAGATCTGACTTTATTGATTCCAAATATTCCTTCTTCACATAGTCTCGAGGCAGAAGTACTACTATCTCCACAATAGTAGTTTCTGAAATAGTAGTAATTGGAGGACTTCTAATAGGTTGGTCATCTTCATAATCTCTATAATCTAAACCTAAAACCACAAATCCAGGAGCTTATGTCCAGTATTCTATTACATGATAAATAGCAACTGATCATGTAGCAACAAGTTCCTCCCCATCAGGTGGAGAATTCTCTAGATCAGCCACATTTATCTCTTCTATACCTCCTTGATCAACACCATCAGCAAGAGGGTTCACTGCTACTTCTTCTACTAAATCATCAACTACTTCTAAAGCAATTTTAGTTTCAACTGAATCAACAACTTCTTTAACTCCACTTTCTACCCTTTATGTATGTCCTATTATAGGACTACGACTTATACATTCCTATTCACTTTTAGCATTAGTTTTTTCAAAGTCATCATGACTTGACTCAGAGTCCTCATCCTCATTTGAGGTATCTCTAATGTCTCTTAAGACATTTTTAGCCTCTTCTTCTTCACTGGTTTCCTCATCATTGTCCCTTAGGACATTCTCCGTTCTAGGAAACCTTTTGGGTGGACTAGGCACACCAAAGGATACAATACTAGTATGAGGATTGGAGGGAAGGTTAGGATCACTCCTGTCATCTATAAGAGAATCCTCTCTTTCATGGACAACAAAAACTTATTCTCCTTCTTCATCTAAATAGGCAGGCTCAACTTCATCAGGCTTAAGACCAGGGTCTCTCTTATTCTTAGGCCTAGTAGGATGAGCCATAGGGTTAAACTCTTCATATAACTTAGCCTCATCATTTACGCATCTCCTCATCCATGGATTTCTATTGATCTTCATCAACTTTAAAATCACTTTGGTGATGCAATGGTTATCCCCCACAATAACAGTTTCCTCCTTAGCTCCAGCAATTCCTTTCACTTTCAACATAAGGGATATCAACTTAGCATGAAATAGGGAAATGGATTTGAAACTGGACTAGGTCATATCTTCTAGTTGAATGATCAATAACCTATATAAATTAATTTTCCATCCATTATTTAACAGATAAAAAATTAATACATCCTGAAATTTTAGTGTAAAAAATTCCCCTCTCCTAGGACTCAAAACATGCTGGATAAACTTAAATAGTAGCTTTTCTTCTCCTTCCATCTCAGTAAAAATAACTTTTCTAGGGATCCAACTCCCTGTCAGTTCAGCCATATCTTCTTCATAATAAAAGAACTCAGTAGTGGGAGGCACCACTTTTGAGTAATATTCAAAAATCCCTTCACGTGGTACTCTCAAACATTCAGCCCCTTCAGTAGAGTAGAAGCTCACACTTACTCGGTTCACCTGTGAAGACATTATGTGCTCATCCTCAGACTGCTCAAACTTGAGGTATTCATAAAATTCCTTCAAAAGCTTTGGACAATAAGTTCCATCATTTTTTTTCAAATCACTCGACCCAAACTTGAGCTTGAAGTGCCTTTAGCACTAAAGATCGGCTCGTCAACAGCCATTCCGAGCTAAGATCCTTCTCAATCACTATTTGCCTCTTCGATAAATGTGGGTTAGGAACCTTTTCCACTGTCTAGATTCCACTACTAGACTAATCTATTGGTCTCTTAGGATCCAGTGTGTCTCCTTCATCAGCAACCAATGGAATTTTCACTCTTTCCATTGATCTGGAGATGTTTGAGGGTTTCAGTAGAGGTTTTAGGTTCAGGATCAAAATATTCGGGAGAAGGTTTGATGTGGATTGAAATGTGGCTTATGTTTTAATTTTATCATTTAGGGATCGAAAAAACAAATCAAGTAAAAGAAAGAAATAAAACTAAAAATGCTTCAGATTCCAGAAGAAAAATGTTAAAGTCACAGACATAAGTCGACTATCGGTAAGGCATCATCGGTAAGGTCCTAACGGTGATGTCCTATTGGTAAGGTCCTAACGGTGAGGTCTTAACGGTAAGGAATATAACGTTGAGTTTTCTAACGGTGAGGTTTCTAATGATGAGGTTTTTAACAGTGATGTTTTTAACGGTGAGGTTTCTAATGGTGAGGTTTCTAACTCAACATTTTATTATACCTAACTCATGTTTGATGTAATTTAACCTCTCATAATTCAAAGGCTTTGTGAATATATTAGCCAATTGGAGTTCAGTACCAATGAATTCAATATTGATATCACCTCTTTGATAATGATCCCTCAAGAAGTGATGTCTCACATCAATATGCTTTGTCCTAGCCTGAGATACTGGATTTTTAGATATGTTAATAGCACTTGTATTATCACACTTTATTGAGACCTGTTTAAATTAATATACATAGTCTAATTATGTTTCATCCATATAATTTGAGTACAACAACTACCAACAGCTATATATTCATCTTTAGCGGTAGATAATGCAACATAATTTTGTTTCTTACTACACCATGATACTAGTGACTTTCCTAACGTGTGACATTTTCCATAGGCGATTTTTATATCTAACTTACAACCATCAAAGTCAGCATCCAAATAACTTATTAAATCGAACAGTTGTCTTATTGGATAAAACAATCCTAAATTTATGGTAAACATGAGATATTTGAAAATCCTTTTAATAGCAGTTAAAGGAGGTTCTTTTGGATTTTCTTGAAAATGAGCACACATTAATACACTGAACATAATGCCAGGTCTTCTAGCAGTAAGGTATAGCAGACTCCCAATCATACCTTTATAATCTGTTTGATCCACTGGTTTACCAGTTTCATCAGTATCCAACTTAAAAGTGGTACTCATAGGTGTATCACTACCTTTATTACTATCCAAAACAAAATGTTTCAAAGTATCATTATTATATTTACTTTTATTTAGAAAAGTACCATTTTTATTTTGGAAAATTTGAAATCCAAGGAAAATTTTAAGTTCCCCCATTAAACTCATTTCAAATTCATCTTGCATCATTTTTGAAAAATCAGTACAAAAAGTGTTTTTAGAGGATCCAAAGATTATATCATCTATATAAATGTGTACTATTAAAACACCTTTACAAATCCTTTTAATAAACAAAGTAGGATTCACTATTCCTTTAGTAAAAAATTTTGAAATAAGAAAATAACTAAGCCTATCATACTAAGACCTTGGAGCTTGTTTCAGACCATATAATACTTTTGACAGTTTAAAAACATGATTTGGAAAATGTGTATTTGTAAAACTAGGGAGTTGTTCAACAAATACATCTTCAACTATATACCCATTTAGAAATGCACTTTTGACATCCATTTGATAAAGTTTGAAATTTAGATGAGCTGTATAAGCGATTAGTATCCTAATGGATTCTAGTCTAGCTATAGGAGAAAAGGTTTCCTCATAGTCTATCCATTCTTCTTGACTATATCCTAATGCTAAAAGTCTAGCCTTGTTTCTAACTATGTTTCCAGATTCATCAACTTTATTTCTAAACACTCATTTAGTGCCTATGGTCAAACTGTATTTTGGTCTATCTACCAATTCCCAAACTTTGTTTCTTTCAAACTGATTTAATTCTTCTTGCATAGATATCACCCAAAATTCATCACTGATTTCATCATTAATATTTTTGGGTTCAAACTGTGAAAGAAAAGCTTGATGTTCAACCTGGTTTCTTAGAGAATCTCTAGTTTGCGTCCCTCTATTTAGATCATAAACTACAACATCTAAATGATGATTCTTGAGAGTTTTAATACCTCTATAAATAGTTGAACTAGACTCCTCATGGTTCTCTACAGGTTTAGACTCAAAAGGTGCAGATTCTGGATGATTCCTAGAACTGGTTACTTTTACATGGGGTTCACTATCTTTATCATTATGGTCCAGAATTGACATATCTTCCTCAAGATGTTCAAGAGAGGTTTTAGGTTCATGTGGATCAGTCTCATCAAATTTTAAATGAATAGATTCTTCCACACATTTTTTTATCTTATAAAATACTCTATAGGCTTTACTAGAGATAGAGTGACCTACGAAATTTACTCCATCACTTTTTGAAGTAAATTTGTCAAGATTATCTTTAATGTTAAGGATAAAGACTTTGCAACCAAAAACTTTAAAGTAATTAACCTTTGGTTTCCTATTATTCCAAATCTCATAGGGGGTATTCTTAATAATAGGTCTAATAAAGACTTTATTAATAATGTAACAAGGTGTATTAACATCTTCATACCAAAAATAGATAGGTATATTATACTCATTAAGCATAGTATGGGAAATCCCTTGAAGTGTCCTATTTCTTCTTTCTACAACCCCATTTTTTTGAGGTGTTCTAGGTGTAGAGAAATTGTGAGTATAGCCATTGTGTGAACAAAAGAATTCTAATTATTGATTCTCAAACTCACGAACATGATCACTTCTCAAGGTCTTAATTATAAGTCCACTAAGATTCTCTATAGACTTGGAATATTTAATGAAGTAAGAACATGCTTCACTTTTGTGAGCTAGAAATTATACCCAAGTATATCTAGAAAAATCATCTACAAGAACATAAATAGAGTGATTCCCATTTAAACTTGAAGCTATTTATGGTCCAAACAAATCCATGTGAACCAACTCAAGTAGTTGAGAAGTAGAAACTTCTTTCTTTGGTTTGAAAGAAACTTTGTGTTGTTTTTCCTTTTTATTGGGATTACAAACATTGTTAAGGGGGAATTCCAATTTAGGTAAGTCTCTAACTAAAACATTCCTAGTCATTTTCCTAAGTGAGTGAACATTTTAGTGTCCTAATATTCAGTGCCATAACCAAGATTCCTTATGAAAATCATTTAAACATGAAACATTTTTCTTAGCTAAAGAATCTAAATCCAAAGTATATACATTTTCATTTCTAAGATAAGAAAATATTAAATCATTTTTATAATTAACAACATTACATACATCATTTTCAAATTTAACATTGAATACATAATCACACAACTGAGAGATACTAATTAAATTGTACTTAAATCCATCAACAATATGTACTTTTGAAATTAATACAGTATTAAAGTTACCAATCTGGCCTAAGCCGACGATCTTCCCTTTTTCATTATCACTGAATGTGACATGTCCACCATCAACTTAAATTAGGCTTTTGAAGCATGAGTAGTCTTCTATCACGTGTCTTGAACATCTGTTGTCCAAGTACCAAAGAGTTTTATAGGAGCACTTCAGAAAATTTTCCTGCAAAACAAATTAAGTGTAGGGTAACTTTGGTACCCAAATTTTTTTGGGTCCAGAGAGGTTAGAAAGTAAAATTTCTAAACCCATACTTGTCTCACTGATTTCCTATAATCAACAGATATATTTTGAGACATAAAAACTTTGTTTGGTCCTTAAGAGAATTTTTTTTCAAGAAATGGTCCAAAACATGAACTAGCTGTGAACTGTCCAGATTTTGGAACAAATTTAGTTTTAATAATACTTCTCTATCCTCGTTGATACCCTAGACCAGTTGTATATTTTGGAGTAATCTATTTTCCTAGTAACTGATTCAAGGTATCTCTACCTGTAGTAAACTTCTCAAGATCTCTCTTTAATTGCTCATTTGATAATTTGAGTTCAGTATTATCTTTTAACAGTTGAGCACATTTTTCTTTCTCAATATCTAGATCAGAAATATAATTGGCATTTAGAGCATATTTCCTTTTCAATAATTTATATTTATCCTTGAGTTCATTAAAGTTATCCTCAAGAATTACACAGTATTCAAATAGTTCGTCCTTAGTCATATTTTCATCATTGTTTGATTCACTTTCATTCTCAGAATAGTAAGCATTATGTATAGAAGAACTGGGGGTTACCTCAGATGTTTTTGTCATGAAACACAGGTTTTCATGTTTGTTCTTTTCAATATCAGAAGTGTCAGATCCACTTGAGCTATCTTCTGAGGCACACCAAGTGGATTTCATAGCCTTTTTATATCCTTTTCCCTTTTTTCATACTTATTCATAAATTTCTTCTTGGGGAAATCATCTTTCACATGACCTTTTCAGTTGCACTCATAATAGACTATCTCATTTGTGTTATCATTCCATTTCTTGTCCTTTTTCAACTATCCTTTATTATCATACCTTCCTTTGTAGTTTTATTTTCTAAAGAACTTTTTCTTTCTAAAGAAATTCTTGAATCTCCTTTTAAGATGAGTCATCTCATCATCACTGTCAGAGTATAAGCCTTCACTTATGGAAGTATCTACAGGAGCTTGAACGTTTTATTTATCCTTGTTTTTTGAGGTAGCAGTCTTGAATGCTATAGATTTCTTCCTTGCTTCTTCATCTACTTCTTGATTCACCTTAAGTTCTTCTTCATACATCATTAGCTTTCTAATTGGTTCTATCACTAGTAGCTTGCCTATGTCACATGATTCTCGAATAGAAATAGAGGTTCCTCTCCATTAATTAGGTAAGCATCGAAGCAACCTCATAATCTAGTCATTGTTGTCCACTATTATCCCAAGAAGACTCATGGTATTCACTATTTCATTGAACCTAAGATACATTTCAAAGATAGGTTCATCAGGCTTAATTTTAAAATTATCATATTTAATAGTATAGGTATTTAATCTCATTTCTTTAACATTGGTTGTTCCCTCATGTGAAATAGCTAAAGTATCCCAAATTTCATATGCAATTTTACAAGTAGATATTCTATTGAATTCATCATCACCTAGAGAACAATACAATGAATTCATTGCTTAACAGTTATTTTTTATATGTATATTTAGTCAACTGAGACCATGTGTCCCTAGCAGTAGTAGGCAATACATGTTGTTCTTCAATTGTGTCCCAGATTTTAGTTCTCATGCTCTCTAGATATATTTTCATTTTTAATTTCCTCTTAGCATAGTTATTACCATTAAAGAAAGGTGGTATGTTAGTAGCAGCACCCTCAAATCTGTTATCCATTGTTAATTAGAGTTTAAAGAACTAAAATTTTAGATATGATATAAATTTTAAGATCTTTTAGATAAAACTAAAATCATAGTTGAAAATAATTTTACAAGTTTCACAATAGTATAGGTAGTAGCAAAAACAGATTAAACTAATACTTTGATACCAAAAGTTGGTCGGAGTGGAATCACAATAGGGGATGAATTGAGTTCCTACTTAAAATGTCTGTTAAAAAATTTATTATAAAGATCCCCAAAATTTTGAAAACGGAACAGTTCATTAAGGTAGTAGAGATATATATGTCTAATTGGTCAACAGGTTTCTCAAAGGGTGATTAGTCCTCACTTGAATTAGTGTATAACACTTCTTCAACTTTTGAAACAAGTTTACTGAATTAAACAAATGCACACACTAACCAAAACTAACTATAAAAGTGAAAGCAAGATAGCTTTATGTTTTAGAAAATATAAGCAGTGGAAAATAGATAAAACAGAGTATAACAAAATATAGTGCAAAGTGAAGTAAAAAAAAAGGTTCGGTCTCAAGCTGAGACTTAATCCTCTCTACTTGGTGATCACCTTCCACCAAGTAGTTTATATTAGAAATAAACTTGATACACATCCTGTATTGGGCTTTACAAAAGTTTTCACAAACTATCCTAGGTTCACACCCTCTTCCATAGTTATTCATGGAAAAAAACATTACATACCACACATAGTCTCTTCCACATTTATACATGGGAATCAAATTTAGATGAAGTTTGATGTGAGGATATTCAGTATCCTCCAGTTTAATCACAGGAGACAGTGTTTGAAACAGATAGACACAAACACTTCTCATAAATGTAAAAAAATACAATAGATAAATTATGATGAGATAGAGTTTAGAAGGATCTATGTGTTTGTAGTTCAACTCATGACTCTTTAAAGTGAAGAATTTGAAGTTTGAGTCTATGTCTGGAAGTTTTATCCAAAACAGAGTGTTGCAACTCCAGGTACTAGCTTTCAGTAATTGAGTATTCTGCTTCTTGAGTTGATTGAAATTTTATGAGACACAGAAAGTAGCCTCAAGTTGTTTTCCCAAAATGATATTCTTGAAGTTTTTGGGGTTTACAGTAAAGTCTATTGAATGGTTCTTCCTTGTTCTTCAGTAATTTCTTCTTTATGAATTTAACTTCTGAACTTTCATTACTCGTTTTTCTCTGTGCCTCTATATATCTTTACTCCTTGGTCATCTCTTTCATATTTTTAGTCTGACTATAGGTGTAAGTTCATCACGTGTAATCTTTCTTGTACCTTGTACTGTCAAGTTATGGTCTCCTGATATGTCTACAAAAAGCATTAATTAATTCATAAGCATTAAAGTTAGAAAATATGATCATTAGAATAATTATAAGAATTTGACTTAGTAAGGTTATTGATAAACTGGTAACGGTAGCCTTCACATCGGTAGGATTCCACAGTAGGTGAACATCGGCAACCTCCAACTGTAACCTTCCATCGGTAACCTTCAGCGGTAACCTTCAACAGTAGGCTTGCATTGGTGACCTTTGTATCGGTGACCATGTATCGGTGACCTTGTATTGGTGACCTTGTATCGGGGACCCAGTATCGGTTACCTTGTATCGTTGACCTCATATCGGTGACCTCATATCGGTGACCTTGTATCACTGACCTTGTATCGTTGACCTTGTATCAGTGAACTTGTATCGGTGACCTTATACTTAGATAAATTCTGAATTGTAAGCTTAAAATGAGAGCAGTGAGATTAACTATTCATAGGTATTACTTTGAGATAAGCATGATTTTCACATAAACAATTATACTATAGGAGAGACATGATTCTTTATATAAATGAAACATGATTTGGGATTATCAAACATTATTTGGGATTATCAAAACAGGTGATTCCAACAATACACTCTAAAAATTAAATTTTTTATTTGATTTAGGTTGTACCCACTCTTTTATATTTGAATGATTTACTAAGGGTATGAAATCACAACCTCAATGATTAGATGTTTAGTTATAATTGAAAACTCTTAATGATAATATAATCACATCTCAAATATATAGCTCCTCTATGATAGAATTTGGTGGGAATTTTCTTCCTAAAAATATAGTTATTCTTCCTCTATTTTAATTCAATTTAATTTTGGGAATATGTTGAATCTATTGGTATAGACCCCATGTCAATTTTCAAGGAAGGGTAGTTACATTTGATATTATGAATCATCCAATGATAGTTTATCAATGTAAGGATAAAACTAAACTTATAATGAAAATTACTACCATCATATGGGTTTTTGTACTTGTTCATGAGGGATATTTATCATAGATGGTTGGGTAAAAACTCAACATTTATGATATTTCAATTGTATAGGGGTTTTTTGATGTATTTTTAGAAGTGATTCATATTCTTCCCACTTAATTATGAAGGTCATTTTTCAATATAACTCGTACCTGGTGTTACACCTATTTCAAAGACTCCATATATAATGGCCCAGATTTAGTTTTAGGAATTAAAGAAGAAACTATGGTAGACTCTAGATAATGGATTCATTTGGCCTAGTGCTTTACCAAGGGGCACACTTATTCTTCTTATTAAGATGAGAGATTGTTCAATGAATCTTTGCATGATTGTTAGTAACTTAATAAAATCACTATTAAGAAAAATTATTATCTACCCCATATCAATGATTTTTTTAATCAATTTAAAATAGATAAATATTTTTCCAAGATTGATCTTAGATATAGATATCATCAACTCAGGTCTAAAAAGGGTGTACACCAAAGTCAAACTTCTGTAGGAGGTATAGTCATTATAAATTTATAATAATTCCATTTAGACTTACTAATCCTTGTTCTGTAATCCTGAATTAAATGAATAGAGTATTTAAAGATTATTTTGATCATTTTGGGGTAGTCTTTAACTACTACAAAACAGATGTTTAACAGTGCTTTTATTTATCAGTGCTAGAAAAAATAACTCATAAATTGCATCTTTATCGGTGCTAAATAAAGCTCTGATAAATTTAACCCTTTATCAGTACTTTATTTTTAGCGCCAATAAAGGGTACCCTTTATCAGTGCTATATTTTTAGTGCTCATAAAGGAAACCTTTATCAACTCTATTTTATCACTAACAAATTTCTAAATAAATAAAATAAAATAATTAAATAAATAACTAATAAAAATGAGTTTATTAAAAAAAATATTACAAGTTTTATTAATTAAAAAATTATTTATAAAAATGGATAAATAGATTATACTATATATAAATTATAAACACTAATAAATATTATTTATTAAATATATAAATATATGAAAAATAAAAATTAAACAAATTAAAAATAAAAATAAGTAAATAGAGAAAAATATTAAAGATTTTATTAATTAGATTATTATTGATAATGTTAATAAATAGCATATATTAAATATATAGATATATATTAATGAATATAAATATGATTTATATAATACAAAATATTATTTATTCTTTACATTAAATAGGAATATATTTAGTGACTAATGGTTTATAATTAAAATTTAATATGAATTAAAAATATTGACTAATTTCTTCGAGTAATAGATATAATTGAATGTTGTTTGAGTTTTCAATTTATAATATAGATCAAATGTATTATATTGATTTCACATATAATTAATTCATTCATATTTTATATATACACACACACAATCTTTTTTTGGAATTTAATCAATTTATATTTTTTATTTTATATATATTTATTTACCATGTTTTAATATTTTCAATATGTATTCATATTTATTTCAATATATATCCATTTTTTTTATTATTTATATTAATAAAACTTATTCAAATTTTCATTATTGTAATCATTTTTAATTAATTAATTCTAATCATTTTTAACATACAAGAACTTAAGATTAAATATTTATTAATAATGTTTAAAATACATTTGTAAAATATATTTATAAATAAATATATTTATAAATGTATATTTACTATTTTTATGTATTTATAATTCTAAATAAATAAATAATATTTTTTTAAAAGTTAATTATATAATTATAAATAATTAATTATAAAATTATAATAAATTTATTTAAATAATTAATATATTTACTGTGTTTATATATATATATATTGATTTATTTAAATATATATAATGACATAAATTTTATTTTTTAAAAAGTATTTATATAATTGTAAATAAATAATTATATATTCAAATAATTTTAAAATTATTATTTTACAAAAAGTATTCATATAAGTATTATGATTATATATAATAATTATACTTTTTTTAAAGTATTATTTTTAAAAAAGTTTTATAAGTACTTATTAGTGGTTTTTTAACACTAATAAAGATTCATTTTATTGGTGCTTATTAGCTTAGCACTGATAAAAGGTATCTTTCTCAGTGTTTTTTTGAAGCGCTGATAAAAGTGTCCCGATCTATTTTAAGAACATTAACCATCATGAACCAGTTCGCAATATCAAAGGATCTCCACAGAAGGGACCTACTATCATTGCTCCTCATTGTTGAATCCAAACACAAATCTAGGCTAGAATCAAAGCTCCAACTATTCCAACACACAAATCCAAGTCTAGACTGATTCAAGGGTTGAACGCAACCATGGCTCGAATGAAATCAATGTTTTTCGATATCTCAAATTTCCATCAGTTATCTACTGAACCTTCTTAGCCCACATCTATGTATCCCAACAAGTCTATTTGTACTATCATATAATAAAACCACACAAAATTAATTTTATAGATATATTGAAGTATCATCTTCCCCGATATCATATTGGTATCTGTGGGACAACATTTTTACTGTGCGACTAGAAATATATCAAACCCAATGTTGTGTTATATTTTTGTGAGGTATAATAGTCTCACAATACCTATATTCCATGAAACCTACCTCTTTTCAATCATAATATTTTGAAAAAATCATCCATATAGCGCCCAGTGTTGTCATTGTTTTGGAATATTACATTGCCAATCACTTGGATGATGAAATATATGACATCATTGGGGTCTTATATTAAGTTTTGCAGTAATTGGAACTTAGAGGGTTGAGTGAGGAGGAACATAAATATAGGGTTATCCTTTTCTATTTGAAAGGTAATTATAGATGTTTTTTCAAAAAAATGGATGATGAAATACCTCACAGATGGGAACAACTATATAATTATTTTTTAATTAATTTTTTCCCTAGGATTAACCTCTAAAATTTGTTTTAAAGTTAATGGATTTATTTAGGATGACTGTGAACTATTTCATGAGGTGTGGGATATATTTAGGGGTCACTTATGAAATTTAAAAATAAAATTATTTTGATGAATCTATAAACTCAACTGAGAAAAAACATTATATATGTTGATTTGATGTCTTATTTATATAACTACTTCTTCAAAAAATATAATGTTTTCAGTTTTTTTTGAAATATTTCAATTTGAATCTAAATAATATAAATTAAATGCTATAAAAAGAACAATCAAATAGTTTTAAGGTTTTATAATCCTTGGACTATATTATACAGTAAAAACTAATTTTGAGATAAAATGTAATTGATATTTTTATTTTGGTTGTTGAAATATAGTTAGAAAATATGCAATTGGATTTAGTCATTTTCTAGGAAAAACCTCAACATCATGGTTTTTAAGAAAAAAAATATTGTTTCATTATGTGGTGAAGAATAAGAGTACATTGTCGATAGAATTTATTTTTCTCAATCCTTTAGGATTGATCAATTTTTTTCTAAATTTGTTATTTTCTTTAAAAAGTAACTTATTTAGTGAGAAAATCTTTCCTCCAATGGCCTGAAGGCCTTCATTTTTTGTTGATTTTTGATAATCCATCTTCAAGGGTTGAGGTGGAACCCTTACAAGGCCCGTAGGCATAAGCATTACATGACCTGTAGGCCTTAGAGGAATTCATTGCCTGTAGGCTTCAAACATTACATACAACCCAGACTAACTACTTGGAACTGCTCCTCCCCAGCATCTTCGTCGTGAAATCAGATCTCCACCTTCGCATGGCTGTTCGTCTAGGCTTTCCTGTGCATGCACAGGCTTGTCCCAACGGCAAGAGCCATACCCTCTCATTCTTGCAATCTGTTTTAGCTTCTGCTATGGTGAAAGCTCCTTGCTCCTCCTCCTTCTGAAGCTTGTTCCTTGTAGGTTTTCTGGTTTGCATCTGCACTGTAAGGTGGCTCGAAGGCCTTGAGGTGTCCAGAAGGCCTTACTGACCCGAAGGCCTGGGTGGCCCAAAGTCCTTAAAGGACTCAGGGACCAAATATGCGGCCCGAAGGCCCAAATGGGGGCATATTCCCGGCTGCTACAGTTCCAAACAGTGCCTTCTATAGTTCCTACTACATTACCTACTAATGTTATGCAAAATTCCTGCTACAGTGCTGCTACAGTACCTACTACAGTAACCCAAAAATTCTCCCCCACCTGGATTTGATCCCGGGTCTCTTGGATGCACTTAAAGATTACTCACCAACTGGGCTGATTCTTATGTTCTAATGAGAAAAGTTTTCAATTATTAAAATTTTAAATAACATTTTAAATCATTTAAGAATAAATCTTATACCACTAGATTTAATTAATTTTTAATAAATAAAATATTAACATTGATCGATGTAAATTTGATAAATAACTTTTAATAGAATCTATTTTGTTGAAATAAAAATTATTGTTCATGGATAAAATCATTACACCTTTATAATCCCACTTCAAGTCCACATTATTAGTTTGGATTTAAAAATTTAATGACATTATATGTTCACTATGGATTCATAATTCTATTTAATTTTATGGGTTTACTAACATAAACTTAAATACATTTTTTATGTACTTCTAGAGGTAATATGATGCCCCATAAATGTGACCATATCAATTATATGACATAAAAAATTCTTCATTAAAGTACATTACCATGACCTTTTATGTTAAGATTTTTACAAATTAGGACCCAAAATTAACTAAAAAACTCATGTATTTTTAAAATAATTGACATTTTTTGGAACAATATATACAATAGAATGATTCATAAGAATCCTTCATTGTTCTTATTCATATCAAGTTCCTCATGTCACATTTTTTTTATTTGAATCAAGCTCCTCATACATAGATTTGATCCAACTATCATCGTTATCAGAGTCTACAAATTATTTAGGCTCTACTTGGGAGAAAATGAGGTTTTTTTAGAGTCTTACTCCTTCTAGTTTTCACCAAAACTTTCTGATCACCAATGAAATTTTATTCGATGATTTTGTTTTTTCCTGTATTTATTTTAGTTGATAAAAATATATCATCTTTAAAATGATAACCCACTCACTAATACTTCTTAAAAATTACTTCATTTATTTCATCACACATATAATAAATACTATGTTTTTTAACTTTAATCTATATAAGAACAGGTCATTATTTAGCATTTCCTTTTGGTTCCACCCCTTGGAATCTTTGATTACCATCTATGTAATTCTAACAAATGGGAGGAATTCACCTTTGATAATGAATATATTTTGTGTGTTTATTTGTTTATTGTAAAAAATGAATATTTTATGAACCCAATAGGATAACTTTACTTTCTCTTGGATGATTCAAAGTATCAATCCAATGTATCCTATTTTCTCCTCATCCTCCTCACTAGTTGAATTGTTGTTTGGTGAGATCTATTTTTTTTATCAGCACTCTTGCTTTACCATCGGTATATCCTTGTGGTTAAAAATTTTGTGACAGTAAAATCATTATCCATATAATTAATGTATTTTTTTATATTTTTGTTTAATTTATTTATTTTCATTATTACTTATATAATAATTTATTTCTTGTATATGTGGATTCATTTTTTTTGATTTGGGAGTTTTATTAAAAGTTTCTCATGCTCATGAGGGATTGTACTTCGGGCCTACAACTGAGATAAAGAAATAACGAAATGTATCAAGAATGTATACAACCATCAGGAAAAGATTAATTTCAATTAATTATTTAATTAATTTTTCCATCATTTTATCTATTATTTTTAAGTTAATTTCCTTATCATTTTTTTATAATACTTATTTTTTTCATAGAACTTTTGGGAAATCATATTTTACTTTAAACTATCTGCAACAAGGCACAAAAAAGATAAATTGATTCTTTATTCTAATGTAACAACTTTGTCCATATTTATTTTATTTATTTGTTGAACTATTAACACTACATATTGATTTGATGTTATTATCTAAAAAAACCTTTCTCATTGTTGAAAGCCTATTCTCTTTTGAATTTTAATAATGATAATGGTTTTTTGGATAAGAACATTGATTCAATATAAAGTAAGGGTTGTTCGACATAGAAAGAAAATAGAAACATGGTAACATTAGAAATTAGGATTATTTTGATACTTTGGGATGTGAATTAGCCACACCTTAATCTGACACACGGTGTTATTGGTATGACTCTGAGTGCATCTTTTTATTTAAAATTGAATTAATTTTAGTAAAAAGGAAAAATTACATACTCAAAATAGAGAAAAAATGTTATAATTTTTTTTATAATTTATGGAAATGATCCATAAGTAATTTGATAAGTGAAGGAATCAACCAGACCTCAATTTGATGCATTGTTTGACCGTTATGACTCAATGTGTCTATTATAGTTTAAAATTGAAAGTTTAGTTCAAAAAATGTCACTCATTAAAAACCAATAAAATGAACTCATGTTTTCTTGATAATTTAGTAAATTGATTCATAAGTTATTTTTTATGTGTAGGAATTAGTCGCACATCAAATTTATACACAATGTGATCAGTATGGGTTAGAGTGCGTGTTTCTAGTTTAAAATGACATTTTTGTAAAAAAAAACAAGTGACATACTCAAAACCAATAAAACACAATCATATTGTTTTTATAATTTAGTAAAACAATCCATAATTAATTTTTTGAGACATCTGGAAATCATTCGTACCTCAATATTCTGCACAGTGTGACCAGAATGACTCCAAGTACGTGTTTTTATTTAAAAAATACATCAATTTTAATAAAAAGGACAAGTGATGTAATCAAAACTAAGAAAACGCATTCAAATTGTATTGATACTTTAGTAAAAAGATCCCTAAGTTATTTTATACATGTATTAATTAGCCATACCTCAATCAGATGCATGGTGTGACTAGTATGACTCCAATTGCATATTTTTATTTAAAAATGGATTTGATTTTAATAAAAAGGACAACTGACAAAGTCAAAACCAAGTAAACACATTAATATTGTTTTGATGCTTTATTTAAATGATCCATAAGTCATTTTAGATGTGTAGGAATCATCTTCACCTCAATATGATACATGATGTGCCTAGTATGACTCAATGTGTCCGTTATCGATTTAAAATTGACATTTTAGTTAAAAAATGTCACTCACTGAAAACCAAGAAAAATTACTCATATTTTATTCATAATTTAATTAATTGATTCATAAGTCATTTTTTATTATTATTAATTTATATCACAAAAAATTGATACACGATGTAAGAGGTATGAGTTAAAGTGCGTGTTTCCAGTTTAAAATGACATTTTGGTAAAAAAAAGACAAGTGGCTTACTCAAAATTGACTAAACACATTCACATTGTTTTGATACATCCAAAAAATAATCCATAGGTCATTTTATATGTGTAATAATTATATTTACCTCAATTTGACACATGGTGTGACTGATATGACTCCAAGTGCATTTTTTTATTTAAAATCGACCCAAATTTAGTAAAAAGGACAACTTACCTACCCAAAATTGAGAAAACACATTTGGATTCATTTGATACTTTTATAAAATGATCCATAAGTAATTTTTTATGTTTAGGAATTAGTCCCACCTCAATCTGATACACAATGTGTTTGATATGACTCAATGTGTCTATTATCAATTTACATTTAAAATTTTAGTTTAAAAAGTCTCACTCACTAAAAACTGAGAAAACATGCTCAGAATATATTTATAATTTAGGAAAATTATTCATAAGTCATTTGTGACATATAGTAATTATTATCACATTAAACCGACATACGATGTGATCGGTATGAGTTAAAATGTGTGTTTCTAGTTTAAAATGAGATTTTAGTAAAAAGATAAGCGATGTGCTCAAAATTGAGAAAAAAAACTCCAATTGTTTTGATACTTTAAGAAAATGTTCCATGAGTCATTTAAGACATGTAATATTATCCACACCTCAATCTGACACACAGTGTGACCAGTATGACTTAAAGTGAATCTTTTAAATATATAAGAATGACTTTAGTTTAAAATGTGCATCACATCTCCAAAAATAAGAAAAACATCCTAGATTTATTTAGCTTCATTTAAATTCTATATTCATTCTTGATGTTTTTTTATTTCATGGATTTTTTGGTGTTGTGGTGTTGTTATGACACACTAGAGTATTCCCCATTATCAGTGCTTTTATAAGTGTTGATAAAGGGATCCTTTTTCATCTCTTCTACAAGATTTGATAAAGGATCCATTTATTAGTGTTTTTAAGCACTGATAAAAGACTCGAGTTTTTAATTTCGGTCCAGTAGTCAGCACTTCTCTAGCGCTAATAACATCCATTTTTATCGCTATTAAAGGTAAGTTTTTTAGTGGTGTTTATAGATGATATTATTATATATTTAAAGATAAAGGAATATCATGAATAAAATTTAATTATTGTGTTATTAACCATAAGGTAGAATAATTTATATTCCAAATTAACCATGTGTGCATTTTGGCTACAAAAAGTCTCATTATTAGGTCATATAATTTCAAGTGGGGGTATATCGATGTATCCTTAAAAGAAGGAAGTTATTGAGAAATGGACTAGACCATCCATAGTAACTGAGATCTACAGATTTATTAGGATAGATAGATATTATCAAATCATTGTGAGATATTTTTCGTGACTTTATAATCTACTCACCCAGTTTACCTTGAAGGGATCCAAGTTCTTGTAGGAAAATGAATGTGAGGATAGTTTTAAAGAGTTGAAAAGAGTGATGGTTAATGTGTTTGTTCTTATACTACCCTATAGTAGAGAAGGGTTTGTGATGTATAATGATGAATTAATAAGGGACTAGAATGATTCCCCATGATGAATGATATGGTTATAGATTATGCCTCTCACTAATTGAAAACTCATGGGAAAAATTACCCATCTCATGATTTGGATTTGGCAGTGGTAATTTTTTCATTGTAGATATGGAGTAATTATTTGTATAGTGGATTGTGTGATATATATATATACTATTCATAAAATATTTAAGTATATATTTACATAAAAGGTTTTAATATGAACTATATGAGATGGTTGGATTTTACCAAATATTTTGACTACTCAATACATTTCCACCCTAGGAAGGAGAACAATATGGTTTATGCTTTGAGTTGAAAATATCATGCTAGTTTTCAAAGATGAGGATTTAAAGAGATCTAAAATTTATGGAGTTTTATAAGTTAGATCTTGAAATATTAAGGAAGGGTTACATATATTATATTTCTTAGATGAATGTTCATAAAAACATCTATAAGATGATTACGAATATAAAGAATAAATATGTGGAATTATAGAAAAAGTGAGTAATATTCCAAAGTTTAAACATTATTATACTATAATGATAGGGTTTATAAACTGATTATTGGTTCTATCAATACCAGAATTAAAGAATGACATATTGGATGAATCTTATAATTCATCATTCTTTATACATATTGAAATTAGAAAAAGATGTATAGAGATCTTAAAGAGTATTTATATTGGTATAACATGAAAAGGGATATTTTCGAGTATATATTACAATGCTTGGTGTGTCGGAAAGTTATGTTAGATAGAAATTATCACGACCCATCCTCGGGGCCCATTCCGTGATTACCCCAAGCCCGCCTTCCATAGGCCAGGGGCTGGCGACTAGCACTAAAGGCGAATCCCTGATAAAAAGGGAAGGAATTGCCTTTAAACTTGTAACACATCGTCTAAACACAAGTATTAAAAGCAAAAAAGTACTAATATAGAAAAAGAATGGTGTGCTGAAAGTAAGTGGGCCAGTATACAAACCCAACTAAACAACAATTACAAGTAAAAGTAAAAAAGGATAAACATCTCCTGGATCATCCACCGAGGAATTCTACCTAGAGGGTAGGTACAGATCTCGAACAACTCATCCCTGAGGTACATCCCGTCTAGTCCAGCTCTGAGCGGTCTCCCATCTGTCACCCTCATCCTCGATCATTGTTGTTCGTCATCTTCACAGGACACAACAAGGTGCGGGTGAAGCCCTTGCAGGGGTGAGTATAACAATACTCAATAGGGGACCCCAAGACCCCTGAAGGTCTCCCAGAATCCACTAAGGATAAACCACAGAAGTAAGATACAATCACAGAGTATCAACCATCCTTACTTAGGTATATGCCCATATATATACCTAAGTTACCAATCAAAAACTGGCTCCAACTCTTGATCCCAACCACATTCCGTTCCACAAGTGTATAAACACGCCACAAATAAAATACAACACAAGGTGTATCCCATAGGTAGAGATCACAGAAGAAAGCCATGTGGGCTTCACCACAACACATCCATGAAGAACACATTCACCCTTAATTAGGTATATGCCCATACATATACCTAAGTCCTCAAGAGTACACGTCTCATACATGATGTAAACATGAATTTAATGACTCAGCTCACACCATATATACACAACTTAAAAGAGAGTAAGAGATGATTAGTTGTAGCCACTGAATAATTATTCACTATCGAATGGTAGATATCTGTAGAAACCATAAACATCAGTCTGTCAAAGCTATTGATCCTACATGGGATCTCAGTAAAAATGTATTCTCTATCGAATCCACGGAGGATCCAGGTCCAGTCTCATCATTGTCGAACCCACGGAGGATCCAGGTCCAGTCTCGACACTGTCGAACCCACAAAGGATCCAGGTCTAGTATCGTCATTGTCAAACCCACGGAGGATCAAACTCCAGTCTCTTCACTGTTGAACCCACAGAGGATCCAGGTCCAATCTCTTCACTGTCGAACCCACAAAGGATCCATGCCCTATCTCTTCATTGTCCAACCCATGGAGGTTCCAGGTTCAGTCTCGTCACTATCGAACCCACGGAGGATCCAGGTTCAGTCTCGTTGCTTGATTTCGGGAGGGTCTCCTCCTCGAGCCAAGTGTTAATACATCAACTAACACGAAGTCTCGAGTTGATGTTTCTCGTATATCCATCTCAACATAAGGAACCCAACGCGACAGACGGCATGTCAATCGGACGCATGGTCTGTGAGTTATTGGCATTTCCGTTCCGGGGGCCCGGTTGGTTTTTAGGTTCAAACCAACCCGGTTATACCCCAACTGCATCTAAACCACAAGTGGGGCATCCCAAAAGAACCGTCCTACTCTAATCCTTCTGTTTCCGCAAACGGTTCGTTGTTCAGACACCCGTAGCCCAAAATGGGGACTAAAAGGTGTAATCGGGCCATAGCGGGTCCGGGTCCGGTCCGACCTAGTTAGATTGACCCGGCCCAACCAAGTCCAAACTGGGGTCTGACCTAGTCCACGGATCCGACCCGGTCCATGGGGGTGGCCCGGCCCGAGTTGTCGGCCCGGCTCAAGTGGGCGGCCCGAAGCAAGGGAGCGGCTCGGCGCGAAGGGGCGGCCCAGCCCGAAGGCGCAGCCCGACCCGAGGAGGCCCGGCCTGAGGTGGCCCAGGCCATGGTAGCTTGTGTGTCCTGGATGGCCATGTGTGGGAGGGGGGTCCCCCCTATTTCCGGTCTGAAGGGACCGGCGCTAGCCGCTAGTTTTGGTGAGCCGTGGGACTTGGGTGATCCCGCTTTGTCCGGCTGGCCGAGCAGCCAACCTGTTTCGTGTCACTGGCGGCTGGCCTGACACTAGCTGCTCCTGGTCCCTCCTCCATGGCGTTACGGCTCTGTGGTTCTGCTCCACCACCGTGGCCCGCCCTCGCCACGGCCCCCTACTGCTCTGCATGGCGTGATGGCGCCGCGACTCCACCACCACGACCCGTCCTGGCCGCGGCCCGATGCTTTCCCGCGTGGCGCGACAACACCGCGCTCCTTCTGCCACTGCCCTCCCCAACCGCTAATCTCCTTCTCTATGTGGCATGGCGGTGTTGCACCCTTATGGTGACCCAGCGGCCTTACGCCGCCAGTTTCTTCGTGGTCTGCCTCCGTCGTCAATAAACAAGAACAACCAAAGGGGAGGGTCGAGTCGTGTTCATGCGGTCCGAGCCCACCTCATCATAGTGATAACAATTGGAACTTCTTAATCCAGAAATTTAATGATGGAGGTTATAACCCATAAATAAAATAACTCAAATCCCCCTACCTCGAGTTTGGTGATCGTTGACGGAGTCGCGGGAATGCGGCTTCGTTCCGTCAATTTCGAAGGAGGAGGATTTCGGATAAGACGAGTCGAGATGACGTCGTCGGCATTCTTCATAGGCGGCGGTGTTTCCTCTTCCTTTGCCAGTTGAAGAGGGAGAATATGGTGTTCGTTGTTCTTCGGTGGTGACAGGTGTTCTTTGTTGGGAGGATGATGTTCTCCCAAAGTTTGTCCAAAGATCCACCAAATGCTCCACCCAAAGATTATGCCAACCAAAGAAAAATAATAGACTTGTCTATTATTTTATTATTGGAAAGAGTTCAAAATAATTCAAATTAATTAAGCTACTTCACTTAATTAAATGGGTGGAGTTGGCTCATTAAATTGAGGTGGAAGGTGAAGAGGCTCCCCCACTTAATTGGGGGCTCCAAGGGGATAAAGGGGGTTAGAGGAGTTAGAGAGCTCGGGCAGTCCCCACCTAATAATATCCTCCCAAGGGAGGTTATACTCGGGTGGCCCCACCACCATAACCTCACATGGGAGGTTGGGGTGTGGTGGCCCCCACCTCCAACCTCCCCTTAGAGATTTTAACCACCCAAATAAAATAAAGTTAATAATTTATTTTATTCAAATTAATTAAAAACCCCCAAAAACTATCTTCCAAACTCATCAGAATGCAACTGTAGTGAAGGTCTCACTAAGAAATTACCAATGTTGTGAGTTAAACATTTCCCTCGGGTTTCAATTCCAAGCACCGGTTCAAAAGATATAAAATCTCGCTCGTACATTTACTGAACGTACGTGAACAAAACTTCAGAAATTGATTCCAGACACACTGATCCTCGGAATCAAGCGTCGTTAGTGACTGAAGACTCGTAAAATTCCCATTTATTTAAGAAAACAAATTCCACAGAAATTCTGGGTCTTTACATTCTCCCCACCTCAGGGATTTACGTCCCTATAAGCTACAACTAAAACTAAGGGATCAAATGTGGGTATTGAGCATGCATCTGAGCCTCCCGCTCCCATGTGCTCTCCTGGAGGTTCTTGTGCTGTCAACGAATGCGCACCAGAGGTATTGACCATCCACCTAGGACCAGATCCTATCGATCCTAAATGTCTACCGGAACCTCTGTGAAAGTCACCCCGTCATCGATGTCCAGCTCCCCATGGTCGATGATGTGGGATGGGTCATGC
Organism: Viscum album; assembly: GCA_963277665.1. Lineage (NCBI taxonomy): Eukaryota > Viridiplantae > Streptophyta > Magnoliopsida > Santalales > Viscaceae > Viscum > Viscum album. Next base: position 470,270,345 of record OY728158.1, read on the forward strand.
ACGTATCTCCTCAGCTAAGATACATGGAAGACGTTGTGAACTCGATACAATTGAGGTGGAAGAGATAAGCGGTAATCCACCTCACCTAATCCGCTGAGGATCTGGAAAGATCCTATAAACAGTGGAGATAACTTTATGCCTCAGCCAAATCTTCATAGACCTCATCGATGTGAGACCTGTAGAAAGACTTGGTCACCATCCTCAAACTCTAAGGGTCTCCTTCTCCTATCAACATAAGACATATGTCTACTCTATGGAGTCTTCATCCGCTCCTGGATGATTTGCACCTTCTCGGTGGTAGCCTGCACCATCTCTGGTCCCACTAGTGATGACTCCCCTGGGTCTGTCTAGCACAGTGGCGATCTGCAAGGCCGACCATATAAGGCCTCAAAATGTTCCATACCTATGGTGGAGTGATATTTGTTGTTGTAGAAAAACCCCACCAAAGGAAAGTGATCCTCCCAGCTGCGATCGAAGTCGAGGACAGATGCACAAAGCATGTCCTCGAGGGTCTGAATCGTCCTCTCAGTCAGACCATCCGTATGAGGATAGAAGGAAGTGTTCAAGTGAAGCTGCATCTCGAAAGCCTCCTGCAACCCCTTCCATAGCCAGAAAGTGAAACGAGAATATCGATTGGATATGATCTTCGATGACACACCATGAAGCCATATGATCTCCCATATGTAGAGGCGTCCCAGGATCTCTACTGAACCCTGCTCTCTGATCAATAGGAAGTGGGCCGACTTGGTGAGCCAGTCAATGATCACCCATATTGAGTTGTGTCCTATGTATTTACGTGTAAGTCCCGTCACAAAATCCATGGATATCTCGTCCCACTTCCACTCTGTGACCTCTAAGGGATGAAATAATCATGTTGGAACCTGGTGCTCCACCTTCACTTGCTGACAAGTGAGGCATCGTGAGACAAACTATGCTACTGCCTTCTTCATAACTGGTCACCAGTGCTATCGTCGAAGGTCATGATACACCTTTTCCACTTCTGGATGTACTGCTAAAGTAGATGTATGGAGCTCTATCAAAACTTCCTCCTGAAGTGAAACTAGTACCATGGTATGTCCTATGAAGAGAAAGACGTGCTCCCCACCTTTATAAAATCCATTAGGTGTCCACCCTGTGGATATCTAAGAATGTCGCGTCTCACAGTCAATGTCCCCGCACTGTGCCTCCCTGAATCACTGAAAAAGTGGAGGAGTGACTGTGAGAGCCTTTAGAAAGGATACTCCATCACTATCCACAAAGGATATCTGCAATGCAGCCAGCTCCTCTATCGCCTCTCCTAGTAGCTGAATGCCAAATCTCCTAGTTAGATCATCTGCTATAATGTTCCCCTTCCTAGGAATATAGACTATCTCAATGTCATAGTCCTGGAGGAACTCAAGCCAACGTCGCTGTCTTAGGTTCAGGTCCTTCTACGAGACGACACACCTGAGACTATTGAGATTAGGGTAAACTGTAAATTGTTCTCTCAATGAACTATGGGTGAGACTAGCCAATTGTAAAGAACTAGGGTACACTCTTCTTCGCCTACGTCCTAAAAGAGCTGCTAATATTCCTCCTTTTTCAAAAAGATAAATCTGGTCTCATCCCCTGGATGAACCATGTCCTTTGCCTAAAACCGTAAATCCTGACATGAATGGTACTATTTCATTCCGTGGACGACATCGTAAGTCATCGATGCTACTACCAAGAGATCCAACTGTTATTCTCACCTCTAAGGGTTGAGTCACACTGTCGGTATCAGTGTGTGGTCACTGGGTATCCTCCAGTAGGAATCTCGAATGTGAGGGTCAAGTCCATAGTTTTAACTGAAACCTCTCAGTATCAACCACACAAAAAGGCGAGAAAGAAAACGTCACAAGGACAAGTGTCTTTTATTACTACAGATCAAAGTACAAAGACACAAAGAAACCACAAACAACGACATCAAAAAAGCTAGAAACATCATGAACAAAGGTATCTATGCCTAGAGCTAGTCTTGCTCCTGTCCACTTGCTCCCGGAGCTCAAGGTGAATCGTCTAGGGGTGGTAGTAGTAGTGCTCAATGACTATGACCACCATCCGCTGAAGGACATGCTCCACTACCTTGTCCATCGCGCGGCTAATGCTCAAGATCCTACCATGCCTCTATCTTAGTGGCTCCTCTAATACTTTCTGATCAACTATGCGGGGAGTCGGATAGTCAAGCACTCTGTGACCCCATTTCCTATAGGAATAACAGACCATTATCCATTCAAAGCTCCTTTGGCCTCAGGTGCCCCTGCATCCCCGATGCCACATATTGGGGGAGTCTAATAGTAGATCTAACCCACTTGTTCCCTCGTTTCATCTGCCAACTTCCATCTATAGGTGACTCGGCTACTGTCAGGATGCCCTGTGGCAAGTACAGCAGCTCCTGAGCACGCACAGAGCGTAGAGTTACTGATAAAAACTCCGCCCTGAAAAGACCCTCGAAGTTCCCCCAGGTGAGGGTCACCTCGTCATAAAACTAGAGCATCAGGATCCACCACCTCTCAGATACTCCCTGAAAGATACTAATAGTTAGTTACAACATCAGGTCAGTGGGTGTCCCAACTATGTGGAAAACTCATGCTATAAACTCCAACCAGTACCAGGCCGTCAAAAAATCTTTCTCACCTCGAAACCTCACAGGCCTCTATTGCAGGAACCTATGCAACACGCTCAATCGGTGCTCACCCTCTGCTAGTGGGGCTGGTATAAATGGTAGCCCAGTGGTTAGTGGTTCTGATGGTTCCTCCGTTGTAATGGGGCCCAGCACCTAGGTCTCGTCGCTTTGTTTCCTACCATCGCGCTCTCCACTCGGAACCCACGTTGACTGACTATGTGAAGACATCCTGAAAAGAAACAGGTGAACCACCATCAAAACAATATACCTGGTGATCTGACACAAAGTAATCATGAAGAAAACTTTTCATTGTAAACACACATGCAATCGGTGTTTTCGTGCAGTGAGTCGGAAATCAGATGTCAGAGTCCTAGTGAATAGATACATCGGTCGCCGCACCAACACTGGTTTCCCTAAACTGATAACCACACCCAAAACACATAACACTATTTCCATTAAAAGAATCAGAGTCCAAGTTCTACGGTAGAACTGACTCCTCTGATACTATTGCCACAACCTGTCCTTGGGGCCCGTGTCGTGACTACCCCAAGCCCGCCTTTCATAGGCTAGGGGCTAGCGGCTAGTACCAAAGTCGAATCCCTGATAAAAATGTAAGGCATTTCCTTTAAACTTGTAAAACACAGTTTTAACACAAGAAGTATAAGCAACAAGTACTAATATAGAAAAGAAATTTGTGTTGAAGTTAAGTGGGCCAGTATACAAACCCAACTGAACAACAAGTACAAGTACAAGTAAAAAAAGGAAAAACAGCTCCTGGATCGTCCACTGGGGAATTCTACCTAAAGGGTAGGTACAGATCTCGAACAACTCATCCATGAGGTACGTCCCATCTAGTCCAGCTCTGAGTGGCCTCCCATCCGTCACCCTCAGCCTCGATCACTTTTTTCTTTCGTCTGCACAGAACACAACAAGGTGCGGGAAAATCCCATGCAGGGGTGAGTATAACAATACTCAGTAGGGGACCCCAACACCCCCGAAGGTCTCCCAGAATCCACTAAGAATAAACCACATAAGTAAGATACAATCACAAATTATCAACCATCCTTACTTAGGTATATTCCCATACATATACATAAGTTACCAATCATAACCTGAATCCAACTCTTGAGCCCAACCACATTCTGTTCCACAAGTGTAGAAACACTCCACAAAGAAAGTACAACACAAGGTGTATCCCATACGTACATCTCATAGAATAAATCCACGTGGGATTCACCACAACACATCCACGAAGAACACATCCACCCTTACTTAGGTATATTCCCATACATATACTTAAGTCGTCAAGAGTACACATCTCATACATGAGGTAAACACAAAGGTAATGACTCAGCTCACACCAGGTATACACAACTTAAAAGGGATTAAGAGATGATTAGTTTTAGCCACTAAATAAACCTTCACTGTTGAATGATAAATATCCATAGAAACCTAAAACAGCAGTCTGTTGAAGCTGTCGATCCTACGTGGGATCTCGGTACAAAAGTTTTCGCTGTCAAACCCACGGAGGATCCAGGTCCAGTATCGTCACTGTCAAACCCATGGAGGATCCATGTCCAGTCTCATCACTGTCAAACCCACAGAGGATCCAGGTCCAGTCTCATCACTGTCGAACACACGGTGGATCCAGGTCCAGTCTCTTCACTGTCGAACCCACGGAGGATCCAGGTCCAGTCTCATTGCTCAATTCCGAGAGGGTCTGATCCTTGAGCTAAGCATCAATACATCAACTACCAAGAAGTCTCGATTTGATGTATTCTTTATATCCATCTCAAAATAAAGAACCCAATGCGACAGACGACACGTTAATCAGATGCCCGATCTGTGAGTTATTGGCATTTCTATTCCAGAGGTCCGGTTGGTTTTTAGGTTCAAACCAACCCGGTCGTACCCCAACATTGTCCAAACCTTAAGTGGGGTATTCCAAAAGAACCTTCCTTCTCTAAGCCTTCTGTCTCCACAGACGGTTCGTCATTCGGACACCCGTAGCCCAAATTGCGGGCTAAAAGGTGTAATCAGGCCATAGCGGGTTCGGGTCCGGTCCGACCCAGTCGGCCAGGCCCGAGTGGGTGGCCCGAAGTGAGGGATCAGCTTGGCCCAAAGGGGCGGCCCGGCCCGAAGGTGCAGCCCAGCCCGAGGCGGACCGGCCCGTAGTGGCCTGCGTGGCCTGGCTGGCACGCATGGGAGGGGGTGTCCCACCCCCACTATTTCTGATCCTAAAGGACCGGTGCTAGGTGGAGGTTTTGGTGAGCCACGGGACCCGGGTGATTCCGCTTTGTCAGGCTGGCCGAGCGGCCAGCCGGTTTCATTTCGCCAGCGGCCGGCCCGACGCCGGCTGCTCCTGGTCTCACCACTGCGGTGCAACGGTGTTGTGGTTCTGATCCACTGTTGCAGCCTGGCCTGGCCGCGGCCCCCTACTGCTCTGCACGGTGTGACGGCACTGCGCCGCCTCCGCCGCAGCTCGGACTGGTCATGGCCCGATGCCTTCCCGCGCGGTGTGACGGCGCCGCCCTCCTTTCGCCATGGCCTGCCCCAGCCGCGACTCTCCTTATCCGTGTGGCACGGTTGTGCTGCACCCTTATAGTGACCCAGCGGCCTTGCGCCGCCAGTTTCTTCGCGGTCCGCCTCCGTCGTCAATAAACAAGAACAACCAAAGGGGAGGGTGGGGCCATTTTCATGTGGTCTAAGACCTCCTCATCATGGATATAACAATTGGCATTTCTTAATCAAGAAATTGAATGACAGAGGTTATGAACCATAAATAAAATAACTCAAATCACCCTACCTCAAGTTCAGTGATCGTTGACGGAGTCGCGGGAAGGCGGTGTCGTTTTGTCAATATCAGAGGAGCAGGAGTTCGGAGAAGACAAGTCGAGATAACATCGTCAGCATTCTTCATAGGTGGTGGTGTTTCATCTTCTTTCCCTGGTTGAAGAGGGAGAAGATGATGTTCGTCATTCTTCAGTGGTGATGGGTGTTCTTCGTTGGGAGGCTGAAGTTCTCCCAAAGGTTCTCCAAAGCTCCACCAAATGCTCCACCCAAAGATTATGCCATCCAAAGAAAAATAATAGAATTTTCTATTATTTTATTGTTGGAAAGAGTTAAAAATAATTAAAATTAATTAAGTTACATCACTTAATTAAACGGGTGGAGTTGGCTCATTAAATGGAGGGGGAATGTGAAGAGGCTCCCCCACTTAATTGGGGGTTCCAAGGAGTTGAAGGGGGTTAGAGGAGTTAGAGAGATCGGGTGGGCCCCACCTAATAATGTCCTCCCAAGGGAGGTTATACTTGGGTGGCCCCACCACCATAACCTCCCATGGAAGTTTAGGGTGTGGTGGCCCCTACCTCCAACCTCTCCTTAGAGGTTTTAACCACCCAAATAAAATAAATTTAATACTTTATTTTATTCAAATTAATTAAAACCCCCCAAAAACTATCTTCCAAACTCGTCAGAACGAAACTGTGGTGAAGGTATCAGTAATCAATAACTGAAATTTTGAGTTCAACGGTGCCCTCGGATTTCAATTCTGAGCACCAGTTCAAAAGATATAAAATACAGCTCGTACGTTTACTGAACATACCTGAACAAAACTTCAAAAATTGATTCTGGACACACCGAGTCTCAGAATCAAGCACCGTCAGAAACTAAGGACTCATAAAATTCCCATTTATTAAAGAAAAAAATTCCATGGAAATTCCGGGTCTTTACAGAAATAATTCTAAGTGGATGTTTCTACTAGTACCTAAACCAGAATGTAAATGGGAAAACATTGCCATGGATTTCATCATAAAACTCTCCAAAAATCTAAAGGCTATAATGTTATTTGGGTTATATTTTATCAACATACGTAGTCAGAACACTTCATTACTATTAGATAGGATTTCTATCTTAATCATCTTACTTGGTTATACATTATAGAATTTTTGATATTTTATGGGGTACCACTCAGAATCATACTTGATCAAGATTTGGGATTTACCTAAAATTTAGGGAGAAGTGTTTAGAAGTCATTAGATACATGGTTGAGTTTTATTACTAATTATCATCCTCATATAGATGGATAGCTTAATACAACCATTAAAAATTTATAATACATATTTACAGCTTTCTCTATGGATTTAAAAGGTGATTTGGATCAATGAATTCATTTGATGTAATTTTCTTAAAATAATATATTTCAATATAGAATTCAGATAGATCCTTATAAATTTCTCCATGGAAGGAAATGTTTAACTTTAACATGATTGGATGAAGTTGGAGAAAGAAAACTATTGGTACCTGATCTGGTTAAGGAAATGGAAGATAATGTTAGATCAATTTTGTTCATATGGGAATCTTGGAGCCAAAAAAAGTTATGATGAAAATCATTAGTGACATCTGGAGGTAAATGTTGATGACAAGGTATTCCTATGAATATATCATTAGAAAAGGTTATAATGTTTTGAAATAATTAAAACCTTGGTTTGAGATATATCAGTCCCTTTGAAATTCATGATCGTATCAGGATAGTATCTTATCGTTTGGCACTTCCACCAAAACTCTCTCATGTTCATCATGTGTTCTGTGTATTTCTCCCTTGTAATTACAATCTTGATAATACACATATACTAAAATCATAATTCATATCATTAGATAAAGACCTATCTTATGATACACAACTAGGGGAGATTCATGATCATAGAGAAAATGTTATATGAAAAAAGACCACCCATCTGGTCAAAGTTTTGTGGGGAAATCCTAAATTTAAGAAAGCAATATGGGAACCAAAGGATGTGATGATGAATAAGTATCCTAAATTTTTTATATTTATGTTATTCAATTTCAAGGATTAAATTATTATAAGCAGTAGAATGTAACACCCATAAATTTTATGACATATTTTTCTTTAAATGATTTAATTTATTTGAAAGATTGTTTCACATGAAACACCGAGTTTATGAAAAAATATTGAAATATTACTATGTGATAGTTATATAATTTTTTAAATAATAATTTCAAGGTTATCTTAAGTATAATTTTTTAAATTTTTCAAAAAATATTTACTTTTCATTGAATAGTGAAAAATAATGTTTTTTGTAAAACTGTTATTTTTTCATTAAATCAATAAATTTAGAAGTATCACTATATTTTGGATTTAATAATAAAATTAAATAGGATCAATCTTATTTAAAATAATATAATTAATTACATTAGGATATTTATTTTACATGATTTTAAAATAAGTCAATATTTAGGCTTAAAATGCTTTTTCTATAAAACCGTTTCAGAGGCATTTTGCATTTTTTTTAAATTATTTTATCTAACTTAAATGATTTTTGTTTGAAAAAATTTATTTTATATTTTTAATTTTGAGGTTAAAATTTTGTAAAAAATCCCCATTATTTTTATAAATTATAAATAGTAACCGTAGTAAAATTTATCACTTTGATAAAGGGTAAATCCGGTTATAAAGGTTAATAATAATGTGGTAAGAAATTAAAAATATAGAAAATACTTGAATTTATCTATTTTTACGATATTAATTCAACCATATACTTCACTACATAAAATATAAGGAATTTTATATCTATTTTCATTCTAGATTGAAATTTATATTATTTTAATTAAAGAAAAATACAAAAAAATTACTCTCTTTCCATTAAATTTACCATATATGTTCGCATAAGGATAAAAATAATTTTTGAATGAATGAAAAAGGTATTTATAGATAATAAAAATATTTATATGATGTAAATTTATTTATAATTTTTAGTGATTTTATAATTACTTTAAGCAATTATACAATACTGATACAGTACTTGTGTAAGGAGTGGAAAAATCAAAGTAAATTTTTTTTTTAAAAACATTAAAACTAATTTTTTGGAGAATAATCATGGTTCCACAAGAATTTTATAACTAAAAATAATATATTATTGATTTTTCAAATAATTATATTCGAATTTAATCTTTTTATTGATGTCTATAATCTCAGATTAAATAAATAGCGGAAAAATGACATTAATGATATTTTATGAGAAAAAATTATATTTTATTAAATTATTTATAAGTAAAAAAATACTTAAAATAGGAAATATTGGATTTTAAATGGTCTAAAAATTCATCCTTTATAAATTTATGAGAAATTTTTTACTTTTTAGGTAAAATTATAACTCTTTAAGATTGAAAATTTTGTTATTGGAGTTAAGGTTAGAAATTATTTAACAAATAGGTTAAACTAAAATATAAGATTAAAATACCAAATAAAACTATAAAAATTCTATTGATTAAAGTTATTTCAACCGTATCCTATATTATATTTGAAATTGTTTCCACATGGATTCACCGTCACATGAAAATTAATTTATTATATTTAAAAAGATTTTATTAATTTCATGTGTGTCCTTTCATTCAGTATAAAAAGTAACCACCTATAATCTCTTTTATACACTACCTAGATCCACTTATCTTAAAAAACCCTTCAAAGAACTCTTATAATAATCATTTTACAAGTTTTAGAGGTGTTTTTATTCTGAAAAGACCAACCCTAGGTCTCATAATAGGAGATCAAAAGGAGATCTTAAAAAGTATAGGTAATCATCTTCACTGAACAATTTCATTTTTAATATTATTTTACCACCTTCAATTGTGTCATAAACATTAAAATATGATAACACCAATATCTATCATATAATGATATGTTATTATGTTTATGGTATAAAATTTATCCATCTACGTCTTCATCAAATAGGAAACAAAATCATCAATCGTGTGTGTGGTCGACTAGAGCCTTATGAACCGATGTAATTTGTTTTCCATTACCACCTCACATAGATTGTAATGGTGATATAAATAATTAATATATATAATAATTATTAAATATATAAATTTATGGAATTATAATTTATCATTTACTTACTTTCCCTTCTACCAGTTAAAAAATGATAACATTTCTCATGTATATGTATGACCTAAAATCTTTATAAAGTTATATGATTCAGATTTCATGTATGTTTCCCATGGATGATTTTAAATTATGATTATAATCAATATGAATGAATTTTTTATCATTATTAACATTATTTATATAACATAACCATGATCAATAAACTAGTACCATAACTTTCAAATCAAAACCTACATGAAAAACGAAGCAGTTAATACTTAAAATAATAACAATAATAAAATATTATTAACGAAAAAGTGATAATAAGTTATAAATGAATCATATGTTATATTATATATATATATATATGATTATTTTATATAATTATAATAAATCTAAATTAAATAAAAAATAAGTTAAAATCACTTATGAGACAAGTTGAACTTTTGGTAAGGGATTTCATCTCAATTTCCGCTCTATTGAGACATGTTTGGTATTATTCACATATTTATTTTTTTGAGGTGAATATAGTACCAATTTTATGTATTTAAAATTAATATATATTTATTCATGGTGATTTAAGTTTAATTTCAATTTTACACTTTTAAGGGGTTATAATTTAGAAGTTACCAAAGTGGAAAAAAATTAAATCTCATTCTTTTGTAATTTTTCTTATTTTAATTGAAGAAATATTATAATATATCCTTAAAAACCCATATATTTTCTTATAAAATATATATTTAAGTATTTACCATGTTTTCTTGTAACTTTTTTTCTATTTTCTACTTTAATCAATAAAATAAATGTTTAAAAGAAAAATAGATCCTATATCTCCATTGATCGAATATATTTTTATTCTATGTCTATATTTTTATAAATTATTTAAAAAATATATTTTTATTTAACAGAGTGATTTATTACAAATATTTTATGTTATCCTGGATTTTTTACAATGTTTAATAGGATTATTTTAATTATTTTCCAAAAGTTTCATTTTTTACTTTCATTAAAAAAGTCGCATGGAAAGTTTTTTTAATGTATATGGTGTTAATGAGTATTCCTACTACCATAATCATTTTATTTTATTTAGATTCTTCAGAAGTATTTCATTGGTCTTAAAAAGAAAAGTATTTAATGAAATATTATATTAATGTCTCTCTTACATTTTCTTTATTTCTCAAAATAGAATAATTTTATTAAAAAACATATATTTTAGATGAACTGATGGTTGTCTTTTATCTCTTATTAATTTTATGGTCATTAAATTTATCTTAAAAAATCACTTTATTTTAATACTTTTTCTTTGGGAATTACATTTATATTAAATATCCAAAAAAATTATATCATATATATGATTATTTCATAAGTAATATACTATTTCTACATATAGTTTTTTACTAGTAAAGTTTTTGGATTGACTGGGGAAATCTTATTAACCTTTATTCTTTACTGAATACAAATATTTATTGATAAGGCATATTTTTTATGAATTAAATTCATCATTAAATATACAAGTAATGAATTTAACATGCAGTGATGGGAGGATCCCCATTAAAGATTGCCTCTCGATGCATCGACAGGTCTCACGAGACAAACTAGTTGGCTCTCCTTATTAAATGATTTTTTGGTGTATACCAACCCATAAATTAAAAAATATTAATTTAAGGTATTGATGGTAAAGATATCATGATGTCTGAGATCATGATGTCCAACATTAATAATTTATTTTATTTAGAATTTAGTTATTATTATATATTAGATTAATACACTTATATTATACATGGATGTATTTTGGGGTTGAGTTATTGATTAAATGGATTGCATTTTCATATATTTACCTTGATATGTTTATTATGCCTTATTTACTCATGGTAGCTTCTATTGTGTATAACCCTTATTGAGCATCTAATCTCACCATTTATTTTATCTCTTTTCCCAAAATATGAAGAAGGATATTATGAATAATATCAAGGATATAAGAATGTTTATTTTTCTCTATTTTCAATATAATATGGGAATCATGTATATATCTATTTTTCAAGAATGCTAAACTGATCAATCCTACATGGTGAGATCCATTATATCATGTACTAATGTAATAATGTAAACACTAGCTCTAGGTTTCTAGAGTTTGTATTTCTATAATAATGTTAATAACTTTTTTTACTTAGAACTAATTCTATGTTCATTATTATCATTATTATTTATAACCATTTGCATAAAATTTTTCCCTTGATATATTATGGAAACTAATGTAATTATTTACTTTAATCTTGTACCAACATACCCAAAAAATAGGATATATAAGCTATATTTAATTTTTATTTTTACTAGAATAATATTTTATTCGTTAGCTTTATATTTTCTAAGTCCAAACACACTCCCACTGTCCTCTTATATTCTATATCCTCTTCAAAATATCATGCTAAGATTTAAAAATCCTTTATTTTTATGAAATAAATTTTATTTCCTTTTAGTCAAAATATTTAACAAATAAACTATTTCATCCATATCTTATGTGGTGTTCTATGTGTTTGGAAAAAATTTATAAAAGAAAATAATTTATTATTTAAAATATTCCACTGGTAGTGGTGGATTTTACCTCTCATATTTTAGCATATATATCAAATAAACTCCATTATCCTGGATAAAATATTTTTATTTGTTTTATCCATAGGCTGCAATGATTTTATTTTTTTCAACTAGAAGTCAATTATAAGTTTTTTGAGTGTATTTGGGATGTGATAAGATGTCTAGAGTAGGGTTGTTATGGCTTAATATATGTTATATATTTTTGAATATTGTAGGAATAGATCATGATGTGAGAATAAAGTTCACACTATGATAGAGTAGTAGTTTAGGAAAAAAGGAACACCCCCAGGTATAAGGTTCAGGAGACTAATCCTAAAATTAAGTAAAGGGGAGACCATATTCTCCATCTATACATAAAATTAACTAGTGATGAGTTGATTTGGAATTTGGAAAATTCCTCTGTCCCACCCTTAATGTGATTTCAAAAATAGATCATCTATTAATTTTTTTTATTATGGTTCAATATTCCTGAGGGTATTCTTCCACCAAAATTATGAAATTTTGTAAGAACTGGGATACTACATGATTACTTCATGGTTAGAAGTAACCATGTAGAAACCATGAACTAGGTCTATAGTTTTTTATAATGAAAATTTTCATATTTTTTTATGGTTTACTAAATTGTGTGTTGATATATTAGTGATCCTCATGGTTGGAACACAGTTTGGTAAAACATGAAGCCAAACAATGTCATCTTCCTAGAACATTAAAATTTTAAAATTATCATTATAACCCTATCCAATTTAACCCACTATCCCCCTTATTTCTTCCCCCTCACAATTTTTTTATCTCTCACACACAATCCTACTTATTCCTCTTATCTTGGTGGATTTGTTTGCATGAATATCTTAAGGTTTATTTAGTGAAATATTAATTAATGTATTTTTATCTTTCCTTTTGGTATTATTCTTCCTTCCCTCATGGTTTTACTTATTCTCAATGGCTATAATAGGATAGGGTTTGTACAATTTGAATTGAGTGGTGTAGGTTTTGGTAATTAGGGTCTCATATTGCTTCTTTAAGGTCTTTTCCCTTCTTTTCTAGTGGATTTCACCTTATTTTCAACTATTCCATCGATTAAAGGTAGTTAGTTTCATGGTTTACCATAATTTGATGAATTTAAGGTTTTTTATTTATTTATAAATAATGTTTTAAATTATTTAGTGTTAGAAATTGGTATTTTAAGAACAAATTTGATATGTTTGGTAGATTTAAAAAATATTTTGTTTTTTACTAAAGTGGGGATTGATTGAAATTGGAATGTTTTGTTCAGGATATACATTGAATATGGGAATTTGAATTGAATGAAAGGTAATGGAATATGGGAATACTGGGAAAATTACTTCTAGACATGACACACCCTACCTAGCCTTTTTACTATGATATAACACTCACTAAACAAATGAAAATTAATTGTTGTTTTCTGGTCAATTGCCGCCAGGCTACTAGGAACATTATGATTCTATCCTTAATAGTTTTCCTTATTGAAATGTGTTGGTTTGATAATTGAGAGTATGAGTATACTAGGATGATTCTTGGACCTTTGTTACCCTAGGATTATCTTATGGTTTCTGGACTAACATGTTGGTCATTATTCCTCTATTTTGTTATAAAATGTTAAAATCATGTTTTTTACTTAAATTGCTTCCAAACTAGCATGTTTATTTTTCTTTAATAATGGTTATTAATGAAACACTTGGTGGGATCCTATTAGGTTATATGTTTTCACGCCCTATATACACCCAATGAGTGTATGTAGACTTTATATTTTTAGAAACAGGTAAAAGTAAGGTGTTGTTCAATGGCAGTGCGTACTCATGTTAGTAGATCTTGGGTAATTGAGGTGAGATGGTTGGAGGAAGTCCCTAATGTAACATAGATATTAGTAACTTTATTTTTTTTATTTTTTTTGGTTGTAGTACCTAAACCCTTTTTACAAAGTATTTTATCTCTCCATCCGGTTCATTTTTTATATGGATACTGATGATCTTTTATGTGATTTTGGTTGTTTATTATGTGTTTTTAGTATTGGGGTTTCTTTAGATAGAATTTATATTAAATTGTTAAATTTATTTGGGAAAAACATTCATAAGTTATTTTCTTGATTCCTTAGCACTAGTTGTTAGTCATGGGGATTAGGAATGGCCTTAGGGACTTACCACAAATTGGTTTGGGTTTCCATGTTAGGGGTAACCCAGGTTGGTTTGTGACATCTCCTAACATGTTAGAGTAAGTCCCTAAATTTTTAAGAATTATTAAGGTAATAATGGATTAAACAATGTAAAATTACCAAAATATGTGATTGTAACCATAACCTATATATAAAAAATTAAACTTTTAATATTTAGTGGTAAAATGTCTAGGTGTTGAACCTTCCCTATATATGTAATATTCATAGTATTCATGAAAAAAATGAAAAGGCACAGAGATATGTGGAAAATTTAGTAGCTGTGTATTATTAATACATTATAAATTTTAAATTATGACTAGTAATAGTAATTCTAAAAAAAGAAATTTATCTTGTGAAGAAGGTTAGGTGTATTTTAGTGGTTATATATTTTTTGGAGAAGTGAGAATTGTAGTAGAAAGTCACACCACAATAGGTTTAAATATTGAGAATATCGTGAAATGTCCATACCATTATACAAAGAATCTCTATAATGTACTCGGCCTAGTGGCCACTATATCTGGTGCCCCGATCTGGGTCATCACATAACCAAAGGAGAACCTCCCCTTATGCTAGAGGCTATCTACTAGCAGTATGGGTATAAATAAATTCGTTGGGGAGACTATACCCACTTATCAGAGTAATACCATAGTAGAAATTAATACCAACTGATAAAAGAACTAATATGAACCAATAATGGACAACATATAACCAATGTCAACAAGTAACCACATAGAACATTCGATGACAATATAACAAATACACTACATGTCAAGAAGTAATACAAATAAAATATCATGACCAAAACTTCCAAAATATCCCAAAAAATGATCTGAATCCCAACCTGGTCCTGATATTCCAGGCTTTAACCAATAGCCCATGCATAAACCAAACACCAGGCCCTTATCGAGAACCTATACCTGAAAACAAGTATCAACTGCTTGGGTACCCAAGTGTCATGGAAGCCCAAGCAGGGTGTGAGTACAACTCAGTAGGCCACCACCAATGGTTTCTAAAGAAATAACTAGTCTGTACAATAGTGTACATAGGAAAACAAGTGTAGTAAATAAACCTGGCATAAAGGAACATGTTAAAAATTTAACTAATACCCATTAAAATAAATTTAATCAAGAAGTAGGTTTCACTTAAAAAGAAAAAATATTTAACCATTTTATCCATCAATTTCTTTTGGTTCAACCAGCCCAACTAAACTAGATCTTGATAAGATGGAACTTAAGTAGTAGCATAAGGTGTTAGACGCACTTTTAATCACCGTGGGGAACTCATTAATCACAATTTCTCAACATATCGCAGAGCCTTAGTCTAGTAATCAAGTCATCTCCATGTGTTAGGAAAGCATAGAGCCTCAGTCCGACATCCCATCCCACATTATGAACTTTAGTTGGAAAGCATAGAGCCTCAGTATGAAATCCCAAAAATACATTACAAAATATTACCTTCAATCCTTTGTCTAGGTAGTCTCACCAAATTCAAATTTTAGGTGCCTAGAGCCACAGTCTAACTCCCTGAACCATAAATTATAGGGGTGGGATTTAGAGCCTCAATCCAACCCAACCCGTGGGAGAATCTTTAATCCAATACCCACATACCACCAAGCCATGTGCACGTGCTTTTTTAACCATAACACATTTATCAAACACAAATCATAACTTTGAAACACAACCACCATTTAAAATTGTGACTCATTATTCACAACCCACAAACAAGGCATGACCCATTAACAGATATATCATTATTCAAATCACCCCCTTATGATATATTAAATTGGAAAATAATAAAAATAAATTTTTTTTGAAATTCATGATAACAAAAAATTCAAGAATCCTAATTTTAAAATCATCATGAAACTACCCTTTAAAACACGGGTCTTTACTTTTGAAAAACTAAACCATGCCCCAAGGCAGTCATTCCCATATCCTACCATTCTAAATAATCAGTAAGCTATTTTCAAAAAAAGGTGGGTACACCCTCATTTCAAACCACCCTTTAAAATCTATAATGGTAACAAATTTATTAATCACTTTGAGTCTAACTCCTCCTTTAAAAACATTTCCCACTTCAAAACATCATATTCTCTATTTAAAACCATTATCAGATCGTATCCAAAATGCACCATTTGACCCATTTCAAAACCCCTAAGAAATTTCATGAAATCAAATATACAATCAATTAAATTTACTCTTTAACCATTCCCATATACCTGATTACAATTTACAACCCATTTTATCTCATATTTTTTCCTAACTCAATGTTTAACCATTTATGATATGATTATCAAAGGTTCGTCTTACCCCATGGGTTGACCGAAGTTCACCTCCCATCATTAAAGGACCTAACTGGGTCTGTGAAAGGTCCTACACATCAATCTATTACACAAGTCACTTTCCAAAAATCAAATACATTAGAACATAGTAAGGAAACAAATTATCACAACTACATACACATATAACGCATCCAGACTATGGTAAAAACCCATAAGACCACCTACCTTATGTCCGATGACGAACGCTTTCTTAACCTCCACCCTTGATTAAAACTCTAACACCCACTAAGTTCAAAACCTATAATCTAGGAAAAATGTGAGGTTTTTAGGAATTCATTAGAATAGGAGATATTCTACAAGACCTAATCTAGAAAATAGGGCAAAGAGGATTGTTAGACTCACCTGAATATTCAATTCGCACCCAAACACTCTCCAAACTGCCAAGAATCGATGGATTATCACCCCTTGGAAGTCCAGAAGTGTTTTGTTCATCATCCAAGATTCTAAAATATGAATTGGGAGGAAAATTAGGTTATAACCCTGGAATATTAGGAGGGAAAATTAGAATTTAACACTTTTTTAGGGTTGTACGGTTTGGCCACACGGTTAGACAAACCGTGTTCTAATCATGTGGATCCCTCTATATAAGAGGTGCCAATCCAAAAAATTTCCTATAAGAACCCGCATATTTTAGAAATTCATATGGAAGCCGTGCGATAGCCTCTGTCTGAGAGGAGGTCGGGCCACACAGTTTCCCTAGCTAGGCTCAAGGTTATCACTAACCATGCACCAACCATGTATTGTACACTATTCATCCCCCTTTCTTGTCTTTATCTCGTCCCAAGCCCCCGGTATATCCCAAGAAATATTCCATTCACCTAAGAACCACTTTATTAACCAAAAAACGGAGTTTGACCAAAATTTAAACAAGTACATACCTCAATGCAAGGTATGGATCTTACAACCACCCCACCTTATAATGGCTCATCCTCAATCCATGATTACAAGTATTAATAAGACTTCCAGACAAAAATATAAAGAAAAAAGGCCACCTACCAACCTTCACCTCCAAAGTTTCCCACCTGAACATGGCCATGCCATCACCACACTAAAACTAAGAAAATAGTCTATCCTCAAAGAAACTTCCCCCACTGTAATCCAAAACCACAAACCCGATGCTCCTCAAGTATGCATCTACTTCATCTCATCAACACACACATCAGTGCAAGAGAAAAGTACGTGTAACACCACTAAACCAACACACTAAAGGAAACTGACAAATCACTACATTACCATATAATATCCAACCATAATACCCTTTATCTAGTCCTCTCCACAATTCATGTCCAAAATCACTTGGGGCCATTTCACCTAATTCTTTCAAAGTTAAAATGGTGACCCTATCTGGGCATCACCAACAGAATCATACAGTTTCAAACCACATTTCATGGCCTACACTGAACTGAAACTCCAAGACCAATGGACTTACACCGTATCTAAACAATCATAGAACAACCCAAGTAGAATCTTCACCACAAGGTACTAAACTAGTCAAAACTTGATTCAATGATTATTACCAAACTGAAACACTAAGACAACACTCACCTGATCCCATCAAATCCATACATCCACTCACATCCACAATCAATCACTTTCCCCCTATGTCACCCCTTACTATACACTTCATCTCTCTATACCCATAACTTGGTGTTGAGAACTTCCACCATTGAAAGAGTCCAACAAAACCTCAACTCAACATTCACAACTTACAAGACATGTTTCCCAACCCACCACACCCCAACATCAATGAAAAATCTAGCCAACTCTTTCATTAATTCTTTCCATGGAAACTTCCTAGATTGGTTACACCTTCTTTATACATATATCAACTATGGTATACTTGGTTCTTACTAAAATTAATCCACATTATTAAGATGCACATAGAATTACAACATTAACCAGTGGTATCTTTAATCCCACCACATCCATTCTATTTTACCCAACTGAGTTGGGATATCCTAACCAACTCACTCCACTGGTGCCCAACCTCCACTGTTGGCATGTTTCCCCTCTACCCAGAAATGAAACCTTCTCCCTTAAGGCATGAATCCATTATCTATATGCTCATATCAGATTCCATTCCTGACCACCAATGAAACTTCATTATCATAGAATTTTATTCTCCAAAAACCTTTGTCGACTCTACACCACCAACCAGCATGTCTCTAATGAAAATAATCAAATTACTTATAAAACCATCCTAATTCCAAAGACATCACTTAGTTTGATATACCACCATATCCAAGGCCCACCTATCCATCCCTAGGGAACCCAAACATGTCCCTTAAAGGCTTCCCCTTGTTATTTTAATTCCACCAAATAAATCCAAAGTCTGTACCAGACATCCATGACTACAATACCACTCCCCACCTTAGAAGTATCATTATCACAACTATTATAACGGAATTCCAACCACCACATCTCCCACTTTGAACACTATATTAACATCAAAACATTGATGTGTCTGTATGAATTCCACTGAAACAAAAAAACATCTCACATTACTCACTCCCAGCTTTCGAGAGTTTAACCTATGGAATTTGTCAACATCTAGTCCATCTTAAGTGTAGCGACTCAGGTTTTGGCCCTGTCAGACTTTGGAATATTCCTACAAATTTCTAGAGATAAGCGTGAAGACGGCGTGCAATTCTGAGGCCCGGTGTGCCCAGAATTAGTTTTATAAAAATATTAAGTTTTTTTATACTATGCACATTGAGGGGGTGTGATATCTCCTAAACGGTAGCTCAGAATAGGAATCTAAGAGCACATGTGTGTCCAAAATGTGTCCTTTACCCTAGGAAAGGTGTAAACATTGTGGGCACATGCCTATGGTGGAAAGCGCCACCAGGGGGTGTTTTTGTAAATAAGTGGAAAAGTTAAATCCAAGTGTCAGATCGAATAACTTCTGAATGGAGTTTCAGATAAAAAATATGAGTCTG
Organism: Viscum album; assembly: GCA_963277665.1. NCBI lineage: Eukaryota > Viridiplantae > Streptophyta > Magnoliopsida > Santalales > Viscaceae > Viscum > Viscum album. Next base: position 470,289,917 of record OY728158.1, read on the forward strand.
TTGTTGTGTTCAGAATGGCACGTTTACCCTAAGGGTGACCTTACATTTGTCTGCATCGGGCACCAGGCGGAGGCGAGTCGGGAGTCGGAGATATTTAAAAATATATATATATCTTGTATCTCCCCCCCCCCCCTTGGACGTTTCGTGTGTAGTAGATGAGTTCCTCCTACTTCCTCCTCCTTATCCTCCCCTTATGACGGTGAATCAGCGGCCGAATTGCGAGATCAAGGTGTCGTTGAGCTCGAATTTCGACGGCGGACGTTCCAGGATCGTGCAGCGGAAGCTTTGGAGCGTGGATCTAAGGCAGAACGTCGGTGTTTCACCCGCAAGGTAGAAGGTTTTAGTTTTAAAATCTAGGATCTAGTTTTTGTGTTTATGTTCTTAAAATTTTCATAAGGGTTGTGTTGTTAGGGTCCCTAGGTTTCCGAAACATGTTTCGGATATGAATTTGGAGCACCGGGGTGCTCTCGGTGGCTCCCGGAAGTTTTCCAGCGAAAAAACCTAGATTCTAGTGGCGGCCATGGCAGAATCCGGTGAGACCCACAGCGGCGTGGCGGTGGTGCAGTGGTTTTCGGCTCCAGAGAGGTGGAGTCCGGCACCGGCACGGTGGTTTTCGGCAGCGGCGCGGTAGTTTCTGGCAAGGCATGCGGTGGTACGGCTAGGTTTTTTCGGAGGTTCTTTAAAACCTCGTAACTCTCAAACTGTAACTCCGATTTGCAAGCCATTTACGATGACGTGTTCCTTTAATCAAGACGGATATTTTTATCTCTCTTTGGGAATTTTATGTTTTGGGGTCGTGGACCGTGAGCTTGAAACGTCGAATAAAATAATAATATTTTATTACTATTCGACTTCGCGCCATCGAATCTTCTACCCAGAGCGTCTGATTGACGTTCCGTCAGTGGAATTGAGACCCTTATGATACGGAGGACTTTTCTTGATGGTTTTTGGGTTTTGGGGTAGAGTTTGGGGTGTGGGCCCCATGAGGCTGGGTTTGGGCATTTTCGGAGAAAAACAACTTTCTCACCTGAAGTCTGATTGTGGCAGATGAATAGTCGATCCTATGTGTTTTTCTGAGCGGATCGCAATGGTTTGATCTATTCAATGAGTTTCGAGATTGAGGTGTGGGCCTCACCCGATTTGGCTTCAGTGAATAGTACCTTTTTCACCGGGTCTCCATTTGGGATGAACGAGTAATAGATCCTGGGTGTTTTTCCGAGGGGATCACAGTGGTATGATCCTCTTGATGAGTTTTGGGAATGTTGTGTGGACCCTACACAGATTAGATCCGGAGAATAGTGCCTTTTTCACTGTTTTTCTATTTCGGGTGAGTAAATAGCCTATTCTACGTGTTTTTTCATGTGGATTGCGATGGTGGCCTCGGTGTCTGCCTTAAAAGTGTGCAGGATTGCGTTGTGGCAGGTCACTCAGGTTAGCGACATTTGGACCGGAAGTGGTTGAGGGTACTCCCTTGGTTCGTACCTACGAGGGTTCACGTGGCATCACAACCTTTGTATAGGTTTGTGATCCTACTGATGGGATGTTTAATCTGTTAGAGTTGTGGCTTCCCTCTAATGGGCCTGGAGCGGGATCCTCTAGCATCGTTACCCTAGATCAGGTTCTTGGTATCGCTGTGACCACTTATCCACGGGCGGTGATCCCCTGTCTAGCAGGTTAACCCCATAGGGTTTGTGGAATCATCGAAATATGATCCCCTACGCGGTGGTCCGTGCTCAGTAGGTTTGTAGCATCATCAGGTATATGATCCCCTGCTCAACATGAGGATTATAGTAGAGTTGCGGTATCATTGGTCATACAATCCCTTACTTAGCGCGTGGTTTCTGTAGGGTTAAGGAATCGTCGGTCCGATCCCCTATATCATGAGTTATACCAGATAGGGTTCTGGTATCATCGTGACCACCTTTATGCGGGCGAAGATCCTCTATCTAAGTGACGTGTTTCCATTGAGCACCAGATCAGGTTATTGTATCCCCCAGCGAACCCTGGGAGTGATCCCCTATCTGTGAGATCTTCATCTACTAGTGTGGGTTCTAGTATCTCCTAGCGGGCCCTAGGAGTGATCCCCTATCCGAGGAGTTTGGTGTTTATGTTGTTTCAACGAGTTTTCCTCAGTGATGATATCTGATGAGCATGATCTCTCAGGTAAGCATCTGAGATGTTTGTGTGGGACCCAATGGAGTGTATCTTTTGGACGAGTGTCATCTGCGATGACAATGATCGTGGAGTGTGCTCTCCTGGTTGTGGACAGTTGCTGGTGATGAGGTTGTTACCTCATGTGTCTTGGTGCGTGATCTGGGTATATCTGGATTGTTCAAGGTGTATGTATGAGCGTACACCTGATTTGAGCTAACTAGTTGTGTTTATCCAAGGATGTCCATGAGATGGAGTTTCTCTCTCATCTAGGTTCCCTATGGCTGGGATGAGCGGACTGTTTCCTTTCAGTTTCTCTCTTTTGTTTTGGGTTTTTGGGGTGCCTACTGAGTATTGTTATACTAACCCCTGCACGGTCTTTCCAAACACATTTTTGTGTCTTGTGCAGACCACATGCCTTTCAACGGAGTCCCTGGGGGACCCGGAGCAAGTATATCTTAGTGAGAAGGTTTGACCTGAGTTTTTATCGGAGTTGTGTCGTGGAGCTACCGGTAGGTGTTTTTGCAGTGTTTTCCGATCCTTCTGAGAAGGTTGGACACTTTGCAGTTTTCTTTTGGTGGGCCATGTTTTACCCTTTTGTTCTTCTGATGTACTTTGGTTGTGGGATAGTTGTATGCATGCATTTTCTTTTCAGTTTTTATATATCTATGCACTATTTCATGGAGGTGTATGTGGGTGCTTGTGTATAGGTACCTTAGGCTAACGCCTCCCATGTGTGTGATAGCCTACTCGGAGTTGGACACCATCTCCTGGCCTATTGGAGGTGGGATTGGGGTGTCGCGGCTCGAGCCCCATTGGTTCGAGTCATGACAGAGTGGTATCGGAGGAGGTTACACCTTTGGGATCTCATAGCATAGCTGGTCTAGCTGTGAGTTTGGTTTGGGTTGCATAGCGGTAGTGTTAGAATGTTTCGAGTTTGGCTTTCAGGACAAGGACTCCAGTGTTGGTGCGGCAGCCAATGTATCCATACACCAGGACTCTGATAACCTACCTTTCGACTCAAGACATTCATACACTGGTCATAGGGACATAATGGTACATGCATCATATAGGACTGAGTTTTGGGTTTTTCCTTGTCCTTCTTGAGTCATCTCACCAGATGTAATCTTTGACTGTTGTGCATCTTAAATGTATTTCAGGATGCCTCCACGACGATAGCTAGCGAGGGTTCCGCAGTAGGAATGTGGTGACGATCCGCCCTGTCTAGAGGTTGTGGTCCAGGGTGCAGGTTCTGAGGCTGGACCTTCAGGTGGTCATCCAGTTGTGCCACCACCTGTCGAGTAGCTGGTTGTCCCAGCAGTGCAGGATGAGGTTGCGCGTAGGCTCAATGTGCTGCACAAGTTCCAGAGGCATCAAACTCTGAGGTTCCGGGGTGATCTAGACCCCTAGGTAGCTGATGACTGGCTCGAAGCAGTCACCCGAGTTTTCCGCCTAGTAAGTACACCTCCAGATCATATGGTGGTCCTAGCGGCAAGCCTTCTACATGGTTTGGCTGGGCGATGGTGGAGCCTAGTGATGCAGTCCCATGACGAGGAGATGCTCACGTGGGCAGAGTTTGAGTGTCTCTTTAGGGAGGAGTTATATCTAGTGACACTGAGGTCAGTACGGATTCAAGAGCTTCTGCAGCTTCGGCAGGAGGTCTTGACTATGTCAGAGTACTTAGCGATGTTTATAGACCTGTCGCGCTACTCCTTGGATATGGTTCGAGACCCGTTCTTTAGGGATCGGACCTTTTAGAAGGGCCTATGCAGGGACATCTGGGCAGTTGTGGTTTCCTTGTGTCTTCCCACCTATGCTGGAGTGCTGGAGTGAGCTTTGGTGGTGGAGAGATTTCTGGCTAAGCAGATCCCACCTGTTAGTGCTGGGCACGCGAGAGTTGAGACCTCGTCAGTCGGATTAGCATCTGGTAGCTGACAACAAGCTCAGGGGTTTGGACGTGGGAAATGTTTCAGGAGGTGACCCCAGGATGGAGGATCTGAGGCTTAGAGCTCACAGGTCTTGCATTCCAGTTTTGTTGAGCCGCAGGAGAGACGGTGTTATGCTTGCGACAGTCAGGGAAATATTGCTAGAAATTTTCCAACCCGTCGTGCTGCTGAGAGGGAGCCGGTCGATGGACCTCCTTGGCAGAGGCAGTGACTCGAGCAAGGAGGTCTGCAGGGCGTAGTAATTTTAAATAGAGCTGGTGCAAGAGGAGGAGGTGGTAGGTGGTATCAGTTTCCACCACCCCGACCCCCAGGTGGACCATGCCAAGCTTAGGGAGCTGGTGGCCAAGGGCGCGGACAGCTGCCTACCCTAGAGGCTGTTGACCCAGAGGCTCCACGGATGGATAGAGGTACGCCTTGTGTCCTTTATATTGTCTACAGTAGTTTGATAGACAGTGTTTAGTGGTACCCTTCCTTTTTGTTGCTCGCTCGTGTTTTTTTCAGGGCGTTGGTAAGACCCTATGTGGGTTTTGTTCAGCGTGATTCGAATGCGTGAGGAAGAAGGATCCTTCCCCCACTGAGATGCATTTTTGTTATATGATTAAAACCATGAGGGCGAGTCAGTGCCGCAAAAGCGGATAGTATTGAGGTGTGGTGGATGAGTCCCTCTAACTTATGTGTTCGGTCATGGGTGTTTCTTGGTGAACTCGCTGGCGTGGGAGACCCAGTTGAGAGTCCAATCACTTTCCTTATACTTAAGGATTTTCAAGGACGAAAATTTCTAAGGGAGGGAGGTTGTAGAGACCCAGGTTTTGGCCCTGTCAAACTTTGGAATATTCCTATGAATAATTCCAAAGCTAGGCACAAAGATGGTGTGCGATTCCGAGGCCTGGTGTGCCCGGAATTAATTTTATAAAAATATTAAGTTTTTTATACTATGCATGTGGAGGGGGTGTGATATCTCCTAAAAGGTAGCTCAGAACGGGAATCTGAGGGCACGGTTTCATCTGGAACGTGTTGTTTACCCTAGGTGAGGTGTAAATTTGCAGGCGCGGGCCTGCGGTGGAAAGCGCCACCAGGGGCGTTTTTGTAAATAAGTGGAAAAGTTAATTCTAAGCGTCAGCTCGACTAACTTCTGAACGAAGTCTTAGATCGAAAATCCGAGTCCACCGTTGCATTTAGAAAGGCATTTTTACCCTAAGGGAAACCTTACCTTTGTCTGCATTGGGCACCGGGCGGAGGTGAGTCGGGAGCCGGAGATATTTAAAAAAAAATCTTGCATCTCCCCCCTGGATGTTTTGTGCGTAGCAGAGGAGTTCCTCCTCCTTCCTCCCCCTTTTCCTCCCCTTCTGATAGTGAATCGGTGGCCGAATTGCGCGATCAAGGTGTCGTCAATCTCGGATTTTGACGGCGGACGTTCCAGGATCATGCTACGGAAGCTTTGGAGCACGGATCTAAGCCAGAACGTCAGCGTTGTGCCTAATACACAGTGAGGTCCGGCTACAGACTGGCTCTTGGCTACCACCCAGTTAGCCGGGATGAGGGACCATGGAAATCGATCTAAACACTCAACGTTCCCCCTAAAATTCTCCAATTTTGGTGGCAGGTTTGCATGGGTACTCTCCCAACCATGAGCCTTCTCACTTACTGACATATGGCTAGTTCTTCTTTTTTCCCTTTCTACCCGAGCTCTATTGAAACTCCTTTGCATGCCATCATTCACTGTCCGGGAGCTAATCAAGTTTGGAGTAAATGGGGCCCGACCTCTACCAAATTACAGGCTTTGGCCTCTGGCCTTTCTGATATTCTGACGCGTTGGTGCTTCTCTCTTCCCTCGGCTCTCTCATGTTCTCTTTGCACTTTGGTCTGGATTATTTGGATCTGACGCAATGATGTCATGTTTCATCAAGCTCACAAACCTCCCAAATTCTGGATTGAAAAGGCTCATTCTTGGATTGAGGGCTGGAAAGACCACAAAGACCATTTTATGATAGGATCTACCCTCACCCCACCCTCTCATTGGAACCCCCCAATGGAAGGGACTCTTAAAATTAACGTGGACGCATCTCTCTAAAAGGATGGGCTTGTTGCGCTCAGCCTTCTGGCCCGTAATCATCTGGGGAAAATCCTTGCTACAAAATATGTGCCACACCAGGCTTTCTGGGAACCGGTAGTTGTTGAGGCCATGGCCATCCTTGCTGGTTTTCTGCTCGCTTTGGAATATGGATGGAGCGACATTTTTGTGGAGTCTGACTACCTTACCCTCATTAATGTTATTAACAACAACGATGGTGGGCTCCAGCCTTTTGGCATCATCATTAGGAGGATTCTCTCACTTGGCCAGTGCTTCTCTTCTTGAACCTTCTCCTTTACAAAAAGGGAAGTAAACAATGCGGCCCATCAGCTGGCGGCCTCAGTCCCTTTCAACTCCATCCAGCTCTGGTTGGACAATTTCCCTTCTTGGCTTTGTAATTGTACTTCTGCTGATATTATTCATTAATGATATCTATTTTAATCAAAAAAAACGTCAGCATTTCGCCCGCGAGGTAGCCGGTTTGAGTTTTAAAATCCCAGATCCTGTTTTTGTGTTGTTTTTCTTCAAATTTTCATAAGGTTTTTGTAGTTCGGGTCCCGAGGTTTCTGAAACATGTTTCGGATCTGAATTTGGAGCATCGAGGTGCTCCTGATGGCTCCCGGAAGTTTTCCTGCAGAAAACCCAGATTTCAGAAGTGGACATGGTGGAATCTAGTGAGACCCACGGTGGCGCGGCGGTGGCGTAGTGGTTTCCGGCTCCGGCATGGTGGAGTCCGGCACTGGCATGGCGGTTTCCAGCAACGGTGCGGTGGTTTCCGGCGAGGCAAGCGGTGGTCTGACTAGGTTTTTCCAGGGGTTCTTTAAACCCTCTTAACTCGCAAACCGTAACTCCAATTTACGAGAAGTTTGCGGCAATGTGTTCCTTGAGTCGAGACGGATATTTTGATCTCTCTTTGGGAATTGTATGTCTCGGGATCATGGACCGGGAGCTTGAAACGTCCAATAAAATAATAATATTTTATTATTATTTGACTTCGGGTCGTTGTATCTTCTACCCGGAGCGTCCGATTGACGTGTGGTCAGGGGCGTTGAGACCCTGATGATACGGTGGACTTTTCTTGTTAGTTTTCTGGTGTTGGGGGTCGAGTTTGGCATGCGGGCCCCATGAGCCCGGGTTTGGGCGTTTTCATAGAAACGTAACTTTCTCACCCAAAGTCCGATTGTGGTGGATGAATAGCCGATCCTGTGTGTTTTTACAAGAGAATCGCAATGGTGAGATCCGTTCTATGAGTTTCAAGATCAAGGCATGGGCCCCACCTGAGCTGGCTTTGGTAAATAGTACCTTTTTCGCTGGGTGTCCGTTTTGGACGAACGAGTAGTGGATCCTGGGTGTTTTTCCGAGGGGATCGCAGTGGTATGACCCTATTGATGATTTTCAAGATCGTTGTGTGGGCCCCGCACAGGCTAGCTATGGTGAATAGTTCCTTTTTCACCGTTTTTCTGATTCAGGAGAATAAATAGCCTATCCTGTGTGTGTTTTCGTGTGGATCGTGATGGTGGCCTCGGTGTAGGCCTTATAGGTGTGTGGGATTGCGTTGTGGTGGGTCTCTCGGGTTAGTGATGTTTGGACTAGCAATGGTTGAGGGTAATCCCTTGGTTCATACCTATGAGGGTTCACGTGGAATCACAACCTTCGTATAGGTTTGTGATCTTCTTGATGGGATGTTTAATCCGTTAGAGTTGTGGCATCCCTTTGGTGGGCCAGGAGCGAGATCCTCTAGCATCGTTACCCTAGATCAGGTTCTTGGTATCGATGTGACCACTTATCCATGGGTAGTGATCCCCTATCTAGCAGGTTAACCCCATAGGGTTTGTGGCATCATCAGAATATGATCCCCTACGCGGTGGTCCATGCTCAGAAGGGTTGTGGCATCGTCAATTATATGATCCCATACTCAGCATGAGGATTATAGTAGGGTTGCAGTATCATTGGTCATACGATCCCCTACTCAGCGCGTGGTTTGTGTAGGGTTGCATCATCATCGGTTTGATCCCCTACATAGTGAGTTATAACAGATATGGTTCTGGTATCGCCATGACCACCTTTATGTGGGAGACGATCCTCTATCTAAGTGACGTGTTTCCGTCGAGTGGCAGATCGGGTTGTGGTATCCCCCAGCAGACCCTGGGAGTGATCCCCTATCTGTGAGATCTTCATCTACCAGTGTGGGTTCTGGTATCCCCTAGTGGACCCTCGGAGTGATCCCCTATCCAAGGAGTTATGTGTTTATGTTTTTTCAGTGAGGTTTCCTCAATGATGATATCTGACGAGTGTGATCTCTCGGGTAAGCGTCTAAGATGTTTGTGTGGGACCTCATAGAGTGTATCTCTTAGACGAGTGTCATCTGGGATGACAGTGATCATGGAGTGTGCTCTCCTGGTTTTGGATAGTTGTTGGTGATGATTTCATTACCTCATGTGGCTTTGTGTGTGTGCTAGGTATATATGGATTGTTCATGGTGTATGTATGGGTGTACACCTGATTTGAGCTGACTAGTTGCATTTAGCCTAGGATGGTCATGAGATGGAGTTTCTCTCTCGTCTGGGTTCCCTCTGGCTGGGATGATCAGACTATTTCCTTTCAGTTTATCTCTTTTGTTTTTGTTTTTTGGGGTGCCTATTGAGTATTTTTATACTCACCCCTACATGGGCTTTGCCCGCACATGTTTGTGTCTTTTTCAGACCACAGGCCTTTCGACGGAGTCCCAAAAGGACCCAGAACTGGTGGAGCTTAGTGAGCGGGTTTGACTGGAGTGTTTACCGGAGCTGTGTCGAGGAGCTACTGGAAGGTTTTTTGGAATTGTTTTCCCCTCCTTCTGAGTAGGTTGGACACTTTTCAGTTTTCTTTTGGTGGGCCTTGTTTTTCTCTTTTGTTCTTCTATTGTACTCTGGTTGTGGGATAGTTGTATGCATGCATTTTATTTTCAGTTTTTATATATCTCTGCACTGTTTCATGGAGGTTTATGTGAGTGCGTGTGTATAGGTACCTTAGGCTAATGCCTCCCATGTGTGTGATAGCCTACTCGGCGCTAGACGCCAGCCCCTGGCCTATTGGAGGTGGGCTTGGGGTGTCATGGCTCGAGCCCCGTTAGGTCGGGTCGTGACATTAAGGACCCCTTCCTCAAGTGTTTGATGTTACTCTTTCTACCATTCATCACTACATACATCTCCCCATGAAAATATCCTCAAAGAGGCTCTATTTCCATCCAAAAAAATATTTAGGTAGCTAGGTGTTAATACAGAGCTCTCTCGGTATAACAGGGATGATTTCAAGATGTTGGGCATGATCATAACTAGATATAAGTATGCTAAGAACTCATCAATGAACACCACTGTGAACTATCCATTATTGAATTCACCTCCCCACCCTATGGGGCACCTTGACCGATTGAAATCCTCAGGCTTACCTTACCACCAGCTTCTTAATAACAGTTGGCCTTCACAACTCAAGAGGGACTACCAACTGACTCACAACCATTTCATGACTCTCTAACAAGAAGCCATGAACCAACATCTCCTATTGAACTACAATTTACACAGCTCTCGAGTCCTTCCAACATGACCTCAGTGATTCACAATAGAAACAAAATGATTCACCACACAAACAAAATCTATGGTTTGTCACACCACCACGCTTTCCCCTTTGGTTTAACAAAAAATGATCAGTTCCCATTCTGAGCTGCTTGTTCACCCATTCCAAATGGAACCATAACTTCCCCACACATTCCCACATGTGGAACTCCTAAAAGTCCTCAATTTATTTCACTTTACAACATCCACACACTAAACTTGACTATATATTGTACTATTGTTTCAAAACTAGATCTTGTCCCAACACCTTCTTATACTACTCACCACGCCTCCTGGTCTATCATCTTCATTAGGCTCGAGGCACTCGAAACAATATCACCGAACTAACCAACCATTTATTCAAGAAATACCAACCACATAACCATCACTACCCCGAGAGTCACGTCCATACCAAAATCATCCATCCACTCTTTGGTCACCCTTGTCTGGTTCATCTAAAATCAACATCGATTTCTGTATCATCATCATCAAAACTACATAATCAGGTCTCCAAATGGTCCTTCCCTTCACAACAAACCACTGTGCATCGACTCAATCTCTGAAGAAACCACCCATGTTTCATATTTCAAGGCAGCTGCAATGCTAGTCCAACATCCCATAAGGATACCATATGTTTTCTAAGACTATCAACTCACATCCAAGACAACATTTTCATTCTAAAAACCACCATCCTTCCCACTTAGCCCTCTCAAACAAAGCATCACTACGTAACACTCCTCGTATTCCACTTCCAAAGTACAAGACACCGACCTAGGCCATACGCACCCAAAATCACTAGCAACCCCAACTGACCCCTATCCCAAACACCACAGGAGAAAAAATATACCAAATACCTAAACTGAATTCACACCTAAAAAAGGTCATTGGCTCTACCTACAAGACATATAAATCCATCCTCAAACAACCCACTACTCGTGTGTGGAAATCCAACCCTCATTCCAAACACACTGCATCTAATTCACTAACCAACCATTTACTCTATGTTCTAAATCAAAGATACTCACACATGCACATCAACACCATGATCTATACACCCACTCTAGGGTCCAAAACACAACTAAAAATGTCTCAATACACAAGATTCACCACATAAACATTAATAGACATCATTTCAAAACTTTTAGGTCACAACCTAACCGAAGACACATCCAACAACATTCCATTAACTAGTATATCCAAACCTATCAAGGTCTCACATCCCATAACCTGAGGTCTCACAACTAAGGCACTCTCACTACCCAAACCACCCATACACAGGGTCAAACACCAATATGAGGGATAACCACCGTTGGTTTACCTAAAGTTACATCATTTTTTATCTCCCTTCTTAATTATAATTCATGATATTAAACATGAGGTTTTACATTTCAAGTCATTCAAAAACATTCCATTTGAAAACCCAAAATTTACATTTTCAAAAACCGTTTTCTAAACCCAATATTTTAAAAATCCTAGATTTACTCAAATCCAATTTAAAAAACATTTCCCTTTTCAAAATTTTCAAGGAAGGTTCAATAAGAAAATTATACAAGAAGAAAATTATGCTAATATTATATTAATCAAAAGAATATATCAATCACAGGAAACATATGGATGAACTACCAATCCTATGTTTCTAGCATGATGCATGAACTCACTCACCATACCGGTCCAAGAGATAAAACCTCATAAACAAATTGCATCACATTCAAGTGTGCCACTCAAGGTGGAAGTAAAAATCAACTGTAAAAGCATAAAATCAAACATCAATTCCAACCCCTGGAAACTTGGATGTTACCACATATTTGGGGCTGTAGGAACCTAGGAAAGAGCTCATTACCAGGTCTCGACAAGATCCTAGTTTCATGTCTACAATACCCCAAGTAGTAAGAAAAAATAGCTCCCTATGATACCACTTTGTAACATCCCCATCCTAGTAGAAATTATATCTATTGCCCCGACTTGGGTTATCACATAACCTCAAGCACACCTCCCCATATACTAGAGGTTGTTGATCAGAAGTGCTGGTCTAAATAAATATATTTGGGAGACTATAGCCACTTATGAGAGTAATACCACAACATAAACTAATACCAAATGATAAAAGATTCAATATAAACCAATAATGGAAAATATGAAACAAAATTAGACAAGTAATCCCGTATCACATGCTATAAAAATATAAAAAATACACTACATGTCCAAAATTTATACAAATAAAATCCCATGACCAAAACATCCAAAATATCTAAAACATAAACTTGAGTCCCAACCCGATCCCAGCATCCTATGCTCTAATCGAATAGCACATGCATTATCCAAACACTAGGTCTATATCCAGAACCTATACTTGGAAACAAGTATCATCTGCTCAGGTACCTAAGTGTCATGTCATCCCTAGAAGGGTGTGATTACAACTCATTAGGCCACCACCAATGGTGTATAAATAAATAACCATTCTTTATAAAATTTTATAAAGGTAAATATGTTCAATAAATAAACATGGTAGAAAGGAACATGTTTCAAATTTAATAATTACAAATTTAACTGAATTTTATCAAGAAAAAACATTCACTTTTAAACTGACATTGTTTAACCATTTTATCCATAAATATATTTAGGGTTATCCAACCCAACTAAACTATATTCTATCGCATCGGGATCTAAGTCATAGAATAAGGGGTTACATGCACTTTTAATCCCAAGGGGGTTCATTAATCACAATTTGTCAATATATATCAGATCCTCGGTTTAGTAATCAAGTCATGTCCATGTGTTTGGGAAGCACATAGCCTTATTTCAATAACCCAATCTACACCATGACCATTAGTTGGTAAGCATAGAGAATCAGTTCGACATATCAACCATACATTACCTAACACTTACCTTGGAGCCTCAGTCTAGGTAGTCTAATCAAATTCATCTGTTATGGGCTTATAGCCTTGGTCTAACTCCCAAATCAATGCATTATGGGGGTGTCATTTAGAACCTCAGTCCAACCAGACCCATGGGAGGAGTCTCTGTCCAATAACCACATACCACAAATCCATGTTAAAATTATTCTTTAACCATAAAAGTTTTCCAAACATAGACTATAACCATGAAACACAACCACCATTTAAGATTATGACTCATTATACACATCCCACTCACAATGCATGAACCATTAACACATATACCATTATGAAAAACAACCCCTTATGATATATAAAATTGTAAAAAAATCAAGATCAATTCATTTCACAATCCATGATGACACTTTTTTCAATAACTCTCATTTAAAAATCATATTTAATCCACCCTTTAAAGTACAAGTCTTCTATTTTGAAATACCAAACCATGCCCCAAGGATTTTATTCCCATTTCCAACCATTCCAAATAATCATTAAGTCGTTTTCAAAAAAAAGGGGATCATTCCTTCATTTCAAATCACCATTTGAAATCTATAATGGAAACCAATTTATAAATCACCTTGAGTCCAACACCTCCTTTAAAAACATTTCCCACTTTAAAAAATCATATTCTCCATTTCAAACCACAATCAGATCATCTCTAAAATTTATTATTTAACCCATTTCAAAATTCCCTTAGGAATTTAACAAAAACTGAAATACAATCAATTTAATTAACCCTTTAACCAAGTCCTTATACCCAATTAAATTTTATAACCCATTTTCTCTCATATTTTCCCCTAACTCAATGTTTACCAATTTATGACACCATTATCAAAGGTTTGGCATGCCCCACGGGTAGCCCTAGGTTCGTCTCACATCATCAATGGACCCAAAGGGGTTCATAAAGGGTCTCACACCTCAATATATGGCCCAAGTCACTTTCAAAAATGATGGAAATTTGAACATGGAAAGGAAGAGAATTAGAACAACTGCATACACTTATAACACATCATGACTATAGGAAAATTCATTAAGACCACCTACCTTATTTCTGATGAAAAACGCTTTCTTTACCTCCTCCCTTGATTTAGACTCAAACAACCACTAAGTCCCCAACATATAATATTCCGAAAAAAAGTGATGGTTTTAGGGATTTAGAAGAAGAGGAGAGATTCTAAAATCCCTAATCCATAAAATAGAGCAAAGAGGTGTGTTAGACTCGCCTGGATCTTTTATTCCCACCAAAACACTCTCCAAATTGACAAGAATCAAAGGAGAATCACCCCTTATTAGTCTATATGGGTTTTTTCACCCAATCTATTATAGGAGTAATAGGGAGGAAAATTGGGTTAGGTCCCATAAATCCTTAGATGGAAAAACTATAATTTCCCACTTTTTAAGGGTCACACCGTTTAGCCACATGGTTATCCAAATTGTGCACCAACCATGTGGCTCCCTCTATCCAAGAGGGTCCAAGACACACAGTTTCTTGGAAGCACCCTCACAGTTTAGAAAATTGTGTGGAGCCTATGTGCTAGAAAATTTATGAGAGGAGTTCTAGCCACACGTTTTCCCTAAACAGGTGCACAGTTAGTACTAACCATGCACCAACCATGCATAGCACACTGTGTGGCCTCCTTTACTCTCTTTTTTGGGTCCTGAGCTCCCAGTACATCCCAAAAACCATCCATACACCCAAGAACCACATCATTGACAAGAAAAAATAGAGCCTGACCCAAATTTAAACAAGTTTTCACCTCCACACAAGGTATATATCTTACAACCTCCCCGCCTTATAATGAATCATCCTTGAGATGTGATTCCAAGCCTTACTGAGCCTTCAAGACCAAAATGTCAAACCACGGGGCCCACCTTCCAACCTTCACCTCCCAAGTTTTACTCCTAAACATGGCCATTTCATCACCACACTTAGACCAAGGAAACAGTCTTACCTCAAAGAAACATCCCCCACTGTAATCCACAACCACAAAACTAATGCTCCCCAAGGATGCATCTACCCTAACTAATCATCACCCACATCGGTATGAGAGAACTATTTGTCTAATACCAATGAACCAACACAATAATGAACTCCAACAAAGAACTACATTACCCTAGAATATCCAACTAGAACACCCTCAGTCTGGTCCTCTCCATAATTCATGGCCCATATAATTTGGCACCATTTCACCCAATTATTTCAAGGTTCTAAAGGTGACCCAAGATAGGGATCACTAAAAGAATCATATAGATTAAAACTAAAATTCTTGACCAACACCAAATGAAAACTTGAGGCCCAATGATCTTAAACCATATCTGAACACTCATAACATTACCCAAGCAGAACCTTCACCTCAAGGTACTCAACTAGACGATGCCTAATATAATGACTATTACCAAACTAAAACCCTGACACAATGCTCAACTAAGCCCATAAATCCCATACTATCGCTCACATCAACAACCAGCCACTTTACCTCTATATTGAACACCACTATACACTTTAGATCTCCAACCCCATCACCCGGTGTTAAGAACCTACACCATTGAAAAGAGTCCAACAAAAACCTTAACTCAACTTTCTAAACATACCTGACACATTTCCCAACTCACTACACCCCAACATCAATGAAAACTCCACCCAAATCTATAATTCAGTATTTCCATGGAAACTACCAAGATTGGTTACACATTTATCATCTATATCTCAACTATGGTCTACATGGTTCTTACTCAAACCCATACCCATTAATGGGAATCACATATCATTCCAAAATTAACCAGTGGTGGCTTACATCCAACCACATCCATTCCATTTTACCCAACTGAGTCAGGATATCCTAGTTGACTCACTCTGATGGCACCTAACCTCCACCATTGGAATGTCTCCCCTCTACCAGGATATGACACCTTCTACCTTAAGGAAAGCCTCCAGTATATACGCACTCCTATCGAAGTCCATTCCCGACATCTAATAAAACTTCATCAAAGTATCATTTGATGCTCCAAAAACCTTTGCGGCTCTATAGTACCAACCAGCATGTCTTTGATGAAAACAATCAAATTACCTCTAAAACCATCTTGATACTGAATCCATCACTCATTTTGATATACCACCACATCCAAGGCCCACCTATCCTTCTCTAAAGAACCCAAAAAAATCCCCTATAGGCTTCCCCTGGGCATTTTGATACCACCAAACTGCTCCATAGTCTATTCCAAACATTCATGGTCGGAATACTATTCCCTATCTTAGGAGTATCATTCTCACTACTTTTCTCAACACTAGTGATAAAACATTATTTAATGTTAGTTCTTTTTATTTTGACGTTGGTTTTTAACTGATGTCTATAAAGGTGACATAAAAAATATGGTTTTTGACATCGGTTATTAATAAAACTGACACCCATAACCAATTTTGGTTTGGTTTCCAGCATCGGTATTCATGAAAACCAATGATATAAACCAATTTAGATTTATTTTTTCTCGTTAGTTTATAAAAAACTGATGGTGAAAGTTAAAAAAATAGAAATGTTTAAATATTACATCCCCATAATAATTAGAATCCCTATAATAGAAAAATGGTTTTCATAAATCAAAAAACATGTATCAATAACTAAAAATCTAAAAAATCATATATACTTTTATCTAGTTAATCAAAAAAATATCTACGCATTTGTATTATAAAGTAGAATTAAAAAAATACCTAAAATTTATAACATGATCATTATTGGTTATTGTTGAAGCATTCATTTGATATCATTACATTTAAACACCCATTTTAAAAAAAAATTACTTTTTTTAACATATTTTATTAGGAAAATATAATAGTAATAAGAAACATAAGAATATACATACCTTAAATCCTAATCATAGTAAAAAAATAGTTTATAAACAAATATCGTAGATGGTTAAGTTCTTATTGCGTGTACGAATTGACATCATTTTACACATACAATGACATTAAATGATATAAGTTTAAAAAAACATAACAATATGAAAAAAATATAAAATAATTAATATGACTAACCTCATCAGAATCTATCATTACTCTATTTTTGATTATCTCATAAATGAATAGTAGAACATAATAACCAAATAATAACTAATATAAAAAATAATTACCTTTACTTTCAATTAGTTGATTGCATTTGGCTTATTTATTGACAAGTAATATTTTTTAAATTATTTTTGTGACATTTACTTTCATATATATAAACAAATAATACATGTATAAACAATGGGAATTAAACATAATGAGCATATAAAAATAAAAATACTCACCTTTCTTGCAAGGTGTAAAAAAATTTATGAACAATACCTAATAAATAGAAAACCCAATATAATGTGTTTTCACTTGGGAAGAATATGCCTAACATCCAATGCCACCTATAATACAATAATTTCACATTTAATGATATTATAAGGAACATTAGTTCAAAATTATGTTTCTGTTCTTACCCATCAAGAAATTGAATAAACAAAAACCCAATATTTTTCATTGACAACCTCTCACATATATATGTCACTCTATTTTCAGTTGACACATACTTCACATCCATTGAAATAAATTCAGTATCTATAAAACCATAAATTCTTATGTTGTCATTTTGAAAAAATATCATGTGTAGGTACCTAATTAAAAAAGTAATATAGTTAGTCAATTTAAATCATCTTTAATTAAAAAAATAAAAACTAAAAGGTTAATTTACTTACATGTAAAACAACTTGTTTCTGACGCTTTTTCCGAGGCGCGCGCAGCCGTCCGCGGAGGGCGTGTGGCAGTTGCCCCGTATTCCTGCTTTCCAAAGGCAGAATGAATCTATCACTTATTTAGGGATGTTTCTCGTTGATCGAAATGAGATAATGGGATGTTGGTTCTTCCTTCCGTGGATTCCTTCTCAGAATTCGTAACCTAGTGTGAGTATCCCTTATAGACTAAGACGTTGTTTGTGAAACTCTTCCCAGTGCTATGTCTTCATGGACACTGGTTAATTAAACTGCTTCTATCAGGACATTCCAAGGGGTCCAGTCAGGGAAGCCACCTTCGGTTTGGGGAGTAGTCGCATTGGACATCACTAGCGTGTCTGGATGCTAGAACACTAGTGCATCTGGGTTTCTTCCCTTTATTATAGGGCTTCTCATTGGTGCGTAAGCCCTAGGAATCCCATGTCATATGTAGTTAATTATATTCCATAGGCCTGTATCCGAGGTTTTACTCATCTTCCCATGTCTAACACAAGGTATTCTGTGAGTTTAACATCTAGCGAATATGGATCGGACTGGTCAGAACACTGATTAGAGTGGAACAGATGGGTGTAACCCCTGGATTTAACACTGATGTTGGGTATAACACATGGTTAGATACTCTATTTTTGTTAAAGGTCATGGTGAATGAAGTGGCATGATCCCACCGGGATGTTTCATCCAGGGTAAGAATCGGGATGGAAAATGGAAAGTTGAATTAAGTGGAGGGGGAATGAGATGGAACCGATGTGAGGATGACAATGATGTTGGGCTTGAGCCTTGAAGAGACATCCTATATATCCCCATTGTAGGGTATCAAAGTCGGCATAGTTCGGTGGGATAATGGGACACCTAAGGTGGTGGCCCCTGAGAATAGACACATAGATGAGACTCGGAGGAAGTGGAACCTCTAGGTTGGGGGAATGACCTTCCTGAAAAACCTAGGCTCGAGGGAGAGATCAGGATGAGACATGAGTGATGGGTTTGGACCTTAGGGAGGCTTCCTACATATCCCCATGGCAGGGAATAAAAGTCTACATAGTTCATCTAAAGATGACTTACCGCTGAATGGGGACTTCAATGGCTTACCGTCGATTGGGGGATTTCAATGGATTACCATCGAATGTGGTTGAAAATGGATTACCACTGAATGGGGTTGACAACAGCTTACCACTGGTTGGGGTGACAACAGCTTACCACTGGTTGGGGTCACAACGGCTTACTGTTGGTTGGGGTGACAACGGCTTACCGCTGGTTGGGGTCACAAAAGCTTACCGCTGGTTGGGGTCATAATGGCTTACCGCTGGTTGGGGTCACAATGACTTGCCGTTGGTTGGGGTTGAACCTCATGGAGGCTTCCTATGTACCCTTTCTAGGAGACAAGGATCAAAGCCCATGTAGTTTGGTGGGTGATTGGTGAACTGACGTGAAGATGGTTGGCGCCAATGGGTGTTGGTCTTGAACCTCGGGGAGGCTTCTTATGTACCTTGCCTTAGCAAGGATCAAAGTCCACGTAGTTCGTGATGGGGTTTGGGGATTACACTATAGGTTACCCAGAGAGTATTTCATAGTTAATTATTACTCTAAGACCATGTGAGTCATGCTAGGTGTGAGAAACAAGAGGAAGCAAAGGCCTGATGATCCAATCACAGAAGGTGCATCCGTGGGAAGTGGAATGGGGGCTTACAAGTGGTTAGTAGCCCAAATAGGAAATAGGGGCTTACGTGTGGTCTGCAGCCCAAAGTGATGGATATTTGGACTTACTCTAGGGTAGAGGCTTGGGTAGTGAAAAATCCCAATGGGAGAGGGATTTGGCATCGAGGAAGATTGGAGAAGCAGGGGTACTAGCTCCTGCAA
Source organism: Viscum album (assembly GCA_963277665.1). Lineage (NCBI taxonomy): Eukaryota > Viridiplantae > Streptophyta > Magnoliopsida > Santalales > Viscaceae > Viscum > Viscum album. The sequence goes on from OY728158.1 coordinate 470,309,172, forward strand.
GAAAAGCTAGGGGCTTAAACCAAGGTAGCCCCCCTTTCACCATGGACAGACGCCACTCCAATAAAAAGAATCTCATTCCATGTGAGAAATAATTTTGCTCTCATAGTGACCAGTGGGTGTGTAGAATTTCCAAGGTGGGGGAACCCTACGCACAACGTATGGGGTAGGGTCACAGTTTAACGTCATGTGCTGAGGATGATGGCACTTGACAGTTTAACGTCCTGCAACTCGGACGTAAGGGATGAACTCCACACTCCTAGGGCATACATAACTAATACCTCTCACCCCTTGGGGAAGGGAAGGCACCAGAAATTCCATGGTGATGGGGTGTTGTGGAGCGATCCATTTAGGGGTCCACATTAGCATGGTAATGTGAATAAGCAATAGTCATCCGCGTGCCTATGTGAAGAAGCATGAGGTGAAGCAACTCAATAGAAAGTGCCTCCCAAGGAACTTTGAAATTACTACGTGAGAGCCTAAAAATATGCATAGAAGGAGAGCGCATGATGCAGGTGGGGTGCGCATAAGAGGGGCTCAGACAGGGTGCCTTGAGGAGAAGATGACACATGGAACGTGCGCAAGAGAATATGTTCAGTGCAAGAATGAAGGGTTGTGTGAAAACTAGGATGGAATGCACACAAGAGAGAGGTTCTATGTGCAAGATGGAAGGTTTATGCATAAGTGGGCCATGTTTCATGCAAGATGTAATGGTTGCGTGAAAATCGGAAAGAGATGCACATAAGAGAGGCCCGACATGGAGGGTAGTTGCACGGAATCAGGGTCTCCTACATGCAAACTACTTTGGGAGAAAGGAAATTAATGAAGATCATACCCAAGAAGGCCCACCCAAAGGAGGTCCCTTGGGAGACCTTTTTACCAAAATATGATACCTGAAGGCCATGGTGTTTTTCACGTCGTCGTGGAAGAGGACAATTTCACATAGCAGATCGTTGCTTATTCTTCTCTTCCCATCCCCGAAGGGTGGGGGTACGTTTCATTTTATAGCCGAAGTCCTTGGGGTGGCGCGAAAACGTGTGTGGCATGAAAACATCTAGTCGATGATATATGGGGCATGCAAAGGGGGTGTCACATCAGGCGCATGAATGGGGGCATGCGTGGAAGGGTGACCTAGACTGCGGATCAGGCGCTCAAACGCATGCTCGACGCCGCTTTGGGTGCGCAAAGGGCCGCTGCATGAAAACTCATGATTGACGCTGCCTCGGGCATGATAAGGGATATTCCATGGATGCTTGACCTTGACGCTGTATAGGGCGTGCAAGATTTTGTGCACTGGGGGCCGCTTGCGTGCAAACTCTGCATCTTGCGTGCAGCTGACTCCCGGGACCTGGGATCTTCTCTTCCCTTCCCAGGCTTCTTCATTTGCTCGTTATCCTCTCGAGGCTGGCCTTCTCTGAATTTCAGTGTCATCAAATGCCCCCCTCAGAATCAAAGCCGAAGGGGAACTCAAAGGTTGGATTCTGAGGGTAGGCTGAAAAATAGGAAGCGGTCGGTCAGTTTACGTAAAACCGTTTTTTCGGGCGCAATCTTATTCCGCGCACGAGAAATGAGAGTCAGTGCCTATAAATTGGAGGAGGGACCCCCATAGGCCCCTAATTTTGACTTTTTCCGCATGAAAATAACTTTTCTCTCGTGCATGAAAATAGTCTCGACCAGCGCGTAAGTTTCCATGGCCAAACCCAGGTTTTGCGCGTCATCGCACATTTTCCGCGCATGTCGACATTCTTGCATGCCACCTAAAATTTTGCGCGTTGCCTGAAATTTTGTATGCCAAAATTTTTTCTTTCATGCCAACACCTTAGGATTTCTAAAATGGCCAATCAACAGAATGATGTTGAAAGGGAGGTTGTCGCTGCTACGAGAAGGACTTAGATGATCACGAACCCTCATATTCTTTGTGCGAGTAAGGTTGTGTCTGACAATCAGATGCTTTTTGGAATTCTTACACAAGTTCAAAAATATTATGTTCTGAGTGATAGTCTTTCACTATGGAACATGAGCCTTCTAAAATAGGTGTTAATTCCTGATTTTGAGGCAGACACACCGCGGTCGTGGGTGATGCACAAAGACAGTCTTCCATAATTCCATATTACAAACAACAGCCACCCTACTAGGGAAACACAAAACACGACCATCTATGTCCTAAATCCAAAGACCAGGACGGTTGTGGGAAGTAATACGGTTCCCGAGAAATCTCCCGATATTTATGAAAGTACCTTCATAAGCAACATTACTGATGATATGAAGGGTTGGCAGGAATGTGATTTTAGATCCGGAGGAAACTTTACAAATTAATGGGAATGGGCGTACTAGTTATGTCAGACATGTGATAAATTTGGGCTGAATCTATAGTCTATCGGGCTTTTCAAGGATTTCTGGATGTCCCAATTTCATTTCTACCGACAACAAGACTTGGTAGTAGAGGTATTCAATCATTGGTCCCCTAACACCAACACCTTCCACCTCCACCATGTGGAGGTGGGAATTAGCCTATGTGACGTCCACTGTATCAAGGGAATCCCCTTAGAGGGGTACCAGTATGACGAGTTCCTCTCTATGAGGAATGTTTGGGGAGATAAGACATGCACCCCAATCATGTCATGGAACATGTTAGAGCTATCTAAGGAGGGGCTAAAAATAAAATATATCCTAAAATGAAATACCTTATTTGAGGTGGTTTAGCCTTTTCCTGAAAAAGTAAATGGCTGTGAAGATTCCAGGCCAAGGGAAACAATGATCAAACACATCTCAGAGAGGGAAATCAGGATCATACTAGAGGGTTTTGGAGACAAGAGAGTATTGATCATGGTGCTTTCGCATTAATGATGGTCGAGATCCAAATGTGTGATATGATGGGTTTCTTTCCTCATTCTTGAGCGGGTGGTTGCTACCAGTGAGGTATATGAGGATAGGGGTCTACCGAATGACGCTAGTGATAGACGGGATCATGGTGGCAAAGAACAAGTTCAACCTAAGGGTGCCTGTGTTGGCCAATATGTATAGCATTCCAGGACGTATCATTAGGGGAAGCACGCTCAGGAGGATATGCGGACCATTCCAAGTTATTCATGGCTGGGTCGCAACCCACTGTGGTGGGTATGAATTTCTAAATGCCATTCACCCCTAGTAATGGTATGTGGCCATCTCTCTCGAACATTACCGGAATTCGCCCACTAACCCTCGGGGATGAGGGGATCAAGCTCAAGATCGGCAGACACACACATTTTGAATTCCACCCATTGTGAACCCTAGTTGTTCAGATGGTAGATGATGGGCGGGGTCATTAGAATAGAGGGAGTACTTGTAGAGCATCTGTGGCGGCGTACTAGTATCCCGAATTGACGGTAAAATCTTCTGCGAACCGTATGTGCTGAACAGGTTCTTCAGTAAGTTCGAGTGCATGAAACAGATGCTAAAGAAATTATATACAGAGGTTTGTGAAGAACAAAATCCTTTCATAGTCCATAAATCGTGGCTTATGTTCACAACGGACGGATTTGGCGAATTCATCACTCTCCCTCCTACTAACGTCAGTATGGGCCTTTCAATAGAGTATGCCAAGCACTGGAGGAAAATATATCCCAAGGCGATTCTTTGGAAGAACATCCAGAAAATCAAGGCCTCTAGTGAAGATCCTGAAGAGCAGGGAGGTGGATGAGGTTTCATAGGAGAGGTGAGGAAAATAATGATCCAGGTGGCTAGTATGGCATAGGCCAACATTTCATCGGCAGAAGCGACGCAAACTGAGGATGTGCCTCCCCCTCCCGGGGAAAGGGGGTCCCACATGCAGCCTCATGGGACATCTAGGGAACTTCCAAGAAAGAAACTCAGGTACCTCCTGAAGCTGTCTACTAATGCCATCTTCCCCTCTCGGTGGTCTTCCTAGAGAACATTGCAGAAGTCTATGTCTACTGAAGAATTATGGCAGCATCTGGTACGCACTAAGCTTGATCTTCCAGACATAGGATGCATCCAGATAAGGGATAGGGTAAACTTTAATCTTTGGCATGCATACCTAATATCCATGGATATGTACGTATGCTAGTGGGGGCGGTATGTGGAGCCGCATCTCTTGGTGAAAGTGATGCTTCGCCAGGAACATAACCCAAAAAGGCTACCATTTGAGGATGACATTATAGAGGAAGTGGAAGAAGAAGGAAAAGAATAATAATAATAATAATAATAATAAGGTGAATAAGATGATGGTGAAGAAGAGGAGGAGGACCAAATTGACGGTCCTGGTAGTGAGGGGCCTTCATAAGCTCCTGCTCACCAGCGGAGCTCCTGAGAGAGCAGCGAAATCGTAGGTTCCGACGCAGAACTAGAAGAGCAGCTTGAGGTAAGTTTAAACATTATCTTTACTGGCCTTTATCCTTTCACAATCTCAATCCATCAACCAAATTCCATCTTGTTTAGAAACAAATGGGAGAGGGTTCCCATGAATCCTTCCCCACAGGGGATGAAGGCGCGTCTATAGAGGTTGGGGAGCACTCTTGGGAGCCTGTCCTTAGGACCGATCATAATGGGGTTCCAATTATGGATATAATAGGTGAAAATGAGCTAGAAGTAGAGTCCCCCACCATCCCTATTTTTCAATAGGATCTGACACTGGTGATTGAGTTGACAAGTGCTGAAGGCTCTCCTGTGGCGGCGGCCCCCGCCGTGACACGGGTGTTAGACATTGCCGCACTTGGCTCATGTAAGTCCTTTTTTCATTGGTTCTACTCTTTGTCGGGGAATTCAGCTAATCAAGATTACTAATTCTGGATGCATTTATCACGAGTTTGGAGACACGACAATCCATTGTGTCCGGGACATCTGCAGGAGTTCTTCCAGCAGATACATCGGCTTTTATAGAAGCAACCATTCTAGGTGGCCCTACCCTGGTACTCGACAAACCAGATATTGTAACAATGGGTGTTAATTCTATCAAGGTGGAGCTCCAGACCAATGAGGGTGATGTCACGGATGAGGATGGAGTTCCTGAAGAAGACCATGTCACTGAACTCCTTGCTTCTTTCCCTGAATGCAGGCCCGCAGACCCCGAAGAAAATGACGATTCTGACTCAGATGCTACTGAGATCCATATGACATGGCGTAAGGTGTGGAAGTGCATTAGATGATTTCTAATCTAGCCACAAGCAGAATGGATAAGCCGTATGGGATCACTCCACACTTATTTATGCTTTCTCTGTGCTAGAGGGGTAGATGCTCACCATTATCACATAATGATTTGTGATCACATGGAGGAGAGGGTACAGGAGGACAGTTGATGCTTAGAATTTGACCAGCGCCAGGAGGATTCAAAGAATACTTAGGCCTTCCTAGAGGTAGATCAAGAGGTCCAAAACCCTGAAGAATTAGTGAAGTAAAGGTATACATTCATTTTGAACCAATTTGAGCTCATCGAGCGACTGAAGGCCCAACTCACGAGTGCTCGGGAGAAGATAGCATAGGCGAATCGCCAAATGATTGAGCTCCAGACTGAACAATCATGGGTACAGGCCGTGGCTAATGAATTTTTCCTCACCACCACTATCTAAGAGAAGGATATCAACAGATGGGAAGTGATTCTGGAGGTCACAAGTCAGAAAGTACCAGCATTGGAACTGTCCATCCCAAATGTCAAACCTTAAGGGCCCTATTTTGGCCAACCCCCTAAACTTTGTTTATCACTTATAGCTCTGAATTGTATTAATGAATGGACTATTTTCTTATTTATATTAATACAGTTTGACCATAATCTCGAAATAAATAGTGATCCATTCCTAATCTCACATGGGTTACGCCCTATGTGAGAAACAAGGGACGCTTGCGCTATTACTCCATTTGAATGTGGGAGTGACAATAATACATCAGACACACAAGGTAGAAACGACCCTTTCAAGCTTCTGAAAAGAAAGGGGAATACCAAACTAGGGAACAAGGTCCTTGGAACAGTCAAACTGTCACTTCCCCAATATGCTATAGTGCACAAGTGAGGTAATGTCAGGGGCATTGGAATCAATCTGAATCGAGGGGAATGGAAGGTGTGAATCATGATACCCAAGATTCAGAACAATATGGGGGTGGCGTGATAATGAAGGATAACTATTTACCATGTTTGAAACATAGTATCCTTATCGCGTTAGCATGAAATGGAGACAATAAATGAGGGTCGACAGTTGACCATGTTCAAAAAATAGGGCCTGACTCAAATGTCATCCAAGGTCCCCAGGGATGTTGGCCCAAGACGGTAGGTAATCCATTTTGGCATGAGACCAGACCATAAAGGGGGTCCCTTCAGACATTTAAGAGGATGAGGATCCAAATAACGGGATCACGATGCTTGGACCTGGAATGAGGGGAATCTCCCCATGAAAATTCCACATTTCGGGTTCTGCCACAATGCATCTGAGTACAACAATAAGACATATCAGATAGAGGGAGTCGAGTCCCCCTCCAAGGAAAAGGGTCCCGAGGTTGCACACTTCCAACTTAATGGTCATAGGATAGGTCATTAAGGGGGGGGGGATTTGATTTATGGATTGTGCGCAGGGCAGTGAAGTAGCCAAACCTGATGCATAGTTCCTATAGGGAGATCATAGTTTATGGTCATAGAACTTGGACTAAGGACGAAAGAGATAAGGGATTAACATGGGGAAGTTGTTGCAAATCCTGAAATGGCTGCAAACCTAAGAGGCACTTTCCACACCACATGCTTCCTAAAGATTCATGACAAGGGGCCAAAAAAACAGGGGATGGATTTAAGATTCCTGAAGTTAGACCTAGAGAAAATGTGTCTGAGCGTTCCTATGTATCCCATGGAAATGGGAATCAAGACATATTTAGTTCTAGAAAAAATCATGTAGTTTAACGTCTAGCGACGAGGACATAGTGGGAGATCTTAGTTTAAGTTCTTAGAGCTCGGAACATGGATAAGTGAAACTCTTCCAAATGGGTGCAAACCTCAACCAAATCCCTAATCCCATGTGAGATATGCTCGATGTGGGAAAAAAGGAGGAAAAGGTATTTGAAACATGTGGAATACCTATGAAGGGGAAGTTGGTGCGGAGCCCTGAATGATTCCTTCCAACATATTTTTCCTCCTAACGTGAAAATTTTCCCCGAGGGTTAGTACCAAGAGTTTCGAAATTCCACTTAGACAAGATGGAGCAGAAAACAATGTGAATCATGTAACCAATATTTTGGGCTTGATGGGGTTGGTGTGATGATAGAGGATAACTATTCACCATGTTCAAAACACAACATTTATATCATGTGACCTGAAATGGGAACAATAAATGAGTGTTGATCGTTGATCATATACACAACGTGGGACTTGTATCAATTTTCCATTCGAGATCCTCGAGGACATTATCCCGAGATGATAGGAGTGACCTTAGTCTGAGTATCTGTACTATTCGGGGGCCCTTTTGGATATGAAAGGTGATGGAAATCCAAATAAAGGGAAGCATGAAGCCTAAGGATCGGCGATAACATGTCCATTCAGGATTCAACACCTTAGGTGCTGAACCAAAGCGAGTTTTCCCGGGCACATTGTTGAACTGCCAAAGAGGGTTTAGGGGCTCAGCTTAAGAGCATCGGACTCAAAAAGATGAGCATATAACAGAGGGATGAAAATCTCTCAGGAGGAAGGGGTATGTGAAGTGGTTGTTATAAACCTGACATGAATGAGGATATAAGCCCATACCACACCGCATGACCTCCCATCTGGAAGACTCATTCCATGGGGCCAGGAAGATAAGGAGGTTTCCATGAAACATGGTTTAACCTGAAGACAAAATGTTTAAGCGGTCATATGTATCCCATGAAAATGGGAATCAATCCAAATGTAGTTCTATGAATGGCACGGTAAGATACCATTGCTATAGATAATAAGGTTGTTTGGGTCTGTCCCTTGCACCAAAAGAAGCAATATTTTATAGATCTTGTTTGTCCTTTAGTATGAATGAGTGTTGTTTTTTTCCCTTTTTTTGTGAAGCGGTGGACCTAGTATAGAAAGTCCAGAAATTGACACAAGTATCAAGCCATGTGCAGGCATTGAAAAATGGTATGGTGTGTGACTTATACCAAACATGATGTCCCCTTGAGTGAGGACACCACGATGCAGTTCCATTTTTTATCGTGCATCTAGGATGATAATATCACAGTTTAGGGTCATGTGATGGGACCAACAAAAATTTTAACGTCATGCAATATAGACACAATAGTTTAAAGCCATGTGGGACTATGCAGAATAGTTTAAAGTCAGACGGCTCAGACATAAAGGGATTGTGCACGACGTGATAAATCATACCCAACATGAATGAGGAAGAGGTCCACATCCCACAATGCATGACTCCAAGGAAGAAACCTTGGGCCGAGGGGGCCAGAAAAGAGTAGATAATGTGGGGTAGGAGGTAGGTGGGACTATATCCTTAAAGGGGAGTACGTGATGTGGCAATTGTAGGCCTGACGTGAATGAATTAATAATCCCACACACGCCACATCACGTGGTCCTATAAGATCTTGGGTCTAGAAGGCAAAACAGAAGAGATAAATTAGTGGAACTTGAGCTGGACCCAAAGACGAGATGTCTGGGAGTTCCAATGTATCCCATGGGAATGGGAATCAAGTCTTACTTAGTTCTAAAAGAGACCTTAGTTTAAGGTATTAGAGCTCGGACCATGGAGAGGCGGAATCCTTCCAAGTAGGTGCAGAACACAATACAATTCCTAATCCCACGTGAGTCAAACTCAATGTGGAAAACAAGGGTAGAAGAGGTTTTTGCAAAACATGGAATGCACACCAAAGGGAAGTCGGTGCGGAGCCCCGAATGATTCCTTAATACAGCTTTGTCTCCCTAACATGAAAATGCGTACTGAGGGATAGTTCCTGGAGTGTCAAAATTTCACTTGGACATGATGGGGTGGAAAATAATGTGAATCATGTAACCAACATTCAAGGATTGAAGGGGTTGGCGTGAAAATGGAGGATTACTGTTGACCATGTTAGAAACAAAACACCCATATCGTGTGACCTGAAATGTGAACAACAAATGAGTGTCAACCGCTGACCATATTTGAAATGCAGGACTTGTATCAATTTCCCATTTGAGATCCTTGAGGAAGTTTTCCTGTAATGGTATCAAATACCTTAGGCCTAGAATCCATGACATTTGGGGGTCCCTTTGAATGTGAAATATAATGGAAGCCAAAATGAAGGGGAACATGAAGCCTGAGAAATGATTGAAATCATATCCAGGTAGAATCTGACACTCCAGGTTCAAGACCAGAGTACTCATGGGCCAATTGGTGAACCACCAATGAGGGTTGAGGGACCAGATTTAAGTGAAGCCGATTCAAAGAGATGAGAGCAGGAAAAGGGGGAAACGACACTTAGGAGAGAGATGTATGTGGCGTGATTGTTATAAACCCGACATGAATGAGGACATAAGCCCATACAACACCATATACCCCTCTTCTAGAAGAACGTGGGACAAGGTGCCAAAATTATAGCGAGGTTTCTAATAGACGGGGATGGACCCAAAGACTAGGCATTCAGGTGGTCCTATGTATCTCATGGGGATGGAAATCAAGACATACATAGTTCTAGAGATGAAGATGATGCAAATAAGGGCATAATACCTAATGAGGGATGTGTACGGAATGATGAGTAACCCAATGTGAATGAGGACATAATCCCACACCACACTATACAATCCTAAGTGAGAACTCGGGCTAGGAGCCCAAGGTGGTTGAGGGACATAAGGCTAGGCCACGGGCAGAATGTCATTGCTAGCTTGTATTTTAGCATCTTTCAGTAAGGATGATGGCGATCTCAGTTTAAGTACTTAATGCTCAGACCGAGATTCCTAGTTTAATTTCATGTGTTTGGTACATAGAGGGTGAATCATCTTGCCTATGGAATACCACAAAGTGGAAATGATGATAAAGTACAACTATTGAGAAGGTTCACAACACAATATCCACCCTTGTATGATTGGAGTTCAGGGAAAACAATTGAGCATCGACCATTGACCATATTCACAACATGAGACTTTTATTAATCTTCCACTTGAAATCCTCAAGAACGTTAGCCTGAAATATTAGGAGAGCCCTTGGTCCAAGCATCCATGCCATTCGAGAATCCTTTTGGATATAGAAAGTGATAGAAACCCAGATGATGGGGCTCATGAGTCATCATAGGGTCAGTGCTCGAGGGACATATGATAAATGAAGAGAGGGATGTCTCAAGGGGATATGTGTGGCATCACGAAATAGACCAACATGAATAAGGACGTGAGTCCATACCACACTGTGCAATCTTAAATGAGAAATCAAACCAGGGGGCCAAAGGGGTCGAAGGGCCTGAGGTTAGGTGTCTCGGTCAACTATAGCCACATAACCTCTCATGCAGGAATTTCCTCATCATAGATCCTAATCCCATGTGATCAATGCTCAATGTGGGAAACAAGGAGTAGGACTAGGATCTCCCTATCACATAAGGGCCTAGTAGCTTTAATTACACCCCTACTTGAGGCAGACCGAGGTTTAGAGAGACAACGAGGCAGAATAAACCACTACACTCTATGTTTGGGACAAATGGGGGTGGTGACAATGACAAAGGATGGTTGTTGACCAAGTTCTAAATACAAAATCTATATCGTGTGTCCTAAAATGGGAACAACAAATGAGCATCAACTTCTGACCTTATTTGCAATGTGGGGCTTATATCAATTTGACATTCAAGATCTTTGAGGACGTTGGCCTGAACCAATAGGAGAGCCCTTAGTCTAAGTATCCATATTGTTTGGGTTACCTTTTGGATGTGCAAGATAATGGAAATACCTAAATAGAAGGGATGGATAGAGCATTAATATGCCTGTGCGGGATGAGACTCAAGAAGAGATCTCAGAGTTTGGGGCTGGGCCTACGGACAAAATGTTCAGGCGGTCCTACATATCCCATGAGGATGGAAATAAAGTCATACATAGTTCTGAAAGAGCCATGTACTTTAACGTCATGCGGTAAGGACGTGGTTGGAGAGAATAACGAGGGAGGGCATATGGTGAAATCATTGTAACCCTGACATGAGTGGGGATAAAGAAGCTTATGCGACGCCATGTAGGATCCTCCCAAAAGAACTATGCCTAGGAGGAGATAGTTAAAGAGGAAACCGAGGCTGGACTCAAGATGAGGCATCTGAGCGTTCCTATGTATCCCATGAGGATGGAAATCAATACATACATATTTATTGAGGATGTAGTTTAATGTCTTGCAGGACGAGACTCATTTTAAAGTCATGTAAGACTGGGCAGTTTAAGGTCATGGAGGATCATGCAGTTTAGGGTCATGTGGGACCAGACAGTTTGAGGTCATGTAGGACCATATAGTTTAAGGTCATGTGGGACCACAGGGACTCAGGAAAAGTACTACTTGAATAACTTGGTGTTGGTGGGAGTAGTTTTATGCTCACCATCCATGGAAACCAGAGAGTACTCTCCATTTGAGTAAACCTTGTGAACAATGTAAGGTCTTTCCCATTTGGGCTCCAGCTTGGGTGGTTTCCTACCAGGCATCATTGGTGCCCTCAGGTCCAATGCCAAGTCTCTTTTCAAGAAGGAATGGAGGCGAACGTTTTTGTGGAAAGCTCTAGATACCTTGTTCCGATGCCTTTCCAAATTGTCCAGGTCATGAAGCCTGTTCTCGTCGAGCGCATCCAAGTTAGCCAGATAGATTTCAGCTACTTTTTTTTGACATAAGACATAATCATTAATAATGAAGATCAGTGGAAGTAAAATCTCTTAACCATGAAGGAAAGTGATCCAGCCAGATCTAGTCATTGTCAAGAGGTCCAGAGGCTACTACCTAATGGGAAACCTTGTTTCCTTCCCTTTTGATGAAGGAGAAGGTGCAAATTGTGAAGATTTGATGGAAAGATTGGATTATAATGATGAGTGAACCAAATGGTTGATAAATTCCATTGTTGAGGTTGATGGACTTGATAATGTTGAGACAGTCCAATTCCATGTGGATTACATCCCATCTGTAATCTTTAGCGAACATCATCCTAGTGAGGATGGCGGCAGCTTCAGTAACCATGGGTTTCCAAAGAACGTGATGTGATTCATGTTTGGCTATGATGGTCTACACAAAATGATCTTGATCCAATAGACCAAGACCAACAGGTCTATCCTTGGGAAGAGACGCATCCACATTAATCTTGAGAATCCCTTCTGGTGGAGGGAACCAATTGGAAGAAGAGGATGAGGCTCCAAAGGGATTTTTTTGACCAGTGTGGTGCTGCCATACCTCAATCCATGATAATGCTCGTTCAATCCAGAATCTGGGGGGGCTTGATGATGTGGTTGAAAATGGAATCTTTGCGACGCAGCCAAATGATCTAGGTCAAAATGCAAAGTGAGCCCGCTTTGGCTGGTGAAAAAAAGGAGCACCAACACATCCGGAGAGAGGGGAGGTCTGAGACCATGTCCAGTGAGAGATTCGTACAAGAGCCCCGTTTTTACCAGACCTCATTTTCCCCTGGGCATTGGATGATATCATAGAGGGGAGTTTCTATGGTGTTCGGGCAGAAGGGGCACAACATGTCACTGGAAATATGACAGAGGATGAGAAGGTCCTTGGTCAGGAGGATACTAGTGCACACCTGCCACCAGAAGTGGTAGATTTTTTGAGGGACATTGAGCTTCCACAGTTGTTCCCAGGGCCCCCCATCACCTTCTTCTGTCTGAGTATAGAGGGTGAACCGATAACCAAGCTTCACTGTATATGTTCCCGATATGTTGTTGATCTAGTAGAGATGGTCAGGGCTTGAATTCGAAACATAGGGGGTACTCATGATAAGACTTTTGTCCCTTTTGTTGAACCACGAGTGAAGTTTTTTCATGCACCACCCATTCCCATTATCAGCAAAAAGGCATCGTATAGTGGCCCCTTAAAAACTTGGTTGAGCAGGGGATGATGCCTGCACACCTTCCTTATCAATCATCCAGGGATCAATCCATACATTAATAGTTGAGCCATTCCCAATCCTTCAACCCAACCCTTTATTCAGAAGACTTCAGGATCCCTAGATACTTCTCCGGAGGAAGCTAGGTCGGGGGTCCAGAGAGGAATCCTAGAAATTCTTGTGGGGGAAGTATTTTTCTCAGAGTACCCACGTGTAGAAAGAGGATGGGTAGTTAATAAGGTGTCATCCTTGATTAGCCAGCAGTGCATCATTAAAATGAGATAGGTCCCAGAATCCCATACCTCCCTCTGATTTGGGTTGGCAGAGTTTATTCCAGGAGATCCAGTGGGTTTTATTCCTTCCATTGTTTTCCCTACCATAAGTTGGTAGTGAATGCGTGGATCTGGTTAACAACAACAGCAGAAAGTTTGAACAGGGACATGAAATAGCTGGGGATAGACTGAAGAGTAGCTTTTATGAGGGTTTCCTTGCCGTCTTTGGAAATTCTGTTTGGGGTCTAGCTAAGGATTTTTTTTCTCGATCCTATCCAACATAGATGCGAAGATTTATTTTTCGGATCGGCCAATCACCGTGGGTAACCCGAGGTACATCTGATGCTTCTCAACCATATGAATGCCTGCAGTGACACAGAGTTCTTCCCTTTTGGATGGTGGTACCCCAGATCTGTTTGATACTTCTGACTTGCCATGATTAATTGTTTTCCCAGAGTTCCTCTCATACTGGTGGATCGCATGGCCGATAGAAAGGCACTCATTATGGGTGGCTCTGGAAAATATAAGGAAATCATCGGAGAAAAAAAGATGTGACACTGGTGGGATTTCATCGAAAACCTTTTCCCCATGAATTGTATGTGAGGATGCTGCCCTAGAAATGAGGTTAGAAAAAACATCAGCCACCAAGATGAAAAGAAACAAGGAAAGATGGCCTCCCTGGAGAAGGACTTAGGAAGGGGAGAATCCTCAAGTAAGCACCCCATTGACATTAATGTGGAAGGAGACCGCCGAGACACATTGCATGATCATATATGTCCATTTTGAATAGAAGCCCATTTTCAGCATCACGAATCTGAGAAAATGCCATTCCACTTTATCGTAGGCCTTGGTCATATCTAGTTTCCATGCCATGGTTCCTATTTTTAGGGTGGAGCATGTTTTCATAGAGTGGAACACTTCATGGGCCACAATGGCATTATCAGTGATTAGTCTCTTGGCCACAAAAGAACTCTGATTTTCTGAGATGATTTCAGGTAACCAAGTTTGCAACCGATTAACTAGAATCTATGAGAAGATCTTGTAAAATACATTATAGAGGCTAATAGGTCTGAAATCAGAGACCACGATAGGTTTTTTGATCTTGGGTATGAGGATGAGGATGGTTTTGTTAATAACGGATAGGTTTGTTCTCCCCGCCCAAATGTTCTTCATCAGAATGCAGATGTCGGGACCAATAATGTGCCAGTATTGTTTAAAGAAGAGGGTGTGGAAGTCGTCCAGCCCCAGGGCCTTGGTAGGTTGAATATGTTTCAGATCTAGAATAATCTCATCATCTGTAACATCTTTGGTAAGTTGTCTATTAATCTCCTCGGTGATCACAGGTATGATGAAATCCTCCACCTCAGCTGAGATGTTAAGTCTTCCTGTAGTAAATAGATTTTGGAAATAACTGGATATAACATTGTGGATTCCATCTGCGTCATAGAAATTTCTCCCATCCAGGTGCGATATACAAGAGATAAAAAATTTCTTGATGCCTAGTCGATGCTTTATGATGAAAATATCGAGTGTTTTCATCCCCTTATGCGATGTGTATGTCACGCACCTGCATAGCCCAGAATCATTCCTTGATACGTAGGGTGGCATCCAGGTCTAGTTGGATGGCTCCGATGGTGGAAAGAGTAGAATTGGATGGGGGTTGTTTGAGAATGTTAAACAACATTCTTTCAAGAAATTCACAGTTCCTGTCAGTTTGGCGGAATTTTTTATTCCTCCAAGACCTCAGATCAGTTTCCACCTATTAGAGGTTGGACCCAATGTCTGTTTGTCCACACTTCCATCCTGATCAGATAACATCTTCACATTCGTGGTATTTTTACTAGAAGCTTTCAAATATGAAGGGTTTCCTGACTTTAGTGATGTGGTCACCTTGGGGGCATTCAATGAAAATCAGGCAGTGGTCTAAGCAATTGAGCATCAGGTGTCTGATGTGAAACATTCTGAAATAATTCATAAAATCCGTTGAGCCCAAAAATCTATCAAGGTGCTCAAAAATATGGGTACCATCTATATTACATTGAAACCATGTGAATGGGTTACCCACGTAACCCATATCGACCAACTCTACACTAGAAATCGCCTCCTTGAAGTCTGACATAGATTTAGAGGATCGAAGAGCACCACCTCTTTTTTCCTTCTGATACAAGATCTCGTTAAATTACCCTCTGAAGAGAAAGGGGCTTGACATATCACATTGTATATTGCATAGAATATCCCATGGTTTCCACTTCTCATTATGGTATGACCAACCATAGAAACCCACAAACATCTATGGCAGGGTTTGGGCCTCATGGATTGTTGCATCCACATGGTGTGAAGAGAAGGATAAGATCCTAACATCAAAATTGTCCTTAAAAAGGAGACAAATTCCCCCTGATTTGCCTTGTCGGGATAACAAGAGGAAACCCTGGATGCCCCATTTCTGAGCAAGAGCAGTAGTTTCCTTGTTTTCCAATATGGTTTCGAACAGGAAAACCATATCTGGGTGACTTTGAGCGCAATGGCGCTGGAACATGCAAACTGTTCGTTGGTTTCCAAGCCCAAGACAGTTCTATCATAAGATAATCATTAGTCTAGGCGGGTTTGGGACATCCCTGCCTCCACCTTTGAGTCCTCCAGGATCATTGTGTCACCCGCCGATTTCCATTTTTTGGGAAGTTTTCAACCAAATTACTTATTTCAATTCATTGTTTGAGTTCCCCAGGTTTTGGGTTAACTATTTTCCCGTCTCTTTTTACACAGTTCTCCATTTTCCAAGTTAGATGAGTAATTGGGCCTGATGATTTTATTCTTGTCATCCTCGAGTCACCTTGTGGAAATATGTCTGGTGTGGCTATATCTGGATCAAGGTCAGGATCAGGTGGTTCGATGCACAATTTCTTTGGCTTTGGAATTTGATCTGGTGGGTCCAAATATTTTGGAAACAGCTCTGTTGATGGTACGACAATGTCTTTCAGGAGGGTAATAACTCTGTCTGAGTTAATGAAAAGCTTCTTCGTACGAATCTTATGACTTTACCCAGTATTACTCATCATGTTTATGTCCTGGGGAGACCCTCCATCCGCCCTCTAATCTGTTGGACTATCCTTAGGGAACTCTGGTGGTCCAAGCATGATGACATTGTTATGTTCAGGTTTCTCCTATTTAGTGTGAGCCATCATGAGATGGTCTCAATCCCTTAGTTTTTCCGCCTCAGGGATGAAGACATATCTTGATGTTTTGGCTCGAAGCCAAGGACCATATTGAAAAATGATTGACACATTCATGTCGTGGGGTGTGGCAAAAACTAATATAACCTGTGTTAAAATGTATTATAGTGGATTACCTAGGTTGTCTCCAGAGAGGAGTGAACAACAATTAAGTTGTCAACTTAAAATAGAAAGAAGTGAGGTTGTTTTTTTTAGAAATTATTTGATTTAGAAAATACAAGAAAGAACCTTAATAAAGTAAATTAATTAAGTGAAATTTTTGAAAAAAATTGACAAATTATGTGATTAAAATCAGTGATATGAAATGGTGATCAGGTTAGGGTCAGTTTTCCAATTGTAATTTTATCATTGTTCATTTTACCCAATTCTCCTATGCTAAATCGTTAAGAGTGAGAATCCACAATCGTTTCTTCTCACTCCCTTGGTCAATTAAAAATGTTAGAATAAACCTTACTAAAATCTTAGGTTGGTCTACTCTCCTTCCAATGTGTAATAGAGTTGTAGAAAATACCCCCAATTATCTTAGGCAATTCCTAATCGGGTCTTGTTTATCCCAAGTAATCAAGAACATTCACTACTCCTCACACACGTACCGGTGATCACCGAGTACTTCACCACTAAGTCCTGGTCTATTACATCATTTATAAACCAGAACCTAGTGGAGGGAGATATTTATCATTGAACAAATATAAATGAACAACAGAATCTAAAATCAGATACAATCGTATATGATAATAAAAACTGTTATAGGAAATTGAAACTGATTCACAGAAGAGAAGAGGATTTTAAAACATTAAGATAAGGAACTCATGAAATACAACATGGAAAACCTCTCCTTCCCCAATCACAAAGAATTTTACCCCACCATGGTAAGTTTAATTGTGACTAAGGGGAAAGAAGAACACATTACAAGACTAAGAAGTGTAAAACAAAGAAAAGAAAGAACAGAAATTTGATCCTCTAGAATCTATCCTCCAAACGTTTGCCTCTGTTCTGCCCACCATCCGGCCAAAACTCACTGAGGTCCCTTCTTATAGAATGTTGGAAATGAATTTTAATATCGACCCTCAAAATTTAAGAGTTATTGGACAGGTTTAAATAAAGATATGGCCGAATCAATTACCATTAATTTTCTGGCCGCCAAACACTGTTTCACCCACTCCACTAGGACGCGCCCAAAAGATTCCTTAATGAGATTAATATTTTATAAAATTTAATATGAACCGTCCATTTAAACTCCTCTGTCGATACCATCTGGAATCACCTCATTCTAAGGTCTGATGAAGGAGATATGACATATTTAATGCAGTGGGGTCCATTCTGCCTGCCAAACTGATCTCTCCACTTGATTTAATTTTCTGTACCATTGGGTTTCGAATTGGGTCTTGGTCCAGAAGGAACATTTGAATCCCCAAAGCAGAGAAATCCTACAAAAAAATATTCACTTAAATTGGACCCATATTATAAAAGTTATTCCCGAAAAACAGAAGCTATATAAAACTTCCAATTTTACAGAATTACCCCATTTAACATTTAAGCCCAAAATACACCAAAAACACATAAATGATGCAAATACACTAACATTGAATAATTGGGAGGGATTAAATAATTGAAAAACATATAAATAATAATGAAAATATTAACTCTATAAATTCCCCCACACTTATCACTTGGACTCCTAGACAAGTCAGAATCAAAATAAATTCAAAGTAAATTCAAAACACATATCCATGAGATCCACCAATTTGAAAACAAGAAACAAAATATATCATGCCTCCTCAAACTCTATTATTTCATGTTCTTAATTTAGGATCATTAAATAAATTTACTCTTCATTTCTCCTCTCATGCACAGAAAACACTTACCTAACTTTCATTATCTCTCATTACACAAATTTCAATTTTTTAGCAATGTCTTTCTCATCCAAACTCATACAAGGGTCATCATAGGCTTGATAAATTCCTACATCTCCACCCGATGTGAGTCAAAGACATATGTTTATCATGAGGACTTGTCAGGGTTGTTTTATGGCTTTAGGTTGGTAGGATTTAAATGTAAATATCTTGAGGCTGGATGTAGAGGTCTTGGCTCTTTTTGAAGAAAAATTGCATTACTCTAATTTTCACAAAAGTATGGTCTTCTGTTCACTGCCCTTAGAAGAAAATAAACTCCTTCTCCATGGAATATAAAGTAATGTTCTCATAATTCATCATTTCAGCAGAAAACATTTCAATATTCTCAAATATAATATTTTTTGAAAGCTCCAGAAAAGGCACAGCTTCCTTTTTACATTAGAATCTCCAGAAAGGCACAGCTTCTCTCATCATGAAAGCTCTAGAAAGGGAACAGCTTCTCTCATCATGAAAGCTCCAGAAAAGGAATAGATTTCAGCAAAATGATGTTTTTTGCAGTAATAACATCTCTTCAAAAAATTTTTCACCCAAAGTATCCCAAAAAAATGTAGTACAATATAAGACATATTCCCCCCACACTTATGTTCAAATAGATCATGCAATTTAACTTCAAGAGCAGGTTGGATATGGAATATTGGCTTGTAATGTGGCTAACCTAACAGGATGTTCATGGCTTCTATGGGATACAAGGATTAAATGTTCAAGGTAGGACATTATTAAAGGGATTATCTTGAAAGGGGGGCTTTCAAACCAAATAAATGCCTCAATCATTTAAAACACAAGTACCTCAAACCCTCAAGTTTTAACAGGAATAAATCAAATTCTGGTTAAATCAAGCATGATTTGGTTCTCTCAAGAAGTGAGGTGAATGTAAAGAATATGAAAATAATAGGTTCAGAAGCCTCACAGGAATGTGATTTCAAATATAAAGACAGTGATATGTGGAATGGGATTCAAAAAAAGAGTATTTTTTCATGAAATTACAAAAGAATTGAACTTGAAACAATATCATTTTCAGCATTCATTTAAGCTCAGTTTCATGGAATAAATTGTTTCTCTCATTGAAATGGGTTTCAAAAATACCAATGATAATCATTTCTGCTCAAAAGTTTCAAAAACACACAAAAATTGAAAAATAAACACACAAAATTTTAAACACACACATGTTTTTTAAATAATTGAAAATACTAAACTACAAAAGTTCCCTCCCCACACTTAAATGATAAAGTGTCCACAATGCATTAAAATCGATTTAACATGTAATTATAGTTTAAATTGAATCACAAAAATCAAGAAAGATATGTGTAGAGGTACAACCTGACTTATTGGTAGTGCAATGTTGAGTTAAGCTCCTAAGTGCTACGCATATAAAAACCTACAAACAAAGGTAGATAATAAAACATAATAAATTTATTGAAAGTAAATAAAATAGAAATAGAATGAGAATAGAAGTATAGATCTTGGTTTAATCCCCCAAGTGGGCCCTGGGTTTTGACTGCCTCCAGATGGGCAGTTTCAGTTGGTTATCCCCAATCCGACGGTGGGTTGAGTTTCTTTGAGATGAACCACCAACACATTTTCCTTCCATTTAGAACTTCTTTCTTTTTGTTGAGGAGTATATGGATACGGTACACCATGTCCACCCCTATGAAAATGATATGCATCTTGTATGGTGGGGTTAGGATAGAGAATCGTCCTCCTCTTTCTTGGTTTCCATTTTCACAACTTCTTCCTCATTCTCCAACAGTTACTCAAGGCATGCTGCATCAAAATAATAGTCAAAGGGAAAATTAGAGTGTAATTCTATTTGAATAAAATTAAAACATGATGAATCAATATCAAACTCTTCCCTTTTAAAGTAAGCATCTTGTTTCTCATTTTCCTTAGGCAAATCCACTTTGACCTCCTCTTGAAGTTCCTCTAATAAGAATTCATCAAGTTCAGGGAGCTCCATATGTTCTTCTTCAGGTGTATCTTCTTTTTTTTCCTCATCCACCAAGGCAATACATTTGTTGTCCAAACCTGAAAATTTCAAGAAATGGAAGGTGATACTCAATTCAGATTCTATATAATCAGATTGAAAAGTGTTAAAAAAATATTATCTCCCTTAAGTAGCTTGACTTCAATTGATTCTTTAGTATGATGTTTCTCTTGTAGTTGAATTTCACAAGATAGGGGTAGGTAGTCAGGCTCCTCCATCTTTTTTTTTCACCGCTTTGGTGGTGTCTTCCTTCATTGGTTCTGGATATTATAATTTGTAAGGAATATGTGGATCGATTACTTCTTCACACTCATTCCATAATTCATCTAGATCTTCTTTCTCTCCCACATGTAGATTAATAGGCAATTCTTCCTTCTTGTCCTCCTTGGGTTCATTCATAGGTTCTGGTTTTTCCATCATTGCACGGACATATTCAAATACAAGTTTTACTTTGTTCTCTAGTTTTTCTATGTCATTTTTAAGTTCTTTCATCTGAACTATATCATAACCATCCTCATCTACTTTTTCTAATTTGGGTAGTTGTTACATGAATTAAACAAATAATCATTTGAAAACATCATGTAAAAATATTTTTTTAACCTTTTTTAAAAAAAAATGTTAAATATTAATAATTAGATTGTGGCACTGCCTCCCCGGCAATGGCGCCAAGTTTTGACACATGCCTGTCATGGGGTGTGACAAAAACTAATATAAACTATGTTAAAATGTATTATAGTGGATTACCTAGGTTGTCTCTGCAGAGGAGTGCACAACAATTAAGCTTTCACCTTAAAATAGAAAGAAGTGAGGTTGTTTTTTTTAGAAATTGTTTGATTTAGAAAATACAAAAAAGAACCTTAATAAAGTAAAGTAATTAAGTGAAAGTTTTGAAAAAAATTGAAAAATTATGTGATTAAAATCAGTGATATTAAATCGTGATCAGGTTAGGGTCAGTTTTCCAATTGTAATTCTATCATTGTTCATTTTACCCAATTCTCCTCTGCTAAATCGTTAAGAGTGAGAATCCAAAATCGTTTATTCTCACTCCCTTGGTCAATTAAAAATGTGAGAATAAACCTTACTAAAATCTTAGTTTGGTCTACTCTCCTTCCAATGTGTAATAGAGTTGTAGAAAATACCCTCAATTATCTTAGGCAATTCCCAATCGGGTCTTGTTTATCCCAAGTAATCAAGAACATTCACTACTCCTCACACACGTACCGGTGATCACCGAGTACTTCAACACTAAGTCTTGTTCTATTCCATCATTTATAAACCAGAAACTAGTGGAGGGAGATATTGATAATTGACCAAATATAAATGAACAACAGAGTCTAAAATCAGATACAATCGTATATGATAATAAAAACTGTTATAGGAAATTGAAACTGATTCACAGAAGAGAAGAGGATTTTAAAACATTAAGATAAGTAACTCATGAAATACAACATGTAAAACCTCTCCTTCCCCAATCACATAGAAGCTTACCCCACCATGGTAAGGTTAATTGTGACTAAGGGGAAAGAAGAACACATTACAAGACTAATAATTGTAAAACAAAGAAAAGAAAGAACAGAAATTTGATCCTCTAGAATCTGTCCTCTAAAAGTTTTCCTCTGTTATGCCCACCATCCGACAAAAACTCACTGAGGTACCTTCTTATATAATGTTGGAAATGAAGTTTTATATCCACCCTAAAAATTTGAGAGTTTTGGACAGGTGTAAAGAAAGATATGGCCGAATCAATGACCATTACTTTTCTGTCCGCCAAACACTGTTTCACCCACTCCACTTGGACGCGCCTAAAAGATGCCTTAATGAGATTCATATTTTATGAAATTTAATATTAATCGTCCCTTTAAAGTCCTCTGTCGATAACAGCTAGAATAACCTCATTATAAGGTCGGATGAAGGATATATTACATATTTAATAGAGTGGGGTCCATTCTGCCTTCCAAACTGATCTCTCCACTTGATTGAATTTTCTGTACCATTGGGTTTTGAATTGGGTCTTGGTCCAGAAGTCACATTTTAAGCCCAAAAGCATATAAATCCTAAAAAAGGATTCACTTAAATTTGACCCATATTATAAAAGTTATGCCTGAAAAATAGAAGCTATATAAAACTGCCAATTTTACAGAATTACCCCATTTTCACATTTAAGCCCAAAATACACCAAAAACACATAAATGATGCAAATACACTAACATTGAATAATTGGGAGGGATTAAATCATTGAAAAACATATAAATAGTAATTAAAATATTAACTCTATAACTGATATTTCCTGAATCATTCTTTTTCTTTTCTTTACACGTTCTCTCCAGATGGCTGATACGCCCACAGAAGAAGCATAAAATTGGGAGTTTCTCGAACTGAAATGAGATCCAGGTGTTATAGTCTTCAATTTTCAATAAAATTCCCCTCATTAGAGGCTCTTCTACTTCGACCCCAGCTTTAATCCGCACCACAAGTCCCCATTGGATTGGGTCGGAGCAGTCCCATTCAAGTAAATGGCCAATGCGATCTCCAATCTCTCTCACAACCGGTTTCGTTCTCCCATGAAAGGGGATTCATTTTATGTGTATCCAGAAGTGGGAACGAGTAAGGTTAATATTCTGGATATCATCCCCACCTTTGAATTATTCCATGAGGAGGAGCTAATTGTCAAAGGACCACGACCTACCTTTGAGGATTTTGTCTCTATATTTTTCATTGAAGAACTCAAAAACCATGAGGTTATTCTCTATTTCCTAAATAGCCACTCTAGCTTCCAGTTTCCATAGATTCTGGAGGGTGTTTTTGAGGGCCCACTGATTGACTGAGGTTTTTTCCACACATTTTCCAATAACCAGTAGTGACATACGTTTTTCCAGAATCATATCTTCATTCCTCCGAGTCTCAACCAACGCTTTTTCATTGTATTTCAAAGATAACTTCTTCCTTTTCTTCATTAAGTCGGCTTCCATGGTGCGGATCACTTTGTTTTGATTATTTTTTCCTTTTAATTTTGTTCTTTTTCCCCGCACCTTGATTCTGCGACCAGTTTTACCAACACACCACCCTTGAGTAGCCCACTTGTGGGAGGAATATGTGTAGGCCTTTGGAGGTGGATGTTCCTCTGCACCCCAACCAGGCCTAGCCCGAAACCTCTTCCTTCAAGGCCCGGACCACAAAGCCTCCATCCAGGCCAGGTCCAATCCCACCGTGGGTTTCCTTTAGCCACGTTCCACCCTTCGCAGTCATCACTTCACGAGCAGTTATCATGGTAAGGAAAATGTGTTCCATTCAACCATGACCCACCCTTCGCAAATAGCTCTTCGCGAGCAGTCTTTGTGAATCTGCCCTTCGCGAACAACTCTTCTAATTCTGGCCAACCATTTTCTACAAAATTTTTGAGAGTGTTTTGTTGAATGCCTCAATCTGCTCATTTAATTGTGCATGATAGTGGGGGATATGGTTAGAATGGATATTGTACTTAGCGTACAATTTCTTCAGCTCAGATGCTTGTAAGTTCGTACCGTTATCGGAGAAAACATAATGAGGGGCTCTAAATAGATAGATGACGTTAGAGATCACAAAGTTAATGATGGAATGGGCCTTGACCTCCTTGAGTGGGACTAACTCTACCAATGAGGAGAAGAAATATGTAGTAGTCAGTATGAATCTGCACTGGTGAGTAGTCGCCAGTGGATATGGTCCCACGACATCGAGTTTCCAAATCGCAAATGGCCAAGAGTACTTGGTGGAGGGGAGAGGCTCTAGCGGCCGATGCACGAAGTTAGCATGAATCTAGAATGCATGGCACCTTTTGGAGAACTCTATGTAGTCATGGATCCTAGAGGGCCAAAAGTACCCTAGTCTCTGGATTAGGTGAGATGGTTTTGGTGTAGTTTGATGAGCCCTGCAGGAACCAGCATGAACCTCTTGCATGAATTGGGAGATCTTGAGTCCTTGAATATAATGAAGGAGAACCCCATCAAACCCACACTTATAAAGTATCTTCTCATGAATAGGACCATCTTAGAGGGTAAACTGTAACGCACGACATTGAATTCGCTCACGCTCAACCCGATCTACTAGGAGATTACCATTCTGAAGATACTCAACAAAGGGGGATCTCTAGTTAGGATTCACTTCAATCACTTCATCGAAGGGACCTGGGGGTCCTGATGTGGAGGCGTTGATTGTAAGGTGGCCCACCTGTAGGCCATCTTCGTCATATAGGGTAACAGGAGCAATGAATCTTCAGTGTGCCACATGGATAGTCAGATCATCCTACTCGAACTCTGCAATTGATGCAGCTAGGACGCCCAGGGCGTCATCTCGACCATTATGAGATTGAGGGACATGAGTAACTTCTGGTCGAGATGGTAACTAGGCCATTAGCTGGAGAGTGCGCTCTAGCAATAGTACGAGCTCTGGCTTTCTAATGACCTATTCATCGTTGACCTGCTTGATGACTAGTTTAGAGTCCCCATTCACATGCAAATGGGGAAAATCCCACTCGAGGACCAGCTCGATTCCAGTGATGAGAGCCTGATACTCTGCCTCATTGTTGGTGTAGCCTTCCTATAACAGGAATGAGTATGGAAGAATGGCTTCTGTAGGGGTAATGAAGACGATACACATGCCTACTTTGTTGAGTCTACAGTCATTGAGCCTTCTGCCAGTGGGGCTTCAGGAAGCACCATCAAAGTGTATTTTCTAGCACGGCTTGGCTTGGTCTACTAATAGAGTCACTTCATCGAGAAAATCGAGGTTTAGGGACTAGTCCACATGATCTAGATGAGAAGCAAGGAGGTCTGCCAACGCTTTCCCTTTGATATCCTTTAGAGGGACGAACCTGATATCGAACTGCTGGAGGATTACCGCCCACCAAGCTAGTCAGCCTATCAACATGGGCAGTTCAGGATGTACTTCAGGGGATCTACCTAGGACACAAGTTGAACCTCATGATGCTACAAGTAATGCATCAAGTTTTGTATTGTGAATACAAGTGAAAGGCATCTCTTCTCAATAGGGGAGTCTCTGGCCTCCGTATCGAGGAGCATGCGGCTGAGTTAGTAGATATTGTTCTTTTTCCCCTCATTATTCTTCTGGGTAAGAAGGGCACTGAGAGATCTTTCCAGGGAAGTCACATAAAGGACCATCATCTTTTCAGAGATGGGTGGAATTAAGACCGGAGGTCGGATCAGGTACTGCTTTATTTCCTTGAAAGTAGTCTGACACTCTTCATCCCACTCATAGGCAGTCCCTTTCATCATGAGTCGAGAAAAGGGCTTACACTTTCTATCCAAATTCGTGATGAATCGGTGTATATAGGCTAAGTGGCCTTAGAAGCCTCAAAGTTCTTGAATATTTCTCGAAGGAGACATCTAGATAATGGCCTTGATCTTCTCTGGGTCAATCTCAATGCCCCCGTATCTAACAACGAAGCTGATAAACTTTCCAGACGTAACCTCGAAGGCACACTTCAATGGGTTCATATTCAAATGATGGGAATAGAGGAATCAAAACAATTTCTCCAGGACTCTGAGATGGTTCTGACACTAGTGAGATTTGACCACCAGGTCATCCACAAAACATTCCACCAACGTTCTGAGGATCAGCTTAAATATGCACTGCCTAGCCCGCTGATAGGTGGAACCTGCATTCTTTAAACCGAAGGGCATGATTTGGTAACAAAAAGTATCTTGTGGTACCCTGAAGGCTGTAAAATCCTCATCCTCTGGGGTCATTCAGATATGGTTATAACCTAAGTACCCATACATGAAGGAGGGGGCTTGGAATCCAAATGTAGCATTGATCAACAATTCCTTCACAGGAAGGGGAAAATCATCCTTCGAGAAGTGATGGTTGAGATCTCAGAATTCAATGTAGAATCTAATATATCTATTATTCTTTATTACTAGAACAATTCTGGATATCCATTTGGGGTATTGGACCTTATTAATGAAATTATCTCTGATTAGCTTATCAACTTCAGCCACGACCATGACATTGTGGGAAGGGTGCATCTTTTTGGGAGGCTGCTTGAACCCTTGGTGATTTATCGGGAGATCAAGGCGGTGGATTAATACCTAAGGATATATTCCTATAATATAGTAATAACACCAGTAGAATACATCATAGTGTTGTTTCAGGAATTTTATGTACTGTTGTTTCTCCTCGAGGGACATGGAGGCACTGATCAATGTGTGTTTTGGGTCTACCTCGCTACCTAGGTTCACCTGTACCAACTCATCAACCGTGGTGGAGATTCCCTCTTCAAAGGTGAGTGTAGCATCCTCCAAATCCTCTTCTTCACTTATAGAGGGTGAATCCTTAGTGGGAGGATCTTCTTTTGAGTTAGAAGCTTCAGATTGGAGGTTGTTACCAGCCTGAGCGGCGGTGGATACCACTTTGGGGCACCCTGTGCTACCATAACCATAGAGATGAAGGTTGTTGATCCAATCCCATATGGACTTTGGCCTAAGGGGCCACTCTTGATGATATTGAAGCAATAGTGGTGCGTCGACTTGATCTGTTTAATTCTGACCTGACAAAACAAGAAAGTATGATGTATTTTCGTTGCCATGGGAGAGACATCCCGATATCTTATGGGAGTAGGAGGCTTTGAGATCACCTGATCCTGGTTTGTATAGGATTATGAGGTGATATTTAGGCATCTCTTAGACTTGTGAATGTCCTCCCCCCCTCATTCCAGAAAAAACGAAGCATTGTCCCAGGTCCGGGGTTGTATCCTCCATTCGGTGGATTGGAAAGATGTAGGCATCATCTAGATCCATCCATTGGTCAGTTGAAGTAGTGGCATGCTCAACCTTGTTACCCTGAATCTTCTTATCTTTTCTCTTTTAGTAGTCAGCATCCAGATATCGAGCTTCACAAGAGGCAAATGAAGATGCATCTCCTTAAAGCATGCCCACTCAACCATTAATGGAGTACTTGTGGTAGTGGAGATACGATGAGGGAACTATCGCATGCAGGTGGAGACATGGCCTTCCCATAAATGCATGGTAGGCGGTACCCTAGGGGACAACCATAAACTCAGTTCTGGTATGTAGGCCACCTAAATGGGTATTCAAATGGATCGTGTCAACCGATGTCTTCTTGGACCTATCATAACCTTGGATTCTCAGTTCAGAGGGACTCAGGTCATCCTCGAACAATCCCAATTTTTGCAGTGTCTGGGTAGGGATTAAGTTGATTCCAGAGCCCATGTCAACAAGACAGTGATTAACCTCCACTCCATTGAACTATCTGGTGATGCACAGTGGGTGAATGTGCCCCTGTATGGGAGATCCTTCATCTCCAGAGAAGGAGATGATGGCCTGGCATTCATCATTCTCAACTGCCTCAGTATGAAAGGATTCTGCAGATGTTACCTCTGTCTTAAACTAGAGGGGGACTCTTAAATCCTCAACAAGGGACTCACGCATATCAGATGAAAAGTTAAGTGCCTCCAAGATGGAGAGCTTTGCTAAAATTATGGAAAGATGTTTGAGAACATCATACTTCCGTGTCAGGCATGAAATTATACTTACCTGAGGTTTCCCTATGAAAGGAGGTATGGTGGGTTCTGTCAGTTGGACCTACGACTGACTGGTACTGGTAATATCTCACTGCTCACTAGTCAAAGCCTACAGAGTGACTACCAGATGAGGGAAAAATGACTGAGACCGGCCTATAGCAGAGCGTGGCTGGTCACGATGTAGTCTTGGTGGCTCTGCCTGATCCATCAACATGAATGGTAATGAAGGAAGTTATGATGTCACTCGATGAGAAGGTTTCACATGTTGATCTCTGCAGTGAGCCTATTTCCAGGTTTCGGTAGCATGCATATCCTGGCTAGAAGTGCTGACCGAGGCACTCTAATAGACCACATAGTTGAGGTTTCATCGATGCTGACAACATTTAGGGACATTGGGAGGGTCTTCCTTGCACCCCTCATCATTGGAAATCATGTAGGGGTTTACCAGCTCTACAGTGTTAACTGAGGCATACCCTTGACCATTACTCGAAGAGTTATCCACTACTTAATGTATTCTAGGAGGGATCTCCATCACCGGGGGCATGAATTCATCGAGAGTATGGGATGAAAATGGAATTATAGGGGGACCTTGTTTTCCCTTATGCCATCGATGTTTTATTTTTTTGGGAAGAGGGTGGTTGAGACGATGATGCAGAAGTAGTAGTTACGGCTTCTGAAGGATATGGCCAATTCAAGCATGCACAGACAACACCATGGATGTGGAAGATCGTTTTATGAGCCATCCATTCATCATAATTCTAGGACCCATGGCTAGAAACCCTATTCTACTTACCTTCATTGTCACTGATGTTGTCTGACCTTACGAAGACGCATGCCACATGTGCTGGAGCTTGGCCCAACGAGCCACCTAGTCCTGAATCTAGTCTTTGAACACATAGCATTGTTTGAGGGTGTTCCCCAAGATCCGGTGGTAGGGGTAATAATTAGGGAGATTAGTGATGTTTGCCTCTTCTAGCCTTCTGCACTCAAGAAAATGTACAGTCCCCTACTTTAGGGCACTTTGGAAATAACCAGGGTCCTTTTCCTCATTGAATGAGTAGGTCTAGTTCCTCCTATCTAGTAAGGGGGTCCTCAGAGCCTAACCCTAACTTGGGGCTGGAGGAGCCTACCGGGGAGGTGGATCTTAGTTATCTCTCCTAGGCAATGGCGGTGCGTTGCGGGAGGGCACCTGTCAATTATGAGGTGTGCACTATTAGGACAGAGGTTGCGCCTGAGGTGGAGGGCCTCTACGAGGCTGTGAAGGCATCTCCACAGGTAACAAGTCTAGTTGCCTAGGAGTCTCTATCTGAGTCACTACGGCGGGCTCGGCCCTGGTATCCCTTCTTGTGGGGATTTCAAGTGGTAAAAGATGTTCCTGCTTAGCCTATTGTAATGCTTCCTCTAGGTACTAGGCCTTATCAAAGAAGTCTTGGAACCCCCTAGGGTAATTCTGGGTGATCGAAGAGGGAACCAGTTCTATATTTACGTTACCTACACACATATTCAGTAATGTATCCTGAGTCAGCAACATTTTAAGAGAGTATGTGAGCCCTTTCCACTGGGTGACAAAGTCTGCAACGCGCTCATCAGTCCTCTGCTTGCACTTGAAGAGGACTGTGATACTCATCTTCCAAGTGATGGAACTGAACTGGTAGAGGAATTACCTATGAAGGTCCTCCCAGTCGGCCACTGACCTGATGGGAAGCTGGTTGTACCAGACGAACACCGACCCTTCCAATTTCTGTATGAAACATCGGAGTTTTGGCAGCTTCCTACTATGCTGGAGTTTCCAAAATGGGGCCACACCTTGAGATAAAGTGGTACAAGTGCTATGGTGGGTACCCCGTCCCATTAAATGGGGAAAAGGTCAGATTCCCAAAACCTAGGGGTGTTGGCATATCATCCACCCATGTCGGGTATGCATTTCCATCAGGCGGGATTGCCACTTGTCTAGTCTCTAAAGCTTCGATGCAGGAGATGAGTGACACTATTGGATCATCTGGGTGGGGTTTCCAATCTTGATGAGGATCCCTGGCCACCAGTGCATTGGCGGGTTCGTCAACACGATAAGCATACCTAGCGGCTCATGGAGCGACTAATGGAACAACCTGTGGGGCAGCTGGGAGAACCGGAGCTGGGTCTCAAGGATTGTTACGCTGTTTAGGAAGATTTGGTGAGACATACCATGCCCTCTTTCCATAAGTTTCGGATTCAACCTTGTCTGCGTGGGTAGGATGGTCAGGTTCACCTAGAGGCAGTTCACCAAGGGGAAGTTGTGCCTGCCCCTACTACCCCAGTCAAGGATCACGATAGTTTTTCCTTCACTCTATAGTACATTCATAAAGAAGTCTGTTGATAATATTCTTCTATTAGGCATGTTTCTGACGCAACAAAACTTTTTTAGGGTCGTCTTCCACCTCCTATACTGATTCATATGGGTCGGAGGGTTTGACATCTTCGAGGAGTTCCTTGCACTTGTTGGGATTTCGGCTAAGGACTAGTGCCTTGATGGGAACGAGAAGGCCCAGTAGATTCCTCTGTTGAAAAGTAATCCTTTCTGATATATCCAAGAAGTGTGAAACTCTATAGGGGGGTAGGTCCTCTCTAAGAAGCTCTAGCTTAGGCTTGCCCTCTGGTGGGTCGTCCATGTTAACCATGACCCTTCCTAGAGGCATATCCTCTATGTCTCCTGGAAAATCAGGTTTTCACCTGATAGGACTGAAGAGGAGGGTGGTGTACTACCCCCATACATGGATCTGCATGTGGGTAGAAGCCTGTTTTATAATCTTGCAGAGTACCATGAATCTTTGAACGCACCATTTTTTGAGGGCCCCATCGACGACCTGACGACTCAGGGTGCTGGGCCACAGGGAGAGCAGCCAAATCAACCCGCCAACATTGCTCACCAATGCCTTCAAAATTTGCTTGACTCTTAGGGTAATCCACTTGCTAATGATGAATATAGAAATGAGTCACCCTAAGGTTCTGGTGAAAACACTCAACTACCATTTTGGTGAGGGATTTTGGTGCACAAAAACTCAACGCTACAATAAGCCTAGATATCTCAGAGAATTGGTCCGCTGCAAGGATGTCCCATAAGCTCCTAGGCCGGAATTCAGGGTTTATCCCTTCATTTCCTCCACTCATCTACTAGAGGTGGTTGGGGAACTGGTAGCGGTATCGAAGTAGACCGCTGGGATATTAGGCTGGCTGGAGGAGAATACGGTGAGCGAGATGCTAAACCTCCATATCTTGGTCTAACCTTTGAAGAGTGTAGTGAGTTAGTCCTAACATCATAGTAGGATGGGATGATGACCGCAGTTTCCGGTGCGGGGACCATGGCTGCTGGTAGTGGACCACGTTGTTTTTCATCCACCATTGGTCCCTAGAATATATCTCAGTGATCTCTAGTCGAGGTAGAGAGTGATTCTGGTGAGGATGGTGGTGATTGCATAGTCATAACCTATGGAGTTTCCAAATTTTTTCCCTCTTGGATATAC
Source organism: Viscum album (assembly GCA_963277665.1). Lineage (NCBI taxonomy): Eukaryota > Viridiplantae > Streptophyta > Magnoliopsida > Santalales > Viscaceae > Viscum > Viscum album. The sequence continues at coordinate 470,340,574 of OY728158.1, forward strand.
ATACGGAGGGAGGCGGGAATCTGATGGACCTTGCATTCTAGAAGTATCAGGATAATTCACCTTGTTCTTACCCTAGCCCTTAACATGGAGGATCTAGGAGAGGGTTCCATCATTGAATTGTATTCCACCTCAGAATCTGAGAAGCAGACTAGATTGATATCGTCTTGAATCTTCTCAGCGTTATTTTTATGGCAGCGACGACCCACCCTCCTACCTTGGAATGGATCTTCGGGATAGGGGAGATTTTTGGAATGATGAGTTCCTTCATCTATACTGGTGCTGGGGCATAGTGTACTTCTACCTGAGTAAGACGGGGTGCGAGGCGCACTAGGATAGATATTGAAGAGAACATAGGGAGGACCTTTATGTCCACTGACTGATGTGTAGATGTAATCTCCACGGGGAGTGCTAAAGTAGGTAGGACCTCCGCTAGAGATGATAGGATAATGGGTGGGATCCCCGTTCTTGCTTCCCCTGGCAATTCTAGTGTGAGGAGTGTCCTCGTACTGGTTAAGTCGAACACGGGTAGGACCTCCGTGATGGGTGCTGGTGAAGTATAGCAAGTCTTCACCCCTATGATTGTTGAGGCGAGGAGGACCTTCTCAAACTGTTGTGAGGATATGGGGAGGCCCCCCATTATGGAGATTGACCATATGTGTGATGCCCCCACCTCGGTGGTCTGTGTCGGGAGGAATGACTCTATACCCGATGTAATGAGCATGGGAGAGGCTTTCATGTTGAGTGTCGCCATCATGGGGAGGTCCCTTATTCGGACTGAAGGTGGCATGAGGCGAACCTCCATGTCAAGCTTGGAAGTGGGTAAGACCCACGTTCTCCATGGTGGTGGTATGGGGAGGACCTCCGAACTGGCGGCAGCCATTACCTGCGCCGGCGGCCAAGAGAGTCGACCCAGCCTGCCTATGGGGTGGTTGGGGTCTCGATCTAGGATGAGTATACAAGTTCCCCTGCTCAGCATATGTAGGGGGATGATGATACAAATCTTCAATGGAGCGAGCAAAAGTATTTGATGTAGACTCCCCTTGGTGGGTGTCATCCTCATCCTGTGCTCGGCGCTGGCGCAAGGTCATCCGGACTCGGGCTAGTGGTGCAAGAACATGTCTTTCCTGCTCCTTGACTGGTGGGACCAAATGGTGGTGGTGGTGCGGCCTAGTGGGAGCCCTCCTTGGGAGCCCCTAAAATCGGATCCCGACCAAACTAGCCCAGATATCCCCTAACTCGTCGGCGTAGGGGAGAGATTTGTTGAGGCGTTCTAGGGAGAGGCTCCTGAAATGATTGTACGTTGGAATGGGGAGAAGTGGCTCCCATAAGTGGCCCTTGGGGTGGTGGTAGTGATGAGGCATAGATGCCTCCAGATCCTGGCGAGCCATATCCTGAGTCGGGATAATCCCCTCATCCTCGTATTGGCATGTGAGGTCGTTGATCACCCTCCACTGAATGAATTCAGATAGGGAGGCAGGGTGTGAGCGCCAAGCATTTTTGGTTGTGGAGATTTTCGCCGAAGCGGTGGAGCTGTGTGGGACTGCTACGTTGGAATTTCCCCTTCCCCTACGTTGGTGGGCGGGTGGTGATCGGGCTCCTGGTGTAGTATCTTGGTTCCTAAAAAGCAGAGAGATTAAGCCATTAGTTCTGAAACAAAGGAATCGACGTCCAGTGCCCCAACGCCATTCCATCTCCCATGGATGATAAAAAGGATCCATCCTGACAATGTCACAGACTAGGATGTCCAACGTTTTGACAGCCCTAACTTCTGGTGAGTTTCACGCCAAGCCTTCTATTTTCTTGGTAGGACCCAGCGCCAGATGATTGGATATGGTGACATGCCAATCCACTAATGCATCTAACTCTGCTAATCTTCACACTAAGGAGAATAACTTCATGTCAGGTTCACCATTTCTATTTCTGAAACTTTCACCAGGGTGCACGTAGACATCTTCATAGGGTGTATGACAGTTTCCCCACATTCCCACATTCCAAAGGTGGGCGGCATCCATCACTTATTTAGGGACATTTTATCCTTGATCGAAATGGGATGATGGGATGTTGGTTCTTCCTTATATTGATTCCTCCTCATAATTCATCACCTAGTTTGGGTCTCCCTTATAGAATAAGATGTTGTTTGTGAAACTCTTACCAGTGCCATGTCTTTATGGACACTAGGTAATTACACTACTTCTATCGGGACATTCCAAGGGTTCCAATCAGAGTAGCAACCTTCAATCAGGGGAGTAGTCACGTTGGACATCACTGGCATTTCTGGACGCTGGAACACTAGTGCGTCTGGGTTTCTTCCCTTTATTATAGGGATTATTGAGGGTGCATAAGCTCGAGGCATCCCATTTCATATGCGGGGAATTATATTACATATACATGTATCTAAGGTTTTCTTCAACTTCTCATGTCTAACACAAGGTATTTTGTGAGTTTAACATCTAGCAGAGATGAATCGGACTGATCAAAACACTAATTAGAGTGGATCAGATGGGTGTAACTCTTGGAGGGAACACTGATGTTGGGGATGATGTCTGGTTAGCTACTCTATTTTTTTAAAGGTCATGGGGAATGAGGTGTCATGATCCCACCGGGATGTGGCGGCTCGGGTAAGAATCAAGATGGAAAATGGAAAGTTGAATTATGTGAAGGGGGAATGAGATGGAACCGATGTCAATATGATGGTGATGTTGGGATTGAGCCTTGAATAGACTTCCTACGTATCCCTGGGGCATGGAATCAAAGTCTTCATAGTTCAGTGGGATGATGGGACACCTGAGGCAGTGGCCTGTGAGAATAGATGCATGGATGGGATCCGGAGAAAGTGTAACCTCTGGGTTGGGTGCATGACCTTCCCAAAACACATAGGCTCGAGGGAGATATAATGATGAGACATTAGTGATGGGTTTATACCTCAGATAGGTATCCAACATATCCCCATGGAAAGAATCAAAGTCTATGTAGTTCATCTAAAGATGGATTACTGCTGATTGGGGACTTCAATGGCTTATCATCAATTGTGGGATTTCAACGGCTTATCATCGAATGTGGTTGACAATGGATTACCACTGAATTGGTTTGAAAATGGATTACCACTAGTTGGGGTGACAACGGCTTATCGCTGGTTGGGGTGACAAAAGCTTACCGTTGTTTGGGGTGACAATGACTTACAGCAGGTTGGGGTCACACCAGCTTACCACTGGTTGGGGTCACAACGGCTTACCCCTGGTTGGGGTCACAATGGATTACTGTTGGTTGGGGTCACAACGGCTTACCACTGGTTGGGGTTGAACCTCATGGAGGATTCCTACGTACCCTGTCTAGGAGACAAGGATCAAAGCCCATGTAGTTCGGTGGGTGATTAGTGAACCGATGTGAAGATGGCCAGGGCCAATGGGTGTTGGGCTTGAACCTCAAGGAGGATTCCAATGTACCTTGCCTTGTCATGGATTAAAGTTCATGTAGATTGTGGTGGGGTTTGGGGCTTACACTCTAGGCTGCCCAGAAACGATTTCATAGTCAATTATTACTCTAAGACTATGTGATTCATGCTTGGTGTGAGAAACAAGAGGCAACAAAGGTCGGACGATCTCGTCGTGGAAGATGTGTTCGTGGAATGTGGAATGGGGGCTTACACATGGTTAGCGGCCCAAATAGGAAATAAGGGCTTACGCGTGGTCCATGGACTGAAGTGATGGAGGTTGGGACTTATTATAGGGTGGAGGCCTGGGTAGTGACAAAGATCATAGGGAGAGGGATTTTTCCCTGAGGAAGAGAGGAAGAGCAGGGGTGCTACCTCCTGCAAGAAAAACTAGGGGCTTACACCAAGGAGGTCACCCTTTCCCCGTGAATAGACGCCGCTCCAATAAAGAGAATCTCATTTCATGGGAGGAATGATTTCACTCCCATAGAGACCAGTAGACATGCAAAATGTCCCAAGTGGGGGAACCCTATACACAGTGCATGGGGTGGGGTCACAGTTTAATGTCATGTGCAGAGGAAAATGGCACTTGGCAGTTTAACGTCCTAAAGATAGGATGAGAGGGATGCACTCCACAGCCCTAGGAATTAAAATAACTAATACCTATTTCCCCTTGGGGAAGGGAATTCACCAGTAATTTCATGGTTATGGGGTGTTATGGAGTGATCCATTGAGGGTTCTACGTTAGTGTGGCTATACAAAGAAGAAATAGCTGTTAGCATGCCTATGCGAAGAAGAATGAGGCGAAGCAATGCAACAGAAATCTTCTCCCAAGGAACATTGAAGTTACATCATGTGAGCCTAAAAAACCACATAGAAAGAGAGTGTGTGACGCAGGTGGGGTGCGCATAATAGGGGCTAAGACATAGTGACTTGAGTGTATAACTACCCATGGAACACGCACAAGAGAATATGCTGGGAACAAGAAGGAAGGGTTGCACGCAAACTGGGAGGGGATGCACGCAAGAGAGAGGGTCCGCACGCAAGACGATAGGGTTATGCGTAAGAGGGTTGGGTTGTGTGTAATATGGAAGGGTTGCGCGCAAACCGGAAAGAGATGCGTGCAATATAGGCCCGATGTGGAGGGAAGTTGTGCAGAATCGGGGTCTCTTACGAGCAAACAACTTTGGGAGAATGGAAATTAACAAAGATCATGCCCAAGAGAGCCTACACAAAGGAGGTCCCTTGGGAGACCTATCACGCAAAATCTGATACCTGAAGGCCATGGTGTTTTTTGAACTGTCGCATAAGAGGATGGTTTCACGTAGTAGAGTGTCACTTCATCTTCTATTCCCATCTCTGAATGGTGGGGGTAAATTTCATTTTATAGCCAAAGTCCTCGGGGTGGCGTGGATACGGGTGTGAAGCACAAACAACCAGTTGACGGTATATGGGGAACGTAAAGGGGGTGCCACATCAGGTGTGAAAACAGGGTCTCGCAAAGAAGGGTACCCTAGATGGTAGATCGGGCATGCAAACATGCGCTTGATGCCGCTTTGGGTGAGCAAAGGGCTACTGCACCCAAACGCGTGATTAACGCCTCCTCGGGCACACTAAGGGCTGCTGCGCAAATGCCCGACTTTGACACTGTAAGGGGTGCTCAAGATTTTTTGCACTGAGGTCCGCTTGCACGCAAACTTCGCATCTTGCGCGCAACTGCCTCCCAGATCTCGGGATATTCTCTTCCCTTCCTGGGCTCCTTCATTTGCTCGTTATCATCCCAAGGATGGCCTTCTCCAAATTTCGGCGTCAACACAACTACAACACATTCACATTGAGAACTTTAAAATAAATTTGATCCATTATATCTTTATAGAATATTCTCAATGGATAGTATCTTTCACTTATATCAGATGACATCTGAAACTCGTAGATATTATCCAAGGAATAAGAAACCTGAGATAATATTTCTATCCCATTATAAATATCTGAAGTATCTACAATAGTTTTTTCATGGACTATTTGTTTTCTTTCTGCCATTTCTTTAGAATTAAGATACTTATATATTAGTTAAATTTTAGAAAACAATATATGAAATTTTCAATTAGATGTAATTAATATTTAAAAAAACACATAACTCATATGAAATATGAAGAATAAGGCTATATGTACAGAGTAAAAAATGAACCATACAATCCCCAACTCTGGTAATCTCCACGGTAGGGAATGATAGTATACTAGTGGGATCAATAATATCAGGTATCGATACTCTAACCTAACCCATGAAAATTGGCTAGTGATGTACAGAATCCCCCAAAAAATTAACATCTCCAAATGCTATAATATTTACATCAGGATCTTCATCATACAAATCACAGTATAAGGTTGGTTCTGAGTGAGGAGGTGGAGGATCTGAAGAGGTGGGATTGGAAGGATGGGCGATATGTGAAGGTTGGGTGGGCTAGGAAGGTTGAAAAAATTGTGACTATCTCATCATTTTTCTAACATAGCCTATTGTACAGCTGCTTGAATTTGATCACCCATGGATTATTTCAAATCTTTCAGCTGATATTTCAAGTGTTCGATTTCTAGGTCTCCTGATTGTTTACTTTAATGAACAAAATCTTTTTGAATACTAACTCCCACCCCATATCCTCTTATATGATTGGTGTGTTCTGGATTTCCTAATGTAGTGGCTAGGATGTCCATCCTACCCTCAGGGATAAAATTTCCCTATTTCAATTGCTCCTTCAGTTTATCCTGAAATGAAAAATGATTATGTCATATTATTATTGTTAATTTATAAATTAAAAAAAATCATTAAAATAATAATTATTTACTTACAATTCATTCATCTACTTCCTTATCATTATCTATAAGATACTTTTCATATTTTTTTCCTTGCACATTTCCATTTCTCATGATGGTTGGGTGGAGATAGAGGACCGAATTGGACCTCATCAGAACCACCAGTGGAGTGAGATTTTAGTGCTTTAAACTTTTCCTCAATAATTTTTTTCTCCAATAAATGATACCTTCCATGTGATAAAGTATGAGGGTAAACATTCTACAACTAGATATCTTGATGGGATTTCCTAGAGTCCTATTATATAAAAAGTAAACTAATAATTAATTAGGTACATATATAAGAAATTTTACAATAAAATATAATATAATTATCCTACTTGAAATGTTTCATCATGTTGGGTGGAATCAAATTTCTTCCATTTTCTTCATCTAAAAACATATACTTGAGGAATGGGCTTTCATTGTTCTCTTTCAAAACACATAATTTTTTTTCAACTTTATTTTGAAATCCCACCATCAAACCGCAGCTAAAATCATCTTTTCTTAACTCCTTTTGTTTATTTAAAATTGAATGTCATCTATTGTTTCATGACATAAATATTAGTCATTTAAAATATATGATATTTAAAAAATAATATAAAATAAATCAATTGAGATATTTTATGTTCATGGCCTCCCAAAGACAATCCATCACCATCTTTTCGACAGATTTCCAATCTGGATATAAACTGATAATCTTGCAATGGCTCTGCATGCCAATATAGCAGATAAATGGAATTTCATTTAAACTAGTTGCATTATTGTTATCATCAAAACAAATATAATCCTCTCCATGAGAAATATATAGTTTTGGTAAACATGTAATGCCACATTTACCAACTTGAGAATTTGATTTCTAACTACTAATAACAGAAGACTATGCTACTGAAGTCTCATCAGCAGTCCTGCAATTATTTTTTTTTGTAAATTAAAAGTTTTCTATCATTAACTAAGTATATTACTGAATATTTAATAATATAGAAAAATTAAAATACCGTAGTGGATGTCCCTATGTCTTTGTCTCTGTATATATCATTGTAATGGGAAAATGTAATAAAATTATTGTGTACCTAAATATTATAAGATAAGTTAATAATTTGAAAATAAGAATACAGAAATATGTAAGTAAAAAAAGTGACACATATGTTTTTAAAAAATAATGTTGTTATAATTATTAACCAAAAAATATGCAAGTTGAACTATTAAATATAAAAATTACTTCTAAAAAGATATAAACATTTAAAAATTTAAATATCAATGTTTTAGAAGGTGTTCTCATATGTATAAATTAAACCAAAATATAATTATGTATATCAGGTATTTCAATGAAAAAATGTTTAACTATAACTATGGAATATCAAAATTCAAAAAAAATAAAATAAATAATCAAATATATATAATTAAATATCCAATATTTATTAAATAATATTTTTTTTACACATGTAATTTTATTTAAAAAAAATAATGTAAATAATTACCAGATTAATTAGGAGAGTAATTTTGTGTTTTCTCATATCCCTTCAGCATGATAATTTCATATTGCATGCACTATATCTACGTTATAGTCATTGTTATCCAGAAATTGTGTAATAAATGAAGAAGCCTCATATAAATCAATAAAATTATTATCATCCACATCAACCAAATGGATTATTTTACCTTGAAAAATAGTGGACCACTGGTCATTAGATGGATCAATGATATAAAATATTTGTTTTTCATGTGTTTCCATGATAAATGGTTCCTCATTGAAACTAAATATTTTAAAATCAATCATTTTAAACCCATATTCATCATGTTTCATGCCACTATTACTTAAAACCTAATTACACTTAAAAAAAGTGACTTGAAATTTAATATAATCAATTTACCATATGTATTCAAGAACTCCAAAATAGGGAGTTGATGCAGAAATTGGGTTTTTATCTTTTGCACTCAAAAATTGTAGCACTTAAACAATGACCATTACACTGCTATTTTGAACGGTAATTTTTTCATCCAACTTCTTTGTGTAAAATGTGTACCCATTAATATCAAAATCAATCCATGTGGCCCCATTAATACATGGTCCCCCTATGGACCATTTTAATATTTATAATACAGATATATATGTGATGAATTTCTCTTTAAACCATGAAATAAATGTCTTTTTATGCTCCATCATCAGTCACTTTTCATTTCTTTTCAGATATCATGACTTTAATTCTGAAATATGTAATGATATATATTATTGAACCACATTTTTTGTTCAAAATGTATAAATATTCCTATATCACTTCATCACATGGAATGATCTTTACTATTAATCCTTGAATCCCTCTACCTTCACTATCAACTATCATATGTCAATATATAGAGAGACCAATATTCTCCACTTAATAAAAATAATCAATATAGAACTCAATCACCTCTTCTGATACATATTTTTGAACAATACGAGCCTTTGGTCGATATGGATTTTTAACATATCCCTTAAAAATTTTCATATATCTTTCAAAAGGATACATTCATCTTAAATAAACAGGCTCACATATTCTTATCTCACACACCAAATGAATCACCAAATGAACCATTATATCAAAAAAAGTAGGTGGGAAATACATTTATACTTGAAAAAGAATAAGAGTTTCTTAATTATATAACACATCTAAAAAATTTAGATCAACTAATTTTCTACAAATAAATTTGAAAAAAATACATAACCTGATGATAGTCTTTTTAACAGTTGTCAGCAATATACCACACAGTGAAACTGGTAGAATTTGTTGCATTAATACATGAAAATCATGAGATTCTATACCTATTAATTTAGAATCCTTAAATGACATCAAATTCTCTACATTTGTATAATAACCACTGGGTACTTTAATACCATGAACACACTGAAAAAAATTCATCTTCTTAACCTTGCTTAATGTGTGACAAGAAGGAAGTAAATATGTTCTATTTCCTTTCATAGTGGGAGTTAACTCTAAGCGTATTCCCATTGATATCAAGTATAATCTAGCATGCAATAAATATTTTTTCTTTCCTTTTATAACTAAAAAAGTTACAATAAAACTATCACATATGGTTTTCTCAACATGAATAACATCTATGTTATGTTTTATCTTTAAATATTTCTAATAAGATAGTTCAAAAAATATAGACTGTTTTTTCTATTTTTTTTTTGAATACTAGATCTTCTTTTCTTTCCAAATGTCAAATAAATATTTTTCACCCTATCCTAAAATTATTCAATTAAAAATGGTCAAGGGGGAAGGTTGTATTACTATAAACCATTAAATTCTTTTTTCAATAATAAATAAGGATTATCAATTCACAAAAATCTTTGATGTCGCATGTACATTGTCTTTCTTCCATTTTTTAATTGGTAATATGAATTCTATTCTTCAAAAATTGGACATGATTTATGTCCCTTAACACTATATCTAGATAAGTTTCCATATGCAGGAAATTTTTTTATAGTCAATTTTAACATAACACACAAAAGAAAATACCATGTGTTGTATGCATTAAAAACTTTAACACCTATATCCCATAAGAGTTTCAAATCATCAATCAATTGTGAAAGATACACATCAATATCATTTCTTTACTTTTTTTTCCTGAAATCATAAAACTCGTCATAGCATATTTTTTCTTCATACATAGATGTGGGGAAAAGTTATAAACTACCAACAAAAAATGACATGAAGTATGTTTACTACTTAGGCTCTGATATGGATTCATTCTGTCATTAAAAAATCCCATTCTAAGATTTCTAACTTCACTTCCAAATCAAAAAATTGTTTATCAAAACTATTACACTGTAGTGAATCAGCAGAGTGACATAAGTTACCATCAGATATACGCTCATCTGAATTCCATCTTAACCTTTTTACATCAATTGAATTTTTAAATAGACACTTAAAATGAGGAATTATTGGAAGGTACCAAATTTCTTTAGCAGGAAATTTGATTCTTCTACCTAATAATGAATCATAGTTGAATTATCATAATTGTATAAAATAATTATTTAATGATTTCATTACAAAGTAAAAAATTGATTTTTCATGAGGTTATATTTCATCACCTGAGAATGAATATGAGTTGAATTTTTCATCCATATTATATCGTGATGACCCACATGTATAACAACATGATAAATATTTATATTCTTTCTTATACAACACACAATCATTTGGGAAAGCATGTATATTTTTATACCCCAATCCCGTTGGGAATAATATTTTCTTCACCTCATAATGGGAATTTGGAAGCTCATTTCCTTCTAGAAGTATCTATTTTAAAATCTCAAGAAAGTTGGAGAAACTTTTATCATTCCACCCATTTCTTTCTTTCAAGTTAACTAAACTCAAAACTACTGATAACAATGTATATTTACTACAACCTGGGAATAATGGTTTCTCAGAATCTCTATAAAATCATTCAATAGTTTCTATTTTTTTATGGTTTCAACACCTAAATCATGAATTAATTCCTCAATACGATCCTCTACCTAATTATGAATATTTTCATCAACATTGGATGTTGAATTTTTTGTTCTTTCACCATGTCAAATCCAACATGTATGATTAAGGCTAAAACCATAAAAAATGTGATGATCCTTTATTTATCTAGAGTTTAACTTTATCATATTCAGACAGTTCAAACATGGAAAGAAAATCAAATTTTTGTTTTGAAGCTTTAGTTTCACAAATTCCAAGAATTTGTCAACTCGTTTTTCATATTCACTAGTGGTTCTTTGTAAATTTTTCCAATTACGATCCCTTCAGTACCTGAGATCATAATATAATTAGTGAATATATTAAAACATATAAACATTTAAAATATATATATATATAAATAGATAAATTTTAACCATAAAATGTAAAATAAAAATGATCGGTAGTCATACATGAAATATTAATGATTACTAGGAATAAAATAAAAACTAATCTAATACAGGTATTTAATTTGGGTGATGTGTCATTTTGATCCAAAAGTAGATGATTTTATTAGAAAAAAAAATTAAAAATATCATAGATAATTTCAACTTATATATATACACATATATACAAAAATATATATATAAATATAAAACATATACACATTTAAATATATATATATATATAAACTGATAAATTTTAAACACAAAAAAAAATTAATAAAAAATCAGATTTGGTGAGAGAAATCAATGATTATTAGTAATAAAATAACAAATAAATTACTATATGTATTTATTTTATATAAATAAATAATTATAAATAATTATTGATTTCTATAGTAAAGGAATAAAGATATTTCTGTCAAGTTTAGATAGATTTTTTTAAACGACTATTAGATAACATTACTTATGTTTACCTAGATTCATCAAAATTAAAATCAATATTCCTCTTAGTTATAATCTAGAATAAAAACATTTGATAATACCATCAAATAAATAATTTATATAATTGAACAAACTTTAACAAAAATTTATAATTAAGTCAAATGCATACAAACAAACGAAGAAGTGAATCAAATTTATAACTAAAAGATGACAAATGTATCTTAAAAATTTTTACAAACCAATTAAAAATTTTATATTTGTACACTACAAGATTTATTCTCAATATATTTAATTTCCCTTGAATTCATTAGCAGGAAGGACACTAAAACAAAAAATTAAAACATTTTCAAAAAAACAAACACGCAAAAAGAACAACAAATAAACCTCTAATTGTGGTGTCACTCGACCATAATAGGTTTACCAGAGATGAAATATATCTATAATAGCCCTTGAATTCATTGGAAAGAAAAACACTAAACCCATCAATTATAACATTTTCAAAAACAATGAACAAAAAAATAACAACAAAAAACATATAATCTGAGTGCAAATCGATTGTAAAAGAGTTACGAAGATAAAATAAATACCTAAATCATGAAAGGAGAAATGATTGATGGTAAAAAATCATGAAAATATGATTCAAATCAAACAGAATATACCACATAACCCATTTCAAGGGTGTCGGTCGCCATCAGGAGTGTCATAGGTTGGGAGGAAAATGAATCTGTGATATTTGAAATAAGGTTTCTACAATAGGGTTATTTTTTAAACTATTTTAAATTTTGATTTTTTATAAAACTTATGTTAAAAACATTTAAAAAACTGGCATTAGTTTTTTATAAAACCGAAACTGAAAATCTGAAATGTATGGTTTTTAGTGTCAGTTTTATTAAAACCCAAATTTAAAAACAACATGTTAAACATCGATTTTCAAGAAAACTGGCACTAAAAAATAATTATAAATAGGTTTTCAGCATCATTTTTATTAAAAAATGATGCATAAAATATCACTTTATATTTTTCATGCATCGGTTATTAGAATAAACGATGCTGAGATATAATGTTTTTACCATTATAGCATCATTTATATAGAATAGACATTATAAATACGATGTTAAAATTAATTTTTCAATTAGTGTGAGTAATTCCAACCACTACGTCTCCCACTTCGATCACTAGATAATCATAAAAACTCATACATGGACATCTTACTTCCACTAAAACAACAAAAAATCATCTCCCATTACTTGCTCGCAACTTCTGAGAACATCACCCATGGTATTCATCGACATCAATTCCATTCCAAGGACCCCTCCTACAAGCGATTGATTGTTCTATTTCCAGCATATGAATCCACATATATCTCCCCATGATTATATTCACCTAGAGTCTCCATTTATATCAAAAAAAATAGTGGATAGGAGTTAAGGCAGAGCTCTCTCATCATACCAGGCATGATGTCAAAATATTGGGCATAATCATCACTAGCTATAAGTACACTAAAAATTCATTGATGATCACCACCAATAACTATCCATTAATGAAGTCACCTCCCCCCTATGGGGAACCCTGACCTATAGAAATCATTGGGCTTAATTTCCCACCAACATCTTATTAAAACCTACCCTTTGAGACTTAAGGGGGATTTCCAACCTAATCACCACTATTTCACGACACTCTACCAAGAAGTCATAAACCAACATATCATGTGGCACTACCACTAAAACACCTCTTGTGTCCTTATAACATTTCCCATGTGATTCACAACAAAAACAAAATGATTCATCACATAAACAAAATCAACAGTCTATCGCACCACCATGATTTCCCATTTGGTTTCATAGAAAATGATCAGTGCCCATTCTAAGACACTTGTTGACCTATTCCAAATGGAATAAATCCTTCCCAACATCTTCCAAAATCTATACATCCTAAATCCCTTGTGTTATTTCACTTTATAGTGTCCACACACTAAAACCGACTCTAGATCACACGAGTCATTCAACACAAGAGCTTGGCCCAACACCTACTTATACTGCTCATTATGCCTCCTAGTCTGTCAAATTCATTAGGCTCGAGGAACTCCCAACATTCTCATCCAACAAACCAACCATTGATGTAAGAAATCTCAACCATTGAACCATCACCACCTCAGGTGTCACTTTTATACCAAAAGCATCCATCAATTATTTGTTCACCCTTTTCTAATTTATCCAAAATCAATATCAATTTATGCATCATCAGCATCAAAGGTATAAGATCAAGTCTCCGAAAGATCCTTCCCTTCACAACCACCCACCATGCATCGATTCCATATCTGAAGCAACCACCCATGATTTATATTTCAAGGCACCCAAAACACTACTCTAACCTCCCCTAAGGTTCCATGATTTTCCAAGACCATCAACTCACATCCACAACTTGAGTCACATTCCCAAAACCACCAACCATGCCATATAGCCCTCTCATCCAAACCCTCACTACGAAACACTCTTAGTGTTCCACTTCCAAAGTCCCAAACACCCACCTATTCCATACACACCCAGAACCACTAGAAACCCCAATTAACCCCTCTCCCAGAAAACCATGGGAGTCAAATGATACCAAATCCTTAAACCGAAGTCACACCTAACAAAGTTAGTTAGCTCTACTTCCCAGCAATATACATCCATCCTCAAACAACCCACTTCTCATAGGTGAAAATCCTACCCCAGTTCCAAACACACTATGTCTAACAAACCAACAAACCATTTACTCTAGGTTCCATGCCAAATATATACATACGCATGCATCAGCGCCATGATCAATACACCCAGTCTAGGGTCCAAAATACAACTCACAAGGTCTCGACCCATAAGAGTCACCACATACACATTAACAGATTTAATTTTGCAACTTTGAGTTCACAACCTAACCAAAGATATAGCTAACAACATTCCATTAACTAGAACATAAAAAATCATCAAGGTCTCACATCCCACAACCTGAGGTCTCAAAACTAAGGCACTATAATTGCCCAAACCACCCATACATAGGTTCAACAACCAATATGAGGGATACCAACCACCAATTTCCCTAAAGTTTTATCATTTTCCCATCTCCCTTATTAATTAAACGTTACCATTTAAAACTAGAGGTTTCACACTTCAAATAATTTAAAAACATTTCATTTGAAAACACAAGAATTTTCATTTTCAAAATACATTTTTCTTATCCCAACCTTTCAAAAATCCTAGATTTTTTCAAATTCACATTTCACAACATTTATTTTATAAAAAATTTCAAGGAATGGTCAATAATAAAAATCCATGAGAATACAGGTATTCTATAAAATTATTAATCCCAAGAAACTATCAATCATAGGCAACATACAGATGACCTACCAATCCTATGTGCCTAGCAAGATGCATGAAATCACACACACACTCTTTACATATAATTCCAAGGAATAAAACCTCATAAACCAATAACCTAACATTAATGTGCACCACTCGAGGTAAAAATAACAATCAACCGTAAAAGCACAAAATCGAGCATCAATTCCCACCCATGGAAACTTGAATTTTACCTTGTATATGGGGCTACAGGAACCTAGTCATGAGTTAATTACCAGGTCCCTAAAAGATCATGGTCTCATGTCTAGAGCTCCCTAAAATAGTAAAACAATATACCTCCATTTGATACCACTTTTTAATCTCCCCCGCCTGGTGGCCACTATATCTGGTGCCCCAAGCTGGGTCGTCACATGACCTCAGGTGCACCTCCCTATAGCTAAAGTCTTCCAACTAGCAGTGTGGGGCTAAATAAATACATTGGGGAGACTATAATCACTTATCATAGTAATATCAAAACAAAATTAATACCAGTAGAAACAATATCCAATCTAAACCAATAATGGAAAACATACAACAAAATTTGACAAGTAACCACATACCACAAGCTATAATAATACGAGAAATACACTACATGTCTGAAATTCATAGAAAAAAATACCATGACTAAAACTTCCAAAAGATCCCAAACATGGACTAGAGACCCAACCTGGTCTTGAAATCCCATTCTCCAACTAAATAGCCCATGAATGAACCAAACATAAGGTCCTTGTCCAAAACTTACACATAAAAACAAGTATCATCTGCTTGGGTACCCAAGTGCCCTGGCATCCCAAGAAGGGTGTGAGTAAAACTCTGTAGGCCACCACCAATGATGTCTAAAGTAATAAATAGTCTATATAATAGTGTATTTAGGGAAAAAAGTGTAGTAAATAAACATGGAAGAGAGGAAAATGTTTTAAATTTAACAATTACCCATGTAACTAGATTTCATCAAGAAATAGGTTTCACTTTTAAATAAATATTATTTAACCATTTTATCCATCAATTTCTTTAGGTTTTACCAACCCAACTAAACTAGATATTATTACACCAGAACCTAATTCATAGGATAAGGGGTTACACACACTTTTAATAACAAGGGAAAATTCATTAATCACAATTTTTCAACATATCCTAGAGCCTCAGTCTGATAATCAAGTCATGTCTATGTGTTTGGGAAGCATAAAGCCTCTATCTAACATCCCAACACACACCATGACCATTAGTTTGGAATCATAGAGCCTCAGTCTGAAATTCCAACCATACATTAAATAACACTAACCTTGGAGCCTCAATCTAGGTAGTATCACTAAATGAAACTGTTAGGGACCTAGAACCTCATTCTAAATCCCTAACCCATGCATTATAGGGGTGGGATTTATAGCCTTAGTTCAATCAAATATGTGGGAGGAGTTTTATTATAATACCCACATACCACCAAGCTATGTGAACATGCTTCTTTAACCATAAAAAATTTACCAAACATAAACCATTACCATGAAACACAACCACCATTTAAAATTATGACTCATTATACACATTCCACTATTGATTCATGACCCATTAAAACATATACCATTATTCCAAACAACACCTTATTCTATATTAAACTAGACAACAATCAACATAAATTCATTTCACAATTCATGATAACACACAATTCAATAACCCTCATTTAAAATTCATCTTTAATTCACCCTTTAAAACATGGGTCATCCCTTTTAAAAAACTAAACCATTCCCCAAGGATTTCATTCTCATTTCCTACCATTCCAAATAATCATTATGGTATTTTCACAAAAGGGTTGAATTCCCACATTTTAAACCACCATTTAAAATATATATAATGGAAACCACTTTCTAAATCACCTTAAGGAAAATTCCTCCTTTAAAAACATTTCCCACTTCAAAAACTCATATTATCCATTTAAAGCAAAAACTAGATCCAATCCAAAACACACTATTT
The DNA here is from genome assembly GCA_963277665.1 of Viscum album. Classification (NCBI taxonomy): domain Eukaryota; kingdom Viridiplantae; phylum Streptophyta; class Magnoliopsida; order Santalales; family Viscaceae; genus Viscum; species Viscum album. The sequence continues at coordinate 470,357,504 of OY728158.1, forward strand.
AACCCATTTCAAAAGTCCCTTAGGTATCTCACAAAATCTAACAAACTATCAATTAAATCTACCCATTAACCAATCCCACATACCCATTTACAATTTACAACCCATTTTCTCTCATATTTTCCCCTAAATCAACATTTACCAATTTATAAAACCATTCTCAAAGGTTTAGAAAACCCCATGGGTTGCCCTAGGTTCATCTCAAATCATCAACATACCCAACATGGTCCATTAAGGGTCTCATACATCAATATATGGCCAAATTCAATTTCAAAAATCAAGGACATTAGAACAACTAAATACACATATAATGAATCAAGACAATGGGAAAACACTTTAAGACCACCTACCTCATGTCTGATGAAGAACTCTTTCTTAACCTCTTCCCTTGATTTGAACATAAACACCCACTAAGTCCCCAACATAGAATCTAATAGAAAAGTGAGGGTTTTAGGGACTCATAAGAAGATAAGAGATTCTACAAGCCCTAATCCAAAAAATAAAATCAATGAAGAGTGTTAGACTAACTCAGATCTTCGATTCAAACACAAACACTCTCAAAACATCCAAGAATCAAAGTAAAATCACCCCTTGTAAGTCTATAAGGTTTGGTTCAATAGCCAATCTTCTAGAGGAGTAATAGAGAGGAAAATTGGGTTATAACCCTTAAAGACCAGTAGGGAAAATTGGAATTTCCCACTTTTTAAGGGCTGCATAGTTTGGCCGCATGGTTATCCAAACCATGCGCCAACCATTAGGCTCTCTCTTTAAAAGAGGGTCCAAACCACATGGTTTCCTAAAAGAACCTACACGATTTGTAAAACCATGTGTATTTCATGTTCTAGCCTTTTTCAAAGAGGAGTTTTGGTCATATGGTTTCCTTATCCAGGCACGTGGTAAGTACTAACCATGCACCAACCATGTGTTGCACACTATATGGCCTCCTTTATTCTCTTTTTTGGGTCCCAATCCCCTGGGCATCATAGAAAATTTCCATACCCCCAATAACCACTTAATTAAACTTAACAAAGGTATTTTGACCAAAAATTAAACAAGGTCGTACCTCCACACAAGGTTGGGATCTTACAATTACACCATGATTAAATGGAATATGCCACAACACTTAAACTATGAAAAATGAAGAACATATTTGAATATAAACATGTGTGTTGTTCTAAAATATAAATCAAATTTACATTATTAAGCTTCACATTATGCCTTTATAAATCTGGTAGTTAATAAAATGGGTAAAGAAACCATATATCCAGGTTGTGATGCAGGTTGTCATGTTATGCTTATTATAGACTAGACAATTTGAATAGATAGGTTGACATGGAATTCTCATAATATCTTAGTGGATGTTAAAATAATTATTAACATTATATTTAAATTACAATGGTGTGGATCTATTTGAATATGATCAAAGGAATTTATTTTAAGTAAATGAGGTTTGAAGTTGAGTGGTAGTTACTTTTTTGAATTTTCAATCCAAAATTCTCTGAATATATAGTAGTCATATGTACAAAAGAAAATAAGTAAATCGAATAGGAGGATATTAAATATGTAAAAGGAATATGAACCATCATTTGAATATATTGAATATCTAGAATTATTCATTGTAGTGTGATTGGATTGTATTATACTGAAGATAAGGATTTTAATTAAATAGTTATTTTGAATATCATTGGTGACCGAGAAGTTAATAATGAAGCATTATGGAGAACACCCATTGTTGTTTGGTTTTATATATTTTATTTATGTCTTTGTGAGTTTTAACTTTTTTTCAACATTATCCATTATAAACCTCTTGATAAGTAGTGAGTGGAAGAGAGGTAGAGTTCATGGACCTTGGATGAGCAATGTGCTTATCTTAAATATTTTAATCACAAACCAGTGTAGTATTGATTATTTGGAATATCAATAAATAATTGATATGTTCTCCTTGGATATATCCCAATGTGGGTGAACTAAGTGACGCCATTTTGTTTATTCTTCCTTATTTTACTAAATTTGGTTATGTTTATGTGTGATCAATGAAATAGATTTAAGATATCTTTTCCAGCATAATGAAATGATCAAATTAATATTGAAAAAATAATAAATTTCAAGTCACCCTAATTCACCCTCCCTCTTAGGGTGTTCAGTGTGACCTAAAGTTACAACAAGTGGATCAGAGTCACTGGTTATTTCATGGTGATTTTTTATAGGAACTTTTAAGCACAAAGAATACTATAAATGAGAATGTGAAAACATTATTTTATGGTAGGAATTATTAGGTTTGGAAGAATATTATGAGATCATATTTATTATCTCTTAGAATTTATGTTTACACAACAACAGTTCATGTACTTTAAGTTAATGGTATTATCAGAAGAAATTTGATATAAATAGACAAGAGATTTTTGAATTATGATATTAAGGCTTAGAATATTTTTTGGTAGCACTTTTTATACAAATATACATGAAAATGGTGGATTTTACAACAGCAAAATGAATGTGGGACAAGCTTGTTAATATCTATGAAGGTGATAGAAAGATGAAGGAAGTAAAGTTTCAGGTTATAAAAAATATATTTGATTATTTTAAGGTTAGTTCATTTGAAAATTTTGATAGTTTATTCAACCATCTAATTGAAGTAGTTGGTGTTATTCATGGATATTATCATGAGATGAATGATGCTGATATAGTGATGAATATTATTCATATATTTCCACAAATTTACAATTTAAAGGTTACAGTGATTTAATAAGTAAATTATGAGAATTATTTATTGATGATATACACATAAAATTAGTAGTATATGAAAAATTGGTGAATAGAGAAATCACTGTAAAACATTTCTATAAAGAATTTTCATTTAGAGAAGTGGAGGATTAAGTGGTTCAGAAGTATAATATTAAATAATATGTAAGTAGTGATTTATTATCACTTCTGGTAAGGAAGTTTGAGATAATAAAAGGAATATGTTGTGGTAATCTACCCCTATAATGTTTTAATTGTGGGATTATTAGACACAAAATTTCTATGTGTCCAAAAATATTTGAGGGAGAGTACTGTGAGTTTTAATTCTCACAATATTAAATAAAGAAGTTTCCTTTTGAAGGAACTTTAATTCTAGAAGTCCAAGTGGAAACAAATATTAGAGAGATATGTTTCTTAGAAAAGAGGAAGAAGTTACTGAGGAATCTCCACTGGAAGGTGTTTAAAATGAGTTCATCTTAGACATATAATATGTTATTATGACTTTAGTGGAGAAATAAAAATTAGTGGTAGAATAAGATGATCAATCATTGGGGGTATTAAATATCAAGGTGGAATTAAAAGGGGCTCTTAAGGAACTTGATTTATAAATAAATAACAATGGAAATATTGGTGGTTTTTTAAGGAATCCATAATTTATGTTGATGATCATGAATTATAAGTTGAATATCTATAAAAATTTATTGAATAATATAAAAAAGATCAAGTAAAACTTGAAGAAGAAGTGAACTACCGGTTAAAGATTAAGGGTTAGTAAAATATCATTAATGTTCTTAATATGTACATAAAGGATAAGTTTAATATGATATAATTGCTTTAATATGAAGTGGTATATTTGAAAAAGAATATTGATTCAAAAATTAAAATATATGGCTCAAATAGAAAGCTACAGTTTGTGAGATTTTCAAATGAAGTATTTAAAGAAATTATTGAATGAGAAACAAGAACTTTTGAGGAAGTTTCTAATGATCAAATTCATAACTGTATAGGTAAAAGTGGTCTAGGGTGTGATACATAAATTGAAAATGTAAATAGTAAAGGGAAACATATAAAAGAATAAATTTCTCAATATTTAATAACTTACCAGCAATATATTTAATCAAAATCATAAGATATATGGATAAATGGAAAAAATATTATCTTTTATTTATTGAATTACCAATTCTGTAGTTATTTAGGAAACACAATATCTGCTTTTGGTGAAGAATAATGTACTTTAGAGGGGAAATAATTAGAATCTAGTAAAGATAAAACAATCATATCTTTGATATTAATATAAAAATTTCTTTTTAGGGATATTGTTTCAATTGATCTAACTTCAGGAATAACATTTTCTATTATAGAAATATAAGTGGAAGTTCTTACTATATAAGAAAAAAAAATTATATTCCTAAAAATAATGTTCAATTCCTTTAAAAAACGGGATTTATCCCTTTTCAGAAGAGAAATATGATCTAATTTATAATTCTAAAGAAGATGAGATGAGACTGAACTATATGTTATATAATTATAGAATTCCATGGAAATAGGATTAGATAAATAAGAAATTGAAACCTAATATTACTAATATATATTTTAAATATATAAATAATAGTATCAAGTGGATTCTCGATAGTGTTTGTTCATCCCACATGATGGGTAGCATGAATCTACTCAAAAATATTAAAAGAAGAGTTGATGAAATTGTTCAATTAAGAAATGATCGAATTCTAAAGAAAAAAGTGAGTGGTAAGACTCACCTATCTAGATATGGATTTTAGAATACCTATTTCCACTATATTTATGGCCTTTGAACAATTTTTTTGAGTGTAAATCAGTTTTGTTTCTCTATATTGGAAGTTACTTTCAACTGAAAAGACTGCAGTATTAAATGAAAGGCTATAAGGTTTTTTATATAAGGATAGATAACAAATGGGTACTTATACCAGGTAGATAGTAAGTAGAATAATTTTATCCTTACTCAAGAATAGGATAATATTTTATAGAACTAGAGGCTTGGTTATAATAATAAGTAGATTATGGAGAATCTATCAAAACTATAAGTTGTTATTGATATTTATTCACTAAAAAGAAATAGAGAAAATATTCTTGATTCATGATTGAGGGGGTAAGAGGGTGAGAAACCCATACTATAAAAAAATAAACAATAATTAGATTTACTAAAACTATTCCACACTAATATATGTGGTATAATTATTTAGGATGTAACTTCTGGTGAGAAGTATTTCATTTTGTTTTTTGACGACTATAGTAGAATCATTTCTGCTATGTTTATGTGGTCTACGAGAGAAGTGTTGAACTCCATAATTTTTTTTTGAAGAAGTAAAAACAATGAAACTAAAATAATGACAAAGATTATATTTTTATATAATTAAACTAAATATACTTCCATTTAAGTTAAAATTTATCTAGAGAAACATAGAATAAAGCATGAAATTTTAGTGATTTAGGCCCCACAACAGAATTTATTCATGGAAAGGAGGAAGTTTATGGTAAATAATATGGCCAAGACATTGTTGATATAAAGTTTAACCTCAAACCATTATTATAAAAAAGTGTTACAAATGGTTGTGTACACTCATAATTGAGCATTACTCATTCTTGAATAAAATAATACACTATATGAATTATAGAATGGTAGGAACCCTTTATTGAATCATCTCAGATTATTTATGAGAAAATATTTAATTATAAATAAATATAGAAATCAAGGAATTTATGGTGATAAAACATATGAAATTATATTTTTTGGCCACTCATAAAAGAGTAAATTCCATAAATATTTTAACAAAAGGATAAAAATACTTGAAAGAAGTGATGTAAAAGTTATTGAACATTAATATGAATAGAATTATCTCAATTAAATCTCTAAATAAGAGAGTTATAAAGAAGTATATATAATTTGGGATTCAATGGAAGCATAAAATCCTTTAATTGATGATGATTATGAAGTTGAATATGTAGAATAGAATGGTGATGAAGGGAGTCAACATGTTAATAAAATAAGAAGTAAAGCTATAATTGATCCAAGAAACATTATTGGATATTAATCTTATTAAATATAGACCTAGATAATGGGAATAAAGGAGAACACTACTCTATTATTAGAGATAAAAAAATTCATTCAAATAAGTAATAAAATAGGAATCATGGTTGAAATCTATGAATTAAGAATTGGACCAAATAAAAAAGAGTCAAACCTGGGAGCTTGTGGGAAATCATTAACATGGTAATGTGATTAGTATAAAATTTTCCTTCAAAAATAAGATTTCTAAACATGGTAAAGTGGTAAAAGATAAAGAAGGAATGATTTTTAAAGGATATTCATGGGTTTGAGGAGTTGACATTGAAGAAACATTTACTCTAGTGGAAAAATGGAATCAAAAGACTCTTTTTAGAAGTATATATTCAAAGAAAGCTTAGATTTTATCAAATGGATGTAAATACAATGTTTTAAAATGGAATTTTAAATGAAGAATCCTATATCAAATAACCAGTAGGATTTCTTATTGGTGATAATTATACAAGGGTATGTCAATTGAAATGGGTGTTTTGTGGTGTAAAATGACTTCTCTCACTCATGATAATGTTTTCTATGAGTTTCTGCACTATAAATTTTTTTTGAACAATGCCTCCTCATTCGTCGTAGATTACCAGGTGGTTCTCACTCCTCTTTTGGAACTAGTAATTCTTTCTAGACCTCCAAATTTTCCACTGGTGGTGGATCCATCTATGTCCTTACTCAGAGGTATCTGATCTATCACAAGTGATTCGAGTCAAGGTGTCTCTTTATGAGATGATCTCTACCACTCTCCCCAGCTTCATCACTCATGCTTCCCAGATATTTCATGGTGGTTTCTAGTCAAATATTTGGGTACATATCATCAATATTTGATTGTTCCTATTGTGTCCTTTGAAGAGTATTCTCCTATTCTCAAATGGATTTTTGTGGCTTGGTTTGTCATGGATAATTCCCCACTTCTTCTCTTTTGGAACTTCATCACATCATGGTGTCTGATATCTCTTACTCATGTCTCATCCATGAATTACAAGTCATTATACATAGTTTTTTATTTTAATGGGTACCTTTTCCAAATTTGGTGTATGGATCCTAGATCTATTGGATGAAGGTAGTTCTATCTTTCCCACTAGACTATAGAGAGTCATAATAGTTGGGATTTATGCTACTGTATGGATAAACCTTCCATGATTGCCACACCCATTTCAGAATTTATCCCTCATGAGAGAAATTGTATATTTATTAGGTGGGTTCCTCTGTGCATATAACCATACTCTTCAACTCAAGGAATATATGTTTTCTCAAATATATGTTGATATGGATGTATCTCAGCTGCTTCCTAATCGGTTGACATTTGTGTGCAAGGAGTGTTAGATTAGTCTCAGGAGATTTTTTACCCCTCTCAACCAAGTTGTTTCTCGTTTTCCATATTCAAGGACACTCACTTTAGGTTTGTAGGAACCTTATATGATCGGATCCATCTGTTTATCATCATTCCACCTAAGATATCATTGAAACCTCTGAGATGAAAGGAGTTGGTTACTCCCTCATGTCCAAACTTTATCTTATGAACAATTATTGGGGTTCTATTGCTAGTAATGATCATCCTTATGCTATCTAGGATATTGTGTTCTTGCAGGATCCAAGGTTGAAGTCAAGATTTATTTCACCTAGTTATGAATATCATTGTCATTCCCTTATTTCGTATAAATAACAAGGCCCTCTATCTCATCGCAAATGATCTACTAGGGAAATGTATGTCTTCCCCTAAGAAAGTCTTTGTAGATAAGGTAATTCCAATAGCTTTCTTTATATCTGGGTAGACACCCCCCATAATCCTGGCCCCTTAAATCAGGTGTTGTCCATGTTCTCATCCTTCGAAAATACATTATCATATGTTCTTTAGGAACCAGCTATCTCGAAGTTTGTTTCATCCTAAATGGATCCTATGGAATCTACAAAGGAAAAGGGTAGGAGTGTATCTCCCTAAGGTAACAAGGATTCCAGATCCATTATTCCTAGGGAAGAGAAACAACATGTACAGGAAGTCATATCTAATGAAGAGGTGATCATCCCTCTTTCACATAAGCAGGAAATCCCAAACTAATCTTCCTTTTTAGGTTTTTCTTCGGTATTAGGAATACGCAATCATTCAAAAGCTAAGATCAAATAATCACCAGTACCCCTCCGATCAAAGAAACTACCAAATCCTTTGAATTCAAGCTCCAACCCAAGGAATCTTCTCCCTCAACGTTAAAATTCTTAATATGGAACCCCCATGGCTTGGGATCATGGGTGAAGACAGATTTCATCACTAATGAAGTTCACAACAACTGCATTTCCTTGGTGGCTATCTTAGAACTAAAATAGAAATATTTAAAGATCTCTATTTTTTTCCAACAGAATGAAATTCTATAATTTTTTCATATACATCTAGATAATTAGTATATTTGGATTTTTTGGAATTCTAATATCACAGTGAAGCTCATTGAAGCTTATGGTCAATTCATCACCACCAAAATATCTTCTAGTACATGTCAATGTTATGTTTATTTTGTTTATTCCAAATGTGATGTTCTGTCTAGGGAGTTACTTTTGAAAATCCTTAGTAGGCTTGATCAAGGATCTTATAAATGGTTTGTGGGAGGTGACTTCAATTCTATGATAGATCATTCGGAGAAAAAAGGGGGTTCCCCATTTTTTAAGAAATAGATCCTGGATTGATATTATTTTTCATCTCAAGATGGATTAAAATAATTTGGATACATTGGTGATAAATACACCTGGTGAAATAATAATAAAAAGGTCTTAGGCACACTAGGTTTCATTTAGACAAGCGCTTCACCAACTTGGCAAGTATCCCCACTTATCAGAGAGAAACTATCACTCACCTAGTCTATGCACTCTTGGACCATTCATTAATTATTGTAATTCTAAGAGACAATGATGTCAAGTTGGAGCCGTTTTTCTTCTCCAATAGCTGGAATTCCTACCTAGAGTTCCAAAATGAGGTGCTTACATCATGGAATAATGAAACCTAGGGTCAGAGTTGGACAGGTCTATGCAAAAAGTTAAAATGGATTAAGAAATATATGCACTTATGGAGAAATATGATTATCTTGTCGAAGTAGAAGCTAGATAGCTTGAATAATGACGTTGAGAAATGTGAAAAAAAGCTCAAAAAAAGATGAGATAAAGATTTTTTTTGTCCTTATTCAAAATAAAAGTACCCTGGAAGGTATGTTGCTTTCTCAAGAGTGACTATCTCAGGAGAAATATAAAATTAAGTGGATAAGACTATGAGATAGAAATATTTGGTTTTTTATATGTGTATCAAAGAAAAGAAATTTTTATGTATTTAAAATATCATCCTCGAATACGGGTCCTATTAAAATGACATTGATGAGGTTAGAGTCATGGATGAAACACTTTTCAATTTTATCCTTGCAGGACCAAATCTCATTTTGTAGAAAATTTATTCAAGTATCCCAGCACCAATTTTTAATTTTATTCCTAGAGTGAGGATTGATCATAACAATCTTATTCTTGAATCTATTCCTGAGGAGAAAGATGTATGGGAATTTGTTTTTGGTCTCAATCCCAAGAGTGATCTAGGACCAGATTACTTTCCTAGTTCCTTCAATGTTGCATGCAGGTGCATTGTGAAGAAATATATAACTGAGGCCATCCATGATTTCTTTTGTGGAAGGAATCTTCCATGTTTGGATACTACAACCACCTTAGTTATGATTCTAAAGTTTAAATACCCCTCTCTACTAAGTCAGTTTAGGATGATAATTTTATGCAACTTCTCGTATAAATTTCTTTCTATTGTGATAAATCATAGGTTTTCCAATTACATCCTAGCATTGGTATCAGATGAACAATGTGGATTTATGAGTTTATGGTATATATAGGGTGATATTGGTATGGCACAATATATGATTGAGGACATCAATAATAAATCCCAAGGTTCAAATATCATCATCAAAGTCGACATGGAGAAATCATACAATAGGATCGAGTGGGATTTTATCTTAAATTTTTTCAACTTCATGGGTCTTTCACCTTAGGATAAGGACCATATTTTTAGATGTTTTTGTTCTCCAAGGTATACTATATATTTCATGGGAATATGAAAAGATTTTTTCAATTTAGTATGTGGTTAGAAGCAAGGATATTCATTGACCTCAAGTTTATTTATCTTAGCTTATAATTCTCTTAGTAGATTGATAAATGCCAAGATGCAGGAAGGGATCCTCCAGACCTTTAGGTGTAGATCACATTTTTTGTGGTGTTACCCATTTAATATTTGTGTATAACATGGTTATTTTTATCAATGGTGTCTACAAAATCCATTTTTGGTATCATTAATTCTATGGAAGAGTACTGCAAATATAGTGGCCAACTAATAAATTGGGCAAAAAATAGTATTTACATCATGAGGCATTGTGTGGAGAGTCATGCGAATAGAATGGAATCCATCACTAGTATTTAGAAAACAATCCTCCCAATAGAATACTTAGGCACTCAAATCATATCTATAAGATTGTGTATTAGGTATATGGACAAGGTGGTGGGGAAAATTACTTCTCAAATAAAAAATGGGAAGAATTGATTCCTCTTATTTTGAGGAAGGATCACTCTCATGCACAATATTATATCCTCCATTATCATGCACATACTCTATCCCTTAAAGATCAAAATTTAGTGATTAAAAATATTGTGAACTTATTAACCTCTTTTATTTGGGACTATCATTCATAAGAAAGGTGTCATTGGGCATCTGGTTCGAGATTGGAATTTCCTATTGAATAGGGGGTATTGTCTTGTGTAGTGTATCTAAAATGATGCAATGCCTACATGGAAGGTTGTCTTGGGAGGTCATTGAAAGTCACATTTTGTGGGAAAGAGTCACCAATGCGAGATATGGGGATAACCTAGAAGAGCCAAATAGGAATATCTTAATTTTATGGGGGGCTATCCAAAACCATATCTCTTTTATAAAGTGGAATTCATGTTGGATCATAAGGCAGTGAGACATTAATTTCTATAATGATAATTGGTTGGGAATAATGCTCAGTTTTTCAGGATTCTCAACTTCGGATATGAAATTCTGTCAGGGCAGCTATCACCCTGCTTTCATCCAAGTTGTGCTCGATAATGATAAATATGGCATTTTCAAGCTGATTAAACTCATATATGAGCAAGAAAAATGTGATTTAAAGGCCTCCTCTTCAGGATTATCTTTGGTTAAGGCATACAAGACTTTGATTTCGAATTCTAACACTTGGGGTGAATGGGGCCATTATCTATGGTGAAAATATATATCTCCAAAGTAAAAAAAATTCTTCTTTGGTGTGTGCGGAATCATGAAATTCCAAAAGATATAGCAGTGATCCAAAATGTTATTAATATCATCTCAAAATTTCTTTGTTTCCATCACCCATGTATTGAATCGACTACTCATGTGTCCTTTAAGACTGAGTGGGATTTCTCAGTGTGGAAAGTAGTGGGTGATTTTATGGGCTTGTCTTATAAGTATACTCAGGATGCTGAGTTTCTCCAAAGGTGGTTCCATGTGGTGGGAAGTAATAGTGCTGAGAAGAAGGTGTGATATGTATTCTTATCCGCTGGTTGATAGTGTATTTGGGAGGCTAAGAATAAGGACCATCATGAGAGAATTTCATACTCCAAGATAGCGTTGGTAGTTAGAAAAAGGTGGTTAATTTCTGATTTGGTGTGATATGTACTCTTTTTCCACTCAAAGTTGGGTACTGGCCGTGTACGGGCCACACACACGGTGTGTAGGGGTGATGTGGAGGCCGATTTTGGTGAAGTACGGAAAGAACTAGTACACACCAAGTACTCAAAAAGTACACGCCGTTTACTTTCTTTTTTTTTCACTAAACAGACCGAGGTCTCTCCTGACACATAGAAATGTCTTCTTCTAGGTTCCGTTCATCCGAGAGCACTGAGGATCCGCGAATCATCGACAATCTCCCACCTCTCTGTTCGTTCTCCGATTCAAGCACGTTCAATTGTGTTGGAATCACAGCAGTGAGTTCTTCATTATGCTTGAGCCTTGTTTTCCAATTCCTCCTCTTTCTCAAGTTATCATGGTTTATGTGTTTTAGACATTTTCTCAGATCTACGACGTTCTAAGTAGAATATGTTGTCTTTGTTCACGTATATTGATCTCCTAGGATCGAGGTAGGTGGTTTTTTCCTTTCTGTAGAAAGTCTTTGAATATTTTGTGCAATTTCGCCAATTCCCTTGAACGGGAATTGTGCGTTTTCCTGTTTTGCCCTTGATTTATTGTCTGCTTTCTTGATTTCTATAGTAGAGGTTTACCTTTGTGAATAGAGTATTTTTTGCTGTACTCTGGTTGTTTCCATGCTTGTTTTTCTTGTTTGGTGTTTTCCAGTTTCCATGCCTAGTTATAGGATAGTGTAAATGTTGCTTTGTTATGTTGTTGAGCCTTAGAATGATAGCCAAGTAGTTATGAGGTTTACTTGGATGATACACATGCACTGAGCATGTTATTTTCACACAGGACTGCGAGAACCCAGTGTAGAAGACCATAGGGAGAATGGACGTAAGGGCTTCTCTAGAGTGTCTTTTAATATGATGTGAGACCATAGGGGGAATTGACGATGAGTGCTTCCTCAGAGAGTATGTAGTTCCTCAATGTGGGCCACATGGGGAATGATACATTGAGTGCTTTCCCAGAGATCCTTTAGTACGATACAATACTATAGGGGGAATTGACGGTGATTGCTTCCTCAAAAAGTCTACTCTTAGCTGAACCATAGGGGTGAGACTGTGTGTGCCTCATAGAGGGTTGATAGTACTTGTAGGTTGAACCATAGGGGTTAGGCTGTGAGATCTACCCATAGGGTTACCTGTTTTTTACTTGTTACTGGTTGTTTACTTGTGTACTTTTTATGCTAGAACTATGAATTGTAGCTTTTGTGTGATTTTCTGTTTACTGCTTCCTACACTTTTACTTGCCTTGTATTCATTGACTGTTAGGCACAGATCTTTTGACTACTGGGATTGTGTCTCACACCCTGTTTGGGACATGATTTTGGGCCCAAGAAGACTTCATTGTTGCAGGTATAGATAAGGTAAAGCTCCCTTCGACTTTCGGTACTTGACTGCTTGGAGCTGGAGAGCAAGGGACCAAGCTTAGGTTTGCGATGTTGTAGGAATTGTTGTTATTTTAGTACTTTATTTTACTTCTATTTCAGCATGTTGTTATGTTTTATGCTTCCTTAGAAACTTGTACCTACTTCATCTTTATCATCATTACTATATATTCATTGCTTCGGCTGTTTGGTTTCAGTTGTTGCGTATTGTTATATACTTCTGCTATTTACTGTTGTTTTCCTTACCTTGTATACCTTACCGAATGAGGGCCTAGTTTCCCCAATAACTTACCAAGTCCCTCGCTGCTAGTCGGTAGCCTCTGGCATTTGTGGAAATGCGCTTGAGGTCATGTGGCGAACTAGGTACAGGGCATCAGTGGAGGGGCTCCATATTCAGGTCGTTACAAATAGTGTCAAGAAGAAGGTGCGGTATGTATTCTAATCCGCTGGTTGATAGTGTATTTGGGAGGCTAAGAATAAAGACTAGTATGAGGGAATTTCATACTCCAAGACGGAATTGGTAGTTAGAACAAGGTGGTTAATTTCTAGTTTGGTAAGACTTATCAAAACTTGGGAAGAGATGCCTTCTATGAGACACTTACTGGTGTATAAAAATATTCACTCATCTGGACATATAATTAACTATGATGAGTGGTGGATTTATTGGAATTCCTCATCTGAGGAGCTAAATATCAATATTAATGGTTCTTTTATGATGGGAGTATAGAGGGGGGAGGTATTGTTCAGGACTCAAAAGAATATGTTGTTGTAGAATTTAGTTTAAACTTTGGGTGAGGGGTATCTCTTCAAGCCGAGGCATGGGCTCTTCTCAAAGGTATTCAGTTCTTCAATACTAAGAATATTATTCTCATTGAAATAGAGGTTGATTCCAAAATTATTTTCAGTTCTCTTAATAACCACAACACAATTAAATGGTCCATTTCTTATCATATCCATAGATGTAAATCTCTCATTGATATCCAAAGTAGATTTATCCACACTTGGCGTCAAGGAAACAAGGTAGAGGATTTTCTTGCATCAAGTTTCTCTCATTATGATGACTTTGTATCATTTTCCAATGTGGATCCCCCCTACGTGTGGGAACATTATAATAGGAGACTCTCTAGGCCTCTATTACTTTATTCCCCCTTTAAACCTACTACACTATGGTTTCTCTATTTAATGAAATAAAGAAGTGAGTTTTATGGTGTAATGAAAGAACCTCAATCTTGGTATACATGTTTGGACTCTGACTTGAGAAATTTAAAGTTCACGAAAGGAGGGTTTTATCACAAAATCTATGTGAAATCACATATAAGGAATATTTAATGGTGATGGTTTGTGTGGATGATATCATATTTAGTGTAAATAATAAACATTATTTTAATAGGTTTAAAAATAGGATGTGATCATAATTTGAGATATCTATGATTAGATAGTAAAAAATATTTATTGGGTTACAAGTACATTAAAAGGTAGGGAACATATTTATCTCATAGGTGAAATATGAAAGAGATGTGTAAAATAAGTTCAAAATAAAAGAATACAAGCAAGTATAAACTCTGATAGAAATAGGAAAAAAAATCTAAAGGATAAGGATGCAGAAAAAGTGTACTTAAAATTTTATTAAAATTTTATTAGAATTTAACTATATCTTATTGAATCCAGGCATGATATATCTTATTCTACATGCTTGGAAACACAATTTTATAGTTTTATAATGAAAAACAATCCCTTATAAGTGAATATCATAATGAGGTATATTGAGGTAAAACTAAATTATGGATTGGATTTCAAGTCTAGAGATGATCTATATTTGGTGACCTATTTAGATATAGATTGGGATAGTGATATTGTGTAATAAAAATAAAAAAGTTTTAGATTTTTTTTTCATTTAAATAAATTACATTATATAGATGAGTAAGAATTTGTATTATGTATCCTTTAGTGTATTATAGGTATAATATATTCAAGCTACTAAGTATTATACACAGTTAATATGGATAAATAAAAAAATGGAAGATCTTGTAGAATTGGTATCACAACTGATGTAGATTTAATGATACAATAAGTGTGCCATTAAATTAATAAATAGTTCGATACAACACTCTTGCATAAATAATATTGATATTTTGTGCCATTTTGTAAAAGGAAGGTGGAGAGAAAAATTAAAATTGGAGTTAGTTGAAACATAACATCAAGTGAAAGATTGATTTACTAAATCATCACCTACACTTGTGTTCGATAAGAATATATTGAACATTATTACTTGAAAAATTACATCAAACTAAGGAGGTTTGAATTTCCCCTCTCACCATTATATGTAATAATTCACTTATTTATTGTTCATTATTTAAAAAAATTATTTATTATTGGATATAAGAAGTTTGGGGGAGACACAATACATGGGGACATAACAGCTGAAAGAATATTGGTCAAGAAAAATACATGATAAATATTGCATATATTGACATATCATTCTTGTTTATTATAATGACCATTAACTCTCATTGGCTTAAAAATATGTTAATATATCTTATCTTGTTTTTTGGAAGCATGAAAACCTCAAGACTTTTTTAAAGTAATCAAATTTGTAGAAGAGAAGAATCCATTTGAATTTTATTATTATGGGGGGGAATAGATTCTGATAGAGCATGACTGCATGGGGTTATGGAGGAGCATATTGTAATGTATCGACCCAAAAACCACTAAATGGTGCCCTAATCTGGTGGGTC
Organism: Viscum album; assembly: GCA_963277665.1. NCBI lineage: Eukaryota > Viridiplantae > Streptophyta > Magnoliopsida > Santalales > Viscaceae > Viscum > Viscum album. Next base: position 470,373,166 of record OY728158.1, read on the forward strand.
TCATGGCCTCAATCACACCTCCACATATTTTATAGGATGTCAACTAGTAGTGAGGGCCTAAGGTGTGTCTATGGGGAGACTATTACCTCTTATCTGAGTGTACCAATGTGGTAGTAATCAAAATAATCAATATCACTAGTAGATAATTAAATAATAGTATATAATTATCTAGAATTCTGTGATAACAAATAATCCAAAATAAGTCAACTATAATATGAATATCATGTCATATCTCTACAAAATAGGAAACCTGGTATACATAAAACCAAAACAATAAATGGATCCAAAGGTAAAAAATACTAAAAGAACTGTCTCTGAATAGAATCACAATCCTAGCTCGGTCTTATGATCCTCTTCTCTTAATAATGAACAAGTCTACCATTGTACAATGGGCACTTTCCTTGATCCCAACCTGCATCCAAGAGGTCTATCCAGGTACGCAATGGTGGCCTGAATAGGGTGTGAGATAACACTCAGTAGGCCAACATCAATGATGTTTATAAAAATTCTGCTCCATGTAATATAAACAAAATTAGTGTTAAATATATCACAGGTATAACAGTAATGTAAATAAGTTTCAAATCAGAAATGGTCATGTCTAGACAAACATGGATCCATCTGAAACAACAGTCAATCTCCCACAATAAGGATAGTGATAAAATAGAAATAAGCAAGTGATGTTTTCCATTATACCAATTGGAGTCAAATACCCATACCAAGGCTATCTGTAGATCATAGAAAAAAATCCATATCATCCTTGTCGTGTAATAATGTGTAAAAATCCTCAACGGTCATGTCTTGCAATCCAGTTTCATACCAGGAAGGGCTGAATCCAAGGTATATAAGACCAAGGCATCCTCATCAAGTCCCAGGATCATATCAATGGAAAATCAATAAATACTAGTGTGGAGTCCTTATAGTGTGTCAATAGAGAACGTACAATTTGATTCCAATAAATTTGAATCCAGGGGTAGTAAGGCCCAATGCATCTAACAGAATTAGGATCCAAGGTGTAATATGTCCAAGGCACCATTACCATAATCAAAAACCATAAAGTGGAAATGTTTATGGAGTCCTATGGAATCTGGATCCAAGGATCTAATCCAAGTAATCCACTACCATAAATAATAAATCATCTCATTCCATTACCATTAATATTTCATGATTTCATCCAACTCATTTCCATAATTTCCATTCAAATGAATCAATAAATTTACTTCATGGTTCACATAGAAAAATAGGCATAAAAACTATCATAATTATTCAATTCAATTCATTCCTTTAATTTAAAATTAATAGTTAAAACAAGGTTATAAAAACCTTAAAAAAAGCATTAAATTCTTTTTAAGGATCCCACTAAAATTGGAGATCTCACACACATCCAATAGGGTGGTAAAACATAAATAAGATATGAGGGAACACCCCATGGGTGGCCTAGGTTGGGGATCACAACCTCTAAAAATTAGAAGGGTATTCGGTGGGTAACCTATCAGGTCCCAATCCAATCATTTCAATAAATCTATTATTTTTAGGGTCAACACCAAAAAGTATGGCATGTGTTAAAACTACGAAATGCTATAAAACAACCCAAACATAACTAAAAGGGTATAAAAAACCTACCATATACATGTGGTAGAACACTCATCTAGTATCTACCTCTTATTCGGTACATATAAGAAGAAAAACAAAGAATAGATAAAAATCATGAAAATAGGGCATATTAGCTTACACCTAAATAACTCTATTAATATGAATAGAAACGAAAAATAGAACAAGATGAATGAAAAACTTACCAGCACAGATCCAATGAGATGAATAATGTTCAAATCTAATTCTAGATGATGAATCATGAGAAAATTCTATGAATTGAGCCTCCAAGAAGCTCCCAACATGAATAGGTTGTCCACTTAAATAATAAAGAAAATAAATTTAGTTTATAAGTAATTTTTTGGAAATTTTGGTCATTTCCCCTCTTTTAACTAGATCTCATGGTTTGGCCTCACGGTTTCCAAATCGTGTGCTAATTGTGCACCCTTCTTTGCCTCAAGGGGAACATTTCATGGTTCATGTGCAGGGTTTGGGAAACCATGTGAAAACCAGATGACACAAAACTTCTAAATATTACAGATCCCATGCATGGGTTTGTGCCCCTAGATGCATGGTTTCCTCAAAACATGTTTCCTCCTCCATCCCTTTGTCCAACCCTTCATTATTACTCCTAACCATACGTCTTGGGTTCCATAGTTTCTACTAACTATAAAGCCCATCTATTTTTCTCCAAAATCAGGATTTGTCCTCTAATTAACCATAGACATTAAAGAATCACCCATTATCTCATTAGACACTCACGTTAGATCAAACCCAAGGATTTAAACTGGAAAAAAAAGATTTGTACCTCATAGGAAAACCTGGGATCTTACAATCTTCTCCCTTAAAGAAATTCATCCCTAAATTTCCCTTCCAAGGGTGGTCAAAAATTTCCTGAGAATAAATATATTCAATGGGCATGTACGTCAACCTCCTTCTCCCAATTGTTATACTATAAATGGTAATTCTACCATAGCACATGTACTAAAAGAACTGACCGACCTCATAGAACCTTCATGATCCTATCAACAATACGAATAGAATGCTCCTAAAAGGACACATCTATATACAGATCAACCTCATCTAGATCAAAAGTGTGAGACGAGACTGAGTGATAATGGAGAAGCTGAGATACATGGAATAAATCATTCATGGCTCGGTACCCTTGAAGTAACTGCAATTGATAGGTTATCGGACCAAATATCTCTAGAATCTTAAACGACCTAACATATCATGGTGAAAGATTACCCTATATCCTAATACATCTATGTCCCATCCTTAGTGAGATATGTAAAAAGGATTGATCCCCAACATCAAACTCCACAGGTCTTTGATGAAGATCATTGTAACAATTATTTATAGATTGTGTAGTATCCATCCATTTCTGAATCAATTAGACCTACTCTGAAGTCTCATGAACATAATGATGTCTTATTAAATTTGTATCTCCTACCTCTAACAAACAAAAAGGTGATCATAATGGCCTACCATACAGAGCCTCATAGGGTGAAATAGGTATAGTACCATGATAGATATTGTTGTAGGAAAACACAACTAGGGGTATATTCCTCTCCCAAGATACCCTAAAATCAAGGAAGTGATCTCTAATCATGTCTTGAAGAACCTATATAGTGTTATCTGACTAGAAATCAGTATGAGGGTGGTATGTGGTTCTCAAATGAACCAATTTACCCAAATCCCTATGCAAACTCTAATAGAATTTAGATGTAAACTAGGCATCCCTATTTGATACAACGGTCTTAGGAACCCTCTAAATTTTCAAAATATCACAGATGTAAAACCTACCAAGATCATATACTGATAAGTTCTCCTAGGTTGGAAATAAATGAGAGACCTTCATGAGTCTATCCACAATAACCAATATGGAATCACAACCTTGAAGTAACCTCAAAAATACAATCACAAAATCTATGGCAACATCCTCCCATTTCCACTCGAGAATGGTTAACTATAGTAAAATTACAGCTAGTCACTGGTGTTCTACCTTCACCTTCTGGAAAGTAGAACACCTCATAACAAAACCAAATACCTCAAGTTTCATCCTTGGGAACTAGTATTGATGATGTACGCCATGATTCATCTTAGTAACACCAGGATGTTCTAACCAAACCGAGGCATGAAACTCTTACATCATCTCCTTGTGTATGTCTATTGGAACCAAAATTAAGCCATGTATACAATAAATTTCATCCTCACCCATAGTCCATCCCAATGGTCGGTCCTCACTAACCACACTCTCCAATAGGACTAAGACCTCATAATATGATGACTATCTCATAATCGCTCTACATAGAAGGATGGATTTGACAGTTAAGGATAGGATAAAAGATTACCCTGAGACATCCTATGCCTCTATGTGTATCTTTAAAAACAAGTTCATAAGCTTCCACTCACTACTGACCTTATAAACTATCTATATTTGTTCTATCCTACTCAGTGCATCAAAAACTACATTTCTATTACTAGGAATATAGGCAAGCTTGAATTCAAAAGACTATAGGTATTCATCCCACCATAGTTGACTCGGATTCAATTCACACAATTTAAATATATAATTAAGGATTTTGTGGTATTTTTACACCACAAAATTCTCTCCTAGTAAATAATGCCTCCAAAAACATAAGGTATGTAAAACAACAGCTAACATGAGATCTTTCAATAGTTATTTCCTATCATGTGTCCTCAACTGCCAAGACCCATATGACATGACTCGCTCGTCCTATATCATAACTGATCCTAGACTAATACCTGATGCATCTCAATACATAGTGTATCTTTTATACAACTCTGTAAAAATTTGGGTTGACATTAATGTTAGTCTCCCTTTCATCCTCTAAAAGTCTTTCTCATAGGTATCTAACCTAACAAACTTCGCACCCCTCTTAGTAAATCCCATAACAGGTAATTCTAAGCATGTAAGGTCTTATATGAAACATCTATAGTAACCAAATTTCTCCAAAAAACTTCATATCTCAAATACATTCTTAGGATACTCCTAGAAAACCACAACTCTCAACTTATTTGGGTAAACTGATACTTCTATCTATGAGATAATATGACCCAAAAAGTGAATCTTATCCATCCAGAAGTGTAACTTTGTGGGATTAGTATATAACTGATTCTCTCTTAGTGTATCCAAAGTAATAATAAGATATTTGGCATGGTAATGTCGATTGTGAGAATACACCAAGATATCATCCCTGAATAGCACCATAAAAAATATAGATAAGGATGGAACACTCAGTTCATCAGCACCATGAACACTTCTGGCACATTCATGAGATTAAATGGAATAAACAGATACTCATATAGACCATACCTTCTATAGAAAGATACATGAGGTATGTCTGTAGGATGAACATGTACCTCATGATAACCTGGCCTCGAATAAATCTTTGAGAAAACATGAGCTCCATAGAGCTGGTTAAAAAGGTCATCTATCTGTGGAAAGGGATACCAGTTCATACCCATCAATTGGTTTAATTTTAGAAAATCCAAACATAGTCTAAGGGTATTGACTACCTTTCTCACAAAAAGGATAGGAAAACCCCATGGAAAAGTACTAGTTCAAATAAAATTCTTTGCTTCCAAGTCCTCTAGCTATCTCTTAGGCTCCTGCAACTCCATAGTATCCATTCTATAAGGAAAATGGATACCATTATAGCTTTTGACACTGGATCAATAGAGAACTCCACCTCTATCTCATAAGGTAAACTAGGAAATTCATCTAGGAAAACATCCCAAAAAGATAAACCATTAGAGGAAAATCATTCTTTCATGATCCCTGATTATTCATATATAAAATAGCAATCAGGGATGTCATTAAACCCATACCATGATGCTCATGTCTAGATCTACCTACCTTGACATCCCATTCACCCTTGTGAATAAAATTATTCCCTCTAGTGATGTGAATTTCACCCTCCAGTGATAGCAATAGACATGGTCTTGATAAGAAACTAAAAAGTTTATCATGAGTATGATTTCAAACCCGGTCATCTCGAGGACAAAAAGATCCCATACAAAGTGACACCCATATATCTAAAGGGTCTATCCTTAAACTGTAGTACACTCTCCATTATAATCTCTAATAGAGTAACCAAGGTTATAGTGTCATTAGAAAAATGAAGACCAAGTCCAAAATTTCTAAAATAAGTAAAAATATGAATCTATGAGATACACCTATAAAAAATGGAAGATACTATAGTAGAGGCTACTAATATTTTACCTTTCACCATATTTAACTCAGTATTATTCTCCTCAGGTGTAGGTTATACAATATATATTAGGCATGAAACACAACCATGTGAAACAACCACACTACCAGAAGTAGTCCCAATATGCTATCTAGGTACAACTGGTGTCTAGCATCCTCATCCATGACTACCACCTCAACCTAAATTTCTAGAACTTCTACAGATCCCATCTTGATGTGTACTAGTGAACCCATCTCTTAAACCTATATTTGGAGTTGATCCCCTTACATTGACTGCAAGAGCGAAGGTCCTGTAAAAAAGTTTTATGTGACCCATCCTGCCACATGCTAGGAACTCGATTGTGTCTTAATCAAATTGATTCCTCATATTACCCCATCTTACACACTGGTGGTAGAAAAAAACACTACCAGAATGGATGGTACTTCACTCATGATAATCCTAAAAATATTGGTTCCTTCCACCTAATTCTAAACCACTCGGTTGAGAGGTTGAACTACCATGCTCTTCTCCCTAGCTTCCCTTGAGTTCTAATCAGTAATAAGCACCTGATTCACTATCTCTATAATAGTATTAAACCGAATCACATTGATGTATAATCAAATGGAATACTTTTTACCTTCCCATAAGAATCTCTCCCTCGATGGATCATCAGCAAGATATATCAACACAAAATGATCAATCTCTATAAAGCATGCCAAATATTCCTTAATAGTCATCTCACCCTCCTCTAGATGCAGGAACTCGCAGGACCTTTCATCTCTTAGGGTCTAATAAAAAAAGTATTCATAAATGATGGATTTTAAATCCCTATAATTCATATCTCATAGCCTAGAATACTAGTTCAAAATGTCCCATGAGCACTTATCTAATTCCTGTAACATATATGTTGCGAGATTCACTCTCCTCTCCAGAGGTGTCTCCATATACTCGAAGATTGAAAAGGTAGTCTCAAGCCATAGGTCAGCATCCTATGAACCACCATCCCTATAAAACATGTGGGTATTCTTCAATTGGAACATGTGTGTTATCTCTTCTATAGATGAGGAAGGTTGTAGTTCTCCCTAAATAGTCTGCATAAGGTGCATGAAACTCTCATAGAACTGGGCATTAACACATGTTTCTGGTAAAATTTCTGGTTCCAAAACTAGTGCTATAGTAATATATACATGTATCTCATGTCCCAACACCTATGAATCATGTTTTTATCCACCCTACTAGCACATGACAAGAGGCCATTGTGGTGGCATGTATCTACAATTCCAAATACACACCTTGGAAAAGATTGATAATGAGAATATCCTAGATATAAAAACATAGTAAAGGTTTAACTTTTCCTATAAACAAGTGACACCCCTATACATACTCCTAAATCTAGAACTATGTAATAGGTATGAATATAAAAATCACCAGAGACATTGCCAACTGCCCACTCTGAAGCTAGGTCAAGTTCATGTTCTCTATTCAAAAGTTCAATATTATTTAAATTCATACATGTATAACAATTATTTTTGAATGTTTGAATAAATTTATTCACCACTTATGATATATAATGGATCATAAACCTCATGAACCAAAGTGAGTTGTCCAATTAATCCAAACCATAATGCATTCTAGTCCCTGATACCAATGGTCCATGACTCAACATGCCATAATTGGCTACTTAAGGTGTCTGTTATAGCCTATGTAGGAAAAAAATATTTAGATTATGAAAGTCACTCTAATTACAAATCATGTTTCTCAATTCCTTTTACAAATAATTTATTGATAAAAAGGTATATCACTCAAAGAACACACAATTTATGTCATACAATCAAGTAATGCATCCTAAATGGCATATAATAATGCATGGCATGTGAATTCTAACAGGTTCTTAAAAGGATGCATGATATGAATACCCTCATATAATTGGGAAAAGTATAAAAATATATAATAATAATAAACAAAAAACCTCAAGTTCATCACCCAATGGTGGAATCAAATTATCTATAATAAGCAAAATCTAAAAACTGCAATTTTCATTCCAGGTAATTTGGATTTTTCTTGTATGTGGGTTAGCTACTCCCAGGAAAAACTCATACCAAATTCAAAATCATTTCTATTCTCCTATATTTTTTTACAAAATAGTAGATAAATAAAATAAATATCCTTTGATATCACTTTCTAACATCCCAATCCAGGATCCACTAAATGATTCCCCCAATCAGTGGGTCACATGGCCTCAAGCACACCTCCCTATCTACCAGAGGCTATCGTATAGCAGCGAGATCCTAGAGTGTGTCTATTAGGAGACTATTCCCTCTCATAAAAGTGTATCACATTATTATTAATAACAAAAATCAAGAGATAAAGCAGATAAATAACTGATAGGAGATAAATATCTAGAAGACTGTAATAATAAATAATCCAAAATCAGTCATGCACAATATGAATATCATGTCATGTCTTAGAAAAATAGAAAAATAAGTATATAGTAATATGTAAAAATAAAAGAATCAAAATTAAAAAAGGACAAAAGAAATATCTCTATATATCATCACGATCCTAGCTCGGTCTTGTCCTCCCATGCTCCTAACAATGAACAAGTCAATTGTTATACAGTGGGTGCTTGTCTCGATCCCTACCTACATCGAAGAGGTCTATCTGGGTACCCAATAGTGTCTTTAATAGGGTGTGATAGAACACCAGTAGGACACCAAAAATGGTGTCTATAACAATTTTATTCTGTGTAATGTTAAAAAAATTAGTGTTCAATATATCACAGGTATAACAGTAATGTAAATAAGTGTCAAAGTAGAAATGATAATGTCTAGCCAAACATGTCTCCCGATGAGACAATATAAAATATACCACAACAAGGGAAATGGTAAAATATAAATGAGCAAGTGATATTGTCTATTCTACCAAATGGAGTTAAATACACACACCAGGGCTATCTATAAAGCATATAAAAAATAAACACATCAACCTCACCATGTAATCAAGTGTAAACATCCACAATGGTTGTTCCGTGTAATCTAGTTTCATAACATGAAGGGTCATATCCAAGGTATATAATAAAAATGCATCCTCATTGAGTCTTAGGAGTATCTCTATGGAAAATCAGTAAATACTTATGTCAATTCCTTAGAGAATTCCAATCGAGCATGTCCAATGTGAGTCCAAGCAATCTGAATCTAAGGGGTAGCAAGGCCCGAGGCATCCTACAGAATTAGGATTTTCGGAGTAATAGATAGTAAGTATCCACTATCATAATCAATACCCATATATTGGAAATGTCTATGGTGTCCTATAAAATCAGGATCCAAGGAGATCGTCCAAGGAATCCACTACCATTAACAATTCATCATCTCATTCCATTAGCATTCACATTTCACGAGTTTATCCAAATTATTTCCACAATCTCTATTCAAAAAAATTAATCCATTTATCATCAGGTATCACATGTAAAATAAGTAATCAACTACATCCTAATCATTCAATTCATTCATTCATTTTATTTACAATAAATAGGTAAAACATGGTGCTAACAACCTTACAAAATCCATTAGATTCTGATTAAGGCTCACACTAAAATTGGTATGCTCACACTCACCCAATGGGGTGGTAAAACATAAGGAAAATATAAGGTCACACTTCATGGGTAGCCTTGATTAGAGATAATAACCTCCAAAAACTAAAGGGGTACTATGTGTGCAACCTATTAGGTATCAATCCATTCATTTATAATATTCAATTAATTTTAGGGGAAAAATAGAAAATTACGGCATGTGGAACAATTGTGACATGATATAAAACTACCCAAATATAAGGTAAAAGGTATAGATTACCTACTGTATACATTTGGTAGAACGGTCATCCAGTATCGACCTATGATTTAGTCCATATCAAAATAAAAATAAAGAACTGATGAAAAAGACTGAAAATATGGCATATTATCTTGCACCTAAATAACTCCATCGATATAAATACAAATGAATAATGATATAAGTTGAATGAATAACTTATCAATGTGGATCCAACGAGACAAATGGTATTAAAATACGAGTATGGATGAAGAATCAGGAGAAAATGCTATGAATTGAGCCTCAAAGGATATCCCAACTTTAAGAGGCTATCCAATAGAGTAAGAAAGAATATAAATTTATGTTATAAGGATTTTTAAGGAATTTTAGTCATTTGACCTATTTTAACTGAGTCACATAGTCTAGATGAATGGTTGGACAAACCGTTCACCAACTATATACCATTCTCTACCTCAACAGGAACCTCACACTGTTCATGCGCACGATTTGGGAAACCATGTGAAAACCATGTGTCGTTCCTATGATTAAGATTGCAGATCCACCATACAAGTTTGAACCTCTGGATACATTATTTCCTCAAACAATGTCACTTACTCTATCCCTCTGTCCATCCCCACATGGTTACTCCTAACCATGCCTCTTGGGCGGCATGGTTTCTACCAACCATGTAGAACGGCTGTTTTCCTCAAAATTTTGGGCTTCGGGATCCGAACAAGACTCTGACCCCCCCGCCCCAACCTCCAATAATCTCATTAGAAACTCACATTAGGTCAAAACCAAGGATTTAAATAAAAAAATATATTTTTACCTCATAATAAAACATAGTATCTTACACATACCACCAATAGGGGGAGACTGATTGAATATACAGGAGTGAGGATTGAAAAATAAATCCAAAGGGGGATGTTATATCCACAAGTTGTAACAATTGGATTTGTTTTCAATTATAAGTAAATTAGAATTTATTTTCATTTTTATATAATGTGGGAATATATTTATAGTCTAATTTTTTGGGATGGAGCTATTCTATAGAGATTTTAGAGACCTCAAGAACAAATCATGGTGTGAGAATAAAGGTCACACTGTGATACAGATGCAGTTTGGGAAAAATGGAAAAATACCTATATACATAAGGGTTTAAATACTAATCCTTAAATTTGGAAAAGAGAGAACATATTATCCCTTTATACATAATATTGAGTCACTGAATATATAAGATTCATCAAGAGAAAACTATATCAAAAAATTCAAAAGTGAAAAAATACATGAGGGTAACCATAACCCATATATAGAAATAACATTTTAAAATTAGGTTGAAAATGGATAAGTGTTGAACCTTCACTGTATAATTAATATTATGAGTATTCTAGAAAAATGAAAATGTAATGGGGATACATGAAAAATATAGTATCAATAAATTATTAATTAATTATCAATAATAGATTATGAGTGATAATTATTACACTATGGAAATAAAGTCACACTTTGAATAATATTAGGTGTATTTAAGTAGTTATATATTTCAAGAGATTTTCACATTATAGAAGTGTGTCATTCCATAATTTATTTAAGGATTTTGAATTTATAGATATTTCCACATTTCTATAAAGAGAATCACATCATGACTAAATGGAATGTTTTGTGACACTTCAACCATGAAGAAAAAATGAAAGGTTATCAATATAAATATTCATACTATTATTGAATAAAAATAAAGGTTACGTAGTTAATCTTTACATCTTACCATAACATATATATAAATAAACTGATGAAAAAACCATATATCCATGTCATGAAGCAAGTTTTCACAATTTTCTTGTTGTAACTTGAATAGTTAAAATTGACTAGATAATTTGGCATTCTCAAAACTGTTTAGTTGTTTTTGAAATAATTATTAACTACTAATTAAAATTACAATAGTTGAAATCTATCTAAAAATAATCAAATGGATTTATTTCAAGCAGAGTAAGTTAGATTCTTAGAGGTAGTAACTTGTTTGAATTTTGAATTAAAAAATATCATGATATTTAGTAATTATATATTTAGAAGAATGTAAAAAAAATATTGTTATATTAAAGATTATATACAAGGAGTAAAAACCCGTAGTGGACTAAATTAAATATATATAATTGTAAATTTAATTGGGATTGAACTGGATTGTTATAAATAACATTCTTTAAAGTAAAGAGTTTGTGTTCATATCAATAAATATCAGGAAGTTAATAGAGAATCATTGTGGAGAATTACCATTATTTGTGGGTATTATATCTTTGATTTATATCTTTGTGAGTTTAAAATGAATTTCAATATTATCCTTTATAACCCTCTTGATAAAAATTTAGTGAAAGAGAGGAATTGGTTGTAAACCTTGGATGTGTAGTGTGCTTATCCTAAATATTGTAATCAAAAACTAGTATAGTAGTGATTATTTATCATATAAACACATCATTGATATGTGCTCCTTGGATATAGTCCAATGTGGGTTCACTAAGTAAACAATTTTTTTTGTTCTTATTTATTTTTTAGCATTTTTTTATGACTCAGTGTGATCAATGAAACAAATATGAGTTGTATTTTCCATTATAGATAAAATATTAAATTAATCTTAAGAAAATAATAAATTTTAAGTCATCCAAATTCACCCTTATCCTATTTGGGTGTTTATTGGTACCTTAAGTTACAAAAATATCCTAATTTTCTTCTTAAGTATTTTATAGAATACAATGAATCATAAATCATGTTTTAACATATCATATTTTTTATGACACTTATTTGTTATTAAAAAACTTCTCTTATTATATAATAGAAATGAGATAAAGATACAAATAATTTGATTATATTCATATGATCTTGATATGATCCTCTATAATCAAATATTTTATTTAGTAACTCTTTGAGTCATCACTTCAATGAAAACTATAATATTTTCCAATTATTTCCTTATTTTTTTAATTCATATATATTTATAAAACTTTTAAAACATACAGTTGTTATCATATTCCATTAAAAACTAAGAAAATGATTTCTATAACATTGATTCATAACATAAACATTCAAGGGAATTTCTTAAACACCTTCAAATATTCCATACAATTCCATTCAATGGAATCACTACTCCTTATGGATAACACCTTTAGGTTTCAATGACATGGGTTGGATATTTGAAGAAACATTGTTTTATATTCAAATTAGATTTTCTTCTTCTAGTTTAAAATTTTAACCAATTTTACTATTAATACAGCACTAGAACCTAGACATCACATTCCTAGTTCATCTATCATTAACACTTTGAAAATATTTCTTAACCTTTTCTTGAACTCATTCGCATTATAAGAACATTTTCAATTATGAAAAAAATATGAATTACTTTACCATAATAAATATTAATGAAAACTTGAGTGGATAATTCTATGCTTCTCATAAAAATCTATTTGATATTCTTATTGAACTACATCAACATTAAGTTTCTCAGGAAAGTGTTTTATAACACATAGAATGCCCTGCTTTCTTAAATAGAATTATAAAGTTTTTATACTAGTCTAAGGATTTTCCTACACTAAACTCCTCCTTTTCAAAAATGATATGAAATTTAAGTATAAAGATAATGATTATATTTATCTATAATATAAGTTTTTATCATATTATTATCATATTTTACTTACTTTTATTTAATTCACTCCAATAAAAATTATGGCACCGTTTTAATTCATCATATCCATTAGTGGTCCAAGATCCTTATTTCACTAAGATTTGGGTTCCTTTAGTGTTTCTATCATCACTTATCTATTTATGTAGGAAATTATCCCAACAATATCACATATTAATCTTGTATAGTTAAGTGGATAAATCTTTATCCAATCCATCATATAGATAAATTCAATTCTATTGATCTAGTAACCTAATCCTATTCGGTTATTTCGATAAAGTGTAACACAAATCAAATTCCAAGAATAGGAACCTAATAATATTAGGGTCACTCATTAATTTAAATCTATACATATAATAATTTATGAGAACTTGACTTTCGAATGACCTATCTAGTTAGATGATTCAGGTCTTCACAAGTTCTATTTGGGAAAGAATATAACACTTGGTATTTTTAAAGAGGATTTAATCTCACTATATTGTCTCATGTTATTCCTTTTAAACGTATTCGTGCTTATAATGATTTATTTTGGAATATTATTCCTTAAACTAAATCAATATTTTATAACCATGTTGATTGGTAACTTTTTACACAAATCATAGCTCATGTTGCTAACCTGAATCAAAACTCAAATATATTTATACATTTATAAATGAATCATATGCATAAGGTACATGAAAACATTTCATGTAAAGTTTTAGAATAATATGAAATTAAAAAACCACAAATGAGTAATATTTGATACATAGATAATCAACCCTCACTTTTCTAGACAAGTAAAAAGCGTCCGGGATAGTGAGAATTCAGACCCAAAGTCCCTCTTCCAAGAGATACTTTACTTAAGAGTGACCTCAAACAAAATGGATTTATATGATATTACTGATGTTTTTATGGGATATTTTAACACTTAAAATAATTAATTAAAATTAATTATAGACCCATAAACCCAAGATCTACCATTCTAAAAAATTAAACCATTCATTTAAATTGAAGAAAAATATTTATACCATACACTAGTGAATTGCAGCATTTTTATTCATTCATGTTTTCGATGAAAATCACTTAATTTTATCCATTATGTTTCCCACTCCATGGTGTATCCATGAACTAATATAAATCACTCATCACATATGTGGGATTCCCCTTCACTCCATGAAATTCTAGAGGCATGGATGGAAAATAAGGAATAAGAAGAGGGCTATAAAGAGAGGGAATATTGTCATTGACTTAGGCAGGAAGCAGTCTCCTAGTTTTGATAGTGTTTAATTCCTTATATATCCATTGGGATAATCCCATTCATTAATACATATTTTTATAATGTATAATTTAATGTTACTACTAACTATGATTATATTTCATGAATTAATCACTCATTTTCTGAAACATCTGATTTAATGATAGTAAACATGTAAGATTAATGAATGATAATACTTAACATTAAACTAAACATTAAAAATTTAGTGTAATTTGGATCATAAAATAAAATATAGTACACTATGATTATCCCAATTTGATAATAAAATAGTCTAAGGTAGTGGATAAATATCACATATTTCTTTTTATAATATGCCTAAATGGTACTCTATGATCGGTTGAGGGTAGTGGTATGTTATCTTATAACATGACTTATGATATACCCATATCATTACTTTCGATATACCCATATAATTATTTATGATATATCCTTGAAGAATTATGTGTATGTCAGATTTATGTTATATCCCATTCAATTTCCCACTTTCAATAAATCCTCATAGGTTTGGTTTCATTTCACCCAGTGTTATATAATATACAATAACTTGTGAAATCATATCCAAAAAAAAATTTGGATATCATTCCAAAAACCTTTGAAAAATTATCATCAATCTCAACTTGTATCACATCATATAAAATTCATTTTGAATACTTATCCAAAAACTCCTTTTAGATAAAATCTAAAACACTTTTAGAGAAGCACTTAGAAAAAAATCATTCCCCGTTCATACAACCACTAAGTGTGATCCCATGGGACTTTATAGAAATGAAAATAAATAGAAATTCCTAAATTAATATATATAATTAAAATATTTTCCTCTAAAAAAGAATTAATAATACTCAAGATATAAAGAGATCTGATAAGATCACCATTATACATATGTTTATCTTTATATTTGTATCCACCAGGTGAATCATATGAAAGCAGGAATTCTCATATGATCCCTTTTTCTAATAAATCAAGTAACCATAGGAAATCTAGAACTTAAATCTCATGTTATCTCCTCATATGTTCTCAGTTCTCTATGTATATAATGACCAGGTCAATGAATACATCACATGTCATTCACCTTTATGGAGGATCACATCACATGCCCCTCACTTGATAGATAAGTACATAATATGTATTATCTAGGTATGACCATATACTTCCTTAATATATTTCCGATGTGGGACCAAATGTAATACTCATTATACAAAATGAAAAATCCCATTATGATATATCTTTAACTAAAGACTTGATCGAAAACATACCTACCTACCCCCTGATTAACTAAGTATTAAGGGTTTTTTAAGAAAGGTATCAAAGTATAAAAGTTCTCATTTAATTTATCTCACCAAAATCAGTTATCAGGGACTTTAAATAGGAACCATGATCCCCTAGTATACCAAATACATGGTGTATGACACTCCATGTAGTATACATCATGGATCATCCAATACAGAAAACTTATTTTGGGCCTCATAAGAATGTTATATATTCTAATAAAAGAATCATACTCACACTATTCCTAACATTTAATCACAACCAATAATACTTTATAAAAAAATTGGTCAAAGATAACTCAATTCCATACTCTAAGTGGTCAGTTATTATTTTTCTTCACAATACACACACACACACATATATATATATATATACATCCAACAAGAAAGAATAGTAAACTGGAAGTTTTCTTTTATATAACATGATGCATTTTATATTCTTAAACTAGTTTATACTCATTAAAATACCATGAATAAGTTTCTTTATAACATATAAATAGGATATACTTATAAATAAACCTTATTTTTTTCACTTTCAAGGGTTTTTGTAAACTTATTACATATCTGTTTAATTCCAACAACATCTCTATGTGACCATCTAATAAAACCCTCTCACTATACTCTTTATTGAGTGATATATATAAAGAAATATTGTTTGAATAATGGTAAGACTTAATATTCATATTTCTAACATTAAACTCCCTATAAATATTCATACTCTTTTAACTCTACAATATCACAGTTGGGGGATTAACTAAGTGGTAACTTCACACTATAATTCTACATGAAATATAGTTTAAATCCAAGAAGAAATAAATATTTATGGAATTATAGTAATAATGAATCACTATAGAAGTGTGGGAACTACAGTGGGTACTATTGAGGGGTACTGTAGTAGGAGTATTTTTCATCTAAAATGGGATTTTGGGATACATGTTAGACCTTTAGGCACTAAGACCTTTAGTCCATCTATGTTATTTGATTCATCAATGACCTTTGGGCCATAGATCTTATAGGCCATCATTAAAGGGACTTTGGGATATCTAGAGTAGCTTCTACTAGTTAATCAAATGGGTCAATAATGGTGAAAAATTAAGCAATAGGCATGAATAACATCTATGTGACTGGTATCCAGAAGTATTAATTGGATTTTAGAGCACAACTAGAGAATTAACATGGGGTAGAGATAATAGGATATTGAAGATAAATTAGAGAATCAGGCTAGCATACAATAGGATGGTGAGAGGGGATGCTTCATATTAGTTCTTTATTCTTATAGGCCTTTAGTCAATGTACTTTAGGTCCATTGGGAATGTCTTATGGGGATTTTGGGCCATTTAATGGTTCTCGCTTAACCTAGTTAAAAATATTTCTTATAAAAAAACACGTTTTAAGGGGGTAACTCCACAATATATAATGTAATAATGTTAATATATTATTTTTTCTTCTTATAATTCATTCTATGTTCATCATTATAATTATAATTTAGAACCAATTTTATTAAAAAAAATACTTGAAATCTTATGGTAACTGATGTAATTATTTACATTAATCTTATACTGAAATAACCTAAATATTTTAGTATAACTAAGTGACATTATGATGTGACCCAAGCATAACATACATAAATATTATATCATTTTAGATTAATATTTAATAAATTTCATAATAATACATTCCTAAAAACCGTAATGGTAAAGGGGTGCCATATCTGGTAGTGTGGGGGCTTTGCACGGGGTTTTTTTCATGGAGATCTTTTCTTGGTTAGTCATGCCCTAGCCGTCGAGGGACTTCGGTTTGACCCCTACCCATTGGTTGGGGAGGGTCCTCTTGTGTAATTGAAAGGTGGTAAAACTCCACTATTTACCCCATTCTCAATCCCTGAATGTATTCCCTCATTCCCATAGATAGATCTAAGCCTGAAGGTTGCGAACATCTTCAATGGATCTCTATAATTGTCAATCTTGACTCAAGAGTTCACAAAATCTTATTTCTTACTGAATCTGACTCTGATCTCTTGTTTCAATTTTTTATGACCATAGTTGGATGCTTTTAAACACTTCATATTAGATTCATGGGGCCTCTAAAAGCATGCGATATTCAGTATTCTTGATTCTAAAAGCATAATGATTAGGTTTTCATTGGAGGATGATATAATTTTGGCTTGGTCGAGTGATCATATCTCCTACAAAGGGTCTCATTTTATCCTTTTCAAATGGTCATTAAACTATTATATGAAGAAGGATTCATCTTCCATGGCATTTTGGGTAAGGCTTGTCGAACTTCCCCTGCCCTTTCAGAACCCTTCAATTATTTGTATTTTAGGGAATCTTGTAGGTTGTTTTCTTTTCTCGGATAGTCATACATGATTATTATGTCATTAAATTTCACCTAGAACATGTGTATAGGTTGATCTGTCAAAGTTGCCTACTAATTTTATTTATTGCTATTGGTGAAGAGTTTAGGTATAAACAACCCGATATTTTTGAAACAGGGTATGATTTCTGTTCTTTGTGTAAGAAACTGGGACACTGTGAGAAGGATTACAAGATTTATTTTTGGATCAAAACTGGATTGACTGTTACTCGGAATGATCTGGTCACGGTTGAGGTGCTTGCTTCTCGATACAGTCCTTTGGGTGTGAATTGTTTGAGGTTGATGGTGGGTTGTGATCTGGATGAGTCTGATCAACATCCTGGTCAGTCTAAGAGTATTATTTTGGTGTTGAATTCTTATTTCAATGTATCTCTTGAAAATCAGGATGTAGCATGCTCTATTAGGGTCAGTCGAAATGATTCCATTTTGATGTCTAGGGAAGTATCCAAGGTAAGGCCTAAGCAATATAAGCCTCCACCTTCTGATCTGAAGGTCAAGGAGATCTTCAGTAGACTTCCTGGTCATCTTAATTTCCCAAACCCTCCAGTGGAAGCGGCTCCTCAGGGTAATGTAGTGGGATTGGTTATTTTCACTGATATTGATGTTTCTACTCTCTCTGGGATGAAAAGGGAGATATATTCATCCCATTCTAAAATGGAATGGGTTTTAGGTACAAAACACACAACTCCCTATGAGATGTAAATATCTTCCCCTGTTAGTATGGGGGATACCACAGTGAATGAGTCACCTCCCAAAATTCCCTTGGGAGAATGGGAGGTGGAAACAATTTATTTGGTTAATCGTTTTGAAAGGTTGTTGTTTGATGATCCAATTCTGGATCCTAAGGATGATGTAGAAGTGAAGAATACCTTTGAGATAGAATCTAGTGTAGGTGAATTAGAGGAGGAGGTTATGGGGGACAGTTCTCCGAGACCGGGGAGAAACAGGAGTCAGAAGGGCATCCTTAAAGAGATAAAGAACTATTCTTTTTTTCACCTCTAATAGAGGCACAATCAGAAAAAAAAAAGAGTTAAAATCTAAGAATACGGATAGTGGTTCCACATTCTAGTAGTAAAAGTCAGGTTATGTTCTTGAGTAATCCTTAGAATATATTTTGATATCGGAATAAGTGGTTGAACATACTATGTCACTTAATGATAATAAATAGGAAGCTTCCAGAATGATGGGGAGGTCATTAAGGGTGGACCTCAATGAGGATAAATATAACTATATTGATAAGAATGGAATGATCCTCATTGGGGGATGCAATAGTGTAAAGATCATCATCAAAGAGTACATATAGTCCTGAGACAAGTTTTCCTTTAGTTTTGAAGATCTGATTCTAGATGAACTAGACAGCGAGGTAACCAAAATCTCTTGGAAATTGTTTAGGGAGATTGAATCTGGAAGGCTTAAATTTTCCTTCAAGGGTACTAATATTTTTTTTGTGGTTGAACTCATGGTTTCTCAATTTTTCCTTAAAAGTGTTTGAATAATAAAAATTTAATTTTCAGTTAAAGACCATAATGGTTTGTGTATTTGGATACCAGATACATAAGCATCTTATTTCATGAATTATCCTCAACATCTCCGAAAAAATCTTCTTGTATAGTAAACTTATTAAAAATACCCAACCTAAACCCTTTCTTCATCACCTTGGGAAATAAAACATAAGAATGGGTTAGCTCATATGCTCGGTAAGGGTAACCATAAGTGATAACAATCAATGATCATAAGTGAGAATAATATAAGAATAATGGTATGAGAATGTGATCATAACTTATAATAATCATACCCAATTGTTAAAATATAATTAATCATAAATCATTGAATAAGGTTTTTTCATAAAAAATAAACAAGTCATAAGTGTATAGAATCATTAATAATCAATCAAGATCCTTGATAACATATCATAAGTATAATAAATTATTTTTTGCATAAAAAAAATCATATAAAATCATTTACATAATAAATGGTCACTTCCAAGTATATCACATTTTCTTAGTATCACTCTTTATTCCATCATTTACATAGTTGGGGTTCACTCACAAGGCTATCTTATTGGAAACAATTCCTTACTAAAATGGGTTCACTCCCTATAATATTCTTTATTATCTCATGAGATATAAATATTTACCTAATACATTGTAGGGATATATAATTTTGGTCTCACCATGCACATAATGAAAAACATACAAAAATGTTCCATAATATCATCATATAATCACCCATATGAAGGAAATTGGTTTCATAAACATTTTAGCATGTCATCATAGAATAACCCATGGAAAAATATTGGTTTCATAATGGTTTAATTGTAACTTATTTAACTCATGGTAAATAACCTAGTTTCATATAATCATCCTTAAATTATCATCATTATAAGTCATGAATTAAAATAAAGTGGATGGTATCATAATATCATATCTTTAGTGAAGAAGAAAAAATATTTAAAGATGTTGACATAGATAAAAAATATTGTTAAAAGTTTATTAAAACCTTTAGTTTAAAATATGAGAAAATATTATTTTATTTTGATAAAATTTTAACAAAAAATTCCTAAATATTGAGAACTTTTTTTAAATAATCATGGAAATGTGTAATTAAAGCTTTAATGAAAATAACGACCATGATGGTGAGAAAATATGTTCATGTCGTATATATTAAAAGAAAAAAAACTTTCACAATTTTATAAAAAGTAAAAATTAACTTTTTCAAAAAATGCTTCTTTAAAAAGATTCATTTTAAACCTTTGTAAATAAATTAAAATTAATATTTTAAACCATTTCAATTATAGGTAAAATATTCTATAAAATAATTTTGAAGAGCATGGACATGGAAGAAAATGTTTGTCAACCAAAGAGGAAATAAGGTCATATTTTCTTTAAAAAACATTTCTTGATCATTTTCAATACCAAAGATAGGAAAATATTAATAATATAAATAAATTCTAGGATTAACTATAGGATAATAAAATAAATGAACTTTAAAGGATAAGATGAATAGAATTTCCCTCAATGAAAATTTCAGGTAGAAAATCCTAAAAATAAATGAGATTATAACATAAACCTATTACATAAAGTCCCATGTTGATTCATTCACATTAAAACATATTTTATAATAAATATATATTTATTATAAATATATTTATTTATAACATACTATGTATAATTCCTTTATAATTTCCAATTACTCTTATATAAGCAATTTCTTCTTTAAAAAGAGCATTCGGGTTAAAACTAGTATGTTTTCCATTTATGTTTTGGTTAGATGGTTTTGATAGATGAACCTCCATCATGGTTTAATCATATAAAAAATATTAATCACAAAATCAGTTTTATATTTATTCATTATATACACTTTTATAACCATTCATATAAAGTGCCGATGAAAAATGAATTACATCACTTCGTGGAGATGATAGTTTGTGCGTATGCACGAGTGATGTTTCCACTTTTTGATTATTGGAATAAAAAAGGTAAATAATAATTCACATTTACTTTATAATTTTATATCATAAATATCATATATATTCATTTAATACTTCTCTATTATAATCCATGTAAAACAGAAATAAAAAACGAATCACATTGCTTTGTGGAGGTGGTAGTCCACATGTACACACAAGCGATGTTATCATATTCCAACAAATGAGAATGTAAGAAGGTAGATAAAATATTATAATTATATAATCATAATCATTTCATAAATATAATATATAAACATTAAATATATCATAATATCCTACCATTAAATATGATGATGGAAAATAAATCATATAGCTATGTAAAGGTGATAGTCATATATAAGCATGATCGATACTTTCATTTCCAATTTGATGTAAAGGTGATAAAAATGGTTGTTTCATCATCATAATAAAATATTATTATATTTATGATACTATATTTTTCATTTTATTATGTATAAAATAGTTTTATAGAGGGTGGAATAATAAATAAAATTGAAAGTACTAGGTTAACAGTTGTACCTCTTCGTTGAGAAACCTCCTTTGACTTACACATTAATCCTTTAAGGGATGGTATTATGATCCAAATTGATACTATAGGATGTTGGTAGGTATGTTAGAAAATTATTTGGTTATTTATTATCTAAAATAAGAGGCTATTATATTGTGAGTAAGAGAGGATAGGTGTTGTCCTTTTATACCGGAGGGATAGGACACGATAGGAATTTTTCTAAAGATTAAAATATACTAATGTATTCCTCAAGACAAAAAAGATCCAAAATGACTCATATTCAAATATTATTTGATATAACATTGAAATATAACCATATAATAGGATTTAGATAATTTTTTAGTTTATTTAAACCTTTATTATTTAAGTTTTAACCCTTTTAACATGTTTTAACTCTTACCATGGAAACTAACTTTATTTTACCAAAGTTTCTATTAATAATGAAAAAATATTAAACTGAATTTATTAAATAATATTAATTATTTTTATTTAAAATATTTAATTTATTTTATAAAATTCAATTTCTATAATTGGTATAATTTCATTTTAAAATCATTGTTCAAAAGGCAACAAAACCATTTTTAGACAAATGCATTTTTAAGCATAAAACTGAATTTACTTTCATTCCTTTCCTAGTAAAGTATATAAAAAAATGTTGAAATATTTTATTAAATTTATAATTTATTAATTTCATTAGAAACATTAATCAATAATTATTTATTTAATTTATTAATATAAAAATACATTGTGCGCATAAAAACATTTTTATGAAAATAACTCCTTTTAATTTTAAATGATTTTATCTTAATTATAAACCTTTAAATAACTAATGAATGAATGGTTATTAATTTATTAATATAAATTATAAATATAATTCATTAAAATAATTTTTAATTTTTTATCAATGTAACTTTTTTAGATAAAAATAGATAACATGTAAAAAATACATTTCTTTGAAAAAATGGTCTTTTGATCATTAAATGATTTTATTAAAATTGATTTCTTAACAATACATTTTAATCATAATAAACCATTATAAATATATTTCATGATATGTTTGATCCTATTCATATATTCTAATCAAACATATAAGTTATAAATGTATACTATATCATAGTTTTTTTAGTATCAGGGTTGTGTGTCAAGAAAGATATCAAATAATTAAATTTCATTTTAAAGGAAATATAGTAAAATATTAGGTTGTTACATTATACCCCCTTAAAATGAAATTTTACATTGAATTACATCACTCAGATACAAAAAAAATAAGATATATCTACTTCATTACATCCTTAGGTTCTCATGTATCTTCATCATGTTTCTGGCTCCTCTAGAGAACTTTTACCAAGTGAGTTGTCTTGTTCCAAAGAATGTTATCTCTATGAACCAATATTTTTATTTTTTGTTATTAAGTATCTTGATCTAGAAGTATAACATATGATTTTATTACATGTGAGGGATCATTTATGTATGTATTCATGAGGGATACATGGAATTCATCATGAACTTCAGAGAGGTTTGGTGAAAGCACCAAGTGATAAGAAACTATCCCAATCTGATCAAGAATTTAAATGGGGGAAATATATATAGGGATCAAATTTCACTTCTTTTCAGATATCATAACCTAATTTCATGGAGAAATTATCATGAATACCTTTTTACCAACTTTGAATTATAGATCTCACCGGCGATTGTCAACATTACTCTTCTATCAAATGTGATCTACTTTGATGTGATTATGAATTTATATAACCTTATTTTATATTTCCTTAAGTTTCTCAAGTTACAATAGATTTATTTATTCATATTATTCCTAACAGATTATAGTTCTTTGCTTCCTTCCATATAGGTATTCATAAGAATCCATATGAATGCTCGAGTGAAAGATTTAGGTGTAAGAAAATTCTACCAAGGGAATATGTCAATCCCAACCACCATTGAAATCCATATAGTGGGATCTCAAAATATTCTATAGGGTTTTAATGGTCCTTTCAAACTGACCAACTAACTGAGGATTATAAGTAGTACTGAAACATAGCTCCAAATTCATAACTTGTTAAATAATTCTCTATAAATTTTAGGTAAAACATGGATCCTGATTAGATGAATAAAAATATGGTAATACATGAAACCTTGTTACTTATTGAATGTATATTTAATAATAATTATAAATAGAGAAATAATTTTTGATAGAAAAGAAATCTTTTAAATTTTTAAGGAATTTGAATACAACCAAAATATCAGTATGACCTTTAGATGTCTTGGGGATTCCTATGAAAAAATCCATGGTAATGTTTTCCCATTTCAATTTTGGTATGGGTAATAGTTGTTACACCCCCTTATACTTTTATCACTCAACCTTAACTTTTTGGTATACCCAGAATTGAGATTTATACTCTATAATATCCCTTTTCATGTTATCCCACCAAAAATACTCTTTCATATCTCTATAAATCATTATATTTCTAGGATGAATAAAGAATGATGAACTATGAGTTTTATACAACATATCTTTCGTCAATTATGATATTTATAGAACATATATTTGGTTTTTGTGCCTTATAATTCCATTATAATTGTGGTAAAACTCATGAACATTTCTCATATTCTTCTATAGTTCTGCATACTCCTTATGCACCTCGTTAATCCTCACATGGATATATGGTTGAACATTCATCTGATAAAGATATGATCTTTCACTTTTACTTATGATTTCAAGATCCATTTTCTAAAAATAAATAAATATTTGATCTCTTTCAATCCTCATCATGTAAAAACTAGAATGGTATTTTTAACTCATATCATCGACCACTTTTTTCATCTTACCATGGTGGTAGTTTATTGACCATTCATAATCTTTAATCAATTCCAACCATCTCCTTTGGTTCATATTTAACTTAATATATGTGAATATATACTTCATGATTTTATAATTAGTATATATATGACACTTTTCACTATAAAGATAATTCCTCTACATTCTTAATTCAAAAGTTATGGCTTCCAACCCCAAATTAGGATTCGGGTAATTTTATCATGAATTCTCAATTAGTGTGAGGCATAAGATATCATTATATCATTTCTCATGGGGAAGCATCATATCCCATTATTGGATGTATCATTATATATAATAAAATCATATTCTCTATAGGGTATTGTAAGCATAGGTGTGATGACCAACCTTCTTTTTACCTCAATTAAATTTTTCTCACATTCATTTTCTCAAAGGAACTTAGCACCCTTTTGAGTTAACATGGTTATTAGATTGGATATCCTTGAGAAATACTTCATAAGGCATTGGTTGTATTCATAAAACCTAATAAAACTATCGATCATGGTCACTTTCATTAGAATGTTCCATTTTTTGATAACTTCCATCTTGTAAGGATCCATCGATATACCCTCACTTGAGATAATATGACCTAAGAATGAAAATATTTGAATCCAAAATTAACACTTGGTAAATTTAGAATAAAATTTATCCTTTTAAAGGGTCTTCAGCAAAAATTATCAAATGATATTCATGATCATCCTTGATCTTCAAATATATAATAATTTCATCTATAAATACTATCAAAAACCAAAAAAGGTAATCTATAATGAATCTATCCATTAAATCCATGATGATAGAAGATCCATTGTTAAGACCAAATGGAATCACTATAAATTTATAATGAACATACCTAGTATAGAAGAATTTCTTGGGTATATCCTCCTTTTTAACCCTCAATTGATAATATCTAGAATGTAGTTCAATCTTTGAAAATTATTTAGATCCTCATAATTGATCAAAACAATCATTTATTTTAGGTTGGTGATACTTGTTCTTGATAGGAAACTTGTTATATTCCCAAAAATCAATGTAAAGACGAATTTTTTCATCTTTATTATTAAAAAAAGAATAGGTTCACCCCATAGTGACACACTAGGTTATATAAATCCATTTTCAATATTCTCTTAAAGATGCTTATTTAATTCCTGCAACTCAAATGAGTCCATTTTATATGGTTTATTTAGAATAGGTATAGCACTAGGTATGAGTTCTATAGAAAAATCAACTTCATGATTCAGGGGAAGACTAGGAAAGTCCACAAAAAATACATCATCATGATCTTGAAAAATGGAAATATCTTTTATATTGATTTTTTACATAACAATTTGAGATAAATATCCCTCGACAATAGTAAGTAAGGTTCATATAAGAGAAGTAAATTCCACTAGAAGTTCATATTGATCCTCACACTGAAATACAATCATTGGTTGATTCATAATATCAAACATGACTTTTCTTCCTCAATAATGGATATAGAATCTATATAAAGAGTGCCAATTCATTCCCAAAATAACATCAAATTTTACTAGAGGGGTAATTATAATATTTTTAAGAATCAAATTTTCTACGCACCTCCATTTGATAGGATATATAAACATGATATGCCATCATTAAACCATTAAGAAAATTTCCCTCTAGCTCAACATCTTATAATAGAGGATATGAATGAATATACCTAGATAATTTTTATGATGTAAAGGAATTAATATTACTAATATCAAATAATATACTTCAGTATTTGAGTGTTCCTATCACCACCAAAAATCCATCATTAAATATTTATTCCCTTACTAAAACGAAAATGGTTAGAATGATAATTAAACAATAATAATCAAATTAAATAATAAAATTATTATAAAAATTATTATTTTGATGTCCTAAATTATGTAACCTTATTTAAACACATGAAATCTTAGGTTTAAAATAGGTCATCCATGTTTATCATCTATTCAAATCCTTTATAGTTATTCATAATGAAAATATTAATTAAACCAAGTAAATACCTCAAGAAGGTCTAGGAAAGTGTGAATTATTAGTCCCACTCATCATGCACTGATGAAGATCAAGTTAATACCCAATCCATCCCTTTCAAAGTTGTTACCCATATGTGCATATGTTCCATATCCAAAACTACTTCCTAGTATCCAAATAAGGATTTATTTTATAGGGAAATCATCAAATCTATACTTTAAAAAAGCTTTAGGATGTTACCCTATACTTAGACTTATCCGTAGGTTTTTCAAAAAAGCTATGTAATTATAATATCTAAAAATAACAAAACCCTAATCTTATACCAGTAGCGACAACCAAAAAATAACATACATAAATATTATATCATATTATATTAATACTTAATACATTTCATAATAATACATTCTTGGATACTGTAAAGTTTTAGTGTCTTTTGAGGATAAATTCATAATCATCTTATTTAATGAAATATTTTTAATATCTACCACAAATTTCTTCACACATTATAGACTTATTATATATACCCTACTTAAAAATATTCTTCATAACCTAGGTAAATGAAACAAAATAAAGGGTGATCTCATTTTCTCAATAAGGTTAAATACAAAAAAAATCAATCAAAGATCATAATTGATCATAAGATAAGCATAAGGGTATGATAACATGATCATAACTTATGATAATCTTACCCAATCAGTCAAATATCATTAATCATAAATCATGGAATAAGGATTTTTCATAAAAAAATAAAATAATTCATAAATTTACTAATTAATCAATAATAAATCATGATCCATGAGAACATATCATAAATATAATACATAAGGTTGTGTCATACACAAAAACATAAGAAATCATTTTTTTAGTTAAGGATAGCTACAAAGACAATCATAATGAATTGGGTTCACTACCCATTCCATAATTTCCATAGTCAATGTTCACTCCCAAGACTATATTATTTGAAAAATAACTTAATAAATGGGTTCAATTCCTATTTTAGTATGTAATGACCTGTGTTTTTAAGCCAAGGTAAAATTCTAGAGGAATTTTAATTTTGGAATTTAGCAGACAGTTCCTTCATTGACAAGGATACGAAATGTAATTATGAGAGTTAGAACAATTAAATGTGTTATTTTCAAACTTGGGTAAAGTTATATGGTGTCCCTTGGGTGTCTTGTTTAGTTTGGGGAGCATTGAGACCTGAAATTACAAGTTTGGGTCCTCTAAATAGGGCGCATGATTAGTCTGAAACCGTGTGACCCCCAGCAGTAAACCATGTAACCTGAACCAATGGAGCAGTATTTGTCACATGGTCTACACACAATTTACCTAGACAATGTTCCTATCCTTCATGGTTATTTCCATTTAGGTAGTACCTAATAAAAATTCATCACATGGTTGGTGCATGGTTAGGAAGACCATGAAACACAATCATGCGAGGTGGGTTTTCCAGGCAGTGGGCGCTGCAAGGTTGGTTCAATGTTTGGACAAAATGTGTGTCCAAACCATGTGACCATGTTTTGAGGGTTAAATTATGAAAATACCCTTAATGAGTTCTAAACCTTATTTTCTCCTTATGGTTTTCTCCTCCTCCAGCATGTTAATATATTCTACTCTATGAGGTTCTCCTCCCTATTCTAAGCATGTCTAGATATCCTCTATATAATGTTCGAATCGAACATCATCAGTCTCTATGGATCTATATTAG
The DNA here is from genome assembly GCA_963277665.1 of Viscum album. Taxonomy (NCBI): domain Eukaryota; kingdom Viridiplantae; phylum Streptophyta; class Magnoliopsida; order Santalales; family Viscaceae; genus Viscum; species Viscum album. The sequence continues at coordinate 470,401,825 of OY728158.1, forward strand.
TATTCCTTTTGAATATTTCTCCGTTTAATATTCCCTTGATTGATTTATCATGGTGCAAGATCATTTTCCCTATTTTAAGGGAAAATGTATATTTTATTGTTTGTTTCCATACTAGACCAAATCAGAGCTTGATATTGGATGATTAGATAATCTATAGTATGAGGTAGGTGGTCTAGGGATTTTCCCTTAAATTTTAATCATTTTATAAATAGCATCGTTGCACCGCACGTCAGCCTTTTCCATGTGTTGCTTATAATCAGTTACCTTATATTAAATTGATTTACAGACCTTGTATTACTCCCATTGATCCTTGTTTAGTGATTTTAGGTTTCCAATCATGATCACAAACACCCTATGGGTGTGCTAGATTATTTTGACCTTCTTGTAATTAAATTATTAAATGAATGGAACGCCTTATAATTAGTCATCTTGGACTTTAAATGGAGTTTTCCATTGTATGAAATTGTCCAATTAATTATAAAACATCTTAAGTTCCATGTAAATCCTTGTAGTGTTTTTCCATGTTTGGTTGTTCTTTTATAAAATGATTATTTTTATGAATTGAGATGTTATTATTAGGTGTGATTCTTAATTGTTCTTAAGTGAATTTTGTTATAGAAAATGTCATGTTTTTATAATAAAACCCCTCAGATGAGGTGTGTTTTCTTTAAAATTACAAATTAATGTTTAGTGAATTGCATCTTACATGGCCTTATGGCATTGATATTTTCCAATGCATTTGTTAAGGTGTGACATATTGCATGTTTTGTACATGGCCTCTTTGGTTGTTCTTAAACGAAGTTTCCCCTTTCTATATAAATGTTCATTGATGCAAGGAACCTTATAAGTGCATGAATTGTCCCACAACTATTTAAATAGATTATGAACCAAGCCCCTCCGAAGGGTTTGGCATGCTTAGTGAAGGGGATTTCCCATATAGATAATTTCCCAATTAGACCATGGTACCTTCAAAGTACCTCATTGATCCTTGTTAAATGAATTTCCATGATTTGATAGGTTCAATGGCATGTTATTAATTCATTGGTTTATTTGTGATGGTTTTTTTCTATAAATAAATTGTATGGATTGACGTGATAGATTGCCTTCATTTAGTGATTTAAATGGCATGTTTTATTTTGATTATCTTGTTCATGATGGATTTATTTCATTTTATGTATTAAATGGTTTTAATTGAAATGGAATTTAGTAGGGTGGTATGACCAACCCTCTTCATATAGTTAAATAATAATGGATTGTTTTATTTTAATTAAATGTTTTAAATGAAATTAATTGTAAAGGGTGTAAAGGGCATGTCGATCATTGCATGATTAGTACATACTATAATTAAAATGTGATTCCCTTAGTGATAATTAGGATTAATAAATGTAAATAACGAGAGGTAATCCTTCATGGATTCTATTATTATTTTTATATGATTACACATTATAAATTGGTTGTGGAATGGTTGTAAGGGTTCTATTGAGCATGGTAGAATCATGCTCCCTTACATCGGGGTTTGATTCATGGCATCTCAAATCATTGACATTATTGGGATTTTGTGACTTAAGTGACACATAATTTGTAAGTGTTGACATGATGGCACACTCACTGTATCGAATGTTGAAACGGCAGCACACTCACCATCTCAAGTGAAGAGCATGATTTCTCCCACTCATTATGAGATATAGGGAACATAACTTTGTCGGAGCTTATAATCTTATTCAGACTAGTTATAGATGACTAAGTTATGCCCCAGCCCTTCCATCACCTAGTATTCTAAGTATATGGACACTCACATCCTCACATACTTGGTTCATATACATAGATGAAATATAGAACTATAATATCTATATATATCATTGTTATATATATATATATATGGTTATTGGTCATATAATCTTTATAGTCATGATATTAAGCAGGTAGAGTCATCCATGTTTCCTATTGGAACCTGAGTCGGCCAATATTTATTATTTATTTAGTATTGCTCATTGTCATTCTGATTATACCTTCACACTACTTTACTTATTATTCACAGACTGGATTCAGTTGTACAAATTGTGAGTGATAACCTACTGGGGTTTATATCTCACACCCTACTTGGGATGACATTGCACTAGGGTACCCAATTAGACCTTATGTTCATATGATTGTGTATTCTTGGTTTTTTCATTTGCTTGTACCCGGGAGTTAGAAGAATTAGACATATCTAGATCTCAGGATGCTTGTGGAGATCATTCATGGTGGATTTTTTTTCTTTTCTTATTTGTTTACAATACTATATCTTGTTTCCTTATATATGTATACTTTTTAAATTATGTATTATCATATGGGCATGCATGAATTTTTATATACATTGGCATTATCCATATTTTTTTATTCAGTTTTTATTAGTCTTTCACTACACTATCTTTTATTTATTACTGCTTCTTCTATTGATTCTTATTTATTATACCATTTTGATACTCAGATATGATGGTATAGTATCCATACTATCACCTCCTTATACCCTCACTACTAGTCAGTAACCTATGGCATACAAGGAGGTGCGCTTGACCTCATGTGACCCATTGGTTCAGCTATCATCTAAGTGGTCAGAAAGGTTGGGACGTTACAAAGTGGTATTATAGGTTTTTTTATTTCCATTTTCTTACTATTTCATAAATTGGTAGATAATAGATTATTAATGTGATGGTGGTTAGAAAATATTCATGTTTGGGACTAATTTCCCCACTCATAGGGAAAATTCTAAGTTTCCAGGGATGGGACTATTGTTTATGTTGTTCATTATTATAGTTGATTTTGATTTCACCTTGAGTGAATGGTGTAATTTCCATTGATTATTGATATATGATATTTTGGTATTTTACCCTTGGTCTAGTATTAAAAGGATTAATTGTTACATGCATCCTTATAGGTACATAGAAATTCACATGTCAAGTATATTCCATGACATGTAGTTTCATTTCTAAGATTCTTGCTGATTTGGATTGTTTTCCTTGAGCATTATGAAATGTTTTTGTTTTCCTTAGCATGCCTTCTTAGATAACATGTTTAGATTATCTATTTAAAATTTTAATATATTTTTATTCTTAGGTGATTTTATACCATGATTCTTGATTACTTAGCATACTTATGTTCTTATTATCATGTTTTTCTTCATTTACTACTTGTAATAACATGCTAAGTTATAATGTTGATATTCAAATGGTTGTATGGAAAAAATTTATTTTTTGGGATTAAATGGGAAACATTTTTCAATTGTAAGGTGTAGGGGAACCTTATAATTGGGAAAAGGTAAACTGTATACTCAAACCATATTTAATATTTATTTATAATTAGATGGTATTGTTAAAATGTAAAAGCTACTAAAGTTTAAATTTTGAAATGGAATGGTTTTGATTCATGGAATCTAAATGAAAAACTGTAAAGTGTATGAGTGATTTATGGATTGGTAGATGGAAACCCATAAAATTGAACAATTTATAAGACCATGTTGTATTTTGATTGGTTATAAATGTAAAATTTATTTAAATTTTGAGCTAAAATAAATTGGTTGCCTCAAAAAAGGCTTGTGAATCTATCACATGGGAATGATGATCATGTGATTAAATCCTTAATGCACAACTGGACCCAAGTAGGTTAGTTGTGTAATGATTCTTATAAGATAACCCGCTATGGGTCTTTTGAAATTTTAATTATTAAAATAACGGTTATTGTGTTCCATTCTGATGAACCCAGGTTGGTTTAATCGGACCCTTATAGGTCACCTTATCTATTTTAACTTAAAAATGTATTTAGTTCACAAATTTCCAAATTATAATGGGATTTCAATAAATTTTTAATTTTTAAAAAGGAATTTCTATAAGACTTTCTTATTTTTCCTTGTTGTGCTAGTTAAATCAGGTACCAATATATTTTTCTTTATAATTGGTACCTGATGTTCTATTTGAAAATTTTAAATGTTAAAGATTAATTTAAGTTAATTTAATGGATTAAAATGGACCATGAATTGGTGTACTTATTTTAAAAACTCATGTAAAGGTTGTTAAAACTTTCCATTAAGTGCCTTAGAATAGAAATTTATGCATTTTCCATAGATCTTTTCATTTTAACAATGGATTAAATGATTGGTGTTAGACCTAGTGAAGTCTGTTTTGTGTGACCTAGTTATAGGGTCAACACTTATGCTTCATCTCGGGATATCCAATGGTAGGTATAACCCTTATAGCTTGAATTCATTGCTAAATTCCGCGATCTTTCTATTGTATGGTATCGTTCAGGTGCCATTATCCCTAGTAGGACTCTTAGATTATAAATTGAACCCTTATTTTGATGGGTGGTTTTCATATCCTTAACCATTTTTATAGGAATTAACATCAAGTAATGCTCAGTTTCAGTTGGTTATACATTACTAGGGCATGTTCAGCCACTTTGTAGGTCTTTTTACCCTATTCTTTTTCATGTGCTATACGAGAAGTCATGAGTCTGTTTTATAGACGTATGAGATAATACACCTTTGAGTTAGTTTTCTATACAATCCATTAGATTCTTGAATGAATAGGGACCATAGCCTATGGATAGAATTCAAGATGTCTTGTTTTCTCATCCAAACTCAGGGTAGTATTTTTATATATATGTGGTGCCCATAGATTTGTTAAATGATGTAATGAACTAGTTGAGTTTAGTGGAATTGTTGGGAATCATGTTGTTGAGTGCGTTTTTAGGTCATCTATGAAGTAGAGTGACCTAGGAGTTAAATTAATCAGTTTTATCCCAATGCTTGGGATGAATTATAGAGGAGCCGGTGTTTTGACATGCTAGTCAGTTTGGTTTTGGTTTTCATGACAAATTCTTTAACATTAATTTTAATGTGAGTTTGATCTAGTATTCTTGTGAGTGGCTATTATACCCCTCTTTTCAATGAAGGGGAACACCTAAGGAGGTGAGCTTCATGTCGGTTATAGTGAATGTGTGTCCTCCCAAGTAGAAGGAACACAATTGAGGATCCTTGAAAATGGTCAGTCTTGTTTGAATTCCCTTGAGGATTGAAATTTTTGGATCATGTCAGTGCTTTCTTAGTAGAAAAATATTAATGTGGTGGTATATGTATGGAACTTTTGGAAACATCATTGGTTTTGGTTGGAATTCACTGGTTAATCTTTAATGATCATAGAATGCCTCACGCATTGGAGAATTATGATCAATTAATGGCAATGTGTCAGTAGGTGAAACTGAGATTCTTTCTAGAGGTCGACCAATAGTTATTCAGCTATTATTATTTTGGTTTTTTCTTAGTGTAATCTTCTTAAAGAGGCAATCATGTCCCATATCTTGATTTTTTCCTTCATGAACTAAGATAGCATTAGTTATACACTACACTAAATTTTTAATATTTTTTGGGCTTGACAAGTGACCTCTATCAAAGTTTCATGCTAGATGTGTGGTTTTTATTAAATCATGGTTTGTCCTAGGTGATAACTAGTTTCCTACGTAGGAATTCCTTACATGGACTCTTGGAAACCATCCATTTTTCCTTAACTTGACTGCTATGTGGATGTCGTTTGGGCTCATTCAATAAACTAATGTGAATGTGGTGTCCTTGGTATAACTTCTCTTTTGTAAACATGGAGTATGGAATACCTTGGGTTAGTTCCTTATAATTCAGTTCATTTAATTTGAGGGTACCTTGTACTTGTTATCATGATTAGGGGTAATGTTCAATAAGTAATGATTCTAAATGGTTGGATCTGTTTTACATGATTTTTTGTGCTAAGGCATGAAAATTTAAATTTCCAGGTGATGGTTTGACCAAGGAACGTCATTGGAAGTCGGGTGTGGAATTCAATGAACATTCTTGTTGTAAAGGGAAAATGCCTTAGATGAAGTCTTTTTGGTTTATTTTGAGTTATTCCAACCATTTAAGTTGAGCATATTGAGATTGGTCAGCTAGATGTTGCTCAACTTTTTATCCCTCTTGTTCTATGTATACAATTGAATGGAACCATTTTAAATCACGTTTTCGGGTTAAGGAGGGTGAGGTGTGAGGGTCAGTAGTTTCTTCTATGAAAGCTTGCATGACCAATTCCTATTAGGTTTATCGAGATTCAATTATTTCTTCTTGATGAGGTACTTTATATGACCTTATATGTAATCATGTTCACCCTATTAAATAAATCATGCCAGTATCATCATTATAATGCTTAAGTGGCATGGTTTGTAAAGCAGTTCCAATGTTGGGGTGTGTCGTGGTTTGGAATTGGATGTTAAACATTAAAAACCCCTAGTAGGTAGCACCATCATTCATATGTTTAAAGAGATGATTATGTGATCATGTCTCTAGCTAAATGGTCTTGGGTAAGTATTGTTTTAGTGTTATAGTTGAAAAATGAGCATTGTCTTGAGTTTTGAAAGCTCAAGTGTTGTTAGATTAAGTAATGCTTATAGGTACATTGGGTGTTTGGAAACTCAACATGACCGTTTGAATGAGAATTCAAGACCATCAAAGTTTGGGGTGATGTTTTTGTTGTTCTTTAAGGATTCTTGGGGATGCAATGTTCTAAGGTGGGGAGGTTGCAACAAATCGTGTTTTTGAGCCAAGGTAAATTTCTAGGGGATTTTGAATTTTGGAATTTAGCGGATGGTCCATTCTTTGAATTGGGATTTAGAATGTAATTCTGATAGTTTTAAAGCTTAAATGTGTTGTTTTAAAACATGGTTAAAGTCTTAATGGGTCCCTCAAGTGTCTCTTTGATTTTAAGTAGTCTCGTTCCTTGAAATCACAAGTTTAGGTGTTCTGAACAGGGTGCACAGTTTGTCTGAAACCGTGCAGCCATCAATAGAAAATTGTGCATATTGAACCGGAAGAAGAGTATGTGTCTCATGGGATACACATGGTTTAGCCAAACCTTGCATCTATCCATCACAGTTAATGCCACTTAGATAGTACCTAAGCACTATTCACTATACAGTTGGCACACGGTTAGGAAAATAAGGTGAGGTGGGTTTTCCGGGTAATGGGTGTCGTATGGTTGGAACACGGTTTGGGAAAATTATGTGGAAAAACTGTGTGACCTAGTTTTGATGGGTAAATTACAAAAATATCCTTAATTAGTTTTAAACCTTCTTTTCTCCTTTCTTTTTTTTCACCTCCTCCAGTGTGAGCAGTTCCTCTCCTTTGTGGGTTTCTCCTCCTTATTCTAGGTATGGGTAGATCTCCTCTGTATGAATTATAAATCAAAAACCATTGGTCTACATAGATCTGCTACATCATTAATCTCTTTATTTTTTTGAATATTTATTCATTTAATCTTCTCTCGATTGAGTTATCATGGTGAAATCTCATTTTCCCTATTTTCAGGTCAAAGGTCTATTTTTTCATTTTCTTCCAAAATGGTCCAAATTAAGGCTTGATATTGGATTAGTAGATTTTTATAAGTATGAGGTAGGTAGTCTATGACTTTTTCCTTAAATTTTTATCATTTTATAAATAATTTCAATGCACCGCAAACTATCATTTGTTGTGCATTGCCTTATAATTGGTTCCCTCAAATTAAATTGATCTATGCACCTTATATTACTCTCATTGATCCTTATTTAGTGATTTGAGATTGTAAATCATGATTGTAGACACTATGTGGGTGTCCCAGCTTATTTTTACTTTTAAAATTAAATTATTAAATTCCTAGAATACCTTTTAAGAATTTATATTGGAATTTAAATAGAATTACACATTGTAGTAAATTGTCTAAGTAGTTATAAGACTTCCAATGTACCATTTAAATCCTTATATTTTTTTCCATGTTTGGTTTTTCATTTATAAAATTTTTATTTTTGTTAATTTTGGTTTGATTATTAGGTGTGATGCTTAATTTTCCTTAAGTGAATTACTTGATAGACAATTTCATGTATTTATAATAAAACACCTTGGATGGGGTGTGTTGTCTTAAAAATTAAAAAGTGATGTTTAGTTAATTGTATCATACTTGGATTTATGTAATTGATGTTTTTCTATGCTTTTTCTAAGTTGTGACATATGGAATGTTTTTTACATTACGTATTTGGTTTTTATTAAATGGATTTTCCACTTTCTATATAAATGTTCATCGATCTGAGGAACCTTCTAAGTGCATGACTTGGCCCACACGTATTTAAATGGATAATGAACCAAGCTCCTCCTAAGGGTTTGGTGGGCTTAATGAATAGTATTTACCATGTAGGTAATTTCCCAATTAGACCATGGTACTTTATAAGTACCTCCTTGATTCTTGTTAAATGAATTTCCATGTTCTAATAGGTTCAATGGCATGTTATTAATTGAGTGGTTTATTCATGATGGTTGTTTTATTTAAATAAATTGGATAGATTTACATTATATATTATATTCCTTGAATGATTTAAATGGAATTTTTTAGTTTGATTATCTTGTTCATGATTTATTTCTTTCCTTGTATGTGTTAAATAGTTTAAATTGAAATTGAATTTATTTGGGTGGTATGAACATGCCGCTAGCTATACTTAAATAATCATGGATTATTTGAAATAAATTAAATGTCATAAATGAAATAAATTGTAAAGGGTGGAAGATCTACTCTGATCATTTCATGTTTAGTACATGCTATAAATAAAATGTGATTCCCTTAGTGATAATTGGGATTAATGAATATAATTCATGAGAGATAATTCCTAATAGATTCTATTATTATTCTTATATGATTATTCCTTCGAAATAGGATGTAGAATGGTGGTAAGGGGTTTTTTAGCATGGAGGAATCATGCTCCCTTAAATTGGGTGTTGAATCATGGAGTCTCACACCATTGACATTGTTAGGACTATGGGATTTATGTTCCAAATCCATCATGAGTGTTGAAATGATGTAACACTCACTATATTGTGTGTTGACATGATGTTACACTGACTATTTCAAGTGACAGGCATGATGTCTCCCACTCGATATGAAATATAGGGCAAGTACCATTTTTTGAGCTTGTAGGCTCATTCGGACTGGTTATGGATGATTGAGTTATGCTCCATTCCATCCATATCCTATTATTATAGGTATATGGACACTTACATATTCATATACTTGTTTCATATAGGTGGATTCAATATAGAAATATACTATGTATATATAAAATTACTATATACATATGGTTACTATTCAGACACTAATTTTGTCTGTAAGCCAAAGAAGGTTGAGTTAGTCAGGTGTCCTATTAAAACCTAAGTCAACTGGTATTTATTTATTCATTCATTATTTATCATTTTTATTCTGATTATACCCACACACATCTTTACTTATTATTCAGTTACTGGATTTAGTTGTAGACTCCATGGTTGGTAACCTGCTAGGATTCATATCTCATACCATAATCAGGTTTTTATTGCATGGGGGTACTTGAGTAGACCTTATGTTTGCAAGACCATGGATTCTTTCTTGTACTGTTTACTTATACCTAAGAGTTAGGAGCAATTGACTGAGCTAGAAATCAAGATTCTCGTGGATATCACCTGTGGAGGATTTTATTTCTTTTCGTATTTTTTTTATTGTACTATATCTTGTTGCCTACTGTATTTCTACTTTTTATATTATGTATCATCCTTTATACATGCATGAATTGTTATATAAATTGGTGTTGTTCATTTTTTTTATTATGTTTATATTAGTCTTTCACTGATCTATCTTTTGTTTATTACTACTTCCGAAGTTTATTCTTATTTATTATACCATTTTTATACTCTAATATGAGGGTATAGTTTCCCCACTATGACCTTCTTGGACCCTCACTACTAGTTGGTGGCCTCTGCTGTATAGGGAGGTGCACTTGAGGCCATGTGACCCACCGATCTGGCTACCATCTTAGTGGTAAATTGGGTCATAACATTACACAATCCCTATTATCTCATGATATATTAATCTTTACCCAATGAATTATAAGTATGTATAATTCTAGGACCATCCGTATCTTAAATAAAACCATACATATGTGTGATACCTAATCATAAAACATTTATCATATCCTTATATCATATCCCATGTAAAGGAAATGGGTTTAATAAACATTTCATTATTTCATCATAGCATAACTCATGGAAAAGTAATGGGTTTCATAATGGTTTCATCAAAACTTAATTAACTCATGCGAAAGAAATGGGTTTCATAGAATCATTCATAAATTATCATCATTATAATCTATACAGATTAAGAAAGTTTGTGGTATCATAAAATCATATCCCAAGTGAAGTATAAAAATCCTTAAGGATGTTGACATGGAATAAAATTACCTTAAAATATCATTTAACCCTTTATTTTAAAACCTGAGAAAAACCTAATCTTCTTTTGATAACGTTTTAAGTAAATATTCCAAAAATATTGGGAAAATTAATTTCATTCAAAATAAACATATAAACATATGATATAAGCTTTACTTAAAATAATGTTCATGATGGAGGGAAAATCTATTTTTGTTTTATATGTTAAAATACAATATTATCTTCACACTTTTTGTAAAATGTCATAAACGACTTGATCAGAAAATATTTCTTTAAAGAGATTAATTTTAAACCGTTGAAAATAAATTAAAAAGGTAAAAAAAGTTTTATTTTTAATACATTTCAAATATAGGTAAAAAATTTTAAAAAATAATTTTGAAGATCATGTATATGTATGAAAAATTTATTCAACCAAAGAAGAAATAAGGTTGGATTTTATTCAAAAACATTTTATCAACCATTTTAAGAATAAAAGAGAGGAAAATGGTAATAATTCAAAAAAATATAATAATAAATAGAGTATATTAAAATAAATTATTCTTAAACTATAAGATCTATATAATTTCCCTCAATAGAAATTTAGCAAAGACAATTCTGAAAAGAAATTATATTGTTACATAAACCCCTTACCTAAAGTGCAATCTTACATTGTACGCATTAAAACCTTATGTATAATAAATATTAAATTATTATAAATATATTAAAAAATCATATTCATTCATATATTACTATGTTTTATTCTATTATAATTTCTATTTTTCCTTTTATTAATAATTTCTTCATTAAAAAGAACATTCAGGTAAAAACAGGTTTGTTTTCTATGCATGTTCCGTTTTAACAGTTTCAGTAATGGTACCTTGGTCATGGTTTCATAATATCCAAAATATTAATCAGGAAATAATTATAATATTTATTCTATATATAAACTTTTATAACCATTCATATAAAGTGGTGATGAAAAATGAATTGCATCACTTTGTGGATATGGTAGTTTGTATGTACACATGAGTAATGTTTCCACTTTTCGATGGTTGGAATGAAAGAAAGGTAAATAATAATTAACCATTATAAAATAATTATTATATAATATATTTAATATATATATTCATAAAATATATCCTTATTACCATCCATTTAAAACATAAATGAAAAACAAATCATGTCACTTTGTGGAGGAAGTAGTTCATGCTACACATGAGTGATGTTTTTGTATTTCAATGGATGCAAAGGTAAGAAGTTATATAATATAGTATAATTATATAATAATAATTAGATCATAAATATAATATATAAATATTACATTCATCATAATAACCAACCATGAAATAAGGGGATGGAAAATGAATCATATCACTACGTGGAGGTGCTAGTCACACGTACGCACGAGCGATGATTTCATTTCTCATATGATAGAAATGAGGTAGAAAATGGTTTTTTCATCATCATAATAACATATTATTATATTTATGATACTATATTATTTATGTTATTATGTATACAACATGTTTATATAATGTGTAATAATAAATAAAATTGAAATTACTTGGTTAAGAGTTATACCTCTTCGTTGAGAAACCCCCTTTGGCTTACACATTAATCCTTGAAAGGATGGTACAATGATCAAAAATGGACCAATAGAACATGATTAGGGTTTTTAGTAAATTATTTTTATAGTTATTGGATTATATAAGAGGCTATTGAATTGTGAGTAATCATGAAGAGTTTGTGTCCTTTTATAAGAGAGGGAAATGACACACTTGGAATTTTTCAAAAGATAAAAATATTTTAATTTCATACTAAATAAAAATGGTAAATTTTTTACTAATATTAGAATATTATGTTATATTAGGTCTATATATTACCATTAAATAGTATTTAAATAAATATTTACTTCATTTTAACCCTTTTCATTTCAGTTTTAACCCTTTGGTCATGTTTTAACTCTTACCATGGTAACTAAATGTTTTACCAAAATTACTAATAATAATGACCAAAAATTAAGTTGAATTTATTAAATAATATAAATTATGATGATTCAAAATATTAGATCAATTTTATAGTATCCAAATTATATAATTAGTAGAAATTAATTTTAAAATAAGTGTGCAAAACACGATGAAACATTTTTTTAGAAAAATGTATTGTTAAGTATAAAACTGAATTTATTTTCAATCCATGCATAGTAAAAATTATTAAATTAATTTAAAAATATTTAATTGTATATATAATATATAAATTTCATTAAAAACAATAATAAATAATGTTTTACTTAATTTATTATGATAAAAATACATTTCACAAATCAAAATAGTTTTATGAAAAATAACTCTTTTACTTTTAAATGATGTTATCTTATTACTAATATTCAGATAACTGATGAATTGATTATTATTAATGAATTCATATAAATTATCAAAATATTTTATTTAAATAACTTTTCCTTATTGATCAATGTATTTTTTATATAAAAATACTTAATGTGTAGAAAAATAAATTTCTTCGAAAAATTGGGTTTTTAATCATTAAATAATTTAATTAAAACTGAATGATTACTAATACATTTTAATTATGCTAAAATATTATACATATATTTCAAAATTTGGTTAATGATATTCATACCCACCAATCCAACATCTAGGTTATAAAGATATACTATATCACAGTTCATTTATATAATGTCCCAACCTGGGAGCCACTAAAACGGTGCCCCGAACCAGTTGATCACATGGACTCAAGAGAACCTCCCCATAAGATAGAGGATAATGAATAGTAGAGAGGGTATAATTATGGTACAATGTAGAGAATATTCCCTCTTGATCAAAAAATATATATCTAAACATAAATGAATAACAATAGAAGAAAATAAAAATTGGGAAGCAAAATATAATAATAAATTAATTGTGTTGAATAATAATGAATAAACACTCATGAATCCATGAAAATGCTACAATGTATAGAAATATAAATACATCAGGTAATACATAAACATAAATAAGTAAATAATAAAAATCCACAAAGGCTATTTCCATGATCATCCTGATCTCCATCTTAGTCTTGTGTTCCCAAGCTCCCATCTACAAGAGTAATAGAACAAGCATAATCTAGAATCAAAAACCTAAAACCATGAGTCCTATTCAAGTACCAATGGTAGCCCGAATAGAGTGTGATATAGACTCAATAGTCCACCACTAGTGGTTTCTAATTTTATCCAGTATTTGAGTATAAAATATAGTAGTGTGTAGGTATGAAAATAAAGAATTTAATAAATAAATATAAATAATTTGGATTCGAATTTCTCAAGGACACCCGACTGACAATGCTTGAATTGTCCAAAGATGGAGTATCTCTGAGGAAGTGTCACCATGTATATAAATATATTTATATTTATGTGTATGTATGTATGTATTTATGTATGTATATTCATTATATACATAATAAAATTAATATCCATATACAGAGATACGTAGTGCTAGGTAGGACCCAAGGCATAACTCAAGCATCTATGTATAGTCACAAGAGTCTCATAAAGTAAAAAAGGGATTTCATGACTGATTATCACAGTAAGGTATTCCATGATCGAGTATCATAATAAGGGACACCATTCCTGAGTATCATAATAAGGGATTCCATTCCTGATTATCATAATAAGAGATTTCATGCCCGTCATTCCTAAGTATCATAATAAGGTATGACATGCCCAAGTATCACAATAAGGGAATACATTCCTGAGTATCAAAATAATGGATTCCATGCATGATTATAAAAATAAGTAAATAGGCATTCACATTCAATAATTAAGAAAAGTCCATGAGATATATATGTGCCAAGATTTGATAGATCATATTCGTTCAACTCGATTTAAATATAAGTAATAAATAAGTCCATGTCTACAATCATGCCATTCCATGGTTCAAGTATAAAATTTGTTTCATTACATTTATAATCAATAAATAAGTCCATGGGAAGGTTCATGACACTATTCATCTATCATGTGAGATAAGTCAAGCATCACATTAATTAACTGGAATAGGCCATGTATAGATCCTTGTCATTAATATTTTATTATATTTCAATTGGTAATTTAAATTACAAGAAAATTTCTATCATAATATAAATAATCTATTAATCTAAGGGGGAAAATATCTACATCACGTATCTTTAATTTAATTCCTTGTTGCATATCATTCAAGAATAGGATGATTCAACGCACCTCAAAAGGGGATTTTAATTCCAAGCCTAAGAATAAAGGTCAAGTCATATGAATGGCACGCCCAAAGGGGTGGTTTGAGTCATGATATACATCCGATGTGATGTAATTTAAAATCAAAATGGAAATATTAATTTAGATGTAATAATTTAAATGTTAAATTTCACATTTATAGGGTGATGCATGGAAATCCCAGTGTGCATCAAAATATAATAATTCATAAATATGATAAAATTTAGGGTAAAATCCATATACCACCTACCTCATTCCTAGGATGCTTCACTCATCCATTATCGAGCTTTGATTCAAGTTGGTCTGAGAGAAATCAAAATAATAGACAAACACCCTAAAAATAGGTCATATGAGATTGAATTGAAATAAAATTAAATATGGATAAATAAAATGATAAAGGAGGGAGGATGAATCATAGAATCACTGAGGGGTTTCCAACACAATATATATTGAGTGATTCTGAGTCCGAATGAAGGAGAACCATCTATGCCTATGAGGAGGATAAGGGGGTGCCTAAATGGAGGGGTTTTTGTGCACAAAGAGGAAAAGAAAGGGTGTAGGAAGGTTAAAAGTAAGTTGAATAAAATGTAAATTTCACCCATTTAAATGATGTCCACGATTTGGCTATGCGGTTTTTCCAAACCATGTGTCAACCATGTGTGTTCCCTGCCTTAATGGCACTACCCGTGTGGGCTAGGTCCACAGTTTGAAAGCCCATGAACTGTCTATGCATCCTCCTTTGAGATTTTCTATAGAACCCCTTACATGGTTGTGTGCATCATCTTTCATTATTAGTAAAAACCATGCTCTCCTACATATGGGTCGTATGGTTTGGGAACACAATTTTATCTAACCAAGTGAAAATTGTTCCCCCCCCCCCTTTACCCTTTCCAAAAACTAGGTATTCAAATACTGATGCTTTTGAGACTCAACATAACACCTGATACACCTCTCAGAACTTAAAATACATCATAAAATAAAAATTTAAATCATTACAATGCTCATATTTACATTTTAAATTTTGGTTTAAAATTCATCCAATCTATAAAATGAAAATTACAAATTCCATTGGAATTTCAAAAACCCGAGATGTTACAACCTCCCTACCTTATAAATTATCATCCTTGAGAATCCTTGAGGAACAATGAAAATCACCTGACTTTCCTAGTTCATGAAAAAAAATTCTTTGAAATGGTTGCATTGTGTTTTAAATTCTCAGTGCGCCTATAAGTACTACTTAAAACACATGATGCTTAAGATGCCTAACTCAAGACAACACTCATATTAGAAACTGAAACATAAAGAAATAGATTATATGATTCCTTAAAACATGATACATGATCATATAATCATCTCTTTTACTAACCAACCTATGGAACTTCCCATCCATGTTTCTATATTGAATGGTTAATTCTAAGCCATGATATCTCCACCATCAGAACTATCTATTTAATCATTACCTTATAATTATAATGAATCTGTTGGAAAATTTCTCAATTTGATGGAAAAATTGGTATCCAATAAACCACATTTAGCCTGGTCATGCTAGATTTTCCCTGAAAATCCTCAGTCGACCTTTTCACTAAACTCACCTCATCCCACCAATGTGCTTGAAGCGGTTCATTACCTACCACATTCAATGAAATAATAGAAAAGCTAATAAAGCCACTATGGGGAATCTATTTTCAAATTAAATCATATTTATCATCCAATTCATGTGAAAACCTAATACTAATGCTTTTAAACTAAGGTACCTTGAGATCTCCTATATCATATTCACTGAAGCCCGTAACTAGCTTCTGTTGATGTTTCTTACCAAACTGTTCATTCTTATAATCATGCCACAACATGAATTTTGGTTTATACTTGATCCATAACCCTTATATCATCACACACCAATTATATCAACCAATCCTGGCTATGATTTTGGGGTAACCCCGGAATCAATTACTAGATTCCAAGGAGATCATTCAAGGTAATCCAACCTCAGGTGTTTATAAGTGAGACATAATTACATAGTAAGGAAATCCACATATCAAAAAAAATTGATTGAGCCTAATGGTGGTATCACTCCTAGAGATTGAGTCATATAATTAGATGGTTTCCATGAGTCCATCATATTACTTCCTACACAGGAATCCTAGTATCACTCAAGAAAACCAAACCTCTAATAATATCTATGCTCCTAGATAACAACTCCAAAAGAGTCCATTTATTAAGCCAATAAGGGGATTAAATTTATTTCCTTGTATTTTCATACAACTGATGATCTCTTAGTGTACCCTGGATGATGTCAAAATATGGGGCATGATCATCTCTGAACCTATATTACACTAATATGATATCAATAATTACCAAATACACTTGGGACACTACCATCATATCCAAGATGAACTTCCCTGCATCGTTTCCAACTGACCATAACCAATTATCGAAGAGAAGAACAATCAAACCACCGTAGGCTAATTTCTTTTCAAAGATCTTGGTTTCACTTGTCAACAGATCATCACTTACCTACCACTATGCCTTATTATTAAGACATTCTGTAATTGTTTTAAAAAAACCCCACAATAGCCCAATCTTGACCCACAATGTTCTAAAAGTTTGCATACCCATCCAACCATTTTAACTTTTATGATACCTTGCAAGCACTAACACGAATTAGATTCATTACTTCATAGGAAACTTATTCATCCTGATTCTAAATCTAGTTTTTGAACCCAATCCATGCCCATAATCGATTATCATCTCATGCATCGTCTCATGGACTAGAAAGCTCGAACTTACTATACATATGGGCTTCCATAAGAAAAGATTACCACTTCTAGATGGTCTTTTTTTGTTTTGATCCCTCCCATTGGAAATAAATTATTACAACACATTCTATGTGATGCTCTCCAACATAGGAGTTTCATATCCATCATTTATTGAGAATGTGAACTCGTCACATGAAACACACTCCATATCCCAATCAAACACAGGTTATGTATGTGCCCATAACACTTTTACTAAGAGCCAAAATGAAAATAGAGGAAAATATATTCATAAAAAGAACTTTATATCAAATTTACTCTAGAAATGTGTGTGATTATCTCCCAAGTTGCGCTTCTGTAATTCATTAGTATTAGTCATAGAAGCCAAATCTAAATAGATCAGTAGTGTTACAACACCCAATCCTTTCTACAACATCATCCCCCAACATCAGGATAACTCAAACGTCTCAATATTTCCAGGTCACTCTACTCTATAGATAACCTAATAATGCATATTAAAAGCTTGAGGCCTTAATAATTCCTCTAAACACACATGGTTAATTATACCATTTTACCAACTTGATGGTTACTGCATGTATCAACACGCACTAATATGAGATTTCATCCACACAATAGAATATAATTTGATACTATCCATTGGTGTATTGGACCTATGCATCCTAGTATCTAATAACCAGCATAAAATATATATCCCAAAGTCGTATTATCTAGTACATATTAATCTGGAGGATGACCTCTCGAGTTTTCTATCACTAAATAATAATAAAGGTCACATGACCCACAAAGTGGTTGACCATTCCCTAGGAATGTATAACCTAATAAACTAGATCATCATATGATGTTCAAACCCTTAAAAAGTATTAATTTTTTGAATGAAAACCCTAAATTTGGGGGGGGGGTTCATTACTAAGAGTCCTACTTGGGACAACAACACCTCTCATATGAATCTTTTCATAACCATTTAACAAAGATTTTACACTTTAAGCACTACCATATTGGTACAAACCCTATTTTAGAAAGGGAGTTGAATTTTAAACTATAGTGACACTAAAAAGGTCTCTAGGACATACTGCTTATCATTCAGGTTTAAGCGATAGAAGAATAAGTATATAGGAAACACTCACATTCCCACTCCAAGGAAAATATCGAGGAAACATTTAAACTACCCTTACACATGTGTTAAAACTAATAACACCACATTAAGATTTCATTTTAATCCAATTCACTAATTCACATTTTATTTTTAAACATCTAAAAGGCTTAGTTTAATAACATCAAGGACCAATAATGAAATAAAAAGACACTTGGTACTTCATTTAGCTAACACCACAAGGAAATATAGGCATGTTATATCAAAATTCCTTTCAAAAAATATTTATTTAGCTGATATCCTATCACAATTAAGAAATTTATCTTATAAAACCCTTTTTTCCATTTTATTTATCCACAAATTCCCATATTTAGGATTGGTTAAAGAAAATATAAGTTCCAATAAATAAAGGAAAACACCCTTTAGTTTGTAATTTGAATTTTAATTTACTAAGACATCATATGATAAATCTCAAAATAAAATAACTTGCCTTATCCATTAAAGGGGATTGGTTTAGTAAGATGACACTATAAATTTATACATAACCCATATAAGTGGCTACTGACACTTTAAATAATCATCCCATTTTGAATAATCATACCCCCAAGGGGTTAAATATCGGGGCATATAAAGAATAAGGTGACCTATAAAGGACCTATAAAGCTATTCTGGGTTCATTTAAATGCTACCCAATTACATTTAAACAATTTATATTTTGAAATGACCTTAGTGGGTTTATTTTATAAGTAAAATTCCCCAATTGACTTACTAGGGTCCAGCTGTGCATTTAGGAATTCAGTCATAAAGGTATAAGTCTTATAAGTTGCATTGAAACACTATTTAACTAACACTCATTTCATTTATGTATCAAAATTTAATTACTTTTATATTTACACAATGGTCCAGTTGGATGAATCATCATTACTAAGTTATAAAGGTACTTTTCTTTATAAGTCCCAATCAGAATTCATGTAAATAAAACCAGTTTTTCACTTTTGGTTTCAGAATATAATAATTTCATATATAATGTTTTGATTATATGGGTTACCCTTTCCAATTTATAAAGGACCATGAACTTCATAAATTGTTATTATCACCCATTTACTCACAAACAGAAATTTTTCATCCCATGTAACCAATGGTCCATGTATCAAACATGTCATGATTGGTTAGTTAAGGTGCCACTATCAATATAAAGAGGAAAAAACCATTTATGTTGATGTAGACACTTTAATGACCAATCATATATCATAATTATGACAAAGCATGTTGTCACATAAATAAGGAATATAGTTATAACAAGCGGTCCATCACTCAATTGTGGAATAAAAAAGGAATAGAATATAGTCACAAAATTATTTTGTGAAATAAAGTGTGTTAACAAA
Source organism: Viscum album (assembly GCA_963277665.1). Lineage (NCBI taxonomy): Eukaryota > Viridiplantae > Streptophyta > Magnoliopsida > Santalales > Viscaceae > Viscum > Viscum album. The sequence continues at coordinate 470,421,566 of OY728158.1, forward strand.
TCACCCAAACATGGTATATAAGTAAGTATGCTTCTAAGTCAAGCATGGAGCACCCAATGGGTATCAAGAATTCAATCAATGCAATCTACATTTCATGGAATATGCATGACATGTGAGCCTCTATATTCTTATAATGATTCATGTAACAATACTAACTTTCCAAACCAAACCAAGGATAAAATACCATAATATCATAAATTAGAAAGTAGTGAAGATTACATCAATCACTCAAGGTGAAATAATAATCAACTATAATAACAAAAATCAAAAACAATAGTTCCAACCCTATCCACATGGTATTTTATCCATGTGTGGGTTAATCACTCTTATACATGGCTATTTAATGACTGTCGACTCATTCCTAGTTTCCAGTATACCATCTCCAAAGAGTGAGACAAATAAAAATAATCTATGATACCACCTTGCAACGTCCCGTCTCGGGAGCCACTGACCCTAATCCGATCAGTCACACGGCCTCAAGTGCACCTCTATATATTACAAGGGATATTAACTAGTAGTGATGGTATAATGATGGTGATGTGGGGAGGATATACCCTCAGAATCATTACAAAACATATCATAATCATAAATTAAGAACAAAATAGGTAGATGAAAGCAGGGAAGTGAAAGATAATAATAACTGGCAGTCAATAATAATGAATAAACACTCATGCATGCATGCATGAACTTTCTATAATTACATGATCATCTTGATCAAAGTTTTGGCCCTATGGTCCTAATATCCCATGTATGAGAGTAACATCAGAATCATAATCTAGAATCCTGAACCTACAACCATGATGATTGTTCAGGTACCAATGGCGACCTGAATAAGGTGTGAGATAAAATCAGTTGCCCACCACCAATGGTGTCTAATGTTATATAGTCTGTGATTATAAAATACAAGAGTCTGTAGGTATAAAAAATAAGGTAGTAAATAAATAAATATAAAAAAGTTAAACTCGTGTTCCTCAAGGACACATGGCCGATAAAACCTGCTTCCGCCTAAGATGAAGTATCTCTAATGAAGTTTCACCATTTATATAAATATGTGTGTGCATGTGTGTGTGAACTGTATATGTAATAACATACATATCTATATATATATATATATATATGTAGTGCTAGGAAGGACTCAATGTGTAACCCATGCATCCATGCATAGTCACAAGAGTCTCATAATGTAAAAAAAGGACTTTATGCCTAAGTATCATCATAATGGGAACCATGCTTGGGTATCACAATAAGGGACTCCATTACCTAGTATCACAATAAGGGACATCATTCTTGGGTATCACAATAAGGGGCACCATGCTCGCGTAACAGAATAAGGGATGCCATACCCGAGTGTCATAATAAGGGATTTCATGCATGAGTATCACAATAGGGGATTCCATGACTGAGTATCAAAATAAGGGATCCCAAAACTAAGTATTACAATACTTTATTTCATGAACAAGTATCATAATAAGTAAATAATCATGTATATTCAAAAAAAAATAAGCAAATTCCATGCGATATAACCATTCCAAGATTCAACCCATCATACTTGTTCAACTCAATTTAAAAAATAAGTAATAAAAAGGACTTGTATATAATAATTCCATACCATAATTCAAGTATAAAATTTGGTTCATTCCTTGGGAAGGAATGTTCCACTATTCATCTATCATGTGAGATAATTCAAGCATCAAATTCATCAACTAAAATATGCCAAGTGAATATCCTTGTCATTAACATTTCATTCTATTTAAATTTGTCATTTAAATTACAAGGATAGTTCTTTAATAATATAAATAAGATATTAAGATAGGGGAAATATCCACACCATGTATTAATCATTTAATTCTATCCAGTATCTCATTCTAGAAGAGGGGGAGTTAACTCACCTTAAAAGGTAATTTTAATTCCAAGACTAAGCATAAAGGTAAAGGATTATTAATGATGCTATAAAATATGATGGTTTGAGCCAATATATACATCCTCTAATGGTTCGATTTAAAATCACAATGGAAGTATGAGTGTTTACATGTTAAATTTTACATTTACAGGGTGACGCATGGAATGTCCAGTGCACAAGAAAATGGCCTAATTCATAAACATGCTAAAATTTAATTGAAAATACATAGACCACCTACCCCATGATTAGAAATCTTCACTCATCTATTATAAATAGTTTAATCAATATGGTTTGAGAGAAGTCAGAATAATAGACAAAGGCCCTAAAAATAGGGCATATGAGCTTGGATTGAAATATCATTCAATATAGATAAATAAAGTGATAAAGGTGGTATGTGGAATCATAGAATCACTAAGGGGTTTCCAATGAAATAGAGGGAAATTGATTCTGAGTTTGAGTGAAGAATAACCATACAAGACTACGAGGAGGCCAAGGGGGATCTCAAATAGATGGGTTACTTCATGTGGAGAGGAAAAGAAAAATGAGGAGGATGGTTAAAAGGAAACATAGGAAAAATTTAATTTCACCCCATAAAATGGGTTTCAAAATTTGGCTCCATGATTTTTTCAAACTGTGTGCTAACTATTTGGGCTCACTACCTAAGTGGAAGTACTTGTGTAGGCTAAGCACACGGTTTTGAAAAACCTTGTACAACCCATGTGTCCTTCCCTATAATTCCCTATAGAACCTCTCTCAGAACTAGTCACATCCTCTTTAATGATTAGTCAAAACCGTATCCTCCCACATATGAGTTTTATGGTTTGGGTGAACAATTTTCACTAACTATGTAAAAATTGTCCACACCCTTTACCCTTTCCAAAACCTCGTATTTCAAAGTCTGACGCTCCCGAGACTCATAAAAACACCCAAGGATCCTCTCAAACCTTAAAATCCACATGAAAACAAAACAGAAAAGTTTTTTAATGCTCAAATTTAGATTCCAAATATTGGTTTATAATTCATTCTATATACTAAATGAAAATTTTAAATTCATTTAGAATTCACACAGTTTAAAAACATAAGACCACTACGGTAAATATGGACTTTATCAACACTAGAAAAGTCCATTTACAGCGCTAAAAAAGCGTTGTTAATCTCAGCGAAGATAAAGGGGGGTCCCTTTTATCAGTGCTCAAAAAAAGAACTGATAAAGGGCCCTTTTATCAGAACTAAAAAAAGAACTGATAAAAGGGGTCTTTTATCAACTCTAACAAAAGGGATGATAAATGGGTCCTTTATCAGTGCTTTTTTAGTGATGATAAAAGTTAAAAACAATAAAAAAATAAAAAAACCTGTAATTCGGGAGAGTCTTCAACAGTGCTCGAAGCAGCCTTTAACAACACCCCCACCCCAGCCTGCACACCCCAACCCGCACGCCCCAACCCCACAACCTTTAACAGCGCCCTTACCCACCCTTTAACAGCGCTATCCTTTATTCCACCCACGTGTGCGACCTGCCTCCCCCATGGATTCGAACTCAGGACATGTTGTACGCACACCTAAGCCTTTACCACTCCACCATATTTCTTTGCTCTTCATTTATTAATATATCTATATATATATATAGTTATATTTACTTGTATATTAATATATATTTATGTTAACATATATGTATTTATATTAATATATATAGTTTTATATATATATCCGTATATTAATAAATATATATAAAGTTATATTTATATATTAATATATTTATTCGTATATTAATATATATTTATAAGATCAGTTTTAAATACATTTATAAAATATGATTTTTTGTGTGTGTTTATAAATAAATACATACATATATACAATACACACACACACACACACACATATATTATATGTGTATCATAAAATATAATTATACATATTTATATATATTTACAAATATTATATATTAATATATATATACATATGTTTAGAATATATAGATAATATATATATCAGTTTGTCAATACAGATGCGCGCACACACACACACACAAATATATATACAAGTACACATTATATAGGTATATAAATATTCATATATTTGTATTTTAAATAAAATGGATATTATTTTCTTATTTAGATAAGGCTTAAATATTGAGAGATATATTTTATATGTAAATATGATTAATTATTTATTTATAAAAATAAATTTTTATGTGTGAATATATAAAAACTATGTATATATTGTTATATATTTTATTATAAATAACAGTACATTGTTAAAAATAATAATAAGACCTAGAAACCTGAAAGAAAGTAAAAAATGGAGAAACCCTCAAAACCTATAAATACAGTCAAAAAGTCAAATAAACCTTAAACTCAGAGTAATGACGAAAACTTATGATCAAAGAGTCTATTCCAGCTCTGTGACTAGGAAAATCGAATATCATAAAATGATATTTGATATAATATGTGGTGGAATCCAAATGGACAGGCAGATCATAAGTTATAGCAATTTGAAAAAACAACAAACAAGATAAAAGTGCTAGAAATGGGGGTTCGAAAAACCTAACAACCCGTAGTCATTGAAAAGAGAATAACTTCTACTATAGGTGTCTGTTTTATCTTTGTAACTAGTAAAATTGAATCTCATGGAAGAAACTATGATATAAAAGGTTACAGAGGCCGAATAGACATAAGGATCGGGAGTTATTACCATTTTAAGAAAAAATAGACAGGGAACCAGACACAGAAATGGGTTTTTGGAGGTCTTATGAAAGGTTTTTTTGGTCTTATAGTCCTAGACATTATTGGAACTATTTTAAAGTCATCATTATGCATATATCTCTTCAAATCCTTCGATTTGATATGTGGTAGAGCCCAAACAGACACCTAGAGAAAAAGTTATGGTCGTTTGAAGATGAAGTTTTTTTAGAGTGGTATAACTAATATATCCTCTATTTCATTGATCTTATCATAGTTTCTATTTGTATTGGTCCTCACTCATCTCACGATCTTTGATTTGACTGGTTGCGGTGCTCAAATGGAAACTCGGAGTAGAAGTTATGGCTGTTTTAGTGAGTTATTTGTTTCTTAGGTTTTTAGGCACTAGAAGGGTTTCTCAATTTAAAACAATCATAACTTGTTCTCTGGGTGTTTGTTTGAGTGTCTCAACCTATCAAATAGAATATTTTGAAAATATATACACTCTAGTGACCACTGGAACCCCTTATCACATTCTTTAAGGCCAAAAAAGGCCCATAATTCCTCTCAATGGTCTATAAGCTCTACTTCGGGTGTCCGTTTTTTTATAACTTCTGCTATGGGTATTCATTTTGAATCTACCACATATCAAATAAATATAAAACATATTTTAAAAATATGTGTTATATTTATATCAATTTAAATATACTTATATATCAATATATTATATTTTAATAAATATAATGTTTTTGAAATATACACTTTATCAGTGCTAGAAAAAAAACACTAATAAAGTCCCCCCTATTAGCGATACTAAAAAAGAAATGATAAAGGGATCCCCTTTAACAGCATTAAAAAAAGCACTAATAAAGGGGGTTCCTTTATCAGCACTAAAAAAAGTGCTGATAAAGGGTCACTTTTAACATCACTATTTTTAGGACTGTTAAAAGTACCCTTTATCAGCATTTTTTTAGCAGTGATAAAGGCACTCCCTTTATCACTAATTTTTTAGCTTTGTTAAAGGGTGGAATTGTAGAAACCTAGTTTTGTGGTAGTGGACATTATAATTTAGACTCAGGGTTGTGTGTAAAGTGAGCTAAAGAATAATACAAGTTTATTTCAAAGAAAATGCATTTAAAATATATAAGTGATGCATATTCACTTTGTATTGTGACTAGAATAATCTTTCATTTTTTATTATTGAACTTCCCTAAGTATAAATATATTCCCACTATACTTATAGACAATATATTCTCTTCAGAATGTTAGGATAAGATTCATAAACTTCTTTATATGTAGAAAATAACTCTTACTTCCTTTTAATATGAATATTTAACAAATAAACTATTTCATTCATGTATTATATAGTACTCAATGTTTGTGGAAGTTTTTTCCAAAAATAAGACTTTATTCTTTAAAATATGCCACTAATAGTGGTGTGATTATATCTCTCATATTTTAACAAATTTCTCAGGTAAATTTCATTATCCTAGATTAAATTTTTTTTATCCCTATCTTCTTCTCAAGTATTTTATACAATTCAATTAATCATAAACCATGTAAATAATCTTATATTGGTCATAATAACTCTATATTATTAAAAAAAATCTATTATCATATAAGAGAAGTGATATGAAGATGCATATCCTATACTTAGATCTATCTGAGCTTTATATATTTATTTACAATTAAATATTTGGTGTGGTGACTCTTTTCTTTAACACTTTAATGAAAACTAAAATATCTATCAATTATTACCTTATTTAACAATACTTTTATATTTAAAAGTCTTATAAAACATATATTTGGTATCATATACCCTTTAAAATATAAAAAAATTATTTCTATAACATCACTACCTGACATAGAAATTCAATGGAATTTCTTAAACCCCTTCATATATTCTGGAAAATTCCAACTTATAGAATCATTTATCCTACTTCTTGAAAACACCTTTACATTACAATGACCTAGGCTGGCTATTTTAAGAAACACTATTTGACTTTTAAAATACATATTCTTATTTTTTTTATTTTTTACCCACTGGTGCTAATAACATAGCAATAGAACCTTGGCATTGCATGCCTAGCTCATATATCCTCAAAACTTAAATAATATTTAGTAAATTTTTCATGAACTCATTCACATTTTTGGAACATTTCCATTGATAAAAATAGTATGAATTACTTTACCATAATAAAACTTAATGAAACATTTAGTAGATAATTTTATTCTTCATATAAGAATCTATTTGATCCACTTTTTGAGCTGCATAAATATTAAGTTACATGGGAAGGTGTTCTCTAACACATAAAACTTCTCTCTTACTTAATAATAATTCTTATGTTTTTATACAAATATAATTACTTTACCATACTAATATTATCTTTTTTAAGACTACTATTAAGGTTAATTTAAAAGATGGTGATGTCATTTATCTATAATAGAATCTTTTATTAGATGATTATCATGTTTTACGTGCATTTAATAAAGAATTTTATTGAATTTTCTCCCACTAAAATGATTCCCCTTTTAAATTTATCATATCAATTAGTGGGTCAAGATTCATATTTCACTAAGCTTTGGGTCACTTTAGCATCTCCCATATCAGTTAGTATTGATAATAATAGTTTTTTGGAAGTTGTTTAATATTTATAAAGTTTTTTTAGGCAATATATTTCCTCTAGAATATGGAATTTATATAGAGAATAAAAATTAGAGATAGTTAAAGTGGGTATAGTTAATGTGTTTTATTTTTTTTATGCATAAATCATATTAAAACTTACAATAAAAACAGTTCTTTTATGAGGTAAAGGTTTTATGGGTGTTTGAAAGTATTTTAAATCAATTTGAAATTTTTTGGAGTAATCCTAGAAGAATTTAAATAAATATGGAATATCTATTTATTTTAGTAGATTCAAAATGAAATTTTGGAAAAGGAATGAGACTCCTTGATCTTTGTATGATTCATTTCATTTTTGTATTCACCACTAGAGACCTGTATATGTGTCATTTTTAGAGAAAATAGATCATTGTATGAGTCATTCAATATTGTGTATGAGTCATTTGATCCAGTGTAATATTAATTCAATTAAACATATGATTTATTTTATCTAGAATATAAGTGATTTTATTCTATGTTTGAATCATTGAAGCTACGTACAATTCATTTGTTGTTGCATATGTGTCATCCGATACATAGTGAAAATTTTTCCGACTAAAAATATGATATTTATATAATAAATTATTCTGAATAAGTTAATCAAATCTAATGATACAATGTTTTATGTTTTTCATTAAAATCAATGTCATAATAAAATATTGTGATTCAAGTATCACTTCAAGTAATCCACACAATAAGAAGATTTTTGTTATAATTTCATACAAATGTGGAAATAATATTCGAATGGAGTAATTGTATAATTTTTTATGATAATCATAAGAATAGAAAAAGATTCTTATATCTATGTAGGCATAAATGGGAGAATATCATATAACATTAAAGGAATGAATTTCAAATTAAATATTTGAAATTCAAATCTATGACACATTTGGAGGAGGATTCAATAATGGTTGACCTAGGAGAAGAAGAAGTCCAAATTTTGTGGAATTTCCCACAAATAATTTTATAGAAATAATATTCACCTATATTTAGTGAATATAAAAGTCAAAATGTAAGGATAAGAAAGTTATGTTGATCATGTGATAAGAACTAATACACTATAGTGTTGAACATTTGTTCTATTAAAGAGAGATATAATAAATAAAAAATAAGGATAAGTTCATGTTTTCTAGTGTTTAAGAAATTGGAGAGGAATAATAGACTTATAGAAATGTATGTGAGAATAATAAAAGTAGAACAGTGATAAATTGTCGAATCTTTTTGGTAAAGTACTCTCATCTGGATTCAAATACTTTCATTATCTTTATATCAATTTTGGATACACATTCACTATCATGATACTAAAGTTTAATGAAAGCAATGTATGTACACTACTTTATCTAATTTATATGATTGTTTATAATTGACCGTGTGATCTTGTATTGTTTCCAAATCATACCAAGGATTATAAACTCTTGTTGATTTGTGAACTTTTTAAATTTATTCGTGCCTTTTCTATGTGTAAATGTGTTTGTTGATGTAGGAAAGTCATATCACTGTAATTATTAGTAGAGATTGTTTAAAATTTGGAAATATAAAATAATTATAGATCACTAATTCATCCCACCCCCCAGTGATCTCATAGGTCCAATGAGTGGATTTTCAAGTTGTATTAGAGTAAAGACCTTCGTTGAATCAAGGTTGTTTAAAATTTTAGTAAGAATTTTTTCAATCACTAATTATCTGAATGTCCCGAAGGCCTTCATTTTTATTGATTTTTTATAACCCCTCTTTCAAGGGATGATAGGGAACCCTTACAAGGCACGTAGGCTCAGAGATTACAAGGCTCGTAGGCTTAGAAGATTACATGACCCGAAGGTCTTAGGAAATTAAACCAGACTATCTACAAAGAACTACCCCTCCGCAGCATCGGCGTCATGATAGTAGCTCTCCACCTTTACATGGTCATCTGGCTAGGATTCCTGTGAAAGCACAGGATGGTCTTGATGGCATAGCCATACCCTCTCATTCTGACAAATCCATTTGGCTCTCCTCTGGTGAGTTCACCTACTCTGAATCTTCTTCTAGGGCTTCTCCTTTTTTTGTAGTGTGTTTGGGGAAACTTCATGTGGACCTAAGGCCTTGAGGTGGCCCGAGGGCCTTAAAGGTGGCCCGAAATCCCTACTGACCCGAAGTCCTAGGTGGTTGGAAATCCTTGAGGACTCCAAGACCAAACCGGTGGCCCAAGGTGAATAGTTCCAGCTACTACAGTACCGAACAATACCTGCTACAGTGCCTGCTACAGTGTCTACTACAGTACCACATGGTGTATAGTACTGCTACATTACCCCGAAAATATGCCTCTACCTAGTTTTTGAACTTGGGTCTTGAGGATGCACTTAAGGATACCTCACCAACTGGGCTGAGGCTCATGTTCACTCAATCACTAATTATCATTGTCTTGAATAGATAATATGAAATTTTTGAATGGTAAGGTAATTACTATATTTAATGGAAATAATTACCATATATGGAAGGATATGATGTTTCCATATTTATTATCTATCAGATTTAATTTCCTATAATAAATTTTTGATGGTTCCACCCCTCACTTTTAAGGTGGTATAACGATGATAACAAATAATAATAATATGAAGAATGATGGATGTGTTCACAATTCTATACTATCCACTCCTTTAAGGAGTGAATTTCTAAGAGTTAAAGGAATAAAAGTAACTAAATATGTTTGGGACAAGATGAAGAATATTTATGAAGGTATCACCAAAGTGAAGTGAGAAAATTTATATATTTGGATATTAAAATATAAGGATTTTAAAATAAAGGTTGGTGAATTTTTAGACAAATTCTATATAAGGGTGAATGATATTATGAGTATTATCATGAGTATTAGTGAGAGTTTGGAAGATTCCACAGTGGTTGAGAAGATCTTGAGATTTTTTGTGGAAAATTTTGATGCTAAAGTATCTTCTTTGGAAGATAGAGATCTAGATACAATTACAATGGATGACTTATACGGTATTCTCATTAAGTATGTGAGGTGACCCAAGTATAACATATATAGATATTACATCATTTTGGATGAATATTCAATGAATATCATAAAAATACATTCTTGAGGACTAGAAAGGTTTAGTGTATTCAGAGACTATATATATAATCATCTTATTTCATAAAATATAATCAAAATATCCCAAAACTATATTCTCATGTAGTACACTTATTAAACATACCCAACTTAAAACCTTTTTATAACCTTGGGAAATTAAACATAAGAAAATATGAACTCAGATGATCATTATGTGTAAATATAAGATATATAAATCAATGATCATAAGTGAGAATAATATAAACAAAAGTGTATGAGAACATGAACATAAATTATGAAAATCAAACCCAATAAGTCAAATATCATTAATCATAAATCATGGAATAAGGATTTTTTATAATAAAATACATAAGTCATAAGTGTGTAGAATCATGAATAATTAATCATGAGCCATGATATCATATCATAATAATAAGACATAGGTTTGTGGCATACACATAAGTATATAAAATTATTTCCTTGAACAAGACTCACTACCAAGACTATCATAGTGGATTGAGTTTACTCCCCATTACATTTTTTCTTATTAAAGTTTCACACTTGATACTATTATAGTGGAAAAAGTATTTTACTAAACTAGGTTCACTCCCCATTATAATCCTTATTATCTCATAATGCATTGGAGGGTAATAAAATTTCAATCCCACCGACCAAACAATGAAAACCATAATTATGTGTGGAATAGGATTATAAAACATCCATAATATCATAACCCATGGAAATGAAATATGTTTCATAAATATTTCATTATTTTAATATAGCATAACCTATAGAAAAGAAATGGTATTCATACTGGTTTCATTATAACTTAATTAACACATGGGAAATAAATAGGTTTTATAGAATCATCTTTAAGTCATCATCATCATTATTTTTCCTAAGAAAGAACATGGATGGTATCATAATATCTTATATATAGTGAAGAATAACAATCCTTAAAGAATATTTACATAGATAAAAAATACCTTTAAAATAACATTTGAACCTTTAGGAAAATATAAGAAAAATATATATTTATTTTGATAACATATTAACAAAAAAATATTATAATATTGATAAAATCATTTTCTTTGAAAATTATTAAGGAAATTTTTAAAGTAATATTCAAAGAAAAAATGTACATGGTAGCAGGAAAATATTTTCATGTCGTATACACTAATGGAAAACATTCTTTTCAAACTTCTGTAAAAAGTCAAAAATGAATTGTTCAGAAAATGTTTATTTAAAAATATTACTTTTAAAAAAATATAAATAAAGTTAAAGGTAATAAAAATGAACTTTTTAAAACATTTTATATATAGGTAAAAAATTTATAAGAAAAATTTGAGAAGCATGGATATGGAAGGAAAAAATCAATAACCAAATAGGAAAAAGCCCTAATTTTAAAAAAAATCTTAATTATTTTAAGTACCAAAGAGAAGAAAATAATACCAATGCATAAAAATTATAAGAATAACCAGAGGAGAATAAGATATTGGGGGTTTAAAGTATATGATATATATAATTTATCTTAATGGAAATTTAGTATAAATAGTCTCAAAAAGAAATGATATTATTACATAAACTACTACCTCAAGTCATGTCTTGCTTCGTATACATTTAAATATCATATATAATGAATATTTTAAGAACATGGATCTTCATTTCACATATGGATATTGTTTTGGTTTTTTTAGGAAAAGAGAGGAATTTGAAAATTTTATAAGTATATGTTTTATACTCTTGAGTACACGTCATGTACCTAGTTTCAGTGGGTAGTTGTGTATTGGCCGTGTAACAGCCAAGTACATGGCCATGTGGACTACCTAAATTTGGGGGGGGGGGGCGGTTAAGGCTAATACATGGTGTGTAATTTAAATGAACACACCAGGTAATTTTATTTTTATTTTATTAATTGGATTGGGGTCGCATCTCATCTCAAGAACCACCTTTCTTCTTCCCATGTCTCGTACAGGAGAGCAACGTATGAGCGATTATCTTATAGTGCCTCTTGTTCCTCATTCTGAGATCATATTGAGACATTGTTGGGTTCATTGGATTCCCACCAGTGGGTTCTCTCTTTACCTGGAGTCTCTCTTCCTAATTTATCCACTTTCTTGAGTTATCTAAGGTTGAACATTTTTGACCTTTTTGTAGATATTTGATGTTATAGTCTGATTCAAGGTCCGACGTTCCAGAGTGTTCATTGTACAACATCGAGGTAGGTTTTTTTCCCCTTTCAGCGTTTTTCTTTTAGTTATATATGCCTAAGTGTTGATTACCCATGATTTGGGTATTTTTTATTCAGTAATTGAACCTTGTTATCATCTTCCTTAGATTAATTTATATATTAAGAGTTTTTTTTGATAAATTATGCTAAATTTCATACTTAGGGGACACACCATGGGTGTGTTTCCTTGTTTGAATGTTTATGGCCATTTGGTCCAGGTTTCCTATGAGGCGAACCTTTTTTCCTTGCATTGCTTGTTAGGTTGGAATTGATTTCTTATTGTTTATTATTGAATGCCTCTGTTATGCATTTTATCTTCTTAGACTTATAGTATTTGAGATTAATTTGGGCTGCTGGATATCATTTCTATATGATTGTATTATACAGGGTTGTGAGAACCTGGTGTAGTTAGACCATAGGGGGAATTGACATTGAGGGATTCCCCATAATGTCTTTTATATTTACATTTCAAGACCATATAGAGGATTGATGGTGAGTTATACCTCATATTTTCTATAGTATACCATTATGAGACCATAGGGGGAATTGACGTTGAGTTCTTCCGCATAGAGTTTATAGTTTATCACTAAAATACAATAGGGGGAATTTACGGTGAGTGATTCCTTATATAGTATTTGTTTTTGTGAGACCAAAGGGTTTAGACTATGTGATCTTTCCCAGAGGGTCATTATATATTTATTTAATTGATGATATGTTTAACCAGAGGGTTCAGACTGTGAGAACTTTCCCAGAGGGTTTCTGGTGAATGATTGATTGATTGTGACGAGCCTGCTAAGCCGAAGCACAAGTTTGGAATCGATCTTAGTTTATTGTCAAATGGTCTTCTAAGAAATATTTTTTTATTTTACACAGGGGATACAGATCTTAGGATAGATCTTAGTTTTTCATTATTCAATGGTTTGGATAATTAATAAATATAAATGAATGTAATTAGAAAATGTAGTATTGTTTACTTTTGAGTACTTTATTGTTCATTTATTCGTTTTTCATATGGTCTGCTATATATATTCACTGATAGTTAGTCACATATATTTTGGGGGTTTCCTACTAGGATTCATCCCACACCCTGTTTGGGTTATGATTTTCGACCCAAACAGATTATATGGTTGTTGGTATAGATAAGGGAAACCACCCTTCTACATCAGGTACTTGATTGATGTTAGAGCTAGAGGGAATGGGACCAAGATGAGGTTTGAGATGCTATTATAGTTATTTACTATTTTCATTAATTTGGTTTTAAGTGTTTTATTTCTATCATTGTGACTTGTTTGGCTACTTTCCTAGACATACGTGACATGAATCATTTATATATGTGCTCCAGTTGTTTATTTACTATCAGTCTTCCATTGTTTACTTATGTTGTATGGTATTACTATTTTTGTTGTTTTTTATTTTTTTTATTCCACTATGTTGATATTCTAGTGCAGGAATAGTTTCCCTACTATTACACCCAAGGACCTCGCTACTAGTCGGCAGCCTCTGGCATTCAAGGAAATGCGCTTGAGGCCATGTGACCAACCGGGTACAGGGCACCTTTGGACGACACCCAGATCTGGGACGTTGCAAATATATATTTATTAAAAATATATTAAAACCCATATTAATAAATAAAATAATATGTATAATTCCTTTATAATTTTTAATTATCTGTTAATTAATACTTCCTTAATTAAAATGAACATGCTGGTGAAAACTGGTCTATTTTCCATTCATGTTTCTATTCAATGGTTCTAATACTTGAACCATATTCATGGTTTAATCACCCCCAAAATATTAATAATTAAATAATTATCATATTTATCCATCATCTACACTTTTATAATTATTCATTTAAATTAGTGATGAAAAATTAATCACATTGATGTGTAGAGATTGTAGTTGACACATACGCATGAGCGACGTTATCTTTTTCTAACAAATGGAAAAATAAGAAGGTAAACATTATTTTATAACTAAATAACTATAATTATGTCATAAATATTATATATAAACATTATATTTATCATAATAACCAACCGTGAATGATGGTGATGGAAAATGAATTATATTTCTATGCGGATGTTGTAGTCCAAACATATGTATGAGCTATACTTTCATTTTTTATTTGATAGAAATTTGGGGGAAATGCTTAGACCATAATCATAATAAAAATTAATTATGTTTATGGTAATTAATTAATTATTTTATAATGGATATAATATATTTATATGAATTCAAAGAATAAATAAAATTGAAAGTACTTGTTTAAGAGTTATACAAATTCATTGAGAAACCTCATTTAGTTTACACCTTAATCCTTGAAAGTATGGTATTTTGATAAAAATAGGACCTATAGGATCTAAGAAAATATTTTAGGAATGTATTTTATTATTTATTATATGGTATAAGAGTCTATTTAATTTTGATTAAGAGAGGAGAGGTGGTGTCCTTTTATAGGGGGAGGAGAGGGCACACTTGGAGTTTTTTAAAAGATTAAAATATATTAATGTCTTACTCAAGCCATGTAGCTCCAAATTAGACTATATTTTTAAGGAGGAATATTTATTATTTAAATATATATATATCCAATAGTATTTATACAGGTTTTTAATAATTTTATCCATCATCCTTTTAATTTAACCCTCCCCCTCCCCATTAATCATTTTTAAATTTTACCATAGTATTCAATCATTACCTTGGTTACTATTCATAATGACCAAAAATAAAATTGAAGGAATTAAAAAAAAATTATTATCCCAATTAGGGATTCAATTTTTTAAAATTAAAATTATATAAGTTTCAGATTTAAATTTAAAAACAAACCCTCAAAATGAAAAACAAACTGTTTTTAAACAAATGTGTTCTTAAACCCAAAAATGAACTTATATAAAAATTAATTACAATGATGATTTATATTTAATTAATTATATTATTTATAATTAAATTATACTTATGTTACTTTATGATCAAATTTAAAACATAATTATAATTTTAAATTACTTTTTTTAATGAAAAAATGGTAGTTTTACAAAAAATGGTATTTTTCAAAATTCACTTATAAATAAATCTTTTTAGATAAATTAAAAAAATTAACCAAAATATAATATTGAAATGATGATTTAAAAAATTATATTTATTTCCTAAAATACAATTTCTAAAAATAGAAAAATTAATTATAATTCTCAAGCACAAAATTCAACAAATACTATTTTTGTAAAAAGGGTATTTTGAAGCATAAAATTACATTACTAAAGATTGAGTACTTATTTATTATGAATTAAACTTTATGAATATTTTTATAATGTGGATAACCCTAATAATACACACCATTCCAATGTATAGGTTATAATAGTATTTTATATCACAGTTCATTTCGACTTGGGGTTTTATGTAAACCAAGTTATCAAATACTTCAAGTTTATTTCAAAGGAATATGTATATATATATATATATTAGGGTGTCACATTATTCCCCATTTAAAATTAATTTCACCCAACAAATTTTATTACTATTATAGGTAAAAACGAGTATATCTCTTCTTCATCACATCCATGGGTTCTCATGTAGCTTCCTCAAATTTTTGATTCCTACAAATAACTTTAACCAGGTGAGTAGTCTTGTTCCGTATCACTTTATCTCTATAATATAATATTTTTACCAATTATTATTCATAATAAATATCAAGTTACAACTATATATATTTTTAGTTTGGTTTATTTTAAGGATCAGGTATGTACTTCCTTAAAAGAGATATGTAGAACAGATCATAAACTTGAGAGAAGTTCAGTGGAATCAACAAGCGATAAGCAATCATTATGGTTTGATAAAAAATATTGAAGGGGGTGATATATCTATGGATTATCTTTCCATTATTTCCAAATATCATAACCTTATTCCATAGATAAATTCACAATAATTTCTTCTCACAAACATAAAATTCCATATCTGATTGACGATTTTCATCTTAACTCTTTTGTTGACTTTGAGCTACCTTGATGTGATGTTGAATGGATCTTATAATTTATGAAATTTTATCATCTATATCAGGTTTAAATAGATTTATTTATCTAAATTAATCCTAGAACATTAGAGTTATACACTTCCTTCTATATAGGTTATCATAAGGAGACATCTTAATGCTCAAGTGAAAGCTATTATTGTATGAAAACATGGCCAAATAAATGTGTTGATATCAAACAACTTTGAATTATATAGAATGGGATATCAGAATATCAACTAACGTTTTGATGGTCTTATCAGACTGACCATATGTATGAGGATGACATGTAGTGATAAAGTTCAATTACATATTCAATTCTAGCTAAATACTTCTCTAGAACATCGAGGTAAACCTCAGATCTGGATCAAATATAGTAGAATGGTGTACTCCATGAAACATTACCAATTACTTAATGTATATCCTAAAAATATTATCAATATAGAAGTATTCTATGATGGAAATGAAATGTTCCATTTTCATAAGGTTATTGACTACAACTCAAATAGTATTTCTCCATTTAGATGTTTTGGGGATCCTGATAATGAAATCAATAGTAATTTATTTCCATTTTCATTATGGTGTGGTTAATGGTTATAAAATACCCTTATAATTTTTTCTCTCATCCTAATACTCTTTCATATCTTTATACATCTTTTTACTTCTAGGATGAATGGATAATGATGGTGAACTATGAGATTCATCTAAAAAAACCTTCTTTAAGTTTTTCATTGATAAGAAAGATACTCAATTACTAAAACTTATCATTCCATCATAATCATGGTTGAAAATTAACATTTCCCACCTTCTTCTATAGTTCAACATCCTCCTTCATCACTTATTTAATCCTCACATGGATGGATGCTTGAACATTCATGAGAGATAAATATGATCTATACCTTTCATATTAATTTCAATATCTATCTTCTAAAAATACAAAAAATATTAGATCTATTTTGATCCTTGTCATGGAAAAACTAGCACTGTGTTTCTAACTCAGAGTATCAATCACCTTGTTTTCCTTATTAAGGTGGTAGTATATTGAGAAGTCATAATATTTAATCAATTCTAGCTATCTCCTTTAAAACATATTCAACTCTTTCTATGTGAATATATACCTCAAGATTTTATGGTCAGTATATATATCACATCTTTCACCATAAAGATAATGCCTCCATATTTTCAATGTAAAAATTACTATTGCAAACTCAAAATAAAGAGTTGGATAATTTCTATCATGAATTTTCAATTAGAATGAGGCATAATTTATTACCGTATAATTCTACATGAGGGAACATTTCATTCCCTTATTTGTTGGATTGTTATAGTTCAAAAACCTTTATCTATTGTTGTGTAGTGTAAGCATGGGTGTTCTGAAAAACCATCATTTTAGATCCTTCAAATTTTCCTCACAGTTATCTATCCAAAGGAACTTATCTTCTTTCAAAGTCAACTTTTTTATTAGATTATATATCCATGAGAAATCCCTTAAAAACAACTAGTAGTAGCCATCAAACCCAAGAAATCTATAGATCTTGGTTATTGTGGTTGGTATTCGCTATAGGTCAATAACTCCCATATTTGAATGATCCACTAATATACCCTCTCTTAAGATTATATGACTGAAAAATGATACTTTTTGTAACCAAAATTCACACATTCTGAATTTGTAATATGGTTTATCTTCCATAAAGGTCTTCAAAAAAATATTTGAATGATCTCCATACTCATTTTTTTCTTGGAATATATAATAATATCAATTATAAATACAACCACAAACTAATCTAGGTAATATCTAAATACTATTCATTAAATCCATGAATATAGTGGGTGAATTGGTAAGTCCATATGGAATCACTATAAATTCATAATGATCATACCTTGTATGGAAGGATTTCAGGGGTATATTCTTATTTTTGACCCTAAATTGATTATATCCATAATGATGTTCAATCTTTGAAAAGTATTGAGATCTAGCCATTTTACTAAATAATTTATTAATATAGGGTAGATGATACTTGTTTTTTATAGTGATCTTGTTATGTTCTCGATAATTAATGAAAAGACGCATTGACCCATCTTTATTATTAATGAAAATAATAGGTTCACTTCTTGGTGATGTGATAGGGAATATGAATCCCATATCAATATTCTCCTAGAGTTGATTCTTAAATTCCTATAACTCAATTGGGGTCATTCACTATGGATTCTTTGAAATAGGTGTAGGACTTGGTATGAGTTCTATTAAAAACTCAACTTCATGATTTGAGAGAAGACTAGGCAAGACTTTATAAAATACATCATTATAATATTGAAAAATATGCATATCTCATATGTTGAGTATATCCCTAAATATTTGATATAAATATACCTCATGAATAGATAATAATATTTATATAATGGAAGTAACTTCTATTGGAAGTTCTTGTATATCCTCCCACCAAAAGATGATCATAAGTTGATTTAGAATAATAAATGTGACCTACCTTACTTAAAAATTGATATGGGATATATATAGAGATATCCAATCTATTCCCAAAAGCTCATCAAATTAAACTAGAGGAAAAATTACAATATTTGTAGGAAGCACATTCCCACACGCTTCTATTAAATAAGAGCTATAGACTTGAGATGTAATCACCTTGCCATTAGTATTTTTCACTTCTCACACAAATCCAATCATTAAGGATATGAATGAACATCCCTAGATACTTTTTATGATATAAATAAATTCATATAAATAAAATAAAATAAGATAATTCAATATTTTAGTACTCTTGTCACTGACTTAACTTCATCATTATATCTTTATTCCCTTACTAAAACCAAAAAACAAGTGTGAGCAACAATAATCATAATTATTAATCATGTAATCATGGAAAAACATTAATAATATTTCTAAATAATAAAAACTTATTTTCAAACGGTGATACCTTATGATTAACCCAGGTCATTCATGGTTATCATCTATTAAAATCTTTCATAGTGGTTCATAAAGAAAATGTGAATTGTCCCAAGAATAGCTCTCGTTGGTGTCTAGAAAGTTGTTCAGTCTTAATCCCACTCATTGTTCACCAGTGATGATTATTTTAATACCCAATTTTTCCCATTCCATAGTTTTTAAACCTATTTTCATTTATTCTATAGCCACATCAACTTTCTAGTATCCAGACAGGGATGTATTTTCTAGGAAAACCACACAATATCTATCTTTCTAATGCTTAAAGATATTATCCTATATTTAGAATTATCCCTATGGTTTTCAAAAATCTTCTCTATTACTGATCTCAAAAAATAACTAAACCCCATTTTATTACCAACTAAGGTGACCCAAGTATAAAATACATAGATATTATATCATTTTATATTAATATTGGATAAAACTCATAACAATACATACCCAAGGACCATATAGTTTTAGATTCATAAGATAATAGATATAAAATCATGTTATTTCATGAAATATATTCAAAATATCCCACAAAGTTATTCTCACATAGTACACTTCTTAGACATACCTTACTTAAAACCTTTCTCTATAACTTAGTGAAAGGAATCATAAGAAACAATGAGATCAGATGATCAAAAAGTGTAAAAATAAAAGATATCAATCAATGATAAAAATTTTACATAAGATAAACATAAGGGTATGAGAACATGAATATAACTTATGAAAATAGTTCCCAATAAATAAAATATCATTAACCAAAAATCATGGAATAATTATTTTTCATAACAAAATCCATAATTCTTAAGTGTGTGGAATCATCAATAATCAATTATGATACTTGAGAATATATCATAAGTATAATAAATCGGATTTTAGTGTGAATATAAGCTTAGAAAATCATTTCCTTGTTCAAGGATCACTATAAATACTATAATAGTTGATTGGGTTCACTCCCCATTTCATTATTTCCTTAGTCAAGG
This sequence comes from Viscum album, assembly GCA_963277665.1. Lineage (NCBI taxonomy): Eukaryota > Viridiplantae > Streptophyta > Magnoliopsida > Santalales > Viscaceae > Viscum > Viscum album. The sequence goes on from OY728158.1 coordinate 470,442,009, forward strand.
TTCACTCACAAGACTATCATAGTAAATATATTCCCTTAATAAAATGAGTTCACTCTCCTTTATATCCCTTATAATCTCATGACATATCCATATTTACCCAATGCATTGGAGGGATATATAATTTCTATCCCACCCATCACATAATGAAAACAATAATTTTTTATGCCACAAGATCATCAAACATTCATTATATCATCATATCATAACCCACGTAAAGGAAATGAGTTTCATAAACACTTGATCATTTCAAAATAGCATAACTCAAGGAAAATAAATGGGTTTTATAAAGGTTTTATTATAACTTAATTGACTCTTGGTTAAGAAATTTGTTTCATATAATCATCCTTAAATCATCATCATCATAAGCCATTCAGAGAAATAAATTGGATAGTATCATATGATCATATACCCAGTGAAGCATAACAATCCTTAAATTATGCTTGCATAGATGAAAAATACCTTTAAAATATCATTCAAACCTTTCTTTGGAAACATAAGAAAAATATCCTTTTATTTTGATAATATATCAACTAAAAATACATAGAATATTAAGAAAATACTTTTATTAGAAAATAAACAAGGAAAAATTTAAAGCAATATTAAAATAAAATAACAATCATTATAGTGGGAAAAAATAAAGGTGTATAAATTTAAAAAAACATTCTTTTTACAATTTTGTAAAAAATCAAAAATGCTTATTTATAAAATTTTTCTTTAAAAATATTCATTTTAAACCTTTGTAAATAAAGTAAAAGGTTATGAAAATGAAATTTTTTTTTTAAAAAAATTATGTAAAGGTAAAAATATCCATAAAACAATTTCAAACAGCATGTACATCAAATAAAAAATTCAATGACCAAAGAGGAAAAAATGGTGACTTTTAAAAAAATATATTTTCTTGATAATTTTAAGTACCAAAGAGAGGAAAATGGAACCAATACATAAAAATTATAGGAATAATTTTAGGATAATAAAATATATGTGGTTTATAGGATAATATCTATATAATTTCCCTCAACATAAATTTAGCATAGAAAATCATGAAATTAAATGAGATTATAACATAAACTCTTACCTTAAATATTATCTTGATATGTAAGTGTTAAAATATTCAATACAATAAAGATAAATTTATTATACATATATTATAACACCATATTCATACATAACTTACTATATATCATTCCTTTGTAATTTCTAATTATCCTTTTATTTATAATTTCTTCATTAATATGAATATTCGGGTAAAAACTAGTTTGTTTTCTATGCATGTTTCTATTCTATGGTTATAGTACATACACCTTGGTCATAATTTAAATATATAACAAATATTAATCAGAATATAAGTATCATATTTATTAATTATATATACTTTTATAATTATTCATATATTGTGATGATGAAAAAAATTCATCATTATGTGGTAATGGTATTCCACACTTACGCATGAGTGACGTTATCATTTTCCAATAGATTGAAAGGTAAGAAGGTAGATAATAACATATAATTAAAAAACAAAAATTATGTCATAAATATCATATAAAACATTAAATCCATTATAAAAACCAACCATGTATTATGATTATGGAAAATAAATCATATCGCTACATGGTGACAGTAGCCCACATGTACGCATGAGTTATAAATTCATTTCCCATTTGATAGAATAGAGGTGGAAAATGATTTTTACATAATCATAATAACAATTAAGTATATTTAAGATACTAAATTAATTATTTTATCTTGGATATAATAGATTTATAGTTGGTATAAGAAGAAATAAAATTGAAAGTACTCAATTAGGAGTTATACCTCTTCATTATGAAACCTCCTTTGGCTTACACCTTAAACCTAGAAAGGGTGGTATTATGTTCAAAAAAATACCACTTGAATGTGTGTGAAGAGTTTTTGAATTTATTTAGGTCTATATTGGATGAACTTATATGAAATTGAAGTATGAGGAAGAGAAGATAGGTGGTTCCCATTTATAAGAGAGGGAGAGGACATACTTGGAATATTTCAAAAGATTAAAATATATTAATGTCTTACTCAATCCATGTTGATAAAAAATTATAATATTTAAAAATAGAGGAATATATTGGATATAAATATAGATATCCAATACGATTTAGAAAAAAATTTAAGTAATTTTAACACATATCTTTTTATTTTTACCATCCCATTAAAACATTTTAGATTTTACTATAGTATTAAATTATTACCTTGGATACTATTCATAATGACCAAAAATGAAAGTGGTCTCCTTAAAAAATTTAAATTATTTTTCTAATTCTAGATTAAATTTTTATAAAATTAAATTTATATAAGTGGTTGATTTAATTTTAAAAATAAACCTATAAAACATGATAAAAATGGTTTTTAGACAAATGTATTTTTAAACCCAAAAACAAACTTATACCAAAATCAAGAATAATTTTAATTAATATGTAATTAATTAGATTATTTATAATTATAGGAGAATTATTTTACTGTTGATCAAATTCAAAACATAATGATAATTTAAAATTCCTTTTTTAAATGAAAAAATCAATTTTACAAAAATCGGTATTTTTTATCATTCACTTAAAAATAAATAATTTCAGAAGAAAAAAAACCCAAAAATTCACCCTAATATAATATTGAAATTTTGATTTAAAAAATGGTATTTTTATACTAAAATAAAATTTCTAAAAACTGTATACATTAATTAAAATTTTTGTTCCCAAAACACAATAAAATCTATTTTTGAAAAAAAACACAAACTTTTAAATAACGAAATGACTTTACTGAATATTGAGTACTTATTTACTAGGAATTAACCTTTATTTATATTTTTAATAATGATTTAAGACCTATTAATAACCACCATTCCATAATATATGTTATAATGATATATTATGTCACAGTTCATTTAGACTTGGGGTTGCATGTAAAACAAGCTATCAAATACATAAAATTATTAAAAAAGAATAAATATATATATATATATAATTTCAGGGTGATATATTATAATATTAAGAGATGAAAAGATACTAAAAGAAGTAAAATATTGAAAAGGATATTTATTTTAAATAATTAAATAAAAATATGTTAATATAAAGTTGTTATTGAAGGTGAAACCAACCATTTTGATTCAGAGGAAGATATGACTCCAAAGTTTGATAAACTTATGTATCTTTTATCCATAAAAATGAGAAGAGGATTTTGGAATAAAAAATTAAATCTTTCATTAAAATTTTTAAATGTGCATCTATTGATCATTTTGTATAAAAGTATCCAAGATTAAAATAAGAAGACAGTAATGAAGAAGTTGGAAGACCAAGAAGATCCTTGATAAAAAGGTTGAGAAGCCAAAGTCCTTTTTTAAGGTAAGGGTAAGAATTTGTCTCAATAAAATAAGAGAAAATTTTTATATAATTGTGAAGGAAGTTATGATATTGAATAATATTAGTAAGCTGAGACTTCCAATGATGAAATTGGTGAGAATCTAGTTATTTATAAAGTGAATGATTAAAATTTCACTAGTGATGAAAGTAGTGATTTTATAAGTGAAGAAAAATAAAAATATATTTATTTACTGTTGAATAGATATTTAATATAATGTCTCTCAAAAATTTCAAATCATGAAAAAGAAAATAATAAGTTTAAGAAATATGACTAGCCTTTCAACAGGAAAGAATATGATCATGTATAAGAAAAATCTATATATTTCGAAAGATATATATTTTTTAAAGAATATTATTGATAATGAAAATACTCTAAACATAAATATATAAGAAAATGTGGATGTAAATGGAAAGGGTGTTTAACTCACTCAATAAATATTTTTGATTCTTGAGAAGGAACTAGATAAATTATGAATTAGTTTCCAAAACTCTATCATAGATTTTGAAGAAATTTCAAAGAAGTGAGAATCTCATAATGATAAAAAATGAATTTTAAAATAAGATAACATCACTGCATATACTGATGAAAAAACAATGAAGAAAAGTCAAGTCAAGATGGAAAATTATGTTGAAAAAACTGGTGATGCTTCAAAATCTATAAATTCTATGATCAAAAAATTGATATAAAAAACATCTAAAATGGTGAAATAAAAAAGAATGAGAAGAATTAAAAATAAATACTAAATAAATAAGTGTTTATCAAAATTTTGGTTCACAAAAAGGATCTAATATGGATGATCATAAGAATGCGAAATGGTAGGTATACAATTCTGTCCAGAATATTGTTTATAAATAAAAATATGTTTTTTATGGATAATGATTGTATTGTGGGGTATTTGGTAATTAAATGAAAAACTTTTGGTTTAATTATGAATATCATAATAAATCTAAAAGTCTTGTGAGGTCGATTTTGAGTTGGATTCATCCCACTCAATGTAGATAAATCTAGAAACAATTAGAAAAATGTGTATGGAAGACTTAGAATAGATTAAATCCATTAGAAACAGTTTATGAAAGATGTGACCAGCCTTGTAATATTTCAAATGGTTGTATAACCATGGTATTATCCTAATGGAGTATTAATAATATTACTCAAACATCTCATGAAAATAAAAATAAATCCCATGTGGGGTTTCTTGTTGTTAAAACTACTCTCAAGGCTGTAAAAGGGTAATGTATATGGATAATGGATAATGTATGTTCCTTACATGTAATCAAAGGATTAAAGATATTAAATAATGTAGAATATTGAAAATAAGTTCCATTAAATTTTGATAATGATGATCCACTTAAAAAAAAGGTTTCAGGTCAATTAGGATTGTAAAGGAAGCTAAAACCTAAGATTATTTTGTTGATGGGTAGAAACACAACAATTTGAGTGTTTCTCAGCTTTGTGATAATTAAATGAGATAATTGTTAGGAAATATTTTCTATTAGTATAAACAATTGAATATGGTATAATTTAGATAAAAGTAAAATGAACCAAGGTTAACTCAATTCATTTCAGAGATGCTCATAATTCACGATCTTTAAGTATAAAAGAAGAAAACCAGCTATTTCATACAATTTTTGGTTATATTTTCTAAAGAAATATAAGAAAATGTAAAAAAAGATACATTTTTGTGATGTTACAAAGATGATGGGAATAATGGAATTAATGTACTCCATGTTATGGAAAGATAATTTTACAAATTCTTCACACAAGAATGTTGATATTCATACATCTCATCTCATGTATCTTATTCATTCTGACATCTGTGGTACCATAAAAAAAATATAGATAAGTATTTAATATTAATGATTAAAACTATATTACTTGCATTGTGTTAATGAAACATAAATCAAAGGCTCTTAATATTCTCAAGGGTTTTAGTAGAAGTTTTCAAAATGAGTGTGTTTACTCCATAAAGAATATCAGGATAGACAATGGTGTTGAATATATAAATGGGATATTTGAAGATTTCCTTGAGAATAATGGTATTATCCAGGAACTTAATGCACTATACACATCCAAAAAATTGTGCGATTAAAAGGATGAATATAATATTAGTGGATATGGCTCAGGTCATATTGATTGAACATGATACTTATCAATTATTTTATAGATAGGATATTGGTGTATGAGTTCACATACAAAATTTTTTCTTATATAGACCAAATTATAAATGTAACTATATGATATTTATTACAATAAGACCCCAATTTTAAAATAATTAAGGATATTTGGAAGCCCCTATATTTTCAAAGTCAACGGTTAAAATCTTGGGAAGTTCGATAAAATAGTTTTTGAGGAATTATTTTTAGGTTGCCCTCAAAATAGAAGAGGATAAAAATAATACAACAAGGAAATAGGAAATTTCATTGGATAAATTGATGTAAAAATTCAATAACATTCTAATAAATAATATAGACAAGTAGGAGGAGGTTCCAAAAGTGATTAAGATGGTTGTATTTTGGTTAAATAGTATGATGAAATTCCAGTAGTGGTGAATATTAAGAATTATTATGGGATGAAGATAATGATTCATCCAATTTTAGTGATGAGGATCAACCCAAATCATATTATCTATGGTTGAGAAGATAGGTGGAGTTCCAAAAAACCAATGGATATTAAGGAAAACAAGTTCAAACTATGAGAACTTCAAGGATAGCATTTTATTCCTCACATTTTTTATAGGTTAAACCAAGAAATATTGAAGAAAATTGGAGCAGCAAGAGTGGGTTAATTCCATTAATGAATAATTGGACCAAATATAGAAGACTAATACATGGTAGTTGGTACCCAACCCTTAGTATAACAATATAATTAAAACAAAATGGTTATGAATAAACAAGATGAATGAAAATATAATAGTTGTAAGAAATAAATAAAGGCTTATGTGTAAGGGATATTCCAAAGTTAAAGGAATGGACTTTTATGAGATAATTATATTAGTTTTTAATACTAAGACCATAATAATATTTCTTGATATTGTAACCCAAATACGGTATAGTTTTTTTTAAATGGTTGAAAAGTATACCTTTCTCAATGGTGAGTTGGAAGAGGAGGTCTATATTGAACAACCTTGTGGTTTCTTGTTTGGAAAATATGATAATTATGTTTATACATTAAATAATGATTTATATGTTATAAAACAATCCCCAAGAGCTTGGTATTCTTAAGCTATAAACTAGGTTAAAGAAGTTAAATTCTATAAAAGGAATAATAGAAAGAAACCTATACATTAAAGAAGATAAAGATGTATCTCTCATTATTAATGTTTATATTGATGAAATTATATTTTCTAGAAATTATTAAGTAGTTTTTAAATAATTTTCAAATGAAATGAAGGAATTATTTGAAATTTATATTCTTGGAGAGATGAGGTACATTTTTATCTTATAAATTTATCAAGATAAGATCCCATTTTTCTTTCTCAATAGGATGATAAAATGTAATTTCTTTATGGAGTACTCAAATCCTATTTACACACTAATTTCAGTGGGAAAATATTTATCCAAATATTAATATAGGTTGGATGATGATAAAATAAAATTATAGAATATGATTGGATGTTTATTATACATGATTACTTCAAGAATAGATTTAGAGAATTTTTTACTCATTATACCAGGTATCTAAGTTTAGAAAGAGTCTTATTTTAGTGATGGAAAGAGGATTATTAGGTATATCAGAGGTACTATAGGTTTTGTTTAAAATATGATAGAAAAGAGAAGCATGATATGTTTGGATACACATATACATATAGGGTAGGTTGTGTTGATGATAAGAGGTCCACATATGGTAGATCTTTCTTCCATGGAAATAGTTGTGTTTGTTAGAAAAGTATGTAAGTGGAATTATGTGACTCTAAGAACAAATAAAGCTAATTATATGATTTCCACTCAAGCTAGTACTCAATTAATGTGGATGAGAACACAATTATAGGATCTTAAAGTTCAAGTGAATTTTAAATTACTGTTGGCGTGTGATGATCAAAGTGTTATTAATATAGAAAAGTATATTTTTCAACATTCAAGATTTAAACACATTGATATCAAATATCAATTAATTAATGATCTTGTGCAGAGAAATGAACTGAAGTTATAATTTATCCTACAAAGGAATAAATAGTATATTTTATTCACCAATCCACTACCTAAATAAGAATTATAGAATCCAAGGTTGATGTTGGGAGTTCAACCTTACCCATATCAAGGATAAAGAATGATATTTTAGTCCCCTATCTCATTTTATTCATTGGATTGTTGTTGTTAAAGGGTGGTAAAAGACAATATAAATATGTTTTTCCCTAATGTATATACCAAGGGGTGAAATGTTCTTAAATTAATCCATTGATATGTTTTTACCTATTTTAGGAGAGATATATAATTTAGGGGGAGTATTAATTTAGAGATATATTTTAAAAGGATAATGTTTTGATAGATATCTTGATGAGTGATTTGTGAACTGTTTTAACATTTTGTTTAAGATTAGGTGCAAGAAACTATATTTTATAGGTTTTATGGATGGATTTGTGGAAATTAAGAAGATTTATTGGTTATAATTATTCTCTATTATTTTAAAAGGGTGGAGAATATATAAACATTAAAACTAAAGAGTTGATCACTTGTTGATCAAGTGGATCAAGAGCTAGACATGTTTTTTCAAAATCATGTCTGTCAAGTTGAGGAAAAAGGTTTCATGATAATGTATTATTAATTAAATAAATTTTGATTCAAAAATGTGATGATAAATTATTGATTAAAGAACTATTATTTCTCATATTTATTCTCAAGTGGTATTATTTTATTAGGGAGAATCAAGAAGATTGATTTTGAAGAGGTTTAATGTATATCGCTATTTTTTATAGAAAAAAATTTATTTTTATTCAATATTCTTGTTTCCTATTCCAATTTCACTTAAGTAGGATTAGGATTATTAAATGATGATTCATTTTTAATATGTTAATGTTTTTTAGTGATTTATTCTCCTCATTTTCTAACAAAATCGAAAGGAGTAGATTATTGAACATGAGTTTTTTGGAAGTTGTTAAATAATTGGGAAGTTGTTGAGACAAGATTTTTCCTATAGAATATAGAAATTATCTATAGAATAAAGACTGTACAAGGTTGAAGTGGGTATTATTATTATGTTTTATTTTGTTTTCAATGCATAAATCATATTCAAACTTACATTAAATAAGGGTTCTCAAGTGAGGTAAAGGTTTTTTCGGTGGTTGGGACTATTTGGAATCAGTTTGAAAGGTTTAGAATAATACTAAAGGAATTTTAAAGTAATATGGAATATTTATGGAGTTAAGAAGAAGTTAAATAAATTTTTTAAAAAGGAATAAGACTAATTGAGTTGTGTGGTAGTCATTTTAGTTTGTGTATGAGTCATTGGATACCTACATACATTTTATTTTTAGAGAAAATAGATCCATGCACAAGTTATTACACACTTTATATGAGTCATTTAGTACTTTGTACAAGATATTCAACAATGTATGATCCATTAAATACAGTTTATGAATGATTGCATCAAGTTTTAGAGTCATTCATGGCTATGTATGAGTCATTTTTTATTGAAGATGTGTTATTAAATTCATGGTGAAAATTTAAAAAATAATATTGACTAAAAATATGAGATTTAGAGAATAAATTATCCTAAATAAAATATTTAAATATGATAATGTAATGTGATATTTTCTTCATTGAAATAAACATCACAATAAAATATTGTTATTTATTTTTTATTCAAGGACTCCATGTTGTAAGAAGAGTTGTGTCATGGCCTTAATAAAATGTGGAAGAAATATTCAAATAGAGTAACTAAAGAATTCTTCATGGGAGTCTTAAGAAGAAAAAAATCATTTCAAATTTTCAGATGAATAAAATGGAGAAGATAATATGATTTTAAAGTAGTTAATTTAAAATTAAATATTTTAAATTCAAAGCTATGAAAATTTTGGAGGAGGATTCAGGAATGGTTTACACGAGAGAAAAAGAAATCCAGAGTTCATGGGATTTTAAATAAATCATTTTATAGAAATAATATTCACAAATATTCAGAGAATATAAAAGGTAAAAATAAACAAGATGAAATTCTTAAAGATTTTATAAGAGTAACTGATACACTATAGAGTTTAACATAAGTTTTATAGTAGGGATAGAAATAAGGAAAAAATACGAATTATTAATTATTTCTCTCTACTATGTAATAAATTGGAGAAGAAAAAATAATAGACTTGTAGGAGTTTCAGTGAGAACAATCAAATGATCACTATGGAAACTTGTTGAATTCTGTTGGTGAATGAATCTATTATTGTTATAAAAACTTTAATTATCATTTTATATGTATGGGATGCACATGCACTATCTAGATACTAAATTTAAATGAAATTATTATATATACACCTTATTTTTATAATACAAAGGATTATTTATGATTTATTGTGTGATCTTGTATCTTTTCCAAATCATTACAAGGATTAGGTACTCTTATTGATTAGTTAACCTTATTAATTACATTTTTTTGAATATGTATACATGTTTTTGTATTGATCCATTCAATTCATATCACTATAATTGGTGATTAATATTTTTTAAAAATGGAAAACATAAAATGATAATAGATCATTGATCCACCCACTCCCTTGGTGATCTCACTGAGATAACCTATAGTAATACAACTGGATGTGATGATAAAAACATATTGTTTACATATTCTCTTTGATACCAACTAAATCAACCCAATTTAACCATCTATAATTTCATTATAAATAATCAACATTGAGTTATTTAAATACCCAATACCTTTTAGGTTTAGAGTTTTAGATAATTGGTAAAATCTTTAATTAAAAAAAACATATCTTTCTCACTAAATAGACATATCACCACTACAACAATAACTTCTTATATCATTATAAGTTTTCAACATCTCGAATAAATTCTCCACACATGATACCCTTATAGACATATCACATGTAATACTTTTCTTCATAACCTAGGAAAAAGGAATAATAAGAAGGGTACGGTAAAATGAATAATAATGGTAAACATAACAGAAAATAATCAAATGTAATAACTAAAGATAAGATGAGTATATGTGTATGAGAACATAATAAAAAATCATGGGACTAATATAAGATAATCATAACTAATAAATCATGGATTGTAATCATGGTTCATGGCATAAGGCTTTAGAAAAACATAAGAAATGAGTCATAAGAGATTCAAAAACCATGATATATATAAGCATAACATAGGCATAAGAATATGGAATAAGGTTTTGGAATAAAAATGAGCATATAAAATCATTTACTTTTTCAAGGTTCAGTTCCAATACCAACATCACATTTTGGACATAGCCCCTTAGTGAATTGGGTTTACACCCAATTCCCTTTAAAAACTTAGTGGATATAGTCTTTTAGTGGATTAGGTTCACTCCCAATTCCCGTACATGTTATCATATGACATATAAAGATAAACCAATTAATTAAAGTAAAATATAATTCTAAACCCACCCATCACATAATGAAAAATATACATATTTGTTCAACATAAAAATGTTTATATTTCATCGAATCTTAATTAAATCATAGTAAAGAAACATGTTTCATTAAAACTTTCATAAAATATAATAATATTTCATCAATGGAATAAATTTTTATTATTACTTTAGATAATATAACTATCAATTCTTAATAAATATTAAATGGTTTTTATATAGATGAAAAATACTTTGATAAAAGTATTATAAATATGATTTGAAAAACAAGGAGAAATATCCTTTTCCCTTTAGTAACTTTTTAAAAATAAAAAACTCAAAAAACAATGTGAATAAGATTTTTTTTGAAAAACCATGGAAACTTAAAAAATAATCATGATAATAAAGAATGGTCATAATGAAATAAAAATGTGGTTGAGTGGTAAACGTTAAAAAAATATTTTTTTATACTTTTATAAAGAAAAAGAAAAATCACTCCTACGTAAAATGTTAAAAAGATTCTTTTTTAAACATTTGTAAAAAATAAAAGATAGTTGAAAGTAACCTTAAAAATAATTTAATTATATATAATAACATTATTTAAATAATATAAATAATATTTATATTATAGAGAAATAGTTTGGTAAAAGACTTCAAAACATTTAAAGCAATGATTTTAAATAAAACCCCATATGAATTTTAATATCAAAACCCCCTTAAAACAAAGAAAATGGAAAGAAACTTAAAAAACCAAGAGTATAAATAGATTCATGATATAATCATCAAATAGGTTTTATATAAATGATAAAAATTAAAATAGGTCCATAATATGAAGCATGTCTCAATGAAGTAAAATTGAGATGGAAAACCCTTACCTCAGACTTTTGTTTGGTTGGACACACACTGACCTTCTATATAATAAATTTAGATTTTTTATAAATATATATTCGAACCATATTTATATTTATCTTACTAGATACCATTAAATTATAATTTATTATTTCCAATTTAGTAACAATCCTTTGTTAAAATCAATATTTGTGTGTTAACTATTCATTTTTTCATGCATGTTCTGATTTGATGGTTCCAGTCCTTGAAACATAGCCATGGTTTCATAATATCTAGAATGTTCATATAGGTGTAGAGTATTTTTTTGATATATTTTCTAACTCTCGTGGTCATTTTAGGGAACTTATGTTGACGGTTCACATCGAATGCTTAAAAATTCCTTTATTCAATGGTTATTAAATTTACAAACGAATTGAATTTATTCGTAAATATAATTTTGAATAGTAACACTATTAAATTATGAAAATATATTAAATTAATAATTATTACATCTTATTATAATTAATAAATTTTTCTTATTTATTCATAAGATGAACTTTATAACAATGTTCATGTTGGTTGTAATATCCCAGGTAAATAAATAATAAGACATTTTTTATATTTGTTAATATTTTTGAATTAAATATTAATTTTACTTTAAAGGGGACACTATGTTTGATGGCATACCTGATACAAAACAACGGGTTTCTTTGAAATCTTACGTTGCACACTAATAATATAATAATATTATTTTAAATGTAATTAACGCCTAGTCGTTATATTGGGAGGAATGAATATAACTAACTACAATATGATTATAAATGTTTGTTAAATGTTTTTTTATTTATCCAATAAATTTTAGAGGCTTAAAACATGAATTAATCTAATTTTAAGCATAAATACTATAATATTCTTTAAAAGGTCGATTTACCACCTTTTAATGGAGAACCCTCTTTAAATATAGTTTTGGTCTCTTTTATATGTTCTATTTTACCGAATAAAATTCTTCTTTATAATCGGGACATAAAAATTTACTTTGGGTAAATTTTTGGTATTTTTCTGATAAAATTTATTTTTTGATGAATAGTGAAAAATACTGTATTTTAATTCAAAACTGCCTTTTAATATAATTTATTTATATGTTTAGATTATATTTTTAATTAGTTTTAAAGTTTAATTAGATTATATTTTTACTATTTAATCTAATTTTGGTCATTGGAATTAATTTCACTTTGAAATTGGACATAAACAAGTGTCAATCTTTTGATAGTTAATATTTCTTAAAAACACGCTTTTTGTTTTGACAACGGGAATTAATTTTAAATTAATTAATACAACTTATATGTTTTTAATTTGGTAAAATTTATATCATTTTTTAATTTATAATATCAAATATATCTTAGGCTGAATTTTTGGTAGTTTTTTGAAAAACTTCAATTTTTGATGAATAGTGAAACAACTAAGTAGTAGTTAAAAACTGACTTTTTCATTTAAATAAAATTTTATCGCTTCTATCAATTCAATTTCGAAAATCTGATATACATAGTTGTTATTAGTAAGTAAAATGTGGTCCAATAAGATGAAAATAATTTTTGGTGAATAGTAACTTTTGACTTTTATTTACCTCAGTTAAAGGTAAATAGGGTAATTCAAGGTTAAAAGAATATCATAATAATACAAAATTACCTTAAAACTTATCCTAACCTTATTGGATGAGTCATGGCCGACCATGTCAATCCTTGGGTCTATTTTTTGACCCCATGGAGCCACTTATGAATGATAATGACACTTTATTTTAATTAACTTAAAGTAAAGGAAAAAATAACATAAACAAATATCTTTTAGTAAATTAATTTTACATAGGTTTATATAAGTTACCCTTTTGAATATAAATATTATTTGGAAATATAAAAATATTTCCTACATCATGATATTTTTTTATAATTTTTAGACATCAAATAAATAAAATTATTTATAACACAATAATGATTCAGTGTTTACATCATTAATAAATGATTTAAATAAATAATATTATAAAGATTAAACTAATATCCAAAACCTATCCAATTATTATTGGATGATTTTATTTAGACCATGATTCATCTTATATTTGACTTTAATAAGTTTTGGACCTTTAGAAACCAAAAATATTTATATAATAAAATACTATTTTCACACTTTCCTAAAGAGCCCCTCCTCCCCCTTATAAAAAGTCCTTACCTCTGACCCATTCCTCACACCTCTCAAGCCCATTATCTCATCCAAACCCTACCCAAATAAGCTCTCAATATCCCTCTATTCTACCTAGAAGCCTTAACTTAGGCAGAAGGCACTTCAATAAGTCCTTTTGGTTCAAACCGAAGGGAGTTACCTGAATTAAAGGTAACGATTTCTCTTAAATTCTTTTCTTTTATTTTACTTCTCCAAACACAAAACTCTTTTTATTCTTTTATTTTATAACAACACCAGTATCCTCAATATAATAATATGTTTTTAGGAGAATTATTCTAACTACAATTACACACACCTCCATCTAATGGGTAAAGAACCTACTATTTATGGAGATGGAAAACTAACACCTCACGAAACGATAATTGTTCAATTATCTCCTATCGCCTCTCATGGTGTACATTAAGATGAAATTATATTTATATATGATTTATATTATGTTTATGTTTTCTTTATGATTCTATATTTTTCATTTATATCATACTTTTATGGTTTCCATTATGGGTAAACATGATAATTTCATTTGAGGAAGTGCAGACTACCGCCCCCTCAAAGTGATATGACTCGTTAATGCCATATGTGGGAAATATAAATGATGGATTTAATGATATTATATATGATATTATACTGTAATTATAATATACCTAAGTATAATTATGTTTTAATTCCATTAAAATAAGAAATATAAAAGAAAGTAGCGTTCATGAGTACGTACGGCTTACCGTCTCCATGAACGGTGCATTTAATTTCTTACCTCCAAATTTTATGTACTATTATAAATTCATATGTATAATGGATATATAAGATATATATGATATCTAAATAATTAATATCATTCTAGATATGATGAACTTTTGAACACATGAACAACTTGTAATTATAAGAAGTCCATTTTTGACTCAAGTATCAAATATCGACAAAATGATCGTTATTAACTTAAATGATTTCATAATGTTTATAACATGGTAATAAGTGGTTTAAAAGGAATGATAAACTTGAAAAAGGTTCTTAAGAAAGTAGAAATTAACTTTAGTTTATTATTCAGAAGATTAAAGAACAAACGGGTCAAGTCAGACACGAGGTAAGGGACTTCGTCTCAATCTCCTTTCATTGAGGAATTTTTTTTTATACATGAATTTATTTTATACGGTGTATAAAACCCTTTGAATTTTAATTTTATTCAAAAAGAGTCTTTTCTATACTAATTATTTTACTAAATTACAAAAAAATAATGTTTCTTTTAATGTACGCGGTGACAATGACCTTTCTGTCACCGTGAGTATTATTTGATCTTTGGCTTCCTTAACAAGTCGTAATGTTTTTAAAAGGAAAATAAATACCATATACTCTTTTACGTATTTTGGTACTGAAAATGGTTTTTATAATAGATTTGTTATGTCAATATATTTAAATGATATACTGTGATTGAAATGTGGAAATTTTATCTTTCCTTTATGTTTGTTTTATGTGTTATGAATATGTTATGCTTCTTGGGAATTGTTACGTATACCGGTGGTTCTGTGATAAACCTACGGTAGGTGAGCCCGAGATAGCTCTCCAATGCCTTGGGTAATGTGACATAGCTAAATGTGAATGTTTCTCCTAATATATTTAGGGAATATACTATGATGGGTATTCAAAATTTAACTCCCTATGCAACTATAATAGCTACAACGTAAGTATGTTATGGATGTCATAAATTACCTTTATGATTTTTGTTTTCTATGTGTTATTCATAAATCTTATGATTTCATGAGGTATTTTAAAGAGCTTATGTTAAGTATGAAATGATGAACTAATGTTTTATTTCTTTGTTTTATAACCCTTACTAAGTTTTTTATGCCCATCCCATGTTTTTAAATGTTTTTCACAGGACATAAAGATGAATAGGGTCAAGGATGGGATCAAGGAAAAGTCATGTTGTCTATAAGATGGGACTAGACATGAATTTTTTTAAGAGTTTTTATTTTATGGAAAAAATGGAAACTGAGTAGAAGTGTCTACCTTGTAATTTTTAAGATATAATATAATAGTTATGGTCTAATTCTCTAAAACTCTAAACCTGAAAATATATTCAAGGTGAATTATTTATTTAATTCAAGATTATCTAATTTTTAAGGTCAGGTCATTATATTGGTGGTAAAACCGACCAAAATAAAAACATGTTATAACGGTTGAATAAATAAGGAAATATTATTATATAGTGACAGTATCAATTTTATAGAATAATAATGTTTTCAAAAAGTTTTTTTAAAAGTTATAAGAGATGGATGAAAATTATAAATTAAAAGATAGATAAGTAACCATTACTTACAAAGAATAAATCATTTCTTTTCTTTGAAACCATCTTGATTTTTGAAGATATTTAGGCAATATCTAGGGACCAAAGCCTAGAAAACATGGAAGATGAATGTTATAAAAGTAAATATTTATTATTATAGGAGAGATTTAATTTTTTTTATCATTGATGGGTTGGTGGAGGGTTCTATTTATAAGTGAGAGGAGTGGAATTTTTTTAATATTAATTTCATAATATAAAAATGGAAAGTCGTTATTAAGGAAAGTGGATACAAAAAGGATAAAAATTCATAAGAGATGCTAGGTTAGTCCAAAAAACCTTTATCCCCACATTTAAATATAGGTATTTGTGATATGTTGTGACCTTATCCCTTAATATAACCATTTTACCATATTTAACCCTTACCGAGGTGACAACGTTTTACTATAGTAATTTATTAATATGACTAAAAATGAAATGGTCTATCTTACCTAATTTGAAAAAATTGATTCCAAATTTAAAAAAAATACAATATTAAATTTTTATAAATGGTAAACATTAATTTTAATAAAAGTGTTCTTAACACATCTAAAAATAGATTTAGAAAAAAATATATTTTAAGCATAAAAAATAATTTACATCAAAATCAGGTATAGTATTGATTCTCATGATAATTATTGGTTTATGATTAAACCAAAACTATTTTTGTGACTTTTATAGAAATATAAAACCAAATGGACCATTGTGAATAATTAATTAAAGGAAAAAGACTAAAGTACATGTTTTGTTAGAATAAGATACAATTTTAGTTCAAAAAAATCATGCATAGATTTAAAATTTTAGTATATTAATTTTAAAAGAATTTTTTATCCTTAAATTAATTTTTGATCAAGTAAATGGTTTCATATATTTTAAGTCAAGCATATATCATTGAAATTTAATAAATGTTTCAGTATTTGTAAAAATGTTATTATTCACACAAAAAATAAACCTTTTACGAAAAATACAAAACTTTTACCCTAATATAATTTTGACACGATGAATCCGAAAATAAATTTTATATTTTCATATTTAAATACAAAAAATTGATATTTTAACTTAAAAAAAACAAAAAATATAATGAAAAATATTTTTATAAGAAATTAAATTTCTAAAGTTTAAATTTTCTTAAACATATTTTATATCAATTTTCAATAAGTGTTAATTTATTTATTTTAATATTGGAACATTTTATTGGAATAATCCTTTAAAAATGGTAAATATAATTTAAGATAAACGCAAACAAATTAAAAATGGTCTTTTAAAAAATACATATTTTTTAATATTAAATAGTTTTAATCACATTATATTAAAATTAGTATTTTATCTTATAACCATTTAATTTAATCAATTAATTGGTATTAATATAGATAAATCATTATTTAAAAAAATATTTAATGATTTAAAATGTACGTTTTTATAATAAATTATTTTCTTATCTTTTTATTTACTAGAGGTTTGACTATTATTATAATTTTCTTAATGAATTTTTATATTATATACTCATAAGGTATTAATGTTTAACTTGAATTGTAATAAAGTGTATAATGGTTGGTTTTAGTTTGTTATTTTCTAAGATATAAATTATTCAACAATATATTTATTTAAAGAAAAAACCTTACTTAAACCTTGAGGTTTTACATTTTTCACCACAAAAAAATAAATTAGGGTATCCATATGATAGGTAAGACTCAAGATATAAACTCATATTTTACCTCATAATGAACATATGTCAAGATTTTTTATTTGTTATAACCATTTGTGTCAAACATACTTCCTTAGTTAGATATAATAATTAGGAGTTTCTTAGAGACATACCATTAATGGATTTTTTTTCAAGATTTTTTTTCAATCAAATAATAAACTAAATTATTATGATATCAATCAATAAATATGTTAATATGAAAAATCAATTATAATATATCTTATTCAATAACACCATTAATGTACTCCTCAAACATGTAGTATACCTCGATCACCAAATTGTTGAGAGTTTTGGTCCATTTTGTCAATCAATGCACGTGAAACTACTGGTGTCTTGTCTAAAAATGCTCCTCCATCGGCGGCATCCACCATGATTCTCTCCATAGGTGTGAGTTTTTCATAGAATTATTACATGAGGAGTTTATCACTGATTTGGTGATGTGGGAAGCTTTCACACAACTTCTAGAATCTCTCCTAGTACTCATACAATGACTCCCCTTGGGCTTTCTTAATCCCTAAGATCTCTTTTCGAATAGATTTGGTCCTTGATGTTGGAAAAAATCTCTGTAATAAAAGACATTTCAAATCATTTCAACAAGTTGCATCTTCAAGTTGTAAATAATACATCCAGTCTTTTGCAGCTCCATCAAGTGAAAATGGTAATTCTCTTAGTTTGATTTGATCTTCAAATACATTTCCTGGTTTCATGGTTGAGCAAACCACATTAAATTATTTAAGGTGTTTATTGGGATCCTCACTAGAGAGGCCATGAAATTTTGGAGGAAGGTAAATTAACCCAGATTTCAGTTCAAAGTCTTATTCAAGATTTGGGTATGCAATGCAATTTGGTTGATAATTAATATTAGGTTCAGTTAATTCTTTAATGGTTCTATTAAGTTAATTTCCATTATTTTCGGACATTTTTTCTTGTTTTATGGTTTCATTTTAATTACTTCCAATTTCAATGTTCTGAGAGTGGAGGAATTCTCCAACTAGTTGAATGTTAAAACTTCTCGTAGACTGAGAATGTCTGATTTGATCCTGAAGGCTACGTTCAATATCAAGATCAAGATCTAAGAGATCTTTGATATTAGTTCATGTCACGAAAAAAAAATTAAAAGAATAAAAGTGGACCATGATAAAATAAAATATGAGAAGTTTGAGTTGATGGCCCAAAAAGAAGAAGAAAAAAAAACAAAAGAAGAAGAAAAATTCAGATTGGGTAAAGAATTAAAAAAGAAGAGAAGAAGAGAATAAAATGTGAAATAAAATAAATACCTATAAATGGAAGAATATTTAATTTTTTTGTTTTTATTTTTGAAATGAAGTTCGATTAAAATGACACAACAAGAAGATGTTTTTGTAAAAAATATTTAAAATGTGTAATCGATCTAACTCTACCTATTAAATCATTTATTAATAATTATTATTTATATTAATATCCACTTACTTATTATCCCTTAATTTGTTAAATCCCAAACCCTACAAGAATTAACTTTACCATAAAGATGAAGTGAATTTAACCCTAGCCTAACTTCAGAACATGCAATCACAACACCTTGCTTTGACTGATGTTCTAAGGTTATCTTATGGTTAGTGTAAAATTAAGGCACATTTCCTCTTTAGAAATTAGAATTAATTGAGTTTAGGGATTATATTTGAAAACTAAAAATTGATCTCGTGTGGTTTTGAATTACCAATTAAGTTCGCACTCTCACAATTCACACAATTCTCGACCTCACGTGATTTGTGTTTATTGTTCAATTGATTTCTTAGTTTCATTTAAATTAAAAAATAAATTAATAGATCACATTATATGAATTATAGTAGCTCATTTATTCAAAATAAATGAATGAAGGAGGATATCAATCAAAGCAGGGAGCTATTGATTATGTGAGTAAATGGGTGGAGGATAAGGCCACCAAGACTTATAATTCTCATGTTGAAGTGGAATTTGTCATGACACATATTTTTTGTAGGTTTGGAGTACCAAAGGCCATCATTAGTGACCAAGGGAAACACTTATACAATCGGAATTTGGATTCCCTCCTTCGGAAGGATGGGGTGACACACAAAACCTCAACACCATACCACCCCCCAAACAAATGGGCAGGCATAGGTTTCAAATTGGGAGTTGAAACAAATTTTGGAGAAAAATGTTCATACAAATAGGAAGAATTGGAGAAAGTGCTTGGATGATGCTCTATGTGCTTATAGGACAGTATACAAGACACTCATCGGTATGTCCCCATTTTAGATTATTTTTGGGAAAGTATTTCATCTCCCCATGGAAGTTGAGCATCAGGCTTATTGGGTTATAAAGAAACGCAACATGGATTAGGCCCAAGAATGAATTCAAAGGAAGCTAAAAATTCAAGATATTTAGGAGATTTGATTTTCTTCATATAATAACTCAAGGATCTATAAGGAAAGATCAAAATCATATCCTGATAAAATGATCCAACAAAGGGAGTTTCATGTTGGAGAGAAATTCATTCCCTATGATTCATGACTAAATATGATGACTGGAAAGTTGTGTTCTTGATGGTTAGGTCCTTATATTATATCTAATGTTTTTTCTTATGGTGTGGTGGAGATCACACAAGAGGACACTAGAAGGATATTTATAGTCAATGATCAAAGTTTGAAGAAATACATTGAGGGACTTCATACTGATGTAGTGGATTTCATCACTTGAGCATATCAGGTTGTTCCTAACCCTTTCACTTATTTATTCTTCATCCTATTTAAAATTATACATTTCATGTTCATATATCATCTCATAGGTTCACATTGAGGACGATTCAATATTTTAAGTGTGGGGGAGGGGACAACATTTTGGGATAGATATTTAGGATTTTCATTTGTGTGTTTTATGTGTATTTTCGATTCCCTATACATCAAAAATATCACAGAATAGTATGGGTTATTGGGGAATCTCATGTCTCCTAGAAGTGTTCCCAGTGTATTGGAAACAATAGCATGACTTACAAAACACATGGGCATCATAGAATAAGCTAGGCCAATATAATTTTGAGTCTAATACTTTGCTAGATATCTGTTGGGGTCCAAAGTTAACACCACAAGCAAGTGTATGACAAAAATGTAAAATAGACTAAAACTCATGATCAGGAACACACCTCCTGATAACTTGGTCACTACACATGCGTCATATGTATGTATCATCCCAAACATAAAATCTTGACTCACTCTTTAATTTTTGGACTTAATATTTCTTTAAATTTGCAGGGATTTTAGAGGCCAAAAGGTAGTTAATTAAATCTACATACCAAGAGTGCTTACCTAAGATGGCATAAAGATGATCATCAGGGAAAGTTTCTCTAAGTGGTACCTGGTTCAAGGTGTAATCCTATAGTGTGTGAGTAAGCCTACTCATGGGGTCTACCACCAAGTTTTTCAACCCCTTCTTGTCCTTTATCTCAATATCAAATTCTGGAATAAGGAGAATCCATTGGATTATCCAGGGCTTTGCATCTGGCTTCTTCAAGAGGTACCTTAGATCTTCATGGTTAAAAAAACTAATTTAAAGCCTAATAAATATGAACGGAATTTATCTAAAGAAAATATGATGAAAATAAACTCATTTTCTATGCTTGTGTAGTTTTATTGGGATGAATCAAGTTTGGTTGATGCATATGCAATCACATGTGAACATCCATCCACCCTCTGAGATAAAATAGTCACAACTGCGAAGTTGGAGGAGTCACACATAAGCTCAAATGGAAACTCCCACTGTGGAGGTTGTACGATAGGTGGAGTTGTAAGATGTTGTTTTATATCATCAAAGTAATTCCTACAAGAATCTTCAAACACAAAATTATAATCCTTTTGAAGTAATTGCGACATGGGAAGAGAAATCTTACTGAAATCTTTGATGATGTGCTAATAAAATCCCGTGTGACCTAGGAAATATCAAACATTACACACACATGAAGGATAGGGTAGGTATGAAATAATATCTACCTTATATATATCAACCCATATCCCATGTTTTGACACTACATTCCCTAAGACAATTCCATGCTCTACTATAAAATGACACTTTTCAAAGTTCAAGACCAGATTTTTATCAATACAATGATTCAAAACCTTTCCCAAACTAGATATACAATCATAAAATGAATACCCATACACTATAAAATCATCCATAGATACCTCCATGAATGTCTCAATAAAATTAGAAAAAATACTCACCATGCATCTTTGGAAGGTACCAAGGGCATCGCAAATTTAAGGATAATCCAATGGATGCTCCTTCTTCAGGAATTTGTTATTGAGATAAAGGAAAAGAAGAAGTCGGAAAACATGGTGGTATACCACATGAGTAGTTTTTCTCACACACTAGAGGATGACACCTTGGACTAGGTACCACTTCAAGACACTTTCTTCTATGAGAATCTTTATGCCAACTCAGGTACGCACCCTTGGTATGCAGATTTAGTTAACTACCTTGTTACTTCTAAAATCCCTGCAAATTTAAAGAAACATCATGTCCAAAAATTAATTAGTGAGTTAAGATTTTATGTTTGGTATGATCCATACCTATGGAGCATTTGTAGTGACCAAGTTATTTGGAGGTGTGTTCCTGATCATGAGTTTGAGTCTATTTTACATTTTTGTTATACACTTGCTTATGGGGGATAGTTTGGACCCCAACAGACAGCTAGGAAAGTCTTAGACTCTGGGTTATATTGTCCTAGCTTATTCCATGATGCCCATGTGTTTTTTCAGCCATTCTCTCATTTATAACATGCTAGGAACATTTCTATGAGACATGAGATTCTCCAACAACCCATACTATTCTATGAGATTTTTTATGTATGGGGCATCAATTTTATGGGTCTTTTTCCTAATTCATTTTTTTTGTATATTTTTTTCATTGTTGATTATGTGAGTAAATGGGTGGAGGATAAGGCCGGAAAGACTGATTATTCTCATGTTGTAGTGGACTTTGTCAAGACATAGATTTTTTGTAGGTTTGGAGTACCAAATCCCATCATCAGTGACCAAGGGACACACTTCTGCAATCTGAATTTGGATTCCCACCTTCAAAAGTATGGGGTTACACACAAAATATAAACATTGTACCACCCCTAAACAAATGGACAGATTGAGGTTTCAAATCATGAGCTGAATCAAATTTTGAAGAAAACCATGCACCCAAATAGGAAGGATTAGAGAAAGCGCTTGGATGATGCGCTATGGGCTTATAGGACAGCATACAAGAAACCCATCAGTATTTCCCAATTTCATATTGTTTTTGGGAAATCTTTTCATCTACCTATGTAAGTTAAGCATTGGGCTTATTGGACTATAAATAAATGCAACATGGATTTGGACCAAGGTATAATTCAAAGGAAGCTGCAAATTCAAGACCTTGAGGAGATTCGATTGTCTTCATATGAGAACTAAAGTCTCTACAAGGAATGATCAAAATCATCTCATGATAGAATGATCCAACAAAGGGAGTTTCATGTTGGAGAGAAAGTCCTTCTCTACAGTTCATGACTAAAATCGATGCCTAGTAAGTTGCATTTCAGATGGTTAGGTCCTTATATTATATATAATTTTTTTTCTTATGGTACAGTGGAGATCACACAAGAGGATACTAGAAGTATCATTATAGTCAACAAGAAACATTTGAAGAAATACATTTATGGACTTCCTACTGATGTAGTGGATTTCATCACACTGCATGACCCATCATCACTTGAGCATATTAGGCTGTTCTTAACCCTTTTAATTTTTTATTCTTTGTCCTATTTAAAATTATACATTCTTTATAGATGATATGAATGGTTGTGTAAATATAAAACCTTTTAGATTTTGATATCATTATTTTTTCTATTTTTCATGGTAAATTGTGTCATTGATTTCTCTACACAAATTTTCACTCAACCATGACTTGTGAAATTTTTCCTAATCAATTGAAGGTATAGTTAAGTTACATAAAAAATAATTGGTTGATCCATACATTTATTTCTCTTCCAATCGGTTTTATTACTATATTGAATTGACCTATGCATGTGTCCCTATTATCCAACTATTGTAGGCCCTCAAAAAAATATGGGTTGTGTCTTAGACAGGTTAAAAACCACTCTTCATCGACCTTTGATCTTATTATAACTACTACAATTAGTTTCATGAGGAGATCAAATATGGGTTAAGAGTTGAGTGTGAGATTTGTTCCAAGTGATACTTAAAAAAACAAAAAAAAAATAATAATAAATGATGGGAGTGATGAAATGTACAACATGTAGGGATATCTAGGTGAGGAGCTTAAGGTTTAACTTTCGAGAATGCTTAAGTGAGTGGGTCTTGAAATTCGATTACAAAGGAATATAGAACATGTTCAGTGAATTAAACCAGGTAAGAATAATTGTTTTACCTGACCTGAATATACTGAATAAAGGGTGGATTTTTGAGCTTGGAATGGTTGGCACACACACATGTGGAGAATTAATGGCATGGAAGACCCATGACTTATTTCATTATGATTAGTTTTATGAATCTCATTGGATTTTGTTTTTGACACAATTTATAAGACAATGAATTTAAAATTTATTGATATTGAATATTGATGGAATTATTACTTTGCTTATATTTGCACTATGTATTGAGAAATTTGAATATGCATATCTTTTCATAATTTTTTCAAATACATGAAATGAGGTTTTTCCCAGGAGAAAAAAAGGGTAAGTATGGGGGAGTTGATAAAACGCATTTTTATTGAATATTTTATTGATAATAAATAATAACATTTCCTCATATTGTGTTAAATGTGTTTACTTATAAAATATTTGGGATTAGATCATTCATTTGAAAATTTGATGGAAATTCCAGTTTTACCCTTTATAGTGCACTGTAGAATTTTAGAGATAAATATTTTTATATTTATTATTTGAACTTGAAATTTTGTAATTGTATTCCTAACTTAATGTAATATAACTTTTGTTCAGGACATTGGAGCTAAATATTTCATTTGGCTGGACTAAATAGACCATAAAGGTAATGGTGGGCTGGACCCGCCAGATTGGAAATTAGTTCTGTATTTAGGCCATAACTTATTCATACATTCTTGGATTAGGCCCAAATTTTGAGAGGATCTCTCCAATCCAATTTTGAACAAATAATTATTCAAAAAGAACATCTTTTTCACGCGTTTTAGAGGTTAAATGGGTGGTTTAAATTGGATTAAAATATTTGGATGAGATTCCCCATTCACACTTGAAACCTATTTCAACCAGGCCACCCCTCCACTCTATAAATTAGTGGTTTTCTCATTTATAGGGGTTGGTACATGTATTAGGATATTGAAGGAATAGGATATTTGGTTTCACTCAAATTATCCATCCATTGTAATAGGGGTATCTCTTGAATCAAGGATCCCCTCATCGAAGCCTTCTTCTACTTCTTTTTCATGTTGTAATGTTTGAATTTGTGTAATAAACTTATTTGTTCTTATTTTATTTATTATATTTTATTCTATTTTGTTCATATTTATTCTTCTCTTAATCTTCCAAATTGGGTTGAAATCAAGAGTATAAATGAGATTGGGTTCTACCCTCTCTAAACCTTTGCAAATGCAAAACATTTCTACGATGACTACACCGCCAATGGAAGAGTAGTTCTTTTTAGTGATCGATCTACCTCTAACATTTTTCATTCATTTATTTTGAATCAATGAGCTACTATAATTCACATAATATGATCTATTAATTGATTTTTTAATTTAAATGAAACTAAGAAAGCAATTGAACAATAAACTCAAATCACGTGAGGTCGAGAATTGTGTGAATTATGAGAGCGTGAACTTAATTGGTAATTCAAAACCACATAGGATCAATTTGTAGTGTTCAAATATAATCCTAAAACTCAATTAATTATAATTTACAGAGATTAAATGTGACTTAATTTACCACTGACCATAATCTAACCTTAGAACATTAATTACATCACCCTACTTCGGTTTTTCCTTTATCTCAATATCAAAATCTTGAAGAAGGAGAATCCATCATATTATCCTGGTATTTTTATCCGGCTTCTTCAAGAGGTACCTCAAAGATGCATGGTAAAAAAAACTACTTTATAGCCCAATAAATATGAACAGAATTTATCAAAAGAAAATAAGATGGCAAGAAACTCCTTTTCTTTGGTTTTGTAGTTTGATTAGGCCGAATCCAGTGTCCTCAATGCATATGCAATCACATATGAGCATCCCTCCACCCTTTGAGATAAGACAGTCCCAACTGCGAAGTTGGAGGCGTCACACATAATCTCAATAGGAATCTCCCACCATGGTGGTTGTTTGATAGGTGGAGTGGTACGAAAATGTTTTATCTCATCAAAGGAACTCCTATAAGAATCATCAAACACAAAATTAGAATCCTTTTGAAGTAATCGTGACATAGGAAGATCAATATTACTAAAATCTTTGATGAAGCACCAATAAAATCCTACATTCCCTAGGAAATATCTAACATCATGCACACATGAAGGATAGGGTAGGGATGAAATAATATCTATCTTAGATCTATCAACCCCTATCCCATGTTTTGACACTACATGCCCTAAGATAATGTCATGCTCTACTACAAAATGACACTTTTCAAAGTTCAAGACCAGATTCATCTCAATAAAAAGATTGAAATACTTTCCCAAACTAGATATACAATCATAAAATGAAGACCTATACACTATAAAATCATCCATAAATACCTTCGTTTAGGTCTCAATAAAATCAGAAAAAATACTCACCATGCATCTCTGGAAGGTACTTGGGGAATTTAAAAGTTCAAATGGCATCCTTTGATAGAAAAAAGTAATGAATGGACAAGTGAATGTTTTCTTATCTTGATCCTCTAGAGTAATAGGAAGCTGAAAATATCCATAAAATCTATCCAAGAAACAATAATGTGTCCTCTCAACTAGTCTCTCAAGCATCTGATCAATAAATGGAAGGGGAAATGGTCCTTACTAGTAGATTGATTTAGTTTCCTATAATCAATACACACACACCAATTGTTTTGTGCCCTCATTGGAATTAACTCATATTTCTCATTTTTAATAACAGTAACACCACTTTTCTTAGGCACAACCTGAACAGGACTCGCCCACTGGGAATCTGAAATGGGATAGATTATACCTTCCTAGAGCAAGTTTTCAACCTCTTTTTTAATAACTTCCAGAAGGGTTGGATCGAGTCTCTTTGTGGCTACCTAATCAGTTTAGACCCATCCTCCAAAAGAATCCTATGCATGAAAATAGAGGGGATAATACCCGATATGTCATCCAGGGTCCACCCGATTGCCGGAATATTCTCCCTCAAAAGATTCAAAATCTTTTCTTCATGTTCAAAAACAATATTATTAGCAATTATAAAAGTTAATATCTCGCCACTTAACAAGTATGAGTATTTTATATTAGGTGAAAATGGATTGATTTCTAATGAAGGGGGTGATGTATGGATGGAGAAATAAAAGGAATTAAAATATGTGAACAATGAACATTAGTATCAGAATATACATCATAAATATCAGAGAATAAAGCATCAAATCCATCAGCATACTCAACAGCCATATCATAATCATAGTTCACATGATCAAAATCAGAATATGAATCCTTTTCAAAATCAAATCTAAGAGATTCTTTTTCCTTCTAAATAGGTGTGGAAGTACTCTTATACATAAAACTATATCCAATGCTCATAATATTCCTAAGCATAGGATAATAAAATTCCATGGGGTTTTTACTTGGTGGTTCAAAATGGGAGATAACAAAATTAGAATGGTCCTCTGAGGGGTACTTCATGGAGTCCATAACATTAAATATAACAACTTGATCTCCAAACTCCATGGAAAGTGTACCCTCATTGAAATTTATGATAGTTTTTTTAGTTTTGAGGAAGGTCCTACCTAAGATAATTGTATCATGAGAACTTACATTATTGTACTCCATGTTAAGCACATATAAATCTATTAGAAAGATCATGTCTCTTACCTGAACAAGTACATCCTCAAGGACTCCCACTGGATATGTTGTAGCTCTATTTTCCAACTGCACCACTTCTCTCATCAGCTTCAACTCACCAACCTAAAAAGAATAAAATAAAAAGTGATTCATTACATTTATGGAAGCTCCTAAATCAAAAAGATCATTAGAAAAGTGTAACTCCCCTATGGTGCATGGGATGGTGAATATCCCTAGATCCTTGAATTTTGTTTCCATTTCTAGAGTTTGTGTAATGAGTGTAGACACATTCCTTCCAAGATTGATCCTATCATTTCCCTTGAGCCCGCTTTGATTGGTAAAAATTTATTTTAAGAATTTCGCATACCTTGGGATTTTCTTTATGGCTTAAAGTAGATGGATGTTGATCTCCACACGGTTGAATGTGTCCAAAACCTCTTTTTTCATTGCCTCGTCATCCATATTCTTGGTTTATACAACCCTATTTGGAAAGGGAAGGTATTTAGGAGGAACATCATCAATATTTTTTTTACCTTTTTCTTTTTCCTTTGGTTCCTCTTCAGTTGGTATGGAATGAGACTTATCCAGAGTTGAGGTGAATCCTGATGGAATAGTGGGTAGAGAAGCATCAGTTGTTTTCTTCCCACTTCTCAATGTGATGGAATTGACATTCCCCTTGGTATTTTGAGTAGGTTGGGAAGGTAGATTTCTATAATTCTTACCAATTCATAACAGGAAGTGGAAATCTAGCTCATCTGTGTCTTCAACTCCCTTAACTCCAAATCTTTACTCGGCATCTCATTCTATTGATTAAGAACAATTTGTTTCAAAATTTCATCAGTGTTATAATATACCTTGGTTTGAGGATTCCCTTGTTGTTGACTTGTTGATGCTTGATCTTCAAAATACCATTAGTGTTGTTGGAAACTATGTTGGTAAGGTGGAGGCTGCTGGATGTTTTGTGGAAAAGGGGTCTTTTTTTTCTAGAGCCATACCTCATATACGATTAACCCTTCCACCCTTGGTTGTATGCTGGTGCAAAGGAATAAAACTTCTTTTGGGGATGTGGCTATTTTTTTTGTTGATATGGTCTCCCAGGAAATACCGTTGCACAATCCTCTGACTCTTGTAACTGGGGGAAATAGTCAGTTGGGTGGTTTGTTTCAGTGCAAATGCCACATGGCATCATAAGAGTGGGTTGGGATGTTTTTTGATCCAATGAAATATGCCTCACCATAGTGGTCAATTATTCTAACTTAGTATTAATAAAATTACTTTCAAGAGAAGAAGGAATTACCTGATTTACTCCTCAAACATGTGGTGTACCTCGATCACCAAATTGTTGAGATTTTTGGGACATTTTTTCAATCAATGCATGTGAAACTACTGGTGTCTTGTCTACTAATGCTCCTCCAGCTGTATAATCCACCATGCTTCTCTCTATAGGTGTGATTCCTTCATATAAGTATTTTATGATGAGTTTCTCACTAATTTGGTGATGTGGGAATCTTCCACACAACTTCTTGAATCACTCCCAGTACTCATACATTGACTCCCCTTGGGCTTGCTTGATCCCCGAGATATCCTTTCAAATTGATGTTGTCTTTGATGTTGGAAAAAATCTCTGCAATAAATGACATTTCAAATCATTCCAACAAGTTACATCTTCATGTTGTAAATAATACATCAAGTCTTTTGCAGATCCATCAAGTGAAAATTGGAATGCTCTTAGTTTAATTTGATCTTCAAATACATTTTTTGGTTTCAGTGATGATCAAACTACATTAAATTCTTTAAGGAGTTTATTGGGATCCTCACCAGAGAGGCCATGAAATTTTGGAAGAAGGTGAATTAACCCAGATTTCAGTTCAAATTCTGATTTGAGATTTAGGTATGCAATGAAATTTGGTTTCTAATTAATATCAGGTGCATCCAATTCTTGAATGGTTCTATTAAGATCATTTCAATTATTTTTAGCCATTTATTCTTGTTTTATGGTTGAATTTTAATTGCTTTCATTTCAATATTCTAGGAGTGGAGGAATTCTCTAACTGGTTGAGTGTTGAAACTTCCCGTAGACTAAGAATGTCTGATTTGATCCTAAAGGATACTTTTAATCTCAAGATCAAGACCTAATATATCTTTGGGATTACTTTGTTTCATAAATCAAATAAAAATGAAAATAATAAAAGTGGTCCATAATAAAATAAAAGATGAGAAGTTTTAGTTGATGGTCCAAAAAGAAGAAGAAGAAAAATTCATATTGGGTAAAGAAGTAAGAAAGAAGAGAAGAAGAGAATAAAATATAAAATTAAATAAATACCTCTAAATGGAAGAAGATTGCATTTTTTTGTTTTTGTTTTTTAAATTAAGTTCAATTAAAATGACACAACAAGAATGTGTTTTTTTTATAAAATATTTAAAAGGCATAATCGATCTAACTCTACCTTTTCCATAATTTATTAATCATTATCATTTATATTAATATCCACTTAATTATGATACTTTAATTTTTTAAATCCCAAACCCTATGAGAATTAACTTTACCATAAAGATGAAGTGAATTTAACCCTATGCTAACTTCGGAACATGCAATCGTAGCACCCTGCTTTGATTGATGTTCTAAGGTTAGCTTATGGTCAGTGGTAAATTAAGTAGAATTTCCTCTCTATAAATTATAATTAATTGAGTTTAGGGATTATATTTAAACACTACAAATTTATCTTGTGTGGTTTTGAATTACCAATTAAGTTCGCGCTCTCACAATTCACACAATTCTCGACCTTGCGTGATTTTTGTTTATTGTTCAACTGCTTTCTTAGTTTCATTTAAATTAAAAACTCAATTAATTGATCATATTATTTGAATTACATTAAATCATTGATTCAAAATAAATTAATTAATGAGGTTGGAGGTAGATCGATCACTAAAAATAACTACTCTTCTATGGGTAGTGTAGTCATCCTAGAAACGTTTTGCATTTGTAAATGTTTAGAGAGGGTAGAACCCAATCTCGTTTCTACTCTTGATTCCAGACCAATTAGTAAGATTAATAGAATAATAAATTTGAAAAAACAGAATAAAAGATAATAAATAAAATAATAACAAAGAAGTTTATTACACAAATGTAAACATTACAACATGAAGAAGAAGAAGAAGGCTTCAATGAAGGAAT
This sequence comes from Viscum album, assembly GCA_963277665.1. NCBI lineage: Eukaryota > Viridiplantae > Streptophyta > Magnoliopsida > Santalales > Viscaceae > Viscum > Viscum album. The sequence continues at coordinate 470,473,169 of OY728158.1, forward strand.
CCCCACTTCAAGATCTACCCCTTTTACAATGGTTGGATAATTTGAGTGAAACCAAATATCCTCTACCTTAAATCTCATAATTCACATACCAATCCCTCCAAATGAGAAAAACACTAATTTATAGAGTGGAGGGGAGGCTAGGTTTAAAGAGGTTTCAAGTGTGAATGGGGAATCTCGCCCAAATATTTTAATCCATCTTTCACTACCCAGTTGACCTCCAAAACGCGTGAATAAGCAATTCTTAAAGAATAATAATTTGTTCAAAATTTGGTTAGAGGTATATTATCAAAATTTGGGCCTAATACAAGCACTTATAAAGAATTTATGGCCCAAATAAAGATCTGATGTCCAATCTGGTGGGTCCAGCCCACCTTTGCATTCAGGGTCCATTTAGTCTAAAAAAAATTAATGATTTAGCTCCAATGTCCTGAACAAAATTTGTATACCATTAAGTCAGGAACATAGTTAAAAAATTTCAATTTCAAATAATAAATATAAAAATATTTATCTCTAAAATTCTAAAGTGAACTATAAAGAGTAAAACTGGAATTTCTATCAAATTTTTAAATGAATGATCTAATCCCAAATATTTTATAAATAAACATATTTAACACAGTGTGAGGAAATTTTATCATTTATTATAAATAAAATATTCAATAAAAATTTGTTTTATCAACCATAATTTCAACCTATGATATATTCGGTTTAACTATGTATTTATTACTATCTTTAAGTTCAACTCATATTTCATTAAGTTTTATCATTTTAATATAAATAACCTAATCTCTAAAAATAACTAACCCAAAATTATAATGATCTTTCTTCAAATATTATAAATATGAAAATCCTAGAAACCAATGCTCCCAGAATTCAACTTGAACTCTATACCAAAAAACATTAAACGCATAGCAACCAATATTACCTTAATTATAAATACTCCCAAAAATATATTAATCTTTTCATAAAATAACCTAAATAAACTTTTCACTATATCAATTTTCAACCATAAATGTTATATATACTTCTCCACTTATATTAAAAACATCAATTAACTCATTATCTCAAATAACCATATTTATCTCAACATCAAATCACATACCAACACAAAGGGTTATTTAAACCTCAATTATTTATTATTTCTAAGATTCAATAAAAATTTCTCAAAATATTATTAATCACCTCAAAACCAAATCACATAATAGCTGAAATAGAATTTATGCCTTTAAAATTATGATCAACCTTAAACTAATTAACCCATGATGGTATTCACAACTCTTAAATTATTTTAATATGATAACATCTTAACCTCTAAAGTCATAAAAATATTCTCTAATACCAACAGAGATTCTCCAGACCCATACATTTGGATCTAGTTCTAAAAACATATTCTATAAATATAAAAATATATACCAATTAAATAGGCCCAATTTAATAATCCATAAATACATTATCAATAAAAAATATTGAGTCACTTTTATATCCAATTCCTTTTAGGTTTGGAGTTTTAGAGAATTAAAAAAACATTAACTAACAAAAATCATACCTTTCTCACCCAATGGAAATTTTTTCAACTATACTAAGAACTTATTATTTCACAATAATTCATTAATATATCCAACAAAATTCTTCATATGTGATTCCATTATAAACATATCACGTGAAAAACCATACTTCATAACCTGTGGAAACATAAACATAATGAGGGTTGACTTAAACACCCAATAAGGGTGAACATAAGAGATAATAATCAAAGAACATAAGTTATTATAAAATTATCATAAGGGTAGGAGAAGATAATCAAGGTTCATAGTCATGACATAAGATAATCATACCCAATAAATCATGGATCACAATTCATGAGTTATCGCATAAGGATTTGGTATAACATAATACATGAATCATAATAGAATAAAAACTTATAAGCCATATAATTATAACATAGGAATAATAACATTTAATAAGAGTGTGTAATAAACATAAGAATATAAAATCATTTTCTTTTTAATTCCACACTACCAAGTCTATCATCAGTTCATGGAAAAATTCCATTAGTGGATTATTTTCACTCCCCATTCCCCTTAAAAATTTTATTGACAAAGTACCTTAGTGGATTAGGTTAACTCCTCATTCCCTTACATGTCATTTCATGAGATATAAATCCTTAATTGATGAATTTTATAACTCTATAATTTTGGTTCCACCCATCACATAATTAAAACTATACATGTATGTCTTAAAATAACATAAAAGAATTCATATTTCACCATTAATTAATTTACCAATAGAAAAGAAGTGGGTTTCATTAAAATTTCAATAAAACATAATAAAATGACATCCATGGAATGAAAGTGAATGGTTTTATTAGAGAATATAATTATTAAATCATAAGAAACATTAAAGGATATTGACATAGATGAAAAATATATTTATAAAATCATTTGAATTATTTTTTTAAAAACAAGAAGAAATATCCATTACCTTTTTGTATCTTTTAAAAAAAGAGAAAAACTCAAAAAATAATGGGAATAATATTTTATTTTAAAAACCATGGAAACTTTTAAAAAAATATTGATAACCAATAACAATCATAACATCATGAAAATTTGTTTAAGCGGTAAATGTTAAAAAATAATTTTTTCACACCTTCATAACAAAAGTAAAAAATAGACCATATCGAAAATGTTACAGATTTTCCATTTTAAAGATTTATAAAAATTCAAATATAGTTTAAAATGACCTAAAATAATCATTGATTCATATATAAGAACATTCTTAAAATGATATAAATAATATAGATATGGAAGAGAAATGGTCAGGTAAAATACTTTAAAACTTTTAACAAAATGATTTTAAATAAAACCCCTTACATGTTGAAACCTCAACTACAATAACCCAGAGTTAGTTTTTACTTTATTACATTGAAAAAATATATAAAGTATCTCACCACAAAGGATCAATCATTTTAGTAATCTTGTAAAACTAGATATATACATGATTCCCATATTATATTGTAAATATAAAAACATAGAATATGAAACAATATTTTTTCATTAATATCATTCATAATTTCCTTATTAAAATATTGGGGTAAGGAAAAAAATAAAGGGTGATCTTAGATGCTCAGTAGGGATCATGTATAGTGGAAACTATCATGAGTAAATAAGGCATAATCAACATAGTAGAGTGGAAAATTAATACATATTCCATTCAATAAACACTTGAATTAAATGAGTATCCATGGATAATATCAGCATAGAAAATACATGGATAATGAAAAATTAATTCTTAATAAAGTAAATGAATAATTCTGGATATTCATGATCAAGGAAACTCAACCAAGATATCATGAATCTTATTTTCATGTCCTCTCAACTAATACATCATTCTTAATAAATATGTAATTAAAAACCAAATAACCATCTAATATGGCATGGATATTTTTTGTATCATAATACCTGTGTATGAATTGAGGTTCTACCTATAATAGGTCCCTAAATTTCACTACACATCCTATGAATTCCTCTTATTTTGAATGATCAATATAATTCATTCTCAAAATTCCTTCTAAGACAATAATAATATGTATTGAACAAATAATATGGAACACATTACTTCATCATTGGAATATATCCATAGAAATAATAAATATGGTATCATTGGATCATATCCCTTGTGAATAATAAGTAATATCGAAGGATGTTATCATATATGAAAAAAAAATCATTTAAAATATCTTTGGAATATTTCTTCTTGAAAATACACTTTTCATTTTAATTCACATTTTTTAAATAATTTTTTTAAGTAAAACATTTTATTTTAAAATAAACATGGAAACATTTAAATGAAACTACAAATCATTAAATGCTCATGATAGTGGGAAATACTGTTCATGTTGTGTATGTTAAAACAAGTATTTCTTCGAAATCCGTTGTAAAAATTCAAAAATAATGCATTCTGAAAATGACAAGAAGATTTAATTCAAAAGTTTTTATAAAAATTAATACATGGGTAAAAATTAATTTAAATAATAATTTTATATTATTAAAAATATTTTTGAAAATATTTTATAAAACATGGATATGTAAGAAAAAGAATTTCTGATTCGAGAGAGAATTAATTTCGAATTTACTTAAAAGAATGATTTTAGTATCATGAGTACTTAGAGTAATGAAAAATGAAAGAAAAATATTTATTCTATATAAATATACATATTAGAATAAAATTAGTGGTTATTATCATAAAAGGAATTTAATTTCATTCAATGTAAATTTAAGTAAAAGTAATCCTGATTAAAATGAGACTGAAACAAAGATCCCTTACCACAAGTTCGAATTTCTTATAAATCATTCTAAACTCATGTATAATAAATTTAAATTTATTAAAATTATATACCATATTCATTTATATACTTATAATATTATATATGTTCCACTTATAACATTTCAACACCCATTTATTAACAAATCCTTATTAAAATCACTTTTCTGGGTGATAACTACTTTTTTTTTCATGCATGTTTTGGTTCGATAGTCCCAGTCCTTATACTTTGATCATGGTTAAATAGAATACATAATTTTATTAATTATAATAATATAATATATATTTATTATATATATATATATATATTCATCTGTAAATGCTAAATATGGAAAAATGAATTACATTGTTCATAGAGACGATAGATAGTACGTAGACATGAACATTCTTTTAAATTTTTGAAAGATGTAAAGAAAGAAAGGTAAATAATAATTAACCTTTATATAATAATTATTATATAATATATATCATATATATTCATTAAATATATCCTTATTACCATCCATGTAAATTGTAAATTAAAAATGAATCATATGGCTTCATGGAGGTGGTAGTCCACACATATGCATGAGTGACGTTATCGCCTTTCAAAATATGATAAGATGATATGGTAGATACGATATTATAATTATAGAAGAATAATTATTACATAAATATCTTATATAATATTTAAACCCATAATAATAACCATTCAATAAATATGGTGATGAAAAAATAATTATATCACTATGTGGTAGTGTTGGTCTACATGTATGCATGAGCGATACTTTCACTTCAAATTTGATGTAATGGAGGGTAGATAATGGTGGTTACATAATCATAAAAAAAATTAATTATATTTATAATAATTATATAATTATGTTATAATAAATACCATATATTTATAGTATTTAGAATAAGAAATGAATTGAAATAGGTTGGGTAAAATGATTACCACTTCGTCAGTAGGCCTTCTTTAGATTCCTTCTTAAGGAACCATGGAATTTTATTTTAATAATTAAAGAGCATACACTTAGTGTATGTAAGATTTTTTAATATAATTGGTTAGGGTTTTTTTATCTAGATGTCTCAAAGTGATTTAAATAAAATATATGATGGGTGCCCATTTATAAGGGAGGTAAAGGCCACATTTGGAATTTCTTAAAATATTTAAATATAATTAATGTCTTTATCAAGTATTATGCTTCCAAATAGACAATAATTTGAATATAAAGAGGAATTTTTCTAAATATCACCATAAAATTAAATTTATATGGGATTTTGTTTCATTTTAAACCTTATCTTATGGTTTAACACCTTTATTAACAAATTTTAACCTTAATTGTATTAACGACTTTTTCAAAATTAAAGGGTTATAATTTTACTTATAATGTAAAAATTGATTCATATATTTAAAATTTATAAAATTTTAAACTATCTTTCATCCTAATTGTCCTATTAAATTATTTAATAATTTTTAAACAATTTAATAAATATTATTTTTTAAAAAATATCATTAATGTCAATTTTGACATTATTCATTTAATTTGACTTTAAAAACATCAAGAAAAATATTTAGTTAAAATAAAAAACCTTAAAACAAAACTAATATGTTATATCTATTCATAAAATTCATATATAACTATAAAAAATCTTAAAAATATTAATTTATAGTTTTTAAAATCATTTTCATGATTTTTATATGGCTTGCACAAGCACTGTGTCGAAGTTGTGTAAGCATTTAAGGTAATTATTTCATAACTAAAAATTAAAAATAAAATACTATGATAAAAAAATAAATAATATTTAGAATAAAAAATTATAACCTAAATTATACTATTTTTATCCTTATGTAAAAATTTTATATATTCTGAGAGTGACATTTTAAAAAAAAATTACTTAAAATAATATAAATGTCATTATCAACGAAAAATGACATAAAAATGCCATATATTATAATTTATGATAAATTTGGTATAATTAATATCATCAAGTGAAATAAATTAAAGTTTTTTATGTATTTTTAAATCCTAGACACATTATTTTTAAACTTAACTATTGGATTTACCCTTTACCGAGATGATAAAGTTTACTACGATTACTATTCATAATACCTAAAAATAAAAGGGAAATATTTACCAAATTTGATCATACTTATTCAAAATATGGAATCCATTTTATTAGATTCAAATTCTATAACTTCTAAAAAAAATATTTAAAAAATAATCCTGCAAAATTCGATGAAAAATAGTTTTTTAGAAAATGCGTTTTTAAGCATAAAAATTCACTTATATCAAAATCATGTAAAATATTGATACTAATGAAATTAATTAGATTATTGTAAATAAAATTTAATATATTCCACTTTAATACAAAATCTAAAATATAATGATATATTTTAATTTCTTAATTTAAAGAATAAATGATATCTTTTACAAAAAAACATTATTTTTTACTATTCATAGAAAAGTAAATATTTTATAAAAATCACAAAAAATTAAATTAAATTAATATTAACATGATTATTTAAAAAATTATATCATTTTTATAAAATATAATTTCTAAAATTGGGATAAATGTTTTATAATATCTATATAAAAATAAAATAAAAACCATTTTGAAGAAAAAATATTACTGAAGCATAAAATAGTTTTTATAGAAATTGAGTACTCTGTTCCTAAGAAATAATCAATACATTTTTATTAAATAAAATATGTATTCATAATGTGGTTAATATTATTCCTACATGACAATATAATTTCTATGAGATAACTATCAATAGTATGTTGTGGTTTATTTAAACTCGTTATTGTGTGTAAAGAAAGCTATAAAACAAATTAAATTTATAAAATCTCTAAGTGTTACATTATACCCCTTGATAATAATTTCTACCTAAAAATTAAATCACTTAAAATCAAACAAATAAGGATTCTAATACCTCATCACATCTCATTTCCCCAATTATTATTCTTAATTTTAGGATTTTACCCAAAAACTTTGGTAATGTGAGTGGTCTTGTTTCATATAAATTTATCTCTATGATCCAAAATATCCATCGAATGTTCCTCATGATATAGATATTTATCTAATATTATGAACTCTAAGTTAATTACATGTGATGGATTAGTTATTTACTTCCTCAGGAGAAATACATGGAACACATATTGAACTTGAGAGAGATTCGGTGGAAGCGCCAAGTAATAATCTACCATCCCAATACGATCAAAAATTTTGAATGGATTGATATATCTAGGGATTAGTTTTAACTTCTTTATAAATGTTTTAACCTTATTCCAAGTATATATTCGTTGTAATACCTTATCACCAAGTTTTAACTCTAGATCTCACTAATGATTTTCAGCATAACTTTTTTATCGATAGTGAGCTTCTCTTATGTACAGATGAATTCCTCTAAAATTATATTCCATTTTCTCAACTAGATCATGTCCCAATAACTTTATTTCTAAAACTTCATCCTAGAATGTATGGGTTCTACACTCCTTACTATAGAGGACTTCATAAGTATCCATCTGAATTCTTGAGTGAAATCTATTTTTGTAAGAAAATTTCACTTAAGAAAGGTGTTCATATCAAGCACCTTTTAAATCCATATAGAAAACTCTCAGTAAATCTTCTAGAGTTTGAATAGCCCTATTATATTGTCCATATATATCAGGATGATAAGTAGTACTAAAACTCGACTCTTTATCTAGATCATGATGAAGGGTTCTCCAGAACATCTAGGTAAACCTCAAATCCAGGTCAGATGTGATTGGGAGTGGTACTCCATGTAATCTCATAGATTCTTTAATGTATAATAGAGTAAAATGATCAAGATATAAATCTTATCTAATGGAAATAAAATTTTATGATTTAATAAGAAAATCGACCACAACAGAAATAAAATTATATTATTTATATGCTTTGGGGATTCCTACAACAAAATCCATGGTAATGTTTTTTCATTTCCATTATGGTAAGGGTAATGGTTGTAACATCCCCTTATAATTATCCCTCTCAACCTTAAATTTTTGACACAATAGGAGTTAGGATACATACTTTAAAAAATACCTTTTCATGTTATCTTATCATAAATGATCTTTCATATCTTTATATATATATTCTTACTTCTGAGATGAATAGATAATGATGTACTATGAGATTCATCTAGTAGCACCTTTTTCACACCTAGTGTTGAAAGAACACATACTTGAATATTTAAGCTAATAATTATAGCATTATCATAGTTGAACCCAGGAACATTCATCGACTTCTTATATAATTCTATATATTCCTTTTGTTCCTTATTAATCCTCTCATGGGAGTACGGTTTAACATTCATATGATAAAGATAAGATATTCCCCTTTTCCACAAGATTTCAAGATCCAAATTCTGAAAATATATAAATATTGTATCTCTTTCAATACTCATAATGTAAAAACTAGCATGGTATTTTTGACTCAATACACCAACTACCTTGTTATCCTTCCCAGCGTGGTAATATATTGAGTATTAATAATATTTTATCAACTTCAACCATCTTATGTGGACCATATTCAACTCTTTATATGTAAATATATACTTCAATATTTTAAAATCAATATATATATATATGAACTTTCCCTATAAATATAATCAATCCATATCTTTAATTAAAAAATTGCCACTACCAACTACAAATAATTAGTCGAGTAATTTTGTTCTTGAATTTTCAATTGGTGAGAGGAATAATCTATCACCATATCATTCTACATGAGGATTCATCTCAGTCCCTTCTTTGATTAATCACTATATATCCCAAATTTGTCTCCTCTGCAAGGTAGTGTAAGAATAGGTACATTGACCCAACCTTGTCTTCATTTCTTTGAAGTTATATTCACATTCATTATTCCACAAGAAATTCACCCCCTTCCTAGTCAACTTGGTGACTGGATTAGATAGTCGTGAGAAATAGTTTATAAATATTTAGTAGTGCCCATCCAACCCAAGAAAATTATGGATATCAGTTTTGTGGTTATTATAAGGAATTTATCAATAACTTTCATCTTTAAAGGATCCACCAATATAACCATACTTGAAATTATATGACCAATTAATGATACTTTTGTTGCCAAAATTCAATCTTGGTAAATTTGGCATATAGATTCTTTTTTCTTAGAGTTATAAACATAATCCAAAAATATTCTTCATGATCTTACTTCCTCTAAAAATATATAATAATATCATCTATAAATATTACCACAAACTAATCAAGGTAATTTATAATGACACTATTCATTAAATATATGAATATAATAGGAGAATTGGAAATTACAAATGTAATTACTATAAATTCAAAATGACCATGCCTCATATAAAAGGAAATATAAGGTATATCCTCCTTCTTGGCCCTTAGCTGATGATATCTAGTTTGAAGATCAATCTTGGAAAAATATTTATCACCTCTTAATTAATCAAATAATAATAATTAATATGGGGTAGATGATACTTATTATTAATATGGGTCTTATTAAGTTCTTAATTATAAATTCAAAGATTCATTTACCCATATTTCTTCTTAAAAAAAGAATAGGTGAATCCCTTGGTGAAGTACTATGTTGAATGAATCCCTGTTCTAGATTCTCATATATTTTCTTCTTCAATTACTACAACTCAATTGGGGCTAATATATATAGAGTCTTTGAAAAAGGTATAGCACCAGGTATGAGGTCTATTGAAAACTCACCTTCATGATTTGAGGAATACTAGGTAGATATTTTAGAAATACATCAAAAAACTTCTATAAAATAGGCATACCCTCATTGTTGAGTTTTTCCCTAACCATATGAGATAAATATCCCTCGTGAATAGATAGAAAAATTCATATTATGTAAGTAATTTATATTGGTAGTTTAGGCCCATCCTCACACTGATAGATGATTGTAGGTTGATTTGGAATATCATATATAACTTCCCTTCCTCAATAGTTAATATGCTATCTATATTGAGAGATCCAATCTATGCCCAAAATTACATTGAATTAAACTAGAGTAAGAACAACAATATTTACAAGAATCACATCCCTATACACTTATATTGAAGAGGAGTTATCAACTTGAGATACGATCATTTTACCATTTATATTTTCCACTGTCAAATCAATATCTAATCATTGAGGTACTGATGTGATATACTTAGAAAATTATTTAGATATAATATAGTTGATGGAACTTGAATCAAATAAAACATTTTCACTTTGATAGTGGATAATAATTGTATCTTTCACTACATATTTAGAAACACCCACTTCAGTTGTAGTAATTATATAATCATGGCCTTATCCTTATGAATTATTTTATAGTAATTTTCCTTGATGCTTGGGACATTTTTTTTAATAATTTCCCATATATTTATAAATAAATCACTATATAACATTGGATTATTTCTTTTCCTTTCATTCAAGAGATTTATAACCCCCTTCCTCATACTTTAAACAAAATCATGTTATGAATAATCAAGTTCCTTGGTGTTTATTTCCACAATTTTCACATCTTGGAAATTATATCCTCCTTTTACTATTCTTTGAAATATTTATTTTTTATTAGTGCTCAGTTTCCTTATTCTTTACTTAACTTCCCTTGAAGATATAATACCTAAAAAATTATTTATCTATCCTCATGTAACTTGAAACTATATCATAATATGTTGAAAAAAATTCATAAGCCAATGCCCTTTAGAGAATAAACTTAATCCTGTCAAAGAAATGGTCAATATTGCTTTCTATATTAATTATTTGGTCCATAATAAGCTTATAAAACCATGTAAAGTTAGACTCATACTCTACCACACTATATTCTTTATTTTTCTTTAAATTAAGGAACTTCATATCCATTTTAGATCAATATTATCGAGGGAAGTGTATCTTAAAGAATATCACTTTAAAAGTTCTAGATTCTATAATTTTTACTTATTAAACATGTTTAGTGTTCTAAAACAATAACCATCATTGATTGGTATCTTATTTCAAACAATACAATTCCATATTAAACTCTTCACTTTCATTATATCCCAAATCCAGTAATATCAATTCAAGGTACTTAATCCATTATTCAGCTACCAATAGATTGGTAGTTACATTAAAATATTGAAGATTCTATTTCCTGAAGTGATCCAAAAAAAGTGAATCACACTATTGAATAATATTTTTCCCCATATGGGGAAGTTTATTCATCATAACCTGAGTCAACTACCCTAATATGGCCATGATCTACTCAGTTCCAACACCAGTTGTAATGGCTTGATCAATAAGTAAATCCATACATTGACTATGGGTGTTAATTCCCTTCATTCTATTTGATGACATCACTAAACAATGGTACACTCTGATTTATCTAATAATCATTATGAATATTGATCCACAAAATAAAATCCCTTTTATAGTAAAAGTTCTCAAATACTATATGGGATTATCAAAATTATTATGTTAGTTGTGTTCATTTAAATTCTATTTTCCAAGGTCTTGACTAAACATACCTATAATACTAACTATAAAAACCCCAAATACAATAAAGTAGATATGATGTTTACTTTATTACATTGGTCCAATATACAAAGGATCTCACTATGTAGGATCAAATAGTCTACCAGTCTTGAAAAACTACATACATACATGATTCCCATATTTCTTTAGAAATATAAAAACAAAACATGGGAAACACTCTTAATCCTTTATATAATTCATAATATACTTCTTTTAATCCTGCTGAAATGAAAAAATAAAGGTTGAGCTCAAATTCTCAGTAAGGGTTGTGACATCGAAAACTATCATGAGTAAATAAGGTATAATCAACATGGAAAAGTGGATAATCAACACACATGAAATTCAATCAGCACTTGATTTCAATGAGTATCCATGGATAATATCAATATATAATACAAATGGATAATAAAAACTAAATTCTAAATAAAGTAAATTCATTATTATAGACATTCATGATCAAGGCCTCTCAAGTAAGATATCATGAATCTTACCATCATTTCCTCTCAACCAAGTCATTATTCTTAATAAATGGGTAAATGTAAACCAAATACCAATATAATATGTAATTTATATTGTTTTGTCTCATGATACCTATCCATTAATTGAGGTAATATATATAAATGGGCCCCATCATTCACTACATGCCTTATACATTCCTTATATTTTGATTAATCAATATAATTCATTCTCAAAATGACTTATAAGTTAAAAATTATTTTTATTTAATAAATAATATGAAGAATTAATACTTAATCATCATAAACCATCAAGATAAAGAATAAATATGGTATAATTTGATCATATACCTAGTAAATCATAAGTAACATAAAAGGATGTTATCATAGATTAAAAAATCCTTTAAAAGATATCTAGAATGTTTCTTAAGGAAAATACCCTTTTAATTTTTAAATATCATATTTAAATTATAAAAATTTAAAAAATATTAAGGAAAAAATTTTATTTGAAAATAATAATAATAAATTATAAACTAAACTTCAAAACATTTAATGGTCATGATGGAAGGAAATTCCATTCATACCGTGTGCATTAAATAATGATTTCTTTCACATTTTTCAAAACTACATCATTTGAAAAATGATAAGAATATTAATTTGAAACATTTTTATATAAATTAAAACATGGGTAAATATTATTTTAAATAGTCATTAGATATTAGGAAAAACATTTGTGAAATAATTTTATAACACATAGATATGGAAGAAAAAGGATTTCTAACTAAATAAGTAATTAAAGTTTAATTTTCTTAAAAGTATTATTTTGGTATCTTGAGTACTTAGAGTCAGGAAAATGAAATTAAAACATGTATTACCTATAAGTAACAAGGTAATAATAAATTTAAATGTTCTTATCCCAAAAGTATCATAAAAGTTCTTTCATTGGAATTTCAAGCATAAACAATCCTGATTAAAATGAGATTAAAATGTAGATCTATTACATCAAGTTCAACTTGATTTAAAAGTTCTCTAACATCCTATATAGTAAATTAAAATTTATTATACTTATATAAAATATTAATTTAAATAATTATAATATTTTATACGATCCACTTATTACATTTCAACACCCATTTATTAACAATTACTTATTAAAATCACTTTTTCGGGTGATAACTGGTTCGTTTTTCATGCATGCTTTGGTTTTTCAGTATCAGTACTTATAATTTGATCATGGTTACATCATATACACAATTTTATTCATAATATTAATATAATATATATTCATTATATATATATATATATATATATATTCATCCATAAAATTTAGAGATAGAAAAATGAATTACATCGTTCATGGAGACGGTTGGTCGTATGTATACAAGAACGTTGTTTTCAATTTTTGACAAATGAAATAAAATAAAGGTAAATAATAGTTATCATTTACAAAATAATTATTATATAATAAATATTCATTAATTATATCCTTATTTATATCCATTTAAAGTTTAAATAGAAACTGAATTGCATCGCTTCATATTGGTGGTAGTCCACACGTATGCGCGAGCGACATCATCATCTTCCAATGGATGAGAAGGTAGAAATGTAGATATGATATTATAATGATAAAATTATAATTATGTAATAAATATCATACATAAACTATAAACCCATCATAATAACTTTTCATGAAATATAGTGATGGAAAATGAATTGTATCATAATGTGGAAGTGGAAGTCCACACGTACACATGATGATACTTCCACTTTAAATTTGATGGGATGGATGGTGGATAATGGTGGTTAAATATCCATAATAACACTTAATTATATTTATTATATTGAATTTATTATTTTATGATAAATACTATATATTTAGAGGAGGTATAAGAAGAAATAAATTGAAAGTGATTGAGTGAGATGATTACCACTTATTCGATATTTATTCTTTATATTCCTTATTAGGGAACCTTGTAATAGTATTTTGGGAAGAAAAAAAGCTCCAATTAATATATAATTAAGTTTTAAAAAATTAGAGGTTTTTTCAAGATAAATGGCTAAATTTTTTTAAAATAAATGAGAGAAGTGGTATCCTTTTATAAGGGAGGGAAATTACACACTTGGGAATTTCTAAAATTAGTTAAATATAATTAATTTATTTATCAAGTTCAATTATTATAAATATACCTTAATTAGAATATAAAGAGTATATAGTCTAAATATAATCATAAAATGAAATTTAGACTAGTTTTGGTGCCTTTCTAAACCTTATATTTTGATTTAACCCCTTTATTAAGAAATTTTAACCTTAACTGTAGTAATGAATTTTTAAATTTTAAAAGGTTATAATTTCACGGGATAATAAATGTAAAATTTATAACATTTTAGATCATTTTTAACATACTTGTCCTATTTAAATATTTTTATTATTTTTAAATAATTTCATAAAATATTATGTTTCATAAAATATCATTAATTTCATTTTTGACAATATTTATTTTATAGTCTTTATAATCATTTACATGATTTTTCTTCTGCTTGCACAAGCACTATGTCGGTGTTTTGTAAGAATTTAAGGTAATTATTTCATAACTAAAAATTAAAAATAAATTACCAAGATAAAAAAAATTAATTATTATTTAAAATAAACATTTAGAACCTAACTTATCCTCTTTTTATCCTTATATAAAAAATCTATAGACATTAAAGTCAAGAGAGTGACATTTTGGAATTTTCTTTACTTAAAATAATATAAATGTCATTATCAAAGGAAAATGGAACCAAAAATGCCATATATTCAAATTTATGATGACTATAGTCAAATTAATATCACCCAATGAAATAAATTAAAATTTTGATAAACTTTTAATGCCTTAACACATTATTTTTAACCTTAATTTTCATATTTACCCATTACCGAGGTGATAAATTTTACCACAATTACTATTTATAATACCTAAAAATAAAATATAAATATTTATTAAATTTTAACCACATAATTAAAAATATATAATCAATTTTATAAAATTCAAATCCTATAATTTTTATAAATTAATTTTAAAAAAAACACATAAAATATGATGAAATTTTTTTTCTATAAAATGTATTTTTAAGCCTAAAATTGATGTATATTAAAATCGTGTAAAATAATGATCGTGGTATAATTAATTATATTATTTTAAATAAAATAGAAGTTAAATAAATTTAATACAAAATGTAGAATGGAATTATAATTTTAAATTTCTTGATTTGAAAAAAAGAAAATATAGTTTTACAAAAATCATTATTTTTTACTATTCACTAAAAAATAAATCTTTTTAGACAAATCCAAATAAAATTAATTAAATATTGAAATTATTTTATTAAAACTTATATCCTTTTATTAAGATTAATTTCTAAAAGTGTTCCAAATTAATTATAAAATTTGTGCACAAAATGAAATAAAACCTACTTTTAAAGGCAACATATTACTAAAGCATAAAATAGATTTTCTAGAAATTGATTACTTATTTCCTAAGAATTAATCATAAATTTTTATTAAATAACATATTTATTCATAATGGGGTTAATATTATTCATACTATTAAATCTAATTACTATGTGATAACTATGACAAGTCGTATCTTTAAACACTTTATTTCATGATTTATTACAAAAATATACACTTAATAAAACCCCAGAATAATGTGAGGTTTAGTGTCTTTGGTTAATTTGGTATATGTAATAATAAGTTTAAAATTGGGTAAAAAATAAACTAAAACATCATAATATTCCCTTATATTCCCTTTATAATCTAAAAATGCACTGGATAACCTGGGGATGTGCATAAAAAAGGGGTAAACTATAAATCCCATTAAGGGAATAATCAAAGCATAATATGATAAAACAAATACATATTTGTAAATAGACATATCAATATAAAATAATAGGTGTGAGAATCATAAACTTTAATCTAGAATCATGATGTAAGATAATAACATAAAGGCAACATGGTAATGTAGAAATAACTTAAAACATGACTTCATAAATATAATTCAATGCTATCTATTGAGACATCATAACATAGTGTGCATGTGATAGCCTTTAATGCACCATAAATGGTATCTCATGATATAAAAACATTACCCATGCATTATAGGGATATATAATTTTGGTTCCACCTGCCACATTCATATCATACACATGGATAAGTGTGCCACATAGATCATATTGTGACTCAGGTTTAATATACATTGATATTACATCATTTTAGATGAATATTATGTACATTATAAAAATACATGCATGATGATTGTAATAGTTTATTTTCTTTGGAAACTTAGAAAGAAAATATTTAATCCTGGTAAAATATATGCAACATCTCCCATAAATATCTCCACCTTTAGTACTTGTAAATAAAACCTTTCTTCATAACCTGGGGAAAGGAAACATAATAAATGAAATAACTCAAATTCTCAATAAGTGTAAATAAAAGAGATATGTAAGTGTAATTATGAGAATAAGGGTATCAGAACATGATCATGAAAATAGAAGATCATACCCTTTATATCAAAGATCATATACATGAATCATGTCATAAAGCATGGCAGTTCTTAAGACATGAATCATAATAAAATAAAATAATGAACATAATCCATGAAAGAATAACATAGGAATAAAACATGGGATTGTGGCATCCACATAAGCATATAATATGATTTCCAAAGTAGCTAAGTAATTACATAAAAGACCATCTTAGTAGTATGAGTTCACTCCCAATACCATCTTGGTAGTCATGGTTCACTCCCATGGTCATCTTAGTAGCATGAGTTCACTCCTAATACCATCTTGGTAGTCATGGTTCACTCCAATGGACATCTTAGTAATCAAGGTTTATTCCCAAGACCATCTTAGTCTATCTCATGATATATAAATCTTTACCTAATGAATTGGAGGGAGATATAGGTCTCACCCATCTCATAGTGAAATAATACAAACATATTCCATAAGATCATAAATAATCATATCATAACACATGAAATAAAATGGTTATTATAAATATGTAAACATATCATAACCTGTGGAAAAGATACAGGTTTCATAATCATTTCATCAAAAGCATACATCGTAAAAGAGAAACAGATTTCATAAACATATAACATGTGAAAGAGAAATGGATTTCATAAACTTAAAACCCATGAAAGAGAAATGGGTTTCATAAAGACTATGAAATTAAGAATAACCCATTCATAGAAAGAATATGAATGTAAACATTAGATAATTTCCTAAAATAGCATGAGTAACATCAATTGATTTCATCATTGATAGAAAATAATTTTGAAATATCTTTCAAAAATGTTTCTTGATTAAAATATCCTTTATTCTTGGAAAAATGATTATTAATACAAAAAACCATTTAAAAATAATTTTCTTATAAAATACCTTTAAAACTTATAAAGAATACTTGAAATCATTTGAAAAAAAAATTCCTTAAAAATTTATAAAATAATATTCAAAACATTTAAAAAACATTCTTTGAAAACACTTTTATAACTTATAAAGAAAGCTTGAAAAAAAAATTTAAAATAATTTCTTTGAAAATACATTAAAAAGTTGTAAATATTTCTTAAAAACATTTTGAAAACTATTTTCTTTGAAAATATTTTTAAAAGTTATAAATAAAGCTTGAAAAATTTTAAATACCATTTTACTTGAAAATACTTTGAAAACTTATAAATAAATATTAAAAACATTTTAAAATACATTTTCCTTTAAAACTTAAAAAAAGAAGTTTGAAAATGTTTTGAAAACCATTTTCCTTGAAAACCTATAAAAGAAGTTTGAAAATGTTTTAAAAACCATTTTCCTTGAAATCTTATAAAATAAGATTTAGAACTTTTTAAAAACCATTTTCCTTAAAAATATATATTAAAAAAATTATAAAAAAAGAAACATTAAATATGAAAATAAATCATTAATGTATTTATGGAGGATAAATTTTTACATGTCATACGAGGTAAAAAGAACATTCCTTTTTCACGGTAAAAAGGATAGAAAATCTCCTCGTTCAGAAAGAGACAATAAGATTACTTAGAAAACATTGGTAGGTAAAAATTTATTTTAATGATCATAGGATATTATTAGAATATTCTTCTAAACCCTTTTTAGTAAACATGGTTCTGAAAGAATATAGATTTCTAACCAAAGAGACGGTAAAGTCGGTATTTCTTAAAAACAATTTCTTAACTATCTTATGTACCAAAGAGTAAAAAATTGTACCACTATAGGAATATAGCATAAACACCCATAGGAGAATAAAATACATGAATTTATTGAGATATGGAACATAATAATTCATCAAAGGAGGCATAAATGTAAATAATCTCCAAAAGTGATGTGATTTTATCAATAAACACTTATAACTTGGTAACTTGGGATCATACTCTCCATGTAAGAAAATTAAATTAAATTAATCTTAAAATATCATGAAGATAAGTATATTCATGATAGAACATGTAAAATGGAAGTTTGTACACATCGAAAAAATGTTTAGGTGCATAACAAAACATGAGTCTCAATGAAGGCAAATTGAGACAAAACATTTTTACTGATTTTGTAACTTTTGAAACTTAAGCCCCATGAATGAAAGATCATAAAAAGGATATGTTATTACCCATAAATTTAGTTAAAATATACTTATAATACAATCATTGGAAGTACATGTACCACACAAAAGGAAATAGTGGTGAACATAGCATGCATCTCATGGGAATAAAAAGTGAGATGAAATCCTCTTACCTTGTGTCTTGAATCTCATTGTACGCATTCAAAACACCAGTATAATAAATATAAATTTATTATAAATATTTTACATATTATTATATTTAATACTATATATGGTTTGATTACAACCTTATATTACACTTTTTTTAATAATCCTATTTTAAGGTTTCACGTTAAGTAATATTCGCTTTATTATTTGGATGTGTCTTAATTTGTTATATCTTTGGTATTTATACTTTATATCATGATTTATCAAATGTAAATCCTGGTATAAATATCATTTTTATATATTATATATGTATTATAATAATCTATAGAATATATAAGTATGAAATAGAATACATTGTTCATAGAGATGGTAGGCCATACGTGCACATTAAAGATATTTTCATTTAATTGTCACATTTATAGAATGAAAGTAAAGGACATGTATGTATATATATGTGTGTGTATATATATCATTATTATATTAGATTAATTATATCATATATATCTTATAAGTTCACTATAACCATCCTTAATATAATCAATGTGGTGTTTGAACGAAACATATCGCTTTGTGGGGGCGGTAGTCCACACATCCTCAAAAGAAAATTTTCGTATTAATAAAATATGGAAAGTAAAAAAATAAATGTTGTAACATCCCAGTTCTAGGTGCCTCCCAAAGGTTCCCTATACCTGGTTGGTCACATGACCTCAAGCACATTTCCTCATATGTTAGAGGTTTTCAACTAGCAGTGAAGGCCAAGGTCTGATAATAGGGAAACTATTCCCTCATTGGCAGAGTAAACACAGTGGAATCACAAATAGTAAACAAAAGTGAAATCATTAATACCATACAAAAGAAGTAAATAGAAAAATGTTTTTATAATAAAACAACTGAATGATATATATATATGATTCATGTCACATGTATCTAGGAAAGTAGTCAAACATGTCACAATGCTGGAAATACAGTACTGAAACCAAAGTACATAAAAACAATAAAGTCCAACAGTATCACAAGCCTCATCTTGGTCCCATGATCTCTATCTCCAACAACAATCAAGTTCCTAATGATGAAGGTCACTTTCCCTTATCTATAACTGCAACCATATAATCTGTTTGGGTCCAAAATCATGACCCAAATAGGGTGTTAGATGAATCCCAGTAAGCAACCACCAAAAGATTTGTGCCTAACAGTTAGTGAATATATATAGCAGACAATATGAAATATGAATAAATAAACTAGGAAGTACTAAAAAGTAAACAATAATATAGTTTACAATTACATTCATTTACATTTATTAATTATTCAATCCATTTAATAATAAATCTTAGGATCTATCCTAAGCTCTGTATCCCTTGTGTCATAGAAAAAAAGATGTCTCAAAAGTCCATCTAACAAACAAGTAAGACATAGTCCAATATTTTTCTTTGGATTGAAAGGCTTTTCACATTCATCAAACATTTAATATAAACCCTCTTGTCAAGTTCTCACAATATAACCCCTCTGGTTTAACATATCATCAATTCAATAAACAATGACCCTTTGGGAAAGCTCACACACTCTAACCCCTTTGGTCCCACATAGCACTAATCATTTACAAATGACCACCTAGGTAGCTCTCATGGTCAATACCCCCTTGGTCTATATAGCAACAATAATTTATAATGACCACCTGGTAGCTCTCACAGTCTATGCCCTAAGGTCCAACATTCATTTAATAACGACCCTCTGGATAGTTCTCACGGTTTAACCCCTCTGGTCTATGACCACCTAGCATCTCTCACATTAAATACCTCTAGGTCAATATAAAAATAAATTATACATAAAAGACCCTACCTCAGGAAGCTCTCACATTCAAATTCACCTGGGTCATACTTTCACAATGCAAAATACATGCATCTCAAATAAATTGTAACTCCATCCTAACAACACGAGGCATGGAAAACAAAGGAATCATAACAAGCATTCTAGACCAAACAACCATAATCAATCAAACATAGGAAATGCAACCATAATCAAGGCATAAAACCTTATTCATAGTCAATAACCCATTCTCAAACAAACACACCATAACAGGTCTTAAACAGGGTTAAATTCCAAAACATGCAATAGCCTAAACATGGGTATTCTTCACTTTTAGAATATATAATCCAAATACAACCAAAGAAAGGCACAAACCACCTACCTAGATATTTTATGATAAAAAATATTGAACTTCAACTCTTGAATTAGCCTAAAAAACATAGATCGATACAAAGGTTAAAATAGTTCAAACTTGGATAACTTAAGAGAGAGAAGAAATCAGGAAGAGAGACTCTAGGGGAAGAGAGAAATCACTAGTGGGAATCCAACGCACCTGGTGGTGTCTCAATCGGAGATCAGAAATAGGAATGGGAGGATCTTGAAGTTCTTCAGTCATACGTTGCTCTCCTGTATGAAACACAGGTAGAAGAAGTGTTTTCTGGATATGAGATACAACCCCGCTCTGACTCATCAATTAAAAATAAAAGTACATGGCATGTTCGTTTAATGAATGTATCGTGTGCTAGTATCAATCTTCCCCAACTTTAAGAGATATTCCATTTCACCCACATGACCATGTACTCAGCCATTACATGGCTATTACACAACTACATGCAGTAACGGAATACATGGTGTGTACTCAAAATTACATGGCGTGTACTTTGAAAATTTCACATTTCTTACTTTTTCCTAAAAAACAACTCGAAATAAAAATCCATACCGGAAAAGAAGATTCAAGTTCTTAAAAACTTCCACCTTAAAGAAATTCATCCCTAAATTGTTCTTCCAAGGGTGATGAAGAAAAAACTTCAAAAAACTCTGGCCACTGTGATAGTACGTCAGCCTCCCTCTCACAAGTCTTATCCTATACTCTCTCGTGATTCCATAGCACCCGTACCAGAGGAACAGACCAGTCACAAAGAACCTTTATGCTATGATCCAAAATCTGAATAGGGTGTTCCTATAAGGATTCATACACCTCCAACGCAACTTCTTATGGTTGAAAAATGTGAGACAAGTTGGAAAAGTAACATCGTAACTGAAAAACATGGAAGATTTTGTGCATTTTCTGGTATCTCTGAGGTAACTGCAATGAACAGGCAACCAGCCCGACTCTCTCGAAAACCTAAAATGGCCCATGTATCTCAGTGAAAGATTCCCTTATCTCCTAATCCTCTTGTATCCCAACCTCAAAGTGACACGTAAGAGACCTTATCTCTAACCATGAACTCCAGAGGTCGTCTCTATCGATCGGCATAAGATTTATGTCGAGACTATGTAGTATCCATCCTCCTTCTAATCAACTCCACCTGCTTAGTGGTCTCCTGGATAAGATGATGTCGTAGCATAGCTTCCTCTTTAACCTCCAGCCAATATAGTGGTGATCGTCATGGCCTACCATATAAAGCCTCATAAGGTATCATCTAAACTATCACCTGAAAACTATTATTGTAGGCAAAATCCACTAGGGGTATGTGTCTCTCCCATGAACCCCTGAAATCAAGGATGCATGCTCAAAGCATGTCCTCTAACACCTGAATCATTTTCTTAGACTATCAATCTATCTGGGGATGGTAAGTTTTACTAAGAAGAACCTATATACCTAAATCCCTCTGTAGTCCCTTCCAGAAACAAGAATTAAACTGGGTGTCCCTATCTGAAATGATAGAGTGTTGAACCCCAGGAAAACGTACAATCTATTGGATGTACAACCTTCCAAGGTCATCAAAATTGAAGGTCTCCTTGATTAGTAATAAATTTTCAACCTTCGTGAGTCTTTCAACAAAAACATATACCACATAATTTCCTTGAGGATACCTCGGTAAACCCATCAAGAAATCCATCATGACATAATTCCACTTCCACTTGGGAATGGGTAACTGATGTAAAATCCTTACTGGTCATTGATGCTCTACCTTCACCTACTGAAAGGTGGAATATCTCATAACAAACCCATATACATTCTTATTCATACCTGTCCACCAATACTAATGGTGTAGATCTCGATACATCTTGGTGACACCAGGATGAACTGCCCAAACTGAGGAATGAAAATCTCACATCAACTCCTCGCGTATGTCTGTTGACACCCATACGCGCCCAGGAAAATACAAGATCTCATCATCACATACGGTCCACCCAGGATTAGGGTCCTCTTCTGAAACACTCTTCTATAGGACTTGGCCTTTAGAATCTGGTATATGCCTCATTTTTACTTGATCCAATAGAGTAGAGGTAATAGCTATAGAAGAAATAAATGTCTTCCTCTGTCTATTTTGCACCTCCAAATGCATATCAGAGAATAGATTCATAAGTTTTCAATCACTTCTAGCCTCATGAACTTCCTGTATAGAAGTCCTCTTTCTCAACGCATAAGTCACTATGTTGTTTTTCCCATGTGTGTAGGCAAGCTCAAAGTCAAAATACTGAAGGTACTCAATCCACCTTCACTGTCTTAAATTCAAATCTCGCAGAGTAAATATATACTTAAGACTTTTGTGGTTAGTGAATACCACAAAATTCTCTCCCAAAAGATAATGTCTCCAATAGGGTAAAGCATGCACAACTGTAGCTAACTCGAGATCATGTGTTAGGTAATTCCTCTCATCTGGCCTCAAATGCTAAGACTCGTACATGATGACTCCTAACCCTTACATAAGAACTACTCTCATCTCTATGCATAACGCATCATAGTAAATGGTGTAACTTTTTCCTAGATCTGGGAAAATCAGAATTGATGCTGAAGTCATTATGACTTTCAACTTCTGAAAGGTTGAATCCCATGAATCAGTCCAAATGTACTTTGCACCCTTCTTAGTCAGGCCTATCAGTGGAACTACTAAGCATGAAAAGTCCTGTATAAAATTTATATAGTAACCATACAGCCCTAGAAAACTCCATACCTCAAAGACGTTATTCGTATACTCCCAGGAAACTACTGGTCTCACTTTCTCTAGGTCTATTTATACTTCTGTCTCTGAGATAACATGACCCAATAAGTGAATCTGGTCCATCCAAAAGTGGCACTTTGAAAGCTTGGCATATAACTAATGATCTCTCAGTGTACTCAATATGATCTCAAGATGGGTGGAATGGTCATGTTGAGTGTAATAGTACATAAAGATATCATCCATAAATACTACCACAAAATAATCCAAGTAAGGATGCAAAACTCGGTTCATTAGTGTTATAAAAACTATTGGTGCATGCGTGAGACTGAACAGCATAACCAAAAACTTTTATATAGACCATACTTACTCTGAAAGGATGTAATAGGTATATCTGATGGTCTAACATGCAATTTATGACAACCAAATCTCAATTCTATCTTAGAGAACACTTGGTATCCTTGAAGCTAATCAAAGAGATCATCAATCCTTGGAAAGGGATATCGGTTCTTAACCGTCAATTGGTTCAGCTTCCGATAATTCACACAAAGTCTGAGGGTACCATCTGCCTTCTTCACAAAAAGGACAAGAGAACCCCAAGGAGAATTATTGTGTTATATGAAACCCTTTGCCTATAACTCCGATAACTACTTCTTGAGCTCCTGTAACTCTGATGTAGCTATCCTATATAGATTAATGGACACTGGTGTTGCTCCTGGCACAAGCCCAATAGAGAAATCTACCTCTCTCTTCGAAGGTAATCCTGAAAATTCATCTATAAAGACATCTCAAAAATGATACACCACTGGAGTAAAGTCCATCTTTTAAGTCCCTTGGTCATCTAGATATAAACTAGAAATATGGGATGTAATTCCTCCTAACCCATGATGATTGGGTCCAAATCTGCTCGAATGGACCTCCCATTCACCCTTGTGTATAAAAGACCCACCCTCTAGTGACGTGAAACCCACCCTGTAGCGATAGTAGTCAAAAAAGTCCTGAAAAGATACTGATAGAGCGCTGTCGTGGGTGACCTCAAATGATTAATGTGATTTTGGGGTACTTAGGTGCAGTAGAGTGGCTGACCAAGGTCGTCTCTCAAAGGAGGAAGTGAATTTAAC
Source organism: Viscum album (assembly GCA_963277665.1). Taxonomy (NCBI): domain Eukaryota; kingdom Viridiplantae; phylum Streptophyta; class Magnoliopsida; order Santalales; family Viscaceae; genus Viscum; species Viscum album. Next base: position 470,498,222 of record OY728158.1, read on the forward strand.
AACTTATTAAAGGTAGTATAAAAATAAAATAAAATAGAATAAAATAAAAACACTACTATAAAGGATTGGGTTTTTTTATAGTTTATAAATCTAGAAGAAGTTTTCTGGAAGAAGATTGTATATTTTTTTTGTTTTTATTTTTGAAATGAATTTTGATTAAAATGACACAACAAGAAGATGTTTTTTAGAAATCTATTTTAAAAGGCGTAATCGATCTAACTCTACCTATTCATTAACTTATTAATCATTATCATTTAAATAAATATCCATTTAATTATGATCCTCTAATTTTTTATCCCTCGAACCCTACTAGAGTTAACTTAACCACAAAGATGAAATTACTTAAACCCTAGGCTAGCTTCGGAACACGCAATCACAGCACCCTGCTTTGATTGTTGTTCTAAGGATAGCTTATGGTCAGTGGTTAATTAGAGAACATATCCATTCTGGAAATGAGGATGAATTGTGTTTAGGGATTATATTTGAACTCTACAAATTTATCCCGTGTGGTTTTGTATTACCGATTAAGATTACGCTCTCACAATTTACACAAAATCCCGACCTGGCGTGTTTTTGTGTTAATTGTTCAATTGCTTGCTTAGTTTCTTGTAATTTAAAAACAAAATTCATGGATCATATTATTTTAATTACAGTAGATCATTGATTCAAAATAATTAAATTAAGAGGGTAGAAGATGGATCGATTACTAAAAGACTACTCTTCCATGGGTGGTGTAATCATCGTAGAAGTGTTTTGCATGTGCAAAGGTTTATAATGGGTATAACCCAATAACGCTTCTACTCAATAATTCCAGACTAAATAGGAAGATTAAGAGAAGAAGAAATTTAAACAAAACAAAATAAAAGAGAAGAAATAAAATAAGAACAAAGAAGTTTATTACACAAACAAAATCATTACAACATGAAGGAGAAGAAGAAGGCTTCGTCGAAGGGATCCTTGCTTCAAGAGATACCATTATTGAAATGGTTGGATAATTGGATTGGATCCACTTCCACTCTTCCCTCAACTTTTCAAATCACGTCCCAAACCCACCAAATGAGAAAAACACCAATTTATAGAGTGGTGGGGAGGCTAGGTTCAAAGTGGGTTCAAGTGTGAATGGGGAATCTCGGCCAAATATTTTATTCCAACTTGAACCGCCAATTTTACCACCAAAAATCGTGCATTGTCCAGCCTTCTAGAAGTATCAAATGTGTGGATATTGGTCCTATATCTCCTCTCCAAATTTGGGCTTAATCCAGTCCCATATGAAGGAGTTATGTCCCAAATACAGAATCTTTTCCATTCTGGAGAGTCCAGCCAAACTTTTACTTAATGGCCCATTTTCAACAACAAAATGCACTATTTAGCACTAGTGTCCTGAATAAAGATTGTAGATAATTAAGCTATGAACACTGTTAAAAAATTTCAAATTCAAATAATAAATATAATAATATGTATCTTTGAAATACTACAGTGAACTATAAAGTGTAAAACTGAAATTTTCATCAAATATTCAAATGAATGATCTAATCCCAAATACTTTCTAATTAAACATATTTAACACAATGTGAGGAAATTATATCATTTATTATCAATAAAATATTCAATAAAATAGTGTTTTATCAACTCCCCCACACTTACCCTTTTGCACTCCTGAGCAAAACCTCATATCAAGTAAACATTAATATCAAATCAAAACCAATTTTAAAACACATATCCTTGAGATCAAATAATTACACACCAAGAAACAAAAGATATCATGCCTCATAAAAAAACATTATTTCAAGTTCTTCATTTATATCATTCAATATATTTCCACTTTATTTATCCTCACATGCACAAAACACTTACCTCGCTTGAATTTTCTCTCATCACTCAAATATCAATTTTTTTTTGCAATGTCTTTCTCATCCAAACTCATACAAGGGTCACCATAGGCTTGATAGATTCCTACATCACTACCCGATGTGAGTCAAGGACATATGTTTATCGTGAGGACATTTCAGGGTTGTTCTGTGGCTTTCTTTTGGTAGGATTTAGATGTGAAAAATTCTGAGGCTGAATGAGGAGGGTTTGACTCTTTTTGAAGAAAAATTTCATTAATATAATTTTCACTTAAATATGATCTTCTCCTCAATCCCCATAGTATCAATTCATCTCCATAATCATGAAAAGTCATGAAAGTTTTACACCATTCATCATTTCAGAATAAAAAATTTCAATCTTCTCAAACATGATTTTCTTGAAAGCTCCAGATGGGCACAGCTTTCCACCTCAATTAGAATCTCTAGAAAAGGAACAGCTTCACTTGTCATGAAAGCTCCAGAAAAGGCACAGATTTCAATATAATTACTTTCTTCAGCAGAAAACACATCTCTTAAGAATTTAATTTTTCACCCAAAGTATCACAGAATGTGGTGGTACAACACAAGATAGATTCCCCCACACTTAAGCTCAACTAGATTATGCAATTTCACTTCAAGAGTTTGTTGGATAGGGAAAATTGGCTTGTAATGTGGCTAACCTAATAGGATGTGCATGGATTATAAGGGTTAAAAGGATTAAATATTCAAGGTAGGCCATTATAAAAAAGGATTCTTTGAAATAGGGGCTTTAATACCAAACAAATTCCTCAATCATTTAAACATAAGTACCTCAAACCCTCAAGTTTTGACAGGAATAGATCAAATTATGGTTAAATAAAGCATGGTTTGGTTCTCTCAAGAAGTGATTTGAATGTAAAGAATATGAAAATAATGGTTTAGAAGCCTCACAGGAAAGTTATTTCAAATATAAAGACAGTGATATGTGGCATGGGATTCAACATTCAGTGTACTTTTCATGAAATTACTAGATATTTGAACTTGAAACAAAGTCATTTCATCATTCATTTAAGCTCAGTTTATTGGGTTAAATTGTTTAATTTATTGATATGGATTTAAAAATGGTGATGAGAATCATTTCAGCTAAAAAGTTTAAAAAAACACAAAAATTGTAAAATAAATACACAAAATTTGAAAAACACACAATTTGTTTTTTGGTTTGTTTTTTTTTTAAACAGGAAAACAATTGAAATTACTAAACTAAAAGGTCCCCTCCCCCACACTTAAAATATTGCATTGTCCTCAATGTGAACCCATGAGATGATATATTCACATGAAATGCAGAATTTTTAAATAGGACAAATAATATAAAAGTGAAAGGGTTAGGAACAGCCTGATGTGATCAAGTGATGATGGGGTCATGCAGTGTGATAAAATCCACTGCATCAGTAGGAAGTCCCTCAATGTATCTCTTTAAACGTTGCCCATTGACTGTAAATCTCCTTCCAGTGTCCTCTTGTGTGATCTCCACTGCACCATAAGGAAAAACATTAGATACAATATAAGGACCTAACTATCTGGAACGCAACTTACCAGGCATCAACTTCAGTCGTGAATTGTAGAGAAGGACTTTCTCTCCAATATGAAAATCCCTTTGTCGGATCATTTTGTCATGAGCTACTTTTGATATTTCCTTGTAGAGCCTTGAGTTCTCATATGATGACAATATAATCTCCTCAAGATCTTGAATTTTCAACTTCCTTTGGATTCCAACTTAGGCCAAATCCATGTTGCATTTCTTTATAGCCCAATATGCCTGATGCTCAACTTCCACTGGGAAATGACATGCTTTCCCAAAAACAATCCGAAATGGGGACATACCAATGGGGTTCTTGTATGCTATCCTATAAGCCCACAATGCATCATCCAAACACTTTCTCCAATCTTTCCTATTTGGTTGCACGGTTTTCTCCAAGATTTGTTTCAACTCACGATTTGAAACCTCAGCCTGACCATTTGTTTGGGGGTGGTATGGTGTTGATGTTTCATGTGTCACCCCATACTTTCAAAGGAGGGAAGAAAAATTCCTATTGCAAAAGTGTGTCCCTTGGCCACTGATGATGGCCTTTGGTACTCCAAACCTGCAAAAAATCTATGCTTTGACAAAGTCCACAACAACATGAGAATCATCAGTCCTGGTGGCCTTGGCCTCCACCCATTTACTCACATAATCAACAACAACCAAAATATACAAAAATCTAAATGAACTAGGAAAAGGACCCATAAATTTGATTCCCCATACATAAAAAATCTCACAGAATAGTATGGGTTGTTGGGGCATTTCATGTCTCCTAGAAATATTCCCAGTGTGTTGGCAACGAGAGCATGACTTACAAAACACATGGGCATTATGGAACAATATAGGACAATATAATACAGAGTCCAAAACCTTCCTAGCTGTCCGTTGGGGTCCAAAATGTCCACCACAAGCAAGTGTATGACAGAAATAAAAAACAGACTCAAACTCATGATCGGGAACACACCTCCTAATGACTTGGTCACTACACATGCGCCAGAGGTAAGGATCATCCCACACATAAAACCTAGACTCACTTTTTAATTTTTGGACTTTATGTTTCTTTAAATTTGCATGGATTTCAGAGGCAACAATGTAGTTAACTAAATCTGCATACCAAGGATGCGTACCTGAGATGGAATAAAGATGATCATCAGGGAAAGTGTCCCAAAGTGGTACCTGGTCCAAGGTGTCATCCTCTAGTGTGTGAGTAAGCCCACTCATGTGGTCTGCCACCAAATTCTCTGATCCCTTCTTGTCCTTTATCTCAATATAAAATTCCTGAAGAAGGAGCATCCAACGGATAAATCGTGGCTTTGCATCTGGCTTCTTTAAGAGGTACCTCAAAGCTGCATGGTCAGAAAAAACAACTACTTTAGAGCCCAATAAATATTAACGGAATTTATCTAAAGAAAATATGACAGCAAGAAACTCTTTTTCTGTGGTTGTGTAATTTGATTGGGCTGAATCCAGTGTCCTCGATGCATAGGTGATCACATGTGAACGTCCCTCCACCCTCTGAGATAAGACCGCTCCAACCATGAAGTTGGAGGCGTCACACATAATATCAAAAGGAATCTCCCACTGTGCGGGCTGTATGATAGGTGGAGTGGTCAGACACTTCTTTAGCTCATCAAAGGAAGTCCTACAAGAATCGTCAAACACAAAATCAGAATCTTTTTGAAGTAATTGTGACATAGGAAGAGCGATCTTACTAAAATCTTTAATGAAGCGCCAATAAAATCCTGCATGCCCTAGGAATGATCTAACACCACGCACACATAAAGGATAGGGTAAGGATGAAATAATGTCTATTTTAGATCAATCAACCTCTACCCCATTTTTTGACACTACATTCCCTAAGACAATGCCATGCCCTACCATAAAATGACACTTTTCAAAGTTCAGGACCAGATTCTTCTCAATACAACGATTCAACACCTTTCCCAAACTACTTAGACATTCATCAAATGAATACCCATATACTGTAAAATCATCCATAAATACCTCCATGAAAGTATCAATAAAATCAGAAAAAATACTCACCATGCATCTCTGGAAGGTACCTAGGGCATTGCAAAGTCCAAATGGCATCCTTCGGTAAGCAAAGGTACTGAATGGGCAGGTGAATTTCATCTTCTCCTAGTCCTCCGGAGCTATAGGAACCTGAAAATATCCAGAAAATCCATCCAAGAAACAATAGTGTGTCTTCCCAGCTAGTCTCTCAAGCATCTGATCAATAAATGGGAGGGGGAAATGGTCTTTACGAGTGGAATGATTTAGTTTCCTATAATCAATACACACACGCCAACTATTTTGCACCCTCATTGGAACTAACTCGTCTTTCTCATTTTTAACAACAGTATCACCACTCTTCTTAGGCACAACCTGAATTGGACTTACCCACTGAGAATCTGAAATGGGAAAGATTATACCTGCCTCGAGCAATTTCTGAACTTATTTTTTAACAACTTCCAGGAGGGTGGGATTGAGTCTCCTTTGTGGCTGTCTCACCGGTTTAGCCCCATCCTCCAAGAGAATCCTATGCATGCAAATGGAGGGGCTAATACCTGATATGTCAGCCAAGGTCCACCCAATCGCCCTGGTGTTCTCCCTCAAAATATTCAAAATCTTTTCTTCATGTTCAAAAGGGATATTGTTAGCAATGATAACAGGTAATCTCTCACCACTCAACAAGTATGAGTATTTCAGATTTGGTGGCAATGGATTGAGTTCTAATGAAGGAGGGTGCAGTATTGATGGAGACATTGAAGGAACCGAAATATGTGCACAAAGATCATCGGTATCAGAATATACATCATCAAAATCGGAGAATAAAGCATCAAATCCATCAGCATACTCTATAGCCATGTCATAATCAGAGTTCACATGATCAAAATCAGAATATGATTCCATTTTAAAATCAAATCTTAGAGATTCTTGTTCCTTAGAAACGGGTGTGGAAGAACTTTTAGACATCAAACTAGAACCAATACTCATAATCTCCCTAAGCATAGGACAATACAATTCCATGGTGTTTTTACTTGGTGGTTTAAAATGGGAGATAACAAATGCAGAATGATCCTCTGAGGGGTACTTCATGGAATCCATAACATTAAATATCACAACTTCATCCCCAAATTCCATGGAAAGTGTACCCTCATTGACATTTATGATAGTTTTTGCAGTTTTGAGAAAGGTCCTACCTAAGATAATGGGGGAATGAGAACTTACCTGATCGTCCTCCATGTTAATCACGTAGAAATCTGCTGGGAAGATCATGTCTCTTACCCGAACAAGTACATCCTCAAGGACTCCCACTGGATATGTTGTAGCTCTATTTTCCAACTGTACCACTACTCTTGTTGGCTTCAACTCACCAACCTGCAAGGAAGAGAATACAAAGTGAGGCATCACATTTATGGAAGCTCCCAAATCACAAAGAGCATCAGAGAAGTGCAACTCCCCTATGGTACATTGGATGGTGAATGTATCGGGATCCTTCCACTTTGTTGGCATTACTAGAGTTGTTGTAATGAGTGTTGAGACATTCCTTCCAAGGTTGATCCTCTCATTTCCCTTGAGCCCTCTTCGATTGGTACAAAGTTCTTTTAAGAATTTTGCATACCTTGTAATTTGCTTAATGGCTTCAAGTAGAGGAATGTTGATCTCCACATGCTTGAATGTGTCTAAAACCTCTTTTTTCATTGCTTCTTCAGCCATATTCTTGGTTTGAACAACCCTGTTTGGAAAAGGAAGGGGTTTAGGAGGAACATCAACAATCTTTTTCTTACCTTTATATTTCTCCTTGTATTTCTCATCATTTGGTATGAAATGTGGCTTCTCTGGAGTTGAGGTGAATCCCGGTGGAATGGTAGGTACAGATGTATCGTTCATTTGCTTCTCACTTCTCAATGTGATGGAACTGACATTCCCCTTTGGATTTGGAGTGGGTTGGGAAGGTAGATTTCCAGAATTCTTACTCACAAGTTCATGGAGGGTGGTGGAAATCTAGCTCATTTGAGTATTCAACTCCCTCAACTCTGAACTTTGACTCTTCAGCTTATTCTGTTGATTAAGAACAATTTGCTTCAAAAGATCATCAGTATTAGAATCTACCTTTGGTCGAGGATTCCCTTGTTGCTGACTTGTTTATGTTTGAGCTTCAAATCTCCTTTGGGGTTGTTGTAAACCCCGTTGGTAAGGTGGAGGCTACTAGAAGTTTGGTTGAAAGGGGGGCCTTTGTAGTTGTCCAGAGCCATACCTCATGTCCGGTTGATCTTTCCACCCTTGGTTGTATGTTGGAGAAAATGAATCAAACTACTTTTGGGGATATGGTTGTTGTTGCTGCTGAAATGGTCTCCCTGGGAATACTGTTGCGAAATCCTCTGTCTCTTGTAGTTGTGGGAAACAGTCAGTTGGGTGGCTTGTCTCAGTGCAAATTCCACAAGGCCTTGAAGGAGGGGGTAGAGATGTCTTTTGTGCCAAATCAATTTGCCTCACCATAGTTGTCAATTCTTCTAACTTGGTATCAATAAAATGACTCTCAAGAGAAGGACTTACCTGATGTACTCCCCTGATATGTGGTGTACCTCGATCACCAAATTGTTGGGAGTTTTGGGCCATCTTGTTGATCAATGCACGTGCGGCTGCTGGTGTCTTGTCCACCAATGCTCCTCCATCTGCAGCATCCACCATGCTCCTCTCCATGGGTGTGAGTCCTTCATAAAAGTATTGGATGAGGAGTTGCTCACTGATATGGTGATGCGGACAGCTTGCGCACAACTTCTTGAATCTCTCCCAATACTCATACATTGACTCCCCTTGTGCTTGCTTGATCCCCGAGATATCCTTTCGAATGGATGTGGTCCTTGATGCTAGAAAAAATCTTTGCAAGAAAAGACTTTTCAAATCATTCCAACATGTTACATCTTCAGGTTGCAAATAATACATCCAATCATTTGCAGCTCCATCAAGTGAAAATGGGAATGCTCTTAATTTGATTTGATCTTCAGAAACATTTCTTGGTTTTAAAGTTGATCAAACCACATTAAATTCTTTAAGTTGTTTGTTGGGATCCTCACCAGATAATCCATGAAACTTTGGAAGAAGGTGTATTAATCCAGATTTTAACTCAAAGTTTGATTCAAGATTCGGGTTTGCAATACAATTCGGTTGATAGTTAATATCAGGTGCAACCAATTCTTGAATGGTTCTATTAAGTTCATTTCTATTATTTCCAGCCATTGGTTCTTCTTTTATGTTTGAATTTTAATAACTTCCAATTCCAAAGTTTCCAGAAGAGAGGAATTCACCAACTGGTTGAATATTGAAACTTCCCATAGACTGAGAGTGTCTGATTCATGCCCTAAGGTTGCGTTCAATCTCAGGGTCAAGATCTAAGAGACCTTATGGATTAGTTCATGTCATAAATCAAATAAAAATTAAAATAAAGTGAGTGGACCATAGTAAAATAAAAATGTGAAGTTGAGTTGATGGTCTAAAAAGAAAATAAGAGGATGAAGAAAAGGAAAACTTGAGAAAGGGGAAAGATGAAAGAGAGAGGTGAAGAAAATAATAAAATGAAAAATAAAAGAAATACCTCTAAATGGTTGAATAAATTACTTGCCTCCATGGAAACGGCGCCAATTTTATAGAGCACTGTCGTGGGTGCCCTCAAATTATTAATGTGATTTTGGGGTACTTAGGTGCAGCAGAGTGGCTGACAAAGGTCATCTCTCAAAGGAGGAAGTGAATTTAACAACTTATTAAAGTTATTCTAAAAATAAAATAAAAGAGAATAAAATAAAAACACTACTTTAAAGGATTGGGGTTTTTTTTATAGTTTATAAATCTAGAAGAAGTTTGCTGGAAGAATATTGTATATTTTTTTTAGTTTTGAAATGAATTTCGATTAAAATCACACAACAAGAAGATATTTTTTTAGAAATCTATTTTAAAAGGCGTAATCTATCTAACTCTAACTCTTCATTAACTTATTAATCATTATCATTTAAATAAATATTCATTTAATTATGATCCCCTAATTTTTTATCCCTCAAACCCTACGGGAGTTAACTTAACCACAAAGATGAAATTACTTAAACCCTAGGCTAGCTTCAGAACACGCAATCACAGCACCCTGCTTTGATTGTTGTTCTAAGGATAGCTTATGGTCAGTGGATAATTAGAGCACATATCTATTTGGGAAATGAGGATGAATTGTGTTTAGGTATTATATTTTAACTCTACAAATTTATCTCGTGTGGTCTTGTATTACCGATTAAGATTACGCTCTCACAATTTCCACAAAATCCCGACCTCGCGTGTTTTTGTGTTAATTGTTCAATTACTTTCTTAGTTTATTGTAATTTAAAAACACAATTCATGGATCATATTATGTGAATTACAGTATATCATTGATTCAAAATAATTAAATAAAGAGGGTAGAAGATAAATTGATTACTAAAAGACTACCCTTCCATGGGTGGCGTAATCATCGTAGAAGCGTTTTGCATGTGCAAAGGTTTATAATGGGTATAACCCAATAACGATTCTACTCAAGAATTCCAGACCAAATAGGAATATTAAGAGAAGAATAAATTTAAACAAAAAGGAATAAAATAGAATAAATAAAAGAATAACAAAGAAGTTTATTACACAAACAAAATCATTACAACATGAAGGAGAAGAAGAAGGCTTCGTTGAAGGGATCCTTGCTTCAAGAGATACCCTTATTGAAATGGTTGTAGAATTAGAGTGTATCCACTTCTCCTCTGCCCTCAACTTCCCAAAGCACTTAATAAACCCACCAAATGAGAAAAACACCAATTTATAGAGTGGTGGGGAGGCTAGGTTCAAAGTGGTTTCAAGTGTGAATGGGGAATCTCGGCCAAATATTTTATTCCAACTTAAACCGCCAATTTTACCACCAAAACGCGTGAATTGGCCGGACTTACTGAAGTATCTAATGTGAGGATATAGGTCCTATATCTCCTCTCCAAATTTGGGCTTAATATAGTTCCATATGAAGGAGTTATGGTCGAAATACAGAAGCTTCTCCATTCTATCGAGTCCAGCCTAACTTTGACTTCATGGACCATTTTCAACAACCAAATTCACTTTTTAGCTCTAGTGTCCTGAATAAATGTTGTAGATAATTAATTTAGTAACACGGTTACAAAATTTAAAATTCAAATAATAAATATACAAATATTTATCTTCGAAATACTACAGTGAACTATAAAGGGTAAAACTGGAATTTTCATCAAATATTCAAATGAATGATCTAATCCCAAATACTTTCTAATTAAACATATTTAACACAATGTGAGGAAATTATATAATTTATTATCAATAAAATATTCAATAAAATAGTGTTTTATCAGATAATAACTATTCCATTCTAAGAATGAAATCGAATCATGTCGTCTCTAAGACATAGATGTCCCATAAGAAGTGACACCCACCAACCTCAAGAGGGTACTCCTTACACTGATGTAAACTAACCTTCATAATCCTCAACGGAGCGTATAGCATCATAAAATACTCATAAGTAAAGATATAGAGCCTGAGGCTCTCCACAACATCAATAGATATGAAACTATGGGAAGCCCCTGTATCAAAAAGAGCAGAAGCTAAAAATGAGGAAACTAGAATCATACCTCTAACTATAGAGGGTCTGAGATCTTTCTCCTTCTAGGTCTACTCCACTTCAAAATTTTGACCTACAATACAGACCTATGATTGTGTCTGACTACCCTGATCTGATCCTCCCTATTGTTGCTGGAAGCCTGCTGACTGGCTACCATGGCCATAACCTCCTCCTCGTCCTGAATGGACTGATGAACTCAAGTTCCCTGACCGATGAGAAACTGGTAGTCCTGCTCCTAAATGTGGAGTCATAACAGAACCCCTTTCACTCAATGCTAGTTAGAAAACTCAACAAAAAACATTGAAGGTGGACCATCTTGCCAAAATATTGGCACTCGACTAGGTCTTTTGGGCAATGTGGTCTCATATTCCCACTCTTCCTACAATGGTAGTATACCACCAGGATACTTGAAGAAACATCATGTGAAATCTCTTTATGGAGCTTCATCCTATCTGTAGGAGTACCTGCCTTGGATGTTGAATTTCCCGAGGTCACAGCTCCCAAATCCCTCAGATTGCGCTTGGTAATCAGTACTTGATTTACTATAGTTGTCACTGAAGTTAGCTTGAAAACATTCACCTATGATCAGATGTCATACCTGATACCATCCTCAAATCACCTAGACAAAGATAACTCATCACCTCCCAGAACATGTGCGAAGCACTGAAGATTTGGAAAGTGAGAAGAAAAATCAATCATTGAAAGAGTGTCCTACTCCAAATTCATGAACTCTCAGGCTTGTTTGTCCAAAAATGTCTCGGGGTAGAAGTATTCATATAATGTCCTCTGAAACTCTTCCCAAGTCATATCTCGATGACATCCCTCCTATGAGATAATATCCCACTATCTCTTGGTGGTTTCACATAGTATGTATGTCATGAGATTCACCCCCCTCTCTGGGGGTGTCTTCAGATGCTCAAAGATAACAATCACGGACTCCAACCATGACTCTATAGCCTATGGTCCTCCATCCACTGAAAAGGTTGGAGGATTCTACTACTGGAACACCCGAGTCAACTCTTCCATCATTGGGGTAGGATCCAGTGCTTCCTAGAAAGTCTTTAACATCCTCAAAAATCATTCACAGAACTATACATCAGTGCTTGCATCTGGTATAATAGTTGGTGCCGAAACGGGAACGATAGGAGGATCTACTGGTAGTCCCTGATCTACCATTTATGGTTTCCAATAATTTCCCTACATCTGGCGTAAAACTGGAGGACGTCTTGGTGGCATAACTCTGCAAGGTAAAGCGCACACCTCAATTCAAAATTATCAAGGAAAAAAACTTAGAAGTACAATAAAGTAATAATAGAAGAAATGTTCAAGTTTTACAAAAAAGGTTTACACGACATGTATAAAATCTACACAGCATGTAACCTTAATCTTTTAACATGTCGTGTACCTCTGCCAAACCCGGTCATGTAACACCCATACACACGGCATGTTCTTCTTAAGACATGGCATGTACTTGAATTTTCCCTCCTATCTAGGTTCCTCTGCATGGCTATAACTACATGGTTCTCACTTGGGTAACACTAAATGGAATGTTCACCCAAGACATGGTGTGTACTACTTATGTACTAATTTCCCATTTTTTTAGTCACATAGTCAGATTCACGATCGACTCTACATGACATGTATAAATGGGACACAACATGTACAACCTAAGTTTTTTCCACCCATGTCATTGGTCACACAATCGGATACACAGTTCTCTACAACACAGTATGTACAATCCATACATGGCATGTTCTAACAATAATTTTCCCAACCCCATGTCTCTACTCACATAGTCAACCACACAGTCAAGCACTACATGGTTTGTACTCCCAATACACGGCATATACTTAATAAAATTCAGTTCTTCCAGAATAAAAATAACCCACGGCGTGTGTTCTTAACACCACATGTCGTTTTGTCTAGGTTTTTGGACAATAAGCCTCTGAAAATTCTCTAGAACCCTTAAAAACTTAAAATTTTGTCTAAGGCATGAAAAATTCCAACCCATGAGAGCCCATAATCCCGCGAATCTAAGTTTTTCATCCTTATTCATATCATAGCTTGAAAAAAAATCAATTAAAGTTAAAAAATGATCCCCCATATCCGATTCAAGAAGACCCATAACACCTCAGGGACCAAAGTTTGTCATCCATAAAAATTAAAATTTACAATTATACTACCCTATTAGAATAGTAGTTATTCTATCACGACATCTATCACAACAGCATGCATAACTAGCACAACATCTATCATAACAGCATGACAAGAATGCATGACCTGTGATCTCTATCAAGTGCCTATATGATGTACGAGATGGAATACCCTCATCTCATCAGGTTGAAACAGAAATAGAACCACAGTGATATAAATCATAATGGAAAAAAACAAGTGAGTCACCCAATAGTGAAATCAAATCAACTGTAACAATTTCAAAACTAGAAAAATTGCAATATTTGAGGTAACTTATCTTTTCCCTGTACGTGGGTTAGCTACTCCCAGGAACAGCTTATTAACAACTACCCATTCCTTTATATACCTATATATAGGCTCCAAATAGTAAGACTATGTAGAAAAGAACCTCATTTGATACCACTTTGTAATGTCCCAGTTTCAGGTGCTGCCCAAAGGTGCCTCATACCCGGTTGGTCACATGACCTCAAGCGCATTTCCCCAAATGTGAGAGGCTGCCGACTAGCAGTGAGGTCCAAGATCTAATAATGGGGAAACTATTCCCTCATTGGAAGAGTATACATAGAAGAATATGAAATAGTAAACAAAAGTAGAAGCAATAATACTATACAATAGAAGTAAACAATGGAAGACTATTAGAATAAAACAATTGTAGCATATATATAAATAAATGATTAATGTCACATGTATCTAGGAAAGAATCCAAACATGTCGCAATGCTAGAAATACAGTACTGAAACCAAAGTATATAAAAACAATAAACTAAAACAGAATCGTAAGCCTCATCTTGGTCCCATGCTCTCTAACTCCAACAGCAATCAAGTACCTAATGAAGAATAGAACTTTCCCTTATCTATACCCGCAACCATATAATCTGTTTGGGTCTAAAAGCATGACCCAAACATGGTGTGAGATGTATCCTAGTAGAAAATCACCAATAAATCTATTCCTAACTGTCAGTAAACATATATAGTAGGAAATATGAAAAATGAATCAATAAACTGGGAATTACTCAAAAGTAAACAATCCTACAGTTTCCAATTACAATCATTTACATTTATTAATTATTAAATCGGTTGAATATTGAATCTTGGGATCTATCCTAAGCTTTATATCCCTAGTGTAATAGCAAAATAGATGTCTCAAAAGACCATCTAAAAAATTGGTAAGACTGAGTCTAATCTTGTGCTTTGTCTTGGCAGGATCGTTACATTCATCAAAAATTCAAAAGCAACCCTCTGGGAAAGTTCTCACAATATAACCCATCTATTTTAACATATCATCAATTCAATAAACAATGACCCTCTGTGAAATCTCACACAGTCTAACCCCTTTGGTCCCACATAGCACTAATCATTTACAAATGACCACCTAGGTAGCTCTCACGATCAATACCCCCTTGGTCTGCATAGTAACAATAATTTATAATGACTACCTGGTGGCTCTCATAGTCTATGAACTAAGGTCCAACATTCATTTAATAATGACCCTCTGAGTAGCTCTCACGGTCTAACCCCTCTGGTCTATAACCACCCATAAGCTCTTATATTCAACACCTCTAGGTTAACATAACAAAAAATTATACATAAAAGACCCTACCTTGGGAAGCTCCCATAGTCAAATTCCCCTTGGTCACACTTTCATAATGTGAAACACATGCATCTCAAATAAATGGTAATTTCGTCCTAACAACACAAGTCATGGAAAACAAAGCAAGCCTAATAGTCATTCTAGACCAAACGTCCATAATAAATCAAACATGGGAAACACACCCATAATTAATTCATAAAAACTTATGCATAATCAATAACCCTTTGTCAAAAAAACACACCATAATAGGTCTTAAACAGATTTAAATTCCAAAACACGCAATAACATGATCATGGGTATTTGGAACTTTTAGAATAAATAATCTGAAGACAACCAAAGAAAGACACAAACCACCTACCTTGATGTTGTATAATCAAAACTCTTGAACTTCAGACCGTGAATCATCCTAGAATGATGTAGATCAAAAAAAAGGTTAAAATCATTCAACCTTTGATAACTCAAGAGAGAGGATAAATCAAGAAGAGAGTCTCTAGGGGAATAAAGAACTCACCGGTGGGAATTGAATGCACCCGGTGGCATCTCAATCAGAGCTCGGATGGAGGAACAGGAGGAGCTCAAATTTATTTGACTGTACATCACTCTCTTGTATGGAACACGAGTAGAAGAAGTGTTTTTTGGAGATAAGATGCAACCCCACTCTGACTCATAAATTAAAAAGAAAAGTACATGGCGTGTTCATTTAATGTACACGTCGTGTACTAGCCTCAACTAGTCCCTACTTTAGGTGGTCTTCCAGGTCTCCCACATAGCCATGTACTTGGCTATTACACAGCTACTACACAGCTACACATGGAAACCAAGTACATGGCGTGTACTCAAAAAAATTCTCATTTCTTTCTTTTTCCTCAAAAACAACTCGAAATAAAAATCCACACCTGAAAAGAATATCTAGGTTCTTACACATGTGTTGTAAAAAGTAATAAATAAGATCAAATACATAATAAATTGAATATATTACAAAAATAAAAAAAGTTTTCATAATAATTTCCACCATGATATTTGGTAATGGAAAAATGAACAATCATCGTTTCGTGAGGCAATAGTTCATTGTACACAGAAACTGTATATGTGTTACCCATTAAATGGAGGTGTGTGTAAGTTTAAGACAAAATATTTACATAAAAACATACTAGTATATTTTGGATACTATTTTTTTATATAATAATATAATAAAGATAGTTAGAGGGGTGGAGAAGGAAAATAAAAGAAAGGACTTGAGAGAAGATGTTACCTCTAAATCGGGTAACTCCTTTTGATTCGTGCCAAAAGTCTTCCTTGGATTGTCTTCTACCCAAAGGAAGGATTCTAAGAGAAAGGTAGGATTTCTTGTAATTTTATTTGTAAGTTATTGGAGTAATATAAGAGGTTTTAGAGGTGTGAAGAACAGTGATAGGTGGTTTCCTTTTCTCGGGAAGGAAAGGGACTCATTTGGAATTTTTGAAAACAAGTTAGGTGTACACATGTCCTTACCTAACTAGAGTCATAAAAAACAAAAATAAATAAAAAATGGAAGTTTTTTGGACAAACTATGGACATAAAATTGTTTTTGGAAAAAAAATTAGGTTATTTGGGCCCTTAATTTTAAGGTTTATCCCCTAATTAAGCTTAATTTGACTTTAATCACTATTATTAAATTTAATCACTTTTACTAATTTTTTGGTCAAAAATTAAGTTTATATTATTAGAATATAAATATTATAATGATCACAATGGTGTATTTAGTTTTTTATAAATTCAATTCACAGGATTTGGAAAATTAAGATTAATGCTAATCCAGCAGATGGGAAAAATTACAAGTTTTTAAAGTAGAAAAATGTTCAAAAGTTTGTTAAGTTTTTATATTCAATTTCAAAGTGAAATTGTTTATAATGAACTAAATTGTATTAATATATGTATAATTTATCTAATTTTACCTAAAAATTTAACATAAAATTTATCATTAATAATTATTTAAACAAAAATGTAGTTTTTAACTAAAACTTAGTAGTTTTCATTATTCATCAAAAAATGAAGTCTCTCAGAAAAATCCCAAAAATTTATCCTAGGATAATTTAGATATTTTTAATTCAAAATTGTATTTTATTTTTCCAAATTAAATTTCTAAAATTGCCTAAAATAAATTTTATTGTTTTTCACAAATAGACATGAAAAGTAGTTCATTTGGGAAAATAGTATTTTTTTAAACATATAATGTCTTTACTAAAAAATATATTTTTAATTATAAATATTTTTTATTTATATAAAACCATTATAAAAATACTTGATAAGTACTTATTACTATTCATATCACTATGTTTTAACGGCTAGTTTATAACTAATTAATTTAAATAATTATAATATAAAATAATGTTTTATAGAAACTCATTATTGCATGTAACATAATCCAAGTCGATGTTCCATATGAAAATAATGCTTGACTTAGTACATTTCAATGCATAAATTAAAATTTAATATATTAGAGTAAAATATCTTTGTGACCATAATAATATTTTCTTTTATATTCAATTGGTTTTCATATCCATTTATAATTAATTGGTAACCTTTGAATTCATATTATATTGTATAAACAAAATATTTTCATAAATTAGAAAATATTATTCATAACAACTAATTTAGCATCAATGTTTTATCTTATTATATTAAATAATAATATTTTAATAATATATTATTATTTTCAAACCTTGGTCTTGTGTATTATGCAAGTCATCGGGGAAAATCATTGTTGCGTATAACGCAATCTAAACTTGGTGTTCTATATAGAGTAATCCAATGTTTATATTTCATGTAGGGAATTGTTAATTTTGTGTTGCATATAAAGCAAGTTAAACAAAGTTTTTTAATTTAGAATAAACTATCTTGAGTCTTTTATGAAATGAAAAATATTAAAAATGTTAAATTAATTTGAAAAAAAATCAAAAAATCTCAAGGTGTTACATTATACCCCCCATAAAATGAATTTCTCCCTTGAAATTCATCTGGGTTATCAAAGGTTTAATACTTTAAAGTTTCATTCATAGAAACCAACATCGTATAAATGAATACTAACTCTTACTCTGAAAAGGGAAAGTTGGAACCATAATGGTTACGCATATAACTAGGTTTCCACATAGGAGAACATAGGTTGGGTGTGAAGATTGGACATGGAGGAAAAGTATAAATATTTATAAGGAGTGATTGAGGTCATCAATAAAAAACAAGTGAATGATCAAATAAAATTTTAGGGCCTAAAAGTCATAAATCTGTGATGATTTAAAAGTCAATCAGTTTAACAAAAATTAAGGTATGAGACAACACATTTTCCTTTTTGATCATTATACTATCATTGAATAATTATTTTATTGATCAAGAATAAAAAATAATTCTTTTTTATGCTTTTATCTATTTCAAATTCATCCATTAATTTAATAAATGGATGTCCAAAAATTAACTTTGATGCAAGAATCACTAAAATACACTTTTAGCTGATATTAAGTCCCATAAAAGAATGAAAATTATAACTATTTATCTATAAATATTCTTAAAAAATCAATATGGTTAATAAATTAATCTCTAAACATAAAAAGTAACTCTACCATTTCATCATAAATAATTATTTATCAAAAATAATTATACATTAATAAGGACATCATGTAGGCCAGTGGTAGGCGTGAACCCCTTATCGTCCTTTGGTCATGGTTTTAAGACTCGTGGCATTATCAAACTTGATTGTTTGTCACCCAACATACATGATGTCCTTTTCTAAAACCACACTAATATAATTTAAAAAATAAATATGATGGACATCCTTGAAATAAGTTCAATCGCTAAATAACCTTTTATCTAAGGTTTTCAATAAAAACTTAATACATAAATACTTCTTCCAAAGTTTAACTTAAATTGTTCATGAATGGTTAACCATATAACCCATAAAAAAGATATAAATACATATATTTAAAAAAATCATGACATCAACATAACATTAATCCCCCCATATTTCACAAAGTACCACTTATTTGTCACATTCCAAACATGTGAATACTCTTATCATATATTCCATTGAAACATGGTAATAACATTAATTATCATAAATCCTTTTGGAAAACATGCATTATTAATTATTCTAAAGTATAATGGATATATTTATTAAATCCAAAAAAACATGGAAACTTCATAAATGATAGCATAAAACACCAATTAACAAGACCTTACTTAGTTCCATAGTAATCTATACCGTACAATTTACTTATTCATAAAATAATTATCTTAACATAAAGAACATATTAAGGGTTACCTTCCCTTAGTCAAAATATTAAATTTTCATTAAATCACTCCATTAGTCTATCGGGAACATTCAATATAAACTTGTAAATACTGAGCGAAAAATATAAGTAGAACAACCCTTGTATATTTCATCATTCATATAACTTAATTTTTTAATCCAAATACATATAAACATTGATTATTACACTTCATCCTTATGCCATTAACAAGGCTAACTCATCCTATTACACAATACCTCTTTCCTTTTACATTTCATTTGTAGTCTCATCATCACCAACAATGTAACCATTACTCACACCACCTTTCAGATCCCCTTCAAAAGATTTCCTCCTAGGACATTGAGTTTCATAATGACCATTTATTTCATATTTAAAACACTTAAAATTCAATGATGTCTTAGGGAGGCCAATATTCTCATCCATTACATTAACTGAACTCTTCATTTTTTTCTTGAAATCACTTTATTTATGTCTTTATTTTCCACAGTCAAAACATATTTCTATTCCTCTAAGACGTTCACTTAGGTGATTCTTTTTTACATTATTGACAAAAAGGAACCTGAATATTCTTTTCTACATGGTCTCCATTACCCTAAATCTTAGTGAAATCCTTGTTTATCTTCCTTGGTGAGTCTGAGAGTTGTTCAAGGTACACGTTATTAATCATGTTCCTTGAAAACTAATTAGGCATGATCACAACATCTTTCACTCCAGTGATCATCTGACTTGACTTCTCATCAAAAAGTCATCTATCATATTCAAAATTAATCTAATTCCTTCTGGTTATCTCCATTGATTAAGACCAGAAGCATAGTGTGATAATTACTTATTAAAGTATAAAACCACATAGTCATGAAAGGATTTACTTTTGGGATTTATAAATCATGAAACCCTACTTAATATATGACACCCTAGGTTCATTATTGGTTATTCATAGACAACTTATATCTAAATCATTAATGATGTTTTGTGAAGAGTTTGTGAATTTCCAAAGCATATTCCCCATGAGTGGCAAACTAGGTGTGGAGCAAGGCTCATTGTTGTGTACCAAATTACCCTGAGTCAGGCTCATAAAATCTTGTTGGATTTGTTTCCCTAAGGTACATTAGTGCTAGATCCACATCCACTTGTAGTGTCCAAAAAATTATGTATTCCTAGGAAACCACTCACTCTACCCTTTACCAAAATTCCATGACATTTTCCTAAATGTTGAGACATTCATATACTTATACATAGAGACATCCCTAGACATATTCTTAGAAATATACCTAGGCATATCACTAAATTTTTTTAATCCTAGTTTTCAAAGGTTGAATAAACCTTTCCTTTGATACCAACTATACTAACCCGGACTTAACATACATGGATATTACATCATTTTAGATGAATATTATGTACATTAAAAAAATACATGCCTGAGGACCGTAATAGTTTAGTGTCTTTAGAAACTTGGAAATGAAAAATTCTATCCTGGTGAAATATCTTTAGCATCTCCCAAAAATATCTCAACATTTATTTCTTCTACATAAAACCTTTCTTTATAACCTGGGGAAAGGAAACATAAGAAAGGGGTGAGCTCAAATGCTCAATAAGAGTAAATAAGAGAGATATTTAAGAATAATTATGAGAATAAGGGTATGATAACATGATCATTAAAATATAAGATCATACCTTTCATATCAAAGATCATATACATAAATCATGTAATAAATCATGGTAGTTCATAAGACATGAATCATAATAAAATAAAGAACATAAGCCAGGAAAGCATAGAATAGGAATAAAACATGGTATTATGAAAGAAGCATAAGCATATAATATGATTTCCATAGTATCCAAGTAATTTCTTCCAAGAACATATTAGTAGCATGGTTTCACTCCCCATACCATCTTGGTAGTCATGGTTCACTCCCATGGCCATCTTAGTAGCATGTGTTCACTCCTCAAACCATCTTTGTAGTCATGGTTCACTCCCATGACCATCTTAATATTCACATTCTACTCCTAAGACTATATTATTTTATCCCAGGAGATATAAATCTTTACCTAATACATTGGAGGGAGATATAGGTCTCACCCATCTCATAGTTAAATCATACATACATATGCCACAAGATTCTAAATAATAATATTGTAAACCATGAAATGAAATAGGTATTATAAACATGTAAACATATCATAACCTATGGAAAAGATATAGGTTTCATAATCATTTCATAAAAATCATAACTCGTGAAAGAGAAGCGGATTTCACAAATATATAACCCATGAAACAGAAACAGATTTCATAAACATAATTCCCATGAAAGAGAAACGGGTTTCATAAAGACCATAACATTAATAGTAACCCATTTATAGAAAGGATATGAATGGAACCTTTAGATCATTTCCTAAAATGTCATGAGTAATATCAACGGATGTCATCTTAGATGGAAAATAATTTATAAATATCTTCCAAAACGTTTCTTGAGGAAAATGTCCTTTATTCTTTGAAAAAGGCTTTTCAATATATAAAAACATTTGAAAATAATTTTTTTAGAAAATAATTTTAAAAGTTATAAATAATAATTAAAAACATTTGAAAACATTTTTTCTTGAAAACTTATAAAATAAGGTTCAAAACATTTTAAAAACCATTTTCTTCGAAAACACTTTGATACTTATAAAGAAATATTGAAAATGTTTTGAAAATAATTTCTTTTAAATACTTTTAAAACTTATAAATAGTTCTTTAAAACATTTTGAAAACCTTTTCCTTGAAAATAATTTGAAAACATATACATAAATCTTGAAAATTTTTTGAAATACATTTTCCTTATTAACTTATAAAAGAAGTTTGAAAAAGTTTTGAAAACCATTTTCCTTGAAAATATCTTTTAAAAAAAATTTGGAAAAAAATAACCTTTAAACGTGAAAATAAATCTTTAAATGATTAACGGTAGATAAATTTGTATGTGTCATATGAGGTAAAAAAGAACATTCCTTTTTCATGGTAAAAAGGATAAAAAATTTCCACATTCAAAAGGCAATAAGAAGATTCCTTTTAAAACATTGGTAAAAGAAAAAAGGTTTAAAATTTATTTTAATTGTCATGGGATATTAGTATAATATTCATGGAAACCCTTTTTAGAAAACATGGTTTTGAAGGAATATTAATTTCCGACCGAATAGAGGGTAAAGTCAGACTTTCTTAAAAAAAACTTTCTTAGTTATCTTATGTACCAAAGAGTAAAAAATGTTACCACTACATGAATATATCATTAATAACCATAGGATAATAAAATTCATGAATTTCATGGGATATAGAACGTAATAATTCATAAAATTAGGTATAAATGTAAACAATCTCAAAAAGTAATGATATTGTCCCAATAAACTCTTATAACTTGGTAGCTTGGGATCATACCCTCCATGTAAGAAAATGAAATCAAATAAATCTAAAATTATAATTAAAATGAGTAGATTTATGATATAATATTTAAAATGGAAGTATATACACCTTGAAAAAAGATTTTAGGTGCATAACAAAACATGAGTCCCAAAGAAGGAAAATTGAGACAAAACATTTTTACCGATTTGGTAACTTTTGAAACTTAAAACCCATGAATGAAATTTCATAAAAATGATGTTTTAATACCCTTAAATTTAGTTATAATACACATATAATAAAATAAGGTTAAGTAATTTCAACACAAAAAATAAAAGAGTGGAGAACATAGCATGTATCTCACGAGAATAAAAAGTGAGATGGAATCCCCTTACCTTGTGTTTTAACTCTCGTCATACGCAATCAAACCACCTATACAATAAATATAAATTTATTATAAATATTTTAAATAAAAATATTATTATATCTAATACCATAAATTGTTTTATTATGACCTTATATTACCTGCTTGTTAGCAATCCTATGTTAAGGTTTCACTTCGGGTAATATTCTCTTTATTATTTGCATGTGTCTTAATTTGTTATATCTTTGTATTTATAATTTATATCATGATTTAAAGGATTTAAATCATGATATAAATATAATTTATATACATTATATTTTTATTATAATAATATATAGAATATATAAGTATGAAACTAATACATCGTTTGTGGAGATGGTAGGTCGTATGTACACATGAATGTTATTTCCATTTAATTTTCGTGTTGATAGAATAAAAGTAAAAGACATGTGTGTGTGTGTGTGTTTGTGTGTGTGTGTGTTTGTGTGTGTGTGTGTGTGTGTGTATATATTATTATTAAATTATATTTATTATATCATATATATCTTATTTATTCACTATAATTATCCTTAATATAATCCATGTGGTGTTTGAATGAATCATATCACTTTGAGGGGGCGGTAGTCTGCACTTCCTCAAATAAAATTATCATATTAACACAAAATAGAAATTAAAAAGATACATGTTTTAATAATGAATAAATAAGATTAAATAAATAATAAATTTAATATATTAAATATGTAAATATAGTTTCCATAATAATGGCCACCATGGTAGGTGGTAATGGAAAAATGAATGATCATCATTTCGTGGGGTAGTAGTTTGTCGTACACAGAAACAGTATGTTTATTGCCCATTAGATGAAGGTGTGTGTAAGTGTAGGTCAAAAAATTTACATAAAAATATTCTAGTATATTTTGGATATAGTTTTTTTATATAATCTTAGAATAAAGAGAGTTGGAGGGGTGTAAAAAGAAAATAAAAGAAAGGACTTGAGAGAAGACATTACCTCTTAATCGTGTAACTCCTTTTGGTTTGTGCCAAAAGTCTTCCATGGATTTCCTTTTTCCCAAGGGAAGGATTATAGAAGGAAGTTAATATTTATGTTAATTGTATTTTTCATGGATTATCCGAACTTAATAGGTTTGATAGTTGTGAATAAGAGGGATAGTTGGGGGATTTTTAGAGGGAAGAAAAATGACTCACTTGAATTTTTTGAAAACAAGTTAGGTGTACACATGTCCTTAACAAACATATGTCATAACAGACCAAACTAAATCAATAATGGAAGTTATTTTCCTAAATATGTACATAAAATGCGTTTTTTACAAGTTTCTAGGTCATTTGGGCCCTTAATTTTATGGTATAGTTTCTAATTAAACTTAATTTGACCTTAACCACTTTTACTAATATTTTTTTGTACAAATTAAGATGATATTATTAAAATATAAATATTATACTGATTAAAATTTTTTATGTTAGTTATTTTAAATTCAATTCACAAAATTAGGAAAATTAAGATTAATGCTAATCCTGCAGACGAGATGAAATTATGGGTTTTTAAAGTAGAAAAATGTTCAAAAGTTTGTTAAGTTTTTATATTCAATTTCAAAGTGTAATTATTTATAATAACATAAATTTTATTAATAGATGTATAATTTATCTAATGTGCCCTTAAAATAAATTTAAATTATAATTTAACATTAATAATTATTTAAATAAAAATGCATTTTTAACTAAAATGTTGTAGTTTTCACTATTCATCAAAAAATGAAGTTTCTCAGAAAAATACCAAAAAATTACCATAGGATAATTTTAGAATTATGTATTAAAAAATTAATTTTATTTTATCAAATTAAATTTATAAAATTGTTCAAAATTAATTTATTATTTTTCACAAATGGATATGAAAATTAGTTCATTTGATAAAATAATATTTTTTTTACCATATAAATGCTTTACTAAAAAATATATTTTTCATTATAATTATGTTTAATTTATATAAAAACATTATTATGATACTTGAGAAGTATTTATTACTATTCATATTACTAAGTTTTAACAACTAGGTTATAATTAACTCATTTAAGTAATTATAACAATAAAATGATGTTTTATAGAAACTCGGTATTGCATGTAACATATGTCAAGTCAATGTTCTGTGTAAAAGGAACATTTGACTTAGTGAATTGAAATACATTAATGAAAATTTAATTTATTGTTTGGTAAACCTCGTTCTTGTGTGATACGCAAGTCAGCGAGGAAAGTAATTATTGCCTATAACACAAGCTAACCTCGGTGTTCTGTGTAGATCATACCCAATTGTATATTGCATGTAGTGTATGATTAACTTGGTGTTACATATAACTAAATCCAAATATAGTTCTTTAATATAAAATTAACTATCTTCACTATTGCATGAAATGAAAAATATAAAAAAGGTTAAATTAATTCGGAAAAAAAAACAAACTCTCAGGGTGTTACTGATCATACAACATAAGGATGTATTTAATCACTTTTAATCCCATGATAAAGGATTTTGGGTTACATAAATGTAAGTATAAAACAAATTAAGGATAAATATATCTAGGTGAATACCATTGACTGGAAATTGGTTTGAGTATCCACAACACAAATGTTTGGCATGAAAAATAATAGGATAATTTTGGCAGTGTAATGGGGGTACATAAAGATTCATGTAAGGGTTTAATGAGAGTTAAATGGGTATATAATATCTTAGAAATAATAAATACAATAATAGGGATGTTTAAAAACATATCCCCACATGAAAAAATTTGAATCAAAAGGCATAATATAAAGAAGGTGCTTGGATAAAAAGGAGAAGAGGATCCCTTACCTTCAGAGAGCGCTTCTAAAAGATTGGGATGATCTTCTTAAGATCTTGGAAACACATTTGGAGTTCTATATAGAGGGAAAGGTAGAGTAAATTCATTATAAAATGGTTTTTAGGAAAGAGTATTTTGGGCTTTTTCAGGTTTTCATAGAAAAGAATATGGGAATTATATATTAATTTCTAAACTTAGGTTTTGGAATCTATATGATAAATTACTACAAACCAAAAAAACATCATATGGTTTTTGCTCATGGTTTCTAAAAAAGTGGAGTAATTTTTATTTCTTTATAAGGCTAAGAATTTAACTAATTAAAATAATACCCTTCGTGATGTGAAAGTGAGTCATGTTTATAAATAATTGGTTTTAAAACCTTAAAATATAATATAGGTTTTAGAGGATTTGTTAATGGTTTATAAAATTAATCAAATAATTTAAAAAATGTGTTATTACAAAGAGGAAAAAAAATTAGTGATATATAATCATTATAATATTTATTACACCACTTTTGGGGTTTTATGATGTTAGAATATGCACTGTATAGTTATATTATATTTAATTTTTACCCAAAAATTTGACTACCTCAAAAAAAATTATGATGAATTCAACATTGCATAATTTTGACATAATTATTTAAATAAATATCATTTATTTTATCAAAATAATTCTTCAAAAATGAAAATTTATAATTTTAAATAAAAAATCACCATTTACTAAAAAATATGGGTTTTTACGACAATAATAGTTTTTAACCCTTATTAAAATTACATTTGAATTCATAAAATTATAGTATCATTTATATTTAAATAAATATTATTGAATATGAATATTTTATTAAAATATTAATTATTTCAAAAATTATTGAATTCTTAAAAAATATTTTCTTGATTGAAACTATATATTTCCCAAAAATATAATTTTTGTTTTATCGTATCAAAATCTAATTTTTATCAAACTTGTTATTTAGTCATTATAAAGTAATGATAAAAAAGATAAATATAATTATTATTTTATTAAAAATATAAATATATGAATTCATACTGTTAGGTTCTACATACATAACCCATTATTACATTGATTTATTCCCTAAGGGTAAGGTTTGTGATAGTGACACTTTCTTTGGGTGGTTCAGTGAACATGGTTTGGTATGTGATCCCAATAAGCTTGAAATTTTTTTGTAAATGGTTTCACTCATGCTTTAGTTATTGAATCTTGTCTTGAGATTGTTCAAGGGTAAAGTCTATTGATGTCATATCCCTCAAAATCTCTTATAAATGGGATTTATACGGTATGATCCTACTGATCTTGGTTATTTCTTATTTCATATATTTCAATTTCACTTTATCATAACCCATAATATACTAATATTAATGGTCATTATGCAAAGGATATATTATTAATGGTTATGATGCTTAATAGTATTTGAAGTTCCTAGATCAGTGTGAGATCACTGAGAGGGGGAGGGGTGAATTAGTATTACCTTTTTCTATTTAAAAATTATTGGTTAAAGCCTCAATCCACTCTTCTTGTGTCTCTCAGCCTTACCTTAAATAATATTTTAAATACAAAGGCACATAACACATCTATTTACAAGGTTTGGTACAAAGTCATACTCCTTGATGTGTTGGTTATTCTTCCCAATACAGATTCTCCACTATAATATTATTATCAATTATAATGGTTGATACATAGTGACACTATATCTGCTCCTAAATCCACATAGGAAGTAATTTATACTCCATCCCATAGTGCTACCAGAATCCACACTGGCCTACTCCAGAATCCACACTAGAGACTTTTAATCCTAAATCACATAAGAGACTTCTCCTACTCCTAACTCTAACTGAGATTACTATTCCTTTCTTCAAGGCTTGATCTAATGTAGGATGATATGTTGATCTTTCTCCATGATCTTGATGAATCACACTTTCTCATGTACTTATTCAAGTATCTTTTTAGTCTGTTGGTATTTCTCTGATCAATTGTATCTAATCAGTTACCTCAATGCAACTATGCTTGGGGTGATTCTTCTTTCTGTTGAAGTCCCATCCTCAACATTTGTGAGAAATTTGTGCACACAACTTCTTCAGGAATATTATATACAAGTAATAAATTACACACTATCAATTCGGTCTTCCTTTTTAATTATCAAACTTTATTCATCCATGCATGTGATAATGAATCTTTAAATAAATAACGCACACAACCTTTTCTAATTCTCATTATTATATATTTATTCTCAAATAAATTATTTAATCTCAAATATTTCAATCAGACCTTAAATATTTTTCTTATTTTTTTCTTTAAAATCACTTGATGTCTATCAAGGATGGTACATAGGGTGCATGGCATTCGTGGATTGCATGAAAGGTTCATCCTCCTCCTTCGTGTGACCCACTATGGTTCACACAATCTATCCTCTGCTTTCTTGTAATAAAAATAAGGCTCAAGAGTTTTTCTTCTTATACATTGTGTAACCTAACAAGGTGGATCTAGGGTTATCAAAATTATTCATGCAAGGGATTCGCATGATTGATCATGTGAAACCTTTTTTCCTTCATGTGACACTATTTTTTGTGTGGTTTTATTCGCATGAAGAAGTGTTTTTCCGAAAGTATTTGTCTCAATATCTTCACAAGACCTGGATGGATCATGGGTTACTTCTTTGAAAGATAGTGGTTTTACATGGTATCTTTAACGTAATAATATTCTATCTATGGGTTCTTCTCAAGATCCTTCATGTAAGTGAGATTTACTTTGTATAAAGGATTCTCTTAATAAGAAGTGATATCTATGGTGTCTCCTCCTATCCTTCATGTAACCATAGTGGTTCATGAGATAATGTTTTTATTGTTTTGATCATGTGACAATTCAATGACTTCATAGTATTAGATCATGTGGATGATCTATTTTAGATATGATATCTCTCTCTCTTAATATCTCAATGTTGTAGAAACTCCAGCTCTCAGCTGAGCCTCAGTTTATATAGTCAGTGTTTCTCTAATTTTTAAGGTGTGTTGATGAATTATTAAAATTCACAAGGATATAATAATATCTTATTGAATGTAAAATATTTAAACTTAACCTTTCACTATCAAGGTGATCATGTTATCTATATGATTGCTTCTCTTGATCATGCAGCACCTCAGTGCTTCGCGTGATCCTCCTTTCTTCATGTGACGCCTCACTAGATAGTTGATGAAAAACCTCTTGATACTTATGTATTATTCACATGATAATATATATAAAATATGGGATCTTCTTTTTAATTAAGTTACATTATTATTCATATGATTGTATCTCACAATCAAAATATTTCTTAATGTAATCCAAAGGGTATCATGTGATGTTATGGATTCATGTGATGAACACTTATGTTGTTACTCCTAATTTTCATTTTTTTTATGTGATAGCTTCTCATGATGTCTATTTTAATTGAATAATTTCATCCATTAAATAATTTTATTTCATGAATATATTTTTATATATTGTCTAAATCCTTCAGTTTGATCAATGGGAATGGTCATCATAAGTATGCATATACAACCTTCAATGGCCGAAGGTAGAAGACAATGGATGGATGGAATAGGTCATCATAATCTGATGACTCATGTTTGATCCATATATTTTTAATATCCATGGGAATTCATCCCACATCGAAAATACCATGTGAATTATCCATGATTTATATATAAATTGTTTTCTTTAAGTGGACAGAATCAAGTACGATGTCTGCTCCCAGCCACTTCCTTATTATGTTTATGCCCCTACGGCATGGCCCATTTCCCTTATCAGGGCTATACACTACCTATCCCATGCTCCTTATACACATTCACACTCTAGGTTCATACATGGCCCACCATGGTTCCATGCAGCCTCCTTGGGAAGGATATCTCATAAGGTTTACCTGGAGTCCCTCAAGTGTGGTTGAAGGTTATACCTTTGGGGATTTCATTGGATGGCCATATTTTTTATGTAATTCCATCTAAAAATAATTAAATAATTACAATTATATAATAGATGGAACAAATCCTTTCACAATCAATATTCCAAGCCAACTCGTAATCTTCTTCATACAAAATTTAATTACATTTTACATGGCCTCCTTAAAATATTTTTCATGTAATTAATATATTAATTTTTAATTGCATTCCATTTTCTTCTTTATCTTTTATTAAAAAAAGTTTCATCAATGACACTATTCTTTGGAACATAAGATCACTTCAACAGTCATCAGAGTTATAAGGAGAATTTTCCAAGCATAGAATCTATTATTGTTATATTTATCCATAAAAATTCTTTAAGAATAACCAATTAATCCATCAACACATATTTACTTATTGACAATAAATGAAATAATGGGTCAATGGTATTTTGAATTTGATATACTATATAACAGTACAAAATTACCAAAGCAGTTCATGTGTTTTTTATAACTTCATTTCATAATCAATAATTTTTTCATTCAAAAATGGAATTTATTTTATAAAATTTTGGTTCATTATAATAACTATCAATATAATGATACAGTTTTTTTGAACTCAGTGTTTCATGTAAAGCAAGATATAAAACAAATTAAATCAATAATGTCTTAGGGTATTACGTTATAAATTTTAAAATTAAAACCCCCTTAAAATAAATAACTTGAGAAGGAACTTAAAATATAATATGTATAAATATATTCATGATATAATATGTCAAATAGATTATATACACCATATAAATTAAAATAGGTGTATAATATGAATTTTGACTCAATGAAATGAAATTGTGGTGAAACAACATTGACTTGGACTTCCTCTTGGTTGGTTATACTTTAACCTCCTATATGATAAATTTAGATTTATTATAAATCTATATTAAAACCGTATTTATATTTATCTTACTAGATACCATTAACTTATAATTTATTATTACCTATTTAGTAATAATCCTTTGTTAAAATCAATATTTGTGTGTTAACGATTCAGTTTTACACACATATTTCGATTCATAGGTTATAATACTCACACATTGATCAGGGTTTTATAATCTCTATAATGTTAATGAATTTGTAGATTATATTTTTTATATATTTTTAGAGTTCCACAGTCATTACTAGAACTTATGTTTATGGTTCACATAGAACACTTAAATATTCCCTTTTTTGAAGATTATTAAATTTACAAAAGAGTTAAATTTATTGGTAAATATACTTTTTAATGTTACCACTCTAAAATTATGAAAACATATTAAATTAATCATTATTTTATCTATAAATACTTATGTTTTCTTATTTATTCATGAGATAAACATGATAACAATGTTATTGTAGGTGGTAAAACTAATCAAAATAAGAATAAATTATAAAATTTGAATGAGTAAGAACATGTTGTTATATAATGACAATATAACTTTTATAGAAGCTTAATGATTTTAAAAAATAAATTGATAAATAAAATTAAAGATAATATAGATGAAAAAGATAAAATAAAACAGAGATACAAAACCATTACTTACAAAAAAGAAATGATTTGTCTTCTTGGAAACCTTTTTGGTTTTTGAATATATTTCTACAATATTTAGGGACCAAAAGCTAAAAAACATGGTAGTTACCTGTCAGGGAATGAATTTTTTTAGAGTAAATAGGAGAGTTGGAATTTTTAGTACATCTTTGAAAGGAGGTGGAGGCCTCCATTTATATGTGACAGGAGTAGAATTTTTGTAAGATTAATTTAATAATATAAAATTGGAAAGTCATTATCAAGGAAAGTGGATCCAAAATGGATACAAATTAACAATAGATAGTAGGTAGGTTGAGCAGGCATATATCCACTCATTTATGGATAGGTTTTTGTGATATTTTGTGACATAATATATTACTTTAACAATTTTACCAAATTTAACCATTATAATCAAAAATGAAATGGACCTTATTGCTTATTTTAAACAATTTAATTCCAAATTTGAAAACTATTTTACAATATTAAATTTCTAGCGGTGGTAAAAATTAATTTTATTAAAAGTGCAATTAACGCAATAAAAATGCTTTTTATAAAAAAATTATTTTATACATAAAAAATAATTTACATAAAAATCATGTATAGTATTTATTCTCATGATGTTTATTAGTTTATGATTAAACAAATAAGATCTTTGTGAATTTCAAATAAAGACAAAAATAAATGGACTGTTGTGAATACTTAATTAAAGGAAAAATACCAAAATAGTACTTTATTAAAATAAAATATAACTTAGGTTCTATAAAGTAAATCATATATTTCACAATTAAACATATTAATTTTAATTTTTTTATTTTACTTTGTAAATTCCATTTGTTCAATAAAAGAGTTTCATATGTTTTTAAGTCGTACTTATATCATAATGATGTCATAAATGTTACGATATTTGTAAAAAAGGTATTATTCACATAAATATTCAACCATTAACAAATTTTGGCATAATAAATCAAAAAATTAAGTTAATTTTTTCAAATTCTAATTCTAAAATTTTATAATTTAACTTTTAAATAAAAAACATAAAATATAATGAAAACTATTTTTATAGGAATTTTACTTTTTAAACTTTATGTTTTCTTAACCATATGTCATATCAAATACTAATGAGTGTTTATTTGTTTTAAAATTGAAACATTTTATTATAATAATCACTTTAAAAATATTAAATTTAATTTAAGATAAATATATAACATATTAACAATAGTTCTTTGAAAATATCCCTTGTTAAGGTTAATTTTTTTAATCAAATTTCATTAATTATTTATCTTCTAACCGTTTCATTTAATAAATTAATTGGTATTGAAATAACATTAATCATTATTTAATAATAATAATATATAAAGATTTAAAATATATATTTTTAAAATCAATCATTTTATTATCTTTTTATTTACTTGAGGTTTTACACTTATTGTAATTTTCTTAATGGTGTTTCATATTATATACTCATAATGTATTAATGTTTACCTTTCACTATAATAAAGTTTATTGCATTTAATTTTAGTTACTTTTTATGTGTGATAGAAACTATTCATAAAGTTATTTATTTAAATAAAAACACATACTAAGACCTTGGGATGTTACACTCACAAATCTTGTAGGTGTCTTTTCACTTAGTTATTTAAGTATGGAATTATCCCAACCATGTCACATATAATTATTGTATAGTTAAGTGGATAACACTTTATTCAATCTATCATATGAATAAACACAAATCTATTCCTCTGGTAACCTAATCCTATTAGGCTCTCCTAGATAAATGTAACTCAAAGAAAATGCCAAGAATAGGTGCATAATACAATTAGGTTCACCTATTACTTTATGATCTTACACAAGACAATCTAAGGTCACTCAATTTTTGAATGACCTATCTGGCTGGATGATCTAGGTATTGAAAATTTCTTCTTTGGAAGGAATATAATACTTAGTATTTTAAAATAGGATTTAATCTCACCATTTTATCTCATGTTATTCATTTACTTGTATAAATGATTTTAACGATTTAGTTTGGAATCATATTCCTTCCACCAAATAAATATGTTCATGTCATATTGATGTATAAATATTTACACAACTCATATCTAGTGCTACTAACCCAAATGAAAATTCAATTATATTCATACATATCCAAATGCATCATGTTTATAAGGTACATGAAACCATTTTATGTAAATATTTATAATCATATGAAATTAATAATCCCTACATGAGTACACCTAGATTTGTAGATAGTCAGCCCTCACTTTTCTAGATAAGGTATAATACTCTAGTCTAGTAAGAAATATGACCCAAAGTCCCTCTAACTAGGGATACTTTACGTGAGAGAAACCTTAATCTTGTTATAATTTTAACACCTAATATGTATAAACTATAATTAACTACTTAATTCAAGCTCATAACCTAATACAATCAAAATTCCAAGTAAAATAAAAATAAATATTTTATCATACTTATCATGTAACTATTTTTATGTATGTATAATAATATCTAAAAATAGTTTAAATGTCTTTAAATTAAAGTATACATCAAAATTTATAATACACAAAATTATATCTATGAATAAAGAAAATAATAATATTTAAATAAATGAATAATTCACATATTGAAACATAATATAAACAATTTATGAATAATTTATAAATGTAAAATAATTATAAATACTTAATAATTTCATTTAACTTATGGAAATTCTGTAATTCTGAATATAAACTCTTTGTATTAATTTCCAATATAAACTATTTCATATTATTGTTTATATGGAATTTTTCTTAAATATATGATATTATATAAAATATAAACATTTTATATTTCAATTCTATTATGTAAAAAAATTACATAATAAAAATATCATATACTTAAATTCCTTTAAACCTTAATCATATCAACAATCAAAACTAACTTTAACATGGTTTAAATAATTCATCAAAAGTGTCTTTTCATTTGAACAATTCAAATTAAGTAATTTTGAATAATTTATAATTTAAATATAAACCCTTTAATATTTTTTTAATTATTTTTTAATTTATAAAAACATTATAAATTACACTTATAATTTCCATAAAAACAATTTATATCCAAATTATAAGTCATGTCATATAAAAGGAAAAGGCATTTCAATAATGAAAAATATTATTTATGGGTATTTATTTACTAAATGTTTCATAAAATTTTAATAATTAATTATAAATAATTTATAATTAATTAATTCATAAAATCTTTAAAAATTAAATAAATATCCCAAAATACCTTTCTCTATAATTTATAAATGTTCTATAAATTATGAAATTCAATTTATAATTAAAAATTAAATAAAAATATTTCTTCCTATATCATATTAAACAATATATATAAATCATAAATTGTGATATGTTAAACTCCTATGGCTATCAATCATCTCTTGTGATGGAAAATATGGATTGTGCGATATTAAATCATGTTGGAATCCTTCCGTAATATTAAAATGTAAACATATGGACCTGTGTAGGATTAATATTGTGTGTTAAAAAATAATAGCATACTATATGTTGTTGTGTTAGATTAAACCCAACATAATGTGGGAAGTATAATATTAAATCGATGTGAAAGGGTTGTGTATGAATATTATTATACTCCAATGAGTTATTCCTTATGATATACTTGATATATAAGATTAATCATGTGTGGTATCATTCTATGTCTGATTAAATCTCAGATAGGTTATGATAGGCCTTGCATAGCTTTGATTCTGGGAACCTTGGAGTCATGGATTATGATAATACACTATGTAGGAATACTGCACCTTGCATTCATATTTAATTATTAGCATCAAAATCACTTTAGGTGATGTGATGCTCTATTTTATGACATTTCTTTGGTGCCATCATATGCTACAAATAGGCCATATTGTATATTACAATACATCAAAAATGAAGGTTTGAACTGAGTCATGGTCTAAAATATCTTATATCCTATTTTGTGACCCAAAATCCATAGAAAAAATTATTATTCAAATCTTACAAATGTAAATATGATATACAAATCAATATCAAGTATCATCATTTTAAAACATGATTTTGAGAATTAAATAACATGGTTTTCTTTGATACCACTGATGGGTTTCATTGGATAGTTTAACATTTAAACTAAGAATTTATGACAAATTAGAAACCCATAAACCCATGATTTATCATGCTATAAATCAAAACCATGTGTTTAAAATGAATAAAAAGTTTTATATCTTACACCTGTGAGTTTAGGCAGCGTTCTTCATTCATATGGTTGATGAAGATCACTTAAGGGAAACTATAAAACTACCCTCTCCATGGTGTATCTATGGGATGATATAAATTACTCATCACATGGGTGGGACTCCCCCTCACTCTATAGCATGCTAGTGCATATAATGGAAAATAAGGAAGAATAAGAGAGCTATAGGGAGAGGGGGTATTGGGAATGACTAGAGCATGAACCAACCACCTCATCACGATGGTGTTTAATTATTTATATGCCCATTAGGACAATATAAAGAATTAACTCATGTGTTTATAATATATGAGTTAATTCTATATCCAACCATGCATTCTTTGTATGAATACATCACTCCTCCAAAGAATTTCACATTATGAAATGTTTGATATAATGATAGCCAACATTGAAGATTAGCAAATTATAACACTTAACATTAAGTTTCTTATCAATCATATAGTGTAAAGTGGATTATACAATAAAATATAGTGCAGTAAAATATACTTAATTTTATCAGTATGTTAGTCTAAGGAAGTAGAGAAATATCCCATATTACTCTTTATGATATACCTAAATCATACCCTGTGATTGGTTAAAGGTAGTGAAATGTTATCTTATAACATGACTTATGATATACCCATATAATCTCTTATCATATAGCCTAGAAACATAACGTGTATATAAGATTTAAGTCATATACCCTTATACATTAATATTTAAAGTTAATTACTCCTCATGAATTTGTATAATATGTATGTGAATGAGAAGAAGACTCAACATTTTTATTTCATAATCCACCACACTAATTAAGACAAAGTAGATTGTAAAGTACTTTTCACTTGGATGTTGAACAGAGGCTTGTAGACATCCACATGGAAATCATTAATGATATTTGTATTATTAATATAATTATAACATATATATTTTCATGTTATTTTATTTAATTTATTTGGAATTTTTATTGTTATAATGGTATAGACTTTAAAATTTAATTTATAAATAATTTTCTTGATTCTTGAGAGAAATACCCCTTTTTTATTTTGAAATTATTCAGTTAAAAAAACTTACATTTATAAAAGAAATAAAATTATTTAAAAATAATCTTCTAAACTTGTAAAGTAAGATTATAAACATTAAGGAGTCATAATGGCATAAAAATACTCCCATGGAACATAAGTTAAAAAATCTCTGCTGTATTTTTGTCGAAAAAGTCATAAAGTACCTCATTTGGAAAATGACAAAAAGATTTCATTCAAACCATTTTATAAAAAGTTGAACATGGATAAAAAGACTTTAAAATTTTTTAGGATAATAGAAAAAATATTTTGGAAAATTTTATTAAAAAATATGGACATATATGGTAAATATTTCCCCATATATACTTAAGTATAAACAATCTGGAATATTAATGAGATTGTAAAATTTACACTTACCTTGTACTTTACTTTAGTTGAATGTGATTTTACCTCCTATATAATAGTTTAAATAATGTTATTAATTTATAATGGAACCATATACATATTTATGATATTATATATGATCTTATTATATCATTTTGTTAATAACATTTTGTTATTACCCTTGTTTTGGGTGTTAACTACTTTATTTTCCCATGCATGTTTTGTTATGTGAGTCATGTTTCTTATATATAAGATATATTTATTTCATTTTTAGAATTATATTAAGTTCATATATAATATATTTACTCATTATATACATTTTTATAATAATTAATGAATGATTAACATGGAAAATGAATCACATCGCGTTGTGGAGACGATAGGTCGTATGTACATACAAGCGATGATATCATTCCCTTAATGGTGAAAGGGTAAAGAATTAGATGGTAAATTAATTATAAAGAATAAATATAATGTCATATTTAATATATATATCCATTATATCCATAATTATACACATAATTATACCCATCCAAATAAAATGGTGACAAAAAATAAATTACACCATGGCGTGGAGACGACAAGTCATACGTACGCACGCGTGGTGCTTTCTTTTTTCGTAGGATGGATAAAAGATGGAATATGGTTTTACCATAATCATAATAACATATCATAATATATATGACAATGTAGTTATTAATTTATAATGTAAACAACACATTAAGAGTAAGTGGAAGAAGAAATGAACTTGAATGAGTTGATAAAAATGATTACCTCTTCTTTGGCAGACTTCCATTAGACCTCTTCTTAATGGGTCTAGGGTTGGTATTTTTGTAAGACTAGGATCTACAGATCTTGTATAAGGATGTTTTTAATAGAAATGGGAAGGTTTTTGTTGATCTATAAGACTCAAAGTGGTGTGATGAAGTGAGGGAGGAGGTTCCCATTTATAATTTAGGTGAGGGACACTTTTGGAAACCCTCAAAATATTGAATTAATATAAATTGATATTCTATTAAAAATGGACCCAAAGTGATTTATTTTAAATATAAGATGAGGATGGGTCTAAATCATCTTAACCAATAATTTTTAGAAAAGTTTAGGTCTCATTATTACCCTTATCTTTTGGTTTTAACCCTTATTTAAACTTTTTAACTCTTACCGTGACAGCATGTGTTTTTACTCTTTAAAGGTTTATATAGTTACCATAAAATGTAAAAAAATAATCATAAATGATTCGTGGATGGAATTTCAAAAAATTTCTAAATTAGTTGGCCTAATTTTATATATTTATGAATTTTATATCATTTAATAAAATATTATTAATTTTAATTAACATTAATGATAATTTTAATACTATTCATTATGTTGGATTTTACAAAAAACAATAAAATAAGATATCTTTGAACTAAAATTTCTAAAATATCACTAACATGTAAATGTTATCAATAAAATTCATAGATGACATTAATTATCTCAAATTATATTTATTTTAATACTTTTAATATAATTTATTTTATATTTCCATTAATTAAATAATTATTGCATCATGATTCAATAAGCCTTTAAGGCAATTATTTATTTTTAAAAAATTATAAATAAATTATCATGATAAATATAAATATTTTATAATACAAGTGAATATTTATAATTGAATTTATATTCTATATAAACCTATATTAAAAATGATATATTTATTAAAGATATGAGTATGAAATATTTAACTTTTCTTTAAATAAAATATAATAAATGGCATACTCTCATCCAAGTGGATTAATGTTAGGTCCACTAGGATAGATACCCTGAGAGGGGGGTGAATTAGGGTATGACAAATCAAAATAACTACCCCTTCTGATCTTGTTTTGTTGTTAGACAAAACCCTCTTCTCACTCCTTCTCATTGCAGAGTATGAATAAACCTTAAAACATGAACAAGACACATCAATTTTTACTTGGTTCACCCTCACTGGGCTACGTCCAAGGAGCATACACCAGTAGTGTGCTGATGTATCAATTCCACTGTAAGTACACTGTTGTTTACAAGTTTGGAGCGGACTCACTGTACCTCCTGGTTTAAAACCACTAACAAAATCTCACTACTCTCTCAACTGAAGAGTACTCACTGCTTCTTCAGAAGATACACTCACAATTTATAGACCTATATGTATTTTATTTATCTCTAATTAAATCTTCATCCTTAATCATTGATAGATGCTCTGTTGACGTTCAGCTTTCACCCACAGATGAATCTCTCCTTGCACCGGGTATACCGGGCAACCTCAAATATTTCACGCAACCCTTACTGCATCTTGTGTGCAACTTTAATGAATTTCATGTAAGATTCCACTTTTTTCATGAAACACCCTTTTCGTGCAACTTTAAATCTTTCGCACCACTCAAATCTTTCGTGTGAATTCAATCTTTCGCGCTACTTCAAAATCTTTCGCACAACTCCCTTTGTGAGAAATTTTTACACATTCCGGTGCTCAGATTTTCTCTAAGTATCAAACTTGCTCAGTGTGAGGGGTCACCTCTTATTTATAGAACTCATTGACCCCTGCGCACAAAAACCCTGATGCATCGCACAAGATTCTGACGTATCGCGCAAAACCTCATTTTATATCACCTTTTGCACGTATGACTCTTTCACGCCAACATCTTCTCTCTCACCCATCTTGAATATTTTATGTGATTCCTTCCTTTTCCATTTTTTGATTTTAGGACCATGAATCATTCCTGGTGCGCAATACCCCATTTTACGTCGCCTTTAGCATGGAAGTCTCTTTCGCGCCAACCTCTTCTTTTGCGCCCTTCCTGAATCTTTCGCACAACATCCTCTTTTGCGCCAATGTTCAAATCTTTCACACAGCCTCCTCTTTTTCACTAAATATCCAATCTTTTGCACACCTCATGTCGACCTTCTTCTCCTAAAACCTT
Organism: Viscum album; assembly: GCA_963277665.1. NCBI lineage: Eukaryota > Viridiplantae > Streptophyta > Magnoliopsida > Santalales > Viscaceae > Viscum > Viscum album. The sequence continues at coordinate 470,537,982 of OY728158.1, forward strand.
CCTTCAATGAAAGATTCAAAACCACCATAGATCTTGTGTGAAAATTTCTTTTCCAAAAACATGTTTCCCCATTTTCTGATTTTGAGGCCCAAAATTTTGGCAAACACAAGAAAATGGAACCACCTTAGATATATTCTTGTTGTACCACCTACAGATCATCTATTCCTTTTTCATCGTTATTTTTCAACATAGGTTGTCAAAAATATCTATGGAGTTCGACAAATCACCATGTAAAACCCCCTTTGTCAACAAAATTAACATCGTGGTCTGCTCTGTCAACATGGAGGTCTGCTTTTTCAACAAACACAATTACCTCAAAAATGCTTCAATGGTACCCTGAGGGATTTTTACCAACAATCTCCCCCTTTGGGTTTGTTTACAACTCTTCTCGTAACAATTCTATGCACTTTGATACCTCATTAATTCTCCTTTCAGCCTTTACCACCATTCGCCTCTTGCTATTCTGATAGCGTTCAAGGATTCACTTAACATGTACTCTAAGATCACATGAGAAATTCTCACCATGAGAAATAAGACTAAATGAAAAGATCATAAATGAAACCAATTTTGATACCACATTGATACCATTCCAACATCACTCTTCTACTTTTATCACGATCTTCTGCTATCGTGATATCTACTCTTTGATCGATCACTTCTAGCATCGTTAGATTGAAAACTCTTACTCCCCCTATCTCATTGCTCCCCCTATCTCACTGCTCCACCTATCAACTTCTCCCCATATCAATCATGATTTATCAAATAGCCACACTGTCACACTTTCTCCCCTTGAACAATCATTGTTCTCTCCCCCTTTGTCAACGAACTCAAAGGGCACTCCGTTGCAGTCTGTACCAGGGAAAAAGCACATAGTAGTACACTAGGGAATAACATACCATACCTTGGGGAGAGTAGGGTCCCACATCTTCACATTTTCAAGTGCTGGGATCTGACTGGACACCCAGATTTAGTTTATGCCTCTCAAAATCTTCTTTGGGTAAGGCCTTTGACAAAATGTCTATAACTTGTAGTTCTGTAGGCACATACTCCAACTTCACAATTACATGCTCAACCTTCTCCTTGATAAAATTATATTTTATCTCAATGTACTTTGTCCTTGAGTGATGGATGGGATTCTTGCTAAGATTTATTGCACTTGAGTTATCGCACTGAATTCCGATCAGAGACTTCACTTCAACGCTCATATCATCAAGCTGCTGCTTTATCCACAATAACTATGTGCAAGATTGAGTGGATGCAATATACTCAGCTTCTGAGGTGCTCAATAAAATGCAATCTTTCTTCTTGATTAGCCAAGAAATACACAAATCACCAAGATAGAAGGCACCTCCTGACATTGATTTCATGTCATATGTTGAACCGGACCAATCTGCATCAGTATATCCCAATAACTTTGACTGAGATTTTTCACTATATATCAAACTGAAATCCATCATGCCATTGATATACCTAAGTATTATTTTCACTATAAGCATGTGGATTTCTTTAGTATTACTCTGATATATCGCTACTTGGCATGTGGCGAATACAATTCCAGGCCTAGTCGCAGTCAAGTACAACAAACTTCTAATGATTTGCCTATATTCTGTGATATTAACTATCTTGACATCCTCTTCTTTGGACAGTTTCATCTGGGTAGGAACCGGAGTCTTCATCTCCTTGGAATTTTACATTCCAAGTCTTTTCAAAACTTCCTTAGCATATTTGGATTGAGAAATGAATGTTCCATTCCTTCCTTGTGTTAACTGTTTACCAAGGAAAAATGTTAGCTCTCTAATCATTGACATTTATATCTCACTTTTCATGAATTCGGAAAACTATATGCACTGATCTTCATCTGATCCGCCAAATATTATGTCGTTGACATAAACCAAGACCATCATCCTTTGATTACTGTTGTTGTTGAAATAGAGATTGTAATTAACTCCCCCACACTAAAAACCAAGCTTCTTCAAGTACTGATCAAGCCTAATTACCATGATCTTGGTGCTTGTTTCAACCCATAAAACTCTTTCTTCAGTCTGAAAACCTTGTTCTTATCCTCATGAATGAGAAAGCCATTTGGCTTCTCGATATACACTTCTTCCTTCATAACCCCATTCAAAAATACATATTTGAGATCTATCTGGAAACCTATGAACTTATGTTGAACGACAATGGCTAGAAATAATCTGATTGTCTCTAGTATCGCAATCGGTGCAAATATCCCATCAAAATCAATTCCCTCTATCTGGGAGTATCCTTTCCACACCAATTGTGCTTTGTTCCAAATCACTATTCCATATTCATTCATATTATTGTGATATACCCATTTAGTCCCGATGAAATTCTTATCTATAGGCCATAGAACAATCCCCAACATCTTATTTTTCTTGATTTGATCAAGCTCTTTATTCATTGCCTTAAGCCAGTTTTTATCTTCAGCTGCATCAGCGAAGCACTTAGGTTTAACCTGAGATGAAAAAGATGTCTTCTGCAGTGATTTCATTCTCCTTGTCTGAACTGGAGCTAACTAATCACCAATTATATTATGCCTATCAATTTCATCTTTACTCCTTGGCTTTTGTGTAGATATGGACTTTACTTCCTCATGATCATCATCAGTATCTTCTTCTGAATCAATATCATCCACTTCTGCTCCCCCTGCATTGCTTTCCTCCCCATCATTTTCATCAGGAAAGTGTTTGTTGCACTGTTTAATGATATCCTCATTCTCCACTATAGTGACATAATTTCTCTTAACTACTTTTCCCAAACTTTTGTTAAAGAATTTTTATGCTTTTATTTTTCCAAGTAGCCTAGGAATATCCCCTCATCTCCGCACGACTCATATTTCCTATGTTTTTCCTTGTTGAGGATAAATCACTTGCTTCCAAATATTTGAAAGTATTTCAATGTTGGATTCTTTCCATACCACATCTCGTACAGATTCTTTCCTTCCTTAGGACATAATAGAGATTTGTTAGAAATGTAGATCGATGTCAAAACTGCTTCCTTCCAAAATTTCTTTGGTAGATCTTTTTCTATGATCATCGTTCTAACCATATTGTTTATGATAAAATTTCTCCTTTCAACCACTCCATTCTATTGTGGAGTTATCACTGAGGAAAATTGAATCCTTATATCCTATTTCTCGATATAGTCTTCCACCTGATTGTTTGTGAATTCCATACCATTATCAGTATGAAACTTCAGAATTTTCTGTCCAAGCATCCTTTCACACTCCCTCCAGTACTGTTTTAAGCATCTGAACACATAGGAATTATGGGAAATAAAAAATACTCATTCCATTCTGCTATAGTCATCAATAAAAATAACATAGTGCCTCTTTCCGTCAATTGATCTTTGTGTGATAGGCCCACATACACCAGTATGCACCAATTCGAGCACTCTTGTCGACTTCTTTTCCTTTTCCTTATATGTATTTCTAATGATATTCCCTTGTTAGCAGGAATCACACCTGTGAGTACGATCACGTGATAGCTTAGGGAGGTCTCTTTCTGCATCACACTTTACCAGATCTTCCAGGGATGGTTGGCATAGATGACCAAGTTGTTTATGCCACAACTTGTTTTCTTCCTCTTTGGACAGAAAGCACATATCTTCTTCTCCACTTACTAGGTAGAGATTTCCCTTTTTCCTTTTTCCCTATAGAACCACTGCCCTGTCTCTTCCTTTTAAAATAAACACCTTCTTTTTAAACCTTATAGAATGTCCCAAGTCACATAGTTGACTGACGCTAAGCAAATTGTGACTGAGGCCTTCTACTACTAAGACATCAGCACGTCTAATCTCTTTGCCACCAAACTTGGCCTTTCCTAAGCCAATAATCTTTAGGCTTTCATCATTTACAAACTTTCCAACTCCTTATTTGTCATATTTTACTCCTGTAACAATATCCTTATTACCTGTCATGTGATATGTGCAACCACTATCAAGAATCCACACACTAGAGCGATCTGATGCTTTAAGGGAAATTTCTTCCACCACTGCCTTCTCATCCTTTTTCTTCTTGATCCATATTTTTTCCTTCACACTTGGCATATATTGAGACTTCTGATCTTTCCCAGAGTATGATGGACCAGCTTCATCTTGTAAATATGCAAATCTATTTTGCATTTTCAAATCACGTGTTGGTTCATTGATCTGCTACTTGCGAACATTTTGATTCTGCTTTGGCACATTCCTCTGTATGGTAGAAGTAAAGTACCTAGCCATGTTTCCAAATCCTCCACACCAAAAATAGTGTACTTTGAATCATGTTCTAAAGAATCATTCTTTGTTTTGTTGTCACCTCTGTTCTTGTGCCCTTAGATATCTCTTGGATATGGAACACACATACTGTGAATGTCACATATTTCCACAACAATAACACCTAATATAAGGTGAATTCCTTCATGTAACTTCTACACTTCTAGTTTCACCTTAAGATCTCTAAATATTCTGATCCTACTTTATGCCCAAATCAACCTTCAATCTCAGAATGGGTGCTTGTAGTCTGACATCAATTTTCACAGCTTTTTTTTCTGATCAAGCACCCCATTGGCCTTAGAATCTGAACATAATTGATGTTTCCTTTCTACTGGACCACAATTATCCACTTTTGGCTTCTCGGTTTTCAGATTGATTTTCATTCCTGATGTCCCAGTGGGAGTCAAGAGTTTTTCGTGATCCTTAACCTTTTTCTGCAAACTGGCAACTTCTCCTTCAAGTTCTTCAATATGCTTGGTTTGATCTTTCCTTATGTTATGAAAGCCATCGATCTCCCTTTTCTATTCTTCAATATTTATTTTATACTCACTAACTGATTTTGAGTCCTCTGGTGTTGATGACTTGAGTTTCTCAATTTCTTCTATCAACTCATACTTCTCTTCTTCCTGCTGCTTCATGTAGAGTTTGGCGTCATGAAAAAATTTGTTGTATTTCTTTCTTTTGGCTCTCCAAACATCTATCTCCTCAAGAGAAGCCTCTAACTCTGTTTGCATATCAACTATTCCCTCAACTCCTTCTCCTTCTTCATCAGCTTCAGTTTCATTCTTCTTCTGAGAACTACCGACAACTTCCACCATAGCATTTTCTCCACAATCTCTAAAGTTCTCTATTTATTCAACCTTATCAACCTCAGACTCGTCTGAACTTTCATATTATTTTGAAAGAAGGTTCTTATTCTTAAAGAAATTTCTCTTGAACTGTTTCTTGACTTTCTCATAGGCTGAATACTTCTTCTTGGGAATTTTAATTTCATCAATATCATCATCCTCTTGGAACTTTTTGGGGAATCTTGCCGCAAGATGTCCAACCTTTCCACATCGAAAACAAGAAAGTGGAATTTTCCCTTTAAACTTTCCTTTTCTTATTTGAAGGTTTGAAGAGTGGAAATACATCACCTCATCTGTCTGTTCTTCTTTATGAGAGTCTTCAATGTTGATCTTCTTCATGGCCTTGAATTCCACTTCTTTGGATTTCCACTTTTCCACAGCATCGTTATCATCATTTCTCATTTCATAAGAAACAAGGGTGTTGTATAGGTTATCCAATGTCAAATCTTTCAGGTCTTTATCTTCCAATACTGAAAGTTTTGGATTGAACCGAGGTGGATGTTTCCTCAATATGTGCTTCACAATCTTTATGGCTTCAATAACTTCTCCAAGACCTCGCATGTCCTCCACTACAACATTTACTTTGTCAAATAATGCATCAACAGATTCATTCAGGTTCATTCTCATATCTTCATACTTGTTCCACAAGACTTGCAGCTTTGCTTCTCTGACCTTTGTATCTCTTTCATATATATTTAATAGCTTTTCCCACATGGCATGTGAGGTTTTTCATGACATCACCTTTGTATAGATATCATTAGATAGGGATCCCCCTAAAGCAATAACTCCCTTGGAATCAGCATCCAATTCTCTACACTTAGCTTCTAATAGAGCGCCACTATTAATATCGGATGTTATTTCATGCATTTATGTTGTGAACACATCCATTCCTAAAGATCGGAAGTAGTGTTGAATCTGATTTTTTCAGAGCTGGAAATTGTTCCCGTCAAAGATCGGAATCCCTTTGTGATTGGTGACCTCCATTTGAGATAGAAACACTGATATCAACCTTTCCCTATGATACCAATTGTTAGGTCCACAAGGCTCAACACCCTGAGAGGGGGGGTGAATCAGGGTATGACAGATTAAAACAACTTCCCCTTATGATTTTGTTTTGTTTTTAGAAACAACCCTCTTCTCTCTCCTTCTCGTTATAGAGTATGAATAAAACTTAAAGAATTCACAGGACACATCAATTTTTACTTGGTTCACCCTCACTAGGCTACGTCTAAGGAGTATACACCAGCGGTGAGCCGATGTACCAATTCCACTATAAGATCACTACTGTTTACAAGTTCAGAGCGGGCTCACTGTCCCTCCTGGTTTACAACCACTCACAAAATCTCACTACTCTCTCAACTGAAGAGTGATCACTGCTTCTTCAGAAGATCCACTCATATTTTATAGACCTATAGGTCTTTTATTTATCTCTAATGAAATCTGCATCCTTAACCATTGATAGATGCTTTGTTGATGTTCATATTTCACCCACAGATGAATCTCTCTTTCCACCAGGTGTACTGGGCAACCTCAAATCTTTCATGAAACCCTTAATGCGTCTTGCGTGCAACTTTAAATCCTTGCACTCAATATTCCACTTTTTCATGAAACACCCTTTGCGTGCAACTTCAAATATTTCACACCACTAAAATATTTCGCGCGACTTCAATCTTTCACGCAACTTCAAAATCTTTCACGAAACTCCCTTTGTGAAGAATTCTTAAACGTTTCGGTGCTCATATTTTCTCTAAGTATCAAGCTTGCTCATTGTGAGGGAGTCACCTCTTATTTATAGACCTCATTGACCCTTTCACGCAAAAACCTCGACACGTCACGCAAGATTCTGACATGTCGCGCAAAACCCCATTTTACGTCGCCTTTTGCGCGTAAGACTCTTTCGCACCAACATCTTCTCTCACACCCATCTTAAATCTTTCGTGCGCTTCCTTTTCCATTTTTTTATGTTAGGACCGTGAATCATTCCGGGAACGCAAAACCCCATTTTACGTCACCTTTGGCGTAGAAGTCTCTTTCGCGCCAACCTCTTCTTTTGCGCCCTTCCTAAATCTTTCGCACAACATCCTCTTTCGCGCTAATTTTAAAATCATTCGCTCAGCCTCCTCTTTCATGTTAAATCTCCAATATTTCACTCACCTCATACTGACCTTATGCTCCTAAAACCTTCCTTGCACGCAAGATTCAAAACCACCATAGATCTTGTGTGCAACTTCCTTGTCCAAAAACATGTTTCCCAATTTTCTGATTTTGAGGCCCAAAAATTTGGCAAACACTGGAAAACATAGCCAACTTAGATCTGTTCATTTTGTACCATCTCCAGATCGTCCATTCCTTTGTCATAAGTCTTTGTCAACATAGGTTGTCAAAAATATCTATGGATTTTTACAAATCACCCTGTAAGACCCACTTTGTCAACAAAATTAACATCGTGGTTTTCTCTGTTAACATGAAGGTCTGCTTTGTCAATAAACACAATTACCTCAAAAATGCTTCAATGGTACCTTGAGAGATTTTTTCCCAACAATTAAAAAGGTTATAATCTCATCCCAAGGATAATTTATTTTTTACAACCACTCATACAATGAAATTTAGACAAGTTTTAGGTTAATTTTCAAATATTTATAATATTTTTTTACCCTTAATTACTCGATTTAACTTTAACCGTGTTAAAAAAAATACTAAAGTTATTATTCATAATGCCCAAAAATAAAATAAAACAATTTATATAATTTAGACCCACTGATTCCAATTATGGAATAAATTTTTCAAAATTTAAAACATATAATTTTCAATAATTAATTTAAAATTAATCATGTTGATAGAATGAGAAAACAGGTTTTTAAAGTGAAAACGTTCAAAAGATTAAATTGTTTTTATATCCAAATTCAATGTGTATTTTTATCCCAATGACCTAAATTAGATTAACTGATAAAAATTTATCTAATTATACATTAAAACTAATTAGAAATATAATTTAACACAACAAATTATTTAGATAAAAAATATTTTTTCAATTAAAATACAATATTTTATTACTATTCATTAAAACATGAAGCTTATCAACAAAATACCAAAAATTAAACCAATGTAAATTTTTATGTTCCAATTTAAAAAAAAAGAGGTTTATTTTTTCAAATATAATTTATAAATGTGTCAAAAATTAGATTTAAAATATATTCTTCATTAAAAGGCGGTAAAACTATCTTTATAAAAATATAAGTTTTTATGCATAAAATTGGGTTTATTATTATGTTTACCTATAAAATATATTGGATAAATATAAAAAATATTTGGTTGAATATATAATAAATATATTTCATTAATATCATTTACTTACTATAATTAATTTAATTTATTAATAAAAAACTTCTTTGGGAGTATAAAAATAAAAATATTTCATTCATATTCAATTTGTTTATATTTTCATTTCTAATTAATTGGTAACTAATGAATTAATATTATGTTTTTATAAATAATATATTTTCATAAGTTATTTAATATTATTCATAAATACTAATTTAATGTCTATTTTATGATGGTAACATTTAAATAATTATATTATTTTTTGTTTCAATTCATTATTGCGTGCAATGTAAGATATCAAAGAAATTGAATTTAAAAGAAGAGACATAATATAAAAATCTTGGGATGTTGCACACTACTCGAAATTAAAAGTAAAAAAATAGAAAGATCAGGATATAGGATGAGGAAAAGATAGTGTTGCTTGGTCTTATAGGCTCCAGATGCTTGAGTATACTCAAATGTTTCTTGGAGAGGAGATCGAGTCATTTCTCTGAAAATAAAAAGTAAAATAGATCATCATAAAGCTATCTTTGTTCTGAATGAAGGAAAGGATCTGGATGTTTAATGTAAACTACACTTCTATAATCAAAATTTGGGTAAGTATGTAGCATGAAATATCTCATAGTAGTATTCAGTAGGTAGCACACTTGATCATATTTTTTTCTCACACTATTAGATCAAAAACAAGGAAAACTTCTTTGAATATATAGCACAACATGATAGAGAGTTTGTTTAAATAATAATCATCACAATATTCTACATCCTCATACTGAGCACTGACATAGACTTTAATGTTTCCCTACAATAGTTAAGAATAATAATTAAAATAATACTCAGAATTAACTTCAATAATATAGTAATTAGAATCATTTAATTAAAATGTCCCAAAATAGTGATGGTCAGTCAGCCTGGCGGTGACTCGTGTATAGCGATGAGTTAGGCCAATAGTGATTCAGGCTGGTGATAGGTCGTCTGATGGTAGGTCATCATCAGTGGTGGCTCACGTTCATCGGTGACTCGGTTCTAACAGTATTTCATTCATGGCAGCGACTCTTCTCTTGAGGTGACTCGTTCCTGGTGGTAGGTAAAGTCTTGTGGTGACCATTTTCTAGTGGTGACTCATTCATGAGGGTAGGTAAAGTCTAGTAAAGACTCTTTTCTAGTGGTGAATATTTTCTTACAGTGACTCATTCTCAGTGATTATTCAATTCTAGTAGTGACTCATTCTCAGTGATGAGTCAATTCTAGAGGTAGGTAGAGTCTGACAGTGACTTTTTTCTGGAAGTGACTCATTCTCAACAATGATTCAATTCTGTCGGTGACTCTTTTCCGATGGTGGATAAAGTCTGGTGGTAGGTCTTTTTGAAACTTAGCAAAAATTTCATCAAAATACCGTATATTATAAAATTATATCATAAAATAATAAAACCATTAAAAATTTAATCATGATTTTGTGATCATTAAAACAAGGGTTCCAACAATCTCCCCTTTTTTCATGATCAAAAATCATGAAAATTTAGAAACCATAAATAAAATAAAAATTTTCATAGAAATATATCTTCTTAGTACTTTAAAAATCAAATATAATAGTTTAAATATAAATTTCAAAACTTTAAAATGGAAGATAACTAAATAAATAAGGTACAAATGAATAATATAAATGGAGAAGAAAAGTCTCATAATTAGTATTCTCAAATAAATTCTATATTTATTCTCCCCCTCTTGGGATTATCAAAATGTGAATATAATTAACAATAAATTCCAAAGAAGTAAAAGATGAGTAGTAATAGATATTTCATTAAATATATAATAGATATCATTACATCCAAAAAGAAAGATACCAGAAGTCTATATCAAAGACAAAAAAGTATAATCTCAATCTCTATCATCTTAGGTACTCGAATCAGTAAGTGATTTTTCCTTTTCAGGTAAAGGGCACACAGAGGTAGAAGATGAGGCTGAGGTAGTGGATGTAGGTATAGAAGTGGAATTATGAAGCTCTTCAATGATCATTGGCTAAAGATGTTGTACTACTTCTCTGGGAGACAAATTGAGAGGCTAAAATGAGTAGGAAAAGGTGTATTTTGATACAAGGAAATAGTCATTCTAAAATAATCATGGGTAGTGGTTATAGAAGTCAAATTAGAAGTCAATGGAATTAACTCATGTGAAATTACAGTTATACCAAATACATGCAAGAAGGGCTTCATCAAATTGATGAAATCAATAATGATGTTTTCACCTCACACTATGGCACCAAATAAGTCCTTCTTTTCCTCAATAAACAACTTAAGCACTAATTTCCTCACTTTTAACTAATTGACTTTCTATTTAAAGGATTTTTTAACTTGTGGCATCTGAAGATTCTCAGTAAGAAAATTGAAGTGTGATTTTAACTCATGCTTGGTGTAAATTTTAGAGAGATAATATTTTATGGATTTGGTAATTGTTTCCTGGTCATATCTGACTTCATTTGGGCATTACTATACCATATTATAAACATGATCATTATTATGTCTTATCTACCTAAAACTCTTCTAAGGATTGGTAGGAACATATCTTGAAATAACTTGTAGTTATTCTCTAACAACTAACCCAATCAGTTCTATATCAATACAAGAAGAGGTAGGTGGATCACTAGAAGTAGAATCCAAAGAATATAAATTCTCCAACCTCTCTAATATATCATAAAAACTGGAAGAAAAAAAGTAGTCTTCATCTTCTCTACAATAGATCTAGACCTCAAGGTCTCTGTTGGTCAAAAATCCCTCAAGGTATCATTGAAGCATTTTTGAGGTAATTGTATTTGTTGAAAAAGCAGACCTCCATGTTGACAGAGCATACCAAGATGTTAATTTTTTTGACAAAGGGGGTTTACATGGGGATTTGTAGAACTCCCCAGATATTTTTGACAACCTATGTTGATAAATAATGATGACAAAGGAATGGATGATCTGGAGGTGGTACAAAAAGAACAGATCTAAGGTGGTGTCGTTTTCCAGTGATTTCCAAATTTTTAGGCCTCAAAATAAGAAAATGGGGAAACATGTTTTTGGAAAAAGAAGTTGCGCACAAGATCTATGATGGTTTGGAATCTTGTGTGCAAGGCAGGTTTTAGGATAAGAAGTTTGAAAAATGGAAAAGGCATGAGGTGCGCAAAAGATTGGAAAATGAGCGCGAAAGATGAGGATGTGCGAAAGATTTGAACATTGCCACGAAAGAGAAGGATGCGCGAAAGATTTTAACATCGGTGTGAAAGAGGAGGTTTCACGAAAGAAACTCGCATGCCTAAGGCGATGTCAAATGGAGTTTTGCATGCCAGGCATGATTCTTAGTCCGAACATCAAAAAATAGAAAATGAAGCGCGCGAAAGATTCAAGAAGGGCATGAAATATGAGGTCGTCGTGAAAGAGAATTGTGCGCCAAAGGCGATGTAAAATTTTGTTTTGCATGCCAAGCATGATTTTCGGTCCGAACATCGAAAAATGGAAAAGGAAGAAAGTGCGTAAAAGGATCAAGAAGGGTTTGAAAGACGAGGTTGGCACGAAAGAGACTTATGCACCAAAGGCAACGTAAAATGGGGTTTTGCATGACATATCAGGATATTGCGCGATGTGTCGGGGTTTTTGCACACAGGGTTCAATGAGGTCTATAAATAATAGGTAACCCCATCACACTGAGAGAGATCGATACTTAGAGAAAATCCGAGCACCGGATTGTGTAAGAATTTCGCACAATGGGAGTTGTGCGAAATATTTTGAAGTTGCGTGAAAGATTGAAGTTGTGTGCAAAGGGTGTTTCGTGACAAAAGTGTAATCTTGCGCATAAGGCATTAAAGTTGCACACAAGACGTAGTAAGGGTTGTGTGAAATATTTGAGGTTGCCTGGTACACCCAGTGCAAAGAGAGATTCATCTGTGGGTGAAATATGAACATCAACAGAGCATCTATCAACAGTTAAGGATGCATATTTCATTAGACATAATGAAGAGACCTACAGGTATATAAACTATGATTGGATCTTCTGAAGAATTAGTGAGCACCCTTCAGTTGAGAGAGAAGTGAGCTTTTATATTGTGAGTGGTTGTAAACCAGGAGTGACAGTGAGTCTACTCTGAACTTTTAAACAGCAGTGCGCTTATAGTGGAATTGGTACATCAGTACACTGTCGGTGTATGCTCCTTGGACGTAGCCTAGTGAGGGTGAACCAAGTAAAAATTGTTGTGTCATGTTCATGATTTAAGGTTTATTCATACTCAGCAATGGGAATGAGAGAGAAGAGGGTTTTTTCTAACAGCAAAACGAGATCAGAAGGGGTAGTTGTTTTAATCTGTCATACCCTAATTCACCCCTCCTCTCAGGGTATCTAGACTAGTGGACTTAATAGTCTCCAATTCACTGGTTAACCTCCTATTCTCTATCTCAAACTCCTAGATATTATAGATCATATTTGGCTAGATATGACACACCACAAGCTCAAAAAGGTGTCTAGAATCATGATCACTCATCTGTGTGACTGGAGGTAGATGATTCCGCAAAATCCTACAAAAAAAATCAACCTCTCTCTAAAAGATTCTAGATCATCTCTATAAATAGACTCAACTGTCATAAAATGAGAAACAATAGGCAAGGGTGTAGTATATCTCTCAATAGGTGGCATAGCAGCCTCTACTGGATAAGGTCTGGTAGGAACATCTGAAGAAACATTCTAAAGATCTCTTAAAGAATCTATATGCTCAACCATATATCCCTTTGGATCCATATCATCTTGAACTGGGGAAATAGGTCGACCATGATTTTGTGTACTTCCCTCATCAATATCGAAATCATAATACTCTAAGACAAGTATCACATAGCCCAGTAATTTTTACCATTCATCTAAATTTGTGACATATAACTTGAGAGAAGACACAAATAAAGGCTCAACATGTTCACTATCCATAGGATCAACTCAATGATTGAAAAAAACTGGGAGTTTATTCCCCCTCAAAATATTCCCTTGTTTCATCTTTGTCTAAAAACAGCCTCATAAACATATTGAAAAAAAATCTAGGTCTCTCCTTAAACCTAGAATAAACAAAAAAAATATAGAGAAGAAACATGTGATTGAGTCATCTCATGATTGTCAGGACTATCATGGTTAAATCCACCATCACTTCCATATCCATCACTATCTCCTTCAAACTTATCATCTCCCTCAGTTCCATCATCTCCATTTTCCTTATCATATTTATCACCATTACTTTTATCATTTCCATTTTAATCACTTTTATTATCAGATACATTGACAACTTCCTTAGAAGATTTTGAGGAAGAACTCTTGAACTATTCTTCATGTGAAACCTTAGTTTCCTCATCATCACCATTATTCTCACTTAAAATAGTTTCTCTAATAGGTAGAGATCTAGGAGTACTATTTTAACTAAAAGTGACCAAAGTGATCTTAGGTGTGTCAGGATCACTTCCCTCCTCAACTGATAATTCCTCCTATTCAATAGGTTCTTCTTTCTCTTCATCATAATAATCTATCGCCTCATCCAGATCCAATATAGGATCAATGAGTTTCATCAGTCTGGTATGATGATAAATTGGATTAAAATTCTTATATATCTTATCAACATCATCAACCCATTTCCTCAAACATGGGTTTCAATTTATCTTTATTCTATTACAGATAACTTTATTCAGGAAAAAACCTCCACACTCCACTTTAAATTCTTTATCCTCCTCAACTCACCCTTTGGACTCAAGAATAGAAAAAATAAACTTAGTATGTATAAGAGAGTTTTACATAGATTAATTCTTGCATATCTCCATCATATACACCATAAGATACTTGCATAGAAGGATTATTTATCCTCTTTTTATAATGTATAGAATATATACAACTTGGTATCTCATCATGCTAAAATATACTTTTCTTGGAAATAACATATGATATATAAACTTAAAGAGCAATCAGAACACACCAACTAATTTGGTTGTAGTAGGTATCCTTAAAGTTTTATCTACCGTCAACTCTTCCAAGTCATTATCATATACAAAATAATTACAATCACTAGGAATAATTCCTTGATATTCATTTGAAACAGCTTCATGAGGTACTTTAAGACACCTAACCCGTCATTTCAAAGAGAAAACTACTTTATTTCCATCTATCCTATTTTAAATCCAATATTTATCTTCCAAAAAAACTAAACTTAACATACTGATAAAATTGATGCACTAAACTAAGATAGAATTATCACTCATTACTCAGGAACCAATCCATCCATCCCTAGTCCTGGATTTCTCTAAAAACCATTAATCTTATGGATAATAATCATTCAACATTTATTTCTTTCTCAGAAATTACTATACGATTCACAAGTTATAAGTTTTGTGCCTTGACTATAGGTTTTCTCAAATCTAGAGACTTTCCTAAAAGATAAAAACTTCCAGAGGTTCTTTTTCTATCTAACTTTCAACCACCAAAATTTACATCTGAATAACTCACTAAGTCAAATTCTTTTCCTCTAGGGTGGAACAATCCTAAATTATTTGTATGTTTGAGGTATTTGAAAATTATTTTAACATCAAGTAAATGTGACCCTTCTGGGTTTACTTGAAACTGAGAACATGTACACACACTAAACTTAATGTCAGACTTGGTAGAAATTAAGTAAAGAAGTCTTCCAATCATACCTCTTTAATTGGTTTGATCCACTGGCTTCTCAGTTTCATCAAGATCCAACTTACAGGTGGTACTCATGACAATATCAATAATTTTAGTATTATCCAAACCAAAAAAAATTAAAAGGTATTTAGTGTACTTACTTTTATATAAAATAATTCCTTCTTTATTTTGAAAAATATGAAAACCAAGAAAGAATTTTATTTCACCTGTTAAACTCATTTAAAATTAATTTTTCATCATATTTGAAAAAACAATACACAAAGAATTTTTAGAAAATATAAAAATAATATAATCAATATATATTTGAATAACTAAAACATATTTTGAAATTATTTTTATAAAAATGGTAGGATCATCTATACCTTTTAAAAAACATTTAGAAATTAGAAAATATTTAATCCTATCATAACAAGCTCTAAGAATTTGTTTTAAACAATATAAATATTTTTTAATTTAAAACCATGATTTGGAAAATGAGGATTTTGAAAACCTGGGGGTTATTCAACAAAAACAACCTCAATTATATAACCATTTAAGAATTCACTTTTAAAATATATTTTATATAGTTTGAAATACAAAGGTGTTTAATAGGCAATAAGTATTATTATGGATTCAATTATTTCTATATGTGAAAATGTTTACTCGTATTTTATACCCTCTTAATGATTATACCATTATGCAACCAATTGAGCCTTATTTCTTACTATAGTGACAAATTCATCAACCTTGTTTCTAAATATCCATGTAGTTACAATATTCAAGGTGTATTTAGGTCTATCAACAAGTTTATAAACTTTATTTCTTTCAAATTGGTTTAGTTATTCTTATATATCCATTACCCATAACTTATCATTAATTTTATATGTTCTTAGGTTCAATATGTGACAAGAATGCTTGATGTTCAACTTGATTCCTAAGAGAAGCTCTAGTAGGTTTACCTCTATCTATGTCACCAACTACATCATATAGAGGATGGTATCTATGAGTCCTAAAGGATCTTTGAAATTAAGGTCTAGTCATTTCATGGTTATCTACTGGTTCAACTTCGGGTTGTTCCTTAGAAATGGATGATTTTTATAATGGTTTCACATAATTGTTAGAATATTTGGAATTTATTTACATATTTAATCAATTATCCTCAAGATTTTCTAAAGGAGTTTTAGGCTCATGTGTATTTGTATCATCAATCTTGACATTCACAGATTCCTCTATAGTATTGGTTCTTTTATTAAATACTCTATAAGATTTACTAGCAGTTGAGTAACCAATAAAAATTATATCATTTATATTAGAATCAAACTATCAAGATTATCCTTAGTGTTAAAAATAAAGTATTTACAACCAAAAACTCTAAAGTAATTAACCTTAGGTTTCCTATTATTCCAAAGTTTATAACTGTTTTTCTTTGAGAGAGGTATGATTAAAACTATATTAATTTTATAGTAAGTTTTATTTACATCCTCTTACCAAAAGTAAACAATAATTTCATATTAAATAATAATTTTTTAGGAAATTTATTAAACAATTTTATTCACTATTTCTAAAAAATAATTCTATTAGGGATCCTAGGAGTAGAAAAGTTTTTATTATAGATATTTTTTGATAAAAGGGATTCAATGTTTTGATTTTCAAACTCATGGCCATGATCACTTCTTAAGATTTTAATCCTAAGTCCACTAAGATTTTCTACATATCTAGTATACTTAGTAATGTAATATCAATCTTCAATTTTTTGAGATAAAAAATAATACCCAAGTATACCTAGAAAATTCATCTACAAGGACATAGACATAGTGTTTTTCATTTAAACTAGAAACTCTAGATGCTCCAAACAAATACATGAGAACCAATTCTAGGGGATGAGAAGTTGAGACTTATTTCTCTTATTTTAAAGATATCTTATGTTATTTCCCATTTTTAAATGGGTTATAAACTTTATCATTTGGGAATTTATGTTTAGGAATATATTTTATTATCTCTTTCCTAGTTATCTTTCTAAGTGAGTAAATATTGCAATGGCCTAATCTCTTATGACAAAGCCAATATTCCTTATGAAAGGAACTTATACAAGAAACATTTTGAGAAAATATAATATCAATATTAATAGCATAAACATTTTAATTTCTCAAAAAAAATACTAAATAATTTTTAAAATAAAAACATTACAAGACTTGTTTTCAAATTTTACATGAAAACTATCATCACATAACTGTGAGAGTCTAAGAAGATTTTATTTTAAACCATCAACAAATAATACTTTATAAATTAAAACTGAGTTAGAATTATTGATTTTTCCAAGGATAATTATTTTACATTTGGCATTGTCACCAAAGGTGAAATTTTCATCATCAACCTTTATTAAATTGTTAAATCTTTAGTAATCTCCAATCATGTTTATAGAATAGATGATGTCCAGGTATCATAGACTTTTACTATATCTCTTCAAGTAGGTTTCATACAAAACAATTTTTATACCAAAAATTATTTTGGTACCCAAAACTTCTTGGTTATATAAATGTTAGTAATTAGAGATTTAGGAACCCATATTTTATTAATGGGTTTTCTATAAGCAAACTGTAAACTTTTGGAAATAAAAAATTTGTTAGGTATACTTGAATATTAATAGTTAAATCATTTTTGTTCTTTAAAATTTTGTAATTATCTCTTATATCATTGAAAGTGCCTTATAGCATGTTACAATATTAAAAAATCTCCTCACTTGACATATTTTCATCATTACTTTCCTCTTTAGAATGGTTAGAAACATTTTAAGGAGAAGCAACAAGTGCATGAGATAACTCAGATGTGTTTTCCATGAAACACATGTTTGATTTATCATCTTTTCTCATGAGTCGCATCTAAGTCACTGGAGATGTCTTCAGAAGAAATATGGGTTTCTTTCATTGATTTTTTATACTTCTTATACTTGTCATCATATTTATTTTTATATTTCAGTTTAGGACAATCATCTTTGACATGTCCTTTTCTCTTACATTCATAGAAGTTGATTTCATTTTGATTATCATTCCTCTTACAGAACTTTTTCCAATTTCTTATATTTTCATATTTTCATTTTTAGCTTGGTTTCTTAAAGAATTTATTTTTATTTTAAAACATTCTAAACCTTCTGGGCAAATGGGTTATTTTTCATCACTATCAAATAGTGATTCCACATCACTTGAACTTTATACTTGAACTTTTTCTTTCTATTTTTAAGAAATATAATTGAATTATATAGACTTCCTTTGAGGTCCATATTCCTTTTCTAGGTTCACTTTAATTTCCTCATCATACATCATTAACTTACCAATCAACTCTTTAATAGGTAGTTTACTGATATCAAAATATTATCTTATTGAAATTGAGGTTCCTCTCAATCTCTCTAGAAGACACATAAACAGTTGTATAATTTGATCTTTGTCAGAAACTGGATTTCCCAAGGAATGAATCGTATTCACTATCTCACTGAACCTGAGATACATGTTAGAAATAAGATAACCAGATTTCATCATAAATGCATTGTATTTAATTGTATAAGTATTTAATATCATTTATTTCACATTATTAGTTCCTTCATGATAAATAACTAATGTGTCCCATATTTCATATACAGTTTTATATATAGATATTCTATTAAACTCTTCATCTCTTAAATAATAATAAAGGAAATTCATATATTTATAATTATTATTATATATGGTTTTAGTATCATCAACCCATGTAGTTCTATCAGTTGCAGGTAATTCATATTTATCTTTAATAACATACTATATTTCAAAACCCATGATTTCAATATGCATTTTTATCTATATTTTACATTGATTATAATTATTTTCATTAAAGAATTAGTTCTATTGGTAGAAGAAACTTCTTATCTATTATCCATTTAAATAACTAAATTTAGAACTAACAGAAATTTATGATCTCTAAAGCACAACTAAAATCACAATTGAAGATATTTTGAAATCCTTTGATACCAAATGTTGGTCAGTTTGAGTAACTTAATAGAGGGTTAATTGAGTTCCCAATAAAAATTTATATTAAAAATAAGTTTAAATAAAATCCCCCAACTAAAATAAATTTACCTAGTTAATCAAAAGAGTAGTTTAATATAATTTTGATCATTTAAAAGATTCCTTAAATATTGATTAGTGCTTAGTTAAAATAATATGAAAATTAATTTAATTTTTTAAATAAATTTACTCAATCAAATACTTATATAAACACTAGTTAAGATTAATTATCAAAGTATCAATTTTTTCACTTTAAAAACAAATACAGTTCAAATAATTAAAAAGAATGAAACAAAACAAAAAAAACACAACAGAATTAAAAAAATGATTCGGTATCAAGCTCTGACCTAATCCAATCCACTTGGAAATCACTTGCTGCAAAGAAGATTATATAAATATAATCTGATCCACATCCTAGATCGGGTATATACACAATAGTGTACAATATGTCCAAGCCACATAGATACCTCTTCCATAATAATCATGGGAATAAAACAAACACAGGCCACACAAGGACCACTTCCACAAACACCGTAGGTATATAGATAAAAAGAGAGTGAAGAGAATATTAGGAGACAATGTGTGTTGATAAATAATAAAAAAACACACTGCTCAAAATTAAATGAAAAAACAAAAATATAAAGCTATAGGATAAAGAAAAGATAGTTTTTATCAGTCTAATGTGATCTAGATGCTTTAATATTCTCAAATGTGTCTTGGAGAGGATCTTGGTCCATTTCTCTAAAAATAGAAGAAAAATAGAGCGTCTCAAATCTCTCTTTGTTCTACCTAAAGGAAATTGTATGGATATTTGATGTACTCCACTCTTCCACAATGGAAATGTAGGTAAGTATACAGCATGAAATCTCTTATAGTAGTATTCAGTAGGTATCAAACTTGATCATCTTCTTTTTTCTCACTCTACTAGCTCATAAATGAAGAATAATTCATTTAATATATAGCACTGCATGATAGAGTCTTTTTGAAGAATAATTGTCATGATCTTATATATCCTTGTACTGATCTTTGACATAGACTTTAATTTTTACTTGTAATAGTTAAGAATAATCATTAAAATAATCCTCAACATTAACTTCAATAATATAGAAATTGGGAGAATTTAATTCAAATGTCCCATAATAGAGATGATGGGTTATTCTAGCAGTGACTCATGTCTGGCAGTGAGTCAGGCCAATGGTGAATTAGACTGGCAGTGGGTCATCTGATGGTAGGTCATCTTTAGCGGTGACTCATGTTTAGTGGTGAATCAATTCTAACAATAGGTCATTTCTAATGTAGAATCTTCTCTGGTGGTGAATCATCCCCAATATTATGTAAAGTCTAGTGGTGAATCTTTTATGGTAGTGACTCTTTTCTAACGGTGACTCATTCTCAATGGAGAGTAAATTTTGACAGTGAATCATTCTTAGTAGTGGGTCAATTCTGATAGTAGGTAAATTCTGACAATGAATATTTTTTGATGGTAAATTATTCTTAGCGGTGAGTAAATTTTGGTGGTGACTCTTTTCTAACAGTGGATAAAGTATGGCAGTCGTTATTTTCAACACATATCCAAAATTTAATCAAACAACCTTATATTATAAAAATCTATCATAAAATATTAAAACCATTAAAATATAATAATCATGATTTTCTGATTATTAAAACAAGGGTTCCAACAAGATATTTTTGATGATCAATAGATTACCCCCACCCTCTCTCTCTATTTGATTTCTCCTTTGATCGTAACTATCATTGGGTTACTTTCCCCCTTATTGTCTTATGGGTTGAGTTGACTATTTTATTCTATTATTTTTCTCTTGATTTTTCATGGCGTCCCATCAATATGTATATACACACTCCTACATGGTATTTTTCTATACATGTCTTGTCTTATGAAAATTATAGGTAGTTAGGAGGTGACTTTGGTATGGATGATGTTGGTGAAGATTAACATTACTCATTGATGGTGGTCACAAGCAGTGGTGGGTATCATTTTTTAGAAGTAGGGTTATAGTTCCTCTCCATTTATTAGGTTGAGTATCAATTTATTTTCTTGTTGGGAGTTCATGTTTCCCCTCAATACTTTTGTTATATTTTATATTATTGTACTCTAGTTGTTCTGGAGGTTATTACATGCATTTGTTTCCTCTTGGGTTAGTATCGTTTATATTATCTGGATTGGTTGTGATGTACTCGGATGTGTGTGTGTAGATTTTCATTTGGATAAGGATTACCGTATGTTTGATATGTATAATCGGTGCAAGTCACTTGACCATGGCCTATTAGAGGCTTATTTGAGGTGTCACTCTCATCTTTTCATCGGTCTAGGTGGGTCCCTGGTTCTTTAGATCCTTACATAGTGGTATCAAAGGGGTTTGTCTTAGGGATGATGTTTAGAGATAGATGTGTTGTGAGGTTTTGGATTGGTACATAGGTAAATAGTGTTAAGGTTTCTTGAGTTTAGATTTCAGTACAAGGAACCTAGTGATGGTGCAGCGACTGACATATCCATACACTGAGACACTAACCACCTGCTTATCAACTCAACATACTGAGACATCGGTTGTGGGGAAACTAATGGTACACCTATTATATAGGAATGGGTATTTTATTTCTATTTCATTGAGTCAGATCCCCAGATATTTTCATGTGAACATGGTAGGTATTTTTATGTTTCAGGATGCCTCTATTACAACAATCAACTAGGATTATGAGAAAGGTTCATGATGATGACCAGTTTAGTGATGAAGCTTCATTGTAGGGGCCTATTCATGAGGTATTCCATATAAGAGAGCAGAGATTGGTGATTCCACTCGATGATAGGTTCACGGACCCACCTTCATCAGTTCAGGATGATGTTCGTTCACATGTTGAGCAGTTGATAGTTCCAATGATCCAGGATGAAGAAGTGCACAAGCTGAGTGAGTTGTGTGAATTTTAGTGGTAAATACCACACATGTTTCATAGTGAGATGGACACTCAGGAAATACAAGATTAAACAGATTTTGTATCCCAATTATTTTGACATAAGTGGGCCATGAATTATTATATAGTTTCACTCACAACCATTTTCTTCATACAACAGAAGATAATACGTGGAGTTAGGTCACCCAAATCCATGATGAGGCGATACTATTGTGGAAAAAGTTTCAACACTTGTACCGTGATGAGTAATATCTTTCAACCTTGATATATATGTGGATTTAGTAGCTTCTCGAATTGAATTAGGGTGATAAAAATATTTTAGAGTGTGTGTCAAGGTTCATTGACCTCATGCACTATACTCTCGATATGGTTTGAGAGGGTAATTTCAGGCGCGGAAGCTTAAGTTGGGCCTCCATAGGAAAATCCAAGCCAACACAGTCTCTATATATATTCTTAACTATGTTGGGGTGCAGGAGTGGACCTTAGTGACAGAGAGCTTCTTGACAGAGGATCAATGGGTAGCTAGATCTAGGAGTGGACTTTTTGGAGTAGATGCGTCCATTTCATCTAGCAGAAGCAAGACTTCAAGTTCTTGGTGTAAGAAGAATTCACATAAGCGTGCTTAGTCTTGGGGGTCAACATTTCAAGAATCTTGCTATGGATCTAATCAGTTGAGAGACATACAATGTTATGTTTGCGATGATAAGGGTCACATGGTGAGGGATTTCTTAACTCAGTGTATTAAAGATGGTGGAGAGGTGATGGATGGACCTCTATAACAAAGGTAATGTCACAATTAGAGATTTTTAAGGGGTGGTCAAGGTGTCCACAAAGGAGGAAGTGTTGAGAGACTAGCTAATTGAGACCTAGAAGAAGGATTTGAAGGTGGGGGAGGACATTTTGACCTACATACACCATAGGCACTAGGTAAACCATGTCAATCTCATAGGGATGGAAGTTGAAGATGTAGTCAGTTGTAGGTTATGGAGGGTTATTATTAGGTTTCACATAAGATTATTCAAGACACGATTTGTGTGTTCTCTACTTTAGCACCAGTACTTGTAGACACAGGCATGAGTAATTATTTAATCACCCTATCCATTGTTTGAGAGCATGAGATTCATGTGGAGTATTTAGCCCATCATATGTGGCTGGAGATTTCTATAGGGAGCGATTCCAATATTTCACACATCAATCAACTATTTGATCTAATTCTCGGTGGAGAGAGCTTCACTTACAAACTCTTGGAAGTTTTGATGAATCTGTATGACATCATCTAGTGTATGGACTAGCTATCTGATGTGGTGAAATTTCAATCCTTATTTTTCACATAGTTTTAATGAAAATATTAATGTTTTGATCTCAAATGGTGATTTAAATGATAAATATCGTGAATCTTGATCATTCTATGTGAAAACTGTAAATCTATGATTTTTTTTGAAAATTAAGTTTGTGATTTTGGTGTTAAAAATATCAAAAGGTATTTTTTAAAAATTTTCTTATATTTTAATAATAATTTCTTGTTGTATTTGGTTTTAAATTTAAAATATTATTTTTAGAGTAATTTTGAATTTTTTTAATTTAAATTTAAAAGTTCTATGATTTATTTTTGAATTTATTTTTTGGAAATTAATATTTTGAAAAGTTTGGAAAATCATAAATTAATTTATTTTGTATTTTTTCTAGTTTTGGTTTGTTTTTAAAAAAAATAATAATTATTTTTTATTTGTTTTCCTTGAGTACGTTAATTTTATCTTCTGTTTTTTTTGTTTCTTTTTTTACTTTTCCAAAATTTTGGTTTCTAGGAGATGATGGTAAGTCTTTGTACACATCGTGAACCTTTACAGTGAATTATATGGCTTTACTGGAAGCATCATAAGGCTTTCATACTTTGTAAAAAATTTAAACAAGGTATAGAAAATCCTATTGAAACTGAAATTCACTAATAAATATTGACAACCCAAGAGAACAAAACTGAAGTCTGCACACCATGGATTGAAGATGAATCGCATAAATTTTAGAATTAACCAAAATTTGAATGAATGAGATGAGATTATCCAACTAAATAACTGGTCATAGGCCACACTTTACCCCTAGAAAAATCTATTATTGAGAGTGGGTTTTGGTATTGTACTTGTTCTGAAAGATTCTGGAGATTTCCAAGGAATCCTAAATAATATGAATCAATATCACATAGAGATAGGTATTTTTTGAGATCTTAACTTAGTCATAAGGAGAAGATTATGAATAGTAACTTATACCATGCAGAAGGTGGAGATTCGAGGTTGTAAGCGTTGTTTGTGAGATTTGAGCTGGAGTTAGTGCATGAATGCATTTTAAATGGGAGGAGTTGATTCATCTATGGGTGATTTATTATTTTTCATGGAAAAAAGTAGCAGTCACAGACCAGGAGTTATAACAGTAGTAGAGAGAATGGATATTGAACAAGAAACATTCCAGATTGGAAATATTTTTCATCTTTTTCTCTTTTGTTTCCTTTGTGTTCATTGTGGAATTATTGAATTGTGATGTTTGAAAATTATTTCTGGGTAATCTAGATTATGGTAAATTAGATTGATTTTTATTCATTCTTTTTTCCTTGTCTTCTTAAATAAATCGTCCTTTGTATTTTTGTTCATTAGGATCAAATGACATTTTGATCTTAACAAAACCAAATTTAGATCTCTATGACTGGGAAAATTAATTGGTTGATTAATAATTTAATTCACCTGGAAGAGCATAATTTCCCATGACATAAGGTGTTAATTACATTTTTGTTGGAAACCCAGCTTCCCAGTTCTTAAGAATTAAGGTGAATCAATTTAACTACAGGAAATAGAATCTTCCCCTATCCTTTTTTAGAGTCCTAGAGGATCATTCATTCACCCTAATAGTGGTGAATCATGGTTTCTTAAATTTTTATTGATTAAGTTCAAGTTAAATTATTTCTTCCTTAATTTTGATTTGACCATTTTTATTAGTTAGGATGTATGGTTCTTTATAAATTTTCTCTCACCAATTTTCACTTATGCTATACAGATATGTAAAGTAAATAGTACATAGGGATTTGTACATGGTTTGGTCTCAATGCGAGTATCTACTCCTTATTATGTTCAAAATCATCCATGATATAGATTTTATAATATAATATTCATCGCATATTACAACTGGTATGGGAAGGAATCATCTTTAACCCAAATTTTTTACTATATTATATAAGTGAAGGGTTTTTATATTGCATCCCATGATTGAGCTATCTCCCAAAAAGATCCTTCTACTTTTTGGTAGGAATGTGACGTTTTTTATACTATAACCACTAACATTCAAGTATTATTCGAGGACTTCCACATGGAAATTACTTTAACTGCCTTATATCTTCTGTTGTACTTAACATGCACAAAAACTATATCCTCCTTCTAGTAGTATGATCTTCTAGAGCTCTCAATGCTTAAAATTCAACTTTAAGAACTATCACAAGTTGGTATTTGACATCATCCTGGCTTTAATTCTTCTAGTCTTCTGGGTCTAGATAACTCACTTAGTACCTCATAACTATAACTTTCAATATTCTCATTTTTTACACTTATGGTCTTTTGATGGAAGTTATTAGTGGGTTGCTTCATCTCTTTGATAATAAGAAACTCTATATTTTCTTCTCAATTTATTCCTACCTCAACTAAATTGTTTTACCCCTTTATATATGCAATATTACTCTAATATATGTGGGGAAAATTTAAAATCCCCATTGTCTCAGCTCTTAAATTGATCACTTTTATTGTCTTCTAAAGATATCAATATTTTACTTTATAAAATCCCATAAAAACTTGATATTAACTATATTCAACTCTCCCTCATATCTCATCTTAAACCATATACATTACTTCTATGAATTTATCAATTTTAAAATCCATATCAGTATCATTATAATAGTTTGACATTATAATAATGTAAAGTCATTGTTTCTTCCGAAACATATTCTTTCATATAAGTCAATCAGCTCCTTAAATTTTTTAATTTCACTCAACTCAATATTATATAGACTTTGTTAATTTGAACATTATTTAGCTTGATTCATGTTCTTATAATGATCTTCATCTATTTCACCTTTATACAGTTTTTACTCAGCTTAAAGCCTCTTATTTCAATCGACTCAACTTTTGATTGTCTCGGTCTCCAGCATCTGATTTTTTGACATTCTGCTTATATAGACTCAACTCAACATATTTCTTTTGATTATACTATCTTATTATTGATCTTAAATTAGGATTATTCTCAAGTACCTCCTTATTCTTCAACTATTTTTCTAATGCTTTATCTTCCAGTAACTTCAATACTCTATGATACTTTATATGTATCCTTAAATTCCATTGAGTAGGCTTTAGTAAATTCAACTCAACTTGGATCATTGTTGGTCTTCTGCCAAAGTGATTTTATTCAGATTAATGAACATTAAAGAATCATTTGGATTGTTATTTGGAGACCTTTAGTGTTTTGGGTTTCTCATCTTATCTGTCCAATGACTTTTAACTTTATGTTATAGCTATTACAACATTTATCTTCTATGAACTCATAAAACTC
Organism: Viscum album; assembly: GCA_963277665.1. NCBI lineage: Eukaryota > Viridiplantae > Streptophyta > Magnoliopsida > Santalales > Viscaceae > Viscum > Viscum album. The sequence goes on from OY728158.1 coordinate 470,564,617, forward strand.
CTTCCAAAATATTCTTCTGAACATATGAACAGTTCAATAGTTTGAGTTTCTCAACTTACTTTTCATCATAATATTTTAGAGATCATTAATTATATTATGTTTAGTATATCTTCTGGTAGTGCGGAACCTCGTGCCTTTTCCGTAGTTATGGAAGAAACTCTTCTTTGTAAGGTGAAGATCTCCTTACATTCCTCAAGAATGAAACAAATGGTCTTTATCAATTATTTAGTGTATTTTATCCTTATGATCATAAAAAAAATCACCTTTACTAATTATATTCAACGGATATTCTTTCAAATATATCTCCTTTTTAAACTTCATTAGGGTCTTCAATCCCTCTTCTGTTGGGTTCACTATTCAATGGGTTATTTGAAATTTCCCATTGAGTAGGTACTTCAATCTTTTTAATAACCATATCTGGAAAATTTTCTTCTTTAACTCAAAATGTTATTGATAGTGATGATACATCCTTTGACACTAATCATAAATATGATGAAGATTGGTTCTATAGTCATCTTATGTATATATCCTACTTCCAATAATATTAGTAAATATCTCTCCAGTGGTCATCATCATTTACTTCAATCTCTTTTATTCATTACTTATGGCCATCTTTCATAAGTAGATATTTCATATATAGAGTTCTTGATTCTTATGGTTCTTTATCCAAAGTATGTTCTTTTGGTTGATTTATTCTAAAACATCCATAGAAAAATTTCCCTTTAACTTACTCATTGAATTTTCTATAAACTATTGAAAAAAAAATACAATATATCATTATCATCATCTAATGGGAACTTCAATCTCCCAATTTTAATTTTTTTTCAATACCCATTCAAAACACTAAATTAAATGATATTTCCCCCCTTTATTGATAATAAATTTAAAGTTTCTCTTGTGAGGTATCAATATTATCTCCTCCTTAATGATCTGAATTTAATGGCCCTTATTGACATCTTAGGGTGAGGGAGGAACTTTATTTAAACTTTTCTTCTTCTCACCTATTGAATTGAATGTAATCTTAAATTCCTTGAGATAATAATAGAATCACTTTTCTTAACGAAATAGTCCCCAAATCAATCAACTTTAAGTCTATGTGAGTCATGTTTGGGGTAGAAAACAAGAGTGATTAACCTATACATTAAAATTTTCTATAAAAATACCAACTGATTCTAACTTTTAAAAAATCTCCTTTAAAGTGAAATTTCATAAAATTTTCTTTCATCTTGCTTTCCTGCATCCATCTCTATAAACATATTAAAAACGACCAAGCATAAAAAATAGGTTTCTCTATATTTTCAATATAATTATTACATTGCCATCAATAAATAAATTTTATCCCTTTGAATTTAAACTTTAGTTTTTATATGAGGATGGGAGAGTATAAACAATATACCTTAAATATGATATAAAATTAAATTATTTATATTTTTTGTATCTGGAAATTCAACTTCATCATCATTTGAATCTTATGTATCTAAGAACATTAATATTCATATCAGGAACCTCCACTAACATATATCACCTTAAATTACCTTTTCAATAAAAACATTTGTATCAATCATGAATAAATTATATATTCTATTATCTTTAATTATATCAATAGGGATGAGAAGATATTCTCAACCCAAAAACTACCTTTACTTTAGCTCCTTTTTTCTTCATTATTTCACCCTTGGTTTCCAAGAATTTTTCTTTATGGGATTCATGTATTTATCACGTTTACCTTCTATTTTCATCTTATGTTTAGATTTCTTCTTATATTATGCTATTAAGGCACAAGTATTCTTATTTTATTATGTTTCCAACCTCATTTCTTCCTCTAATTTTTCTGGTCATACAAATATATAAGCCTTTGTAACATGTTGTTATTTTTTCTTCCACAAATAATTTTCTTTCACAACAACATTTGTATCTTATGAATCATTTATCCTTTTATTTACCAACTTATCATACCCTGGTAATATTTTTATGCATATTTCAAGATTTTGGTCGAATAAATTACACCTTACATATAACTTCTTATCTTCTTATAAGTTACTCTTCAAAGGTAACTTCTAGTAAACTTCAGCTTCTTCATCGGAGATGTCTTCCACCATTCTAATATGATGTTGTTTTTCTTATATTAACTAACTTTGTTTCTTAATCTTAATTCTATTAACTTTAACATTTATAGGGACTTTAGAACTATCCATAAAGCGGCCTTTTCTTCTATATAAGTAGAATATTTTCTTAGTAATTTCATATTCTAAAACTTTCTTCTTGGGTCCAACCTTCCCTATAACTTATAATTATTTTCACCTCAAGGCAGACTTATAGTCCATCTTCCTTTTATTTTCCTTCAAATTTTGTGGTGTACTTCCATTAGTATTTGCTAAGTTGTAATTGGTTGAATTAAACTAGAACTCACCATGACAACTTCTTCTACAACTTCTATGGAAATTTTTAAGATATTCAAATATATTGGATGTCAACATATTTTTATTTTTCTATAAGGGAAAGGTGTACTTAACTGATTTTTCATCCCCACCCCCACCCTTAATGTTTTACTTCTTTTCTTTCCATACTATGGTATATTATTTCAATAGTCGATTTTCATATTTCTGAACTTTCTATTGCACCAACAGTAATTGATAAACCTTGTATTTATTTTTTTGAGATAAATTTTGGCTCTTTGAGACTTCTTCTGAAACTTATTCCTTTTGGATATTAGTTTCATTCTTCCTGACATCTTGGGTGGAACTACTTCCCTTTTATTTTATTACTTCTAACTCCATATAATAGGTGGATTTTACCAAATATTTCATCACCCATCTTCATCCAAAATTATAACCCATGTTATTCAAGGTATGAAAATTAGTACATATAGATTTATCATAATGTTGGTTTACCTTTTTCTTCAACGTATCAAAATATGATTCTTTTTATGCTTTCATATCCTTCCTTACATTGGATTGAGTCTTTCCAGACATGAAAATATATTTACCAATTTTATAAGTGGGTCTTTTATCAGGTTTCTATGAAGATTCAACTTGAGTGGATTCCATGTTTCTTGATCTCACTGCCTTCTTAAGGTACCTTAAATTTAAAATGTTCTTATGATTTTTAAGATTCCTCGCTTTATCTTCACATTCAACTTTCAAATTTTGTATCTTTTATTCATGGAACTAACTCACCTATTTCAATAAAATATGAAGTTCCTTTAATTTATTTCCATTGATCTCCAATTGATTATTATTAATATCAACAATTTCTTTATGAGTACCTTTTGGCTCATAGAGATTTTCATTAACAAATTATATTGAAACCACATTCTCACAAAAACTCCTTTTAAATGATTCTTCCACAAGGTTTAAATTTTCTTGAGAAATTAATACCATTACTTATTTTTATTCATTGAGTTTAGTAATATTTTTTCTCTCTTAGAACTTATTTCATAATGCATTATCTATCTCATAAAGTTATAATTCCAACTGTTATTTGTCCTCCTATAATACTTTGATATATGAAAATATATATTTAATAACTTAAACATGATAATTTTTCATGTATTATTGGATTTCCAAGTAAAATTCTTCAACAGACTCAACAAGATCATACTCACCAAAAATAGAGAAAGTGTTTTCTTCAAGAGAATTAATTATAATAGAATTTTCAAAGTCTTACCACTCAATTTAACTTATGGTATTGGTGGAGTCTCCTTATTCTTATTTTGAGAGTCTGAATTATATTTCTTCTATGATTCTTTCATCTTCCATTTTTTCAACTTTTTGGTCGAAGCCTCCATGTTCCTTCCACTAGGAATAAATTCTTTTTCTTTTAGGTCAGGGTAAAATTCCATATCTTTTGAATGAAATATTTAACTTCATATAAAATAGTTAAACACAACTAGGAAAAAAGTTATATCCAAATAGAGGTAACCTCCCTCTAATACCAATTAAGATCCCCAGAGGATCATGCAATCACCCTAATATGGGGGTGAATCAGGGTGAATAACTTTTTACTTATTAAGTTCAACTTAAATTATCCCTTACTTATATTTGATCAAACCTATTTTATCTATTAATATGTATGGATATTTCAAAATTTTCCCTCACTGCTTTTCTCTTATGTTATATAGATACGTAAAGTAAAAAAAACACACATGGATTTTTTTAAGGTTTCGCCTCAATATGAGAATCTAGTCCTTGTTATTCTTGGAATCACCCATGAAATATTTTCCACTATAATATCTATCACATATAAAAATTGGTATGGGAAGTAATCACCCTTAACTCAAATTATTTACTATATTACATAAGTAAGAGGTATCTATATTGTGTCACATAATTGAGTTATCTCCAAAAAATATCATTATACTTCCAAGTAGGAATGTGAAATTATTTATATTGGAACCACCAATCATAAAATATTCTCATTGTAATTCTTTGTGGATAGTAAATTGACTACCTTTTATCCTCTATTATACTTAACATGAATGTTGTACCTATCCTTATTTAAGTGAAATAATCTTTTTGATCTCTCAATTACTTAAACTTCGATGACTAGAAATTCCATAAGTTGGTGCTTAACACCATTTTTATTTATTCCTTTCTCTCTTATGGATCTAGATAACTCACTTAATACTTTAGAACTACAATTTTCATTCTTCTCAAATTCAACCCTTACGATCTTCCAATGTAAGTGATTGGTTGGTTGCTTCCTCTATTTTATAATCAATAGCTCTCTCTTTTCTTCTCACTTGATTTCTACCACACCATAATTTTTTTCTCCATTTATATGGGAAATCTCCATATGATAGATATGTGGAACATTTGGGATTCAATTTGAAATTATCATTGTCTCAACTCTTAAATTGATCGCTTTTACTATCTTTTGAAGAAATTGATATTTGACTTCATCAGAGCCCCCATAAAACTTAGAATAAACTATTTTCAACTCTTCTTCATATCTCAAATTTAATAAAAACATTAATTTTTTGAATTTCACACTTTAAACATTCATCTCTAAATCATCATAATAGTTTGACATTACAATAATGTAAAGTTCTTACATATTCTAGAACATTTTCTTTCATATAAGTCAATTATCTCCATATGATTATTCCATTTTTTTAACTCAATATTTTGCAAACTTTGGTACTTTGAACATTCACTAGCTTTATTCATGTTTTTTTATGGTCTCTATCCTTTGAACCATCATATAGTTTGTACTAATCTTATAGGTTCTTCTTCTGATCAGCACAACTTCCAATTATCTTAGCCTCTATCTTATAATTTTTTTAGCATTCTTCTCATCTAGACTCAACACAACTTCTTTATTATAATTTTACTATCATATGATCCACTTTAGATTAGGAAACTTCTTAATAACCTCCTCATTATTTTATTTCTTTTCCGATGCTCCATGTTTCAGTAACTTCAAAACTTCATCATGCTTTATATGCATCCTAGAATTCTGGTGAGAAGGATTTTTTAAGTTCAACTCAACTTGGATCATGGTTGGTCTTCCACCAAAATGATGTTCTTCTAATGAATAAAAATTCTAGCATTGGTTGTCTTATTCTTCTAAAACCTTTAGTGGTTCAAGTTTCCCAAAATATGATTCTCAATAATTTCAACTTTATTCTACACCAATTGTGAAATTTATCTCATGTTAACTCATAAAACTCCTTCCAAAATATCATTTCAAAATTATGAACACTTTAGTAGTTTTGATTTCTAAACTTTCTTTGAAATATAATATTCTGAAGATCATTCCATAAATTTTGTTCAGTATATCTTTTTTTGGTGGTTCACTTCATGAATTTACCATATTTATGGTAAAAACTCTCTTTATAAGATGAAAGTATTATTATATTTCTTATAAATGAATCATAGGGACTCTATTAATTCTTCAGTGTGCTTTTTCTTTCTTATCATCCTATTTTTTTCAAATTCATAAATTATATTTAGTAGATATTCACTCGAATATATCTCCTTCTAAATATTCATTAGTTTTATCAAACCATAATCTATTGGATTCACCAATAAATATATTCGTTATAATTTTCCATTTAGTTGGTACTCCAATATTCAAAATCACTATATCTGGGAAACTTACTTCTTCAACTCTAATGTTTTTGATAGTGATTCTTCATCTTTTTAGTACTAGTAATGAATATGATGACGTTTGGTTCTAAAGTTTTATGATATGTATATGTTTATTTCGATAAAATTAGTGAATTACTCTCCATAGGTCATCAATATTTAATTCCATAACTTTTATTCATTGCTTTTAGTCATCTTTTAGAAGTGGATCTTGCATTTATAGAGTTCCTACTTCTGATGGTTACTCCATACAGAGTGTTTTATTCAGGTTTATTTCTTATAAAATATCCATAGGAAACTTTTACTTCAACCTAATCTTGACTTTTCCATAAAATATTGAAAACAAATACAATATTTCATCATCTTCATATGATCAGAAATTCACTTTCTAATTTGAGTTTTATGTTTGGTGTGTTATTGTTTCATCCTCTGTTGTTTCTTTATAATCAATTATCACACAACATACCACTTATATATCCATCAATCCTTGTGGGTTCCTATTATGTTTTCTTACATTTTTGATTTTTTTTCTTATACTTCACAAAAACCTTATTTGTGGGTTCGAACCTAATAATTATTATACTGGTATTAAGTAGGAAAAATAAATAAGAAATTTGACTTGTCTCAATGATGATATATTAAATATTTTATTTCATTATTGGGGAAAGAATGTGAAACCAAGAAAATATTAAAAACTACAAAAAAACACACACATAAATTTTTTTTCAAATAAATCTGTTAAAAAATTCAATAACCCAAACCAATTAAAATACAAAATTTTTTACTATATTTTCACTAGATCCAAGATTGAGAACTTCATGTAAATAATTCCTAAGATAAAAAAACACCTATGTAATGTAAATAATAAAAAATTGGAAGACATGAGATAAAGAGTGAGAGTATATGTGGTTAATGAACAAATTATATAACCTAAAATAGTTAAACATAATCTATAGAGACCTAGAATTAGGGATTATCTACTTCCTTGAGTGACAGGGAACCCTTCTTTCATTAAGCTATCCCTAAGAGCCCAAAATAATGAATTAAAACACACATTCCCCCACTGCTTTTTGTATTTTATGTAATTTCTAATGAGGACTCTATTGATTTTATTATGGATTTTTTATAACATAGTGCAGCAGCTTACACATAGGTGTTGAGTGAAGATGAGATCAAAATGATAGTTTTCCCCTTTTGTTTAAAGTGAGATTCTAGAAACCAGTTTATTTATTTAGATGAAAATATTTTTGAAACTGGAGAAAAAATCTATGAATCCTTTATCACAAAATTCTACCCTATAAGGATTAAAAGATAATTTAGAAACAAAATCAATATATTTTACCAAGAGGTTAGAGAGGCCTCCCATGAGGCCTAGGATGTATTTAAGGACTTTATTAGGAAATGTGTGCATCACCATATTCCTTAGCATCTTCTTATGGATATATTTTATAAGTTTTTTTCACCTTTATTTCATAACTTGGTAGACCAATATACTAGAGAAAACTAAATAGATAAAATAGATGAGGAAATTATACAAATCTACAAAACTTTTTCTCTTATCTCACAATAAAAATATTATAGGAGGATGAGAGTTAATAGAGGAGAGTTTACTAATGGATCAAGGCTAGGAATTCAAGATTAACAGTCCTAAATAAAGGAAAAACTATAGTCATTAATGAATAAAAATTACAAAAAAAGTGTTAATAAAATTGGAATTCAAGGTCAAAACGAAATACTTGAAGAATATTTCTAACAATGTGGCTTGTTCGGTCACTCTAGAAATTGTTGTCCTGATTTTGACATGTTATACCAACCTTTAGAAGATGAAATTTTTTTAGGTAATTGCACTAGGATATAGTCTATAGAAGACCCATCATCCAATAATATAGTAAAGGGTATAAAAACCACCCTATTTTTTCATGGAGATAGTAAGTAATGATTAAACAACTTCCCCCTATATTTCTATAGTAGCTCAGACAATAATTAAAAAATAAACTCACAGTTGAAACCTTTAATCCCCAAGGGAATCAAGAAGGTCTAATACATTAAATGTTTATAATGATAGGTGCTCTAGAATATAAATAAAAAATCCCAATATTATTCTTAAATAAAGACTAATTGGATGTTAGGATGTACAATCTAGAACTAAAAATGGGACAACTAGTCATGGGAGTGAAAACAGTAGATAAGGGGAATCTTCTTGGCATAACTGAAAATAACCCTAGGGAGAATTATATTGATATCACTACTATAAGTATTTTAAAAATCCACAAGGTGCATATAAATGACCCTAGGATATTCCAATATAAAACTTTAAATAAACTTGGAAACTTAATTCTTGGATTTCTAGAATATGTAAATTTGGATAGCCCTAAATTAATTAATATAAATCCTACTTTTCTGAATGAAAAACAAGAATAAAAATGTATAAAATATAATAAGAGTAAATGAAAATAAAATATTAAGAAATAACCTAAGTTTATGCAAAAAATTATGAAAAAAATTTCCCCAAACATCCCTCTCTCTCAGAAAATAAAGAATAATGAACAAAAACTTGAACTGCCAAAATTTCTTGAGTTGTTTAAAAATAATCACATCAATATTCCTTTCCTTTAATATTTAGTTCAATTCACTTAATATCTGAAAAATATTAAAAATATTGTTTCAAATAAGAAAACCCTTGAGGATTATACCACCTACAGCCTTACAGAGGAGTGTAGTCTTATAGTTCATAATATAATACACCCTAAAGCTCAAGCACCCAAATAATTTTTTCATTCCACGCATCTTTGGATATAGTGGGAAAGTAAATTATCTTTTTGACCTTGGATATAGCATAAATATAATCCCTTACTATTTATTTTTATATTTGATATTTCGATACCTTTTTTTCAATACAGTGGTCTTATAGTTAGTTGATCGCTCTATCATACACCCCATATAGAGAGTGATTGACTTGATTATTGGGGTAGTGAACTATTTTTTCAGCATACGTCATCATACTTAACATGTAATATGATAAATATCTCCCTATAATTTTTGGAAGACCTTTCATTACCACTGGATGAGCATTTATTATTGTTGATAATGGGAATTTAATATTCAATTTGGGTGAACAAAGTGAGGAGTATAATGTCTTTCAGAGATCCAAGTTTCCACTAAAAACTAGAGAATTTTATAAATATGATATACTAAAATTTAAAAAATATTTTGATGAAGATAAGAGAAATTTTTTAGGATGATTGAAGAGATTAATAAAATTACCAAACCTATTTAAATCTATATAGGAGTTAGTTAAAGTAATAAAAAATAGGTAAATCCATGTGATTCTTATGAAGGTGATTTTTTGGAATATTATGATAATTTTACTAAGTAAAACATAATTAAAAAAATCTAGAATATTTTTATTATGTGTTATCTAATATAGAAAGTGGTAAAGAGGATATTTTATTTAGTTATTATTTATTCATTAAAAAATATTGAAAAAATTGGGCCAGTTTGACCCTAGATTATGCCTTCTAGCCAAGTAGCACTACAATTAAATCTCAAACCATTGAACTATCACCTGAAATATTATTTTTTAGGTGAGATATATTCAATTCTAATTATCATATCTACTGAGTTAGGTAAAATTCAAGAATAAAATCTTGTATATGTGTTGAAAAGGTAAAAATCAACCATAGGTTCTTCCATAGTTGACATCAAATATATTATCCATTTATTTTGCATGTACGGTATCCCAATGGAACTTTATCATAAGTCTAGAGTTGAGAGGAAAAGAATTTGAATCCAAATATGAAATAATTTGTGAGATAAGAAGTGATAAAACTCTTTGATTCTAGAATTATCTATCCCATTTCCAACAGCCCTTGGGAAATCCAAGTCCAAGTGGTTCCAAAGAAGGGAGGTTTCACTTTTGAAACTACTAAAAAATGAACAAGAACAAGTTAGAAAAGAAACTAAGTAGAGAGTTTTTATTTATTTTAAAGAGATCATTTATAACACTATAAAATACCATTTTTCTATGTCATTATTAGACTGAATACTTGATAGGATGGATAGAAATGAATTATTTTATTTTATGTATGGTTATTCTCATTATAACCAAATCTCTATAACCCTAAAATAATAGGACAAATACTAAATTCACATTCCCCTTTGGGAAATTTTATTATTATTGAATTCTATTTGGATTATGTGGTGCTCTAACCACTTTTAAAAGATGTATGATTGCTATTTTTTAGAAATGATTGAGAGAATTATTGAAGCATTCATGGATGAATTTTCCATAGTATGATGTGATTTTGAGATATTCCTTAAAAATTTAGAATTAGTTTTGTAAAGGTGTTAGGAAACCAAATTGGTTATAAACTTGTAAAAAATTCAATTCATGGTCACATACAGAGTATTGTTTGGTCATGAGGTATCAAAGAGGGGAATATAGGTGGAAAATGATAAAATATAATTTTTTATAAGTTTACCCCTCCTGAAAATGTGAAGGGAATTAGAAGTTTTTTATATCATGCTCGATTATGGAAGAGATTTATTAAGGATTTTTCAAGGATCACTAGACCTATTTGTTCTCTTATTATCAAGAATATACCCTTTTTTATATGAAATTTTTTTTAATAATTCAATCTAATTAAAAAAAATATTACTTCCTTACCCATCTTCACTAACCTAGACAAGAAGATCCCATTTAAATTAATGTGTGGTTCTAGTGACCATGTTGTAAGGGTTGTTTTGGGGTAGAGGAAGGAAAATATATTACATGGGTGTATTATGCTAGTAGACTACCAGATGATGCCCAAAATAATTAAACCACAACAAATAATTAACTTTTTGAAAAAAAAATACCATGAAATTTTCATAAAATACTTGATCGGGTCTGAGGTTATAGTGTTCATTGACCATGATTATTTAAGGTACATGGTTTCTAAGAAATATATGAAACAAGGTTGATGAGATGGATCCTTTTATTACAATAATTAAATTTATATATCATATATAAGAAATGAGTTTATAAATTTAGTGGTTTATCATCTGTTTAGGCTTCCAAATACCCTAAATGATGGTCAAAGGAATATAATTTCCCTTTTCCTTGATAAAAAAATTCTTATAGTATTAGTGAAACAAACCACTTCGTATACAGATTCTTCTGACTTCTTTATTCTAAGGGTGATCACCTGGGATTTTACTCACAATCAGACAAAAAAAATATAATTGATCTTAATTAGTAATTTGGGATGACCCACTTCTCTTTATGAGATGTGATAATTTAGTCCTCAAGAGGTGTGTATCTGAGGAAAATATGTTGTCTATTTTAGAATTTTTTTACTCCTCACGTTAGGTAGGACACCATGGAAGTGAAACAATATCCCAAAAATAAACTTCAAGTTTTATTTTATTAGAATACACTTTTCAAGGATGTTAGGATCTTAGTAGTGGGTAATGACAAATTTCAAAGAATGGGTAATGTTAGAAGAAAATAATAACTACCCTATAAGGGAATTCTTGAGGTTGAAAATTTTTATTTGTGGGGGCTAGATTTTATGGAACCTTTATCATATTATCATGGGAATTAATATACCATAGTTTTTATAGAAAATGTGAAAAAATTGATTTAGGTTATGACTCTCCCAAATAATCAACCAATTAGTGTGGTGAAATTCATTAAAAAGATCATGTTCTCAAGATTTAGTGTTCTCAAGATTTAGTGTTCTCAAGGCCTTCATCACTGAAAATGGAACTCATTTCAAGAATTTCAATTTCAAGGCCTTGATGAAAAAATATAGATGTATAAAAAATAATAGAACCACTTAACACCTTAATCTAGTGGACAAGATGATGTTTCAAATAAGAAATTAAAACAAATTTGGGAGAAAACTATCAGTAGTTCAAGAAAATATTGGTATTTGAAGTTGGATTAGGCATGGTGGGATTATAATAATGACTTTAAAACTCCCATGGGAATGTATCTTTATAGGTTTATTTTTGGTAAATCATATCATTTACCAGTATAGCTTCAATGGAATTCATTTTTGGTAGTGAAAGCAATTAATTTTGATTACAAATATATTGGTGGGAAAGATTGTTAAAGCTAAGTGGGTTAGATTAAAAGGGAATACTATGAGACATATTGGATATACAAATAGGGAAAACCGAATTTTCAAGATTCAATCATCCAAAATAGGCTATTTTGAGGTTGTACATATAGTTTTTTTATTTAATTCCATACTAAAATTATTTCTTGTAAAACTCAATACTAAGTGGTCTAGTTTATTCACTATCCTGAGAGTTTTGGTAAATAGAGTTTTGGAGATGGTAGGATAAGAAAACATATCTCTCTTATTTAATGGGAAAATTATTAAGAATTACTTTTAGGGTTATAAAAAGGGTTTAACTATCATCTCTATGCTAGCAGATTTATATTTTACTAAATTCTAACTAAAGACTTAAAATTAAGTACTTAATGGGAGTCAGCATAGGGTCATTCTTGTTTATTGTTTTTGGTTTTTTGTTAATAATAAAGTGTGGAAAAAATATTTTTTAAGGTTTATTGTAACCCTATAACATGATTTTTAACTTCTTAAATTTTAAAATTGGTTGAGCAAAAAAAATATTTCTCTCATCCTAAGATCTAATATTGAGGCAATGTTGATTTTAAGTGTATGGGTGGGGGGTTATTAACTCTATGATTAATTTATTTCATTAAATACACATAAAATTACCCCTTAAATTATTTCAAATTGATTATTCTTAAGCTTCAATTCTCTTACTTATTGGGTTAAATTTTATTGAAGTATGAGATTTGATTTTCTACTTTGAAGAGGTTAACTAATTCTATTTTCACTTAGATTTTATTGATTTCATCAAAAAAATCTCTTAATGTTTTTGTTTTTTGTCAAACTTGGGGGTATGATTCCCAATCATCATTGTTTTTAAACGTTTTGAATGGGTTTTAAAATTTTAATTTATTCATTTAAATTAGATATGTAATGAAAATATTAATTCAAGTTGAACATTTCATCCTAAATTATTTTACTGATGGATTGGTGATTTATTAATTTTTTTTAATTATTATTCTAATTCATCCATTCAGTTCTGTCAGTTTATTATCTATTAAATTATGGGGTTTTTTCACCTGGTGGTAAAGAGAAGTTTTGAAATTTCATTTAAGTACAAAGTGATACTTATTTAAACCCTCTAAAAAATCTAATCTCAAACATTTGTTTAAAACTAAAACCAACTTCAGAAAAAACCCACTTATTTTGATAAGAACTATCATTTCTCTACTTGAGAAATTACATGTGGGTAAATCCTTTTGAAAATAGAAACTTTATGGAACTCTAATTTTTCAGCATTGAGATTCATTTTATTCCACTAAGTTTGTAGAATTGATTGTTTGAGGACAATCAATAGTTAAGTGTGGGGGAAACTGATGTGTTAGAATTTAAATCCTTATTTTTCAAATAATTTTAATGAAAATATTCATGTTTTGATCTTATATGGTTCTTTAAATGATAAATATCTCGAATCATGACCATTCTAACTAAAAACTTTCAATATTTGAATTTTTGGTATGAAAGTTTGTGATTTTAGTGTTAAATGGATAAAAAGTTATTTGGTTTAAATTTTAATATATTTTAAGATAAATTTATTATTTTATTTGTTTTTGAATTTATAATATTATTTTTTTGAGTAATTTTGGATTTTTTAAATTTAAATTTCTAAGTTCTAGTGTATCTTTTTGAATTTATTTTGTGAAAATTAATATTCGAAGAAGTTTTAAATTTCATAAATTAATTTATTCTGTAGTTTTTCAAATTTTTGTAAGTTTTTTTAAAATTATTATAACTACTTTTTACTTTTTTCCCCTTAGTTATTTTAATTTTATCTTATATTTTTTTTACTCTACAAATATTTTGGTTTATAGGCACTGATTATAAGGATTTTTAGGCATCATAATCCTTTGTAGTTTGTCGTAAGTATTTACTGGAAAGCATCGTAAGGTTTTTTAATTTTGATCATAAGGCTTGAATAATTCCATCATAAGGCTTCTAACCATTGTGAAATTTTCAACCAAGGTAGAGGAAATCTTGTTTAAGCTACATTTCACTAATAAATAATTTTGACCAAAGCTCATGCAAGGGAAGTATGCTCATCAAGGATTGAATATGAATTGAAATCATATTATTATTGACTAAAATTTTAATGAAGGAACCAAGATCATCCAACTAAAGAACAGGTCATAAGTCTTTCTTAAGCACTAGATCTAGAGCTGAGGTTCATTGGAGGAGAGTAATGATGTGGTTGAGAGGCATGTTCAAGCTTGTCCTATATTAAACAAGACAACCCAGGAACTAGATGTATAGCTTGATCCTTATCATTCACTATCCAAGTTCTACTAATATCAATCACTAAAACAAAATCTCTATGACTTATGGTCTCTATGAATAAATATTAACCAAAATTCTATGAATCTAAATAAGGAAATGAAAACCAAGGAAAAATGAGACCGAATAAAAATACAACAAATCCAAGAGATATTTTTTAAAGGATGATTTTTCCATGTTTCTACACTGAAGATGGTCTTTTTCAAATGAATTTTAATAATTAATAATTTGATCCAAATCAAAGATGTCAAATTCATTTTTATTAGGTCATGAGTAACAAACTCAATTGATTATGGAGGAATATTAGTTTCACCTTGGATGATTGAAGATGAATAAATGTGTATGACTGATCATAATGTAAATTTCTATGAAATCATCAAACTAGTGATAATTATACAAGTTTTATCTTTGGATCAAATTATGTTAAGGTAGTAAGATTAACACATGTGTTGTCATGTGGGCTTTAAAATCTGAAATTTAAATGATCATTAAATGTGCCAAAAAATATAGATCAGATGGAATGTAACCGAGGAGGTGATTTTATTTAGAGAGGGGATTTTGGTAATACACTTACTTAGGAAGATTCTAAAGATTTAAAATAAATCCTAAAGAATAATAATCGATATCATGAGGATTTTTCCCCATTTTTTGAGAACTCAACTCAAGTCACAAAGAGAAGATGATGAATATTAACTCACACCATGTGGAAGCTAGAGATTTAAGTTTGTAAGAGCTATTTTTTATCTTGGAGTTGGATTTATCACAAAAATTTATTTTCAGACAAATAAATTAATTAAAATATGGGATATTCATTCATTTACAATGAAAAAAGTTGTAGGCATGGACAAGGAGATTTAGAAACAGCAGAGAGAATAAAGATTAGAGAATAAGTGATCTCAGAGAGGGATATTCTTCATCTTTTTCTCTTCATTTTGTTTTTTTTTTATGTTCATTATGGAATTATTGAATTGTTATGTTTTTAAATTTTGGTTAGATAATCTAGATTAGGGTAAATTAGATTGATTTTATTTCATTATTTATTCCTTATCTTCTTGAATCATTTTTCTTTTGGGTTTTCATTTGGTAGGATCAAATTAAATTTTGATCTTGATAAAACCAAATTTATTTATCTCTATATTTGTGAATAAATTGGTTGATATATCATTTAATTAACCCATATAAGCACCATTACCCATGATAGAAGGTGTTTTTGACCTTTTTTATTTTAAACCCAGCTTCCTAGTTATTAATAATCAAGTTAAATCAATTTAACAATAGTCAATCTCTAAGGAACCAGCCTTAAACATTAAAAAATATTGACTTTTATGTAAATAATTCATTTTATTACATTTAATAATCTTTAAGGTTTATAGTTTTATAGAATTAGTTCATCACCATTATATAAATAAATATTACATCACAAATTGGACACTTCCACTTAGTATCTATTTTTTCTACACAAAAAAACTTTTATGAAATAAAAAAGTTTTATTTTCATGACATAACTTCATAATTTTTATCTTGACCTCATCCTTGTCTATACTTATCCTTAAAACCCAGTGAAAAAATATTTTAAAACATGGGATGATCATAAAAATATCATTAAGGGGAATATAAAAATAAATAAAGAAACATTTTAGTTTATGAATACTTATATAAGATTTTCCTTTTCAAAATCAAACTTTAGTCTTAAAATAAATATTTTATTTCCCAAGAAATCAAATTTTCTACAAAAATATTTTCATAAGAAATTTTATAAAAATATTAAAGGAAAAAATAAATATCATAAAGTTACCTTTGTAATCATGAAAAAAACTGAATTTTTTTTAATATTTATTTCACCATTGTGAAGTAACATATAGTTTATTTTAAACATAATCTCATGAGTAATCACATTGGGGAATAACATAAAAAACATGGCATCATAATATCATGGAAACATAGTAAATTTGGTAGAAACATAAAAATGAAATAATCATAAGTCAAGGATAACTACCAAGAAAACATCACATGGTGGATAGAGTCTCGTAATGGATTAGGTTTACTCCTTAATCCCATACATATGTTCTTATGAGACAAAAACTTTACCCAATGCATTGGAGCAATATATGGGAACACCAATCATAAAATTTTCAGGATTATGTGTGCTGAAAAGGATATAAATCATAAGGATTAATCATAATAATTTAACATGGAAAGAAATGGGTTGTATAATCTTTCCTCATATCATAATAAAAGGAGATTTCATAATGAAATCATTTGAGAAATGAACATAAGGGATGTATTTCCCCATCGAAAGAAAGAAGGATAAGCTAGGTATATAAGTTAGAGACATATGTATATAATTTAGAATCATTATATAGATTGAAAGAGATATAGAAAGTGATCTGGAGAGATAAAGTTAATAACCCAAAGAAAATGGTGGTTCTTAGAGATCCCCTATATCAATAAGAAAAACATTTCTAGATATCAAAATATTTATTCCATTTAAAACCCTTTTTTAAAATAATTATAACAAAAGAAAATATGGTTTTTCATTAAAAAAAATGAAGCATATAAATAAATCCAAATATAAAATAATGGTTTTAGTGGTGGGAAAATCCATTGACATTGTCTACATTAAAATAAAATATTCATTTTGTATTTTTGTAAAAAAAAAAATCAAAACGTTTTGTATAAAATATGCAAAAAGATCCCTTTTGAAAACCTTTGAAAGAAATTAAAAAGTGACATAAAATTTACTTTATAAATCATTTATAACCATATAGATACATTAATAAAATAATTTTAAGAATATGGATATAGAAAATAAATATTTATAAAATAAATCCATAAAATATTTAAAACAAGGTTTGTAAAGTAAAGTGCAATGTCCATTACGTAAAACCTTAAAAATATTATTTTTTTCAAAAAATTGTAAATAAATTAAAATATGTTAAAAATGGACTTTAGAATCCATTGAATCATAAATAAAAATTTTCTTGAAAAATTTATAAGAAAATGGACATGGAAGAAAAAGAGTTGGAAGGGAAACTTTAAAAGAGGGTTTTTTTAAAAGTCTCTTACCTCGATCCTGAATCGTCACGTGTGTTCTTTATATTCCTAAATCATAAAATTGTGTTAATTATTTACTTTATTAATAACCTTTTTCAAGTTTATTATTCCTTTTATTTCACTTATTACCATGTTATATAAAATTACTTAATCAATTAAGTTCACGCCGGATGTTTTGACAATATCTAACTCATATGTCCAAAACGACTTCAGTAGGTTGACTGTTGTCAAATAGGTGATTATTACATAATATATAGAATTATGATCAGGAAATAATTATTATTTTTATATTTAAATTATACTTTTAAAACCAACCATAAAATATGATTATGAAAAATGAATTACTCTGCAATCATGGAGATGGTAGGTTATACGTACGCATGAGTAACATTTCCATTTTTCAATGATCGTGGTGGAAAAAAGGTAAGTATTATTTTATATTTAAAAAATGATCATTATATCATAAATAACATATTATTTATTTAAATATAATTATATATATTATCCTTGTGATGCAAAAATGAAAAGTGAATCATATCGCTTTGTCGAGGTGGTAATCCACACGTGCGCATGAATGATGTTACCATTTTTCAATGAATGGAAAGGTAAGAAAATATATAATATATTAATTTTATATAATCTTAAATTTTTAATTAATATCATATATATACATTAAATCTACCATAATTAATATCTATGAATGGCGATTATGGAAAACAAATTACATTGGTTCGCAAGATGGTAGTTTTTCTTACACACAAACGACAATTTCATTTCTCATTTGATAGAATAGGAGAAGGATTTAGGTTATAATGTTAACATGATAAAATATTAGTATATTGGCGATAATTATTTTATTATATCATCATGTATGAAGTATATTTTAAGGATTTATAAAAATAAATAAAACAAAAACACTCGATTAAGAATGATACCTCATCTTCGAAAAACCTTTTATGTTTACACTAAAATCCTTCCTATGAGGATTTTATAATAAATCCAAGTCCTCTGGGAAATATTAAGTTAATTAATTAAAGTATTAGGGTAGGTATTTTATAAATATAAAGGTTTTTTAAGAGTGAAGAGAAGTGGAGAGGAGGTTCCCTTTTATAATTGTGGGGAGGAGCACTCTTAGAATTTCTTAAAGTATTAAATTAATATAGATAAATTTTTCTTGAAAAATAGATAAAACTGATAAAATTTAAAACTATGGTGATAATGGGTCAAAATAATCTCATACAATAAATTTTAGAAAATTTTATATGTTGTTTTTACCATTATCTCTCTTTTTAAACCCACATTAATCCTTTTTGATAATTACCGTGATAATGATGTTTTTTAACTCTTTAGGGGTCAATATAGTTATTATAAAGGGAAAATAGTTCCATAAATGTAAAATATTTAATATTTTTAAACATATAAAATTAACTTAGCTGGATATAGTATTATTAGGAATTTTAAATTTTTTAATAAAAAATATTTATTATAAAATAACATTAATGTCATTTTAGGAACTATTCATTTAATTTGACTTTGAAAACATGAAAGAAATGGAATTATAATCTATTCAATTTACACCACTATGATATTTTAATTTTATCTAAAAAATTAATGGAACACAAAATTCATTCAAATTATATTATGTATAACATTTTTAAAATCATTTATTTTATTTTTCTATTAATTGAATAAATATCGTGTCAGCGTTGCATAAGCATTTAAGGTGAATATTCATTGTTAAAAATTAGAAATAAATTAACATAATAAAAAATAATTTATATTTAAAATTAATATCTATAAACTAACATAATTTATTTTTATCCCTATTATAAAATATTATAGTCATTAAAAGAAAGAAAGTGACATTTTTTTGGTATATTTTACTTAAATATTATAAAGGTAAAAATAAAAGAAATGTGGAACCAAGTGGACATATATTTAAGATATAGATGTAAATATACATATTATATTCTTAAAATATTATAAATTTGTGTTTCACAGTTAATATTTAGTCCTTATCATATTATTTTTAACCATAATTACTCAATTTACGCTTACTGTGGTGATAATTATTTATTATGGTTACTATTCTTAATGATCAAAAATAAAAGGTACCTATTTAAAAAATTTGTAAATATTAATTATAAAGATATATTACATTTTTCAATATTAAATTCATTTAATTGACATAATTTAATTTAAAATTAGACCTGTGAGACACAACAAAAATAATTTTTCATAAAAAATACCTTTTAAGTATAAAAATGTTTTTATACCAAATTCAAGTAGAAAATTAACTACATGGAATATAATTAGATTATATTTAATTAAAAATAACTAATTAAATTTTAAAACTAATCCCAAATAGAATATGACTTTTTAAACACTTAAATAGAAAATACAATTTCAATAAAAATTAATATTTTTCACTATTCATTGAAAAATCAATCTTTTTAGAAAAATATCAAAATATCACCATAAGAAAAGTTTGATATGATTATTTCAAAAATGATATACTTTTATCAAATAAAATATCTAAAAGTTATAAAATTTTATTATAATATTTTCTCAAAAAAAAATCTATTTTTGAAGAAAACATATTTTTGAAGAATAAATTTACCTTACTAAAAATTGAGTGATTATTTACTAAGAAGTTATTTATATTGAATAGTATATTTATATATATTTCATAAATCATTTATCCATATACATACCTTCCAATTTAATGGCTATATTATAATGTAAATATTTAAATAATAATATTTCATAGTTTGTTAAGGTTCGGTGTTGCGTGTCATATACGCTATTGAACATGGTTTTCTTTTTAAAGTATAGGGGTGTTACATTCTTCCACATTTTAATAAATTGAGTCCTATATATTTTAACTCAGGGTCAATAAAAAATGTTTTTACATCTTAAAATACTTTTGTTGAAATCTCTCATCATAAAAAGGGTTAATAAAATTTCCTCTTGAAAAGAGGGAAAATAAAATAAAAAATTCATCTGGAATAATATAAAACTGGGTTTAAAATTTTTATAAAATGAATGGGAACAAAAAATATAGAAATTGTGGTGAAATATATTGTCTAGATAATTATGGATATTGATATATATCATTTATCACAATAAAATGAATAATGATAAGAAAGTTAATGACTGTAAACCAATGATGTGTGAAAATACCATTGATTCATCAGAAATAAATGTAATAGGATAATATTTTTGTTTCAATATCCTTTTCCTAGAGTTAAGGAATTCATTTTCCATATAGAATAATAACATAAGGAAATATAATTACTTGACAAGTATAATTTCATCCTTTAATCAATTTCCACCACATTATTATCTTTTTCTCTAAACAATGAGTATTTAAGAATAATTTTTCATGCTTGATTCACTAAAATTTTATTTAAATCAATCACATGAGCCACAAAAGGATAAAAAAATTTCCTATTATCTTTAAAAATTAACCAAAAAAATGGTTACCATAGTATAATTATCAAAATTATTAAACCATAATATGAAGAAATACAATATTAATCACCAAATCCTCAACAATAACACCCAAAGTTCAACTTAGATCATTTGATAAATAACTAACTTTAAAATTCTAAAAAATATTCCCGAACAAGTTCTAAACCCAAAAATAAGAAGGATTTGATCACATATTCTTCTTATATTAATCTAACATTTATCTCTAATCAAAATTAGTCACTCATAAAGTCATATATCCAAAATGCATATGCCCTAATCATATAATATTCAAAATATGTTAATCATTTACATAAATTTATCTCCATAAAGACACATTAAAATCATATATTCTTCTAAAATATAATTCAATTGTTATTTATCAAATAAAATACCATAAAATTACATTTATCTTAATCATATAAGGTTCTCAAAATAGTGAATTTATTCTGAAATAACATTAATCACTTAATCACCAAATCGCTTTTTAATCTTACGGTTATATCTATATTAATGCATATGTTCTCAAAATAAACATAGTCGTTATCTATAACATAATTTTAAAAAAATAAATTCTATATTAACCAAGAAATCGTGTAGATTGGTGGTAAGTGTTTCACCCCTATGGACCTTCAGTTGTGAATTCAATACCCACAGCCTTGTCGAATGTGATAGGTTTTCCTTTTTACTAAAACTGTATTAATATAATTCTTATAAAATCCCTAGAAATATGATAAACATCCTTACAAATAACTTTAATCACAAAATATCATATAAAACTCGAAGTTTATATATACCTTTAAACTTATAAAAAGTTCATTAATCCTTAAATAATAGTTCATATTGAACCTAAGGGTAACATATACCTCAACCCAATAAAACGTCTTTCAAATTGTCATCAATCTCATTAAAATACCATCACTTAAAACCAAAAAAAGGTTTTATAATACTTTGAACTTATTATTAACCTTAAAATCATAAACCCATGATGGTATTCATAACTCTTATGTTAACCTTATATGAAATCAACTTAATCACCAAAGTTATCTAAACCTTTCCCCTGATACCAATTATAAGGACCCAACCTTAAACATTTAAAAATATTGAGTTTTAAGTCAAGAATTAATTTTCTTACATATTATGATCTTTATGGTGTAGAGTTTTAGAGAATTAGGTCATAACCATTATATAAATAAATATTATATCATAAAGTGGAAAATTCCACTTATTATCCTTTTTTTAAAAACAAAACCTTTATGATATAACAAGTTTTCTTTTAATGACATATCTTCAAAATTTTATCTTTACCTCATCCTTGTACATAATCATCCTTAAAAACATATCAAAAAAATTAAAATGTGGGATGAGAATAAAAATCTCAATAAGATACATGTAAAAAAGAAATAAAGAAACATGTTAGTTCATGAATACTTATACAAGATTTTTCTTTTTCAAAATTAAAATTTTTGATTGAAATAAACACTTTATTACCTAATATATCAACATTTATTCCCAATTATTTTCATAAAAAATTTCAAAACAAATATTAAATAAAAAATAAAAATCATAAATATTCCTTTGTAGTCATGAAAAAATTATGAAACCTTTTTCAAAAAAAATTATACATTTCACCCTTACGAAGTAGAATATATTTTCCTTTAAACATAAGATCATGAGTAATCACATGGGAGTATAAAATAAAAAACATTATATCATAATATCATAGAAACATAGGAAATGTGGTAGAGACACAAAACATTGGCATAAGTAATGGATAAATGGTAAGTCAACATCACGTGGTGGGAAGAGTCTCATAGTGGATTAGGCTTAATCCCTAATCCCATACATAATGTCTCATGTGACAAAATATTTACCCAACAAATTGGAGCACTATCTGGGTGCACCCATAATAACATGTTCGTGATTATATATGCCACAAAATGAAATAAATAATAAGTCATAATCATAAGAAGTACCCATGGAAATAAATGTGTATCATAATCTTGTCTCATATCATAATCAAAAGAAATTTCATAATTAAGTAATTTGAGAAATGAATATAAGGCATGTATTACCTTATCAAAGGAATGGATAATAAAATAGGTATATATGTGAGATATATGTATAAAATTTCAAATCATTATATAATTTTAAAGAGAGATAAAAATTGAGAAATATGGAGAAAGTTCATGACCTAAAGAAAATGGTGGTTTATAGAAATCCCCTACAGCCATAATCAAAATATTTAAAAATATCAAAATATCCATTGCATTTAAAACCCATTTTGAAAATTCTATTAAAAAAAGGTAAAGATTGTTTTTATTTGAATAAAATAGTGGAGATTATAAATAAATATAAATATAAAATAATTTGTGTGGTGGTGAAAAATACATCGATTCCATATACATTAAAATAAAATATTCCTTTTGTATTTTGTGAAAAAAGTGAAAACATTCCATATAAATTACATAAAAAGTTTCCTTTTGAAAACTCTTTAAAGAATGTCAAAACAGACATAAAATTTTCTTTATAATTTATTTATGACAATATAAATTCATTAATAAAATAATTTTAATAATATGGACATGGAATATAAAAATTTTGAAAATAAATCCTTAAAACATTTAAAATAAGGTTTTTAATATAAAGTGTCCCCTATATAAAACCTTAAAAATATTATTTATTAAAAACATTGTAAATAAAGTAAAAAATGTTCAAAAATAGAATTTATAATCCATTAAATCATAAATAAAAAATTTCTTGAAACATTTAGAATAATATGGATATGAAAGAAAAAGAGTTGGAAGGGAAAGTTTAAAAGAATATTTTTTAAAATAAAGTATCCTACCTCGAGTTAGGATCATCACATACATTTCTTGTCTTCCTTAATAATAAAATTATGATAATTATTTAATTTCTAAATAAATCTTTTCAATTTTATTATTCCTTTTATTTCACTTATCACTATGTTATATACAATTACTTAATAAATTAAGTTCACACCGAATGTTTTGATGATATCCAAGTCATACATCTAAAATGACTTCGGTAGGTTAACTATGCTCAAAGTGTTAAATATTTCATAATATCCAAAATAATAATCATCATTTTTATACATAAATTATACTTTTAAAAATAACCATGAAATACAGTTATGAAAAATTAATTATGTTACAATAATATGGATGGTAGGTCGTACGTACGCATGAGTAACATTTCTATTTTTCAAATATCATGATGGAAATAAGGTAAATATTATTTAATATTTTTTAAATTATAATTATATCATAGATACCAAATCATTTCTTTAAATATACTTATATATATCATCCATGTGATGTGAAAATAAAAAATGAATCACATTACTTCATAGAGATGGTAATCTATATGTACGCACGAACAACGTTATCAATTTTCAATGAAAGGAATGGTAAGAAAATATATGATATATTAATTTTAAATAATGATAAATATGACATTAATATCATATATATACATTAAATCCATCATCATAAATATTTGTGAGAGGCAATGATGGGAAACAAATTACATCGGTTTATGAGGTGGTATATCACCCTACACACAAACGATGGTTTTGTTTCCCATTTGATGGAAGAGGAGATGGATGTCTATTATGATATTAACATAATAAAATATAAGTATATGAGAGATACTGATTTTATTATATCATCATGGTTAAATAATATTTTAAGGAGTTAGAAAAATAAATAAAACAAAAAATGCTCGGTTAAGAACGATACCACTTCTTCAGATAACCTCTTTAGGTTTGCACCAAAATCCATCCTAGGAGAATTTTATAATCAAACCAAGGCCTCTAGGATGTATTAATGGAAGTAATTAATGGATTATAATAGGTATTGTCTGAAAAAAAAATTAATTGTGAAGAAAATAAGAGATGAGGTGAAATTTTATAAGGGGAGGAGTACTCTTGGAATTCATAAGGTATTAAAATAATATAAATTAATTTTCATTAAAAATGGATCCAAACTAATATAATTCAAATATATTGTGAAGATGGGTTGAAATAATATCATGTGATAAAAATCGGGAAAGTTTAAATTATTTTTTTACCTTTATTTCTTTGTTTTAACCCGCATTAACACTTTTTGACAATTACCGTGATAATGGAGTTTTTCTACTCTTTAGGGGTCAAT
This sequence comes from Viscum album, assembly GCA_963277665.1. Classification (NCBI taxonomy): domain Eukaryota; kingdom Viridiplantae; phylum Streptophyta; class Magnoliopsida; order Santalales; family Viscaceae; genus Viscum; species Viscum album. The sequence continues at coordinate 470,589,802 of OY728158.1, forward strand.
GTAGTTTCTATAAAAGGAAAATTGATACATAAATGGGCCATATTTGATATTTTTAAATGTATACCAATCACTTGGATGATGATGGGATTTTTATGAGTTTTAAATCATTTGATAAAATATTATTTTTTATAAAATAACATTAATGTCATTTTTCGAACTATTCATTTAATTTGAATTTGAAAACATCATGAAAATAATGAAATTAAAATATATTTCATTAAAATATCTCTAATATTTTATGTTTATCTAAAAAATTCTTATAACAACAAAAATTCATTCAAATTATATTACTTTTAACATTTTTAAAATCTTTAATTTTATTTTTCTATTAATTGAATAAATATTATGTAAGTGTTGCGTAACCATTTAAGGTAATTATTTAATTACTAAAAAACATAAATAAATTACCATGGTAAAAAATAATTTATATTTTAAATGAATATTTAGGATTAAAAATATGTTCTTTTATCCTTGTCACACAGTATCTCAGTTTGTAAAATCAAGAAAGTGTCATTTTTATATTTATCTTTTAGTTAAATATTATAAAGGTCAAAATCAATGAAATATGGCACAAAGTGGCCATATATTCAATATTTTGATTGAAATATCCGAATTATATTCATCCAATAATATAAATAAATTATTAGGCTCAATTTTTAGTCTTTATCATATTATTTTTAACCTTAATTACATGATTTACCCATATCGTGGCAATAATTATTTACTATGGTTACTATTCATAATGACCAAAAATAAAAGGGGCCCATTTAAAAAAAATTACCTCATGATTCCAAATATATAATTCCTTTTTTAAAATTCAATTCACATAAGTTATATAATTTAATTTAAAATTAAACCTGTAAGACGTGCCAAAAACGGTTTCCAAAAAAACGCCTCTTTAAGTATAAAAATATTTTTATAGCTAATTAAAGTATAAATGTTATTACAAGAAATATAATTGGAATATATTTAATAAAAATTAATTGAAAAAATTTTAAAACTAATCCAAAATATAATATGCCTTTATAAAAACTTTAAAATAAAATACAATTTTCAATAAAAAATAATATTTTTCACTATTCATTAAAAAATTAAACTTTTCAAAAAAATATAAAAACTTCATCATAAGATAATTTTGAGATTATGATTTTAAAATTATATCATTTTTATCAAATAAAATTTTAAAAAGTTCCAAAAAAATAATTATAAATTTTTCTTACAAAAAGCAATAAAAATCATTTTTGAAGAAAATGTATTTTTAAAGAAAAAATTACTTTACTAAAATTTGAGTGATTATTTACTAATCAGTTTTAAATATTTATTAGGACCATTATATATATTTTTTAAATTATTTAATCATATTCATACCTTTTAATTTAATGACTAGGATATAATGGTCATATTTAAATAATAATATTTTATGGTTTGTTTAGGCTTAGTGTTGTGTGTCATATATGCTATCAAACATAGTTTACTTTTTAAAATATTAGGGTGTTAGAAAATTTAATTTTCCCCTATCCTTTTCAATTGGATTTTTATATTTCTTATGCTACTGTTTTATCCTCTTTAATTTCTCTATCATCACTTCTCACACAACACACCACTTATAGATCTATCTATCATTATGGTTGTATATTGTGTTTTCTTTAAGATTTGAGTTATTTTATTATACTTCTAGTAAACCTTATTTATGGGGTTGATCCTACTCATTACTATATTATAATTAAGTATGAAAAATAAAAAAAATGACTTGTCTCAATGATAATCTGGTCACTATCTATAGTACATTATTAAATAGATTGTCACCGCAGTAAAGTTAGGTTCCAATGGGCAGATGGAAAAAGATTCTACTTCAATGGAGATAAGAACCTAATTATGGAATGAGTGGGTCTTGTGAGTAGAAAGATTCAACATATCTCTAATCAATTGGTGAGTTATCCCTTGGAATAGAAGTCTCTTTAGACACTGAGCTTTCAACTTAGTGGAATAATACATGCATGTCTTCCCAGAATATGTTCTAGGAATACCTTCATGTTGAGAGATTAGAATCTGCATTAAATTTCACCCTAAGACCAATTGGATATTTTTTTGGCTTATCATAGGGCCACTTTTGAGCTTTAGTACTTCAGGGTGCATTTAGAGGACCTTTAAGAGAAGGGTTTCATCAGACTCGGTGCATCCCCCTAGGTGGATTCAGTGTTTTTCACTAAGAAGTTGGATGGGAGCTTGAGTTTGTGCATTGATTATCATTAACTGAACCAAGTGAATATTAAGAAAAAGTACCAATTTCTAAGGATTGATGACCTCTTTGACCAGCTCAAAGGTGCGAGATGGTTCTCGAATATTGACCTTAGGTCTTGCTACCACCAATTGCAAGTTCATAGGGAGGAAATTCCAAATATGGAATTATGATGTAGTTATGGTAATTATGATTTCATATTGATTCCCTTTTAAAAAAACCCAAAATTTATGCTATATTTCTCTTTAAATAAATTTAATTTCTTTGATAGCTTGCATTACATGCAACACTAAGTTTAAACAAACCACAAAAAACTATTGAAATATTATTATGTGACAATTATATCATTTTTTCATCATTTTATTATTAACATATGGTTAATTTTTGGTATTTTTCTAAAAAGATTTATTCTTCAGTGAATGGTGAAAAAATATAGATTGTTGTAAAATTTTCATTTTTTTATTTAAATCAGGTAATTTAAAAGCCTCTTTATATTTTGGATTTGGTTTTAAAGTGATTTAATATCCATTTAATTTCTAATAATATAATTAATTTCATTAGGATAAAAATTTTAAATTATTTTAATATAAGTTAATTTTTAGGCTTAAAATGCATTTTTCTAGCAAACCACTTTTTTCCACATTTTGTGGGTTTACTTTTAGATTAGTTTCTGAAACTTATAAGAAATTGAATTTGATAAAATTAATTTCATATTTGGAATTATTATGTTCAAATTTGTTAAATAAGACCCTTTTATTTTTAGGTATTATGAATAGTAATCGTGATAAAATTTATCACCATAGTAAATGGTAAAGCGGGTAATTAAGGTTAAAACTAATGTGATAAGGCACTAAAAAATAATCCAACACTTTAATTTATTTCATTGGATGGTAGGAATTTAACCATATCCATCCCAAATTATAATATATTTCATTTTGATTCCATTTGACCTTGTTAATGATATTTATATTATTTTAAGTAAATAAAATTCCAAAATACCATTCTCTTACTTTTAATTTATTTTATTTATTCATATAGGGAAAATAATATGTTATCAATAAATATAAAATATTATTTTGAACATGATTAATTTATTATTATTATGTTAATTTATTTTTAATTTTTAGTAATGGTATAATTAACCGAACCGAATGGCCTGAAGGCCTTCATTTTTTTATTATTTTTTATAATCCACCTTTCAATGGATGATGTGGAACCCTTACAAAGCCCAAAGACTCAGAGACAATTACATGACCCGTAGGTCTAAGAGGGAATCACCCAGATAAGACAACTTGAAACTGCTCCTCCCCAGCATATGTCATGATAATCAGCACTCCACCTTCACAGGGATGGTCGGCTGGCTATCATATGCAAAGCTCACAGGCCCGGTACCTATGGAAAATCCATACCCTCTCATTCTTCTAATTCTGGTTATCTCTTCTCTAGTGAAAGCGCTTGCCCTGAATCCTCATCTGAAACCTTGTCCCTTGTAGTCTAACAGGTACGTCTGCAAAATCAGGTGGCCTGAAGGCCTTGGGCTGGCCCAAAGGCCTTAAGGTGGCCCTAAGGACTTGAGAGACAACTGAACCTAAGGCATTGGGTGTCCCGAAGGCCTAACAGGACTCGAGGCCCAAACTGATGGCTCGGAGGCCCATATGGATGAATAGTTTCAACTGCTATAGTACCGAACAATACCTGCTACAGTGCCTGCTACAGTATCAGAAATATGTCTCCACCCGGATTTGATCTCGGGTCTCTTGGGTTCCTTTTTTGAGTCCTCACCAACTGGGCTGAGGCTCATGTGCTAGTAATGGTATAATTACCTTAATGGTTTACGCAACTCCAACATAGTATTTGTTCAAGTAATAGAAAAATAAAATAAATAATATTAAAAATATTAAGAGTAATAAAATTTGGATGAATTATAGAATTACATTAATTTTATATATAAATATAACATGTTAGGGATGTTTTAATGGGTTAGATTCAAATTTCATCTTCTTTCTAATATCTTTAAATTCAAATTAAATGAATAGTGTCAAAAATGACATTAATTATATTTAATGAAAATAATATTTTATTAAATTATTTAAAAATTTATAAAATAATATTGAACTAGGAGAATTTTGATAAGATATGGTCTAAAATTTTATATCTTTGCCTTTTATGAGTCAATTTTTATCTTATAAGTAAATTTTTAACTCTCTAATATTGAAAAGGTAATTACAATGGTTAAGGTTTAAATTGATTAATCAAGGGGTTAATCCAAAGGATAAGGTTTAAAATGATATATAAACTTGTATAAATTTTATTGGGTGATTATATTAATACCATATCCTCATTATATTCAAAACCATGTCATTTTTTAACCATTTTACATGAGTTGGACACATAATATTTTATAATATTTCATGAATTTCCAAAATTACTTCTCCCCTCACTTATAAAAGGACACTCAATCCCAATCTTATTTACAAAACTTTGAGAAACATAGATGAACCAAACTCTACCAATTCTCTTCTAAACTTCCCTATACATAAATTATATTTATTTTTTTTTCTTAAAATACCATTTCAAGGGTCTTTAAGAAGGTATCTAAAGGAAGTCTGCTAAAGAAGAGGTAATCGTACTTACCGACTCTTTAAAATTTATTTATTATAATTTTTTGAAATCTATTGCACCCATAATAAAATAATAACTTTAGTATCATTAATATATAGAGATTTTATTATTATTATGGTAAAACCATTTTTCATATCTTTTTTATCCTATGAAAAGTGAAAACATCGCTCGTGCGTATATATAGCTTACTCTCTCCATGTAGTGATGAAATTCATTTTTCATCACCATTTTACTTGAATGGTTATAAAGATAAAAATAATGAATATATATGATATTTATGAAATAATTATTCTTATATAATTATAATATAATATCTATCTTCTTAACTTTCTATCTATTGGAAAATGATAACATCCCATGTGTGTATGTGTGGACTACCCCCTCTAAAAAGCGATGCGATTCGTTTTTCATTTCCACAATAAAAGAATGGTAATAAGGATATATTTAATGAATATATATTATATATATTATATAATAATGTTCATGTAAAGGTTAATTATTATTTATTTTTCTTTTTTTCATTCGATTAAAAGTGAAAATAGCATCCATGCGTACGTACGGCCTACCGTCTCCATGAATAGCATAATTAATTTTTCTATCTCCAACTTTTATGGATGAATATATATATATATATAATGAATATATATTATATTTATATTATGATAAATATTCTGAATATCTTGTAACTATAATCAAATTATAAGGACCAGAACTACCAAACTGAAATTCTCATGAAAATTGAAGTAGTTAACACGTGAAACAATGATAATAATAAAAGATTGTTAAAAAATGGGTGATAAGATGTTATAAATGGATTATATATGATATTATATATATGTATATGTTTCTATTATGTGAATATAAAAAATCAAAATTTATCATACATGAGGTTAAAATCACTTACGAGGCAAGCCTAACTTCAGGTAAGGGATTTCGTTTCAATTTCCAATCCATTGAGACATATTTGGCATTATAAACCTATTTAATTTTATGTGGTTTATATATTGATAATTTTATGTATTAAACATGAATATATATTTATTAATTATGATTAAATTTTTAATTCAAGTTTAATCTTTCAATGTGTTGCAATTTAAAAGTTAATAATGAAGTAAAAATTTATATTATAATCTCATATTTTTGGACTGCTCTTATTTTCATTGAAGGAATATTATAATTTATCATTAATAAACTCAATATATTTTATTATAATCTATATATTTAAGTATTTTACATATTTTATTCCAACTATTACTCTCTTTAGAACTTGAATCAATAAAATAAATGTTTAAAAGAAAACTTAATCTTATTTCTATTTTGATCAGGTATATTTTTATTCTGTATCCATATTTTTCAAAAAAAATTACAAAAGTAATTTTTATTTACTCAAATGTTTTATAAAATAAATTTTAAGTTATCCTTGAATTTTTTTAAAATTATTATAAGGAATATTTCTAATGTTTTCTAAAAACATCATTTTCAAATTTCTTTATAAAAATTCAAAGGTAGTGTATTCTTTTTAACATCTACAGTATTAATGTATTTTTATACCACCATAATCGTTTTACGCTATTTGGATTCTTATACAAGTTTTCAATGGTTTTACGAAGAAAATATTTAATTAAATCTTATTTGAATGTTTTTCTTCCATTTTCTTTATTTCCTCAAAGGATATAATTTTATTACAAAACCTATGTTTCTGATGAATTGATGGTAATCATTTATCTATTATTAATTTTGTGTTCATTAACTTTCTCTTAAAACATTCACTTTCTTGTGATAATTTTTCATTGGGGTTTACATATCTCTTAAATATCCATATTATTTTTATCATGGATATTTTTATTGCCTAAACCATATAGAAATTCTATATATGGTGTTTTACTATTAAAGGTATTTGATTAATAGGGGAAATCTTGATATTTTTTATTATTTATTCAATACGGATATTTATTGATAAGGCATAATTTTTATTAATTAAATTGATCATTCAATGTATAAGGAATGCATTAGTCATACAGTGATTAGTGGGCCCAAAATTATATATACCTTTTATGCATCGATAAGTCTCATGAGATAAACCAATTGGATGGCCTTATTAAATGGTTTTTTGGTGTATACCTACCCATTGATTAAAATGTATTAGAACAAGGTCTTGATGGTAAATATATCATGGTGTTTATGATCATGATGTCCAAAATTAAGCATTTCCTTAATTGAAAATTTAATTATTATTATCCATGAGATTATTACATTAATATTATCCATGGATGCATTTCATTATCAATTTATTGATTAAATGGAACATGTTTTTAGTTATTTACCTTTCCATATTGAATATATATTAATTAATCATGATAGATTCTATTGTACATAACCCTTACTGAGCATATGAGCTTACCCTTTACTATTTTTCCTTTCCCCAAGTTATGAAGAAGGATATTATGCATAATATAAAGAATATAAGAATGTTTCTTATGCTATTTATTTTATATCTCCAATGTAATATGTGACTCATGTAGTTATCTGGTTTTTCAAGAATACTAAATTGGTTAGACCTTCGGGATGATATCTCTTATATCTTATGCCAATGTAATAAAGTAGACACTATCTATGGGTTACTAGAGTTAGGGATTTATGCAATTAGTATCAGAGGAAGTTTAGTATAAACCTTAGGAACTGGATTTTAAATGAACATAACTAACATAAGAATTATAATAATTCTTTATAGTATTTCAGAATATTTACCATTAAATGAATTTTTATTTTATGGATAAATATTCAAGATGATTATAAGATAACTTGGTGTGTTCTATTATTTACTAATGGATCCTAATAGGGCATTGGTAATCAACACCCGTAGTCAATGTTGGGATTTCCCTACTGATAAAAACAATACAAGTGGTGTTGGAACTATTCATATCATGGTCATATTAGGATAGTAACTTAGCTTATGATGAATAACATTTCCCGTATGGAGAAACCTATTATTACACAATATGATTCTCCTATTTTGTATCTCTTCATGAAACATAATCCTCTATCTTTTAATGGAACTACTAAACCATTGGTAGATGAACAATGGATTAAGTCTCTCTAAAAGATATTCTTATCTTTGGGAAGTTACATTCGATATTCTAAATCAAAATATGATAGTATATTGGTGTGAGAATGAACCTGAATTTCTAATTGAAATTACTTTCATCATATGGATTTTACTACCAATTCATATGGGATATTTATCCTAGATGGTTAGGGATAACTCAACATTGAGGATATTCTTATTGTATGGGAATTTTTTGATTTCTTTCTAGAAGAGTTTCTTAATCTTCCCCCTAAATCATGAAGTTGAGTTTTCAATAAAACTCATACCTAGAGATAAAACTATTTTAAATACTCCATATATAATTACCCTGATTGAGTTACAAGAATTAAAGAAGAAACTTCGGTATAATCTAGATAAGGGATTCATTTGACCCAGTGTTTCACTATGGGATACGCCTTTTCTTTTTATTAAGAAGAAATATGGGTTAATGAATCTTTTCATTGATTATTAAAAACTTAACAAGATAACTATTAATAATAAGTATCATCTACCTCGTATTGATGATTAGTCTGATCAATTATGAGGAGGTCAGTATTTTTCTAAGATTGATATTTGATCTGGATATCATCAGCTAAGGGTCAAGAAGGATGATATACCCAAGACAACCTTTCATACAAGGTATGGTCATTATGAATTTATAGTGATTCCATTTGGACATACCAATGATCCTAACCTTGATCAGTTTTTGGTAATATTTATAGATGATATTATTATTTATTTAAAGAGTAAGGAAAATCATGAAGAACATTTGAGGATTATGCTGATGAATCTGAGGAAGGATAATCTATATGAAAAATTTACCAAGTGTGAATTTTTGCTACAAAATGTCTCCTTCTTGGGTCATATAATTTCAAATAAGGTTATATCGGTGGATCCTTCAAAGGTGGAAATTATTGAGCAATGTCCTAGACGATCTAAAGTAACTGAGATCTAGAGTTTTCTTGGGTTTCCTAGATACTAATGACTCTTTGTGATAGATTTCCCAAGAATATTTAATTTACACACCAATTTGACCCATAAGGGAGATAAGTTCTTATGGAAAGGTGAATTGTAAGGGACCATATCCATGTAGTTTGACCCTTTTCATGTTTTTGAAGCTCATGGTGCTTAAAGAAGGCTTCGTGAGGATGTAAAGGTTTTTTTATATTAAAAGCTGGAAGTAGAGAGAATTTATGTCATAAAGGATGCTTTTATGGAATAAATGAGTTTTACAACCTAAAAGGGGTTTTTCAGCTTATGTAGGGAGATTTTTGGAATAATAATTATTGACATAATGTTAATATTTACATCGTAAATATGCTGATACTTACACTGGAAAAATATGGCCATGATAAACTCACATCATAAATATTAAATTTATGACTTTAATTAAATGCAGATCATGCGGTTTGAGATGATGTGTTTTTTAGAAGAAATTAAAACTTGGGATATTTTTGACATAAATGACCCATTCACATCATAAACCCATATCTGTAAATGAAATATAAAACCTAAAGCACCCTCTACTTGACTCAAATACTATTTTTTTCCTCCCAGAGCTCTAGGTATCCAATAGTGGGTTATCAAGTCTTTTTAAGAGCCCATCAGAGTAGATCAATTCCCAGCTTCCATCTTCAATCCATAGCGATCCAAGGTATGTTCTCCCTTTATCTCTTATAGTTCTTCAATCTAGCTCCTCTTGTATTTTCTTACCATGATATGGAGGTTTTATGTCCATGTTTTAATGGTTTTTTATTGTTTTTGGTGTCATTGTATCACAGCATCCTTAAATGGATGCAGTCTTCTTGAGAGAGAGAGGTGATCAGGATCTGCATAATTGGTATGTTCTCATGTGAAGAACATTGACTCTTTTGAGGTAGGGGATTTTTTTTATTCTACTTTAATTTACATGCAATCATAAAGTTAGACTGGTGTATCCCTTTATAAGGTAATTTAATTAACCTAAAAAATATCAAATTTTATTAAATAATGAAATTGGTTTATGCTTAGCAATCTCATGTTGTTGCTTTCCTCCATGATAATATCTTGCCTCTTGATTTTCTATGTAACAACCCAGACTTTCTAAATTATATTTCTTTCTTGAATAAATGTTGTTACACATTATAATATCATACATATACAAAATAAATAGAAGCAAAAAAATTATATCGTTAATAAAGATCATTACATTGGTCATCTATGAAATGGATTAATATGCCAAACATTACAAATGAAAAAAAAAATAGAAAATAGAAAATCTAAAATGGGAAAATAAGAATCACCCCAATCTACTAAAATCACCCCCCCCCCCACTTCAAATGATATATAAATAAAACAAAATATTATTAAACCAATCAAAATCTTATGAAAATTAAAATATAACCTTAATAAAAATTATAATGAATTTTTGAGTGAAAATGAAGCAGTATTTATAGGGTACAGATGGAAATATGACCGTTGGGATTCAACCATTATATGACGGTTGGTCAATATGACCATTGGAAACTATACCCTTGGTTGATAATTTTATTGTTATAATTATTGTTTATAATTAGTAATGACAAATTATAATTGATATTAAAAAGATAATTGATGGCCTCAACTAGTAGAGTCATGTCGTTTGAATCACGTTTGTTAGAACTTGGGAGAGAGGTATTGTCACTATGGTTTTCCCTTGACAAATCCCAAGATAAGCTTTAAAAAATTAATCTTGAAAAAAAATTCCTACGATATAATTTCATGTTGTTGGAGACTAACACTCGGTTGATGTTAGTCGAGGAACCCCACAAAACTACCACCATTGCACACCTTACCCTCAGGGCATATGTGGGCATAATAAGGTGTTATATGTCCAGACCTTAGTTACATAAAGAGAAAATTAATTTGTATAAATAAAATGTTTATTCCATCAATTACTCTTAAGAATATTTTTTCTTAAATAAATATATGTTTAATTAATATGAATTTGATAATTTGATTTTTGAAAGCAAATAAAACATAATTGTATTTTTTATAGAAAATATATACAATTTTTATTTTAAATAAAATTTAATATGAATAGTATTTTTATTAATTAAATTTTCTTTTAAAAACTTTTATATAAATAATAAATGATAATTTTATAAAGGCCTAAGAAAATATTTATATGTGTTAGAAATTAAATTATGCCTTAAAATGATATTTTTAAATAAATAAAGATTTTTATATTTAAAAGTTAAAATTAACATATTTAGAGATTTTTTATGATAAAAAAACATCATTTTTGAAATCATCAATCCAAAATTAGGTTAGGGTAAATTTATGAGAATTTTCTAAAATACTTTATTTTTTCATGAATAGTAAAAAATACAGTTTTAGGGTTTTGGTATATTTTATGACACAGTATTTATGTAATAATGATGAACTAATTAATTAAATGCAATCCATGACCTAAAATATGTTATTTTATTAATATTAAGTATTTTAATATATTTTATTCAATTTTTAAAACTATAAGTTACTTCCCAAAGTATAAAAAGGAAAATTTGATTTTTAAAAACATTACTTTGGTAATATTTATTTTTTATGCCAAAAGATGTATTAAATAATGTTTTTCAGTTCTATAGGATTAAATTATCATAAAATGTGACCCAAATGTCCAAAACCATGAGAAAAAACCATGGGTAAGCCAATGTTTTTTCGTTTTCCACAACCTAGTTTTCGAAGACCTATATTTGGAAATTATTAAAAAATTCCTCCACTTCTCCTATAAATAACCACCCATTTCTCTTTTACTTTTACTCTCAATTCATCCTCAAAATATTTATGGTTATTTTTCCTCCCAAGTTTTCCTCAATCTCCAAGGTCCCATTCCTTGAGATCTAAGAGTAACTCTTCAAGGTAAGGGAAAATCTTCACTTCTTTTTCCATTCATGTTCCCCTTTTATGGTATGTATTCTAAATACTAAACTAAGTTATTTTATCCAAATTATATTATCCCATTAATATAATAATAGTCTTTTATTAATGGGTTACCCTTGTCCACTCCAATTTTTTCCTTTTCTAAAACCATGTTTTATACCCATCATGTTGTAGAATTTTCTTTTCAAATTTTCCTCTTTTACATGAGAATTTATCTTTTAGTTTTTATTTGAATACCCAAACCTATTTTATTTTAAATGGGTATTCAAATATATTTAAAAATGAAATTTTCATTTGGGTATTTATATATATGGAACTCACATTTCTTCTTTTGGGTTAAAATTATGTAGTAATCATATCTTTAAGCTCTTTTTCATGTCAAGATTTTTGATAAGAAACCCATTCTTTATTATCCATGGGTTATTAAAGAAATGAATTATTATTATCTATGTGGATCATATTAAATTAATACATATTAATGATTCTCCCTGATAGTGCTATAATGCATTGGGTAAAAAAATTAATCTCTAGGGATGACATGTTTTATGATACCTTGGTGAATAACCTTGCTAATTTTCGTTTATGACACCTTGGTGATAAAACTTGGTGATGTGATTATGATTGTCTCATTTAAATGTTGTATCCACATTTCCATGTTATAATTCATGTTCTTATTATTATTATATTTCTCTTACTCTTTCCTTGTCATTATTTCTTATGTTCTTATTAAAGTGTCTCAAGATCACATTCTATATATATCTCTTTTTTATTCCCTTACTAGGCTTCATGCTCACCCATTTTCTTTTGATGTATTTCCCTATTATATGAGATGCAATAAAAGTAACCTTGAGTGACCCATAAAGATTTATTTCAAGTGGTTTTAGAATAATGTTTAAGTTTTCATGTATTATGTATCTTATTTCCAAGAAACTAAACTTTAAAAGATCCTTTGTTTGTACCATGTAATGAAAAGTTATATAATAAAAATGTGGGATGTGATAGTTGGTATCAAATTATGGTTTAGTTATTTGTGGAAATTATGTCATTTAAAATTTAGGAAGAACCCTAAGGACAATTCTAAATATAGGAAAATATCCTGGTATTTTTTTGAAGTCTTAATTAAGTTGTTTCTGAGAAAAGAAATCCCTATCTAGATATGAACAAGTGGATGTGGCTCTAACACAGATTTATCTAGGGGTAACACTCGAAAAAAAATACTTTGATCTAGACTCGAACAGGAACTGGTGCACAATAACGGGACTTTTTGTACTCCTGGTTTGACACTCCAAAGGTATATGTTTGGTTAATCACAATATTTTTATGAACCATTATAAAGGATATATAGAAAAAGTAATTGTTATTATAGGATATTAATAAAAAAATTAAGCCTGGTGTTTTAAGACATAAAATACCTTTAGAATTATAAGATTTCTAAAAATAACATGTTTATCACTAAGGTTTTATTCTATTATAAAATGTAAAGAAATATTAGGAACCACGTAAATGATGAGTGCAATGGACAATGCACTGACAACGTTCCGATGGGATTTGTAATGGAAAACATTATGAGGATGATGAATCAACTAACTTGAGTTGTGAATAATAACTTGAATCAAGTCGAGAGACCAAATTTACCTTAAAGGGAACAAATTTCCATTGAATACTTTATGTGTCAATGACCACCTTATTTCAGTGGATCTACTGAACCATTTATTGTTGAAAATGGATAAGCTCTATAGAAAATATCTTTTTTATACTCAATTGTTTAGAGCAAGAGAAAATAACCCTGGAAGTATACTTTATAGAAGGATAAGATAATCAGTGGTGGCCACTAATTAAAAACACAAAGACAAGAAGGAAGATCAATACTGTGGAGTGGGAAGAGTTCATAGGAATATTTTTCAGTAAATATTTCCCACATTTTATGCAAATGAAAATAGAGAATGAATTCCTATAACTTAATTAGAAGGAAAATAAATCAGTTGGATTATATAAAATGGACTTTACAATACTTGATCAATACAGATTTAGCTTTTTTCTGGATCCTAAGGGAAGGGTTGATAGATTATTTGGTGGACTAAGACCCCATTTGTGGAATAATATAGAAAATGGATACTATGAAATCTATGAGAAGATATTGCAAAGTGCTATGAAGGTTGAACTAGAGTTCAGAGAGAACAAATTTTCATATAGATTGAATGAGAAGAATATATCAATGAATCCAAAATTAGGGAGGAACTTTGATCATGGAAGAGGATGAAATAAATTACAGATTCCCACATGAAACAAATGTGGCAAGAAGAATTCAGGAAACTATTTTGTTAGTAGTGGAATGTGCTACAAGTATGGAAGAGATAGACATATAACTCCAAACTTTCATGGTGAGGTGAAGCCTCAAATTCTCAACACTAATGAAAAAGGGAAGATGTTACAGGCCCATCTGGAATTTCAATACTTCAAGTGTGGATAGATTGGGCACTTTTCCAATCAATATCCAAATAAAATGTTAATGGATGGGAACCACCATCAACCTCAGTATAGGCTAAGGGAGTAAGGTCATGAATTTTCTATCATGATGGATAAAGTAGAGGCTCCAAATGATGTGGTGGAAGGTACACTCATTGTACTCTCAAAGATAGCAAGTAATTTATTTGATTCTATTTATACACATTCCTTTATTTCATCCAATTTTTTAAAGAATATAGAATCAATCTCTGAACCTCTTGAAGTAGATTTATTAGTCAAGAATCCTTGATGAATTATCCTAGCATCAATAGATTATAGAAACTATAGTATTAACTTTGGTGAGTACAATACCAATGAAAATCTAGTAGTCATTCCCATGATGGAATTATACACTAATCTAGGGATGGATTGGCTCTCAAAGTATAATGCTAATATCAACTGTGTAAGAAAGGAAATTTTAGTAGTCTTGAATGTATATCCTACAGTCATTTTCAAAGGAGATATTTCTCTTCATGATCTTTGTCTAGAAGCACCTCCCAAAGCCTTCTTTATAGATATGATCAGTGAATAGGGGGTGGAAATTAAATTATTAAGATAGAGATTGTTCTTATTATTTATGAATACATTTACATATTTCTTGAAGAGTTACCTGGACCTCCCCCCGAAAGAGAGTTAGAGTTATACATTGAACTAATACCTAGATACAATCCAATATTAACAACCCTATATATAATAGAAAATATGGAGTTAAAGGAATTAAATAAGAAACTTAAAGATCTTTTGGAGAATGGATTTATCCAACCAAGTGTGTCTCCTTTGGGAACACTAGTTATCTTTGTGAAGAAGAAGTATGGATCAATGTAGCTATGAATTTATTATAGAGAACTTAATAGGATCATAGTGAAGAACAAGTATCCTCTCCCAAGGATTGATGATTTATTTTACCAGATTCATGAGGCTCAATTCTTATTCAATATTGACCTCCGATTTTGATAACATAAATTGAGGGTAAATAAATAAGATATTCCAAAATTGGCCTTCCGAACAAGATATGGTCATTATGAGTTTGTTTTTATACCCTTAATCTTGACTAATTATTCTTCTATATTTATGTATTTAATGAATAAAGTCTTTAAGGACTACCTTGATAAATTCATGGTAGTTTTTATTGATGATATTCTGATATGTTTTAAAAAAAATTGAAGAGCATGAGGTTCATCTAATGATTATATTAAAAAATATGAGAAAGGGGAGGCTATTTAGAAATTTCATCAAATGTAAATTTTGGTTTCAACAAGTTTCATTCTTGGGGAACATTGTAACAAATGAAGGAATATCAATTGACCCAATAAAGACAAAGGCTGTAGAGGAGTGGGTTCATCCTACAACAGTAACTGAGATTCATAGTTTCTTTGGTTTAAAAGGATATTATAAGAGTTTTGTGAAAAACTTTTCATGAATTTATAATCCAATAACCAAGTTAACTTGAAAAGGGGATAAGTTCATCTGGAAAAATTAGTGTGAACAAAGTTTCCAAGAGATAAAGAAGAGATTGGTTACTGCACCTATGTTAAATCTACCCTTTATTTGAGAATTATTTGTTATTTATAGTGATGTATCTCTAAAATGGAATGGGTGAGTCCTCATTCAAAATAAAAAGGTGATTGATTATGAATCTTGACATTTAAAGCCTCATTAGTATAATTATCCTACACATGAACTGGATCTAGTTGTGGTTATTTTTATCTAAAAATATGGTGGCACTGTCTTTATGGGTAGAAATGTGATATATACACAGATCGCCAAATATTGAATTATATTTTCATGAAAAAAATAATTTAAAATGAGAAAAGTCAGATGGTTATAACTTCTTAAAGATTATGATTGTTCAAGGCATTATCGCCCCGAAAGAGAGAGAAAATCTGTTGATTCATTAAGTAGGAAATACCATGTTGTGTTGGCAATGATGATGATTCAAGGAGATCCTTTAATCAAGGACCTAAAAAAGCTAGACATGGGAATCATAATGGAAGGGACATCATCAACCCTATTCCAAATGATTTCTCAACCATCATTATTAGAGAAGATCAAGAAATATCAAAGATAAAATCCATTATTACAAAGGAAGATGGTGTAAATGAATAATGGGAAGTTTCTAAATCCCTCGCATGTACTAAATATGGAGGTGTTACAACTGGAACATGGCCTCTCTTATGATGAGTAGTTGGTAGAGATCTTGGACCGTAGAGACAAGATTCTACCCAAAAAGACTATACACCTCATAAAAGTGTTTTGGAGGAACCATAAATATGAATAATTTATGTGGGAACCATAGGATAAAATGAGACAGAAGTACCCTTACCTTTTCTTAATCAAGATAATGAGTTGAAATTTCAAGGATGAAATTTCTTAAGGGGGGCAGAATGCAACGAACCAGAATTTCTAAATGATATTTTTTTCTTGAATAAATGTTGTTACATATTATAATATCATAAACATACAAAATAAATAGAACCCAACAAATTTTATATATTTAATAAATATCATTACATTAGTCATATATGAAATCGATTAAAATTCCAAACATTACAACTGGACAAAAATATAAATTAGAAAATTTAAAATGGGAAAATAAGGATCACCCGAATTTACTAGAATCATCGCCCCCACTGAAAATTATATAGAAATAAAACAAAATATTATTAATCCAATTAACATCTTATGAAAATAAAAATATAATCTTAAGAGAAAATGCAGTGAATTTTGAGTGAAAATTAAGTGGTATTTATAGTGTATAAAGGGAAATGTGACCATTGGGATTTGACCATTATATGACCATTGGTCAATATGACTATTGGAAACTATACACTTAGTTTATAATTTTACAATTATAATTATTTTTTATAATTAGTAATGAAAAGGTATAATTGATACATAAAGGATAATAAATGGCCACAACCATAAGAGTCATGTCGTTTGAAGCCCATTTGTCATAATTTGGGAGGGAGGTATCATCACTATGGTTTTCCCTTGACCACGCCCAATCCAAAATTTAAAAAGTGGAGCTTGAGTGAAATATCATATGGCAGAAGTTCAAGTTAGTGAGGATTACCACTCGATCGATGTTAGCCAAAGCACCCCATGAAACTACCACCATCACACACCTTACCCTCAGGGTGTATGCGGGTTTAATAAGGGGTTACGTTTCCAAACCTTAGTTACATAAAGTGTAAATTACTCTATATAAATAAAATTTGTATTCTATCAATTCCTCTTAAGAATTGTTTTTATTGACTAAATATATTTTTAATTGAGATGAATTTGATAATTTGATTTTTGGACTCAAATAAAACATAATTATATTTTTTATAGAAAATATATAAACTTTTTATAATAAAAAAAGGTATTTTGAATATTATTTTTTTTAAATAAATATTCTTTTAAAACACTTTAATTAAAATAATAAATGATAAATTAATTTTATAAAGGCCTAGGAAAAATTTTATATGTGTTGGAAATTAGATTGTGCCTTAAAAACTACTATTTTTAAATAAATAAAGATTTGTATATTTAAAAGTTAAAATTATCATATTTAGAGAATTTTTATGATAAAATAAACATAATTTTTTAAATAATAATTAAGAAATTAGTTTTGGGTGGATTTATGATAATTTTCTAAAATGCATTGTTTTTTTCATGAACAGTAAAGAATACAATTTTAGGGTTTCAATATATTTTATGACATCATATTTATTTCATAATGATGTGAATATTAATTAAAATTGATAAAATACCTTAAATATGTTATTTTATTAATATTAACTATTTAAATAGGTTTTATTCAATTTTTAAAACTATAAGTTACTTTCCAAAGTCTAAAAAGGAAAATTCGATTTTTAAAAACATTACTTTGTGGAATCTTTACTTTTCCATTCCAAAAGATGTATTAAATAATAGTGATCAGTTATAGATTATTAAATTATCACAAAATGTGACCTAAATTTCATAAACCATTAGAAAACCCCATGGGTAATCCAATGGTTTTTCATTTTCCATAACCTATTTTTCGAAGACCTATATTTGAAAATTATTAAACAATTACTCTACTTCTCTTATAAATACCTACCCATTTATCTTTTCCATTCACTCCTAATAAATACACCACGAATTTATGGTGTTTTTTCCTATTAATTATTCCCCCAAAGGTTTCCTCAATCCCCCAAGGTCTCATTCTTCAAGATCAAGGAGTAACTCTTCAAGGTAAGGGGAAATATTCACTTCTCTTAACATTCATGTTCCCTTTTGTGGTATATATTCTAAATACCAAAATAAGTTCTTTTTGTCCATATTCTATTATACCTTTATAGTAAGAATATTCTTTTATGAATGGGATACCCTTGTCCCCTCCCATTTTCCCTTTTCAAAAACCATGTTTTATACCCATCATATTGTCAAATTTTCGTCTCAAATTTTCCTCTTTTACATGAGAATTTCTCTTTTCCTTTTTAGTTGAATACCCAAACCTTTTTTATTTTCAATGGGTATTCAAATAGATTTAAAAATAACTATTTTTATTTGGGTATTTACATATATGAAACTCATATTTCTTTTCATGGGTTAAAAATGACATAATAATCATGTCTTTAAGCACTTTTGTATGCCAAGATTTTTAATAAGAAACATGTTCTTTATTCTCCATGGGTTATTAATAAAATGAGTTATTATGATATATGTGTCTCACATGAAATTAATAAATATAAAGGGTTTTCCTTGATATTTCTCCAATTTATTGGGTAAATAATTTAATCTCTATAGATGACATGTTTTATGACACCTTGGTGAATAACCTTAGTAATTTTCATTTATGAAACCTTAGTGATGAACCTTAGTGATATGCTTATGAATGTATAATTTAAATGTTGTAGCCACATTACCATTTTATTATTCATGTTGTTATTATTATTATATGGATCTTGTTAATCCCTTATCATTATGAATTATGTTGTTATTAATGTGTCTCAAGATCACATGTTATATGTCTCTCTTAATTATTCCCCTATCGGGATTCATGTTCACCCATTTTCCTTTGATGTATATCCCCAGGATATGAGATATAGTAAAAGTAACCTATATTTAATCCATCAAGATGTATTTTAAGTGGTTTTAGAATAATGTTTAATTTTTCATGTATTATGTACCTTATTTCCAAGAAACTGAACTTCAAAAGATCCTTTATTCATACCATGTAATGAAATGTTATGTGACAAAAATATGGGATTCCATATTCTAGATAGTTTAATATATATTATATGCTTTAATAACATGTTTTTATACTTATTTTATCATGTTTCTTTCATTGTAAAATGTTAAAGAACATAAAGATAGTAATTGATAATCAGTTGGCTAAAGAATTAAAGAATAGGTGTGTTTAAATGAATTTGGTGTTTCTTGTAATTTGATGATAATTGAAATTTATGTAATATGAATTTTTAAATGAATATGATATTCCATGTGTTAATGGAATTGATAAATAATATGGATCATGTTAATTCTATTTTATGAAATGAATAACAAGGCATGTTAAATGAGATTTGTTCTTCTCAAATTTTGATAAAACGAGTTTTGATACTTGAGAACATGTTTAATAATTTGATAGTATATTATAGATGATTTACTAGGTTTCTTATAGTTGTAACCTTTGAATAATGCATCATTTAATTCAATATGGAATAAAAACTATATGTTATTAAATATAAATCTTTGGGGATGACAGTGCTTGTTTAATTATAATGGATGAATGTCATGTGTTGGGAGTTGTGAGATCTCATTTTCATGTGAAGGTTGAATGCCTTATTTTAGGGAAAAGTTTTCCTATTGATTATGTTTGTTTTCTTTCTACCTTATGAGGTTATTTGGATTTGATCCTTGTTATGTGATGTGATATGAGCTTGGGATGGTTGAGTCTGGGATGATTGGTGTGATATGGGTGGGGGCCCTAGATGATGTGGAAGAAGTTAACGCCTGTAATGTAGATATGTATTGGGAAATTAATGTGGGTTTAGGGGATGACACCAGAGATGATAGACTATGTTAAATCTAGGATTATCCATTATTGTGGTGAAATATGGATGATTTCTTATTATGAATCTGTTTAATGGTAGATAATTGGGTTTCTTGTTTTATCTTTATTCCTTTCCTCACTAATTGAGGCAATTGGATGTACCTAGTTTCATGTTTACTATCGATGGTAGCTTGGGATGGTTTTCAAAGATTACCTAGATTATGGAATGATGTTAATAATTTTTAATAAATGACTTAACCCATGGGGTTGGTGTTGATGTAATGAAAATGAGATGTTACTCTTAAGAAACCATAGACTCGATTTAGATTATTCCTAGAGGTCATAGACTTTGATTTGATGGATAATAGTGTTTAATGTGTAATAATTTTGATGGTTAATTAATAGATGATGAATTAATTAATGTAAAGTGAATTTTTCAATGAAAATAAATTAATTTAATGTATCTCTTTAAAATGTGTGTGTTCTTATAAGATATATAGTCATAGTAATGGCAGTCAGGAGTTCGAGTAACATTAGATGAAGATCTATATAAGAATATTTTATGCTCATAGTGTGGTTATGAGATATATTATATCATGTATATTCTGTGATTTCATATGCTACCCTACCCATGTTAGTTAGGGAAAATAACACCCAGTGGAATCTAGAAGGGTATTTTCCCCAATATCCTGATGGGAGGATGGATGGATGACTACCCCCTCTAGTATCACTCTCATCTCTTGGTAGTATTATGTGCTGGTATGCTCGGTGGTTAGTTTTTCCATATA
The DNA here is from genome assembly GCA_963277665.1 of Viscum album. Lineage (NCBI taxonomy): Eukaryota > Viridiplantae > Streptophyta > Magnoliopsida > Santalales > Viscaceae > Viscum > Viscum album. The sequence continues at coordinate 470,610,963 of OY728158.1, forward strand.
TTTTTATAGAGGTTTGTGATGGCTTGTGGTTATTTCACACACATGTATCTCTAGCTATAGTATCCAAAGGATTATTATAGGTATGACGTGTATAGGCTATGATGGCTTGAGGTACCTTACTTGGTGTATGGGTTGTGATGACTTGAGGTGTAATACTCGGTGTATTATATGCATAATACGGGATATAGTGGCTCCCAAAAACTACTTGGTTACTATATATAGAGATGTGTTTGTGATGATGTGATGTATGAGTTTCATGTTGTGATACGTATCCCAGGTATCTATGGGATAACTTATTTTGGAGAGAGTTGGCTCAGTATATGTGACATTGGGGTAGAGTAGAAAACTAGAGGGTAAGTGGTAGCAGGGTACCCATGTTATTGATATTATATTATATGTTCTCTTATATATAATACTTTGTGAGAGTTATCAATGGTGAGGCTAGGAACTTACTATACCAATTTATGTGATGATTTAGTTTCATTATTATTTATTGTGCTTTAGCATGATTTATTTATTTTTTGCATGAGAGTCTCTGGGTAGGATCCTACTAAGATTATTATTATGATCACCCCACATATATATAATTTGTTTTTCAAGTTAATAGGAGCAGGTTGGAGATCAGGCTGGATGTTACTAGCTCGTGGTTTTATAGGATCTGTTTGGGTTTTGTGGTCACTACCAATTTTACATTTCTAGTGCTTATAGATTCCCTTTTTAGTTGTTTTATTACTATTTTACATTTCATGTATACACTTGGGATTTCATTCATGTATATGTATAAGAAGGTGTTGATTGGTGTATCTATATTATCTCTCTCTTCCAGATGTTCTCTTAGATGATAATGTATCACATTGTATGCTTATTATACCATTGGTACTAGTCACCAACCTAGGGATTACTGGCGGCAGAACTTGGGTGGTCACCATATCCCCTCTCTCATTGTTGGCCTAGGGGGTACTCTTTGGGGGAAGGGGTTGTAATATGAATGTGAGGATAACATCAAAGAACTGAAGAGAAGGATATTCGGTGTGTTTGTGCTTACACTACCTTGCGATGCATAAGGATTTTTGATATATAGTGATGCATAAAATAATGGACTAGGATTCTTCCTCATGAATAATGATATGGTGATAGCTTATGCCTCTTTAAAATTGAATAATTGTGAGAGAAATTAACCAAATCATTATTTGGAGCTCATAGTGGTAATTTTTTCATTGAAGATATGGAGTTATTATCAATGTAGTGATAGGTGAAATATATATATATTTATTATTAAATCATGAAGTATACATTTACATAGAAAGAGTTTAATATGAACCAGAGAATATGGTTGGAGTTTATCAAATATTATGAATGCTCAATACATTACCACCCTGTGAATGAAAACAAGTTAAATGATGCTCTAGGTTGGAAATACCATTCTAGTTTTCCCATGATGAGGATTTAATGGGATTCAATATTTATATATTTTTTATAATTTTCACTTTAAAATATTAATAAAAGGTTATAAATATTATCTTTATCATATTCATGTTAAATTATCTATCCATGAGGGGATTAATAAGGCAAATAATGAAAATGAGGAATTACATAAGAAGGTAAGGAATGTTCTTGAGTTAAATCACGATCATGTTGAAATGATATGGTTTAGGAACTAAGTATGTATTTCATTAATACCACATTTTAAGAATTATCTTTTGGATGAAGCCCATAGTTCATAATTCTCTATTCATTATGTAAGTACAATGATTTATAGAGATCTAAAAGAGTATTTCTAGTGGGATAGAATAAAAAAGGGATATTGTATAGTATGTAATCTGATGTCTGGTGTGTCAGTAAGTTAAGGCTGGGAGATATAATTCTAATGGGATGTTATAACCATTTCTCATTACATAATGGAAATGGGAAAACATTACCACGGATTCCATCTCCAACTCCCAAAAACATCTAAAGGTCATAATGTTATTTGGGTTGTGGTCGATCATCCTATGAAGTTGGCACACTTAATTATTATTAGATAATATTTATATCTTAACCAACTTAATTGGTTATATATTTATAAATTTATGATATTTTATGTATTACCACTCTCAATTGTATCTAACCAATATCTAAGGCTTACCTTTATGTTTTGTAGAATCCTTTAGTAGGCTCTGGATACATAGTTGAGTTTTAGTACTGCTTATCATCCTCATATAGATGGTAAGTCTGAGAGGATTATTCAAACTCTAGAATACATGTTGAGGTATTTCTCTATATATTTCAAAGGTGGTTGGGATCAACATCTTTCTTTGGTATAATTTTCTTGCAATAATAGCTTTCACTCGAGCATCAGACGCTTCTTATGAATACCTCTATGGAAGGAAGTGAAAAACTCCAACATGTTTAAAAAAAATAGAGAAATAAAGATGTTAGGACCTAATATATCTGAAGAAATTTAATAGAATGTTAGATTCATTCAATAGCACATAAGGGCAGCTTATATTTTACAAAAAAGTTCTATTGACAATCATCGGAAAGATATAGAGTTTGAAGTTGTGATGAGGTATTATTATGAATATCTCCTTGGAAGAAGGTTATGAGATTTTGAAAGAAGTGAATGATGAGTCCTAGATATATTGGTCCCTTCAAAATTCTTGATCATATCAGGATAGTAGCTCATCACTTGGAACCACCATTGAATCTATTTCAAGTTCATGATGTGTTTCATGTATCTCTTCTAAGAAGTATATATATAATCCTTCACACATACTGAACTCAAAGGTCATACCACTAGAGAAATATCTATCATATGAGGAATAATTGATAGAATTTTTGGATCATATAGATAAAGTGCTATGAAGCAAGACCACTCATTTGGTCAAAGTTTTACAGCAAAGCCATAAATTTGAGGAAGCTATGTGGGAACCCAAGGATGTGAAGAGACATTAGTATCTTCATTTTTTTGTATCAAAGTGACAAAATTTTTAGGGTAAAATTATTAAAAGGGGGCAGAATGTAACACCCTGAGATTTTAGGCCTTTAAATAAATTTAATTTCTTCAATAGTTTTTTTACACAGAACACTGATTTTAAGAGAGCCACCACAAAATATTGAAATATTATTATGTGACAATTATATCATTTTTTCATCATGTCATTGTTATCTTAGGTTTAATTTTTTATATTTTTATAATAAAATTTATTCTTTAGTGAATAGTGAAAATACCAATTTTTATAAAACTATCATTTCTTTTCTTTAAATCAAGTAATTTAAAAGTCTCATTATATTTTGGATTTTGTTTTAAAATGATATAAGACAATTTAATTTACAATAATATAATTAATTCCATTAGGATTAGTATTTTACATGATTTTTATTTAACTTAATTTTTTTAAGTTAGGGATGAAACCTCTTTTTATTATGAAAGCAAATACCTCTTTATGTAAGTTAATTTGTAGGCTTAAAATGCATTTTTATGGAAAATAGTTTTTAATCACATTTTGAGGGTTTATTTTTAAATTAATTTTTGAAACTTATAGGAATTGAATTTGATAAAATGGATTCCATATTTGGAATAATGATGTTTAAATTTTGTAAATTGGTCCCTTTTATTTTTAGGCATTAAGAATAGTAATCATAGTTAAATTTATCACCTTGGTAAAGGGTTAATCGGGTAATTAAGGATAAAAATAATCTGATAAGGCATTAAAAATCAAACCCAACACTTTACTTTATTTTATTTAATGAGATCAATTCAACCATAGTCATCTCAAATTCGAATATATGTCATTTTGGTGACATTTGACCATGGAAATGGCATTTATATTATTTTAAGTAAAGAAAACTCTAAAATGTCATTCTATTGCTTTTAATTTCTTTTATATATTCACATAGGGAAAATAATATGTAATGAATGAATATAAAAGTTTATTTTGAAAAAAAAATTAATTTATTTTTATGATGCTAATTTATTTTAAATTTTTAGTAATTGTATAATTACTATAAATTCTTACGCAAGACTAATACAATATTTGTTTAATTAATAGAAAAAATAAAATAAATAATTTTAAAAATATTAAATGTAATACAATTTGGATGAATTATATTATTAAAAAACTTATAGATAAATATAAAATATTAGTGATGTTCTAAAGGATTATATTCAAATTACATCTTTGTCTTGATGTCCTTAAAGTCAAATTAAATGAATAATGTAAAAAATGATATTAATGTTATTTTATAAAAATAATATTTTATTAAATTATTTAAAAATTATAAAAAAACATAAACCAGGACAAGGAATATAATATATGGTATAACATGACATCCCTTTACTATTTATGAGTCAATTGTTACCTTATAAGTAAAATTATAACCCTTTAATGTTGAAAAATTCATGACCATGGTAAAGGTTAAAATTAGTTATCCAATGGTTTAATCCAATGAATAAGGTTTAAAAAGATATCTAAACCTTTATAAATTTTATTGGATGATTATATTAAGACTATATCCTACTTATATTCAAATTCATGTCATTTTTTAACCATTTAACATGAGTTAAACACATATTATATTATAATATTTCGTGAATTTTAAAAAGTTTCCCTCTTATCACTTATAAAAAGACACCCCTTACTAGTATTTTTTACACTAATTTGAGTAATATAGATCAAAAAAACTCTTCTCAAACATCTTTTAAACTTACCTATATATTAATTATAGGTGTTGGTCTTATTAAAAAACCATTTCAAGGGTTCTTAAGAAGGGATATAAACTGAATCTTTTAAATTTATTTCTTCTTATACTTCCTCTAAATCTATTAAAATAATCCTAAAATAATAAATCCAGTTTCATAAATATAATTAAATATTATTATGATTATTTGAAAATCATTTTATATATCTTTTTCATCATATGAAATGCCAAAACATTGATCGTGCATACGTACAGCTTACCGTCTCCACATAGCAGTGAAATTCATTTTTCATCGCCATTTTTCTTGGATGGTTATAAAGATAGAACTAATGAATTTATATGATATTTATGAAATAATTATTCTTCTAGGATTATAATATCATATATACCTTATTACCTTTCAATCCAATGGAAAATGATAACGTCGCTCATGCATACTTGTAAACTACCACCTCCACGAAGCAATGTGATCATTTTTTTATTTCCACTTTGCTTGGATTATTATAAGTATTAATTTAATTAATATATATGACATATATGATATAATAAATATCCTATAAATTTTCATTATTATTTAACTTTCTTTCATTCCATCCATCAAAAATTGAAAATAACATTCATGCGTTTGTACGGTCTACTGTCTCCATGAATGGTGTAATTCATTTTTCTATATCTACCTTATGGATAACCATAAATATATATATATATAATTAATATATATGATATTTATATAATTATTAACATTTTTAATATGATGGAACCATAATCAAAGTACGAGGACTAGAACTACCGAACCAAAATTCTCATGAAAAACGAAGAAATTAACACCCAAAATAATGATGATAATAAAATATTATTAGAAAATGAGTGATAATATGTCATAAAGGGATAACATATGATATTATATATATGTATATTGTTATGTTATGTAATTATAATAAATAAAAATTTATTATATAGGTGGTTAAAATCACTTACCTGTTATGTCAAACTTGGGATAAGGGATTATGTATCAATTTTCATTTTATTGAGACATATTTGGTATTATGTGCCTATTTAATTTTATGTGGTGTATATAATACCCATTTGATGTATTTAAAATAAATATCTATTTATTAATTATTATTAAAGTTTTAATTCAATTTTAATTTTTCAAAGGGTTGTAATTTAAAAGTTAACAAAGAGGTATGAATTTATTTTACAATCTCATTTTTTAGGATTGGTCTTATTTTCATTGAAGGAATATTATAAGTTATCCTTAATAAACTTCATATATTTTATTATCCCTTATATATTTAAGAATTTCCCATATTTTCTTCCAACTTTTACTCTCTTTGTAATTTGAATCAAGAAAATAAATTTTTAAAATAAAATCCAGTCCTATTTCTCTTTTGATCGGGTATATTTTTATTCCATGTTCATATTTTTAAAAATTGTTTTAAAATAGTAATTTTTATTTACTCAAATGATTTATTAATAAAGATTTAATTTATTATTTAATTTTTTGTAAGGTTTAAATGAATATTTCTAATGTTTTTTGAAGGTGACATTTTTTACTTTCTTTATAAAAAGTCAAAAGGGATGTTTTCTTTTTAACAAATATGGAGTTATAGGATTTTTTCACATACATAAACATTGTAAACAATTTAGATTATTCTATAAGTTTTTAATGGTTTTAAAATAAAAAATATTTTAATAAAATCTTATTTTAATATTTTTCTTCCATTTTCTTTATTTCTCCAACGGACATAATGTAAGGACCCAACCTTATCATTACATATTCTAGTATCTTTAGACTATAATTCACTTTATTTCATTCCTAAAGATATTTTAGGTTTATATTTTTATATAATTAGGTCATAAATTTTACATAAAAATACCATATATTATATGGTTGACACTTCTACGCAATATCCATTTTTTCCACCAAACAAAACTTTTAAAATAAAACACGATTTGTTTTCAGGAAAAATATTCATTGATTCCAAATTTACTTATTATTTTTATTTACCCATACTTAAAACAATGTGAAAAAAAAATTTAAAATGTAGTATGAGCACAAAAGCTTGGTAAGGGACGTGAAAAGAAATAAAAAAACATGTTAGTTCATGAATACTTATAAAAATTTTCCTTTTCAAAATAATTTTTGGGCTCAAAATAAACATTTTCTTAACCAAGATATCACCTTATCTACCCAAAGATTTTTTTAAAACATATCATAAGAAATATTAAAGGTAAAAAAACCCATAAATGTTTCTTTAAAATCATGAAAAATCATAATAAATTTTTCACAAAGTTATGTATTTAAACCTTACGAAGTAGCATATAATTTCCTTTACCTTATGAAATAATAATATTTACATAAAAACACATATAAATCATAGATAAATAATGTACATAAATGGGGAATAATTTTCATATCATAATTACTCATTTAGTAACAATCATGTATATAAAAAGATTAACCCTCATGGTTACACATGGAATAACCCCCGCGGTTATACTTGGAGTAACCATCACAACTACTCATGGAATACATTCACGGTTAACTTTTGAACATTACCTTAGATTAACCATCACAGCTACTCATGGATTAACCATCACTATTAATCTTAAAATAACCATTGCAGTATATTCCCATTATCTCTTAGTATAAACCTAATTGGTTAACTTTGTCCCTTTATCAAATTAATTGGAGAGCTATAACAAGATCACCCACCTTCAGTTTATAAAAAACCACCCATCCTCATAAACAGATTCAAATAACCATAACAGGATATATAAAATCTTGATATAATTTCCATTTTGAAATGACTTATTTAAAAATTTGTGCAATTATAAAGGAAAATTTTTTCTTTGAAAATAGTCATGTAGAAATGTAAATGAATATTTAAATAATTTATTAGTAATGATGGTGGGAAAATACAATCATGCTATATAAGTTAAAAAAACATTCCTTCCATAATTTTTTTAGAAAATTTGAAAAGTAGCTTGTTTAGAAAATGGAAAGAAATCTTTAAATCTTTTTGTAAAAAGTAAAAAATGGGTAAGAATTACATTAAAAAATCATAGGATAATAAAAACACCTAATTTAAATAATTTTTAGAAAATAATCATGTTTATATGAAATAAAAATAGATTTTTAAGGGAAAATTTAAAGAATATTTTCTAAAATAAAGCTCATTACCTTGAGTCTGACTCATCATGTGTGTTCTTTATTTTTCTGAATAATAAACTTATGTTAATTATTTATTATCTTGATAACCATTTTAAATTTTATTATACCTTTTAATTATTTATTACAATTTCATATATAATTACTTAATTATTTAAGTTTATGTTGGTAATTTTGATGATATTTGGTTCATAAGTCCAAAATGACTTAGGTATGTTCATTATGGTCAAAGTAGTCCTTACTTCATCATATCAAAATTAATAATCATGAAATAATTATAATTTTTATACATAAATTGAATTTTTAAAAACAATCATGAAATATGGTTATGAAAAATGAACTATGTTATATTCATATAGATGGTAGGTCATACGTACGCATAAGTAACGTTTTCATTTTTAAACGATCATTATGGAAAGAATGTAAGTATTATTTTATATTTATATAATGATAATTATATAATAAAAATAATATTAATTATTTAAATTATCATATATATATCATCCATATGATTTGGTGATGAAAAAATGAATCACATCGCTTCGTGGAGGTAGTAGTCCACACGTACGCATGAACGACGTTATCATTTTTCAGTGAATTTAAAGGTAAGAAGATAAATGATATATTATATTTTTTATAATTAAAAATATTTAATGAATATAATATATAAAAATTAATTTCATAATTTTAATCCATCCATGATATACGATGATGGAAAAAAAATAAATCAGTTTGTGGTGCGGTAATTCGTCGTACACATGATTGATGGTTTCGTACCCTAATTGATAAAAGAGGGGGTGGATATAGGTCATTAAATTAACATAATAAAATATAATTATATTTATTATATTTATTATATTTTTGTTATTATTTTATCATGGTTTAAGAAGATTTTAAGGAGGTGTAAGAATAAATAAAACAAAAACATGCGGTTAAAAAATATACCTCTTCTTTGGAAAACCTCATTTTATTAATAGTTTAATCCCCATAAGGTTGGTATTTTTCCTAAAACAAGTCCTTCAAAATGAGTTTATGGATTATAGGAAGGTATTTGGGTTGGTATTGTTGGGAAAAAGTTGGTTGGAAGTTGTTTTTTAGATATTGGAAGGATGCTCGAAGAATTGGTTGCTGAAATTTTTTTATTTTGTTGTTATTATGAGAAATCACCTTACTTTGTAAGTTTTGGTGATCGGAAGAAGTTGTTTCAGACTTAGAATATAGGAAATATATTTATTAATAAATTCCATCATTTTCTATTTTTTCTGAAGATGTGTTCTGGTTGAACTTGTCTTTTGGACTCATTTTTTAAAATCAATTTTTTCAGAATGGAGTTAGATGTTGTTTCATATTTACAATGCCTTTTGAGATGTTTAACTTCAAAAAATATGACAATTATTTGTTGTGATAAAATTTATTAACATCATAAGTTGATTAAAAACTTGTGATTCAATATTTTTGAAAGAAAGGGGGATAAAATGTGTTTGAGCATTCAAAGTGATGGAAATAAGATTGAATTTCTGATTGAAAGACAGAAGTTGTTAAAAAGATGGAAAGTTATAGAAATTTAAAACATAATTCAGATAGTTCTATTATAATACTAATTTTATAAATATCATTAATAAGTCATGATATAATCAGGATATTTTTTAAGAAAAGAGAAATACATTTCTCTAGTGTTCCTACGTAGTTGAAGTGTACCAGATATAGAAGTTGTTTGGAAATTGGAAGTATGAATGTGCTAAAGTAAGAGGTTTTTTAGAAGTTTTGATTAACTAATTAATTAGAAGAGATAATAAATTTTAAAAAAACATTTCATTGGATGAACCATTTATTGTTTATTTTTAGAAAGAAAGAATTTGTTGATAATATCGGTTCATCAAACAAGTTGAGCCACCAATCCATTAAACGGGTTTTGACATTGATTCATCAGATGTATGGTTGGAACTGATAAGATATCAGATGTATAATTCCATTAGAGGTAAAAATTAATACTATACATATCATATTTGATAAACAATAGTTGTTATTTTTGAATGATTAGTGAAGTTGTTGATGTTGTTCAATCAGTTTATTTGTTGGCACCGATGAATTAGATAAGCTCCAGAGACCTATCCATCAGATGGTCATTAGAGATCGATCAATCAGATGAAATAAAATAATTTATTCAACCATTTTCATATGATCTAAATCATATTAGTGAGTTCTCAAGTTTTTGGTTTTCAATTGTGATCAAGACTCAAGGATAAAGTATGACACCGTTAAGTCTTCGGAGGTTTAGCTTCATCGGACGCAGTGCATCAGTCTTAGGGATAGTTGAGAAAATAAGGAAATTAGAATCATATTGAAGTTTCAATTATATTTTTAAATGGTTATAAAGTATATAGAAGTTGCAACAATGTTTATATAAGAACAGTTTCATTTGGTTTGGAGCATTAGGATGGGAAGTCTTCTATTTTACATGTTTTTAATCGGATCAAGTGAATCGAAATGACAAGCAGTTTCAGAATAAAGTTTTTTAGACTATAAATTTCCATACTAAACTCTTGAGATATTTCTATTGTGAATTAATATGTTCCGAATAAATTGATAAGAATTTATAAGAGTTAATAAGAGTTGATAAGCATTGAGAAGTGGTCAAAATGAAGTTCAAATGAATGTGAAATTCAAGTTTCTAGATTTTGTGTGAGTAAGAAAGTGAAATTGTTTTCCTGCCCTTTTCACTTATGGGGAACCTATAAATGGAGGTCAAAGTACAATGTACTATTATACTATTCATGTGTGGGAGAGATAGATAGTGTTGTAGGTTTGGTTTCCTGATATAATTTATTGAGAATCATTTTTTGGATATAAGAAGTGTTTAGAAGAATTTGTGGTCAGGATTTACTGGATCAGACTGAGTTATCAGACTTATAGATTTGGAAAAATAAATAAGTTAACCAGACTTGTTTTTAGATAATAAAATCTGAATTATTTTCAGACTAAATAATTAGAATGGAAAATTATACATAATAATCAGACTAATTTTTTATATGAATTCCAGAGAAGTTATTCCTACTTGTTGTTGGGTAAGAAAGTGAAGATCTATTTTGATGAAGAATTATAAAAGAGGAAGTTATTGAAGAAACATAGTGAAAATTTTTAGAACCAATTTGTGAGGGTTTCTAAACTTGTTAAAAATCTCATTTACATCATTCATGCTAGAATAATCACATGCAATGTTTCATTGATTATAGTTCTACACAAGTGTAAGGGTATTTCCTACTTGTTGTATCCACACAAAAGGTTTTTTTGGTGGATTATTTGGTATTGGATTATTTCCAAACCATTACAAGGACTGGATACTATTATTTAGTATTTAACCATGTAAATACTTGTATTTTTATGGATGTGTGAATGTTTTATTTTCAATAAAGTGATAAATCTTTAACAGGAGGTGAAGGTTGTTATACAAGAAATATAACATAAAAATAAAAAAGATATCACTAATTCACCCTCTTCCCCTTTTAATGATTATATTGATCCTATTTGAGCCTTTTTAATTATTTGATGAACTAGATGGGTTTTTAAGTGTGAATAAATGATAAGAAGTAGTTACCTTTTATAAGAGAGGGGAAGGCACTCTTGGAATTTATTAAAATATTAAATTAATATAAATTAATTTTCAATTCCAAATAGATCCAAACTAATTTATTTATATGATAGGATAGATATGGATTAAAATCCTATCATATAATAAAAATTAGACAAGTTTTGACTTTTTTAGCATTACCTTTTAGTTTCAACCCTGTGTTAACCCATTTTAAACTTACTGTGACAATAAGGATTTTTTACTCTTTGAGGGTCAGGATAGTTACTATAAATAGAAAAATAAACCATGAATTGACCATGGTTGATATTATCAACCATGTACTAATAATTTGTAAAAATATAATATTTTTATGAATTTTATATCATTTAATAAAATATTATTTATTATAAAATATCATTAATGTCACTTTTTGGAACTATTCATTACTTTGATTTTAATAACATCAATACAACAAGTAAAATTAGAAATAAATATTTTATTATATCTATAACATGTCATGTTCATATATAAAATTATTTTATCACATTTATTATCTAAAATTATATTTCATTTAATATTTTTAATACCATTTATTTTATTTTTTCATTATTTTAATTATCATTGTGCTCATGTTAAGAATTTAAGGTAATTATTTATTTACTAAAAATTTAAATTAAATTACCATGATGGAGATAAAACATTTATATTTATAAATAATATTTATAACTAAACATATCCTCTATTTTTACCCATGTTAAAAATATTAAAGTTATTAAAAACAAGAGTGTGAGACTTTTCACTTTTCTTTAAATAAAATATTATAAAGGTTATAATCACGCCCAAATGGAAAAAAAGGCCATATAACTAAATCTTGGATGAGTATGGAATAAATAAACTCATATAATAAAATTAAGGTAAGTGTTAGGGTCATTATATAATACTTATCATTTTATTTTTAACTTTAATTACTTGATTTACCCTTTACTTTGGTAACAAAAATTACTAAGGTTACTATTCATATTAACCAAAAATAAAAGGGGCCTATTTAAAAAATTTGGACCCATTGATTACAAATATTAAATAAATTTTTTAAAATTAAAAATATAGAATTTTTGGATTTTAATTTAAAATTAAACTGGTAAGACACAACGAAAAACGATTTTTCATAAAAATTTATTTTTAAAATATAAAATATTTTTATACTAAACTAGAGTATAAAATTAAATTAAAAAATATATAATTGGATCATTTTAATTAAAAAGTAACAAATTAAGTTTTAAAACTAATCCAAAACATAATTTTACTTTATAAATAAATTATAATAAAATATAGGTTTCAATTAAAAATCATTATTTTTCACTTTTCATTGAAAAATCATTATTTTTACGTTTCATTGAAAAATAAATATTTGTAAAAAAAATTCAAAAATTAATACTAAAATAATTTTGACATGCTGAATTCAAAAATTAAATTCATTTTTTAAAATAAATTTTCTAAAATTTCCAAAAAAAAATATAATATTCACTCATAAAAAGTAATAAAACTCATTTTTTAAGAAAAAATATTTTTGAAGAATAAAATGAATTTACTAAAAATCAAGTGATTATTTAAAATATATTAATTAATACGTTATAAATGAGTAGGAATATTATATATTTAATAATTTGGTTAATATTATTCATTCCACCAATTTAACGACTATGTTATAATGGTTAGATTTAAATAATAATATTTTATTGTTCATTTAAGCTTGGTGTTGCATATCTTGTATGCTATCGAACATAGTATTTGTTTTTAAAATATCTATATATTACACATAATTTTATTTCAAAACCTATATTTTTAATGAATTGATGGTCCTCTTTTATCTCTTATTAATTTTGTGGTCATTAACTTTCTCTTGAATTATTCACTTTCTTGTAATAATTTTTTATTAGGACTTTACATTTATCTTAAATATATATATTATTTGTATCATGGATATGCTTATTACCTAAATAATATACTATTTATATATATGGTGTTTTACTATGAAATTTATTTTATTAATTGGGAAAATATCGATATTTTGTATTCTTTACTCAATATGGATATTTGTCGATAAGTAATATTATTTATGAATCAAATTGATCATTTAATATATGAGGAATGCATTGGATCTGAAGTGACAGTTGGGGCCCAAAATTATATATTTCATCGATGCATCAACAAGTAGCATGAGATAAACTAGTCAGATATCCTTATTAAATGGGTTTTTGGTTTATACCTACCCATAGATTAAATTTTCTTGGAGCAAGGTCATGATGGTAAAGATATAATGATGTCTGAGATCACGACATCCAACATTAAGCATTTCCTTCATTGAGAATTTAGTTATTATTATCCATTATATTACTACATTGATATTATCCATGGATTAATTTCATTCTCAAGTTATTGATTAAATAGAATGTGTTTTCAATTATAATGATTATTCCTTATTTTCTCATGATAGCTTCTCATGTACATAAAACTTACTAAGAATATGATCTCACCCTTTATTTGTTTTCTTTTTCCCAGGTTAAAAGGAAAGATATTATGAATAATATCAAGTATGTGAGAATATTTCTTATTCTATGTATTTTATATTTCCAATGTAATATGGGAATCATGTATATATATGGTTCTTATAGACTACTAAAATAATCACTCCTCGGGATGAGATTCATTTTATAATATGTCAATGTAATAAAGTAGATACTGACTTTGGGTTACTGGAGTTTTGTGTTGTTACACCTTTGGTGTAATGAATTACTTTTTTATCTTTATGGGACTTATGAACCATATCTTTCAGCCTTCCTTGGATCTGTTCATGGTTTTCTTTATCGATGAAATTCTCATTTACTCTACACCAGAGGAGGAGAACATGGAGCATTTTAGGATGGTTTTGTACTTTCTTTTGTAGCACCATCTATACATTAATCTCTCGATGTTTCAATTCAGGATTATAGAGGTTCACTTTATGGGGCATATCATCTCTAAACATAGGATAGTTATGGACTCAGAAAAGATAGAGGCAGTGCTGGCTTGGGACCCACCCAAGAGTGTCTCTATGGTACAGAGTTTCCTTAGTTTAGCTATATACTATCTAAGGTTTGTGTAATAATTTTATAGGTTTTCAATCTCTTTGAATGACTTGACATAAAAAGAGAATTTGTTCTCTTAGACTAAGCATTGTCAGAAATATTTTGAGGATCTGAGGTATAGGTTGACCAATACACCTATTTTGTGACTTCTAGAGGAGGATGTTGAGTATATGGTGTTTAGTGATTCCTCTAGAGATGGTATCAAGTTCTTTTTTATACATAGGTGGGTAGCTTACGATTCTAGGAAATAACTACACGACCCATTAATTATAGCTAACAGTAATGGTCTTCAACCCTAAAGATGTAGAGTAATTATCTTCTGGGTGAGAAGTTTGTAGTTTTCTTAGAACACTAGACTATTAGGTATATCTTTTCCCAGATAGAAATCAACATAATATAGATTTTTTTTTTGAATTTCCTATAGGAATATGACTTCGAGATGGTCAATACTCCAGAGAAGGGAAATATGGTAGCAGATGTCCTTAGTAGAAAATATTATTCTTTCTTAGTAGAGGATGCATCTGAATAGTTAGCATCTTTCAGCTAACCCTAATAGAGGATAGAAAGGCATCCTATATAGAAACTTTGGTTTTTCTATGTAAGTCTTTTGAATATTTTTAATAATATTTTTGAAGTCAGGTGTTGAGTCAGTGTGGGATTCTGGGGCCTAGAGTGCCTTAGTGCGGTGATATTAAAAATATTAAATATATTTTACCATGTATGCACATATTCTTTATAAAAGTGTAATAAATTATGATTAAAGTCTAGGATCATAAAACTGAGACCTCATATGAGTTCGGAACATGGTGTTTACCCTAGGTGTGACATAAATTTTGTCATTATCGGGTGGATGGTTGGGGTGATCATTAGCCGAGAGTTAGATAGAGTTTATTGATTTAATAAACATTAAATCAATACCCCCCCCCATGTATGTGCATCATAAGGGATAGTATCCCCCCTTTATGATGGATGACCTGAGGAGAAATAAAGCAGAGGAGGTATCGCCAATCTTTGATCTTGATGGTGATCACTCCCGGATTGTGGTGTAGTGTCTTAGAAGTGTGGATCTACACCCGAAGCTTCATAAAATTACCACAAGGTATGAGTATTTGAGTTTTAAGTTCTGATCCCATTTTTGATGCATTTTTTTAAGGTTTCAGAGCCCTTGGATAGCTGTTAGGGACTCTATGAGGGTCAATCAGTGGGTTTTGGTGGAAACTAGGGTGTTTTGGGTGGCTCATAAGGAATTCCTGTTCAGAATTCTTGATCACACGACATGTAGTGTAGGAGATCATGTCATGTGTTTTTTCTATTTAGGGAATTTAAACTTTTAGTACTACATGCTATGTACCATGGGTACATGCTGTGAAATGATCCAGGTCTTGTGGTCGAGGGACATGACCAAGGATGTTGTGTCAAGGGACATTGTCATGTGGCAGGACATGGAAACAAGACACAGACATGGGGTTATGTACACGAGGCACAAGTTGAGGACATGGACAAGAGGCTAGCTATCTAGAACATATCATATACTAGGATTACATTCCTTGTTGAATACATGGTTGTCTAAGCCGTGTGGGAAAAGAAACGACCAGGGGATCGGGTGAGGTGAGATGTGTTGTGTACACCATATACATGTCATGTAAGATTACATGGATATCCAAGATATGTGGAAGATGAAACTAATATGTGTTCAAGTGGGGTCACACACCATGTGGACCCTAGTACACACCATATACTATTCTTGGGAACTTTCTACCAGCGTATCTCCTTCTCAAGGGCTTGGATTTAGGCATGTGAGTAACCTATCATGATCAGTTTTCCACGTAGAATGTGATGGTAGAGTTCATGGTGGATTTTAAGGTACGATGTGGCATGATCCTAGAATTACACTACATTAGTGGTGCTTAATCATGGTAAGTGATCGGGGTGGATCACTAGAGAGAGGTCATGGTCGGTACCCTTCCTCATAATTATAGGATACGGGTCCCCCTAGACACTTTAGGCTGATAGAGTGGTTCTCCCCTATTATCAGGGCGCATAACCCCTACCTATGGAATCATTTTGATGTGAGGTGTAATGAGCATGATGACTATTTCAACGATTCTTGATTGATTTTAGAGATCGATTTGGTTTATCAGAAAGAGACGTTGTGACTGGTACTCCCCTATTGGATTAGGGTGAAGGTTTCCCTTACCTATCAAATCAATAGAGACAGAACTCCCCCATAATGGGTGCTAGTCCTTTACCCATGGAGTAGCTATCCTGGGGTTAGTACTCCCCTATTGAATTAGGGTGTAGGTCCACCATTTCATTCATTTAGTTGGAGACAAAGATACCCTATAGCATCAAGGGTGGGGCCTCCATACTTGTTGTATAGATAGAGTGGGTACTCCCCTGTGGTTCCAAGGTGTGGGTCCTTTATCCATAGAGTTGGTACTCCCCTATCGTATAAGGGTGTGAGTCCTCTATTCATAGATTCAGTACTCCCCTATCATACCAGGGTTCGGTTCCTCTATTCCAGGGTCAGTACTCCCCTATCGTATCAGGGTGTGGGCCCCCCATTACGATCATATAAGTACAGATGGAACTCCCCTATACACAGGGTGAAAGCCCTCTATCTATGGATTGGTACTCCCCCATCTATGAGTTGCAGCAGGGAGCAGGTCCTCCATGGGAATTGAAGTTTATTTGGTTGTGGAGAACAGTTATGAAGATCAGGCCCCTCCACTTCTTATGCATGACACCTGGTTAGGATATAGTGCTCCCTTGACATAGTAAGGTGTTGGCCTCTCCATATGGGTACTATTGAGGTTTCATGGGATGATTAAGAGATATTACTCCCTTTTCTATGAGGAAGTGGTGATGTATAGGTCCCTCCTCTCTCTCTTTGGAGAGGATGCACATGGTGCATGGCCTAGAGCAGTGCTCCCTCGATCGTGTGTAGTGGGGAGGGGAGGGCCTCTCCACTTGGGTTCCTATGAGCTTGCATGGGGTGAAATACAACAATGTTAGGTTCTCTGGTGTTGGACACTAAATTTGGACCTAGAGAGTTGTTTTTGATGGATACTACCTCTCAAAAGAGTGTCATATAGGATGAAAGGACTCATGGAGTGTGTTCTCCTAAATGAGAATTACCTTTGAGCCTCGAGTAGAAACCACTAGATGGCTATGAGGTTAAAACCTCATGAGACTTGGAGTCTGAGACGAGTATATTTGGGTATTTTCTGGGATAATTTTTGGTGTATTCATGTATCTTTATTGACACACCATTTTTTTAGAGCTAACTATCCATGTATATATGAGGAGCGGTCGAGATGGATTTTCTCTCTCATTTGGGTTTCCTCTTCAAGATAGGTTGAGAATACTATTGCCTTTCAATTTCACCCTTTTATTTTGGTTTTTTGGGGAACCTACTTGGTATTTTTATAATCATCCCTGCAAAAGAATTTCCTATACATGTCATGTCTTTTGTAAACAATAGATCTTTCGACAGATCCCTAGGAGGACCCGGAGCAGGTGGAGCTTAGTAAGCTTGACAGACTAAGGTGTTTACTGAGGCTTAACTGTGGTGTGATTCAGTGGTTTCATTTGATAGTATTACCCTACTATGAGTAGGATGGACTCTTCTACGAGTTTTGGTGATCTTTTATTTTCCCATTTTTATTCTTTTGGTATTTTTTCATACTATTTTTGTGGAATAGATGTATGAATGCATTTTTTTGTTTAAGTTGTTACTATATGTACACTGTTTCATAGAAATGTATGTGGGTGTGTGCATACAAGTACTATAGTATAAGGCCTCCCATGTGTTTGATATGCCTACTCGGCATTATATTCTAGGCCTTATCCAATTGAAGGTGGTATTGGGGAGTCGTGGCTCGGGCCCTGATGGGTCAGGTCATGATAGATTGGTATCAAAGAAGGTCCATCCTTAGGATAGGAGTCGGTGAGTTTGGTTTGGGAAATATGGAAATAGTGTTAAAGTGTTTTGATTTTATCTTTTAGGCCAGAGAATCTAGATTTGTTACAGCAGCTAACGTATCTATTCACCATTACTTTTATAACTTGTTTTTTAACTTGGTATATTGAGGCAATGGTCACATGGAAATTTTGGTACATGCATTATATAGGACTGGGTTATGGGTTCCATGTCCTTCTTGAGTCATCTCCCTAGATATACTCTTTTACTATGGCGCATATTGATTCTATTTCAGTATTCTACCATGATGACATCCATAAAGGGTTCCAAAATAGGATTGTGATGATGATACTCCCAATGATGAGGCTTTAGTGTAGGGCACGGGGCATGAGCCAGTACCTCTGGGTGGTCTGCTAATTGAACCAACACCCATCGAGAAGTAGGTTGTGATGGTAGTTCAGGCCAAGGATACATGTAGGTGGAGTGTGATGTATGAGTTTTATAGGAAGTTTCCTCTGAGGTATCAGGGTATGTCGGACCCCCAGGCAGCTGATTACTAACTTGAGTCAATCGTACGTGTTTTTCGCCTTATAAGAACACCTCCCAATCAGATGATGGTCCTAGTAGTGATTCTTCTGTAGGGATCGGTTGGGTGATGGTGGTGTCTAGTGATGTAAACCCACGATGAGATGATTCTCACCTGTATGGAGTTTGAACAGCTCTTCAGGGAGGATTTTTATCTAGTCATGTTGAGATCGGTGCATATCCAAGATCTTTTGCAACTTCGGTAGGGTAGAATGTTCGTGGAAGAGTACTCAGTGAGGTTCACAGAATATTCATGATACTCCATGTATATGGTTCAAGATCCTTTTTTCTAGGCATATACCTTTGATCAAGGCCTCTACAGAGACATCCAATTAGGTATGGTCTCCTTGTGCCTTCCCTCTTATATGGGGGTGTTGGAGTGATCACTAGTGGTGTAGATATTCCTAGAAGAGGGTCGGGCATGAAAAATCCTATTAATATTTTTAGTTACTCTTTGACCCCTATTTTGATCACACTTTGGTTAGGTATCATTAAAGGGTGTTTTAGGGGAATTTTTTAAAAAAAAATGGAAGTCTCTTAGGCTGTGCATGGTTGGTGCATGGTTTTCCCAAACCATGCATCGTGCAAGTGTAAATTATAAAAAACCAAATAGTTGGGGTTTTCATGGTTGGAACACAATTTTTCAAATCATGTTCCCAATTAGTAGAAACTGTGTAGTACTTTATAGGGGAACATGATTAGGTCACATGATTTTACAAATCGTGCGGTCCTTCCTAGCTAACCGTGTAAGCAGTGATTTTTATTTACTAAAAATTATAAAAAAAATTGTGAACCCTCGTATAACCTACCACTCAACCCTAACTTAGGGTATTATGAATTTCTAGGTCTTTGGAGCCCCCAAGAACCCATTTTTTCTCCTTCAAACCCCTTCTAAGGTGGATCGAAGCTTGTCGAATGTCATCTGATTCCTCTTCATTAAGGGTTCTTTTCTTGTTCTCTATCTTCCAATCTCTTATTCTCTCCACCTTGGGGTTTGATAGATATTATTTTTGTTGATAGATCTAAACTCCATTGTTTTTTATCTTGAATCTAGGTTTGATTCACAGACCTCTATTTTTGACGTTATTTATTAGAGTTTCTCATTGTGGGCATTGTGATACATGATCTTGTGATCTAAGATAGGTGGTTCTGTATAAGTTTGTATAATTAATTTAACCTTGGATTTATTGATTGTTTTTCATTTATCTCAATTAAATTATAAAAACACAATTCAGTGTGAATTAGGATTTGAAAATTAATTTGGCATGAGATTTTGAGAAAAATCCTCTAATTCCAATGGAATTTGAGATTTGGGGTGTGATTTGGAAATTTATGGAAATTGTGAAATTTATAAAATTGATTTGAAATTTGTATTTGAGAAAAATTGATTAAATTTTTTTGATAAAAACCTTAGTTGTTTTTATCTAAAAAAGGCATAAATTGATTGAAAATTTATATTTTGGTTTTTAAATAGAAATTGGCATGTTGAAATTAGAAATGGGGAAATGGTATTTTAAACAGTTTTGAAATAATTTTCCCATTATTGATTGTTGTTTGATAACATGCAAGCTTATGTAGTTAGTGAGTTATTTGGGACAAATAATCTAGGATGTTAATTCCTTAATAATATATTAACGCTTTACAACTCTAACAAATACATGCCTCAAAAGATATTATCCCCATTAGGATTTTTTTTAGTCCTATCTAGCCAGTGTCTGAGGGATGTGTGTGCACATTTCCATTTTCACTACATGAGTTTATGAGGATCCCATAACCTAGAACTATTATACCTATTGGTGTATGACCATGTTTATCATTTATGAATTATTTTGATATATATTCCATTATTTATAAAACTTATTTACATATGCCATGTGAATTTATATAAATTGTTTTATATAAAATGTTTATTAACCCATTTTTTGAAATGTTTCCATCAATTGAAATGAAAATAATGTTTTTTTTTTAAATATTATCTTGTACTTAAATTCCTATTTTATATAAAATTTAAAGCTTTATTTTGGTTAATTAATGTGGAATATTATTATGAAACACTTGGTAAGACCCTACTGGTCTTTTGAGATCACTCCCTACCTTTGCCTTTGGGAATTTATAGATTTCCTTCTACTAGGATCGTGTAAGGGGAATGCACCACTTGAAGGTGGTAGTTGATGATCTTTTGTTCTTGGAGTGTTGTGTCCATTGGGACTTGGGTTTTTTACCTTTAATTTTCCAGTACATTGTGGATATACTTTAGGTTTATATACCTATTTGACTTCTGGTACATTTCTCCCTATAAAGTTTTCTTTTGATAATACTAACTTGTTTATGTTTCTTTCATTATTTATGTGTCAAAACTATTCTCACCTTTTTCTTATATGATGTCAGGTACTAGTCGTCAACCTGTGGGGATTAGGAATTCCCTTTAGGCTATGTTAGTGCCAGCTCAAGTATCAGGGTACCAAGGTATCTGGGTATAGTTGTGAAAAAATTGTATCAAAGGTGTATGTTAAGCATATTTCCTTGATGTCAGTATGTATTTGTGTAATATTTCTATAATTTATGAGGTATTTTTGAGTGAGTTCTTAGAAAAATCTCATTTTAATGAGCCTTAAGTCACCATGTGTAGTTTAGTAAAGGTGTATTGAGGATTAGTTCTATTATGTTTCGTAATTTTTATTTGGATAGGTTGAAATAAAAATCTTACTTACCTATATGATGGAATTAATTTCCTTGTTTCTCTTGTTTGAGTGTTTTTCTGGGTAATATTTAGACATATTCAATCATGTTTACTGATTTTGTGTAGTATCATTCCTCTGAGAAGATGTGTGAATTGAATTTAGGAGGAAGATTCTGATGAAGAACAATGAGAAAATCCTCCCATGGACCCAAATCTGGTTGAGGCTATTGTGAGTTATGTCCAAGCTCTGGGACATGAACTTTCACCTATTCCTATTCAGGATCTAGATGTGAAACCTCAGAGGGATGAGTCTCAAATTCATGCTATGTAATTCCTTTTCTATAAACCACCAACATTCTAAGTCTCAAACAATCCTCAAGAGTATGAGGATTGGTTGAGAATAATTGAGATTTTATTTGAGTTATTGGAAACACATGATTCAATCAAGGTGAAATGTGCCACCTTCAAGATGGAAGAACCTATAAAGAGATTGTGGGACACTATGGTGACAATGAAGAAGCATGATATCTTAGAGTGGAAGGAAAAAAGGTTATTTTCACTGAACAATTATATCCAGATCTGATGGTGTTGTCTGAGGTTGTATAATTTTTTCAAAATCAAGCAGGATGACATGACTATGACTGAATATGAAACTAGTTTTTCTAATCTTGTGCAGTATTCACATGATATAGTATCTAATGAGAAGATGAATACTTAAAGATTCAAGATGTTACTTTGATCAGATATTCATTCTTAGGTTTTCTTTCTAAAACTCTCTTCTTATGTTAAGGTTCTAGATAGAGCGTTGATAGCTGATCTTGATTTGGTTGGTAAGTCAGGATTGACAGGAGTTCCTTTTTCTCTCTGGGATAGTTTTGTAAGTACCTTCACAGGAAAAAGGAATCATGATGATTCTTGTGGTAGTTCTTGATAGTATGGTCCTTTTAGACCTTCTGTAGTGCCTATAAAAGGTCCTTTGATTTTATACCAGTTTGAAAATCCTAGGCACTCGAAATAGGTTTTTACTAAGGCACCTAAGTTATATGGTTCTTTTGGATTCCCGGGTCACTTTAAAAAGTTTTTTCATGTCTATTATGCTCCATTTAGTGGTATGAGATAATCAATACCAAAAATTACTATGGTCAAATAAAATGATTCACAAAAAAGGGGGTTTTATCCACAGACATCCGGAATAAAACTTCTTCACGCGGTGGAATAATCTCTAAAGGAAGAAGATACGGGTCCAGTGACTGTGAGAGATACCATTACTATTGCCTCATCTTTAGTGGATTCTTTATTTGATACCGGTGCATCTCATTCGTTAATTTCAACTCATATCATGAGACTTATAAATATTTCAATAGAGTGTGATGGATATTATTACACCCCTTGAAAAGAAGAGAGAGAAGGTCCTCTATTATCCTTCTAGTGTGTTCTCTTTATCAGAATTTGATCTTGGTTGGGATTTTTTTGGTTCTCTACATGAAAACTCTAGATGTCATATTCGGGATAGATTAGTGCATTGGTAATAAATCCCAAATTGATTATTATCTTCAATGGGTATCCTTTATAGCACTCAATGGAGTGTGTTGTGTCTTTCAAAGAGAATGGGACCCAAGGTCGATCAGAGCCAGACTTTCTTATCTAGATTTGGGGAAAGTAATATTTTTGTTTGATTTTTATATGAAGTGAGAATCTTTGAGTAGTGATCTACTTTTGGTTTTCATTGAGTTTCCTAGCATTTTTATTTCTGAATTCTTTGATTTTCCACCAGCAAGGGAGGTAGAATTTTATATTGGTTTAGTTTCGGGTACCCATGCAGTGTTTATTCCCTCCTCCCACATGGAACCAGATAAAATTAAAGAGTTGAAGACTCGGCTGGATGATCTTATAGAGAAATTATTTATACACCTGAGTGTTTTCACCTTGGGTGGTGCATGTTCTATTTGCTAAGAAAGTTGATGGGTCACCTCACCATTTTGTTGATTACCAAAAACTAAATCAAGTTACGGTAAATAAAAAGAACCTATTTCCATGTATTGATGATATATTTGACCAGTTGAAAGGAATGGAGTGAATTTATAATATTGATCTTCGATTAGGTTATCATTAGTTGAGAATAAAATAATATGAAATTTAGAAAACCACCTTCTAGAGTAGGTATGGAAATTATGAGTACCTTGTATTATCATTTGGTTTAACCAATGCTCCTGTAGTATTTATGGCTTTAATGAACAGGATATTCCATGAATATCTTGATAATTTTTTGGTGGTTTTTGCAGATGACATCCTTATTTACTCTAAGTCTAAGGAGGATCATGTTCGTCATCTGATAGTAGTTCTGGAATTGTTGAGAAATCATATACTTTATTCCAAGATATCAAAATGTGATTTATGAATTTGGGAAGTGAAGTTCTTGGGACACGTGGTGTCAGAGCATGTTATTTTAGTTGATCCTGAAAAGGTGAAGGTTGTTATGACATGGGAACAACTATGAAATATTTTGGAGATTCAGATCTTCTTGGGCTTAGCTGGATATTATCATCAGTTTGTAAATGACTTCTAAAATTTGGCTTCTCTAATGAACACTCTTATTCGAAAAGGGGTGAAGTTTTTTTTGGATGAGAAATTTCAGAGTTATTTTTTTGAGCTAAAACATCTTTTGACTACTGCTTCGGTGTTGACTCTTCCAAAGGTAAGGCAGGGCTATTTAGTCTTTTTTGATGCATTGGGTTTAGGTTTGGGATGTGTTCTTATTCAGGGTGATCATTTCATTGGTTTTGGATCTCAACATCTTAGGCCACATGAGAATAATTATCCGACACATGACCTTGAATTTTCAGCTATGATGCATGCACTTAAGAGTTGGCAGCATTACCTTTCAGGAGAAAGTATTATCGTGTATTTGGGACACAATATCTTGAGTTGTATATTCTATAAAAAAATATTTGAATACCTTCTAGAGGCATTGGTTGGAGTACCCTTAAACCTTTGACTTTGACATTGCATATACCCTGGGGAAAGGGAATGGCATCACCGATGCACTGAGCAGGATACTTCTGATCCAGGTCGTGAAAGAATCATCGGAATAGTGGTACTTGATGGATATTTTTCACAATTTCATATTGGATTTTGGAAAATAGAGGTAAAGGTTTATTTATATGATGTTCAGTTGACCTTCACTCTTCTTGAGATGATTCTTCAGCAACAACATCTTGATGGTGAATTATGTGGCATTAGGAACTCTCTTTATGATGAGGAGACCATTACTAAGTGTTCATTCTCCACAGAGGGTATACTTTGTTTTTAGAATCAATTTTTTATAATGTTTCTAGTAAGAAAAGTTGTCATGGGGGATTTCCATAATTCCCAGTGAGAAATGCACCCAAGAACCATGAATATGATCTATGACATTCAATAATGATTCTGGTGGTCAAGTATGAGATTAGGCATTACTAAATCCGTTTCTCATTTTTATTCATGCTAGTAGGTCAAGGTTGATCACCAAAGACCTTTGGGTTTGCTTCATCCACTTTCAGTGCTAACTTGGAAGCAGGATGAGATCCCTATTAAATTTTTTGTTGGGTTTCCACATACCCAAAAAAAAATAAAAATGTTATATGGTTTGTGATTGATAGGCTGACTAAGTGAGGTCACTTATTACCAATTTGTGATACAACCAAATTTTAGGAACTGGGAAATATATATGTGAAATAGATTATTCAGTTTCATGGAGTTCCATTTGCTATAGTCTATGATAGGTATCCCTATTTTACTTCCCACTTTTAGAGAGGCCTTTAAGAGGCACTGGGATCTCAGTTTCATTTGAGTAAGACATGCCATCTGTGGCCGGATTTCCAGACAGAGAGAGCTATAAAGATTCTTTAGGATATGATTCATGCCTATGTCCTCGATTTTGGTGGATTTTTGGATGACTATTTGGGTATGGTTGAGTTTGTTTATAATAATAGTTATCATTCTAAAATCAGAATGGCTCCTTTTGTGGCCTTTTATAGTCAGCCTTATAAATATCTATTGTGTTGGTCAGAGATTGGTGAAAGTCCCTTGGTTAGACCAAGTTTGGTTCAAGATATGACAGAAAAGATTCAGTTGATTTATCAAAGAATTTTAACAGCATAGAGTCGGTATAAATCTTATGATAATCTTCATCACAGACTATTGGAATTTTCAGTTGGTGGCCATGTGTTCTTGAAAGTTTCACCTCAGTTGGGTCATTGACGTCTTGGGAGGCAAGGGAAGCTTGATCCTCATTTTTTGGGACCTTTTAAGGTTGTTGATTTGGTGGGTAAAATGGATTAACGTTTGTCACTTCTACCAAAATTGTCGTCGATACATAATGTGTTTCGTGTATCATAGCTATGAAAGTATCTTTCTGATCCATCTCATGTTTTGAGATGTAGTGATCATGATATTGAGCTTGATTAATTCCTGACTGAGCATCCAGCCAGGATTGTTGATTCTAAAACCAAGGTACTTTGTGGGAGGATGATACCTTTGGTTTGAGTGTTATGGAAGCACGTGTAATACCCTGTCCCCAAAAGACTAGAGCCGGTGCATTATTTTAATAAATTGTCATGATTACAAGGAATCAAATCCTAAATGACTGATCAGTTTAGAATTCTTGGAAAATAGATTACATACATGAACCTTACATTATAGTTCAAAACATAAAATACAACATAGATAATTCTTTTAGAAATTCATTAGTATCTTAGCTTAACCCTACATATAAATCATAATACACATCTTGGAAACCTAGGAAAGTAAAATATAAGAAAGGGGTGATCTCGGATGCTCAGTAAGGGTAAAAAATATAGCGGAAACTATCATAAATAAGCATAAACTTTTAAGGTAGGGTATAAAACTAAAACACAAGCCTTAAAAACATAATTTTCAGCATAATATGGTAATAATAAATCAAATAATTCCATTTAAAAATTCACATAGATATTCTATAGATCGAATAATCACATGTAATATTCATAACTAATATCATAATGAGAGAATTCATAATGTTGAACGTATGCACTATCAAGATATATCCTCAAGATAACTACTTCCAAGATCTATCCTCGTGATAGTTTAAGTCTGTGGGTAGAAACTCATCTGATTTATATCATGACCTATCCTTCTGATAATGTTAAACTTATTGGAAAACAAACATGAAGGGTTTTTCACCAACTAATTTCATCTCATGCTACCTACTGATGCATCAAGGGGCTATAGTGGGCCCCTCCCATCACTTATTAAGTTCAATTCATTCCTCTTATAAAAAGTTGAAACATAACATAAACATTCGTATTAAAACTAGTATACAAAATGTTAATACTTTAACCATAAACCATGAATGGTATCAAAATAACACATCCACAATCAAACATATCATAAAACCTTAAATATAATATGTAAGACTGTATCATGATAAATCAACCTCAATTAAGTATAAAATTCAACAAAGAATGTTGACATAGATGAAAAATAATCTAATAAAAACATTAAAACTCTTTGAGATAAATATCCCTTTTTTACTTTGAAATCATTTAAAAGCTACACAATTATAAAAGAAAAAATTTCTTTTAAAAATAACCTTGTAATATTGTAATGAAGGCTTCAAAATGTTAAGGCTTCATAATGGTGGAAATAGCCACTCACGCTGTATAAGTTAAAAAACATTCTTTCCTTAATTTGTCGAAAAGGTCATAAAGTAACTCATTTGAAAAATGATAAAAAATATTTCTTTCAAAACATTTTATAAAAATTCAAACATGGGTAAAAATGACTTTAAACAATTATAAATAATATTTTTATATACATTTTTTAAGAAACATGTACATGGATGATAAATGTGTCTCGGTAAAGATTATGTATAAACAACCTCCTGTAATAATAAGATTACGAAATTAACCCTTACCTTGTAATTTCCTTTGGTCGAGGGTGAATTAACATCTTTTTATAATGGTTAAATAATGTTATTAAATTATAATAGAACCATGACTATATTTATGATATTATATATGATCCGATTATATCATTTTGTTAATAATATTTTAGTATTACCATTGTTTCAGGTGGTAACTGCTACATTTTCATATGCATGTTTTGTCATGTAAGTCATGTTTCTTATACATAGGATATATTTTATTAATATACCAAATGATATTAATTTCATAAAAATTATATTTACTCATCATATTAATTTTATAATCATTCTTGAATGGTTACCGTGGAGAATGAATCTCATCGCGTCGTGGAGATGGTAGGTCGTACGTACGCACGAGCAGCGGTATCATTACCTTAATGGTTAAATGGTATGGAATTTGATGGTATATTAATTATAAATAATAATGATAATGTCATGTTTATTATTTGTATCCATTATAATCATCCAAATAAGGTAGTGTTTAATAAAAAATTACACCACGGTGTGGTGACGGTAAGTCGTACGCACGCACGCATGGTGATATTGTTATTCGTAGGTTGAATAAAAGGAGGAATATGGTTGTCCCATAATTATAATAACATATAAACATATTTATGATACTGGATTTATTAATTTATTTTTGAAACAACATAGGAATAGGAAGTAAAAGAATAAAAGAAATTTAATTGAATGGGTAAAACAATTACCTCTTCTTCGAGTGTCTCCTTTTGATTTGCATAAAAGGACTCCTTGGGTTGGATTTCTACCCAAAGTATGGAATCTAGTATAAAGAAAGGGAATTTGGGAGGATAAGTGGTTAGGGTTTGGCTGAGACAAAGGGCTTTAGAGGTGTGAATAAAAGAGAAGGATGGGTTCTCTTTTATAAGAGAGGGGAGTGGTATTTTTGGAGACTCTTAAAATATTAAACTATAATAAGACTATTCTAGATAAAAATGCTTAAAATGGCCCATAAATGAAAATTATAATATATTTTAGACCATATCTTATTCCCTTGTGATTATTTAACATTTTTTTGTTTTTTAAATAATTTAATAATAAATTGATTCAATAAGATATCATTATTGCCAAATTTAATATTATTCATTTAATTTGAATCTAAATACATTAATAAAAAGTGGGAATTAGAATATAATTATTTAACACATCTATAATATATCTTATATATTTATGAAATTCATTATACATGTTGATTAATTCAAAATATATCAAAATTAATATTATTAAAATCATTTATTCTATTTTTATATTAATTAAATAAATATTTTTTTAGAATTGACAAGAATTTTAAGATAATTATATAACTTATAAAAATTAAAAATAACTTTATTTAATGAAAATTATTTCATTTATATTAAAACAGACATTTAGATTCATTCATAGATTCATTTTGGTCCAATGTGGACACATAAAATCTAAACATAAATATATATTTGAAAAAATCATTGAATATACTCCTAACATTTCATAATAAGATATAAAATTCATGGAGTACCTTAATTAATTCAAATTATACTTATATTAATATTTTTAAAACCATTTATTTGATTTGTATATTAATAAAATAATTAATTTTTAACTATTGTTTAATTATTTATGGTAATTATTTAGTCTCTATAAATTATAAATAAATTACTATGATGTATATAATTATTTTATATTTACAGATAATATTTATAATCAATATTATCTATTAGTTATCCCTATATTAAAAATAATATACTTATATAAAATGAGAGTGTGACATTTTGTCACATTCATTGATTTTAATAATATTCATGTCATATTCATGGACAAGTGTCCATTAAATAATTCTATTTTTAAATTTAGGTGATAAGAGTCTAATTTATTCATCAAATAGTATTTTTACAGGTGTTAGGGTAATTTTATAATATTATTTTTATCTTTAATTACACGATTTACCCTTAACCGCGTTAAATAAAAATTACCGTAGTTACTATTCATAATATCCAAAAAAATAAAAGTAATATTTTAAAATAATTTGGACCCACTGATTTCAAATATGGAATCCATTTTTTAAAATTTAAAACATATAAGTTGTAGTAATTAATTTAAAATTAATCTCGTTGATGGAATGAGAGAACGAATTTTTTTAATGTAAAACCCATCAAAAGATTGACATGTGTTTACATCCAAATTTAATGTAATAATAATTCCAATGGCCATAATTATATTAAATGATAAAAATATAATCTAATTATACTTTAAAACCAATCAAATATATAATTTAACACTATAAATTATTTTTATGAAAAAAGTTATTTTCAATTAAAATTTAGTATTTTTCACTAGTCATCAAAACATGAAAATTATCAAAAAAAATATAAAAAATTGAATCAAAGTAAATTTTGATATTAATCTTTCAAAGAATAAGTTTATTTTGTCAAATAAAATATATAAAAGTATCATATATTGGATTTAAACTAGGTTTTCCATTAAAAGGCGGCAAAACTACATTTTTTTATAAATACTTCTTTTATCTGAAAAATTGAATTTTTTCTTATATCATGTCTAGAAAATAAATAATATGAATGTTAAAATTATATGTAATATATAAAATTCAAAATGTGGTTAATACTATTCATAACCTTTAATTTAACAGCTATGTTATATATTATATTAAATAATAATATTTTATTAATATATTATTGTACGTTAAAATTGGGTCTTGCATGTAATGAAAGTTACCTCATTATTGTATGTAGCATAATCTTAACATGGTTTTTTGTAAAAAGAAATCAAGAAACAAAATTAAATTTATTTATAATTGAAAATATTGTAAATTCTTAGGGTGTTACATTCTCTCCTCCTTCAATAAATTGTGTCCTCACAATTTGAAACTGCACTCAGAAAATAAAAGGTTGATACTAAAAAATAACTTTTTAAAAAACCTACATCGGGAATAGGTTTAATAAAATATACTCTTAATAAGATGGAAAGATAAATGTAAAGGTTACCACCAAATTAGGCTTTCGATTAGGAGAACATTACTTGCCATTAATGATACATACTTAAAGGAAAAACATAAATATTTATAGGGAGTGATTGAGTTCATCAATCACAAATAAGTGAATAATCTATATAAAATTGTGGACTTAAAATCCATAAATCTATGATGATTTAAAATATCATCAGTTCAACAAAAATTAAGGTATTAGGATAACACATTTTTTTATATACTCTTTCCTAGAGTTGACAGATTATTTTATTATCCAATGAAGAACTCGAGAAAACTTACTTGATTCTATCAATTTTATCCTTTGGTTGTGCTTCGATAAATTTTCACTTCATTTCATTCACCTGGAGATAGATATTCAAGATGATTCTTTATGCATGAATCACTTTTAACGAATTATACGGTCCATGAGTATTTAATTCAACCTTTAAATGTTTACTAAAACTAAAAGGGTTAGCACATAACATCCAATAAATCATACTTAAACCTAAAAAAAATAATATTCAATGTTCAACTTAACCCATTATAGCCTTAAGACTCAACCAAAATACTTCCCTCCAAATTCATTATCCAAAAAGGTCTCTATATTTCTAAAATTCATTATATTCTCTAAACAACGTAATGTAGATCTTATTGTCATATACCTTTATCAAATTAAAATCTATAATGAAATCATTCATACTTCCAAATCCTTTATGAAGAAGTAATTTAGTATAATCCTTACATATCTCATGATTCCTATAGCCAAAGAACCAATAATGAAATAATTCTTAAATCCAAATACAAAATAACCTTAATCATTCCACTTCACTCTTAAACCCTTAACTACGCTTCAACATCATAAACCTTAATACCTCCTTCATTTGATTTCCCTTTTGTAATCTATTCATCATCATCAATATAACCATTGCATGTATAACCTTTCTAATTCTAACCATTGACCAAAACTTAAAGAATAAAGTTAGAAACACAAATCATAGTTATATTCTCATGAAGAATCATTTATAGGATCTATAAATGATGTCATATTATTCTTAATCTATAAGTCCATAGGATTAACCTCAGTTATCCATTACAAAATCTAAAGGATGATATCTTATACTTATAATTATTCACAAATTCATTCATAGGGTAATGTTTTCTAATATATGTTTTCTAAATCTAACTTCCAAGGTTGTTGCTAAACTACCTATGATACCAACTCTAATGCCTCGACCCCAGAATCCTAGAGCCGATGCATTATTTTAATACATTGGAATGATTACAAGGAATCAAATCCTGAAGGACCAATCAGTTTAACAGTATTGGAAAATAGATTACATACATAAACCTTACATTATAGTTCAAAACATAAAATATAACATAGATAATACTTTTAGAAATTCATTATTCTTTTAGTTTAACCTTAATATCAATCACAATACATATCTTAGCAACCTAATAAAGTAAAACATAAGAAAGGGGTGAGATTTGATGCTCAGTAAGGGAAAAAATATAGTGAAATCTATTATAAATAGGCACAAAATTTTAATTCAATGTATAAAATATAAACACAATCCTTTTAAATGTAATCTTAAGCATAATATGGAAATAATAAATCAAATAATTCCATTTAAACATTAACATTCATATTCTACTAGTTAAATAATCATATGTAATATACATAACTAATATCATAATTAGGGAATTCATAATGTAAGATATCTACACTATCAAGATATATCCTTAAGATATCTACTATCCAGATCTATCCTCGCGAAAGTTTAATTATGTGGGTAGAAACCTGTCTAATTTGTATCAAGATCTATCCTCTCAACAATGTTAAACTACTTGTAAAACAAACACGAAGGGTTTTTCACCAACTAATTTCATCTCATGATACCTACTGATGCATCAAGGGGATATAGAGAGATCATCTCATCACTTACTAAGTCCAACAAATTCCTCTTATGAAAGGGTGAAACATAACATAGACATTCATATTAAAACTAGCATATTAATTGTTAATATTTTAACTATAAACCATGAATGGTATCAAAATAGAACATTCATAGTTAAACATATTATAAAACCTTTAATACAATATGAAAGATTGTATCATAATAAATCAACCTCAATTAATCATAAAATCCAACAAATAATGTTAACATAGATGAAAATAATCTAAAAAAATCATTAAAACTCTTTGAGAGAAATGTATTTTTTACTTTGAAATAATTTAAAATCCATGCAATTATAAAAGAAAACATTTCTTTTTAAAAATAACCTTGTAATATTGTAATGTAATATTTAAAATTTTAAGGTTTCATAATGGCATAAATATCCACTCACGTCGTATAAGTTAAAAAACATTCTTTTCTTAATTTGTCGAAAAGTCCATAAAGTACCTTGTTTGGAAAACGACGAAAATATTCCTTTCAAAATATTTTATAAAAAGTTTAAAATGGGTAAAAATGACTTTAAAAAAATTTTGATAATATTTTGAAATATATTTTTTTAAGAAACATGGTCACGGGTAATAAATGTTTCTCAGTAGATACTTACATATAAACAACCTCGGATAATAATGAGATTGTGAAATTAACCCTTACCTTGTACTTTCCATTATTAGAGGGTGAATTAACCTTATATATAATGGTTAAAGAATGTTATTAAATTATATCAGGACCATATCCATATTTATGATATCATATATGATCCTCATATATCGTTTTGTTAATAATATTTCAATATTACCATTGTTTTGGGTGTTAACAGCTTCATTTTTCTATGCATGTGTTGTCATGTAAGTCATGTTTGTTATGAATAAGATATATTTTATTCGTATATAGAATTATATTAAGTTCATAAACATTATATTTAATCATCATATGAATTTTATAATAATTCTTGAATGGTTAATGTGGTGAATGAATCTCATTGCATCTTAGAGACAGTAGGTCGTACGTGCACACGAACGACAGTATCATTCTCTTAATGGTTAAATGGTATGGAATTGGATTTTATATTAATTATAAAGAATAATAATAATGTAATATTAATTATTTATATCCATTATAATCATCATTATACCCATCTAAATAATGTAGTGTTGAATAACAAATTATACCACGGCGTGGAGATGATAAGTCGTACGTACGCACACATGGAAATATTGATATTCGTAAGATGAATAAAAGGAGGAATATTGTTGTACCATAATTATAATAACATATCATCATATATATGATACTTTATTTATTAATTTAGTATAGAAACAACATAGGAAGAATAAGTATAAGAAGAAAAGAAGTTGAATTGAATGGGTAAAACAATTACCTCTTCTTCGAGTGTCTCCTTTTGATTTGCACAAAAGGACTCCTTAGGTTGGATTTCTACCCAAATTATGGCCTATAGGGTGAATTGAGAGATTTTTAGAGGAAACTTGGGAAATTTTTGGCTGATCAAAATGGCATTATATGTGTTAATAAAAGAGAAGGAGAGATGCCCTTTTATAAGAGAGGGGGCACTTTTGGAGACTTTCAAAATATTAAACTATAATAATATTATTCTAGATCCAAATACTTAAAAATGTCCCATAAATGAAAATTAGAATACATTTTATACCACATAATATCCCATTGTGGTTATTTAACATTTTTTAATTTTTAAATAATTTAATAATAAATTAATTCAATAAGATATCATTATTTCCAAATTTAATACTATTCATTTAATTTGAATTAAAATACATTAATACAAAGTGGGAATTAGAATATAATGATTTCATGAATCTATAATATATATTATAGATATATTAAATTTTTTATAAACATTTATTAATTCAAAATATATCAAAACTAATATTATGAAAATCATTTATTCTATTTTTATGTTAATAAAATAAATATTGTTTTAGAATTGAAAAGATTTTTAAGGTAATTATATAACTTATAAAAATTCAAAATAGGTTTATTTAATTAAATTTATTTCATTTATATCAAAATAGACATTTATATTAATTTATAGCTTTATTTTGGCCCTATGTGGACACATAAAAGATATTAAAATACAAGATAGTAATATTTTGTAACTATCTTTGATTTAAATAATATATAATTTATTTTCAAGGAAAAGTCTCCATTAAATAACTAAAAATAGATATTAATGTGATAAGGATAAAATCTTATTCATTCAATAATTTTTTGACATGTTTAGGTTTTATTTTAAACCTTATAATTTTGATTTACCCTTAATTAATCAATTTAATTTTAATTGTAGTAATAACATTTCAAATATTAAAAGGTTATAAATTTTTACTTATATGGTGTAAATTATCTATAAAATGACACTTTATGAAATTTTATACCATATAATAATCATTATTTATTTTTTAATTATTTTTAGTATTTTTAAATGATTTAATAAATTATTATTTTTATAAAATATCAATAGTGTCAATTTTGGAACTATTTATAACTTTGACTTTAATTAAAATCCAAACATAAATATAAATTTGAACCAAATCATTGAATATACTCCTAACATGTCATATTCAGTTATAAAATTCATAGATAACCTTAATTAATTTAAATTATATTTATTTTAATATTTTTAATACCATTTATTTGATATTTCTATTAATAAAATAATTACTTCTTCACTATTTTGTCATTATTTATGGTAATTATTTAGTCTCTAAAAATTATAAATAAATTACTATGATATATATAATTATTTTATATTTCTATATACTATTTATAATTGATGTTTTCTCATTGTTATCCTTATATTAAAATTAATATACTTAAATAAAATGAGAGAGTGACATTTTATCACATTCATTGATTTTAATAATATTCATGTCATATTCATAGAAAAGTGTCCATTAAATGATTCCATTTAGAACCTTAGGTGATAAGGGTCTAATTTAGTCATCTAATAGGATTTTTATAGGTTTTAGGGTATTTTTATAATATTTTTTTATCTTTAATTACCCGATTTACCCTTAACCGCGTTAAATAAAAACTACCGTAGTTACTATTCATGGTATCCAAAAAAATAAAATTAATCTATTAAAATAATTTAGACCTACTAATTATAAATATAAAATCAATTTTTGAAAATTTAAAATCACATAAATTTTATTTATTAATTTAAAATTAATCTCGTTGATGGAATGATAAAACGGGTTTTTTAAGTAAAACCCATCAAAAGATTGACTTGTATTTATATCCAATTTTAATATGAAAATAATTACAATGACCATAATTATATTAAATTATAAAAATATAATATAATTATACTTTAAAACCAATCAAATGTATAATTTAACACTATAAATTATTTTGATGAAAAAAATTGTTTTCAATTAAAATTTAGTATTTTTTCACTATTCGTCAAAACATGAAACTTATCAGAAAAATACAAAAAATTAAAACAAGTAAATTTTTAAATTACACTTTCAAAGAAGAAGTTTATTTTTTAAAATTAAATATATAAAAGTGTCAGATATTGGATTTAAAATGGATTCTTCATTAAAAGCCGACAAAACTACATTTTTTGAAAAAATACTTCTTTTATCTAAAAAAATTAATTTTTTCTTATATCATGTTTATAAAATACATAAGATGAATGTTAAAATTATATGAAATATATAAAATTAAAAATTTAGTTAATACTATTCATAATGGTTAATTTAACAACTATGTTATATATTATATTAAATAATAATATTTTATTAATATATTGTTGTTCGGTAAAACTATGTCTTATGTGTAATGCAAGCCAACTCATTATTGTGTGTAGCATAATCTTAACATGGTGTTTTGTAAAAATAAATCAAGAAAAAAAATTAAATTTATTCAGAATTGAAAATATTGTAAATTCTCAGGGTGTTATAGCATGGTTCTAATACTCATAAGGCTTGAGAGTGGGAGTCATTGATGAGAGAGTAGTGCCCTCATCTTTTTGACATGGTGACTTATTGACATGATTTATGGGTACAAAAAATTCCTATGGTGGGGATTTTATAACATCTTATTACTGTTTTTAGGTACTCCTCAACCCCTCTTTTGATTATACTTTGATTGGGTATCATTTAGGGGTGTTTCGGGAGAATTTTTGAAAATTTTGGAAGGCTCTTGGGTTGTGTATGATTGGCACAGGGTTTTACCAAACTGTTCACCCTACTAGATTAAAATGTGAAAACCCAAATAGTGTGGGTTTTCATGGTTATCTCATTGTTTGTTAAATTGTGCACTCACCTAGTATATACTATTCACCCCTTTAGAGGGGTGTACGGTTTGAAAAACTATGTGGCCCTGTCCAGCTAACCGTGTGAGCGGTAATTTTTATTTCTGAAAAATTATAAAAAAATCATGAACCCCCACATAACCTCCCTCTTTGCCCTAATTTGTGTTATTACAAATTTGTAGGTCTTTGGAGCTCCTAATAACTCATTTGGCTCCTCCAAACCCCTTCCAAGGTGGATCAAAGCTTAGAGAACATTGTATGATTCCTATCCAGTAAGGGTTCTCCTCCTGTTCTCTATCTTCCACTCTCTTCTTCTCTCCTCCTTAGGGTTTGATATATCTTCTTGTTTTTGAGAGATATAAACTCCATTGTTTTAGATCTTGAATCTAGGTTTGATTCTAGGAATCTCCATTGTCTACATTCTTCATTGGAGTTTCCTGTTGTGGGTGTTGTGATATGTGATCCTATAATCTAAGGTAGGTGGTTCTGTATATGTTTGGAAAATTAATTTAACCTTGAATTTCTTGATTGTTTTGGATTTCTTTCAATTAAATTGTTAAAATCCAATTTGGTGTGAATTGGGATTTAAAATTGATTTGGCATGAGATTTGGGGGAAAAACCCCCCATTCTAATGGAATTGGAGATTTGGGTGTGATTTAGAATTTGATGGAAATTGTGAAATTTATGAAATTGATTTGAAATTTTTATTTAATAAATATGTCTTAAATTTTTTTGATAAGAACCTTGGTTGGTTTTATTTGTAAAAAGGCATGAATTTGTTAACAACTTGTGTTTTGGTTTTTAAATAGAATTTAGAATATTGCTGCTTTGGTGGTGGTGTAGTGGTGCAAGGTCGAGGTCCATAACAATGGTGTTCGGTGAGTTTTGGGATTCGATTCATATGAGCCCTCTCTTGGGGGAATTTCCACCTCCTATACTCCACTCACCTTACCAGGTCACCCGATGTCTCACTGGGTGGGCAGAAGAGCACAAACCACCTAGCTGACAGGTTATTGTGTCGAATCATCACTGATCAAACTGTTACCCTATGGGATGCTCTGTCATCTCAGTTGGAAACAACTCCTTCCTGGCTGGGGATTCTCTAGATAACCTCTTCATATATAGGGGGGTTTTGGGTGTGGAGGGTTCTAAAATGCTACTCTCAGAGATTCCCTTTTTAAACGAGAAGAGAATTTGGAATATTGAAATTAGAAATAGAGAAATTTTATTTTAAATGGTTTTGAAAAAAAATTCCTATTATTTATTGTTTTTTGAGCATATAAAAGCCTAGGTATTTAGTGAGTTGTTGGATACAAACACACTAGGATGGTAATTCCCTAGCAATGGATTAACGCTTTACAACTTTAACAAATACATACCTCAACAGATCTTATACCTATTAGGATATTGATTATCCCTCTATAACGAGTGACTAAGGGATGTGTGTGCACAATTCCATTATCACTACATGAGTGTGTGTGGATCCCATAACCTGGAATTATCTTACCTCTTGGTATATGACCATGTTTCTCATTTGTGAATTATTTCGATATATATGCCATTATTTGTAAAAATGATTTACATATGCCTTGTGAATTTATGTAAACTATTTTATATAAAATGTTTATTAAGATATTGTTTGAAATGTTTCCATTAATTGAAATGAAAATCATGTTTTGTTTCAAATATGCTCTTTTATTTTCATACCTATTTTATATAAAATTTAAAGATTTATTTTTGGTTAATTAATGTGGCATATTATTATGGAACACTTGGTGATACCCTACTGGGTTTTTGAGCTCACACCCTACCTTTGCCTTTAGTCATTTATATATTTTCTCCTACAAGGTTTGATCAAGGGGAAAGCACCACTTCGAGGTAGTAGTTTTTGATATTTTGGTTTTGGAGTGTTGTTTCTGTTGGGACTTAAGTTTTTTATTTTACAATTTTTGATACTTTGTGGTTGTACTTTGGTTTTATATACCTTTTTGACTTCTATCACTATTCTCCCTATGGAGTTTTCTTTTGAACATACTAACTTGTTTCTATTTCTTCCTCTATTTATGTGGAAAAATCGTTCCCACCTTTTTCATGTATGATTTCATTTATTAGTCATCAACCCATGGGGATCCGGAGCTTCCTTCGGGCTATGTCAGTATAGAATTGGGTATCAGGATACCAGGTTATCTGGGTCGGTTCATGATAGGGAATATAGAACCATAGTGGTTATCATGAGTTGAATATGTCTGCATTAGTTTTCATATGTCAGTCAACAGGATCATGACATAGGAGTCATATGCATTCCTAGAATCAAACGTGTGGGTATATAGCGTAGGAGTTGTGTTGGGGATCTTTTCAGTCATATGAGAGGCAGTGTTACACTTGTGACAGATGAGGACATCTTGCATAAGATTGTCTGGCCTGTCATGCTGCTCAGAGGGAGATGGTTGATGGACCACCCGGGCAGAGGCAACGTATGGATCATAGAGTTATGCATGATGGTGGATATGGAGAAAGAGTGGGGAGAGTATAACGAGGTGGAATATGTTTTGATCTATTGCCACTACCACCCCCAGATGGTCCATGCTAGGATCATGGAGCTAGAGGATAGGGGTGAAGAAAGCTACAGGTCGTAGAGGCCTATGACTCAGAGGCTCCAAGGATAATTAGATATACACTCTATGTCCTTTATACTTGTTGAAATAGTATTGGTAGACACTATTATAAGTTACTCTATTCTTATCACTTCTTTCTCAATGCTTATTTGGGGTGATGAAGAGAATTAGTAGAGCCATGTGAGGGTGATGTTTGATATAGCTTCAGACTCATGAGAAATAGGGATGCTTCCCCCACTAATATGTGTTTTTTTGAAGATATTAAAATTGTGTGGGTGAGTCGGTGCTGCCCAAAGAGGATAGTTTTGAGGTGTGGTGGATGAGTTCCTTTGACTTGTGTGTTTGGGGTGGGGTTACATGTCAGTGCGTCTGAGAAGGATGATTTCTTGTGTGGGTAGATACAGCTGAATTTTATCAGATGGTTTGTATAACACACATAGAAGTAGTTCTATGAGCTTTCGGTTTCCTGGTATAGTAGTGGAGATGAGGGTGTTTACCTAAAGAAATGTTGGGTTTACCTCCCCACATAGGGTTTTTTTCTGCATAGTCTGGAACCCAGGGACTGCCTCTATATTTACTGTTTGACTCCCATGGAGCTTCATGAGTTGTGGTGTTGTTGGAGTTTTACAGACAGAGGGCCCAGTAAGACCGTGTGTGTGAACTTGGGCATCCCTATATTTTTTTAGTACCCTCGTGTGCTCCGTGTCAGAGTTTTATGTGAGACACTTGAGGATGGAATGATACAAATCATCCAAAGGAGGATGAGTACTATGGGTTACATTAGTATCTGTATTAGGTTAGCGAGGTGGTGTACTGCTAGACCTTATGACTACAGATGTACTGAGTGTTTGGTGTTATAAATCTATCAGAGATGAGGATACATGTGCCGGATTTGTTTCACAATGTCGACCTAGACTTTGGGAGCATTTTGGATTTTTTTTGTTCCATTAAG
This sequence comes from Viscum album, assembly GCA_963277665.1. Lineage (NCBI taxonomy): Eukaryota > Viridiplantae > Streptophyta > Magnoliopsida > Santalales > Viscaceae > Viscum > Viscum album. Next base: position 470,651,436 of record OY728158.1, read on the forward strand.
TGTGTGATTGTAGGTAGCATGGGAACCCATTAATTAGATCACTGGTGTGGGAGTCCCAGTGGAGAGCCCAGTTTTTCTCCTTCTTCCTAGGATTTTTTCTTTTCAGGGATGAAAAGCCTTAAGGTGGAAAGAGTGTAGTGAATCTAGTTTTGTTTTATAAGACTTTGGAATATTTCTAGGAATATTTCCAAAGTCAGACACTGAGTCGATGTGGGATTCTGGATCACATAGAGCCTTGATGTGGTGATATTAAAAATATTAAATATATTTTATCACACATGCACAACTTCTTTTTAAATGTTTAATAACTCTTGAGAAGAGTCTCTGATTGAGAATTTAATACTATAGTTAATTCTGAAATGTGGTGTTTACCCTAGGCACGACATAAAATTTGTCAGCGTTGGATGGCCGGTCGAGGGTGAGCATTGGAGGGGAGTTAAATGGAGTTTATTGATTTAATAAACATTAAATAAATACCCCCCTTGTATGCATGGAATAAGGGATAGGATCCCCCCCCCTTGCGCAAAAAACAAACTGAGGTAAAACTAAGGAGAGTAGGCACAACCGATCTTTAATACTAATGGTGATCACTCCTAGATCATGGTGCAGCGCCTTTAGAGCATGGATCTACACCCAAATCTTTGGAGTTTCTCCATGAGGTATGAGTATTTTAGTTTTAAGTACCAATCCCCTTTTTGATGCATTTTTTAAGGTTTTAGAGCCCTTAGACAATTTATAGGGACCTCGTGATGGTCGATCTATGGGTTTCAATGAAAACTAGGGTGTTTTAGGTGGCTCGTAGGGAATTCCCATTTAGAATTCCTGATCACAAGAAGTGTATTGAAGGAGCACACACCATGTGTTCTTCTTATTCAAGTAAGGTTAACTTTTGGGAATATGCATTGTGTATGAGGGGTACACATCGTGTAGTGAGTCAGGTCATGTGGTCGAGGGATATGGTCAGGGATGTTGTGTCAAGGGACATTTTCATGTGGCAAGAAACTTCTAGGAGACACAAACATGGGGTTTTGTACATAGGCATGGGCTAAGGACATGGCCAAGAGAACAGTTATCCAGAACACACTGTGTACCAAGGTTACACACCATGTACCAAGGGTACACACTATATTGAAGACATGGGTGGACGAACAGTGTGGGAAAAGACACGGCCAAGGGACTGGGTGAGGCGAGACACACCGTGTACACTATGTACATGTCGTGTAAGCTCACATAGATTGCCAAGCCATGAAAAATAGGACAAGTCTAGGTGTTCATGCAGGGTGACATGCCATTTGGACCCTAGTACACTCTATGTACTATTCTTGGGAACTTCCGCCCAGTATATCTTCTTCTCAGGCGCTCATATTCATGCTTGTGAGTATCCTATCCTAAGTAGTTTTCCATATAGAATGTGATGGTATCCTTCATGTTAGATTTTGAGTTATGATGTGGTGTGATCCTAGCATGATGTTACATTAGCAGTTCTTAATTGTGGGAAGTGATCTAGGAAGATCACTGGAGAGATGTATCGGTCTTTACCCTTCCTTATCATCTCAGGATGTGGGTCCCCCTAGACTCTATAGACCAATAGAGTAGTGCTCCCCTACTATCAGGATGCACATCCCCTACCTGTGGTAGCATTATGATGTGAGGTGTGACAAGTGTGATGCTTCTTTCAGCGATGCTTGACCGATACTGGAGATCAGTTTGGTTTAATAGAGAGAGATTTTAGGAATGTACTCCCTTGTTGGACTAGGGTGTGGGTTTCCCTTACATCTCGGATCAGTAGAGGTGGAACTCCCCCACAACAGGTGATGGTCCTCTACCCATGGAGTATCTCTCATGGGGTGGTACTCCCCTATTGGACTAGGGCGTAGGTCCCCCGTGTCATTCATGCAATTGGAGATGAAGCTCCCCTGTAGCATCGGGCTTCGGAACCTCCATAATCATTATGCAGATAGAGTGGGTACTCCCATGTGGTGCCAAGGTGTGGTACTCTATCCATAGAGTTGGTACTCCCATTTCTTATCAAGGTGAAAGTCCTCCATACGTGATGATATAGTAGAGTCGGTACTCCCTTATTGTACCAGGGTGTGGGTCTTCTATTTCGGGGTCAGTACTCCCATGTCACGTTAGGGTTTGGATCCACTATTGTGATCATATAGGTAGATATGGAACTCCCCTATACAAAGGGATAAGTTCCTCTATCTATGGAGTGGTACTCCCCTATCTATGAGTATCGGTAGGGATCAGTTCCTCTATGGTAGTTGGAGCTCCCTCAGTTATAGAGCTTAGTTATGAGAAGCGAGCTCCACCACTTGATACACGTGACACCTAGATAGGAGTTAGTGATCCCTTTATGCAGTGAGGTGAAGGCCTCTCCATACAGGTCATATTGAGTTTTCATTGGATGATTAGGAGGTTGTACTCCCTCAGCTGTGGGGAAGTGGTGAGGTGTGGGTCTCTCTGTTCTATCTTTAGAGAGGATGAATGTGGTGCATGTCCTGGAGCAGTGTTCCCTCGACTGTGTGTAGTGGCGAGGGGAGGGCCTCTCCACTTGGGTTCTTATGAGCTTGCATGGTGAAAAAGACAGTGGTGTTGGGTTCTCTGGTTTTAGGCACTAGATTTGGACCTTAAGAGATGCTTTTGATGGATCATATCTCTCAAAAAATATTTATTTGGGATGAAAGTGCTCATAGAGTGTTTTATCCTAGACAGGAATTACCTTTGATCCTCGAGTAGAAACCTCCGTCTCATTATGAGGTCAAAACCTCATCATACTTAGAGTCTAAGATAAGTATATTTGGGTGTTTTATGGGATACCTTGTGGTTTTGTTACATATCTTGATTGATATGCCATGTGGTTAGAGCTGACTATCTATGTATAGCTGAGGATCGGTCGAGATGAAGTTTCTCACTCATTTGGGTTTCCTCCTCCAGCTAGGTTGAGAATACTATTTCTTTTTAGTTTCTCCCTTTTATTTTGTTTTTTAGGGTTCCTAATGTATATTTTTATACTCACCCATGCACTGTATTTTCCTGCACATGTTGTGTCTTGTGCAGATGAAAAGACTTTTGATGGAGTCTCGGGAGGATTCAGAGTAGGTAGATCTTAGTGATCTCGACAGACCGAGGTGTTTACTAGGGATTGGTCGTGGTGTGATCTGGTGATTGCATTTGATAGAGTTCTCCTCCTTCTGATTAGGTTGGACTCTTCTGTAGTTTTTTGTGGGATTTTATTTTTCCCTTTTTACGCTTTCATTAATTTTGTTGTACCCTATTTGTGGGATAGACGTATGCATACAGTTTTTGTTTTAGTTATTATTATCTATGCACTATTGCATGAAGATGTATGTGGGTATGTGCGTACAAGTACCATAGGTTAAGGCCTCCCATATTTTTGATATGTCTACTCAGCGCTAGATGTTAGCCCCTGGTCTATTGGAGGCAGTCTTGGGGAGTCATAAATCAGGATTTGGTGGGTCGATTCATGACATCCTATCTCTAGTTAATGGTAGTGACTTCACCACTTCTCCAGCAGATGAGAGTGGATCGGTTTGGAGACATCAATTGTGAATTTTTATGCGACCATATATCTTCAAAATATGAACTAGATATATTTTCTAAAGACAGAGAGCACATCATCCTTTTCCAAGGATAGACAGTGGTTTTGAGCACATTGTGTGATGAGTAAATGAGGGAGTTTCATACCTCCTCATTAGAGGTACATCCTAGAGTGATGAAGATGTATTAGGACCTTTTATGAAAAATCTAGTGGGTAGGTATGAGGTGGAATGTTACTAAGTTTATTTCTTGATGCCTCTCCTATTAATGGGTGAAGGCAGAGCATTAGGTTCCAACAAGTTTGAATCAATATTTTGAGATCCACCAGTGGAAGTGGGATGGCATAATAGTGGATCTTTTGATGGAGCTTCCACAGACAGTGAGTAGCCATGATTCTATCTAGGTGATTTTTGATTGAATCAACAAGTGGTCTCATTTTCTTTCCATATGGGAGTAGATTTTAGTTGAGAGTTTGGTATTTTTGTACGTATGGGGGATTGTTCAACTTCATGTGGTGACCTTGATGATTATCTTTGATTGAAATGTTTTATTCACATCATGGTTGTGGAGAAGTTTGAAGAAGTACTTTAGGAACCAGTTACGGATGAGCACAGCATTCCAACCCCATATAGATTGTCATACTAAATAAACCATCTAGGTTTTGGAGGATATGTTAAGAGCATGTGTGTTGGAATTTGGTTGGAGATGGGAGGATCACTTGTCATTGGTGGTTTCTGCATATAATAAAAGCTACCAATCCAATATCAGTATGGAACCATTCAAGGCTCTGTATGAGAGACCCTATAAATAACACTTGTGGTAGATGGAAATAGGAGATTCGTCGCTTATGGGATCAGAGATTTCATAGGCAATGATAGGGAATGTTAAAGTGATTCAGGAGTGAATGAATAATACTTAGAGCCAATAGAAATATTATGTGAACTGACATCGTAGGCCTTTAGAGTTCAACCAGGGAGACTTGATTTCTTGATATTCTCTCCACAATAAGTTTTATAAAGGTTTGGTTAGGGTAGAAATCTATTATCAAAGCTTATTGGGTAATTCAAGATATTGTGTAGGGTTGGAAAGGTTGCATACCACTTAGATATACCCTCACAGTTGTACTGAGTGAATAATTTCTTCCATGTATCATGGCTGAGAAGATGCATGCATGAATTGTAAAACGTTTTTGACTGGGGAAAGCTAGACGTTGAGGACAGAGCCACCTTTTCAGAGTAGTTGATGTCCATCAAGGATCGTCAAGAGATGATCCTTTATAGGCGATCTATCCTACTGGTGTGAGTTCTTTGGAAACATGGGAATCTCCAGGAGAGTTCATGGGAGTGTGAGGGACAAATGTGGGCTCAGTATCCTCACCTTTTCAAGTAGGTTTTTTCTTTTTGAGATGAAAATACTTGGAGGTGGGTAGAATGTTATCACTTTGATTTTCTCATTCATACCCTTTGAATATTTCTATATATTATTCTAAGTTTTTCTTTAGAGTTGGTGTGGGTATCGTAGGTGATATATTAAAAATATTAAATATATAACTGTGAGAACATATCTTCAGAATTAATGGAATTCTAATTGATCGAATTCTTGGATAAGAAATTTGATACCATAGTTGAATCTAGAATGCGGGGTTTACCCTAGGTGGTACATAAGTTCTGTATGCATCAGGTTTCAGGATGATGCGCAGTCACAAGCCACTACCACAAAATTGGGCAAGGCATGCACCTGCCTTTATCAGCACTAATGGAAAAGCGCTGATAAAGGTGTACCCTTTATCAGCGCTTGTTTTAGCGCTGATAAAGGGCACATTTACTAGTGCTTTAAATATCCCTTTATCAGCGCTTTTCTTAGCGCTGATAATATTTATTGTATATATTAAATAAAAAACACATGTTATAACTATATATATATATATATATTAAATAATTATAATATTAATACTAAATATATTTATTATATTTATTAATTCATTATATATTTATTAGATTTATTAATTCATTATATATTTATTAGATTTATTAATTCATTATATATTTATTAGATTTATTAATTAATTATATATTTATTAGATTTATTAATTCATTATATTTAATATATATTTATTATATTTATTTATATTTAATGTATTTTTTTATTTATAAATATATAATGTGTTCAAATATATATGTATAATTGAAATTATTGAATATATATGTGTTTTCCAATGAATTGGGATCGATCAATATCATACATGCACGCATCTATATATATGTGTTTTTCAATGAATTGGGGTCAATGAATATATCATACATGCATATATATATGTGCATATTGAATAATGTTCATTTATAGATTATAATTCATTATGTTCCCCATATATAATATATATATATGTATTAATTAAATGTACACTTAAAATTAAATTATATTTAAAAAATAAATATATATTTTATTATATTTTCAATGATATATATATAAATATACCTTTCAAATAATTTTATAAGTATAAATAGAGATATAAATATTTAGAGTTAAATAAATATATAATAATATAAATAAATTCTTAAATTTATACATTTTTCAGTGCTTTTATTAGCGCTGATAAACTACGTATTTATATATATAATTAAATAATTATATATATATATATATAATTAAATAATTATAAGATTAATAATAAATATATTTATTAGATTTATTAATTCATTATATATTTATTAGATTTATTAATTCATTATATATTAATTTATTAGATTTATTAATTCATTATATTTATTAGATTTATCAATTCATTATATTTAATATATATTTAATATATTTCTTTATATTTAATGTATTTGTTTTATTTATAAATATATATTGCGTTCTAATATATATGTACTATAATTGAAATTATTGAATATATATATGTGTTTTCCAATGAATTGGGGTTAATGAATATCATACATGCGTGTATATATATGTGTTTTCCAATGAATATATCATACATGTGTATACATATGTTCATATTGAATAATGTTCATTTATAGATATTATAATTCATTATGTTACCCATATAATATTTATGTTATAAAAAATGTACACTTATAATTAAAATTAAATTATATTTAAAAAATAAATATATATTTTATTATATTTTCAATGATATATATATATATAAATATACCTTTCAAATAATTTTATAAGTACAAATAGAGATATATATATTTAGAGTTAAATAAATATATAATAATATAAAGAAACTCTTAAATTGATACATTTATCAGCGCTTTTATTAGCACTGATAAACTACGTATTTATCAGCGCTAAAAAAGCGCTGATAAAGAGTGTTTTTATCTGCGCTAAAATGAAAAGCGCTGATAAAGTCACTCTTTATCAGTGCTACAAAAGCACTGATAAAGTCTGGCCTTTATCAGTGCTAAAAAAGCTCTGATAAAGGTGGTATTTATCAGCGCTTTTCATTTTAGCGCTGATAAATACACCCTTTATCAGCACTTTTTACTAGCGCTGATAAAGGTCCACGCGGGATTGATAAAATCCATTGGGTCCTCTTCCTCCTCCCCGCACCCTGTCAAGCTCTCGCGGAATCCCTCCTCTGTGTCGTTGCCGCCGCTGTCGTCGCCTCCTTCTCCTCCTCCTCCGTCGCGGCCGCTGCCTCCTCCTTCTCCTCCTCCTCCGGTCGCCGCCTCCTCCTCCTCTGACCGCCGCCTCCTCTTCCTCCTATGCGCCTGCTCCTCCTGCTCCTCCTCCTCCACCGCGGCCTCGCCCTCCTCCTCCTCCACCAGTGCCTCCTCCTCCACCTCCTCCTCCGCCTACTCCACTGCCTCCTCTCCACCGCGGGTCCTCCATCGCGGCCTCCTCCTCCTCCTCCTCCTCCTATGCTGCCTCCAAGCTGCTTCCGCTGCCTCCGCTGCCTCAGCCCTGCCTCCGCGCTGCCTCCGTGCTGCCTCTGCTGCCTCCAGTGCCTTCGCTTTCGATGCCTCCTTCTCCTCCGCCACCGGGTCCTCCTCCTTAAGGTGAGTAAAATTGAATTTGTATGAATTAATTATGTTTTCATTTATTGTCAATATTGAGATTAATTATGTTTGGCTTCTTAAGGTGTGGTTTGGTTTCTAAATAGCATAAAGGCCTGTTTGGAATCTTCAGAGCTTACATGGTGTTTTTCCCTTGGTTTTGAAAATGGAATTTGATTTGTAAATTTTAAAGATCTATTGGTATTTTATGGTATTTTGGAAATTGGTTTTGAAACTCATGTGATGTATAGGCCTGGTTGGCACTTGTGTGTTATTGGTTTATACCGTGCATGTTATAGCCTCTTCATTCTATGGTATACTATTATAATAGAGCATCAATGTTGGTTGTTTACTATGGAGGTACACCATATGTCGGCAGGTGAGTCTGAACCTAGTAAGTCTTGGGATTTCTTCTAGGTATGTTTAGGTAATTCTAATGATTACCTATCTATATGTTCTTCTTTATTTTTCTGCACTTTGGTTATATATTTTTCCAGTATTTTTCTACTTTTATTGTTTCAATTAATTTCATCATGGCTCTATGATCACCTTGTTTGTATTCTTATATTGAATTTTGAATTCATTTTTTAAACTAGATATCTATTTTCAAAAGGGAAGCCGTGATTTGTTTTGAAAATGGATTTTCTAAAAAATATGTGTTGGTTATTTAAATGATAAAAACCTATTTTATAAATGTATTTCAAACTAGTGTTTTTGTATTATTTCAGAAAAGGTAATTTATGGATTCTATGGTGCTTACCTACTAAGTTGTTTTATGCTCACACCCTACTTGTGACACTCGGCATCAGTAGACCCAAGTTATTTTTAGGTTTGGGTTTCTTGTTTAGGTTTCCTTTAAAGAAGGTTGGTCTTATAGTTAGTGGTAACCCAAAGGTCACGAGGATATCTGGTCGGGTTCTGATTTATTCTATCTCTGTTTTTAGTTTCTTTTTTGTTCAGTTGACGTTGTATATGGATCATGTTTATGTATTCTTTATGTTCTATGCTTATGGATCCTCATGGTTTTGTTGTCTGCTCTATTTGGTTTATATATATCCCCATTTCTATATCTCACATCATATTATCACACCATGACTCTTATATATCCTTAAGAGGGTGTTCCTCATCATACGTGATATATAAAACTATATGATCCATCTTCTTTAGGCCTAAGACTCTAATCAAATAGCCTTAGAAAACCTAACTAGGCTATAAAAAACTCATACCAAACCCAATCCTTTCATAAACACAACTACTCCATGGAGACATAATCTCTGGATGATCACAAAATTACAAACATTTAATAGAACCCTCACTCTATCTCTCAAAAACACCCTATTTATTTACCTTAGTTTCTCTTGATTTTTATCCCTTTCACTGGAACACATATACTCATGCATGAATTCACAATAATGCATAAATTGTAACATGGTTTTGTATTATAGGGTCCACCTACCTCACAAAACATGGTGAGTTCATCATACAAGGATAACCTCTAGCCAATACAATCAAAATCTACATCATCTGAATTGATTTGAAGATGATATAGTGAAATCATCACACAAATCCTAGTTAAAATCATCCCAAATCATAGGAAAATAAAGGATATTAGTAATGGAGGAAGTATGATGGGAAAACTCACTAACACACTATAAAAAACTCCCAAGAACCACCCCTCATCAGGGGTGATCGAAGAGAGGAAGAGATTGGATGAATCCCAAGAACCACCTAAGATTTGCTATTAATGAGCACACCCCCTACCATTTTTGAAGTATCTAGTTTTTTATCTAAATTATACTCATATTCCTTCTCCCCTAACCTATATACTCATCCTATGGATTTCAAATAGGATGAATATAAATAAAGAATGGATGAATGCCAATCGGTTGACAAAAGAGTATAAAGAAGGCATGAAAGAGTTTATCAAGTTTGCAAAAGATCATGTATGTGACTCTTCTCAAATCCTTTGTCTGTGTTTACGCTATTGTTATTCAAAACAAATTAGTCCAGAGGAGTTGGAAGAACACTTGATCTGTCACGGAATAGATCAGAGTTATACATGTTGGAATAAACACTGGGAAACAACGAATGTAGGTAGTGACTGGGATGACACTGTGTTTTATGGATCATCTGATATGATTACAAACATGAACAATGAAGATGACCGTATGGAGGATGTGATTACAGATGTGAATGATGATGAAGATCTTATTGAGGAAATAACAAGGACCATCGAAGATGAACTTCGTGATTGCCCAAAATTGTTTGAGAAGTTAAAAAGTTGTGAAAAGATGACATTGTATACTAGTTGCACTAAATATACAGCATTGTTAGCCGTACTGAAGCTGTATAATTTGAAAGAAGACAACGGGTGGAGTGACGCCAGTTTTACGAAACTACTTGCTCTCATGAATGACATGCTCCCAGAAGACAATGACCTCCCAAGATGAACATATGATGTCAAATGAATGCTATGCTCGATGGGTATGATCTCTGAAAGAATACACGTCTGCCCGAATAACTGTATACTGTTTCGCAAGGACCAAAAATCACTTAAAGAATGCCCAAATTGTGGTGTTTCTCAATACAAGAAAGATGAATCCAGCCCTACTAAATTTGTATGGTACTTTCCAATCACTCCAAGGTTTAGACGCCTATATGGAAGTGAGAAGACTGCAGAACAATTAACATGGCATGCAGATACAAGAATTAAAGATGGGATACTACGTCACCCGGCAGACTCTCCTCAGTGGAAGAGAATCAATCATGAGTATCCTGAATTTGGAAATGAATTGAGAAACCTTCGTCTTGCATTATATACAGATGGAGTGAATCCTTTTGGTTTTCAAAGCAACAATCATAGTACATGGCCGGTTATATTGATAAATTATAACTTACCACCGTGGTTATGCATGAAACAAAAATACATCATGTTATCTATGCTTATATAAGGACCAAAATAATCGGGTAATGATATTGATGTTTATTTATCTCTATTGATCAAAGATTTGAAATTATTGTGGGATTCAGGTGTTACATTGTATGATGCTTATAGAAAGGAAGATTTCTCTTTGAGAGTCATGTTGTACGGGACGATAAATAACTTCCCTGCTTATGGAAATTTGTCAGGATATAGCATTAAAGGGACTCAAGGTTGTCCCGTTTGCGAAGAAGGTACACAGTCAATTAGGTTGAAACATTCATCGAAAACCGTGATTCTAGGACATCGCAGATTTCTACCGCGATGACATAAGTACCGTTCTTGGACGACATCATTCTATGGAAGTTCAGAAGAACGTACAACACCATCTCCACTAATAGGCAATCAATTGTTTGAGAAAGTTAAAAATGTGGACACTACTTTTGGTAAACCGGCTTCAAAAAACCATACGAAAATCGGTTGGAAAAAGAGATCAGTTTTTTTTGAATTACAATACTGGAATTGTCTGTATGTAAGACATTTTCTTGATGTTATGCATGTAGAAAAAAATGTATTTGATAGTGTTATCAGCATGTTGCTAAATACATCTGGAAAAAAAAGATGGAATTAAGGCTAGGTTGGACATGGTTGAGATGGGAATACGAGAAGAGTTGGCACTAGTTAAGGGTGAAAAACAAACATTTCTTCCTCCTACTGCTTACACTCTTTCCAGGTAGGAGAGATATCAGTTTTGCAACTTCTTGAATGACGTAAAGTTTCCAGAGGGGTATTCGTCAAATATCAGTAACCTCGTGTCAATGAGCGACTTGAAGTTAAAAGGTCTGAAATCACATGACTGTCATGTTTTGATGCAAGATCTCATTCTAATTTCTTTACGTTGCATTTTTCCTAAGAATGTCCGCCATACATTAACGAAATTGTGTTTCTTCTTCAAAGCTATATGCAGCAAAGTTATAGACCCGATGAAATTTCCAGCTATGGAAAAAGAAATTGTTGTCATATTATGTGAATTAGAAATGTTCTTCCCGCCTTCATTTTTTGATATGATGGTTCATTTTATGGTCCACTTGGTGAGAGATATTTGACTATGTAGTCTTGTACATTACAGATGGATGTACCCCATTGAATGGTATATGAAGATTTTGAAAGGGTATGTCAAAAATCGAAGTCGGCCAGAGGGTTGTATTGAAGAGCGATATATTATTGAGGAAGTCATTGAATTCTGTACTGAATACTTGTCTAGTGTGGAAAGCATTGGCTTACTGAAATCTCGTCACACTAGGTGGCTTGAGGGTGAAGGAATTTATGGAAGACAGGTTTTCACAATCAATATTACAGATCGAGAGTAGGACCACCTTTATGTTTTGCATAACAGTTTCGACGTTGACCCATATGTTGAAATCCGCAAAGAAATTCTTAGGCATTTGAATCCATCTAGGGATGAAAAATGGATATCAGATACACATAATCGACAGTTTATAGGATGGTTTCGAGATCATATTTTAAAGAAGTCAGATGAAAATCTAGAGTCAATTTCGGAACGACTTCGATGGCTAGCTGGAGGACCAAGTGTGTATGCATTATCTTGCAATGCTTATGTAGTTAATGGTTATACATTTTATACTAATGAACATGATGAAGACAGTACCATGCAGAATAGTGGGGTTACACTTGTGGCTGAAGGGATGCATGTTTCCGGTGCTAAGGATAGAAATCCAATTTATGTGAATATGTCATACTTTGGCATCATCAAACAAATATGGGAGTTGGATTATACGGAATTTCAAGTTCCGATATTTCAATGCAAGTGGGTTGATAATAGGAGTGCTGTTAAAATAGATGATTTGGGATTCATGAAATTTTATTTCAGTAAGGAAGGGTAGAAAGACGAACTGTTTATAATGGCATCACAAGCAGTGCAAGTATTTTATGTTTCAGATCCCGCAAACCGAAACTGGTCAATTGTTCTGTTATCGACCAAAACAGCTGAAGGTTCAGATGAAAATTCAATGAAAGATGACCCTTTCATTGGGACTTCGCAATCATTTTGCAGTGGTCCCAATTTAGATGACGTTTTGTATGTCAGAGGAGGCCACAATGAAGGGATATGGATAGTTGATAGAGGGGTCAAATCCCTTCAGCCTTTAAAAAAAGAGAGTTCAATAATCAGGTTATTTTTTATTGTAATATAGATTGTGTTACATTATGTTATTATATGTTCGCTATTGATTTTATGTGATCTAAATTAAATGTTAAACCAGTTCTGCAGATAATGACTTCTTCACCTGCTGATGCACCCAATCCCGAGACACAACAGGTCTCTCAACCTGTTGCAGCTGGTCCCACTGCTGAGAGACAACAGGTCTCTCAACCTGTTGCAGCTAGTCCCACTGCTGAGGTACAACAGGTCTCTCAACCTGTTGCAGCTGGTCCCAGTGCTGATGTTAGCGCTTCGGAGAAACATAATGATGATGCAGAAACCGAGGAAATGGTAGGCGATGAAACCCCAGCGACACAAAAAAAACAGGTGTGTCGTAGTTTGACAGTTTTAGCCAAAATCCTTAAGGAAAAAGAAAAAGGCATCAAATATAAGGTGGGATAGAATAAACGAGGCCATCATTTAAACCCCAACAAAGTCATGTTTAGTAGCTACATTGGAATCGTCACTCGACAACGTGTGCCAATTGATGTAGAGTCGTAGCACCATGTTGTCAGCGGGTTAAAAACATTAATGTGGGAAGAGATTACGGTAAAATTACGATATCATCTATTTAATTTATTAAAATAAAATAAAATAAAATACTGAAATATTTACTAACTCTTCATCATCTCTTGCAGATTGCATTTATAGTAGATGTTTCGCACAAAGAATATGTATTAAGACTGGCAGGAAGGATTCATAGAGGCTTTCGCACCATTTTAACAAAACATCATCTGAAAGATGCTAAAGGGAAAATCAATCCGCACCCGCCTCCTCTTTATGCACACTTGATATCCCAAGGAACGTGGGATGTGTTTTGCAACCGTCGTGCGGAACAGAATTTCCAGGTACATTGTGTTTGGTTACACGTTGTGTAACATTACTTGTATTCATCACATTGAATGACAAGTTTTTATTTATGAAACAGCAACTGAGTGCTGAAAATAAAGAACAGGCAGCAAAACCAGCGTACCCCTACCGTAAAGCAAGGCTGGGGTACGCTTCAATTGAAAAACAATTGGTACGTATTTTAAAAGTACTGTAATAATTTTATGTGACATAAAACAACACTGTAACCATGTTTCTCTGTTTATATACAGATTGATGAAGCAAAATCCCAAGCCACTTCCATTCCACTCCATGTGCTATGGAAGGAAGGCTCATGTTAATAAAGAGGAGAAACTGGTAGATGAAAACACACAAAAAGTGTGGGAAACATGTGTAAGTATGACATAATATAAACTTGTTTTGCTTTAAATTACTATTACATAATGATGATTACTTATTTTTCCATATTTTCTATTTGACGTAGTCACAGGAATCAACAACACCCACACCGGATGCAGACATACTTTCAGCGGCCTTGAAACAGCCAGAACAGTATGGCCGCGTCAGAGGTGTGGGTTTTGGGGTGTCACCCCAGGCATATTTTCAAAAAAAAAAAACAAGAGGATGAACAAACTAAAGAATTTAAAGTAATGAGAGATAGAGTATCTACCCTTGAATAAAAATTCCAAAGTCAGGGAGAGATGCTAGCGAGTTTGATGGGGGAGAGGCGAAGAGAACAAACAACTCAAGAACAACCCATGCGAGAAGATCCCACCCCACCCCCACCAGCTTTGAGGTGAGCCATTCCCCTCAAAGACCTGACTTAACTGAGGTAATCAATGTTCTAATATTTGTTTCTGTGAAATGTAAATCACATAGACACTGATACCTTTCATGTAATGATATTCTACAGGGTGAAAATGAATGTGATTTATATATATCAACTCTCACCCATCACCTTGTAGCGAGGGATATGGTGTTCAATATGCAGAATGACATGATACACTCCATACCACTTCCAACAGGTCATGTCAAAGTGTCTATTAACGTAGATCATGAGTCGAGAACCGATCTACCCATGCCAAATGATGATGACGACATTCATACGGTGGAAAAATCTGTTGGGACATTCATTGCATGGTCGTCGAATCTTGTAAAAAAACATGTCGACCAGGAGGTATTCATTTCCAATTCATTTTTCAAGAAGAACCTTTAACATTAAATTAGAAAATGGTTGAACCGATGAATGTTATTACAGAAGGATAAAATGGAGGAGCTAAAACGAAAGAGTGGCTCCAAAGGATCAACCAACCGATCAAAACAATCTACTGAGAGCGCGTTCACCCCGCCCGTTCTATATCCACATTTAATATCATTTCAAGATCATGTGGATACAAAAATTATAGGCGGTAAGATTCACACAATTTTTTGTGAAAAATATATGTATGAAGAGGAAACATTATATTTCGTTAGTGCAGATGTTGTTGCTGAGATCATCACATACGACTGGCTAGGAACCTCAGTTATAAATGTATACATGAGGTATGTTTTCATGATTTGATTTTACAGAAGCTGATATACTTTGATAATTATGGCTAAATACATCTCATATTTTTCACAGGCATATATATGAAAAACAATTGAAGGGATTTGACCATGAATACAAATTTGGACTCGTTAGTCCTCACACCATTTCTACACAACGAGAAGAAATAGATTCTGATTTTCAGGCTGAATTAATGTCAAATCTGCTCAGAACGTTTCAAAGCAGAATTATAACAGATAGACTCTTTTTAATACCAATGTTGTAAGGGTAAAACTTTACATTTTAATCATATCAATTATATTTTCATTTTTATGAGTACTTATTTCTTTTTGTGTTTTTAGGGATCATTGGATGCTCATTGCAGTCAATTTGGATACTCCAAAGATTTATTTTCTGGATCCACTGCATGGATATCCAACAAACCGACCACACATGATGGCGATTTTCAATTTGTAATACACTATATCCAACATTTTAGAACTAAATATCTAGTTATATAATTTATATTATCTTTTAATGAGGATTTTTCTATGATAGGGCGGTGTATGAATATCGTCTAAAGGCTGGAATGAATCCAGGGCATAAGGACGATAATGCCCACAAGATCTACAAATGGAGAAGTATCTGGGTATATATAATTATATTTCACTATCCAAATACATATCAAAACAAATTACTTATTTTTCTCGATGTTTCTACAGTGTTCAAAACAAACAAACGACAAGGACTACGGTTATTATGTTTGTAAATTTATGAAAGTGATCATATTTCATGAACAAACTAGCATCCCTGAAGTGGTATTTTTGAAAATAATTACTACTTCATTTAAAATAATTATTAATACTTTGTGTATTTATATTTTTTCAGTACTACTATGACTGTCGCAAAAACTCATATTCAGAAGATGATATAAATGTGTTTAGAAATGAATGGTCAGCGTACCTGATGGAAGAATGTAAACAAATAGGACAATGAAGGTGAATTCATAATACTTATGTTATCTTTATATGGTAATTGATATCTACCTTTAAAATTATTGAGCATCTATGATCTCCCTTTCTTATGTTTCATATCCTTAGATTAGTGAATTCGTACTACTCAGTTTGAAATTGACATAACTTTAGAAAACAACACAAGTGACATACGGAAAACTGAGAAAATGTGTTCAGATTGTTTTGATAATTTAGGAAAATGATCCCTGAGTCATTTGTGACATGTACGAATCGACCACACCTCAATTCAACTCACGGTGTGACCGGTATGTCTAAAAGTGTCTGATATCAGTTTCAAATTGACATAAACTTTAGAAAACAACACAAGTGACATACGGAAAACTGAGAAAACATGTTCGGATTGTTTTTATACTTTAGGAAAATGATCCATGAGTCATTTGTGACGTGTACTAATTGACCTCACCCCAATCCGACGCACGGTGTGACCGATATGGCTAAACGTGTCTGATATCAGTTTCAAATTGAGATAAACTTTAGAAAACAACACTACTGACATATGGAATACCGAGCAAACGCATTCGGATTGTTTTGATACTTTAGGAAAACGATCCATGAGTCATTTGGGATGTGTAAGAATCGACTGAACCTCAATCTGATGCACGGTGTGACCGGTATGGCTAATAGTGTCTGATATCAGTTTGAAATTGACACAACTTTAGAAAATAACACAACTGACATATAGAATACTGAGAAAACACGTTCGGATTGTTTTTATACTTTAGTATAAGGATCCATGAGTCATTTGTGACATGTAAGAATCGACTGCGCCTCAATCTGAAGCACAGTGTGACCGATATGGATAAAAGTGTCTGATATTAGTTTCAAATTGAGAGAAACTTTAGAAAACAACACTACTGACATACGGAATACCGAGAAAACGCATTCGGATTGTTTTGATACTTTAGAAAAACTATCCATGAGTCATTTGTGACGTGTACAAATTGACCACACCTCAATCTGACGCACGGTATAACCGGCATGGCTAATAGTGTCTGATATCAGTTTGAAATTGACATAACTTTAGAAAACAACACAAGTGACAAACGGAATACCAAGAAAATGTGTTCGGATTGTTTTGATACTTTAGTACAATGATCCATTAGTCATTTTTGACGTGTACGAATTGACCTCACCTCAATCCAATGCATGGTGTGACCGGTATGGATAAAAGTGTATGATATCAGTTTTAAATTGCGATAAACTTTAGAAAACAACACTACTGACATACGGAATACTGAGAAAACGTGTTCGTATTGATTTGATACTTTAGGAAAACAATCCATGAGTCATTTTTGATGTGTAAGAATTGACTGCAACTCAATACGACGCACGGTGTGACCGGTATGGCTAAAAGTGTCTGATATCAATTTCAAATTGACATAAACTTTAGAAAACAACACAAGTGACATACGGAAAACTGAGCAAACACATTCAGATTGTTTTGATACTTTGGGACAACGATCTATGAGTCATTTGTGACGTGTAAGAATCGAATGAACCTCAATCCGATGCACAGTGTGACCGGTATGGCTAAACGTATCTGATATCAGTTTCAAATTGAGATAAACTTTAGAAAATAACACTACTGACATACGGAATACCAAGAAAATGCGTTCGGATTGTTTTGATACTTTATTAAAACGATAATTGAGTCATTTTTGATGTGTAAGAATTGACCTCACCTCAATTTGATGCACGCTGTGACCAGTATGGCTAAAAGTGTCTGATATCTGTTTGAAAATGACATAAACTTTAGAAAACAACACTACTAACATACGGAATACCAAGCAAATGCGTTCGGATTGTTTTGAAACTTTGGGAAAATGATCCATGAGTCATTTTTGATGTGTATGAATCAACTTCACCTCAATCAGACACACAGTGTGACCGGTATGGCTAAAAGTGTCTGATATTAGTTTCAAATTGAGATAAACTTTAGAAAACAACACTACTGATATACGTAATACTGAGAAAACGCGTTCAGATTGTTTTGATACTTTAGTAAAACGATACATTAGTCATTTTTGATGTGTATGAATCGACCGCACCTCAATCTGATGCACGGTGTGACCGGTGTGGCTAAAAGTGTCTGATATCAGTTTCAAATTGAGATGAACTTTAGAAAACAACACAAGTGACATACGGAAAACTGAGAAAATATGTTCGTATTGTTTTGATACTTTAGTAAAACGATCCCTGAGTCATTTTTGACGTTTACGAATCGACCTTACCTCAATCTGACGCACGGTCTGACCGATATGGCTAAAAGTGTCTGATATCAGTTTCAAATTGAGATAAACTTTAGAAAACAACACTACTGGCATATGGAATACCGAGAAAAATCATTCAGATTGTTTTGATACTTTATGAAAACCATTTATGAGTCATTTGTGACGTGTAAAAATCGACCGCACCTCAATATTATGCACGGTGTGACCGGTATGGATAAAAGTGTCTGATATCAGTTTCAAATTGACATGAACTTTAGAAAACAACACAAGTGACATACGAAAAACTAAGAAAATGCGTTCGGATTGTTTTGATACTTTAGGAAAATGATCCATGAGTCATTTGTGACGTGTACGAATCGACTGCACCTCAATCCGACGCACGGTGTGACCGGTATGCCTAAACGTGTCTGATATCAGTTTCAAATTGAGATAAACTTTAGAAAACAACACTACTGACATACGGAATACCAAGAAAACGTGTTCGGATTGTTTTGATACTTTAGGAAAACGGTCCATGAGTCATTTGTGACGTGTACGAATTGACCGCACCTCAATCCAACACATGGTGTGACCGGTATGGCTAAAAGTGTCTGATATCTGTTTGAAAATGACATAAACTTTAGAAAACAACACTACTGACATAAGGAATACCGAGAAAATGCATTCAGATTGTTTTTAAACTTTAGTAAAACAATCCATGAGTCATTTTTGATGTGTACGAATCGATCGCACCTCAATCTAATGCACAGTGTGACCATTATGGATAAAAGTGTCTGATATCAGTTTCAAATTGAGATAAACTTTAGAAAACAACACTACTGACATATGGAATACCGAGCAAACATGTTCGTATTGTTTTGATAATTTAGGAAAATGATCCATTAGTCATTTGTGACGTGTAAGAATCAACTGCACCTCAATCCAACACATGGTGTGACCGGTATGTCTAAAATTGTCTGATATCAGTTTCAAATTGAGATAAACTTTAGAAAACAACAAAAGTGACATACGGAAAATCGAGAAAACGTATTTGGATTGTTTTGATACTTTTGGAAAACGATCCCTGAGTCATTTGTGATGTGTACAAATCGACCGCATCTCAATCCGACGCACGGTGTGACCGGTATGACTAAAAGTGTCTGATATCAGTTTCAAATTGAGATAAACTTTAGAAAACAGCACTACTGACATACGGAATACCGAGCAAACGCATTCGGATTGTTTTGATACTTTAGTAAAACGATCCATGAGTCATTTCTGGCGTGTAAGAATCGACCGCACATCAATCTGATGCACGGTGTGACCGGTATGGCTAAAAGTGTCTGATATCAGTTTCAAATTGAGATAAAATTTAGAAAACAACACTAATGACATACGGAATACCGAACAAACGCGTTCGGATTGTTTTGATACTTTAGGAAAATGATCCATGAGTCATTTTTGATGTGTAATAATCGACCGCACCTCAATCCGACGCACAGTGTGATCGGTATGGCTAAAAGTGTCTGATATCAGTTTGAAAATGACATAAACTTTAGAAAACAACACTACTGACATACGGAATATCGATCAAACGCGTTCAGATTGTTTTGAAACTTTAGGACAACGATCCATGAGTCATTTGTGACGTGTACAAATCGACCACACCTCAATCCGACGCACAGTGTGACCGGTAAAGCTTTTCATTAGATAAAGAATCAGTATTTATTAAATGAGATAAATCAATCAAAAACATATTGATTTTACATTATTCCCGTTCATTGTTATGAGAATTCAAACATTTGAGTTTAAAATTTCATATTTTAGTTTCACATTTCCATATTAATGTATTCTTTCATATTACTGTTTTAATTTATTTCATTATTGCATTACTAACATAATATTTGTTTTCTTATATAGGTGAATTCTTTTCCTTGAGTTCGGATGCTTTGTTCGGCAACAAATACCTTGAACAAAAAATTTTGAGAGCGGATCACAGATATCAAAGGATGAAACATGAATGTTTATAACTGTTGTTGAATAATTTTAATTATAACCATGTAAAATAATGTTTGAAATGTATATAGTAATGTGTTTTTTTGTATTCGTGATGTTAAGTAAATGTATATACCGTTGTCGGTCAAAATATTGTGTGCGGGTGCTATTTTGTGCAGGTGTGCATGTGATACTTTGTGCAGGTGTTCTGGTGTACAGGTTCTGTTTTGCAGGTGCAGGCGATGGTGCCTTTATCAGTGCTTTTTTGAGCGCTGATAAAGGATATCTTTAACAGCGCTAGAAGAGCACTGATAAAGGTTGCCTATATCAGCGCTTCTTGGAGCACTGATAAAGGGTACCCCCCCCCTATCTACGCCGACATTAATAGCACTAGAAAAGCGTTGTTAATGCCGGTTTTTAGCGCTGATAAAGAGCCAAGTTGTAGTAGTGAGCGGAGAATGAGATGAATTAAATCAATTAAACTAATTAATTGGTTTAATTGTCTATCCTAGCGATTTCCTCTTATTTAATCCCCATCATAGCCAATATCTAGGGTTGGTCGCATAAACCTGGGAGATTGAGATGGAAAGATCATCACCATGGTAGAGAACTACCAATGGTCAACGAAAGAGGATCGAGGAGTGATGATCAAATTTTCACAGGGCGCATTATAGACATCGGAATTCTTGGATATCATCATCAACATCGTCATCAATGATTGATCCAACAATGAGGTAGTCCTTATTATTTATGGAATTCTGCCATATTATTCTTGAATTCAAGCAGGGATTTTATATTAGTTTGATTTCCCAAATTATTCTCATTCTTCGCTTGCCCCTACATATTTAATTATTTTATTTTACCTTGGATTTAATATTTTTTGATGGAGTTATTCGATTTCATATTTGTTTCCATGATTGTGATCAATGGTTGGGTTCTCAATGACCATCGATGAACTCACTTCATTTATTTTGTATTTCTCCCTTGTTTCTTCACGTGTTCATCATCGACCTACGGAAGGTCGACGATCCGACCACTGATCTGATTTGAAGTGCAATTGAACCTCAAATTCATGATGTTTTGTGTGATTGATGATGAAGATGGTGATTTGTAAAAGTGGTGAGGATCGGTGATGGATCTTGGTTGGAATATTAAGGAATGTATCTCGGGAGGCAATGAAGAGGTGCGATGAGAACCCATGTGGGGTGATAGAATCACATTCTCCAGGCGATGGACAGCTGGAATTTGGATACCAATGAGGATTCAGGCATGGTTTACACACATGGAAGGTTCTACAACGAAGATAGAGGTAGATCTGGGCGTTATAGCGAAAATTCAGGGATGAAAATGAAGTTTATTATAGAAACCCGACAATACATTGTGTATCTTAGAGGAACACACTTATGTAGTCCACTTTCAGCGGCGACTAGGGTTTTTAGGCCGAGTTAAATATCACACAATGTGTGGGTGGGCCCACATGTCGTGTGACTCTACTCGACCAGCTGAGTCGTGTATAGGGAGCACATGCTTGGGACCCTGGGTGGTCCCACATGCCATGTGGCTAGGACCACGCTCCATGTACATGGGTTTTACACAACATGTTAGATAGCAGGACACGACCAGGCAAGGACTTAGGAGTACACCCCGTGTATACCAAGGGACACTTCATGTACTTTTATACAAATGTTTTGCGTCCCATATCTCCTCACTAGTACAAAAAAAGGCTTTTCATGTCGATGTTTTAACGTCAGTTTATGACGATGCAAGACACTTTATCAATAACCTTATATAATTTTTCATGCTCCCCCTTTCATTATTTTCATTTTACTCGTCTCTCAATCCATATCACCCTTCCATCAGTTCTCGTTTCAACGATTTATTGGTGGTATTTATATTTATTATTTCATTATTTAATTTTTTTATGATCATTTCACTTATTCGATATTCTTTTTTGATGATTTAATTTCTTATGATGATGAATTCTTCTTCTAATCAAGTTAAAAATATGATGATTCCATATGAGATTCATCAACTAGAGTTTAAAATGCTTCGCCATTCACATCTTTTGTTTCCACATGAGTTATTTTCACAAAAAAATGAATATCAACAAATAGTATATTGAATTGATGGACACTGCAACAGGCATAACATCGAAGTCAAAGATTTAAGTTTTTGTTTCTTGATTTCATTTAGTTTTTGCAATTTTCTAACTTATATATCTTATTTTCATTTAAGTGAATAATCAGTAATTAAATTAATTATTTAAAAAAATGGTTTTTTTCACATCAGTTATTTAAAATAATTGACGCAATAAATGATTTTTCATGTCGATTATACAATAACTGACATGAAAAACCCTTTCCATCCTGAAGTTTTTGAATGATTTCTACAACGATATTTTAAATATTGATGTGAAATGTAGTTTTCCACATCGGTTAACAATAACCGGCATGAAAAAAAATATTTACAATGTCTCAATAATGTCGCTAGGTAACATACATTAAACCCCCTAAAAACGGCATGGAAAACCCTATTTTGCACTAGTGCCTTCTTTGAGACTCGGAATCAAACCCGCAAGTAGTCCTTCCTTGGTAGTTTTCTGTGTAGAACGCGATGGTGACTCTTGTTTTGACATCAAAGGTACGATGTAAGGTGGTGTGATCAAATTGCTCCTTTCCAGCACAATTAGTTGACATTAAGATTTGAGTGTGATCTCCAGAGTAGTAGTGGGGTTGGAAACCCCTCTAATAGAACACAGAGGTCAAGGCGTGGGTCCCTCATTTCCTGTACATGTAGAATTGCACCCCCCCCCCTCGGTACTCACCCCGGGGCATGGGTCTTCTATATGTGGAGTGGAACCCCCCCCCCCCGTCATCGAGCGCAAACTGGGCTTGGGGCCATCACCTCCTCGGTCGTGACGTGCCATCGGCGAGGCATGGGTCCCGTGTAGATGATCTAGTGAGGATTACATTGGACTACTGACATCGGGATAACACTGGCTCATAGAGCTGCAGACAGACTCATCATCCTTAGTTGGTTGTGAAGATCGAGAGCTTCCTCTGCCTCTTTCTTTGTTCGGATACCCCTTTTAGCATAATTGTAATTGGGTTTCTTTCCCCCTCTTTGTCTTGTGGGTTGAGTCAACTGTTTAATCTTATTGCTTCCCTTTTGGGTTTTTTTTGGAGTTCTATTGGGTATGTATATACTCGACTCTGTGGGGGTTTTGCATGCATGTATCGTGTCTTACACAAACAAGCACTTGGTGACTTTGACGGGCCTGATGTTGGTGAAACTTAGCAATACTTGATGACAGAGGTCGCAGGCAATGGTGGGTGTCAGTGTCTGGGAGTAAGGTTCCACTTCCTCTTCTACTAGGTTGGTACTTTATTTTCTGGTTGGACATGCATTTCGTCCCTTCACACTTTAGGTATATTTTATGTTGTTGCACTCTAGTTATTCTATAGGTTATTACATGTTTTTTGTTTCCTTATGGTTTACTATCGTTTATATTGTCTTATAAGGATGTGATGTACTTCGAGGTGTGCATGTGTACGAGTTCATTAGGCTAAGGCCTCCCATATATATGATATGTCTACTTGACGCTAGTCGTTAGCCCATGGCCTATTGGAGACGGGCTTGAGGTTTCACTCTCAGCTTATCACCAGTTCATATAAGGCCCCATTGGGTTAGGCGTGACACTCATCGTGCGAGCCCAATAAGGTCAAGTGAAACGACACCTGTCATACAAACCCAATGAGACCGAATGGAAGGCTACTCGTTGTGTGGAACCAAACGTTCAGGTGGAGGAGTGTTTGCATTACGAACTAAAATGGTCAAGTGGAATGGTGTTTGTTTTGTGAACCCAACAAAATTAGGTGGAACGACACCCGTCTTACAGACTGAATAAGACTGGGTGGAACGATGCCCATCTTATGGACTCAAAAAAGTTATGGTGCAGATGAAGATAACTCTAACATGTGATGATAAACAAGTCTAGACGGTTAAAAATGATGGCACAAGGATGCACCCAAAGGGAGTGGGGGTGAGAG
The DNA here is from genome assembly GCA_963277665.1 of Viscum album. Taxonomy (NCBI): domain Eukaryota; kingdom Viridiplantae; phylum Streptophyta; class Magnoliopsida; order Santalales; family Viscaceae; genus Viscum; species Viscum album. Next base: position 470,675,786 of record OY728158.1, read on the forward strand.
GTGCATGTTAGCAAGACCATTGGATGCTTGGGTGTGAGTCATGGTGGGCAGATGCAATGAAAAAAATTGAAACAGATATATTTTTGCTGTCATGAAAAATTGATCTGGTTTGAACAGGTCCGAATTTCCACATTATAAAATTGAAAAAGATATATATTTTATTATTAATCTTTTATTATACTAATAAAGTGGCATAGAGCGGTGAAGAAAAAGTTGAGGCTTTGTCAGGAAAAAGGACAAATCTGAAGGGCACGACTCGCGAAAGAGGAAGGGCGACCCGCTGCACCACAGTCTTCCCTCGTCTCCAAGCAAACCCCACCCCGCTTTAACAAAAGCTTTCGCCAATCCAGCGAGGCTGGCCCTTTTGATCCGCCCTGCGACTGCGTCTGCTTCGGAGGTGAGCCTCCGATGGATCTTCTCCCCGGGAATCGCTTTCCCTTCTTCCTCTTCTCCCTCTTCTCCGCGGCTTTCCTCTTCACCCCTCCCGCCCAATCCGCCCGGGATTACTCCTCCCTCGTCTACAAAGGCTGCTCCAACCAGGATTTGTCGGATCCCACCGGCGCCCCCTCGCAGGCCCTGTCCAACGTCTTCGGCACCCTCGTCTCCCAGTCCACGCGGACCAAGTTCTTCAAGACCAGCGCCGGCAACGGCTCCGCCGCCGTTTCCGGCCTCTTCCAGTGCCGCGGCGACCTCACCAACGCCGACTGCTACGACTGCGCCGGCAAGATCCCCATCCTCATTGACAAGCTCTGCGGCCGGAAGGTCGCCGCCAGGATCCAGCTCCGCGGCTGCTACCTGCTCTACGAGGTCGCCGGCTTCACCCAAATCTCGGGCATGGAGCTCCTCTACAAGTCGTGCGGCGGGGGGAAGGGGTCCGGCGGCAGCGGGTTCCAGAGCCGGCGCGACTCGGCGGTCTCCGCCGTGGAGAGCGGCGTCGTCGGGGGCTCCGGGGACGGATTCTTCGCGACGAGCGACCAGGGGCTGTACGCGATGGGTCAATGCGAGGGGGATTTGGGGGCGGCGGATTGCGGAGCCTGCGTAAAGAGCGCCTTCGAGAGGGCGCAGGACGAATGCGGGGACTCCGCCTCCGCGCAGATCTTCCTCCACAAGTGCTTCGTTGGCTACAGCAATTACCCCAGCGGAATTGCATCGCCATCGGATTCCCATTCCTCTTCAGGTAATCTGGAAATCTAGGGTTCCTTAGATTGTTTATTATTCAGTTACTGAAGCATGGATGTTCAGGGCAGAACACGGGGAAGACGGTGGCGATCATCCTTGGGGGCGCACTGGGCGTGGGATTCGTGGTGATTTGCATGCTGTTCGCGAGGGGCTTGGCGAAAAAACACGACGGTGCGCATGGACCCGTCGATCATTCATTCTTCCAGCCCCTTCCCTGCGTTTCATCTTATTGCTTTTCTTCTTCCAACTTTCCCTGCAGATTTTTAGATTCAATGGTTTCTTCATCGATTTCTTACGCGGGAAAACATGAGAAAGTGGATACAACTACAGCAAGGGATGATATTTTGGGTTTTTGAATGCGAAAAAGGGTCTGGCCATTGATTCTTTTGATTGCTTTCAGAGCCAGGAACAGGCTTTTCATCCGTCTTGTTGTGTGGAGAATCGCACAGCTGGGCTGGCAATTACCCATGACGACACACATGGCATCTGAACCATGTGGTCCTACGATATGATCAAACCTGCTCACCTCCAAATCTCATTTATATGATTGCACTACCAAACATAGGACCCCTCAAGGAGCTCTCACACTCCTTGTTTCTCATTTTATTTGAGATAAATATTTTATCACTTTCAGAAACCTTCTTATTCTTCTACAAGGTTCCCAATTGATTCCACCATATTACAATGACTGGAATACAATTGTGGATGAGATCCATGACTCATAACTCCCTCATACTTCTAACAAGATGCGACTCAGCATGGGCAATATTCTTTTAGAAGGGTTGGATCAAAAATTTGTCATGAATGAACTTACTAATCTCACTAAGCTACTTATCTGGATCAATCATTTAGGAATTTGGGTGCCAAGGAAGCATTTGGTGTCTGTGTTTTCAAAATTTATCAACCAGATCTTTATCGACACATTAGATCCAATTTAAGAACACTCACATTTCTCCTTGAATCTTGTGCAATAGAATTACATACAAGGTAAACATAACAAAATTATATCTCGTTCATTTGTTGTGATCAAGCCATTTTTTTGCTCGTCTTTAGTTCATCGTATCTCTAAGGATCTCATCAAAGACCCATCTATATCATCCACACTTATTTGTCGTATCTTGAAGGATCTCACCAAAGCCCCATCTATATCATCCACGCCTGCTCCATGACCTCTTCAGAATCACTTTGAAATTTGTGGGTGCTCGCTCAAAGTTTTGGGGTGATTTACGACACCCATATGATCATCAGAACACTATGAAGATGATCCAATAAGGTTTGATTTGTCGATGTTCTCTCTAAAGCTCGAGAGAATGGAGGGGAGGGATGCCAATTCATGCATTCGACCAATGTTGTAAACTTGAATCATAAATTCAATTCTATAGTTGGGTTAATGTTTCTTAAAATGCACTAAGGTCCTTTAAAAAATACGACCTCTTAAAATGGCCCATAAATCATTTTTAAGACTTATTTATCTTGTCTTAGCTGCGACAAAGACTTCATTACTCGTAACACTCTTACATGTCATGTAAGTACAAACCATAAACGCAACTCATTCGGCTCGAATATTAAATATTCATCCGAAAAACAATTTTCTCATATTCACTTTTTAAGCTTAAATAATTTATTTTTAACTTAAGAAGTAGATTCAAATTTTATTATTCTAAACTTGAATAATATATAATTGAATTTATTTATACATTTACTTGTGATCATTCACACTCAAACTGTTGGTCAAATGAGAAGTAGCACAACGACTCGGGTGGGGGGGGGGAATTGAGTTCTTTGAACATTTATTTGCTTGAAAACCACTCTTGCTTTAGGGTTGAATGATTTTAATCTCTTATCATAAATAAGTAATGAAATAAAAAACATAAAGATAAAGATAGAACACATAATTTATAGTGGTTCGGGGCACAAAGATTTATAGTCCACTCCACAAACACTACGAGTTTGATGATTTTTACTATACCAGTCCTTTTTTTGAGGGATGCTCAACTGAGTGCAAACAACTGTTGTTACAATGGTCCAAAAGCTTTTAACCGAACTCTCTTTACAAAACATGTTCACAGTCTTAGCACACTCGATCACAACAAGTGCAGATAGATGCAAAGATGAAAATTGAAGATTGATACAGGTGCAACACACAGTTGCAAGCAGCAACTGACAGATGATGAAGAAACGTCCAGAAAAGATGAATATATTTAAAGAGTAGCTTTAGAGGTTCTTTGATTGCAAATGATAATCTTGAGAGCCCAACAACATAGATGAGCAAGACTACATGCATCCTTTTGTTCTGTATCGTATATCATTTTATATCTTTGTGTGTATCCTTTTTGTATGTGCATCTCTCTACTTATTTTTTCAACTATATGCATGCATTCCTTTTATGTCTCCTCTCTTGAATTTCAACTCAGCACACTTGATTATATCGACAGTCGAGCAAATAATCCTTTTGAAATATGAAGTGGCAGACTCTTAATTGGTGTGTGTCCTCCTTTTCCAAATATAGAACGAACATACACGGTTGGTGCGACAGATTTTGTCTTTATCATATTTTTCTATTTTTGGGAAAAAACACTCTATCCAAATCGATTTTTCCTTATTTAAATAACTTCTTTTATGATGCACATAAAAGCATAAGTTGACTTTGCAAAAGATACGCCAACGATAAATAAAATATCCAAACAATATTCTATCTTTGAGAATGAAATATCGATTCTCCGTGAGATAACTTCATTCATGTAAGGTAAAAGCCTAGAAGCACTGTTCTCGTATGATAAACACATCGCCATAAGATAAACAACTTTTGTAAGATAAAACACTTTGTCAAATCTATTGTCTTCTTCCATGCGTAAAATAATTCATTTACGAAGTTCCTTCCTATAAGATGTAGATAATTCTTTTACGAAATTCCTTTTTGTATGATAAATTGAAATTCACGTAAGATAAAAGACTTGTTTGAACATCCATCTGACTAAGCTTTTTGAGCTCATCTTTTTCTATAAGATAATTTATTTACGCTGTAAGATAATTCGCTTACGCTGATATTCCATAAGATAAAGTCCTTTAGTGAAAAATGAAACTTAGATTGTCTATAAGAGAATTCTTTGATGCGTAAGATAAATCTTAAACACGTAAAAGAAATTCCTTAGGCAATTTTCTTGATGACAACTCAAGGCATTCAAACGAGTTAAGAATACATGATATGAACCTGAAACACTTAAGATAAATAGATTGGTAAAACAAATGAGGATTTTGTGAGCATCAAAATATATAAAATATCGAGATATATTGGAACAACATTAGTGAGGTCCACAATCTCCCCATTTTTGATAATAAAAAAACACAGAAAAAAATAATCAACAGGATCTTACCAGTATTTCCTTTTTGAAGATGTTGTGTTATCCCATAAAGTATTTCAATAAATACTCCAGAAATACTCCCATAAATATTCTAAAAATACTCCTTAAATACCCCCTTTTTGTGCTATTAAAAAGGACGGTGAAAGTGTAGAGAAACACATTCACTATAGCACATTAGCAAGTATAAATAATTTGAATATTAAGCACTGAAATGAACACAGATTATCATGGACTTTATTAAGAAACATTCAAAGAATAAACATATAATAGAAATAATGAAAATCATTCAAAGAACAATCAATTAACATCCAAATAAACGTTCAAGCATTTAAATGTTATGAAGAAATCATTAATGAAACAACACATAGAAAACATCCAGTCTTTGGGAGAAACATCCGAGGAACGATGTTTGTCACGAACCATATCCGGTCACCATCAAAACCAGCACCAAACCTGGCCCATGACAAGGCCCGAAGGGCGTTTCCGATCCCCATGGGCTGGCACAAGTGCCCGGGTATCATAAAATGAAAGTTGAGAACGATTTACTCGAGTTTATAAACATACGACAACAAACAAATCCAATAAACCAAATTTGGATTTTTCAAAAAAAGCCATCTTTTACAAAATTTCAGAACTGAATTACATAATTTAAAACAATGTTTAAAGACCATTACAAAGGAATAAAACCAAAAAGGACAGCCCAAGAACCTCCTCAGGGCAAGAGGCACCGCCCTCAAGCCATCTCCACAACACTGCAACAAGGACCTGCTGAAACCCAAACCACTGGCACTAAAAACTGTACCCAAACCTACGACAAAAATAACCAAGTCTACTTACACCCAAAGGTGTAAGTAGGGTCTAAGCCAAAGCCCAACAGGATACCACCACTAAGAGATTTCATGTGATAAACATTCAAAGACGAAAAGCTTGCAAGTTTTGTAAACAAGAAATGCTAGTTACAATTTTTAAAGGATGCAACATTAAATAAAAATAGTTTTCAAGTGGGCTATTTTAAAGAATCAACACTTTTAAATAAAAATACCAAAGCTAATGAATTTTCCAGCCCAACATACCGTATACCGACGGTAAGCATAAATCATCCAATGAGCACAAGCAACGGGAAATAACCCCTAGGCACTAGCTCGTTGTGGGTCCCAGGTACCTTGTATCTCGGTGAAAGTAACCATCACAATATCTGTTCTCGTGCACATGGGCCACTAGTAGGGAGCATACCGATAACCTAGTGATTCCCCATTATCATAGTTTAGTTAGTGTTGTCAGCGTCAAACTTGCTATGTGAAAGTGAGGCCAAACCCCACATGATCACTAGCATACTAGTACACGTCCACCCACCTTGATACTCGAGTTTTCCTCTTGTGCTCAAACAAGTTCAACAAGACATGAAATATAATTTTCACATGCAAATACAACTTCCACATCAAACATTCACCAAACAGCTCACATGTGTATCACACAAGTCACATAATCCCCTTTTCATTCAAATTCATTTTGAAATCATACTTACACCAAAATAGCCCACAACACTTTTCACATCTCTTCAACGCTTCAACAAATTCTTTAAACAATTTTATAAAACTTTTCCAGGATAGTCCAATCCATATAACAACCCACCCACATATCACATAATACTTCTTTCATAAGCAAAATCCATTTTTTCACATCACACTCACACAAAACAGCCCACAAACATGTCTCACGCCCACATCACAATTTCATAAATCACCACGAAAAATTACAAAACATTATCAAAACATTTGACATCACAACTGACCACTTTATCTTTCAAAAACTCATTTTAAGAACATACACCCACCAAAACATTACATAAACATCTTTTGTACACTTTGTGCAACTCATTAAATCATATACAATTTTCATAAAACCAACCCAAGGGGTATAACCATGTTTTGCATACAAACCCATTTCAAAACCCCCTTTCAAGGCCAAAATCACACTAATACCAATCCAAAACAGAATTGATAGCCCTAGAAACATTTATTAAACTACTCTCAAGTGCTATGAAATTACCTCAAATAATACCACAAAAGATACACATGAAAAACACACATTTTCATAAAACACTTTCAAGAAGTTTAACAAGGTCTTACACATAAAACCCATTCAAAAATCCCCTTTTTAGGCCCACATGACACTAAAGCATTTACAAACAAAAATTGGCATCCCCTTTCAACAACTAATAAATCACCTTCATATTTTATAAATCTATCACCAAAGATATCACATGAGTTGCATTTGAAAGGCACCCAACTTCAAACAAAAATGTAACTTTAATACTAAATGCTTTGCTAATGCTACCAAAAATGGTTTTCACACCACACCCAACATATTAGGAACATGATAAATCAATAAACCAAGCAAGCTAACTCATCAATAATTGCTTACACATGGAACCGCCTACCTTTTGTACCAAAAATTCCAAACCGTTGTGCGAAACATCAATCACACAAACGCCACACCACAAGGAAGTGAAATCAAGACCTAATCCACAATATTTAAGCGAAAAGACACAAAAATCAAACCCTAGGTATGAACCATACTACTGGAAATTTTAGAACCTCAAGAAAAGTGGAAGAAACCCTAAGCAAATGGGAGGAACATGAGAGGAAAATCACTTAATTGAGAGATATTGAATAAAACGCCCCAAATACACCAGTAGATGAATTTCCAAACAGCCAAAAATTAAAGTGAGGTTCTAATAAGGCTAAGTAGGTCACGTGAGAACTAAAATGGAGGGAAAAGAGTAAAAATTGAATGAGTTATGAAAGAAACAATTTACCTCTTCAAATCTGAATGATTTGAGAAATCCATAGAATTTTGTCCCTAATTTGTGATGAATATGAGCTCTAAAGAGGGAGAGAATAGCATGGGAGCGCTCTTTGGGTAAGTGTTATTGGGTGAGAGTTGGAATCATAAAAAAACCTTAAAAATTGAATGAGATATTAAATAATTAAAAAATAAATAAAGTAGGAAATGAGATTTCAGGCTGGCCCAACACCTTAATAAAAAACCCAAATCCATCATTATTATGGATTCCTATGGGTTCCAAATTGATATGGTGGTTTTAATATACTAGGTTATGCCAATTAAGAAGTGGAATGAGTGTAAAATGTTGAAAACTGAAGGAGTTATAAAAGAAACACATTTTATTTTTAAATTTGGAAACGGGCTCACGGATTGGCCCAAATCATGAAAACACACCCTTTCCTCCAAAACTGCATGGGAAACCCCCACAAACAAATAAAAAAATAGTAATTAAATGAAAAATACCTCTAAAAGAAGTCATGGATGTGAAAATGGTTAAGTAGTGACTTCTTAAAAGATTGAGGATGACCATGTGGCAAAGATGAGGTAGGTAATGGAGCATCAACACTTTCTCCATAAATAGCATCCATCTGAGCATTTATCCAAACTAATCTTCTAGCATTACTCTGCCGCGAGGAACTATTTTGTAGGTTCTTGACCATATTCTGAAAAATGCTTATTGAACTCTGGCTAGATTAAATCTATCTGCATGAGTGAATGTTAACTTTGATGAGGTGGCATGAGCATTTGTTAATGATTCATGAACTAACTTCTGATTTTCCTTATCATAAATTGTAGTGAGATCAAATATTTCCTTCTAAGTGTTGAGAGGCAACTAAGCGGTGATTTGGAATTACAGGTCCAACGTCTATCATGTAGTTGAAATAGCGCATCTCCACACATATCTATCCTCTTCATGATGTCATGATTGTAGAAATCAAAGAGAATCGTAAATCCTTACAATGTCTTTTGGATGAAGGTACTAATACAACTTTGAAAGTCCAACTTCTTGTAACAACTACTAATCAACCCCTTCAATGCATCCAAATGATTATCAGACAAAAAAACACTAGATATGGGGGTAGCTTGAGGTACACCAACAACCAATTCTTTACCTTTCTTAACAGCATAATGCTCAGATGGTTCAACAAAAGCATCTTATTCTTTCGAGAAAGATTCAGACGATTGATATGAGAGAACCAACTGATGAAGCTCTTTAATTTTATCCTTCAGATAAGATACTTTATTAGATAATGAACTAACCATCTTCCCAATGCCTATTACAACAAAATTCATGTCTTTTTTAGCCTTGACCGATGTTTCCTTAATCAAAGGAACATTTTCTTGAACTAGACTACACAAACATTTTAGTGATTGATCTTGACTTGGGATAGTGCTTTGAGGAATTATGGGTATATTCCTGATTTCACCAACTATATCTCTCATGAATACTTGCAAAAGGTCTAGTGAAATAAACTCACACTGCATGGATGCAATCCTCTCTTTTAAGGTGTTAAGAGCACCTTAGACAACTTCTATCTTAGATTCCATAGAAATTTGATCCATAAATCCTTCCTTAATGGTTCTAGCAGTTGGGGTTTTCTGAGAGGCATCCAAGACATATTGGACCGCGTTCTTTAAACCATCAAGATCTGACTTTGAGACCAGATTCTGCTGAGTAGCTGGAATTTCTTTGATATACTCATACTGGGATTCAAACATGTTTTTAACAAACATTCAACTCACCCTTAGACACTAAATTCTATTTAATAATTTGAAATTAAACTCAAGACTCAACCAATGCAGTCTTCAGATAATTGACTTATGCCAATAACTCATCAAATTGATATAAAATTTTCTCTCCACAATTCACAACATCAGCAGTAGGCATCTCAATGATACTGCAATCAGCTTCAGTACGATTAGGTGAAGTAATTTCCATTTCTCATCCACTTCTTGATCATATCTAGCTTCTTGATTTTCATCAACTGGAGAGGGATCAAAAGATTCTCTCTTCTTCTTTCTCGTAACTACCAAAAAAGCATTATTCCCTATTATGTATTCTTCTTCTTATCGTGAGCCAAGAAAATCATTTCCAATCAATTAAATTGCCAATATTTTTACTCACCATTTAGCCTCAATAGGATAAGAGAGTTTGAAAAATGGAACCACACCAACAATATTAGAAATGGTCCTCTCCTGACCAATTCTTACTATCCTTGTGATAGCGGTAACTAATCCTTATCTCATTGAATAAAATGGTAAAACTAACTCTGGTACTGAATATAACGACCCAAATTTTTTTTACATTACTATTACATCATTTTTAAGATAAAAAACACAATAAAGATACAATCCAAGATCCATAGGTTTAATATCATGGGAAAATTAGGCTCATACATCGCTTACACATAATAAAACTTAAACATTATTCAAATCCTTTTTCTTTATCCTCATAAAACCTCATACGTTCTCTTTAGTACATGTAATCACTTGAGTGTTGGAGTCAATGTCCTTGGACTAACTGTTTGTACTTTGATTTCATGTATATTCAATGTATTGAATAATAATAAAACTTATTATTATATATTATTCATTATTATGCATGACTCTAATGTAATAATGTCCCAGATTATATATCGCATTGATAAGGTCATAACAGTTCCCTGCTATGATGAGAACCTTGATGTGATATGAAGATATTCTTAAATAATGTTCTGCAGTTGGATAACATACTATTATGTGACACATAGTACATAGAAGGATAGACGTGAGTACTTGTAAGCAGATGAGACTTCTTCTCATGAAGTTCGTACTTGGTAATCTTCAAGACAGGAGGTTATGAGAATAGACCTGCCAGTAGGAATTTTGTATGTTTTGGTGTCATCAGATATTCTCATCTACAAGCATGTGTAATGGTCCTTAGACTTTAATATTATCATTAATGCATGTCATGATTCACACACTTAGATTTTCTGATGAAAATCATGATGCCATATGTTTGCGGTGAGGCAGGGTACATTGGGTGTGTCACGATTGACATGAAATTAATGGATAAGATGAGGAAGGTTTTCCCCTTCCATCTTTATAGAAGCTGATATTTTGACCCTTTGATTAGAATAGAACCATCACTCTAAATTCCATGGTCATGGTATAATTATGTATTTATTTCAGATAGTTAATGAAAGATGTATCGATCATATAGGTTGGTGACATAGATGTGAAACATGCTTGATGAGATATTATGATAAAGAGATTATATTACACAGTGAGCATTCATATGTGGTTGCCATCGCTGTGACATTAAGTTCTTTCTTGGGCGCCTTAACCCGTTGTTAGATAGTAATATTGGACTTTAGGAAAACCCATCTAATTCTAATGAGAAATAATTATATAGGGTCACACACTAAGTTTTTCCGATGATCTCAATTAAATTCTATTTGAATTTAATTAATTTAATAAATATTATTCTCAAGACCGAGGGATAATTTTATTCACATTTTATCGATCCCAAATATTTATTGATGAATGAAATATTTAAATTAAATATTTATTCTAGTGTTCAATAAATGCTATAGGAGTTTGAATGGACCAAGACCGTGTCCGGTGACAAATATTAATTAACAAGCCGGTTAAATAATATTTGTTATTGCACAAGCTGGAATGCACCAAATAATAATAATATTATTATTATTATGTCGAATGAAGTTTATTAAAGATTATAATATTATTTTAATGGTTGGAATGCAATTAAATAATATTATAACCTAAACCCTAGCTTTATAAATATATGGTTATGTCTATTGTGTATTGTATCCAAAAATAATAACTAGAGAATTGTTGCGCACAACAAATTATCTCTTGACTCTTTCTTCTCCCTCCCTCTCAAGAATGAGATACACAAGAGAGATTACTTTAAGACCAAAGGACAAATGATCAACAAAAACAATACAAGATAATTGATTCTCCATGCTAGTACCCAAAGATTGATTAGAATTCCTTAGAGATCAAATGAGCACGTGTGGATCAATACCAGAGGGATTCTATCCTTAGATCCTCACAATGCAAATAAGGCAATCTAAAAGGGTATTTTTGGGTGATCAACATCCACATCGAAGAAAGATCCTAAGCCAAGGTATTCATTTCTTCTGATATTAAATAAATTAATTATAAATTTGACGTGCAATATCCTCACTCAGGGTTTCATGAAACTTAATATTAAAAGAAATTTTAATATATCATCTACTATCACATGCTTCCGCTGTGCCCGTAACCATCAAGTGGTATCAGTGCAGTCACTTTTTAAATTTATAACTATTTTTTGGTTGTTGATTTATACACAATCGTGGTTAAATGTTTTCATTTAATATTATTTTTTCTTTAATATGATTTGAATTAACATGTTATCAACATATTAATCATATTTTTTTAGTATTTTATTTTCTTAAAGGTATAAGAACAAATAAATAACCAGAGATGCCATCCGGAACTACCACCTTTTTTCCTGGTAAGACAGTGTTACATGAAATGTAACTGGAGTGCACATCATGTACCCTAATACACTACACATGGCCATGCCACAGGATACACGACATGCCATAGAGTTATTACACATGGTGTATGTTGTGTGTTTACTAGACAACTTGGTACACGATATGTCAGATTACATGACGTGTATACGGTGTACACACCATGTAGTTTACATGGGTTAGTGGTGTAAATCGTGAAATATGTGTGGTCATTATACATGGCCAAACCATGTGAGACTGACAACCTAGAGCATTTATGATATACATGATGTGCATGCAGTGCACACAATGTGTGGTTCATCAATTCTCATGTATGAGATACACATCAAGTCCTCAATCTTGTTATCTAGACACACAACATTATAGATTCATGAAGTGTAGTTTGAGGAACACATCGTATAGTCTCTCACCCAAGAACACATTGAGTCTTTCAATGGGTTGCATAGGCATATGACATTCAGACAACACAGTGTGTAGCTGGCTTGTACATGCTGTGTGATCCCGTCGAGATACATGCCGAAGACTCAGGCGAGTCTCTTGGACACATGAAAAGTGGATACATGGCATGTAGTTGTCATGTACACTCCATGTAGTCTGGATGAGTCAACATGATGAAGTCCCATGCATGTGACCCGGATACACGACAATAGAAGTACACATCGTGTAGTCTCCTAATTATTGGAGAAATTCAATTACATTAAATTGAATATTACACCATTTAAAACCTTATTGCTTTGATTGGCACTTTTAGTGTTTGAAAATTTAATAATGGTTTTAAATAATTTTAAATGCTCAATTAATTTATTATAATATATATTAAACTATTGGTTTTACCATTTATTTTCCATTAATGACTTTATGATGGTTATCTCTAAGTGGATTTATATGGTCATTAAGATGAAAGAGAATTAATTAATTAATTAATTAATTAATTAAACTACATTCATCTTAATAATAAATAATGAATAAGAAATGAATGTTATCCATTTACTTTGTGTATACATTGCATGTATGATCTTTCATGGGATAGAACAAGACCAGTGCATGTGTTGGTATATATTTAATTTAATTTATTACATGAGTTTGCAATTATTTATTATTAAATTAAATATTATGGATTTTGAGTCATCCCTCCCTCCATTATTATGTAGGACTTTCGTGTCTAAGGATATTTATGCAATTCCACTTTAACCAATCTTTTGGTTCTCCTCACCTACATGTGATTTATAAATACTTGTAATTAATGGAGTTACCCAAGGTGTGTGGAGGTAGTTCAAGAAGGAACCATAATGATGCCAACCTAGGTGTTATACAATTGGAAACATGGAATGTTGAAACTCATGACAAGACCGAAAAAAGGTTATTTCCCCTAGGTAATAGGTTGATTTAATGTCCACTTATTAAATCAACCATTAGATAAAGTTCATGAACATGTCATTTAATTATTAATTTATTTATGTCTATGTAATTATTTATTTTATGTATGAAAGATCGTGATCACATAAATAAATGAATTAATGTGAAAAGATAGAAATTAAATAAATGAATTATTCATAAATGTTTTATCCAACATTGTTAATTAATTAAGTAACATCCACTTGATATTAAAAAGACATGTAAAGGGTAAAAAAGATAAAATTTATGGAAAAATAATTAAAACCTCTCAACCTAATATTAAGTCAGACTAATCCATCCATTACTTGATTGGGAATGAAACCATAGAACTAAGTGTAGTACATGACCAAAGTCTGGACACTTACTTTTATTGGGGAGTTATCATGAGAGTTTTGGGTTGACTTAACCAAACTATTGTTTAGTTTAATGACCAAAGTTTGTTCAATAAAATTTTGGAGGCAAGTGTTGAGGAAATCCAAGTCAGGATTTCAGGATAGGGGAATCCAATCAACAGATCAAGGAGTGGTAAGTCCACAACTAGAAATAAATCTTACCTAAGTACTTTATTATGGTTTTCATGTCCAAAGTATAGATTATTAAGAAAAGTAATAGGGACCCTTTCCACTAGAATCCTTAGAAACTAGACATTACAAGTTCAACGGTGAGGTCTATTAAGACTTGATAAAATAGTGGGATATTTAAATGATAAAATCAATTAATTTATTATTCCTCACATAATTTGTAATCAAGAAAAGGTACTAATAATATGATCTTTAATTGTAGAATAAAATGAAAAAATTGACATCCAAATTATCCCTACGATTAATATTAGAAAAAGAAAAAATCCTTACTGGAAGTAACTTCTAGGAGTGTTTTATATGCCTTTAGGTTGTTCTAAACCATGAACAGAAATCTTACATACTATAATCCTCAATTCCTAATCTGTCTGCCAAGGAGGTGAGTAATAAAGAGTTCCTTGTCTATAAAAATCATTTGAGCGATGCGGTCGAGGTTCAATGTTTGATGCTTTCATATATGTCTAGTGAACTCATGATGTCTCATGAAAACATGGATGCATATAATATACTTGAGAACCTTCGTGGCCTTTACCAGGATAACAATTTGATATTTACAAGGTTCTCTTTCATATCAATCTTAGAGAGGGTTCCCCAGATGGGCCTCATGTAGTCAAACTCATTGGCTATATTGAGCACCTAGAGGTTCTAGGGTTTAAAATCCCTGAAGAATTGGACATCAATATTATTATCACATCACACCATTAGATATTCTCTAACTTTTTTTTAAACTTTAATATAAACATAATTGAGAAGTCTCTTACAGATCTTATCACTCTCATTCATCAAGTAGATAAGGATACGAAGTGCGAAAATACTTCCATCCTTATGGTGGAAAAACAGAAAGGGAAAGTTAAGAGATCTAAGTCCAAAGATTCTTTACACCATTCTAATAAGAGGAAGATCAAGGGGAAAGCAATGGACCAAGATTTTGTCTTTTTCACATGTGGCAAGAAGGGTCATTGGAAGAAAAACTACACCCAACCAAAGAAGCAAGGGGAAGCTTCAAGTGAATTTGTTATCAAGTGTAATTTATCTTTTTCTACAAATTGAGTATTAGATATAACTATTGGGGCTCACATATTTATTCAAATATAGTAACTGATTAGATTCAAAAAGACTGACTGTGGGGAGTTAGATCTACGAGCATCCAATGGAGCTAAATTTTTTGTTGTAGCTATCAAGGAATAACACCTCACATTTCCAATCATAATGATCTTGGTTTTGAAAGGCTGTTATTATGTTCCATCTGTTACCAAAATCATTATTTTTGTATCCAGAATTTATACAGATTGATTTATTTTCAAATCTGGAAATACATTTTCTTATTTTATAAAGATAGCATTTTTATGGTAGAAAACATTTAAATAACGATCATTATATGTTAGATTACACAAACCAAGTAATGGAAATCGATAAAAAAGTTACTTCACATGACTCATACCACACCCAACTTTGGAATTACTGCCCAGGTTATGTAAATGAAAAATTATTGACTAAATTACATCAAGATGTATATTTGGATTATTTTAAACTGAAACCACTTGGTTTATGTCATTAATGTTTACAAGGAAAAATGACTATGTCCCAATTTAGTGGGAAAGGTGAAAGGGATAAATAGATTCTTGAATTAGTTCATAATGATGTGTGTGGACCATTTCCTATTGAAGCAAGGGGTGGGTACTCATACTTCATGACTTTTACTAATGATTTTAGTAGGTATGGATATGCCTAATTAACGAGGAACAATTCGGATTATTTTGATAAATTCAAGGAATACAAGAATGAATTTGAGAATCATCTTAGTAAGAAGATTAAGAAACTCCACTCAGACTGTGGTGAAGAATATCTTAATTAAGACTTCATTGATTATTTATAGGATTTCATGATACTATCTCAACTCTTACTCCTTATATGACTTAATGGAATGTTATAAGCGAAATGAGGAACCATACATTGTTAGACATAGTGAGATCAACGTTGATTCATGTGAGTATTCCATTATCTTTTTGGGGATACACATTATAAAAAATAGCATATGTACTAAACTGAGTGCCAACTAAAGCGATATATGGTATAACATATCAATTATAGAATGTAAAGAAACCTGTGTTCTCTTACTTACATGTGCAGGGTTGTGAAGCATTTGTTAAGGCCTCTTCAGGTAACAATATTTCACCCCAAGACACAAAGTGTATCTTTATAGGACATCATAAAGAAAAAAGGGACACTACATATAAAATCCTTCAGAAAAAATGTTTTTTTTGACAGAAATCCCATATTTATTAAGAAGGATATTATATTAAAAGAGATAGTAGGATCGATATAGACTTCGATGAAGTCCAGGCTCAAGATACACAAGAGTTGGCACAAGAACAAATTTCACAATGCTCTGTTGAAAAAGAAGTTATTCCAGAGACACAAGTACTATGTAGGAGTATTAGAGAGGTTAGAGAACTAGAATGGTATGGATTTCTAGTCATTGAGGATGTTGACTCATTATTATTTTATAATAATGACCCTATAAACTACAAGGAAGTAGTAAATTCCATAGATATTTCCAAGTGGCAATAAGCCAGGAATTCTAAAATGGATTCCATGTACCAAAACCAAGTCTGAATTTTGGTATATCCTCTAGAGTATGTAAATACCATTGATTTCAAATGGTTATTCAAGAAAAAAATAGACATGGAAGGAAAATTCAGTACCTATAAGGCGTGACTAGTTTCAAAAGGGTTTAAAAAAATCAAGGCATTGACTATGAAAAAACATTTTCACCAGTTTCAATGCTGAAATTCATCATAATTATACTTGTAATTACATCTTACCATGACTATGATATTTGGAAAATGGATTTCAAAACAACCTTCCTTAATGGGAACCTTTGGGAAGATGTCTATACGACACAACCCAAAGGGTTTGCGACTCCAAAGAATTACAATAAGATATAAAAATTGAAAAAAACCATTTATGGATTAAAGAAAGCATCTAGGTAATGGAACATTCGTTTTGATGAATCCATAATGAAATTTAGTTTCATAAAGAATGGGTGTGACCCTTGTGTCTAAAAATAGTTCAGTGAGAATGCAGTCATTTTTTTAATAGTATATGTTGATGAATATTACTCATTGGAAATGAAATACCAGTATTATAGTCTATTAAGGTATGGTTTAATAAATTATTCTATATAAAGGACTTGGGTGAGACAACATATATTATTGGAATCAATATCCATTATGATAGATCCAAGAGGTTTCTTGGTATAAGTCAAAGTACATGCATTGATAAGATATTGAAGAGATTTAGTATGGAATATTCCAAGAGGGGATTGTTGTCAACATCACATGGAATTCATCTTTATAGAAAAAGGTAATAATAATAATGTAAAGTATTCCATATACATCAACTATTGGGTTAGTCATAAATGTTATTATATGTACTAGGAAAAATGTTTCCTACACATTAAGTGGGGTAGGAAGATATCAATCTGACCCAGGTAATCTCCATTGGATGGTAGTCAAGCCCATCCTTAAGTATCTGAGGTGTACTAAGGATATATTCCTAGTTTATGGAGGAGATTAGGAACTAGTCATCAGAGGATATGCAGATTCTAGTTTACAAACTGATCAAGATGACATGAATTCATAAACGGTATACATCTTCACTTTTAATAGAGGTGTTTTGAGCTGGAAGAGCTTAAAGAAGGCTATGGTCATAGATTCTATAGTAGAGTCCAAGTATATTTTGGCTTCTGAGAATGCTAAAGAAGCATCATGGATGTAAAATTTTTTCCTAGATCTTGATGTGGTACCAAGAAGTAAAGATCCTATCACACTCTGCTATGATAATACTACAACGATGGCTCTCACAAAATATCCAAGGTCATATCAGTGGATGGAGAACATACTTTAGAAGTATCATATCTTATGAATTTTTTCTCAAAGAGGTGAAGTTTCAATGAGAATTATTTCCATGGAAGACAATGAGGCAGACCCCTTGACTAAATTCTTGACTCAGTAGAAACAAGATTATCATGTGAGGTCTAGCAGACTGAAAGTTATAGGTAGTTGGCTCTAGTCCAAGTGATATTTTATTGGAATTGGTATCTTAGGACCAATTGTTTGTACTTTAATTACATTTATATTTTAAGTATTGAATATTAATAAAACTTAATATTACATATTGTTCATTATTTTGCATGAATCTAATGTAATAATGTCCAAGAGTATACGTCACATTGATAAGGTCATAAAAATTATCTACTATGATGAGAAACTTGAATTTCTATGAATATATTCTTAAATAATGTTCTGTGGTTGGATAATGTACTATGATGATACACATAGTACATATACTATTAGGTGAGAGTACTCATAAGCATATGGGGGTTCTTCTTATGAAGTTCGTACTTAGTAATCTCCAAGATGAGAGATTATTAGAACAAACCCGCTAGTAGGATTTTTTTATGTTTTAGTGTCAAAAAATATTCCTATCTATGAGCATGTATAATTTTCCTTAGAATTTAAGATTATAATTAATGAATATCATGACTCATGTACTTAGATTTGCTAATGAAAACCATGATTCTATATGTTCGCGGCGAGTTAAGGTATATTGGGTGTGTCATGATTGACATGTCATTAATAGATAAGTTGAGGAAGTATTTTTACCTTCCATCTTTATGGAAGCTGACATCTCATCCCTTTGATTGGAATAGAATTGTTTCCCTAAATTCCATGGAATGGTGTAACGATGTATTTATTTTAGATAATCAAAGCAAGACGTATCGAGCATATAGGTTGGTGACATAGATGTGAAACCTGCTTGATGAGATATTGTGATAAATTGATTATATTACATAATGAGTATTCATATGTGGTTGTCATCATTATGAAACTAAGTTCTTTCTCTTGATTTCCTTGACCCATTTCTAGATAGTAATATTGGACTTTAAACCTGCCTAATGCCAATGAGAAAGAATCCTAGAGGGTCACACACTAAGTGTTTCCGATGACCTAAATTAAATTCTATTTGAATTTAATTATTTGAATAAATATTATTCTCAAGACCAAGGGATAATTTTATTCATGTTTTATCAATAAAAATATTTATTGATTAATGAAATATTTAAATTAATTATTTATTTGGGTGTTCAATAAATTCTAGAGGAGTTCGAATGAACTAAGACCGTGTCCGGTGACAAATATTAATTAACAAGCTGGTTAAATAATATTTTTTATTGCGAAAGTTAGAACACACCACAAAATAATAATAATAATAATTTCATTATATGGCATAGGGTTTATTAAAAATTATAATATTATTTAAGGGATGACATGCAATTAAATAATATTTTAACCTAAACCCCAACTCTATAAATAGATTATTATGTCAAGTTGAAACTAAAGAATTGTTGTGCACAAAAAATTCTCTCTCAACTCCTCATTCACTCTCCCTCTCAAGAACAAGATATGTAAGATAGACTCCTTTAAGACCAAAGGATGAGTTATCAACACAAACAACACAAGACAATCGATTCTCCATGGTAGCACCCGGTGATCGATTGACATTTCTTAAAGATCAAAGGAGAATGTGTAGATCACCATTATAGATATTCTATAATTGGATTCCCATAGCACAATGAAGGCAATTTGAATGGGTCTTTTTGGATGATAAACATCCACATAAAAGAAAGATATTAAGACAAGGTATCTGTTTCTTCTAATATTAAATAAATTAATTATAAATTTGACATGCAAGATCCTCGCTCGAGGTTTCAGGAAACTCAATATTTTTTTTTAAATATATTTCCTACCACCACACCCTTCCACTATGCCCTGAACCATCACTGAGGATATATATCAAATAAAGGGGTGAGATAAAAGTGTAGTAATGGGAGGAATAACATGGGAGGAATAATGGACATGAATCAATAGTGCATGAGTGATAATAATCAACATCATCATATCATAAACATAGGATCATCATCATAATCATGAGGGAAACATTTTATAAAGTCATGGAATGTAACATATTCATAATAATGAAACATCATAACATAGTGGTCAAGTAATACACATAGTTGTGAACAAAGCTAGAATCATGTTCACATATAACATATGATCATAAATCATAACATTATAATTATGAACAAATATAGAATCATCTTCATGCAAAATACACATAATCTCATGAGATATATCACATTACCCAATGAATTAGAGGGATATATAATTTTGAATTCACCCCTCACATCATAAAATGCTCATAATCATGCATTCCATATAGAACATAAAACAATCATCATCATGAAATAAACCCATGTAAAGGAATGAGTTTCATAAAGGTTTTATAAAGAATAATTTCATGAATAAAATTTTTGGTTCCAAAAAAAATATGATAAATAATATGTTTTTTTCATAAAGCATCATCATTCTTGAGTGGATAAGAAATAACTTAAGAGGAATCAATGAGACGTTTTTGAAAATTATTGTCTTTTTGAAAAATATCTTTAAATAGATTAGGAAACATTTTGAAAGGGTAGAAACATGTATATCTCCAAATAGAAAAATAAAGAATAGTGGAAGGAAATTTTAAGGACATTTTAAGAACATCCATATAGAAAATAATTTTAAAGAGAGGATATCCCAAAAAGGATTTTGGGTTTGAAAATCCCATTACCTTAAACCCCTCTTTATTTTTCCATTTTCCACCTCCCAAATAATAAACTTAGGTATGTTAAATTATGGAACCACAAGTGAATTATGTTAATTTTTTTCACTATTTATAAATTATAATAATTTGATTATATACCTTAATCCCCTTTGTTAAAGGTGAAATATTTTGATATCATATTTTCTTTAAAATATCTCATCTTTCTTTAATTTAACGGTCTTACATAATTTTTTATTTATACATTATTAAGATTAACTCCAGAATATTATAAATAAATATATCTATACATTTAAATATTATAAATAATTTATTATTATCATCCAAATTGGTTTTGATAATTAGAGTGATGGAAACTTCCTTGTTGGCGGTTAATCGACCGTTAACGGGTCATTGTACAAAGAAAAAGAAAGATAAGTATGAAGTATAAATACATCATAAATACAATTATTAAAATATTTTACATCATTATTATAATGTTAACATGATACTAAATTATTATTATAAGATTTACTTTTTAAAGGAATATAGAAAAAAGTAAGAGAAGAGGAAAGTGCGAAGAGAAGTTGATAAAAATTTAATCTTTTCTCGGTGTAGCTTCTTTTTTGTGGAGCTAATATCCTTTGATTCTTGGAGTTAGTTTACTCCAAAATGTCCCTGAGTATTATAAGGGGATTGAGAGAGGTTATTCGGCTATAGATTTTGTAAGATCCTATTTTTTCTAGGTATGAATATTTTTAAATATTTGGTCAAAATGGGTTGTTTTGAATTTAATCCCTGTCTATAATTAATTAACAACCTAAAAAATTTACACCCCCTGTAAGTGGGTTTCACCACATATAAAAATGTCACAAAAGTAGATTACACCCCCTGTAACTGTCTTTTTCCATGTGTCATCATGTCACGAAATTAAATTTCACCACGTGTAATCAGATTTCACCATGTGTAATATTACACCACGTGTAATTATATTTCACCACGTGTATTATATATTAATTGTTATTAAAGGTTTTAATGGTACCTCACTCATAAATAGGGGAAACGAGTCACACAACATTAAATGGGAGTTCGTGTCATATAATTTTGATGCCCAGTGAATTGAAAATGTGTATCTAGAAATGCGTAACCCTATGAAAACATTTTTAATCTCTATAGATGCTCTGTGCACCAGGGTATTCAACTGCATATGATCCACAGACCTTTTTCTTGGACCAAAATTACTACATGCACCTTTGAATTAGATATAAGACCCTCCTCACACCTCCCTCCTTGTTGCGGGTCTTATACCGTTGATTTCCAGGAGTCTTCTTCGATCTGGAAGTGATATCACATCGGATATTGGATGTTCGAACCTAGATTTTTATGGTATTCCTTACAATTATTAATCTTATTCAAGATATATTGCTAATGGATTATCTGGTTCTTGTTGAGAGGAATCCGGTAGTCAATTGATGCAGACATAGGGATTTTGTCACTGCTTCTTCCGTTTTTGAGGAGTAGGATCTAAATCCCATCCATCAACATATTCTTGATTGATTACGTTCAAATTGGGATTATCTGTTGGAAAGCGTTTATCACTGTTCTTGAGGTAGGTGGTCTAAAATTCAATCTCATAGTCTTGATTAAAATTATGTCTATGTAATTTTATAATTTCTATTAGATGTTTAGCAATGTAATTCTTGATTAAATTAATTAATTTGGTGAATTAATTAATTAAAAAATATGTGAAATTGAGATATTGGGATTTTAGATCATGTATAATTAATTATTAAATTAATTATGAGATATTGATATTGTTGATTTTAGATAATTAATTGTATAATTAATTATGGGATATTGATATTATGAATTGAATAATCAATTAGTGAATTAATTATGAGACTATGAAATTGTGATTTGTATAATTAATTTTTAAAATTAATTACGAAGTTATTGAGATTATTGAACATGATTAATTAATTAATAGGAATGGTTAGGATTATGAAATTTTATTTTGGTATAATTAATTGTTGAATTAATTATGGTGAGTTAGAGATTGTTGAAATTAAATAATTATTTGACAAGATAATTATTGTTATACTAAAGTTATTGCCTTGAGATAATTAATTTTAGATAAATTATGAGATATTAATATCATGGATTGAGATAATTAATGGTAGATTAATTATATGATATTAACACTATGAATAGAGACAATTAATTGTGAAATTAATTATAGGATATTATTATTATTAATTATTTGAGATAATTAATTGGTGAATTAATTATGAGATATGGAAATTCTGGGTATGATTATTTAATTATTAAATTAAATAACGTGATTAATTAATTTACGAATTAATTAATGCGAATAAAGATATTATTTAATTATTGAATTAAATAATGCGATTAATTAATTAATTAATTAATTATGCGGTTATTGAATTAAGTGAGTTGAAATAATTAATTATGGGGTTATTGAATTAAGTGAGTTGGAATTATTAATTATGAAATTAATTTGGAGATATTTAATTGATTGAGATAGAACAATTAATTAAGGAATTAATCAGTGTCATTGAATTGATTTTGATAGAATAATTAATTTACCAATTAATTGAGGGGATTGAGTTAGATTAATTAATTTTAGAATTAATTAATTGTATTGATGTGAACAATTAATCAACAAATTAATTAAAAGGATTGAGTTAGATTAATTAATTGTAGAATTAACTAATCAAGTTGATGCGAACAATTAATTGGTGAATTAATTGAATGGATTGAATGTGATTAATTAATTGTGAATTAATTAATGAGAGTTGACATGAACAATTAATTAGTGAATTAATTGAAGGGATTGAGTTAGATTAAATAATTGTGGAATTAATTAATGGAAATGATTTGGATTAATTAATTGGTAAATTAATTAATTCGGGTTGTTGAGATATTTAATTGATAGAATTGGATAACTAATTGATGAGTTAATTATGAGAAATTGAGATTTGAGGAATTGATATAATTAATTATGGAATTAATTATGAACTATTGATATTGTGAGTGAGATAATTAATTGTGGAATTAATTATGGTATTTTGATTTTGTGGATATTGATTAATTAATTGATGGATTAATTATTGGGATTGATGTACTTATTTAATTGGGGAATTAATTAAGTGTATTCATGTGAAAACTAATTGTTAAATTGGTTAAGGAATGGTAACATGGTCCCTCAAATGTGTGTGTTATGGAATGGTAACATGGTCATTCAAATGTGTGTGTTATGGAATGGTAACATGGTCATTCAAATGTGTGTGTTATACCCCAATAGGATTCCTTCTGGTGCTCTCGAGAGCTCTGCTCTTAGGAGAACCCTAGGGTTTCGATGCTAGGTGATATGGAAAGGATGGCTCTTGGCAGCGAGATTCATCCGAGAGTCTCCTGTGCAAAGGAATTTTCTTCAGGTGATGATGCAGACAGCTCTATGGTGGCAAGTTTCTTCAAGGATTCTCCAACATGGTGATGTTTTCTTAGCTCGGCTAGCATTCATGGATCTGTCATACAAAGGTGGAAGGGGTCAGTGGCGATTTGAAGCTGATGATTCCTTTGGAGCTTCTCGAAGCCTGGAAACCCTACCAGACATCAGTCGTAGATCTGGGTTGAACTCATGGAGTTGGGGTTCTAACAGACGGGTCAACGACGGTGTGGGTTTCCACGATGGTGAGGGTTTCAACGGTGGTGTGGTTCTTGGCGTTGTTGATAGTCAGGCGCCTCCTTGATGTTTCTTCGGTTCAGTTTAATGGTTGCTTTAGATCTGGTATGTTGTCTATTCTGCATTATTGCCTCTTATGCGATGTTTCTTTGGATCTAGTTTTCTGGTGGCTCATGGGTTCAGTCTTTTGATGTTTTGCAGTCAAGAGGGTTTTGGTTTTTTGATGTTTTTTTGCTGCTACCGTAAATAAGAAGTTGGTGTGTGCCGATCAAGATATTTCATGATGGTGGTTGATGGGGGCGATCTAATTTTGATCTCCTTTGTGTTGTTGTTTTTTATTTTTTATGTTGAACAATCCGAATAAGTCAGTTTCTTTGGGTCTTGATTTGATGCATTGATGGAAAAGGTGACACAATGGTGATAAGGTGAGGTTTCTCCAGTGAATCATCATGTCTCTATTTTTCTTAGTTCTCTGCTCTGGTTCCAGGATTCCTTATTTCTCTTCGAGGCGGAGCAGCGCGATGGTCTCCTTGGTTGTTTGGGGTGTAAGTTTGAGCGGCCAGTTAAGGAATATAGATAACAATTAATAGTTTCATGGGTTTTCAGTAACTTTTGGGATTTGAAATTTGGAAAGTTTTCTACAGTGGTTTTTGAATTTTGAAATGGGTGAGATTGAGGTAGTTTTTGGATTTTTTTTTAATTCTGAATTTTGAAACCAACACTCTACAAAGGTCATCTCCAGATGAGGATTTAGAGCAGGAGGCATTCACCCGTACATGACCATTCAGATTTAGATGAGTGAGAGGGTATGGCTTTTCTATTGGTACCAGGTCCATGCAACTCTGCACATGACAACTTGTTGAGCAGTCATGTGAGGTGAAGGATTGAATAATGATGTAGTTTCTGGGGAGGGGAAGTTCCTTGTAGTCTGGATTTGGGTCATTTCTTGTATTCTGGGTTTCCCACTTTTCCCCCAAAAGTAATTTTGAAATTAAAATTTAATTTTCAGTCAAATGTGTGTGTTATGTGGAATGGTAACATGGTATTTCAAATGTGTGTGTTATGGAATGATAACATGGTCATTCAAATGTGTGTGTTATGGAATGGTAACATGGTCATTCAATTGTGTGTGTTATGAAATGGTAACATGGTAATTCAAATGTGCTTGTTATGGAATGGTAACATGTTCATTCAAATGTGTGAGTCATGGAATAGTAACATGGTCATTCAAATGCATGAGTTATGGAATGGTAACACGGTCATTCAAATGTGTGAGTTAAGGAATGGTAACATGGTCATTCAAACATGTGAATTAAAGAATACTAACATGGACATTCAAATGTGTGAGTCATGGTCATTAAAATGGATGAAAATAAACACGGAAACATGCTCATTCAATTATGTGGTTAAATAGATATTATTTAATAATGTGATAAAATGTGTATTTATGAATTATATTTAATTATTTATTGAACTACATACACTATTGTTGACTGGATTTGTTTTAGACACCGTTGGTGGTGGAATACTGAGTTGTACTCACACCCTACTTGGGATGCCTGATTGGTACTTGAATAGACTTTGTGTTTTTGGAAAGGTTAAGGGAAAATACCCTGTGTTGGATATCTTATTTGGGGATGGAGCGTAGTGAGGGAACCGGGCATGGTTCGGGACCCGCTTGGGAGATGTCAATGTCTTTATTTAGAACTTCATTTGACACTTGACACGTACTTTAGCATGACATGTTTTCCCTTTCAGTTAAATATTGTATTTCCTGTTTTGTTTATCTTGTGACATTTGTATTTTTATGGTTATATATAATTCTTCATTTGTTTATTTATTTCCACTGGTGTTTTACTCTATTAAAATAGGGTATAGTCTCCCCATGATTAACTTATCAGACCCTCGCTACTAGTCAGCAGCCTCTGGCATATGGGGAGGCTCGCTTGAGGTCATGTGACCGACCATCTCTGGGCATCGTCACATGGCACCCTGGCCAGGACATAACAAAGTGGTATCAGAGGTCCAGTTTTCTTTTCTTCTTCTTTTTTGTATTACTGTTTGGGAAATGTAGATAGAAGACTAGGAATATTCAGGTGCTGGTTATGATCTCATGCATGGGAGTAGCTACCCCATTTATGGGTGAGAACCCAAGTACCCAGGGTGGGATTGTTGTTATTTCCATTTTCTTTTATAGTTGAATATTATATCACCTTGGGCGACACACTTGTTGTGTGATGTGATTATTGTTGATATTTTATGAGTTTTGACTCGTGGCCCTAAATGGCATGAGATTTGATTCTATATGCATCATTCTTGGACTAAATATTATTTTTTTGACATGCATCATTGAGGGCACACATGAAAAATTAGGTTTTGGGTAAGTTGTTGAACTTCAACTATTTTTTCTTGCTTGTTAAATTAAAATTAAAATGGCGCCTTGAATGAAATTGAGAAAGATTGTAAAATGATATAATATGAGAATAAATGGGCGTCTAAATGAGAAACTTGAATAATGATAATGTGTTTACCCTTGTTAACCAAGACCTAGGTGTAAGATGGTTAAGGGCAATGAAAGTGCCTCAATTTTGACCATGTGGTAGGAAAAAGGGGGAAAGATTTGATATGATTTTGTGTAAATCCATCTTGATAATTGAGTTAGTT
Organism: Viscum album; assembly: GCA_963277665.1. NCBI lineage: Eukaryota > Viridiplantae > Streptophyta > Magnoliopsida > Santalales > Viscaceae > Viscum > Viscum album. The sequence continues at coordinate 470,702,691 of OY728158.1, forward strand.
TTGTGAAATTAGAATCCTTTTTTTGTTTATTTGGCCTTTGATGTGGGTGTTTTGGGTATTGAGAATTACCTTGTTTGAGAACTTGGTTGTGAGTTGTGTAAGGAATCATCTTGTTTTGGGTTTTATAGTGTGATTTTGGTGGGTAGGGAAGCTTGAGACTTTTGACAGGTTAATATGTTTCCATAGTGGGAGGAAACATCAATAATGAAGGATTGGTGGTGGTATTCATCAATGAATTCTTAGTTTACTTTTAATTTTTGATGATCATGTCCCCTACATTGACATCACCCCGGGTACACTGAGAAAGCTTTGTCTTTACACCTAGATACCTAAATATGTTTTGGTTAGATATGGGGTCCCTTAGAGGTTGCACTTATGAAGTAGTATATGTGGATATGGATGGTGGATGATACACCATTGACAATTTGCAGATGAGGTTCTCAGGTTGACTAGAGGTAGATAAAAACCGTGGTGGTTGAGTTGCTTTAAAAATTAGTGTTAACAATTATACAAAGGCGGGGAGCAATGTGTCAATAGTAGGAGTGTGGAAAAAGTCCATGGGTTTTAAGTGGTGGCATCGGAATACCAATGTGGAACCTGTAAGGTGCGTATTTAAATTCCTCAGGAAAGGCTGGGTGAGCTTGGAGGTGGTGGATATATGCCCTTTCTATGATATTTTGATAGTGAGGCTGAGTGCGAACTTTGTATTGTGTTCTTATGGTTATTGGGAATAATGAGTTGGAAAACACGTCAGGTATATTTTGAAATTTGATCTTGAGATTGATGCATCCTTTGAGGGGCATCCATCAAATGTGTTGGGTTGCTGTGGGAAAGTGTTGCAGGAAAACACTATGCCAATAGTTTATATACTATGGAAACTTGGGAATGTGCAGGAGGAAATGTGGGAGAGAGAAAACGGATGTGAGAGATCAGTGGACCAATCTTTTTGACTCGGAATATTAGAGAAGCTTGGGAGTATTGCTTGAGGATGATTTATTATAAGGTGGGGAGATTGTAAGAACCCAACTTTTCTTAAAGGTGTTTGGGAGTACAGCTCAAGGATGAGCTGTTATAAGGTGGGGAGATTGTAAGTTCCCATCTTTTTCTAGGTATGATTATTTTTAAATCTTTGGTCAAAATGGGTTGTTTTGAATTTAATCCATGTCTAGAATTATTTAACAACCTCAAAAGTTTACACCCCCTGTAAGTGGTTTTCACCATGTGTCAATATGTCATAAAAGTATATTACACCCCCTATAACTATATTTCTCCACGTGTCAACATGTCATGAAATTAAATTTCACCATATGTAATTAAATTTCACCATGTGTAATATTACACCACATGAAATTAGATTTCACCACATGTAATCTGTATCAATTGTTTTTTAAAGGTTTTAGTGGGATTTCACTCGTAAATAGGGTAAACGAGTTACATGACATGAAATGGGAGTTCACGTCATATAATTTTGATGACCATTGAATTAAAAAAATGTATCTTGAAATGTGTAATCCTCCAAAAACCTTTTTAATATCCACAAACGCTCTGTGCACTAGGGTATTCGACTACGGATGCTCCATACACCTTTTTCTTGGACTGAAATTCCTACGCGCACCTCCGCCTTCGATCGAAGACCCTGCGCGCACCTCCCTCATTATTGCGGGTCTTCTACTATTGATTTTTGGGAGTCTTCTTCCATTTGGAAGTGATCTCACATAAAATATTGGATGTTCGAACCTAGATTTTTAAGGCATGCCTTCTAATTATTAATCTGCTTCTAGATCCATTGCTAACAGATTATCTAGTTCTTGTTGAGAGGAATTCAGTAGCTTATTATTGTAGATGTAGGGATTTTTTCACCGCTTCCACTACTTTTGAGGAGTTGGATCTAAATACTATTCATCGATGCATTCTTGATTAATTACGTTCAAATTGGGTTTATCTTTTGGAAAGTGTTTGTCACCTTTCTTGAGGTAGGTGGTCTAAAATTCAAATCCCATAATTTTTATTACAATTATGTGTATGTAATTGAAGAGTTGAAATTAGATGTTTAGAAATTGTGTTCTTGATTAAATTAATTAATTTGGTGAATTAATTAATTAAAAGTTATGTAAAATTGGGATATTGGGATTTTAGATCACGTATAATTAATTGTTAAATTAATTATGAGATATCGAGATTATTGATTTTAGATAATTAATTGTAGAATTAATTATGAGATATTGACATTATGAATTGAATAATTAATTGGTGAGTTAATTATGAGACTGTGAAATTGTGATTTGTATAATTAATTATTGAAATTAATTACAGAGTTATTGAGATTGTTGAGCATGGTTAATTAATAGGAATGGTTAGGATTATAAAATTGTGTTTTGGTATAATAAATTATTTAATTAATTATGGAGAGTTAGAGATTGTTAAAATTACATAATTATTCGATAATATAATTATTGTTATATTGAAGTTATTTCCTTGAGATAATTAATTATAGATGAATTATAATATATTAATATCATGGATTGAGATAATTAATGGTAGATTAATTATGTGATATTAACACTATGAATAGTGGTAATTAATTGTGAAATTAATTATGGGATATTATTATTATTAATTATTTAAGATAATTAATTATGAGATATGGAAATTGTGGGTATGATTATTTAATTGTTAAATTAAATAATGTGATTAATTAATTGACTAATTAATTAATGCGAGTAAAGAGATTATTTAATTATTGAATTAAATAATGTGATTAATTAATTGATGAATTAATTATGCAGTTATTGAATTAAGTGAGTTGGAATAATTAATTAATGAATTAATTACGAGGTTATTAAATTAAGTGAGTTGGAATTATTAATTTTGAAATTAATTAGGGGATATTTAATTGATTGAGATAGAACAATTAATTAAGGAATTAATTAGTGTCATTGAATTGATTTCGATGGAATAATTATTTTTTGAATTAATTGAGGGGATTGAGTTAGATTAATTAATTATAGAATTAATTAATGGTATTGATGTGAAAAATTAATCAGATAATTAATTAAAGGGATTGAGTTAGATTAATTAATTATAGAATTAATTAATCGAGTTGATGTGAACAATTAATTGGTGAATTAATTGAATGGATTGAATGTGATTAATTAATTGTGAATTAATTAATGAGGGTTGACATGAAAAATTAATTTGTGAATTAATTGAAGGTATTGAGTTATATTAATTAATTGTGGAATTAATTTTGGATATTGATTAATTAATTGACAAATTAATGAATGAGATTGATGTACTTAATTAATTGGGGAATTAATTAAGTGTATTCATGTGAAAACTAATTGTTGAATGGGTTAAGGAATGCTAACATGTCCATTCAAATGTGTGTGTTATGGAATAGTAACATGGTCATTCAAATGTGTGTGTTATGGAATGGTAACATGGTCATTCAAATGTGTGTGTTATGGAATGGTAACATGGTCATTCAAATGTGTGAGTTATGGAATGGTAACATGGTCATTAAAATGTGTGTGTTATGGAACAGTAACATGGTCATTCAAATGTGTGTGTTATGGAATGGTAACATGGTCATTCAAATGTGTGTGTTATGGAATGGTAACATGGTCATTAAAATGTGAGTGTTATAGAATGGTAACATGGTCATTCAAATGTGTGTGTTATGGAATGGTAACATGGTTATTCAAATACGTGAGTTATGGAATGGTAACATGCTCATTCAAAAGCATGAATTACAAAATGGTAACACGGTCATTAAAAAGTGTGATTTAAGGAATGGTAACAAGGTCATTCAAATGTGTGAGTTAAGGAATGGTGACATGGACATTCAAATGTGAGAGTTAAATAATGGTAACATGGTCATTAAAATGGGTGAAAATAAACATGGTAACATTCTCATTAAATTATGTGGTTAAATAGAGATTATTTAATAATGTGATAAACCATTTATTTGTGCATTATATTTAATTCTTTATAGAACTACATACACTATTATTTACTGGATTTGTTTTAAACACCATTGGTGGTGGCCTACTGATTTGTACTCACACCCTACTCGGTTTACCTGATCGATACCCGAATAGAATTTGTGTTTCTGGATAGGTTTAGAGAAAAAACCCAATTTTGGATAGCTTATTTGGAGATGGAGCATGGTGAGGGAACCATACATGGTTTGAGACCTGCTTGAGAGATGTCAGTGTCTTTATCTACAGTTTCATTTGACACTTGGAACGTACTTTAACATGGTGTGTTTTTACTTTAAGTTAAATATTATATCTCCTAATTTTGTTATCTTGTGACATTGGTGTTGTTCTAGTTATATATGCTTCCGCTATTGTTTATTTATTTTTGATGGTGTTTTACTCTGATAAAAGTGGGTATAGTCTTCCCATTATTGACTTATCAGACCCTCGTTGCTAGTCGCCAGTCTCTGGCATCTGGGGAGGCGTGCTTGAGGTCATGTGACCGACCATCTCGGGGCACCATCACGTGTCACTCGGGATGGGACATTACATATTTGGATTTGGTAACTACAGGAGATGTGATTTTCCAAGAGATGGGTGAGGGTTTATTTACACCTGAGGAGGATTATTTTAAGAATAAAATTTTGAATAAAATATTATATCCATGGTAAACCTTGTAATAGTGACATTTTTTACATTATGAAATATATTTGGATTAAATAACATGATTTTAATACTTTTAAACACTTTATAATCTGAATTTTTTAGTTAATCAAAATAAAATGTGGGAAAATGGTAAAATATTATTTTAATGGAATATTTTTGACTTTAAAATTTAGAAAATACTTTTTAGGTTTGTAAATTAAGTTTATTGTTTTTAAATGACCTATTTATCTTATTAAATTTATTTTGTGATAAAATAACTAATTTAAAATTTATTAATTCATTATTATACCATCATTATGTCATAAAACATGCAGTATTTGAAAAACAATATTTTTACTATTCTCATAAAAATTGAAGTATTTTAGAAAATCAACAAAACAATCACCCTTAGATTATTTCTAAATTTTGATTCTAAAAATGAAGTTCATTTTTTTAAAATAATTCTAACACAGGTAATTTTAATTTTAATATAAAAATTATGATTTTTATGAAATATATTAAAATACAGTTTTTTAAAATGTGGTTATATTTTCTTTAAGTTTTTATTCTTGATATTTATTTTATAAGACTATAATATTTATATTTTATTAAATTACTCCTGGAAATTATTATTTATATTACATTTTATTATTTTGAGGTCAAATTACTATTCCTAATAGTCATGTTACTATTACTTACAATCAGGTTATTATTCCAATAATCACATTACTATTCCAACGGTTATATTAACTCCTATAAATACCTCTTCACTATTTCACTCAAAATTCACTACAATTCCTCATAAGGTTTTATATTTTCATTTTCTAATATTTTGATTGGTTTACTAATATTATGTTTCTTTTTTATAGTGTTGTTTGTGGGCATGATGATTCCAGTAGATTTGAAGGATCCAAAATTTCCCATTCTACTTTTATTAATTTATATTTTTTATTCCATTGCAATTTTTGAAATTTTCCCGATTTTTATTTTTGGATAATGCAACGATATTTATTTATGAAATAAAGTGTTTTTAGTTTCTCTATGTATTATATGTGTATAATTCTATATAATATAATACACATTTTTTCAGGAAAAAATGTTACTAATAAAGTATTGGTCATTACATTCTTCGCCCATTTAAAAATTTATTCCATGAAATTCCTCATATTCTCAGTTGAGAATAGATGAGGGTACTTTTTCTTCATCATTTCCTTTGGTTCCCACATTGTCTCTTTAAATTTATGGTTCTGAAACAACACTTTTATGAGGTGAGTTATCTTATTGCATAGAACGTTTTCTCTATGGTCCATGATCTTCACCAAATTCTCCTCATATGAGAGGTCATGATCCAGTTGTACCACCTTCAGATTTAGTACATATGAGGGATCAAGAATGTACTTCCTCAGGATAAATACATGGAGCACATCATTAACTTGATCCATATTTGGTGTAAGTACTAGTTGATAGGCCACTGCTCTGATATGATAAAGGATCTCAAAGGGGTCAATGTACCTAGGGCTAATCATCCCTTTCTTTACAAACCACATGAGTCTCTTCCATGGTGATATTCAAAGTAAAATTTTGTCTCCAACTTCAAATTCCAAGTCCCTTTAATGGCTATCAGTGTAGCTCTTTTACAAACTCTGAGATAATTTTATTTGTTGTTGGATGGCTTGATATTTTTCTGTCATCTCTTGTATAAGATCGGGTCCAAGAATATTTCATTCACTAATTTCATCCCAACAATTAGGAGTTATACATCAATTCCCATACATATTTTCATATAAATCCATTTGAATACTTGAGTGTAAGTTGTTGTTGTATGAGAACTCAACTAATGAGAGATGATGATCTTATCCTCCTTTAAATTCCACTGAGTAGACTCTTAGCACGTCCTTAAGTGTCTAAATTATTCTTTTATATTTCCAATTAGTTTAGGGGTGATGGTCCATACTGAAATTGAATTCATTATTTAGAGTATGTTGAAAAATTCTACAGAATTTATAAGTTAACCTTAGATCATGATCAGGGATGATTGAGAGTGGTTCCTCATGAAACCTCACCACTTCATTTATAGATATCTTAGCAAGTTGTTCAAGAGATAAATCTTATCAAATAGAGATGAAGTGGGTAGTCTTGGTGAGTTGATCCACAAGAACCCATATTTCATTGCTTCCTTTGGATGTCTTTGGGATACCAATGACAAAGTATATGGTAATGTTCTCTAATTTTCATGTGGGTATGGGAAATTATTACATCATCCCCTTGGACTTATGTCACTATAATTTAACTTTATAACATATCAATCGCTTTTAGGTATACTTTGTGATCTCATTCTTCATGTTATCCCATACAAAATTCTCTCAAAGATCACAATACATCTTAGTAATTATAGGATGGATAGAGAAATATGAGCTATGTGTATTATCCAATAGCTCTTTCTTTATTTTAGGTGATGTAGTAACCCAAATTCTAGTTACAAACCAAATTAAACTATCTCTATAAATGTGGAATTCTTGAATCTTCCCATCCTTTACTAATTACACATTCTTTTGAATCTCCATATCATCCCTTTGTGCCTCCTTGATCTTATCTTGGATAAATGGTTGGACAATCATTTGGGAAAGGTAGGATTTATTCCCTTTTGTTATTATAAAATCATGTTACTTTTTTATGTATTCCTTGATACTTGTTTTCTTCCATTTTGGTTATATTTTCTTTATAGGTTCTTTGGGAGAAATTTGGATAAATTTGGAGGTTTTTTAGGCTGTGCATGGTTAGCGCACAGTTTTCCCAAACCGTGCAACCCCCAGTGAAAACCATGATACCATAGACAGTGAGTGTTTTAACGATTGGTGCATGGTTATAAAAACCATGTAATTACCTAGGATAAATTTTGTGCCTTGGATAGTGAGTCTAGAGGGGTTCACAATTAGGGTACACCATTTTTCTAACCGCGTGGCCCTCTCCAAGAAATTGTGTGCACAAGTTTTAATTAATCCATTTTTTAAATTCCCAAACACCCATTTAAGTTTCCTAACCTGCCTAGTCAACCATATTATGAATTCCAGGGTTAAGAAAGCTTCCTAGAATAAATTTTACCTCCTCCAATGCCCTCCCTTGATGAATCGAAGTGCCAGTGGAAGATTTAATCCCTCTCCAGTAAGTGGATCCCCTATCATTTAATCTCTCCAGATCTACCCTTACCCATCCTTATATTTTGATAGATCATCATGTATTTTATGGATATAAACTCTATTTAAATGGATCTTTATTCTGTGTTTGGTTTCTTGATCTTTGACACCTTCATTATTCATTGTAAAATCCTATTGTGAGTGTTGATTTTTGATTTCGTGATTAAAGGTAGGAGGTTCCATTTGAGATTTTCCATATAATTTAAAAACGTGTTTTTCTTGATTTATTTGAAATAGATTTCAATATATTTATGAAAACCCAATTTGATATGATTTGGAATTGTAATTTGAAATGATATGGATTTTGGGAAAAAACCCCAATTCTAATGGAATTGGAATTTTGGGTGTATTTTGAAAATACTGGAATTGATGAAATGATTTGAGAAAAAATTGATTAAATTGTAATTTAAAAATATATGATTAATTTGGTATCAAAAATATATGAAATGATGAAAAACCAATGTTTTGGTTTTGAAATTGAATTGGCATATTGAAACTACAAATTGGGAAATTGAATTGTAAATGATGATTGATTTGAAATGAGATTATTTTACCTTTTTCTATTGATTTATTTATCGCATGTAATCCTAGGTAGTTAACAGGTTATTTAGGACAAGCATGTTAGTATGATGATTCTTTATTAATGGATTTATGATGACAACTCTAACAAAAACCTAGTTTTTTATACCTTATCCCTGATGGGATGTTGATGAGTCCTATTTGACCTAAGCCCGAGGGATGTGTGTACACATAATACCCTTGATCACTAATATGAGAAGTATGAGGATCCTATAACTAGAAACTAACATACCATGGGGGAAGATTACCATGGTGCTTATTGTTATTATTTTGATATATATATCATTGATTATAGAACTGATTTATTTATGTAAAACTATTTATATAAATGTTTTTATATAAAATATTTATTTAATACATTGTATGAAATTTTTTCCATTCTTTGAAAATAAGCATGTTTTATTTTAAATGAACAAATGATATATTATTCCATACCCTATTTTATTTAATTTGGAATCATGATTTGGTTTATTATTATGGAATCTATTATGGAACACTTGGTGAGACCCTACTAGGATTTATAGCTCAAACCCCACCTTTTCCTTCAAGAATTTGTAGGTTTTCTTATTCCATGTATGAGCAAAGGGAAAGCACCACTTGGAGGTGTTGGATGTTCTTGATCCTTTAGGCTTGAAGTGATGTTTACTTTGGGATGTTTGAGTTTTATCTTACCAGTTTCTAAGTAATTTAATGATGTACTATTTTGGGTTTTTTTGCACCTATTTAGTTTTTGGTACTTTCTTGTTTTTGAGTGTTGAGAATACTGACTTGTAATCTTTTATCTTCTTATGTTTGTGGAAAATTCATTCCCTCTTTGTTATATATGATGCTAGGTTCTAGTCTCCAACTCGTGGGGACCAGAAATTACCTTTAGGTCATGTTAGAATCATTTTGGTTATCAGGGTACCAAGGTATATAGGATGGTTCATGAAAAATTAATATCTGAGAGAGGTTGAGTATCTTTCCTTTATGTTAGTATTTAGTTTGGAATATCTTTTCAGAACTTAGGAGGTAGTTACAAGTGAGTTCTTGGTTAGATCTCATCTTAATGAGCCTTAAGTCACCAATGGGTGGTTTGGGAAAGTCATCTTGAGGAATAATATGACCTAATTATAGTCTTTTCACTACTTTTGATTTGGATAAGTTGAAATCCAAGTCTTGATATCTTATCTAATGGAATTAATATTCTCATTTCTCTTGTTTGATTTATTTATTAGAGTAATCCTACGATGTCTTTAATTTTTTTGTTGATGTTTTGTAGCATCATGCCTTTAAGAAGACATATAAATAGGCCCTATGAGGAAGATACTAGTGAAACATAGCGAGCAGATCCCCTTGTGGACTAGAATATTTTTGATATTATTATGTGTGTTATCCAAGCTCTAGGACATACACCTACACCCATTCCCATTTAGGCTTTAGTTGTGTAACATCAGATGGAAAAATATCACAATCATGCTTAAGAGTTCCTTCACCATAAGACACCAACATTATAAGTATCTAATGATTCTCAAGTGGTTGAGGGTTGGTTGATAAATATAGAGCTTTAATTTGAATTCTTGGAAATTATTGATTTAATTAAGGTGAAATGTGCCACCTTTAAGCTAGAAGGACCTAGAAGGATATTGTGGGATTCAATGGTAATGGAGAAAAAGCATTATTTTTTAGAGTGTAAGGTTTTCAGAGCTCTTTTAACTAACTAGTTCTATCTAGAATCTATGGTGATATCTAAGTATAGAGAGTTTTTCAATATCCATCAGGATGACAAGACCATGACAGAGTATGAAAACCACTTTGCTTCTCTTGTGCAGTTTTCACCTGAGATTATATCAAATGAGAATATGAAGACTCGATGGTTTGAGATGGGTATTCAACTGTATATATGTTCTAAGGTATTCTTACTAAATATATTTTCTTATGTCGACTTGCTGGATAGGGAATTGATGGTTGAACTTGACCTGACCAGCAAGTCAGGGTTGATGAGAATTCCTTTTTCTCTCAATGGTAGTTCTATGAGTTACTTTATAGGAAAGAGGAATTGCGATGAGTCTCATGGTGGATCTAAATATCAAAGTTCTTCCAGACCTCCTACAGTTCCTGTAAGAGGCCCTTTGACTTGCTTCTAGTGAGATAAGGCTAGGAATTCAAAACCGGATTGTAGTGAAGCACCCAAGATCTTCTGTTAATGCGGATTCTTAGGTCACTTGTAGAAATTATGTTATATATTTTCTACCCCAAATATCATCATAGGGTCATCAACTCCTAAAATTACTATGGTGCAATCATATTCTTCACGAAAAAAAGGTTTCAGGCTATAGGCATCCAAAACAAAGATTTTTCGCATAATAGAAGAGTCTATAGAAAAAGATGATACACGACCAACAACCATGAGAGGTACCATCACTATAGATTCATCTTTAGTGACTACTTTATTTTATACTAGTGCGTCACACTCATTTATATAAACTCTTATTATGAACCTTATAAATCTTCCTATGGATATTTTGTCTTATGTGATGGATATTACTATTCCCCTCAGAATGAAGAGAGAGAAGATTCTTCATTGCCCTCATTGTGTCTTCTCTTTATCAGATATTGATATTACCTAGGATTTTCTAATTCTCAACATGAAACCCCTTGATGTCATTTTCAGCATGTATTGGATCATTTCCAATAAGACCCAAATTGACTAATATCTTTAATGGGTCTTCTTTACTGCACCCAATGGGGTGTGTTGTATCTTTTAGGGAGATTAGGACCTAAGGCCGAGTAGAGATAGACCTTATTATCCATAGTTGGGGAAAGTAATATAAATATTTTATTTTTATCTAGAGTGGGAGTCTTTGAGAGATGATCTCCCTCCATTTTTCATTGAGTTTCCCAATGTGTTTCCTTCTGACTTCTCTAGTTTTCCACCAGTAAGTGAGATATAGTTTTTTATTGATTTGGTACCTAGTACTCAACCAATGTATATTACTTCTTACCACATGGAGTAATCTGAAATAAAATATTTTAATACTTAATTGGATGATCTTTTTGACAAGTTTAAATAAGAAAAAGTGGTTCTTGAATATTTATCTTCGATCTGGTTATCACCACTTGAGAATAAAAGAATATGACATTCATAAAACAACCTTTTGAAGTAGGTATGACTATTATGAGTATATTTTAATACCATTTGGACTAACCAATGTTCTTTGAGTCTTTATAGATTTTATGAATAGGATCTTCCATGAGTATCTTGATATGTTCATGTTGATCTTTATGGATGATATCCTGGTTTAATCTCAGTACAAGGAGGATCATGTGTGTCATTTGAGAGAATTCCTAGAATTATTGAGAAATCACCAACTCTATTCCAAGATATAAAAATGTGATTTAAGAATTTATGAAGTGAAGTTCTTGGGACACATGGTATCGGAACATGGTATCTCAGTTGACCCTAAAAAGGTGATAGTTATTGTGACATGGGAGAAACTAAAATATGTTTTCAAGATTTATATATTTTTGGGTCTAGAAAGGTATTATTGTTGGTTTATAAAGGATTTCTCGAAGTTTACTTCTCTAATGACCACTCTCACTCGAAAGGGGGTAAAGTTCATTTGGGATGAAAAATTTCAGAGTTATTTTGTTGAGATGAAATGTATTTTGACTTCCATTCTAGTGTTGAATCTTCCAAAGGCCAGGTATGGCTATTTGGTCTTTTGTGATGCATCGGGTTTGGGTTTGGGATGTGTTATTATGTAAGGTGATCATGTGGTATCCTATGTTTATCAACATATTAGGCCACATGAGAATAATTATCCAATCCATGACCTTGAACTCACATCTGTGATACATGATCTTAATAGTTGGAGACACTACCTTTTTCGAGAAAGGTTTACCATGTATTCTAACCACAAGGGATTGAGTTATATCTTCTCTCAAAAATATTTGAATCTCCACTAGAGGCGATGGATGGAGTACTTAAAATATTTTGATTTTGACATCACCTATACTCTAGGGAAAATGGAATGTCATTGTCAATGCTTTGAGCAAGAAAATTATGACCCAGGACATGAAAGAATCATCAAAATAGTGGGACTTGATGGATCTTTTTCACAGTTTCATATAGGAGTTTGGGAAAAGGGGATTCGGTTTTATTGGAAAGTGTTCAGTTTACCTCTTATATTCTTGATATTATTCTTCAGGAACAACAACTTGATGATTAGTTCTATAGCATTATAGACTCTCTTTATAGTGGGGATATAATTGGTGAGTGCTTATTCTCCATGGAGGGTATTTAATATTTTCAAAAACTGGTACATTTTTTCTTTATCCATCATAAAAGTTGTGATGATGGATTTCCATATTTCCTAATGGGTTGTGCACCTAGAAACCACAAAGATGTTTTATGATATGTGGTGATGATTCTGGTGACCACGTATGAGATGGGACATTTCTGATTTTTTTTCTCATTCTTATACTTTCCAACAGGTCAAGGCTGGTCACCATAGACCTTTGGGTTTACTTAATCCACTTACAGTACTGACTTGGAAGTGATATGATATCTCTATAGACCTCATGGTTGGGTTTCCATATACCCCTATAAAAAATAATGTGATATGGTTTGTGATTGATTGGCTAGCCGAATCAGCTCAATTTATATTGATTCAGAATACAACCAAATTTGAGGAGTTGGTAAATCTCTATGTGAAATAGATTTTTCATTTTCACAGAGTTCTATCTACTATAGTCTCTGATAGATTTCTTCGGGTGCTTTCTTCTTGCACCCTTGTTGAGAAGCTGCCTAAGGCTGATACAGTTCAGGAGGACAGGCCCCTTGCTATGGTTCTTTCAGATGACTCCAGGAGGATGTCCAAAAGTGAGTGCATGGAGTTTTCAGTCATCCCTGGTGAGTGGCCTCCTCCAGCATTTGGCATGCTGAGCAGTAGGGAAACTAATGTCGAATCAGATCTAGCAAGTGATCAGTACCCTACAAAGCCTGCTTCTGTGACGCGTTCTCCCCTTTGAGAGGTGAGTGGGAAAGCTCCAAATCGTCCAGCGAGGTTTCTTTTTTCCTCCCCAATTTCTTCATATACTGGTTCGGGTGTGTGTACAAGGTCATCCATGAGGAAGAGGCGGGTTAGGGAGTGCTCTGCTTCCACCGTGACAGAGACCGTGTTGCCTGGGGCCAAAGCTGGGCAAGTTTTGTCTCCATGATTTCTATATTCATATGGAACTCCTGAGGTATTGGGTCAAGAGTGAAAACTGACTTGATAGCCTTGGAGGTGAAGAAACACAAGATAAAGGTTGTTGTGATTCTTGAGAACAAGCATAAGTCAGCTAAAATTAAAGAGTTTACTCGCAAGGTTAAGTTGAATGAATCTATGCATGCGGAACCAGTTAACAAGTACATCTGGATTTTTTGGCGCAAGGATGCTACGGTGGAACTGATACAGGTAGGGGATTAGAATTTAACAACCAGAGTAACATGTGGAGGGGACACCGCACTTGTGTCATTCATTTATGGCAGTTGTGATGCCCAGAGGTGAGAGGTGCTTTGGAGGGAATTAAATGAGTTCGACCCAGGGGATCAGCCTTGGGTGTTGGGAGGAGATTTCAATATAATAATGGATCCTAAGGAGAATAAAGGGAGAGGTGAATTCCCAAGGAGGGCTAGCAGATCTTTCACCCAGTTTTTGTCTGGTAATGGGTTGATGGATTTGGGCTACTCAGGTGACCCTTACACATGGTGTAACAACATAAGGGGTGGTAACCGCTGCTGGAGTAGGCTCGACCGTTGTATAGCCAATGTACAAGCTATTTCTATGTTCTCAAACATGAAGGTTAAGCACTTGACTTGAAGTGTCTCCGGACACTCTCTGCTTTTGCTCACTCTGAACAGGAGGGAGTCCTTGCAGGAAAGCTTCAGGTACATGAGCCAGTGGCCGAGCTTTCCAGGTTATCATCAGCTGGTGAGGAAGAGATGGGAAGAACCAACTCACGGTCATTCTTGGGTGGCCTTGCACTCCAAGTTGAGGCGTCTCAAGCAGGCCCTACTTTTGTGGGCTCAAAGCATTCCCCCCTTGGATCAGGAGCTGTATGTGCTTAAACGAGATATCGAGCAGCTTGAGGCTAACATTTAGGAGGCCTGGGATGATGCTATCTTTGAATATCTCTCTAAGAAGAAGAATACATTGGTGGGGATGATCCTCTTGCAAGAGCGTAGGTCGAGGGAAAGCTCGAGAATTAAATGGATGAAGGAGGGTGATAAGAACACAACATTTTTCCATGAATGCATAAGGGATAGGTAGAGGGTTGTTAAACCAAACCTTAAGATTTCCGATGGATCATTCACTGATGATTGGGAAGTGGTGTGCGGATTGGAGTTTTCTTACTTTAAGGATATTCTGGTAGGTCTGAATCCCAATATGATTCCGGGATATCCTTCGGGGGGGGGGGTGATTAGTTCTGGGAGGGGATCTCGACCCGTGTATCTTCCCAGGATAATGATATGTTGGTAGGTATCCCGGATGAGGAGGAGATACATGCAGCGATGGTGAACCTCAATCATGAGAGTGCAGCAGGCCCAGATGGCTTTCCTGGTGCTTTCTACAGGAGCTCTTGAGAGGTGGTCAAGGGGGATATCACCTATGTAATTCAGGATTATTTAGAGGGGGAAGACTACCCCGGGTAGCATTTTCCACGAATCTGGTGCTCCTACCAAAGATCAAAGACCCCTCATCCCTCCTAAATTACCGGTCAGTGAGTATGTGTAACTTCTCTTATAAAATTTTGGCGAGTATTATCAACAGGCAGTTGTCCGAGAGCCTCCCTCAGTGGATTTCTCTGGAACAACACAGGTTTGTGAAGGATCGCTCGATTCAGGGAGACATAACATTGGCTTAGGATATTCTGAGAGAAATTAACATTAAGGATCGAGGGTCAAATATGGTAATCAATTTGGATATGAACAAGTAATATTACAGGCTTTAGTGGGGTTTTATTAACAAGGTTTTGAGGAAGATCGGTTTTTCCAGCTGGGCATGTGATATTTTTTTCAGGTGTTTCAGCTCAGCATGGATGGTTATTTCATTTATGGGGCGTACTCACAGATTATTCAAATTGGTTTGTGGGCTTCGGTAAGGTGATCCATTATCCCCGAGTATTTTTATTCTTATGCAGGACACCTTGAGTGGGTTGATCAACAGAGGGCTATCAAACACGGACATTCTTCCCTATCGAAGGAAGTTGAGCCTACCTGCTATATCTCAATTGATGTTTTTGGATGATACAATAATTATCATCAATGCGGGGAGGAAATATGTGCAGGGAATTAACAGGATAATTGAGATGTACTGCCACTGGAGTGGTCAGATTATCAACAAGGAGAAGAGTGAATTCTATGTGTCCAAAGCATGCAATATTAGAAGGGTGACTACTATGGGGACAAGGCTGGGTATGAGGTGCGGTACGTTTCCCATAGAGTATCTTGGTACTCCTGTGTCTCCAGGAAGAATACGTATTAGTGATTTTGATCGTGTGGTGAGCAGAATTTCGGGGCGAATATTGAATTGGAAAAATCAATATTTATCCTTTGGGGGCCGTATTTCCCTAGTAAACAGCGCCCTTTCGGCCATACCGGTGCATGCGCTCTCGTCCACCAATTTACTAAAGGGGGTTATTAGGTCTATTGATAAGCTTCTCAATCATTTCATTTGTGATGCGTCTTTAGAGGGGAAGAGACATTGGGTCTCTTGGGGGAGGATGGCTTGGCCTATCTTGGAGGGAGGGATTAATGTTAAAAGCTTAGAAACCACTATCCATTGCATGCATGCAAAGTTAGCTTGGGAGGTAATGGAAGAACACACTATGTGGGGGGTTATTATGTCCCATAGGTATAGAGGAATTAATTAATCCTCAGCGGTAAGTGGATCTCCCCTATGGTCTTTGGTTTTCAGCATGATTCCAATCCTTCTCCACCATTCAAAATGGATAATTGGGGAGGTAAATATTTTGTTCTGGAATTATAATTGGTCAGGAAGGATCCTTTGTTACCCAGTATGTCCAGCCCCAATGATCACCTTCAAGGAGGTGGCACAGTATCCTTCGTTCTTCAGAGAAATTATGGATGCACCTCAGTGTGAGGTCTTCGACTCTGTCCTCATAAACTCTGAGCGGGATTGGTGTGTCTTTACTCCTACCATGGAGAAGTTTAACTCGAAGTATTTTTGTAGGATCAACGCACCTCTGGGACAACATTAAGGGTGGAATGGCATGTCTTGGTGCAATAGGATACCAAAAAAGTATAATTTCCTCACCTGGAGGATCCAGAATCATGCGCCGCCCTCTGATGAGAATATTAAACGTCTCTTCATCGGCATGGCTTCATTCTGCCATTGCTGTATGAACAGGTGTGAAGAAACAATTAACCATATTTTCTTTGAAGGGTACTGGGCCCGCCAGGTATGGGGTTTCTTTGGAGAATGCACAGGGTACTCCTCCCAAGTTACAAGCTTCGATGGCTTCATGGAGTGCTGGTATCACAGAGTTGATGGTGCAGGGAATGAAAAAATGGAAAGATCGATTATATTTAATGCTGGCTGCTGGTGCATTTGGCAAGCACAAAATCGGGCCAGGTTCGAGAGATTGAAATCCACGAGAAGAGCTGTGATAACCAGAGTAAGGTGCATCTTGTCAGATATGTTTTGCACTTTATGGAAGTTGGAAAGAGGTCCCATCCATGCGGGCGATGCGCACGCTCCAAGCTGCAGACCAGTAGACAGGAGCTAGACCACAGGGGAAATGGGTACGATGGAGGCCTCCTGAAGTTGGATTGAAATTGAATACAGAAGGTTCTTGTATCCAAGGTGGGATGCACAGTGGAGGGGTGGTCCAGAAGTCCAGTGGCAATGTGATCCTAGCCTTCATGGTGCATTATGGGAGTGGAAATTACATGTAGTCAGAGGCTAATGCTATCCTTACGGGAATCACCATTTGCAGGGAGAGGGAGATTTACATTGCACAAGTGGAAAATGATTCCATGATAATTCACGATGCCCTTCATGACAAAGGTAACACACCATGGTCAATAACCTATACCATCAGAAAATGCAAAGCTCTTCTTGATAGAAGCACTAGTGTCACCCACACTTGAAGAGAGGGGAACAAGGTGGCAGATCACTTGGCCTCGCTAGCATCCCCCAGTGATCCGGTCATGTGTTTGTCTAATGTTTCTCAATTTAAGCCAGAGGGGGTGAACCTGATTCAGGGAGATGCCCTCGGCCTCCATTATTTCTGGCCTCTGTATTCTTTTTTATTTTGTTTTCCCTCCCCTTTGTTTGGAATAAAAATAGTAATGTTGATGATGATGAGAGGAAAGGGAAAGTTTTTCCTCATTTTGTGTGACCTTTTGAGGTTGTTGAGAAGGTGGGGAAAGTGTCTTACCATTTATAACTTCCTCCATAGTTGATGATGATACATAATGTGTTCTATGTATCTCAGCTACAAAAGTATCTTTCTAACCCATCACACTTCTTGACCTAGGAGGATCTTGACATTGAGCCTGATTTGTCTGTAATTGATCATCCAATTAGGATTGTTGATTATGAGACAAAGTTACTTCATGTTAAGATGATACCTTTGGTCCATTTTATATGGAATCATGGTTCTTATTCTCACGAGATGTGGGAATATGAGGCACTGATGAGATAGTAGTGGCCTCATCTCTTTGATATGAAATATTTTTAACAATATTTATGGGAAAAAACTTCTTATGGTGGGGATTTTGTAACATCATATTACTTTTTAGGCATTCCTTGAACCTTGTTTATTTATTTTTTGGTTGGATATTGTTTAGGTGTGCTTCAGGTTAAATTTGGATAATTTTGGAGATTTTATGGGTTGTACAAGGTTGATGTAAGGTTTTCCCAAACCGTGTACCCCCCAATTCAAATTGTGCAACCCTGGACAATGAGGGATTTCATGGTTGGTGCACGGTTAGACAAACCATGATCCCACCTAATAGAAACCATTCACCTTGAATAGAGATTCCAGAGGGGGAACATGGTTATGGTGCACAATTTGTCTAACCATGTGGTCCTATCCAAGAAACCATGCATGCGAGTTTTAATTAATCTAAAAATTAATTTTTAAAATTTACAAACCCCTTGTTTAACTTTCCTAAAATACCCACTCAACCCTATTACAAATACCAAGGTTAAGAAGGATCCCTAGAAGCAATCTTAAATCCTCTCACCCCCTCTTTTGATGAATCAAAGTGATGTTGGAAGATCTGGTCCCTTTATGGTAAGTAGATATCCTCTCGTTTAATATATCATGATATCTCCTTCCTTCCTTATTAGAGTTTTATATATCATCACATATTTTATGGATATAAAATCCATTTAAATGGATCTTGATTATAGGTTTTATTTCTTGATCTTTGAAACCTTTGTTCTTCATTGTAGAATCCTGCTACGAGTGTTGATTTTTGATTCTGTGATTAAAGGTAGGTGGATCCATTTGAGATTTTCCATAAAATTAAAACTTTTATTGGATCGATTTGTTTGAAATAAATTTAAATTGATTTATGAAAACCCAATTTTATTTGATTTGGAATTCTAATTTGAAATGGCATGGATTTGGGGAAAACCCCCCAATTCCAATCGAATTGGAATTTGGGGTGTATTTTGAAATGATGAAAATGATGAAATGATTTGAGAAAATGGATTAAATTGAAATGTTAAAAACCTATGATTGGTTTGTTATTGGAAAGGTATGAAATTATGAAAAACCCATGTTATGGTTTTGAAATTGAATTATCATATTGAAACCAGAAATTGGGAAATTGAATTGTAAATGATGATTGATTTTAAATGAGATTATTTGAACTTTTTCTATTGATTGATTGAGCACTTGAGAGATTGGGTAGTTAGAGGGATATTTGGTACAAAAATGCTAGGATATTGATTCCCTAGTAATGGATTGATGATGAAAACTCTAATAAAAACCTAGTTTGGAATATCTTATCCCTGATAGAAAATTTATGAGTCCTATTCAGCCCTATCCTGAGGGACATGTGTACAAATAATAGCCATGATCACTGATATGATAAGTGTAAGGATCCTATAATTGGAAACTAATGTACTGTAGGGTAGATGACCATGGTGCTTGTTGTGATTTTTTTGATATATACTCCATTTATTATAGAACTATTTTATTATTTCCAAATGACTTATATAAATACTTTTATATAAAAGGTTTATTTAATCCACTATTTTAAATGATTACCATCCTTTGAAAAGAAGCATGTTTTATTTTAAATAAGAAAATGATATATTATTACATGACCTATTTTATTTAAATTGAAAGAATTATTTGGTTTATTATTATGGAATCTATTATAGAACACTTCATGATACCCTACTGGGATTTATAGCTCACACCCTACCTTTTCCTTCAATCGTTTATAGAATTTATTATTCCAAGTTCAAGACAAGGGAAAACACCACTTGGAGGTGGTGGATATTCTTGATCTTTTGGTCTTGGAGTGACATTTCCTTTAGTACGTTTGATTTTTATCTTTCCAGTAGTTGAGTACTTTGATGATGTACTATTTTGGGGTTTGTTATACCTATTTAGTTTCTAGTACTTTCTACTTTTAGAGTGTTGAGCATACTAACTTGTAATATTTCATCTTCTGTTGTTTGTAGAAAATTAATTCTCTCTTTTTTATGTATTATTCAAGGTGCTAGTCTCCAAACCATGGGGATTGGGAACGCTCTTCATGCCATGTGAGAGACGACTCAGTTATTAGGGTACTAGGGTATCTAGGATGGTTCATAAATTTTATGATTTCTAGATCCATCCTTTAAATATCCATAAAGATAGAGTCTTTATCATTTATAATCATGGATATAATAGCATATTATTTTCTTTTAAGAGCATTAGTAACCTTGTTCACCTTTACAAGATGGTAGTGAATGGAACAATCATAGTAATTTATCAGCTCTAACCATATTTATTGATGCATGTTTATATCCTTCTATGTGAATATATACTTTATACTCTTATGATCTATATATATGTCACACTTCTCTCTATAGAGGTATTTATTCCAAATCTTCAAGGAAAAGATCACAACTGATAATTCCATATCATGTGTTGGGTAGTTCTTGTCATTTATCTTTAACTGTCACGAGACATAGGCTATCATTTTATCATTCTTCATGAGTACATAACCCAATCATTTTTAAGAATCATTTTATAACACAAAACCTTCTCCGCTTTATGGTAGTGTGGGTACAGGTGTAATGATTAGCCTCTTCTTGATATATTTAAATCTTTCCTCACATTCTTCCATCTATAAATACTTTACCCCTTTTCATGTTAACTTAGTTAGTGGGATAGATAACCATGATAAGTTTCTAAGAAAACATCATTAGTACCCAAATAAACCAAGAAAACTATGAATTTACATGACACTAGTGGGTATATTTCATTCATTAAATGAATTTTCCTTTGAAGTGTCTATATAAATTGCCTCATTTGTGATCACATGCCCCAATAATGTGACTTGATGCATCAAAAATCACACTTTCTAAACTTAGCATACATTTTATCCTTTCTTAATTTCACCAGCACAATCCTTATATGATCTTCATGTTTCTCCTTTCTCTTGGATCGAATAATAATATCTTCGATAAAGACTACCAAAAATTTATCAAGGTAGTATCTAAAGACTTTTTACATCAAATCCATGAATATTACAGAGGAATTGGTAAGTCTCAAAGGCGTTGCTATGAACTCATAGTGTCCATACCTTGTACATAAGGTTGTATTATGAATATCTCCCTTATTTACTTTCAATTGATGATATCTAGAATGAAGACCCACCTATGAGAAGTATTGAGCTCCTCTAATTTGATTGAACAAGTCTTCAATCCTTGAAAGGGGATAATTTTTATTTATAGTGATATTGTTGATCTCCTGGTAATCGATACACGGCCGCATTGATCCATCCTTTTTCTTGACAAATATTACTGGCACACCCCAAAGAGATACACTAAGGCATATGAACTCTTTATCCAAATGATCATGCAACTACTTCTTTAACTCCTCCAGTTCGATTGGGGCCATCATATAGAAGAATTTAGAGATAAGAGTGGTTCTAGGTATAAGCTCTATTGAGATATCTATCTCATGATATAGGGGAATTTTGAGTAACACTTTAGGAAATACATATGTATATTCCCTTACCATGGGAATTTATTCAATATTGATACTTTACTTTGACTCAACCATTTGGGAATGGTATGCTTCTTCATTAGGTATCATCACCCACACCATTGGGGGATTCTCTAAAGGATATTCATGATCTTCCTTGAATTTTTATAAGATCATGGTATGGTTCAGAATATAGAAAGAGATTTCATTTTATTGACATTTGATGTGAGATCTATATAATGATATCTAATCCATGCCCACTATAGTGTCAAATTCCACCAAGGGAAGGATTACAAGATTCATTTAAAGAATATTCCCACATATTCTAATAGGTGAAGAGTCCAGTACATTGGTTGCATTGATCTTACCACTAGGTGTTTTTATGGATATATCTACTTCTAGGTATCATGATTTTGGTTCAACAGTTCTAGAAAACATGCAGGATATAAATATATGCTTAGAACTAGAATCAACTAAAACATTTTTCATTCTAGAGTGAATGGGAAGTGTAACTTATATGACTTAATTTTCATGTTCCACCTCATTGGTAGTGATGATATAAGATTTCCCTTGATCCTTTGGATTTGGTTGTTGATGGTGTTGATTACTCTTTAGGACCTATGATTTAGTGAACTAGATTGTATAGCGCCCTTGATCCATACAGTTGAAGAATTGTACCATGGGAGGTGAATTGGGAGGGGCCTTCCTTTACCTCATCATGTTGGATAGATTCTTTATGTCTCTTTAACATTCATGATATTGGTGGAATTATCTCCCACACTTTAATCATTTCCATATCCCTTCAAGGCAATTCCCATGATTCTTTTCCCCAAATTTTTGATATGTGAGTGGTTGGATCTTATTTCCTCCTTTGTTATTCGATCTGATAGGTTGAAACTACATATTTAATTTCTTATATCCATAACCATAGGAACTTTATCCAAACTATATCTCTACTTTGAGATCACATCTAACTACTTATTTATAACTCCCAAAGTATCGAATAGAAACATCCTTTCAAAGTTTTAGTTTTAAACCACTAAAGAATATGTCTATTTTTATATCATTATTAATAAAAAACATGAGGTATATATTGAAATCCTTGTGAAATTTTCCTTACGAGTCATGAAAGATTCAACCTCATTTTTCTTAATCTATAGGAATTCTATCTCCATATCTGTTCGAAGAGTTCGAGGGAAATACTTTTTAAGAAATAACTTCTTAAAATCTTCCCACTCTATCTATTCTATTTCATCTGTCAGCTTGGTTTATCAATACCTACCACTGATTATCCTCTCCATACAAATGATAGATGGATAGAGTAACTTTATCTTTATCAGAACAGTGGATCACAAAAAATATATTCTTTAATAAGTTAACCCACTATTCCATGACAAGTGGACTAGAAGACCCACTGAATGTCGGTGGTCATTGCTGCATAAAGGAATCGATGGCCAGTTTATCCTTCTTGGGTGAAGGTTTATGTTATAAATGGTATAGGTTTTTGTTCATAGTATTAAATATTTGGGTAAGAATCACTATGAATTTTTGAAATCCACCTCCCATGGTATTGGGGATGTCGTTCATAAAATTTTTATATTTTCCCTCACATGAGTTGTTGGTTTGGATTCTCCTGGTTCCCACCATTTTCTAAAATAGAAAAGGTTTTAAAAAACATAAGTTAACAAAGAATAAATAAATAATTTATTCTTAAACTTAAATTAATTCTAATTTCATATCATATGGGATCCCTATGTTTATATTTTTCCTCAAATTATACTTCTAGGATCATGTACTTTAATCCTTTTATAACTTTAAAAAAATTACTTTAGCTTTATATACTTCATAATGGTTTGTATGGAGTTTGTGATTAACTTAATAATATCCATCGGAAGTGTCAAACTAGGTGTGTGGTAAGACCTATTTGTTATGCACCAGTTGATGATCGAGCTAATACTCAATCCACCCTTTTTGGGGTTATTACCCCTATGTACAACTATTCCATATCCACATCCACTTTTAGTATCCAAATAGTGATTTCATTACTCATAAACCATGCACTATTATACTTTAACAAAACTTAGGATGTTTACCTATACTTAGACTTATCCTTATGGTTTTCACTAATGTTTTCTAATCCTAATTCCCAAATTAACTAAACTATGCTCTGATACCAACTATAATGAACAAAATTTTTATTATATGAATATTATATCATTTTTAAGATGAACAACATAATAGTGATACAATCCAGGATCCAAAGGTTTAGTATCTTGGGAAAATTAGGCTCATACATCACTTACACATAATAAAACTTAAACATTATTTAAATCCTTCTTCTTTATCCTCATAAAATCTCTCACATTTTCCTTAGTACATGTAATCACCTAAAGATATACATCAAAGAAATAGGTGATATAAAATCTCATTAAGTAGAGGAATAACATGGGAGGAATAAGGGGCATGAAAAAATAGTATGTGTGTAAGAATAATCAACATCATCTTATCATAAACATAGGATCATCATCATAATAATGAGGAAAATTTTTTATAAAGGCATGGAATGTGTCTTATGTATAATAATGAAACATCATAACATAGTGGTCAAGTACCACATATAGTCATGAACAAATATAGCATCAGAGTCATGCATAATAGATGTGTATAAATTGTAACATCATAATTAATAACAAAGCTAGAATCATGTTTATGAATAATATACATAATATCATGAGAAATATCACATTTTCTAATGCATAGGAAGGTGATATAATTTCAGGTCCAACTATCACATCATAAAATGATCATAATCATGCATGTCACATAGAATATAAAACAATAATAGTCATGAAATAAAACCATGGAAAGGATTGAATTTCATAAAGGTTTTATAAGTCATAATTTCACGAATAACCTTTGGTGTTCCAAAAAAGAATATGGGAAATCATATTTTTTCATAAAACAACATCATTATTGAGTGGATAAGAAATAAATCAATAGGAATCAATGCGATGTTTTTGGAAATCAATAAATTTTAGAAAAAACTTTGTAAATGGATTAGAAAATATTTCAGAAGGGTAGGAACATATATATCCTAAAAAATAAAAGGTAAAGAATATTGGAAATAAATTTTAAGTAAATTTTAATAACATCTATATAGAAAATAAGGTGAAAGAGGAGATAAACCAAAAAGGAGTTTGGGTTTGAGAATCACCTTACCTTACTAACTAAAAATTGACATTTTATTAATGAAATGATAAACCACACCAAAGTCCCTTTCACTCACAGGGGATGGGGATGATGGAGGAAAAGGGAATCCCCTTTCACAAAATTCTTACAGTCATCAGGTAATGACCCTACATCATTATATAGAATCAAATTATCATCTGAGCTACCTTTTTTGGTGAGTGAATCAGCTACAAAAATTTCCTTCTCTCCATGTATGAGTAAATTTCATCCCCTGATTGAAAACAATACTTCACCTACTAACAAAATAAGTAAGATCCCATGAAGGTCTGTGCTTCCCATGAATGAAACCCACCAACACCTTGGAATCCAACTTGACCTCTATAATCTAGATGCTATAGAACATGCATAACCTATGACCAGAAACCATAGCTCTGGCCTATACACTGATAGAAGTCCCTAGGCTGTAAAAGGCACTGAATCCAAATATAACCAATCCTCTATTGTCCCTAACTAGTAAACCCCACTTCATTTCTCTTAGAGTAAAAAATATATCCATGTTTAGTTTTATTCCCATGTTCTATGGCTTCCAATTTACCCATGTGTCCATCCTACCATGATGAACATCCAGGTTAACCCCAAGTGTTGGCAGAAAACCACTGATATTAGATGAAAAAAACCCTAATTTTATGAGAGAACCCATTTAATCTAGAAGGATATTCTCCCTATCCTGAAGGTAAGTGAAGGAGTCTGAGTCTTCATGTCTTGACTTGTTCCTAGCATCCCAAAGGGACCAAAAGACCAAAGAGAGAACCATAACTCTTGAATTCAGCTCGGCATTGTGATATTGTACCCCCTGGAACTAGCCCTCGACAAGCTATTGTATGGTGTCCCCATTTTACTGTATGCCTAGAACCTACCTCATAAATCTCCATAGCCCCTTGTCCCATTCTCCTTTGATAAATAGATGCAATGTAGCTTCCTATTGTGATGAGGTACTGTAATGACATTTGGAATCCAAAACCAACCCCTTCTACTTAATATTTTCATCAGTAAGAAGTGAAATATTTCACATAATTTATAACAGAAAATTCATATTAACTAGGATTTCCTTGAACCATATTTTGGATTCCCATAAACCTGATCTACTACTATGATGCACCATATTTTTGAAATCATGAACATTGAAACTCCCTAAGGTCACTCCAGAAAAAAAATGTACCAATCCAACTCTTCAACCAAACAAATGTTATTGTATACTACCTTCTATTCTTGGTTAATAACTTATTTGATAAAATCTATGAAGTTACTAGCCTCTTTGAAGGATCTATTGAATCAGAAATCCAAAGAAGAATAGGCTATCCCCAGCCTAGTTTGTTTTCTAGAATCTTAGGTCCCCATTCCCAACAACCCACCGAATTTTATCCTTAATATCCTCTATATGATATATAATTAATCATTCCAAATCATTAATTATATCAGTTATCATTGACCAATATTCCTAGTTATCACCATATTTTACCCTCATAAACCTCTCCCACAATGATTCCTCATCAATAACATCCCACGTCATTTTGTCTTGTAATTCCCACATGATTTTCAAAATGTTGTGGATACCTATACCTCCATCATCAATGGGTTTCACCATAGTTTTTCAGGATACCCAGTGGAATAAACCACTCTATTTTGAACCCCACAAGAAATAAAACATAATATTCTCTATCTTAGTAATTGTTCCCTTTGGGGGTTTGGTAATAGAGAGAACATGCATTGGAATCAATGTTAGGACACTGTTGATCAGGGTAATTCTTCCACCGAATAATAAACATAAGTTTATTAAAACATAGAACTAGAAGTAAATTATGTTAATTTTTTTTTCACACTTTATTAGTTATAATATTTGTATTCTATACCTTAATTTCTTTTGTGAAAGTTGAAGCATTTTGACGTCATATTTTTCTTAACATATCCCACCTTCCTTCAATTTAATAATCTTACATAATTTATTATTTATACATTATTATGATTAAATACATAAGATTATAAATAAAAATATTTATAAATTTATATATTATAAATAATTTACTATGATCATATATAATGGTTGTGATAATTAGAGAGTTGGCAATGTCCTCATTTGTGGTTAATCAGCCGTTAATTGGATGTTGTCCAAAGAAGAAGAAAGAGAATTACGAAGTATAAATATATCATAAATAAAATTATTACTATTTTTTAACATCATTATTATAATTTTAACATACTACTCAATTTTTATTAGAGGATTTGGGTTTGAAAGGAATAGATAAAAAATGAAGAGAAGTAGAAAGTGCGAAGTGAATTTGATGAAAACTTACTCTTTTATCAGCATTGCTTCTTTTCTATGACACTAAAATCCTTCGATTCTTAGAGTTGGTTTACTCTTGAACATCCCTAATTATTATAAGGGTATTTATAGAGGTTATTTAGGTAGATATTTTTCTTTGATAAGTGTAGAAGGAGTGGATTTCCAAGTGAGGGGTGATGGGTTATTTAAACTTGAGAGGGGTATTTTACATCTAAAATATTGAATAAAATATTATATCCAAGGTAAAACTTATAATAGTGATATTTTTGACATTATAAAATGTATTTGAATTAAATAAAATTATTTTAAGACTTTTAAACACTTTATAGTATGAATTTATTAGTTTAATATAAAGGAAATGTGGAAAACAAAAATATATTATTTTAATAGAATAATTTTGACTTTAGACTTTGGAAAAAACTTTTTAGGTTTTGGAAATTGAGTTTATTATTTTAAAATTGACCCATTTATCTTATTAAATTAATTTTGGGCTTAAATAAATAATTTTAAAAATTATTAAGTCCTTATTACACCATCATTATGCCATAAAACATATGGTATTTAAAAAATAGTATTTTTACTATTCACATAAAAATTGAAGTATTTCAAAAAAAATTACAAAAAAATTCCCCTTGGAAGATTTTGACACGTTGATTCTAAAAATTTAATTAATTTTATTAAAATAATTTTCTAACATACGTGATTTCAATTTTTAATATAAAAATTATGATTTTTACGTAATAAATTAAAATACAGTTCTTCAAAAATGTGTTTATATTTTCTTTGAGTTTTTAATCTTGATATTTATTTTATGGAATTATAATATTTATATTTTATTAAATTAATCATGATAAATATTATTTATATTAAATTTTATTATTTTGAGGTCAAATTACTATTACCAATGGTCAGGTTACTATTCCTAACAGTCATGTCACTGTTCCAATGATCACATTACTATTCAAATAGTCACATTACATCCTATAAATACCTATTCATTATTTGATTCAAGATTCACTACAATTCCTCCCAAGGTTATATATTTTCATTTTATAAGTTGACGATTGATTTACTAATATTATATTTCTTTTTTATAGTTTTTTTCATGGGGGAAATGATTTTAGTAGATTAGAAGGATCCAAATTTTCCTATTCTACTTTTTTATTTTCGATTTTTGTCTAATTGTAATGTTTAGAATTTTCAAGGGTTTAGTTACTAACTAAAGTAATGGTATTAATTTATGAAAGAAATCATTTTTAGTTTTTCTATGTGTTGCATGTGATATAACACACATTTTTTGAGGAAACAAATGTTATTAATAAATTATGGGTCATTACATTGAAGGGATTGGAGGTAAGACAACTTCAAATGTTAGCATCAAAACAATAGATTGATGCACCACATATTTCACTTCTTGATCCACTTAATTAACTCTAACAATATCACATGATGGAATTATATATGAGATAACCACTCAAGCTATCCTTCTTCTATCAGCGAGTCACATCATTCTGGGGATCCTCTAAAGCCACACTTGCACCAACTCTTCCTTGAAGTATCCTAATAATTATAATATCTTGATATTTATCACCCTAAACCTAAGAAAAGTCTACTTAAATATCCTTTTTTCTCCCACAAATAATAGTTTCTTTATAGAGAAACACAAGAAGTAACCACTTATTTTCAACACACCAACACTGAGATTAGTTAGCCCATGATAACAGGTAGTCGTGACCTCATTCAGATGAAAAAAACATTCATAAACACTACCATAAAGATCCTTCCAATTTGATATAAGTATACAATTTTTTTATGATTATGACACACATATCACATGATATATCATGCTAAATTGATGTGCTTCTTTATCAGAAAGAAATGCATCAACACAATGTCTTGAAAAGAACCTTTTTAAACTCACTCATTCACTGAGAAATAGCTAATTTAATAAACTTAAAAAGAAAATTTCTATAAAGTTATAGATCCTTTATTTATGTTTTCTCCACATTAGGAATCTTGAAAAGATATTTCATGATCTCAGGAGGGAATACTCTATCGACAAAAGAAAGTGAGGTATTGAAGTCAAAACTCCCCTCACGAGGACACTTAAAAACACTGACCATTACCACCAATGATACCAGGAAATACTTTTTATTTACTATCTTTACAACAAGGTCTTAATTATCATAAAAATGAAATATCACACACTCATAGAACTCATAAAATTCCTTCTCAAAGAATATATTTTCTATTTCTCATCAAAGACATATTCCCAACATTGGAAATTCATAACCTACTTTAGAAGCATGTTCTTCTTGTACAACTAGCTAAAATTGATCTATTTTCTACTAAAAACCTTTATTAATGATCTTTGTCTCTTTTACATACTTTAAATAACACTATTAGATCACTTAATAGTTTCCAAAATCGATGGAAGGAAGATAAGACAAGTTCAAGGATTGAGGGAAAGAAGGTTCTGAGAGAAAAACACAAAAATCTCTAAGGTTTTCAAGGGTTCTATGTTTTCACACATAATAATAATTTAGTGTCACTATTTCAAGATAAATTAAAGGTTACATAGAGTGATGTGAAATGGTAATCATAACAAAAAATGGGAAACATGTCACTTTTGACATGTTGAGAACTAAAATTGGTGACTCTAAATACAAAAAAAAAATCATCTAAAAATATATTTTCACATGCTTTTTTTTGAAATATATGATCATAATGAAATTAATTGAAATTAAATAATATAAATTTAGAATTGATAAAATCAAATAGATCGGTAGGTAGTGTCTTAGTAAAAATATCATCTAATTAATTATCTATACAAATGAATTCTAAAGAGATTTCACCTTTTTATGAATGATATCTTAATAAGTGAAGCCTTAAATCTATGTGCTTTGTTATTTAATGGTTTATTGTATTTTTTTTAAATTTTAATAATGCCTGTGTTATCATATTTAATTGGTACATGATTATAATTTAATAAAAAATCCATTAGGGTGTGTTTCATTGACAAACCTTATGCCCAACAACTACCAGTTACTATATATTCAGCTTCATCATTTGATAATGAAAAGAGTTTTCTTTCTTACTAGATCATGATAATAAATATTTTCCTAGAAAACAACAGGTTACTAAGGTACTTTTCTTATCTATTCTACACCCACAAAAATCAGCATCTAGGTTTGAAGTTAAATCAAAATTAGAGGTTTTTTAAAAAATAAAAGAAAGGGATACAATTCCTTTTAAATATCTTAAAATTATTTTGGTGGAAATCAAATGATATTACTTTGGGCTTGATTGAAATATAGCACAAATACATACTAAAAAAATAATATTTTGTCTATTTATAGTGAGATAAAGCAACATAAAAATCATTTCTCTATATATCTTGTTTTCAAATGATTTTCAGCTTCATCCAAGCCAATTTTTATATTATAACTCAAAAGAGTTGAAATATTCTTACTATTTTCAACTCTATGTATTTTAAGTAAATCAAGTATTTATTTTATTTGGTTTAAATTTTTTCAAAATCTTTTTGATAAATTTGAAAACCAAGGAAATAGTTTAACTCACCCATCATGCCAATTTAAAATTATTATTTCATGATTTTTGAAAAAACATTGAACATATTTTGATTTGTGGAACCAAAAATAACATCATTAACATATATTTTCATAGGAAAATTATCTTTTGATGATTTTTTATTAAAAAGTGTGTAGTATTCCAATCCCGCATTAAAACCATTTTATATGGAAAAAAATACTTAATATTTTATACCCAACTCTTAATTCTTGTTTTAGATTATAAAAAATATTTGGTGAGTTTGAAAATAGAATTTTGAAAGCGAGGGTCTTCAAAACCTAGAGGTTGTTCTACATAAACTTCATCCATTAGAAATTAATTTAGAAAATAAGATTTAACATCCATATAATATAATTTAAAATTCATATGATAAGAATTTTCTGGAGGGATTCTAATGGCTTATAATCTAGCAATAAAGGCAAAGATTTCCTCATAACCTATTCCTACTTCTTGGTTATACCCTTTGAAAAATTGTCTAGAATTATTTATAGTGATAACACATCAATCATATTATTTGTTCCTAAATAACCATTTAGTTACAATAATATGATAGTCAGAGGGTCTATCAACTAATTGTCACACCTTATTCCTTTTGAACTAGTTGATCTCTTCTTGCATAGAAACTACCCAATTCTCATCATCTTGGGATTCTTCTATGGATTTAGGTTTGAGTTGTGAAATAAAGGAATAAAACTCAATATGGTTTCCTATACTTCTAATAATACTAAAACCAACATATAAATCTTCTATAATAATTTCTAGAGGATAGACTTTAAGTTTTCTCGACTATCTAGGTAGTAAACTTTCTGATTCTTCATAATCAATTCCTTCTGGTCTGAATTTTTCTTAGTCATGTTCCAAATTATAATCCTTTTTGTTATAAAAAAGTGTTTGAAGTTCCAATTTGTCCTTATAATCACTTATGTTATCAATTTGAGTCTTTTTTGATAAAAAATATCACTTTCATAAAATTTAATATGAGTGTATTCTTCAACTACCTTTGACTTCTTATTAAAAATACTATAGGATTTAAAAGTAGTATAATAACCTAGAATGATTACTTCATCATCCTTTGGATATAACTTAACATGATTGTATTTTATGTTAAATATATAAACATTACATCTAAAAACTTTAAAGTATCCAACCTTTGGTTTCATATTATTCCATATCTTATAGGGTATTTTCTTTAATATAAGCCATATTATAACTCTTTTAATGACATAATATGATGTGTTAACATATTAAACCTAGAAGTGAGTGGGAATGATATAACCACATAACATTGTTCTAGATATTTATTGAAATTTCCTTGAAGTTACCCTATTTTTTCCTATAAGACTTTGAAATATATTAAGGAATATTTTCAAATCTAGGAACTAAGACAATTCTAAATTCTGAGACCCAGTTGGCCCATAATTGATATTTTAAAAATATTAAATATATTAATATTACATGCATGTAGTTTTCCTAAAAAAGTGAAATAAATACCAAATTTAATCTTGGATAAGAAATCTAAGACCACAGTTGAGTCTAGAACACTAAGTTTACCTTAGGCACAAACTAAAGTTGGTTGGTGTTGGACGTTCGGTTAAGAAGGTTGTTGGTGGTGTGTTTAACTAAAATAAATAAATGAAATAAATAATTTTATTATTAAATGACCAACATACCCAATTCCATCTATCTAAACATTATTATAACATTTCATCAGTTTTATCTGCATAACCCTAGGTGATATCAGAGGAGGTGATTCATTGTTCTTCGTTGGTGGATCATATTAGAGGATGGTGAGAATTCAGATCAAGGTGGATTGAGAGGCAACGAACATAGTGAGATCCCTAAATCATTGGAAAACATGTTCTTCACCAATGATCAATCCAAATCAAGTTAGGGCTCTTCAATTTTGGATTTCTCCATTTTGATTAAAACTTTTATCATTGATATATTATCTACTATTGATTTTGTGATTGTATGTTATTCCCATGATCCCTATAGACAAGTTAAATATACTTAATTCATTTTATTTATGATTATGATATTTTCACACCCCAATTTTCCTAATCTATTATTGTTAGTGAATAATTCTTGGCCATAGATTTTGTAACCATTGTTCTTGTGTATTTATCCTACCCGTTCTTCGCATTCTTCATCATTGGCCCATGGGGTCATGATTTGACATTGTCGAGGTGGGTTTAATTATGATTAAACCCCAAAATTCATAGTGGTTTGGGGAACAAAAAATGGATCAATGTTTTATGAAAATATTAGGATGGGTAGTGAGTTATGGGTAAATATTTATGGATATGGGACCTAGAGTAGTGATGTAATTTAGTGATAGGTGATGGGAGGTGTGATGGTCGACATTGCGGACTTTGATCGGATTGCGAGATTCTGTTTTTTGGACATCATAGGAAAATAAACGATGTAAAGAGGATATTACATTAGATTTAAGGTGGTCAATGGGTGAGAATCATGGTGGCATATGAGGATTTTTAAACTTGAAATCTGGTTTCTATGAAATACCTGACTACGTGTTGTGTATCTCAGAAGAACACATGATGTGTATCCCCCTGGATGCAGTGCTAGGGTTTAGAAAAGTTATGGATCACATGATATGTGTCTATACTACAAATAGTGTGAACCTACCTAGGTGTAAAATCCATTTTCCAGCTAGTACATTCCCAAGACCCCATGTGGTATGACACACTGTTACTTCAGGAGTACACAAGAACTGGCTAGAACCCAGGCACGACCTGATATATACGATCATGGCCAAGAGCACATGGGTAGGCCCTGAGTGGCTGAGACATGCCGTGTATGAATTATACGGGTTTTTCACTAAGACATGGCTTCCAATCTGTGTCCAGAGGAGAACATGGATAGGATATAAGGTGGGATCACACACCATGTGGACCCCCATACATTCCATGTATTCCCTTCAGACTTATTCCTCTTATATACCCTTCGTTTGGACTCAAATTTCCATTGTCACACCAGGGCACGGGTTCTCCATATTATCAAAGAGATGTTGGGGTCATTACTCCCATGTCACATGAGGGAATGATTTCTCAATATTCTTTATACAGATATATATGGTACTTCACTACATGGGAACAAGTTCTCTATCTATGGAGTGATACTCCCCCTTTTTCGAGCTCTGGAAGGGTGTGGGTCCTCTACGAGAGTTGTGGATCCATCGGTTGTGGATCAAAGTTATGAGGAGTGAGCCCCCCCACATATTTTAGTGAGGTTTCATTTGATATTAGACATTGGTGATGGTATTTTGGAGTTGCAGGTTTACTCATCAACTTCGATAGGGATGTGAGATGGAGATCCCCTTTCTCTATCATCTATGTTTTTTTGTGAGCACATATATGTGTATATGTTGGGTTTGATTTATATCTTTATTTGAGTTGATATGATTATTGTTGTATCTATCTATCAATCCCATTCAGTTTTTGAGGTGACCTACTGGGTATGTATATACTCACCTCTACATGGCATTTTTCTGAATGTGTCGTGTCTTATATAGATGGAAGATAGATCAGTAGTGATTATGGTGGAGCATAGTGATAACTAGATGCATTGACTGTGTATGGTGGTCAGTCTTGGATATTAGGAGCAGGGCTATCTCATCTTTCTTCATTTCTAGTTGTTTTTAGGTTGGGAATTTATTTCTAGGTGGGTGTGTATTTTACCCCTTTACACTTTGGTTGTTTTTTGTTATACTCTGATGTATTCTCTAGAGTTTATTGTATACATGGTTTATCTCTAAATGTTATAGTTTTTATTTTATATTCCTCTACATTTCTATATGGAGATTTTTGGGTGAATGCATACAAGAACATCAGGAAGAGGCCTCCCATTATAATTATTCCTTCTTGGAACTTATTTCCAGCCCTTGTCCTATTAGAGATGGGCTTGGTGTTGTGAAAACTTGGAATTATATAGGCTATAAAATCCCTAGAAGGTTAGGTAATTACAAAGTGGTATTATAGGAAGTTCTTCTTCATGATGGTGTTTGGAGTTGTCTCCTCATTAGGATTGATTGGGAACTTAGGGAAACAGTGTTAGAGTGTCTTGAGTGCATCTTTAAAGCCAGGTAACCTAGTGTTGATGAGGTGGATAGCATACCCATACACCATGAATTTGACTACCTACTTATCGACTCAGAATACCGAGACATTGGTTTTAGTGAAAAATGTTACATGTATCATATATGATTGAATTCTTAAACTTTCATTTTTGAGTAATATCCCCATATTTATATTCTCATCTGACTGTGGTATATCTTGGTTACTTTCAAGATTACACCATGAAGACAGTTGTCCAGGGTACTGATTCAAGATCGTGATATCTATATGTTGAGTGATAAGGCCTCAGTTCATAGGACATCCCATGAGGTTTTTCCTCCAAGAAGTCAGGGATAATCACACCAAACCATTGATCAATAATTAGTGCCAAAAATTCAAGATAAGTATGTGAGAAGTCTTAACACACTCCACGATTTTTATCATTAGAGACTACTAAGGTTCAGTAGTGATACAAATCCCCAGGAATTGAACGATTGGATTTAGTTGGTGGTTCGAGTCTTTAGGCTAGTTCAAAATCTGATAGATAAGATGGTTGTTATGGTAACTAGTATTTTCTATAGAGTAGCTAGTAATTGGTGGAGTTTGGTTATGTAGACCCATGATGTGATGATGATATCATGGTCTGATTTTGAGAAGCTATTTCATGAGGATTATTAATCTTAGTTCTTATACTAAATTATGATCTAGGATATTCTTGTGTTGTAATAGGGTGATATGTCAGTAGATGAGTATGCCACAAGGTTCATCGACCTTACGCGGTACTCCCTCGATATGGTACGAGATGACTTCTTCTGGGTGATGAAGTTAGAGTAGGGTCTCTATGGATACATTCAATCCATTTTGGTTTTCTTATTCTTACACACTTATTCGGAAGTACTAGAAAGGCCTCTATTAACTGAGAACTTCCTAATAGAGTAAAATTGGGTGGTTAGAGCCAATGGTGGGCATCATGTGGTTGGGTCATCTATAATAGGTGGCATGCATTTGGCGTCAAGATCTGATAAGAGGAGGCATTCACATTCTCAGAATTAGACATAAGGATTTGTGTCTAAGATACTGTGTAGACTAGTCATCCCAAAGAGGGGTGATGTTATGCTTGCAATGGGTGAGGTCACTTAGCTTATGATTTCCTAACCCATAATGAAGAATAGGACAGAAAAACAATGGATGGACCTCCATGGTAGAGGAAGCACCATGATTAGGGCTCTCCTAGATGTAACTAGGGTATCCCTTAGGGAGGTGGTGCTGGTACAGTAGTAGGTTCAGATTTGGAGGGAGGAGAAATTTATGGAGGAACATATTATGTGTTTCTACCACCAACACCACTAGGTGGCCCACTTCAGGCTCAGTGAGCTGGCGGTTAGGTCCATGGGTAGTTGTAGGACATGGAGGGATGTGAATAGGATTCTCATGAGATGATACAAGGTACAATATTTGTTTACTATACTCTTACCTCAACACTAATAG
Source organism: Viscum album (assembly GCA_963277665.1). Lineage (NCBI taxonomy): Eukaryota > Viridiplantae > Streptophyta > Magnoliopsida > Santalales > Viscaceae > Viscum > Viscum album. The sequence continues at coordinate 470,738,980 of OY728158.1, forward strand.
ACACACATGTGATTCATTACTTCATCTACCTATTTTTGATATGAGAGATGAATCTTCTAGTTGAGAATTTAGCCCAATAGCTACAACTAGAGGTTCTCACTGCTTATGATTTTTTGATATTGTTTATATTCCAATAGTGTTAGTTAGTTATTAGTGGAGAGAGTTTCACATGGGACCTCTTGGTTATCATAATGAAATATTTTGATGTCATCATGGAAAAAAATTGGTTATCCATAGTTTTAGCTCAAATTGACTATCTTCGTAGGCAGGTCAAATTCCATCAGATAGATGGGATGAGATTCTCTTTAATAGGTAAGAAAGATCACATAGTAGAGTAAGTGGATCTTGTGAGAAAAATTTTATATCCCATAACCCATCACTTGGAAATTTTATCCCTTGGCATAATGAGATCCTCAGTCATATGGTTTCCTTTGGTAGTGGAGTAATTTAGGGATGTATTTCTCAAGGATGTTTTGGGACTAACTATGAAGTGGTATATGGACTTCTACATTGACCAGTACCCCGGGACCATACTGATATTTTCCAAGGATCATCAGATGACTCCTCAGCTTCAGGAGATGAGGGTGCAGTTGGAGGACCTTCGAGAGTGTTAGAGTTAGTGTCCTAGAACGAACTATTTTTACTTTGATTACATGAATATTGGATGTATTAAATATTAAATTAAATATCTTATTACATATTTTACATTGTTATGCATTACTTTAATGTAATAATTCCCTAGAGTATTTTTTTCATTGATAAGGTCATAGTAGCTCCCCACTGTGATGAGAACCTTGAAGTGCTATGAAAATATTCTTAATATAGTTCTACGGTTGGATAACATACTATGATGGGAAACATAATATATATAATTCTAGGAACGAGTACACGTAAGGATATGAAACTTCTTCTCATGAATTCCACACTTGGTAATCTCCAAGATGAGAGATTATGAGAACATACCCACCAGTAGAAATTCTGCATGTTTTTGTGTCATCAGATATTCCTATCTGTGAGAATGTGTAATGGTCCTTAGACTTTAAGATTATCATTAATTCATTTCATGACTTGGACACTTATATTTGCTGAAAAAAACCATCACGCTATATTTTGGAGGTAAGTAAGGTATGTTGGGTGTGTCATGAATGACGTGTTATTAATATATAAGTCAAGGAAGGATTTTTACCTTCCATCTTTATGAAAGTTTATATCTTGTCCCTTTGATTGAAATAGAACCATCACCCTAAATTCCATGTCCATGGTGTAACGAAGAGTTTATTTCAAATAGTCAAAGAATGATGTATCGAGCATATAGGTTGATGAAACCTTCATAGAACCTTACTAAAGAGATATTGTGATAAAGGGGTCATATTACATAGTGAGCATTCATATGTGATTATCATCGTTGTGACTTTAAGTTCTTTCTCCTGGGTGGCTTGACTGGTTACTAGACATTAATATTGGAATTTAGGAAAACATAGCTAATGCCAATGAAAAATAATCCTAGAGCATCACACACTAATCATTTTTTTAGTCTCAATTAAATTATACTTGAATTTAATTAATGGAGTAAATATTATTCTCAAGAGTGAGTAATAATTTTATTCAAGTTATATGGATCGTATAAATTAAATAAATATTTATTCACTAAATTATAAATAAAATATATTTATTTATTTTATTGAATATTTAATAAATATTTATTTTTTTGAATAAAATATTAATTTAATAGAATAATATATTTATTTGACTGTTCAATAAATGTAAGAGGAGTTCTAATGGACCAAGACTACGTCCGATGATAAAATAATTATTTATGGGCCAGTAAATATTATTTATCTATTTTTGCAAGTTATCACACCAAAAGATAATAATAATATTATTATTATGTGGCATGATATTTTATTAATAGTTATAATTATATTTAATGGCTATTAATAAATTAAATTTTGTAACAGAAATCCCAACTCTATAAATAGATAGCTATGTCTATTATGTAAAGCATTAAAAATCAATTCCAAGTTTGGTAATAAAGAATTGTTGTGCATAAGGAATTATATCTTGAATCCTCCTCCTCTCTCCCTCTCAAGAATGAGAAACCCAAGATAGAATATCTTTAAGACTAAAGAATGAGAGATCAATAATGAACAATGAAAGACATTCGATTCACCATGATAACACCTAGAGAATGAGTGGTGTTGCTCGGAGACCATTCGAGCAAGTGTGGATCACCGCTAGAGGTATTCTACCCTTGGATCCTCACAAGTGCAATGAAGGTAATCTGTAAGGTCCTTTTCAGATGATCTAAAATCATCAACAAAGAAGGTTACTAAGCCCATGTATTTATTTTTTCATACATTAAATAAATTAATTATAAATTTGGCATGTAAGATCATCACTCTTGGTTTTGATAAATGATTATTAAAAGAAATTTTAATATATATCCCTCAACCGCAACGCTTCCATTGTGCTCGAAACCATCAATTGGTATTGGAGGGAGTTCCATTTAAATTTATAATTATTTATTTGATTATTGATCTATGCATAATCTTGGTTATATTTTCATTTCATGTTATTCATTCTTTAATCCTATTTGAATTAACATGTTATCGACATATTAATTATGTTTGTTCAGTGTTTCATTTTCTTAGATATTTAAGAACAAATAAAGAACAACTAGAGATTCCATTGAGAAGTACCAAATATTTGGACCGTAAAGTTGGGTTACATGGCGTGAGGTCGGAGCACACGTCGTATACCGATGTGAATTATATCAAGATGCACTAAAAAAGTAAAAACATTGGGTGATTTTATTACACACTTTGTGTTAACCGGGCCAACCTGACACACGGAAAGTAGATATAGGGTGTGTAGTTGGAATGTACACACCTTGTAGTTTGGCTGAGTTAACACCCTAAAGGCCTAGGCATGTGACTTAGATATACGACAACCGAGGTACATGGCATGTAGCTGGATGTACACACCATGTAGTCTCTCATTAATGGAAAAAATTTAAATTGCAATAAATTTGAAAAATTGTATCTTTAAAACCTTATTTTATTGATTTACACACCATTTTATGTTTTAAAATTTAATAATGGTTTTAAATAATTTTAAACTCTTAATTAATTTACTATAATAAATATGTCATTAATGGTTTTGGTGTTAATTTTCCATGAATTCCAAATTGATTGGTATCTCCAATTAAGTTTGGATGATCATTAATATGAAATGTAATTAATTAATTAATTAATTAATTAATACAAGAGTGTTCATCTTAATAATAAAGAATGAATAAAGAAATGAATGTTATCCAGTTAATTTTTATGTATTCGTTGCATGTATGACCGATCATGAGCTTGACCAAGACCTATGTATGTCTTGGCATTTATTTAATTAAATTTATTGCAAGGTTTTGAAATTATTTAATATTAAATTAAAAGATGACCTACGAGTCATCTCTCCATTATTATATAGGACCTTCATATCCAAGGATATTAATATAATTTCATTTAACCAATCATTTGGTTCCCCTCACCTATATGTGAGTAATAAATATTTTTAATTAATGGATCATCTCAAGGCAGCTAGAAATGGTTCAAGACAGAACCATAATGGTTACAACTCAGTAATACATAGGTGGATAGGTGGAATGTTGTAGTTCATGCCAAGTTTGGCATAAGAAGTTATTTCTCCTAGGTAATAGGTTGATTTAATGTCTACTCATTGAATCAATCATTAGATAATCTCATGATCGGGTTATTTATTTATTTTCCATCTAATGCATTAAAATTATATTTATTGATGCAAGATCGTGATCACATAAATGAATTAATATACAAAGATGGAGTTTAAATAAAATTTATTATGTGTAAATGTTTTATCCAAACATGGTTAATTAATTAAGTAAACATCCACTTAAATATTAACAATACATGTAAAGATTAAAACAAGATAAAAAATTATTCATAATAAAAAAAATCCCTCAATCTAATACTAAGTCAGATTATGCCTTCCATTACTTGATTGGGAACAAAACTCAATAGAACTATGTGTTTGACCAACCCATGTTGGGACACTTACTTTTACAAGGTGAGTTATTATGAAGGTTTCATGTAGACTTAACTATTTTAAATCAAGAAGAGTATCCCTTACTATAATTGGTGTAATTTAGAGGAAAGTTTTGAGAAAATCTAAATCATGATTTTTGGATTGGGGAGTCCACTCAACGGATCAAGGAGCTGCAAGCCCATAGTTAGAAAAGACTTACCTACCTAAATACCTTCAAAATAGCTTGACCAAACCTTATTTGGGTTATGTGAAGGGTAATATGGATACTTTACACTAGAATGTACTAGAAACTAGACATTCCAAGTTCAATGGTGAGGGCTATTGAGACTTGATAAAATAGTGTGAGATTTAATAAAATCAATCAATTTATTATTTCTCACAAAATTTGTAATCAAAAAAAGTACTAATAATATTATATTTTAATTGTAGAATAAAATGACAAGATCGTCGTCCACAATATCCCTACGATCAATATTGGATGAATAAAATCTTTTTCACTAAAAGTAACTTCTAGGAATGTTTTATATGCCTTGGGGTTGTTCTATTCTATGAACAGAAATCTTACATGTTGAATCCTCAATGCCTGATCCACCTGCTCACGAGGAAAGTGATGAAGAGTTCCTAGTCTAATAAAAACATATGAACGATGTAGTCAATGTTCAATGTTTTATTCTTTCATCTATGTCTAGTAAAATCATGAAGTCTCATGAAAATATGATGTGTATAGCATACTTGAGCACCTATGCGGTCTTTACCAGGAGAGAGATAGATAGGAACAATTTGAGATTTCAAAAGGCACTATTTTAGAGTAAGCTTGTAGACGGTTCCCTATATGGGCCTCACAAAGTCAAGCTTATTGGCTGCATTGAGCGCCTATAGGTTCTAGGGTTTAAACTCCCCGAAGAACTGGGCACCAATCTCATTCTGGCATCACTCTCTTAGATATTCTCCAGTTTTTTTTTTGTGAATTTTAATATGATCAACATTGATAAGTCTCTTCAATATATTCTTATCCTCATTCTCCATATAGATAAAGATATGAAGTGAGAAAATCCTTATGTCCTTATGGTGAAAAAATGGAAAGGTAAATCAAATAGATTTAAGCCCAAATCTTCTTCACGACCTTCCAAGAAGAAGAAGATCAAAGGGGAAGAAAGGGAACATGATGCTGTCTATTTTGCATGTGGCAAGAAGGGCCACTAGAAGAAAAAATGCATCCAACTAAAGAATAAAGGAGAATCTTTAGGTGTATTTGTTATCGATTTTAATTTATATATTTCTAAAAATTAGGTATTATATACATCTTGTAGTTCTCACATATGTATTCAAATATAGAAACCAAGTATATTTAGAAAAATTAACCAAGGGGAGGTAGATATAAAAGAATCCAATAGAGCTAAACTTTATATTGTAGCTATCATGGACTACCGCCTCACATTGCCGACCAGAGTGATCTTGGTTTTAAAGGGTTGTTATTATGTTCCTTCAGTTACCAAAAACATTATTTCTATATCTAGAATAAATACAGATGGATTCATTTTCAAAATTGGAAATAAATTTTACTTCCTTTAAAAGATAACATTTTTATGGTAAGACACATTTATATAACGGAATTTATGTTTTGGATTACATGAACCAGTTAATGACAATTGATAAATAAGTTACTTCACATGAATCATACCACACCCAACTTTGGCATCACCAGCTAGGTCATATAAATGAAAAAGTCTTGAACAAATTACATCAATATGGATATTTAGATTCTTTAGAACTAAAACCACTTGGTGCGTGCCACGCATGTTTACAAGGAAAAATGACCAAATCCCCATTATGTGGGAAAAGTGAAAGGGGTAAAGAGATTCTTGAATTTGTTCATACCAATTTGTGTGGACCATTTCATGTTGAAACAAGGGGTGAGTACTCATACTTCATAACTTTTACTCATTATTTTAGTATATATGTATATATTTACTTAATGAGGTATAAATCAGATTCTTTTGATAAATTCAAGGAATACAAGAATGAATTTGAGAACCATCTAGGTAAGAAGATTTATAAACTCTACTCAGACCATGGTAGAGAATATCCTGATAAATAATTCATTGATTACTTACAAGAGTTTGGGATATTATCCCAACTCACTCCTCCTAAAACACCTCAGTGGAATGGTGTAAGAAAAAAGAGGAACCACACCTTGTTGGACATGGTGATATCAATGACGAGTCATGAAAGTATTACATTATCCTTTTGGGGATATGTGTTATAAACAATGACACACATACTAAACCAAGTACCAACTAAATTGATAAATGGTATTCCATACAATTTTTTGAGTAAAATAAAAACCATATTATCAAATTTACATGTATGGGGAAGCAAAACATCTGTTAAGGCCTTTTTAGGTAATAAACTTGTATCCCAAGGGACAAAGTGTACCTTTACAGGATACCCTAAAGAAACAAGGGGATATTATCTATATGAACCCTCAAACAAAAAGGTTACAGTAGAAAGACACAAAATATTCCTTGAGAGATAGCATATATCCAAAATAGATGGTGGGAGCGATATAAACTTCAATGAAGTCAAGGCTCAAGGAACACAAGAGTTGATATAGGATCATATTCCACAAATCCCCATAGAAGAAGAAACTATTATAGAGACACAAGAACTATGTAGGAGTACAAGAGATATTAGAGAACCATAATGGTATATTTTTCTAGTTATCAAGGATGGTGGCTCATTATTAGTTGATAATAATGATCCTATAACCTAGAAGGAAGAATTAAGTGGAAAATATGTTTCCAAGTGGAAAGAATCCATGAATTATAAAATGGATTCAATGTATTAAAACCAAGTCTGTATTTTAGTAGATCCTCTGGTGGATGTAAAGCTCATTGGTTGAAAATAGGTATTCAAGAACAAAACGGACATTGAAGGACAAGTTAGTAACTATAAGGTGTGATTGGTTGCAAAAGGGTTTAAATAGAATTGACTACAACAAAACCTTTTCACCAGTTAAAATGCTGAAATCCATAAAAATTCTACTTTCCATTACGACTTACCATGACTATGAGATTTGGAAGATGTGTCCTTCCTTAATGGGAACCTTAAGGAAGATGTCTACATGAAACAACCTAAAGGGTTTGTGACTCCAAAGGATTCCAATAAGATACACAAGTTGAAAAAATCCATTTATGTATTAAATAAATCATCCAGGTCATGGAACATTAATTTTGATGAATCCATAACAGAATTTGGTTTTATAAAGAAAGAATGTGATACTTGTGTCTACAAATGGTTTAGTGGGAGTATAGTTGCTTTATTAATAGAATATGTTGATGACATATTACTTATTATAAATGAAATACTAGTATTATAACATGTTAAGGCGTGGTTGAATAAATGATTTTCCATGAAGGACTTGGGAGAGGCATCATATATTATTGGGATCAAGATATATCATGATAGATCCAAGAGGTTTCTCGACCTAAGTCAAAGTACATACATTGACAAAATACTAAAGAGATTCAATATGAAACAATCCAGGAGGAGATTATTTCCAGCATCACATAGGATTTATCTTTCCAAGAAAATTTTTCCTCAGACCCATGAAGAAATAAATAGAATATGAATTAATAATTGGGTCAGTCATTTCTATTATGCTATGTACAAGGATAGATCTCACCTATGCATTAAGTGTGTAGGAAGATATAAAGATGATCCAGGTTACCACCATTGGATAGAAGTCAATACTATCCTTAACATATCTAAGGAATACTAAGGATATGTTCTTGGTTTATTGAGGAGATGAGAAACTTGTCATTAGAGGATATGGAGATGCTAGTTTTCAAACTGATCAAGATAACATGAATTCATAAATGGAATACATCTTCACTTTGAATAGACGTACTGTGAGCTGGAAGAGCTCAAAGCAGACTATGGTTATAGATTCTATAGTAGAGTTTGAGTATATTACGTCTTTTGAGGAAGCTAAAGAAGAAGTTTGGATGCACAATTTCATTCAAGAGATTTATGTGGTACTTAGTAGTAAAGATATCATCACACTATATTGTGATAATAATATAGTGGTGGATCTCACAAAAGAGACAAGGTCACATCAGTGGATGAATCACATACTTCAGAAGTATCATCTCTCGAGGGATTTTTTCTTAGAGAGGTGAGGTTACAGTGAGTAGTTTTTCTATCTAAGAAAACATGGCAGGCCCCTTGACTGAATCCTTGACTCAGTAGAAACATGATTATCATGTGACTTCTAGCGGACTGAAAGTCATAGGCAGTTTGCTCTAGTACAAGTGAGAGTTTTTTAGAGTTGGTGTCCTAGAACCAACTATTTTTCATTTGATTACATGAATATTTGATGTATTAATTATTAAATTAAACATCTTATTACATATTTTTTATTGTTCTGCATGAATTTAATGTAATAATGTTCTAGAGTATTTATTGCATTGATAAGGTCATAATAGTTCCCCATTATGATGAGAACCTTGAAGTGCTATGAAAATATTATTAATATAGTTCTACAGTTGGATAAAATACTATGATGGTACACATAGTATATAGACTATCATATGTGAGTAATCATAATCATATGATACTTCTTCTCATGAAGTTTTCACTTGGTAATCTCCATGATGGGAGATTATTAGAAAAGACCCGCCAGCAGAAATTCTGCATGTTTTGGTATCATTATATATTCCTATCTGTGAGCATGTGTAATGGTCCTTAGAATTTAAGATTATCATTAATGCATGTCATGACTCACACACTTATATTTTCTAATGAAAACCATTATTCCATATGTTTGCGGGAAATAGGGTACATTGGGTGTGTCATGAATGACATGTTATTATTAGACAATTCAAGGAAGGATTTGTCCCTTCCATATTTATGTAAGTTGATATCTCAATAGTTTGATTGAAATAGAATCACCGCCCTAAATTCCATGGCCATGGTGTAATGACGTGTTTATTTTAGATAGTCAAAGAATGATGTATCAAGCATAGAATTTCTTCAAGACCGAAGAACGAGTGATCAATAATGAAAAATTAAAGATATTTGATTCTCTATTCTAGCACCTAGAGAATGATTGGAATTTCTTGGAGACCATTGGAGCATGTGTGGATCACCGCTATAGGTATTCTACCATTGGATCCTCACAAGCGCAGCGAAGGAAATCTGGAAGGGCCTTTTTAGACAATCAACAATCATCAACGAAGAAATTTCCTAATCCCAAGCATTTATTTATTCTGATATTAAATAAATTAATTATAATTTTTATGTGCAAGACCCTCACTCTTGGTTTTAGGAAATGATTATTAAAATAAATTTTAATATATCTCCCTCTACTGCAACACTTCCACTGCACTCAGAACCATCAGAGAGAATGGTTTTATCCTACCCAATGTGCCCCTTTGGAAAACTTTAGTTTTATTTATGAAAAAGAAACATGGGAGATTGTATCTTTGTGTTTGTTATCATCACTTGAACTAGACAATGATAAATAAAAAGTAATCCTTACTAAGGTTTGATGACATCTTTGATCATTTGTGAGGCATGAGTTGGTTCTCAAAGATCGATCTCAGGTCCATCCACCACTAGATGATGGTTGTGAGGCTGATATTATGAAGTTTTAATTCCGATGTTGCTAACAATACTAGAAATATCACCTATACCCAAGGTTTAAAACTGTGGGTATATCCCTTGAAACCATGGGTATACCCTATACCCACGGTTTCAGTAACCGTGGGCTACAGTGCCATCGCAATAGGTCTATACCCACGGTTCTCTGAAAACCGTGGGTATAGACCACATAAAATTGTTATTACCCATGGTTTAATAAACCGTGGGTATTGATTTATACCTAAGGTTTTCAAACTGTAGGTATTGATGTAAAACCCGTGGGTATATTGATTTATAGCAGCCCATATTTACCCACGGTTTACCAAACCGTGGGTATAGATAGGTTCCACAGGCAGCACTACACTGCACCTGTAGAATTACAGCAACCCATATTTACCCACAGTTTGGTAAACCGTGGGTATAGACAGGTTCCCCAAGCAGCAGCTACACCTCCCTACCACCATTCTGCACCTGCAATAGCACATATACATGGCATGTCAAACTAGCTGTTCGATAATCCAACCTAATACCCAACATCTAAATAGCTAAACTAGAATTGTCAATCAATTCTATGGATGGTTAAATACATGATCCTATATATAAAAATATCATCCTTACCTTATACATATGAAAATGAAATCACAATACCAGAACAAGATGATTTACAAAGTTTAGTGAAAATCCTACTTTCCATATTGGTTATACGAGACAACATGGATACTCTAATAATATCAATACTAATTGGTTATACACCATGACTATAAAAATCCATCAAATGGTTATACACCCTATCCTTTATTAAAAAATTGGTTATACACCACAATTTAAAACTCCTTCAGTGATTGGTTATATACCCCATCTAAAAGTCTCCTACAACTGTTTATATACCCCATCCACAAGCTCCTTTTTAGAGTTGATCAAGTATATAAAAATAAACTTATTTAAATGGTATTACTCAATAAGAATGTTGGATCACTATATCATGTGTCTAACTACTTGGAGATCTTTAACATCTTTTCAGAAAGGTATACTTGTCTTGAAACTTCCTCTGGATCTGGGATGATTTGGATCTACTCAATTTTCAACATTATGGAACTTCCAAAAAGTGTTCTTTTGATGTAATTAATATGATAATTATGGTTCTTCCATTTCTTCAACTAGAACTTAAATACAAGCATTATTAATAGCCTTTTATGACAACCACTAATCACTTTATCAGAAACAATCCAACAACGGCATCCTCAAGAGTCCCTTAGACTCACATCAGTAGTATAATGGTACCCAATAGTAACCTCCCTCAAAAGGAGTCATTCCTTCCAAAAGACTCCAATATATGTGGTCCCCAAACTCAAGAGTTATACCTCAATATCTCTAATCATGGAAAAACAATCCCAATACACAAAGTAAAACAACGATCTCCTCATAGAAACTACTTGATCTCTCCTACAATGATGCATCCAATTGAACATTAAACAATAATAGTTGGCATCCACAAGCCATTTCTAAATAATGAGCTCACACCCTCCCCCTCCCCCCTGCCCAGCCCATCCTTCTCCCTCCCCACTGCCCAGCCCCTCCCCCTCCCTCCTGCCCAGACCCTCCCCCTCCCTCCCCACTGCCCATCCCTCCCACTTCCCAGCCCCTCCCCCTCCCTCCCCCCTGCCCAACCCCTCCCCCTCCCTCCCCACTGCCCAACCCTCCCCCTGCCCAACCCCCCTGCCCAGCCCCTCCCCCTCCCTCCCAACTGCCCAGCCCTCCCCACCCCCTCCCCCCTACCCAGCCTCTCCCCCTCCCTCCCCACTGCCCATCCCCTCCCCTCCCCTCCCCCACTGGCCAGCCCCTCCCCCTCCCTCCCCACCGCCCAGCCCCTCCCCCTCCCTCCCCACTACCTAGACCTCCCACTGCCCAGCCCCTCCCCCTCCCTCCCCCCTGCCCAGCCCCTCCCCCTCCCTCCCTACTGCCCAACCCTCCCCCTGCCTAGCCCTCCCCTTCCCATCCCTCCTTCCCAACCCCTCCCCCTCCCTCCCCACTGCCCATCCCTCCACCCTACCCATCCCCTCCCCCTCCCTCCCCACTGCCCAGCTCCTCCCCCCCTCCCCCTCCCCCCTGCCCAGCCCTTGCCCCCTGCTCAGTCAAGTAGAATGGCATATTTAGTGAAACTTTTGGATAAAAAACACATGAAATAAAATAGACAAACATGTATTGCAATGTCATTAAACAATTGATATATATACAAAGTATCCACCATAAATAGAAAATGTTATCAATATTCAAGACTTGCTCGTGTTAAAATATTAAAAAAATCAAGAAAAATCATAAGGGTGCATAGCTCCTGAAAGTACACCGTGATCCATGATTTATGAATAACATCCTAAGCCTTTTCAAATGCGATGACAATTCAATGTATCCAAAAAATACACAAATCTACAGCCGAATATTAAAATTAAAAAGTTGGAGTAAAAACTGAATCAAGATTCCACTGAACATGCTTCTTCTTTTGTGTTTGGAGTCTTCCTAAAACACAATAACCACATTAAAAAAATTAGTTAAAGGAAAGTTGAAAACCAAAAACAGCATATGAAACATCTAGAAAAATAAATAACTATTTCAAGTACTATTTGATACATAATGTTTCATAAAATGAGGTGTTCATACATATGGATTTTATCTTTAGGAAGTATGAAAAATGTTAAAGTGTTGGAAGGTAAGGTTTTCAATATACATATGGTTAACCCCAATGTTTTATAAAAAAAATTCATCAAGTTTTTTTCTATATTTTTATAAAATGATAATTAGATAAATAATTATTTGTAAAATGAGTAGGTTATGACCATTTCATCTAGGATGTAGTGGACATTCCCTAAATTTGTCTTTTGTTCCCCTCTTTGACTTTAAGATGGTTATTCAATAGTTTTTATTGGAACTTCAATCGGTCTGAATCATGGAATAGCTAAGGGTATGGATAGATTCCCTAGGGTATTTATTTCAATTTCCTCTCACTATCTCCAGGTTTTCTACTAGTTATTCATTGTGTCATGTATTTCTTTTCATATTATCATATTTTTATCAATTAAATCCAAAATTCAAGGTGTTTTCTATAAGTTGTCAGTGCCCAGATTTTTATATGTTATATGTGTTACATATATTGTGTATTAAATGGGTGAGGGTAGGGTTGTGCATGTATAACCGAGAACTGAACAACTTGCAGCTTCCATAGCTCATAAGAGATAAATAGGGGTATTATCGTGTTTAAAATGGATAGTTTGGCATTATATACACTGGATATTATATGGTGTGGTTTAATGGATTGATGAGAATGATATCACATGTTTTAATGTGGTGATTCATGGGATGAGCTAATTGATTCACTTATTTGGGAACATGATGAGTGAAAATACACCTTACTATGGGTGACATTTACCACTAGGATTCTGGATATAGAGGATCATTTGAATGATGCATGTTATATTGACCATTATCAGAGGTGATGAAAAAGGTGTGGAAATAGGCTATTAGTGATGTTTCTCATTGTGGTTACTGAGGTCATTGAGGTCATTTGTACAAAGTTCAAGTCCCATGAATTTGTTTTGACCCCCATTGTTTTGGTGGTATCCTCCAGATTTAAGCGACATAGGGTAGATGATGATAATGTTAATTGATAAAAAGGAGGATACTATGTATTAGGCTATGATTGGAGTGTGTGAGACCAATAGATTAGAGTAGGATTCCCACTGTATCTATGTTATAGTTTGGGGATGATTAGTCAGTCATGGTAAAGAACATGAGTCACTGTGTGTTGGGTTTTGTTACGATATTGATCTAGTTGTTGGTAAAAAGTTTTGAAACCTAGGGTTCTTGTGATATAATACGTGGATGTGTCATTAGGGAATCATGATTTATACATAATGGTGATAATTTATGAGTTGGAATGTGATTCAAAGTGAAATAAAATTATATGGAAGGTCAAGGGAACTTCTAGTATGATATATTATATATGTATCTTCCCACAACCTACACATACCCTCTAGGATACAAATAAACTTTATATCTCATGGTATAAGGGAAAAAGATTTTCATCAAGATCCTAGTGGAAATAAAGGTGTTGATGGTGTTTGATCTGGTTGATATGGTATTACCATAGGGTCAGGTGGTTCCTCAATGTCAGGATAGTGATTTATTTTTGAAATATCAGCTCCTCCCTCATGCCCAGCTCCCCCCTGCCCAGCCCCTCTCCCTCCCCCTCCCTCATGACCAGCTCCCCCTGCCCAGCCCCTCCTCCCCCCCCCTTTCCCAACCCCTCCTCCTCCATATTTACTGTATACAAATCAAAGATGAGATTCGTTGACATCCCAAGGCATATAGTTTTTTTAGGAAAATAAAATACACAGGGAAAGTGTTTTAGTTTTTGGTGTCATGACTGAACTGCGTAACAATATAATCATAAATCGATGAATAAAAGGGGAAAGGGGAAATGAGCGCAGGTTACTTGCCTTTCCTTGTAGAGAAATCATAGTCTTGATCACATTAACACCATAATTTTGTGCCAAGGTTCGAGGTATTGCCTCAAAAGAAACTACAGCAGCTTCGTAAGGACCCTGTTTAGAAGGAAACCAAACACAAAAAATATGAATCACTCCAGGAACTACAAATCTGTGCCTTTACATTTCAAGAAAAAGATCAGAAGCAACTAAACCTTTTCAACGCCTTCAATAGATGAGCTCTTTTTATTCAAAGTGGAGGACACGGTCATACCTGCCTGATGAACATCCTATGCATGCCGAGTATATGAAAGAGAGATTAAGTCAATGTATCCCCCTCCCTCCCAACCCTCCATTGCACCCCCTCCCAAACTTCCCCTCCCATCCCGCCCCATCCTAGCCCTCCACTACAGCTCCCAGCCCTCCACTGTAGCCCCCCAGCCCTCCCAACCTTCCCATCCCAGCCCCTCTAGCCCTCCACTGCAGCCCCACAAGCCCTCCCATCCCCCCAGCCCTCCACTACATCCCCCCATCCTTCCCCTCCCATCCCCCCCCCCTCCCAGCCCTCCACTGCAGCCCCCCAGCCCTCCCAACCCTCCCAGCCCCCATCCCCCCCAGCCCTCCACTGCAGCCCCCCAGCCTTCCCCTCCCACCCCCCAGCCCTCCACTGCAGCCCCCTAGCCCCCCAACCCTCCTATCCCCCCAGACCCCCCATCCCTCCACTACACCCCCTCCCAACCTTCCCCTCCCAGCCCTCCACTACAGCCCCCCCCCAGCCCTCCCAACCCTCCCATCCCCCCAGCCCTCCACTGCAGCCCCCCCACAGCCCAGGCCTCCCCTCCACTGCTAAGGACAAGATTAGATGGTGAGATTATAATAAACACACCAAACCATAAAAAAATATGGCATGTGAAAATTACCTAAATAATTGACAAATAACACCCCTAATGAAAACATAATCCAAAATGAATTTCATTGCATAAAGAAATTCACATACAAGCAGTCCACCAATACAAAAAAAAACAGTAAACTACAACACAAGTCTCTCTGCTAAGTCAAAAATAGAGGGGATTAATATCCCCCCCACCTCCATCATCATCATCCCCATGTATAGAATCATCATCATCAGCAGAAATATCGACATCAACATCATCAGCAACATCATCACCAACCACACCGTCAGCATCATCATCAGCAATCTCATCACCAACAACAACATCAGAAAAATCCTCGCCAGCTCTATCGCCACCACCATCATCGCCACTAGGACCCTCATGGGAATCACCCGAGGCATTATTTAAAGAGTGAATTGATTCCATAAATGACTGAAAAGTGGCAGAAACCTCTGGTCGTAGTGACTGACTCAAAACTGACATATCTTTCATGAAATGTTCATTCATTAGATTAATTTTTTCACGCTCCTCTAATACTATTTTCTTTGAAGAAGCTAATTCATCACATGCACTTTCTAACTAAGAGGCCTTAGAGGAGTCCGATGATGACCAATACCTAGAGGGGACAATGTTTTTTCTAGGTCTACAATGGAATCTTCCTGGATGCTCCACACCTAACACCTGACTCAAATGATCATTTGGCCCTAAGTTGTCAGCTTCCTTCTCATCCATGGCCTCCAAGGAAGACTGTTGAAATTATAAACATATTAAATTATGAATTTCATATAAATGTTTGAAATATAAATAAACAAACTTACAATTTTATCTTGTGTTTGTGAATTAACTGCAGTTCCATCTTTTTTTTCCTACTGAAGAAGAATAATTTGGCATGAGGTACAAGACCTTCAATGCCCAATTTAGCTTGCTGCATATGAGAAGTGCAAAAATTTGGATTACAACCATATATGATAAATGCAAAAAATTGTATTGAAGTGAGTTGCAAAAAATACCTAAAAACATTGAGGTAAATGATAGTCATAACTGATTGGTGGTTTTTGAAATGGTTTTCAGAAATGGTTTTTTGAAGTGGGTTTCAAGGAAATATACTACTTGTTTAGGAAAAATAGACAAGATTTATCCTAGTATAAGATGTGATTTCCAGGATACATGGACTAACCAAGGGAAGGCATGAATAAGTTATGATTACATGTTATAACTAAGGACATTATTTTAATTCAGATGAACGTACTAGCCGCTTCTCTTTGTCGGGCATTGTAGTGCACCCCAATGTGTGTAGATATGTCATTTCATCTTTGTTTTTTTTGTTTTTCACTGAAACTTACTAATAAACAAAAAAACAATACAAGTAATAAAAATTAAAATTTATATAAAAACCATTAAAGATGGGTAGTACCTTATACTGTTCAGTCTTCCAATGTGCGATCATTTTTTTATATTGACTTTTTGGACAGTCAGGGTTTGTGGTACACCCTCTAACTCAGTACCCACTCTGCTCCTCCAACCAATATGTAACTCATACTTGTATGACCACCAATAATCTCCAAGATCACTCAACCTAGAAGCTTTGACAGCTTCACCATTAGGAAAGTTAAATCGACTCTACAATGAACATGTTAAGTCATATAAATACATTACTAATATAAATATAAATTTATAAAATTTCCATACCCATATCTGCGCCCATGCCCTATCCTTGATGTCTGCACTGATATGTCTCCATGATACCGGTTCCACTAGAACGATATCATGATATTTGGATAAAGTAGCCATGAAACTTCTATACTCCTTATCATTTTTACCTACCATTTGATTTTGAGAATTGTAATCCACCATAATCTGAGTTTCATGATTCCAGGCATCCTGGATTCGAGTGCGCCCATGTCACCTACTAGAAGATCCCACTAAATAATATAATAGGTGAAAAGAGAAGAGTTAAGTGAAAATATAATAGAAAAAAATGAAATGCTATAATTTGAAACATTTATAATAAAAAAATCTGATGCAGGCTCCTGAATAGGCTGTGAGGCATCCGTGGACTATGCGGGATTAGTATCCTCCGAAGGAAGAATATGTTCCACAGCATGCTCCAGTTGATCTTCATGAACAAGATTGGAAACTGAAGGAACAGACTCAATATGTGTAGGATGGATGGTTGGAAAAGGAGGTGTCATAGACATGTCAGAATATGCATAGTAGGTCTGGGGATACATGAATGGATATGGAAATTGTGCAGGTGAGAACATCGGTCGAGTCGGCGTGGACATGGAATGGGAAAAAGAGGGTAAATGGGATGATGATGGCGGCATGTATGGGAACATCCCAGGGGTCTCAAGCGGAGGGCGGACATGTGTGGTAGATGAGATGTCCACTAATGGGTCAGTGTGGGGAGTGGTAAGACGGGAGCTCCGCCCAGGTCTAGGAGGATCCCTGCTCGGTCCCATACTGGGAAGAGGAAACTCTAGAGTAATATGTCCCTAAAAAAATTTGATCAAAAATATGAACTTGATATTATATTTAATATAGAAGATAAATATTAGAATTAATATACTCACTGAAGACAACTCATGCTCGCGTCTAACAGGATCAACATCAAATAATCTCTTATTGCGAGCTTCTGTAGTTTTCTTCATAATCTGCATAAGAATGAAATAAATATTTTTTAGCAACAATTTTTACAAATTATACATACAACTTAAAAAATGTCATAATATCTTTCAGTAATGATAATTTATAACCAAGTTATACAATTTTTAAAACCACATTTTAAACCCAGTTTTCTGAATTGAAATAAATATAATTAAATGAATTGAAACAAAAAAATACTAAAATAGACATATCATTACAAACTAAAACTAAATTAAATTAATTACATTAGTACCAACCTGAGAAACTCACATCAAGGTAAACTGAATGAACTCTGAATATATATGGTTGCTTTTATATATTACCCTCCACTACCTCAGGTTCAACATCATCTCTCACAATGGGAAAATTTGTGTCATCAAATACAATATTTTGGATAACACATATGGGGGCATCAATGGTGACAATTTCATCCCCAACATCATGAAAAATATGTCTTGGGATTACTTCATTAATGAAACCATAATCAGGTTTCAAATGATCTTTCACATAAAACACTTTTTTTTGACATTGATGCCAAAATGTATTGTTCATCGGTATGCAGGAATCGACTCATGTCAATAACTCTAAATCCACAATCATCAAGAAATGTACCATGTCGTGTCATTGAATCAAACCATTTACATTTCATCATAGTGACTCGACCTTGAGAGTAGTAATCCAATAACAATATTTTTTCAACCATTCCATAATAATACACATCTTCATATTGAGGTCGACTATCTGATGCACTGGCATGACAATCCATTCTAGCAGTTAACATAACGCCATCATGCTGTGTTCTCATTTTCACCACTTTATCAGTTGTAACAAATTTATATCCATTGATTATTAAAGATTTGCAGTCACAAACCAAAGAATTGGGACCAAAAGCCAATGCTCTTAATTCTTGAGAAATGAAGTCAGCAGGTAAACTCAATACCTGGAATACATATGAGTAGTATAATTAAATATATATCAATATTTTAAGGTATTTAATGTAATGGTCATACCTTTTATTTCAACCAAGCTGGGAACTCTTGGCTATGAATAGCCTCTCTCATTCTCAACGGCAAAGACCGATGAACTCTACTTATAATTTGGTTATGTTCTCTACATAAAATGAAAATAAAAGTATAAGGTATATGTTATATGATATCGTATGAGATAACATATATATATTCGAATTACTTACTTGATATAGGCATTGAACAAACCACAATTAAACAAGACTGTACGATGTGCCATATTCCGCTCTTCAAAGCTCAATGTAACCAATGTATATGACCCGAAAATTCCACACTTTTGGGGAAGAGATGTAAACGAGGGATGAATTTCCTCATACTTATAATCTTAGTTTCTCATTGGTCGATTATGTCTTGTGCTCACATCAGACAAATACATTGAACAAAAATCCATACATTCTTGGGTCAGATAACTCCTCACAATGGAACCTTCAAGATAATTATTATTTCGGACATATGATTTCATTGTGCACATATTTCTTTCAGTGGGATACATCCATTGAAAAGCTACTGGTCCCCCAAGAAGTGTCTCAGTTGGAATATGAACAATTAAATGCATCATGCAAGTCAAAAAGGATGGAGGAAATTTTTTTCCAACTCACACAGAATTAACGGTGCCTCTTGCTGCATTTTTATCAACAACGATTTGGATAACCTTTTAGAAAAAAGGTCTCTAAAAAATGACACAACTGAATCACTTCCACCCTTAAATTATTGGATAGCAAATGATGAATTTCTATTGGAATCAATTCATGAAGAAGGATGCGATAATCATGAATTTTTAGGGATTTCAATTTCAAATGTCTTCTGTTGACTCATTTAGATATGTTGCTGGAATAGCCATATGAAACCTTGATATTCTCCAATATTGCCAGAAATTGATCTTTCTCTACCGGTGTCATCACATAAGAAGCACAGGGAACTTTCCATTTGTTTTCACTGATACAAACAGGATGTAGTTCTGGTCGAATACCCCAATCTAAAAAATCCTGATGAGATCGGAAGTCATCTTTGGTCTTCCCCTTGTATTCAAAATAATTGCAAGCAACATTTCACATATATTTTTCCCAATATACATTACGTCTAAACAATGACGTAACAAATTAGTAGACCAATATGGAAACACAAAAAGATACTTCTCTTTTTCCAATTGTAAGTGACTTCAGTATCATCATTCTTCCTCTTTCAAGATTTCAACTGACCTTTCCCTAATGAAAAGCTGAAATCTTTCAATTCATCAAGCACATCACTTCCTGAAATACGTTGAGGTGGTTCTTCAGTGTCAACATTATTATCAAACCTCTGAAAATTCTTCCTGTATTGATGATCCATTGGCAAGAATTGGTGATGCCCCATGAAACTGAAACTACGATGATATTTAAGCCTTCTCGATCGTGTATTCTTCATACAAACGGTACATGATAGTTTCCCCTTCGTGCTCTACCCTGACATCATTACATAGGCAGGGAAATCATTTATGGTCCATAGAAGGGCAACATGCATCTGAAACGTATTCTTTGAAGAAGCATCAAATGTCTGCACACCTAAATCCCAAAGTTGTTTCAACTCTTTTATTAAAGGCTGCAATTAGACATCTATATCATTACCAGGATCTGGAGGTCCAGATATCAGTATACTTAAGAAAGTGAAAGGTTTTTTCATACACATCCAAGGAGGAAGATTATAAACATGAATAAAAACTGGCCACGTGCTATGAGCAGTAAGAATCTGACCAAATGGATTAAAACCATCACATGATAGGCCCAATCTGACATTACGCACCTTAGCTGCAAAATCAGGATGTTGTGCATCAAATTTCCACCATTCTAATCCATCTGCAGGATGGACCAGCTCATCATTACCTTTAATTCTCTCAACATCATGCCATCGCATATTGACTGAGATTTCTGGAGACATGAATAGATTTTGAAGTCTAGGAATCAATGGAAAGTGCCACATGACTTTCTGTGGCACACGAGATGGTGTTCCATCTACATTTGTCTTCCATCGAGATGTACCACATTATTTACAACCATTATGGTCATCTGTTTCCTCCAAAAATAAACTGAAATATTTCGGACAAACATGGAATTTATTAGTAGCAAATCCGAGATGCTTAATTAACTTTCATGCCATGTAATGATTTGAGGGAATATCTGCACCATCAGGAAGAAAGTCCTTCAAAAATGTAATAATATAATCAATGGCAGTATTAAAAATCACATACATGGTTTTACCATGATATAACCGCATTAAAAATTCCAACTTGGTCATTTTAGTACATTCTTGATATACTGGAGTTCTGGCATCATCCAATAAATTTTTAACTCTGTCAACATAATCGTCTTCAGCATTTTCCTCATGTGTACTGATATCATTATCTTCTTGCACCAGCATGATATCTCTCTCGGAATGATTCACATATGAAAACTAATAAAATATCAAATTCTCCATGTCACTTAATTCATTTTGTTTATAAACAGTCGAAGATTGACTCATCTCTCTATGGTGAAACCAAACATTATAGTTTTCTTGAAATCCAAATTTCATTAAATGGTAACTAACTTATTCTCGTCTTAACAATGGTCTTCCAACACAATTATAGCAGGGACACTGTATACAACCTCCATCTGACACATTGCTAAATTAAAAATCTAAAAAATTCTCTAAATTATTTTGAAACTCGGTTGAAATCCGATCGGTACGATACATCCAGCTTCTATCCATTTTATAACAAGAAAAAAAATTATCATTCAATCAACAATGTAAATCTTATTTAAAAAATTCATTACAATCAATTTTATTATTAAATTAATCAAATCATATTAGTATCTATAAAAACATATTTAATGACAAGAGGAGTCCATGACTGAATAAGTAGGAAAAAAGGAAAAAATGTCTACCTTTAGATGTAAACTAAAGAAAAAAGTTAAAAAAGACACTCCCAAGTGGTCATTGATGGGGAATAAAAAAGAAATTTTCAATGTAAAATACTCCTTTATAGATATAGAGGCATTATACACATGGGAAGAAAATTTTATTTTAATAATATGAATTTATAATTTTATAGATTATTTGGTAGGGGTTATTTGATGGGGAATAAAACATTCAATGAAAATAGAGTAGTTATAACTTTAATGCTTTGGAATTAATATTGAAAAAATGTTTCAAGGTATCCTACAAATTTTGTACAACACGATGCTTAAAAGATATAATTTTTATGGATTCTATTGTAACTTTGGAATATTTGTTCATATGGAAAAGATATATTTTTTAAAATAGACATCATGATATACTTGGGAGTATTGAGAATCAATGTTTGGGGGTTTCAACCCCTTTAAATGAATAAAAGTTAGAAACATATTGTAAATTCTATATAGAAATCATAGAACATGTTTGATATTATTGAATAAGTCTATAGAAGGTGTGACCATCCTATTCATGATTAAAATGAATGCCTCATCATTATACCATCCTGAAAAAATTTGAGTTTTAGTACTCAAAATACTCAAAATAAGAATAGAAAATTGAAGGAGAAAGATTTAGTTGTTGAAGTTTTACCCAAAGTATCCAAAGGGGAAAGTCCATGGATCTTGGATAGTGGATGTTCTGCTCACATGATAAAAGATTTAAAAACATTTAAATCTATTGAAAAATGAAATGGATTCTTAGTTACCTTCATAAATGATGGATCACTAAAGGTTAAAGGAGTTAGTTTAATTGTTATTGGGAAAGATAAGCTTAAATAAAAAAACACTCTTTATGTTGATGGATTAAAACACAATCTATTAAGTGTTTCTCAACTTCATGATAAAGGAAATATATTTTTTTAGGAATTATGGGTTATTGGTTGAGAACATTAAGGATGGAAGAGTGGTTAAAAGAGGATAAGAGTGTTAGAGGCAATTTATTCCAAGTGGGTGATGTTGAAAATCCATGTTATCTAAGCATGAATAAAGAGAATGAATTATAGTACCGTAGTATTGGAGAATATAAATGTTATATTTTTTAAAAAGGAGATGGTCTCTCTTTTTATTTTTATAGGAGATGATAAATGGAGAATATATAGAGAGTGTTCCTTATTGGGGAGACTTAGGGAGTTGGCAGTTGAAACTTAGAGAAGAGTTCATGTGTTGTTCCCCATGTTTTTGACAAATAAAAAGGAGGAAATTGAAGATCCCTTGATGATCAGAAAACTTAACATGTCTTAGAATCTAATATCCCTCATTAAGTTAATTGATTAAGGGGTGGTGATTAAATCTTAATTAATACATTTCTAGTATAATGTTGATCTTTACTCTGAGGGTTAGATAATTAGGAAAACCATTATTCATTATAATAGTTCATTATTTAAAAAACATTTTTAGTGTTTGATTAATATGAAATTGTTTATGAATAAAATCCATTCAGGGATATTGAATGAAATTTTAATGTTTTATTTATTGGAATAATACTCATTGATGGGTAATAAGTGAATTCGAGATAAGTTTAAGAAAAATTAATAAAGAAAATCCATCAAATTCCATGTCTACATTATGTTTGTAATGACCCATACTTTTTATATGGGAATTTACCATTGAATAAATTATATGTGTGATATTTCATAAAAAATAAAAAAAAAGATCATTAGAAATTCAGAACTTTACATGTCCATAATATGATCATTTTCCATTATATACATTAGAGATGTAGTTTCTAGAATGTGATAATTAGAATTGGTGTATATTAAGGGTAATGATGAGAGATAATTTATATATAGGGGTAAATGATGGCCTCAAATAGTAGGAAATAACATTTTTGAAACACAGTAATCTGATCTTGGGAGTGAAGTTTCATAAATGGGGTTTTACCTTGAAAAATTACAAGAAGAACATTAAGAAGTGATACTTGATCATAAAAATCAAGTGATGAGATGAAGGTGTTGAGAGTATACAGGTTGGAGAAGAAGATTCATCAATTTCAAGTGATTGGGAATAATATCATTCATCTTAAACAAGGCAGAGAATATAAGTGAAGCTTCAAAATATCATTAAAGACCAAATAAATTAAGTACAGAGTAGTAGAAATTTAAGGATAACAAATCATACATCATTATTTTCTTAAGTAGAACCTAAAAATACTGGAGAAAATTACAATTTAGTAACCTAACCATATTACTATATCAATACTATAAATCATTATAATCCCCCTCCATTACTTCATACCATGTTTTTTGATCCATTCCCTATGAATCTAGGACCACGATATCCTTATAATACTAGTTTCACTTACCATCTTTCTCACTACAAACATGTCCATCTTGAAATGGAAGAGTTTCCAACTACACATAACCTAACCATATCATCACCATCGACCGTATCTTGAACCACCCCTATTAAAAAAGATTGTCCCCTCAAGGAAATCTCCTGCCCCTGACCTGGGTAGTTCTGAGAATCCTTATATGAGGTACCATCTGACCTTAACTCACAACCTATGTCAATTATCTAATTCGAGTCAGCAACTATCATAGACTCAACACCATTATTATTCCTAAAATATCATTTTATATCTTTCCTCTTATTAGAATAAAAATATCATGATAAATCATTACGACGTTCATCCTTAACAATCCCAATGTCTTAACACCCTGAAAAAAAGTGGGGTATACTGATATTCAATTTTCAAACCAAAATCATTATCCAGTATACAGAATGCTACCTTCTCAATGTAAAGGGGGATTAGGTTAACTTTGACCAAGATACAAGCATAGAATCCAAACTTGGATTCCTCTATTTCTTGGTCCATTTTAATGGAAACATCCAGAGTAACATCAATTTCATAGAGATTTTTTTTAAGACATAAAATCCAATAAATACCAAATATTTTCAAACAAACCTAAGCCCTTGAGTTCATCACCTCAATAGGATTAAATATGTGATCCCACTCTTACAAGAACACTATTCTCAGAATTAACACAATATATCCAATTACTCATGCATTTTTCTTTATATCATGAGAATAAAATAGCATGTGAAAGTATTCACGCCCCATAGAGATAAATTTTAAGTTTCTAAAACCCTAAAAGTTTGATAATTGATTGACTAATTTCTGTGTATTCAAGAACTTATTTCCAAAAGGATGAACTAGCCAAGAGTTTACCAAATACCAATAGATCTTGAATCATTTCAAAATTACATCATGATTTGAATTAAGATGTACAATATTACCTTGTTTAAGAGGCTAAGGCCGGGATGTCGAGGTGGAGGTGAAGGCCTGGAGGTTCCGGTCGGGAGCCGGGAGGCAGAGCCGGGAGTCGGAGCCGGGAGTCGGAGCCGGGAGTCGGAGCCGGGAGTCGGAGCCGGGAGTTAGAGGCCAGGGAGGGGAGTCAGAGAGGGGAGAAGAGGGCTGGGAGGCGGTGGTTGGGGAGGGGAGGACAGGGCTAGGAGTCGAGGGCCGGGGAGGTAGGGTTGAATTGGGGGAGCGCGATGGACGTTTGAGGAGGATCCCAATAGTTAGGGTCCAATGGAAGCTTGAATACCCACAGTTTTAATAAAACTGTGGTTATAGACAACTAAAAATAATCTATCCCCATGGTTCTTTAAACCGCAGGGATAGATGCATGGGGATAAACCCCATTTCCAGTAGTGTAAGAACACAATGAGTTCCTGGAAATTCCTTTTAGTGTGAAAAATGACCCCACTCTGTTTATGGATTTGATGAACCAAATATTACAACCATACCTGGACCAATTTTTGGTTGTCTTTATTGATGACATACACATCTACTCTATGATAGAAGAGGAGCATGAAGAGCACTTGGGGATGGTCCTAGACTTACTCTAAGAGCACCAACTTTATGGTAAGACATTGAAGTGCCAGTTATAGATCTGTGAGGTAAAATTCCTATGGAATTTCATTTATGAGCATGGATTAGCTATGGAACCAATGAATATTGATACATTTCTTTCTTAGGATCCACCCAAGAGTATGTTGGAGGTGCAAGGTTTTCTTAGATTGGAAGGATACTACATGAAGTTTATGGAAGAATTATCTATGATTGCAGAGCCTTTGACCACCTTGATGCATAAAGGGAAGCTATTCACCTAAGATGAGTAGTGTTAGAGAGCCTTTGATGATTTAGGGTTGGGGATGACTAGTGATACTATTTTGAGACTACTGGAAGAGGGTGTGAAGTACATAGTGTATTGTGATGACTATGGAGTTGGTCTCAGATGTATGTTGATGTAGAGGTAGGAAGTGATCACATATGGGTTGAGGAAGTTGACACCCCATGATTAGAATTACATGATTCATAACCTGAAGTTGAAAGTTTTAGTCTTTTCTCTAAATATGTAGAGACACTATATTCTAAAAGAGATATTTTTTGTTTACTCAGACCATCAAAATCTTGGGTATATCTTTGTGTAGAGAGATATAAACACAATACATAGGTGTTGTTTGGAGTTCCTGTAGGACTATGAATTTGAGATATTATATAATCTTGGGAAGGTAAATGTGGTGTAAGATTGATTCTCGCTCAAATTTACCCAAGAGAAGAAGGTAAGATGGTCCTTGTAGTTTAGCTTGGGTTGTCGAATCTTCAGAGACCTAAGAAGTAACCTATAGACACGTACATTCTATGGACTGTTTTTGGATATGAAGTGACCAACTTGGGTTGAATTTAGATGAGTTTAAAGGAACTCTAAGAGACTTAAGTGAATTCAATTTAAAAGAATGATTTGATCCTAGGTTATCGCTCGGGGTGGATTGGACGTATTTCCTTTTTAATGATTTCAATTTCTTATATTTGAGATGAGTTCATTTAAGGAGATAAAACAACATCATCACTTACTAGTTTAATGCCTACACCCTTTAATACTAATCACCTATACACTTGAATGATCAAAGTTATGAGCACTTCAAGGTAAAGGTTCGTATTAGCACTTGAAGTGTGTGGCCTTCAATTCAATAAGGACGATGGAGTTTAAAAATCATCAAATAAAAATCTAAATTAAAGAAGTGATTATACATTAATGAGGTGATAAATAACATCCAATCCAGCCCCTTTATACTCCCTTGGATCAACCCATAAGTGGGTTAGCCCTCCATTGATCCCATGGTTTCAATGTAAGCGGAAAGTAGACTCATGAGGGAGGAAATGGAGAAGTAAAGAAAACAACAAAAATAAAATGATCACTCCACCGTTGTGCGAATAATTTCACAAGGTTTGGTGTGAATAAATTCACACCTTGATCCAAAGGTATCAAAGTGATATTAATAACAATAGAATAAGAGTATAATAATAACTTTTATTAAGAAACTAAAGTGAATTGAACAACTTACATGTGAAAGACAAATTTGAGACAACAAAATTGCAGCATAACATTACAATTGAACAAAGCATCCAAGATTAAAAACTCCTTCACCACCACTACATTAAATAGGCATTTTGGGATCCTTGTGTTGAGCCTCCAACATTACAAGTCATCCCACTAGAGTATGGTAGGTCTAGGGTGGTGGAAAGTTTGTGGAAAGAAGACTTTCCACCCTTGACCCGAAAAGGCATCCAGCTTGCATCTACCAAATAGAGGTGCATAAAACACCTTCTAGATGGCCTAATTTTGGTGGGCCATAGAATACTTAAATTAATCCCCGGATGTACCCTAACATTATGTAAAATATCAACCCAAAAAGAGTTATTGTTTTTGAGATATGGTTTAATTGGTGGGCTGTTTTTCTGGGCCACAGAATCTGGCCCAGAATTTTATCTCTAACTTGGGACGCCTAAATTACCACAATTTAGGCCGAATTAGCATTGGATCCTGACTAGTTATTTGTTTATATACATGTATTCTAGAATCCAAAAAAATTTGGGATTCATTGGGCCTGTATGGTGGGCCCCACAGTCTCATCAGTGGGATGGTGTCCAATCTGACTTCTCCAGAATTGTTTCCTTTCATCACAAAACATCCCCATCTTCTTCCATGAATTATCCATTGATCCCTGAATAAAAAATGTTCATATTTAAGTATAGATAAATTTTACAAAATATAAAATTAAAATATGTATCATTAAATTCCTTAAAATCAGATGAATCATTGGGTACTTTAAATGATGTTAAAAAATGTACCACATAATAGTGCATTTTAAGAAGGTATTACAATCATAATGTGAAATGATATTCAAAGTGTAAAATGCACTAAAATGGTGTTTATGAATAATAAAGCACATGAATATTATATATATATTAACAATGAATATTAGCCTCATTTAGTGGCTAATCACACCCCCAACTTGAGTTTTACTAGTCCCGAGCAAAATATATCTCAACAATATGAAATTCGAATTCCCTTTTCCAAAAACATTTTAATACAAAATGATCACCATAAACCCTTATACCAAACAATAATGAAACCATAAAAATATTTTAATACAAGATAGTTTCATAAGCAGATCCCAATTCCAAGCTCATTCCTTTGTTCAAATTCATTGCCATATTTCATCCAATATCAATTAAGTATGAGGATGTGTTGTGCATCACAATAGACATGGGGGTTCATCTTTATTCAAGGGGAAAATTATGGAAGTTCTAGGTGGAATCACATTTCAATATTAAGATGAGTATTCATTTTTTTTTTGTATTATTTTTTTTGTTTTTTTTTGTTTTTACAATTTTTCCATGGTATTGAAATTGCACTCAAAAGAGTCAACCCTTATAGCGAGACTTTTCCGATGACTCCCAGGCTCAAAGAACTTAGGGAACCAAGTGAAGCCCACATACTCGGGCATCATCTCGAGTTAACTCAGTCAAAAACAAATTCAAATTACCAGAAATAGAGATAAAATTACTAACTCTGGGCCAGACAACTATGGAGTCACGACCCCCAAGTGCCGAAAGCCACAGATTAAGTCATTTCATTTCTCTACGCGCAATTTTTTTTAATTTTTTTTGAATACTCATATTAAACTAAAATGATCACCAAACCTATGCTATTTATTTAGGGGACCCCATGAACTCAAACTAATACCCCACTATCCAAAGGACGTGCATTGTGATCTTTTTTTTATTTGGATGAAAATATAAACGATAAAATATAAAATTGGACAACCACACATTCCAAAATAAATGCTCATGAAATTATACAAGGATTAAAATCAGAATCAGGATATGCTAAATTATTTGATATTCAGTTTCAAAGTGTGCATATGTGTATTACCATGTTTAAAGTTAAAGTAATTTTTCCTTCCATTTTCACAATTTTTTTTTCAAATCATTTATCATTTTTTTGACACAAAATCATTTTTTATTTTATCTACCCCCAACATAAAATAACACTGTCCCCAGTGTTTAAAGAAAAGAAAATTTAGAAGGGGGTATAGGTAGAGAATGAAAGTTCAAAAAGGAAATTGAAAATGAGGGTCATGGAATGAATTCACCTGGTGGTTGAAGTTTGAAGTTCTTTCTGCTCCAATTTAGTCCTTTGATATCCATGTCGCTTGCAGAGTTCCCTAGTGGAAAAAGGAAAACAAACAAACAAAACAAAAGAGTATATATATATATAAGTAAAATATAAGTATATATATAAAATAAAATAAACTGATGATACATTGTCTTCTTTTTAAATTTCTGGGTAAGGTATTACTCAAGGATCACACCACGTGACACGGATGAATATGGTGTTACCCTTTCATACCCATCCATACTCATAATAGAAGAACATGTCAACAGTCTATTTTTTTTAAATATAAAAATGATTAATTAAAATATAAATTTTATTAAAACAACAAAATGATAGGAAACTTGAAAACCATGGGTTGCCTCCCATGCAGTGCTTTCTTTAACGTTGTTAGCTCGACTTGAACCTTAAATCTATCATTTTTTTCATGGTTCATAGGTTGGCTCAGTTAACTCAACCTCTATTTCCTGTTTATTGAATGATTCAATGAACGGTTTTAACCTTTGACCATTGACCTTGAAAATGTAACCACTTGTGGGATCTTGAATCTCTACTTCCCCATGGGGGAATACATGATGCACTATGAAAGGTCTTGACCATCTAGACCTTAACTTTCCTGGGTGTAAATGAAGTTTTGAACTATACAAGAGCACAAGTTTTCCCTGTTCAAAATGTTTCATCTTGATATTCCTAGATTGGTAGGCTTGAACTCTAGCTTTATTGATCCTTGAATTTTTATAAGCCTCCATCCTTAGTTCCTCCAGTTTATTGAGATCTAATTTCCTTTTTTTTCTGGCCAATGAGAGGTCATAATCCATTTTCTTAATTGCCCAAAAGGCCTTATGCTCAATTTCAACAGGTAAATGGCATGATTTTCCATAAACCAACATATATGGGGACATTCCTAAAATGGTTTTATATGCGGTTATATAGGCCCAAATAGCATCTAAGAGTTTCTCAGACAAATCTTTCCTAGAGGGGTTGACAATTTTTTCAAGAATTTTCTTAATCTCCCTATTCTCTAACTCAGCTTGACCATTAGTTTGAGGATGGTATGTAGTGGACACTTTATGAGAAATACCATACTTAGACATGAGTGAAGAGAATGGGCGGTTGTAGAAATGGGTTCCTCGACCACTGATTATAGCCCTAGGAATCCCAAATCGAGAAAATATGTTCTCTTTCAGAAATCGAATCAAAACTTGATGATCATTGGACTTAGTGGGAATTGCCTCAACCCATTTTGAGACATAATCAACAGCTAAGAGTATGTAGAGGTATCCCCTAGAGTTTGGGAAGGGACCCATGAAATCAATTCCACAGTAGTCAAAGATTTCAACCACTAAGATGGGAGTGAGTGACATTTGATTCCTTTTTGTGATGGACCCTACTTGTTGACACCTAGGATAGCTTTGAAAAAAGGCGTAGCAGTCCCTTGAGAGGGTGGACCAAAAGAGACCACATTGAAGAATCTTATCAGATGTTTTCTTAGAGGAAAAATAACCTCCACATGCCTCACTATGATAGAATTTAAGGATGGACTCTTGTTCAGATTCTGGGACACACCTCCTAATGACTTGGTCAGGGAAAAACTTATAGAGGTATGGATTATCAAACACATAGTGTCTAACATCAGAAAGGAATTTCCTTCGAGCTAGAGTCCCTAAGAATTTTGGAATGACTCCTATAACTAAGAAATTGGCTATGTCGGCATACCAAGGGCAGTCACTCACAGAGTATAGGTGTTCATTAGGAAATGAATCATACACAGAAAGGTGATTTGAGTTGTCTTTGAATTCCATCCTAGAGAGGTGATCAACTACAAAATTTTCAACTCCCTTTTTATCCTTGATTGTGAGGTCAAATTCTTGTAAGAGAAGGACCCACCTAATCAGTCTAGCCTTAGCATCTTGTTTTTGGAAGAGGTATTTTAGTGCAGAATGGTCAGTGAACACAGTGACGGGGGATCCTAAGAGGTAGGACCTAAACTTCTCTAAGGAAAACACGATAGAAAGTAACTCATTTTTAGTGGTGGTGTAGTTGATTTGGGCATCATTTAAGGATTTGCTTGCATAAGGAATGACATAAGGATTTTTATCACAACGTTGTCCTAACACAGCTCCTACAGCAAAGTCCCTGGCATCACACATAAGTTCGAAAGGAAGGTTCCAATTTGGATATTTCATGATGGGGGGAGAGGTGAGAGAGGATTTGAGGGTTGAGAATGAACCCTCACAGATTTCTGTCCAAAAAAATGGGGCATCCTTTACTAGGAGAGCAAAAAGGGGACGAGAGATTGAACTAAAGTCCTTGATGAATCTTCTATAGAAACCAGCATGTCCTAAGAAATACCTCACGTCCTTGACAGTTTTGGGTGATGTAAGGTGACGAATGATGTCAACCTTGGCTTTATCAACTTCAATACCCCTACCTGAGACCATATGGCCTAAAACTAGTCCCTCTTTAACCATAAAATGGTATTTTTCTCAGTTTAGGACTAGATTCTTTTCTTCACATCTTGACAAGACTCTCTCTACAATCCTCAGACATCCCTCAAATGTATCCCCAAACACAGAGAAGTCATCCATGAAGACCTCTAGAAAATCCCCTACCATGTCCGAGAAGATTACCATCATGCGCCGTTGGAAGGTTCCAGGGGCATTGCATAACCCGAAGGGCATGCGTTTGAAAGCAAAGGTTCCAAATGGACATGTGAATGTAGTCTTCCCTAGATCCTCTAGGGAGACCTAAATTTGATTATACCCTAAGTACCCATCTAAGAATCAGTAGAACGCATGACCTTCCACTCTCTCAAGGACTTGGTCAATGAATGGTAAGGGTAAATGGTCCTTCTTGGTGATTGAGTGTAGCTTCCTACAGTCAATGCAGACCCTCCATCCACTACTCAC
The DNA here is from genome assembly GCA_963277665.1 of Viscum album. Taxonomy (NCBI): domain Eukaryota; kingdom Viridiplantae; phylum Streptophyta; class Magnoliopsida; order Santalales; family Viscaceae; genus Viscum; species Viscum album. Next base: position 470,771,077 of record OY728158.1, read on the forward strand.
CCTTGTTGGAAGAATCTCTCCATCCTCATTGTTTATCACTGTGATTCCAGCCTTTTTTGGAACCACTTGGATTGGGCTCACCCATTCACTCTCAGCTATGAGATATATGATACTAGGTTTTAGCAATTTCAGGAGTTCTTTTCTTACTACCTCCATGAGATTAGGATTGAGTTGCCGTTGAGGTTGACGACATGGCTTTGAATCAGATTCTAGAACAATCCTATGAGTCCCGATAAGTGGGATAATCCCAGGAATATCAGAAAGGGTCCAACCAATGGCTTTCTTATGCTTCCTAAGGACATCTAGAAGCATCCTTTCATGATTGGCTTAAATAGAAGAAGAAATGATAGTAGGATGTGTTTGATTGTCCCCTAGGAAAGCATACTTGAGTGTAGCGGGAAGTTCCTTCAATTCAAGATCAGGTTGTTTTGGAATTTCAACAGAATATTGGGACATTGGATCAAGTTCAATTTCCTTTTTTAGAGTTTCAGATAGGATTGATTCCCCACATGTAGAAGTTTCAGCTATAAGATTGTCTTGATCAGATTTAGGGAAGGAATTTGGAGTGGTCTCCATGAAAGTGGTTTCTTGAAAGGTTTCACTGATTGTTGGACCTAAGACTTTATCATAAGATAAATTTGAAAATGATTCAAGCCAAGGAGATAAACTTCCTTCATATGAACAAAGGAAATCAATCTCATCCTGACTTAAAACTTCATCAAATATTCCTTGATGTTCCATGGATTCATTATCAATACTTCCTATCATGTTTACTTCATGAATGTCCTCGTAATCCCCTATTTGTGAGATTTCATTATAGATGTTCAAGTCAAGACTCATGTTCCCAAAGGTGATGGTCATGTTCCCATTTCGAACTCAGATAACAGAGTTGATTGTTGTAAGGAAAGGACAACCAAGGATGATTGGAGTTTGTTCCTTATTTCCTAAGTTTGGATGGTTGTCAAGGACAATGAAATCAGCAGGGTAGATGAATTTTTCAACCTTTACCAGAACATCCTTCAAAATTCCCTTTGGAACCCTAATGCTACGATCAACAAGCTAAAGTGTGACAGATGTGGGTTGGAGTTTTTCTAGGCCTAACTGGCAGTACACAACATATGGGATGATATTGACACTAGCACCTAGGTCACACAAGGCCTTGAAAACTTTTCTCTATCCTATTTCAACATTGATGTAAGGGAAACCCGGGACTTTCAAATTAGGAAGAATGGTCCCTTGAATGGTGGTACTCACATTAGTAGCCAAAAGGACTTGGTTTTTATGTGAGATTTTTCTTTTAAAAGTGCACAATTCCTTAAGGTACTTTGAGTAGGCAGGTATGGTTTGGATTGCATCGAGAAGGGGTATGTTCAACTTGACTTGTGAAAATATTTCTCTCAACGTTTCACTCAGATCAGGCTTGGTTTTCCCCCTCATGTATTGAGGAAATGGTGTAGGTTGTGGGGTTGTTTGTTGAAGAGTTGTTTCCTTGATAATGTTATCAGTTTCCTCAGTTTGATCTTGTGGTTCATTTGAATTTTCATCCAAGTTTGAATCTTCAGGTGGGTTCTAAATTAGTTTTTCAGGTTTCTCAATTGATTTCCCACTTCTTAAAATAGTCACAGCCTTTAGTTGTTCATGAGTTGTTTGAGCACAACTTGACTCTCCCCTTGAAGTTGAGGATGGCACCACCTGAGTAGACATGGGTGACTTTCCAGTTTTGATGGTTTGAAGTTCTTGTTTTAGGGAATATACCTCCGAGTTCATCCTCTCCATTTGTTTGCATAGTTTTTCTAGTAGGCTTTGTGGAACAATTTGGGTTGGTGCTTGAGAAGATTGGTTTATCCCGGGGGGATATTTTGGAAGTGGGATGGTTTTTTGAAAATGGACTGGTGTCTGTTAGTATTGGATAGGTTAGGTTTGGAACTTGTTATGAGATTGGTACTTCTGATGGGGGTAAGGATTTTGTCCCTATGGTTGGCTAGGTTGTTGGTTCTCTTTCCAGCGGAAGCCTGGGTGGTCGTTATACCTTGGGTTGAAGGTGTTTTGGTATTGAGGATTTTGAAAGTTAAAAGCATTTACTTTCGCTGGGGGTCCTCCTAAGAGAACATACTTGATGGATGGAATGGTTGGGCATTTATCTGTCTTATGGTCATGTTTGTCACAAATTGTGCAAACAGGGTCAACATTTTGGATTTCATGGACTTTCCTAAGGTCTATCTCTTCAAACTTCCTAGAGAGTTCTGCGAGTTTAGCCCTAAGGCTTTCCTCTTCTCTAAGTGTATGAATTCCAGTAGTTCTTTGTGTCTTTTCAGAACAAGGTGAAGTTCCCCATGTTTGGTTTTGTTCAGAAAGGCTTTCTAGATAATCGTAAGCATCATTTGGGGCTTTGTTTTTAAATGTTCCATTACACATCATGTCAATGAATTGTTTGTTCCCCGGACCCAACCCTTCATAGAAAATTCTCACTTTTTCCGGAATAGAAAAACCATGGTGTGGAACCATGTTTAGAGTGTCTTTGAACCTTTTCCATGTTTCATAGAATGACTCTCCCTCTTTTTCAAAAAAAATTTGGATACTCTTTTTAAGTGCAATTGTTTTGTGGTGGGGAAAGTATTTTTTGTAGAATTCTCTTTGTAGTTAGTCCCAAGAGTTGATGGATGATGGTCTCAAATTGTTTAGCCAATTTTTAGCTCGATCCTTTAAAGAAAAAGGAAATATCCTCATCTTAGTTGATTCTAGTTGATGTGGGGGACACATGGTTTCTACAATGTCATTGAACTCCTTAATGTGCAGGTATGGCATCTCGGACTCTATTCCATGGAATGTGGGAAGGTGGTTTAGGACATGGGATTTAAAGATGTAGTTGGCATCTACTAGGGAATTGTGTCTAATGCATGAGGGGGCATTGGTCCAGGAATGTGTGAGGTAGTCATTCATGGTTTGATCAATTGCATTCCCCAAGTTTGGGGCTTCCTCATTTGGGTTTCCATTTTGGTTCCCATCCGGGTTTATGAGTTGGTTTCTTTGAAGACATTCCATTGAAATGGGCTCAATTTTTGACTCAGGGGTGTTAGGAAGATTAGGATCTAATAGAAATAGTTTCATTGGTGTACTTGACTCCCCAACCCCAAGACTATCCACCCTAACTAGACGGTTTGATTGATTGCGGGTGTAGGCAGACATGCGCCAAAAGAAAAAAAACGAGAAAGGGACAACATAAGAGAATTTGGATGAGAAAAGAAGAAATTGGGGATAATAGAATGGGTGTTTAGATGACTTACTTGGGTCCCCGACAACGGCGCCAAAATTTGATTCTCGCCCAAATTTACCCAAGAGAAGAAGGTAAGACGGTCCTTGTAGTTTAGCTTGAGTTGTCGAATCCTCAGAGACCTAAGAAGTAACCTATAGACACGTACATTATATGGACTGTTTTTGGATATGAAGTTGACAACTTGGGTTGATTTTAGATGGGTTTAAAGGAACTCTAAGAGACTTAAGTGAATTCAATTTAAAATAATGAGTTGATCCTAGGTTATCGCTCAGGGTGGATTGGACATATTTCCTTTTTAATGATTTCAATTTCTTATATTTGAGATGGGTTCATTTAAGGAGAGAAAACAACATCATAACTTACTGGTTGAATGCCTACACCCTTTAATACTAATCACCTATACACTTGAAGGATCAAAGTTTTGAGCACTTCAAGGTAAAGGTTTGTATTAGCACTTGAAGTGTGTGGCCTTCAATTCAACAAGGACGATGGAGTTTAAAAACCATCAAATAAAAATCTCAATTAAAGAAGTGATTCTAAATTAATGAGGTGATAAATAAAATCCAATCCAGCCCCTTTATACTCTCTTGGATCAACCCATAAGTGGGTTAGCCCTCCATTGATCCCATGGTTTCAATGGAAGCGGAAAGTAGACTCATGAGGGAGGAAATGGAGAAGTAAAGAAAACAACAAAAATAAAATGATCACTCCACCATTGTGTGAATAATTTCACAAGGTTTGTTGTGAATAAATTTACACCTTGATCCAACGGTATCAAAGTGATATAAATAACAATATAATAATAGTATAGTAAGAACTTTTATTAAGAAACTAAAGTGAATTGAACAACTTACATGTGAAAGACAAATTTGAGACCACAAAATTGCAGCATAACATTACAATTGAACAATGCATCCAAGATTAAAAAATAATTCACCACCACTACCTTAAATAGGAATTTTGGGATCCTTGGGTCGAGCCTCCAACATTACGAGTCATCCCACTTGAGTATGGTAGGTCTAGGGTGGTGGAAAGTTTGTGGAAAGAAGACTTTCCACCCTTGACCCGAAAAGGCATCCAGCTTGCATCGACCAAACAGAGGCGCATGAAACACCTTTTAGATGGCCTAATTTTGGTGGGACATAGAAGACTTAAATTAGGAACCTGATGTCCTATAACATTATGTAAAATCTCAGCCCAAAAAGAGTTATGGTTTTCGAGATATGGTTTAATTTGTGGACTGTTTTTCTGGGCCGCAGAATCTGGCCCAGAATTTTATCTCTAACTTGGTCTGCCTAAATTACCACAATTTAGTCCGAATTAACATTTAATTATGAAGAGTTATTTGTTACTATACATATCTTCTAGCATCCCACAAAATTTGGGATTCATTGGGCCTGTACGGTGGGCCCCACAGTCTCATCTGTGGGATGGTGTCCAATATAAGTTCTTCAGAATTGTTTCCTTTTATCACAAAATATCTCCATCTTCTTCCATGAATTCTCCATTGATCCCTGAATCAAAAATGTTCATATTTAAGTATAGATAAATTTTCCAAAATATCAAATTAAAATATCTATAATTAAATTCCTTAAAATCAGATGAATCATTGGGTACTTTAAATGATGTTAAAAAATGTACCACATAATAGTGCATTTTAATAAGGTATTACAATCATAATGTGAAATGATGTTCAAAGTGTAAAATGCACTAAAATGGTGTTTATGAATAATAAATAACATTAATATTATATATATATTAACAATTAATATTAGCCTCATTTATTGGCTAATCACACCCCCAACTTGAGTTTTTCTAGTCCCGAGCAAAATATATCTCAACAATATGAAATTCGAATTCCCTTTTCCAAAAACATTTTAATACAAAATGATCACCAGAAACCCTTATACCAAACAATCATGAAACCCATCAAAATATTTTAATACAAGATAGTTTCATAAGCAGATCCCAATCCCAAGCCCATTCCTCTGTTCAAATTCATTTCCATATTTCATCCAATATCAATTAAGTATGAGGATGTGTTGTGCATCACAATAGACATGGGGGTTCATCTTTATTCAAGGGGAAAATTATGGAAGCACTAGGTGGAATCACATTTCAATATTAAGATGAGTATTCAATTTTTTTTTTGTATTTTTTTTGTATTTTCAATTTTTCCATGGTATTGAAATTGCACTCAAAAGAGTCAACCCCTGTAGCGAGACTTTGCCGATGACTCCCAGGCTCAAAGACCTTAGGGAACCAAGTGAATCCCACATACTCGGGCATCATCTCGAGTTAACTCAGTCAAAACCAAATTCAAATTACCATAAATAGAGATAAAATTACTAACTCTGGGCCAAGCAACTATGGAGTCACGATCCCCAAGTGCCGAAAGCCACGGATTAAGTCATTTCATTGCTCTACGTGCAAATTTGTTTTTTAAATTTTTTTTTGAATACTCATATCTAACTAAAATGATCACCAAACCTATGCTATTTATTTAGGGGACCCCATGAACTCAAACTAATACCCCACTATCTAAAGGACGTGCATTGTGATCTTTTTTTTATTTGGATGAAAATATAAATGATGAAATATCACATTGGACAACCACACATTACAAAATCAATGCTAATGAAATTATAAAAGGATTAAAATCAGAATCAGGGTATGCTAAATTATTTGATATTCAGTTTCAAAGTGTGCAATGTGTATTACCATGTTTAAAGTTAAAGGAATTTTTCCTTCCATTTTCACAATTTTTTTTTCAAATCATTTATCATTTTTTTTGACACAAAAGCATTTTTTATTTTATCTCCCCCCCAACTTAAAATAACACTGTCCCCAGTGTTTAAAGAAAAGAAAATTTAGAAGGGGGTAGAGTTAGAGAATGAAAGTTCAAAAAGGAAATTGAAAATGAGGGTCATGGAATGAATTCACCTGGTGGTTGAAGTTTGAAGTTCTTTCTGCTCCAATTTAGTCCTTTGATATCCATGTCGCTTGCAGAGTTCCCTAGTGGAAAAAGGAAAACAAACAAACAAAACAAAAGAGTATATATATATATATATAAGTAAAATATAAGTATATATATAAAATAAATTAAACTGATGATACATTGTCTTCTTTCTAAATTTTTGGGTAAGGTATTACTCAAGGATCACACCACGTGACACGGATGAATATGGTGCTCCCCTTTCATACCCATCCATACTCATAATAGAAGAACAGGTCAACAATCTATTTTTTTAAATATAAAAATGATTAATTAAAATATAAATTTTATTAAAACAACAAAATGATAGGAAACTTGAAAACCATGGGTTGCCTCCCATGCAGTGCTTTTTTTAACGTCGTTAGCTCGACTTGAACCCTAAATCTATCATTTTTTTCATGGTTCATAGGTTGGCTCAGTTAACTCAACCTCTATTTCCTGTTTATTGAATGATTCAATGAACGGTTTTAACCTTTGACCATTGACCTTGAAAATGTAACCACTTGTGGGATCTTGAATCTCTACTGCCCCATGGGGGAATACATGATGCACTATGAAAGGTCCTGACCATCTAGACCTTAACTTTCCCGGGTGTAAATGAAGTTTTGAACTATACAAGAGCACAAGTTTTCCCTGTTCAAAATGTTTGACCTTGATATTCCTAGATTGGTAGGCTTGAACTCTAGCTTTATTGATCCTTGAATTTTCACAAGCCTCCATCCTTAGTTACTCCAGTTCATTGAGATCTAATTTCCTTTTTGTTCTGGCCAATGAGAGGTCATAATCCATTTTCTTAATTGCCCAAAAGGCCTTATGCTCAATTTCAACAGGTAAATGGCATGCTTTTCCATAAACCAACCTATATGGGGACATTCCTGAAATGGTTTTATATGCGGTTCGATAGGCCCAAATAACATCTAAGAGTTTCTTAGACAAATCTTTCCTAGAGGGGTTGACAATTTTTTCAAGAATTTGTTTGATCTCCCTATTCTATAACTCAGCTTGACCATTAGTTTAAGGATGGTATGTAGTGGACACTTTATGAGAAATACCATACTTAGACATGAGTGAAGAGAATGGGCAGTTGCAGAAATGGGTTCCTCGATTACTGATTATAGCCCTAGGAATTCCAAATCGAGAAAATATGTTCTCTTTCAGAAATCGAATCAAAACTTGATGATCGTTGGACTTAGTGGGAATTGCCTCAACCCATTTTGAGACATAATCAACAGCTAAGAGTATGTAGAGGTATCCCCTAGAGTTTGGGAAGGTACCCATGAAATCAATTCCCCAGCAGTCAAATATTTTAACCACTAAGATGGGAGTGAGTGGCATTTGATTCATTTTTGTGATGGACCCTACTTGTTGACACCTAGGAAAGCTTTGACAAAAGGGGTAGCAGTCCCTTGAGAGGGTGGGCCAGAAGAGACCACATTGAATAATCTTATCAGGTGTTTTCTTAGAGGAAAAGTGACCTCCACATGCCTCGTTATGACAGAATTTAAGGATGGACTCTTGTTCAGATTCTGGGACACACCTCCTAATGACTTGGTCAGGGAAAAACTTATAGAGGTATGGATTATCAAACACATAGTGTCTAACATCAAAAAGGAATTTCCTTCAAGATCGAGTCCCTAAGAATTTTGGAATGACTCCTGTAACTAAGAAATTGGCTATATCTTTATACCAAGGGCAGTCAATCACAGAGTATAGGTGTTCATCAGGAAACGAATCAGACACAGAAAGGTGATTTTAGTTGCCTTTGAATTCCATCCTAGAGAGGTGATCAGCTACAACATTTTCAAATACCTTTTTATCCTTGATTATGAGGTCAAATTCTTGTAAGAGAAGGACCCACCTAATCAGTCTAGCCTTAGCATCTTGTTTTTGGAAGAGGTATTTTAGTGCAGAATGGTCAGTGAACACAGTGACAGGGGATCCTAAGAGGTAGGACCTAAACTTCTCTAAGGCAAACACAATAGCAAGTAAATCCTTTTCAGTGGTGGTGTAGTTGATTTGGGCATCATTTACAGATTTTCTTTCATAAGCAATGACATAAGGATTTTTATCACAACGTTGTCCTAACACAGCTCCTACAGCAAAGTCACTGGCATCACACATAAGTTCGAAAGGAAGGTTTCAATTTGGAGATTTCATGATGGGGGGAGAGGTGAGAGAGGATTTTAGGGTTGAGAATGAACTCTCACAGCTTTCTGTCCAAAAAAATGGAGCATCCTTTACTAGGAGAGCGCAAAGGGGATGAGAGATTGAACTAAAGTCCTTGATGAATCTTCTATAGAGACCAGAATGTCCTAAGAAAGACCTCACTTCCTTGACAGTTTTGGGTGATGGAAGGTGACGAATGATGTCAACCTTGGATTTATCAACTTCAATACCCCTACCTGAGACCATATGGCCTAAAACTAGTCCCTCTTTAACCATAAAATGGCATTTTTCCCAATTTAGGACTAGATTATTTTCTTCACATCTTGACAAGACTCTCTCTGCATTCCTCAGACATCCCTCAAATGTATCCCCAAACACAAAGAAGTCAACCATGAAGACCTCTAGAAAATCCCCTACCATGTTTGAGAAGATTCCCATCATGCACCGTTGGAAGGTTCCAGGGGCATTGCATAACCCGAAGGGCATGCGTTTGAAAGAAAAGGTTCCAAAAGGACATGTGAATGTAGTCTTCCCTTGATCCTCTAGGGAGACCTCAATTTGATTATACCCTGAGTACCCATCTAAGAAACAGTAGAACGCATGACCTGCCACTCTCTCAAGGACTTGGTCAATGAATAGTAAGGGGAAATGGTCCTTCTTGGTGAATGAGTGTAGCTTCCTAGAGTCAATGCAAACCCTCCATCCACTACTCACCCTTGTTGGAAGAATATCTCCATCCTCATTGGTTATCACTGTGATTACAGCCTTTTTTGGAACCACTTGGATTGGGCTCACCCATTCACTCTCAGCTATGAGATATATGATACTAGCTTTTAGCAATTTCAGGAGTTCTTTTCTTACTACCTCCATGAGATTAGGATTGAGTCGCTGTTGAGGTTGACGACATGGCTTTGAATCAGATTCTAGAACAATCCTATGAGTCCCGATAAGTGGGATAATCCCAGGAATATCAGAAAGGGTCCAACCAATGTCTTTCTTATGCTTCCTAATGACATATAGAAGCATCCTTTCATGATTGGATTAAAGAGAAGAAGAAATGACAGTAGGATGTGTTTGATTGTCCCCTCGGAAAGCATACTTGAGTATAGTGGGAAGTTCCTTCAATTCAAGATTAGGTTGGTTCAAAATTTCAACAGAAGATTGGGACATTGGATCAAGTTCAATTTCTTTTTTTAGATTTTCAGATAGGATTGATTCCCCACATGTAGAAGTTTCAGCTATAAGATTGGCTTGATCAGATTTAGGGAAGGAATTTGGAGTGGTCTCCATGAAAGTGGTTTCTTGAAAGGTTTCACTGATTGTTGGACCTAAGACTTTATCATAAGAGAAATTTGAAAATGATTCAATCCAAGGAGATAAACTTCCTTCATATGAACAAAGGAAATCAATCTCATCCTGACTTAAAACTTCATCAAATATTACATGATGTTCCATGGATTCATTATCAATGCTTCCTATCATGTTTACTTCAGGAATGTCCTCGTCATCCTCTATTTTTGATATTTCATTATAGATGTTCAAGTCAAGACTCATGTTCCCAAAGGTGATGGTCATGTTCCCATTTCGAACTCAGATAACAGAGTTGATTGTTGTAAGGAAAGGACGACCAAGGATGATTAGGGTTTGTTCCTTATTTCCTAAGTCTGGATGGTTGTCAAGGACAATGAAATTAGTAGGGTAGATGAAGTTTTCAACCTTTACCAGAACATCCTTCAAAATCCCCTTTGGAACCCTAATGCTACGATCAACAAGCTGAAGTGTGACAGATGTGGGTTGGAGTTTTTCTAGGCCTAACTGGCAGTACACAACATATGGGATGAGATTGACACTAGCACCTAGGTCACACAAGGCCTTGAAAACTTTTCTCTCTCCTAGTTCAACATTGATGTAAGGGAAACCCGAGTCTTTCAACTTAGGAGGAATGGTCCCTTGAATGGTGGTACTCACATTAGCAGCCAAAAGGACTTGGTTTTTATGTGATATTTTTCTTTTAAAATTGCACAAGTACTTAAGGTACTTTGAGTAGGCAGGTATGGTTTGGATTGAATCTAGAAGGGGTATGTTCAACTTGACTTGTGAAAATATTTCTCTAAACGTTTCACTCAGTTCAGGCTTGGTTTTCCCCCTCATGCGTTGAGGAAATGGTGCAGGTTGTGGGGTTGTTTTTTGAATAGTTTTTTCCTTGACAATGTTATCATTTTCCTCAGTTTGATCTTGTGTTTCATTTGAATTTTCATCCAAGTTTGAATCTTCAGGTGGGTTCTGAATTAGTTTTTCAGGTTTCTCAATTGATTTCCCACTTCTTAAAACAGTCATAGCCTTTAGTTGTTCATGAGTTGTTTGAGCACAACTTGACTCTCCCCTTGAAGTTGAGGATGGCACTGCCTGAGTAGGCATGGGTGCCTTTCCAGTTTTGATGGTTTTAAGTTCTTGTTTTAGGGAAGATACCTCCGAGTTCATCCTCTCCATTTGTTTGCATAGTTTTTTAGTAGGCTTTGTGGAACAGTTTGGGTTGGTGCTTGAGAAGATTGGTTTATCCCGGGGGGAAATTTTGGAAGTGGGATGGTTTGTTGAAAATGGACCGGTGGCTATTAGTATTGGATAGGTTTGGTTTCGAACTAGTTATGGGATTAGTACTTCTGATGGGGGTAAGGATTTTGACCCTGTGGTTGGCTAGGTTGTTGGTTATCTTTCCAGCGGAAGCCTGGGTGGTCGTTATACCTTGGGTTGAAGGTGTTTTGGTATTGAGGCTTTTGAAAGTTAAAAGCATTTACTTCCGCTAGGGGTCCTCCTAAGAGAACATACTTTATGGATGGAATGGTTGGACAGTTATCTGTCTTATGGTCATGTTTGTCACAAATTGTGCAAACAGGGTCAACATTTTGGATTTCATGGACTTTCCTAAGGTCTATCTCTTCAAACTTCCTAGAGAGTGCTGTGAGTTTAGCCCTAAGGATTTCCTATTCTCTAAGTGTATGAATTCCAGTAGTTCTTTGTGGCTTTTCAGAATAAGTTGAAGTTCCCCATGTTTGTTTTTATTCAGAAAGGCTTTCTAGATAATCGTAAGCATCATTTGGGGTTTTGTTTTTAAATGTTCCATTACACGTCATGTCAATGAATTGTTTGTTCCCCAGACCCAACCCTTCATAGAAAATTCTCACTTGTTCAGGAATAGAAAAACCATGGTGTGGAACCATGTTTAGAGTGTCTTTGAACCTTTTCCATGTTTCATAGAATGAATCTCCCTCTTTTTCAAAAAAGTTTTGGATACTCTTTTTAAGTGCAATTGTTTTGTGGTGGGGAAAGTATTTTTTGTAGAATTCTCTTTGTAGTTGGTCCCAAGAGTTGATGGATGATGGTCTCAAATTGTTTAGCCAATTTTTTGCTCGATCCTTTAAAGAAAAAATAAATATCCTCATCTTAGCTGATTCTAGTTGATGTGGGGGACACATGGTTTCTACAATGTCATTGAACTCCTTAATGTGCAGGTATGGCATCTCGAACTCCATTCCATGGAATGTGGGAAGGTGGTTTAGGACATGGGGTTTAAAGATGTAGTTGGAATATCCTAGGGAATTGTGTCTAATGCATTAGGGGGCATTGGTCCAGGAAGGTGTGAGGTAGTCATTCATGGTTTGATCAATTTCATTCCCCAAGTTTGGGGCTGCCTCATTTGGGTTTCCATTTTGGTTCCCACCCAGGTTTATGAGTTGGTTTCCTTGAAGACCTTCCATTTAAATGGGCTCAATTTTTGAATTGGGGGTGTTAGGAAGAATATGATCTAATGGAAAGAGTTCCCTTGGTGTACTTGACTCCCCAACCCTAGGACTATCCACCCTAACTAGACGGTTTGATTGATCGTGGGTGTAGGCAGACATGCGCCAAAAGAAAAAAAACGAGAAAGGGACAAGATAAGAGAATTTGGATGAGAAAAGAAGAAATGGGGGATAAAAGAATGGGTGTTTAGATGCCCTACTTGGTTACCCAGCAACGGCGCCAAAATTTGATTCTCTCCCAAATTTACCCAAGAGAAGAAGGTAAGACGGTCCTTGTAGTTTAGCATGGGTTGTCGAATCCTCAGAGACCTAAGAAGTAACCTATAGACACGTACATTCTATGGACTGTTTTTGGCTATGAAGTTTCCAACTTGGGTTGATTTTAGATGGGTTTAAAGGAACTCTAAGAGACTTAAGTGAATTCAATTTAAAAGAATGAGTTGATCCTAGGTTATCACTCGGGTGGATTGGACGTATTTCCTTTTTAATAATTTCAATTTCTTATATTTGATACGGGTTCATTTAAAGAGATAAAACAACATCATAACTTACTGGTTTAATGCCTACACCCTTTAATACTAATCACCTATACACTTGAAGGATCAAAGTTTTGATCACTTCAAGGTAAAGGTTTGTATTAGCACTTGAAGTGTGTGACCTTCAATTCAACAAGGACGATGGAGTTTAAAAATCATCAAATAAAAATCTCAATTAAAGAAGTGATTATAAATTAATGAGGTGATAAATAACATCCAATCCAGCCCCTTTCTACTCCCTTGTATCAACCCATAAGTGGGTTATCCCTCCATTGATCCCATGGTTTCAATGGAAGCAGAAAGTAGACTCATGAGGGAGGAAATGGAGAAGTAAAGAAAACAACAAAAATAAAATGATCACTCCACCGTTGTGTAAATAATTTCACAAGGTTTGGTGTGAATAAATTTACACCTTGATCCAACGGTATCAAATTGATATGAAGAACAATAGAATAAGAGTATAATAAGAACTTTTATTAATAAACTAAACTGAATTGAACAACTTACATGTGAAAGACAAATTTGAGACCACAAAATTGCAGCATAACATTACAATTGAACAAAGCATCCAAGATTAAAAAATTATTCACCACCACTACCTTAAATAGTCATTTTGGGAGCCTTGGGTCGAGCCTCCAACATTACAAGTCATCCCACTTGAGTATGGTAAGTCTAGGGTGGTGGAAAGTTTGTGGAAAGAAGACTTTCCACCCTTGACCCGAAAAGGCATCCATCTTGCATCCACCAAACAGAGGCGCATGAAACACCTTCTAGATGGCCTAATTTTGGTGGTCCATAGAAGAATTAAATTAAGATCCGTATGTCCCCTAACATTATTTAAAATATCAGCCCAAAAATAGTTATGGTTTGCGAGAGATGGTTTAATTTGTGGGCTGTTTTTCTGGGCCGCAGAATCTGGCCCAGAATTTTATCTCTAACTTGGTCCGCCTAAATGACCACAATATAGGCCGAATTAGCACTGTATCCTGAAGAGTTATTTGTTACTATACATATCTTATAGAATCCCACAAAATTTGGTATTCATTGGGCCTGTATGGTGGTCCCCACAGTCTCATCAGTGGGCTGGTGTCCAATCTGACTTCTCCAGAATTGTTTCCTTTCATCACAAAATATCCCCATCTTCTTCCATGAATTCTCCATTGATCCATGGATAAAACATGTTCATATTTAAGTATAGATAAATTTAACAAAATATCAAATTAAAATATATATAATTAAATTTCTTAAAATGAGATTAATCATTGGGTACTTTAAATGATGCTAAAAAATGTACCACATAATAGTGCATTTTAAGAAGGTATTACAATCATAATGTGAAATGATGTTCAAAGTGTAAAATGAACTAAAATGGTGTTTATGAATAATAAAGCACATGAATATTATATATATTAACAGTGAATGTTATCCTCATTTGTAGGATTGAAATAATGATGTATATGCTCAATTTACAAGAGGGGGGGTGAATTGTATACTTTAAAAATTCCTTTGGAACCTTTAAAGTTAGTTATGAATAACTATGGTTTCTTTAAGCAAAGGAAAGGGTTGAGTTTAACAAAGTTAAACTAAGAAAATTCACAACACCTCTAATACCAAATGAAAACTTGAAAAGAGATTCCGAAAGTAGGTTCCAGAAATATGGTTCCAGAAATTGAAATTTAACAAAAGATTATAATATGAGATTATACCTTAAAGCGTATAGAATCTAAATGAAACAGATTACAATTAAGGAAGTATAAGAAAGTTATACTTTCCTTATAATACAAAACACAACGGAAATAAACAAGTAGTAAAACTACAAGTAACAAGATATAAGTCTTTTAACCCAAAGAGAAGGGTATCCAACAATCTTGGATAAAGGTCCCTTGATTTATACTTTCAAGCAAGTCTGTCTTACCCACACCAGGGTAAGCCCTCCATACGAAGATCGAAGTCTCTGTCTTGCTATCCCCGCAAGCCCTCAACTTCAAGGTAGTTGTCAACCTCTTTCTTCCTTAGTAAGGAAGCCCTCAACTTCAAGGTGTTGGAAACCTCTGTCTTCCTATCCCCAAATGTCCTCGAATGTAATCACCAACATTCGGAGTCGCACGAATCTTTGAGAGTTAATAAGAGACTCTCTCTCTAGAAATCACTTCAACAGCATGTGTGCACAATGTCGAAGAAGTTATCCATCAGTTAGCCTTTCAGCTCTGAGCTCTTTCAAATGAGCTCCTATTTATAGGTAAGGTCGGCCTCCTTTCCAATGGTCAAAATTTCCTTAAAAATCGGAGGGACCTGTACACGTGTAACTTAACCAACAGTTAGTTTATAACAGAATAGACGACATCATTTTATAACAAACAAGTGTAACAGAATGTACGACACCGTTTAAAATCTAACTCAAAAGTTCGGAATGAATGTTCGAAGTGTAAACAAAAATAATTTTTTGGAGTCTAAACAAATACAGAGTGTATAAAACAAAGATGATCAGATTCTGTTTAATAGGTGAATTCAGAATGAGAATTCGGAATGAGAATTCGTCATCAGAATTCGTAATGAGAATTCATCATCAGGATTCGTAATGAGAATTCCTCATCAGAATTCGTAATGAGAATTTGTTGTCAAACTTCATAAGGATTCGTATCCTGAATCTGGAATAGAACTTAATCAGAGTTCGTATCCGGAGTTCGGAATGAAACTTTATCACAGTTCTCATCTGGATTTTGGAGTGAAACTTTATTACAGTTTTTATCCAGAATTCGGATCCTAAAACAGAATACTTTATATCAAAGTTTCAAACAATTCCGAGAATATAGAAATGAATCCGAATCATATACTTAGGAAAAATATGAATGAAAATATGATAAGGAAAATTTTTCTTACAAAAGCGATTTTCCTTATAAAAGCGATTTTCCTTATAAAAGCAATTTTCCTTAAAGATAAGGTGTTTGTGATTTTCAAAACAAGAAGGAATGGAAAAGTCATAAGGAAAACCTTATTGGCTTAACAATCTCCCCCTTTTTGGAAAGCACAAACATCCTTACGAAAAATAAATTTTAAGAAGAAAGAAAAACATTAAGGCTTATCTCCCTTTTCTTTAAGGATATTGATGAATACGACTAACTCCCCCTTAGGCTTTGAAACTCTAAGGATCGTATTCTAGATTTCCAGAGTAACATTTCATTATGAATAAGAAAGTCTTATTTAATGAAAAACTCCCCCTTAGATAAGCTCTTATTAGAGTTCTTTTTTCTTAAGGATCTTTTCCTTCTCCCCCTTTGTGATTTTCAAAAAGAATTCGAGGTAATGGAAAATATAACAAAGTACCTGAAAAATTAGTAGCAACAACAAAAGAAACGAGCAAGCAAAAATTTTCATTAGGTTTGAAAGGCTCAACAACAAATAAATTTAGATACAACAGAAGATCGGATCTGTCTATTTTGGATCTTTTTCTTTCGCCATAAGACCCTTAAGAATAGTCTTTATCTTCTTTAAGTTTTTATGATCTTCTTCAGCTTGCTTCTCTAACACAACAATTCTTGCATTTTGGGCTTCAATCTTTTCTTCCTGGGCTTGAAGCTTTTCTTCCTGAGATTTAATCTTTTCTTCCTGAGCCTTCAATCTCTCTTCAAACTCAATCTGATGATCCCTTTCAAACTTCTAGTTTTGAGAAATGGAATTCATCTTCCCATTCAGATCTCTAACTTCTTGAATCCGAAAGTTCTTTTCATCTGTCAGCTTCTCTTCAAAGGAAGAAGTCAGCTCATTTATTTTCCTGTCCTCAGTCTCAAAAGCATCTTTAAAATTGTCTTGAAATTCATCAAAGAGTCTCATCTCTTCTACAGTTTTCCTCGACCAATTTTTCATCCTCTTACAAGATCTTCTATGGGATTCATATCCGACAAAGAAAGTTTTGAATTGAGCTTCTATCTCAACACACTTATCCATGACCATGGATACTGAGTCTGATTTCTGATTCAAAGCATGTTGGAGCATCTGACATCTTGAATCAATACTTGAGAAAGTTGGAATAGTTCCCACCAACTTCTTTAAAGACTGAACAACAAAGTCATGCCCCAACGAAGATGACTCTGAATCCGAAACTTTGCTTGGAGAATTTTCTTCTTCAACTAGGTCAATCTTTCTCTTTAAAGAACTACCAACTTTCTTTCTCTTCACCACTACTGAGCTCGGAGTATCAGCAATAATTTTCTTTCCCTTGTCTTTTTTCGGAATAGAATCCTGTTCCGGAGTTCTCTTTTCACTATCAGAAACTTGAACAATATTGTCTTCCTCATCAGGAACTTTCTGAGCACCAACCTCTACATTCTCCATTTGAGAAACATCAAGTAGAAGTTGTTCTTCTTCTGCATGATAAGCTACTTCTTCTTCTCCCTACTGCTCATCGTTTCCAGGAGTAACTAATTTTGAAGATTCGGCTTCTGAGGTTTGGAGTGACAAATGTTCGGAAGGAGTCCCCTTATAATCATATAATTGTTTTAAAACATCTCCGGTTTCACCACTTCCTTAAGATACAACTTCTTCTTATTCCACTAGCTCAATTTTCTCTACTTCCTCAGCAGTCTTAGCAACAGCTTCTTCCAGAGCGACGAAATCTCTTCCTGGAGTCTCAGGTAGAGATTCCAATGAAAAAGATCTCAGAACAGGAATGTTTGCTGAAACCATCTCGTTAAACTTTAACAAAGACTGAGCTACCTCAGCCTCATACATCTTCTTCTTGAGCTTCTTTTCTTTCACTTGTTTTTCAAACTCATCCGCAGTTCTTTCCTTCAAGGCCTTAGCCTCCGCAGGGTCCAAGCCAAACTGAGGCTCCCCTTGCACTCTTTTTTCTTTGATCTCCCTCCATTTAACAACTACCTCATCTGGGTAAGCTTTCTTCTTCTTTGGTTTTGGAGGTGCGGAATGAACTTCCTTAGACTTGGGATTCTCTGCTTCTACTTGCACTTCTTTCAACTTTCTCTTCCTTACCGGCTTAGAGGATTCCATATCAGTAACTTTCGGAACTGATTCTTCTTGAGAAGGTGAATCAACAAACTGACCAGTCTTCTTGTCAAAAGCTACATCCATTCTTTTAAGTGTACCATCACTCACCAGCATAATCTTGCAAACTCTTGGCTTAGATTTGCAAGCCTCCTTGAAAGACTCAAGGCACCGAACTATCAGCTTCGAGAGGATTGATGGATACATTATAATCTGAGCTCTCAGATTTCCTTTCTTCACATTCTCAAGAGTGATAAGAATGTGCTTCATCAAATTAAACTTCCTTAGATTTATCAGAAAATCTAGGATGTAGATCTCACTCTTCTTTAAGCTATCTTTGTCACCCTTTCTCGGTACGATAAGACCTTGTACCCATAACTCTAGAATCCGGAAATTTATAGATAGACTAGCAATCTTCGGAGCCTTATCATCTGCCAGTCCGAGAGTTTCTAATGCTTTTTCCTTGTCGAAGCTACCCTTTGAATCCAATAACACATGAGATATAAATTCAACTTCAACTTCATTATTCAGCCCTACCAAGTTAGCTACCTTGGCATATGAAAGCTTATAAGTATTACCATAAGACTTAAAAGACAACTTTTCCCTTCCATCTTCCTTAAGAAATGAGACTGTTTCATAGAACTCTATAAGCAAATCTGAATATACTTCATCTTGATTCCCGGGTTTTGACACCGCAACATCTTCCCAACCATTAAGCTTAATATTCTTTGAAATAAGAGAGTCATACTTGTTGAAGAAATCCGGATGAACCAGCCTCTCTCTATATACTAACCACTTTGAAATCGGCTTAGAAGAAGACATGTCTTGAGAAGCTGGTTCCACAGACATTCGGATCTGAAGACCTCTGAGAAGTTCGGAACGGAAAAAGATGAGGTTTGGAATGGTCTTAAAACAGAGAGGCAGAGATTCGCGACGCTGGAGCTTGAAAACCGATGTGGGACAACCGTTTGGGGTCCCCTTTATATAGGCAACGAGAAAACGGTTCAATTTCCACGGTTGATCGAACGGTTGTGACAACCTGAGATCAGATCTGACGGTCTAAAACCAATTCTCTTGAATCCGATCTTTTGAGGTTTTTATTAAAACAAAGAATTGAGAAAATTATAATCCAAAAACAAAATATAAGAAAATGCCAGCAAGTAAAGTATGATTACAAAAACTTGAGTAAGGAAATCATACCTTTCGGATTGGCTTAGGAAGATTATTCATAATTGGTAACATTATTATGAAAACTATGAAAAAATCTTTATTACGAAAAGACAAAATTTGGAAAACTCACTATGAAAAACAAACTCAGTAAGAAAAACTCAGTACGAAAAGTTCATTACAAAATTTGAAAACGAAAAGCTTATTATGAAAGATTTGGTACAAAAATCCCGTTATGAAAATACCAGTACAAAATTTTCCATTCCAGATGTTTTCAATACGAACATTTCCATTCCAGAAGTTTTCTATATGAAAATATCCATTCTGGAAAGTTTTAGTTCTGGAAATTCCATTCCGGAATTTTAGTTCCGAAAAGTTTGAAAACAAAATTTGAAAAACTTTGTTAATCTAACAATCAAATGTACTCCTCCTATAAAAAGGAGTTTATTGATGTAAGGAGACTATTTCAACAGAAAGTTAATTAAGAAGGATTACCTTACGGTTATCATTCCTAACTTCTGTTTAATGTATTCAAATCTATCAGAAGGCAAAGATTTTGTGAAAATATCAGCAAGTTGATCTTGTGTTCCGATAAATTGAAGAATAATATCACCTTTAAGTGTGTGATCCCTAAGAAAGTGATTCCTAATATCTATGTGTTTTTCACAAGAGTGATGTGCAGGGTTCTTACTAAGGGCAATGGAACTTGTGTTATCACACAAAATTTGAGTTTTAGTAAAACTCAAGCCATAGTCTGTGAGTGTGTGTTGCATCCACAACACTTGAGCATAACAACTTCCAGCTGCTACATATTCAGCTTCAACAGTGGAGAGTGCTACAGAATGTTTCTTCTTGCAGGACCAAGAAACTAATGAATCTCCTAAGAAATGACAAGTTCTGGATGTACTTTTTCTATCCATTCTACATCCACCAAAGTCAGCACCAGAAAAGCTTTTTAGGACAAAATCATTTCCAGAAGTATAAAATAATCCTAAATCCATGATTCCCTTAAGGTAGTGAAAAATTCTTTTTACTGCCTTTAAGTGAGATTCCTTAGGATTGGATTGATACCTTGCACATAAGCATACTGAAAACATTAAGTCTGGTCGACTAACTGTTAAGTATAGTAGGCTTCCTATCATACCTCTAAAAGATGTTTGATCTACTGGTTTCCCAGCTTCATCAAGATTTAAGGAGTTTGAGGTACCAATAGGAGTACTTATACTCTTAGTGTTGTCATAACCATATTTTTTAAGAAGATCTTTAATATACTTATGTTGAGATATGTAGGTTCCTTCTGGTTTTTGAGAAATTTTAAAACCAAGGAAAAATGTTAACTCACCCATCATACTCATTTCAAACTCAGATTTCATTAGACTTGCAAAAGAGTCAGTCAAAGATTGCTGAGTTGAACCAAATATGATGTCATCAATATAAATTTGAACAATAAAAACATTTTTCTTATCTTTCTTTATGAAAAGGGTTGGATCTGCATTTCCCTTAATATAGTTATTTTGAAGCAAAAATCCAGTGAGTCTATCATACCATGCTCATGGGGATTGTTTAAGGCCATACAGAGGTTTGGTAAGTCTAAAAACATAATTAGGATGTTTTGTATCTTCAAAGCCAGGAGTTTTTTCAACAAAAACTTCCTCTTGAACATAACCGTTAAGAAAAACACATTTCACATCCATTTGGAAAAGTTTGAAATTAAAGAATGCTACAAAGTCAAGTAGAATACGGATAGATTCAAGTCTAGCTACTGGAGCATAAGTTTCTTCATAGTCTATTCCCTCTTGATGATTATAGCCTTTAGCAACAAGTCTAGATTTATTTCTTACTATGACTCCATTTTCATCACATTTATTTTTGAAAACCCATTTTACTCCAATAAACGAAGTTTCTTTAGGTCTTTCAACCAAGGTCCAGACTTTATTCCTTTCGAATTCATTTAGTTCATCTTGCATGGCTTTGATCCAATCATCATCAACTAAAGCTTCATCAGTGTTTTTAGGTTCTAATTGGGAAAGAAATGCTAGATGTTCTACTTCATTTCTTAAGGAACTTCTAGTCCTTACAGGTTTATTTACATCACCAATGATACTATCACTGGGATGATTCTTAAGAAACGCCTGATTTGGGTTTTGAAAAGCCTGTTCATTAACATAGGGTAGAAAGTCTTCTGGGGTAAATGTTTCAGGAATAACTTCTTGAACATTATCCTTATCAGAAGATCCTTCTATAAAAGGTTGATAATCAGTTTTTGAAAACCCATCCGAGGATGTAGGCTGGGATTGTTTAAAAACAAAAGGATCAGACTCATCAAATTTTACATGTACTGTTTCTTCAACAGTACAAGTATTTTTATTAAAAACTCTATAAGCCTTAGAAGTTGTGGAATAACCTAAGAAAATTCCTTCATCAGATTTTGGTGTGAATTTATGTAAGTTATCTTTGGTATTCAAAATGAATACTTTTCAACCAAAAACCTTGAAGTAAGATAGTCTTGGTTTTCTACCATTCCATAACTCATAAAGAGTTTTATTAAGAAAAGTTCTAATCAAAAGTCGATTTATAGTATAGCAATCCGTACTTACAGCTTCAGCCCAGAAATGTATAACTATAGAATATTCACTCAACATGGTTCTAGTTATCTCTTGAAGAATTCTATTTCTTCTCTCAACTACACCATTTTGTTGAGGAGTTCTAGGTGCTGAAAAATTGTGAGTAATACCTTTTCTACTACAAAAAGTTTCAAAATCAGAATTTTGGAATTCTCCTCCATGATCACTATGAATAGTTTTCAATGGAAGGTTTTTCTCATTTTTAACATGAGCTCTAAAACTTTTGAAATAAGAAAAAGCTTCAGACTTCTTTGCTATAAAATAGACCCAAGTAAATCTAGTATAATCATCAACTAGAACAAACACATAGTATTTGCCTCCAATACTTCCAGTTTGTGTTGGACCGAAAAGATCCATGTGCACTAACTGTAATGCATCAGTTGTTGAGACTTAACCGATTGATTTAAAACTAGATTTATGTTTCTTTCCATATTGACAAGGATCATAAACTTTAGAAGAATCAAATCTAAGCTCCGGTAGATCCTTAACTAGTTTCTTCTTAGAGAGTTTACATAGGTTCCTAAGGTTACAGTGACCTAGTCTTCTATGCCATAACCAGGAATGATCTTCCATTGCACTTAGGCAAGGTAAATCTTGGCTTCTAAGGTCTTCTAGGTTCAAGGTGTAAACATTATCTTGCCTATTAGCTGAGAGAATAAATTATTCCTTGTAATTGTGAACTAAGCACTTATCATTCCTAAAATTCACAAGGTAACCTTCATCACATAATTGACTTATGCTAATGAGGTTGTGCTTAAGACCCTTAACAAAAATAACATTTGAAATCAAGGTTTTACCAAGAAGAACAATATTACCAATACCAACAATCTCTCCCTTAGCATTATCTCTGAAAGTTACCTTTCCTCCTTTCGTTTTGATAATCTTTTCAAAATAGCTTTTGTTACCAGTCATGTGCTGGGAACATCCACTATCCATGTACCATGTATTGTTGATGGTACTCTCTTTATTTTCCTGAAATCAAGAAGAGAATTAGACTTTCGGTATCCAAACTTGCTTGGATCCGAGATTTCCAGATAATAAAATTTTAGGTACCCACATCTTCTTAGAAAAATAAGCTTTGTGAAATCCTAGAGATTGGGTTTTGTTTAAGGAACAATTCTTTACCCAGTGACCACCACATTGACACTTGGTACAAAATGGGGCACTTTGAGGAACAAAATAATTGTTACTAAAAATTGGTTTTGCATGGGTATAACCAAATCCGGATTTATTTCTTAAAGGTCATATTTGGGAATACATTTTATCAAAATTTTCCTTACCATGGGTAAAGTTTGATAAACACTTCTTTAAGGAAAAAATTTCGGACTTGAGTTTTATAACCAAGTTTTTATCCTCAAAATCATTAGTTTTAGAACTAGAGCTAGGCTCGAAAACATTTTTCTTAGAAATTACTTTTTCTAATTATTTAGAAAGTTTGTTCTTCTCAGAACTTGCTTCCTCATGATTTTTCGAAATACTTTCAAAATCAGCATTTTTCCTATCAAGATCTTTAGAAGGATCTGATATTTTTTTTGTAAGAATATAATTCCTAGAGTTTTCCTTATCAAGTTTCTTATTGAGTTTAGAATTCTCAATCTCAAGAAGTTCAGAAAACCTAGAGACTTCTTCATAAGTAGGTAAAGTATTTTCTTCATCAGAAGAGGATTCTTCATTAGAAGAGTTATAATACTTACTATCATTAGAATTTAAAGAAACATTGGTCAATGATTCATCATTTCGTACCTTAGCCATAAAATAATGATTATCAATAGGTAATCTGGCTATAAGAACAAGATTCTTCTGTCCTGAAGATTCATAATCAGAAGATTCATCTGAAGAATCACCACCACTGGAACTCCAGGTATCATTAGCTTTCAAAAATTTCTTAGCTTTGGCTTTATAATACTTCTTTCTGTTCCTGTCTGAATGCCTTTCTTTCCTTTATTTATTTTTAAGCAAATGGAAATCTGTTCTAATATGTCCAGCTCTCTTGCATTCATAACAAGTAACTTCTCCATCTTTCCTATCTTTCCTTTCCTTTTTCTTATACTTGGATTGGAAATTTCTCTGGCCAGCTATCTTGTTCATCCTTCAAGCAAGATTTGCTAATTCATTTTCTGATATTTCACTCTCACTAGAATCTGACTGGACTACCATCTTCTTAGACTTGGATCTAGTTACTCTCTCAGGAGTCTTAGCTTTCATATGATTTGATGTTGTTGTCAAGGAAACAGTACCATTTCCATTTTTCTTTTTGATGTTGTCAGCATCTCTCTTCATTCTGGTTTCATGTTGGAGAAGAGTTCCAAATAACTCATCAAGAGAAATTTGAGTGACCTTCCTGTTCTTATCTATAGCAGTTCTTTTGGATTCCCACTCATTGGGCATGATATCAATGATCTTATCCACAAGAGCTTCATCATCTAGGCCTTTTTCTCCCATAGACTGTAGACTGTTGACGATAGTCATAAATCTCTGTTGAACTTTACAAATTGGTTCTCCATAAGAAAAATTGAAGCCATGATATTCAGATCTAAGCATAGCTCTCCTAGTATTAATCACTTTAGAAGTTCCAAAGTGTGTAACCTCTAACTTCTTCCAGATACAATTAGCTGCTTCACAAGAGGAAATTTGGCTATATATATTTCTGGTCATTGAACAAAGTAGAGTATTGTGTACCTTATAATTGAGTTGATACTCTTGCTTTTCCTGGTTAGTAAAAGTTCTAACTTCCTTGTCAGGAATTTTATAATCTCCAGTAAGCATAACAAAGTTGTATACTCCAGTATTGATAACAAAAGTCTTCATTCGATCTCTCCAGTACTCATAGTCATTGCCATCAAATATTGGTGGTCTTGTAGGATTTAGATTATCAAAAGAACCAACATTAATTCTAGCCATACTTATAATAACCTTTGGCACAAAAACTTGTTAGTAGAAAAGATTCGTAATAACAATGTTCGGAATGGGAAAGTTCGGAATAGTAAAGTACGGAATGAGAAAGTGCATAATGAGAAAGTGAGCAAGAAAAACTTATACGTGAGTACAAGTATTTCAGAGACCTGCTCTGATACCAATTGTAGGATTGAAATAATGATGTAGATGCTCAATTTACAAGAGGGGGGGGTGAATTATATACTTTAAAAATTCCTTTGGAACCTTTAAAGTTAGTTATGAATAACTATGGTTTCCTTAAGCAAAGGAAAGGGCTGAGTTTAACAAAGTTAAACTAAGAAAATTCACAACACCTCTAATACCAAATGAAAACTTGGAAAGAGATTCCGAAAGTAGGTTCCGGAAATATGGTTCCAGAAATTGAAACTTAACAAAAGATTATAATATGAGATTCTACCTTAAAGCGTATAGAATATAAATGAAACAGAGTACAAGTAAAGAAGTATAAGAAAGTTATACTTTCCTTATAATACAAAACACAGCGGAAATAAACAAGTAGTAAAACTACAAGTAACAAGATATAAGTCTTTTAACCCAAAGAGAAGGGTATCCAACAACCATGGATAAAGGTCCCTTGATTTATACTTTCAAGCAAGTCTGTCTTACCCACACCAGGGTAAGCCCTTGATACGAAGATCGGAGTCTCTATCTTGCTATCCCTGCAAGCCCTCAACTTCAAGGTAGTTGGAAACCTCTGTTTTCCTCAGTAAGGAAGCCCTCAACTTCAAGGTGTTGGAAACCTCTGTCTTCCTATCTCCGGAAGTCCTCGAATGTAATCACCAACATTTGGAGTCGCACGAAGCTTTGAGAGTTAATAAGAGCCTATCTCTCTAGAAATCACTTCAACAGCATGTGTGCACAATGTCGAAGAAGTTATCCATCAGTTAGCCTTTCAGCCCTGAGATCTTTCAAATGAGCTCCTATTTATAGGTAAGGTCGGCCTCCTTTCCAATGGTCAAATTTTCCTTAAAAATCGGAGGGACCTGTACACGTGTAACTTAACCAACGGTTAGTTTATAACAGAATAGACGACATCGTTTTATAACAAACAAGTGTAACAGAATGTATGACACCATTTAAAATCTAACTCAAAAGTTCGGAATGAATGTTCGGAGTGTAAACAAAAATAATTTTTCGGATTATAAACAAATACGGAGTGTATAAAACAAAGATGATCAGATTCTATTTAATAGGTGAATTCGGAATGAGAATTCGGAATGAGAATTCGGAATGAGAATTCATCATCAGAATTCGTAATGAGAATTTATCATCAGGATTCGTAATGAGAATTCCTCATCAGAATTCGTAATGAGAATTCATTGTCGAACTTCATAAGGATTCATATCCTGAATCTGGAATAGAACTTAATCAGAGTTCGTATCCGGAGTTCGGAATGAAACTTTATCACAGTTCTCATATGGATTTCGGAGTGAAACTTTATTACAGTTTTTATCCAGAATTCGGATCCTAAAACAGAATACTTCATATCAAAGTTTCAAACAATTCCGAGAATATAAAAATGAATCCGAATCTTATACTTAGGAAAAATATGAATGAAAATATGATAAGGATAATTTTTCTTACAAAAGTGATTTTCCTTATAAAAGCGATTTCCTTATAAAAGCAATTTTCCTTATAAAAGCAATTTTCCTTATAAAAGTAATTTTTCTTATAAAAGAAATTTTTCTTATAAAAGAAATTTTCCTTAAAGATAAGGTGTTTTTGATTTTCAAAACAAGAAGGAATGGAAAAGTCATAAGGAAAACCTTATTGTCTTAACATCATTTAGTGGATAATCAAAGATGTCTTTAGAAGGAAGTATCATTCTCATTTGGCAGAGGATTCATCTGATTAGTTGGATTCTTTACAATTGAACTTGGTGGAGGAGATTGGTAAAACTTATTTTCAGTCAATGGTTTTTACTTATATACTTCTCCAATAAGTTAGGGATGCTCAGTTGGGATGCATCGATTGTGAGGTTCTTTGTGAATAGATATCTTTAGGAGATTCACTAGATAGATTTTTTAAAGGAGGGGAACATGTCATCGCTTTCCATGGATGGATAGTGGTTCCTATCATGATGTGAGAGGAGGTGATGGAGGAGTTTCACACTTCTACTTTGGTTGTAAATCTCATTATAGGGACCTTCATCAGTAGTTTTGGTGTAATGGAATAATGTGTTATGTTACCAAGTTTGTCTCTCAATGTATCACATGTTAATATGTGAAGTCTGAGCACCAAGTTCCATCAGTTTTGAAACCTCCACTCAAGATCTTGGATTAGAAATGGTATATTTTATCCATGGACTATATGATAGGGACTCTACATATAATGAGAGGCCAAAATTCTATCTGGGTGATAGTTGACTGACTTATGAATTCGGTGCACTTCCTTACCATCAGGGAGAAGAGTTCAGTGGAGAGTCTGGGATAGTTTTATGTGCGAAAGATCATCCGACTCCATGGGGTTCCATTTATGATTGTATTTGACTGAGATTTACAGTTTACATTATGGTTGTGGAGAGGCCTATAGAAGGAATTCATGACTTAGTTGCGAATGAGTACTGTGTTTTACCCCCAGATGAATGGGAAGACCTATCGTACTATCTAGGTGTTGTAATATATACTAATAGCTTGTGTTTTGGACTTCTTCTAGAGTTGGGAGGATGAATTTTCATTGATAGAGTTCACTTATAATAACAACCATCAATCTATGATCAACATGGAACCTTTTGAGGCCTTTTATGGGAGACCCTATAGGTCACCTGTGTGCTTAATTGAGATTGGTGAGACATCACTTGTTAGGCTAGAGATGGTGCACATGATGATGAAGAAAGTTTAGTTGATTCATGAGCCTATTAGTACAACCCATATTCGACCTAAATATTATGAAGATCAACATCATATGACCTTGGAGTTTGGGTAGGGATACTATGTTTTTCTGAGAGTCTCTCCATGATGTAGATTGTAGAGGTTTGTCTAGGGAGGAAAGATATACTTGAGTTTTATTAGGATATTCAAGATTCTACATAGGGTTGAAAAGGTTTCTTACCACCTAGACTTACCCCCATAGTTGGTCCAAGTTCATGATGTCTTTTATATGTCATGACTGAGGAGATACATGCATGATCCTACACACGTCATTGATTGTGGTGAGTTAGAAATTAAGAATTAAGCCACCTTTATGAAGTACCCAGTGGAGTTTGAGGATCAACATGATAATATACTATGAGAATGGACCGTTCTATTGGTTTGTGTGTTGTGGTAGCATGAGAGCATGCAGGAGATCTCCTAGGAGTTGGATATCCAAATTCAAGCACAATGTCCCCACCTTTTTATTTAGCTTGTGCTTTTAGAGGATGAAAAGCCTTAGAGAGGGGAATAATACAATGACCCTATTTTTATCTTGTAATACTTTAAAATATATTAAGGAATATTTTTGGTGGTAGGAACTAAGATGGTGTGAGATTCTAAGGCCTGGTGAGCCCGAAATTGATATTTTAAAAATATTAAATATATTAATATCATGAGTGTATATTTTCCTAAAAAAGTGGAATAAATCTCAAACAGAGTCTCAAGTTGAAAATATAATACAATGGTTGAGTCTAGAATATAGGGTTTACCTTAGGAATTACCTAAAGTTGGTGGGTGATATACATTTAGTTAACGCGGTCGTTGGAGGCGCATTTAACTAAAATAAATAAAATAAATAATTTATTTTATTATTAAATTTCCTATCGACATAATTACCTCTATTTAAATTCTATTATAGTGTTTCATCGGGGTTATCCTCATAAACTTGGGATCTCTCAGAGGATGAGATTCATCATTCTTCATTGGAGGATTACATCGGAGGACGGTGATAGATCAGATTGAGGTGGATTGATAGGAAATGAATGCAGTTGGATCCCCACATCACTAGAAAACATGTTCTTCACTAATGATTGATCAAAATCAAGGTATGGCTCTTAAATTGTGGATTTATCCCTTTTTATTAAAAGTTTTAGTATTGATCTATTATCTATTTTTGATTTTGTGATCGTACATTCTTCACATGATCCCCGTAGATGAGTTAAATTTATTTAATTAATTTTTTTTATGATTATATCATATTATCATCACGATTTCCCTAATCTATGATCATTGACCAAGAACTCTTGGCCAACTATGTTTTCACTTTTTTCATGTGCCTTTCCCCCACCTGTTCTTCACATTCTTCTTTATTGGCCCATGGGGTCGCGGTTCAACATTGTTGGGGTGGGTTCAAGAATGATTGAACCCATAGATTCATGATGGTTTGGTGAATGAAGAATGAATTGTTGTTTTGATAATAGATCAAGATAGATCGTGAATTTTGGGTGAAGCTTCATGGATCCTAGATCTAGATCAACAATGGAATCATGCGACATGTAATGGGAGGCATGGAGACTGGTGTTGTGAGCTTCATACTGATCTATAGATTCCATTTTCTAGCTACTGAAGGACTAGAAATGATGGATGGAGGATATTAACTTTTATTTCAAGTGTTCAATGGGTGAGAATCATAGTGGGGGTGGAAGATCTAGAAACTGCATGAAGGAAATCTGATTTTTGTGAAAAACCCAACAATGCATCATGTATCCTAGAATAGTACAAAACATATATCCTCCTATATATAGTTCTATGGTTTAGGAAAAGTTTAAAATCACACACCATGTGGTCGAACCACACACCATGTGAACCTAGTCGGGTGGCCAAGCCGTGTGCCAACAACACATGTCTAGGACCCCATGTAGTCCGACATGCCATGTACTCCAGGAGTACATGGGCATGAGCTGGGAATTGGACATGGACAAGTGAATGGGCATGACCAAACATACATGGGCATGGCCAAGAGCACACGATCATCCCTTGAGTGGATGAGACAAACCGTGTATGACTTATACACGCTTTATACTAAGACATGGATTCTAAGTCATGTTAAGAGGAGAACATAGCTAGGAGATGAGGTGGGGTCCCATGCCATGTGAACCCATATACACATCTTGTATTCTCCCCTTCATACTTATTTCCCGCGTATATCCTTCATTTGGACTCGTATTTTGGTACATGAGTAGTCTATCATGAGTAGTTTTCCACATATAATGTGATGTTAGCATTAGTAGTGGATTCCTAGATATGACATGGAATGTTCTAAGCATGGAACTTATTCAGGTGATGCTTGATGATGGTAGTGATTAGGAAAGATCATCAAAGATATATCGGGGTTAGTACTCCCCTATCGCACTTGGGCATGGGTTCCCCATACCATCAGAGAGATGCAGGGGTAAGTACTCCCCAATCACACCAGGGAATAATTTCCCTATATTATTTATATAGATATAGATGGTACTCCCATACACAGGTGAAGGTCCTATATCTATAGAGTGACAATCCTCCCATCTTTGAGATTTGTTGGGTTTAGGTCCTCCACATCAATTGTGGATCCCTTGGTTTTTGATCATAGTTGTGAGAAGCAAGACCCTCCACACATATTCTGGTGAGGTTTTATTTGATGTTGGGCATTGGTGATAGATTTTTAGAGCTGAAGGCTTACTCATTAAATTCATATGGGATGTGAGATGGAGATCCAATTTCTCTATTATCTAGGTTTCTTTAGGATAATATATATGTGTATCTTTTTGGTTTTGTTTCCCTATTTCTTTGGGTTCAGTTGACTATTTTTGTATCACTCTATCGATCCCATTCAGTTTTCATGGAATCCTACTAGGTATGTATATACTCATCACTGTATGGTATTTTCCTACACGTGTTTTATCTTATGAATTTAATAGACAGATCAGTAGTGATTAGGGTAGATCATAGTGATACCTAGGTTCATTAACCGCATATGGTGTCCAAGATTGGAGATCATGAATCAGGATCTCTCATATTTCTTCATTTCTAGTTGTTAGTTTGGGACTTAATTTATGGATGGGCATGTATTTTTTACCCTTTATAGTTTGGTTATTTTCTATTATACTCTTATGTATTTCATAGAGTCTATTACATGCATGGTTTATCTCTAGATGTTATAGTTTTTACTTTATATTCCTCTGCACTACTACATAAAGATAGTTTGGTGTGTGCTTAAAATTACATTAAGAAAAGGCCTCCCATTATAGTTATGAATTTTTGGAACTTGTCTCCATCCCCTCGCTTATTGGAGGAAGTCTTGGGGTTATGAGGACTTGACCTTCTATAGGCCAGATGGGCCCCAGTAGGTCGAGCTGTTACATTCCTATTCTACCTTTCAACAACACCATTCTGTTGATTTGTTATGGGGTCAAATAAGGCATGTTTAATGTCATGTTTTGAGAAAAGTGAATTAAATTCATGATTATAAAATTCTCCCCCATGATTCCTCCTTAAATTCAAGATTTTGTAATCCTTTTCATTTTGTACAAGTTTTCAAAATTTAATAAAGACAACACAAGCTTCACTTTTAATTATCAAGAAATAGAACCATGTAAATCTTGAAAAATCATCAACACAGATATAAATAAAAGATTTACCACCTCATCATGTTTTTTAAAAGGTCTTAATAGATATATGTGGATAAGTTCTAAGGGACTAGAAGTATAAACCTCTTTTATTGGTTTAAAAGATGTTTTTTGTTGTTTTCCCATTTGGTATGCATCACATAATTTCTTTTTATCTAATTTAATATTAGGAAAATCAGAAATTGAGTTTATTTTAGATAGTTTTTTCAAGTAATAAACATTACAATTTCTATCATATTCCATTCATTTAATTCATCATTCAAAAATTTTACATTTTGTCTATACAAAGAATTAAGATCTAAGGTATAGAAATTTTCAATTCTTGGTGCCTTAAACTTAATAGATTTACCTTTAAAAAATAAAAAGGAATTGTTATAAAAATTTATATAATATCCATCATTTACAAAGTTGAAAATACTTATCAAGTTGTTATTTAAGCCTTCAACATAAAGTAATTTTCTAATGATGATTGGTTGAGGATTTCTAACATATCCAATATCGATTATCTTTCATTTTTCATTATCACCAAATGTGACATGTCCTACATCAATCTTAGATAGTAAGTGAACATTATAAAAATCTCTAATCATATGTCTTGAATAGAAAATGACCATAAAACATTTTTATTAAAATTTATACGGCTTGTTCTATGAAAAAACAAATTAATAAGCAATATATTTTGGTACCCAAACGCTCTTGGGTCCAACATTGTAAACTAAAAAATATATGGGAATCCAAATATATTTATATATTTAAAACTTTTTAGAAATATAACTATATAAACTTTTAGAAATAAAAACCTTTTTTATTTCACATACCTAAGGGTTTATTAGGAAAAATTCGGTTGAAAGTGACTATTTATGTCACAATGAAAGCATGTAATTTTAGAAATATTTCTATTTTGGGAGTCAGGTAAAAAGTAATTCTTATAAAACGTGATTATTTATCCCTTACTACATATTCCATATTTTCTCTATTTATTATGTTCATACTAAGGATTTTGTTTATATATTCCACCCCCATAGTAAAAATATCTACGACATCCTTTATAGATTTAACTTTAGCCTCTAATTATTTTATATTTTTATCAAGGACAACACAACTAGAAACCGACTCATCAAGTTTAATTTTAAGTTTGGAAATATTTTTGTTTAAAACTTATTTTTTATTTGAAAAAAACATTATATGATTTATTTAGATCCTTTTTTTCTTTAGAGACTCATATTGGTATTATAATATAGAACATTACTCATTTAGTTTATCATAAGAGCAGTTTTCAGGTTTAGATTTAGAAGAAGAGTAATAAGTAGAGTATACCTCATTGGTATGTACCATAAAGCATTTTTTAGAATTATGATTAGATATTTTATATTTGGAATTAGAACTGGAATCATTTCTGGATTCTTCAGATTCACTCCATGTATCCTTCATATCTTTCTTGTATTTCTTATTATAGTCAACCTTTTTAAAGTACTTCTTCCCAGACTTCTTATTGTACTACAACTTAGGGAAGTTTGGTTTGATGTGTTTTATTTTCTTGCACTTATAAAATCTGACTTATTAGTATTTACATCATACTTCTTGTACTTGTTAAAGGATTTTCAGAATCCTCTTCCCTTATTTTATAACTTTTTAAACTTATTGGAAAATTGAGTAAGCTCATTACTTGAATTAGAATTGCTTGAAGTTTCTTTATCAAATGAGCATGAAAAAATATACTTATTTATTTTCTTCTCACCCTTTGAATTAGTTTCATTTAGAGAATTATTCTACTTCTTAAATATCTTATGATCTCTATCCTTAGCTTCCATCTCAACTTCATAGATCATTAAAGTACCAATAGTAACTTTTATTTTTAAGTTTTTCATAGTAGTATATTGTCTAATAGTAGATTAAATTCCAATCCATATTGATGGTAAAATTATTAGAATTTATAAATATTTATTTGGTTCTATAATGGGAGTTCTTGGAGAAGCAACATCATTTAAAATCTCAATTAATCTTCCATTCAACTGAAGTGTCAAAATATATTTTCGTAATATTGTATTGAAGTTTATAAAAATTTTCAATTAATTTATAAGATACTAAAATGGTAGCCTATATTTCATACATTTTAGAACATTTGGAAACTTTATTGAAAACATATAGACTAATTCCACATATGATAACATTCATAACTTTGGAGTTCATATCATAGTTGGTTTCATTAGTAGCATCCCATGTTTTAGCTTTAGTATTGGGGATTTAATAGGGATTATAAGCCTTTAGATGAACTTTTATACCAAGATTTTTTAAATAGATGACCATCCATATCTTTTAGTATCCATATTTTTCACCATTAAAGTAGAGTTCTCTGACCATTGATATTCCTTCTCTATTGTCATTTATTGTATCCATTTTAATATGATATTTATGATTTAAACATTTTGGAGTTGATAACTCAATATTCAAAAACTTTGATACTAATTTTTGGTCAAATAAATGTATCAAGATGATTCAATAAAGGTTTGAATTGAGTTCTTGAAAGTTTCTTCTCTTGAAAACGACCCTCTCTTTAGGACTGAATGATTTTGATCTTCTGTTATCACAAATAACCAATAAAATAAAAAAAAGAAAGAAAATAATATAGAATGGATAATTTATAGTGGTTCAAGGAAAAGATATACCCTAATCCACTCCACTAACACTCTACTCTACGAGTTTTATGATTTTCACTACATTAGACTTTTTTTTAGGGTTTCCCAGCTGAGTGCAAGTATTTTTTACTTATTAAAATGGTTAAATAGCTTTTAACCAGGATTTATCTTTACAATAAATATCTATGGTATTATCACACTTTATTTCAATGAGTGTAGATAGATAAAAAGATTAAAATTAAATATTGATACATTTGTATCACATAGTTTCAATAATAAACTGATAGATGATGGAGAAACATCCAGATAATATGGATATCTTCAAAGAGTATCTCTAGAGGTTCTTTGATTGTAAAGAATAATCTTGAGATCACAACAACAGAGATGAGTAAGACTACATGTAACCTTTTTTCTCTATCATATATCATTGTATATATCATGTATATCACTTTTATATGTGCATCTCACTACCTCTCTTTTCAACTATCATCATGCATTCCTTTTATATCTCCTCTTTTGAATTTGAACTAAGCACGCTTGATAATCATAATAGTTTATCAAATAATCATTTTTAAATATAAAGTGATGGGATATTAATTGGAATGTGTCTTTATTTTCTAAATATATAATGAATAGACACAAAAATTGCATCATATTTTTACTTCATCAAATTTTTCCATTCTTGGGAAAAAGACACTCTATTCAAATTGATCTTTCCTTATTTAGAAAACTTCTTTTCTAATGCACGTAAAATCATAAGTTGACTTTCCAAAATATATGCCAATATTAAATAAAATATCCAAAAAATATTCTATCTATGAGAATGAAATATTGATTCTTCATAAGATAACTCAATTTTCATAAGATAAAATCCTAGATTCACTATTTTCATAAGATAAACACAGTGTCATAAGATAAAAATATTTCCTAAACTATAATACTTTTTCAAATCTTTTGTCTTCTTCAACACATAAGATAATTCATTTACAAAGTTCCTTTTCTTAAGATGAGGATAATTATTTTATGAAATTATTTTTCATAAGACAAATCGAAATTCATATTAGATAAAAGACTTGTATGAACATCCATTTGACTTAGATTTCCAAGTTAGTATCCTTTCCATAAGATAATTTATTTATATTGTAAGATAATTCACTTACACTGATCTTCCATAAGATAAATCCCTTTATCAAGAAATGAAACTTATAATGTTCATAAGATAATTCTTTGATGTATATAATAAATCTTACATGTATAAAATAAATTCCTTAGGTGATTTTCTTGAAAACAACTCAGAGCATTCAAATGAGTTAAGAATACATAATATAAAACTGAAAAACTTAAGATAAATAGATCAGTAAAAAAAATAAGGATTTTTTGATCATAAACACATATGAAATACTAAGATATGATCCAACATAAACGTTAATTGACCCAAAAACATAGGTACCACTTCATCTTAAACTCTAATTCATATAAATTGGTGGAAATTTGGGATACACAGTGTGTGACCCTCTATACTCTCATCTTGATAGTAGTGAGTCCAACTAACAAAAAAAGACTGGTATATAGAAACATATCATGACCCATGAAAATGTAAGGATAAATCATAACAACAAAAACCTTTTCTATGAACACTCAATGTGTAATAAATTCTTATTGTCAAGTGATATTTTATAAATATGGATGAATATATTATAACACCATCCTTCTATTCTTTATTTATTTTTTCATTGAACATATTGGGTGAACTTGTCTTTATCCATCATTTTCATATATTTAATCAAGGTAATACCATTAAAATCAAAGATTCATAGATATCTTATTCATATACTTAGAAGTGATAAATCTTGTATTGATTATTTAATCAAGTTCATATCACTAATGACACACCCAATTCCGGTTACCTCATTAGATAAACTGTTATGGTATTTATCGTATCTCAAAATATATAGTTCAAAGTATACATTGATAATGATCTAAAGATGAAAAATAAATACAAATGCTCATAGATAGGAACAACCAGTGAAATCCTAAAATTATGGTGATCCTATTAGCAAGTTATTACTCATAATATCTAATACTTGAGATTACTATGTGTTTAATTCACAAGAAAAAGTCTCAATGTTTATGAACCCCCAGTACTTGATAATCAAACATCTTTAGTGTCCCATTAGATTAATGTATCTATACCATAGGGAATGTGTTTAAGATTTGTGTTATAGTATCATGAGGTTCTCATTATAGATATTTTAAGATCCTAACGTTAGAGGAGGTACATACTTGTTTAAATTTTGTTTTAACTTCCTTTAAATTAGTTGATAAAGTGTTTTCTGAGAATATGAGGGGCCTTGGGTATGTCCCAGAGTTTTGGGATGTGAAAGAGGGAGGGGGGATGCCAACCAGTGCATGGTGCACTTTTGGAGAACAATTAGAGAAAACTGTGTGCCATGGATCAGGCGACCATGAGACCTATCCCCTTTGACATAGTTAGCTTCATGGCTACCACAAAAATTACAAAACCATGTAGGTGGTCCAGCCAAACTATACATTCTATCCCTCCCCTTGGATGGAGGCTGGTGCACGGGCACCACACATTTTTTCAAATCGTGTGGGTTCCCCTAAGAGACTGTGTGGTCTGAAACCCTCTTGGAGAGAGGGAGATTCATGGTAGGCATGATATTTGTCCAACCATGATCCCTTTAAAAAGTGGAGAAATTTTCTTTTTTACCTCTCAGTTTTTAAGGGTTCTAACCTAATTTTTACCCTTATTTCACCCTATAGAAGATAGGTGATGAACTTCTTCCTCTCAAGATTCCCAAGTATTAAACTACTTCATTTATTGGAAGTTTTAAGTGTGGTTGGGTATGAATCTAAGATACAAGTGAGTCTAACTCTCCTCTTTCCTCTATTTTATGGAAGAGGCTTTGGAAAATCATTCTTCTTCTCCTTAAGCCTCTAAAAACCTCTTTTTCCAGTAGATTATAAGTTGGGGTTTTAAAGGTTGTTTGATTTTGAATCAAGGGATAAGGTAAAGTGAGCGTTTATATATGAACTTGATCTAGGTGGTATATAATTATACCCTACAATCTTGAAGTTTGTTATGTGTATTATTGGATTTGGTGTCCTAGGATAAAATGTTTGTACTATGATTACATGAATATTTGATGTATTGAATATTAATAAAACTTATTATTACATATTGGTTGTTGTTATACATGACTCTGATGTAATAATTTCCTAGATTATACACCGCATTGATAAGGTCATAGCAGTTCCCTACTGTGATGAGAACCTTAATGTGTTATGAAGATATTCTTAAATAATGTTCCATGGTTGGATAACATATTATGATGGGACACATAGTACATAGAATTTACGGTGAAAGTACATGTAATAATAGAAGTATTCTTCTCATGAAGTTCACACTTGGTAATCTCCAAGACGGGAGATTATGGGAATATACCTACCAGTAGAAATTCCGCATGTTTTGGTGTCATCAGATATTCCTATCTATGAGAATTTGTGATGGTCCTTAGACTTTAAGATTATTATTAATGCAAGTTATATCTCATGTAATTAGATGTATTTCATAAACTAGGTTGATAAAAGTTCATGGGGAAGTTTGATAAATTGGGTGTGTTATGAGTGACATGTCATTAATGAATAAGTCGAGGAAGGATTTATCCCTTCCATCTTTATAGAAGTTGATATCTCAGCCCTTTGATTAAAATATAACCTTCACATTAAATTCCATGGCTATGGTGTAATGATGTGTTTATTTCAAATAGTCAAAGAGATAAATATTGATCATTTAGGTTAGTAACATATATATGCAACCTACTTGATGAGATATTATGAAAAAGGGATTATATTACATAGTGATCATTCGTATGTGGTTTTCAATGTTGCGACATTAATATCTTTCTCAAGGGTTCCTTAAGCCATTTCTAGATAGTAATCTTGGACTTTAGTCAAGTCCACCTAATGACAATGAGAAATAATCCTAGATGGTCACACACTAACTATTTCTGTTGATGTCAATTAAATTCTATTTGAGTTTAATTAATGGAATCAATATTATTCTCAAGTTTGAGGAATAATTTTATTCAAGTTATTTTGATAGTATAAATTAAATAAATATTTATTCACCAGCTTTTGAATAAAATATTTATTTTATTTATTGAATATTTTAATAAATATTTATTCTCTATATTGTGAATAAAATATTTATTTATGAATAAAAAATCTATTCAGTTATTAAATAAATGATATAGGAGTTCGAACGGACCAAGTCCGAATCGAGTTACAAATATTAATTAACAAGACTATTACATAATATTTGTTATTGCACAAGTTGGTGCACACCAAAAAATAATAATTATATAATTATTATTATGCGGCATGATATTTATTAAAGGTAATAAATGTTATTTAATGTCTGGTATGAAA
Organism: Viscum album; assembly: GCA_963277665.1. NCBI lineage: Eukaryota > Viridiplantae > Streptophyta > Magnoliopsida > Santalales > Viscaceae > Viscum > Viscum album. Next base: position 470,809,197 of record OY728158.1, read on the forward strand.
ATAAATAATATTTAACTTAAATCCCAACTCTATAAATAGGGGATATGTCTATTGTGTAGAGCATCCAAAAACTGAGAATAGAGAATTTTTGTGCACAACAAATTCTATATCAACTCCTACTTCTCTCTCTCTCTCAAGAATGAGAAGTGAAAGAGATATTTATTCAAGACTAAAGAACGAGCAATCAATAACAAACAATGTAAGATATTTGACTCACCGCAATAGCACTCGAAGATCGAGTGGTGTTTCTCAGAGATCATAGGAGCACGTTTGAATCAATGCTAGAGGGATTCTATCCTTAGATCCTCACAGCACAATAAAGGTAATACAAAAGGGTCTTTTTGGATGATCAACATTCACTGGAAAATAAAGTTCCTAAGTCTAGGTATTTATTTCTTTAGATATTAAATAAATTAATTATAAATTTGGCATGTAAAATCCTCACTCTTTGTTTCAGGCAATGATTATTAAAAGAAATTTTAATATATTTCCCACCTTCACATGCTTCCGCTGCACCCAAAACCAAAAAGTTTTATCATATTGGTTTCATTTAAATTTATAATTATTTATTTGATTGTTGATATATGTGAAATTATGGTTAGATTTTTATTTAATGTTATTCATTATTTAATCCAATTTGAATTAACATGTCATCGACATATTAATCATGTTTTTTTAGTGTTTCATTTTATTTAAGGTTTATGAATAAATGAAGAATGATCGGAGATTCCATCTAAAAATGTCAAATCATTGGCCAGTAAAACTAGGTTACACAGCATGTGGCCGAAGCACATGTTGTATATCCATGTGCATTGTATCTAGATGCACTGAGTAATTAATTTATTCATTACATGTGGTGTTTTTAATACACACCGTGTGTTGAATAGGCTAACCTGACACACAAAAAGTGGATACAGGGTGTGTAACTAGAATTTACACACCATGTAGTCTGAAAAAGTCAACTAAGGTGTGTAACTTGGATATACAATAACCAAGGTACATGGTGTTTTGCTGTATGTACACACCGTGTAGTCTCTCATTAGTGAAAAAAGTAAAATTAAACTAAATTTGAAATTATAGCATTAAAACCTTATTTTATTAATTGTCACACTATTATGTGTTTTAAAATTTAATAATGGTTTTAAATAATTTTAAATTCTCAATTAATTTATTATAATTAATATGTCATTATTGGTTCTGCCATTTATTTTCCATGAATTCCATTAATGATAGGTATCTCCAAATAAGTTAGAATTATCATTAATATGGAAGGAAATTAATTAATTAATTAATTAATTAATAAAAGTGTGTTTATCTTAAATAATAAAAGAACGAATAAATAAATGAATTATATCCATTTACTTTTTCATATTCATTTCATGTATGACCGTTCATAAGCTTGAACAGGACCTGTGTTTGTGTTGGATGTTTTAATTTAATTTATTAAATTAGTTTGCAATTATTTAATATTAAATTAAATGATGGAATCTAATTCATCCCTCCCCCAATTATTATATAGGACCTACATATCCAAGTATATTTATGTAATCCCCTTTAACCAATCATTTGGTTCCCCTCACCTATGTGTGAATAATATATATTTGTAATTAATGGAGCATCCCAATGTGCATGGAGGTGGTTCAAGATGAAACCATAATGATGCCAATCCAGGTGATACATAGGTGGATAGGTGGAATGATGTAACTCATGCCAAAACTGACAATAGGAGTTATTTCCCCTAGGTCAAAGGATGGTTTAATGTCCACTCATTAAATCAATCGTTAGATAAATATCTTGAATGATCCATTTAATTAATTATTTATTTCTATCTATGAAATTATTTATTTTATGGATGCAAGGATGTGATCACATAAATAAATGAATTAATGTGAAAATATAGAGATTAAATAAATGAGTTATGCCTAAATGTTTTATCCAACATGGTTAATTAATTAAGTAATATCCACTTAATATTAACAATACATGTAAAGGATACAATAATATACAATTTATGAATAATAAATTAAAATACCTCAATTAAATATTAAGTCAGACTAAAACTTACATTAATTGATTGGGAATGAAATTATAGAACTAAGTGTAGTACATAGCCAAAGTATAGACACTTACTTTTATCAGGGAGTTCTCATGAGATTTTTGGGTTAAAGTAACTGAAATTGTATTGAGTTTAATGGATAAAGTAAATTAAATACAAATTTGGAGGCATGTGTTGAGGAAATCAAAGTCAGGATTTCAGGATAGGATAATTCACTCAACGGATCAAGGAGTTTCAAGTCCGCAGTTGGAAGGACCGCCTATCTAATTACTTTATTATAGTTTTTATGGCCAAAGTCTAGATCATTAATAAAATTAATCTGGATCCTTTACACTAAAATGTTAAAGAAACTAAATATTCTGAGTTCAATGGTGAGGGCTTTTGAAACTTGATAAAATAGTGGGAGATTTAATAAATAAATAAATAAAAACATTTAATTTATTATATCTAACTTATTTTGTAATCAAGAAAAGTACTAATAATACACTCTTTTTAATTTTATAAGAAAATGAAAAGTTCATCACCCACACTATCCCTGCGATCAATATTAGAGAAAGATAACCTCTTAACTAGAAGTAACTTCTATGAGTGGTTTAGATCCCTTTAGGTTGTGCTACACCATGAACAAAAATATTATGTTCTAGAATCCTCAATGCCGGATCTTCCAGCTAAAGAGGCGAGTGATGAAGAGTTCCTTATCTATGAAAAAAACTTGAGCGATGCGGTTGATGTTCAATGTTTGGTTCTTTCATCGATGTCTAGTGAACTAATGAATTCTCATGAAAACATGGATGTGTATAACATGATTGATAACCTCCATGGAATTTACCAAGAGATAGATAGACAGTTTGAGATTTACAAGGCGCTCTTTTAGAGAAATATGAGAGTGGGTGCCCCTACTGGCCCTCATGTAGTTAAGCTCATTAGAAATATTGAGTGCTTATAGGTTATAGGGTTTAAACTCCCCAAATAACTGGGAACTGAACTCATTCTGGCATCACTTACTTAGAGCTTCTCCATCTTTGTTGTGAATTTTAATATGAATAACTTTGAGAAGTCTTTGCCATATATTCTTACTTTTCTTCACCAAGTAGATAAGGATAAGAAGTGTGAAAAACCTTCTATCCTTATGGTGAGAAAACTAAAAGTGAAAGAGATGAGATTTAAGCCTAAAGCTTCTTCACACCCTTCCAATAAGAGGAAGATCAAGGGTCAAGCAAGGGAACACGATGTTGTTTGTTTTGCATGTGGAAAGAAGGGCCATTGGAAGAAAAATTGTACCCAGCCAAAGAAGAAAGGGGAAGCTTCATGTGAATTTGTTATGGAGTGAAATTTATCGATTTTTACAAATTGGGTATTAGATATAGATTTTGGTGTTCACATATATATTCAAATATAGGAACCAAGTAGATTCATAAAGATCGACTAAGGAGAGGTAGATATTCAAGCATCTAACAAAGCTAAACTTGTTGTTGTAGCTATCAAGGACTACCACCTCACATTTTCAAATGGAATGATCTTAGTTTTAAAAAATTGTTATTATGTGCCTTCAATTACCAAAAACATTATTTCTATATCCATACTTGATACAGATGGATTATTTTTCAAATGTGGGAATAAATGTTGTTTATTTTATAAAGATTTCATTTTTTATGGTAATATGCATTTAAATAATGGACTTTATGTGATGGATTACACAAACCAAATAATGGAAATATATAATGAATTAACTTTACATGAATCATACCACATCCATCTTTTGAATCATCGACTAGGTCATGTAAATGAAAAGCGCCTGAATAAATTACATCAAGATGGATATTTAGATTCTTTTTAACTAAAACTACTTGGTGTATGTCATACATGTTTACAAGTAAAAATGACCAAATACCCATTTAGTAGGAAAGGTGAAAGGGATAATGGGCTTCTTGAATTAGTTCATATCATTGTGTGTAGACCAACACCTATTGAATCAAGGGGTGGGAACTCCTACTTCATAAATTTTACTAATGATTTTAGTAGATATGGATATGTATACTTAATGAGGTATAAGTTGGATTATTTTGAAAAAATTTAGGAATATAAGAATGAAGTTTAGAACCATTTAAGTATGAAGATTAAGAAACTTCTATTAGACCATGGTGGAGAATATATTAATCAATACTTCATTGATTATCTATGGTATTTCAGGATTTTATCTGAACTCACTCCTCATTATACACCTCAGTGGAATGGTGTAAGTGAAAGAAGGAACCATACCTTGTTGGAAATGGTCAGATCATTGATAACTCATTCAAGTATTCCATTATCCTTTTGGGGATATGTGTTACAAACAAAAACATACATACTAAATCGAGTGCCAACTAAAGAAACAGATGGTATAACATACCAATTATGGAATTGAAATAAAGTTGTGTTGTCTTAATTACATGTGTGGGGTTGAGAATCATTTGTTAAGGCCTCTTTAGGTAACAAGCTTGCAACCCGAGGCACAAAGTGTATCTTTATATGATATCCCAAAGAAACAAAGAGATACTACCTATACAATCCTTTAGACAAAATGGTTGTGGTTTATAGACATCCCACATTTCTTGAAGAGGATCTTATCTCTAAAAGAGATAGTGGGGGGGAGATATACTTCGATGAAGTCTATACTCAAGATACACAAGAGTTAGCACAAGAAAAAATTCTACAAATCCCCATGGAATAAGAAACTGTTCTAGAGACAAAATTACTATGTAGGAGTACTATAGAGGTTAGAGAACCTGAATGATATGGTTTTATAGTCACCAAGAATGGTGAATAATTATTAGTTGATAATAATGATCCTGTCACCTACAAGGAAGTAGTAAGTGTCACATATGTTTCGAAGTGGAAATAATCCATGAATTCTGAAATGGATTCCATGTACCAAAACCAAGTCTAGATTTTGGTAGACCCTCCAGTATATGAAAAACCTATTAGTTGTAAATGGGTATTTAAGAATAAACTAGACGTGGAAGGACAATTTAGTACCTATAAGGCAAAAATAATTGCAAAAGGGTTTAAACAACATTAAGTCATTGGATACGAAGAAAAATGTTCACCAGTTTTAATGTTAAAATCTATCAGAATTCTACTTTCCATTGTGATTTTCCATGAATATGATATTAGGAAAATGGATGTTAAAATAACCTTCCTTAACGAGAACCTTCAAGAAGATGTCTATATGATATAAGCCAAAGGTTTTATGACTCCAAAGGATGACAACAAGGTATGAAAGTTACAAAGACACGTTTATGGATTAAAGCAAGCATCTGGGTTATAGAACATTCATTTTGATGAGGCCATAATATAATTTGGTTTCATGAAGAACAAATGTGAGTTGTGTATCTATAAATTTTTTAGTGGTAGTGTAGTTATTTTCTTAATTGTATATGTTGATGACATTATTACTCATTGAAAACAAAATACCATTCTTACTTTCTGTTAAGGTGTGTTTGAATAAATTATTATCTATGAAGGACTTGGGAGAGGCATCATATATTCTTGGGATCAAGATCCATCATGATAGATCCAAAATATTACTCAGAATAAGTCAAAGTACATAAATTGGAAAGATACTAAAGAGATTCAGTGTGGAACAATCCAAGAGGGGATTGTTACCAACATCAGATGGCATTCATCTTTTTAGTAAAATGTTTCCTCAGACGCATGAGGAAATAAACAGAAAGACAAGGATTCCATATGAATTAGTGATTGACTTAGTCATGTATGCTATGATATGTACTTTTCAATATGTTTCATATGCATTAAGTGTGGTACGAAGATATCAAGATGATCTAAGTGACCATCATTGGATGGAATTCAAGACTATCCTTAAGTATCTGAGGCATACTAACGATATGTTCCTAGTTTATGGAGAAGATGATGAATTGGTCATCATAGGATATGAAGATGTTAGTTTAAAACTAATAAAGATGACATGAAGTCACAAATGAGATAAATCTTTACTTTGAATGGAGGTTCTGTGAGATGGAAGAGCTCAAATCAGGTTGTGGTTGAAAATTCTATAGCAGAGTATGAGTATATTGCAGCTTATGATGCAGATAAATAATAAGTATGGATTCTTAATGTCATCCAAGATATTTATGTGGTATCTAGAATTAAAGATCATATCACACTCTATTGTTATAATACTATATTAGCAGATCTTTCAAAAGATCCAAAGTCACATCAGTGGAAGAAGCACAAACTTTAGTAGTATCATCTCTTGAGGTATTTTTATTAGATAAGTGAGGTTTTAGTGAGTATTATTTCCATGGAAGACAACATGGAAGACCCCTTGACTAAAACATTGAATCAACAGAAACATGACTATCATGTAAATCAGACTGAAGGATGTAGGTAGTTGGCTCTAGTCCAAGTGGGATTTTCACTACTACAAAAAACAGGCAAGGGAAGCGCTGCCCTTTTATCAATGATAAAAAAAGCTCTGATAAAGGGGGCCTTTATCAGTTCTAAAAAAACACTGATAAAGGGGCCCTTTTAGCAGCGCTAAAAAAATGCTGTTAAAGGCCCCCCTTTATCAGTGCTTTTTTTAGCGCTGATAAAGGGGACCCCTTTATCAATGCTTCTTTTAGTAGTGCTAATAAGGGGTGGATTTATCAGTGATTTTTCCTACCGGTGATAAATTTTATGTTACAAAAAATCATGAAAAATAAAATATTTTTATATAAGTATATTTATATTGATATAAATATAATATATATTTTTTAAATATGTTTTAGATAAGTATAAATAGACTATTACATTTAATATATAATAAATTTAGTGAAAATGGATTTAAAATATTTAAAAAAAATTATTAATTAATAATTTGCTAATTATTATTGATTAAAAATCATTTAATAACAATTTGAACACACAAAAAATCAAAAAAAAAATTAATAAAAGATCTAAAATAAGTTGAAAATGTAACTCAAATTTCAAACGACCTTAACTTTTGATCTGGTTGTCTGTTTGAGCTTTAAATCATATCAAATTGAAGACTGCAACGTGATATATGCGATAATGATTTAATAAAAGCTTCTGTCCCATTTTTCGAGGCCAAAAAAGGCTCAGAAGGCCTCTAAAACTGAGTTTTTAGTCAGGATACCCCGATTGTTTAACATTCAAACAAGTATAACTTCTGATCCGGATGTCTGTTAGGACTATAACACATATCATGTTGAATATTGTTTCATTTTATTCTATTTGACTGGTTGTGGAATTGAAATGGGCTTCTGGATTATAATTTATGGTCGTTTTAACATTCTATGTCTTTTCAAATACACATATATATGTATTTATTCATAAATATATATGTGTCTGTGTGTGTGTGTCTGTGTGTGTGTGTGTTGTATATATGTATGTATGTATTTATTTATTTATTTATAAACACACATAAAAAAATATTTCATAAATGTATTTAAAAATAATCTTATTTGTATATATTAATATACAAATAAACATACGGATAAAAAATTATAACTAAATATATATATATAAATATATATTAATATACGAATGAATATATATATACTAATATATGAATAAATATATTTATATTAATATGAATCTATATCAATATACGAATAAATATAACTATATATGTACATAAATAAATAGATATATCATTAAATAGAGAATAAAACGAAATGGCTTAGTGGTAAAGGTGAAGTCATGAAAGGGGGGAGGTCGTGGGTTCGAGTTTGGGTGGAAGCAAAGGGGTCCGTGCATGTGAGGATGCGCTGGAAGGGAAGTGCGTGGGAGAGTGTGAGGGGGGGTCCGCCTAGTGTTGATAAATGGGGGGTCAAGCGCTGTTAAAATCTCTCCCCACATTATATAATTCTTTTTTGTTTTTTTAAAATTTTTTGACTTTTATCACCACTTTTTTTAGTGCTAATAAAAGGGGCCTTTATCAGCGCTTTTCGGAGCGCTGATAAAAGGGACCCCCTATATCAGCGTTGATATTTACAATGATTTTTTAGCGCTATTAAAGCCCATTTTGAGCACTGATAAAGTCTGTTTTTGTAGTAGTGTTTGTTAGAGTTGGTGTACTAGGACCAACTGTTTGTACTTTGATTACATTAATATTCTATGTATTGAATATTAATAAAACTTATTATTACATATTGGTTGTTGTTTCACAAGACTCTAATGTAATAATTTCCTAGAGTACCCATAACATTAACAAATTCATAAAAGTTCCCCACTATGATGAGAACCTTGATTTTCTATAATGATATTCTCAAATAATATTCTACGCTTGGATAACATATTATGATGGGACACATAGTACATAGACTATTAGGTGTGAGTACTTATAAGAAGATGAGGCTTCTTCTCATAAAGTTATCACTTGATAATCTCTAATATGGGAGAATATTAGAATATACCCACTTGTAATAATTATGTATGTTTTGATGTCATTAAATATTCCTATCTACAAGCATGTGTGATGGTACTTAGAATTTAAGATTATTATTAATGCATATTACAACTCACGTACTTAGATGTATTTTGTAAACCACGGTGATGACAGTTCATGGAGAAGTTGGATATGTTGGATGCTTCATGAGTGACATGTCATTAAGGAATAAGTCAAGGAAGGATTTTTCCCTTCCATCTTTATCGAAGTTGATATGTTATCCCTTTGATTGGGATAGAATTTTCATATTAAATTCCATGGCTATGGTGTAATGAAATGTTTATTTTATTTATTGAATATTTTAATAAATATTTATTTTATAGATTATGAATAAAATATTTATTTATGAATAAAATATTTATTCATTTATTCAATAAATTCTAGAGGAGTTTGAATGGACCAAGACATATTCTGGTGACAAATATTAATTAATAAGACCATTATTTAATATTTGTTATTGCGCAAGTTGGTGTATTCCAAAAAAATAATTATATAATTATTATTATGTGGAATGAGATTTATTAATGGTAATAAATGTTATTTAATGGTCTATATGTTGTTAAATAATATTTTAACTTAAATCCCAACTCTATAAATAGACATCTATGTCTATTATTTAGATCATCCAAAAATTAAGAATAAATAATTTTTGCACACGAAGAATTCTATCTCAACCCCTATTTTTCTCTCCCCCTCAATAACGAGTAGTTCAAGAGATATTTCTTCAATATAAAAGAACAATTGATCAAGAAAAAGAAACAAAATACATTCAAATCACCATGCTAGCACCCAGAGATCGAGTGGTGTTGCATGAAGATCATAGAAGCACATGTGGATCACCACTAGAGGAATTCTATCCCTGGATCCTCATAGCGCAACAAAGGTAATCTATTAGGGTATTTTTGGATGATCAAAATTTACCTACAAAGAAATTTCCTAATCTTAGGTATTTATTTGTTTAGATATTAAATAAATTAATTATAAATTTGATGTTCAAGATCCTCACTCTTGGTTTTGGGAAATTATTATTAAAATAAATTTTAATATATCACCCACCTCTGCACGCTTCTGCTGTGCTCGTAACCAATATGTACGTGGTTGTGTTTTGGTATCATTTTGTAGTCCATTTGGTCTCCTTGATAGGAAATGATAATTGGGCTAATTCAATGATGAATTGAACCCATCATTCCCCATGGGATCCGTTGAGGATGAGTAGACCGAGTCTAAGGACACCCATGGGGTGTTCCTCTTCCTTGAACTTGGAATTGAGTTGTTATATTTTAAATTGAAGGGTTTATGGGATAGAACCAATGATGGATAAGTTTGTAATGTTAACATGGGTTTAAAAAATAAAACCAATGATAATTGTGCTTATCTTTTTAACATGTCATAAGGGGGAATTTGGCCTAACTTGAATGTGTTAAATGATTTAAGGCTCATAAATAGTAAATGTGTTAAATGGTTAAAGAATCATGATCATGTGAATAAGTGGTATGAGTGGCATATTAGAATAAGGCTCTACACCCATGGTTCAGGATAGACTAAGGCTCTAGGACCCACACCTGTATTTCATGGTTTTAGATGTCAGACTAAGGCTATATTCTCTTAAAGAATGCACATGATATGATTAATTGGATTAAGTCTTTGAGGTAAGTTGATATATATATATTGAAATGAATTTCCCTATGTAGTAGGTAACTTGACTCCCCTTGTATATTGTTTAGTTGACCAGCGTAGGCTGAATAATGTTTGATGAATATGGGTAACATATGGAATTAATGATGAAATTGGTTAATGAGAATCCACTTAATTAATGGATCATAGTTTATCTTTTGTTTATATTGTTGTTTATTATACTTCTACATACACTATTTTTATAGACTGGATATTTTGTAGACATCGTTGGTGGTGGTCTACTAAGTTGTACTCACACCCTATTCGGGATGCCATTGGGTACCTGAGAAAACTTCATGGTTGCATGCTAGAACAAGGGCAAGGGCCCTATGACATAGGGTTGATTTTGGGGATCAGGGATATGAATGGATGAGGGAACCAGACATGGTGTCGAGACCCATTTTGGAGATTTTTTATCTTGTCTTTAATTTGGGGTTTCCCTTACATTTTTCACTATGAGAAATGACATGGAATATTTACTATTGGTTGTGGTCATGTACCCAGTTTTGGGAAATGGATTTGTGATGCGTGTTTATTTTTTATGTTGTTTCCATTATTTATTATTTTTATATTTTGTGGATTACTCTGATAAAGAGGTTATAGTCTCCTCGCATGTCTCATTTGACCCTTTTTTCTAGTTGGCGGTTTATGGCATATAGGGAGGCATGCCTAAGGTCTTGTGGTGCACTAGATTAAGGAATCGATCTAGTGGCTCCTAGGCTAGGGCTTTATAGATAAATAATTCTATAACTTTTTGATACGACATGTAATCTAAAGACATTATCATATATAGTATATGTATTAGTAATAATACAATCATGATAAGATAATTATGCATATAGATTAAACTATATACCTTACATGGTAATCAAAAGGTATAAGTTCAGGTTGGATAAAGGGAACCCACTCTGATTATAAATCATCCACCCACATCTAGTACTTACTTGTGACTATTCATATCACAACACCCTTTCATTCTGTGGTGGTTTAAATAGTGTTAATGGTGACGAACACTGGTTTAGAGATAGGATTTGTGGTTTTCCTCACTCTCAATATACCCATTATAGTTTCTCAAGTCACACAATTGAATCTTGTTGACATATTCATGGTCATCTTGACCTCTCTTTACCTTCTAGTTTCTTTCTCCTTATTCAAGCAAAAAATTTTGACTATGAGGTATCAACTCCTAATATTCACCACATGACAAAACTCTTTAGTGAGGGGGGTATCTCAAGGTTTCCCATCGTAAAAAATATTTATATAGTTTCAAAAATTCCATAAAATCATGGCTTAGTCATTTTTTCACCATTGTGACTAGTTTCAAGTTTTCTCAGAGTTTAATAATAATTTTTTCTTATATCAATAATCAAATATCAGAAATATTTTTCTTATTATGTATGTAGATTATATTTTGATTATAGGCAATGATTCAGCAGTGATTGGTTGTCTCAAGTCAATATTCACTATAGTTTTCAAACAAAGCACTTGGACTACTTGAAGTACTTTCTGGGGATTAAGGTTTATAAATTCTCAAAAGAGATATTATTTTACCAATGAAAGTATGTATCTGATATGTGCATCAGGAAATAAGATTGACTTGCACTCACCCTATATATATCAAAATGCCTTGGTGTTATTCTAGATGATAAATTTTATAGGTAATAACCTTCTATAATTGTCATGAAAGGGGAGTCCTATAAAGTGTGTGTCATATTTGATGATATTTATACATTCTAAAATAGTTTATGCATTCATGGTATGGTCATTTTTAAACTTTTGTGATTGATTTTAATTTTTTTCAAAATTTAAAGGATCGTTTTATCTTATACCAATAGTCAATTACCAAGTAGTCAATTGCTTGGATCATTTCTCTTGATATTTATGTGAATGATATTTTAATTATATAGAATGATTCAATGAATATTGGTTTCCACAAGTTGTTTTTGTTTTATAAAAACAATTATTCATAGAGATAGAATGGTTTGTAGATGAGGAAAAGAAAGAATAAAAGAATAAGAATATGATAAACACATGGCACAATGATTTACATGGTTTGGGAAAACTAAATACATCTAAAAAGAGGTATAATCACTTCACTAATTCAGGATCAAAATTTTAGGGATATGTTTAGATTATATCAAACCCAAGCTCAAATTAGTTGTTAATGAAGATTATGAAATTGTTCCACCAAACGGATAGCTACAGTAACTAGTGGATGGAATTCCACAAAGCTGCGGTGACTTGTCGATGTATCCATTAAAATTATACTATAATGCCATGTCAAAGTCTACTATAGCCTGGTCATAGTTTCTATAGTACCCAAAAAATTGTATTGGGGGGCCTTTGGCCCCTAGATACCTGAGTAGGGGTGAACTACCCCAATACCCCCAACGACCTCATTGTAGAGTTCAAACCATGAGATTTGTAGTTTGGGATACTAAAAAACTACCCAAATTCATCCACAGGATCTAACTACATAATTCAAATAGTCTCTTCACTATCATTTTCATGAAAATCACTTGGATTACATGAAGTATTTTTTGGGGATATATATTTTTAAATACACAAAAGAGATTTTCTAATCTTAGTGGAAGTACGTATTGAATTTTCTTTAAGATACATGATTATCCCATGATAACACTAGCGATACTCCCTATTGATTTGATCAATATATCCCTTCATGACGAGAGTGGGTTATTGCCATAACCTATTAGGTATCGTTGACTTGTTGATAAGTTAAACTGTCTCACTATGACTCAACCTCCATTACCAATGTTGTAAGGTAAGTTCATTCATGGATAACTATATAAAACTATAGTGGGATATGGTGCCTTTCATTAATAGTTAAGTCAAGGGGGGAACCAAACCTAGGATTATTGGGATCTGATCATGGGAATAATGATTTGAATACATTTAGTGATGTATATTATGTAGGTTCGGCATCCCCCTATGAGACATTATTTGGATATTATGTTTTTATTTTTGTAAATCTTATCCAAAAATAAAGTAAGAAAAATATCATCGTATCTCGCTTGAGTTATAAAATTGATTCATGGAAGTCATGATTATATAGACCTTATCATAGCATAATCTCCTACATAATATTGGGTAGCCGTATTAATGCCCATTCACATATGATATGATAATCAGACATCAATATAGCAAAACAAATCTTTCCATAAGTAAACAAAACATGTTGAGATTAATTATTATTTTGTTGGTGGGAACTATAAAAATAACTACACTTTTGGTTACATGTGAACAAAGAAGAAAATACCAAACATGTTTACCAAAAGTGTTACAAAAACATCATTGAAATTTTTATGTAACAATTTGGGCATCCTAAATATATATATTCCATATTGAAAGGGATTTTTAGACTAGTTATCAAATTCTAATAAGTATATTATATCCTCATATACCTTTAGTTTTAAATTTTCATTTCAGAAAAAACACATTTTATGTTTTCATTTTTAAAATAAGTATTAGAATATGTTTTAGAAAGTGTAGTAATGAGTTTAAATTTCAATCATTTACATTTTTTAAGGGAAAAAATTTTCTTTATCCCGAAAAGAAATATTATTTTCAATTTCATTTTGTAAAAATATTTTATATTTATATAAACTATCAAAAAATCAAATATAGTTTTGAAAATAAAAAAAACTTTTTTATGAGCTTGTAACATAAATTTGTTTAATCTAACACCTACAACACATAGTAAATTGGCTGAAATCCAGCTTATATTATAGGAAAAATTATTCCTTATACCTAGGTCAATAATATAAATTTCTATAATATTGCAGTTATTTTCAAAAAGTGGCCCAAATTAAACATTTTCAATGCTAGAAGAGAATCAATAGAGCTTTTATTATTATTATAATATGAATTTATACCTAAAAATTGAGATAGGAGGAGTCTATTAACAATAATAAAGTACTTAATATCCATGTGATACATGATACATGGTTTGGGATAGACCCACTCTATTCTAAACCCTTTAACACTGCCACAAAATTTGGATTAAATATTTTTATTATGTCTATATTATTACATGGAAATTTTATCTCTCCATGTTTGGTATGCTTCCAAAAAATGGGATTACAAGAAATATATATATTTTCTTTATTAAAACACAATATATGAAAAGTTTTCTCATCCGGGTAACCAAACTCATGAAAAATATTTCATATTCATAAATATTTGTTTCCATGTAAGCCATGGATGGGTACAATTGGTACATTAATGAGATATATTTGTTTTCTTCTTAATTCATTGGGATATCATAATACCATCAATGAAAAAAACATATCCAGATATATATTTCTTAGTGAATAACAACCTAGATATCTAACATCACAATATTCCTCTATATCCATCTTCCCAATATCACAATAAAGAAAACATAGATTGTGTTATTTATTTATATACCTAACAATACAAAGAATAAAAAAAAGAAATATCTAGTATTTTCATGATTATATAATTTATATTTCCAACTAGGTAATGATATACCTCTAGTGAAGAGAATTCATTGGTTGTATTAAGGAAATTTCAGTAAATTTAAGAAATTTCAACTCTGTCAACATGAGACATCATGCAATAAGCACACTACATGTTTTCAGAGAGATAAAAAAAACAACTTTTGTATATATAGTGACATTAATTATCAATAAATATTTCATTGATCCCAAACCCCTTGGTATTAGAGTTTTTATTGAGAAATGACTTGAGTTGGTTAATACATGCAAAATTTCTCCCAAACAACCCAAGATACGCCTCTAAGCAACCTATCCAAAAGGTAACAAGCACCATCTAAGTGGCCTCACCAATAAAAAAAGTTTCATCCAAGTAATGTAGTAGTCATTTACCAACCATAATAGTAGTATCCTCTTTTCTCCATCAATGGATCCACCTTTAACCACATTATTTTGCAAAGATTATTTGTCTATTACTGCCTAAAAATTCACTCTCTATTATCAAAATATGTGTGTTTATTAGAAATAATTTAGCATTGGTTGATTATTTAGATTATATTTTAGTACCTAACACTATCATTTAAGCAAAAACTCATCCTAGTTGGTTTTAATATGATGTATATGAATCTAATTCTTTGTTGGGTAATAATATATGATATTTCAGTACATTTCCCCTCCATAATCTAACAATTATAAGTGGGTTTATACTATGAAAATTAATTTTTATGAAATAATGAATTATCTATGGGCTTGACTAGTGACCATGGACTATTCTCAAAAATTTATACCACTTTTATAATTCTTTACTTGTGACCAATATTACATATTACTTCATTTTTACTTCATTAGTTGCCTCTCACCAATGTACTCTTCATCAATTGGATGCTAAGAATGTAGTTTTAAATTGTTTTTTCGATGAGTAAGTGAAGATGGAGCAATCATATGGGTTTGTTGTTAAGGGGAGATCACAAGGGTGTATCCTATTCATAGATCAAAATATGGGTTGAAACCATTACCACCAATATATTTTGGTCATTTTTGTGTTGTTTAGTCAGTTTTAGCTTCACATAAATTATTAAGGATCCTATGATGGTTTATAAGAGGTCAATTATGTGTAATGTTTTATTAGTGATTTATGTTTCTCACATTTCCCTTCATGATAGGGGTTCACAGATAGAACCTACTACCCCTTGGAGAAGGTTCATGGATGGAACACCTAGAGTTACCTTTGTTTCCCCTTGAGAGGTTTTCTTGGGCACCTGTTAGTCACCCAAAGGCCACCTAGAGAGGTGTCTATAGAAATGATGAAAACAACTCAAGTTTACTCGAAAGAGAGGGGGATAGGGTTTATTAGGGTTTACTTTTATACCATATAAAACACATGATATGTGTATCAAAATTTATAATGGAAGGTTAATTTATAATCATCAAGAACTAGATGTCACTTGGAGAAACACGCATGGATTGAATAGAGAACAATAAAAGTAGGTTTAAACTAGAAGAATTTTGAAGAAAACTACACATACCTTATTGTTTTATCATATTGAACTTAGATATGTGAAATGGGATTTGTAGAAATAAGTGTGGATTGATTCTTTGAATGAATAATTAGATCTGATAAAAAAGAATGAAACTTGGGATTTGGTACCCAATCTAGAAAACTGAAATATTATATAAAAAGTGTGTGTTTTGAAAAAAAATTGAAAGAATAGAAGTGATTAGAAGCATAAAAACATAAAATTTTCCAAGTAGGTGTTAATTATAACCTCCTAATTGGAAAATTAAATGAGGAAATATACATTTAGAAACTTAGTGGTTTCATGCTTGATTAAGATGAAAGTTATATTTATGGGTTTAAAAAGGAAATATATTGTTTAAATGAATCTATGAGGGCATGGTATTCAAAGTTATATGACTTATTGAAATAGATAAAATTAAATAAAGGAAGATAGGACAAAAACATATACATTTAAGGTGATAAATATGTATCATTTATTTTTATTATCTATGTTGATCATATCAATTTTTTTTTTCTGAAAATGAAGAATGATTTCAAGGATGATTCGAAGCCACTTTCTAGACCATGTTTTGGAGGAACCAAAATTTTCTAAGGATGAAAAAGGGAAATAAGTTATATCAAGAGAATTCCCAAATCTAGTCAAAATTTTATATACCTGAAAGATTCATTACTAGACATTTATATGTTATTTCATTATGTTCCAATTACCAAAGTGAAATGATGGAGTCATGTTTTATTTTTGGAAACATAACACTACAAAAAAATTACCTGATTAGAAGGGGTTATAACCCCTTCTAAATACATGGGCGACAATTTTGAGGAACCACCGCTAATGTGCATGCCTACCCTTATTAGAGGCGGTTTTGAGGAACCACTGGTAAAGTTATGGAAAATGTAGAGGCGGTTCATTTAGAGGTGGTTAAAACCCCCTCTAATTCCACCACAAAATCTCAGTTTAGAGGGGGTTAAAACCTCCTGTAAATTATTGATCAAATTAAAAGTGGTTAGAAACCACCACTAATTGATTTTCATGATCCATATTAGAGGTGGTTATAAGAATCGCCTCTAAATAATATTAATTTAGAGGGGGTTTTAACCCTCTCAAATTGGATCATATTAGAGGCGGTTCTAAGAATGCCTCTAAATAATTCATTTTGTTTTTTAAAAATCCTACCACGGCCCATGCCCCACCCCTCTAAGAGCAGCGCTCCTACAGTTCCACCACACATGGACCGTACCACACCCCCCTCTAGTTCCCTACCCCACCCCTCCATTTCCCCAGCCCCACCCCTCCAGTTTCATACCCTCCACCCCACGTGGACCAGGTCCCACCCCTCCAGTTCCCCTGCAGGGTTCACCTGGCCGCGGCCCTCGACAGTCCCTCCAGTTCAAGACCCACCTCACCCCTCTTCCATTATAGGCCCACACTCGTGCATCCCCCTCAAGTTCTCGGTCAATCATGCACCTTCTCCATCATCAAGCATGTTTTTAAAATTTAATGGTGGCAGTGGGATTTGAACCTGGACCTCCTCCACACAACAGTAATGCCTCCACCACTATGCCCTTTGCTATTTATTATTATAATTATACATTATTGTATTTATATATACCACGAAACTAAATAAAAAAATATTTAAATACATATATAATTATATAAATTAATATATACATATATATTATATATATATGTGTGTATTTATATTATAATACATTTATATTATATTAAATTTATATATTTATATAAACTATATATTGTATATGTGTATTTACATACATTTGAGTATAAATTTTATAATTCTATTTATATTATGTATATACACATATATTTATGTAAGTTATACATATACTTAAATGCAATTTATATGAAATACAATTTATATAAATATTTATATTATATATAATTAATATTACATGAAATACAATTTAGGAAAATATTATATATGAAATAAAATTTATACAAATATATAATTAATATTATATAAAATAGATTTTATAAAAATCTTTATATAATGTATTTGAATACATATATTTATTGTTATGCACATTAATAAATAAATATTTCAATAAATATAATTTTACAAGCTCCTGCTTGGCATCCAAATGACCCAGGATCAAATCCAGGCAGCGAAGAATTTCCGGGTACTGTAGTAGTACTGTAGAAGCGGAAGAACTGTAGCAGCAACGACACTGTTGCGGAAGAGGCACTATTGTAGGGTAATGTAGCGGTGGCGGTACTGTAGCAGGTATTGTAGCAGTGCGGGTACTATAGTAGTACTGTTCACCGCGGGGTCCTTTGGGCCAAAAAATGGGCTTTCAAGCCTTGTTTTCAGGCCACTAGGCCTTGGGCCTTGGGGCTATGTTATGGGTCTCCCTCTACCCACACTAAAGAGGTCTTTTCTTTAAATAATAAATTGAGGATTTCGCTCCAACCTTTAAAAAAAATAAACATATTATTTAAAAATATATTAATTATTATTGTAATATAAATTATAAAAACTACAAGCTTGGTTTTTTATATGATTTATTTTTAAAATAAATTATATTTATGTATATATTTATATAATATGTTTATGCTTTTATGTTATATTTAATTAATATTATATTAAATACAATTTATATAAATAAATATATATAAATGTACATAAAATTATAAAATTATATTTATGTATACATATAAATATAATTAAATTTAATCATATAATTAGAAATATATAATATAATTAAATGATATATATAAATATATGTCATGTAAATCAATTAATAATTAACATGGTATACTGAAATATATATATAATAATTATATAATATATATAAATTTATATATAATAAAATATTTATAATATAATATAATATATATATATATAATTTTTTCTATATTATATTTATTTTTATACATAATATAATATAAATGTATTTATACATAAATATACAATAAAGATGTATTTAATATAATATATGTATAATATAAATGTATGGTATTTATAAAACCACATATAAATTTTATATATTGGAATAAATATATTTATAATTACATTTATATTATGTATTCCAATATTAATATATGTATACATTTTTTTATATGTATAAGTATTTATATAATGTCTTTATATATATGTGTGTGTTTATAATGTATTTAAATACATTTATATAATGTTTTTATGTAATATATGTGTGTGTGTGTTTGTGTACACACACATGCGTACCCACATATATATATTATAAAATTTGAATTTTATGAGGTTTACTTTAAAAAATAAACTAAAATTAAGAGGGGGTTAAAAAACCTCTTTAATCAAAGGGATTAACGGCGTTTCTTGAACCCCCTCTAATTTCTTGAATTAGTGGGGGTTGAAAACCCCCACTAATATCATAAATTAGAGGGGATTCACAAAAACCTCTAATATCTTAAATTAGAGGGGGTTCACAACCCCCTCTAATCTCTTAAATTATAAGGGGTTCAAAACCCCCTCTAATCTAAGGGATTAATAACAGTTCATGAATCCCCTCTAATTTAAGATATTAGAGGGGGTTGTGAACCCCCACTATTTCCTTTAAAAAAATCCATGTTATATATATATCCTCTAATATATTTCCAAATGAATATATTATATATAACACCTATAAAATCTAACCAAACATATAGGGCCACTAATTATTAAATTTGCGATGGTTTTGACACAACTGCATCTAAAATCCAACCAAATGTTACAAAGAAAAAATGATAAAAAATTTAGAGGGGGTTGTGTATAACCGATTTTAAAATTAATTTATAGGGGGTTGTTCATAAAACCTTCTATAAAACCACCTCTAATATTTTTTTTGTAGTGTAATTATCATTTATATTAAAGGTACTATAGATTATAGACTGAAATATTCCAGTAGTGGAATGCTTGATATATTCATATATAAATATGTAGACTAGGATAGAAATGTAGATTATTGGAGATCAAAATCTGTTGGATTTTTCTTTTTAGGTAAAAGGTGTGTATGTTTTATCATAAGGAAACAAATATTGGTGACCTTGAGTACTAAGTGGAATATGTGAAAATAACTCAAGATAAAATCCAATCGACATGGATACTGGCTCAGTTGGAAGATATCATAGTGGAATTAATGTTTTCCAAACTTTTGGGCTATGATAATTTAAGTTCTATCAATAAATCATGAAATACATTTCATTATTCTTGGTAAAATAACATTGATATAACATATCACTTCATCAACTAACTTGTGGAGAAAAATATATTAAAGCTATAAATTTTTCAAAAAGAGAAAAAATAGAAGGAGTTTTCACTAAACCACTTCAAAAGGATACATTTCCATGATTGAGGTTTATGATGGGATTTCTACCTCATTCCTATCAAGGATATAGTATGGTTATTTCATCCCCTATCTAAAATTTTATTTAGATTTGTTTTTATCAAAGGGGGTGAAAGACGATATAAATCTCTCTTTATGTCTAATCCTTTATGTATTTACAAAGTAGAATAAAACTAAATAGGGGTAGAATACAAAGTTATGTGTTTAACCTAATTGGGAACAAATATTTTTTTTTAATGGGAGTGTGTTTTTAGAGAGAGTTATTAATTAGGGTAAGTTGGGAGTTTTACATGTGTTTATTTGAGTTTTTTATTTGTGAATTGTTTTAACATGTTTAGTGGCCATGTTTTTAGGATTTTTTTATATATGTGTTCTAAAGAAATATTTGTGAAGTTGAAAAGGTTATATTTTTAGTTCGTATCAAGAGGTATCAGGAACTATTAAGGAATGGATATAAGTTATAGTTTTTATATAACATAATTTTATTATTCAATATTCATGTTTCCTACAATGTTCTTGCTCAAGTAGGCTTATAATTATTGAATTATGAATCATTGTTAAGTATTTTTAGTTTTATAGTGATTTATGTTATATATTTTCTAACAAAATACAAAGGGGTAGATTTTTTAGACCACATTTGAAGAAGTTTCTAAGAGTTGACATGATTTTGACCATAAAAGAGATTATAAAGACCCAAAGAGAGTTTGTTATGATGAGAAGATAAATAATAATTGAAATTAAATAAGAAGTAAATATGTTTATTGTGTTTCATTTTTTCAATAAATAAATCAAATTAAAAATCACATAAAATAATTTTTATTATGTTTGGTGAAGGTTTTTTTGGGAATTTAGAAGTGTTTTAAAGATATTTGGAATTATTTAAAGTTATTCTTGAGATTTTTGGATTTGATCAGAATTGAATATAAAAAAATTATTTAGTATTTAATGTGTAATGTTTTTATATTCATATGTTTTTAAAATATATAAAGGAATAGACCATAATCAATTCATAATATTTTTATCAATAATATTTGAAAATTTGGTGAATATATGAACCTCCTGTGATGTGTATAACACCTCACACCTTAAACAACCCATAATTACATAATGTATAAAAAGGGTTGTAGTTTCTTACATTTCCAAGATCTTTTTGGTTTATATTTTTATATAATCGAGTTAATCATTACATAAAAAAGTGGAACTTTCCAAACAGTATCCATTTTTTCCACAATACAAGTTCTTTATACATACATATTTTTTTTGTTCAATGTGACTCTCTTATTTGGAACACTGAATTTATTAAGTTTTCTAACCATCCTTAATCCCTTTGCAAAATCATTTGAAAACATGGGATGAGAAAATAAAATATCACTAAGGGAAATAAAATAAAATAAACCCATTAACCTATTTGTAAACCTGAAAAAATCAATAATAAATTTTTCCTTTTCAGAATGAACATTTAACATCAAATATCGATTTACTTTTCTTGAAAACAACTTAATTGCTTAATTTCAGTCATAAAACATTTCATATAAAATCCTAAAGGAAAAATCACAATCATAATTTTTTCTCGGAAAAAATAAAAAATCATCAATACCTTTACATGAAAACAATC
The DNA here is from genome assembly GCA_963277665.1 of Viscum album. Lineage (NCBI taxonomy): Eukaryota > Viridiplantae > Streptophyta > Magnoliopsida > Santalales > Viscaceae > Viscum > Viscum album. Next base: position 470,831,307 of record OY728158.1, read on the forward strand.
CTTTCACCTTTATTTTTAAAATATTCACAAGCTTTCCTTAAAATCATAAGCTCATTTACTTAAATTTTTACAGCAAAACATTTCCTTTATAAACCATTGAAATTATATCACATAGGTACTATAAAACATTATCCTTACATTAATCATTATAAGAACCCTTATAAGAGAATAACATAACCATATAATTCCTATATCTCTTAGTAGTAACCTATCATCGATAAACTATATCATTTTACCCGATGCATTGAAGTTCTATATTGGGATCACCTGCTATTATAGATATATCAGGCTTACCCATGTTTCATCTAAAATTTAAAAGAACCATAATATGAATAAAATACATAGTATGAATAAAACACGTATAATTTTTACTTTAATAATAAAACCCATTTGAAGTTTCATTCAATTCCATAAGCAATAACACTTTCAGTTTTCTCATAAATATGAGAAAAAGTTTCCATTTCCATAGAAAAAAATTTAAAACAAAAAATTACCAGAATATTGAGAGAAATATTTTCTTTTAAAATAACCATGTAAGATTTTATAAGAATATTTATAATAAATAATGTCTATAATAGTGAGAAAAAAACCAGTCAAGCCGTATATGTTAAAAAACATTCATTTTTTACTTTGGTAAAACATGTCAAAATGACCCGTACGGTAAATGTTCAAAATATTAATTTTTAGAAATTTTAAAAAAATATCAAAATTAGTTTAAAATTACCTTTACAAAATATTTTACTTATAAACAATATCATACTTGGAACATTTTTAGGAACATGAATATAGAGGGAAAAGAGTTTAAAGAAATACTTTAAAGCAAGGTTTCAAAGAAAAATCCCTTACATTAATTCCCATATAGCTTTGTACGTTCTCTAAATCATGAATAATAAAATTATATTAATTTTATACATTATTAATAACATTTTTCATGTTCATTTAATTATTATTATTCCTTTTATTTCATTTATTAACATGTTTTATTTAGTTACTAAATTGGCTAAGTTCATGTTGGACGTTTTGGTGTTGTTCGGTTTATAACCTCAAAATAACCTTAGTGTGTTAACTATGGTCAAATGGATTATGGTTATATTACCTAAATAATATTAATTTTTTTATAATTATAATATTTATACATTAAATACACTTTTAAAACTAAATTTTTATATAAGTCATGAAAAATGAACCACATCATTTAATGGAGATGGTAGTTTAGTACATATGCATGAATGACGCTTTCATTTTTCTAACAGGTGTATAAGAAATAAAGGAGATAATATTTTAATTTTATATAATATTAAATATGTTACAAAGGTTATATTTATTCATTTTTTACCCTTATTACCATTATTATAAGGTGAAAATGAAAAATGAATCACATCACTTTGTAGAGGTGGTATTCCACATGTACGCACGAGCGATGTTATCAATTTCCAATGAATGAAATGAGTAAGGAGGTAAGAAACACAATATAATTATAGAATCATAATTACGTAATAAATATAATATATATTCATTTTTTCAATCATTTTAACCTTTTATATGATTCGATGATAAAAAATAAAGCGCATCTTTTCATGAAAGTGGTAGTCCACACGTACACACGAGCGATATTTCTATTTATCATAAGATAGAAAAAAAGATTTAAAAGAGTTATAAAATAATCATAATAAAATTTTATTATATACACAATTCTTATGTTATCATTTAAGTATATTTTAATAATATTTTAAGGAGCTATAAGAAGATATAAACTTGAAATGTTTTGATTAAGACTTATACCTTGTCCTTAGATATCTACCTTTAAATTACACTTTAATCCTTATAGGATTGGTATTTTGAGAATAAAAGGACCTATAGGTAGTGTATAAGAATATTTGGGAGAGTTTCTGGAAATTATTTTATGAAATATAGTGCTCAAAATGTGTTGATAATAGAGGAGAGGAGTTTTCCTTTTATAAGTGAGGTGAGTGACCCACTTGTAATTTTTCTAAAATTTAAAATATTATAAAGTCTTAATCATGGTAAAGTTACTCAAAAACTATCCAATTTTGAATATAAGTTAATAATAATTAAAATAAAATCATAAAATAATAATTAAGATAAATTTTTGTGGCCTTATCACATATTTCATACCTTAATTAACCTGATATACCCTTTACCATGGTGACACATTTTTACCATGGTTATTATTCATAAAGACAAAAACTAAAATTAAACTTTTAATAAATTTTAAAATTATGATTAAAAATGTTAAGTTCATTTTTTAGGATTCAGTTTTTATAAGTGATATAAACTACTTTTAATACAAGTGCACAAAATGTAATGAAAAATAATTTTTAGAAAATTACATTTTTAAGAATAAAAATGAACTTATACCAAAATAAAATATAATATTGATTAATATGGAATTATTTAGATAATTTTTAATAAAATAGATCTTATTTTACTTTAAAACCAAATCCAAAATAGGATGAGTCTTTTAAATTTCTTTATTTAATGAAAATAAATGATAGTTTTTCAAAAAACGGTATTTTCACTATTTACTCAAAAATAATTCATTTAAAAAATCAAAAAAAAATAAACCCTAAGTTATATTTGATATATTGATTCCAAAAATTAATTCATTTTTATTAAAATAAATTTCTAAAATCAATAAATTTATCTTTTAAATAAAACTAAGTAATTCATGGAAAAACAATTTAGTTAAGTAAAACTATTCCTTTTTTGACTAAAAACTTTTATAAAATTATTTATAAAACTATGATGAATATGAATCCATAAAATGAATACTTATAAATCATTAGATTTATTTATTTCTAGTATTATGGAATTTTTCAAATTCTTCACCTCTTATGAAATTGCATCCTCACAATTTTATTCATTACTTAAATAGGTTAGGGTATTTTTTCCCTCATATCATTTTCTGATTCCCATTTTGTTTCCTCCATCATGTGATTCTTCCATAAAATCTTAACCCTATGGATCAATTTATTTCATAGTGACTTCTCTCCATGATCCAAAATATTAATTTTCTTTTATTCATAAGATATATTCTCCTCTAATTGTACCACTTCAAGTCCCAAAACATGAAATGCTTTAGGTGTGTACTTACATAGCAAAGAAACATGAAACAAATCATGTACCTAAGATAAAATCAGAGTTAAGTCTACCTGATAAGTAATTGATCCCACTTTCTCCATAATTTTAAAGGGTATAATGAATTGTGGTCTCAAATTTCATTTTTTAACAAAATACATTACACCTTTCCAATGAGATATTTTAAGAAAAATATGATCGTATACATCAAACTAAGGATCTTTCCTCTTGTGATCTAAATAACCATCCTAGCTTACCTGAGCTATACTCATGTTTTTATAAATCATCTTCAATTTCTCTACTATTTCCTCTACCATTTATGACCCTAATAATTTCCTCTCACCAACTTCATCTCAACATACTGGTGTTTGACATCATTTTCCATATAGTTCCTCAAAAGGTGTCATCTGTAGGCTCAAATGAAAACTATTAGTATAAAATAATTCAACTAAAAATATATATTAATCCCAAAACCCATGATAATAAAATGATAAATCTCAAATCATATTCTCTAAAGTTTGAATTGTACACTCCGATTGTCCATAAGATTGAGGATGAAAAGTTATACTAAAATTTAATTTGGTACCCACATACTTTTGAAGTCCTTTCCAAAAAAAATTTATGTACTAAGAATCATGATCAGATACAATGGAGAGAGGGACCCCATGTAATCTGAATATCTCTTTAAGATAAGGTCTTTCAAGTTAATCCAAACACATAATATCCTGAATAGGTAGAAAGTGTGTAGATTTAGAAAATAATCACAATAATTCAAATCTTATTATTACATTGAGATGTATTTGATAATCCCTTTATAAAATCTATGAATATGGACTCCCATTTCTATTTGGCATTAAAAAAAGTTAAATATTACCCTTCAGTAGTTTTTTTACAGCTTTAAATTTCCAAAAAGTAAAACATTTCATGATAAAACCATCTATATATTTCTTTATACCTTCCAAAAAAATATTCATGAAGGTGTTTTTATATCTTAGTGTTTCTAGGATTAACAAAAAAAATATGTTTACAAGATTTATATAATAATTAATTTTCAAACTAGGAATCAATTGGCACAAACATTATCTTTTCAAATATGATAAAACCTTATTTATTAATTTTAAATTCAGTAAAATTAAATTTCTTGAATGATTATACTCTTTCTTGAAATCCAATATCTTCCTTCCAATACTCTTTAATTTTTTATAACAAAGATGAATGAACAGATACATGAGAAAAAATAGAATGATTTTTTGTATACACAATTTCAATGTTAAAATTCATTAAATTATTTACTAAATGATCATGTTCCAGTCGTAACATAGTTAATGATGCATTATATTTATTACTTAAGGCCTCAACTACCTTGTTTTATTTACCTAAATGATATTGAATTATTAAATAATAGTCCTTAACCAGTTCTATCCATATTATCTATATCATGTTCAACTCCTTTTGAGTGAATATATACTTTAAACTTATATGATAAATATATATTTCACATTGATCCCTATATAGATGATATCTTAGGGATTTTAAAGTAAAAAAAAACTGCATCCATCTCAAGGTCATTTTTAGGATAATTTTCCTCATGGGGTTTTAATTTATGAGTTGCATGCATAATAACCTGATCATTTTGCATCAAGACACAAACAAGTCCCTTCAAAGAAGCATCACTAAAAATAAAAAATATTCTATTTCTTGTTGGTAAGGATGAAACTGGAACATTAACCAATATTCTTTTTAATTCCTAAAAATTCATCACATTCCTTTATCCAGATGAATTTAACTCTTATTTGAGTTAATAAAGTTATTGAGCTAGATAACCAAAAAAAGTTCTCAACAAACCCTTGGTAATAACCCACTAATCTAATAAAAATTAAAATATCAATGAAATTTATAGTCCTTGTCTACTATTCCACTGTTTTAGTTTTGGTAGTATCAATATTTATTCTATATTTATAAATAATATTCCCAAGAAAATAAATCTATTGCATCCAAAATTCAAATTTACTAAATTTTCCATACAACCTATTTTATTTTAAATTATAAAAAACCATCTTTATGTGTTTCTCTTGATATTTATATATTTTATAGTTTAAAAGACAATCATCGATAAAAATAACCAAAAAATTGTCCAAATACACATGGATCACTTTATTCATTTGATCCATAAATATAACGGGTGAATTTTTTAACCCAAATGACATAACCATAAACTCATAATGACCATACATAGTTTTGAACAATTTCCTCAAAATGTCTTCCTCCTTCACCTTTAGCTGGTGATACCCGGACTTGAGATTAATCTTTAAAAAATATTGAGCACCATGGATCTAATTAAATAAGACATCTATATAAAGAAACAAATACTTATTCTTCATAGTGATGTTAATGAGTTCTCTATAATCAATGGAAAATCTCAGGGAACTACCCTTATTTTTAACTAATAGAACAAGAACACCCCATAGAGAATTTATAGGGTGGATGAAACCCTTATCAAGTAACTCCCATAATTTATTTTTCAATTCTAACAACTCAATTGAATTCATTTTATAGGGAGGTTTGGAATTGGTCTAGCATTAATAATTAATTCAATAGTAAACTCAACCCCTTGATCAATAATAACACTAGAAAAATCATAAAAAAATGTATCTAGATATTCATTTACTACTGACATATCACCAATTTGAATAGTTTCTTTTTAGAAATATATGCAAGATAACTTTTTCTTTTATATTTTATCAATTTCTCGGTATCTTAATATGTTATAAAATGTATGAATTACTTTTCATATAAAAACAAAAACTCGTTATAAAAAATAACTTATTTAGATTTTTAATATATCTTATCATGAAAAACTGAAATCTAATTCATACTTATAATAATATGAAACATTTATAATGGGATAAACAACAAAGTTTTTAGTAAAAATCATTCCATATATGATAATAATAATATTTATATAAATTATTACTATCTTTATACTACCCCTTGAAGTTTTTACCAAGAGTTTTGATTTCATTTATTGAGATTTTATTTCTATTTTACTTGAAAATTTTACAGATATAAAAGGATGTGTGGATCATAAATCAAACAAGATATTAGCATAGTCTAAATAAATAAGTAATATACCTATCACCACTTCATTTTAGGGTACCATGTCTACTTTAGCAGTAGAAAGTAAATTTTTTATATTTTTCTATTTCCAATCATGATGATTACCACCTTAAGTAACTAAATTTGTATATGCATTGACATAATGACCCAACTCATTGAAATTAAATCATTTTACTAATTTCTTTTCATTATTGTTCTAACCATTTCCATTTATCTTTTCTTTATATTCATGATCCTTATGTCCAGAATTTTTACATTGGTATCACTTCTCATATGTCATAATACATTCTCAATAATGATTCTTTACACACTTATCACACGAGGGTAATTGAATTTTATTACCTTCAGATTTCTTCGATGAATGATTACTCGTTTCTTATCACCTTGATTATTTCTTACCCTTATTTTTGTAAAAGTCCACAAACTCCATCTCAACTTTCTCAGCACACCACATAATTTCCTTATAACTTCTGAAATTATGATTAACTAGAGACCTTTGTAAACTTTCCTTAAATCCTAAGTTAAAACTATCAATTTTACTATTATGGTCTAGAATGAAATTAGGTACATATCTAGCCAACCTAGTAAAATTAACTTCATAGGCACAAATAGATTCCTCCTACTTTTGTTTAAACTCTATGAATTTCGTTTCCATTCTAATTCAAAAAAAATTAAGAAAATAAATTTCAAGGAAGAGATATTTAGATTTCATCCATTCCATAGAATTAATTTCTTCCTTTTCCTTAGTGTTCTCAATCAAATATCACCATTGATCACATTCACCTTCAAAATGATAAATAAAAAATTTTCCCTTCTGATGTTATGAATATTCAAGAACTTCAAATATTTTCTTTAGTTCATTTATCCATCCTTTAGATTTCATTGTGTCTAAAGATCCACCAAATGTCAGAGGGTGATTTTCTATGAAATGCTCTACTATATACATGTTCATCTATAGAAAATTTTATCACTCCCTTTCATGGGTTCCAACCTTAATATCCCACATCAATATAGTCTACAATACCACAAAACTAACTATTCCAACCAATCTAGGTCACTAAATTGTAAGATTTTTATCCTCTTGATGCCTTCTTAATTTAGGTGTCCTATTTCCCATGTGGAAAACCATTATTAACAAACATGTATTAGATGAAGAAACATAGAAATATTAAAAATATATCTCATAATAACATAAACATAAATTATAATCTCTTTAATTTTTATTTTATCATTCTCCTAACCTATAAAGTTATCTAAACATTTTCTCTCATGTAAACTATAACACTTAATGCCTTAAACAACCCATAATTACATGATTTATAACAAGGTTTGAAATTTATAACATTTATAGGATATTTTTAGTTTATATTCTTAGATAATTAGGTAAATAATCACATAACAACGTGTAAATTTCTATATAGTATCAATTTTTCCTACAAAACAAGTTCTTTATAAAGACACACTTGTTTCGTTCAAGGAAACTCCCATATCTAGAACTTTGACCTTATTAACTTTTTTACCCATACTTAATCCCTTTAAAAACCCAATTGAAAATTTTGGATAAGAAAATAAAATATCAATTAGAGATATAAAATTAAATAAACCAATTATTCCAATTGTAAACCTATAAATATAAAAGAAAATTTTTCTTTTCTTAATGAACATTTAACCTCAAATATCCATTTACCTTTCATGAAAAAACTTGATTTCTTAATACATTTCACAAAAAAATCATATGAAATAATAATCATACTTTTTTCTTAGAAAACATGAAAACTCATGTATACTTTTCCATGAAAACAATCCTTCTACTTTATTTAAAAAAATCATAAGTTTTACTTATAAACATAAGCTCGTTTTCTTACCTATTGAAATCAAAATATTTTATTTATAAATCATTGCAAGAATATAATGTAGGTACCTTGGGACATTATCCTTACATTAATTCTTATAATAACCCTTATAATGGAATCACCTAACAATATAAGTCCCATATCTCTTAGGAGTAACCTATCACCGATAAACTCTATCAATTTACCCAATGCATTGGAGATCTATATCGGGCTCACTCATTATTAGAGTTGTATCAGGATCACCTATATTTCATATAAATTTTCCAAGAACCATATGATTAATAAAATATATATAACTTTTCTTTAATCATAAAACCCATTTGAATTATCATTCAATCCCATAAATAATAAAGATAAGAAAATGTTTTTGTTTCCTTAGAAAAAAATTTAAACTAAAAAATCCCAAAATATTATGAGAAATATTTTATTTGAAGATAACCATGAAATATTGTAAAGGAATATTTATGACTAATAATGGCTATAATGATGGAAAAAATCAGTCAAATTGTATGTGTTAAAAAATATTTGTTTTAGAATTTGGTAAAAAAACATCAAAATTACATGTACGATAAATGTTTTAAAGATTCCTTTTTATTTTTTTTTAAAAGAAAAAATTAATTATAAAAAAACTTTAAAAATGTTTTATGTAAAAATAAGAACATATTTGGAACATTTTTAGGAACATTTATATAGAGGACAAAGAGTTTATAAAAATACTTTAAAACAAGGTTTTGAAGAAAAATCCCTTACCTTAATTCTTGTATAAATTCATACATTATCTAACTCATGAATAAAAAAATTATATTAGTTTTATAATTAATAATATTTTTAATGTTCATTTAATTATTATTATTCATTTTATTTCATTCATTTCCATGTTTTATTTAGTTAAAAAAATGGTTAAGTTCATGTTGGACATTTTGGGGTCATTCGGTTTATAACCTCAAAATAATGCTGGTGCATTGACTATGGTCAAAGGGGATATGATTACATTACCTAAAATATCTTAAAAATGTTATAATTATCATATTTATATATTAAATACACTTTTAAAACCAATAATGTTTTGTCTATATGAAAAATGAACCACATTGTTTCATGAAGATAGTAGTCTGTATGTGTGCATGAACAACGTTTTCATGTTTCTGACAGGTATAAAAAAATAGACAATATTTCATTTTTAAATAATCATAAATATGTTATAAATGTCATATTTATTCATTAGTTCCATCCTTATGACCATAATTACAAGGTGAAAATGAAAAATAAATCACATCATTTCGTGAATGTGGTATTCCACACATTCACACGAGAGACGTTATAAATTTACAATGGAAAGAAAGATAAAGAAGGTAGGTAATATATTATATTTATATAATCATAATTATTTCCTAAATATCATAAATTTGCATTTTTTTCAATCATTTTAACAGGTCATATGATCTGGTGATGAAAAATGAAACACATTACTTCATGGAGGTGGAAGTCTGCACATACACATGAGCGATGTTTCCATTTCTCATAAGATGGAAAAGGAGATGAAAAGGAGTTTTAAAATAATCATAATAAAATTTATATATAATTAATATACTCATGTTTTTATTTCATAAGGGTTAAATAATATTTTAATGAGGTAGAAGTATAAATAAACTTGAAATAGGTCGGTTAGGACTTGTTCCTTCTCCTCTGATATATCCCTTTGGATTACAGATTAAGACTTATAGTATTGGTCTTTTGAGATGACCAAGACCTCTATAATATGGGTAAGGATGTTTGAGATATTTTTTTCTAGGTTTTGGCTGAACTAGAGTGCTCAAAAGGGATGAGAAAGGGAGGATAGAAGGTGTCCTCTTATAAGTGAGGGGAGTGTCACACTTGTAATTTTTCTAAACTTTTAAATAATATAAAGTCTTAATTATGGTAAAGTGGTTCCAAAAATATAAATTTAGAAGATAAGTTGGTAAGGTTCTAAATTCCATTATCCAATAATAATTAGGATAAATTTTTTATTTCATTATCACTTAGTTTTTACCTTAATTAACCCAATTTACCCTTTAATGTGCGTACACATTTTTACTATGGTAACTATTCATGAAGAAAAAAAATGAAATTGACCTTATTAAAAAAAATTAACCTTCTAATTAAAAATAAGGATCTGATTTTTCAAGATTCAATTTATAGTACTGGAAGAAATTAAAGATCCTACTTTGTGTTTGTGATGTATTTGTTGTCAATGAGTTAGTAAGTGATGAAGCACTTAATGTTAATATATACTAAAGAGGAATAATGACATGGAAGTAAATTGATATTACCAAGAATGTTTATTGAAGTATTTATTCAAATATTTGAATAATATTTGAAGAATATCTTTTCTTAATAAGTTTAAAGGTCATGTCAAATTTTGGATGAAGTGGTGATGCTTATATAATTGTTTTCTACATTTTCATGAATATTATGTTGAAGGAGAATTTTGGTTGGAAATTACATACTTGGTAGTTACTAATATATATATATGGTCCTTCTTGGAAAAATATTGTCCAACCAAAGCTACCCATGTGATCCATCTTAACCACATATGCTATTCAGGGATCAACCATGTGGGAACCATCTCATGTGCATGTAGACAATGTGGAAAGAGAGCTTGGAGTACTCAAAGTGCCTGAACAGGAATCCATGAGGTGAGCACATGGGTCAGAATGCACAAAATGGGTCGACAACACAGTGGAACCTGAGATTGGACCCTGGCTACAAAATTATGGGCACTTCTAGAATAAATAGTATTATTAAGAAGCATACAAACATGATGATAAGTGATGTGAGATATCAATGATATAAAACACTATTCCTATGTCATTAAATGTTATACTTATAATGAGACCATATAATCAAACTGATCTAATCTGTACAGTCATGTCACCACATCATATTCATCCTCTACTATGTCTATAGATACCAAAAAACTACTAGTTCTATGTATCTTGCTAAATCTGACATCTAACCATCTCTGGAGATCAATACGAGCTCAAGAAAGAGACATGCATGATCACCCAAATCCATGTATGCAACTTCTTCTTGCATGTATTCTATTATTCAAAGAACATGACACTATTGAGGATAAAAATGAAGATACAATTAGGAATTCATATATGAAGGAATTTATAAGTTAAATATTTAAAATGACTATGCTTGTGATTATTATCTCATACATGTGCACTATATTACAAATGGATAAAAAATTGATCTCTCATAAGATGGAATTCCATGAATCTTGGCATCATTAAAAGATAAGGAGGAAACCTTCATTGATACTAAATCTTCTATGAATCTCTATGATTTTCAGGCACACCATTTTAATCGAAAGAATAATGAATATCATATCCACTGAAGGATAACTACATTTATAAAAAGAAATATACTAAGGTTGGGAAGCACTACTAAAAAACTTAATAACTCTTGTTTTCTATTGATAAGATAGAGCATCCATGCCTTGTATGAAGAAGTCCTCTCGTGATCCATTCGAATACATAAAGTAAAGGTTTTGTGCATGGCTCTTACATGAAGAAGAACCAAAAATATCTATTGATCTCACCAATTCTAAACCATGTACCATCTACTGTATATGAAGAATAAAATAATTGAAAATATTGAGATTTTTTGTGTAGTGTTGCATGAAGCTAATCCTAAGTTCCATGAACCTTTTTGATTTTGTGAATAAGGAAAGGAACCTGTAGGCTTATCTTAGTTATTCGAATTATAAGGCCTCCCATTTGTATTCTTCACATGATGGAGGAGGTTCTCACATGACCTCATGACATGAATAATAATAAGAGACATAATGTATACTTAACTTACATGTGAAGGTAGTGACCTCATGTGTTCCTTTATATGAAGAAGAATACAAAGGATTTGCATGTGGTATGTGTGAACCATGCACCCTATGTGTTATTATTGAATCACTTGAATCATTTGTAAGGTAAAGTAAATATTAAAGGGTTCATGAGGTAGTGATATGTTAAACATAATTGAAATGTCATATGAAATAATAAGAATAATATATTATATGTTCTAGGGTCTACAGATTTGATAAATCCATAAAAATTATTCTAATTGTATGAATAATAGTTAATTGATAATATAACATTGTGATTGAAATCTTAAATTGTATGTCAAATATTGAAAGAAGAAAAATAAAGTCTCCAATCTGTTGTTTTATTATTATTATTTAGGTCAGAGAATTTTGAGTTTGACAGTTTGTATCATATTCATATCATTATGACTGAGGAAGAAGAGGTATCCCTTGATTTATATTTATCTGAGATAGCCCCCCTATTGTTGTATTTGGGGCGGCCATTTGATTACTGCATTTCAAGGAATCTGATCAGATTTTATTAATGTCTATTAGAGAATACTTGTTTTATATTTCTGGTCAATTCAAGAGGCACTGGATGATATCCTGCAACCTTTTTCTTCAAAGATAAAGTTTTCATTATACCCATTTGGTGCCAGGAAAATGAGTTCAAGGTTAACCCCTTACTTGTTCTTATCTTGATAAAAAAAGATACATTGTGGGGGGGATAATAACCATTGTACACTAAGGACATATTCATCCACACTAGAGGTGAACCTCATTAAAATCTCAGTGTTTTCTATGTTTTACTATTTTATGTGTGCATTCTTGCTAACTATGGGTGAAAGAGAAAATAGAACCAGTCGTTGAATAAGTGATAGAGGTAAAGAAAAAGATAAAAGTTTAAAGTGATAAAAATTCATCTCACAAAGATTCACCCCCCCCCCCTCAATGTGGTCATCCCAAAAGTGATCCTAACAATTGGTATAAGATCCATAGGTCACACCACTATTTAAATTATTTGATTTCAATCTTATTGAATATTTGAAATCTATTCTTAATTAATAAAGGAGTGAAAACTTGGAGGATTTGTATCTATAGTAGTTCATAATTCTATCTCATCAAATTCCTTGAAGAATAGGAAGAATAAATAATCAAGAAAGAAGAAGAAGACATCCCTATTTTTCAATGACTAAGAAGTGGAAGCTTCCACATGCTATAATTCTAAAGAAGATTTGTCTATCATGAGAGTAAAATATCTGGTAGTTTATTCTACTACCAAATAATCGGACAATAGTTTTATCTCAGATAATGATAAAGAGATATCAGATATGTTTTTTCAATGTTCAATAGAATAACCAAGCACAAGTGGTGAAGATCATTCCTTAGATAATGAAAATTACACATTATATAGGAAGACCTTGCAAGAAGAACTCACTCATATTAAATAAGAATATAAGAAAAGAGAGAGTTCATTGGCACAAATGGTGATGGCATGTGAAGATCTCACCAAAGAATGTAATATAAAAAGTACTAAGATAAAAGAGCTTAAAGAATTATGCTCCAAACATGGGAAGGATTGGGTTGAAGCAACCCTGAATAAAGATACAACTTTTGAGTATCTTTAAGATAAGTTACATGCATTAGAATAAAATATAAAAAACAACATTGTTGTCAAGAATGCACAATTGGATATTAAATCCAAGAGAATCAAAGAACTTGATACCTTTCTATAGGAGAAAAAAAATTGAATGATGTTAAAGTTATGAAGATAAAAAAAGAATGTGAAGATAGATTTAAATCAATAGAGGATGAGAAATTCATCCAAAATATGAAATGTCTTGAAATTGGACCCAATTTAGCAAGTTTGGGAAATTTTCAAGTTAAGTCTTAACAACAAGATAAAAGAAGAGTTGTTACATCAAGAGCTCCAATCGTACAAAATTCAAAGGAGAATTATTATCCTAAAAATATTTATCTAGTGTAAAGAACATACTAAAAGAATTTAATGTTCAATCACAAGTATTCTTTAAGTATAAGGTACCATCCATCTTTGATAATAAAAATTGTGCTAATTATAGATCTATTCTTAGTGAAGGTTTAATATAAAACCATGTGCAAAAGTGGATGAATAAAGGTGATAAAGTTTTTACCACTACATCTATAGTGAATAAAGATAAGAGTGGAAGGAACTATTCCCCTAAAAAGTCCAATAAGAAGAATAAAGGGAAACAAAATTATAAATCATGTCAATCTATCTAGATTTCTACTCAAAAGAAAAGATCAAGATTTTTTGGCTACTGTTGGTGTTGTGAAAGATTTAGGCATAGTTCATCTGATTGTCGGTATAATATGAAAGCATATAAAAATAAAAGGATTATTACATCAAGGGGGAAAAACACAGTGAAGAAGAAAATTCCATATATGAAATGAAAAAATCTTACTGTTACAAATAGATTTGAATGTTTGAATAATATCTATGGTGTTTGTAATGGCGGTGGTTTGGGTGAAGAGGTATCAAAGTATAAAGAATCTAAGCATGAAAGTAAAATAGGTCATAATAAAAGACCACAAGATATGAATATTAGATAGAATCCAACCTTGATAAATAACTAGATGAGAAATATTCCCAAGAATTTTATAAATAAGAAAGGAAATTCCACCTTGGGTGATATTCAGATGAAGATTTATGTTCAAAGAAAACCCAAGAAGATCCAAATAAGTGCCGCACTAAATAGAATAATTTTATTCTTTTGTTGAATAAAATTTTACACCATATATCATTATAATAAGTCCATGGAAATCATAATGTATAGAAGCAATATTAAGTAACAAAAGGTGAAACTAGTAAAAGAGAAATATAAATGTACTGAAGTGGTAAATATCACACTTGAGAATCCATATGGATCTACCAAGCATTCTGTGAATATTCCAAATGAAATACTATAAATTCATCTAACTGGTTTTGAAAGAGAAATAAAATTAGAGGAATCATAGGTGAAAGAAGAAGTTAAATGCAAACAGAATATTATACATGATTAATTTTAATTTCATGAGAGGTTGTCAATAAACGATAAACAAAGAATATCATAAGTATTGGGTGGAAGGTGAAATAAGGTTGGACACGTCTCTAATTAATTTTTGTTCATAACTCTAACTCAAGAAGAAATACTAAAGAAGAGTTAGAAATCTTTTGATGGTGAATGTGATTTGATGGCTAGTGTGAAAAATAAAATTCCAAACAAATCTACTACTAAAGAAAGTATAGTTTCCATGCTACCCAAAGCTTCCAAGAAATCCAGAAAAAGTTAGTATGAAGGGTTCACCCTTACATGGAGCCAAAAATAAAGGAGTTTGGTGGTTGAGAATCAATTCTCGACCATGTTTCTCTAACTGAAAGAAAAGGAGATCCACCTTATTCCCATATACTTTATGCTTATTATTTACTTTTATGGAATTGAAGGTGATGAACATAATCAGGATAGAAATGAGTGGAAGAAATTATATTCCCAAATCTAAGAAGTTAAAATATTAATTCCAAGCTTAAAGAAAGTCATCATCTTAGTTTAATCTATCTATTTATATCTTGACGATTATTTTCTTCAATATATTAGTAAAATGAATTCATGAAGATGATCAATATACTATGGATGATCAATGTATTTTAAGTCATGATCATGTATGAGATTACAACAATTGGTTGTCACATTATCTAGCATTCATAAGAACAACTAATGAAAAGTTTTATCTTGATTAATTGAAAGTGGATATCATCCATTAAGGGGGATTATCTAAAGAAATTTCTAGAGCCTTATATTTCATCCAAATATAACATCTCTAGAAGGTACTTGTTTAAGAATTCATTGATGAGGTATGTTGGCATGCTCACCTATCTGTATTCACAAAAATTGAAATGAAGTATCATCTTAAGGGGAGAACATAAATGAGTCAATAACATGAACAAAAAAAATCAAGAAATTACAAGAATGAATGAACATAACCTAAGAATTATACTTGAATGTTTTTAATATGTGTGTTGATATGAGTGCATGATTTCAGGTTTAAAGTTTCTTGAGAATCTTTTTGTCAACAAGTGGTGTCAAATAAGTTACACTTGTATTGTATCAATTTGTATCAACTAATTACTATCAACCTGGAAATAACTTATTAGTCTGTAATGAAAAGAAAAAAGTTGTGCTATCTCAGTTGGTATCATATTATCACTACTATAAATTTTAGTTTTTGTGTTGTGAGAATCGGGTGACCGCCTTTGGCAGTCTCTAATTATGACGAATATTTCAGCTGGATTTTTCCCACCTCTCTCTCCCCCTGCCGCTGAAAATCATCTTCAAGTCACCCTCAACCAGCGCTGCTGCCCTGGATCAACCTCCACCACCATCAAAATACCTCCCCACCAACCGATGGCCCTTGAAAACCCCCTGAAGGCCCACCTTCTTGCACCACAATGCATGTCTATCCCGTTTCGATCAACTCCAACATACCTAGATTCCCACTGACCACTGTGTGTCATCCATAGCTGGTGACCAAGATTCCTCATCATCCCTAATGCCCCATCACCATCCCTCGATGCTTCCCCCCCACCCACCACACGGTGTAATGAATCCCGCAACAACCATATTTGGGGGAATTTTAGGGGCCTCCATAGGCAGTTTCAATTGACCTTCAGCGTCGGAGAAACTGTGACCGCCCAAAGAAGTCACTTGGAAACCGCTAAAGGACTTTTGGGACCGTTTTTGGAAACCGTTAATGGCCTTTATTCTAGTAGTGTATGAATTGATAATGGAAAATATTTATGTCTATATTGGTTCCTCTTATTTTCTACACTAGGTTATCCCAACTAAACTTAGAGTAGAATAATTAATAGAACATTTCTTAAGAAAGAAATGATATCATCCACTCTCAAGTACTTTTCATTTTTTATAAATAAGGGGTAGAAAAAAATAAAAAAATTGTTAAGGAGAAATGGGGAGGTAATAAATAAATCATATGTAAAAATTGGATAATCATATTGACATGGAATTTTCTGTTGGTATTGACAATAAATACAAAGGGGGGATTGAAGATCCTACTTTGTGTTTGTATTGTATTTGTAGTCAATGAGTTAGTAGGTGATAAATCCAATAATATCAATATATACTAAAGTGGAAGAATAAATTGTAAGTACGTTGATATTCCCAATCTTTTTTTGAAGTAGTTGTTCTATGATTTTAAGAAGCTTTGAATAAGATCAATCCTTAAGAATTTCAAAGGTCATATCATATTTTGGATGATGTGGTGATGCTTGGATAATTATTATGGATTCAATAAATGGAATTGAATGTCATGATTAAACAATTATCTATGTAAGTATGATGATTTTTTAACCACTTTTAATGTTAAAGACAAGTTCAAGTGACATGAGGAGAAAGTACTTTTTCCTCTACAATTAATAATGACCATGATCCATCCAATGGTGTATTTTTATTGGATGAATTCTTAAGAAAGTGTAAGTTCATGCAAATATTTATTTTCATAAGTAAATCTTGAATAACATGCAAAAAAGAAGAATTAATCTATACATTTTCATGGAGATTATGTTTAATGATCATTTTAGTTGGAAATAACATACTTGGTAATTACCAAGTGTATATATATCTATGGAAATTCATAGAAAAATATGGGCCAACCAAAACCACCCACATGATCCAGATCAACCACATATGGGATCCATGGTTAAATCACATGGGAACCATCCCATGCGCAGGTATCCAAGCTAAAAAGGGAGCATTGATGACACAAAACACCTGCACAGTCAAGAATGATGTGAGCACGCAGGTTAGTGTGCACAAAATAGGTTGTTCAGAGGGTAGGAAGCATGGTGGAACTCAAGAGTGAACCCTAGTTACAAGAATTTGTCCACATATGGAATGAAGATTGTTATTAATAAGTGCATGAATATTATGATAAGAAATGTGGGACAACGGTGATGCAGGACATTATTCCTCCCTCATTAAATGTTACTCTTATAATGAGTTTGTCTAATCAAACTAATCTAAGCTATATGATCAAGAAACTACATCATCTTAAACCTCCACTATATCTAAGGTCACCCCAACACCATTATTTTTATGTCACGTGATACATCTGATGTTCAACCATCTCTTGTGATCGATTCCAGCTCCAAAAGGAGACATGATTGATCACCTGAATCCATGCATGAAACTTCATCTTTCATGCATGAAATTATTCAAATAACATGACACAAACAAGGATAAAAATAAATATATATTGAGGAATTCATATCTAAGGGAATCCATAAGTTAGAGAATTAAAAGGATGATGCATGTGATTATTGTAGCATGCACGTTCACTAAATTACGAAGGGTTAAGAAGTTGAGAACATGTTATAAGGAATTCCATGAATCTTAGTGTCATCGAAAGATAAGGAGGAAACCTTGAGTGATACTACATAATTTGTGACACTCCAAAATTTTTCAGACATGACATTTTAATTAGAAGTGGCATGAATATTGGATCCACTGAAGAAGAACCACATCTATAAATAGTGAGGTATTGAGGCCAAGAAGCGCTGCTGAAAACTTAAGAAGTCTCATTTTCCATAGATAAAATAGAGAATATATTCCTTGCATGAAGAAGGCCTCCCATGATTCATTCAGCTGCAAGAAGGAAAGGTTTCTCACATAACTCTTTCAGGAAGAAGAAATGAGAATCAATGTTGAGTTATCCAAGTCTGAAACAAATACCTACTATTGTATGTGATGAAGAGAAGAATTGAAAGGATCAAAATTTTATGTGTAGTGTTGCACGAAGCTCATCCTAGGTTCCATGAACCTACTTGTTTTTGCGAAGAAGGAAAGGAGCCTATAGGATTATATTAGTCATGATAAGTATAAGGCCTCCCATGTGCATTTTTTATGCAAAGAATGAGGTTCTCATGTGACCTCATCATGTGATGGAGAAAAAGAGACACCACTTATACATACTTAATGTGTAATGGCAGTGACCTTGCATGTTCCTTTACACAAAGGATGATAAAAAGTTTTTTCAAGTGGTACATGTGAACTATAAACCCTATGTGTTATCATTGAATCACTTGAATCATTTGTAAGGTAAATTCAAGAAGTAAATGGATTGTTAGAATGAGAGGGTATGGATATGCCATCGGTACCAGCTTGTGCTTTCACGGGAAGCCTAGCCAGATGATCATGCAAAGGTGGAGAGCTACTATCATGACGTAGATGTTGAGGAGGGGTAGTTTCTTGTAGATAGTCTAGTTGAATTCCCTAAGACCTTCAGGTCATGTAATCTCCTAAGCCAACGAGCCTTATAATATCTGAGCCTACGGACCTTGTAAGGGTTCCCCCTCATCCCTTGAAAGGGGGGTTATCAAAAATCAATAAAAATGAAGGCCTTCGGTTCATTTGGGCTAAATAAGACTTGTTATATATTATTGATCACTTCAAGAGGTGTAGGATGATATCATGTAAAATTGTTCCTCAAAGTTAAAGTTTTCATTATACATGGTAAGTGCTTATAAAATGACACTGGTAGAAAAACACATTTTAATATTGGTTATTTTGGGGTTTTAGTGTCATTTTTCTATCAAACATAAATGATGCTGACATTGTAAGTTTTGTTTCTAATATAGGTTTATATAAACTAGTGTAAAAACGCATTTTGACATCAGTTTATATAGTAATTGATTCCAAAATATCAACCAACAAAGATTTCGACATTGGTTATTATAATAACCAACATCGAAATATCAACAAGCATCCCTTTTGATGTCAATTATCATAATAAATGACATAGAAAAGTACCTTACATGCCAATTATATTAATAAATGATGTGGAAAGTTTTATTTTTTTTATATTTCAAATTATATTACATTACTGGAAGAAGGAGACCCAATGAACTAGAAAATTGTAGACAGAAATTGAAAAAAAACTAAATTTAAAGCTTTGACCTAATGTTATTTTGAGTTGTGGTGTCCTTAGAATGTATATGTTGTTTGTTGGTATCCACTTTCTTTTGAGGAAAGAACTAATCTCGAAACAATAAGTGTGATTAGGAAAACATTTTATCCTCTAGATGGAGAATCTCATACAATAGCTTCATCTTCTCAACTTGAACATAGAAAACATTCTTCGTAAAAGAAAAAAATAATTAAAAAATAGTAACGATCAATGAAAAAAATCACAAAAAAGGTAAATGATGAGATTAAAATGATAAATACCAAGTTGAAATCATTGAATTAATAACCAGTTGAATGAATATTAAAATAAAATAGTATTTAGATTATAAATAAAGAAATAGTAATTCTCAAAAGTTATATAGGGTATGTGAAATTTTTTCCATGCGACATAAAATTATTTAGGCAGGATTTTGAAAATAATAGGCGAGTTCGTAAAAAATCAAAACATTGCCTTGAAAAAAGGTCTTTAACATCAGTTTTATTAAAACCAAAATTAATTAAAAGGTTTTAAAATCAATTTTATTAAAACCAATGTTAAAATTTTTTAACATCTAACTTATGAAAACTAACATTAAAACCCGGATGTGAATGCAATTTTTTCTACTGTTGCAAATTCAAGGTCATTCCCTTGCTCGTGCTTATCTTGATAATAAAAGATAAGTTATGCCCATGTGGGGTAACAACCATCATAAAACAAGGATTTATTTATACATGTTGGAGGTGAACCTCATAAAAATCTTGGTGTTATATGTGATTTATTATTTTATATGTGCATGCTTGCTAACTACAGGTCAAGAAGAAAAGATAACTATTCATGGAATAAGTGATAGAGGTAAAGAAAGGGATAAAAGTTTAAAATGATAAAAAATAATCCCATTATAATTAAAATCATCCCCTATTGGTGTGTTTATCCCAAAATTTATCCTAACATAAATTAATTTTAATACAGGTGTGTAAAATTCAATGAAAATGGTTTTTAGAAAATTGTGTTTTTAAGCATAAAAACAAACTTACACCAAAATAAAATATAATATTGATTATTATAAAATTATTTAGATTATTTTTAATCAAATGAGACTTATTTTACTTTAAAACCAAATACAAAATATAATTTTACTTTTAAATTATGTGATTTAATGAAATGAAATGATATTTTTTCAAAAATCGGTATTTTTCACTATTCACTCAAAAATCGATCTTTTCAGAAAAATACTAAAATTAATCCTAAGATATATTTGATATTTTTATTTCAAAATTTAATTAATTTTATCAAATTAAATTTCTAAAATAAATTAATTTATCTTTTAAATAAAACCATGTAATACATGGAAAAACAATTTAGTTAAATTTCTAAAATTCTTACCTATTTTGATGTTCAATCTATAATCTATTTTAAACCATGTTTATCTTTTTAAATCACACATTTTAAATCATATTTTGGTTCATTTATGGTTTTATGAAATAAACCATGCCTTTGTTCTTTAAAAGATCTTTAATTAATTCTTTAAACCACCCTAAAATGTTTTAATTCTAAAGCTTCTTTAAAATCACTTTTTACATGATTTTATTTCAGTGGGACATCATTTATGAATAAAATATAATTTCAATGTCCTAGTATTTTATTTTATGGTATATTCATTTTTACAAAGTGATTTCATGAAAAAATATAAAGTATTTTCAAAAAGAACTCTTCTTTCCAAAGTAAAAAATGATTTTTCTCATCTCACGTTAACTTTTATGAGATATATTCATTGTTCATCACTTATTTCATTCTTGTGGTGTATGTACTACCCTTTTTTTATCATATCAATAGTCTCCTTATTCTCATGATATTCTAAGGTATTATTATTTGAATGTTTCAAGGTGGTATGGGACACTTTGGAATGTTTAAGGATTATTTCCTCAAGAATTTTTCAATGGTCTCATTTAAAAGTATCTTTTTTATGTCAACATCTTTTGATGAATCTGTATCCTCAAATATATATAGATATTGAGAAGGAATATTATACTTGTATTAAATCTATGTATAAAGAATGCTTTGGACATGCAGTGGTGGGTGGGGCCCACTATAGCCCCCTGATGCATCGACAGGTCTCATGAGAAAAATCAGTTGGCGACAAACCCTTCGAGTTTGTTTCCAAAAATCAGACAGGTTTCTAACCATAGACTTAAACAATTTTGACGGTATTGTGGTATCATGTGCCAGATACATGATTTCCAATTAATAATCATTCTCTTTATTCATTTTTAGTTATTACTATCCATGGGGTTTTCACTATGACAAAACCTATGGATCTAGTTTCATTCTCAGTTTATTAAAGGCACATGTTTTTCATTTATTCACCATGCCATATTGACTATGCATAATTGTTTATGATTCAGTTATTATTGATTCATGCTTCTGCTATTTGTAACCCTTACTGAGCATTTGAGATCACCCCTTTCATTTGTTTACCTTCAACATGTTATGAAGAGGAGACCATTTATTGAGTTCTCATGGATGTAGTCTTTTAGTTTTTGTTATGTGTTGTATTTTGTTACCTTTCCCAATATAATACGAGTTACATGTTTGTATCTAGTTTCTTTAAGACTAATAAGCTACTCGGTCCTTTGTGATTTTATTCCTTTTAATCATTCCAATGTAATTAGTAATGCACGGGCTCCAGTCTAGAGGTTTCGGGGCATTACAGTTGGTATTAGAGGAAGTTTAGTAGAAACCTTAGGAACTAGATTTAGAAAATGTAGGTTAGGGAACAAAGACCTAAGATGGTTAATGAGGATAAATAAACAATAACATCGTATAATTTTGGTAAGGAATGGATTATGTGAATATTTCTAGAAAATATATCTCTATCTGGATACAAACAATTAGAGGTGGCTTTGGCATAGATGTACCTTGGAGTGAAAACTCTGACAAGGAGTTTTGGGCTTGACCCAGGGTATCCTGGTACATGAAAATGGGCCTTGCTGCACTCTTGGTTTGACACTCTTGGGGGATATTCTTAGGATAATTCATATTTTATTTACCCACCATTATGAAAGATTTATTCCCCAAAGAATATGTTTCTGGGATTTACGATGCTTAAATTTATGTTATGTGTTATACCATGTTTAGATTTATATAGAGTTCATAATTTTATGAGCTAATATATAATATATAAATTGATTATAAATGGAACCTATCATAAGGAATAAATACTTCACCAATACACGTGATGAAAAGCGTAAGAAGTATCATATGTCTAATGGTCTTAAGTTATCTTTTCAAAGGAAGATTTTCTCCCAAGTACCCTTATCATATGAGGAAATAATATCATGTGTTAACAAGGTATTTAATGACTTCTATTAGTCCTATGGATTTTAAGGGAAGAAAAAGAACGAGAGGATGGAAAAGAAATATGGGGATAAAGGGAATAAGGGAAGGAAGAGTTTTCCCACATGTGAAAATTTTGAAAAGAATCACCATGGAAAATTCTTGAAGGGAATGGGAGTTTGCTATAAGTGTGGAGAAAAAGGACACCAAGTTCATGATTTCAATGGTACAAAAATGGTTTCCAATACAATGCTTCAACTGCAAGGATATGGGACACTATGCGAACCAATGTCCTAATTGTCAAAGGAATATACCCCAAATGATGATTTTGGATAATGATCAAGTTATGATGCTATTGCAGATGGAGTATAATGATTAATATTCCTAGTCAAGAATCATGTCATTTGAATATTTTTTCAGTATTGTATTGGTTTTAAGAATTATGAGATTTATAAGGATTGTACTGCAGTACTATTCTATTTAAGGATTTGAGGTCATGTGGTGAATGGTAAAAAGGAAAAGTGATTCAGTAGAAAGTTAAACTTTTTAGAAAACACATGATTGAGGGAAAGACCACCCTTAATATATATATCTCATGTTGAGATAATGATGAAGAAATTATTGATTCGGATAAGTACTGACTACCTTGGAACTGATTATTGACTTGTCGAGAAGTTTTCTATGCTATCATCTATGGAGTTTATAGAACTTTTGATTTAAGGAATGTATCTAATAACATGTATCTTACTTAAGTAATACAAAGGAATGCATGTTTCTGATGTGTTTTTATGGTAATTCAAGCTATTTTTATATTTCAAGAGAATACATGATGATGTTATTCACATTTTTGGAATGTGAATTTTAGAGCTGCTTCTTGTTGATTAAGGGTTAATGATAAGATCATCTTGGAAATTTAGAGGCCTTCATTATAATGTGTTGAATAATTATATTTTGTATTTTTTAACCATTTAAGAAATTATTTAAGTTGATCATTGTATGGGATTCTTTTAGTTTAATGTCACTACATGATGGTTTGATTATTCTTCCATGACCATGTTGTCCAATTAGAATGATTTTTTTAGTAATAGATGCATTTCTCCTTCCTCTTATTAAGAGGATATTTTAACCGTATTCTTGATGTGGGTTTCTCACAAAGGAATTTTCAACTATCAACCATTAACTTTTGATGTTCAATTTCAAATTTTGAGGATGAAATTTTTTTAAGGAGGGAATAATGTAACACCCCAAGAATTTAAAAATAGATTTATTATAGAATGCATGAAACACCCAGTCTCTACAAAACATGACTTGTTATAACCTAGTCAAGTAAACATAATTTTCCACCTCTGTGTTTGGAATTTTGAAAAACTCACATACATGGTTGCATTCAATAAGATATTTAGATTCTGATAAGACAAACTTAATTTTTGGTGAATAGTAACATACCCTTATGAATAGTGACATACCCTTATGAATAGTAATGAATAGAAAATCATATAAAAAAAATAGAAACTTCACCCATGAATGTATAAATACAATTTGGACATCTTAAAAGTGAAAAAACGATCATAGTATAAGTATTGGTATTTTTGTATGACATAAATATTTAAATTACAATTTTTTGATTAATTTAATAATTTAAAATGAAAATTTATTTTCATAAAATGTAATCACAAATTTTTACTTTATTGTATTATGATTATAAGATAATTTTATAGGACCTTGATTAATTTATCAAGGTCTTATAAAACGAGTTATAGTTTAAAAGTGGTTTTTTTAGAATAAATTATGATTTTATTTAAAAATAAAACTAAAAATATTCAGATAATTATTTTCAAAAAACGGATTTCATTTTTTGATTCTACACATCAAAAAATGGTTAGGGTGATTTTTTGGGATTTTTCTAAAATACTTGAATTTTCATGAATAGTAAAAATGCGATTTTGAGTTTTCAGTAGTTTAATGACATAATAATTAAAATAAAAGGATGGTAGACTTGTGTACAGTAAAATAGGATATTATTTGTCCCATGTGGCTAAAACCATGGGAAATATCATGGGAAATCCCATGGTTTTGTAAAAACCACTAATGAGGTGTCCCTTTCAAATTATTAAAAAAACTCCCTCTTTTTCTATAAATACTCACTCATCCATTCATTTTATTTCATTATAAATACATAATACTCGAATATCTTGTGGTTTTACCTCCCTATTAGTCATCCCAAGGTTTCCTTAATCACCCAAGGTCCCAAACTTCAAGTTCTAGGAGTTTCTCTACAAGGTAAGAGAACTTTTCACCCTCCTCTTTTATTCAACACTTCTTTTATGTTATCGCTTTTATTTTCAATTATCATATGTTGGGGTTTGATATAATTTATTCCTATTACTGTCCTTTTTATTTCCGTATTATGATATACCATTTTTCTCTGATCAATTCATTTTATGAAATTTTAAGCGACGTTGCTAGATTGCCGAATTTTCATAAGGGATCTCTCAACTTTCCTTTTATTTTCAATTTCATCTATTTTCATTTTCTCTCCTAACATCCTCTATCCAAATGAACATGATAAATCCAGTATCATATATATATTTTAATTATATCATGTGAATGGAAGAAACATCATCAATATTCTTACTCCCTCCCTTTTATTTTTTCAACGTCCATGAGGTTCCAATTTATAACCTTCATGGATGACGAAGTTTTGTTCTTCAGTTTCTCCTTCATTACTAGTCATGAAACCATTTTCATGGTTGAATCAGACTATAATATTTGTATTATAATTTAATTAATATTTATAAACCATTATATGTACATAATATTAAATCACATGACCAAACTAGTTCCTAATAATCAAAATACCGCTAAAATAATCTAAGTGAATGTCATTAATATTTCATCTATTGATTCATCCTTATTCCATGTAAACCAAATGATATAAATGACCATTAACACTTTTGGATGTTCATAAATATTATTTAATTTCAATTCTATACATTTACATCCATTCCACATGAACTCCACTACTTAAGAGCAAGTGAACCGGTTATGAAAATAAATAAAACGAACACTCTGGAACGACGAAATTCAATACAATAACATATCAATAAGGGAATAAATGAACTAAAAATAATTATGACAAACTAAATAAATATATAATAGGTTTTGAATTAATTTATTAATGAGTATAATTTCATATTCTAGGACCTTAAGTTCAAGATTGGAACACATTCAGACTTAAGGTAAGGGGTTTCTTTATCTTGCTTCCATTTTTGTGAGATTTTCCATATTCACTACTATTACTTGTATATGTTGTATTTATACTTCCCATTGATGTTTCATATCATTAATCTTTTTATTATCATGTTATTCAATGTATCATTTTATGATTCTTAATTTTGGGCCTTTCAAATCGATTGATTACAATGTGATGGAGGTTTTCCACCCAAACCTTCATTTTTCATTCGGGTTGCTCTTATTCTATATTCACCTCAATGAAATTCCTATTTATTATTATTTACTCCTCATAAATTCTGTGTGAATGTCAAATATTTGTGTACCAATCATAATCCTTATTTATTTTGTGGGAAGTTACATGTTTAAAATAATCTTTCAAAAATTCTTCTGAAATGCAAGCTTGATTCAAGGAACTTCTAAAATTCTTACCTATTTTGATGTTCACTCTATAATCTATTTTAAACCATTTTTATCTTTTTAAATCATGAATTTTAAATAATATTTTGGTTAATTTATGGTTTTATGAAATAAAACATTCCTTTTCACTTTAAAATCTCTTTAATGAATTCTTTAAACTGCTCTAAAATGTTTTATTTATAAAGCTTCTTTAAATTCACTTTTTACATGATTTCACTTCAGTGGGACATCATTTATGCCTAAAATAAAATTTCAATGTCCTAGTATTTTATTTTCTGGGATATTCATTTTTACAGACTGATTTCATGACAAATATAAAGGATTTTCAAAAAGAACTCTTCTTTCCAAAGTAAAAAAGGATTTTTCTCATCTCACATTAACTTTTATGAGATATATTCATTGTTCACCACATATTTCATTCTTTTGGTGTATGTACTGCCATTTTTTATATCATATCAAGAGTCTCATTATTCTCATGATATTCTAAGGTATTATTATTTGAATGTTTCAAGGCGTTATGGGACACTTTGGAATGTTTAAGGATTATTTCCTCAAGAATTTTTCAATGGTCTCATTTAAAAGTATCTGTATTTATGTCAATATCCTTTGATGAATCTGTATCCTCAAATATATATAGATATTGAGAAGGAATATTTTACTTGTATTAAATCTATGTATAAAGAATGATTTGGACATGCAGTGGTGGGTGGGGCCCGCTATATCCCCTAGATGCATCAATAGGTCTCATGAGACAAATCAGTTGGTGACAAACCCTTTGAGTTTGTTTCCAAAAATCAGACAGGTTTCTACCCACAGACTTAAACTGTTTTGACAATATTGTGGTATCATGTGTCAGATACATGACTTCCAATTAATAATCATTCTCTTTATTCATTTTCAGTTATTACTATCCATGGGTTTTTCACTATGACAAAACCTATGGATCTAGTTTAATTCTAAGTTTATTAAAGGCACATGTTTTTCATTTATTCACCATGCCATATTGACTATGCCTAATTTTTTAAGTTTTAGTTATTAATTATTCATAATTCCACTATTTGTAACCCTTTTTGAGCATTTGATCTCACCCCTTTCATTTTTTACCTTCAACAAGTTATGAAGAGGAGACCATTTATTGAGTTCTCATGGATGTAGTATTTTAGTTTTTGTTATGTGTTGTATTTTTTTACCTTTCCCAATGTAATATGAGTTACATGTTTGTATCTAGTTTCTTCAAGACTACTAAACTACTTGGTCCTTCAGGATTTGATTCCTTGTAATCATGTCAATGTAATTAGTAATGCACAAGCTCTGGTCTAGAGGGGTCGGGGCGTTACAGTTTAAGTATTTGTATATGAGATAAAAAAATGGGATAGTTCTTTATATAGTGTTATTGCAAAAGATTTTTTTGAACTGTGAGGATTTTATATCCATACTTAATCTATTTTACAGGGAATGGAGATACATAAAATTTTTGTATGAAAATTTAATAATTTTTTTAGAGATAAAAAATGTATCAAAGGTGGGAGTCACTATGGGATGAGTAACATTTCATGGGAAAAATATTATTTTTAAGATCATATGTAAGATATTTTTTAGGAGAAATTGATTTGGAAGAGTCCTTAGAACATGGTTCATACATAATATTTTATGAATATTACATTATACGTAATATATTTTTATGATGTGTAAAAATTATGACATTGAAAAAATATGTCTTCCAGAAGATAACATGGT
This sequence comes from Viscum album, assembly GCA_963277665.1. Classification (NCBI taxonomy): domain Eukaryota; kingdom Viridiplantae; phylum Streptophyta; class Magnoliopsida; order Santalales; family Viscaceae; genus Viscum; species Viscum album. Next base: position 470,859,921 of record OY728158.1, read on the forward strand.
GATTTGGAAGACTAGTTTTTTAATGTAAAAATACTTATAGTGAACGATATATCTATCATACTAAACAATATGGATAGAATAAAATTTGAATATTTTTTGTAATTTTTATTCAATATGATGATGTTAAATCTATTCATACATGGAAATATTTCAAAGAAAATTATTAAAACTAGCAATGGAAGGAGGAATGTTCTTGGAGCTATAAACAATTTTATCACACCATGAAGGGATTTTTATCTATAGAAAACTAATTTTCCATATAACAATGCATGTTGCAGTGTAGTGATGCTCGAGAAACTCTAGTGACTAAATAAGAAGAATTAAATGGTGAATAAAAAGTAAATATAGGTTTGATGAATTATTTTTCTAAATATTTAAATTTTAAATTTAAATTTTAATTTGAAGATCGCTACTATTATTAGAATAAAACATTTTTGTTTTTGTGGTAAAAATATAGTGGGATGCATTATATACATAAAATTTATAAATAAAATGATGAATAAATAGAATATAGGACATATTTATATTAAAGTATAACATAAATAGGAATAAGATAAATAATAAGAAAAAGAAACAAAATAATAAATTGATAGAATTAATCTTTATAGGAAAACTCTCTTATAGTTTTGAAAATATATTTAACATTTTTTATTGTGAAAGAGCATTGTACACAATCAGGAGACATTTGTGTATCATGAGTAAAGTCTATACACTAATTTTTTGTAATATAAAAGATGAAACTAGTGGATTATATGATCTTGATTTAATATAGATCATTCCAAGTACTTGTTACTCATTTTGAGTAGTGAGCCTTATAAAAATATGTTATGACTTTGTGTGTGTGTTTGGTGTGTGTAACAATGATAAATTTATTCACTATAATAAGTGATAGAGGTTTTCTCTAAGAGAAAATAAATTTAATTGAATTCAATGATTCATCCCCCCCCCCCTCTTAGTTAATTCTCATTGATCTTGTTGGTCATTTTCAACTTGGTTTACAGAAGTATGTCACCTAGTACCTTGGGATAAATCTAGAAAGATTGATCTGACACTACTAAAAATAACACAAAATATAGTGTCACCCTTTATCATCATTTAGAAAAAGAGCTAACAAAGGGGGCCTTTATCATCATTAAAAAAGCACTGATAAAAGATGGATTTATCAGAACTATCAAAAAGTGCTAATAAAGTCTCCCCTTTATCAGTGATTTTTTCTAGTGCTCAAAAAATCCTCCCTTTATCAATGATTTTGTTTTAGTGATGATAAATTTCACCCTTTATCAGTTATTTTTACTAGATCTAATAAATCCCCCCCTGAAGGCCTTCATTTTTTATTGATTTTTGATAATCCACCTTTCAAGGGGTGAGGTGAAACCCTTACAAGGCTTGTAGGCATAAGTATTACATGGCTCGTAGGCCATAGAGGAAATCATTTCTCATAGGATTAAAACATTACATACAACCCAGACTAACTACTTGGAATTGATCCTCCCTAGAATCTTCATCGTGAAATCATCTCTCCACCTTCGCATGGCTATTCGGCTAGGTTATCTCGTGCATGTACAGGCTTGTCCCGATGGTAGGTGTCATACCCTCTCATTCTTGCAATCCATGTATCTTCTGTTGTGGTGAAATCTACTTGCTCATCCTCCTTATAGAGCTTGTTCCTTGTAGGTTGTCTGGTTTTCATCTGCACTTAAGGTGGCCCGAAGGCCTTGAGGTGGCCCGAAGGCCTTACTGGCCCGAAGGCTTTGGTGGCCCGAAGGCCTTAAAAGACTCAGGGACTAAATCGGTGGCCCGAAGGCCCAAATGGGGGAAAATTCTCGGCTTCTACAGTGCGAAACAGTTCTAGTTATAGTTTACGCTATAGTACCTACTATAGTACTGCACAGTTCCTGCTACAGTACTGCTACTGTACTGCTACAGTAACCCAGAAATTATGCCTTTGCCTGGATTTGATCCCGGGTTGCCTGGATGCACTTAAGAGTCCTCACCAACCGGGCTGAGGCTCATATGCTTCTAATAAAGGTAATATTTCATAAAAAAAATATCATTAAAAATAATATATTAATTTATAAATATATTTAGATTCATATAAATATAACATATTTTATTAAATATGATTTATATAAGATCAAATACACATTTACACTTAATATATAATATATTTAGTGATGAAAGACTTATAAAATAATTGAAAAATAATATTAATTAATAATTTTCTAATTATTATTTATTAATAGTTATTTAATAACAATTGGATGACATAAAAATTAAATAAATGAATGAATGGTCTAACATAAGTTGAAAACGTGACTTTAACTTCAAACGATGATAACTTTTGATCCGAGTGTCTGTTTGGTCTCTACCACATATAAAATCAAATTCTATAAAGAAAACTATACTGTATTAACTTGGTGGACCCTGATAACTATTTTTTCATGGTAAAAAAAGTCCCAGAAGGCCTTCAAAATTGATTTTTTAGTTGGGATACCCTAATTTTTTCATTTTTGATGATATTTCAACTTTGTTTAAGTGGGTGTTTTTGTCCTTTTTTAGTGGGGAATGAATTTATTCTCAAGGATTACATTCATATAGATATTATGGTTTTGAATTTTTTTCATTTTTTATATTTTTTTATAATTAAATATATTCATATTTTCTAATATTTACATATAATAAATCAATTGTATAAATGCATATTTAATCATATTTACATAAAAATATATTTTTAAATATATAAAACATATAGAAATAAATACTAATTATTCATTTTATTTAAAATAAAAAATTATCCATTTTATTTACCTTATACAAATGAATTGATATATATATATATATCTATATAAGTAATGTTTATATATAAAATTGTGTGTGTCAATAATCATATATATATATATATATATATATTCTAATATATTTAAATAAATAAATATTTATATATATATGTAAATATTTTTTCATGTGTGTGAGAAATATAAATATGTATGTGTGTGTATAAATGTGTGTGTGTGTGTGTGTCAATATTGCATATATACATCATATATAAATGTATTTTTATAAATATATCATTATCATTAAATATAGTGTATAAATGTTTTTACAGTAAATATTTATAAATACATTATAAAAAAGTTATATCCAAATATACAATTATATGTAAATATGTATAAATATATATGTGTGTATATATATATACATATAAATAAATAAATATATATATATAATTTACCAAATTTATATCTAAATATAAAATATATAGACACATTTTAAAAATGTATTTAAAAATAATTATATAAATCATATGAAATTAATTATTACCGATTTTATTTAAAACAATATCTAATCATTTTTTATATATTATAAAAATATATGAATATATATGTACTTATACAAATGTATATATAATGTTTATATATACACATGTGTATATATTAATAAACAGATTTATATTTATATTTATATTCTAATATATATAAATTAATAATGATATATAGTATATTAAAATAAATGTAAGTGTATATATATATATATCATACACACACAGAAACATATATTTTATAAATGAATTTAAAATTAATTATATAAATATATAAATAAAAAAAATGTATGTAAATATATATAAATAAATAGAAATATCATAAAATGTAGAACAAAACAAGCTTGGTGGGGTGGAAAAAGGCTTCGAATCACACAAGGGAGGTCACAGGATCAAGTCCAAGCATGCGTGGGTGGGTGAGAAGGAAAGGGAAGGGTTTTGATCATCATTAAAGGGTTTTACTATTGTTGAGAAAAGGGGGTTGGGGTGCATGATAGTGGGTGTGGGGAGACTGGGGGATGTAGAGCACTGAGAAAGGGGGTCGCAAGTGCTAAGAAGGGTGTTGCATGAAAATAAAAAAATATTTTTTTTTCAAATTTTATTAGTACTGATAAATGGTAACTTTATCAAGACTTTTTTCTAGTGCTTATAAAGCTCGTTTTTAGAGATTTTAATTGTACAATTTGTAGTAGTGCAACTATACTACCCCTGAGTATCCCATTGGACTCTACCTCTCAGTGGATTCTAGAATGTTTTTAATAAGTTATGTAAATTTTTTTATTTCCTACTAAATAATTTTTTATCTTCTCTTCTTCCCATTCCCACTCCTATTCAGTGGTCTCTTATTCATTGGTGAATTTTTTGAGATTAGATATAACAACATTGTTGTAAAATTCATCTTAGATGTAGTGGGTGTCCACATGTTTTGGATATAGAATATCAATGGAGGTTTTCTATATTCCATTCATCACTATTTTTATGCTAAGAATTTAGATTATTAAGGATTTATGCATTCTTTTCATCACTATTTGTTTGGTAAGAATTTATATTATGATTAATTTTGAGGATTTAATGAGTTTGATATAAAATATGGATGTGATTATGTCACTGAAATATTATATTGTAGTTTTTAGATGTTAAGAGAACTTTATGAGTTATCTTTAGGTGTTTAACAAGATTATTAAAATCCTTTTTCAATAGTGATCTTTTTATTATTTTAATTGGTTATAGAAAATTAAATTAATGTTTTTAAGTGAAACATTGATTGTTGTTGCACTAGAACAAGCTCACTAATTTAGTATTATAGTGGGAATCTTGACCCTACATATTTTTACAATGGTTATTCTATTTATATAGTTATAAGTACACTTCCAAATTATTATGAAATTTTAAACGTTATTTTTAATGTTTTAATTGGGAGTTACTATAAGAATTTTTTTCTATTTAACTAAATAATTTTTTTAAATGGTTAATTTTTTTAATAAATTAATAATTTATTCATTTCCTTATTTGATCACTGATACATATAAATAAAATTTTAATTTATTGAAAAACATCTATGATTATTGGTATACCAAGAATTAAATAGAAAAAAATAATTTTTTACTTTATTATGAATTGATTTTTGGCTTCACATGTCCTAATTATATTACCATGTGATTAATTATATATGTTATGAGTGGTTTTGAACCATGGTTAGCTGATTGATATAACTACCATTATTTATGAGATATTTATTTTTTGGGTTCTTTGTTAAGGTAAAGAATTTAATTTGTTACTTTTTATACAAAAAATGAAGGACTCATAGGTCAATGATAAACCCCTAACCATAGATTATGAGGTTGCACCACTGACAAGTTGATGGATTGGTTTAGTAGACTATAATTTTATGATTTATTCTCTTCATATGAAAAGTATTTTTTTTAATTATTGATGGATTAAAAGTAAATAGTTTTTCATGGGAACTCTCTAAATTATTGGAGTTACCTTCTTAGAGGTATAAATTATTGCACTCATAGATTCCTTTTTAGTTCTCTTAGGTAAACAATATAGGTTGGTCTCTTCCTCACCATTACTTATTTTTCCATTAATACTTGAGTCGTCCATAATAATGTTATAATTTCATAGAGGTTATTCGAGGGCTCCTTAAATTATGAGACTTGAAAAAATGTGGGAATGTTTATTTATGTTATTTCTTTAGTTTTGGTTGAGTTATTCAATGTGAAAATTGTGTTTCATTATAGATTATAATTTAAATTAAATTATTTATCTTTTATTATAGAGAGTGTTAGTCATAAAATTTATATACACTCTTTAGTTCCAACATAATGTTTTGGGTCTACTTGACCGGTTTCCTTGTGGACAACTATGGGAGGTATATCCATATGGATATCTTTAGGATGTTGATGGTTTAATTGTTTGGAAAGATTAAAAGGGTTGTGTGATATGACAAGGAATAGGGATCAAATACATTACCATGGAGAGTATTTTGGTTTTCTCTAAGTAAATCTATTTCCAAGTTAATTATTTAGTTTATTGAGTATTCAATATTTTCTTAGTATAAAAATTCCATATATTTTTTGGGAAATGATCATGTGGTCAGCATGAAAATTCATGTGATTAAAATGTGGATTCCATTTTAGAAAAAAATTCTTTAACTTCTCTTCCTTGGATATAAATTTCTAAAATGGTTTTTTTGTGCTACTATAGTTGATGGAAATTGATTCCAGGTGAATCTTATATAGTTTTATGATCATTTTTATTATTCTATAAGATAAAAATGTCTTGTTAAATTTTACATTAAACTCATATATACTAATTGTTGATATTTTATTTATAAAAGTGTTTTAATAGGATATTAAAGATATTGAAAAGATGCATATTATCATTTCCAAGCTATGTTAGAGTTGGTATTTCCATACATTAATGTTTTTAACCAATTATATGGGTGGTATCTCTGAATGATATATTATTATATTAGTGGTATAGTGGTGTATTTCTTATATCGGTACATGGTTATTGAAAATGACACTGTGAATTTTGTTATTATTCATCATGGTTATGCTATTATTGTTATGAATAAAAAACTTTGTTTTTTTAGTAGGAGATGAAAATTTTTAATTGGGTCTTTGATGATGTTTCCTATGTATTACTATACAAGGGAAAATCATCAATAAATCATTATTCCCTTGGCAGTGAGGATAACAAGGGTGCCTTGACACTAAATATCCTTACTTTTTTGTTTGATAATAGTTGGGTTACTTTAACACTTGATTATTCTACACATTAAAGTAAGTATGATGAGGGTTGTTCAACACTACATTATTCTCCCCTCTTAATTAGGATAATGTGGTTAAAATATCACTATATCATTTTTGTAACATTTATATTAGTAAATAGGTTTCCACTCTAGAGAAATTTCCATTTGTGATTCCAGGCATATCTTGAAGCTGGTATTATTCCCCTTGTGGTGGGTGAGTTATCCATTGCTATAACGTGATATTTATTTTTCTTAATTGGTATAATTTTTTTATTTTTTGTTAAAATATTTACACATAAATAAGTAAATTTTTAGGAACATATATTGTAATAGATTTTATGGGTATTATTGTCACATCAGAGGGTCTGGTCTCCATAAGGTGTTGGAATGGTGTGGGATGATCCTTTGGATGAAGTTGTGTCGACTTATAGTAGCCCAGACTACACACCAGACCGAAACTCTCATAGTTATACCTTCATATTCGGGTCTTTGGGGGTTACAGGGGTAGTGCACCCCTGCTCAAGGGTCTGGGAGCTGAAAGCCCCATACCCAATTTTTGGGCATAGTGGAAACTATGACCATTCATCTTCTTCAAATAACATCTTTAATCATGGATTAACATAGTATCATGATGTTTTAATCTTGAAATAATATTTTCAACATCATCTAGTATATTTTTCTTTAGAATATTTAAATCTATAAATATTGAATATATCAACCTTCAGTAAAACTCACATTTCCTTTTATCTATTAGAATTTAAAAATTTACATCATAAGTATTACAAATTCCATAGAGCCCCATTGAATTTATCAAATTTTTAGACTAAGCTTATTTTTTAATACTTTCAAAGTCTCACAAATATCCCATGAATTCATACCATTTTCATATTTTTCAAACAATAACTGATAGTCTATAAGAATTTACAAGTCTTAATAATTTCTTATAACTTCATTCCTCTTCCAAAATTAGCATCACTGAGAATTATTATGAAGTTTAAAAGTATTACACATAGATAAATAAAGTCTTGAACAATCATTAAAGTCTTATAGAGACCATAAAAGGTCCTATGAAAATTCCAAAGTCTTAAATGGTCATCAAAGTTTTAAAAAGACTAGTTAAAGTATTACAAAAATGACAAAGTATTATGAAACCCCAGTGAAGTATTATGAACTATCTAACTATGAAAACTTACATGATTTATTAAATTCTTACAGAGACTAAGAAAAGTCTTGATAAAATTCCAAACTCTTATAAAAACCCAGTGAAGTCTTGTGAACTGCCTCAGAAATCATAAGAAATAAGACTTATCCATTTTTCTAGATAAAATTAAAAAAAATTAAACTTAATCAAATATTCATAAAACCTATTCATTTCAACTTATATATTCTCAACTCATTTCAAAACACAATATAACAACTTCAAATAATTTTAGGAATTATCAAACTAATTCCAAACCTCTTTAGCTTGTTTCCAAGGCACTTTTAAAAATTTCATTACCTAGTACTGAGTATTACAATAAACCTCACTTCCTATTAAATTAAGCTTCACTTAATCTTTATTAAAACCTTATCAAACCTACATCCAAGTAATATTCTAAACTAATTACAACAACCTTCATGATAAGCCATCCATGGATGGTTTCTTCATAACTTCAGCTAGCTTTTACTTCTATAAATCTCATCTCTTCAAGTTGGTTCAACAATCGATATTGTTTAATTAACTTGAAACATATTTTAGATAGTTCATATTTAATCATATATCACTTTTCATGAAGATTTATAGACCAACTCAACAATCATCGCATCTATTAGTTGTTAACTTGAATCTATCCAACCAACTATTCAAGGGAAAAAATAATTCATTTGTTATTTACTGAAATACAAGGGAAGAATCTTTATATCCTTTGGGTTAATTATTACTATATTACCCAACACTCTATGAAATATATATTGACACTTATTGACAAAAATACAACCAAAAAAATCCTTTGGGCACTTCAATATCCCACTTTTTGTTTATTGTCAATATTGATGAACTGTCTCACATGAATTCTTGTCAATATGTATTCACAAGTACATACTTTTTCATCTCCCCATTATTGAAAATAAATGAAAATTATAAAGGATATATACCCTTATTTATACCATAATTTCAAGGGAAGGTAATTTCATCTCTTTAAATTCCTCAAGTAAAACATCTCATCCCCTCATGTTCTTGCAATTTCTTTATCCTCCCCTTATTGAGAGAATCAGTCAATTCCATATGAGATAAGGGTGGCACCACATTATTCTTATAAATGTCCCATAAACTAATAAAATGTAAGTCTATATGGGATAACCTAGTCTAGAAAACAATAGTGATCGATTTAGATAACAAATTTACCCATTTACTTTCTTCAATCCGATACCATATTTAGCTTCACTTTCTTAGGGGTTATATAAACTGAATTTAAAGAATTTTTATGTACCTTCACTCAACTTTAATAAAAACATAAAAAAATATTCAATAAAAATTATATTTTTATCCATTTTTGGTTGGACAATAACCTCTCTTTAATAATAATATTTAACATGAATCAAAACATAAATGGGAGAGTGAATATCATACCTCAGCCTTCAATTTTTCAAGGGATGTTTATAATTCTAGATTAATCATAAAATGATATAATTATGGAAGATTTATTTAGTTGATTCCTCCCCCATAAGTAATGTTTCTCAATTATCTTCATCATGGCTGGTTTCATCTTCAAAAATAATCTCTAAGAATTTGTGATTCCAGTTACATTCTAATACCAAATGAGATATTTTAAATAATGTGTTACAAGAAGAAAACTTGTTACCATTTGAAAATGACCATTATGGATTATTATTTTATGTTTTATAAATATAAAATCCTTCATCGGTTCTCCTCTTTCATTCTTCAACTTCAATTCATAGTAAACATTAGCGCAAATAAATAGATATGGGAATGAGGTGAGTCTTCATTGGCTCCCTAATGATAAAAACATAGATGAGAACTGTTTCTCAACCCAAAAAATCCTTTTTTTGTATCTATAAAAATTTTATAACTCTTCATGATATTTGTACCCTTGATTTTTCAAAATTTATGTATCTTTGGGAAGCATGGATATCTTTTTGTTTTTCACCTTTCTTCTAAGCTGGAACATCCTTCTTCACTTTAGAAGGCACAACACTTTAACTCTTTTTTTCTTTCTCTATCATCTTATACATTTCCAATTATGATGGATAAATAGTTAGATATCCTTTTGGAACATTTCCAACCATATTTTTGTGTGTATACTCCCTTCAAGCAGTAGTGGTTTTGGCACTTAGAGTCATCGATCTTTTCCCTTTTTTCTTCAACAACTTATTTTGTTGTGGCATCCATGTTATGCACTTAGTAGTTATATACCCAGAAATTTTTCACCTTCCACTCATATCTTATACAACTTTTATATTACCCTTCTTGGGTAGCTACTCAAGTTCTTCATCAAGAATTTAAACTACTATAACAATCCAACTGTCACTTTTTTGGATCAATTCTTTCCTTATTTCTTTCAACTTTCTCCCTTCCTTTTTGATGTCCATGGCCAGTTTACAATGATCTATGATATGGAATTTTCTTTTAAAATAAAAGCATATTATTCTTGTTGGTTGTACATTATTTTCAGATTTATTCATTGATAACTTGTTAGTAATTGACTTGTCTCGCTTCTTTTATTTACTCCTCAAGGTACACTCATCTTCTTTTCTCATCTTCTTTATTTTTTGTTGCGATATTATCTTCACATCATAATATGAGTTAGGTTAGGCTAATAGATGTTGTCTATATTCATAATAGTTATCGCATATATTATAATTCTCATAGAAATTATTAATATATATATAAACATCTTCTTATTTGATATATTTTACTTTTTATTTAAATTCTACTTTTATCCATAAAGTCTTCTATTATATTTATCTTTTCTACCCTATCTTCAAACCTTCAATTATCTCCAATTATAGACATTTTGTGCTAGAAATCAATGGACCTATGCCCAAACTTCCAATAAAACCAAGATCTTCCAATAAATCTTCTTTTTCTCCTTTAATAGTGGTCTATCCAAATTTTCCAGCTTGTGCATCTTATTTTTTTAGGATAGATTCACCAATTTTTTGGTTTAATTTGGGGATATTATCATCTTGTAAATTCTTATATCCACCTATAATGCATTTATAAGCTTCTTGGAAAAACTTTCATCCACACTTTTCCAAATTTTGATTTCAATCCTTTACTATCAAGTGGAATATCATTAGTACATAAGTCATTTACTAGGTTATAGGATACCTTTTTCTAAGAGATTGAATTAGAATGATATTTAGAGGGTCTCAAGAACTTTTTTCAACTAATTTGAGTCTTCTTGGTAGTAATAATCTCATTTAAATTATGTGGAATCACTTATCCTTTCATTATTTTATGAATATTATATCAAGGTGATTTCTAGATTTATCAATTTAATATCCATCTCTATACATTTTAGATTAAGCATGTACTTATGATCTTAAAGTGATTTCACTCTATCTTCACATTATCTCTTCAAATTATTCACTTTATCTTTATGAATTTGACTCACCTCTAGTAGATAATTATCCAGTTCCATTATTCACTAATTTTTTGCCTCCAAATAGTCTTCTTTAACACCCATGAAGACATTGTGAAATTTCACCAATACATACATCACATCTTTAAAAACATTATCAAAAAACAACTTTCTCAAAAATAGATCTTTACGATTATTAATGAATCAATGAAACTATTTAATTGAAAATTGAAATATATCCTTTCATAGCATTCATATGTTTTGTGAGGGTGTTATATATGCTCGTATTTTTAACCAATGTATCTTCTATTGCATCATCTTTCTCTTTTAGCTATGATTTTACATCTTGTATTCTCTTAATATGTGATATTATATATGTGAAAAAATCAATAGATAAAATTTAACATTAATCCTTAAATTCATAATAAAAAACTCTAAGTGATCCATTATATATGTTCTATTCATTTTCTTCATAGCTTCAACATAATTCATCAAAGGAATTATCCTCAATATATTTATCAAAATACTTAATAATCTGATTAACTATATGTAGTGGTGATTCCTCCTTTACCTTTGAAGTTTTTCTCAGCTTCTTTTCCTCCCTTATTTTATTGTTTTTTAGATTCATGGTTTAAACCTCTATTTATTCTTTAACAGAGATGGAATATAAATTTTATATCTGAGGATATTCTAAAAAATCTTCAAATCTACACTTAATATATTGTGATTCGAAACACTAGTTTAAGAAAACAAATAGATCTAATTAGAGTGAACCTTTTCTCTAACACCAACTGAAAATTTTCATAGGATACATGCATAAACACCTGGGGATAAATCAAGTGTGGCTAATATTTTGATAAATTCCAAATTTTATTTAATATTTTAACCCCCTTTGTCCTTTGAATATTTTTTTCTGGTTAATAGAAATATATATTTGTTCTTTTTTACCTAATAATATACACATCATGTAATGTATAATATAAAAAAATAGCATCACACTATGTTTTTACAAGGTTAATCCCTAATATGGGAAACTTAATCCTTGATCTGGTCAATTTTCTTTAAGTTGAAGATTTACTACTAATAATGTTATGATAAATTACAATTTTTTTAAGAAGGGATCATCTGAAACCCTCACATCATATTACATATGTGATCATTAACCATATTACATGGGTGAATGGATTTCAACTCTCATATATGGTATCTCACTAATTCATAACTTCCTCCAATATATTGAAGTAGACTGCCACTCAATACTGGATTTAATTACACCACTGTGACATGATATAATTCTTCTCAACTAGATTCTTCAACTACCTTTGAATATTCAAGAATAAAAAGATATCATCCACAAACACAACCATGTAGGAGTCCAAAAAACAAAGAAATATCTAATCTATCAAATCCATAAAGACCAAATGAGCATTGTTAAGGCTAAATGGCATAACCAGAGACTCAAAATGTCCATACCAACTCCTAAAATAGGTTTTAGGATCATCCTCTACTCGAACCTTCAACTGGAGGTACCCTAACCTTAGGTCAATTTTTTAAAACCAATATTCTCCCCTAAACTAGTCAAAAAGATCATCAATTCAAGGTAACAACTATTAATTCTTAATAGTCACCTAATTAATCTTATTATATTATATAAAAATTCAAATAATCCCATATTCATTATTTACAAAAAGAACTAGTGATTCCCATAGAGATACATTTGGATAAATAAATCCCTTGATTTATAAATACTCTAACTTAACTTTTAACTCTTTTAATTTGGTAGGATGCATATGGTATGATAGTAAAGATATGGGGCTCATCTCAGGGAGCAAGTTGATAGTGAACTCAATATCTCACTAGGATATAAACCTCAAGAAATAATCAAGAAACACCTATGGGTATTGGTCCACCACCAATAGAAGATTTACATCTATTCACTACTTCATAAAATCAATTAACAACATGGATAACTAACACAAAATCAATCCCATATCCAAAACAATGGGTCTTTACCTTCCTAACCTTAGGCTTAATCACCCTGGAAGTTGTGAGTGTTCCCATAATGAGATTAAAACTTGACTCTATGACAATAATAGTCAATTTTCACTTTAAAATTGTTTATACAATCCATGCTAACAACAATATCAAAAATATCCAGGTCCAGTATAAGGAAGTCCCACATGACCTCTATGTTAGTGATTAACACACGACACTCTAAACACTAAAAACCTTGTTACTTATTCCTTCCTAATGAGATAAATAGATCTATCATAAATTGAATACACTATTCTATCATCCCAAAACATCGAGAAACCTTAACAAGATAAAGGAATATGAAGTGTTGGTATTAAAAAAATCCAAGTCCATAGAAGACACAATAAACATTGTACCTCTCATGGTGGTTGGACTGGATTCAGAGTCCTCAACTACCATTTCCAATACATAAATATATCCTAAATAAGGCATGATCTAATCCTTCTTATCCAAATGAGATTCCCATTTTGACTTATGGTATGATTCCACACCCTTTTATTGTAACATCCCACCCCTCACCCATTGGATTGGGAAGAGGTGGTGGGTTCTATTGGCCTTAGTTGAAAACCAAAAGACACTAAAGGCTAAAAATAAATGCCAAGGGCATCATAAAAAAATTGGGGGATGATTTTACATTTAAAGATAACCATCTGAAACAAGATAACCATAATCAAACAAAACTCGAAATAATGCATGAGTACAAAATACAATCCATTACAAAACCCAACCAAAATAAAATATCAGAGTACAAAGTGGAAAACAAGACCAATAAAACTCAAATACACCAAGATATCGACTCATCAACTCCCAACCTCCTCCAAGATCCAACTCCACATTCCCAAACCAAGATATCAATAAGAATCACTAAATAACTAGGATATCTTGTCATTACATGTGTCTTGATATATAACATCTGCAAATGCACCAAAGTTCCCAAGAAGGGGGTGAGTATAATACTTAGTAGGATTTTCCTAATAAATTCCCAAATCACACCACTAGGATAAAACTTGTTAGAACATTTATATAAAATAATTTAAAAGTAATTTAAATCATTTTATATCCAACCAAAAAAAATTCCAAGGAAAGTAATCAAACAAGCCTTTAAAACCATTTTTCAAGTAATACATTAAAAAAATATTAAAACCATTTCTCAATTTGTGTTTTTTCATATACTATTCCATGTCCCCACACATCTACAACACACACACATAAAATCTTTGTGTTACCATTAACAGTATAACTTCACATCCATACCCTATCCCTTTGATAGTGGTACTTCATCACCAATATTCATCCCATTCAACTCATTCCTAGCCATTATGCCTAAATCATGTGAACCCATTTCTATAAAATCATTTCAACCAAAAAAATTACTCGCATCAACAAACCATAATTTTAAAACCATCATTCTAAAATTATAAACAATAGTTTTTTCCAAAAATTCAACCAATTCCCATGATTTCCAAAACCATAAATCAAAAAATAATTTCCATCAAATCACAACACGATTTTCACAAAAATTACAAGAAATTAAATCAATTTGAAACCAAGCCTTCGAGTTATAATCAAGAGGATTTAAGAGAGAATCCCCCTACCCATCAAACTTAGGTGAAAAAAAAAGAATGAGATAAAAACTTTAAAACCCCATCTTGAAACTTCTAAATCTATCCTTAGATCTTGTTCCCTTAAATAAAAATAATCATATCCAATCAATATTGACATCATAAAACATGGATCTATCTCCAACAGACTAGATCCATGATTCTTAGAGAGGTAAGATTAAGATATCTAAGGAAAATGATGAATAATGATCACTTAATGGTGAATTTGGCCCTCCAACACACTTAGATTATTCTAGGAATTGATCCCAGGTTGAAAGGAATTGTCTCAACAGCCTTAGGAGGAAGAGGAATTCGTGTTATGGTATGTTTAGGTGAAAAAAGTTGTTTTAGGAGGTAAATTAGATTAGATCCGTGAATTTCGGATCTAAAATTTAGCAGTGCATGGTTAGGTTGAATGGTTATAAAAATCATGCGCAAACCATGCATGATCCACTACCTCAAACCACACCTCGCATGGTTGGCTTGCACGGTTAGACAAATAGTACAAAAACCATGTTATTCCCCACTATCCAACATTTCATGGTTTCTTTTGGAAATCTATATGTTTTTTCCAAACTATATGCCTACCTAGTGTTATTTTTTTAGTTTCATAGTTTATTGTAGGTGTTTCATGGTTTCTACTAACCATTCTCAAAATGTTCACCTCCAGAAAAGCCTAAAAACATGAAAAAATTCCTCTAAACCTCTTGAACTTAACCCAAAAATTATATATAATTAAAATACATAAATAAAGGGTCAAGTACATGAAACTATAGGTGATATATTCTCCCCATAATTTCTCTTTCCATCCTCAAAAAGTAGAAACCCACCATTGGCCTAAAAGAGTTCGGGTTATTGTTCCATCATTTCCTTATCATAGTCCCACATTTCTTCCTAAATCTTACCATGTTTCCATAAAACCCACACTAGAATAATGATTTTTCCATGAAATATTTTCTATTTCCTATCTATAAACCATACCAGAACATGAACCAACATATAATCTGGATCTAGTTCAACATGATCCCATCAAATCACACGGTTAGGATCAAGTTGGTACTTCTTAAATTGAGATACATGAAAGACATTATGCACTTAACTGAAACTTAGTGATAAATCCAACTGATATTACACCACACAAACCCATTAAAGTATCTCAAAAGGGCCTATGTATCGAGGATATAACTTTCCCTACTTCCCAAAACAACAATGTTAAAGCCTTGGAGAGATTCTAAAAAACACATGATCACTCACCTCGAATGACAATGGCCATAGATGATGATCCACATAAAATTTCTGATTACTCTAAGACATCTCCATTCTCTTTTTGATCAACTAAATATTCCTCAATATCTCTTACACAAGTTTTAGTCCAACCAGTGAAGTCTCACCAATTTCCACCCAACAAAGTGGAGAATGAAAATGATTCCCATACAATGCTTTAAAAGGAGCCATATATATAGATTCTTGGTAACTATTGTTGTATGAGAAATAACCTAATAGTATGTTCTCTAACCATGAGATACCAAAAACCATTACACAGGCCCTAATAATTTCCTCTAATGTTTGGATCTTCATTTCAGATTGTCCAACTATTTGAGGGTGATACTTCATGATCATAGTCAACTGATCCCTAAGGTATTTCTATAAGGATTTTGAAAAATGATACATAAACCTTAGATCTTGGTCTGATACTGTCAAAACTGGTATGTCATGCCTTTTTACCAATTATCATATATATATATATATATATTTGAAAAGTATTTCACCATATTAGATTCATGAATAGGGATGAAATGGGATAAATTTGTGAGTTGATCCACCATCACCTATATGGATTCATGTTTCTGAACCATCCTTGGTAGAAATGTTATAAAATCCATAGTTATTTTCTTCCATTTCCACATGATAATTGGTAAAGACTGTGGAATAACCACTGGTCACTGGTGGTTTGCCTTAATCTCCAGACTAGTGAGTTATCTCAAAAAAAACTCAACCACTTTTTTTTCATGCTTTCCCAACAAAATGTTCTTTCAGTTCCTTATACATATTTTGTATTCTATGATGAACACCCCATCTCAAATGGTGGTAATCATGAAGAATTTTTTCATGAAAATCCATAGGTATGACCATCCAATCTCAAAACCACAAAATTGGTCTTGTGTCAATATTATATCCCTCAATGGTCTCCCCACCATTGAGTTTTGACCTTATAGAAACACATTCAAAATCATATGTGTGTGCCTCTTTAACCTTCTCAACCAAATCAAGAATGAAAGAAACTGGAAATAAAATCACAATACTGCCTCAGTCTTTACAATCAAAGTGCATATCAGTTATCTCTAACATTATATTCCATTGATTAGAAGCCTCTTTCACCAATTGACTATATGAATTTATGCTTAATGAATTCACCATAGATTTTCTTTTACCTGGTGTATACATTAAGCTAAATTCAAACATTTGAAGATACTTCATCCATATTCTTTTTCACATATTAAAATATCTTTGTCATAAGATTTGTTTCAAGCTCTTATAATCCGTAAACATTGTAAATTCCTCACCAAAGAGGTAATTATGTCATATATTCAAATCATGGACTACATTAGCTAATTTTAAATCATGTTTTGGGTATTTCTTCTCATGAAACTATAACTTCCATGAGTCATAAGCAACAACATGACCTCCCTACATGAGAACACACCCCAACCCAAATCTCCAAGCATTACAATACACCACATAGCCTTGTCTTGATTCTAAAAATATCAAGATTGGTGATGATGTAAGGTGAAATTTAAGCTTTTGAAAAGACTCGTGGCATTCATTGTTCCATTGGAATGGAAAAAAATTTCTTATCAAAGTTGTAATTAGTGAAGATATTCATGAAAATTCATAAAAAACATCGATAATAACTAGTCGGGATAAGGAAACTACATATCTCAAATACATTATTTGGTGGTTTCCAAGAGATCACCGCCTCTATATTTTATTGATCAAAAAAACATTTTTTGGATATAACATATCCAAGGAAACATACCTTTTGTATCCAAAAATCACACTTTGAAAGTTTGGAATACAAATGATGATCCTGCAAGATACTCAACACTATCACTAAGTGTTGCTCATGGTCAACATTTTTTCTAGAATACACCAGTATATTATCCACAAATACCACAATAAAGGAATCCAAATACCATTTAAATATATGATTCATCAATTCCATAAATTTATCTGGTGTATTCTTAAGACCGAAAGTCATAACCACAAACTCATAATGGTTATATCTACTCCTAAAATCTATCTTCATAATATCCTACTTCTAAACTTACAATTATTGATATCCTAAATGCAGGTAAATTTTAGAGAACCACTATGCTCCCCTCAATTGATCAAACATATCATCAATGTGTGGAATAGGATATCTATTCTTTATCATAACTTGTTTAATCCTATGATAATATACACAAATCCTGAGTGTTCCATATTCCTTTTTCACAAAAAGAATCGGTGCTTCCCAGGGATATGTACTCGGTCAGATGGACCCTTTACTTTCCAAATCTTCTAGATGATCCTTCAATTCCCTCAATTTTTTTGGTGTTATCCAATAAGATGGAAGTGTGATAGAACTATTACCTAGTAATATATCAATCGTAAATTCCACTTCTCATTTGGATATAAACCTTGAGAAATTTTCAGGAAATACATACATTAATCAATCCACTATGATTGGAAAATATTTATTCCTGATATCATCTACTGATTCCAAGGTCAATGATACTAATTAGTATGAGATAGTTCCAACCACCAGTGCCAACAATCCTAATCCACTTGTTTTCACATTTTGATCTCCTCTAAAGAGATTCTCGACGACATATACAATTTTAAAACTAGACCTTCAGTTATAACGGTCAATGTGTGCTTTGAACATTTTAAACCAATCCATACCTAGGATTAAGTCATAGACATCTGTCTAAAGCATAGAGAGATCCAAAATAAATTAATCCCCATTGATAGTTATAGAACATGATTTGAACATAAAGGCTCAACATTCTTTTTGGATAAGAGGAGTTTGGAGTTTCAAAACAGAAGGCATCATCTCAATATGCAAACCCATATTGTCAAGAACACGAGAAGTAATAAATGACTGGGATGCACCTATATCTAAAAAATATTTCATAAAGGTAGAATTAAAAATAATCATACCTCTCACTGTCAAAGGTCCATATTGACCATCCATGATCATTTTCTTAACTCCATACAATTACTCACTCATCACACTTTTCTCTTTATTACCATGTTGATATTTCACTGGTTGAGAATTCGTGGTGTTCCTGAAATCACCCTAGATTTCTTGGTTATACTGATAAGATTTATTATGCTACACTCATCCTATCAAAGAATATAATGACTAAGAAGCATGAGATGTTTCTCTAGAACCTGATGTTGTAGCACTACGACAATAGCGCTGAAGATGTACCATCTGGTTTCAATTGTGACATGTTCTAGGTGGTGTTGTACAATCTTACTTCATGTGATCGAGAGAACCACATTGAAAACAATCGGTTTTACCATTTGGTTTAGGAGAAATATTCACTAATCCCACCATATGATTATAAGTCATACCACCACCTTGGAAATAGGTGTCCCTCTTCTACTTTTTCTCAGAATTAAATTTCCCACCATTTCCTATAGGTATCAACATGCTTCTTCTACCCATATTCCTAAGATATCCCTTTCTTACACCATTGATATATTGAAAATTTATATATAATTCGATATACAGATCACAACAATCTTTGAGAAAATCTCTAGCCTTAATCCGGATTCAAAAAATTCATGCCTTAAAGGGAACACTTCCATCAAATTCTGCTGAAAAGTGGACTAAACTCATAAATTTAGTCACATACTCTATCACGGTGAGGTTATCTTTCTTAAAACTGAATAATTATATTATTCTTGTAATCCGAAAAGTATGAGGATATAATTTTTTGTTAAAAAAATCTTCAAATCCCGCCATGTCATTCCTTGGTCTGATTTATCATGAACTGCTAAATCCCACCATTAGCGTGCAATATCTTCTAGCATGTACAATTAAAAATTCACATTTAGCTCAACTGGTGTACTAAGGAAATCAAAGATTTAATTCATCCTATTTAGCCACACTTCTTCTTTTTCTGGTTCTGGATCACCCCAAAATATGGGTGGATTTTACTTTTTGAACTGAATTGAATAATCCACATGCTTTGGTTCATCCATTATGCTCCCTCTATCCACAGCCTGAAAATCTTGGACAATACTATGAACCAAATGTTGGTTCACATGTGAATCAAGTGAAACCACATCCTCAGTGGCCCCCTCCGATTGTGTAACATCCCAGACCTAGGTGACAGTAAAGGTTCCCCGATCCCAATTGGCCACATGGCCTCAAACGCATCTCCCCAAACGCTAGAGGCTTCTGACTATTAGTGAGGGATTAGGTGTATCAGTGGGGATACTATTCCCTCATCACCAAAGTGTAACAAAATAGAAATAAAATATCAAATAAGTAGAAGAACCATTAAATCATTCATAGAGATAATAAATTAACAAGACGAGAATATATAAATCATACCAGAATAAACCTCATATACAGAAGATGATGATGAATCTCATGTATCTAATAAAGCTTCCAAAACATGTATACATGGAATGTGTATAATACATGAAAAAAAATACAAAAATGACAAAAGTATCCCAACTATCATTACAATCCTCATCTCGGTACCATGCTCCCCTGCTCCTAAGTAGAAATCAAGAACTTGTAACAGGGTTCTTTCCCTTATCCATACCTATAATCATATAGTTTATTTTGGTACCATTAGAGGACTGAACAAGGTGTGAGATATAATCCCAATAGACAACCACCCAAGGTCTAGTTTCATCCAGTTAGTGAATATATATAACAAAAATTGTGTGATAGAAGTAATGAAATATGTAAAGGAAGCACTGAAAGTAAACAACCAAAAAGGATTGGGTTCCCATGGACACTTATCCTCTACTACCTACTTCGGCCTAGCTAGAAATTTCTAAATAAACATTCAGTCCTATCTCAATTCATAATCAGTTCATTTAATTAATAAATTTCATTTAATTAACAAGACTCAAGACCTGGATCATAGTCCAGCATCCCCTATATGATATATTAAAAAGACACCTAAACCATCCATCTATAAGATATAAGACACTAACCTAATCCAAGATTGTTCTTTGTCTTGGAATACGCATCATTTATATCATTTTATTCATTATTTGATTTATAACTTGATCCCATCCTTGGAATTCCTTATTTGGAATCCAGATATCACTCCAATCATAACATGAATCAATCACCTTAAAATCCCATCCTGGGCATTCCTCATTGGAATCCTTGTATCTCTCTAGGTATGGTATAACAACACTTCCACTTATGTTCATCCTTGGTTGTCCACTAAGGGATCCCAAGTGTCACACATGGTGTATATGATCAACTACCCTCTAATTCAATCCTTGGTAATCCATAATGAGTCCAAGTATCACTAGGAATATAATAGTCATCCCCTATGAGTCCATAATTTTTAATCTATAAGGATCCTAATTGTCACTTGGGAATAAGTAAGGAAATATCCAACTAAATATGTCCATGGAGTTCATATAAGAACCCATGTGTCACCCAAGGCATATAAGCATTAAATCAATATCCTTTAATAAAGATGATTTAATATGTCAAGACCATCACCAAGAACAATTCTTTTATGCATCACCTTAATAGGTAGATAAAGTCATGGTCTAAGCTTAGAAGGATTAGTATTTAATTTGAATCATGTGGGCATTTCATTTTAAGGGAATCTCGTGCTTAATCAACCAATACATAGAAAGAGTATAGTGATATGGCTTCCATTACCTTTTATTTATCAATTCAATTTACAATTGATATTACAATTCAAATTACATGTCAATTCATGATTCAAATCATCAATTTAAATTACAATTCAATTCAAAAAATACATCCCATAGTAAGGGGTAGAAAGGAACACCTTAAGGAATCCAAATTCAATAGACACCCATGGTGGTTCAATCAACTAAGAAACACATCTAAGTGTGGTTCCAATCTAATGTTCTTGACCTCTATTCATTTATCAATGGGTCTCATTAATTGCATAGGTCATGCCTATTAATTTAATTCAAGTATTCAAATTCATCTCAAGGGCATCGTTCCAAGAATTGGGTGCATGACACAAAGTCATATATATAAACACTTTGACTTTGGAGGAAAAGTATGAGGCCAACCACCATAGGTTCATAGTGGATAGATCATCTAGTATCAGCTTCTAATTCAACCCAAACTGAGAGGAAATAAAATAATGTATGAAGACCTAATAAAAAGGGAATATTAGATTGCACCTAAATAGCACAGTCGATACTAAACCAAATGAGGGACAACTAAAATGGAATTTACATATTACTGAGATGAATATAATGAGATAGATGGTTCTTGATTCCAAGATTGAATAGAGAGTTGGCAGAAAATCCTATAATAGTCTTCAAGAAGAACATCTAAAGATCTTAAGTTTTGAACGGATAAAGAAAGGGGAAAATTGGGGTTGAAATAAGATTTAATTAGGGGTATTTTTTTAAATTTACCCAAAATATAGGGTCGTACGGTTTGTTCGCATGGTTGACCAAACTGTGCATCAATTGTGTTCCCCTTGTTGTAGAAAAGGGGTACCCCGTGTGGTTTGTATGTATGGTTTAACTGACCATGCACCATCTACACACCTTTTTCTGTTGGAAAGGGGAACCCTGCATGGTTTGTATTCATGGTTTGACTAACCATGAAAAAAATCTCTGTCAAAATTATAGACATTATTTTATGGGTGTGTGCCCCATATCGCATGGTTTATCTAACCATGCAATATGGGACTCTTCTGCCTAGCCTCGCATGGTTAGAAGTAACCATGTGGCCTACCCTGCATGGTTTCTATTAACCATGAGCCAGGACTTTTCACCTCAAATGTTGGGTTCTAGGATATGAACAAGCCACAAACACCCTCGATACCTCTATGACCTCAATAGATATTCACATTAGGTTGTAAATAAGCATTTAAACTGAAATTGATATAAATCAAAGGATTCATACATCAAGAAAGAATCAGTTTCTTACAAACTTTCCCCCATAAAGTAATTTATCCCTGAATTGTTTTCTCAAGGGTGATCAAGAATGTCTAAGAATAACTCCAGACATTATGCTCGGGCATCAGCCTCCCACTCCCAGGTCTCATCCTATACACGGTTTTTCTGCCATAACACCCATACTAGAGGAACTAATCGGCATTAGAGAACCTTTTTTCTAAGATCCACAATACGCATCAAATGATCCTCAAAGGATGCATCTACCTGTAACTCAAACTCCTCGAGCTGAAAAGAATGAGATGGTTCTAAATAATAGTGGTGCAACAAAGATATATTGAAGACATCTTTCATGGATCGGTACCTCTAAGGTAACAGTAACTGATATGCTACCGACTCGACTCTCTCTAGAATTTAGAACAACCTAAAATATCACAGTGAAATATTACCATGTATCCTGATCCTCCTATGTCCCAGTCTAAGTAAAACACATAAAAATACTTGATCCCCAAACTCGAACTCTAAAGGTCATCTGTGGTGATTGACGTAATATTTTTATTGAGACTGTGCAGTATCCATATGCTTTCAAAACAACTGAACATTCTTTGTATTCTCCTGAACGAGACTAGGTCCAAGCATAGCTACCTATCCTACCTCTAACCAGCACACGGGTGATTGGCATGGCCTACCTTACAAATCCTCATAAGGATCCATCTAAAAACTATCCTAAAATTTATTGTTATAGGTGAATTAAATCAGGGATATGTGCCTCTCCCAAGATCCCTCAAAATCCAGAACTCATGCTCATAGAATATCCTCAAGTACCTATATCATACACTATGATTGGCCATCAGTCTGGGGGTGGTATGATGTGCTCAGAAGAACCTGTGTACCCAGTGCCCTCTATAAACTCTACCAGAAATGAGATATAAATCAGGAATCCATATCTGAAATGATAGTATGTGGGGCCCCATGAAGTTATACTATCTCATGAATATACAACCTCCCAATCTCATCAACACTGAAGGTTTCCTTGATCAGTAAGAAATGAGTAACATTTGTGATCCTGTCAACAACCCATACAACATCATTACCTTGATATGACCTCGGTAAACCTATCACTAAATCCATTATGACGTTATCCCATTTTCACTAAAGAATGTCTAGCTACTATAAAAGTATGTTTGGTCACTATTGTTCCACCTTCACCTACTGACAGGTGGAACATCTCATGAAAAACCATTTACATCTCTTTTCATACCCAACCACCAGTATTGGCGACGTAAATCTCGATACATCTTAGTGACGTCGGGGTGCACTTACCAATATGAAGTATGAAATTATCACATTATCTCCTTGTACATTTCTACTGAAACCTATATAAGACTGTGTACACATAGAATATTATCCTCACCTACAGTTCATCTAGGAGGTGGGTCCTCACCTGCCACACTCTCCCATAAGACTAGGCCTTCAGAATACGATAGTTACCCCATCCTCACTTTATCTAAAAGGGTATAGGTAATAGCTAAGGATGATAGAAAAGTATTTCCCTAGATGTCTTGAACCTTCAATTGCATCTTAGAGAACAGATCCATGATCTTACACTCATTAGTATCCTACTAAACTTCTTGTATCTAAGACCTCCTACTCGGTGCATCGACCACTACATTGCACTTTTCATGTGTGTAAGCAAGCTCGAAGTCGAATTACTATAGGTATTCAACCCACCTTCACTTTCTTATATTTAGGTCACGCTATGTAAATATGTACTTAAGCCTTTTTTGGTCCATGTACACCACAAAACGCTCTCCAAGTAAGTAATGTCTCTAATAGAGTAATTCATAAACAACTACAGCTAACTCAAGATTGTGCATCGAGAAATTCCTCTTATGTGTCCTCAACTATCGAGACCCGTACACTAAGACTTCATCTCCCTACATAATAATTTCTCATATCCCAATACCTAACGCATCATATTAATCACTGTAACTCCAACTTGGTTCTAGAAAAATCAGTATCGGTGAAGAATTAAATCTTCCTTTCATCTCTTGAAGAGTTGAATCATAGGAATCTGACCATATAAACTTTACAACCTTCTTAGTAAAACTTTTAGGATGTGTTGTTAAGTATGATAAGTCATCTATAAATCACCTATAGTAACCATCTAGCCCCAATAAACTTTTTACCTCAAAGAAATTATTGAGATGCTCCTAGTAAACTATAGCTCTCACCTTCTATGGGTCTATTGATACTCCTGTCTCTGAGATAATGTGACCTAGGAAGTGAATCTGATCTGTCCAAAAGTGGAAATTTTTTATCTTAGCATGTAATTGATGCTCTCTTAGTGTATTCAATATGATCTCAATATGTTTGGCATGGTCATGTCAGTTGTGAGAATACACCAAGATATCATTCACAAAAAACACCACAAACAAATCATGGTAAGGATAGAAAACTCAGTTCATCATTTCCATGAAGATTATTAGCATGTTCGTGAGACCAAACAGCATAACCAAATACTCATATAGACCATAACTACTATGAAAAGTTGTGCGAGGTATGTATAATGGTATAACACACACCTGATGATAACCAAATCTTAAATCAATCTTTGAGAAAACCCAAGATCCTCGGAGCTGATAAAAAAGGTTATTTATCTGCGGTAGAGGATACCAGTTCTTAACCATCAATTGGTTGAATTTATGATAATCTATACATAACCTGAGGGTATCATCTGCCTTTTTCTCAAAAAGGATAGGTGAACCCCATAGAGAAGTATCGGGTTGGATAAACCTATTTTCCTATAAATCCTCTAACTACCTATTGAGCTTTTGTATCTTAATAGTATCCATCCTATAAGGAGAAATTGATGCTGGTGCAGCTCATGGAACTAGATTAATAGATAAATCTACCTATATCACTAGAGGTAATCCTGAAAAGTCATCTAGGAAAACATCCTTGAAATGATAAACCACTGGAGGGAAAACTGTCTAATGTGTTCCATGATCATCCAAATATAAACTCATAATCTACGTTGTCATCCCACCTAGACCACAATGCTCGGGTCTTGATCGGCTCTCTTGGATATCTCAATCACCCTTTTGAATAAACTCCCCACCCAATGGTGATGTGAAAATCACCCTACGATGATAGAAGTTGATGAAATAATGAAAGAGAACCAACCAATCCATCTTGAGAATGATGTCAAAACCTATAATCTCGAGGAAAAAGAGGTCTCATATGAAATGACACCCGCCAATCTCAAGGGGTAAATCCCTGCACTGATGTACATCCTCCGTTATAATCCCTAGCATAGTATCAAGGGTCATAACACCATCAGAAGTATGAACACCGAGCCCAAGGATCTTTACAATGGGCACAGATATAAATCTATGAGAATCACTGATATCAAAAAGAGAAGATTCTAAAGTAGAGGATACTAGAATAGTTCCTCTCACATTAGAAGGATTGGTATTCTACTCCTTAGGGTTTGGTTACACTGTGTATATCTAGACTGATCTGAAGCCCAATGATATTGGCTGGCTACCCTGAGCAGATCCACTTTGCTATCACTACAAATCTGGGATCTGACTACCATAAACATGAAAACCACCTCGTCCTGGTCAGCCGACGGTACCCCATCTTCCTACTTGATGATAAGATGTTGACCCCACTCTTGCACATGGAGTTAGTGTAGAACCTCTCTCACTAGATGATTAAGTAAGAGTTATGTAGAATCACTGTAGATGACCCATCTTGTCACAGGATCAGCACTCGACTGGGTCACTCGTATGTTGAGGCCTTGTATATACTAATCTATCACACTAATAGCACCTCACCTGGCTACCTAAGTATGTTCTATGGATACTAATATCATTTCATGAAAGCTCCATACAACACTTCCTATGACCAGTCGACGTAGCATCAGATCTAGATGTTGAACTGCCCTAGATCTCACCCCCAGCCTCTCTCATACTACGCATTGTGATATGTTCCTGATTCGCTATTCTAGAAACCATAGTCATTCAAAATACATTTACCTTCGATCAGATGTCGTACCAGAGACCATCCTTTAATCACATGGCTTCAGATAACTCATCACCCATCAAAATAAGTGAGAAGCACTGGAGCTCAGTAAAATGGTCCAAATAATCCATAACTGATAATGCACCTTACTCCAAGTGCATGAACTCTTGGGCTCTATCATCCCTCAATGTCTCAGGATAGAAGTATTCATATAAGTTCATATGAAAATCCCTCCAAGCCATTTCCTGATGATGATCATTATGATTGATAACATATCACCATATCTTGGAGGAATCATGTATCATATATATAGCGAGATTTACCCTCCTCTCAAGAGGCATCTCTAGATGCTTGAAGATAGATAGCATGACCTCTAGCCATGACTTTGCAGCCTGTGGTCTACTATTATCCAAAAATGTGGGTGGATGTTGATGTTGTAACTCACATGTCAACTCTACCATAGTCGGGGCAGGTCACATTACTCCCTGAATAGTTTTAATGAATCACAATAATCCTTCACTGAACTATACCTAAGCATGTGTGTCCAATACAATTACTGGTTCCACAACTGGCACTACTAGAGGATCCACCGATAGCCCATGGACCATTGCCTTTGAAGTGTGGTTGTACCCACCCTCCTAGGGTGAAACTAGAAGTCTTCATGGTGGAATATATCTACAATTCCAAACACATGCCTCATATAATAATTTTATCAAAATTCACTGCTAAAAATCATAGATATTAAAATAGGATAGGTACAAGACTTCCTATATAAGAACACACCCCTCTGTCTGCTCATAGATTCAGGTCTGGGTGACATATAGATCATATAAAAGAAAGATATATTACTTAATCCCCACTAATCAGGTCAGTTTTGGGTCAAGTTGTCTACTATAAACAATTCTATTTTTCATTTCATCTTTAGTTTCATTCTTTATTACATTTATTTCACATTTATATCATGATTCATTTTTAAAAGGTTAAACCAAATGGTTCACCAAATTCTGATCCATAAGGGCCCATACACCTCATGAACCAAAATATGGTGCCCACTTAATATAAACTATAGCACATTCCAAAATTTCTATCACAATAGTAGGTATATTTATCATGACACCTATCACAATAGCATGAAACAAGTAATACATCCTAAATAACATAGAATAATTCATGGCATGTGATTCTTGTAAGTGCCTAAAATGATGCATGAGATGGAATATCCTAATATCATCAGTTTGCAACAAAATATAACCCACAATAATATCAATAGTAACATCATAATTCAAGTGTGTCACCCAATGGTGGAATCAAATCAACTATAATAGTCAAAATTTGGAAAATAACAGTTTAATTGGAGTAAATTTGGCTCCAGCCTGTATGTGGGTTAGCTATGCCCATGCATAGCTCATTGCCAAATCCCTATTACTTTATATCCCTTTCTATTGTCTCAAATTTGTAAATAAAACCATAAAATATGCTCTGATACCACTTTGTAACATCTTAGACCCAGATATGACTAAAGGTTCCCCAATCTCGATTGGATACATTGCCTCAAGAACCTCTCCCCAAATGCCAGAGGCTACTGACTAGCAATAAGGGTCTAGGTGTGTCAATGGGGAGACTATTCCCTCATCACCAGAGTGTAATATAGTGGAAATAGAATATCAGATAAGTATAGGAAGCTATGAACTAATCATAAAAATAACAAATGAAAAAGACAAGAATATATAAATCATACCAGAATGAATCTCATATACAAAAGATGATGATACATTTCATGTGTCTAATAAAGAATACAAAACATGTATACATGTAAAGTGTACAATACATGGAACAAAATTACCAAAAGGACAAAATTATCCCAACTAGAATCACAAGCCTCATCTCAGTCCCATGCTCCCCTTCTCCTAAGCAGTAATCAAGAACCTATAGTTGGATGATTTTCTTTATCCATACCTGTAATCATATAATCTGTTCGGGTACCATTAGTGGCCTGAATAGGGTGTGAGATATAATCCTATTAGGCAACCACCCAAGGTCTATTTCCATCTAGTCAATGAATATATATATATATATATATATATATATTAACAAATATGTGTAGGTAGTAATAGAATATGTAAAGGAAGCACTGAAAGTAAACAACCAAAAAGGATCGGGTTCCCATGGACACCCGTCCTCTGTTTCTTGATTCGGCCTAGATGGAAATGTATGAATAAATAATCATTGTTATATCAATTCATAATCAATTTCATTTAATTAATGAATTTAATTTAATTAATAACACTCGATATCTGGCTAATATCCCAGTATCCCCTGTATGATATGTGATCAAAGATTCCTAAACTAGCCATCTATAAGGTGTAAGACACTGATCAAATCCAAGCTTGTGCTTTGTATTAGAAGACACATCATTTATATCATTTCATTAATTATTAAATTTAGAACCTGAACCCATCATTGTAATTTTTTATTTGGAATCCAGGTATCACTCTAGGTGTAACATGAACCAAGAACCTTACAAGCTCGTCCTAGGCATTCCTTATTGGAATCCTAGTATCTCTCTAGGTGTGGTATAATAACATTATCACTTGAGTCTATCCTTTGTGGTCCACTAAGGGATCCCAAGTGTCACCCATGGAATATATGATCAACTTACCTCTAATTCCATCCTTGTAAATCCATAAGGAGTCTAAGTATCACTCGGTATATAATAGCCAACCCTTATAAGTCCGTCCTTGGCAATCCGTAAGGAGTCCAAGTGTCACTCGGGCATAAGCAAGGTGATATCCAATTGAGTTTATCCATGCAATTCATATAAAAACCAATGTTTCACCCAAGGAATATAAGCATTCAATGAATATAATTTAATCAAGATTATTTAATATGTCAAGTTCATCACCAAGAACAATTAATTTATACCTCACCTCAAGAGGTGGATAAAGGCATGGGCTAATCTTAGAAGGCTTAGTATTCAATTTGACTAATGTGGGAATTTCATTCAAAGGGAATATCATTATTAATCAAACAATACATGGAAAGAGTCTAGGTAAATGGATTATATTTCCTTTTATTTATAAATTCAATTTACAATTGATATTACAATTAAAATTACATACTAATTCATGACTCAATTCATCAATTTAAATTACAATTCAATTCAAAAATGGCATCCCATAGAATGGGGTAAAAAGGTACACCCAAAGGCATCCAAATTCAATATCCACCTGTAGTGGTCCAATCAACTAAGAAACACATCCAATGGTGGTTCCAATCCAAGGTTCTTAACCTCTATTCATTTATCAATAGGTCTTATTAATTGCATAGGACATTATTATCAATTAAATTCAAGAATCAAAATTCATATCAGGGGCGTCGCTCCGAGAATGGGGCATGTGGCACAAAAAAATATATATAAACACTTAAAATTTGAAGTAAAATCACGAGAT
This sequence comes from Viscum album, assembly GCA_963277665.1. Taxonomy (NCBI): domain Eukaryota; kingdom Viridiplantae; phylum Streptophyta; class Magnoliopsida; order Santalales; family Viscaceae; genus Viscum; species Viscum album. The sequence goes on from OY728158.1 coordinate 470,890,340, forward strand.
AACCTACCTTAGGTTCATAGTGGATAGCTCATCCAATATAATCTCCTGATTTGACTCAGACTGGGATAAAATAAAATAATGAATGAAGAGCCTATAAATAGGCCATATTAGATTGCACCTAAATAGTGCAACCAATACCAAACCAAATGAGGAAAGACTAAAAAGGAATTTAGATCTTATAGAGATGGGTCTAATGAGAGATATGGTTCTTGATTCCAAGCTCGGATGGAGAGTTGGAAGCAAATCCTAGAATAGGATTCAAGAAGAATCTCTTAAGAGATCAATATGCCAACAGATGAAGAACAGGGAAAATTAGGGTTGAAATAATATTGAATTAGGGTTTGTTTTTTAAATTTACCCAAAATATAGGGTTTTATGGTTTTTCCGCACAGTTTTCCAAACTCTGCTCCAACCATGCACCCTTTGATGTAGGAAAGAGGCACCATGCATAGTTTGTATGCACAGTTTGACTAACCGTGCAAAACTTATCTATAAAAATTGCATACATTATCATATGGGTATTCACCCAATATCATATGGTTTATCTAACTTTGCAGCCTGTAGGACTCCACTATCTAGCCTTGCATGGTTAGAAGTAGCTGTGCGGCCTTCCCCTCACGGTTTCTACTAACCCCGTGCCAGAAATTTTTCACCTCAAAAGTTGGGTTCTGAGCTCCAAACAATCCCCAAACACCCATGATGCCTCTATGACCTCAACGATCATTCATATTAGGTCATAAATAAGCATTTAAATTAAAAATTTATAGAAATAAAATGATCTATACCTCAAGAAATAACCAACTTCTTATAGGTTGGTTCTTATAGCACCTACCCCATGCCATTTTTATAAACAAAAGAAAATTCCATTAAGTATTACTATCTAGAAACTAAAGGATTATAAATTTCAAATTTACCACATCACACATATCACAATAAGGCTTTCCAAAATTCAACAATTTTCTCTTTCAATTTTTTTTTTGAAAATTCCACCATGCTTTTGAAAATAAAACCATTTTAAACTATTTTTAAAAATCAACAACTTTTCACCAAATAATAAATCATTACTCAAAATGAATTATACACTCTTAGTTGGAATCCATTTATATAAATTAATTTCATGCTCTTATCATCATCTAAACCCATGAAAATGAGATGAAAACTCATATCAGTGTCTCGAAACACTCATATACCCAAAATTCTTGGTAACTTGAAGTTCAGCATAAATTAGTTAGCTACACATTTTTATGATTTACATTTCAAGTTATTAAAATCTTACTCCATTATACTATCCCAATATACAAGATAACATTAATCCCATATCAAGGATCGAACAAGATAATACTATTTGTAACATCCCACCCCTCACCCATTGGCTTGGGAAGCAGCGGTGGGTGCCACTGGCCTTAGGTGACATCCCCAAGACACCAAATGACCATAATAAATGAAAATGGATTCATAAAAAATTGGAGGATGATTTTTCATTTAAATATAAATATCCAAACCAAGATAACCATAAACAAACAAACCACTAAATGATGCATGAGTACAAAACGCAATCCATTACAAAACCCAACTAAAAGATAATATCATAGTAAAAAATGGAAAACAAGACCAATAAAACTCAAAGAAACCAAGACATTGACTTAGAAAATCCCATCCTGCTCTAGGCTCCAACTCCACATTACAAAACCAAGATATCAAGAAGAATCACTAAAAACCCAAGATATATTTCCTTTACCTGTATCTCAATATATAACATCTGTAAAGGCACCAAAGTTATCAAGTAGGGGGTGAGTATAAAACATAGTAGGATCTCACCAATGAATTCCCAACTCACTATAATAGGATAAAACTTGTTAGTACATTTATAAAAACAGTTGAAAATTAATTTAAAACACTTTATATCAAACCAACACGGTTTTCCAAGGGAATAAATCAAACAAGCCTTTAAAACCATCTTACAAGGAATACATAAACAAAGCCCTTAAAACCATTTATAAATTTTTGATTTGGAATATAATATTCCATGTCCACACACGTCCACAACACACACAAACACACAATCTTGGTGTTACCATTAATGGTGGAACTTCATGTCCATACTTTGTCCCTTTGATGGTAGTACTTCATGACTAATATTCATCCCATTCAACTCATGTTCAACTATTATGCCCAAATCATGTCAATCCATTTCAATAAAATCATTTCAATAAATACTTTACTTGCATCAACCAACCATAATTATAAAATTTCCATTTTAAAATTATAAACAATGGTTTTTTTCAAAAAAATATTTCAATATCCATGATTTCCAAAAAGATGAATCCAATGATAATTTCCATAAAATTTCACCATGATTTTTACAAAAAATTCAAAAAATTAAATTAATTTGAAACCAAGTATTCAAGTTATAATAAATAGGAGTTGAGAGAGAATCCACCTACCTCTCAAACTTAGGAAAAAATGAATAACAACACAAAAACTTCAAAAACTCATATTGAAACTCCTAAATTCATCCTTAGATTTTGTTCCCTTTAATAAAAACAATCATATCCCATCAAAATTAACACCAAATAACATGGATATATCTCTAATGAACTAGATCCATGATTCCAAGATAGGTAATAAGAATAGATCTAAGGAAAAAAGGAATAATGACCACTTACTAATGAATCTAGGCATCCAACGCACTTAGATTCTCCTAGGAATCACTCCTGGATCGAAAGGAATTGTATCTGAATACTTGAGAGGAAGAGGCTTTATTGTTATGGCCTATTTAGTGGGGAAAGGTGGTTTAGGAGGTAAATTGGATTAGATCCATGATTTTTAGATCTATAATTTAATAGAACATGATTAGGTAAGACATTTAGAAAAACAATGTGCTTACCATGCATGATCCAATGCCTCAAACCACACCTCACATGGTTGGCTTGAATGGTTATACAAACCATTCACCAACTATGTTATTCCTCATAGTATAGCATTTTATGGTTTCTCCTACGAATATACATAGTTTTTCCAAACAATGCACCTAAATATGCACATATCCAATGCCTATTATTTCAATTTCACAGTTTCCTAGAGGTATTTCACGGTTTTATACTAACTGTGCTCAAAACTGTCACCTCCATAAAAGCCTCAAAAACATTCGAAAACTCCTCTAAACCTCCCAAAACTTAACCCAAACATTATATATACTAAAAATACAAAAATGAAAGGTCAAGTAACTGAAACCATGGGTGATACATAGATGAATAGGATTGCACCTATAAACCCTTAGAAAAAAAGAACCAACTCTGCTCCCCTATAGAGGAGTCTTTCAGAAGTAATGAATATGAACCATATTCTCACACTGATTTTACATCCTCATATATTAATGGAAATAAACTCTAATGTGGCTATAATTATCTTAGTGATAATAATTCATTAGCTTACACCCTAAAGAAACCACTAGAATTGAACCTAGTGACTGTTGAACACCTATGTTGCCACTCTAATGAGGTTTATCCTACTTCCTTCTCTATCTAGAGGAAGATCTATGGCTACCCTTTACTACTAAAGAAACCCCATTTCAACTCATATTTATAGCTAAATCTGCCTCTTCCATAACTGCTTTATCAGCCACTTCAATATAAGTTGGTGGGAAAAGGAGAATAATCATTGATATGATATCAAACTTCAAGCCCATTTTAAAACATCAAGCATTAAGGTAATCATTCACAATGAGATTGAGAGAAAAATGAACCAACTCGAGAAATCAGGTAGTGTATTCTATCACCAAATGGTATCCTTGCTCCATGGTCAGTAATTTATGGTCCTTAGTCACCCTTAGTGTTTCAAGATAGAACTGTAAATTGAAAGCCTTCTAGAAATTAGTCTAGGTGATATCCTCATGAAACTTTGCTTTCACTATGGATTCCCACCAATTTCTACCTAATCCTTCTAACATGTCAGTGTTGAATCTAAATTTAAAGGTCATGGGGGTATTCAAGAAGAGAAGAATATACTCAATCATTTCAATCCATTCCTCAGACTCATATGTATCATTGACACCATAGAAAATTAGTGGGTTTTTCTTTTTAAACTCTTGGTCATGGTCCAATATCTATTTATAACCTCTTTCTCTATCATGTACCAAGTATTTAATAGTTTAAATCATTAATTTCACCAAATCAAGGTCAATTAGAGGGTTTTCTTATGAAATATTCTTTGTATCTTCTTCTCTGCACTTGGAGGAGTCCTTTTTAGGTGGAATTATCTGAAAAACACAAGGAACAAACTCATTTAATACACAACCCAATATTAATTATCATGAATTAAACTACAAAAAACCCTTGAAATGAACCTTGAAAAAACAACACTAGAATCAAAAAAAATTCTGAATAAAGAAAGGGTGAAAATATAAAAAAAATAAACATTTTTCAACTACGCACTATTTGGACACACAATTTGACAAATCATGTGCTAACTGGGTGAAAAAACATTGGAAGGATTTCAAACCAACCAGCACAGACTTCATATAGTTTCCTGTAACCATTCACATAAATCATACGCCTGTTCTTTCCTACCGTGTTTCACCTTAAAGCTCAAAATTTCTCAAAACCACTCATGGTTTATTCTCAAAAACCATAATAAACAATAAAATACATCAAATATCATAAAAAACCCTAAATTTAGGTTTGAATTTAAAATTCAACTCCCAACCACCCATGAAAATAAGGGGTTTGGAACAATAGAGAGCAATCTAGGCACTTCTCTTCACCTACCTCTTGATCCCTGATGGTTTTATCTACTATCTACCACTAACACCCAAATAAAAAAAATAGGGATCTAATAACATTTTGTAATGAACCATCCTGGGTAAACCTAACATGCCACCCAAGTTAGACCTCCACAAGGCCCGAAGTACATTCTTGATCATCGTGAGCTAGTGACAAGAATCATGGTATCATACTTAATAATTAGGGGATAATTTAACCCTTAAAACCCATATGAACCATCCATGAATTGTATTTCTCCACCAATAAACAAGAAACATCAATATAAATACATATCCAAATAAATAATATGCAATAATGACCAAAAACAAATATCATAATCATCGCCACTTTACAATTTATAAACAAGATATATATATGATATCCATCTGTCAAAATAAAAAAAATCTCAAAACATGGGAAAATATAGAGAGTTTGATACATAACATCCCAAACAAACCAAAATTCCCAAAATGATCTGCATGATCTAATGTCAGTTAGACCATCATCTCCACCATCCCAAACCATCCATGGATAATGGTAATCTAGAAGATCCACCAAACGGTATAGTTTTTTTATCTTTACTTGTTTCACAAAAAAACAAGTCATCATATTCTCAAAGTCATATGAAGGGTGTGTGTAAAAATACCAATAAGATACCACCAAGAATCTACATGAGGTATTTCTCAATGAAAACTAATTACTCTAGTTTGAAATCCATATTTAAAATAATTACACTTTGAAAACATTTTTCTTTAGAAACCCATTTGGTTTTTCTTAAAAAATCATGATTTAAAATAATGAATGAACAAAGTTTATATAAAATGGATAGTGAATCCACATGGCATAAACATACTCTACCAAAACATGGAATAATCATGATAATAAGCACAAACAACCTCATATATCCAACATAGGATTTTAGGAATAAACATAAGATAATATAAATCAAATAAGGCATAAGAAATAATCATCATGGGCTCTAACCAGTGGGGTCTAGTATGACTTATTCTACAACATAGTTCACTAGTCGTCTAAATGAGTACAATAAGTTGGAATCTCCAACGGTCTTCCTTGGGCCCTACATTCTATCCATGGGATCTCTCATTCCACATGGTAAATATTCCTTCCATGGGATCCCTTGGTCCCTTAGGTAACATTCCCTAGTTAATCCATGATATAGGCTAGATCTAAAATTGCATAAGCCACCCACACACCCAAGGTATCCTCTGTTCCACAAATTTCTAATCACATAAAGAAATATAAATTCTAATTTCATAAAACACATATGCTCGTAATAATAAAACTCCAAATCCAAGGTAACCTTTTCAAAAAAACCTTTTTTAAAATCCATTGTAATCACAAACCATCTTTGTTACATTTTTTTAAAAACACCATAACCATTTAAAACACTACCTTTGTAAAATCCATTTTAAATAATAAAATTACCAACACATTTCATAAATCACAAAAAAAAAGATATATTATCATTATCAACACAATAAAAATCCCAAATTAAATCAAGAATCAAAGGTAATCCATGGAAAATCACCACTTAGTAGAGACACATACCTTGAAAATCGATGTTAACTTGTCACCTTTGCAAAATACCACTTGAATTGGAAGATAGGGGTCCTCAAACACTTAAAAACTCAAGAATAAACATAAATAACCAATCCAAAACCTTAGATTTAACCACAAAGTGTGATAGGGTTTCACATCTCCATGAAAATGGAAGAAAAATGGAGGAATAAGATTGGATGATAAAGAAATCAAGATATTCAAGGCTTTCCTTAAGTAAATACACCAAGATCCAAGGAGAAATCACCAAGGAAATGAAGGGAAGAGGAGATACAAGCTAATAAGAGAGGATGGGGAGGAAGAGGAGTGAGTTTGGGGTAAATATCATAAGGTAAATTTGGAAAAATAGAAATTTTTAATGTGTTGGAAAATTCATATAGTTTGGCCGCATGATTAAGAAAACCGTGTACTAACCATGTGGCAGTCACTGTCTCCCCAAAATAAGGTCACACAATCACCCGCACGATTACTCATAATAGTGAACCTCTGCCTCTTTCCCCAAAAACCAAGCTTTTCAACCTCCAACTTCTGGGAACTCCAAGAATAAATAAATAAATCTCAAAACATGACATACCATTGACCTAATAGGTGTCACAGATACATATAAATCATTATTTTTTATGTATATATGGATAATCCAGGTATATCTAACATAAAAATCATATTTTTTGGAAATAAAAAATATGTTTTTTGTTTGGGAACATCAGATATATAAGTGTGTCATGCTAAATTCCCAATAGGGTCTAGTTGTGACTTATTATTAAAACCAAATCAAGTAAATCATTCCTAAATTATATACCTAGACCTATGATGCAAGTAATCATACCCTAGGGATCATGGAATACTCATGTGATAGTGACATCCTAATGTATACACCTTTTGGGTGTCCGGGCTAGGGTCACTACACGTATCCTATGAAAAAAACTCCATGAGGAACTGTGGAAACCTAAAGCGAGCAATATCATGGTGTTGGGTGGTCTATTATAGATGGAATCAGAGCTTGGTCATGTATAGTGTGTTGGTGAGGGTGTTATACCCCATGGGATAGCACATGATGATCCCACATCATAGGAGGAAGAAAATAGAGAATCCCTTTATAATTAGTTGTGGTAACTTCTTACATCACAATGATTTTTATGGGGGAATATTGACCCATATCCTATGAGAAACAAATTTGTAAGGGACTGTGGGAGCCCAAATAAAACAATATCATGATATCGATTGGTCTGTAACATGTCATAACACTAAAGGATACTTCATATATGGATACCCATTCTTCAAATCCTCAAATTAGAGATGAAGGAGGAATAATAAGGCTCAAGCATAGTCTTGAGCAGAAACTAGAAAACTTTGATCATATCACCAAATATATTTTCATCTATATGCATCATGACATCTAGAATCTAGGATAAATTGTTCTTTACATAAATTATAATTGGAAAAAACTAAGATTCATAGTGTTCACCATGGAAAATTTTTATTAATAATTTATTACTAACATCTTTAAATGGATGAATCTTGTGATGATAACATGTTGAGAAATCAATCAATATCTGATTAAAGTTGTGAATAATTTTAAAACTATAAATGCATGATCTATTATAGGCCAAGAATATTGTTGCTGAAATACATATCCAAGTATTTTAATGATGTTTCATGACCTGCCTTCTCTAAGATGATGGAAGGGATGGCAAAGTGCCCTGCCCTTAATTCTTCAAGATGAAGGAGAGATAATGACCCCCGAGTCCCACCTTCAGTAGGCCCCAGAGTGAAGACTAGCACCAAGGGTGTAGAATCTCACATAAATGGAAGGCATTACCCTTTTTATATAACAAGATTAGGAGATAAGATGGTAAATCCCAGCAACACCAAGGAATAAAGGTAAAAGTAAGTCCAAGAATCCATTCCCACATGAATGTTCAAAAGTAAAACTGATACAAAGTAAGACAAAACTCCCAAATAATGTAACAAGGAAAAGAAACTAAATATTAGAAGCAACTATCTCGACGCCCAAGCTATTAAAGTCCAACACAGTCCTCAAAGTCCTCCTGGAAACCTGAAAATAGTTTTACATACGTAGGGTGAGCATACAAGTATACTTAGTAGGGAAAATAAAGTTACTTGTGCACAAGTGAGGGGACATGCTAATTCCCCTGTGAGAAAATAGTAGAACCTCAAGCACATACCAAGGAATACTAACCAACCCAACCTCATAGAGGCACACTCACCCAAGTAACGCAAGTTAAGTATAGTAATAATATAAGTGCATCAACATTTGGGTACCCCACACCACTTTCCCACTGGTTAACTGCTCATTCCTAACAATCTAACGTCTTGACGCCACCACTCTTCCCACACACAGTCCCACTACTGCAACCTGGACTCACAAACCTAGGCCTCAAACTACACACAACCACACCTATAGACACCTGGTCCAGAACAACCATCATCACACCCGAAGACACCTAGGCCAAAACAACCACCACCGTGCCCAAAGACACCTAGGCCAGAACAACCACCGCTACGCCCGAAGACACCTAGGCCTCATCCCAAAGATACTTGGGAAAAAATACTTAGACCAAAAACACCTAATACCCTAGTCCAAAACAAACACTTGACTGAAGAATCTTGGATTATGGTAATTCTTGAGCCACTACATCCCACACGGATACACTCGAGCGATAAGATCTAGAAGAGGGTTCGAGGAAGAAAATCAGTAACCATCCATCCATCCTCCCACTGGGATGTTGGGAAAGACACCATCCCCCATGAAATGGAGGTGTTCATCACATAGTTCTAAATAAGGGTGGGTTGCATATAGAAATCACAAGGAACTATAATATATATTTATATAGGTAATCAAACACTCAGCCCCAACCTATGGGTTTTACACAAACAAACAACAATCCCACACCAGCACCACTTTTGATGATACCCCTATATGCACAACCATATAACAACCACTTCCAAGCATAAACCCAACCCCATTTTTGTTCAACTTCTATTTATTTATTTAAGGGGATTCAATTTAAATTATTCTGTCACTACCGGGAAACTAACAACCGTAACCACACCAAGCAACAAACAAAACCAAACTGTAGTCTCACTACACAAAAACACAAAACTAGACTTTCAATCACACTGCACATCCCTATTCAACTACTATCAACTATCATAATTCAAAGTAATATCGCCCATTCTTTATCTCACAACCCATCCCCGCTGCCCAAACAATTTCCCAGATGTAGTCCTGCTATATAACAAGTCCACGACCACACTGTAGTCCCACTGCTCGACATCACTTCGCGACCACAACACAACATAAATGCAGTTCAGCTGCCTACAAGTTCATACATTCCATAATCAATCAACCTCTCAGACTGAGACACCAACACACTCCCTTGTACCACCCCACATATCAATCCCACAGAACCCAAACCAGAACACATAGCACATAACCACAACCATCAAAACAAGCGTATTCAAATTTAATCGACAGGGGGTTCTTTAATTTCCACTTGAATATAACTAGGGTGATCACAGAATAGGTTTGATCATGGGGCATCTCTTTATTTAACCAAGTGAACGTGATTTATCAGATTTCATGTTACATTTGTACATAAAAACATCACAATGAAACAGAACACCACTAGTGCACAAGAAAAGACCACCAACAACCATAATTTTCAGAAGGCATACAGCCACGATAGCCCTAAAATAATCAAATATAAAAAAATAGGCGGTCAACATCAACCACACCCTACCCATTATTTTATTTTGTAAGTTATATTTTGATCAAATTAAATTCTTGTTTAATTCTAGTTTTAAGAAGAGTATCTGGTCATTACTTACAAGTAACCATTACTATACCCACCTTTCATGATGCAAAATTAAATATAAGAAAAATAAAATCCCTACTTGGATGATAAAAAGTCAAAGTTCCTTCTTGCACCAAGAACATGGGATGACACGACTCATAGGAAGAACTCTAAGGTTGATCAGGAAGGGCTCCAGCATGGGAACATGACTCGTCTCAGGAGAAAGTCTCTAGGTACATCAAAATAAATGAAAGGAAGAAGGAATATAGGATCTTAGATTAAGAAGAGACAGGATCCTAAAATCAAGGAGACCATTTTGAAGTACTTAAAATTCATATCATGGTTTGACCATGCGGTTGGGCAGTTTCACACATTGGAATTAATTGACACTTAATAATTCCCCTCAGAAACGGTGGAGATAAACCAGTGGATGGTTTTGAGTTGATATATTAACTTTAAAAGGAGAAAAACATGTAATAGGGGTGAAAGTGGAAAAACTGGGAAAAACTAATAATGATTCACCGATGGGTGAGTCACTGATGATGATTTATCGATACAGATCTACCAACGATGAGCTACCGACACTGATCTATCAATTCCACGGTGATTAGTCACTGAAAGTGGCTAATATTCATTGTTAATATCTTAATATTAATGTGTTTCAAAGTTAATAAACATCAATTTTAGTCCAATTTAGAAATTGAACTTCATTTCCCATCATTGTGCAATTCATGCTTAAAGTGTCAATTTGGGACCACTCAATAAATTACTTGTGAAAAATAAATTGTTCATAATTTTAATTTGATATTTTTTTATATTATTAATCACTTTATTTGGAACATTTTATCTTTTAGGTACGATGGATGAATCCCAAGGGAATATGGATATTTTTGCACCTGAATACAGAAATTTGCTGGAAAAAGCATAATGGGCCTAAGGCCCATCAAACAAATGTGGGGCCCACAAACCAATCCCAATGAATCTAAAATGTTTACAGTAGAAATATGAAAATATGAGGATCATTTTATTCAACTGTGGCCGGAGATAATTCTGAATTTTTCACGATGATAAATGGATCTGAAGTTGATATTTAAATGGTGGGCTCGACATGAATGTACATAAAGATGTCCCACCATTTCAACCATAACTTCCAAACGGATGCTCCAAATTTCCTGAAATTTTTAAATCTAGTAGAATACATGTTTAATAAAATATTTATCTTCTATGAAACCTCAAGATTCAGCCTTTTTAAATTATAAATTCACACGTAAAAATGGTGGACGAATCTGGATGGTTTTGTGGTCAACTTTGTAACATCAATTTCATTTTAATTCTTCACCCTTCTTTTGACTATCTTAATTTTTAGGGGTAAATTTATTGTTGGGGGTGGATATAAGGCTCATAATATGCCTATATAAGGATCTGGTCGGTAAGTGAATAGGCATCTCATATTTTTCTTATCATCTTTTGTTGCTTGTTTCATTGTAAGGTTATGCTTCCAAAGTTCCTTTGTAATGTTTTCCATTTCCATGTAAGTTTTTTTTGTATATTTATGTTCTTAATCAACTTATTTCTCTTATATATTTTCCATTTCTTTTATTAAAACTTCATTATCACAAATCACAGTGATATCTCTGTGTTGTGGTGAATTAGTTCACACATAGGTGTGAATTTCATTCACGCACACGAAGGAGTGATCATTATTTCTGCGGTTTTAATTTCTTCAATCCAATTATTGTAAGACATATTCCACCCACCATTGATAGAATATCATCAATGGAGGGCTAACCCTTTAATGGGTTTATCGTATGAGGATGAAAAGGCTGGATTGAATGTTATTTTATAAACGAATTGTTGTTAATTGGCTAATTAATTTAAGACTTCCATTCTTTAGTTATTTCTACTTTTCATCTTCACTGTGTTTAAACAAGATAAATTCAAGTAATAAATGAACATATACCTTAGATAGATCATTAATTTGGTTCTCTAAGTGTATAGGGGATTAATAATTGTGTTTATTAAGCACCAAACTAGAAAATGATGAAGGTAGTGTTATTTTTTAAGAATGGATTCATAATGAATTCATAAAACCAAAATTGTCTAAAGAAGTAAAATTCATTCAATCCACCCCGAGCATAATCCTAAGATCAGCCCATTTTCATTTAATTGAATTCACTTATGTTTTTTAGTGTTATTTAAAACCACCCAAAATCAAAACCAAAGTTGGCCACTTCACAGCCCATCCTCCACCAAATCATAGCGTCTCAAGGTTACTTCTTCGGTCCCTGTGGATTTGACCCCTACATGTACTAAAACAACCGCATACCTATAGGTTAAATTTGGGTGCAACCAAATTTTGGCGTTGTTTTTGGGGACCAAGTAAGTTACCTTAGACACTCATCTTCTTTTCTCACCCCAAATTCTCTATTCTCACCCAAATTTCTCTTCTCTATTCCCCTTTCTGTTTCTGTGTGTCCAATGAATCCCAAAACCAATTTTCAATCAACTCTAATGGATTATCTTCCATAATACCCATTGATAGACCAAGGCTATAATCAATTGGAAAATCAATATTTGGAATCACCTCATATAGGGAATTTCTTTGACCAAACCTTGATTAAATACACCACACCAGATGAGATGTACAATAAATGGGATACTGATTGTTTAAAGGATCAATTTCCATACCTCTCGAGGATGATTGAAGAGATAAAACTTAATGAAGTTCATAATGTACAAACATCTATAAATCCTAATTCTGAAAAAAAAAATCTTGAACATTTGTGTTAAAAAATTGTTAAAATGAATTCAGAAGTTTCATCACTGAGATTATAAATACAAAGCATTGAGACTTATGAGGAACTCATTCCCACTCAGGATGTCCTTTACTCATCACTGATAGAAGAATATTTTATCCCAAAAACCACTCATGAATTTAAAAAAGAACTAACCTTTGGATATGGGATAACTGAAGAAGATCAACTAAATGTTTAAGGGTCTTTAAATCAAGAGGAAATTGATTTTTTAGACTCAAAAGAGGAAAATTTGACATCATGGATTGAGTTTCCTGAATATAACTCCATTGATAAATTTTCAGAAGTACCAATAATTGAACCATTAAGAGATATCACAAACAGTGAGTCTATACCCATTCCTGATATTCAACTGGACAATTTTCAAGATGAATCATATTTTCAAACGGAACCAATTATTTCTAAATTTTTTGGAGAAGAAACTGACTTTCATTCAAATTGACAATATTTATTAGGAAATTGAAATCGACCAGAACTAAAAATCATTATTCTTCCTTCCCCGCATAAGAATTCCATCATAGGTGATACCCACGACCATAATTTAGTCATTAATTCTTCTCATGAAATCAATAATGTTAGATTAAACCTTGACGTCTTAGGAAATACAAAAAATGCAACTAGAACAACCATTTATGACATTCCTTGTATCTTCATATTCATTTTAGAACATGGATTTATACAAGGAAAATATTCTAAAAAAACAATCAATGTCAATCAAGTTTAAGTGGATAAAGATGGGTTCATTAAAATTTTGAAAGTTGGAATTGGATAAGTTGGGGGGGTTTAAGTCGAGCTAAAGACATTAAACAAAATCGCTGCACAGGAGGCAAACCGTTTTTTTCATGTTTCCAATCATTGTGAATAATTTATTTTATGTTTAAAAAAATTATTAGATTGTTGAACTGTTCTTCTTCTAAGAGTAAGTATGGGTATGAAAGGGGAGCACCATATTCATCTGTTTCACGCGGTGTGATCCCTAAGTAATACCTTACCCGGAAATTTAAAAGAAGACAATGTATCATCAGTTTGATTTTTTAAAAAAAATAGGTAAAATCATAAAAATGATGATACATGGTATTAGATAAATCATTGTGTTGTTTGTTTTGTCTTTTTTGTTCTTTTTTGTATGGTTCAGGGACTATTTTGGGTGATAAATGTTCAATCAAGGAGGTGCCTACATTCCCCAAGATATCAAAGGAGTAATCTGAAGCATCATGAACTTCAACTTCAAAAACCAGGTGAATTTTTTCCATGTTTATCATTTTCAATTTTCTCTTTGAACTCCTCTCCTACCCCCTTATAACTTTTCTTTTCTTTAAACACTGGGGACAGTGTTATTCTATGTTGGGGGGAGATGAAATAAAAAATGATTTTTTTTAATAAGAACATGCATGGAAAGAAAAATTACATTAACCTTGAACATGATAACACACATTTCAAACTCTAAAATTGGATATCAAATAATTTTTCATGCCTTGATTCTGATTTTAATGCAAGTTTATGTTCATGATCATAGTTTTTGGAAATTGCGGTTGTCCGATGTGATTTTTCAAAGTTTAAATTTTCATCCTCTTAATAAAAATGCTACAATGCACGTCTACTGGATCGTGGGTGTAAATTTGAGTTCCTGTGTCCCTTTCATTATAGCATAGGGTTCTGGGATCACTTTTAGTTTAATTTGAGTATCCAAAAACAAAACAACAAAACAAACAAAAAAATTTGAAAAAAAACTAATAATGACCACATAGAGAAATGTTTTGTCCAAATGCGTGGCATCTGACACTTGGGGATCGTGAATCCATAGTTGTCTTTCCCAAATTTAGGCTTTATATCTTTATTTTAGAGCATGTAATTGACAATATGTGTGGTGTTCCTCACTTGGGGATCGTGACTCCATAGTTGTCTTTCCCAGAGTTTGTCTTTTCATATCTATTGTGGTTAAAAAAACAAACAACAAAAAAAGAAAAAAGAAAGAAAAAAAATTGGATACTCATCTTAAGGTTTAATGTGATTCCCACCTAGCGCTTCCATTTTTTCCCCTTGAACAATAAAATGGGCCCTGTATATTTTTTGATGCACAACACTTTATCATGCTTAATTGAAATTGGATGAAATGTGGTGATGAATTTCAAAAAAGTAATGGGATTGGGCTTGGGATATGCTTATGGACCTAGCTTGTTTTAAATTATTTTTATGGGTTTCATAATTTTTTTTTGTATGAGGTCTTTGGGTGAGCAATGTGTATTAAAATGTTTTTGGAAAAGGGGATTAGAATTTCATATTTGTAATATATTTTGCTTGAGACTAGAAAAACTCAAGTTGGGGGTGTGATTAGTCACTGAAATTGGCTAATATTCATTGTTAATATCTTAATATTAATGTGTTTTAAAGTTCATAAACATCAATTTTAGTCCAATTCAGAAATTGAACTTTATTTCCCATTATTGTGCAATTCATGCTTAAAGTGTCAATTTGGTCCCACTCAATAAATTGCTTGTGAAAAATACATTTTTCATCATTTTAATTTGATATTTTTTTATATTATTCATCACTTTATTTGGAACATTTTATCTTTTATGTCTGATGGATGAATCCCAATGGAATATGGATATTTTTTCTCCTGAATACAGAAATTTTATGGAAAAAGCATAATGGGTCTAAGGCCCATCAAACAAATGTGGGGCCCACAAAACAAGACCAATGAATCTAAAATTTTTAAATTATAAAGATAAAAATATGAGGATCATTTTATTCAACTGGGTCCAGAGATAATTCTGAATTTTTCATGATGATAAAGGGATCTGAAGTTGAGATTTAAATGGTGGGTCCGACATGAATTCACATAAAGTCGTCCCACCATTTCGACCATAACTTCAAAAAAGATGTGCCAAATTTCCTGAAATTTTTACATATCATATAGAACATATGTAAGAGAATATTTCTCTTCTACGACCCCTCTGGATTTGGACTTATTCAATTAAAAATTCACACATCAAAACGGTGGACGAATCTGGCTGGTTTTGTGGTCAACTTTGTAACGTCAATTTCCTTTTAATTATTCACCCTCCTTTTGACTCTATTAATTGTTTGGGGGTAAATTTATTGTTGGGGTGCATCTAAGGCTCCTAATATGACTATATAAGGATCTGGTGGTGAAGTTAATAGTCATATCATATTTTTCTTATCATCTTTTGTTGCTCGTTTCATTGTAAGGTTATGCTTCCAAAGTTCCTTTGTAATGTTTTCCATTTCCATGTAAGTTTTTTTTGTATCTTTATGTTATTAATCAAATTATTTATCTTCTATATTTTCCATTTCTTTTATTAAAACTTCATTATCACAAAGCACAGTTATATCTCTGTGTTGTGGTGAATTAGTTCACACATAGGTGTGAATTTCATTCACGCACACGGAGGAGTGCTCGTTATTTCCACGGTTTTAATTTCTTCAATCCAATTATTATAAGCCATCTTCCGCCCACCATTGAGATAATAGCATCAATGGAGGGATAACACTTTAATGGGTTGATCGTAGGAGGATGAAAAGGCTGGATTGAGTGTTATTTTATGAACGAATTATTGTTAATTGGATAATTAATTTAAGACTTCCATTCTTCAGTTATTTCTAATCTTCATCTTCACTGTGTTTGAGAAATCTAAATTAAAGTACTAAATGACCATATACCTTGGATAGATCATGAATTTGGTTCTCTAAGTGTATAGGGGATTATTAATTGTGTTTAGTAAGCACCAAACCAGAAAATGATTAAGGTAGTGTTTTTTTTGAAGAATGGATTCATCAAGAATTAATAAAACAAAAAATGTCTAAAGAAGTAAAATTCATTCAATCCACCCCGAGCATAATCCTAAGATCAACCCATTTTCATTGAATTGAATTCACTTAGGTTTATTAGTGTTCTTTAAAACCACCCAAAATCAAAACCAAAGTTGGACACTTCACAACCCATCCTCCACCAACTCATAGCATCTCAAGGTTACTTATTCGGTCCCTGTGGATTCAACCCCTACATGTACTACAAAAACCGCATACATGTAGGGTAAATTTGGGCGCAACCACATGGTCTACCAATGAAATGACCTACTGACTCCCTAACCTACCGAATCCCTGACCTACTGACACTGATGCCCCTGACTCACTGATGACGATGCCCCTAACTCACTGATGTTGACACCCCTGACTCACTGATGCTGACGCCCCTGAATCACTGATGGCGACGCCCCTGACTCACCGATACCAACGCCCCTGACTCACCAATGCCAATGCCTCTAAATAACTGATGTCAATTCCCTAACTCACTGATGTCAACACCCTTGACTCACTGATGCTGACACCCCTGACTCACTGATGCTAACACCCCTGACTCACTAATGCCGATGCACTGACATGTTGATGAAATGACATGTCGACACACTGACATGACGACGCACTGACATGTCGATGCACTGACATGCCGATGGAAAAACTGGTAATTTGGAAAACTCTTGAAGTAAGCCACTAACATCTCTCAGAACACCTCAACACTAGATTTTCACAAAGGAAGGTCCTGGGGAAAATCCAGGTTATTACATTTGATACCACTCAAACTATTCTCATCCCTGATAATTTAAAACTAACCCAAAAAGAAAAGAGGTTCAAATAACCATCCCTTAAGATACCTCTCAGGATTAAATCACCCTGTTTTGTTCTAAATCTGGAGTGAAAACATCAACATCCAAGGAAACATCCTCAACATATATCTCCTAAACAAATATAGAAACACCACCGCTCTGCTCCCTCATGTAACCACACAAACACTAAAATTCATACCATCCACACACATGGATTAGGGAGATCCTTCCTCCATGTCAAGATACTATCCTCTTTGGGTGGCACTAACTCACCTACACAGATTTAATCTCATCCAAATTAATGCATCTTGATTAGGGATCAGGTTCTCCCCTCTCCATAGTCAGGAATTTTCACACAAAATTAGAGAATGGGGAAAGAAATTATCATACAACAAGCGAGGTAAAACATTACATCATAATCAAGGAACAAAGAAAACACAAGATAAAAACTCAGAATAGCTCTGGGTAATGGGCATGAATCTGTGCCACCCATTATCATGTACTCTCCTCGAGGCCAACATGCCTCCATAGGACATGAACCAAGGGAATGGTCCATCCATGAAGTACCTTCTCCTTACAATCCTCAATTCTCACCAGTCTCTCCACGAGCATCGCATCGTCCTCGATATCCAACTCTCCTTGGTCTAGGACATGGGAGTCATTGTGTAGATATCGACAGAGCTGAGAAACATGAAAGATTTTGTGGATCCTTTCTAACCATGGTGGCAATGCCAGCTGATACACTACCTCACCAACTCATCCCAACACCTAGAAAGGTCCGATGAACCTGGGAGAATGCTTAATCCCCCTGACAAACCTTCATTGTCCATGTCGAGGGGAGACCTTCAAGAACACGTGGTCCCCAACCTCAAACTCCAAGGGTCTTCTCCTATGATTGGAATATGACTTCTGTCAGCCTTGAGCTGCCTTTATCCTTTCATGCACAAGCTAAAACTTCTCTATCATGCTCTGCACTACCTCTAGGACAAGAAAACCTACCTCCCCAACCTCTGTCCAGCACACAAGTAAACAACATGGTCTTCCATACAATAATTTTAACGGTGTCATGCCAATGGTGGAGTGATAACTATTATTGTAGGAAAACTCCACCATGGGAAAGTGGCATACCCACGATCCTCTGAAGTCCAAGACACATTCCCGTAGCATGTCCTCTAATGTCTATATGGTCTTTTCTGTCTTCCCATCTGTATGAGGGTGGAAAATAGTTCTATGGAATAGCTAGGTTTCAAAAGCATGCTATAATCCCTTATAGACTCGTGAAGTAAAGCGTGTATCCTGATCTAAAATAATGGATCTTGGAACTCCATTTAGGCATACCACTTCACTCACGTACCTCTGTGTTAAGGCATCGACTGAGCTCAAATCCTTAACCACTAAGAAGTGAGATGATTTCGTCAATTGTTCCACCACTACCCAGATGGTAGCACAGCATCCCTCATCCCTGGGTAGTCCTATGATGAAATCCATTGAGATGTCATCCCAATTACACTCGGGAACTTCTAAGGGCTAAAACAGACTGTCAAGAACATGGTGTTTAGCCTTAACCTGCTGACATACTAGGCACCTTTCCATAAACTCTGCCATTTCCCGCTTCACTCCGGGCTACCAAAAATGACCTATCAATCCTCAGTACATCTTGGAGACTCCTAGATGTACTGCCAGGGGTGAGTTATGGAACTCACTGAGAACTCCCTCACACATTTCCACTGGGAAAAATAGTTTCCCACGGAATAACATCTGATTCTGACTATCCTCTGACCATCCCTCCAAAGCACCACCCTGGATAACGTGATCACGCATCACTTTAGCCTCTGAGTCTCCCCACTGAGACTCCTCCATCTTCCATACTAAGTAAGACTACACTGTCATATGAAAAATATATCCTCTATCATACTCAACTCTCAATCCCAAATGTAAAGTAGACAACTCCTCTATTGCCTTCTAAGAATCTACGGACTCTTGGAATACGTCCTTCTTTGACTTCCTACTCAAGGAATCAGCCACCACGTTCCCCTTTCCTAAGGTGTAGGAGATCTAGAATTCGTAGTCCTGAATAAACTCTATCCACCTCCACTGCCACAAGTTCAGGTCTTGCTGGGATAAGATATATCTCAAGCTCTTGTGGTCCATGAAGACCACAAATCATTCCCTAATGAGGTAGTGCTTCCACAACTTCAGTTTGAACATGACTGCTACAAGCTCTAGGTCGTGGGTGGCATAGTTACATTTGTGAGGACATAAATACCTAGACCCATAATAAATCACTCCCCACTACTACATCAGCACACACCCCAAGCCTAGACCAGAATCATCACAGAACACTTCAAATGTTACCCCTTCCTATGGTAACCTAAGCACTGGGGCACTAAATAGATTCCCCTTCAGGTAGTTGAAAGTCATATGACACTTCTCAATCCATATGAAGGCCTGGTATCTCCTGGTCAAAGATTTCAACAGAGCCGCAACTTGAGAGAAGTCAGGTAAGAACCTCCGGTAGTAACCTACCAAACCCATGAAACTACAAACCTCTACCACATTATTGGGTGATTACCAAGAAAAAACCACTTAGACCTTTGATGGGTCCACTGCTACTCTCTGTTGGGACACCATGTATCCAAGGAAGTTCACCTCTCGTGTCCAGAACTTTCACTTGGACAACTTACCATAGAGCTGGTGGTGTCGGAGGACCTCCAAAACTATCCTTATATACTCGGTGTTATCCTCCTATGATCTTGAGTATATCAGGATGTTTTTTATGAACACAACCATGAACCGGTCTAGATACTTGCAGAAAATAGAGTTCATGAGTCTCATGAACACAACTGGTGTGTTCGTAATGTCGAATGGCATGACCACAAACTCAAAGTGCCCATACCTGCACCTGAAAATAGTATTCAGAATGTAACCCTCCTTAACCCTCAAATAGTGATATCCAGACCATAGATCGATCTTAGAGAACCAACATACTCCCTTTAACTGGTTAAAATGGTCATCGATCCTTGGGAGGGGGTAATGAATATTGATTGTCACCTGATTCAGACTATGGTAGTCTATGCATAGCCTGAGACCACTATCTGTCTTCTCTGTGAACAAGACTGGAGCACCCCATGGAAACACACTTGGTCAGTTAAAACCCTTCTTCATCAGGTCATCAACTTGACTCCGCAACTCCCACAACTCAGAAGGTGTCATTCGATAGGGATCCATTGAAATTGGATGGGAACCGGGTTGTAAGTCTATCTTAAACTCGATATCACGTTGAGGGGGTAGAGTCACAACCTCTTTGGGGAAGACATCTAGGAACTCACTGAAAATCCCTGAAACTTCCACCATATCTGATTCTGCTGATTCCACTGATATCTTGGCTAACAAAGAAAGAAGGGGCTCCACATGCTAGTTTCCTTCCTGGAAACTCCACTCTCCAACGAAATTTATACGCTGGCCACCCATATCTAAGAACATGACCCTTCTCCAAAAGCAGTCGATAACAGAATGCACTAGAAATAGCCATTCGATGCCTAGGATGACATCGTACGGCTGCATTTGTAGCAGAAAAAGATTCCCACTGGACTAATGCGGCCCCAATATTAGTCTAAATTCTCGACAAACATCAAACAGGATGGTCTGGACTCTAATTAGAGTACTCAAAAACATGGGAATGGAAAGTATATCTACACCTATACCCAAGGAATGGGCTAGACTGGGTTCAAAAAATCATTGTGAAGCTTCTAGATCAAACAAATCATATGAAAAGTACTAAATAGGTTGATCATACATTGAACAACTTCTGGCCCCGTTGGAATTGCTACCTCTGCGACATGCAACTACCCACGCCTAAACCATCTACCCCTTGGATATCCACTGACTCCCCAACCATGCCCTGGTTAAGGTCCCTAAGGAGATCCCTAAGGTTGGCCTCCTCTGGAATCGTCCGCCCTCGGTGGAGCGGGAGCTTGCTGCCCCTACTACTGGAAGGGCCTGGCTGGAAACTGTTGCTGCTGAAGTGGGTGCTAAACTTGCCCACCCCCACTGTGCTGCACTTAGACAGGGCACTGATTCTAAATATTCCCATAGCTGCCATAGATAAATCACCTCATTCCTAGTCCCATGGTAAAATAGCGAGGTTTGGGAGATCGGAACTGGAACTGCTGAGGCCTACTCCCCGCCAGCTGAAACCTGGAAGGCTCTGATGCTGAAGACCTACTGTTGACGGCCTTTCCCTTTTATGAACTTAGATGGATCCCCTCTCATGGAACACCTACTAGCATGTTCATCCTATCCACTACTTCATCCTTCTTATGAAATTCTAGGTACGTCGGAAGAGTAAAGGGAGTAACAGCATACTGAAGAGAAGGTCAGAGTGCCTCTTCTAAGCACCTTGCCCACGACTCCTCATCTGGAAAGAGGTCTGGTGCAAAATGAATGAGATCCTTGAACTTGATCCCCAATTACCTCACCGATATACTCCATTGCTGGAGGGAGAGTATCTCTTTTCTCTTCTTTGCCTTCATCGTGGAAGAAAGGAATTCTACCCAGAACTCCTTCTCAAAGTCAGTCTATGAGACACCGATCTCCTTCCTCTCCCCGAGGTAAAGCGTCCACCACTGACATGCTACTCCTCGCATCTAGCTCACTTCCAGGGGAACCCAGTACTCTTTTAGAGCCCGGATCAAGATGAAAGTGATAACTAGCTCCTCGAGCCATCTCTCCATCTCCATGTTTGAGATGCTACCCCCATAATTTCCCAAAGTCTGCCACTAGAAGGCACGAAGTGTCTTCTACCACTAGTCATCCTCCTCCTCTCGATCGACCCTCTGCTGATCAACCAGATCAACCTGCTAGGCCTTGATTTCTCATACCACTCATGGACAATGTCTGGGTGCTATATCTGAAAAGAGAAACAAAGAATTCCTAAGCCCGAGTAGTGAAATTTAATTTTTTTTTTTTTGAACTCTTTATTTATTTTAAATTCCCAAAACACCTAAGACACACAATAATACAAGTCATTATGATACATGTACCATTCCTAGGATCTCTACACTATAATTGGTGTAGCCTCACTTGGTCATTAAGTAGGTTCAGAGTCCTTGCATCGGATCACAGGGGTCCCTAAAATCTTGTGTCCTAGCCGGTTTTCCCTGTCCTATTTCACACACCAAGATTTCCTAACACCATTGCCCTACCATCCCATGCAATCCTCACATTGCCTAACCTCGAACTTCATCCTTTCACTCAACCATCACCTTTGATACCATTCTGTCACGACCTGCCTTCTCCAAGATGAGTGAAGGAACGGAAAAGTGTCATGTCCTTCCTTCCTCAAGATGAAGAAAAGATAATGACCCCCGAGTCCCACCTTTAGTAGGCTCCAGAGTGGAAACTAGCACCAAGTGTGTAGAATATCACATAAATGGAAGGCATTTCCCTTTTTATAGAACAATATCGAGAGATAAGATGGTAAATCCCAACAACACCAAAGAATAAAGGTAAAAGTAAAGACAAGAATCCATTCCCACATGCATGTTCAAAAGTAAAACGGATACAAAGTATAAAAAACTCCCAAAAAAATGTACTAAGGAAAAGAAACTAAACAGCAGTAGCAACTATCCCAATGCTTGAGCTATTAAAGTCCAAAACAGTCCTCAAAGTCCTCCTAGAAACCTGAAAATAGTTTTACATATGTAGGGTGAGCATACAAGTATACTTAGTAGGGAAACTAAAGCTACTCATGCACAAATGAGGGGACATAATAATTCCCCTACGAGAAAACAGTAAAACATCAAGCACCTGCCAAGGAATACTAACCATACCAACCTCAACAAGGCACACTCACCCAAGTAATGCAAGTTAAGTAAAGTAATAGTATAAGCGCATCAATATTTGGGTACCCCACACCACTTTCCCACTAGTTAACTGCTCATTCATATTGATCTGGTGTCTTGAAGCTTCCACTCTTCCCACATGCAGTCCCACTACCACAACCTACCCACACACACCTAGGCCTCAAACTGCACACAACCACGCCCGCAGACACCTAGGCCAGAAAAACCACCACCATGCCTGAAGACACATGGGCCTCATCCCAAATATACTTGGGGAAACAAACCTATCCCACAAAAACTGGATCCCCTGGTCCAAAAAAACCCTTGCCCAGAGAATATTGGATTATGGTAATCCTTAAGCCATTATAGCCCACCTGGATACGCTCGAGCGACAAGATCCGAAAGAGGGTGCGTGGAAGAAAATCAGTAACCAGTCATCCATCCTCACACTGGGATATTGGAAAAGACACCCTCCCCCATGAAATGGAGGTGTTCAGAACATAGTTCTCAACAAGAGTCAGGTTTGTATAGAAATCATAAGAAACTACAATATATATATATATAGGTAATCAAACACTCAACCCCAACCTATAGGTTTTACACAAACAGACAACAAGCCCACACCAACACCGCTTTTGGTACTACCCCTATACGCACAGTCATATAACAACCACTGTCAAGCATAAACCCAACCCCCTTTTTGTTCAACTTACATTTATTTATTTAAGGGGATTCACTTTAAATTATTCTATCACTACTAAAAAACTAACAATCATAACCACACCAAGATACACTGATGCCCCTAACCTATCGATGACCTGACCTACTGACGCCCTGACCTACCGACATCGACGCCCCTGAATCACCATTGTTGATGCCCCTGACTCACCAATACCAACACTCCTGACTCACCGATGTTGATGCCCCTAACTCACCGATGTTGATGCACTAACATGACAACACACTGACATGCCAATGGAAAAACTAGAAATTTGGAAAACTCTTGAAGTAATCCACTGAAATCTCCCAAAACACCTTAACACTAGATTTTCACAAAACAAGGGTCTGGGGGAAAATCCTGGTTATTACATAATGATTGTATAAAAATATGATTTTGTAAAAATGGTTAACAAGAAGTATGGATAAAATATGCATGGCTTCTAAATTTCATTAACATATCAACACACACGCACACCAGTGTGCACAGATGCCCACCCACTTGCATGCTCACTTTCCTGCCTAAGGGAATGCACGCTTATCGGTTTGTGGTCATGCATTATAAAGAGATAGAGATAGAGAGAGACTTCATGAGGTTTCAAACTATGAAAAATGAAGGGTTCACATAATGATAATCAATAATAGTATCTTAATTACTGCATCCACATATTAAATAATAATTTATAATAAAAAAATAATTCATATGTCATGAACCAAGCCACCAGATCCCACCTGGCCAGAAATGAACCGAGTGTGACGCCCCAAGAACACCTCCAATAGGCTAGGGGATAACGGACACCACTGAGTAGGCATATCAAACACATGGGAGGCTTTTTACTAAGGTACATGTACACATGCCCACATCTCCAAAAATCCATACAATGGTTAAAGGTAAATACAACTAATGTCAAATGCATGAATACATATATATCCTAAAATAGATTATGAAAAGTGTAGAAAACATAACATACCAAATTCAATCCCATCAAAGTTATAAAAGATCCCAACCTACTAAGGAGGGGATGCTAGCTAATGCACCACCTGGTACGAACCACTATCTTTCTAGCACAATTATTCTTCTTCTGCTCATGGAACACATAAGACTCTGTCATAGGGCATGTATTTTTCATAATATATGACATGTGTGGATAGATCCCATGTAGGGGTGAGTATAACAATACACAGTAGGTGCCCGAAAAATCCCAATGAGGAGAAACTAAAAGGAAAAAAGTTAGTTCAACCCATAAGAAAGAGGGTAAAGGAAATCCCAAAAACATATATACTTGAAAAATTCATGGAGCCTCAAGTAGGTAACAACCCTACAACCATCCTAGGATTTTACTCAAGGCTTCAAGGTAACGCTTGTTTGGTAAAACTCACTCCACGAGCCTTTCTAACACTAATGGCGTCTATCTAATAGGTTATGCTCGTCAGACCTCTCTATGAGAAAAATACATGATGGAACTTAGAATATATAAATACATAGATAGGGGATCACACCCAATGCCTCTGGGGGATTCCTAAAACCCTAAATGGAATTACCCGCTAGGTAGGGGGTCCTACACTCATGTATCTTGGTCATGAAAATGCCAAAAACCCTCACCTATGGAAGTAGGATGAGAATAAGGATCATTTATAGGACACATATAGGGATTCCTACTCTAGTTTTCTAAGGGGATCTTGAACTATTCTTATAATAGGATGTCACACTAAACCCTCATGGTGACGGACTGAGAAAACTCATTCTGGAACAAATGGAACTCACCGACACAGATCCATAAAGAGGGAACAAATCTAATTAAAGTGGAATGGGGAACACTCCCATTTTATATTCCACTAAACTGAGAAGAATATAAGTTCCAATCTACCTTAGAGTAAGTATAAGAAATGTATAGTAAGTACAAAATATGTAATCCTAAACTAGGAATTTTCTGTGTCCATGCTTGTGTACCCCTTACCCATGCCCTTGTACACTGGTTTTGACCATGTACTCTAGTCATTATCATGTACTATTGACATTTCCATGTGCTCTGGTCATGCCCTTTTACTCTGGTCATGTTCAAGTACATGGCCATGTCCTACCCACATGGGGTGAATGCCCATACTTTTAGCCACATGGACAAGTCCTGCTACATGGTGTGTACCAAGAGTACATGGAGTGTATTACCAAATCTCAGTCTTTACTAGACAAGAAGAACACATGGCATGTGCTCCTGAAATAAAAATCGTGTGATCGGGATTTCTGAATGAGAAATCCCTATAATCCTCCTAAAACCCCCATTTTTCCTAATTATTCCTAGATCAACCCTCAGGGGGTCATTAGTAGTTGTAAAAAAGAATTCAAAACTTTAAAGCATTGCATATATAGGGATCGGGACTCAAAACTAAAAAATCACCTACCTTGTGGCAAAAAACGTTGAAGCTTCAAATCCAAACTAACGCTTAGAAGCCACTTCACCTTGATCCAATCTCGGTCACCATCAAGGATGAAGTCTGGCGGCACCTATCATTCCCTCTTTTTATCCTTCTATTATAGGAGGATAAATATACCATTTCTCCTCTATGTGTAGGATATAATAGGGTGGGGAAATTATTTTTATTTATTTAATTATTTAATTAATTAAATGAATTACTTCTCATGCCTACCAACTCTTTCCACCGAGCATCCAATGTTGACCAATTTTAGGTCAAACCTAGGGTATATACCACGTTATGGAAAAAATCATGGCCTAATGTTTCCATATTAGGACCCAAACAATGGTAAAACCATTTTTTTTAAAAGGTATGCATGGATGCCTTATTATATATTAATATTTTAATATATCAACACGGAGACTCTCTGGGATCCGAAATCTCACATCATCTCAGCTTATGGATCCAAAAATATTCTTTATAATATTCAAAAGTATTAAAAATAAAAAATAGAGACATTACATTCCCCACATTAGGGTTTTTTTTCCTAAAAAGCAAAATGCCTACTCAAAAAAGTGAGGGTACTGAAATCATATTTGGTTATCATTATCCTAGGTTCTCTTCTATATATTCTCATGTTTCCATCATACATGCACCAAGAGAATTGATTTCCCATGAAGGTTAATCTCCTCTCAATCCTTTATCTCTACCAGATACTTTACAATGGTATCCCTATCCTTAATGTTCATCTTACCCCAGTCGATCGCATGTGATGGGTCATTCACATACCTCCTTCACTGTGACATGTGGAGGACATAATGTTCCTGGTTTAAATATGGTATTAGATCCAAGTGGTATGCCACCTTTCTAACCCTACGTAGTATTTGGAAAGGGATGACAAATATTGGAGATACCTTGCCACCCTAGAAAAATCTTTGTAATCCTCATTGGGTTGAAGCCTTTAGGAACACATAGTCTCCCTCACAAAACTCTAAATGCCTATGTCACTAGTTTGAATAAGACTTATTATGGCTCTAGGTAGTCCTCATCTGCTCCTGGATGATCTACACTTTCTCTATCATTGCTCTCACCATCTCTGGGACCATAAGTGTTGACTCTTCTGAGTCAGTCCAGCACAGTGATGACCTACAGGGTCTCCCATATAAGGCCTTGAATATTTACATAACATTAGCGTACTGGAAAATATTATTGTACACAAACTTCATCAAGTTTTGGTGATCCTACCAACTACGGACAAATTCCAACATGCAAGCTTGAAGCATACCCTCCAGAACTTGAATGGTCCCCTTTGTCTGGCCATCAGTCTGGGGGTGGAATTCCATACTCAAACGCAACTGAGTCCCAATGTCCACCTTCAATCCTATCCATGATTATGATGAAAAGTGATAATCATGGTCTGAAATGATCATTAATGGAACCCCATGAAGCTGGATTGTCTCTTAAATGTAAAGGTATCCCAATATATCTACTGAACCCCACTCTTAGATATCTAGGAAGTGGAGCTACTTGGTGATCCAATCAACGATCACCCATATAACACCATGATATATGGATGAACACAAAAGTACCATAATAAATTCTATGGATATACCATCCCACTTCCACTCTATCACCTCTAAGGGTTGAGTCAAACTTGTTGTAACCTGGTGCTCAGCCTTCACCTACTGATTGGCTAGGTATCAAGAGACAAACTTTTCTAAACCCTTATTCATTCTTGGCCACCATAAGTATTGGTAGATCTTATCCACTCTAAGATGTACTACTAAAGGGGGTGTATGGAACTTCAATATCACCTCTTATCACAACATCACTAGTACCACCATCCACCCTCGAAAAAGTATGGTGTTCTCCCCAAATTCATAAAATACATAGAGATCGTGTCATGTGGATATCTAATCACATAAGGTCTCATGGTCGGTATCTCCAAGTCAAGTCTCTCTAACATGTTGTAGAAGTGAAGGGGTAACAACCATCTACTGGAGTTATGTTGTATCATCATCATCTACAAAAGTCAATTACAACATGGAAATCTATTCTTCCACCTCACTCAATAACTGTGAACATGATCTCATACTAAGATCATATTTCATCACATTCCCCTTCTTGAGAGTATAAACTATCTAAAATTCATAATATTGGAGGAACTATAGTCATATCTTCTATATCAAGTTAAGATATTTCTATGAAAAGATATACTTGAGACTCTTGTGATCCAAATAGATGATAAACCAGTATCCTATATAATAGTGTCACCACATACTTAGAGTGAAGACCACTGCTACTAGCTCTAGATCATAGGTCACATTTTTCTTCTCACAGGGCCTCAATTGTTGAGACTCATAGACAATCACTACCTACCTCTGGATCATAACACATCTAAGACCATCTCCAAAGGCATTATAGAACACTACATACTCGACACCCTCCTCTAGCAATCTCAAGATAAGGGTTCTCTTTAACATCTGTCATAACTCTTGGAAAGTATATTGGTACCTCTCTATCAACATAAAAGGCTACCACTTCTGGGTCAAATAAGTATAGGGTGATGTGATCCTAGAGAAATTAGGAACAAACCTCCTGTATTATCCTTCTATCCCAAGAAAACTTTGCACCTCAGTCATTCACTTGGGTGGATCCCAAACTAAAACTAACTCAACCTTTGCCGGATCCACTATTAATCCCTATTCTAAGATGGAATGTCCCAAAAAGTGGATGTTTCATATTAATATTTAACAATTTAAGAACTTACCATAAAGTTGGGGCTCTTAGAGTACATCTAGAACCATCCTCAAGTGTCTCGTGTGATCCTCCTCAGACACTGAGTACACTAGGATATCATCGATTAAGACTACCATAGACCAATATAAGAAGGGATAAAAGATCCAGTTTATGAGTCACATGAACACTAATGGGTCATTCACAATTCCAAAAGGCATCATCAAGTACTCGTAGTGACCATGGTGACATAGGAATTTCATCTTTAGTATATCCTCCTCATGAACTCAGAGCTGGTGAAAGCCTGACCTAAGGTTAATCTTTAAGAACCACTTTGACCCTATCAACTAGTCAAAGTGGTCGTAGATTCTTAGAAGTGGATACTTATTCTTGATGTTCACCTAGTTTAAGTGATGGTAATCCATGCATAACCTCAAGCTCTCATCCATCTTCTTGGCATACAACACCAGGGCTGCCCAGGGTGACACATCGGGTCTGAAAAATCCCTTCCTCTGCAAATCCTCCAACTACACCTTTATCTCATTAAGCTCTTAGGGAGAAATACAATATGATGTTTCACATATCAGGGCCATCCCTATATTAAATTCAATGAAAAATTCGATCTCATAGTGGGGAGGTAAACCTGAAATTTCCTTAGGTAAGGCATTCTCATACTCTGTCACCATGGTAGGTAGCTTGTAGCTTATAACATCTTTAATGTGAAAGGGAAATACTATCCAACTAGTGAGTGATCATTTATACCATCCTGTATACAATTACACCCTACTCTTCTTGAATTTCCCTCTCACTGATGAAGGAACACCTCATCCTGTTAATGTGGATACATCGCATCTTCATCCTATAACAGTCAATTTGTGTATGAACAGTGAATAATCGGTCCATACCTAAGATGAAATCATAAGGCCTCATGGATCTTATAAAAGGATCCAATGAGAATCTCTCTCCTCTAATAGTCAGTTCAAACTACTAATAAACGTGTGTGATCAATGAATCTCAACAATTATGAGCCTCCAAACACAAAGGTCAAGTCGATGGATCAACTAAAATCACTATATCTCAGACAAGGGATGTTTTAAGAAATGAATGGCTCACATTTGTGTCTAGAAATACAACAACTAAGGTAGAAAAGACATAGATCATATCTTAAATCATCCTTGTAGTCTCTGGGTCAAAGGCCTCCACTACTTGAAACCTCCATCTTCCCTACCTACAAGCTCCTTGATCCTAATAGGGACTACCTAGGGGTGGTGTTGTCAACAAATCATATCTTTGGGCACCTTCTAGTGCTCTCCCATATTTTATGCTATGTTTGTTTCCCTATAGAACTCTCTGATCAAACTATTTCCTCTATCTAGGTGGCCCATGAACTTTTTATATGTATTCTATATGACAGGTTAGATGATCCCTAGAAATAATTCCTTGATCATTGTAAGAGTAGAACCACCTCTCCATTGGCTAGCTCGAACCATCATGTGAACCATGTAATTTAAACCCTCTATCCTAAGACAATATCCAAAAATGACTAGCCCTCCTAAACTCCTGATTCTACCATCAGCTACCAGCTACTGAAGACTCGGATTTAGGGTACCCACTTCTAGCACCAACCATCATTGAATATTCCACCAAGAAAATCTACACTACCAAGATTCACTTAAGCACCCCAATATAGGTAGGAATTCATAGAGATATCACTCTAAGCCTAATATCTCAGTGAATACCCACTCAAAATTGTGTGCTCAGAATAAAGCATCTCAAATAATATTTATGGAGTATCATGAGAGATCAATGAACCTAGATGTATACTTATAAACTGACATACCACCTTGCTAGAGATCCATAAGCTCCTGGATACACACTGCTCTCAGCATGGCTGGATGGAATTCCTCTCTAAAGAGATGCTCAAACTCTACTCAGGTGAGAGTCATCTCATTATGAATCTGGGTCACTGGACCCCACCATTAACCTAAAAATTCATAGATAAGGATCGCCACTAGGACCACCATATGATTGAGAGGTTTTCTAATAAGGTGAAAAACTCATGAAACTACCCCAAGACAATCCTTTGCTACCTAAGGGTATGGATCACCTCAAAACCATAGGGTTAACTACCAATGAAACTCATGAAGTACACTCATCCTATACACATCCTCTTTGGGTACTATTCAGACTACCTACTGCTCAACGGGTGGTGGAAAGTTTGAGAAACCACTTGGAGGTATCACCTCTAACAGAGGTCCCTATATCGAAGCCTCATCACTAGGCATATCATCATCATGATCCTATCATGGAATCCTGAATGGTTGTTAGTGTGGGGGAATCCTGAAATATATGAGACACGCCATGATCAAAGTGTATATCTGGAGAGATAGATCAATAAGGACATTAAAACCACAACCTAGTCTTATATGATGAATGTACCAATGTTTTTCCTACAACCAGTGATTTTATGTACCAATTCAACAAGAAGGTTATCAGAATCCTGGTGAATGGATACATCAATCTTCACACCATCATTGGGTTCCCTAGACTAAAATTCAATCTCGAAACACTTCCACACTATTTCCATTAAACTCAAACCAAACCTCGTAGATAGAAAAACTCCAAAATACAGTCCTAAGCTAGAACCGCACTATGATACCACTCTATCATGAGCTGACCCAACAGAGCCCACCTAGCCAACAACGAATCATGTGTGATGCCCCTATCCCACCTCTAATAAGCTAGGGGCTAGAGAATAATATCGTGTAGACATATCACCCACATGGTAGGCCTTTTCCTAATGTACCTGTACACACACACATCTCAAAAAACCTATACAACGATGAGAGGTAGATATGACTGATATCAAATACATGAATACATCTATATCTCATAATATAGTATGATAAAAGTACATAAAACATAATAGTCCAAATACAAGCCCACCAAAGCTATAAAAGATTCCAACATGCTAAGGAGGGGACTGTTGGATAATGCACCACCTGGTATGAACCATGGTCTTTTTAACTCAACTATGCTTCTCTTTCTCTTGGTCCTCCTAGGAATCTGTTATAGGGCCTTTTGTATGCATAAGACATGACATGTTTGGGCATAGCCCATGTAGGGGTGAGTATAATAATACCTAGTAGGTGCCCCAAAAATCCCAAAAAGGAGCAACTGGAAGGAAACAATCAGATCCACCCATGAGAAAGAGGGTAAAGAAATCCCAACAATAGATATACTCAAAAAATATATAAAGTCTCAAGTAGGTTACAACTCTATAGCCATCCTAGGATTCTGCTCGAGGATTCAAGGTAACATTTTTCAGGGATAGATCACTTCATGAGCCTTGATAACACTGATGGAACCCATATGAGAGGACATGCTCATCAGGCCTTTCTATGAATAATATACACACTAGAACTCAGAAAATCTCAATTCACATATAGAGTATCACACCTAGGGCCTCTAGAAGATTTTAAACCCCTAAATAGAAAAAACTTCTAGGTATGGGATCATATGCTTGTGTACATTGGTCATGAAGATGCCTAAAACCCTCACCTAGGGAAGTAAGATGGGAATGAGAATTAGCTTCAGGTCTCACAGAGGGATACATGCTCTAGTCCACCAAGGGGATCTTGAATTGTTCTTGGAATAGGATGTTGCAATTAACCCTTATAAAGTATTGAATCGAGATCCACTTAAATAGTTTCCTGAGTCAATTGGCCATTAGGCCTCAAGCATGCCTCCCCATACACCAGAGGCTACCAACTAGTAGCAAGGGTCTAAGGGTGGTATAGTGGGGAGACTATAACCTATAGATTAGTAATAAATATAGTGGAATAAATAAATATAAAAGAAATATAAAATAATAAACATTGGAAAACAATAATGAATTAATAAATAGTCATGCATGAACATGCTCTAATAGAAAATACAAGAAGTTATACACAGTACATAACAAGAATGAAAAAGGAAATAAATAAAAAATACACCACAACTATATTTAATAGAATAATTAGAACTAGCTCGGTCCCCTAATCGCATACTCCATCCTAGCCAAGAAGGATAACTATGAGCAAGCACAATCCATGAATCTGAACCTGCAACTAGGAGGTATGTTCGGGTACCCCAGTGCAATGGTGGCCTGAACAGGGTGTGAGATATACTCATTAGTCCACCACCAATGGTTTCTAATGAATAATATAGTCCATGAATATAAAATAAGTAGTGTGTAGGTATATAAAAAGTAAGGTAGTGTTGTAATAATAAATGTAAACAAGTCAGGATCAGGTTTCTCAAGGACACCTGACCGACTATAACTGCTTCAACCTAAGTTGGGATATCTCTGAACACGTCACCCTATATATATATATAAGTGTTTATTTATATATATTCAGTCTATATGTACAAGTGTATATATCCATATATATAAATACTTCATATTAGTCAGGACCCAAGGCGTAACTCATGCATCCTTATATAGTCATATGAGTGTCGAACTCTGTAATGAAAATCATACCTGTAATAAATCAATGAATTTAATAATAATATCCCATCCAATAGTATTAGGGGGGAAATAATTATAATAAGATGGGTTCTTAAAATAAATGGGTCATAAGCCCGATATCTGAAAATGGGATACATAAGTCATGTCTCTCATCATGCTCATGGATGTGACCATTATGATCAACATCCTAATCAAGGGTGCATTAGATCTCATTCCCAACAAAACAAGAGATGTGCGATTGCATTCCCATAATCCTTGACCAGGGGGTGTGAGACTTCATACTCAACAACACAAACCAAGGTCCCTCCAGTCATAATAAAATGTAAGTTAGTCCTACTTGCCCTATGATCCCTTAGCCTAATGTTTTGTAAAGAGGAAACTGATATCGCTTAAGGTGCAGTGGATCTTTTTTGATATAATCCAAATTAACATTTTAAATACACACCATAAGACCATCCATTACATAATCAATTCAATTTATACAACTATTCCATTTCATTTATAAGTCACAAATAGTCCATGGAAAACATCTATATCATAATCCACATCACCACACATCATCAAACAATTCACTTTTTGATTTATAAGATAGTGCACCTCAATATGTGGTTTTATTAGAAAACATTACATTTCCATCAAATAGTTCATTTAATTCAATTTAAGCATCTCACTCAAGTGGATCAACTTAATACACCAAAATGGAGTGATCTAGACCATAATCCAAACATGAGAAGTTACTATAAGCACAACCATTTAATTAATACACCCCAAGGGTGGTTTATTCATAAGTAAAACCATGATTATTATGTGATTTATAAAACCCACCTTAAATGGTTGGTTCGGGTTGAGTTTATAACCTTCAACCATATTGAAGGGGTGTCTATAACACAATACAAGGTGGTCTAGGCATTTAATATAAGGCATTTCATCATTTAGATGAGATACCCAGAAATTCTAGTGCACAACAAAATGACTATATTATATAAATGACACTACTTTAAGTGAAATCATATAGACTACCTACCTCATGCTTAGGAAGGTCCACTCATCCAATATCGGGCTTTAGTTCGAACCAAAACGAAAAAAATCGAAAGAATCATCAAATGCCTTGAAAATAGGGGGAAATAAATCACATGGATTTAGTGTTATGTATAAAAAGTTAAACAAGGAATATAATCACGAGGAGTCATGATCTTACCAATACAATTCCAATGCACCTGAAAATGCTTGATTCGAAGGTCATATGAGGAAGATCGCCCAAAGCTTAGGAGAGGAGGATGAGAGCTCGAGTGGCCTCCCTGCAGTGCATGAGTGAGAAGAAATTAGGTAGAGGAAAATAAATAGGAATTATGGTAAAATGGTCATTTCTATCTCTTTAAATAGTCACATGGTTAGGCCACATGGTTTGGAAAATCATGTGCCTAAACCATTCATATCTACTGGTTAAGTGGCACTAAGGGTGCGGGATAGGCGCACAGTTTGAAAAACCATGCACAACCCATACGCCACCTCTGAAATAAACTACCAAACATATACATGGTCATGATACACCTCTAAAATAATTAAATAAAATTGTGGGACACCTATTTTTCTACTAGATTAGGTCACACGGTTTTTCTAAGGGACACACGGTTTTAGAAAAATTGTGTGCCCTTACCAGCTCCTTCTGAACTTGAGTTTCTGGGACCTGGCACTCCTAAAACTCAATAGAACACACAAGGAACCTCTTGAGACTTAAACCACATTTAAAAATAAAAAATTTAAGTGATATAATTCTCATTTTTTTTTATTTTAAATCTAGGTTTAATATTTGGACCGTCCACCATACGAAAATATCAAAAACTCTTGAAATTTCAACCTAGTCTAAAAACCCGAGATGTTACAACCTAACACTTTAGAACTTCTCCTACCTAATAATACTTGGAGAAAAAAAACAACACTTATCCTAATATGGTCATGAAGTTCCATTCAAATGGTTGTACTTCCTTTTCAAACACCCAATGCACCTCCAAGAGTCATTTTTATGCATACGGTGCATAAACCACTAAAACTCAGGCCGATGCCCATAAACAAATATGAACATCTATAAAGAGATTACCTAAGCCTATTTAACCTAATATATGATCATATAATCATCACTTTTATCAAGTGGACTAAGTTTTCCCCCATCTTTGGTCTTAACCTTATTAAACGTGAAATTCTAAATCACAACATTTGAACCATCATAATTGCCTACAAAGCACATCTGTAGCATTCTAAAGGTGCTCCCAGCATGTTTATCAAAATGATACACCTAATTATGAATGGGGATGTTGTTCCTAGTCCTCACTCTGATATCAATGGTTAACTCTGATTGACCCAGTAGAACTAGTGGCTCCAGATTTCATGGAAAATCCCAGATGACCCATACACAACACCCATCTCAATTCATGATGGGAACCTATTTTCTAGAGAACTTTAGTCAAATTACCTCTGACCAACTATTCTGAAAAACAATCAACTTAGATGGACATCACACCTTAAGAAGATACATGAAACATTTTCTTGTGTTATCTTGAGCACGTCCAATGAGTCCCATACCCAGCCTCTAGGAAAATCTCCTCATAAAACCATTTTTTATTCCTTTTATTGAACGACATGCAAGTTCCAAAACAACCGTACAATTACTGGTCCTGCATTGTCACAACCCTTCTTGCAATAGGTCCATCTACCAACTGCCTATGGTGTCATCCACACCATATGGCTTCCTTTAAAACCACTCCTAGAGCACACTCCCAAGGAGTCCATCCATCAAACCATCAAGGTTATCTATTTAATTTCTTTAGCTCGGTGTATAACCAATGCTCTCTTAGTTTACTCAGGGTGGATTCAATATAGGGTTCATGAGAACCTATAAACAAGGAATACACCATGATTTTATCATTAGGTGTGTGCTACTCCTTCTTAGCCACACCCATATCGAGAACAGGCTAAAATATCCTTAACCAACACCTAACACCACATATTCCGGCCATGATTCCCAGGTTCAAACATGGTTCAACTATCTCATGGTGCCCAATTTGATTTTAGGATATCCCTCATCATGGTAAATACCTTTAATTTACTCAATATTTGGGTTGTCGTGCCTGAAAGTGCCAAATTTTGAAACCATAGATCCTCAGATCATACATGGGCACTCACCATTTGGTTATCCAAAAGATACCTCATGTAACAGGAATGTACTAAAACTGCCTTACGAAGTGGGTGTACACTCTCATACCACCCAGTTCCAAACCTAACTCACACTCCCATGGGTCTTTCATAATCAAGGAAAAACTAACCATGCTACGTGGCATGTCAGTCTTATTAAGGTAGGATCTCCCTTAGAACTCATCTTGAAGACATTCATCTGTAATCCATTAAGTAGTTAAGCCCATTCTGACCATTTTTTAATGTTCCCTTACAATCATGTTCCTTATACCTAGAAGGACACATTTCCTATGACTGAAGTAATTCTCCCCACCTTATAAGTTTCTTAGTCATCGCATTGCTGAGAATGGAAAACATATGACGACACACATTCTATCACCACCAAACCTAGTTCCTGAATGTGGCCAAATACCTTTAGCAAGCATGACATAAGAAGAGAGGAAAACCATCCACTCATAAGCGCACTAGGTCAGATTCACTTTTAGATGTACACATGACACTCTTACTAAGTAAAGTTCATGCATGTCAACAGCATCATATGTAAAATCCAAAACTAATCCAGATCGGTCATGACACAACACATGATCCTTTGTATAACGTTATCCAAAATCATTGGGAAAAATTAAATTTAAATTTCCAACTCAAGGTACAGTGCTCATAACAACCTCATAATTCCCAGGTCACTCTAATTTAGAGATTTCCCATAAACATATCCTTCAAGGACCCACGACCCTTCATCCAAGGGGTTGGGTAACCATACAGTTTAAGGTATTCCATGACCTCAATACCACAAAAATGGGTTTTCACAGCACCATCCTTTAACAGTGCTAAAAAAAATTAGTGATAAATGGGGTACCTTTATCAACTCTTTTTTTAGTAACGCTAATAAAGGTACCCCTTTATTAGTGTTTTTTTAGTGTTGTTAATGGGACCCCCTTTATCAACACTTTTTTAATAGCGCTGATAAAGGGGGTATTTATCAGCGCTTTTTTTTACTAACGCTGATAAAGGGTATATTTCAAAAAAATATTCCATTAAAAATAATATATTGATGTATAAATATATAAATATATTTATATTGATATAAATATAATATATATATTTTTAAATATGTTTTAGATAAGTATAAATAGACATTTACATTTAATATATAAGATATCTAGTGAAAATGACTTATAAAATATTTAAAAAAATATTATTAATTAATAATTTTCTAATTATCATCGAGTAGTAATCATTTAATAACAATTTGAAGACACAAAGAATCAAAAAATTAATTAAATATCTAAAATAAGTTGAAAACATAACTCAAACTTCAAACGGTCATAACTTTTGATATGGGTGTTCATTTGAGCTCTACCACATATCAAATCGAAGAATGCAATGATATATATGTGCTGGAGACACAAGGGAACCTTTTTCACATTTTTAAAGGCAATAAAAAGGCCCAAACTAACTCCAAAACTAAGTTTTTAGTTGGAATACCCAAATTTTTTAACATTCGATGGAATTTCAGTCTTGTTTCAGGGGGTCTTTTTTCCTTTTTCAGTGGGGACTAAATTTATTCCCCGGCATTACATTCATATTAATATTATTCCTTTTAAATTTTATCATTTTTTACAATGTTCTATTATTTATAATCAAATATATAACAATGTATACATATTTTTTATACATCCACACATAAAAAATTAATTTTATAAATAAATAATTAAACATATTTACATGTAAAATATATTTATCAATATATAATCCTTATAATATCCATTTTATTTAAAATACTAATATATGAATATTTATATACATATATAATGTGTGTGTGTGTGTGTGTGTATTAGTGTGTGTTTGTATTAACAAATTGATATATATTATCTATATATTATAACATATGAATATACATATGAATATATAATATATGTACATATATATAAATATGTATAATTATACTTACAGATACACATATATAATATATATATACATGTGTATGTATGTTGTATATATGTATGTATTTAATTATTTATTTATAAACACACACAAAGAAACATATTTTATAAATGTATTTAAAACTAATATTATAAATATATATTAATATACAAATAAATATATGGATTAAAAAATATAACTAAATATATATATATAAATAAATAAATATAAATATATATTAATAATCGAATAAATATATATATATATATATATATTAATATAATTATATATATTAATATAAATATATATTAATATATGAATAAATATAACTAAATATATATATATATAGATATATCATTAAATAGAGAACAAAACAAGATGGGCGAGTGGTAAAGGTGCAGGCATGTAAGGGAGAGGTCTCAAGTTCGATTCCAAGTAGAGGTAGGGTGTGGGGGTGGGTCCAGGGGGGATAACACCGTTAAATGGTGGGTGGGTGTTGATTATTAAAGGGGGTGGTGGGGCTAGGGGTGCATCTAGGGGCGGGGCTTCCTACCAAAACTAAAGGGGGGTTAACCGCTATTAAAAGGGGGTCTCTGATTTAATTTTTTTTTTTTTGACTTTTATCAACGTTTTTTTTATCACTAATAAAAGTCATCATTATCAGTGCTGATAAAAGGGACCCCCCTTTTAATAGCACCTCGATTATCAGCACTTTTAGCACTAATAAAGGCCTTTTTAGTGCTGATAAAACCCTATTTTGTGGTTTTTCCTTGTCACTCGAACAACATATGATTTAATATATCACTTAAAATCGATGGGCACTGTGCATAACAACACATGCCACTGCAAGATCAAAACAACATAACAATTTCTACGCATTCCTGGCATACAATAGCCCATAGAAAAGAAGGAAGGTTTCACAATATATGAAGTAGCCGATCATGCCTGAGGCATGTCTAACCTGCTGAATTGGATCATTACACACTGCTCGTGCATTTAACATAGCTTAAACTCTCAATCAATCACCCATTTACTCAGGGGTGTCGCTTCATTACTAGGAGTCCTACTCGGGACAAACGGTTCTCGAATGGAACCTATCATTGAAAAACTTATCATAAGAATTTAAAAATTCTTAAAGGTTATGAGGGTGTTACCTCTACAGGGATAACCCCTTACTAAAGCAGAAGGTGTCGGTTTAAAAACAAGTTTATTCCTAAAAAGATCACTAGGACATATTGCCTAACCTCTAGGTCCAACGCAGCCTAGGAAGAAGTCAATTAGGGTCTATGGTAAACATCTACATTCTCTCTTCAAGACAACATCAAAAACTAATCCTTACCTGATATTTCCCTCTATAAGAACCTATACTAGGATTTTCTTTTAAGGCATTTAAATAATGATCATTTATTAAAAATTTAAATAGCTAGCATAAGGGATGTCAAGTACATTTTTTAAAAACAATTGTACTAAGCACTTCATTTATCTTATAACATACCACATTTCAGGGAAATTATCTTATTATTTATTTTTTAGACATTTTTTTAAATTCATGAGTTTCCTAAAATGGATTGATTAAATAAAATTTCAACTTCCAATCTAGAGAGGAAAAAACTCTTTATCTTGAAATTGGAATTTTAATTAACTGGTGTCTCATAATAATAAAGCTCAAAAGAAGATAATAAGACTTTTATTAATTAAAGAGACTAGTCAAGTAAGATTCCTCTATAAGTTTATATGTAACACCATATAAGCAGTTACAAACACTTTAAATAACCATATAATTAACATAAGCATTCCCCCATGGGGTTAAGTATCAAATCATATAAATATTAAGGTGACTTATGGGGTATCATCATGTAAATTTGGGTTCAATCAAATGCAATACATCGTGGTTTATATCATTAAAACTTTAGGGCAACCATAGTGGGTTTAATTCATAAGTAGTACACCGAATCAACCTATTTGGGTATAGTTTTCCATAAGGATTTATCATGCTCTTAGAAGGGATCATCTTACAACAACATGCCCCAACTAACCTAATTGGGTCCAGTTGTGCATTTGGGAATTTAGTCATATAGATATTCATGCCCAAAATATAGAGGTTTAAGAATTTATAATTTGAAATTCATTGCACATTTAACTAGAATTAATAAGTACTTGTTTAAATTTTTCAAAACAAAATTTAACTTATTTACAATTTATGGTCCCAGTAGGTTAAATCATTAATCATTCATTTAGGAGTCATGATTAAAAATTACTTGTTTCACACAATGGTCCAATTAGATGAGTCATAATTCCCAAATTATATAGGTACATGCCTTTATAATTTACAATTGGAATTCATGTAACTAAAATCAATTATTTATATGGATTTCTAATTCCAATTTATAAATCACCCATACACTTGATAAATTGAAAATTGACCTCTAGTTAATTGCACCCATTAATGTTCCATTCCATGAAACCAGTGGTCTATGAATCAACATGTCATAATTGATTAATTAAGGTTCAATCATAAATATATATAGGAAAACAACATTTAGGTTGTTGTAGACACTTTAATAATCAATTACTCATTTTAATCTTACAAAGCATACCATCACAGAGCAACCATACCAAGAAACATGATAAGATACTATGGAAGAAAGTAACACCCATCATGGTATAAAATCAAGTATGCTAAAATAAATCATAGGAGCATGGAATAGAACTAAGCAGGCTAAAATAATTACCTAAGTAGGTACATAGGAAAGCATGCTAATATAAATCACAAAACATAGAATATCACCTAGGTCACATTTCATTAGTATCAAACAATCTACAATGAAACCTATATGGCATGGAATATGCATGTCATGTGAATATTTATGTATGTATGATGATGCATGAACACACCTCATCTCTTTCCATACTGGTCCAAGAGGTAAAATCAAGATCCATAAATCAATAACCATAAAAAATATACCAATCACTCAATGTGAAACGATAATCAACTATAATAAAAGCATCATGAACAGTGGTCTCATTCCTTGAAAACTTGATCTTTCCCTCATGCATGGGTTGGTCATATATAGACACAATCTATTTACCAAGTGTCGACACATTCCTATTCTACTTTCTACCATCCACAAATAATAAAACTAAAGAGTAAAATTAACCTTTGATACCATTTTTAGCATCCTGACCTGAGAGTGACACACACCAGTCATGGGGTGTGACAAAAACAAATATTTCCTAAGTTAAAAAATGAAGTAAGTGGTTAACCAAGGTTATCTCCATAAAGTATCTCTCAAAAATCGTGTTTTTCACTTGAAATTATAGAAATAAGTGGATATTATTCTTAGAATTTTTTGATTTTAAAAATAAAGAAAGAAATAAAAATAATTTTGAACACACATTGATGAAGCGGGTGATGGGGTCATGGTAGGATCACCTTTTTAAATGTCATCATGTTCATAAAAACCACCCAACCCTCTCTTCCAATTGAATGATAAATGAAATAATCCTCGATCAAGTTGTAAATCAAACTTGGTTGAATGAAGTAATGGAAACCACTAATGTGTGCATGAAAATAAGTAAATAATACACAAACCATGAAGGTAAGTCTCGATCGTGAATTTTTTATCTTAATAAATCTAGAAAAAAAATCACTTATTCCAAAAATGTGCCAATGATCACTATACACTCACCACCTAACACATTCTACTTGATCAAGACAAATTGTACTAGGCGGAATAATTTTAAAGATCTTCAACCAAATATATAAACAATAAATGACATAAAAACCCTAAATATGATCACATTAGTAGAATTGGGCACCACTGAAAATAGAAATCATTCAATAAAAAAATATAGTTTTAAATTAAAGTGCTAGACTCTGATATTACAAAAGGAAAACTCCTCCTTCCTCAATCACTCAAAATTTTTACCCCTCCATGTGAAGGGTAATAGAGATGAATGGGGAATAATAGAGAATTATGAAACTAATAAAAGAGTAAATAGAAAACACACAACACTTAAAGGTTCCAATTCTCTAGAAAAGTCCCTAATTCTCCTTCTTTAATGAATTTTAATGAAAGTGGGTGCACATATTTAAAGGCTCAATGGGTGTAAATTTTTTCCTCTGGTTACTATCCACCAAAAATTTGAGTTGAATTAGCATATTAAATGATCATATATTAGGAAGGTGTCTTCATAAAAGTTGTTCCTATCTCTCTTTCTCATGATCCATCTAAATATCAAATTATTTGGACAAGTGGAAAAAAATTAATTCCCGAATTATTGAATAAAACTTTTTATTCCCAAGGAGACTCCTCAAATCCCTTCATTTTGCCACATTAAATTGATGCCTTAATGACCCAAATTCTACATGAAATTTAATGTGAAAATGAGTCTCATAGTATTGTTTCCAATCCAGCTATAATAAACTCATTTGGAGGTATCTAGGCTGATATATACCTAAATTACTGGGGTGGGATCCATTTTTTCATCCAGAAACGTTTTTACAATTGATTGATTCTTATGAGACATTTTATTTTAAATTGGATCTAAGTATAGAAGAGAAATTTGAATCCCACAAAAAAAAATCCTAAAAAATAATCACTTAAATTGGATCACAGTTTTAAAAATTATGATTGAAATGTAGAAGTGACAGAAAATTTTTAAATTTCCAAAATTAACCAATTCTCACATTTCGGCCCAAAATTCACCAAAAATACTAAAATGATGAAAATAAGCTCAAATTGATAAGGGATTAAATCATTTAAAAACATATGAATAATTATGAAAATATTATCTCTATAAATTCCCCCACACTTAGAACTTGGAATCCTGGACAAGTCAACATCAAAATCAAATCAAAGCAAATTCAAAACACATATCCATGAGATCCCCCAATTCCACACCAAGAAAAAAAAATATCATTACTCATCAAAAAAAATTATTTCATGTTCTCCATTCAGATCATTCAATATATTTCCTCTTCATCACTCCTCCCATTCACACAGAACACCTACCTCACATGAATTTTATCTCATCTCACAAATGTCAATTTTTAAAAAGGATTTTTTTCATCCAAACCCATGAAATAGTCACCATAGAATTGATAAATTCCTATTTATACACCAGATGTGAGTAAAGGACATGTGTTTATCATGAGGACTTTGTAGGGTTGTTATGTGGATTTTTTTTGTCATATTTATATGTCAACATTATGAGGCTGAATAAGGAGGGTTTGGATCTTTTGAAGAAAAATTACATGATTCAAATATTCACTAAATTATAGTCTCCTCCTAACTTCACTTAATAGAAAATAAGATCTATAATCATGAAAACTCAAGTAAAGTAAACACTATTCATCATTTTATAAGAAAAAATGTCAATCTTCTCAAACATAATTTTTCTTGAGAGCTCTAGATAGGCGCAAGTTTCGTTATCCTTTGGAAGCTCTAGAAAAGCACAACTTATTTTATCAAAAAAGCTCTAAAAGGGAATATAATTCAACAGAATGAGTTATTTAGTATAAAAAACAAATCTTCAATATTTTATTTTCCACCCAAATTATCTTCAAATGAGGTAGCACAACACAATACATCTTCCCCCACACTTAAGTTCAACTAGATCATGCAATTTCACTTCAAGAGCAGGCTATATAGGAAAAATTGGCTTATAATGTGGCTAACATAATAGGTTGTTCATGGATTCTAAGGGATATAAGGATTAAATGTACATGAAAGGCCATAATGAAACGAATTATCTTGAAAATGGGTCATTAAAGCCAAATAAATTTCTCCATAATTTAAAACAAAAGTAC
This sequence comes from Viscum album, assembly GCA_963277665.1. NCBI lineage: Eukaryota > Viridiplantae > Streptophyta > Magnoliopsida > Santalales > Viscaceae > Viscum > Viscum album. Next base: position 470,935,079 of record OY728158.1, read on the forward strand.
CTCAAACCCTCAAGTTTTGAAAGGAATAAATCAAATTCTAGTTAAAATAAGCATGGTTTGGTTCTCTCAATAAGTGAGGTGAATAAAAATAATATGAAAACAATGGTTTATAAGCCTCATGGGAAATTGATTTCAAATATAAAGAGAGTGATATGTGACATAGGATTAAAAAATTAAGTACTTCAAGAAATTTCCATATATTTGAACTTGAAATAAAGTTATTTAAAACATTTATTTAAGATCAGTTACATGGTATAAATTTTTTCAAACATTGACATGGGTTTCAAAAATGTAAATGATAGTCATTTCTGATCATAGCTTTCATAAATACACAAAAATTTATAAAGAAACGCACAAAAATTGAAAAACACACAATTTTTTTTGTAAAACAGAAAAACAAAAAAAATGAAAATTATAAACTACAAAGGTTCCCTCCCACACACTTAAATGATACAGTGTCCTTAATGCATTCAATTATATTTAACATGTAAGAATATATGAAATTAAATCACAGTAAGAAAGTGTTAAGGATAGGTACAACCTGACGTATTAGTAGTGAAACGTTGAGTTAATATCCTAAGTGCTTTACATTGAAACCCTATAACCAAAAGAAAAAAATAAAACATAAGAAATTTATTAGAAGAGAAAATAAAATATAAATAGAATGATAATATAAAGATAGAAATTGGTTTAATCCTCTAAGTGTTTCATGGGTTTTGACTGCCTCTAGATGGGTAGTTCCAATTGGTTATCCTCAATCTGATGGTGGGTTGAGTTTCTTTGAGATGAACCACCAACACTTCTTCTTTATAGCTTGCACGTATTCCTGTTTTTATAACTCCATGGATATAGTATGCCAAATCCACCCCCATGAAAATGATATAAATCTTTTATGGTGGGATACGACAAATAATGAGTCCCCCCTTCTTTATTTTCACTTTTATAACCTATTCTTCATTTTATAGTGGTTGTTAAAGGTATGATATATCAAAAGAATAGTCAAAGGTAAAGTCAGAGTGTAATTATATTTAAACAAAACTAAAACATGAAGAATCAATATCAAAATCTCCCCCTTCAAATTAAGCATCATGTATCTCTGTTTCCTCGGGAAAATCCATTTTTATATCCTCATATACTCCCTCCAATAAGTGTTCATCAAGTTTAGGGAGCTCCATATGTTCCTCTTTAGGTGTATCTTCTTTTTCATAATCTTCCTACAAGGAAAAACATAAGTTGACCAAATTTAAAAATTTCAAGAAAGGTGAGGTGATACTCAATTCATTTTCAATAGAATTAAAAGATAATTATTTTAAGAAAAGATCATATCCCTGAGTTTATTCAGCTTCAATTTCTTCTTCTATGGGAGATGACACTTGTAGTTGAATTTCACTAGATAGAGGTAGGCAGTTAGGATCCTCCATATTCTCTTCAAATTATACCACTTTGTTGGTGTCTTTATGTAATGGTGAATTCTATTATACTTTGTAAGGAATACAGAGATCAACTAGTTCCTCACACTCATTCCATAATTCATCTGTATATTTTTGATCTCTTGTACATACTTCAGTAAGAAAATATTTTTAATCAATTTCCACCAACATTGATTAAACTGGGCTGAATGAATCTTATTTTAATTTTATCGAGGCCTCCATGGGTTCTTCAACTTGAAAGATAGGTGGGGATACTTCTTCCACCAATTTTTATAGTTCTGGTTCTTATTTTGACTTCAACTGCTGCTCTTAGTATGCATGTACATATTCAGCTATTCACTCTATTTTTCTCTCTGAGTTTTTCATTGTTTGACTAATCCTTTCCTACCAGGCTTCAAGATCCTTGTGAAATTTTTATTCTTGGTGTTGAACCTTGTGAATAATAAATCCATGAATTATAATTGCAATTTGAATATATCATGGATAAATATATTTTTTATATTTTTTTAATTAAATAAAATAAAATATTTACAAAATGTCATAATTAGATTGTTGGAACTATCACCCTGGTAAAAACATCAAGTTTTGACATGTATCTGTCATGGGGTGTGACAAAAAAAATATTTACTAAGTTAAAAATGTAATAAGTGGTTAACTAAGGTTGTATCCAAAGATAATCTCTCAAAAATTGTGTATGTAACTTGAAATTAGAGAAATAATTGGATGTTATTTTTGAAATTGGTTGATTTTAAAAAGAAAGAAATAAAAATAAATTTGAACACACATTGATGAAGATAGTGATGGGGTTAGGGTAGGATCACATTGTTCAATTTCATTATGGTCATAAAAATCATCCCCCCTTTCTTCACATTTAATGATAAATGAAAGGCTCCTTGATTGTGTTATCAATCACCCTTGGTTGAATGAAGCAATGGAAACCACTCCTAAGAGTATGGAAATCAATAAATCATCCCCAAACCACTAAGGCAAGTCCCGATCTAGAATTTTTTATCCTTAGAAATATATAAACAATTCTCTTATTCCACACATGTTCCAATGATCTCTAGACACTCACCACCTAACACAATCTTCTCAATATAGACAAATTATACTCAGTGGAGAGATTTTAAAGATCTTCAACTGAAGATATAATAAATGAATGACACCAAAAATATAAATATAACTGTATTAAGAGAAATGTGCACCACTTAAAATATAAATAATTCAATATAAAATATAGTTTTAAATTAAAGTACAAGACTCCGACATTACAAAAGGAAAAATCTCCATTCCCCAATCACTCAAAAAATTTACCCATCCATGTGAAGGGTAATAGAGATGAATGAGGAAGAATATAGAATTATGAAACTAATAAAAGATAAAATATAAAATTCATATAACTTCAGGGTTCCAATCCTCCAACACAACCCCTCTTTCTCCTTCTTCTACACCTTTGAATGGAAGTGGACGCACATATTTATAGGCTTGAAGGGTGGAAAACTTTCCCTCTAGTTTCTTTCCACCAAAATTTTGAGTTTAATTATCATATTAAATGGTCAAATATTGGTATGATGTATTAATAAAGGTTTTTTATATATCTATTTTCCATGTTCCCTCCAAATATCATCTTATTTAAACAAGTGAAAAAAATATTCCCAAATTACTGAATAAAACTTTTTCTTCCTGAAGAGACTCCTCAACTCCCTCAACTTTAGCGCATTAAATTATTTCCTTAATAACCAAAATTCTCTATGAAATTTAATTTAAAAATAAATATTGGAGTCCTATTTCCAATCCAATTGTAATTAACTCATTTTGAGTTCTCTAGGATGATATATGCCTCAATTACAGAGGTGGGATCCATTATATCATCCAGAAACATTTTCCCACTTGATTGATTTTTCTAGGACATTGTATTTTGAATTGGATCTAGGTACATAAGATAAAGTTGAATCACATAAACAAATAAAGACTAAAAAATTAATCAATTAAATTAGATCAAAATTGTAAAAGTTATACTCAAAAATACAGAAGTGATAGAAAAGTATTAAATTTCCAGAATTAAATAATTCTCACATTTTAGCCCAAAATTCACCAAAAATACTAAAATGATTAAAATCAGATTAAATTGATTAATTTTAATTGATTAAATCATTGAAAAACATATAAATTATTATTAAAATATTAGCTCTATCAATTTTCTCACACTTAGAACTTGGAATCCTAGACAAGTCGGTATCAAAATAAAATTAAATGAAATTCAAAACACATATCCATGAGATCCACCAATTACACATCAAGAAACAAAAGATATCATTCCTATTAAAAAAACATTATTCCATTTTCTCTATTCATATAATTCAATACATTTCTTCTTAATCTCTCCTCCCATTCACACAAAACACCTACCACACATGAATTTTTTTTCATCTCACAAATGTCAATTTTTAACAAGGATTTTCTCATCCAAACCCATGTAGGAGTCACCATAGGATTGATAAATTCTTACTTCTCCACCCTATGTGAGTCAAGGCCATGTTTATCATGAGTAATTTTTAGGGTTGTTTTGTGGCATCAAGTTAGTAGGATTTATATGTCAAAAATTCTAAGGCTGGAAAAGGAAGGTTTATCTCTTTTGAAGAAAATTTGATTGATTCCAATATTTACTCAAGTATGGTCTCCTAATAACTCCCCTTAGTAGAAAATCACCTCCATAATCATGAAAAATAAATTAAAGTGTACACCATATATCATTTTATCAAAAAAATTCAATCTTCTCAAACCTAATTTTTCTTTAAAGCTCTAGATAGGAATAACTTTCTTTCTCCTTTAGAATCTTCAGAAAGGCACGACTTCTTTTATCAAAAAAATCTCTAGAAGGGCACAAATTTAAATAGAATTAATTCTTATGTATAAAAATCATCTCTTAAACATTTTATTTTCCATCCAAATTATCTCCAAATGAGGTAGAACAACATAAGAGAGCTTCCCCCCACACTTAATTTCAAATAGATCATGAAATTTCACTTCAAGATCTGGTTAGATAGGGAAAAGTGTCCTGTAATGTAGCTAAAATAATATAATTTTCATGTATTTTAAGGGTTATAGGGATTAAATGTATAAGTAAGTCCATAATAAAAATTATTCTATTGAAAATGGTTCATTAAAACCAAATAAATGTCTCAATCGTTTAAAAAAAGTACCTCAAACTCTTAAGTTTTGAAAGAAATAAATCAAATTCTAGTTAAAACAAGCATGTTTTGGTTCTCTCAAGAAGTGAGGTGGATGAAAATAATATGAAAAAAATGTTTCATAAGCCTTACAAGAAAGTGATTTCAAAGATAAAGATAGTGAAATGTGATGTGGGATTCAAAAATAAGAGTACTTTTCATGGAATTCCCAAATATTTGAACTTGAAATAAAGTTATTTTCAACATTAATTTAAGCTTAGTTTCATGGGATAAATTTTTTAACTCATTTAAATAGGTTTAAAAAATGGAAATTATAGTCATTTCAGCTCAAAAGTTTCAGAAACGCACAAAAATTTGAAAAATGCACGGTTTTTTTGGAAAACAATAAAAAAAATTGAAAATCCTAAACTACAAAAGTTCACTCTACCATATTTAAATGATGTAGTGTTATCAATGAATTAAATTGTATTTAACATGTAAGAATATTTTAAATTAAATCACATAAACTAAGTAAGTGATAAGGATAGTTACAACCTTACTTATTAGCAGTGCAGTATTTAGTTAAGCTCCTAAGTGTTGCACACTGAAAAACTATAACCAAAAAAAGAAAATAAAACATAATAAATTTATTAGAAAAAAATAAAATGAGAATGAGAATAAAAGGATATAACTTGGTTTAATACCCCAAGTGGGCCCTGGGTTTTGACTACCTCTAGATGGGAATTTCTAGTTAGTTATCCCCAATCTGATGGTGGATTAAGTTTCATTGAGGTGAACCACCAACACTTCTTCTTTACAGCTTTCACTTATTACTTTTTGTTTAGGAATCCATGGATATAGTATGAAAAATACACCCCCATGAAGAACTAGATACATATATGGTTCCATTATTAAATTAGTAATTAAACATAGAACATAACAAAGGAAAATAAAGTGCTTCCTTGAAACTTATTCAAAGATTTCATCTTCATAACCTGGGGAAGGAAAACAAATAAATGGGTTAGATTAAATACTCAGTAAGGGTTACATTAATCAATAATAAGTGAAGAAAATTCAATAAGGCATAATCATTATGGAAAGGTAAATAATTTAAAAACACATGTCATCAATAAACTGAGAATGAAAATACATCCATATATTTTTTCATAGTGAAAATATCATGGAAAGTAATAACTTAATAATGAACACAGAAAATTACTAACCATTATAAATCATTTATATAGCACATGAACCATTATACCATCAAGAATTTTTAATTCCATGGGTAGAAACTTGTCTAATTATGCTTGAAAACAAATGTGAAGGGTTTTTCACCAACTATTTTGTCTCATGAGACCTATCGATGCATTGAGGGGATATCTATAACTGGGTCCCACCCATCACTACAAGTCCAAATCATTCTTTATACATAGATTTAATTCATGAACAATATGACTTATCAAAATATCTGTATTGAGTAGAAAATATGGATTTATCAATATTTCCCCAGTTAAAACAATATTCAAAGAAAACATTGTATGTAAAAATGGTATACAGATAAGAAAATAATCATATCCATGATACAATAAATATGTATATTTAATGAAATATTTAATGAATAGTGATCTTAAATAAAATAGAAGTATACATACACCACACACAAGGAATAAGTGGTGAATAAGGCATAACCAAAGGAAATGTCATAATGGTATCCATGAGAGAATGAATTTAAATCATACTTGGACATTAATAAGTGAAAATAAGCATAGATCATGATAAATTATGTCCAACTAAATTGAAAACATGTAAAATAGTGTTAAATAAACTTTATAAATGGTCCACTTTAGTGAGGTTTAAGGGAAAATATTAAAAAGGATTTAAAGAAAACAAAAGAATATTTTTTTGCATAAAACCATAAATGGAAAAAGATAGTTTTTAATGATAAAAATAGTGATTTTAGAAAAATATTGGTGGATTAAAACATATTATGGAGTGTACTTGAAAATGGGTAAGAAATTGGGAAGTTCCCTTAAATCGAGCATGCTTATCGGGAGGAATTGAAAAGGGAACCTTTATAAAACATATATTTCTCCATAAAAAAAAGAAGAATAGAGCTATATGCATATGTTTGGAACATACACAGAGAATTTCGGAGGAGTACACAAGAATAATTAAGAATTGAATTGGATTAAAGAGAGAGAAAGCATAACTTGGAGGAAAATGGGGGTTCAGAGAGAATCTATTACCTTATGTCAGAAAGTGTTATACACTTGCAATTAATATCCTGGAAAATTAATTAGATTCATTAATGATTTAATTAAAAGACTATTCAAAATGTATTTTATTTATTATAATTTTATTAAGTTTATTTATGCCATTTTTGATGAGTTATAAGATTCAATTTTGTCATTCAGGAGTGTTCGTTTCCATGGTTTTCATGATCGGTTCACTTGTATACATGTATGAAAGATCATGTAAAATGGGAATAGTTATCCAGAATTGAAATTATATGTTATTAATGAACTTTCAGAATATTAAGTAGTCTTATATATCATTTTTTAGATATGAGGACGATTCATTAGTTAAAACATTAATGATAATCGTTTAGATTATTTTGGCGTTTTTCGATCATCACGAACTAGTTTTGTTTTATTAATTAATATTATATATATACTGGTTCTAAAATACTAAATAAGTTATAATATATATTTTAAATTTTGGTTTAACTATTATAATGGTTTTATGAATAGCCTTGAAGGTGGTATTAGAAAATGAAAAATCATCGTCTGTGAAGGAGGTGAATCGATACCTCTCATCCAACGATCCTATACCCGAGTGGTAGAGGCTCTTACTTAGCATCCAAGAGACTTAGGATCAAAATTGGGTGGGGATGAATTTTAGGTACTGTAGTAGTATTGTAGCAGTTACTGCAGCAAGTACTGTTTGGTACTGTAGCAGCTGACACTATTCACCTGATTTGGGCCTTCGGGTCACCGGTTTGGGCCTACAGGTCTCAAGGCCTTGGGGCCACCAAAGGACTTTGGGCCACTGGGCCTTCGAGCTATAGGGTCTTCAGGACATAGGGATTTGGGGCCATAGAAAAGACCAAGAATCACAGGAAGACCACATAGGAGCAGGCCCGGACGAGAATTCAGAGCAAAAATAACAACCACCAAGGTAGAGCTAACCATATTGAAAGAATGAGAGGTTATGAAACTGTCATTGGGACCAGGCACCGTGCATCTATGCGCTATGTAATGCTAGCCGATCAACCATGTGAGGTGGGGAGCTAGGAGCCTTCAAGATGCAGATGCTGAGAAGGGGTTGTTTTAAGTGTGTTAGGTATTGGGCCTTTAAGTTCGTGTATTGGGTTGTGTATGGGCCTTGTACCTTGAGGATATGGGTCATGTAAGAGTTTCCCTTAAGCCCTTTTAAAGGGTTATTGTCCAAAAATAAATAAAAATAAGGCCTTCAATCCATTTAGGTGATACCTCTCAGACGATGTTTTCATTTTTAGAACAAAAGAGTGAGAGAAGAGAATTGATGGTGGATATACCATTAACATAATAACATTCCAGTATATATATGATACTAGAGTTATCATGTTAATTTGTCCATGGGAGGTGAGGGAAGGATAATAAAATAAAATAAATTGAAAGAGAGTGAGAGAAGGCTTTACCTCTTGAGTGTCGTCTTCTTGAAAACCTCCTTAAGGGACTTGGAAATGGTATTTTGGCGATACCATCAAGACCAGAATTTGTGGAAGATTTTTGAGAGAGGAATTGGGAATAATATAAGCAAGATTAAAATCTTAGAAGGTGTGAGAAGAATAGGTGGTGAGGGGTGGTATTTATAGTGGGAGGAGATTGGTGTTTTTGAGTATTTTATTCATTAGTTTATTATTTTGGATCAAGACTATCAATAGTGATGATTCTTATGACCAAGTACATTAAATAGTGCATATGATTTCTAACTAATGGTTCTTACATCAACCATGACTCAATAATTCATATATTTAGCTAGTACTATAAATTATCGTATTCCATTATTCACTAAAAATTCAACTATTTCAGGAAAAAAAACCCAAAAAATAAACCTAACCATTTTTTAATGTATAGTTCTCAAAAATGGAATACATTTTTTGAAAATAATTTTCTAAATATGAGAAATTTAATTTTTAATTAAAATTGTCATTTATTCGAAAAATACTGATTTTAAAATTATAACTGATTTTATGACACTTTGAAAAAATAATTAAGGTTTCATAAAATTATCTCATAATCATAAGAAAACAAAATATTAATTTATGAATCTATTTTGTGAAAATAATTTTTCTTTTGAAAAATTATATTAATTATAAAATTATAAATAAACATTTACGCTTTATAAAAATGTCAACACTTAATTTATCATTTTTAAAACATTTATTTACTTATTATATGATATAAATATATTATATTCTCATTTATGAGATACCAAAATTATATTTATAATTTTATAGGTAAGTTTATTATTCTAATGGCCACATTATTATTCCTAACAGTTACATTTTTATTCGAATGACCATGTTAATATTTAATAGTATATCACAGTTCATTTGTGCAACGTAAACTATCGAATAAATTGAATTTATTTAAGAAAATACATACCATAAAATCTTGGGGTGTTATAGAAATAATTAAATATAAAAATATAGTTTTAAATTAAATTTAAAGACTCCAACATTACAAATGGAAAACTATCCCTTCCCCGATCACTCGAAAGTTTTTCCCCTCCATGTGAAGGGTAATATAGATGAATGGAGAAGAAGAGAGAATTATGAAACTAATAAAAGAAAAAATAGAAAATAAACAACACTTCAAGGTTCCAATACTCCATCATAACCCCTTCTTATCCTTCTTCAATACCTTTTAATGGAAGTGGATGCACATATTTATAGGCTTGAGGGGTGGAAAATTTTACCTCCAGTTTTTGTCCATCAAAAGTTTGAGTTTAATTTTCATAGTAAATGACAGAATATCAAGAAGGTGTATTTATAAAAAAAATTCCTATCGCTCTTTTTCATGTTCCCTCTAAACATCATCTTATTTGGAAAAGTGAAAAAAAATTTATTCCCAAATTACTGAAGAAAACTTTTTCAGTCTGAGGAGACTCCTCAACTCCCTCCACTTTGGTGCATTAAATTGATGCCTTAATGAAAGAAATTATCCATGAAATTTTATGTGAAAATTTGTATCAGAGTCCTATTTCCAATACATCTATAATAATCTCATTTGGAGGTCTCTAGGCTGAGATATGTCTCAATTACTAAGGTGGGGTTTATTATGTCAGCCAGAAACATTTTTCTAATTGATTGATTTTTCTAGGTTATTGTATTTTAAATTGGCTCTAGGTATATATGATAAATTTAAATCACACGAAAAAATAAATACTAAAAAAAGAATCACTTAAATTGGATCAAATTTGTAAAATTTATGCTCGAAATATAGAAGTGACAGGAAAATGTTAAATTTCTAGAATTAAACAATTCTCACATTTTAGCCCAAAATTCACCAAAAATACTAAAATGATGCAAATAAGCTCAAATTTATTAATTTTAATGGATTAAATCATTTAAAAACATATGAATAATTATGAAAATATTATATCTATCATAGAACTACTCAAACATTGCCCTGGTCCAGTTGGACACTAGGCCTCAAGTGCGACTTCCCGTATGCCAGAGGCTGGCGACTAGCAATGAAGGTCTAAATATTGTATAGTGGAGAGATTATACCCTATATATTATTAAAAAATACAAAATGAGAAATAAACATAAAGGAAACAGAATATTCTAAACACTAGAAATCAATAATTAATGAATTAATGATCATGCATGAACATGCTCTGATAGAAAATACAGGCAGGTATATATAGTATATAACAATACTAACAAAAGAAATAAATAAATAAAATACATGACAGTTATCATAAATAGAATCATTATAAATATCTTGGTCCTCTAATCCCATAATTCATCTTATCCAAATAGAGTAATAATGAGAAAGCATAATCTATAAACATGAACCTCCAACCAGGAGGTCTGTTCGGGTGCCTCAATGAAATAGCGGCCCAAACAGGGTGAGAGATATACTCAGTAGGCCACCACCAATAATATCTAATGCATAATATAGTCCATGAATATAAAATAAGCAGTGTTCAAGTCAATTAAAAGTAAGGAAGTGTTGTAATAATAAATTTAAATAACTCAGGTTTAGGTTTCTCAAGGACACCTGGATGACTATACCTGCTTCGTCCTAAGATGGGATATCTCTAAACATGTCACGCTCTATGTATGTGTGTATTCATTTATATATATGTATTTTTTTCTGATGCTTTCACTGGGGCGTATGCGTCCATCGCGTTCGGGGGACGTCGGCACTGTTCTGTTGCCCCACATTCCCGCTTTCCAAAGGCGGGCGACATTCGTTCCTTGTTCAGGGATATTTGCTCCTTGATCAAAACGGAGTGATGGATGTTGGTTCTTCCTTTCGTGGATTCCTCCTCAGAACTCGTTACCTAGTCTGGGTCTCCCTCGTAGATTTAAGTCGTGGTTCGTGAATCTCATTCTCGGTGCCATATCTTCATGGACGTCGGTTAATTACACTACTTCCGTCAGGACATTCCATGGGTTCTTGACATGGTAGAAACCTTCAGTCGGAGTAGATGACAACATCAGGCATGTCGGGGCATCTCTAGGTGAGTAGACATTGGGGAAACTGTATTCTTCCTCATAAGAGGGCATCTCAAGGGTACAGAACCCAAGGCATCCCACATCGAATGCGGGGAATCACATGCCATTGGTATGTATCTGAGATTTTCCTCAGCTTCCCATGTTTAACACAGGGTATTCCACATATTTAACGTCTTGGGAAGATAGTTACGCTAAAGGCATGTCATCCGAGGTTTTCCTCAGGCATCTCATGTTTATCACGAGGTAGGTTACAAGTTTAACATCTCGCAGAGATGGAATGAGGGTGATCAGAACGTCCCATAGAGACGGATCAGACTGGTGCATCCCTAGGAGGGAACACCTAGAAGGTTTACTGAGTGGATAGATCAGAACACCCAATAAGGACATATCTGATGTGGTGTGCCCCATGGAGGGGATATGTCACACCTTAATGGCTGATCTAAACACCACTGAGGGCAGATCAGGGAGAGTGCACCCTAGAATGGGGGACACCAAGGTTTACTATTGGCTGGGATTGAACCTCATGGAGGTTTCCTACATACCCTGTATAGAGGATAGGGATCAAAACCCATGTAGTTCGAAGGGGTGATGAATCGGGGTATACATAGAGGACAATGACCCGAAGACATCATGGGGCTTACACATGGTTAGCTGCCCAAGTACTGCTAGGAGCAGTGAGAAGGGTGGATGACATGATCCCACCGGGATGTGGCGGCCCGGGTAAGAATCAGGATGGATGATGGATGGATGAATGAAGTGGAGGGGGAATTAAATGGGACCATCGCAAGGGCGACGGTGAAGTTGGGATTGATCCTCAAAGAGAGCTCCTACGTATCCCCGTGGTAGGGAATCAAAGTCTGCGTAGTTCAGTTGGTGAGAACCAACGTGAAGAGGGTCGGAGAGACCAATGGGTGGTGGGATTGAACCTCAAGGAGGCTTCCTATATACCATGCCTTGACATGGATCAAAGTCCACGTAGTTCAGAATGGATGTGTGGGGCTTACACTCTAGGCTTCCCAAGGTGGTGGGTGAACCGACGTGAATGAGGTCGGAACGACTGGGTGGTGGGCTTGAACCTTAGGGAGGCTTCCTACGTACCATGCCTTGACATGGATCAAAGACCACGTAGTTCAGAATGGATGTCGGTGAACCGATGTGAAGAATGACCTTGGTCCAATGGGTGTTGGGCTTGAACCTTGTGAGGTTTCCTACGTACCATGCCTTGACATGGATCAAAGTCCTCGTAGTTCGGGAGTACAGTTTAGTGTCATGCAGGACGAGGGTGTTTTCATGGTTGATGCTTACTCTAAGCCCACGTGAGTCGTGCTCGGTGTGAGAAACAAGAGGCAGCGAGGACCTGACGATCAAGGTGCAAGGGTGCATCCCTGAAGGGTGGTGAATGGGATGGAACCATCATGAGGATGATGATGGTTTTGGGCTTGAGCCTTGAAGAGGCTTCCTACATATCCTCATGGTAGGGAATCAAATTCCAAGTAGTTCTTCTGATGATGACTTACCGCTGATTGGGGGTTTCAACGGCTTATCATTGGATTGGGTCACAACGGCTTACCGCTGGATTGGGTCACAACGGCTTATCACTGAATGGGGTTGCAACGGCTTACCGCTGGATAAGAATGTCAACGGATTACCGCTGAATAGGATCACAACGGGTTACCGCTGGATAAGGATGTCAACGGCTTACCGCTAAATAGGATCACAACGGGTTACCGCTGGATAAGGATGTCAACGGCTTACCACTGAATAGGATCACAACGTCTTACCGCTAGATAAGGATGTCAGTGGCTTACCGCTGAAAGAGGTGACGACGGCGTACTGCTGAATGGAGTGACAACAGTGGATGGGGATTATGCAAGGAAGCTGCCTGGGTGCCACTATGGAGCAGCAATGGTGAATGGGGCTTACACGAGAGAGCTACCCAAGAGCCGCTATGGAGTGGCAATGGTGAACGGGGCTTACGCAAGGAAGTTGCATGGGTGCCGCTATGGAGTGGAAATGGTGAATGGGGCTTACGCGAGGAAGCTGCATGTGATGTCTTCCTCATGTCTGGCCATGAGGGCATCCCAACCCATTGTTGAATTGAGGCCTTCACCTATGCACTGGTGCACAAGAGGGATAATTCCAAGGAGCGTTGGAATAATTCCACTATGATCATGGCATTAGGTGTCTTACGCTTGGAGTATAAGGCATCTCTTATTTGGAGAAAGAGGCATCCTATGTTAGGAACATAGGGATTACTACAGTTTAAAGTCATGTAGATAGGACTGTTGGCATCTCATGCTTGGAGCATAAGGCATCTCTTTTTTGGAGCAAGAGTCGTCCTATGTTTGGAACATAGGGAGATCAATACAGTTTATAGTCATGTAGATATGACTATTAGAATCTCATGCTTGGAGCATGAGGCATCTCTTTATTGGAGCAAGAGGCATCCTATGTTTGGAACACAGGTATGTACTACAGTTTATAGTCATGTAGAAAGGACTATTGGCATCTTATGCTAGGAGCATAAGGCATCCCTTGTTTGGGGTAAGAGGCATCCTATGTTTGGGACATAGGGAGTACTGCAGTTTAGAGTCTTGTAGATAGGACAATTGGCATCTCATGCTAGGAGCATAAGGCATCTCTTGTTTGGAGCAAGAGGCATCCTATGTTTGGGACATAGGGAGTACTACAGTTTAGAGTCTTGTAGATAGGGCTATTCGCATAAGAAGCCTAAAAATGGATGGTGTTGGGTATTACGCGAAGGCGGCCCTTTCTGGTTCAACCTGGCATAGGAGCCAAGTGATTGGGTTTGGAGGAGTTTCCTGAGGAATGGTTCGACTCAAGGTACTCGGGGAATTGATGATGAGAATCTCAACTCACGACATGGGAATGAAACCAAGAGGAATATGTCGACTCAAGGTGTTTCATGGTGTGTGGAAGAGTATCTCAAATAATGGTATTCCATAGGTGGGAGGTGGGTGCACATAAGGGTGCAATGGAAAATCCCGACATCCCGACCCGAAAAGTTTATGGTGTGACTCTCTATTTTTCATGGGGGTCTGTGACGGTAGCGAAGGGACTGGCCCGGAGGGCTGGGACCGCAGCCCGGCACTAACCCCGAGCGGGGGTGTGGGGGTGCATCCCCCGTGGTATGGACCGGTGGGTGTGAAGGATAGGTCTTAGAGAATTTGCTTCGCGGAGCAAAGGGGGCTCGGGGAGCATGGGGTCTCGCGGAGCATGGCCTCGCGGAGCATAGAATCACAGAGCAGCATCACGGAGCATGGACTCGCGGAGCAGTATCGCGGAGCATGGACTCACGGAGCATCATTGTGGAGCATGGACTCACGGAGCATGGGCTCGCGGAGCATAGGCTCACGGAGCAGCAATGTGAAGGAAGCTGCTCGCGGAGCAGGGACTCGTGGAGCAACAACATGCAGGAAGCTGCTCGCGGAGCATGGCTTCACGGAGCCGCTTCGTGAAGGAAAGTGGAGATCTGCGAACCGGGAGATCGGCCGCCCAAGGGGCGAAGTGGCCCTCCAAGGGGCGGAGTGGTCATCCAAAGAATGGGGGGTGAGCTGGGTATTTATAGGCAAGGGGCACCGTGAAGCATAGCTCTCTCGGCGTGAAGATGGAGCTTGCTCCGTGGCAGACTCGTGAATGTCAAATGCATTCGCGGAGCATCCTGTCTCATGTGTTTCGCGGCGGGTTCACGAACATTAAATGAGGTCGTAGAGCATCCTGCATCCTTGCTTCGTGGTGGGTCTTCGCAGCGCGTCGTGAATGTCAGACAGGTTCGCGGAGCATCCCACCTCATTGCTTCGCGACGGCACTCCGTGATCGCGGAGGGGGCTTCACAAATGGGCTTTGCGAACCAGTTTTCCAGCCCAACTTCAAATGTCCATAACTCCTAATCCATAACTCTGTTCGGGCCCTATGACCTGCCAAATAAAATCTTGCGAAATGGACTACGATCTTGGATCGTGTATGGAAGCATTTGGAAAATTTTGGGGACGCGTTTTCTAGTGCCAACAGTACTCTATACGTACAAGTTTATACAGCCATATATATAAATATTTTGTACTAATTAGGATTTGAGGCATAACTCAGGTGTCCTTATATAGTCATAAGAGTGTAATACTCTGTAAGGGATGCCATGCCCATAATAACTCAATAAATGAAATAAGCATTGCTCATCCATCAGTCATAGGGGGAAATAATAATAATAAGATAGGTTCTTATAATAAATGTTTTATAAGCCCAATATCTAAAAATGGGATATGAAAGTCATGTTCGTCATCCTACTTATGGATGTGACTACCATACTCAACATCCTAATTGAGGGGTCATGAGACACCATGCCCAATAAACCAAGCGATGTGAGATTCCATGCCCATCACCCTCAACCTGGGGGTGTGAGACGTCATGATCAACAACCCTAATCAAGGTTCCTTCAGTCATAATAAAATGTAAGGTAATCCTACACGCCTTATGATCCCTTAGCCCGATGTTCCTTAAAGAGGCAACTGACGTCGCTCAATGCATAGTGGATCATTTTTCATATAATTCACGCTAATATTTTAAATACAATACATAAGACCATCCATTCCATAATAAATTCAATTTATATAACTACTTTGTTTCATTTATAAGTCACAAGGATGCCATGGAAAACATCCATACCAAGGCACGTCACCACACATCATCAATCAATTCAATTTTTGGTTTATAAGATAGCACGCCTCAACAAGTGGTATTATTAGAAAACATGATATTTCCCTCAAAAATCATTTAATTTAATTTAAGCATCACACTCAAGTGGAACAATTTAATACACCAAAATGGGGTGATCTAGAACGCAAGACAAACATGAGCAGTTACTATAAGCACGGCCATTTAATTAAAACATCCCAAGGGTGGTTTAGTCATAAGGAAAACCATGATTATTATGTGATTTAGCAAACCCACGCTAAAGGGGTGGTTCAGGTTGAGGTCATAGCCTCTAACCATATCAAAGGGGGCCTAACACATAATATAAGGTGGTCTAGGAATTTAATTTAATTTGTTTCATAATTTAGAAGTGACACCCAAAAATTTTGACGTGCGACACAATGAATAAATTATATAAATGAAAAAAATTTAAGGGAAAATCATATACAACATGTAACACCCCAAGATCTTATGCAATGTCTCTTTTAAAATTTATCATCTTTGATAGTTTATACTTCACACAACACTGAGTTTAAAACCATAATATACTATTAAATATGATAGTTGGAATAGTAATGTGAACATTAATAATAGTAATATGACCAATAGAATAGTAACATTACCTAAGTATAAATAAAATTTATGCATATTATAAATGGTAATATGATATAATTATATCATAGTACAAGTAAATAAATGTTTTAGAAATTATTAATTAAGTGTTTATATTTTTTATAAACATAGATGTTTATTTTCAATTTTACAATTAATATGTTGATTTAAAAGAAAATTTATTTTCACAAAATAGAATCATAAATTAATATTTTATTGTCTTATAATCATAATATAATTTTATGATACCTTAATTAATTTTTCAAAAGTGTTATAAAATCAGTTCTAATTTTAAATTTGGTATTTTTCGAGTAGATGATGAATTTAATTAAAAATTAAATTTATAATATTTAGAGAATTATTTTCATAAAATGGAGTTCAATTTTTAATTATACACATAAAAATGGTTAGGGTGATTTTTTGTAATTTTTCTAAAATTGTTGATTTTTTGGTGAATACTGAAATATAGTAATTTACGATATTAGTTAAATACATGAATTATTGAGTCATAGATAATTTATGGCTGATTTAATCCCATAATATTGAACTCTACTTCATTATTTTAATTTATTTAGTGAGAATCCTCAAACTATTCATAGTATTTAGGCAAAATAACAAACTAATGAATAAAATAATGAGAAAACGCCCCTCTCATCCACTATAAATATCACCCCTCACCACTTCTTCTCCTCACACCTCTTAAACCTTGAAGCTTGTCTAATTCCTACCCAATCCACTTCCCAAGTCTGTTCCCCACATACAGGATCCTTTTGTCTCACCAAAATACCAATCCCAAACCCCTTAAGGAGGTTCTCAATGAGAAGAAATTCAAAAGGTAAAATCCTCTTTTGTTTTCCTTTATTTTCATTTAAATTATTCTTATTTTCATTTAAATTATTCTTATTTTCTTATCCTTAACTCACATCCTCTATCCAAACATGAATGATAACTCTAGTATCTTATATATACTAAAATTTTATTTTGTTAATGGAAAATCCATCATCAATCCCCTTCTTGTCTCCATTTTATTCTAAAAATGAAGATATTGTTCACGATGTGCCGATTTACCACCATCATGGACGATACGTTTTCATTTTCCATTAACGCCTTCAAGGCTGGTAATAAAACCATTATTATGGTTAAATCAGATTTTATTATACATATTATAATTCATATAATTTTATTTAACCAGTATATATACATAATATTAATTAATAAAACAAAACTAGTTTGTGATAATCGAAAATTCACCAAAATAAACTAACGTTCATCATTAACGTTTTATCTAATGATTCATCCTAATATCTATAAAAAATGATATATAAGACCATTTAATCTTCTGGAAGTTTATTAATAACATATAATTTCAATTTTTAAAGATTATTCCCATTTTTTACATGAACTTTCATACATGTATACAAGTGAACCAATCATGAAAACCAACACTACTGGAAAATATGGTTATACCAACGGTTTAAAACTGTTGGTATAGGCTAGAGAACCATTGGTATAGCTTATACCAACAGTTTTCCAAACCGTTGGTTAGTAAGTCGTGAGGAAAGCCTTATACCAACGGTTTGATCTAAACCGTTGGTATATTGTTCTATTAAATTTCTCCCAATGTATACCAACGGTTTATAACCGTTGGTAATGCATTTGAGAATTTTTATACCAATGGTTGAAAACTGTTGGTAATGTGATTTTCCAGACACATATACCAACGGTTCTAAACCGTTGGTATTGTGTTTTTCCAGAACACATATACCAACGGTTCTAAACTGTAGGTATTGTGTTTTTCCAGAATTCCAGAAAACATATACCAACTGTTCTAAACTGTTGGTATAGGTGTTTTTTCAGAATTCCAGAACACCTATACCAACGGTTCTAAACTGTTGGTATAGTGTTTTCCCAGAATTCCAGCACTCTTATACCAACAGTTTAGAACCGTTGGTATTGAGTTTTTCCAGAACTGCTGCACAACAGCCCCCTCCAGTAGCCCCTCCACTATACACCTACACCTGCATAAAAAATATCACAAAAACCACATACAAACTTAAAAAAGTATAAAAAACACCTAAAATAGCACAAAAAACACATAAAACCATCAAATTCTTCCAACCATGTCATGTACTACAATTCCCTATTTCAATCTTCATATGACAACAATCATCCGATAGTAATTCACCTCACCCCTACACAACCCCCAAACCAGCACATCCTCCCCACCTCCCCATCAAATTCTAATAGGCAGAATAGTATGAGAAATACCTATTAGAGTTTGAAATTGGCTCATATCCCATTTTTTTCTTATCCTAGATTTGGGTAAATAATGATTTTTGATGAATTTTGCATTGAACTTGTATTGTTTATAATATATGGTGAAAAGGTATTTTCTTAGGAGTCTCTTCACTTATGACCCCATGAGTGAAACTACCCAACTCATGAAAAAGAGTTTGCAACTATCGCTGATGAGTGTAAATTTCAGTTGTATTCACTTAAAATGATGTCCTTTTCAAACAAAAGAGAAACTTTGAGCGGTTCCATCCACACCGCGCCTCGGATTGAGGCAGGGTTGACTCGTACATGTCACATATGACCCATGGAAATTTTTCCTAAAGTTTCAATAGAATTCGAATGCATTTGGTCGGTTTTCCATATGTCGGTTGTTGTTTTCACTTAAAATCATGTTCATTTCAAATAAAAGTGAGACACTTCGAGTGGTACCGGCCACACCATGCCTCAGATTGAGGAGGGGTTGACTCGTACACGTCACAAATGACCCATGGATACTTTTCCTAAAGTATCAATAGAATCTGAATGTGTTTGGTCTGTTTTCCGTATGTCAGTTGTTGTTTTTACTTAAACTGTTGTCCATTTCAAAGAAAAGTGAGACACTTTGAGTGGTGTCGGCCACACCACACCTCGTATTGAGGTGGGGTTGACTCATACACATTAAAAATGACCCATGGATCGTTTTCCTAAAGTATCAACACAATCCGAATGTGTTTTGTCAGTTTTCCGTATGTCGTTTATTTTACTTAAAAGCGCATCCATTTTAAACAAAAGAAAGACACTTTGAGCAGTTCCGTCCACACCGCACCTCGGATTGAGGCGAGTTTGACTCTTACATGTCACATATGACCCTTGGATCGTTTTCCTAAAGTTTCAACATAATCCTAATGCGTTTGGTCAGTTTTCCGTATGCTGGTTGTTGTTTTCACTTAAAATCTTGTCCATTTCAAATAAAAGTGAGACACTTTGAGTGGTAATAGACACACCATGCCTCAGATTTATGCAAGGTTGACTCTTACACGTCACAAATGACCCATGGATACTTTTCCTAAAGTATCAACAGAATATAAATGTGTTTGGTCCGTTTTCTGTATGTCAGTTGTTGTTTTTACTTAAACTGTTGTCCATTTCAAAGAAAAGTGAGACACTTTGAGTGGTTTCGGCCACACCGCACCTTGGATTGAGGCAGGGTTGACTCGTACACGTCAAAAATGACCAATGGATCATTTTCCTAAAGTATCAACACAATCCAAATGTGTTTGGTCTGTTTTCCGTATGTCATTTATTTTACTTAAAAGCGCATCCATTTTAAACAAAAGAAAGACACTTTGAGTAGTTCCGTCCACACCGCGCCTTGGATTGAGGTGGGGTTGACTCTTACATGTCACATATTACCCATGGATTGTTTTCCTAAAGTTTCAACAGAATCCGAATGCATTTGGTCTGTTTTCCGTTAGCCGTTTATTTTACTTAAAAGCGCATCCATTTTAAACAAAAGAAAGACACTTTGAGTAGTTCTGTCCACACCGCGCCTCGGATTGAGGCGGGGTTGACTCTTACATGTCACATATGACCCATGGATCTTTTTCCTAAAGTTTTAATAGAATATGAATGCGTTTGATCGGGTTTTCGTATGCCGGTAGTTGTTTTCACTTAAAATCCTGTCCATTTCAAATAAAAGTGAGACAGTTTGAGTGGTACCGGCCACACCGTGCCTCAGATTGAGGCGAGGTTGACTCGTAAACGTCATAAATGACCCATGGATACTTTTCCTAAAGTATCAATAGAATCTGAATGCGTTTGTTCCATTTTCCGTATGTCAGTTATTGTTTTGACTTAAACGGTTGTCCATTTCAAAGAAAAGTGAGACACTTTGAGTGGTGTCGGCCACACCGTGCCTCGGATTGAGGCGGTGTTAACTCATACACGTCACAAATGAATCATGGATCTTTTTCCTAAAGTATCAACACAATTCGAATGTGTTTGGTCAGTTTCTCGTATGTCGTTTATTTTACTTAAAAGCGCATCCAGTTTAAACAAAAGAAAGACACATTGAGTGGTAATGGCCACACCGGCCCTCTGATTGAGGAAGGGTTGACTTGTACACATCACAAATGACCCATGGAAACTTTTCCTAAAGTATTAATAGAATCCTAATGCGTTTGGTCGGTTCTCCGTATGTCGTTTGTTGTTTTCACTTAAAATCGTGTCCATTTCAAATAAAAGTGAGACAGTTTGAGTGGTACTGGCCACACCGTGCCTCAGATTGAGGTGAGGTTGACTCGTACATGTCACAAATGACCCATGTATACTTGTACTAATGTATCAACAGAATCCTAATGCGTTTGTTGTTTTTTGTATGTCAGTTGTTGTTTTGACTTAAATTGTTGTCCATTTCAAAGAAAAGTGAGACACTTTGAGTGGTGCTGGCCACATCGCTCCTCGGATTGAGGAAGGGTTTACTCGTACACATCAAAAATGACCCATAGATAGTTTTCCTAAAGTATCAACACAATCCGAATGCGTTTGGTCGGTTTTCCGTATGTCGTTAATTTTACTTAAAAGCGCATCCATTTTAAACAAAAGAAAGACACTTTGAGCGGTTCCATCCACACCGCGCCTCGTATTGAGGCGGGGTTGACTCGTACACGTCACATATGACCCATGGATCGTTTTCCTAAAGTTTCAATAGAATCCGAATGTGTTTGGTCGGTTTTCCGTATGTCGGTTGTTGTTTTCACTTAAAATCCTGTCCATTTCAAATAAAAGTGAGACACTTTGGGTGGTACCGGCCACACCATGCCTTAGATTGAGGAGGGGTTGACTCGTACATGTCAAAAATGACCCATGGAAACTTTTCCTAAAGTATCAAAATAATCTGAATGCGTTTGGTCCGTTTTCCGTATGTCAGTTGTTGTTTTGACTTAAACTGTTGTCCATTTCAAAGAAAAGTGAGACACTTTGAGTGATGTCGGCCATACCGTGCCTCGGATTGAGGCAGAGTTGACTCATACATGTCACAAATGACCCATGGATCGTTTTCCTAAAGTATCAACACAATCCGAATGAATTTGGACAGTTTTCCGTATGTCGTTTATTTTACTTAAAATCGCATCCATTTTAAACAAAAGAAAGACACTTTGAGAACCAAATGCATCTGCAACGAAGACACCCTCCCTAAAGGTATGTTTGAAGAGGACATCATGAATGATCAATATTATGCACCTTATAACAATATTACTTTCCAACCAAGGATAATTTTTTATAACTTGTTTAGAACTCACAAGTTGGCCCAAATGAGATTCCACTTCAGCAATAACCATTTTGTGCTGACTTCATATCATAAATCCCAGCAGAAGAGACCTGTCCTTTTCTTTAAGAGAAGACCCATCACAAAAGACACATTGAACTTCATAATAACCAAACTATTGATTTCCCTGAATAATTTTCCACCACGCATCTGCACAGCTAAGGAACAGTAGAAAGCATAAATTATATTGGAACAGGATTGCAAAATTTATTCTCAACAAATTGAAATAGTAATCCTGAAGTAACATACATTTAAAATAATAAAAGGAAACAAAATCACTGAAACATGTATCACCTCCCCCTCCCACCTCAGAACCCCCCCTGTGCAGCCCCTTCCCCCAACAGCCCATCCCCTGCCCCTCTCCTCCCCTCCCCCCTGCCCAACCTTTTCCCCCAGCAGCCCCTTCCCTCCTGCCATCACCCAGCCCCTCCCCTCCCCTCCCCTCCCCTCCCCTCCCCTCCAACCTGCCCAGCCCCTGCCCCTTCCCTCCCCTCCCCCCTGCCCCTCCCCCCTACCCCTCCCCTCCTGCCCACCCTTTTCACCCAGCATCCCCCTCCCCTCCCCTCCCCCCTCCCCTTCCCCATCCTGCCCACACTTTTCATCAAGGATCCCCCTCCCCTCCCCTCCCCCTCCCCTTCCCTCCCCTTACCTCCCCCCTTGCCCACCCTTTTCCTCCAGCAGCCCCCTGCCCCTCCCCTCCCCCCCTGCCCACCCTTTTCCACCAACAGCCCCCTCCCCCCTGCCCAACCTTTTCCCCCAGTAGCCCCCTCCCTCATGCCATCACCCAGCCCCTCCCCTACCCTCCCCCCTGCCCACCCTTTTCCTCCAGCAGCCCCTTTCCCCTCCCCTCCTGCCCACCCTTTTCACCTAGCAGCCTCCTCCCCTCCCCTCCCCCCCTCCCCTTCCCTCCCATCCCCTCCCCCCTGCCCACCCTTTTCCTCCAGCAGCCCCCTACCCCTCCCCTCCTGCCCACCCTTTTCACCCAGCATCCCCCTCCCCTCCCCCCCTACCCAACCTCTTCCCCCAGAAGATCCACCATTACTAAAACAAAAAACATCCCCTGAACAGAATGGAAATTCAAAAACAGCACGATTCACTTCAAAAACACAAAAATAATAACATAATCAATAATGTACAATTACTACTTACAAAAGCACATTTATTTTCATGTGATTATTCCACGCATGTTACTATCAGACATAAAACTATCAGCCATAAATGACATAAAATGCAGTTCTATGGGAAAATGACATAAACATGAAATACATGGCTAACTAAGAAAGCTAAGTAATACAAAATAGAGAAATGGGTATCACTATACCAAGGAATACTAAAGTTCTAGGTAGTAGACTAATCATATAATAAAAATCAAGTGAAAAAAAGAGATCTAATAACAACATCCCTATGAAGCAGAGGAAAACCCCAGAGTGGAAAACTAGGTTCAAAAATATAGAGTTATACAGAATTCAAAAATGTAATGGATCAATCTGCCCCTGATCACCATCACCATCACCACTGTCATCATTGGTCTCATCCTTGCCGCCATCTCTAGCCTCGTCGTCTTTCTCATCATCGTCCTCATGCTCATCGTCGGCCCCCTCCTCGTCCTCGACCCCATCCTCGCCCTCGGCCCCATCCTCGCCCTCAGCCCCATCCTCGCCCTCGTCCTCATCCTCATCCTCGCCCTCATCCTCTTCAGCATCCTCGTCATCACCAGGAATGTCATCATCTCGACCTCCACTAGAGCTGCCGCCTAGTGCATTGGATAATGCACCCATCGATGACATAAATGTCTGACAAGCCGCACTAGCCTCTGGTGGAAGTGATGAAGATAAAGATTTCATCGGTTTCATAAATTCTTTATCCCTCGTTTGAACTTGTACTTCCAACTCTGTGACCCTTTTATCAGACTATCTTGCTTGCTCCTTGACCTATTCCAACTCGGTGGTACTATAATGGATACCTGGAGAGGACCAATACCTCGTCAGAACTATATTCTTACCAGGTCGGCAGCGTACTCGACCAGAGTGCTCCTCTCCCAAAACCTGATATAAATGATCATGTGGCCCAAAATTTTCAGGCTACTGGGAATCAAGAGCCTCTAAAATAGCCTGTTAAAAATATTAATAGATTAATAAATTTCAAAATAGATATTAAAATTTGAAATAAACAAATAAAAACTTACAATCTTTTCTTGGGTTGATTCATTTACCGCAGTTCCATCTTTTTTTCTTCTACTCGAGCAAAACAATTTTGCTCGAGGGATACGTCCTTCAATATTCAACTTGTGCTTCTGTAATGACATTGAAATAATATAAAGTGAAAGTATAGTCATATATTCAATATTCAATAAATCACATAATTTTAGTAGGAAACAATAAAAAGGGAAAGTCCTAAAAAAAATTATAAACGACTATATCGTACCAATTGCCTCTCATGATCTGACATAGTTGTGCGCCCCAAAGTGTGGAGGTATTACTTTGAATCAATGTTTTTTTTTTGTTTTTTTCATAATATTCCTAAATAATGTTTAATAATAAATAATATTATATTAATGAAAAATATGAAAACTCTCATTTAAATACCTCATATGAGATTAATACCTTAAATTTGGCAGTCTCACAATGGGTAATCATTTGGCGATATTGCTCTATCGGGTAGTCATCCATGATAGGTAATGTCTCTAACTCCATGCTCACTCTATCACACCATCCAACATATAGGTCATGCTTATAAGCTCTCCAAAGCTCTCCTAACTCTTTTAAACGCGCTGGTCTTGCACCTTCGCCATTAGGGAAGTTAAACCGAAGCTGAAACCCAATAGATTAGTTCATATAAATACAAAAAAAAATACTATATTAAATCCAATAGATTTTTTACCCATATTTGTGCCCACGCATTATCTTTGACTTCGTGTGGCAGATGTCTCCAAGAGAGAGGGCTGACCGGAATGATATTGGAGTATTTTGCTAGCATCGCCAAAAAACCCCGACATTCCTGCCCAGATTTCTCAATCATTTGTCCATCAACATTGTATTCAACCATAAACTGTGTCTGGCGGTTCCATATCACACGCAAGCGAGTACGCCCCTTCCCCCTCCTCCTATCTGTAGATGAATCTGTTATTAAAGAAAAATAATATCAGTAAAAGTTATAATAAAATAAATTTTGGTATAAAAATTTGATAGAGTTATATAAATATACCTGTGGTAGTCAGATCAATGGGCGTCACTGGATGTGCAGAAGCTGAAGGAATATCCTGTACAGGTGGAGTGTCCCTCAGTGTACGCTCCTCAGCCACATACTGTGTCGCAGCAGGAGTCGAAGAAGGTGGAATATAATAGCTTGGAGAGAATGAACCAGAAGCAAAAGATGATGGAATAGACGTCTGACCAACTGGTAGTGTAAACATCGGAGGTCTAAATATCTCGTGTGTCCCTGAAGACACGCCAGGATCAAAATGGGGTGAAGAAGATACTTCTGTGGCAGTGGATCTTCTAACTCTCACCCCACGATCCCTCGTACCACCGGCCTCAGAATCGAGACCACTAGATGATAATCCATCTCTCAAACCACCCCCCTCCTACCACCAGCCTCTCTATTGGGAGCAATATCAGGCTCCCCGTCAGATATCTCTCGTCTAGGGGGTCGATCCTGAAAAAAAGTTTAACACAAAAGTAAACACATGATATTATAAGTTATTGAAATATTTATATTTGAAATAAAATACTCACAATAGGGATGAGTGGAGGAACACCCATCTGTATCATGCGACGATTATTATTTGTCATCTTTTTTCATCGCCTCTCTTCAATGGGTGTCATTTCCTGCAATGAAAACAAATATGGAAGTAATTAGAAATAGATAACTAATGTGTAACCCAAAAAAAATATAGAAAAACCATTCTGATAAAAAAAACATAAAGTAAAAGAACATTTATGGTGGTTTGAAGGTAAGTACTATAATACACACTCTGAATGATGTAGGTGAAACATGTAGGTGAGAACACGACTGTATGATTCTATATATTTCCCACCACAACTTCGGGTTCACAATCAACTCTGACAATTGAGCTATTGGCGTCATCATAAGTAATAAACGGATTGCTTCCAATTGCAGTAGGGATAGTGTCAACTTCATCATCACCATCATCAAAAACATGTATGGGATTTACTTCAATAATTACACCTAATTTAGGATGACGATGATCTTTGATATAAAAAACTTGTTTCACCATTGATGCCAATACATATGGTTCATTGGTGGAAAGAGTGTGAGTCATGTCAATAACTCGAAATCCACAATCCTCAATAAAGGTGCCTTGCCTCGTTATTGAATCAAACCATTGACATTTCATCATTGTGACTCGACCATGCGAGTAATAATCCAAAATTATTATTTTCTCCATGACTCCATAATAAGTAACATTTTCAGAACGAGGTCTAGTATCCGATGAACTGGCATAACAGTCTGTTGTGGCAGTTAGCATAACACCATTATGTTGTGTTCTTATGTTTCTTGCTCGTTCAGTGATAATAAATTTGTATCCATTGATCACAAGTGATTTACAAGCACGAACCATGGTATTAGGACCAAAAGCCAAAGCTCTTATTTCCTCAGAAACAGAGTCTGCACTCGATGCCTGAAATATAAACAAATAGTAAATTTAATTAAATATTATTTTTATTTAGTTATTACATAAATATTTTTACCTTCAATTTCAACCAAGCATAAAAACCCTTTGCTATGCAAAGTCTCTTTCCTTCTCAAAGATAAAGAACGATATTTTCTATATATCAATTCTTTATGTTCCCTGTAGATAAAAATAATAATAGTTTAACAAATATTTAAAATTACGAGAGATAAGATAAGAGATACATGTACAATTTACTTACTTGATATACTCATCGAACAAATCACAATTGAACAACATTGTGTGATGTGCCATCTCTCGCTCTTCAAGGCTTAATGTCGTCAATGTATATGATCCCGTAATTCCTCCTGTCTGAGGAAGTGATGGAAAATTGGGTTCAATTTGCCCATATTGTTCTTCTTCATTTCTCATTGGTCTGTTTATTCTCGTAGTAATATCAAACAAATACATTGCGCAGAAATCCATACATTCTTGAGCCAAGTAACCGTTCACAATAGAACCTTCAGGATAATTCCTGTTCCGAACATATGATTTCAATGTGCACATGTTTCTTTCAGTTGGATACATCAAACGGAAAGCAACGGGCCCTCCAAGAAGTATTTCGGTCGGAATATGGACAATCAGATGCAACATGCATGTAAAAAATAATGGAGGGAATATTCTCTCTAACTCACACAAAATTAATGGTGTCTCTACCAACAGTTTTTGCAAGAAGGATTTGGACAACCTCTTAGCACAAAGATCTCTAAAAAATAGCACAATCGAATAACTGAGACTCTAACATTATTGGACAAGAGATAACGAATTGCTATTGAATCAACTCATGCAAAAGGACGTGATAATCATGAGTCTTCAACGATTTCAGCTTCAACTCTTTTCTATTGACCCATTTTGATATATTGCTTGAATAGCCATCAGGAACTTTAATAGTCTATAGCACTTCCAGAAATTGATTTTTTTCAGCAGGTGTCATCACATAAGAAGCACATGGAACTTTCCATTTATTTTCACTGATACAGACAAGATGCAATTCTGGTCTGATCCCCCAATATACTAAGTCATGTCAAGATCATAAATCATCTTTTGTTTTCCCCTTGACATTTAGAAGAATCGAAAGCAACATTTTACATATATTCTTTTCAATGTGCATTACGTCTAAGCATTGACGTAACAAGTTGGTTGACTAATACGACAACCCAAAGAATATACTCTTATTCTTCCAATTGTAACAGGTATCATTGGAAACATTTTTCCTCTTTCTAGATTTCATTACACCCTTCCCAAATGAATAACTGAAATCTTTCATTCATTAAGCACATCAGTTCCAGACATACGCTGAGGTGGATCGTCATTCTCCATGGTATTGTCAAATCTTCGATGATTGTTTCTATATGGAATGGTTCATTGGCAGGAATCGTCGATGTACCATAAAACTAAAACTACGACGATATTTCAGTCTTCTCGATCGAGTATTCTTCATACAAACAGGACATGACAATTTTCCTTTGTGCTCCATCTAGACATCATTGCATAAGCAGGAAAATCATTGATCGTCCACATAAGCGCAACACGCATCTGAAATATGTCTTTCGAACATGCATCGTATGTGGTCACACCCACATCCCAAAGAAGTTTCAACTCTTTTATTAAAGGTTGCATGTATACATCTATATCATTTCCGGGATCATAAGGTCCAGATATCAGTATACTCAAGAAAGTGTAAGGCTTTTTCATACACAACCAAGGGGGAAGGTTATAAATGTGTATGAAAACCGTTCATGTGTTGTGCGAAGTAAGCATCTGCCCAAATGGATTAAAACCGTCACATGAAAGACCCAGTCTCACATTACGCATGTCAGCTGTAAATTCAGGATATCGAGCATCAAATCTCTGCCATGCAAATCCATCTGTAGGGTGAACCAACTCTTCATTATTCTTTTTTCTCTTGGTGTCATGCCATCTCATTTTTACAGATATTTCATCAGACATGAAAAGGTTCTGTAATCTTGGGATCAATGGAAAGTGTCACATTACTTTTTGTGGCACACGAGATGGTGTTCCATTATATTTTGGCTTCCATCGGGAGGTTCCTCATTTGATACAATCATTTCTTTCAGCAGTTTCCTCCCAAAATAAGCTTCAATCATTCGGGCAAGCATGAATTTTTTTTTTTGAAAATCCAAGTTCATCAAATAACTTCCATGCCATATAGTGGTTTGAGGGAATATCTGCATCATTTGGAAGTAAGTCCTTCAAGAAGGTAAGTGTGTAATCAATTGCAGTATTTGAAATCCCATACATAGTTTTCCCATTAAACAATCGGATTAAAAATTCCAACTTTTTCATTTTACCACATTGCCGATATACTGGAGTCATCGCAGCATCATTCAATTTTTTCACCCTATCAACATCATCATTTTCATTGGACGCATCATGTGTGCTTGTATCAAAATCTTGTTGGATGGACATCCTTTCCTTCTCATGATGCCGAATAAATGGAAACCGATCATATATCAAACTCTCCAATTCAGTCCTATCATTTGGATCATCAACATTTTGAGATTCCATTTTCTCTCCATTGTGATACCACACATAATAGTTTGTTTGGAAACCATATTTGGTTATATGATAGCTAACTGCTTCATGACTCAACCAAGGTCTTCCAACACAATTAAAACATGGGCAGTGTATGCGACCACTATCTGAAGCCTTGTCAAATGAAAAATCTAGAAAGTTGTTCAAATTATTTTGAAAATTGGTTGAAATCTGATCAGTTTCGTACATCCAACTTCTGTCCATTCTGTAAAAAAATTGCAATAAGTCATTTCAAATCAATTCAATAATATTTAAGTTTAATCAAAAAAATATTTAGGTAAATGACAATTGTTTACTTTATATAAAAGCATAACTGACACATTAATCTAAATGAGAATGATATTAAGAACTACAAAAAAATACAGTGTATATAAGAAAATAAGATACAAAATTTCTAATGCCTATATTCAAGGATTTCCTAATAAGATATTGGAAGTGGATCAAGGAATACATAATCCTTAAGGATCTTGTTGAGAGTACATGATTTTTATACTTTAACTTCTTCAGGGAGATCAGGATGAGGAGTAGGTTGAGGATCAGGGGAGTGGCGGGACTGTCCAAGGGGGGTGCGGGGTGTCCATGGGGGGTGCGGGGTGTCTGGGGGGTGGTGGGGCCATCTGGGGGGTCAGAGGTGTCCAGGGGGTGGGGGCTTTCTAGGGGGGTCGGGGTGTCCAGGTGGGCAGGCTGTCCAAGAGGGTAGGGGGAGTCCAGGGGGGTGGGCGGGCTGTCCAAGGAGGTGAGTGGGGTGTCCAGGGGGTGGGTGGGGTTGTCCGGGGGGTACGGGGTGTCCAGGGGTGTGAGGGCTACCCATGGGTGTGGTGGGGCTGTCCAGGGGGTCTGGGGTGTCCAGGGGGTGGGCGGGCTGTCCAGGGGGGTGGGCGGGCTGTCCACTTAGGGTGGTCGGGCTGTCCACGGGGGTGGCGGCGCTGTCCAGTGGGGTCGGGGGTGTCAAGGGGGCGGGGGGGGTCTTTCCAAGGGGTGGGGGCGTCTGGGGGGTGGGGGTGTCTGGGGGGTGGTGGGCGGGTGTCCGGGGGTGGGGTGGGCGGGCTGTCAACAAGGGTAGGGGGCTATCCAGGGGGGTACGGGCTGTCCAAGGGGAATTGTCAAACCTTTAATAGATGATTTCTTTTGAAATAGAATAGATTCTCCTACTGGCATTTCATCATTAACCAAACATAATTTCCTACTACCACAGAACACTATGATAAATCTAGATAAATCAGGGAATTCAATCCTAATTATTGAATTCTTTTTAATTTTTTTAAGTATCTTGATATTAAAACATTATACTTAATTTATAGTAATGAAATGCCTCAGAAGTATTATTACCTATGGGTCTATCACACACTCAAATCCTTAGAATATTTTTGGGGATCAATGACAACCTATAAACAGGTTTTATCATCATCATTTTCTGAATGAATAGGATTCCTAACTGATATCATCACGAGCTATAATAAAATGTTTTAACCATATTCTATTGATTTTTTTGGTTATGATCCCTAAAATGAAAGGATTCACTAGTAAACATTCTATAGAACATTCCCTATATTATAAGTGACTTGTTCTTCATTTACTAGAGAGGATAACTCATCCCAAAGCACACACTCAACCCACTATTGAAGATGAGTTGCAGATATAGCCAAAAAATACATTTACCAGGCACCAAAATGAATATAGAGGAGAATGAAACAACTTAAAATTATGTTAAAATAGATTTACACTAGATGTATGTGTGATGATCTCTCTAGTCATAGTCACACACTTCATTGGAAATAGTAATATTATCTAAAAAATAAATTAATTATTGGTGTTAAATGACATGGTCCTTTTGTAATGTAATCCCCCCTATACCAAAAAAACTATGTATTATCTATACATTTAGGCCGTTATGAATTATAAATAACCCATGCATGTCATTTTACATCTCACATATAAAAAAATTCTACCAAACAAATATAATTCATTTCAATAGTTTAACAACATGATAAGTGCCACATGAACAAATGTGTTCTATCTCTATATTTCACTATCATAGTTTCACACCAATTAGTACATTCTATTGTATCATCATCCCTATGAATCCAAGTATATAATATCCCATACAAGTAATTTTCTCTAGAGTTTGATTAACTCTTATGACTATTAATCTAGCTAATGACTTCTTGATTCATCGATCAATGATTAATAATAAGGTTCATGTAACCTTCTATGTTTTCAACCATTCCCTAGGAATTTATAACTCACAAAATCAATGAATTCCCTGAATCTATAACCCTTATGTAGTTTCAATTTATAAAATGAGGACCCATAAATCATTGGTGTCATTTTAGAAAAAAGAACTCCCACATGGTATGAATGGTATCATAATGACACCTATATGTTGACAATATTCATATATAATTAGAAATAATTTTATGTTATTAGGTTGATAAATCTACCTATAGAAGAATTTAATCATACCTTAAATGAAGGTCAAAAAAATGAACGCCACGTTATGGTTTTATTTAATACATTACTCAAACTCAACATTTACTTATACATAACTCAAAGAAATTTGTTAAAAACATCAATTTCCAAATATTAGTCATTGATTCACTATCAAATATTGTGAATCTTAAAATTATTGAAAATCCCTAAAATAGGAAAAAATGACGTGATCTTTTGAGATATTGAAATAAATGTGGAAATCAGAGGAAGAGAGCTTGTATTTGGGAAGAGGTTTAAATAATCTAACCTGGATGATGGAGTTGCAGCCAATCGGATGAAAGAAATCGGGTTAGGGTTCACTGGGTGTCGCGGATTCTGCAAATTGGGGAATTTTGTGTCATATGGGGGGCCTCTGGAATTGGATGTATTTGAGGAGAACTTTCCCAACGGTTTGTAAAAACCGTTGGGAAAAGATAAAAAAACATAGGCTTTCCCAATGGTTTCTTCAAACCGTTGGGAAAGCCTTCACAAAACCATTGTTTACCAACGGTTTGTTAAAACCATTGGTAAAAAACACTTATACCAACGGTTCTGGAGAACCATTGGTATATAAGTGTTGGGAAAAACCTGCTTTCCAATAGTGCAAGGAAACGAACACTCCCGAACGATGAAAATAAATCTTATAACTCATCAAAAAGGCCATAAATAAACTTAATAAAATTATAATAAATCAAATAAATGTTTAATAGGTTCTAAATTAAATAATTAATGAATCTAATTTCATTATCCAAGACATTAAGTACAAGTTCATAACGCTTTCGTACATAAGGTCAGGGATTCTACATGAATCTTTATTTTTCCTTCAGGTTGCGCTTTCTCTCTTTTTATCCCAAATTAATTCTTATTTATTTTTATATAATTATTCTAAATTCTGTTTATATGTTCTAAACTCGTTTATATAGATCATTTTATCTTTCTTTTATGGGGATATATGTGTTTTATAAGGTTTCCTTTTTCAATTCTTCCTGATAAGAAAGCCCGATTAAAGGGAACTTCCTAATTTCTTACCCATTTTCAAGTACACTTCATAATTTGTTTTAATCTAGAAATATTTTTATAAAATAAATATTTTTATCATGAAAAACTATCTTAATCAATTTTTGGTTTTATGTAAACAATTAATCATTTTTCTTCTTTAAATACTCTTATACTTTCTCTTAAACAACACGAGAGTGTCTCATTTCTAAAGTTTATTAAAAACTTTTTTTACACAATTTCACTTTAGTTGGACATCATTTATGCCTCAAAAATAATTTCATTATCCTTCCCTTTTCTTTTTTGGGATATACATGTTTATAATCTAATTTTATGACAAATACAAATGGTTTTTCTAAAATAACTCTTCTTTACAGAGTAAAAAACAATATTTCTCTCAAGAATTACTCAATGATTTTATTAAAGTATTTTCATCTATTTCAACACAATTTATTGAATATTATGATTAATTGGGATTGGAATTTTATGGTATCATATACCATAGTTTATTAAATGGTTTATGATCAGTTTTATGGTGGATGTGTTATCTTGATACCATTCACCATATTACTCAGAATGGTTAGTGATTATGTTTACTGATCAAGAAAAGTTATGTATATGTTATTTATGTTTCACCCCATTCATACGAGAAATGAATTGGACTTAGTAATTTATGGAAGGTTCCTGTTATAGCCCCTCAATGCATTGGTAGGTCTCATGAGACAAAATAGATATGAATTTTTGTTGAGGCCTTCACCATTTATTTTTAGATGTCTTTTCTGAGGCCTCGACGGTATGTTTTAGATGTCCGGAATTATTCATTCCCTCATTATGATATTATTTATTGATAAATTATGTGATTATTCGACTAGTATAATATCCATGGTGATGTTTTATGTTATTATTTATATGAAATTATTTATTCAACTTTTATTCCTGTTATATTATGCTCAAGATTATGTTTTAATGGAATGTGTTTTAGTTATTCACATTGCCTTATTGTTTATGTTTATGATATCTTCCACTATATTGTTTTCCCTTATTGAGTAGTCGATATCACACCTTTCTTATGTTTTATTTTTCCCCAGGATGCAAAGATGTATATTATGAATGACTTGTAGGGATAATCTAGGAGTTTATGGGTGTTTCCAATAGAGTTTATATGTTGTATTTAATTTATAATTGCAATTTAATTCTTATGTTTGTATATAGTTTTCTAATGCTACTAAAATATTCATTCCTTCAGGATGCGACTTCCTTGTTTATTATACTAATATAATAAAGTAAGGCACCAGCTCTGGGCTACTGGGTTCAGGGTTTTTAAAGTTGGTATCAAAGAAAGTTTAGTATAAGATTTGGAAACTAGATTTAGAAAACATATATTAGGGAACATAACCCTAAGATGGACTTTGAGGATAATCATAGAAGAACATCCTAGAATTTTGGTAAGGTAGAGATTATATGGGTATTTCCAGCACTACATCTCTGTTTAGATACTACAAGTGGACGTGGTTCTGGAATAGATGTACCTAGGGTTAACAACTCTAATAAGGTGTGTTAAGCCTGAATCGGTGTAACCTAGTACACAACAATGGGATTTACTGCACACCTGGTTTGATACTCTCGGGGTATATTCTTAGGATAATTCATATTTTCTTTAAAAAACATTATAAAGTATTTAAAAGTAAATATGACCCCAAAGAAACCATGTTTATGATTATGAGATTAGAAATGCATAATTTTTTTAATTTATTTTAAGTGTTTTTCTAGTTTAAAATTATGCATTATGATTCATAAACTAATTTAGTGTATGCCATTTTTTAGAAATGGAACCTAGTGGAAGGAATGGAAATTGTATCAACGCACATATCCCATGTAGGGATTACGCTTCTATACAATATAATGATGTTGGAGTAGGAGCTAAAACTGGAGTTGAGAAACTTATAAATATACTAGGACAATTGACTCAGGTTATGAATAATAACCTTACCCGTATTGAGCATTCTAATCCATGATATAGAGGAACAATGTTAGACTGCTTTATGAGACAACAATATCTATCATTCAATGGGACTATAAACCCATTTGTAGTTGAGTAGTGGATAAGTTCCTTAGAGAAGATATTTCTTACTTTGGGAAGTAACGAAGGGAGAAGGTTATCATGGTAGTTTATCATCTCTCAGGATATGTTGATCAATGGTGGTCATTGATTGAAAACACAAAGGAGGTAATTGCAAATATGTAATGGAAGTATTTTAAGGAAATTTTCTTTGAGAAATATTTCTCTTGTGAACAACGAGTGGATATGAAGAGGCAATTCTTGAGTCTGAGACAAAAAGAGGATGAAAATTTTTCCAAGTATGAATTCAACTTTACACTATTAGAAAGGTATTTCATGGGCTACATACATAATCTAATGAGAAAGATTGATCGATTATTTGATGGTTTGAAACCATTCCTCTAAAGGGAATTGCTCTCCCAAAATTTATCATCATACAAAGATATAGTCTCATGTGCTATAAAGGCAGATAAATAATTCTTTAAGTCTTATGAATTTAAGGGAAAATAAGAGAATAAGAGGGTGGTAGAGTAAAGAATAAATAAAGGAAATAATGAAAAAGTAAATTTTCCAAAGTATGATACTTGTGCAAGGAAACACCCCATTTCCCGCTTAGAAGGAAAAATAGTTTGTTACAAGTGTGGAGAAAAAGTCACCAAACCCATGATTACAAGGGAAAAAAATAAGCTACCAATGTTCAATCCTAAAATTGTAAAGATATGGGAAATTATGAAAATGATTATCCTAAGCTTCAAGAAAACTTTCTCCATAAAAGGTAACAAGGCCAATCTTATGTAATCACAAATACTGAGGTTGCAGTTTCTAATTATGTGGAGGCAGGTACTTTAATCATATCCTCAAATTTAGCTAAAGATTTATTTGATTCTGGGTCATCACATTCCTTTATATTTCCCTATTTTTTTAAAAAATTAGATATTTCCAATTCACCTTAACAAAGGAGTTGTAAATAAAGACTCACAGTGGAAACCTTATTCTAACAAATATGTGTCAATTAGTTCCTATTATGACACACAAACATGATCTAATTGCTGATTTTATCATCATACCTATGGTTTATTTTTATATAATCCTTGGTATGGACTGACTTATGAAATATAATGAAAAAAATTATTATAAAGATAAGTAAATTATGATTCGTGATGAAGGTATGGAATTTATCATCTTTAGAGGGGAGACTTCATCATCTGAGTCATATCTGGATCCACCTCCAATAGCTCTTCTAAATGAAATTATTAGGGAATAAGAGAAAACATCATCTATGGATGAGGAAATAAATCTTCAAATTAAATATGTGTCTATTGTGAAAGAATACATTTATGTATTTATAGAGGATTTATATGGACATCCTTCAGAACGATAAATTGAGTTCTCTATTGATTTAATTCCTGATGAAAGACCAGTATCAAAGACTCCTTATAGAATGGACACTATTAAATTAGAGGATCTGAAGATACAACTAGAATAATTGATTGATAAGTGATTTATTCACCCTAGTGTTTCTCCATGGGGAGCCCTTGTTCTCTTTGTCAAGAATAAAGATGGATCCATGAGGTTGTGCATCAACTATAAAGAAATCAATGCCATTACAATAAATAATAAGTATCATTTTCCTCGCATTGATGATTTATTTGATCAAATTCATGGGGCTCAATGTTTTTTGAAGATTGACCTTCGATCTGGATATCATCAATTTCATGTGAGTAAGGAAGATATTCCAAATACAGTATTTTGAACTAGGTATGGACATTATAATTTTACAGTAATTCTATTTGGACTGGCTAATGCACCCTCTATTTTTACATACCTAATGAACAGAGTGTTCAAATAATATCTTGATGACTTTCTGTAGTATTTATTGACGATATCTTGATATATTCCAAAAGCTATGAAGACCATGAGAACCACTTGAAAGTTGTAATAGAGACTCTTAGAAGGAAAGGGTTATATGGGAAGTTTAGCAAGTGTGAATTCGAGCTTTAAATAGTTTCTTTTCTTGGCCATATTATCTCCAAGTATGGAATCTCAATTGATCCTATGAAGAAAATGGCAGTCCAAGAATAGCCTACACCAATGAACATAATTTAGGTATATAGTTTCATTGGTTTGGAAGGTTACTATCAGCATTTCATTCATAATTTTTCCCAATTAGCTAACCTGTTAACCAAGATTACTCATAAAGGGGTTAAGTTCATATGGACAAAAGAGTGTGATTTTTTTTTTTTGAAGAATTGAATAGGATAATAGTGAATGCTCTGATCTTGATTCTACCATTAGGAAATGGTAGATTTGTTATTTATAGTGACGCATCAAAGAAAGGACTTGGTTGTGTCCTTATGTAGAATGATAGAGTTATTTTCTATGCATCAAGGCAGTTAAAAACTCATGAGATGAACTATCCAATACATAATCTTGAGTTAGCAGCTGTAATATTTTCTCTAAATATATGAATATGATATCTATATGGTGAAAGATGTTATATATATATAGATCACAAGAGTTTAAAATATATCTTATCACAAAAAGAACTCAACATGAGGCAAATGTGATGGCATGAGAAACTCAAGGATTATGATTGTTCAATACACTATCACTCAGGAAAGAAAAATAAGGTAGAATATGCATTGAGCAGGAAGGATCATGGATTTATAAACAAAATGAAGATTGACAAGGATCTTGTGTACATGGATCTAGTAAAAATGGATATGGGAATTGTTAAGGAAGGTGAAACATCAATACTTTTTCAAATGGTTTTCAAACCATATTTATTGAAAAGGATTAAAAGTTCTCAGTCTGATGATTAGAATTTTCAAAAGAAAATTAAAATTGTAAATGATGGGAAATTGGTAGGATTCTTATACAAAGATGGCATATTGAAATTTGGGAAGAGGTTTTTTATTCCCTCTATACTTGTGCTAAAGAGAGAATTATTGGATGATACTCATAGCTCGAATTTCTCTAAACACCCTGGTAGCACTAAGATGTATAGAGATTTGAAGGAACATTTCTAGTGGGATAATATGAAGTAAGAAATTGTTGAATATATATCAAGGTGTTTAGTTTTTCAGTAGGTGAAGACTAAAAGACAACATCCTAGAGGATTCATGCAACCTATTTCTATTCCTAAATGTAAATGGGATGACATTACTATGGATTTTTTCCATTGGATTATCAAAAACCCTAAGAAATAATGATGCAATGTGGGTAATTATTGATCGACTTACCAAATCTACACATTTATTTGCTTTAAGGGAGGATTGTCCACCGGAGCACCTTGTACGACTCTATATTAATGAAATTTTAAGACTTTATGGTGCACCTATTTCCATTGTGTTTGATCATGATCCACTATTTACATAAAAGTTGTGGAAAAGTCTACAAAAGGCTCTTAATACCGAGATTTATTTGAGCACTGTTTATCACCCTCAAACTGATGGGCAGTCAGAAAGAATGATTCAGACTTTAGAATAAATTTTGAGGTCCTATTCACTTGACTTTCAAGGTATGTGGGATTAATATTGACCTTTGGTGGAGTTTTCCTACAATAATAGTTCTCATTTAAGTATTCAAATGGCATCATATGAAGAATTATATGGCAAGAGATGTCATACACCAACTTATTGGGATGAAGTGGGTGAGAGGAAGCTCATAGGCCCAGAACTTGTGAAGAAAACAACATCAAAGGTAAATACTATTCAAACTCATATCAAAGCAGCTCAAATTAGATAAAGAATTTATTCTGATAACCAAAGAAAGGATTTGGAGTTTCAAGTGGGAGATCATGTTTTTCTAAAAGTATCTTCATCGAAGGGTGTCATAAGGTTCAGTGAGAAAGGGAAGATGAGCCTCAGGTACATCAGAACTTTTGAAATTTTAGAGAAAATTAGAGTTGTGGCTTATCATTTAGTGATGCCACCTAGCCTTTCTAAAATAAACAATGTATTTCGCATCTCTTTGTTAAGGAAGTACATGTTATACCCAACACATGTCCTCACTTATGAAGGAATAGAATTGTAACCTGGTTTATCTTACTATAAAGAGTCTATTTATATTCTGGATACTAGAGAATATGCGTTGAGGAATCAGACAACTCAATTAGTAAATTTACTTTGTAAAAATCATAAAATTGAAGAAACAACGTGGGAACCAGAGGAATTTATGATCAATAACAACTCAAATATTTTTTTGAGGTGTCATTCTATAAATTTTGAGGATTAAATTTTTGTAGGAGGGGATAATATAACACCCCAAGATCTAATGGTATGTCTCTTTTAAAATTTAGCATCTTCGATAGTTTATGCTTCATGCAACACCGAGTTTAAAACTGTAATATACTATTAAATTTAACAGTTGGAATAGTAATGTAACCATTAAAAATGGTAATATGACCAATAGAATGGTAACTTTACCTATAGAAGTATAAATAAAATGTAGGCATCTTATAAATGGTAATATGATATAATTATATCATAGTAGAAGTAAATAAATGTTTTAGAAATTATTAATTAGTTGTTTATATTTTTTATAAAAATAAATGTTTATTTTCAATTTTATAATTAATATAATGATTTAAAAGAAAATGTATTTTCATAAAATAGAATCATAAATTAATATTTTCGTTGTCTTCTGATTATAAGATAATTTTATGATACCTTAATTAAATTTTCAAAGTGTTATAAAATCGGTTATAATTTTAAAATTGGTATTTTTCAAGTAAATAATGAGTTTAATTAAAAATTAAATTTATAATATTTAGAAAAATATTTTCATAAAATGGAGTTCATTTTTTAATTCTACACATCGAAAAATATTTAGGGTGAATTTTTGGATTTTTTATAAAATAGTTGAATTTTTTGTGAATAGTGAAATGTAATAAATTACGGTATAAGCTAAATACAAGAATTATTGAGTTATAGATGATGTATGGATAATGTAAGCACATAATCTTGAACTCTCATTCATTATTTTAATATATTTAGTGATAATTCTAAAACTGTTCATAGTCTTGAGGAAAAATAATAAACTAATGAATAAAATGAAGAGAAAACACCCCTCTCATCCACTATAAATACCACTCATCACCACCTCTTCTCCTCACACCTCTTAAGCCTTGAATCTTGTCCAATTACTACTAAATCCTCTTCCCAAGGAAACGAACACTCTTAGACGATGAAAATGAATCTTATAAATCATCAAAAAGGCAATAAATGAACTTAATAAAATTATAATAAATGAAATAAATGTTGAATATGTTTTTAATTAAATTATTAATGAATCTAATTTCATTATCCAGGACGTTAAGTACAAGTGCGGAATGCTTTCAGACATAAGGTAAGGGATTCTACCCGAATCTTCATTTTTCTTTCAGGTTGCACTTTATCTCTCTTTACCCCAGTGTAATTATTCTTTATTTTTATATACTTATTATAAATTCTATGTATATGCTCTCATTTATTCAAATTAGTTCATATTTCTTTGATTGGTATATACATGTTTTATAAGGTTTCTCTTTTCAATTCCTCCTGATCAGCAAGTCCGATTAAAGGGAACTTCCCAATTTATTACCCATTTTCAAATACACTCCATAATCTATTTTAAGCCACCAATATTTTTCTAAAATCACTATTTTTATCATGAAAAACTATCTTAGTTCATTTATAGTTTTATGTAAACAATTATTCTTTTGTTTGCTTTAAAGAATCTTATACTTTCTCTTAAACCGCACGTGAGTGACCCATTTCTAAAGTTTCTTAAAAACTATTTTTATATTATTTCACTTCAGTTGGACATCATTTATGTCTCAAAAATAATTTCATTATCCTTCCCTTTTCTTTTCTGAGATATACATGTTTAAAATCTGGTTTTATGACAAATACAAATGATTTTTACAAAAGAACTCTTCTTTGCAAAGTAAAAACAACATTTCTATCAGGATTTCCTCAATGATTTTATTAAAGTATTTTCATTTATTTCAACACCCTTTTTTGAATATTATGATTAATTGGGATTGGTCTTTTATGATATTATGTATCATATTTTATTAAATGGTTTATGATTGGTTTGACTGTGGATGTGTTATCTTGATACCATTCACCATATTAATTATAATGGTTAGTGATTATGTTTACTAATCAGGAAAAGTTATGTATATGTTTTTTATGTTTCGCCTCATTCATATGAGGAATTCATTGAATTTATTAAGCGACAGGCGGGGCCTACTATAGCCCCTCGATGCATCGGTAGGTCTCATGATACAAAAAAAGATATGGATTTTGACTAAGACCTTGACCATTTATTTTTAGATTTCTTGGTTGAGGCCTCGACGGTATGTTTCATGTATCCGACATTGCAAATTCCCTAATTATGATATTAGTAATTGATAAATCATGTGATTATTTGACTAGTATAATATTCATTATGATGTTTCATGTGATTATTTATATGGAATTATTTATTCAGCTTTGATTCCTGTCATATTATGCTCAAGATTATGTTTTAATGGCATGTGTTTTAGTTATTCACTTTGCCTTGTTGTTTATATTTATGATAGCTTCCATTGTATTGTATACCCTTACTGAGTATCTGAGCTCACCCTTTTCTTATATTTTATTTTTCCCTAGGATGTGAAGATGTATATTATGAATGAATTATAGGGATAATATAGGGGTTTATGGGTGTTTCCAATGGAGTTGCTATGTTGTATTTTATTTCTAGTTGTAATGTAATATTTATGTTTGTATCTAGTTTTTCAATGCTACTGAACTATTCGGTCTTTTGGGATGCGACTTCCTTGTTTATTATACCAATGTAATAAAGTAAGGCACCGATGTAAGAACTTGGATCTTCTTTTCAGGTATGTTTTCCTTTTTCTAGTGTTTTTGAGGAAAAAGATGAGTTTTGGAAATTTCTTAAGTACATGTTGTGTACTTTATGAGTACACGCCGTGTACTCGGTTACTGCAGGTAGTTGGGTGTTGGCTGTGTAACGGCCATGAACACGGCCGTGTGTGGTGACCTGGAGACCGCCTAATGCAGGGGCTGGTGAAGGCAAGTACACGTCGTGTACTTATAAATTACACGCCGTGTACTTTCTTTTTTTTCATTAAATGCACCAGGGTCCCGTCTGACGGACAGAACTGTCTCCTTCTAGGTTTGGTTCGTCCGAGAGTGAGAGTACGGCCACAATCCTTCTCAAATTCCCCGATCAAGCATCCTTCCTCCGATTCGACCACCGTTAATTGCGTTGGGATCGCCTCGGTAAGTTCTTCCTTCTTCTAGAGCTTCGTTTCCTGATTCCTTCTCTTTCTCAAGTTATCTCTGGTTGAACGTTTTAGGCGTTTTTGTAGATCTACAGTGTTCTTTGGTGATTCAAAGCTTGAGGTTCATATATAACAATCATGCAACACCGAGGTAGGTGGTTTGTGCCTTTTCGTTGAAGGTCTTTGAGTTGTATATGCAAAATTGTCCAATACCCTTGAACGGGGTATTGTGTGTTTACTATTTTAGCCTTGTTAATTATCTGTCATGCTTGTATGCTTGAGTATAGGTTAATTTAATGTGAATAGGGTTAATTGATATGCTTTGGAAGTATTTTCCCATGCATTTTTTGTTTGTGACCGTTTGGTATTGCTTAGCCTGTTAGGTTGCCTTGCTTGTTTCCCATGCCTAGAATTGTAGGATGGAGAGATGTTTATCTAACATGTTGTTATGCTGTAGACTGTTATCCAAGTAGTTCTTGAGGTTTACTTGGGTCGTATTGCATTGTTGTGCACGTTTGACTTACACAAGGTAGTGAGAACCTGGTGTAGTAGACCATAGGGAAAATGGACGTAAGGGCTTCTCCAAAGTGTCTATTTTTACTATTACGATGCGAGACCATAGGGGGGATTGATGTAAGTTCTTCCTCAGAGTGTATGTAGTTCCTCGATGTGGGACACAGGGGGAATGTGATGTAAGTTCTTCCCCAGAGCACCTTTTAGTTATAGATACGAGACTATAGGGGGAATTGACAGTGAGTGCTTCTTTAGAGAGTCTATGCTTAAGCTAAACCATAGGGGTTAGACTGTGTGTAATTCCTAGAGGGTTGCTTGTGTTATTTTGGTTGAACTAGAGGGGTTAGGCTGAGAGTACTTCCCAGAGGGTTACCTGCTTTAATTAGCTACTTGCTTGATATGTGGAATTGAATGCTTTGAAACTGTGGGGATGTTTACTACTGGGTACTACCTTGTTTACTGCTTCTTTTTTACTTATTGTCTGGCATATATATTCAATGACTATTAGGCACAAATCTTTTGGTGGTTGCCTACTAGGATTAGTCTCACACCTGGTTTGGGTCATGCTTTTGGGCCCAAATAGATTGTATTGTTACAGGTATAGATAAGGGCAAGCACCCTTCTACTTCAAGTACTTGACTGCTTTGGAGCTGGAGAGCATGGGACCAAGCTGAGGCTTGCGATGCTGAGGAGTAGTTTATCTATTTTGTTGTGTACTTTTGTTTAGTACTGTATTCCAGCATTGTGTTTTGTTTGGCTGCTTTCTTAGACATATATTTATCATGGATCATTTATATATGTGCTCCTGTTGCTTATTACTTTCACTCTTCCATTGTTTATTGTTGTGTGATATTATACTGCTTCTGCTATTGATATCTGTTTTACTTCTGTTGTGTTACTCTGTCAATGAGGGCATATTTTCCCCACTATCATACCCAATTCCCTCGCTGCTAGTCGGTAGCCTCTAGCGTTCGGGGAAATGCGTTTGAGGCCATGTGACCAACCAGGTACGGGGCGCCTCTGGGTGGCTTCTGGAATTGGGACGTTAAAACCGACTTCGAGCTGCTGGGGTCGGGCTTTACAGACCACCTACCACATGCTTAGGACGGTCCACTCGTCCAATGTTAGGCTTTGGTTGGAGCTGAAATGAAAGAAATCAGAAGAATCATCAAACACCCTGAAAATAAGGAAAAATAGCTCGCATGGATTTAACGTTTTGTACGGCGAGGTGAACGAAGAAGAGAAGCATGAGGAGTTGAGAGCTTACCGATACAGTTCCAATGCACCCGACGATGCTTGATTCGGAGATCGTATGCGGAAGATCTCCCAAATCTTGGGAGAGGTGGAAGGGAGCTCGAGCAACCTCCTAGCTATGCGTGAGTGGGGATAAATGAGGGAGAGGAAAAGAAATAGGGAGCAGGGGAAATGGTCATTTGCAACTCTTTAAAAATTGCACGGTTTGACAAACTGTGCGGCTTCCTCTGTCTAGAAACCACACCTCGTATGATTAGCATGCATGGTTTGACAAACTATGCACCTAAATCGTGTGTAACTACTAGTTAAATGGCATTAAGGGTGTGGGCTAGGCACACGATTTGGAAAACTGTGTGCGGCCCGTGCACCATCTCTGCAATAAACTGCAGACCATACGCATGGTCATGCGCCTGCTCTCACACAATTAAACCAAACCATGTGACACCTCATATTCTACTAGACCAGGCCGCACAGTTTTGTCAAAGGGCCGCACGATTTCAAACAAATCGTGCGCCCTTACCAACTCCTTCTGAGCCTGAGTTTCTAGGGACCGACACTCCTGAAACTTAACGGAACACCCGAGGCACCTCTTGGACCTTAAACCACATCTAAAAACAACACATTTAAGTGCTTCAACGCTCGGATTTATATTCTGAAGATTAGTTTAAGATTCAGCCTGTTCAACAAGTGAAAATCTCAAAACTCTTGAAATTTCAACCCATTCCAAAAACCTGGGACGTTACAACCCTCATGATGACGGAATGAGAAAACTCATTTCGGAACAAAGGGAACTCACCCACACATATCCATAAAGAGGGAAAGC
This sequence comes from Viscum album, assembly GCA_963277665.1. Taxonomy (NCBI): domain Eukaryota; kingdom Viridiplantae; phylum Streptophyta; class Magnoliopsida; order Santalales; family Viscaceae; genus Viscum; species Viscum album. The sequence continues at coordinate 470,979,972 of OY728158.1, forward strand.
ACCCAACTAAAGTAGAGGAGGGAACACATCAATCTGACATTCCACTGAATTGGGAATAACGAAGGCTCCAATTTGCCTCAGAAGAAGTACACAATGTGTATAGGAAGTACACGACATGTACTCCTAAACTGGGACTTGCCTATGTAGCCCTATCTGTGCCCGTGTACATTGGTCGTGTCTGTGTACTTTGGTCGTGCTCGTGTACTTTGTCCATGCTCATGTACTACGATCATGTTCGAGTACACAACCATGCCCTACCCACACGAGGTGTCTGCCCATGCTTTTGGTCGCACGACCAAGTCCTACTACAGGACGTGTACCTCGAGTACACGGTGTGTAGTTCCAACTTTCAATCTTCTATGGACAAGAAGAACACACGACGTATGCTCTTGAACTATATGCCATGTAATCAGGATTTTCGAACGGGAAATCTCATTGATCCTCTAGAAACCCCAATTTTTCCCCAATTATGCCCATATCAACCCTCAGGGGGTCCTTAGTAGTCATAAAAAGACTTCAACCCTTTAAAGTGACACATATACGGGGGTTGAGACTCAAAACTAAAAATTGTCTACCTCGTGACGAAAACGCCGAAACTTCGGGTCCAAAGCGACGCTCGGAAGTCGTTGCACCTCGATCCGATCTCGATCGTCGTCGATGATGAAATCCGACAACGCCTCTCCTTCCCTCGGTTCATTCGTTGAGCACAGAAGGATAACTCTCCTCTTTCACCTCAATCCATAAAAGATAAGAGGGCACGAGAGAGTATTTATATTTTTTTATTTAATTAATTAAATGAATTATTTCGTGTGCCTACTAACACCTTCCACCCGAGCATCTGATGTCAACCAACTTTAGATTGAGCATAGGGTAAACCTCGTGTTCCGAAAACAACTGCAGGCTCAAATTTCCCATATGAGGTTCCAAACAACGGGAAACTGTTTATTCCGAAAAGACATGGGAGCATGCCTTAACATATATTAATATTTAATATATCAATACCGATGCTCTTTGGGACCTGAAATCTCACACAGTCTCAGCGTCTGACTCTGAAAAATATTCTTTATAATATTCCAAAGTCTTAAACACAAAAACAACGACGTTAAATCGCAATTGAGGATGACAACAGGTCGGATATCTGTGAAATTTGGGATACTCAAACCCTAACTTGTTTATTTTTACAGAACCATGTCCTAATCTTACCGTATTATATTTTCAACTATCCATTTAACTCCCCTAAACCTTTTAATTACCTGATTATAAATTCAAATATTTAAATTTTATTTATAAATCTAAAATAAACATATCAAAAAATTGAGAAAATATATTTTATAATTATAATTTATTTAATAACATATATTCAATGAATTCAAATTTAAAATTTACTTATAAATATAATACGAACCAAATTCAAAATAAATAAACATTTTTTATAATTGTAAAGTAATTTAAAAATTTATTATTGATTAATTATTTTCAATTTGTACAATTGGTTCGGGTTTATAGTATACTATGATTAATAATCTGTACAATCGACTTATTTTCTTCATTTTATTTATTGCTTTTATTTATTTCGGCCTGGTCATAAAATTGACACCACCGTCTTAACCTAACCCACTCCGTGCGTTCTCCCTCTCTCGCATGGCGTCCAAGGGCCGAAGAGGCAACAACAACAATGGCATCCTGGCTAGGGTTACGAGCACTGTAGCGGAGTCCCCCGTCCTTGACAAAGGCAGGAAGGCAGCTTCTGATGCTACTTACGTGACAAAGAGGCTCCTTAGGAGCACCGGCAAGGCGGCTTGGATCGCCGGTACTACCTTTCTCATCCTCGTTGTTCCTCTCATCATCGAGATGGACCGCGATCAGCAGATTGGAGAATTAGAACTCCAGCAGGCCAGCCTCCTTGGGGCCCCTCCCGTCCCCGCTTCCCAGAAGTGAAAGCAAAACCTTCTTGCAGGTCAGGATATGTTAGTCAGCATTTCCGTTCTCTAGGGTTTTCATGATTTTCGGATTCTCGAAGGCTCTGCGTTGTCGATGTTTTATGTAGGTGTTATATTGCTGTTACCCTATGCATCATTAGCCCGAATATCGTGAACCAGGCTGAGTTTGCCAATGGATTTGGGGATTTTTTGCAATTTTCATCGTTTTCGGCATTGCTACTGATTGGACGTTTGCTGCATTTTTTATTTAATGCCATATCTGTTTTGTTTGTTTTTTCCGAACTTCAAATTTTTTTTTAGCAAAACGTTGGTGTCGCTGATGTCAGTGATAGTCTTACCACTCTCCTTTCTTGAAGCATTCATTTTAACTGACAGGTTTACCTACTAGTGTTCTATTTGATTGTGCCTCACCCATTATCTTCATTATGAATGCTACGGGTTTTCATAGTTCAACATTGACGTGTCCCGAATTTGATTGCAAAGCCGCTTTTCAATTTTTGTGGAGCAATTTGATTTAAACTCGGTTCCATAATGCCTACCATATTGGTCTATGAAAACAAAACTAAATGCTTGAATGTTTCCTCAGTGAGATTACAAACTGACCGCTTCTGTGCCTGTCCAATTCTCTGCTAAAGTTAGTATTTTTCATTCCAATCCATCACAGTATCTCTACGCTCCATTTTTATATTTTTCCTTGTGCCTTTTTCGAACGGTTTGAAATACATCTCCCTCTCTTCCCTTCCCACTAGCGTTGGCTTAGACTATCCGAGGTGTTAGTCCATCTCCAATGCACGCCAAAATGGCGTGAAAATGCTCTCCTACAGACTCCAAATGCCACTCCATTTTGGCATTCTGCTACAGATGGTGCTGCACTGTAGCACACCAACACTATTCACTCTATATATTTTTTAAAAAATTCATTTATTCATATAGAGAATGTGCATATTTAATAAAAAATAATAATAATATTTGATAGGAATCAATTGGAGAGAGAAAGAAATAACAGTAAACTTTTATATATCAAAGAATTGCAGCGTACAAGAGTTGCAAGAAAAGATGAAGATGATGGAGGAGGAGAAGAAATGAAGGAGAGAATCCCTGGAAGATGCCGCCCCCAAGGTTGTGGCCTAACCTACCGATCAGCTCTGCCTGAAGTCAAAACTCAACGATTCCCCCTACCCCAGCAACACCCTCTATTTATTACTCCCACCCACTGCTTAACTAACCCGCTAAAAGCTGTCCACACATTTACAAAACTACCCCCGCATGCCAACCCCTAACACTAGACTAACACACCCTTACACAACTGTATCCCAACCAACTCCCTGATTTATTAGCCTATCAACTCCCCTATACAACAGCCCACTCACCCAGACCGCATCCCCTTCATTCTGTCTGCTATCATTCCTATCATCTTGATACACAACAGCTCACTCACCTACACTGCATCCCCTTCATTCTGTCTGCTATCATTCCCATCATCTTGAAATACCACCTTGTCCTCAAGGTGGGAAAACATGATGAATTTTCTGAAAACAGGAATGGAACAGCCCCACAAAAGACATCTCCATGGTGGAGGCTCTGGCGGAGGCCTTGAAAACCATGCAATTTGTTCTTTCAATCCTCAGGTATTGCTGCCAACCATGCATCTTGGCTATATCGCAAGAGTCTTCTGCCTCTCATGGTGTCATTGAACCGACAATCCTCCCCCACACAATCTCTTTTCAATGTGGTGGTTTGTGAATACGTACCCCAACTTCTGCTGCCACTCCTAGCAGTTGTGTGCAGCCCCTTGTTGCTCGTCTTTCCTGACTCTCATCCTTTGCATCAACATCGCCTATCTGATGCCGCTGCTCACAAAAACACGAACTCTAGCTTCTTTTCAGTCCGAACAAGAAATTCTCGTTGCTTCGACATTTCAACATTTGCCTCTGTTTGATCCAACAGCTCATTTGGCATCCTTCGCTGCTACTTCAGACTGGTCACCGGTTCTGCAGGCCACGGTCAAACAAAATTCTCAACAAGAGCCTGATAAGGATCTCTCACACTAGAAAGAAGAAAAGGTTCTGCACAACATAACTTCCATTAGAAACAACCAGAATTTCAGGAGGACAAGAGAACATGGGAAGAAAGTACAATCAGTAGTCCTTTTTCCCAAAGGAGTTCCTACCCAAGCCCTTGCCGACCAACAGAAAGAGAAAAAGATATCCGCTCAACCAGTGTGACCCCACCATTATATAACCAATTCAAATTTCCCTCCTCTAACCGCCTCCCCCTGCTGCATTTCCACTTGTACCCTTAAGTACTGCTCCCACTAACTGCTCCCACTAACCGCTCCACCTCACCATCACGTGGGCAGCCCACTTTGTCACGACCCGTCCTCGGGGCCCGTGCCATGACTACCCCAAGCCCGCCTTCCATAGGCCAGGGGCTGGCGACTAGCACCAAGGCGTAATTCCTGGTAAAAAGGGAAGGAATTGCCTTTGTAAAGTAAACAAACACTAAGTAAAAACTGGGTACAACAGTAAGTGCAGAAAAGTAAGTGGGCCAGAATACAAACCCAAACTGAAAGTAAAGTACAACTGAAAAGAGAGTACAACAACTGAATGTAAAGCCGCAGCGTCGAGCCGTCTACTGGAGGTCCCACCTGAAAGGTGGGTACAGATAGCCTCCACAGCTCCTCGGGTCCAGCTGTCCGCTCCGAGTATGTCCCGCCCAGTGGTCCACCTCCAGGTACCGACCTGCTCTGCAAGCCTCAACCACGATCAGCGCTGTCCGTCGTCTGCAACCAACACAACGTAGTGCGGGCATAGCCCGTGCATGGGTGAGTATAAGCTACTCAGCAGGGACTCCGAGACCCCTGAAGGTCTCCCAGAATCCACAAAGGATAATCCACAAAGGAAAGATACAAACACGAAGTAACATCCGACACTTCTTAGGTATATGCCCATACATATACCTAAGTCATCGATTCTCGTTCGGCTCCAACATTCGAGCCCAAGTACAACCCAGTCCACACAGGAAAACACAACTTATTCCACACAGGAAAGTCAAGATTCAACTCACACAGGTATACTTCTTCGTAAGACGATAGAGATGATCAGATATTGTCATTGATTCATCTAAGCCGTCGGACCCACACATGATCGATAGGTACTAACCCCCAAAATGACCCACAAAGGATCGATAGGTAACTAACCCCCACAATGACCCACAAATGATCGATAGGTAGCTAACCCCCGCAATGACCCACACAGGATCGGACCCACACGGGATCTGTAGGCGCTGACCCACACAGGATCGGACTCACACGGGATCTGTAGGCGCTGGCCCACACAGGACCGTTGAGCGCTGACCCACACAGGATCTGACCCACACATGATCGGTAGCATTGATCCACGTAGGATCGCTGAGTGCTGTAGTCGTCGCCGTCGAATCCACGGAGGATTTCTGTACAGTCGTCATCGTCGTCGCAGTCGCAGCCGGCTTTAGGGTTTTCGCACACAGCAAGCTCGTTCGGGAGGGTCCGCACCGCGAGCCGAAGGGCTGATACATCAACTGACACATAGTCCGGAGTTGATGTATCCAAAAGTTCCGTATCGTCAACAGGAACTCAACGTCACAGACGGCGTGTCATTCGGACGTCCGGTCTGAGAGTTATTGACTTTTTCGTCCCAGGGGCCCGGTTGGTTTTTAAGTCAAAACCAACCCGACCGTACTCCAACTGCGTCCAAATCTCGAGCGGAGTAAGCCAAAAGGTCCGTCTCACTTAGATGAATCCATCAAAGTCGACGACACGTCAATCGGATGTCCGAAGCTCAAGTTATAAGTGTTTCCGCTCCGAGGGCCCGGTTGGTTTCGTGTACGAACCAATCCGGCCGAACCCAAAGTACTTCGAAACCTTGAGTGTAATATATTGAAACGACCGTCTCGTTCCAAGGATCGCATCGCCGCTGACGGTGAGTCGATCGGAGGTCCGTAGCCCAAGTTATGGGCAAAAGATCGTGAGAGGTCAGGTATTAGGGAGTTCAGGCCCGGTCCGACCCGGCCCGATACCCTCTGGGTCGGCCCAAACCGGGTCGACCCGTTCTGGGTTCGGGTCCGGCCCGCTTGGGCGCGGCCCGGCCCGGCGCGTTGGCGCCAGCCAGGTGGCTCGGCCGTTCGACTGAGCGGATGGGGGGGGGGGCGCCTGCCCCCTGTTTCATAACCGCGGCCCCCATAATGGGGGGGCCGCTCATGCTGGCCAGCCGGGGGTCGTAACCCCCGACTCTTCCCCTGTCCGGTCGGCCCGCTCCGGCCGGCCGGCTGTTGCCGCCACGGGACCGGCAAGGGCCGGTCCCCCTGCTCCGACGCCGGCAATCCGGAACCGGTCGCCGGTTCCCCTGCTTCGCTGCGGCGCGACGGCGTCGCGCCCCTCCGCCGCGGCCCCGCTCCGGTCGCGATGTTTTCGTGATCCTCCGGCGCGGCGGAACGGCGCTGCAACCTTATTCAACTTCATCGGCGCGGCGCGACGGCGCCGCACATCCTTGCCGCACGATCCCGCGCGGTGCGTCGGCACCGCATCATTTTCCTTCGAACCGCAACAATACAAGAATAAGGGAGGAGGGTCGGCCGTGTTTGTGCGGTCCGACCCCCTCCCGTTAATCGATAGCAAGCGGCAAAGTTTCACGAAGAACGACAATATAAGTCATCAGGAACAACAATTTAAATAAACCCCTACCTCGTCGAATTCGTTGAGCGAGAGTTCGTCGCGGAAATAACCGTCGCGGAAAAAGACGTCGCGAAAGGAGAGAGTCGCGTCGCGGAGAAATGATTCGTCGGCGTCGCGTCGTCGATCTCCGAGGATCCGGCGTTTTTCGCGTTCTTCGTCGAGGAGGAAGAACTTTAAGAGCTTTTCCTTTTTCTCCCAAATCCTCCCAACACAACAAGTTCCAAATAAAATAAGAACTTCCCTTATTTTATTAACATGACTTAAGTTGAAATTCAAAAGTTGAATTAACCCTCTCAAATTAAACTCACCTAATTAATTAACATAAGTTATCAACTTTAATGGTGAGTTGAAGGAGTTAGGGAATATGAAGGGGTGGGGTTCGTGTGGGCCCCACCGCCCTCATAACCTCTCATGGGAAGTTGGGTGGTTACCCAACTTCCACCCAAAGGTTTTAATTACCAAGTAAAAATAAAAATTGAAGCTCAATTTTTATTTTAACTTCCACAATTTTTAACAACTTCTCTCGTGAAAACGCAACTCCGAAAAATGTGTTCCTAAGCAAATACCGGCGCTGCGAATTCATCGGTGCCCTCAGAATTCGATTCCGAGCACCGGTTCAAAAGTTAGAAAAACCCGCTCGTTCGTTCACTGAACGTACCCGAGCTAATCTTCGGTTAGAAATTCCGGGCACACCGGGCCTCGGAATCAAGTGCCGTCAGAAACCGCGTCCTTGTAAAATCCCAAAGAAAATTAAGAAAAAATTTCCCTTGAATTTTACGGATCTTTACACACTTCCTCCCTAACTGACTGCTCCACCTCAGCATCACGTGGGCAGCCCTCCCCCTCACCTGGTACTTTGGTTCTCCCTTGTCTAGAATAGACTCTCCGGTCAGCGGGGTTTGCTCGGGCTCTATCACCGCCCACCCCTGAAGAGTCAGTCTTGTCCCCAAGACTGAAATGAGGGAATTGGTTTTGTAGGGTGAATTTATCCTCCCAAGTGGCATGTTTGGGTGGTTTACCAGCCCACTGAATCAGAAATTGGGGAAGTTGAAAATCACCCTACAATAATGTTCGGGTGGACAGAATATGCTCCGGATGTGGCCAGTCCACTGGATCACCGAGAAGGTCCTGGGGAAGCTGTGCTTGCACAAGATGCTGGCCCACTGTTGGTTTTAACTGGGAGACATGAAAAATGGGATGTATACGAGCTGTGGTGCGTAATGCCAGTTGATAAGCGACAGGGCCCATCTGTTTGACAACAGAGAAGGGGCCATAGTAACATGGGGATAATTTCTGGTTGATACAGTGGCCCAACGACTGCTGTTTATGGGGTCGAAGTTTGAGGTAAATAGAATCGCCTGCCTTAAAGGTCAAGGACCGCCGATGGGGGTCAGCTTGGCGACGCATGATGTCTTGGGAGCGAAGTAAATGTTGGCGAAGTTGAGCCAAGACCTCCTGGCAGCCCCATAAAGCTGTGGCGGCGACAACAACTTTGAGGTCAAAGGGAAGGAAGCTGACGTGGGAGGGAGGCTTGCGACCATAAACAACTTCAAATGGCGTGGTGTTAATAGAGCTATGCCATGAAGTATTGTAACAAAGTTCTGCCCAGGGATGTTTAATGGGTGGAGTAAACTGGTTGGGGCAAGTGTAGAATACTTATTTCGCTGGCAGATATCACACTGTTGGACAAATTGTTGCACCCGTTTCTTCATGCCAATCAAATAAATGGTGTCAGCCGACTAGAAGCTGCTGGAAGGACGATGCGACCCTTGTAGAGGAGGATGTTGTGAGTGTAACAAAAGCCAGCAACGGTGGGCTGTTGATGTTGTAATGCTGAGACTATTTTGGCAAGGTAAGGGTCAGAGAGATGGCTCTTAGTAAGCGTCGAAGCCTTGGCCAAACAGGAGCAGAATGCAACATAAGTAGCTCACTGAAACCTTGTTTTCTAGACAACGCATCGGCAATAGAATTTTTGCGACCCTGTTTGTATTTAATATTGAATTGATAACCAAGCAGTTTGACAATCTAGCGTTGTTGGTCAGCCGTGGTAATACGTTGCTGAAGGAGGTATTTGAGACTACGGTGATCCGAGTAGACCGTAAAGGAACGACCAAGAAGATAAGGATGTCAGTGTTGGATGACCCAAATCAAGGCCATAACCTCCTTTTCGTAAGTGGACTTGACCATTGTTTGAGGGGATAAAGCCTTTCTGAAAAAGGAAATGGGCCGGTTCTGCTGCAGAAGAATGGCGCCAACCCCAGTACCAGAAGCATCACATTCCAACGCGAAATCGCTGGAGAAGTTCGGGAGTGCGAGGACCGGGGCCGAGGTGATTAACTGTTTGAGTTGCTGAAAGGAGTGTTGAGCACCAGGGGTCCAGGTGAAACCATGCTTTTTTGCAAGGGCGGCGAGGGGTTGTGCCACCGAACCATAATGATGAATAAACTTGCGGTAATAACCAGTGAGGCCAAGAAACCCGCGGATGCCCCAGACAAAATGTGGTGCCAGTCAATCCAAAATTGCCTGGATTTTGGCTGGATCCATCGATACCCCAACCTGTGAAATAACAGAACCAAGGTATTCGATTTCCTGTTGGCCAAAGTGACATTTCTTTTGATTAACAAAGAATTGTCCAGCAGCTAGCACCTGAAAAACTGCCTGCAAATTGTGCATATGAGTGGACCAGTCCGGGCTATAAATAAGGATGTCATAAAAAAATGAGGACAAAAGTACATAAAAAAGGATGAAAGAGATCATTTATTGTAGCTTGAAAGGTGGATGGAGCGTTGGTGAGTCCGAAAGGCATGACCAAGAACTCATAATGGCCGCTATGTGTTCGGAATGCCGTTTTATCAATATCCTCCTCACGCATGCGGATTTGAGGGTATCCAGATTTGAGATCCAATTTGGAAAAATAAGCTGCCTCTGAAGTTCATCCAAGAGTTCCTCGACTACGAGTCTACGAGAATAGGAAATTTATCCGGTATTGTGACTTCGTTGAGGGAGCGATAATCCACACACATACGCCACGAACCGTCTTTCTTTTTAACAAGTACTGGGTTGGAAAAGGCACTGGTACTGTTGCGGATTAAGCCCAACTGAAGCATTTGCTGAACCTGTCTCTCAATTTCATTTTTCTGGATGTGGGGGTTAGGTTCCTGATGAGGGTGAAGGCGGATGGCGTGGTCGCGGAGGCAGCGTCGGGGGTAAGCTTGGAGAATCTGCAAAAACTTGCTGAAAAGCTATGAAAAGGGTCTGTAAGGCTTGGTTTTGTTCAGCTGTTAAGGCGAAGTCACTGCTGCTGGAGCGGCTGCCATGTATAAGGCGCCTTTTGCCTGTGCTAATTGAACCGAGGGTACCATCAGAGAGTGGCCGGGTTGGCAGAGGAGTGGAGAGAGCCCCATAAATGGTATGGTGCTGGCCAGCAGTGGAAAAACGCATGGTCATGGTTTGCCAATTAATATGCAGTCACCCAAGGCACGTAGCCAAGCAATGCTAAGGATGAGATCCAGGCCGCCAATGTTCAGTACATGAACAACAAGAAGGGAGGTGACGGTGCCCATTGTAAGAGGATGGTTGTGGGAGACCCCCTGAGACCATAATTGGTGGCCATCACCCAATTTGATACACATTTGGGTGGAAGTATGGATTGGAAGATTCAATAATTTGGCCATCTTTGGGGAAATGTAGTTATTAGAAGCGCTGCCGTCAATTAAAACCAGAATTGGAATTGTGTGGTAAAAGGGATAAATCGGCAGGGGATTCTCCATCCTCTCCTAACAAAAGCACCCGCAGTTTAGGATCAGATCATTTATGCATGGGTGGATAAGGAAGCCCACAACGGAAACAGAGGCCCCTTCTTGCGGCGATCCTCCCATTCTTGAGGTGTCAAATGCTCAACAGTGTGGGTATTGGAAGATGGCTGTGGGAGGATTGGTGAAGGCGAGTGGAGAGGAGAAGGGCGCCAAGGACGGGAAGGAGGATTGACCATATGGACAGAGGCAGGGCGTGGAGAAGACTGGTAGGCGGGTGGTGGACGGAGTTGGCCAGGAGATGGAAAAACAGTGCGGCGGGGAGGAGCATGAGCACCTTTACGAAAAAGAAGTTCAATATGCCGAGCAATACGCATGGCTTGAATGCGAGTCAAAGGATTATGGATGCATACTCAGTCCCGAATATCTTCCTAAAGGCCATTGAGAAAATAACCAACATACTGCTGCTTGGGTTGCCGAGGAAGAATGGCAACCAAATATTCAAATTGTTCCATATAATCCGTAACCGAGCCTAACTGTTCAAGAGAAGCGAGCTCTTCATAGAGATTTTGAAGTGCAAGTCCACTAAAACGCTCCATGAGCTCCTCCTTCAAGAGTGGCCAAGATATGTGCGGATGGACTTCAATCAAAATAGAAAACCAGTGAATTGCACGACCTTCCATACTCAGTTGAGCGAGCTGGATTTTCACAGGGTTGGGAGTATGATGGACCCAAAATATAATTCGGCACGAGAAATCCACCCTCGGGGATTAGTACCATCAAAAAGAGGATGACCGAGCTGTCGAGGAGCGGCCACCTTGGTATTGGGCAAGAGAGGATCACCTATAGGTGGAGGAAAGGGGGCCTCGGGAGGAGAACAATCACATGCTGGAACAGAGGGCGTAGTCGAATTAGTGGTGAGCTGAGCAGATGGAGCGATGTCAAAAACCGGTTGCTTGTCGAGGTGTCGAAGAATAGTGGTAAGATACGAACGACATTCATCCTGTCCCAATGATAAAGTGGTAACTGAAGCAGATAGCGAAGTGAATTGCTCTGTTACCGCATCCATCCGTTGTTCAACAAGATCCATCCGAGATTGCTGGCGAGTTTCCATGGAGAACGACATCAATGGAGGAGGTTGTCTGGACAAGAGAAGAAGACATCAACTGACGCTCAACATAACTTCCATTAGAAACAACCAGAATTTCAGAGAATAGGGGAAGAAAGTACAATCAGTAATCTTTTTTCCCAACAGAGTTCCCATCCAAGCCCTGGCCGAATAACAGAAAGAGAAAAAGATATCCCCTCAACCTGTGTGACCCCACCATTATATAACCTATTCAGATTCCCTCCTCTAACTGCCTCTCCCTGCTGCATTTCCACTTGTACCCTTAGGTACTGCTCTCACTAACTGCTCCACCTCAGCATCATGTGGGCAGCCCTTCCCCTCACCTCGTACTTTGGTTCTCCCTCGTCTGGAATACTCCCTCGTCTGGAATAGACTATCTATCCAGTCAGCGGGATTGGTCGGGCTCTATCATAGCCAGTGTTGGTGCTTGCATGAATTGCAGTTTCTCCCGCGTCTCCACTGGCTGTACTGGAATGGAACCAATCTGCTCCTGCACCACATTTGTTCTGCACGCTTCATCGTCTCTTGCAGTCGTTGCTCGCCTACTGGCCGAACATGGTCTGAGAATCATCACAGTACATCATGCGACCCATGGTTCTGCTTTCTAGACTTGCGGTTCAACATTCTAAGCTCTGCTAGTTCTTGTGCCATCTGTTTTGAGTCCGTCTCTCAAAAACTCCAACAAATCTTCTCACGTCTCCATGCGCGTGGTTATATTGGTACTAGATTCTGCTTCCGCGGATTGTTTTTTTACTGTTGTGTAACGGGCTCCACTTTTGCGGGCATATAGCTGTCGCGTCAGCTTCAAATATTTGTTTTCTTACTGTTGTGTGACGGGCTCCACTTTTGCGGGCATATAGCTGTCGCGTCAGCTTCAAATATTCACGTTCGAGAATCTTCTTCCAGATAGCGAGTCCACCTCAGCTGCAACACGAACTTGAAACTCCCGCGTCTAGTGCGTCGCCTGTTGTGTGATGTTTTTTTCCCACTGCTTCGAAGGCAAAGCTACAGGAGCTTCAAAAACTCCCAGTACGATCAAGAAAGAAAGACTTCCAGCGTTAGCGAGGCGTTTCTTCTGGTGCGTCAATTTCAAAACCAGCAAATCAAGTTCATCTCGTGGCAAATGTGCCTGCCTCAGTGCGTCACTTCCTTGAGTTCCTCTAAATCTTCTCTCAAAAATCTTTTTTCAATGAGAGCACCAATTGATAAGAATCAATTGGAGAGAAATAACAGCAAACTTTTATATATCCAAGAATTACAGCTTAGAAGAGTTGCAAGAAAAGTAGAAGATGATAGAGAAGAAGGAATGGAGAGAATCTCTGGAAGACGCTGCTCCCAAGGCCGTGGCCTAATCCCCCTCTGCCACTGAAGTCAAAACTCAACCATTCTCCCCACCACAGCAACACCCTCCTTTATTTATTACTTCCACCCAGTGCCTAACTAACCTGCTACAGCTGTCCACACATATTACCAAATTATCCCCACGTGCCAACCCCGAACACTAGACTAACACACCCCTACACAGCTGTATCCCCCAACCTACTCCCTTATTTATTAGTCTTTCAACTCACCTGCATAGCATTCCACTCCTACACAGCAGCCCCTTCATTCCATCTGCCATCAATATTCATAGAATATCAGTTTGGTGTAAAAATTGTTGCAATACATCGGAATATATTTTACTAATCATGCATCATTTTGGTGTAATCTTACTTTAAAATGGCGCCATACATTGGAGATGATCTTAGGGTCAGTCGAGTCATTGCGAAAGATTTTATTTTAAATTTTTGTTCAGCAATCCAACAAACCAATTGGATATGTTGAGTTACTATAAATTTTTAATTTAATGTCCGTGTGTGTTTGTGTATAAAATTAAAAATGAAATGTTTATTTATTTGGTGAAAAAAGATTGCAAATTTAATAGTCAACCATTTTGAGTGGTGCGAGAGAGACGAGGGAGTTGATAAAATGAAATCAAATAAGCCAAAGTATGAAAGTTGCAATTTTTTTTATTAGAAGAAATTAAAATATTTTATAAAATGGGTATAAGTGAAGTCAAAATAAATAAATAAATAAATAAAGAATCATTGTATGCTGATATCTGCTGTTTTTTAGCAGAGCATCAAAGTCTGTTTAAAGAGGTGGTGAGTGAATGTCAAGAAAAATAGGAGTAACGACATTGTTTGTTTAGCCCTGTTTTGAAGGAATGGAGTCGATCCCTTTTTTTTTTTTGAAAGGCTTTGATCCTTTTACTCGTTTGGTTGTATTATAGGAGGGAAAGGGAATTAGAAGTTTACCTCGCATGAAGGAAATTGATTTCATGGGGAGAGGCCAGAAATGGAGATTGTGTTAAGTAATGTATTATTATTATTTATTTAACATAATACCATTAATAATACAGGAGGGAAAGGAAAGTGAAGTGGAGGCGTACCTCGCAGGAAGGAAATTGATTTCATGGGGAGGGAGGCCAGATATGGAGGGAAAATAATAGGAAATTGTGTTGAAAAATGTATTATTATTATTATTATTATTATTATTATTATTATTATTATTATTATTATTATTATTATTATTATTATGATTATGATTATGATTATCATTATGATTATCATTATTTATCTATAACATGATACCATTAATCATATATATTTTTTATTTTTTATTGCTTATAATTCTAATCATATTTAATCACTCCACTTTCTTTTGCTTCATTTTCTCAAGTTTCCATCAAACAAATGGGGCCTTGAGGGTTCCATTAAAGAGTGGGTCTGGCCCAACCATATGTATCTTTCCTTGTAGTTCAAGTGACATCTTATGCTTGATGATAATAAATGTACCTTCCATACTTTTGCTACGCATATTATGTGTTTAATATGGTATCAAAGTCAACCTTAAGAAACTCTAGCCCCCTCTTTCCATAAAACTTGAGTTGTTGCCCTCATTTCTCCAAACACCTCTTTGGGTGGGCTTTGGGTGCCCGGCGGGTGTTTTCAGACACCCTCTCAAAGGGCAACATTGGTAACTCTTAAGTGTAACATCCATGCACCTCCTCTAAGGGGTAGTACGTGTCATCTAGGCACCCTATCCCATGAAAGGAAATGTGAGAAACATAAAGCACCAATAAAATGTTGCTCGTAATTGACCTCTAATAAAACATTGAAGGATTCTTAATACTTTGTCTGAAGCCAAAATCGACTACACAATACAAAAATGACCAAATCGTACCAATGGTGACGGTTTGAGCCCATATTGTGATCGATGAAGACGACACACCTATGTGCTCTCCCCTTAATAACAAATTGACACGACTCATCTAGAAAACAATTTAAAACTGCATTTTTGACATCTAATTGATGAAGATGCCATTGGTGAGAGGTAACTAATGAAGCAAAAATGCAGTGGCATGACATATTGGTCACATGTAAAAAAGTATCAAAGTGGTCTACATGTTTTAGCATAGTCCATGGTCACTGGTCAGGCCTTGAGACAATTCAATGTTCCATGAACACCAACTTTCATAGCATAACTCATAACTGTCTACTTATTGGGAGACAAATGCACTAAAATCTCATGTATGATTACCCAACAAAGCATTCGATTCATCTACATCAGATGAAAACCAACCAATGCTGAAGTATTGCCAATAAACAGAAGTATTATGACAATAGAGGGTACATTTTTGGGTAGTAATAGACAAATCATCTTTGCAAACAAATGTGGTTGAAGGTGGAGTCATCAACGAAGCAGAGAGATGCTTGCTACTATGGTTCTTTTCATAATTCTCACAAACATAATAACAATTAATCTCAACATGTTTAGTTTACTAATGGAAAACAAAATTTGTAGCAATCAAGATGTCTGATTGTCACATCATATTTGTGTGGGCATTCAGACGAATGCCTAATCTCACGCAGGGGATTGTGCTATGATAAGATTTATGTTGCCACACCTGCCATGACTCAATTTGCTAACTCAACACTCAAACGAGATACAATGATTTGTTTCTTGCTTTATCAGTGGATGAGATTTCCACAAACAAAAACATCATATCCAAGCGTTGACTCGTAGGGGGATAATGAACCTACATAATTAAATGTCTTCAAATCAATCTGTCTGTGATTAGAGCTCAATGATACTAGGTTTGGTTCCCCCCTCGACTTACCTAACAATGCGAAGCGCCACATCTAACTACAGTGTCATAGGATTATATATGAATGGACTTGCAACATCGGTAATGTCATGTCATAGTGAGATAATTCAACTTATCGACAAGTCGACGACACCTGTCAGGTGAAGAGAATAACCCATAATCAGCATGAAGGGCTATCTTGCTCAACTCAAGTGGGTTATCGATAGAGTTAGCACGAGTTAATCATGTATCCTGAAGCAAATCCAATGCGTACTTCCACTAAGATAAAAAAAAATCTCTTTTGAGTGTTGAGAAATCTCTACCCCTAAAAAAATACTTCATGGAATCGAAGTGCTTTGTTTGAAAACAATAGTGAAGAAACTGTTGGAATTGTGTTGTCCAATCCTTTGGATGAAGTTAGGTCGGCTGTCGGCGGCTCAGACTGCACACCAAATTGCAACTCTTGTGGTTCGACCACCGTGGTGAGGTTGTTGGGGGTTGTAGGGGCATCGTGCCCCTGCTCTGCTCAGGGGTCTGAGGGTCAAAGGGTAACAATCCAAATTTTGGGCACTGTAGCAACTCTAATCAAACTGTAGCAAAGTTGTTCAGCAACACCAACTGTGCATTGTAGTAGGACATACTTATTGTAGCAGTATGCGATAGGACACTGTCGCGGTGCGAATTTCAACATGACACTGTAACAACATGTGATTGGCGACACCGATAAGTCACTGTAGCTCTGCGAACTTTTGCCACCGATTACTGTAACACAATGAACTTACTGTGCGGTTGGTGGCACAACTGCATCATCTTCATTAAGAGCTCATTCGAGCCAAGATTTGATGTACTCTGAAAATCTTTCTGTAATTATGCTCTCGAATTAGTGAAGTGATTCTGCCTCTCTGTGGATGTATGGATTTTCCCCGGATCACATAAATCATTATGTCACGTGTTCATCTTCTTGTTCCTTTGTTCTTTCTTTTCTTCACCTATAAACCATTCTGTGGTTGTGACTCTCAATGTTTCCGCCACACATAAGAGGCTCCGTCTTGTAGGAGGGGTCTTTTATAAGAACATCATATTTATTTACATTTGTTTAGAGTTATTAGTCTTTATTTATGTCTAGAGGCATTGTTTCTTAAATGCATACATAATATATTGTTTTTTGAATGTATTCATATATATCTATATTTTTACTGTTATATGAGGTACCATCAACATATATGTTATTCCATTCATCATACATGTTGTTTCATTAAATTTTAGAAATATCCGATATATGAATTTGTAAAGAAGGATTTTTGAATGAATTCATCGTTGCATATTTTTTGAATGAATTCATCATTGCTGCGTGTGTGTCAGAGGTGTCTCGTGTGGCAGGGCTTCTGTGGCTTTGACCTCAACATTATTGTCCTCACTTTCAATTTGATGATGATGTGCGGAATATTGGCTCGTTTTCAGGACTCGAGATTTGAAGATATGATTGGACTTGACCACTAGGACAAGGCTCAATGGAGGATTCAGAGCAGGCGGTTCACCTATGCGGGCTTTATGGACTCGAATGTGTGAGAGGGTATGGCGACGACCATCGGATCGGGCCTATACTTTGACATATGACACTTGCTAGCTTTACAGTTCGGCACTGGTGGAGAGCTTTGTCACGTTCCAAATGTTGGGGAGGGGCTACTTCAAGTTGCCAGTCTGAGTTTATTTTCTCATATTCGGGTCAAGTATGTTTTATGTCCATGAAGTCTTCTGGGTTCCCCTTTCCACCTTAAAAGGGGCTTATTTTAAATAAAAAAAATCCAGGGCTCTCGGGCCGTTGGAAGGGTAGATCACTCCAAAACTAGTAATTCAAACCCTCTACGCTAGTCCTCAACCCCTTGAAATCGGTGAGTGTTCTTTGTGTAGGTGATGATTTAGTTGATGTCCATGAAACGTTTGGGTCGGGTTAGTTCTATTAGAGCGATGTTTTGGGTTTTTATGATTTTAGATAACATGCATAATAGGAAAAAGAACATTTATCAATGGTTTTAAAAACCACCAATAAATGTTTTATTTTTATATTTTTAGTGGTGATTTTAGAAAACCATTGCTAATTCACTATAGTTTATTAAAACCCAGATCCATTTAGTGGTGATTTTTTAACGACGATAAAAATTATCAATAAAAATGAAATATTAATATTATTTCTTATTTAATTTAAGCGGATGTCAAAAAAACTACCTTGAAATTCAAAATAAATTTCAATAAATAATTAAAATGTCAATTACTTTTTAATAAATAATATTTATTATTTATTATTTGTTAATTAAAATTACAATTAAAAATGAATTGTTATTTTTTATTTATTAATTGTTTATAATTACTAATTATTTTTCAAAAATATATATCAATTAATTATTAATAATTATTAATCATCAATCATTAATTTTTTATAATCATTAATTATTAATTATTTACTAATTACTAATTACTCATTACTAATTAGCAATTAATAGTTAGTAATTATCAATTTTCAATTTTCAATTTTCAATTGTTAATTACTAATTCTTCATTGTTAATCATTAATTAATAATATATAATTATTCATTATCAACTATCAACTATCAATTATCAATTATCAATTATTAATTATGAAGTATCAATTCATTATAATTTTAATTACTTGTTAATTATTAATCAATAGTTATTTATAATTTATTATTAATGAATATTTAATATTTAATTACTTTTTATTAATGAATTATTTAATATTAATGAATTTATTAATAATTATTAATTCATTGTGATTTTTTTATTTTATTTATTAGTTGTTTATATAATGCATCTTATTTGTCAAATAGGTTGAATAACATTTATTGACATATTATTACAGGTAAATTCATTTCGTGGTGGGGTTAGTACTTAGAGGGAGAATAATTGGGAGTATTGTAAATATGGGTGACCTTGGAAGTTGTTGTGTTGTGTATAAAAAAATATTAAAAAATGACAAAAAAATTATAAACCGTAAATAAATAAAAAATATATTTCAAATACTTATTAATTATATAAATTAATTTTTTTCACAATGAAAAAAATTAAATATGTTTTCTCTAAAAAAATATTTAAATAAGAAACCACCATTAAATGATTCACAATGTTTTTAAAACCCATTTTGAAATGATTTGTCACATAAATTTGGGACTCATTTTAGAAACCATTACCAATAATTTAGGGGTGGTTAAAATAACCACTAAATGCCGAACAAACCTTTGCTAAATACTGTTTTTTTGGTAGTGATGTAGGGAATTTGGACATAGGGGGTCTGCCATGTGTATGTTTCGACGACATGGTTGTGGTAGAATTTAAAGTTACTAGAGATGTCTTAGTGTTTGGTTAAGAAACCATAGATATGAGCGAGATATTGGTGTGAGTATCTCCGATGAATAATGGTAAGACTCGAAAAGTGTCATAGGGCTCTGGCAGAAGCCCACTTTTTTTAATCTATTCACGCATTATCGGGTTAGAGGCACGTAGGATATGTGCATTCCTTTGTTATTTTGTTATTGTTGCCATCTATGACAAACTTTAATTATAAGCAACTAAAAATGTAATCAGTGTTTTCCCTAATACCTTATGAGGGGTAATGTAACTAATTTAAGTAAGTTATATATGTGTTTATGTTGCAATTTATGATATGACATATCTTAGAGATTTGATTCTACAACTATTAGTTGTGTTTTATAACATCAATATTCAAATGATTAATAAAATGATTTGTTTCACCAAGAGTAAATAAAATAGTTTTATAACATATTTTAATGAGAAATAATAATTTGTGAAAGGATTGTGTTATTGAATATTTCTTCCTTTTTTAAAAAGCTTTTGAAATGATTTTTGAAAAGGTTTGTAGAATTTGAATAGTTTGTAAAATGCGAAACTTTAAAGGTAAGATTGTATTATGATTTTAAGGAAACAAGTAATGGTTTGTAGAGAACTGATTTGTTTGGTTTGGTTCTAGTTTATGTATATCTCTAAGTTGCTCTTTTGATTTTTGTTTTGGGAGTTTCACACCTAGAGCATAATGAACAATTTGGGTTAGTTATTGGATCTCTATTGATGACGTGATGATATTGAGAGTTAGAGAATTTTGGGATGAAAGTTTTATTTGAATTTTCTAGGAAAAAACGATTCAGAATTTGTAGCGATAATCTTATGTGATGACCAAAAACTAGGTTGTTGAGTAGGCTTGGGTCAATTTAATTATTTAGTTACTTATTTAAAACCAGTAAAATAAGCATAGTTTCGCATCCACAAGGGAGGTTATTCCTGATGCGGTTTCGCGCCTGCGCTCATTTCGAGTTCATACAGACCTGCTTTCTAAAGGCATGCAATCACTTGGATTTTCCAATGACATCTTAGAAAACGCGTTGGTTGAGATGTTGGATTTGTGTAGCCCGATCCGTTTTGGATGATATTGGGCCAAATGTTTTCGGCCCCTACTGCGCACCAGGCCGCAACTCTCGCGGGTTGAGCTTCGAGGTGAGCTCGTAGGGGGTTGCAGGGGGTCAAAGTCCTCCAATCCAAATTTTGGGGCAGTGTAGCAACTATGACCACTGTAGCAGGGTTGATCGAACGACATCGATAGGGCACTATAATAGTTCAGACTTTGACACGACTACTATAACAGCTCAGACTTTGGAGATAACGACACTGTAGCTCCGTGAACTTTTTGCAACCGATCACTGTACCAGCTTGGATTTGGGTGACCACAACACTGTAGCAGTGTGAACTTCCAGCCACCTTTCACTGTGAAAGATGTTATCGTGGGCGCTCTCAAATGAAGTATGATTTTTGGGTACTTATGTGCAACAAAGCGGCTGGCCAAGGTCGTCTCTCAAAGAAGGAAGTAAATTTAACAATAGATTAAAGGTATTTTGAAAATAATATAAAAGAGAATAAAAACACTAATTAAAAAGGATGTGGGTCTTTCAGTTATAAATCTAGAAGAATAATGCTGGAAGAAGATTATATTTTTTTTGTTTTTGTTTTTTGGAATGAAATTTAATTAATAAAACACAACAAAAAGATGTTTTTTTAAGAAAATATTTTTAGAAGGCATAATCGGTCTAACTCTACCTCTTCACTTACTTATTAATCATTATCATTTAAATTAATATAAACTAAATTATGATCTCCTAATTTGTTAACCCTCGAACCCTACGAGAATTAACTTTACCACAAAGATGAAGTGAATTAAACCCTAGACTAACTTCAGAACATGTAATCGTAGCACTATGCTTTGATTGATGTTCTAAGGTTAACTTATGGTCAGTGGTAAATTAAAACACATATCCACTCTGGAAATGATGATTAATTGAGTTTAAGATTATATTTTAACTCTACAAATTGATCCTGTGTGGTCTTGTATTACCGATTAAGATCGCACTCTCACAATTCACACAATTTCTGACCTCGCGTGTTTTGTATTTATTGTTCAATTGCTTTCTTAGTTTCATTTAATTTAATAACTCAATTAATATATCATATTAGGTGAATTATAGTAGCTCATTGATTCAAAACAAATGAATGAAGAAGGTGAGAGGTAGATTGATTACTAAAAAGAACTACTCTTCCACGGACGGTGTAGTCATCATAGAAATGTTTTGCATGTGCAAAGGTTTAGAAAGGGTAAAATCCAATCTCGTTTCTACTCTTTATTTCCAACCCAAAGAGAAAGATTAATGAAGAAGATAAGTGAATAAAACAGAGGAAAACAAAAGAAATAAAAGAGGAACTAAAAAGTTTATTACACAAAGACAAATATTACAACATGAGAAGTATAGAAAGGCTTCGATGAAGGGATCCTTGCTTCAAGAGCCCCCCTATGAGTATAGGAAGTTCTAGAACCTCCAAGGTGATGAGAGTACTCATCTGGAACTCCAAAATGGAAGCACTTCACTTCTTGGTCGAACTTGCAAATGAGGTGTCCAAGGTGTCAATTTATAGTAAAAATGGGAAGTGGTTTTGGACACCCAGATTTCGAGATACCACTTGTGTCTCGGTTTTGGATTGGTAAATGGTCTTATCATGACTTGGACAAAAGATAAAAGTTGTAGGTCAATATCTTGACTGTCTCCATGTCAAATTTGGCAGTCAATGGAGGATTACAGCACAATATATGACCGAAATATAGAACCAAATCTTTGACTTCATGCAGATTCTATCCCCTGGACAGATTGGTTCGAATGGCCCCCCTTAATGGATGAATTGGGCTTCAGTTTCTTGAGATGAGTTGTAGCCCATGAAGTTATGGAGCGACCCACAAAATTTCAAACCATTTGGAGGCACGAATTTTGCGAAATGTGAAAAATAGTGGACATATGTCCTTGGGTTTCCATGCAGTTTGACCCAATTTCTTTCTATATCATCTTCGACCCTCCAAATCACCTCCTTCTACAACGAAATCACCAAAACAAGAATAATTGCGTTTTTAATAGTGATAGAAATTTAATAATTGAATCAAATAGGATGTGAAATTTGAGATAATATTTGTAATTTTAAATACAAAAAAAGTTTAAAATAATGATGTAAGAGTGAAATAAAGCAGTAAACCGTGATGCGATCACACCCCCACACTTACCCTTTTGCACTTCTAAGAAAAACCTCATATAATTTATTCCAAAAAACTATGACAAGTAAACATCAATATCAAATCAAAAAAAAAATTAAAACACATGTCCATGAGATCTACTAATTTGACAACAAGAAACAAAAGATATCATGTCTCCTCAAAAAAGAATTATTTCAAGTTCTTAATTCATGTCATTCAATATATTTCCAATTCATTTATCCTATCATGCACACAAAACACTTACCTCACTTGAATTTTCTCTGGTCATGCAAATGTTAAATTTTCAGCAATATCTTTCTCATCCAAACTCATACAAGGATCACCATAAGCTTGATAAATTCCTACATCTCTACTCGATGTGAGTCAAGAACATATGTTTATCATGAGGACTTTTCATGGTTGTTTCATGGCTTTCAGTTGGTAGGATTTAGATGTGAAAAATTCTGAGGTTGAATGGGGAGGGCTTGACTCTTTTTGAAGTAAGATTGCATTATTATAATTTTCACTCAAGTATGGTCTCATCTTCACTCCCCTTAGTATCAATTCAGCTCCATCATCATGAAAACTCATGGAAAGTTTACACCATTCATCATTTCAGCAACAAAAATGTCAATCTTCTCATACATAATTTTTCATGAAAGCTCCAGACAGGCACAATTTTCTTTCTTCATTGGAAGCTCTAGAAACACAAAACTTCTTTTATTATAAAAGCCCTAGAAAGGCACAACTTTC
This sequence comes from Viscum album, assembly GCA_963277665.1. Lineage (NCBI taxonomy): Eukaryota > Viridiplantae > Streptophyta > Magnoliopsida > Santalales > Viscaceae > Viscum > Viscum album. The sequence continues at coordinate 471,002,981 of OY728158.1, forward strand.
AACAGAATGATTTTTTAGCAACAAACACATCTCTTTAACATTTTTCCTCCCAAATTATCACCAAATGAGGTAACACAATACAAGATAACTTCCCCCACACTTAAGTTCAACTAGATCATACAATTTCACTTCAAGAGCAGGTTGGATAGGGAAAATTGACTTGTAATGTGGCTAACCTAACAGGCTGTTCATGACTTCTATAGGCTATAAAGATTAAATGTTCAAGGTAGGCCATTATAAAAAGGATTATTAGAAAATGAGGCTTTAAAACCAAACAAACGTCTCAATCATTTAAAACATAAGTATCTCAAACCCTCAAGTTTTGGTAGGAATAAATCAAATTCTGGTTAAATCAAGAATGATTTGGTTCTCTCAAGAAGTGAGGTGAATGTAAAGAATATGAAAAAAAATGGTTTAGAAGCCTCAAATGAAAGTGATTTCAAATATAGACAATGAGATGTGGCATGAGATTCAAAATTCAGAGTACTCTTCATGAAATTCCTAAAGATTTGAACTTGAAACAAAGTCATTTTTAACATTCATTTAAGCTCAGTTTCATGACATAAATTGTTTCACTTATTGATATGGATTTCAAAATGGTGGTGAGAATCATTTTAGCTCAAAAGTTTTAGAAACACACAAAAATTTAAAAAAACACAATTTTTTTTTGAAAAACAGAAAAAAAATTGAAATTACTAAACTAAAAGGTTCTCTCCTCCACACTTAAAATATTACATTGTTCTCAATGCGAACCCATGAGATGATACATGCACATGAAATACAGAATTTTAAATAGGACAAAGAATATAAAAGTGAACGAGTTAGGAACAAACTGATATTCTCAAGTAATGATGGAGTCATGCAGTGTGATGAAATCCACTGCATCAGTAGAAATTCCCTCAATGTATTGCTTCAAACGTTGTCCATTAACCGTAAATCTTCTTCCAATGTCCTCTTATGTGATCTCCACTACACCATAAGGAAAAACATTAGATACAATATAAGGACCTAACCATCTGAAACACAATTTACCGAACATCAGCTTTAGTCGTGAACTATAGAGTAAGACTTTCTCTCCAACACAAAACTCCCCTTGTTGGATCATTCTGTCATGAGCTGTTTTTTATCTTTCCTTGTAGAGCCCTGAGTTCTCATATGATAACAATAAAATCTCCTCAAGCTCTTGAATTTGCATCTTCCTTTGAATTTCAACTTGTGTCAAATCCATGTTGCATTTCTTTATAGCCCAATATGTCTGATGCTCGACTTCCACTTGAAGATGACATGCTTTCCCAAAAACAATTCGAAATGGGGACATACTGATGGGTGTCTTGTATGTTGTCTTATAAGCCCATAACGCATCATCCAATCGCTTGCTTCAATCCTTCCTATTCTGCTGCACGATTTTCTCCAAAATTTGTTTCAACTCCTGATTTGAAAGCTCATCCTGACCATTTGTTTGGGGGTGGTATGACGTTGATATTTTGTGTCACCCCATACTTTCGAAGGAGGAAATCCAAATTCCGATTGTAGAAGTGTGTCTCGTGGTTACTCCATCCAATGGCCCGAAGGCCTTCATTTTTATTGATTTTTGATAATCCACCTTTCAAGGGGTGAGGTGAAACCCTTACAAGGCCCGTAGGCGTAAGTATTACATGGCCCGTAGGCCTTAGAGGAATTCATTTGCCCGTAGGCTTAAAACATTACATACAACCCAGACTAACTACTTGGAACTGCTCCTCCCCAGCATCTTCATCGTGAAATCAACTCTCCACCTTCGCATGACTATTCGGCTATGCATTCCCATGCATGAAAAAGCTTGTCCCGATGACAGGTGTCATACCCTCTCATTCTTGCAATCCGTTTAGCTTCTGCTGTGGTGAAAGCTCCTTACTCATCCTCCTTGTAGAGCTTGTTCCTTGTATGTCATCTGGTTTGTATCTGCACTTAAGGTGGCCCGAAGGCCTTGAGGTGGCCTGAAGGCCTTACTGACCCAAAGGCCTGGGTGTCCCGTGGTCACTGATGATGACATTTGGTACTCCAAACCTACAAAAAATTTGTGTCTTGACAAAGTCTACTACAACATGAGAATCATCAGTTCTGGTAGCCTTAGCCTCCACCCATTTACTCACATAATCAACAACCAAAATATACAAAAAACCAAATGAATTAGGAAAAGGACCCATAAAATCAATGCCTCATACATAAAAAATCTCATAGAATAATATGGGTTGTTGGGGCATCTCATATCTCTTAGAAATGTTACCAGTGTGTTGGCAACGTGAACACGACTTACAAAACACATGAGCATCATGGAATAAATTAGGACAATATAATCCAGAGTCTAAGACTTTCCTATATGTTCGTTGGGGTCCAAAGTGTCCTCTACATGAAAAGTGTATGACAGAAATGCAGAACAGACTCAAACTCATGACCAGGAACACACTTCCTAATAACTTGATCACTACACATGCGCCAGAGGTATGGATCATCCCAAACATAAAATCTTGACTCACTCTTTAACTTCTGGACTTGATGTTTCTTTAAATTTGGAGGAATTTCAGAGGCAATTAGGTAGTTAACTAAACAAGCATACCAAGGATGCGTACCTGAGATGGAATAAAGATGCTCATAAGGGAAAGTGTTCCGAAGTGGTACCTGATCCAAGTTGTCAGCCTCTAATGTGTGAGTAATCCTACTCATGTGGTCTGCCACTAAGTTGTCTGACCCCTTCTTGTTCTTTATCTCAATATCGAATTCCAGAAGAAGGAGCATCCATCGGATAAATTTGGGCTTTGCATTTGGCTTCTTCAAGAGGTACCTCAGAGCTGCATGGTCAGAAAAAACTACTTTAGAGCCCAATAAATATGAACAGAATTTATCTAAAGCAAATATGACGGTAAGAAACTCCTTTTCTGTGGTTGTGTAGTTTGATTGGGCCGAATCCAATGTCCTCGATGCTTAGGCAATCACATATGAACGTCTCTCCACCCTCTGAGATAAGACAACTCCAACCGCAAAGTTGAAGGCGTCACACATAAGCTCAAAAGGAAGCTCCCACTGTGGGGGTTGTATGATTGGTGGAGTGGTCAAACACTTCTTTAGCTCATCAAAGAAAATCCTGCAAGAATCATCAAACACAAAATCAGAATCCTTTTGAAGTAATCGTGACATAAGAAGATCAATCTTACTAAAATATTTGATGAAGCGCCCATAAAATCCTGCATGCCCTAGGAAAGATCTAACATCACGCACACATGAAGGATAGGGTAAGAAGGATGAAATAATATCTATCTTATATCTATCAACCTCTATCCCATGTTTTGACACTACATGCCCTAAGACAATGTCATGCTCTACCATGAAATGACACTTTTCAAAGTTTAAGACCAGATTTTTCTCAATACAATGATTCAAAACCTTTCCCAAACTAGAGATACAATCATCAAATGAAGACTCATACACTGTAAAATCATCCATAAATACCTTCATGCATGTCTCAATAAAATCAGAAAAAATACTCACCATGCATCTCTAGAAGGTACATAAGGCATCGAAAAGTCCAAATGGCATCCTCCGGTAAGCAAATGTGTCGAATGGACAAGTGAATGTTGTCTTCTCCTAATCCTTCAGGGCTATAGGAACCTGAAAATATCCAAAAAAATCCATCCAAGAAACAATAGTGTGTTTTCTCAGCTAGTCTCTCAAGCATTTGATCAATAAATTGGAGGGGGAAATGGTCCTTACAAGTGGACTGATTTAGTTTTCTATAATCAATACACACGCACACCAATTGTTTTTCAGCCTCATTGGAACTAACTCCTCTTTATAGTGGTGAGTATTCCTGCCTGTTATGCAGGTGACCTGGGTTCGATCCCCGACAACGACGCCTATTTAAAAGACACTATCGTATGTGCTCTCAAATGAAATGTGATTTTTGGGTACTTAGGTGTAATAGAGTGGCTGACCAAAGTTGTCTCTCAAAGGAGGAAGTAAATTTAACAACACATTAAAGGTATTTTGAAAACAACATAAAAGAGAATAAGAACACTAATTAAAAAGGATGAGGGGTTTTCGATTATAAATCTAGAAGAATAACGCTAGAAGAAGATTATATTTTTTTTTGTTTTTGTTTTTGTTTTTGGAATGAGATTTGATTAATAAAACACAACGAAAAGATGTTTTTTAAGAAAATATTTTTAGAAGGCGTAATTGATCTAACTCTACCTCCTCACTTATTAATCATTACCATTTAAATTAATATCCACTAAATTATGATCCCCTAATTTGTTAATCCCCAAACCCTATGAGAACTAACTTTACCGCAAAGATGAAGTGAATTAAACCCTAGACTAGCTTCGAAACATGCAATCACATCACCCTGCTTTGATTGATGTTCTAAGGTTAACTTATGATTAGTGGTAAATTAAGGCACATATCCACTCTGTAAATAAGGATTAATTGAGTTCAGAATTATATTTTAACTCTACAAATTGATCTCGTGTGGTCTTGTATTACCGATTAAGATCGCGTTCTCACAATTCACACAATTCCCAACCATGTGTGTTTAGTGTTTATTGGTCAATTGATTTCTTAGTTTCATTTAATTTAATAACTTAATTAATATATCATATTAGGTGAATTACAATAACTCATTGATTCAAAACAAATAAATGAAGAAGGTGAGAGGTAGATCGATTACTAAAAAGAACCACTCTTCTATGGATGGTGTAGTCATCGTAGAAACGTTTTACATGTGCAAAAGTTTAGAAAGGGTAGAATCCAATCTTGTTTCTACTCTTGATTTCCAGCCCCAAGAGCAAAATTAATGAAGAAAATAAGTGAATAAAACAGAGGAAAATAGAAGAAATAAAAGAGGAACTAAGAAATTTATTACACAAAGACAAATATTACAATATGAGAAGAAGAGGAAGGCTTCGATAAAGAGATTCTTGATTCAAGAGCTCTCTCTATGAGTATAGGAAGTTCCAGAACCTCCAAGGTGATGAGAGGACTCTGAAACTCCAAAATGGAAACACCTCACTCCTTGGTCAAACTTGCAAATGTGGTGTCCAATGTGCCAATTTATAGCCAAAATGAGAAGTGGTTTTGGGCACCCAGATTTGAGATACCACTTGTGTCTCAGTTTTGGGTTGGTAAATAACCTTATATTGACTTGGACAAAAGAAAAAAGTTGCATGCCAGCATCTTGACTATCTTCATGTCAAATTTGGTGGCCAATGGAGGATTACATCGCGAGATATGACCGAAATACAGAACCAAATCTTTGACTTCATGCAGATTCTATCCCCTAGACAGATTGGTTTGGATGACCCCCTTAATGGATGAATTGGGCTTCAGTTTCTTGAGATGAGTTGTAACCCATGAAGTTATAGAGCGGCCCACAACATTTCATCCCATTTGGAGGCACAAATTTTTCAAAATGTGCAAAACAATGGACATATATCCTTGGGCTTCCATGCAATTTGACACAATTTCCTTCTGGATCATCTCTGACCCTCCAAATCACCTCCTCCTACAACAAAATCACCAAAACAAGAATAATTTCTCTTTTTAACAGTGATAAACATTTAATAATTGAATCAAATAGGATGTGAAAATTGAGATAATATTTGTAATTTTAAATACAAAACAAGTTTAAAACAATGATGTAAGGGTGAAATAAAGCAGTGAATCGTGATGCGATCACACTGTAGCACAACATACTTTCTGTGCGGTTGGTGGAACAATGCTTTGTCCTCTGTATTAGTTCATTTTGAGCCAGGGTTTCTACGTTAGAAACTCTGAGATCTCCCTGTAATTGTGCTGCCGGATTTCATGGTGATATTTTTGCCACTCTGTGGACGTAGTGATTATTCACGAATCATGTAAATCATTGGGTCTGTGTTCATCTTCTTCTTCTTTTGTTTTCATCTTTTCTTTATATGTAATCCTCTGTCGTGTGACTTTTAGCATTTCCGCAACAACTGGTATCAAAGCTTGAGTTCAGATTTATCGAATTGGACGATGACTATGGAAGAAGACATAGTGAAGATTGACCACTTCGATGACACTAACTTCAGCTACTGGAGGATATAGATCGAAAACTATCTTTACCAGAAGAAAATGCATTTGCTGCATCTGGGTTTAAAGCCAATAGACATGGAGCAGTCAGAGTGGGAGCTACTGGATCGATAGGTTCTGGGAGTTGTGCTCCTTAAGTTGGTAAAAATGCGACGTTCAACATCAGAGAGGAGAAGACGACAATTAGGATAATGAAAGCTCACCTGAATATGTATGAGAAGCCTTCAACGTCAAACAAAGTGCACTTGATGCGATGATTGTTCAATCTGAAAATGGTTGAATGAAAAATTATTGCAAATCACGCCAACAAATTCAACACCATCATAAATCAGTTGACATCGGTGAAAATTGCGCTTGACGATGAGGTATGTGCACTGATTTTACTGTCTTTATTACCTGATCGTTGTGAAGCGACTATAACAGCTATGAGAAGTTCTTCGGGGAATACCAAGCCGGTTTTGAATGATGTGCGGGACCTGATCCTCAGTGAGGATATTAGAAGAAGAGAATCGAGCAGATTCTCTAGTTCTACTTTGAACGTGGAAGGAAAAGGAAGATATGTGCAGCGTGACAATCGTAGAGGATGATCAAAGTCAATAGGAAAGAGCATAGAAAAAGAAAAAGGGGCTGGCCCTATCTGCTGGATTTGCAGGAAGAAAGGACACATCAAAAAAGAGTGCAGAGAAAAACAGAAGGCACCTGAAACCAATGGAGCAAACACAGCGGCTGAAGAAATTGATGATGTGATGTTGCTGAGTAGGGATAACCCTATGGAGTCTTGGATTTTAGACTCAGGGTTATCGTTCCATTCTACATCGGAGAAGGGTTTCCTGAACAATTATGCTTTTGAAAATTTCGGCAAGGAACATCTTGCTGATGATGAACCCTTACAGATCGTGGGGAAGGGTGATGCACAAATTAAAACCAATAGTGAGAGTTTATGATTTTGAAAAATGTGAGGTATATCTCCGGACTGAAAAGAAATCTTATTTCTTTCGGATAACTTGATGATGCAGGTTTTAACACTACGTTCATTGGCGGTGCATGGAAGATCACCAAGGGAGTCATGGCCATAGCTCGAGGAGTAAAGAATGACACCCTATACAACATGACATAAACATGCATGGACATGCTTGCATCATTAGATTCTATCGGGGATTCACAACTATAGAACTACAGGCTAGGCCACATGAGCGAGAAGGGGATGAAGGTGCTGACAACAAAAGGATTGCTACTAGAGCTGAAGTCAGTGGATGTTGGCCTATGTGAAGATTGTATCTTCAGAAAACAAAAGAAAGTGCCTTTTGCGAAAGGAGGCAGAACACCGAAAACTGAGAAGCTAGACCTGGTGCACACTGATGTTTGGGGGCCTACACCAGTACATTCCCTTGGAGGTTCACAATATTATGACATTTATTGATGACTCAATAAGGATTGTATGAGTTTATTTTCTGAAAAGGAAATCTGATGTGTTTGAGGTGTTTCAGAAGTGGAAGACCATGGTAAAGAATGATTCAGGAGAAAAGCTAAAATGCTTGAGGTCTGACAATGGTGGAGAGTACGACAGTAATGGGTTTAGGGGATTCTGTGCAAATAAGAGAATTCGGTAGGAGAAGACTATCCTAAGAACACCACAACAGAATGATGTAGCTGAAAGGATGAATAGGACACTGAATGAACGTGTTAGGACCATGGGGCTGCATTCAGGGTTACCCAAGACTTTCTGGGTTGATGCAGTGAACATAACAACATATCTCATTAACATGAGTCCATCTTTACCAATGGGAGAATGTCAACCTGAAGAGATCTGGTCTGGTAAGGAGGTAGACTCACATTTAGGATTCTTTAACAGTTTTGTATATGTATATATTGATGCTAATGCAAGGGACAAACTTGATGCTAAGTCTAAACCATGCTTCTTTATTGATTATGGTGTTAATGAGTTTGCTTATCGCTTTTGGGATGATCTCAACAAGATGGTCATCGGGAGCCAAAACGTGATATTTAATAAAGTTGTCACATACAAGGACCGTTATGCAGCAGAAGTTGACAGTGGAAATAAAGAATCAGACTGCCATGAGCAAGTGGATCTTGAAGGTGTGCCTGAACATGAGACACTGAAACCTGTGGAGCCTACTCCTCCAGTGGAGTTGAGAAGATCAACAAGAGTGAGAATGTCTGTACAGAGGTATTCACCGTCCTTATATTATTTGTTAATGACTAACGGTGGAGAACCAGAATGTTTTGAAGAAGCAATGCAGCTGAAGGAGTCGAGCAAGTGAGATTTGGTTATGAAAGAGGAGATTTTCTCATTGCATGATAACAACACCTGGGAGTTGACACCTCTGTCACAGGGAAAGAAATCATTGCAAAACAAGTGGGTATACCTAGTCAAGGAAGAACACAATGAAAATAGGAGGTACAAGGCAAGGCTGGTGGTGAAAGGTTTTCAACAGAAGAAAGATGCAGACTTCACTAAGATTTTCTCACCTGTTGTGAAACTTATCACCATTCGGGTGGTTCTCAACATTATGGCATCAAAATACTTACATCTTGAGCAGCTTGATGTCAAGACTACTTTCCTTAATGAAGATCTGGAGGAGGACATCTATATGCAACAGCCAAAGAGACAGATTGAGTCTGGGAATGAAGAATTTGTGCGAAAACTCCCAAAGAGCCTGATTCACGCTCAAATTTACCCAAGAGAAGAAGGTAGAACGATCCTTGTAGTTTAGCTTGGGTTATCGAATCCTTAGAGACCTAAGAAGCAACCTACAGACACGTGCATTCTATGGATTGTTTTTTGCTATGAAGTGGCCAAATTGGGTTGATTTTAGATGGGTTTAAGGTATCACTAACAGATTTAAGTTAATTCAAATTAAGATAATGAGTTGATCCTAGGTTATCGCTTGGGGTGGATTGGATGAATTCCCTTTTTAATGATTTCAATTTCTTATATTTGAGATGGGTTCATTTAAGAAGATCAAACAACTTCACCACTAACTGATTTTATACCAACACACCATAATACTAATCACCTACACACTTGGAGGATCAAGTTTATGAGCACTCTAAGGTAAAGGTTTCTATTATCACTTAAAGTATGTGGCCTTAAAATTCAACAAGGACGAAAAAGTTTTAAAATCATCAAATAAAAGTCTCAATTAAAAGAAGTGATTATACATTAATGGGGTGATAAATAACATCCAATCCAACCTCTTGCTACTCCCTTGGATCAACCCATAAGTGGGTTATCCCTCCATTGATGCTATGATTTCAATGGAAGTGGGAAATAGACTCATGAGGGAGGAATTGAAGAAGTAAAGAAAACAATAAAAAGAAAATCATCACTCCATCGTTGTGTGAATAATTTCACAAGGTTTGGTGTGAATAAATTCAAACCTTGAGGCAACGATATCAAAGTGAGATGGAGAAGAACATAATAATAGTAGAAGAAGAATTTTTATTAAGAAACAAGGATGAATTAAAACAACTTACATGTGGAAGACAAACTTGAGACAACAAAATCGCAGCATAACATTACAATGAAAGAAAGATCAAAAGATGATCAACTCCTCCTTCACCACTGCCTTAAATAGGCATTTTTGAAGCATTGAGTTGAGCCTCCAATATTCCAAGTCTCCTCAATTAATTGTGGTAGGCCATAGGTGGGTGGAAAGTTGAGGGAGAGTTGATTTTTCCACCCTTGAGCCAAGGTGACAGCCAGCTTTCATCCACCGAACAGATGTGTCTTAATGGCCTTCTAGATGGCCGAATTTGAGTGGGAAATAAAAGACAAAAGTGAAGCTCTGGATGTCTCCTAGCTCTCTGTAAAATTTCATCCAAAATGGATATGTGGTTGCTGAGATATGATTAAATTGGTGGGATGTTTTTTCTGGGCCGCAGAATCTGGTCCAAAATTTTATCTCTAAATTGGGCCGCCTTAATAACCACCATGGAGGCTGAATTAGCACTAGATTATGAAGAATTATTTGTTCCTATAGATGTCTTCTATCATCCCACAAAATTTGGGCTTCATTGGGCCTGTATGTTGGGCCCCACATTCTCATCAGTGGGCTGGTGTTCAATCTGCCTTCTCCAGAATTGTTTGCATGAAATCTCATTTTGGTGGTCTTCCAATGTGAATCTTCCAACACTACACAAGTATTAATTGTTTCCAATATAATTAGAAACCTGAAAATTAAATATGAAAATAAAATCAATATCATTGGGTACTTTAAATGATGTTAAAAAAATGTACCACATAATAGTGCATTTAAAGAAGGAATTGCAATCATAATGTGAAATGATATGTTCAAAGTGTAAAATGCACTAAAATGGTATTTATGAATAATAAATCACATGAATATTATATATATTAACAATGAATATTAGCCTCATTTAGTGGCTAATCACACCCCCCAACTTGAGTTTTGCTAGTCCCGAGCAAAATATATCTCAACAATATGAAATTCAAATTCTCTTTTCAAAAAACATTTTAACACACAATGATCACCAAAAACCCATATACCAAACAATCATGAAACCCATAAAAATATTTTAATACATGATAGTTTCATAAGCAGATCTCAATCCCAAGTCCATTCCTTTGTTCAAATTCATCGCCATATTTCATCAAATATCAATTAAGAGTGATGATGTGTTGTGCATCGCATCAGACATGTGGGTTCATCTTTATTCAAGAGGGAAATGATGGAAGCGCTAGGTGGAATCACATTTCAATATTAAGATGAGTATTCAATTTTTTTTATTGTATTATTCTTTTTTTTTTGCAATTTTTCCATGGTAATTGAAATTGCACTCAAAAGAGTCAACCCCTGTAGCAAGACTTTGTCGATGACTCCCAGACTCAAAGACCTTAGGGAACCAAGTGAAGCCCACATACTCGGACATCATCTCGAGTCAACTCAGTCAAAAACAGATCAAATTACCAAAAATAGAGATAAAATTACTAACTCTGGGTCAGACAACTATGGAGTCACGATCCCCAAGTGTCGAAAGTCACGCATTAGGTCATTTCATTTCCCTACACGCAAATTTATTGTTTTTTTTATTTTTTTTATTGAATACTCATATTAAAACTAAAATGATCACCAAACCTATGCTATTTATTTGGGGGACCCCATGAACTCAAACTAATACCCCACTATCCAAAGGACGTGCATTGCGATCTTTTTTTTATTTGGATGAAAATATAAATGATGAAATATCACATTGGACAGCCACACTTTCCAAAATCTATGCTCGTGAAATTATACAAGAATTAAAATCAGAATCAGGGCATGCTAAATTATTTGATATTCAGTTTCAAAGTGTGTAATGTGTATTACCATGTTCAAAGTTAAAGGAATTTTTCCTTCTATTTACACTTTTTTTTTTCAAATCATTCATTTTTTTTGACACAAAATCATTTTTTATTTTATCTCCCCCCCCAACTTAAAATAACATTATCCCCAGTGTTTAAAGAAAAGAAAATTTAGAAGGGGGTAGAGGTAGAGAATGAGAGCTCGAAAAGGAAATTGAAAATAAGGATTATGGAATGAAGTCACCTGGTGGTTGAAGTTGAAATTCTTGTTGCTCCCTTTTAATCCCTTGATCTCGATGTCACTCTGAGAATTCCCTAGTGGAGAAAAAAAAGAAAAAACTATATATATATATATATATATATTTATATAATAAAGAAAGTAAAATATAAGTATATATATAAAAATTATAGAATAAGGAAGCACAAAAAGCCGTAGGTCAGTGGTAAGCGCGCGCCCCTATCTCCCTTCGGTCCCGGGTTTGATTCCCCATGGCTTCACCGGTGGTGATGGGGTTTGACCCACGGCCTATGACGTGAACTTTTTTTAATTTATTAATATATTTTTATTTTTATTTTTGTATTTTTATTTTAACCTATAAACACATAAAAATAAAACAAACTGATAATACATTATCTTCTTTTCAAATTTCTGGGTAAGGTATTACTCAAGGATCACACCACGTGACACGGATGAATATGGTGCCCCCCTTTTATACCCATCCATACTCATAATAGAAGAACAAGTCAACAGTCTATTTTTTTATTTTTAAATATCAAAATGATTAATTAATCCTATTTGAAAAATAAAGATGATTCCAAAAAGATTGGAAACATGAAAACCACGGGTTGCCTCCCGTGCAGCGCTTTGGTTTAATGTTGCTAGATCGACTTGGACCCCTAATTGATTAATTATTTTCGTCATCTAAGGTAGGTTCACACAATTCTTCATCAAATTCATGTTTTTTGAATGGTTCTATGAATGGTTTGACTCTATGACCATTAACTTTAAATTTTTGACCATTGGTGAGATCTTGAATTTCAATAGCCCCACCTTATGCACTATGTATGGACCCGACCATCTAGACCTCAACTTTCCCGGGTGTAAATGAAGTTTAGAATTATATAAAAGAATAGGTTTACTCGATACAATGTGTTTGGTTTTAAGATTTCGAGATTGGTAGGCTTGTACTTTAGCTTTATTGATCCTTGAATTTTCATAAGCCTCCATCCTAAGTTCCTCAAGTTCATTGAAATCTAATTTCCTTTTTGTTTCGGCCAATGGGAGGTCATAATTCATTTTCTTAATTGCCCAAAAAGCCTTATGTTCAATCTCCACTGGAAAATGACATGCCTTACCATAAACCAACCTATATAGGGACATTCCTAAAATGGTTTTATATGCGGTTCGATAGGCCCAAGGAGCATCTAAGAGTTTTCTTGACCAATCTTTCCTAGATGGATTAACAGTTTTCTCAAGAATTTGTTTGATTTCTCGATTGGCTAACTCAGCTTGACCATTGGTCTGTGGGTGGTAAGCAGTGGACACTTTGTGAGAAATTTCATACTTGTCCATGAATGATGAGAATGGATGAATGTAAAAATGAGTTCCACGACCACTAATGATAGCCCTAGGAATTCCAAATCTAGAGAAGATGTTTTCTTTTAGGAATCTAATCACAGTTTGATGATCATTGGATTTTGTGGGAATGACCTCAAACCATTTTGAGACATAATCAATAGCTAAGAGAATGTAATTATATCCTCTAGAGTTTGAGAAGGGACCCATGAAATCAATTCCCCAACAGTCAAAGATTTCAACCACTAAGATGAGAGTGAGTTGCATTTGACTACTTTTTATGATGGACCCTACTTGCTGACACCTAGGACAACTTTGAAAAAAAGTGTATGAGTCCCTTGAGAGGGTGGGCTAGAAGAGACCACACTAAAGAATCTTAGCAGATGTTTTCTTAGAGGAAAAGTGACCTCCACATGCCTCACTATGACAGAATTTAAGGATGGACTCTTGTTCAGATTCTGGGACACATCTCCTAATGACTTGGTCAGGGCAGAACTTATAGAGGTATAGATCATCAAACACATAGTGTCTAACATTAGAAAGGAATTTCCTTCGAGTTTGAGTCCCTAAGAATTTTGAAATGACTCATGTAACTAAGAAATTGGTTATGCCAGCATACCAAGGGCAGTCACTCACAGAGCATAAGTGTTCATCAGGAAATGAATCAGATGTAGGAAGGTGATTTGAGTTGTCTTTGAATTCCATCCTAGAGAGGTGATCAGCTACAATATTTTCAACACCTTTTTTATCCTTGATTGTGAGGTCAAATTCTTGTAAGAGAAGGACCCACCCAATCAGTCTAGCCTTAGTATCTTGTTTTTGGAAGAGGTATTTTAGTGCAGAATGGTCAGTGAACACAGTGATGGAGGATCCTAAGAGGTAGAACCTAAACTTATCTAAGGCAAACACAATAGCAAGTAACACTTTTTCAGTGGTGGTGTAGTTGATTTGGGCATCATTTAAGGATTTGTTTGTATAAGCAATGACATAAGGATTTTTATCACAACGTTGTCCTAACATAGCTCCAACAGCAAAGTCACTGGCATCACACATAAGTTCAAAAGGAAGGTTCCAATTTGGAGATTTCGTGATGGGAGGAGAGGTGAGAGAGGATTTGAGGGTTGAGAATGAACCCTCACAGCTTTCTGTCCAAACAAATAGAGCATCCTTTACTAGCAGAGCACAAAGGGGACGAGAGATTGAACTAAAGTCCTTGATGAATCTTCTATATAAACTAGCATGTCCTAAGAAAGACTTCACTTCCTTGACAGTTTTGGGTGATGGAAGGTGATGGAAGGTGACGAATGATGTTAACCTTGGCTTTATCAACTTCAATCCCCCTACCTGAGATCAGATGGCCTAGAACTAGTCCCTCTTTAATCATGAAATGACATTTTCCCAGTTTAGGAACAGATTCTTTTTCTCACATCTTGAAAAGACTCTCTACATTCCGCAGACATCCCTCAAATGTATCCCCAAAGATAGAGAAGTCATCTATGAAGACCTCAAGGAAATCCCCTACCATATTTGAGAATATTCCCATCATGCACCGCTGGAAGGTTCCAGGGGCATTGCGTAACCCTAAGGGCATGCATTTGAAGGCAAAGATGTTGAATGGACATGTGAATGTAGTCTTCCCTTGATCCTCTAGGGAGACCTCAATTTGATTATACCCTGAGTACCCATCTAAGAAATAGTAGAAGGCATGACCTTCCACTCTCTCAAGGACTTGGTCAATGAATGGTAAGGGAAAATGGTCCTTCTTGGTGAATGAATTTACCGTCCTATAGTCAATGCAGACCCTCCATCCACTACTCACCCTAGTTGGAAGAATCTCTCCATCCTTATTGGTTATCACTGTGATTCCTGCCTTCTTGGGAACCACTTGGATTGAGATGACCCACTCACTCTCAGCTATGGGATATATGATACCGGCTTTTAACAATTTCAGAAGTTATTTTCTCACTACTTCCATGAGATTAGGATTGAGTCGCCGTTGAGGTTGACGACATGGCTTTGAATCAGATTCCAGAACAATCCTATGAGTCCTGATAAGTGGGCTAATCCCAGGAATATCAGACAGGGTCCAACCAATGACTTTCTTATGTTTCCTAAGGACATCTAGAAGCATCCTCTCATGATTGGATTCAAGAGAAGAAGAAATGACAATAGGATGTGTTTGATTGTCCCCTAGGAAGGCATACTTGAGTGCAGCGGGAAGTTCCTTCAATTCAAGATCAGGTTGGTTCAGAATTTCAGCAGAAGTTTGGGACATTGGATCAAGATCAATTTTGTTTCCTAGAGTTTTAGATAGGATTGAATCCCCACATGTAGAAGTTTCAGCTACTAGATTGGCTTGATCAAATTTAGGGAAGGAAGTTGGAGTGGTCTCCATGAAAGTGGTTTCCTGAAAGGTTTCACTGATTGTTGGACCTAAGACTTCATCATAAGAGAAATTTGAAAATTATTCAATCCAAGGAGATAAACTTCCTTCATGTGAACAAAGGAAGTCAATCTCATCTTGACTTAAATATCCATCAAATATTCCTTGATGTTCTATGGATTCATTATCAATGCTTCTTATCATGTTTACTTCATGAATGTCCTCGTCATCCCCTATTTGTGAGCTTGCATTATAGATGTTCAAGTCTAGACTCATGTTTCCAAAGGTGATGGTCATGTTCCTGTTTCGAACTCGGATAACAGAGTTGATTGTTGCAAGGAAAGGACGACCAAGGATGATTGGTGGGTTTTCCTTATTTCCTAAGTTTGGATGGTTGTCAAGGACAATGAAGTCAGCATGGTAGATGAAGTTTTCAACCTTTACCAGAACATCCTTTAAAATCCCCTTTGGAACCCTAATGTTACGATCAGTAAGTTGAAGTGTGACAGATGTGGGTTGGAGCTCTTCTAGGCCTAACTGGCAGTACACATCATAGGGGATGAGATTGTCACTAGCACCTAGGTCACATAAGGCCTTGAAAACTTTGTTCTCTCCTAGTTCAACATTGATGTAAGGGAAACCTGAGTCTTTCAACTTAGGAGGAATGATCCCTTGAATGGTGGTACTCACATTAGCATCCAAAAGGACTTGATTTTTACGTGAAAAATTTCTTTTAAAAGTGCACAAGTCCTTAAAGTATTTTGAGTAGGAAGGTGTGGTTTGGATGACATTGAGAAGGGGAATGTTCAAATTGAATTGTGAGAATATTTCCCTCAATGTTTTATTCAATTCAGGCTTGGTTTTCCCCCTCATGTGTTGAGAAAATGGTGCAGGTTATGGGGTTGTTTGTTGAAGAGTTGTTTCTTTCACATTGTTATCATGTTTTTCAGTTTGATCATTTGGTTCATTTGAATTTTCATCCAAGTTTGAATCTTCAAATGGGTTCTGAATTAGTTGTTCATGTTTCTCAATTGATTTCTCACTTCTTAAAACAGTCACAACCTTTAGTTGTTCATGAGTTGTTTGAGTACAACTTGACTCTCCCCTTGAATTTGAGGATGGTACCGTCTAAGTAGGCATGAGTGCCTTTCCAGTTTTGTTGGTTTGAAGTTCTTGTTTTAGGGAAGAGACTTCCGAATTCATTCTTTTCATTTATTTGCACAGTTGTTCTAGTAGGCTTTGTGAAACAGTTTGGGTTGGTGCTTGAGAAGATTGGTATATTCCAGGGGGATATTTTGGAGGTGGGATGGTTTGTTGAAAATGGACCGGTGGCTGTTGGTATTGGATAGGTTGGGTTTGGAACTGGTTATGGGTTTGGTAGTTCTGATGGGGGTAAAGATTTTGTCCATGTGGTTGTCTAGGTTGTTGGTTATCTTTCCAATGGAAGCCTGGGTGGTCATTATACCTTGGGTTGAAGTTGTTTTGGTATTGAGGTTTTCTAAAGTTCAAAGAATTTACTTCCACTGTGGGTCCTCCTAAAAGAACATCCTTGATGGATGTAATGGTTGGACAGTTGTTTGTCTTATGGTCATGTTTGTCACAAATTGTGCAAACAGGGTCTACAGTTTGGATTTCATAGACTTTCCTAAAGTCTATCTCTTCAACCTTCCTAGAGAGTGCTGCGAGTTTAGCCCTAAGGTTTTCCTATTCTCTAAGTGTATGAATTCCAGTAGTTCTTTGTGGCTTTTCAGAATAAGGTGAAGTTCCCCATGTTTGGTTTTGTTCAGTAAGGCTTTCCAGGTACTTGTAAGCATCATTTGAGGCTTTATTTTTAAAGGTTTCATTACACATTATGTCAATGAATTGTTTGTTCCTCGAACCCAACCCTTCATAGAAAATTCTCACTTGTTCAGGAATAGAAAAACCATGGTGTGGAACCATGTTTAGAGTGTCTTTGAACCTCTCCCGCGTTTCATAGAATGATTTCCCTCTTTTTCAAAAAATTTTTGGATACTCTTTTTAAGTGCAATTGTTTTGTGGTGGGGAAAGTATTTTTTGTAGAATTCTCTTTGTAGTTGGTCCCAAGAGTTGATGAATGATGGTATCAAATTGTTTAGCCAATTTTTAGCTTGATTATTTAAAGAAAAATGAAATAGCCTCATCTTAGCTGATTCTAGTTGATGTGGGGGACACATGGTTTCAACAATGTCATTGAACTCCTTAATGTGAAGGTAGGGCATCTCGGACTCCATTCCATGGAATGTGGGAATATGGTTTAGGACATGAGGTTTCAAGATGTAGTTGGAATCTCTTAGGGAGTTGTGTCTAATGCATGAGGGGGCATTGGTCTAGACATGTGTGAGGTAGTCATTCATGTCATGATTAACTGAATTCCCCAAGTTTGGGGCTCCCTCATTTGGATTTCCATTTTGGCTCTCACCCGGGTTTATGAGTTGATTTCTTTGAAGACCTTCCATTGAAATGGGCTTAATTTTTGACTCGGGGGTATTAGTAAGATTTGGATTTAATGGAAAGAGTTCCTTTGGTGTACTTGACTCCCCAACTCCAGGACTATCCACCCTAACTAGACGGTTTGATTGATCACGGGTGTAGGCGGACATGCGCCAAAAGAAAAAAAAAACAAGAAAGGGACAAGATAAGAGATCTTGGGTGAGAATAGAAGAATTGAGGGAGAATAGAATGAGTGTTGAGATGACTTACTTGGGTCCCCGGCAACGGTGCCAAAATTTGAATCACGCTCAAATTTACCCAAGAGTAGAAGGTAGAACGGTCCTTGGGTAGTGAACCCGCCCTTTGCCGAAAGAGCTCAGGCCACTGCTTGACCATCTCTTTCTCCCGCTCCCAAGTCTCCTCTTGAATCTGACCATGTTACCACAAAACATGAACTAAACTGATGCTTTTACCACGCAAGACTTTCTCTTGCCTATCCACAACCTGCACTGGCACGTGCACCAACGAAGCATCCGGTTCTATCTCAACATGATTCAATCGAATCACATGGTCACGATCCGGCTGATACTTTTTCAACCGCGACACATGAAACACATTGTGCACCGCACTGAACCTAGGTGGCAAACCCAAACGATACGTCACCTCACCAACCCGCTCAAGAACCTCAAAAGGTCCAATATATCTCGGAGATTGTTTTCCCTGCTTCCTAAACCGACGATGTCCCAACCTAGGAGAGATCCTCAAGAACACATGATCACTCACCTCAAACAACAACGACCGTTGACGATGATCCGCATATGATTTCTGACGACTCTGAGCCGTCTCCATTCTCTTCCTGATCAACTTTATCTTCTCCGTAGTCTCCTGGACAAGACTCGGTCCAACCATCGAGGACTCACCCGTTTCCACCCAACATAGTGGAGAATGACACGGCCGCCTGTACAATGCTTCAAATGGAGCCATCTGTATGGATGTCTGATAACTGTTATTGTAGGAGAACTCAACCAACGACAAGTACTCCTCCCACGAGCCACCAAAATTTATGACACAAGCCCGCAACATATCCTCCAGAGTTTGTATCGTCCTCTTGGATTGACCATCTGTCTGAGGGTGATACGTCGTGCTCATAGTCAATTGTGTCCCAAGGGCTTGCTGTAAGGATTTCCAGAAACTAGATGTAAACCTCAGATCTTTATCTGATACAATCGAAACTGGAACACCATGTCTCTTTACCACCTCCCGGATATAGATTTTGGACAGATCCTCCACCGTATGAGATTCACGAATCGGGATGAAATGGGCCGACTTCGTTAGCCGATCCACTATCACCCAAATGGTATCGTGCTTCTTGACCATTCTTGGGAGACCTGTGACAAAATCCATCGCTATCTCCTCCCACTTCCAAACAGGGATTGGTAAAGACTGCAACATTCCTACTAACCTCTGATGCTCTTCCTTGACCTGCTAACAAGTCAAGCATCTCGAAACAAACTCAGCCACACTTCTCTTCATACCAGCCCACCAGAACTGCGCTTTCAACGCTTTATAGATCTTCTAAATTCCAGGATGAACAGCCCACCTGGAATGATGATACGCCCTGAGAAGATCCTCATGACAAGCAACTAGTACAACCACCCGATTCTGAAAACACAAAACCGAATCTCCATTCAGTTGCCAACCCTCAATGGTCTCCCCACCATTGAGTCTTGACCCCACGGTCACACACTCAGAATCAGATATTTGTGCCTCTCTAACCAGGTCAACCAAGTCAGGAATCAAAAAAACCGGAAAGAAGACCGCTCTATCGCCCTGATCCTCACATTCCAACCACATATCAGCTATAACCGACATCAACTGCCACTGGTCTGATGCTTGTTTCACCACCTGAGCATATGATTTTATACTTAATGCATCCGCCACCGAATTTCCCTTACCCGGTGTGTACATCAAGTCAACATCAAACATATGGAGATATTTCATCCATCTCCTTTTCCTCAAGTTCAAATCCCTTTGTGAGAAAATGTTCTTCAAGCTCTTGTGATTTGTATATACCGTGAATTTCTCACAGAAGAGATAATGACGCCATACTTTCAAAGCATGGACCATTGCGGCCAACTCCAAATCATGAGTTGGGTAGTTCTTCTCATGCACTCTCAACTGTCATGAGCCATATGCAACCACATGATTCTCTTGTTGGAGTTGGTGGTCTAGAACCAACTACTTTGTACTTTATTCATTAAATAAAAGCCACATCTTTATTGTTCTTCTGCGTGACATGTCATGTGATAATGTCCTAAGGACAGCTGTTGCATTAAAGGGTCGTAGCGGATCTCTACTATGATGAGAACTCGGAAGTGCCATAACACTGTTCTTGAATGTATGTTCTATGGCCGGATGATATTATTTGAGGGACACAAATAATACAGGTCATTAGGGGTGAGGACTCATAAAACTTTGAGCCACCTTCTCATGGTGTGCGCCCTTGGTAATATCCAGGAGGATATTATGAGAATGAGACCCGCCAGTAGGAAATCCACATTTCATAGTGTCATTGGATGTTCCTATCTACGGACGTGTGTATTGGTCCTTAGACTTTAAGATTATTATTAATAGGTATTACAACTCGCACACTTAGATGTATTGACGAAAACTGTGACGACACACTATTCGTAATGAGGTAAGATACGTTGGGTGTGTCACGAGTAATACCGCATTAATAGATAATGCGAGAAAGGATTTGTCCCTTTCGTTCCATAACGGAAGTAGATATCTCAGACCCTTTGATGGAATTGATATAGCCTAAATAAATCCATGTCCATAGTAAGGTATGGGCAAGTTCAATTTCGGGAAGTCAAAGAAAAAATAATCAAGCACATGGGTTGATGGCACTAGCATGAAACCTCTTGATTGGAGATATCGAGACAAAAGGATTATATTACACGGTAAGCGTTCGTAGGAGGTGACACGTCATTGCGGCGTTAACTTCTTTCTCTATGGGTGCCTTGGCGTGTTGCTAGATGCTAACCTTGGACTTTAGGCAGGCTCAGCCTAATGCCACTGAGAAAGAGGCCTAGAGGGGCACACACTAAGTATGTCCATGTATCTCGGTTAAATATTAATTTAACAAGTTAAATAAATATTATTCCTGACTATGGTTTAATAATTATTTTAAGGATGTCTGACCGCATTTGTTTCGACACTAGTTATTCGAGAGAATATAGTGTGGGCGAAATAATATATATTTATTAGCGAGTAATGTTGTTACATTTATTTAAGAAATAAATAGTCATTACTCAAGGTCTAATAAATATGGTGGAGGAAATAAATAAAATGAAAAAATAAAAGTACACGTCGTGTATATTTATATACACGCCGTGTAGTTTGTTTTTCAGGATTCGTGAGAAAATATTGTTTATTTAATTAAATGATATTGAATGTAATACGTTGGGCGCATGTCAAGTAATAATGATGGTCAACTGTCATTATTAAGACATGTGGTATTACTAAGAATTAAATGAAATGATTAAATGCTTTCGGGCAATTAATTCATTTTATTATTCTAAGTATTATAATCTCAATTACATTATTCTCATAGAATTAGATTCATTGGTGTGCATAACGGATTTGGAAATACTCTCAATCCAAAGAGAGAATTCCCTTTCCACCAAGAACGCCCTCAAGTTACGAGAGAAAGACCCTCCACCGGATCAAGGCGGTCGAAGGCGGACATCGCAAGCGAAGGTTCTTTCGCGCTAGCACCCGGAGATCCCTTCGGCGACGTCCGGAGATACGTGACACACGTGTGGATCACCGCTAGAGGAATCCTACACTTGGATTCTACGACGCAACGACGCATCACCGAATCGTGACCGGACACATCAACGAAGAAAGAATTCCAACGAGGTAATTCTTATGCATTAATTAAATTAATTATAATCAACATATGATGATCCTCCTCAAGGGTTCCGGGACTCTTCTTTTCTTTTCGTTCTTCGTTCTATTCTGAAGATTCGGCATTTTATATCGTGACGGATCTCGGATTGAACGTTGTTTAACGTTAAAATTAAATTTGGGCAAACCCACCAACGCGCTTCCGCTGCGCCCGGAACCTACATCTCTTACATGAGAACGCACCCCAACCCTGATCTCGATGCATCGAAATACACCACGTACTCTTTTCTTGGTTCTGGAAAAACCAAGATTGGTGCTGATGTAAGACAACCCTTTAGCTCTTCGAAACACTGTTGACACCGTTCATTCCACTGGAGTGGAACATTCTTTCTTGTCAAAGCTGTCATTGGCGAAGCCAGACGTGAAGAATCACGAAAAAAACGCCGATAATACCCAGCTAAACCAAGGAAACTTCGTATCTCAAACACATTCTTTGGCGGTTTCCACAAGACAACAACCTCTATCTTTTCCGGATCCACTGAAACACCCCTTTCAGAAATCACATGGCCAAGAAAACGAACTTCTTGTATCCAAAAGTCACACTTTGACAACTTGGCATACAACCGATGATCCCTCAAGATCCCCATCACTGTCTCCAAGTACTGCTCATGCTCCACACTTGTCTTTGAATACACTAGAATATCGTCGAAAAACACCACCACAAATGAATCCAGATATCTGTGAAATATCTGATTCATCAATATAAACACCGCTGGCGCATTCGTTAGACCAAAGGGCATAACCACATATTCATAATGGCCATATCTACTTCTAAAAGCTGTTTTAGAAATATCCTCCTTCCTCACCCGCAATTGATGATATCCCGACCTCAGGTCAATCTTGGAGAACCACTGGGCTCCCCTCAACTGGTCGAACAAGTCATCAATTCGTGGAAGTGGATATCTATTCTTTATCGTAACTTGGTTAAGTCTAAGATAATCAACACATAGCCTCAAGGTTCCATCCACCTTTTTTACAAACAACACTGGCGCTGCCCACAGAGACGTGCTAGGCCGGATAAACCCTTTGTTTTCTAACTCTTCCAACTGGATTTTTAATTCCCGCAATTCAGCTGGTGTCATCTGATAAGATGGAAGTGAGATAGGACTGATCCCCAGAAGGAGATCAATCGTAAACTCCACTTCTCTTACGGGAGGTAACCCAAAGAATTCATCAGGAAAAGCATCCATGAACTAATCCACCACTGCCGGAGGAACACTCTGCTCAACACCCTCTACCGATTCCAATGACAACACCGCCAACTGGTACGATAACGTACCCACTGTTGGTGCCAACAAACCCGTTGCACCCTGCCTTTCATGCTTCTCTCCTCTAAAGAGATGTCTAACGCCATCGTGTGTCGTAAAAGCCACTGTCTGCGCATCACAGTCGATGTGGGCCTTAAAAGCCACCAGCCAATCCATTTCCAGGATTACATCATAACCATCCATCTCAAGCATTGAGAAATTCCACACTATCTCAACCTTGCTCACAACGATACAACATTCTCTACACAAGAAGGGTCGACACTCTCTTTGACCCAGAGGAGTTTGAAGTTTCAAAACCGAGGGCATCATTTCTACCCTTAAACCCAACAAATCAACCACACGTGAATCAATAAAAGAGTGTGAAGCACCCATATCAAACAACACTTGCATCAAGTAGAATTTAAAAGAATGGTACCTCGCACCGTGGATGGTCCTGACTGATCATCCACCACAACATGTTCAGCTCCGAACACATGTTTGCTTGCCACACTCTGCTCTTTATTGCTTTGTTGAGGCGTCGTGGTATTCCGAGAATCACCATGACCCACTTTACTCTACTGCCGAGGGCTATACTGTTGCCCCCGTCCCGTCGAAGCATACGACGTCTGTGATCCCTGAGGAGTGTCACATGCACCCGACCTTGGAGCATTCCGAAAATAACGCTGCAGATGCCCCATCTGCTTACAATTATGACATGCTCGAGGTTGTGTCGTACAATCCCACTTGATGTGGCCTGTAGAACCACACTAAAAACATCTCAGCTTGCTCTGGGGCTTCGGAGGAAGATTTACCGATCCTACCGTCGGATTATATGTCATATTCCCGCTCCGAGAATAAGTGCCCCTCCTTCGCTTGAACCCATCGTTAGAGTTCCCACTATTCCCCATGGGTACCACCATGCTTCCCCCGCCCGGAGTTCCCAACAGATCCCGCTCAGCCATCGAGGCTCTATTCACCATCTCCGTGTAATCATTTATACACAGCACCGCTATCTTTGAACGGATTTCTTGCCTCAACCCCGCTTCAAAGATCCTTGCCTTCAACGATGTGCTACCCGCCACCTCAGGTGCAAACCACACTAAGTTCATAAACTTAGTTGCATACTCCGTCACTGACATCAGCTCTTACTTCAAACTGAAGAAATCAACCGTACGCTGAATTCTAAACGTATGTGGGTAGAATTGTTTGTTAAACAATTCCTCAAAGCCTTCCCATGTCATACCCTGGTCCGTCCCATCTTGGACTACCAACTCCCACCACTGAAGGGCAAGATCTTCCAACATATATGTGGTCAACTTCACTTTCAGCTCTACTGGCGTTCCCAAGAACTCAAAGATCTTGTTCATTCTATTCAACCATGCTTCTTCCCTTTCTGGCTCTGAATCACCCTTGAAGATGGGTGGATTCTGCTTTTGAAACTGAACCGCATGATCCATATGCCTTGGTTCATCACCTCTATTTCCACTTCCCATAGCTTGGAAAGCTTGCACTATACTTTGCACTAGCTATTGGTTCACCTGAGGCTCAGGTGCAACCACATTCTCAACAACCTCCTCCAGTTGGTCTCTACGACACCTACCCAGTGCCGTTTCTATAAACAGAAAACAAACAACCATGAGTCTCACTTCCGTAGACATCAAGAAATCTCATTTCAAATCACATTACACAACACTATCACAACAAGGCTTTCCACCAGTTCACATTTTTTTTCACATGTGCCATGTTTCACCATTTTGAAAACCAAACCATTTTCAAAATACCAATTTATTCACATTACAATCGTATTACATCACAAATCATTATACCCCAATGAAATATGAATCCTAGAGGGAAGTCATTTCTACCATGCATGTCATGATCATCTCATTGGCTATACCCACGACAATGAGATATCAAATGCCTATAAGTGTATTCAAAACACTTATGTACCCAACTCCCTGGTAACTTGAATTTCAGCATAAAAGGGTTAGCTACGTCCTTTTATGCTATACATTCCAAGTTCCGACAATCCTACGCCTTGCTACCATCCCGACTCAAGGAGTATACCACAACGAATGTCAACACCAAATTTGAGAATCAACTCCAAAGGACCGAACAAACTGATACCACTTGTAACACCCCACCCCTACCTCATTGGCTTGAGGAGGCGGTGAGGGTTACTTGGCCTTAAGCGACGTTCCCAAGGCGCTAAAGGCTGGCAATAAATGTCGAGGGCTCCGAGAACAATTAGGGAACGATTTGCCCTTGAGACAAAACCAACCAAACAACCACAACTAAATGATGCATGTCACAAAACCAAACTCATACATTACCAAAAACAACCAGATGATCCATAATCTCACATGCCAACACAACCCAATACAACATCAGAGTACAATGCGGAAGACTCAACAAGAACACCACGAGCCATGACACCACCACAGCTCCACACCAAGCTCCAAGCTCCAAGTTCCACCAAGACATCACAACGCACCACTAAAGGAGGTTGATACCTTACCTTTGTCCACATCACGGTACACAACATCTGCAAAGACACCAACGTGCCAAAGCAGGGGGTGAGTACTAAAACTCAGTAATATTTCCCCAAATGACTTCCCTACACACGCCACTAGGATAAAACCGTTAGCACATTTATATAAAACAGTTTATATAAAATAAAATACAAGTGCAACCATTTTCATAAGTCAAACGTGCTCTTACCAGGCCATCACATCCACACCAAGAGACCAAGGGAAAGCCAACCAACAAGCCACAACCATTCCAACATTTACTCATTAGCACAACAATTCCATCTTGCAAAGTAGTACACAACAAAACAATCATAACGGTGGAGCTTCCGTCCAACCCGTTTCATCCATTTACAACTAGTGGCTCTTCCCGTCCACTTATCATTGATGGTGGCCCTTCCGTCCACTATCCATCCCCCTTTATTATAGTGGTACTTCCCGCCCACTTCCACACAACAATTCAACCAATCACAACCAAGCATATAATCCATCATGGTCACAACAACATCATGTAATCAACCAATTCCATTACATGTCAATTCACTTCAATAAATCACCCATTTATTAAAAACCATTTTCCATGCCAAACCCTATTTCAATAAAACAACCTTTTTATTGAAAACCATTTCTATCAATCATTTTCACAAATCATCCATAACATCCCATTTTAAAATCTCCATTTTAAAATCCGCAACAAAATCATTTCACCACAAAACCCTCTTTTTCCCAAAAATCCCCAAAACATCACCCAAGGGATTTTCCACCAATTTCGCACATCAAACACAATTAATTTCAAGCGTGCAAATTAATTGTAACAAGGAACCACTAGTTCTAACCAAGTGGAGTCGAGAGAGAAGCCACCTACCTTTAGAGTTCCCGAGAAATCGACCCACGAGCAACCGCGCCTCAAAACCGGCGAACGCACCACCGACACCACTATAGATCCCCTCCCCTAACCATAACAAGCCTCAAAAACATCATCCAAGGAAACCTCAACCCTAGATCTACACACAAGTGTAGATCTAGAAAACCAAGAAAGAGAGGGATGTAGATCTAGAGGAAAACACAAGAGAAGCAAGATGAGAGACTTACCCGGGATAAACCACCTTGAATCCACTTTGAAACCCCTTCGAATCGCTTCCAAAACGAGTGGGAGAGCACCCCTAACCCCTGAGAACCCAAAAACCCGAGTGAGGCTCGAGTGGGAGGAAGAGAGGAGTGAAATGAGGCAATCCCGAGTGAGCCCAGAACTTATAACCCTAACTTTAAGTGGTCGCACGGTTAGCCCGCACGGTTTGGCAAACTGTGCACTAACCGTGTGCACGCCACTGCCTCGAGAGCCAGGGTCCGCACGGTTTTCTCGCACGGTTTGGCAAACCGTGCGCAGGTCGTGCGAGGCCTACTGTCTCGAGAACACTGGTCCTCACGGTTTCCTGGGGAACCCGCACGATTTCCACTAACCGTGTTCAAACCGTGCACCCCTTTAAAAGCCTCCAAACTCATCCAAAACCATTCCAAACTCTCTCAACCTCTTCCCAACTCATTCCATGCACTTTAAATACATAAAAATGCATAAACAAAGACCACATACCTCAAATCGGGGGTGTTGCATTCGCAGTTGGTGATCTTTAGTATTGAGATCATGAGGACATACTCGCTAATAGAAACACCACATGTTTCAGGTGTCATTGATTGTTCATATCTACAGACATGTGTATCGGTCTTCAGACTTAAGATCATTACCATTGTGTATCATTTAATCGCGTACTTTGATTTAAGACAAAAACCATGATTAAAAACTATTCAAGGTTGATTTAATATTTGCGGAAATGACAAGTCGAGTTAATGACTCGGTTATTATCATGTAATATATATTTATTTTATATTACTAGAAAGTGGTAGTAATATTTATGACTCAGTACAGTAGTCAAATTATGTCATTTATAGCGTGTTAATTATTCGATGATCGGAGAGGGAATTCCGAGTAATTTCTTAACATGTTATAAATAGAGGAAGAGAGCTTCTTGCCAGCAATTATTCACTGTCTCTCTCTCTCTCTCTTCTTCTCTCTCCCACATTCTATAGAGAGAGGCTCTGGATTCAGGAGTTCAGATCGAGCTCTCTCTCGCGCATCGTAAGAAAGGCGATGTGGTGACCGTTGGAGCGTTGAAGGTGTCGTCGGATCTCTGCGCTAGCACCTGGAATTTGATGATCAGCGCTCCTGCAGATTTCTGAAGCACGTGTGGACGATGATCTAGTGGAATTCAGCTTCAAATTCTTCGAGCAGCGATCGCCGATGACGAGCAAACATTGAGCACGACTTCGTATCTAACCAGGTATTTTGGTTTATTATTTTGTGCTTAAAACTTCTTCACGTGAGATCATCAAGAGGTAATCGGGCAACGTTCCGACGATGACAACGAAGTCATGTCATCGTCGATGGAAAAAAAATCCCACATTTTGGGGCTTCTGCTGCGTGTTTGGTACCTTCAATTGGTATCAAAGGGACGCATGTTGTTTTTAAGCCAAAGAAAAGTTAAAATTGCATTAAATTTAGAAGAGGGCGTTGATCTGGTCCCAACGCCGCAGATGACGCTTCAATTTGACATCAGGTAACCAAGTTGCAGTCATCTGAAATTTTAAATACAGATTAAAAACTCCATTTGCGAGTTAATTATGAAGAACATATACATTTATATATATGTTTAAAATACCCGATGTTGCAAAAATGGATTTCCGTGAACCTGATTTTTCCAACCGGCTTTCCAATGGTCCGAATAAGGTTCTTCGACAGGGTATTCATTCCATCAATTTGTGAAAATTCATAAATTAATTTTATTAATTAATTTGTGAAATAGGCTTTGAAAATGTTTTAAAATTAAAAAAATTAAAAAATGGTGGTGGGATTGGCAGGTCAATAAAGTAAAAAAAAAAAAAAAACACAGAAGACCCAAAAGTAGGTCTTCCCGACCGTGGTGTCCCCCCTACTCGACTCGTCGTGGCACCTCCCCTTCATCGGCGCACCGAGTAGCAGGTCGCTCTTCTCTGGTGGATCCCGAACCGACGACACCATAGCCAAACCCGCTTGCCTCCACCAACCGCGGGATCGGCGCCTCCCGTGCGCGCTCTCCATTCGGCCCCCGCAGTCGCCCAGTATCGGCGCCTTCCCCTTCCACGACGAGTTCCTCCAAGTCGATCGCCCACTGCACCATCTCTCCCCGTCGGAGCCTCACTCAAGCGTGCCCGCTGCCATCGACCCTCTGGCCGGACCGAGCACACCGAGCGGTCCCATCGGGCAACCGAATCGGCCTCAGGCGGGTCTACCCAACCCAGCGTGGGTGTCTAGCCCAAAATACCTTGCACGCTGTCTACAGGATCTCGAATGAGCTTTTCGGGATCATGCTAATTTTTATAATCAAAAATTAATTTAAGTAATTAATTTAATTTTGGTTTCAAATTAAATTAATGAAATATTATTTTTTTGGTTTAAAATTAGTATCTCATATTAAATTAAATTAATTTTTATGTTAAAATTAAATTAATTTTTTAATTTAATTTTTTGTTTTAAAATTAAATTAATTAATGGGACCGAACGACATAAATATTAAATTAAAATAAGAGTGAATTTTAATTCAATATAAACGTCATCGAGTATAATTTAATGCAAGTTTAATTTTTAATAATGCATTTATTTTATATACACGGGTTTAATGCGTATAAAACTAATCATGAGTCTAAAACCGACCAATGAAAGAGGTATTAACATTAGGTTATTTTCATTGTATACCATAAAATAAAACTATGGAAGTTTAAAAGCAATGAACTGAATCAACGAAGCAAGCATCCGCTTCTTCTTCGGGTATATTGATCTATATAAAAGCAATGTTTCAATCTTACTTTTTTGGGTATTAAATACAATATGTTTATCACATATATGTATTGAAATACAATAATCAAGTATAGAAACATTACTAGAAATCAAGTGTATTATCCAAGTGGGTGAGAAAAGGTGATTCCTAATTCAACGGTAATAAACATATAACTTCTCATTGCCAAGTTAATGATTCAAGTAAAACTCTTATTGAGTATAACCAAAACATTCATCTCACGTGTCTTTTGGACACAAGGAGACATTATTCCAGGTTCCAAAATGAATGTTGTTTTTGGTGTCGAATACTCAACCAATAATTCAGCAATACATGAATCATAGGCAATGTCTGGTGAATATAAAATGTAAGACTCATTTACCCAATTGTGGCAAGATAATCTTTGTGAAGAAAAACTAAAAGTACACGTCTAGGATATACCCAATATGGTATTTAGACTCAGCCGAGCTAAACACCTTAGGTATTATTGATGTATTTAGTTTGGATAAAGAAACCTTTAGAAATACGGGTAAACCATAAGGCTTTTGGAATTAGTTCAACAAGTGAACATGAACTATTCCTAGGGAAAGCTAATGGTAAACATACTTCTTTAGATTCCTTAAGTCATTAAGGGGTGGTAAAGTGAAGTATGATATATGCATGGTTAGAAGATATGAGTTGTTTTAGGCCGACATGCCAAAGAATATATTGACCAAGCAATCATCGATCAATATAATGTCGCGTGGAGTAATTCCTAAACGCACATTACCATGTTTACATCACAACATTGATGTTAATGAGAATCATCGATGTTGAAATCTTACATGTTAACATTGATCAACAAAATGTAGCATTGAGCAATTCTTAAATGCACATTTTATACATCATAATTGTGATGTAAGTGGTATCAATGTTGCAACTTGCAGAAACTTCCATTATATTTCATAACGTGCTTCGCAAATAACGGCAATATCCCATAACTATATGCCAACTATAATGACAAATGGATATCATATGAGTTATAGTATGATGGAAAACCCATTATATCATAAGACATGTGTTTGGATGCAAAGAGTTTGTTAGGTTATAAACAAACATGCATCAAGCAAAACACATTGGGCATCTAAAGTAATTATCCTAACAGTTGCTTAGGATATTACATAAATCCCTAAGATAGAAAAGATATATTCAAGTTATAGACTATATTTATATATTAGGGTGTGCATCTCTTTTGAGATAATGAGAGCAATATTGACTTGAGTTTAGTCAATGTCGAAGAAGCAGAAGTAGTTGAGATAGGAACTAGTTTCACAAGTTTATGTGGAACATGAATGTTCCATAGACACATATTGCGTAGGAAGGATAAAACGATGGTGATGATTTTTTGTATTTACTGTGGTCGATGATCCATTATTCATTGAGAATAATATTTTCTACAAGTAAAGAAGTATATGACAATTAGCTTAAGATCGACAAGATCAATTAAAATTCAATAATGGATTTCATGTATCAAATTGCGAAGGGGCTTATTAAATTTAATATTGCGGTGAGTATTCAAATGAGATTATACATGGATGGTACAAGTGTAGTACCAATAAGGCTCGATTGATTATACAAAATCATTTTGCCTAAATCCATTAGAATTTTACCTGTCATAGTTAATTTCTATGATCATTAATTGAGCATTGGATGTCATGACCACCAATCGTAGAAGGTGTCTATACGACGCAACCAGAAAGGGATGGTCACGTCACATAATGCTCATAAAGGTTGCAAGTTACTGAAATCCAGTTTAGGATTGAAGTGGGAAACAAGATCATAGAATATTCATTTGGAATGAATCATTGTCATTTGTCTACCAGAGGTTAGTGGTAGCGCCGCTACATTCCAAGTAAAATACGTTCGACAACATATGAAAAACATGTATTGGTTTTCAAGTTAGTTAAGACCAAAATGAAAGAATCTATTCTCCAAGTGATTGACTTTAAAGTAGGAACCTAAGTTCTAGGGAACATGATCTACTGAGGTAGATCTAACAGTTGCTTGGACCTAGTCAATCGTACATATTGTGACATGGTATTGAAAAATACAAGTTGGAACAATTCAAGAGAGAATTGTTACCAATGTCACATGGCATAATCTCTCCAGGTTGACATGTCCGGGACATGGGAGGAGATTAACACGGTGAGTTTAATTTCATATGCTTTTGTTATGGATCAATCATGTATTCCATGATATGTACAAAAATTGATATTTCCAAGATATACTTTGTAATAGGCTAATATTAGTTACATCTAGGAGAGCTGTATGGGAAGCAGTCATAATTATCTGATTGTATTTGGGCAAGTACAAAAGATAAGTACCTAGTAAGTGGAAAAGAAATGACACTAGTTTTTAGGAGACACAAACTAGTCTTTTTTAGATCCATGTGATCTAATATCATTGTTAATATAAGGTGATGAGCGAGTCAAGCTCATATATGTCAGTGGTAGCCATACCTAAAAATATTGAGTATGTTGCAACTTCTGAGGCAGCTAAGAAGCAGTTAAACGCAACGATTTGTTCCAGTTCTTGGAATCGCACCTAATAATTAAAGTATTATCAAATGTAAATTATGATATTCTTACTAGCCAAGATGTCGCGTTATGATAGTGGACAAAAAGAATATACTTAGAGATGTCATCTCTTGAGAAGTTTTACTCAAGGAGGTAAGGCCGTTTATAGCAGAAATGACACGCAATGGAATCGTGGCAGGCCCAACAACTAAAGATGTGACTTAGCATAAACATGTTTTTGATCATGTGAGAGCTAACAAGGTTGATTTACAAGTTGGCTCTAGTTCAAGTCCCTAGACCCAACTATACAGTGTTTTTTATTACCATATTGTGAGTGTAAATTTTTCTGCGTCCGCTATTTAATGGTAATATCCATAGATTAAATGTCGTATCAAAAGGTTATAACAGATCTCAGACTATAATGAGATTATTAAGATACTATGACATTAATCTTAAACAAAGGTCTTATGGTCTAGATACATCTTACTGACTGGACACAGTAGATGTTAGACTATCAGGTGTTAAGGCTCAAAAGCATTGATACTTCTTCTCATGAGGTTCGCACTTGGTGATCGCTAATAGTGAGATCATGATAACAAACTCGTCAATAGGAACACCACATGTTTCGGGTGTCATTGGTTGTTCCTATCTACGGACATGTGTATGTTGGTTCTAGACACAGCAGAAGCGTGCGTTGGTAGGTGATATATTAAAATTTCTTTTAATAATCATTGTTCGAAACCAAAACGAGGATCTTGTACGTCAAATTTATAATTAATTTATTTAATATTTGAAGAAATAAATACTTGGACTTAGGAACTTTCTTCGTTGATGATTGTTGATCGTCCGAAACAGCAATTCCGGATTAGCTTTGTTGTGCTTGTGAGAATCCAAGGGTAGAATCCCTCTAGCGGTGATCCACACGCACTCCAATGATCTTCAAGAAACGCCACTCGTTCTCCGGGTGTTAGTGCGGCGAATCAAATGTCTTGCGTTGTTCGTTCTCGATCGATCATTTTTTGGTCTTGAAGAAATTTTCTCTTGGGTTTCTCATTCTTGAGGGAGAGAGAGGATGAGTCAAGAGAGAATTCATTGTGCGCAACAATTCTCTATTCCCAAACTTGGAATTGGTTTCAAATGAATTACACAATAGACGTAACTGTTTATTTATAGAGCTGAGATTTCAGTTACAAAATTTAATTGCATAATAGTCATTAAAGTTTACTCTAACCTCTGAGCAGGAATCTTGGATCAACAAACAACATGGTATATTGGCTCGTGGATTTAATGGAAAGAAGATATCAGTGGAGGAGCTCATTCAATCTTGGGACAAGATGACAATCTATTTTGAAGACCTCCTCAGAGACAAACCGGATGGGTGGGCTACCGCTCCTCGATAGAGTCTTCTCAGAGGTAAGGGATCTAAAAGGATTAAATTGCAATTTGAAGATTCTGCCATTTCTTATGAGATTGTTTGATGTTTTTGTACTTTATGGTTTCCCACTTTTTCCTCAAAAGTGCTTCTTAATAAAAAAATATGATGATGATAATTATAACCATTAATGAAATCTCATTCCACATAATAATAATAACAATATTATTATTTTATGGCGCGTCAATTTGTACAAAATGGATAAATAATATTTACCAACTCGTAAATAATTATTTTATCACTGGACACAATTTTGGTCTATTCAAACTCCTTTTTTATTTATTGAACACCTGAATAAATATTTTATTCTCTTAAATACAAATTTTATTCACAAAATAGTAAATAAATATTTAATAAATATTCAATAAAATAAATATATATATTTTATTCACAATCCGGTGAATAAATATTTATTTAATTTATGTGATCAATATAGTTTAAATAAAATTATTCCTTAGACTTGAGAATAATATTTATTTCATTAATTAAATTCAAATAGAATTTAATTGAGACCACCAGAAACACTTAGTGTGTGACCCTCTAGGATTTTTTTCGTTGGCATTAGGTGGATTTGTTGATTAACCACTGAAAGATGCTAATATTAATTGTTTATATTATAATATTCATGTGCTTCATTATTCATAAAAACCATTTTTAGTGCATTTTACAAATTGAACATTATTTCACATTATGATTGTAATTCTTTGTTAAAGTGCACTATTACTTGGTACATATTTGAACACCTCCTAAAACACAAATGGTCATGATTTTATTTTAATATTTTATTTTCAGGTCTCCCATGCTATAAGGAACAATTCATTCTTTTGGATCACTTGTAAATTCACATTGGAAGATAACCAAAGTGGGCTTTCATGCCAACACATTCTGAACAAAGTAAACTGGACAACAACCCAATAAAGAGACTATAGCATCCAAGATCCAAGCCCAATAATTATCAAAATTTAACTGAAGATGGAGGAAATAAAGGGTAACATTTCATCCAACAGTGAAAAGAGCTAATTTGGAGTGATAAAGGGAGTTTCATGCGGTCCGAGTTGGAGATAAAATTATGAGGCAGATTCTGTGGCTCAGAAAAACAGCCCACAAATTTAATCATATCTCATAAACCATAAACTCTATTGGGCTGAAACTTTACAGACAGTTAGGGGACATATGGGGATTCATTTTCTTTTTTTATGGCCCACTCCAATTCGGCCATGTAAAAGATCATTTAGACTCCTCTGTTTTGTGGATGCAAGCTAGATGTCATTTCAGGTCAAGGGTGGAAAAGTCTAAATTCCACAAACTTTCCACCACCCTAGGCCTACCATACTCAAGTGGGAAGACTTGAACTATTGGGGGCTCAACCCAAGACTTCAAAAATGCCTATTTAATGCAGTGGTGGTGAAGGAGTTGAAAATCTTTGGTGCTTTGTTTCATTGTAATGTTATGTTGCGATTTTATTGTCTTAAGTTTGTCTTTCGCATGTAAGTTGTTCTAATTCACTTTAGTTTCTTAATAAAATTTATTCCTCTCCTATTATTATGTTCTTCTCCATATCGCGTTGATACTGTTTCCTCAAGATGTGAATTTATTCACACCAAACCTTGTGAAATTTATCACATAATGATTGAGTGGTCGTTATTTTGTTGTTTTTTCTTTTTCAATTCCACCCTCATAAGTCTATTTCCCGCTTCCGTTGAGAACATGTCATCAATGGGGGGCTAACTCTTTTATGGGTTGGTCCAATAGAGTAGAAAGGGGATGAATTGTATGTTATTTATCACTCTCTAAATGTTTATTAATTTCTTTTATTTGAGTTTTTTATATTCAATGATTTTATTTCTTCCTCTTATTGAATTTATTTGCCCCACTTTTATGTGCTAATAAGATCCTTTATCTTGGAGTGCTCATGAAAATGATCCTATAAGTATATAGGTGATTAGCATGTGTTTGTGAAAGTGTTTAACCAGTAAGTTATGAGGTTAGTTTGAATTCATTGAATGAATCCTTCTCGAGTTAATGAAATTGAAATCGTTAAAAAAAAGGAATTCATCAAATCCACCCCGAGCAATAACCTAGGATCAACTCATTCTCTCGTAATTTGAATTCACATAGATCCATTAGTTTTATTTTAAAACCATCTAAAATCAACCAAAGTTGGTCACTTCATAGCAAAAAACAATCCATAGAATGTACGTATCTGTAGATTTCCTTCTTAGGTCTCTCAGGATTCGACAACCCAAGTTAAACTACAAGAAATTGCTTAACCCTAAAAACTTGGGTAAATTTAGGAGAGACCACTTGCCTAAAGTCTAATATTATTGTCCATCAACGGGTCAATACACCCAAGAGAAAGAACTTAAAGTCGCAACGATGACAACAACATACGAATGCTCACTGTGTAATAAAATCTCTTTGTCACATAATCTTATCAAGCAAGTTGCATGACGATGTCATCAACCTATATGCTTAATACATCATTCTTTAACTATCTAAAATAAACTCATCGTTACACCATGACCATGGAATTTAGGGCGACAAATCTATTTCGATCAAAGGGCTGAAATATCAAATTTCATAAATATAGAAGGGAAAAATCCTTTCTTGACTTATCCATCAATAACATGTCATTCATGACGCACCCAACGTACCCTACTTCCCGCCAACATATAGTGTGACGGTTTTCGTTAGCAAATATAAGTGTGTGAGTTGTGACATGTATTAATGATCATCTTAAAGTTTAAGGAAAATTACACACGCTTGTAAATAGAAATATACAATGACACCAAAACATGCAGAATTCTTACTGACGGGTCTGTTCTCATAATCCCTCATCTTAAAGATTACCAAGTGCGAATTTCATGAGAAGAAGTCACGTCTGCTTATGAGTACTCACACCTGAAAGTCTATATACTATGTGTTTCATCATAGTATGTTATCCAACCGTAGAACTATATTAAGAATATTGTCATAGCATTTCAAAGTTCTCATCATAGCGGAGAACTACTATGATCTTATCAATGCGACAAATACTCTAGGACATTATTACATTATAGTCATGCAAAACAATAAAAAATATGTAATAAGATGTTTAATTTAATATTTAATACATCAAATATTCATGTAATCAAAGTGCAAACAATTGGTAATAGAACACCAACTCTAACAAACTCCCACTTGGACTAAAGTCAATTGCATGTGACTTTCAGTTCGCTAGTCCTCACATGATAATCATGTTTCTGCTGAGTCAAGATTTTAGTCAAGGGGTCCGCCAAGTTGTCTTTTGTGGAAATACTGATCACTGCAACTTCACCACTCTGAGAAAAATCTCTCAAGAGATTATACTTCCTAAGTATGTGTTTCGTCCACTTATGTGACATTGACACTTTTGCGAGAGCCACCGCTGCAGTATTATCATAATAGAGTGTGATGAAATTTTTATTGCTAGGTACCATATCAAGCTATTGGACAAAATTGTGCATCCAAACTGCTTCTTTAGCTGCCTCAGAACTGTTGGATTGATGTAGCCTAATCCGGTTAGGCCGAATTCTTGTGGTCTATACTATGCACCAACCCGCAAATTTTGTGGGTCAAGTTCCACGGTGAGCTCGTTGGGGCTGCAGGGAGCAACGCGTCCCTGCTCCGAGGATCCAAAGGCCCCCAGCCCAAATTTGGGGGACTGTAACAACTCTGACCACTATAGCAGAGCTAACTGACCGACACCAACAAGGCACTGTAGCAACGCAGACTTCCAGTTGTCATTCACTATAGCTCCTTGGACTTCCAACCAGCAGGCACTATAGCACTTTTGACTTGGATGACCGTCTTTCACTATAGTGATGAAGACTTTCTGACGATTGGTGGAATAGTTTTTCGTCCTCTACATTAGCCCATTTTTGGTCTAGGGTTTCCTAGTGTGTGTGTGTGAGAGAAACTCCTGTAAATTGTGCTCCCAAATTTTTCATAGTGAAGTTATTCTACCTCTCTGTGGACGTAGGGATTTTTCCCGAATCATGTAAATCCTTGTGTTCTCGTTATTTTTTTTCCTTTTACTCTTCTCCAAATCATTTCTTTTCTATCATTGCGACTCCCAACGTTTCTGTATCAAGAAGCTGCAATATACTCAGACTCTGCTATAGAATCTACGACCACAACCTACTTTGAGTTCTTCCAGCTCACAACACCTCCATTCAAAGTGAAGATGTATCCCGTGTGTGACTTCATGTCATCTTGACCAGTCTGGAAACTTACATCTGCATATCCTCTGATGACTAGTTCCTCATCTCCTCCATAAATCATGAACACATCCTTAGTATGCCTTAGATACATAAGGATGGTCTTGACTGTCATCCAATGGCGGTCACCTGGATCATCTTGATATCTACCTACTGCACTTAATGCGTAGGGGACATCTAGCCTAATACATAGCATAACATACATGACTGACTCAATCGCTGATGCATATGGAATCTTTGTCATTCTATTTCTTTCCTCATGGTCCTGAGGACACGTTTTCTTGGAAAGATAAATGTTATGTGACACTGGAAACAATACCTTTTGTATTGTTCCATACTGAATCTCTTCAGTATCTTATCAATGTATATACTTTGACTTAGATCGAGCAACCTCTTGGATCTATCACGATGGATCTTCATCCCAAGAATATATGATGTCTTTGTTGTACCTCTCGTACCCCTCGTGGTTTAATTTTCATGGTCACAATCACTCTCTTATTTATCTAATTTTGTTTTAAGTGTTTTTGGATGATAGGTTGCCAAGGAATTGGGCCAAGAAAGAAAGAAGGCAAAAATGGACTGATTTTTAGTCCACCGGCCAACCGGTGGATGACCACCGGCCAACCGGTGGATGACCACCGGCCAGCCGGTGGTGCCTGAGCCTGAGCCCTCTCCCTTTTTCAAAGCACCGGCCAACCGGTGGCCAAGCACCGGTCAGCCGGTGGAGCCAGTCAAACTAGCCGTTGGGCTTTGACCAGGCTTGTCCACTTGACTCCCAACGGCTCCGAAGGCCTCTCCAACGGCTCCGAAGACCCCCAAAGGCCATTTGAGGGTTCCCCCTCTATAAATAAAGGACTAGGAAGCCCCGGAAACTCACGGAAGCCCACGGGAACATTTTTCCATCATTTGGCGAACCTCCGGTGGATTGCTTCAAGGAACCCCCACTTGCTCCAACTCATTTCCACATCCAAGGAGCACCACCATAGAAGCTTGGGAGCGCTCTTCATCAACTTCATCAATCCTTTGGCGCCCAAGGCTTCTCCTCTTACGGTTTTTCTTGTTTTATCTTTTTGAGCATAATTTGGGTTTGTGCCTACAAACCCCTCTTTCTCTCATCTCCCTTTCATTTGGGTTTTCACACCACCTTCAAGGTGTGAAGAGGTTAGTCAAGCCTTCCCTTTAAAAAGGATTGAATCAAAGGTGAGCTAGCCTTCACCTGTAAGAAGGCTAGTGGGTTCTTGCTCAACCATTAAAAGCAAGTGGGTTCTTGCATAACCATTAAAAGAAAGCTGTAATAGGTTCTAGACTAACCTTAAAGTCTAGTGGGTTTCTTGCTAAAACCATTAAAAAGCAAGCGGTAGTAAATCTCTCAACGGTTGAGTTGGGAGCGAAGACGTAGGCTTTGGTTTAAGCCGAACTCCGTTATCAAGTTTTGTGTCTTGCCTCCTTTATTTCCGCTGCACTTTTAACTTTGATTTTAAATTGTTAATTATTTTTAAAAGGCAATTCACCCCCCCTCTTGCCATCACTCTTCGCCCAACAATTGGTATCAGAGGAAAAATTTGAGTAATACCTTCACCGGTTTCAAATTCAAGATCCATTGTGATGGCTTCAACTTCTTTCGCCCCCGAAGGCTATTCTTTGGGTCGTGCTCCATTCTTTGATGGAACCGACTATACTTATTGGGAAACCCGCATGACCACTTTTCTTAGAAGTATAGGTTATCCTATTTATAGAATTGTCATGCATGGTTACTCTCTCTCTTCTCCCGATGAATCCAAATGGACTCAAGCCGATATTAAAAATTTCGAGCTTGATGGCAAAGCCATGAACGCTCTTCATTGCGGCCTTGATCGTAATGAATTCAATCGAGTTTCCACATGCACCTCATCACATGAAATCTGGAAACTATTGGAGGTTACCCATGAGGGGACCAACAAAGTCAAGGATACTCGATTGGATATGTACCGTCAAGATTTTGAGTCTTTTACCATGCATCCATCTGAAAATATAACTGAAATGTTTACTCGCTTTACTGACGTTTGCAATGGTAGAAAGTCTCTTGGAGATGATGTTTCTGCAGAGACGATGGTCAAGAAGATCCTTTGGATCCTACCAAGCTCATGGGCACCGAAAGTCACGGTAATTCAAGAAGCAAAAGATGTCAAGAACATGCCGGTCGAAGAGCTCATCGGATCCCTAATGACCTACGAGATCACCATGAGGAGGCAAGCTGAAAAAGAAGGCAAAACGATCAAAGTTCCAAAGAACATCGCCTTCAAAGTTCAAAAAGAAGAAATCTCCTCCTCCTCATCGTCTTCCTCTTCAAGTGGCGATTCAGAAATGGAGAATCTTGCCCGCAAGATGCACAAATTCATGAAGAAGCACAAAAAGAAGAAATCCCGCAAGGCTCAACCCAACGAAAAATCTGAGCCCGAGGTAACATGTTACGGGTGTGGCAAGAAAGGCCATTACAAGCCCGATTGTCCACTCAACAAGAAAAAGGCCAAGCAAAAGGAAAAGAAGAAGGCATTCAAGGCCACATGGAGTGATAGCTCCACATCCTCATCCTCCTCCTCCTCAAGTGACAACGGTAAAAAATGCCTAATGGCATTTAATGAGGTAACCTCTTCCGACTCCTCATCCTCTAGTTATTCAAATTCTTTTAATCATTTATCTTATGAGGATCTCCAACATGCTAGAGATCAATTGGAGGAAGGTTTTCACGAACTTTCTTCCAAATTGGTTGCTTTAAAAAAGAATTTCAAAAAACTTTCTTCCGAAAAGGAACAACTTCTCAAAGAAAAGGAAGAGTTGTCCCTCAAGATCCAAAACCTTCCCGATGTTGAGTCTATGGAATCAACAATCAAAGATTTAAGGGAATCTCTTGCCAAGTTCACCCAAGGTGAACAAAATTTGACCAAATTGCTAGGTTTCCAATGCATATCTAGAACCACCCAAGGGCTTGGCTATTCCAAGCAAGCTTCCTCTTCCCATGCTCCAACTATTTTTGTAAGGGGGAGCTCCCAATATAAATTTTGCAACTATTGTAAAAAACCCGGGCACTTAATTTATGAGTGCGATTTCAAAAATGCCCGGTATGGAAGGCCCAAAACCATTTTCTTTAATGATGAATTTCATAGGAGAAGACCCGCCACAAGACAAGTGTGGATTGAAAAATCCCTTTTAGCGAGTCTCCCCGGGCCAAAATTTGTCTCGGTTTCAAAATCCTCTCCCCGGTGATTTGTTGTTTTTATTTAGGGGGAGTTAGGATCGTTTAAGCCTTTTTGCGTTTTTATTTCAAAACTTTCAATTTCAAAACTTTCAATTTCAAAACTTTCAATTCAAAACTTTCAATTCAAATTTCAAAAATTTCAATTGGTTTAAAATCTCTATCTTGTTTTTCAAACCTTTCCCTCAATCAAGTTTTATGCCCCGTGCTATTTTGATAATCACAAAGGGGGAGAAATTCTTGGTTGATTGGGGGAGAAATCTTTCTCTCATGCTTTACTTTACTTTTCATTTTATCCTTTAAAGCATGCCTTTCATTTCATTTTTACATTGTTTGTTTTGGTGATTGTGATCATCAAAATAGGGGGAGATTATTGTACCTCTCGTACCCCTCGTGGTTTAATTTTCATGATCACAATCACTCTCTTATTTATCTAATTTTGTTTTAAGTGTTTTTGGATGATAGGTTGCCAAGGAATTGGGCCAAGAAAGAAAGAAGGCAAAAATGGACTGATTTTCAGTCCACTGGCCAACCGGTGGATGACCACCGGCCAGCCGGTGGTGCCTGAGCCCGAGCCCTCTCCCTTTTTCAAAGCACCGGTCAGCCGGTGGAGCCAGTCAAACTAGCCGTTGGGCTTTGACCAGGCTTGTCCACTTGACTCCCAACGGCTCCGAAGGCCTCTCCAACGGCTCCGA
The DNA here is from genome assembly GCA_963277665.1 of Viscum album. Lineage (NCBI taxonomy): Eukaryota > Viridiplantae > Streptophyta > Magnoliopsida > Santalales > Viscaceae > Viscum > Viscum album. The sequence goes on from OY728158.1 coordinate 471,044,566, forward strand.
AGACCCCCAAAGGCCATTTGAGGGTTCCCCCTCTATAAATAAAGGACTAGGAAGCCCCGGAAACTCACGGAAGCCCACGGGAACATTTTTCCATCATTTGGCGAACCTCCGGTGGATTGCTTCAAGGAACCCCCACTTGCTCCAACTCATTTCCACATCCAAGGAGCACCACCATAGAAGCTTGGGAGCGCTCTTCATCAACTTCATCAATCCTTTGGCGCCCAAGGCTTCTCCTCTTACGGTTTTTCTTGTTTTATCTTTTTGAGCATAATTTGGGTTTGTGCCTACAAACCCCTCTTTCTCTCATCTCCCTTTCATTTGGGTTTTCACACCACCTTCAAGGTGTGAAGAGGTTAGTCAAGCCTTCCCTTTAAAAAGGCTTGAATCAAAGGTGAGCTAGCCTTCACCTGTAAGAAGGCTAGTGGGTTCTTGCTCAACCATTAAAAGCAAGTGGGTTCTTGCATAACCATTAAAAGCAAGCTGTAATAGGTTCTAGACTAACCTTAAATTCTAGTGGGTTTCTTGCTAAAACCATTAAAAAGCAAGCGGTAGTAAATCTCTCAACGGTTGAGTTGGGAGCGGAGACGTAGGCTTTGGTTTAAGCCGAACTCCGTTATCAAGTTTTGTGTCTTGCCTCCTTTATTTCCGCTGCACTTTTAACTTTGATTTTAAATTGTTAATTATTTTTAAAAGGCAATTCACCCCCCCTCTTGCCATCACTCTCCGCCCAACAGTCTTTCCCAAGTCTTTAATGGAAAATCATTTATTCAACCATGTCTTAACAGACTGTAAGACTGGTATTTCATTTCTCATAAGTAATATGTCACCAACATATACTATTAAGAAAACGACGGCACTCCCACTAAATCATTTGTAGACACAAGGCTCACATTTGTTCTTTATAAAACCAAATTTTGTTATGACTTCATCACAATGAATGTTCCATGACCTGAATATTTGCTTTAATCCATAAATGGATTTTTTCAACTTGTGTATCTTATTGACATCCTTTGGAGTCACAAACTCTTCAACTTGTGTCATGTAGACATTGTCCTAAAGGTTCTCATTAAGGAAGGTTGTTTTGACATCCATTTGTCAAATCTCATAGTCATGGTAAGCCGTAATGGCAAGTAAAATTCTGATGGATTTCAGCATTACAACTGGTGAAAATGTTTCATCATAATTAATAATTTGACGTTGTTTAAACCCTTTTGCAACCAGTCGTATGACATACCTCTTTTTTTATTACATAACTTTTCATTACATTTTACAAACAGAGGATCTTTAAAGTCTAGTGTCTTGGAAATCAGAAACATAAAACATGAAAACATAAAACATTCTTCTAATCCACTTGTAGGGCTTCATCATAATTCTTATTAAGTACAATTATTGCATCTCATAACCTGGAGACATACATCAAAGGAAAGGGTGATCAGAAAGCCCAGTAAAGAAAACAAGGGAATTAGTTTACTTGTGAAATCAATAAGAACAAGATAAAAAAACATAAAGACATGAGAAATGGAAGTAGAGGAATTTCATAATGAAAAGGACTTAAACCATAACATAAATATGTGACTACAACATTTAATTTATACATTCATTAACATATCGCCAAGGTTCATCCCCAAGGTGTCATAAAATTTATCAAGGTTATTCACCAAGGTATCGTGAAACTTATTATCTCTAGAGATTAATTCTTTACCCGATGCATTGGAGCTCTATCAGGACGCACCCTTAATACATCTTTATTTTCATGTGAACCACATAGATCATAATAATACATTTCATAAATAACTCATATAGAGTAAAAGAAATGGGTTTTACTTCAAAATCGTGACGTTTTAAAAGTGCTTAAAAATAAGATCATTATGTCATTTCTAACCCATGGAAAGGGAACGAGGGTTATATGTATTTCAATTCTATAATAAAATAGATCAATATTATGTCTTGATGAATGCCCTTGGAAATGAAATAGGTTTGAGTATTCAAAAAAATAAAATAAGATAATTTTTGATAAAGAGAGAGGTTTTGAAACGAAAATTCTACAGAAAAATAGTTATATAACATGGTTTTAGAAAACATTGAAAAGAGATGAGATAAGAGTCACCCACTCATAAAAACTCATAATACAGTATGAGTAAATAATAAAAAGAAATAAGATCATGGTATGAATATTTAAAGGAAATACCATATAAAAATGAAACTCGAAAAAAAGAGAAGATGTGATTTCTTTTACAAATATTCGGTAGTCTAACAGCGTCGCTTATAATTCAGAAAAATAAGTTTATGAGAGCGAAAAGGGTCTATCATCAATTGGAAATGAAATGGACAGTAATAAATATATATAAGAACATACCCCCACATAATGAAATGGAAACTAAAAGACATAACATAAAGGAAGTCGTGACTTAAAAGAAGAGGGTGAAAGGTTCTCTTACATTGAAGAGTGACTTCGAAAGGTCGAAGGTTGGAACCTTGGGGGATTGAGGGAACCTTGGAAAGACTCCTTGGGAGGTAAAAACACTAGAACTTAATTGAGGAGGATTTTTGAATGAAAATAACGAGGGAATGACTTGGTATTTATAGGAAAAATGAAGGAATGTTTAATTAATTTCCAAGGGACACCTCGTCGATGGTATTTGCCAAACCATGGGCTTTCCCATAGTATTTTCCCATGGTATTGGTCACTTGGGATACCTCATAGCATATATTACTATTTACAAGTTGACCAGATTGATTACATCATGATTATATCATCAATGATGTCATTAAACACCCGAAACTCAAAACTGAATTTTTACTATTCACCGAAAATTCAACCATTTCAGAAAAATCCCAAAAATTTACCCTAACCTAATATCGATGCTCTGAATTCAAAAATGAACTTCATTTTATGAAAATAATTTTATAATTATTTTTAATTTAATTTTTAAATAAAATCATTATTTATTCCAAATAAACAACTTTAAATCTATAACTTGTTTTGTAACACCTTAAAAAAGTAATCAAGTTCCCATAAAATTATCGTATAACCATAAGACAATAAAGTAACAATTTATGATTACATTTTATGAAAATACATATCCGTTTTAAATTATTAAATTAATTATAAAATTGTAAATAAAATATTTATGACATACAAAAATACCAAAACTTATACTATGATCGTTTTTTCACTTTTAAGATATTTAAATTGTATCTATACATTCATGGGTAAAGTTTCTATTTTTTTGCCAATTTACTATTCATTATTATTCATAAGGGTCTATTACTATTCATACTTTACTATTCACTAAAAATTAAGTTGATCTTATTAGACTCTAAATTTCTTACTGGTCATAATTATAGAAGACCATTTTTTGAAAATCATTTCACATTATTAATTATTTAAAGTTTACATAAATATTTTAAAATACCCTTTTTTCCAAAATTCATCAATAATATGGAACTTCATTCTACATTTATCCAGACATTTGAAAATCACAAAATTTACCATAAAAAGAAATAAAAATTTTATTTATACCAAGAGATTATAAAAAGTATCTAAGGTCTCGTTACATAACCTCTTATAACACCTGTATAGGACATAAGTGTAAGGTGTGCTATGGTGATAGAATCTTGGGGTGGCTCGGACAACATTGCCCGAGTGGTGATTTCTATCAGCTTGAACTTCTTCCCTAGGCGATTCCGTTCAAGTTTCAAATTTTGAAACTTAGCTTGGGCTTGGTCTAGAGAAAAGCCCAGAGATTTTACCTTCTTCTCAAGCTCTGACAGATGGGCTTCGTATGACCCGAGTCTACTGGATGAGGTCATCGACTCTTCTTTCTGTATTAACCAAAATCACTTGTATTTATAAACAATAATTGTAACGTAAATATTTTAGTTTCCAACAGTCATATTGACCAACGGTCATATAACAGTTGAAATTCAACGGTCTCATTTAATTATACTCACTTCATTAATTAAAGGATATAGTTTTGTGGAGCATAAAATGAAATAACACACAAATTTAGAAAACAAATATTATTCAAAAGTTCAGGTCGTTACATTCTTTCCCCCTTAATAAATTTCATCCCCGGAATTTAAACTCGTACCCTAAGAAGAGAAAAGGTGTGGGTACTTCTGCCTCGTAGTCTCCTCTGGTTCTCACGTAGCTTCTTCACATTTGTGGTTCCTCCACAACACCTTAACAATGTGGGTAGTCTTGTTGCGTAGAACCTTATCTCTACGATCCAAAATCTCAACCGGTTTCTCTTCATAAGAGAGGTCATGTTCCAGTTGTACCACCTCTGGATTTAGTACATGTGAAGGGTCAGGTATGTACTTCCTCAAAAGGGATGCATGGAAGACATCATGACTTTGTGCTAGATTTGAAGGAAGTGCAAGCTGATAGGCAACTACTCCTACGTGATCAAGGATTTCATAGGGGCCAATGTACCTATGGATGAGCTTCCCTTTCTTCCCAAACCTCATAACTCTCTTCCAAGGTGAAATTTGAAGAAAGACTATGTCACCAACATCAAACTCCAATTCCCTTCGACGGTTGTTGACATAGCTCTTTTGTCGACTCTGAGCAGCCTTAATGTGTTGTTGGATGGCATGGACCTTTTATGTCATCTTTTCAAAAGATTAGGTCCAAGAAGATTTCTCTCACCAGTTTCATTCCAACAAGTAGGAGTTCTACATCACTTACCATATAGAGCTTCATAGGGTGTCATTTGAATGCTCGAGTGGAAGCTGTTGTTATAAGAGAACTCAACTAAATGGAGATATTGATCTTATCTACCTTTAAATTCCATTGATCATGTTCTCAGCATATCCTCGAGTGTTTGAAAAGTCCTTTCAGATTGGCCATCAGTTTGAGGGTGATAGGTCGTACTGAATTTCAATTCAGTGCTCAAAGCATATTGAAGACTTCTCCAGAATTTTGATGTGAACCTTGGATCACGATCAGATACGATAGAAAGTGGAACTCCATGCAGCCTTACCACTTCCTTCACGTAAATCTTGGAAAGTTGATCAAAAGAGAAATATTCTCGAATGGAGATAAAATGGGCAGTCTTGGTGAGACGGTCCACAATAACCCATATCGCATTGTTTCCTTTGGAAGTTCTTAGGAGACCAGTGACGAAGTCCATAGTGATATTGTCTCACTTCCATGCTGGTATGGGTAGTGGTTGCAATACCCCTTTAAAATGTTGTCGCTCTGCCTTCACTTGCTAACATACCAGGCACCTTGAAGTGTAGTCAGCAATCTCCCTTTTCATATTATCCCACCAATAATGATCATGAAGGTCCCTATGCATTTTTGTGCTTCTAGGATGTATAGAGAAAGTAAAGATATGAGCTTCATCCACCAGCTCCTTTATTTCTAGAATATATGGAACACATAGTCTTGTACGAAATTTCAGTACACCTTCTTGATCAATATTGAACTCAGGAAACTTTCCATCTTTCATAGCCTCAAACTTCTTTTGTAACAAAGGATCTTCTTTCTGAGCTTCCTTGATCTTCTCTAGTAATGACGGTTGAGAAATCATTTGAGTTAGGGTTGATGATGTATCTTCCCTTATAATTCTCATGTCCAACTTTATTAGGTCGTTGATCAAAGGATCTCTTTGAATCCTTATCATAGAAAGAACAATTGGGTCTTTCCTGCTTAATGCATCAGTGAATTTGTTTGCTCTTCTGGGATGATAATGAATTGAACAATCAGAGTCTTTGAAAAGTTCCAACCATCTCCTTTGTCTTATGTTCAATTCCTTTTGTGTGGAAATATACTTCAAACTTTGATGGTCTGTGTATATATCACATTTCTCCCCATAAAGACAGTGTCTCCATATCTTTATAGCAAAAACGACCACAGTCAGCTCCAGATCATGAGTAGGATAGTTCTGCTCATGAATCTTCAACTGTCAAGATGCATAATCAATGACTTTGTCATTTTGCATGAGGATGTATCCAAGCCCTTTCAGAGATGCATCGCTAAAAATAACAAATCCTTCTCCACTTGAGGGCAGAGTTAACACGGGTGCAGTAACAAATCTCTTCTTCAGCTCTTGGAAACTCTCTTCACACTCCTTTATCCAGATGAACTTGACCCCTTTTCGAGTTAACTTGGTTAATGGATTAGAAAGTCATGAATTTTTTTTCACAAACCTCCTATAATATCCTGCTGATCCAAAGAAACTACGAATCTCAGTTATTTTTGTAGGCTGAGGCCACTCCTCTACAACTTTTGTCTTTGTAGGGTCAACCGTGATTCCTACACTGGTTACAATGTGCCCCAAGAAAGCAACTTGTTGCAACCAGAATTCAGATTTGTTGAAATTCCCAAAAAACCTCTCATTCTGTAGAGTTTGCAAAATAATCCTTATATGATCCTCATGCTCCTCGTGACTTTTGGAATATATCAGATTATCATCAATAAAAACTACCACAAAATTATCAAGGTAGTCCTAGACTCTATTCATCAAATCCATAAAAATATAAGGTGCATTAGTCAGTCTGAAGGGCATAACAACAAACTCATAATGTCCATATCTTGATCGGAAGGCAATTTTCAGAATATCTTCTTTCTTCACCCTCAATTGATGATAACCAGATCGAAGATCAATCTTAGAGAAGAATTGAGTCCCACGAAGTTGGTCAAATAAGTCATCAATTCTTGGAAGAGGGTATTTGTTCTTCACTGTGATCTCATTCAGTTGTAACACCCCAAGCTTCTACGGTACGCTTCTCTTTGAATAATACAGTGGCATGTGTTGTACGCAACTTCAAGTTCTAACACACACCACAATCAATCAAACTAGCTGTTATGAATAGTAATACCCACTTTTTGAAATTTTATAAATTTTATCTTTCAAAATGGACTTCATTTTTTGATCTGGAATATCGAAATTAGCTTAGGGTGAATTTTTGGTATTTTTCTGAAAATTTTCAATTTTTGATGAATAGTGAAAAAACACTGAGTTATAGTTTAAAACCGAATTTTTATTGAAATAATTATTTATTTTATTTAAATTTAATTAAGGTCAAAATAGACACATAATACCTATATAAGTTCAATGTAATTCATTGGAGTCAATTTATAATAATTTTAGATATATAAAAATTTCTTAGAACTTTTCACCGTCTTTTACCCATCTCCTAGGAGAATTTGCAAATTCACATAAAACTTAATTTTATAGCTTCTGTGAGTGGAATTTCAAAAATACAAGAGACACGGTTGATATCAGTAAGTAAAATGTGGTTCAATGAGATGAAAATAATTTTTGGTGAAAAGTAACTTTTTACTTTTATTTACCACGGTTAAAAGTAAATAGGGTAATTAAGAGTAAAAATGACATTAATATTACCATAACACATGTCTTAATTCTATTGGATAAATTTATCTTGACCAAAAACAACCTTAGGAATAAAATATTATCATTTAGGTCCACTTGGATTAGATTGAGACATTTATTATTATTTAATTCAAAAAAGAGTTAAAAGAGTTAAAATCAAAGTTTAATTACTAAAAAAAATTTAATATAGGTTTATACATATTATAAATTCGATTATAAATATTCATTAGAAAGATAAAAAGATTTAATACATAATGGTATTTTATTTATAATTTTTAGACATTAAATAATTTAATTTATTTATGACACAATGGTGATGTAGTAATTACCTAATTAATGAAATATTAAAACAATTGATATTATAAATATCCAAATAAATGTAATTTGAAACTTTTTATGAATTCCACTAATTTTCTAGGTTAATATGACATATTAGGACTAGTTATAATAATTTTTTTCTAAGTAATAATGATGTTATAAATTTATCAAAAACAAAATACCCAATAGTGTCAAAATTGACATAAAATAGTTTTTAAAACAAATATTATATTATTAATTGATATTTTATTCCTAAAAATCTAAGGTTCAGCCAAATGACTTATATAATGATGGGTGTATCATTAATGGACCACTTGGGGGTTTCTTGAAGTTTATAGTAAGTTTATTAACCATATAATATAAAAATACAAAGAGACATGGTAAATGTCAAACTAATTAACTAAGAGTTAAAACTAAAAGATAAGGTTAATAAAGTGACACAAACCTATCTAAAACCTATTGGTTGAGTTGTTTTCAACCCATCCCCACATTATCCTCGAAATAAATCAGTTTGGAGCCATTAGAAACCGAATATGAATTTATTATAAAATAATATTTCTAGCTTTTCCAAAGGTGCCCCTCACCCCTCTTATAAAAGGGAATTCCCCCTTCTCTCTAATTCACATCTTCAAAGCCTTTTGGATCGGACAACCCCTGCCCAAATATCCTACTAACTTACCTTACTTCAACCTAGAGTCCTTAGTTTGATCATAAATCCAACCTAAGGAGCCCTTTTGATCAAATCAAAAGGAAGAACCCGAAGAAGAGGTAATGTTTTCACCACCATCTTTCAAGTTCCTTTCTTCTTCAACTTCTTCTTTCTTTGTTATTTACATTCTAAAATAATAACTCCAGTATCTTCTATATACTATGATGTTATTATAAATATGGTACAACCATATTCAGTATTCTATCCATCCTTTGAATGATATGTCACCATACGTGCGTACGTACGGCTTACTGTCTCCACGTCGTGGTGTAATTGTTATTCAAAACATTATTATTTGGATGGGTATGATAATGATGTGTAATTGAAGTAAATAATAAATATAACATTATAATGATTCTGTATATATGATATACCATCCAATTATATATTATTTTAATATCAAAAGAATGATATTGTCGCTCGTGCGTACGTACGGATTACCGTCTCCACGAACGCGATGAGATTCATTCCCCATCGTATCCATTCAAGTCTAATTCTCATTTGATGATTAAAAATAATGTTTAAGGAATTGATATAATTCTTGATATGAATAAGATACAACCTATCCATAACAAACATGGCTTATGTAACAAAACATATAAAAGAAAACGAGTAAGTTAACACCCGAAACGACGATAATAATAAGATATTATTAACAAAGTGATGTTAAAAGATCATATATGATATCATATTAATTTATATGATTCTTGTATAATTTAATAACAACTATTTCACCATTATACAGGAGGTTAAACTACCCTCAACCAAGGAAAAGTACAAGGTAAGGGTTTATTTCACAATCTCTTCATTATCCGAGGTTGTTTATACGTAATTATCTACTGGGACCTCTTTATCATCCACATTCATGTTTCTTAAAAATGTATTTCAAATAATTATTTCTATTTTACAGAGCATGAGTTAAAGTCATTTATACCCTTTTTGACTTTTTATAAGAAGTTTATAAAGGAATCTTTCCGTCGTTTTCCAAACAAGGTCCTTTTTAACCTTTTCGACAGAATTAAGGTAAGAATGCCTTTTCTTAACTTATACGACGTGTGCGACTATTTTACGCCGTTATAAAATCATCAAAGATTATCTTACAAGCTTATAAGAATATTTTCGAAGTAAATATTTTATTTTATAATTATGTGACTTTTAAATGATTTCAAAAAAGAGTTATTTCTTTAAAAAGGGTTTTGATTTCATCTATGTCAACATCCTTTGACTGATTTTAAGCTTATTTGAAGTTGATTTATTATGATACAAAACTTTCATATAGTATTGAAGGTTTTGTGATATTTTTGACTGTTGATGTGTTATTTTTATACCATTCATGGTTTATGGAGAAAGTATTGACATTTCGTATGCTAGTTTTAATACGAATGTTTATGTTATGTTTAAACCTGTTCATATGAAGAATGCATTGGACTTAATAAGTGACGGGTGAAGCCCGCTATAGCTGCTCAATGCATCGGTAGGTCTCATGAGACAAACTAGTGTCCCAGCACAAGGCCTTGACAAAATATTATTTGTAGTCTTGGCACAAGGCCTTGACTATGTGGTTATGACAGTCTGACATTATGCATTCCATCATTATGAAAGTGGTTATTGATATTGCATGTGATTATTCGACTAGTAGAATATCCATGTGAATAAGTAAATGGTATTATTTCAATTTATTTCTGCCATAATATGCTGAAGTTCAAGTTTAAAAGGCTTTTGTTTTAGTTATACATTGCATTAAATGTTTATGTCTATTTATGAATGTTTCCGCTATATTGTTATCCTTACTGAACATCTGAGCTCACCCCTTTCTATGTTTTATTTTTCCTAGGATGTAAAGAAGTATTTTATGAATGACCTGTAGGGATAGTATGAGGGGATATGAGTGTAGTATATGGAGACAAGATGTTGTTGTAGTTTTTCACTTTATGATGTAATGTAAACTTTATGAATGTATCTAGTGATTCCAACACTACAAAATAAACAGTGTTTAGCGGCGGTTTTGTGGCGGCGGTTCACAAAACCCCCGCTAAACGTTTTCCGAAATACGTTTCGCGGCGGTTTTTAATAAACCGCTGCTAAACCTTTGTTTTTTTAAAAAATCCCAACCCTTCCCTACCCCGACCCCCGTTTCCCCCGACCCCGCGTGCTGCAACCCTCGCCCGCAGCCCCCCGCGACCCCCCGGCGATCCCGCGACCTCCTCCGGCGACCCCGCGACCTCCTCCGGCGACCCCGCGACCTCCTCCGGCGACCCCGCGACCTCCTCCGGCGGTGCCTGCGACCGGAAACCCGCGACCCCCTTCTCCCGACGACCTTTCTCACTTCGACCTCGGCCCCAAAGTGAGTTTTCTCTATTATCACATCCATCTTGATGATTTGTTTCTAATTGAATCTGAGATTCATTATATGGGTCTCTTGGTTAATGGATTTATTTTAGTTTTTGATCCTATTGGTATTTATTTCATTCATTTTTAAAAAAATTATGTGTTTTAGGTAGTAGGCTTTAAAGATATCTTTTATTTTATAATCCATACTTGCTATATCATTTTTTTGGATTATATAAGTTGATTAATAGATTGATTAATGATTCTTATAATGGTTTGTTTTTTGAATTATTTGATTAAATGATTTATTAATTTGGAATTGATTTTGAAAATGGATTTTGAATCATGTTTTATTTGAAATTAAGTAGTTTGATTATTGATGTGTGATATTCCCTCCAAATAGTTTGAATTTTTAATTTAAATCCTACATGTATGGGTCATTTGTGAAATTGAAATCCTTTATGTGTGGGAAAATTAATAAATGAAACCCTTCCAATATGGGCTACGATAGATGGGATCATGTGGTACTTAGTAAGGGATATAATAAGAAAATAATTCTAGGATGAATTGTGGCTACCTATCAATGATTTACACTAAAAATATAACTAAATATTGTTTCCATAGTGGATTCACTTATCAGGGTGATTACCTCATTTAAGGGAACATATTTTAGGGATATGTATGTAAATAGTCATTTGACCATAGATTTAAAAGGATCTTAGATAACTTATACCTAATATACCATAGGAGTATTTTCTATTGTTTTCCTTTTCAAAGAGGTTATTTATAAATACATTATGAAATGGTTTAATCACATTTATTTTAAATGGAATATGATGTATCAATTTGATTATTCTTTTTAATATATTCTAAAAGGGTGAATTGCCATTTTTTTAATATATATATATATATTTTTATTATTATTTTATTTTCCCTTAATAAGAATAATTGTTTTATTTTTCTAATGTTTCCTTGTGAAAAACATGGTGTAATATTTCTAATATTCATTTTCTCACACCATACACTGACCATTGGGTGTTTTCAGGTCCTTTTTTATATAATGTATGTAACGGAAAGGTTCCTCATAGAAGTCATGGGTATCCATGTTAGTAGGGTGTGTGATATTTATGGTTACATGGTGTAATTTTTTTCATCATATCACATGGATAAGGGTTGGGATCTTAAAACCTCCCCACCTTATAACATATCATCACATATCCAAACTTCCCAAGCATCACAGCACCCCTAAGGCCAATTTTAGTTCCACGGACCCACCTATAAACTTCCATATTCTAATATACTCCTTGAACTCAACCATGTTATAACAACACTCGGACTAAGGAAAAGGTCCTACCTGAAAACATTTTCCCCAACCATGAACCACAATTAAAACCCAATTATCTTTGAGGACGCATCCACCTCAACTATTTATTATCAACATCAAATGAAAATTAAAGGTTTAGGTAATGTTACTATACCACCGCACAAGAGGATATCGATAAGGCACTACACTACCCTGTGGAGAGCCAATCGAAACACCTTTGTTCCAATCCTCTCCACAACTCATGGCCCAAAATTCTTAGCACCACCTCACCTAGTTACCAAAATTATAATGGTGACACAAACTAATTGTCGCTGAAGGGATACATAGATTCCAACCACATTCTCTGACCTACATCAATCCAGAACTCAAGGCCCAACAGCCTCACTCCATTTCAAACATCCAAAGCACAACCCAAGCATAACCTTCATCTCAAGGTATTCAACCATCCAAAACCTGATCCAACACCCATCACCAAAACTAATACACTAATATGGTTCCTACCTGAGACCATCCAACTTGAAACTCTAGCCACACCATTAATCGATTACTTTCCTTCCATGGTTCTCAACACCATATTACTTACTTCGTCACCACAATTTTCTAGTTTTGAGAACTTCACTCATCATAAAAGAGGTCAACAGAACCTCAACTCAACCTTCAAAACTTCCCTAACATGTTTTCCAACTCACAACATCCATGAAAACTCCACCCAATTCTAGCATTCATTATTTCTGCCAAAACTACCCAGATTTGTCACACTTTCACCATCCATATCTCAACCAAGGACTACTTGGTTCTTCTTCAAAACTCATTCACATTACTAGGATAAACTTATCATTTCAACATTAACTTGAGGTGCCTCGCAGCCCACCACATCCATTCCCTTTCTATCCAACTATGTCTTTCCATTCCTGCTAACTCACTCCGTTGGTTCCCAACTTCCCCTATTGGCATGTCGCCCCTCTACCCAAACACGAAGCCTTCTCACTCAAGGTATACCTCCATCACCTACACACACCATATCCAATTTCCACCTGGCCTTCCCTAAGAACCCCCAAACATGTCCCTTATAGGTTTCTATTTGGAACCTTGATTCCTCCACATCCACTCTACAGTTTTCTCCACATTTCCATGACTAACATAATTCTCTCCACCTTAGGAGGGTCATTATCACTAATTTATTCAAGAAATTCAAACACCATGTCTCATGCTTCCATCACAAGATGAACCCCAAAACTTAAATGTGGCCATTTAGATTTCCCTAGAACAATAAAACAAACATTACCCATTGTGAAAATGGTTTCAGTGAATGTAGTTAACTTGATTTAAAATGCATTATGATCAGTTTCGATCACACATCAATGGGGTGTTGTTTGAGGCAACATAAATGTGTGATCGATGGTGTTATGATAAGTGTGTATCCAAATATTCTTATTACTCCTCAATGAGGTGTTGACGCTGTCTCCTATGGACCAGACTTGTTCAGTTGGTCTGAAATTGTAAATGTGGTCAATGAATCATCTTTACTATATTATGCATACTTTATGGTCAATGGTTCATCTTTATTATATTATGTTTCTGTAATCTTACACTATCGTATATTTTGTGTAGGCACATTGTGATATACATGGATAAAAGCTGGATCACATTACCGAGGAACACACCTCAATATGTTAAGGGTTTGAATGGGTTTTTAGATTTTGCAATTTCTAATCGATCCGTTGAAGGGAGAATAAGATGTCCATGTCCTAAATGTAAATTTAGAACATGGTTGAAGAGAGATGAAGTTTATGAACATTTAATACTGAAGCAATTCCCTGAGCAATATTTGTGTTGGATTTGGCATGGAGAATCAAACAATACAGAAAGATTGAGGACTGATGTTAATCCACAGAATGAGGTCCCAAGTTCTTCGACAATGGAAAATGAAATGCAAAACCTCATAAATGATGCATTCGGCACTGCAAGACACCACTATGAGCATCAAAACATATCAGAACAACCAGAAGAGGGTGCTACAAATTGCAACGTGACAAGTGATGTTTCTGAGACTGTAACACAAGCAGATCAAGATTGTAACATATCATTGGATCCTCTTGATTCTGTGGAGCCAAATGTAAGGGAAAACATCAGTGAGGAAAATGCATTTCATGATTTAGTTGACGATGGAAATCAAGAGTTGTGTAGTGGGTGTTTGAAATATTCAAAGCTTTCATTTCTACTGAAGTTGTACCATATCAAATGTCTATGTGGAATTACAAATAAGGCAATGTCCATGTTATTGGAATTGATTCGTGATGCATTTCCTGAAGCAAAAATCCCAGAATCGTTTTATGATATGAAAAAAGTTGTTAACAAGCTTGGTCTGAATTATACGAAAATACATGCGTGTCCCAATGATTGTATGCTTTACTGGGGAGAGGATTCAAGTAGACAGAATTGTAAGAAATGTTCTTCTTCTAGATGGCAGTCAAAGGGTGATGTTGGAAGTATGACTGAACATAATTTCATGGAGAAGAAGAAAAGGAACACACCTGCAAAAGTTTTGCGTTACTTTCCTTTGAAGCCTCGATTGCAAAGATTATTCATGTCATCAAAAACCGTCGAACACATGAAGTGGCATGCTGTAGATAATAACAATGATGGGTTAATGATACATCCACGAGATTCCCAATCGTGGAAGACATTTGATTCATTACATACAGATTTCTCAGCTGATCCTAGGAATGTTCGATTGGGATTGGTTGCCGATGGATTCAACCCATTTGGGACTTTGAGTACGAGTTATAGCATTTGGCCAGTTGTTTTGATCCCTTATAATCTGCCTCCGTGGATGTGTATGCAACAAATATCTTTTATCATTTCGATGATTATTCCTGGAAAACAAATGCCTGGAAATGATATTGATGTATACCTGCAGCCTTTGATTGAAGAATTGCAGGAGTTATGGAGCAACGGTGTTGAGACATTTGATGTTTCTTCTAAAACAATGTTTAAAATGCATGCTGCTTTAATGTGGACCATTAGTGACTTCCCTGGGCTTGGGAATTTATCTGGTTGGAACACTTATACGGGTTTGGCTTGTCCCATTTGTAACTTTGATTTCGAGCCCAAACGGCTACCTCACAATAGAAAATGGTGCTTCTTGTGCCATCGAAGATTTCTTGATGCATCTCATAGATTTCGGCTGAACAAATCAAAATTTAATGGTTGCATTGATCGTAGACCACCTCCAAAGTTGTTAACCGGTTCTGAAATATTGACACAGCTTGAAAATGTTAAAACAGAATTTGGGAAGGTTCATAATTTGAATGATAGCGGAAAACGAGTGCGAAGTGCATCGTCAAGTGAAATCAGAACGCAACAATGGAAGAAAAAAAGTATATTCTTCAAACTTCCATATTGGGAATTTAATTCTTTGCGCCACAATCTTGATGTGATGCATATTGAGAAGAATGTATGTGATAATTTGATTTTCACATTACTTAATGAGCATGGAAAGTCGAAGGATCATCTCAATGCTCGCAAAGAATTACAAGTAATGAACATAAAACGTGATCTCTGACCAGATGAGAATGAAAAGTATGCTCCGGCCATTTTTTCATTGAAAAATAGGGATAAAGATACGTTCCTTCAAATTTTAAAGAATGTGAAGGTATCTGATGGGTATTCGAGTAACATCTCGAGGTGTGTTGACTTGAAGAATCATAAGTTATATGGATTGAAAAGTCACGATTCACATGTTTTGTTACAACAGTTACTACCATTGGCATTGCGTACATTATTACCTGAAAAAGTTACTGCTGTTGTACTCCATTTCTGCACATTTTTCAGACAGTTATTTGAGAAAGCTCTACATCCATTTCATCTTGACAACCTACAAGAGAGGTTTGTATTGACCCTTTGTGCAATGGAGATGATCTTCCCTCCATCATTTTTTACTGTCATGATGCATTTAACTGTGCATTTGGTTGACGAAGCTAAATTAGGAGGCCCCGTTCATTATCGATAGATGTATCCAATTGAGAGGTATTTTATTTATATTTTTCCAGTTAAGTAAACATTTTTTGGCATTTAAATAAATGCATAATATTATTATTATTTTTCACAGATATCTTGGGCATTTGAAAGCATACGTGAGAAATAAAGCTCAACCAGAAGGCTCTATTGCTGAAGGCTATTTGGCCGAGGAGTGTCTCACCTTTTGTTCCAGATATTTGGATGATATTGAGACAAGATTTACTCGAGTTGGACGTGTTGACGACACATCAACTCAATCTCAAATGCATCAGAAATCAAAAATATTTCCTGCTATTGGCCGATCAGTTGGGAGGACCTCATACGCGACACTAACAGAATTGGAATTATTACAGGCACATAGATATGTGCTGCTGAATAGTGAAATTGTAGATCCATTTATTGAAGAGTTGAGGATACAAACAAAGAGACGAATGAGAAGCCGAACACGAAATGAAAAAGATATAACGAAAGCTGTGAATAAAGAGCTGGTAGAATGGTTTGCACGACGTGTAAGTTTATAAATATTGCAATAAATACGAATATTACTTTGACACATACAATTTGCAAATCTATTAAATTATATTTTTTTTCAGATCATGAATACTGATACTTGAGTTGACTTTTCAGAAGATTTGAAGTTTCTTGCTAGAGGTCCTATAAAACAAGTTAGAAAGTTCAACGCTTATAATGTGAATGGTTTTAGATTTCGTACAATCGATCGAGAAGTGGGTTTGAAAACACAGAATAGTGGTATTTTTACATTTTCTGAAGTGGAATACTATGGAAAGCTGCATGATATTATTGAATTAAACTACCACGGGCATTTTTCTGTTGTTTTATTCAAATGCAAATGGGTCGATTTTATCAGAGGTGTTAAAAGAGATTCCTTGCAATTTACTTCTGTAAACTTCTCTCGCTTGATGGATGTTGGTGATCGTGAACTGCATGATCCATATATCTTAGCATCGCAGGCAAAAATGGTATATTATGTGAATTATGTTGTGGATGAAGGGTGGAGTGTAGTTACTCACGTAATACAAAGAGATTTGTATGATATGGGTGATGAAGTGGAAGATTTGACCTCTGCAATTGAATTTCATCAACAACAGGAAGCCGAATTATTTGTCCATCATGATATTGAAAATATTGGTCTAGCAAGGATGAATGAAGTGGATGAAGCAATGGAGCAGGAAATCGACATGATTGAAGGTGAAAATGATTGTATGTATAATTATTTATTCATTCAGCAACTACTTGTTTCATTTCTGTAGTCATTCATTATCATTGTTATATATATTTTTTTTATTAATACTGGGCATCTATTATCATTTTTAATTTTTTTTCGGCATAAATTTTTTGAAATATATATTCTGAACTTAATTTTATTTGATTAAATGACAGGAATGCCAAGGAAGAAGCGGTACACTATTCCTTCTTCTTCTGCGAAAAATGACGATCCGTCTGTCCCCACGGCATCATCTCCCCCTGCACCATCTCTGACACCATCAGTGGATGCCTCATTAGAGGATGAGTCATCGCCTCCCCCTACAGGAGCTTCAGTAGTGGGGCAGCAACACGCCCCCTCCAGTTCATCACGGACATTCTGGAGGGTCGCAGTCATAGGTACAAATTTTAATTAAATAAATTTATTGCATTTTGTTTATAGTAATTATTTGCTCATTGCAGATGAAGACAATGAAACCGTGGAAAAAGACATAAAAACTTATGATGTTTGGAACATGCATGGCAAGAAGATAGTGGTTCCATTTGATTCTTATGGGGTCCCGACGGATGACGCCGCAGGTTTACTTGGTCAGATTATAGGTCAGCTGGCAGCGGAGCCCGTTTCCCTGCCTATTTCGTATGATGATTGGAGGCATATGCCTCCAAACTGGAAAAATGAAGTTTATGATTCTCAGATAAAGGTAATTTTATTACTTTATGGTTTAATTGAATGTCATTTTACTAATATATTCAAAATGAATTTCTATATACAGATGTTCTTCCACTTGACCGTTGCTGATGTGATAGCACGGAAGTGGACATTGAAAAATCTTGGAAAAAAATGGAAAGATTTCAAATGGAGGTTGTGGTGTGATGTTAACGATTCTTCGTTGACCGTGCAACATATGTATGAGAAGATACCCAGTGGGGTACCGAAAGAACAGTGGAAGGTTTTTGTCGATAGACATCGTGATGATAAGCGGATGGTATTGAAATATATATTATTATATTATCCTCATTTTACATTTATACATGTACATGAAGAGGAGATAGACATTGAATACAATACTGTTAAATTGAATTTTATTTATTTCAGGATCTCTCAAGAAAGAATGCTTCAAACCGGGCGAAGCAGGTAATCCCGCACACTGCGGGTTCAAAAAGATTTTCAAGAAGCCGAATGTCATTGGTAATCTTTTAATTAGTTTAAATATTTATAATATAATATTATCTATTTAACATATTTTATTGATGATTTATCTTTGTTTAATGCAGTCACAGAGTTTAGGGCATGAAGCATCCCGAACAGAACTGTGGATGGATGTTCATAAAAAAACAGATGGAAGTTTTGTTAATGAACCTGCCAGAGAAGTTGGGGTATGAAGTCAATTATTTATTATAATAACTTAATATCAGTTTTTAATGTGTTAATATATATTGATATTTGATTTATAGGTAAAAATTAAAGAAATATGGGATGCCAATCCTGGGCAATCCTACTCAGTCTCCCAGGATGACCTGGTTGGTCAAGTCCTTGGGAAGGAGCATCCTGGTAGAGTGCGCGGGATGGGTTTGGGACCCGTACCATCTGAGGTCTTTCGCATGCCATCAGGGATTTCGGCCTCATCTACTCCTGGTTATAGTCATTTCATACCTGAAGATTCTCAGAGAGAGCTGTCTACTCTACAAAACACAGTTCACCAGCAGGGGGATCAGATATCTTCTTTGCAGAAAGAGTTGCTTGAAATACGTCAGCATATGAGCAGATATGCCCCTGGTGGTAGTGCATCGGGTAGTGGTGAGCAGGTAAATCACAAAAAAATCAAAATCATTTAGTTTGCAAACTTTTATTGGTTTTAATTTTTATTATAAATATGCAACAATATTTAATTTTCAATATAATATTCTTACAGGTGGCAGCAGGTGGTGGAGATGAAGGTGGAGAGGGTGACGATGCAGCATCAGATGATGAGTAGTAGTATTGTTGATGTGTTGAACAAGTATGATAACAGTTGGTTTGTATATATAACATTTATGGCACATAGTTGCCACCAAACATTTCCATGTCCTAACATTTTCTTGATTTCTCATGTTTCCTTCTATGCATTTTATTTATTGTGTTCTGGATTCCTCATGTGTTGACAAAAAGATTCTTAATGCAATATGCATGTGATGATACCACATCCAATGAGAATACCATATATGTAACCCATATTCATACCCCTATTGGATCCATATCCAATATGTATCACACTAAAAGACCAATCTCATGACCATAAATGGCTAAGGCATGAAAGGTTAATGATAAAAGGCTCTGTCATGGCCTTAAAATTTTTACACCACTCCAATGGGTCCAGGAATACCAATTTGTTTTTAGTTTAGGCATGGTGGATGTCATTGGATTCGGTGGATGTTGGTTGGAAATTGGTGGTAATACCTTCCTTCTTTTTGGTTAGTTTCCTCTTATTATTCTCTTGGGGATTCAATACAATGATTCCTTTTTGGTCTAGGGTCTGAGTTGGTTTACATTTTGATGATCTTTTGGCACAGTGTAGGTTTATTTGTGGGTTTTTCATGCATTTGTGGTTTATGGTCATTTCTTCTTCACCCTATGGTGTGCTGCGAGTCGAAAAATATTCTTTAAGGTAGGGAATCAGTTATTTCTCTTTATTGTGTATCATGCATGGGGGGTTACTCTTGTTCATCTATGGGTTCTAGTTGTGCTGGCTTAATCAAAGATAAATAATTGGCTAATTGAAACTGAAGGGGGAAAATAGGAATGATTCACATGTTTTTACAGCTTTGATATTATTATGATATGATGGATTGTATGGTATTGATACCTTGGTTAAAATTATGGTCATTGGGGGATTTTCTTTCACTGGATGATATGTGTTGTGACTGTTGTGTCTATTGTTATTGTTGTGATATCACCCTAAAAGGGAAATTAACCAACCACTTATATTTTTCTAATGAAATGGATACTCTATGATTATGGATTGTGTTACAACACTCCTAAAATAAAGTATCATGTGATAAAATACCCGTTGATAAATCTATAAAATGATCCTTGATGTGTTGTGATGCATGTACATGATTATGGGATGATGATGTGTGGATGTGATATTATGTGGGGATGATGGGTGAGATGTGGTTGTGGTTTTGGAAAATTTAGGGCAGTGGTGGAGCAGATCCAACATATTTTTTTTCCAGTTCAACATTTAGTGGCGGTTTTAACCGCCGCTAATGCCATACCTGTGAGCATTTAGCGGCGGTTAAAACCGCCGCTAAATGATGAACAGGGAAGCATTTAGCGGCGGTTAAAACCTCCACTAAATGATGAACTGGGCAGCATTTAGCGGCGGTTTTAACCGCCGCTAAATATATTATGTTGATATTTAGCGGCGGTTTTCACCGCCGCAGAATAGGCGCATCAAACGCCTGAATTTAGCGGCGGTTAAAACCGCCGCGAATAAAAAATGTCAGATACCCATATAACCACCGCTAAATGAAGAGAAACCGCCGCTAAATGACGGATCTACGACACATTTCTAAAACCGCCGCGGAATCGAAAAAACCGCCGCTAATAGATTGCCGACGCCAAACTTAGCGGCGGTTTTTGTAAACCGCCGCCACACAATATAGCGGCGGTTTAAACTGCCGCTAAACAGGAAAAAAACTGCCGCTAGGACCGGCTTTTGTTGTAGTGCAAGGCTATTAAACTAATTGGTCTTTCGAGACTTGATCTTTTGTGTTGGGCAAAAATCCCTCAAGGTAGCATTACAGCATTTTTGGGTTGATTGTGTTTGTTGACAAAGCAGGTTTCCATGGAGAATTGTCGAGTTCCCGAGAATTTGTTGACATTCCATGTTGACAAAGAACTTTGACAAAGGAAAGGACGATCTGGAGGCGGTACAAAAGAGCAGTACAAGGTGGCGCCGTTTTCCAGTGTTTGCCAAATTTTTGGGCCTGAAAATCGCCAATGGAAAATGGAGTGATATGTTGTTGGCAAAGGTTGAGGAGAGAGAAATGAAGAAGGTGTGCGGAAAAATCAAGCGTGGCGCGCAAAACTAGAGGGTTGCGCGAAATCTTGAAGTGTGGCGCGCAAAACAGCGGGTTGCGCGAAATGGTATTTCGCGCAAAAGATGTTTCAAGGCCGAAAGCTTGAAAATCGGTAAAGGCATGGGGCGCGCGAAATTTTGGAGGCGTGCGCGGAAAATTGAAGTGGCGCGTGAAATAGCGGATGAAGTATTTCGCGCAAGAGGTGTTACGAGGTCCGAAGCTCGTAAAATGGCAAAGGCATGAGGTGCGCGAAATTATGGAGCAGTGCGCGGAAAATGGTTGTGCGCGGAAGATTTGTATTTCGCGATCAACGCGGATTACGCGCTCAAGGAGGGTTTTTCGCGCGGGGTCGATTTTGCCTATAAATATGAAGTGACCCTCCTCCATTCAGTAGAGTTCAAGACATAGAAAATACCTGAGCTCTGGTGCGCGAAATTGAAGTTTGAAAGGGTGTTGCGCGTAAACTTAAAGTTTGCGCGTAAAGTCAGATTGCGCGAAAAGCAAAGGCTGCGCAGAAAGTTTGAGTTGGCGCGTAAAAGGAAGGTTGCGTGAAAAGTGGATTTCGCGCAAAGGCAGTGAATTGCGCGCAAGGCAGTTTCCAGGCTGCGCGTAAAATTTGGAGGTTGCGCGAAAAAGGAATTTCGCGCAAAGCATAGAAATTGCGCGCAAGACACCGTAAGGGTTGCGCGTAAAAATTGAGGTTGCCCGGTACATCTGGTGCAAAGTGAGATTCATCTGCGGGTGAAAGTTGGACTTCATCAGAGCATCTACATACAGAGGAAGATGCATTCCTTCATGAAAATGAAGAGACCTACAGGTCTATAAACTGTGATTGGATTCCCTTCCAAGAGCAGTGAGCTTAGGAAGAGGAAGAAGGTGATCCTCTCCACCGGCAGTGAGCCAGAGAGAGAGAAACAGGGAGTGACCCTTGGGAAAGCAGTGAGCTGACCCTAAACATTGTAAAGGCAGTGAGCCTGGGCATAGAAGTGATCTAGCCCGAACCTTGTAATCCACAGCTAGTGAAGATTAGTGGAATTTGGTACGACCGGAAACCTGTCGGCGTATGCTCCTTGGACGTAGCCCTTAGCGGTGAACCAAGTAAAATTGCTGTGTCCTGTGATTGCTTTACTTTCTGTTTATATCGTGTAACAGGGAAAAGAGAGAAGAGTGTTTTGCTTAACAGCGAAACAAGATCAGAACGGGCATTAATTTTTAATTAGTCATACCCTGATTCACCCCCCCTCTCAGGGTATCCAGCCTAGTGGACCTAACATTTTGTGATCATACCAATGTTATGTAATAATGCACCGACTCTAGATAACTGGGGTCGGGGCGTTACATCAGTTCTCTATAATCAACGCATAGTCGCATCGATCCATCCTTATTCTTCATAAAGAGAACCGGTGCTCCCCAAGGAGACACACTCGGTTGGATAAAACCCTTCTCCAAAAGATCTTGAAGTAGTTTCTTTAGATCCTTCAGCTCCACATTAGTCATCCTATACGGGGTCTTTGATATCAGATGGGATCCGGGTACGAGTTCAATGGAGAACTCAACCTCTTTTTTGGGGGAGGTCCGGGTAACTCCTCGGGAAATACATCAACGTATTCCTGGACAATGGGGACATTTTCTATCCTCAAACTCTCATTTATTTCTTCTTCTTCACCGATAAACTCCATAAAGAAGGATATAGGAGGTTCTTCTAGACAAAGATCAGGTTGAGATATCTCTCCTTGAAAAATGATTGTAGGTTTTGCATTCAAGACTACTGAGATTTCCTTACTTCTGTATTTGATCTTATCATTATACTTTGAGAGTCAGTTCATCCCTAGTATAATGTCGAATTCCATCATGGGAATGACTACTAGATTTGCGATAAGATTGTGCTCACTAAAGTAAATACTAGAGTTTCTAAACACTGACGATGCTTGGATAATTCCACTATGAGTCTTGACTGATAACTCTGCTTTTAGTAAATCAGGGGTTGATTCTAAATTCTTTTCAAACTTGTAGGAAATAAAGGAATGCGTAGAACCAGAATCAAACTAAGTACTTGCTAGCTTTGAGAGGACAACAAGAGTATCTGTCACCACATCATTTGGCGCTTCAACTTCAGTCATAGTGATTGCAAAAGTACGACCTTGTTCCCTTGGTCGTTGCTGAGGGTGATGGTGATTCCCCTCCAATGCCCTCAAATTTGGACAGTGATTGGCAAAGTGTCTAAGTTGTCCACACTTACAGCATTGGACATCAGGTAGGGCCTGCATCATCTTCCCTTTGTCGTTAGTGTTGGGAAGTTATGGTTTTACCTCACTACGACAATTCTGCACAATGTGGTCATCTCTACCACACTTGTAGCACTTACCGCTCCCAAGTAGGCAGTTCCCCGAATGCTTCTTCCCACATTTATTACACGTGGGACGTTGCACTTGCTTGTCACCTCTTCCCTGATCGAATATCCTCCCTAAGCTTGGCTCCATCGATATCTTCTTGTCATCGGATTTATGAGACCACTGCATCTCAACAAACTCCAGTTCAACTTTCATCGCACTCCGCACAATCTACTCATAACTATCATAGTCTCGGTTGGCTAGATTCTTTCGCAGATGAGGTCTCAGTCCACCGAAGAATCTATCAACCTTACCATTTGGATCCATGACAAAGCTAGAGGTGTAACGTGAAAGCCTTGTGAACCTCATATCGTAGCTTCCCACAGATTCATTCTCCTTCTACTTCAGCTCGAGAAACTCCTTCTCCATTCTTGTACTCATCGATCGAGGGAAATACTTATTGAAGAATATCCCTCTAAACTCTTCCCACTCCATAGCTTCAACTTCCACTCTTGGCCATGTGTTTTTAATCAGTTCCCACCACTGATCAGCTTCTTCCTCTAAGCGATAGATAGCCGAGGTGACCTTCTCTTACACTGAACAGTGGAGCACAGAAAAGATCTTCTCTATAGAGCTGATCCACTGTTCAGCAATCAATGGGTCGATCGATCCACTGAAGGTTGGTGGTCGTTGACGCATAAAGGACTCAACAGAAAGTTGTTCCCTTCGTGGTGAGATCGGTCTCTCAGCTTGATTTAAGTTATTTCCCATAACTTGAGTCAGTTGGTTCATCATTCGCATGAAAGTTTCCATTTCGGCTTCCATCGGAGGGTCGTCAGCGCATGGTCCATTGCGGTCACCATTTGCACGGTTCCCTCTATTGTCCACCAATTTCTAAAAGAATAAAACCTTAGTGAGAAGATTATTTCATTTATGAATCTTATAACTATAAAGGATTTTATGTCTTAAAACTACGTGCTTTAAACAATTACATTTCTCTATAAATCCTTCATAATGATTCATAAAAAGCTTATGATTAACTAAACATATCTCTGGAATGTCGTAACCAAGATTGCAGCAAGGTCCATTTTCGTGTACCAGGATACCCCAGGTCAAGCCCGAAACTCCTTATCAGAGTTTTCACTCCTAGGTACATCTGTGTCAAAGCCGCCTTTACCTGCTTGTATCGAGACAGGAATGTATTTTCTTGATAAACCACTTACTCAATACTCACCAAAATACCATGAATTTTTTCTATATTTAAACTTTTCTATAGGGTTCTTCCTAAAGTTTTCATAGCCTAATTTCCATAAATAACTAAACTATCTTTTGATTCCAACTATGGCATCCCGCCTTTTTTATTACATTACTTTTTATTACATTTTACAAACAGAGGATCTTTAAAGTCTAGTGTCTTGGAAATCGGGAACATAAAACATGAAAACATAAAACATTCTTCTAATCCACTTGTAGGGATTCATCATAAGTTCTTCCTAAGTACAATTATTGTATCTCATAACCTGGAGACATACATCAAAGGAAAGGGTGAGCAGAAGACCCAGTAAGGAAAACAAGAGAATCATTTTACTTATGAAATCAATAAGAACATGATAAAACAACATAAAGACATGAGAAATGGAATTAGAAGCATTTAATAATGAAAAGAACTTGAACCATAACATGAATATGTGGCTACAACATTTAATTTAGACATTCATGAACATATCACCAAGGTTCATCTTCAAGGTGTCATAAAAATTACCAAGGTTATTCACCAAGGTATCGTGAAACTTGTTATCTCTAGAGATAAATTATTTACCCAATGCATTGAAGCGCTGTCAGAGCGCACGCTTAATATGTCTTTATTTTCATGTGAGACACATAGATCATAATCATACATTTCATAAATATCCCATATAGAGTAAAAGAAATGGATTTCACTTCAAAATCGTGACGTTTTAAAAATGCTTAAAAATAAGATCATTGTGTAATTTATAACCCATGGAAAGGAAACGAGGGTTATATGTATGTCAATTACAGAATCAAATAGATCAATATTATTTCTTGATGAATACCCCTAGAAATGAAATAGATTTGGGTATTCACAAAAATAAAATAAGATGATTTTTGAGAAAGAGAGAGAAGTTTTGAGACGAAAATTTTGCAGCATAACGACTATATAACATGGTTTTAGAAAACGTTTAAAAGAGAGGGGACAAGATTCACCCACTCATAAAAACTCATAATACAATATGAGTACAAAATAAAAATAAATAAGATCATGGTGTGGATATTTAAAGGAAATACCATATGAAAATGAAACTCAAAAGAAAAGAAAAGATGCGGTTTCTTTTACAAAAATTCGGCATCTCAATGACGTCACTTATAATTCAGAAAAATAAGTTGATGAGAGCAGAAAGGGTATCTCATCAATTGGAAATGAAATGGACAGTAATAAAGAAATATAAGAACATATCCCCACATAATGAAATGGAAACTAAAAAACATAACATAAAGGAAGTCGTGACTTAAAAGAAGAGGGTGAAAGGTTCTCTTACCTTGAAGAGTGACTTCGAAAGCTCGAAGGTTGAGACCTTGGGGGCTTGAGGGAACCTTAGAAGGACTCTTTAGGAGGTAAAAAGACTAAAAGTTCGTTGAGTAGGATTTTGGAATGAAAAGAATGAGGGAATGGCTTGGTATTTATAGGAAAAGTGTGAAAATATTTAATTAATTTCCAATGGACAGCTCATCGGTGGTATTTGCAAAACCATGGGCTTGCCCGTGGTATTTTTCCATTGTATTGGCCACTTGGGACACCTCATAGCATATATTACTATTCACAAGTCAACCAGGTTGATTACATCATGATTACATCATTAATGATGTCATTAAGCACCGGAAACTCAAAATTGTATTTTTTTTCTATTCACCGAAAATTCAACAGTTTCAGAAAAATCCCAAAAATTTACCCTAAACTAATATTAATGCTCTGAATAAAAATGAACTCCATTTTATGAAAATAATTTTCTAATTATTTTTAATTTAATTTTTAAATAAAATCATTATTTATTCCAAATAAACAACTTTAAATCTATAACTTGTTTTGTAACACCTTAAAAATGTAATCAAATTCCCATAAAATTATCGTATAACCATAAGAAAATAAAGAAACAATTTGTGATTACATTTTATGAAATAAATTTCCATTTTAAATTATTAAATTAATTATAAAATTGAAAATAAAATATTTATGACATACAAAAATACCAAAACTTATACTATGATCGTTTTTTCACTTTTAAGATGTCTAAATTGTATTTATATATTCATGGGTAAAGTTTCTTTATTTTTTTTTGCCCATTTACTATTCATTACTCATTACTATTCATAAGGGTATATTACTATTCATACTTTATTATTCACCAAAAATTAAGTTGATCTTATTAGACTCTAAATTTCTTACTGGTCACAATTGTAGAAGACTATTTTCTGAAAATCATTTCACATTATTAATTATTTAAAGTTTACATAAATATTTTAAAATACCCCTTTTTCCAAAATTCATCAATAATATAAAACTTCGTTCTACATTTATCTGGACATTTGAAAATCACAAAATTTACCATAATAATAAATAACAATTTTATTTATACCAAGGGATAACAAAAAGTATCTAAGGTCTCGTTACATAGCCTCTTATAACACCTGCATAGAATCTTAAGTGTAAGGTGTGCTATGGTGATAGAATCTTGAGGTGGCTCGAATAACATTGCTCGAGTGGTTATTTCTATCAGCTTGAACTTCTCCCATAGGCGATTCCGTTCAAGCTTCACATCTTGAAGCTCAGCTTGGGCTTGGTCCAGAGCAAAGCCCAGAGATGTTACCTCCTTCCCAAGCTCTGACAGATGGGCTTCGTACGGCCCGAATCTACTGGATGAGGTCATCGACTCTTCTTTCTATATTAACCAAGATCACTTGTATTTATAAACAATAATTGTAACGTAAAGATTTTAGTTTCCAACGATCATATTGACCAGCAGTCATATAACAGTCGAAACTCAGTGGTCTCATTTAATTATACTCGCTTCATTAATTAAATGATATAGTTTTGTGGTGTATAAAATGAAATAACACACAAATTTAGGAAACAAATATTATTCAAAATTTCGGGTCGTTACAAGTCGCGCCTTTTAAGTACTAACTTGTCCTTCAATGTCCAGTTTCTTCTTGAATACTCATTTTGAATACTCATTTGCAACCAACAGGCTTTACATCCACTGGAGGATCTACCAAAATCCAGACTTAATTTTGGTACATGGAATCCATTTCAGAATTCATAGCTTCTTGCCACTTAACAACATTTTTGGCACTTACTGCTTCCGTGTAGGTTAAAGGGCCATTATTATCAACTAATAATGAGTCACCATCCTCAGTAACTAGAAAACCATACTGTTCTGGTTCTCTAACCTCTCTTGTACTCATACGCAGTTCTTGTATCTCTGGAATAGTTTCTTCTTCCACGGGGCTTTATGGAATCTGATCCAGTACCAACTCTTGTGTGTCTTAAGCCTCAACTTCATCAAAGTTTATCTTGCTCCCACTATCTCTTTTGTAGATGTGCTCTCTCTCAATGAATATGGTGTGTCTTGCCACTATAACCCTTTTGTCTGAGGGGTTGTATAGGTAATATCCTCTTGTTTCCTTGGGGTATCCTATAAAGGCACACTTTGTGCCTCGGGGTGCAAGTTTGTTACCTAAAGAGGCCTTAACAAACGTTTCGCTTCCCCACACATGAAAATTCGATAACATGATTTTTCTTCCACTCCAAAATTCATACGGAATACCATTTATTGATTTAGTTGGTACTTGGTTTAGTATGTGTACTAATGTTTGTAATGCATATCCCCAAAAGGATAATGGAAGACTTGCATAACTCGTGATCTCACCATGTCCAATAAGGTTTGGTTCATCCTTTTGCTTACACCATTCCACTGAGACGTGTAAGGAAGAGTGAGTTTGGATAGGATCTCAAATGCCCGTAAGTAATCAATGAAATCTTGATTAAGATATTCTCCACCTCGGTCTAAGCGGAGTTTCTTAATCTTCATACCAAGCTGGTTCTCAACTTCATTCTTGTATTCCTTGAATTTATCAAAATAATTCGACTTATACCTCATTGAATGAATATATCCATATCTACTAAAATTATCAGTAAAAGTTATAAAATATGAGTACTCACCTATTACTTCAACAGGAAATGGTCTACACACATCAGTATGAACAAATTCAAGAAGCTCTTTACCCCTTTCACCTTTCCCACTAAATGGGACTTTGGTCATTTTGTCTTGTAAACATGTGTGATATACACCAAGTGGTTTTAGTTCAAAAGAATCTAAATATCCATCTTGATGTAATTTTATCAAGTGTTTTTCATTTATATGACCTAGATGATAATACCAAAGCTGGGTGTGGTATGAATCATGTGAAGTAACTTTGTTACGATTGTCATTACTTGGTTCATGTAATCCAACACGTAAAAATCGGTATGTAAATGTGTATTACCATAACAAATGTTACCTTAAAAAAACAACATTTATTTCCAAATTTGAAAATGAATCCATTTGTATCTAGTCTGGATACAGAAATAATGTTTTTGATAACTGAAGGTAGATAATAACAACCTTTTAAGACCAAGATCATTCAGGTCGGCAATATGAGGTGGTAGTCCCTGATAGCTACAGCATCAAGTTTAGCTCCGTTGGTTGCTCATAGATCTACCTCCCCTCAGTCAATTTTTCTGAATCTACTTGGTTCTTGTATTTGAATACATATGTAAGCACCACAAGATGTATCTAATATCCAATTTGTAGAAATAGATAAATTGTACTCGATAACAAACACACCTGAAACTTCCCCTTGCTTCTTTAGCTGGGTGCATTTTTCAGTTTTTCTTCTAGTGGCCCTCCTTATCACATGTGAAACAAAAAACATCTTGTTCTCTTGTTTCCCCTTTGATCTTCTTCTTCTTGGAAGGGCGTGAAGAAGCTTTGGGCTTAAAGCTCTTTGTTTCCCCTTTCTGTTTTTTTACCATAAGAACAAAAGGCTTTTCGTACTTCATATCTTTATCTACTTGGAAAAAGAGGATAAGAATATCTTGCAGAGACTTCTCGATGTTGTTTATATTAAAATTAACAACAAAACTGGAGAATCTCTGAGGGAGTGATGCCGGAATGAGATCAATCATCAGTTCTTCAGGGAGTTTAAACCCTAGAACTCTTAGACGCTCAATATAGGCAATGAGCTTGACTACGTGAGGCCCAACTGGGGAACCTTCTCCAAGGTTACTCTAAAATATCTTCTTGAAAATCTCAAATTGTTCTTGTATAGCTCTCTCCTAGTAAAGACCACAGAGGTGATCAAACATGCTATACGCATTCATGTTTTTGTGAGACTTCGTGAGCTCACTAGACATAGATGAAAGCATCAAACATTGAATGTTGACCGTGTCGTTCATATGTTTTTTGTAGACCAGGAACTCTTCATCACTCGCCTCTTGAGTAGGCGAATCATGCATTGAGGATACTAGCACGTAAGATTTCCGTTCATGGCGTATAACAACCTGAAGACGTCTAAACCCCTCCTGGAAGTTACTTCCAGTGAGAAGATTCTCTTTATCCAATATTGATTGTAGGGATAGTGTGGATGACGATCTTGTAATTTTATTCTACAATTAAAAAAGAAGATTATTAGTACTTTTCTTGATTACAAATTTTGTGAGAAATAATAAATTAATTGATTTTATTAAATCTCTCACTATTTTATCAAGCCCTAATAGCCCTCGCCATTGAACTTGGAATGTCTAGTTGGTAGGAGATTCTAATTACAAGGATCCATATTCCTCTTTGCATAACCCCAACAAGGGTTGGTCAATCTATTTTGAATGTATTTAGGTAGGAAAGTCTTTGTCAACTGCGAGCTTGCAGGTCCTTGATCTGTTGAGTGGACTCCCCAATCCAGAAATCCTGGCTTGGATTTTCTCAACACTTGACTCCAAACTACACCAAGTCTAGCAAGGGCTACTCCTCTTGATGTAAAATTTTTAAGTCAACCTAAAACTTTCATAAGAACTCCCCTTAAAAAATTAAGTGTCCCAACAAAGGTTGGGCAAACACATAGTTCTATTGAGTTTTGTTCGTAATCAAGTAACAGAAAGCTTAGTCTGACTTAATATTAGATTGAGGGATTTTATTTTATTATGCATAATTTTTTTTAATTAATTAACCATGTTTGGATAAAACATTTACACATAATCAATTTTATTCAAATTCTGACTTTGCATATTAATTCATTTATGTGATTGCGGTCTTGCATCAATAAATATAATTTTAATTCATTAGACGAAAAATAATTAATTAATTAAATGATCAAATCATGAGCTTATCTAATGGTTGATTTAATGAGCGGACATTAAATCAAGTTATGATCTAGGGGAAATAACTCCTTATGCCGAACTTGGCATGAGCTACAACATTCCACTTGTCCACCTATGTATCACCGTCATTATGGTTATGTCTTGAACCGTCCCTATGTTCCTTGGGATGCTCCATTGATTACAAATATTTATTAATCACATGCAAGTGAGGAGAACCAAAAAATTGATTAAAGGGAATTACATAAATATCCTTGGACGCACAGATCCAACATAATAATGGAGAGAGAGATGACTCGCAAGCCATTTTTTAATTTAATATTAAATAATTGCACAGTCACACATACAACGAATACACAAAAGTAAACAGCTAGAATTCATTTCATTATTCGTTCCTTTTATTATTTAAGATAAGTGTGCTTGCATTAATTAATTAATTAATTAATTCTCTTTCAACTTAATGATTCCTGATCTTATTTGGAGATACTCATCATTAATGGCATTCATAGCAAATAAATAGCAGAACCAATAATGATATTAATTACAATAAATTAATTGAGCATTTGAAATTCTTTAGAACCATTATTAAATTGTCAAACACACAACGGTGTGCTAATAATAAAATAAGGTTTTAATGCTGCAATTTCAAATTTAATGTAATTTTAATTTTTGTCCATTAATAGGAGACTGGGGCTTCGGTGTGTTGACTCGGTCAGACTACATGGTGTGTACATGCCAATTACACACCATGTATCCGCTTGTCGTGTGCCAAGTTGGCCTGGTCAACACGTGGTGTGCAATAAAAGTACCGCATGTAATAAATTACTCGACGTATCAAGATACAATGCGCATGGGTATACAACATGTGTCTCGACCGCACGCTGTGTAACCATGTTTTACCGGCCAATGAGTTGGCACTTCTCGATGACATCTCTAGTCGTTCTTCATTTGTTCTTAAACCTTTAAGAAAATGAAACACTGAATGAACATGATTAATATGTCGATAACATGTTAATTCAAATCGGATTAAAGAATGAATAACATGAAATAAAATCTAACCACAATTGTGTATAGATCAAAAAACAAATAAATAATTATAAATTTAAACGTGACCGCTCTGATACCACTTGTTGGTTCCGGACGTAGTGGAAGCGTGCGTTGGTGGGTGATATATTAAAATTTCTTTTAATAACTGTTGACCGAAACCAAAAGCGGGGATCTTGCACATCAAATTTATAATTAATTTATTTAATATCTGAAGAAATAAATGCATGGGTTTAGGAACTTTCTTCGTTGATGATTGTTAATTGTCTAAAACGGACCTTTCAGATTGTCTTCGTTGCGATTGTGAGGATCCAAGGGTAGAATCCATCTAGTGGTGATCCACACGTGCTCCAATGGTCTTCAAGAAACACCACTCATTCTCTGGGTGATAGCACGGTGAATCGAGTATTTTGCGTTGTTCATTCTTGATCGATCGTTTTTTGGACTTAAAGAAATTATTTCTTGGGTTTCTCGTTCTTGAGAGGGAGGAGTCGGGAGAGAATTCATTGTGCGCAACAATTCTCTATTCCGAAACTTGGAATTTGTTTCGAATGAATTACACAATAGACGCAGCCGTCTATTTATAGAGTTGAGATTTCAGTTGCAAAAATTTAATTGCATAATAGCCATTAAATATAATTATAACCATTAATGAAATCTCATGCCACGTAATAATAATAACAGTATTATTATTATGTGGTGCGCCAACTTGCGCAAAATGGATAAATAATATTTACCGACTTGTAAATAATTATTTTATCATCGGACATGATCTTGGTCTGTTCGAACTTTTATATTTATTGAACACCCGAATAAATATGTTATTTTCTTAAATAAATATTTTATTCACAAACTAGTAAATAAATATTTATTAAATATTCAATAAAATAAATAAATATGTTTTATTCATAATCTGGTGAATAAATATTTATTTAATTTATGCAATTAATATAACTTAAATAAAATTATTCTTCAGTCTTAAAAATAATATTTATTCCATTAATTAAATTCAAATAGGACCACTAGAAACACTTAGTGCGTGACCCTTTAAGATTCTTTCTCATTGACATTAAGCGGGTTTGTCTAAAGCCCAAGATTACTGTCTAATAACGGGTCAAGGCGCCCAAGAGAAAGAACTTAAAATCGCGACGACGACGACGACATACGAATGCTCACTGTGTAATAAAATCTCTGTCACATAATCTCATCAAGCAGGTTGCATAACAGTGTCATCAACCTATATGCTCGATACATCATTCTTTGACTATCTGAAATAAATTCATCGTTACACCATGGTCATAGAATTTAGGGCGACTGTTCTATTTCAATCAAAGGGTTGAGATATCAACTTCCATAAATATGGAAGGGACAAATCTTTTCTTGACTTATCCATCAATAACATGTCATTCGTGACGCACCCAACGTACTCTACTTCCCGTCAACATATGGCGTGACGATTTTCGTCAGCAAACCTAAGTGTGTGATTCATGACATGCATTAATCATAATCTTAAAGTCTAAGGATCATTACACACACTCGCAGATAGGAATATCTAATGACACCAGAACATGTGGAATTCCTACTAACGGGTATGTTCTCATAATCTCCAATCTTGGAGATTACCAAGTGTGAACTTCGGTCTATATACTAGGTGTCTCGTCATAGTATGTTATCCAACCGCAGAACTATATTAAGAATATTATCATAACACTTCAAGGTTCTCATCATAGTGGGGAACTATTATGACCTTATCAATGCGAAAAACACTTTATGACATTATTATATTATGGTCATGTAGAACAATGAACAATATGTAATAAAATGTTTAATTTAATATTTAATACATCAAATATTCATGTAATCAAAGTACAAATAGTTGGGGTTCTAGGACACCAACTCTAACAGTGTATTTGTATCCAAACTTGATATCATTATCATTGTGTTTCATTTGATCACGTACTTTGATGCAAGGCAAAAAAACATGATAATAAAATCATGGCAAGATAGCTTGTGTTGGGTGCGTCATTAGTGGTATGACATTCGTTGAATGGTCAAGAAAGGACTTATTGTTTCCAGGTTAATGAAGTAATATATCTTGAGTCGTGTAAATCAAGATGGTAGTACCTTCATAAGACCCTGGTCATGGCAGTCGAGGGTAAATCTGTCCAGTTAGATCAACAAATAATAAAACAAGAAAAGGATGATGACACAAGTATGCGCCCTACTTTATGAGATATTAAAGACAAAGGGATTATATTACACAATGTGTGTTCGTAGGTTGGTTGTCGTTGTTATGACAAGTCTAATCTCTTTAGGGGTCATGATGGGATGTTAGATCCCACTCTTGGTATGTGAATAGTATTCACTGCTATCGAGATAAGGGTCTAGAGGGTCACACATAATAGCGTATTCAAGAATCTACTCTATTCAGTTGAATAGGTATATAGGACATGATGGGCCCCACCATTGGGGTCTGGGTTTTGTCCAATGATATGTGATCACCAAAGTAATAAATAAATTCATATTATTCAAGTTAATAATAATTGGCATTGAATTTATTTATTAAATGTATTTACAATTTTTAAAGTAGATACATGGAAATATTTTTTGAACGAATATTAGTTTAAAATATTCAAGGTTCATTTAATATTTGATGGAACAACGAGTCGAGTTAATGACTCAGTTATTATCATGTAATATATATTTATTTATATTACCAGAAAGTGATAATAATATTTATGACTCAGTACAGTAGTCATATTATGTCATTTATAATGTTAATTATTCTGGGGTCGGAGAGGCAATTCCGGTTAATTTCTTAACACGCTATAAATAAAGGAATATAGACCCTTGCCAACAACTATTCACTGCATCTCTTTCTCTTCTTCCCTCTCTCGCATTCTAGAGAGCGAGGCTCTGGATCCAGGAGTTCGGATCGAGCTCTCTCTCACACATCGCAAGCAAGGCGGTGTGGTGATCGTTGGAGCGTTAAAGGCGTTGTCGGATCTCTGCGCTAGCACCCAGAATTTGATGATCGATGCTCCCACATATTTTTGAAGCACGTGTGAATGATCTAGAGGAATACGGCTTCGGATTCTTCGAGTAGTGATCGTCGACGATGAGCAAACGTCGAGCGCAGCTTCAAATCAAACCAGGTATTTTGGTTTATTATTTTGTGCTTAAAACTTCTTCATGCAAGATTCTCAGGAGGTAATCGAGCAGCGTTCTGCCACCGACGACGAAATCATGTCGATCGTCGGTGGAAAATTTCCAAAACCTCACCTTTTGGGCCTTCCGTAGTGTGTTTGGTACTTTTACATGGGGTATACCGGACACTGTTTGGAATAACCCGCCAAGTAGGGGATTGTATGCTCATGTATATTGGTTACAACGATTCCTAAAACCCCACCTATGGAATAATAGGATGAGAATGGGGATACAACCCCCATGCCTCATAAAGGGATTCATACTCTAGTCCGCCAAGGGGATCTTGTCTGGTGCTCTGGACAAAATGTCGTACTGAACTCTCGTAGAGGTGGATTGAGAAAACTCGCCCCAGAACGACAGAAAGAGGGAACACACCCATACAGATTGAGGGAACACACCCATTCAGATCGAGGGAACACACCCATACAGATACAGATAGAGGGGACACACCCGTACAGATCATGGGAACACACCCATCTCACACCAGAGTTAAATTGAGAAGAACAAGGACACTAACTTGTTCTTGGAGAAAAGTGCATTGCATGTATCTAGGGGTACATGGCATGTCTAACTAAATCTAACACTATCGGGGTGTACTTCATGTTACACGGCGTGTAGGGATCGAATCAGCACTCGACATAGGCCTCGCCATACACGACATGTGGGACAACATGGTCACCTAAACGTATAACACCATGTACACGTCAAGCCATCCACCAAGGTGTACACAGCGTGTATCTCCGCATGGCTACTTGGGTGTGTACTCCCTATACACGTCGAGTTGGTCGACTAGGTAGCACACGACGTGTGTAAGGAACACACAGTGTGTGATATTTAACTTAACTCGAAACTCTAGTCGTCAAACATAGAGAACTACACAGCGAGTATTCTTCAGATAACACGTCGTGTAGTCAGGATTTTTTCAGAACCCTTGACTCCTCATGCGGTTCTACTCGCACCTCCGCCACCGTGATTCTAACCTGAATCGCAGAACTAGGTTAATTGTGTCTGCCTCGTTGTTGATGGTTGGATTCCAGTCATCCAATTCACTCGAGATTCAACTCTCGTCGCACTGCATCGTTGCCGCAACGCCCAACCGTGTACAAGGAACGTCAATTTGATCTCAAACCATCTTTGATCGTATGTAGTTGTCATCGCACCTCGATCACACCGCCAAGCCAAATCATACCCTCAATAACAATCTGTTGCGCCAAAGAACAGATGTGCAACGATCTTTTACCGGGTATTTGTCGAATCGCCGGTCAAAAAAAATGTCAGCAATGAACAAGTGAAGAACAATGGGAGAAATGCACAAAACGCAAACATGGAGAACAAACTTCAGCCATTGCTCGGGTTGGCCTCAATCCGTTATCATGAGAACGACGAACAAAGAGAAAATAATACCAATTCCTAATTCTAAGAAGATAAACGCATCAACTGTAAATTAACATTCGACTCGCAAATCAATTGTTAAAGGGATTGATTCGCGTTCGACATGGAATAAACATATATGCGATTAAAGCAGCATAAACAAACGTCATACCCCGAGTTTGGATCGATCGTTGATGAAAAACGATTTCATGGCGTTGTCTTTGGAGAGATCAACGAACTCCTTTGGTGTATCGATCGTTGCACCATGATCCGTTGACGTTCGCCCAAGAATGCTCCTCCAACGGCTCCTCTCTCGATCTCTAGTAGGGGTGTCCATGGGTCGGGTCGGGTCAAGGATGTTTCGAGACCTGACCCGATCAAAAAAGGCTGAGTCACATGCTTCGTGGGTAGCAGACCCGACCCAACCCAACTCGTTGGGGTCGGGTTACCCGACGCATGGTCGAAGGACCCGACCCGACCCAACCTGTTGTGGGTCCGGGTCAGTTCAGGTCGGGTTATATGTGTAAAACTGACCCAACCTGATGAACCCGAACCCAACCCCCCCATACCCAACTCGATGGACCCGGACCCAGTCCCTCCTCCCAGGCAGCAGCCACCCCCACTCCCCCATGCTCAGCCCCCTCCCCCTCCACCAGCCTCTTGCACCAGCACTCCCCCCCCCACCCCCCCACCCCCCGCACCAGCCTCCCCCCTACATGCACCAGCCTCCTGCCCAACTCGATGGACCCAAACTCGGACCCAGCTCCCCCCTCCCCCAAACCCAACCTGATGGACTCGAACCCCCCCCCCCCACCACCACCACCACACCAACCTCCCCTCCCCCCCCCCCCACCCCGCACCAGCCTCCCCCCTACCTGCACCAGCCTCCTGCCCAACCCAATGGCCCCAGACCCGGACCTAACTCCCCCCCTCCCCCTCCACCAGCCTCCTGCACCAGCACCCCCCCACCAACAGCCCCCCCCCCCCCCCCGCACCAGCCTCCTGCCCAACTCGATGGAACCAAACCCAGACCCAGCTCCCCCCTCCCCCAAACCCAACCTGATGGACTCGGACCCCCCCCCCCACCACACCAACCTCCCCTCCCACCCCCCCCCCCCCCGCACCAGCCTCCCCCCTACCTGCACCAGCCTCCTGCCCAACCCAATGGACCCGGACCCGGACCCAGCTCCCCCCCTCCCCCAAACCCAGCCCGATGGACCCGACCCCCCCCCCCCCCGCACCAACCTCCACCCCCGGCCTCCCCCCCACTCC
Organism: Viscum album; assembly: GCA_963277665.1. Classification (NCBI taxonomy): domain Eukaryota; kingdom Viridiplantae; phylum Streptophyta; class Magnoliopsida; order Santalales; family Viscaceae; genus Viscum; species Viscum album. The sequence continues at coordinate 471,082,550 of OY728158.1, forward strand.
CCACCAGCTCCCCCCCCCCCCGCACCAGTTACGTGAAGAAAGAACATAGTGGTGTTGCGGAATCGTCGGGAGTCACAACGATAGAAATAAGAAACGAATGCAGAAAGAAAACAGACAAGGGACACACAAATTTATGTGGTTCGGGAATAACCATACATCCACGAGAGAGGCAGAATTTCACTATATCAGGAGCACAAATTACAAATATTTTTCTTTCAGTAGTAACCCTAGCCTGAAAATGGGCTATATGATGAAGAAGACGATCATTGTTCTGAAAAGTAAGTATGTGTTGCTACAGTGAACGACAACCACTTTTTTCAAAAGTGCTACAGTGTTGTTGACTACGAAGTCTGCATTGCTACAGTGTCTGTCGGTGTCGGTCAGCTCCGCTACAGTGGTCAGAGATGCTACAGTGCCACAAAAAAATTGGATCGAGAAACTTCGACCCCCGAACCCCCGGAGTAGGGGCGCGTTGCCCCCTGCAACCCCCAACGAGCTCAACGCACGACAGTTGCGGTCCACAAGCATTCGGACCAACCGGATCAGGCTACACTAATCCAACAAGTGGGACCTGAACCCAAACCCAACCTGATGGACTCGGACCCCCCCCCCACCCCCCACCCCCCCACACCAGCCTCCTGCCCAACCTGATGGACCCGGACCCAGCTCCCCCCCTCCCCCAAACCCAGCCCGATGGACCCGACCCCCCCCCCCCCCCGCACCAACTAGCTCCCCCCCCCCCCCCCGCACCAGTTACGTGAAGAAAGAACATAGTGGGACTCTATGTTGACCAAATTAGGAGTGTTTGCGGTGTAGCAATTTGCGTCTGTAGTGATTAATCAGTTATTAGTGTAACAAATTACAGCAAGGAGTGGGTCTTCAAGACCAAACCATGTAAATCAATGTGTCTTTTCTATGCTTTCATTTGCATTCATACAAGGTGAGGTTGTGAGAACACATTGGGCGGATTGGGACATTAACAGGTTCAAGAGGTTGAACTCAAAAAGAAGAATTCATAAAAGAAGACCACTGATTCGCCCCCCTCAGTGGTCAATCCAGCCTAAGGCACTACACGACGTGCACCCCACTTTCTTACCTGCCACTCTCGCCGCTTCATCTGGCCATCTTCATTGCCTCGCGAATTTTGGGTTTTGCATTTGAAGAAAACAATCCTTCGTTTTTGTTCTAATTTTAGCGAGCGAGGAAGAAACCTCTCGTTTCAGGTGAGAGATTTCAAGAGCTTTGGAGGAGAGGCTTAGATCTGAGCCATGCAATGCTTCCTTTTACGTCTGATAATCTGATCCCCTGCAATTGGAATAACATTCCAATGGAGAATCGGTGGAGACGACTAGATCGGTGAAAAAGGATGATCACTGCACAAGGCTTCATCAAAGACTACAGAGTTTACATTTTCAATCATAACAAGGGTTTCGGTGATTGAAACATGGCTCTGTAAGCAATTCTAATTTCTTTCTTTATATCTGTTGTTGTATATTTTCGTTTTAAGTTCGTGCGTGAGTCCATCAAGGAATGGTCGGTGCTAACTCCGTGTGACAGAGTTGACCACCATCACCTGGTTTAGCAGGATTGACTTCCTCAGATAGCTTATCTGATCCATTTCTTGTTTTGAGCCTTGTATTTGTCTACTTTCTTTTAGTAATAAGGATAGTCTGGGGTTGTGTTCTGGTCGTGCATGTAGGTTCAACGCGAACAAAAGCACTTTATATATGGTGTTCTTTCTTTTTGTTTTTCAATTCGGTCGCGCTCATATGTATTAGTATTTCGATTACATTCCATTGTTTTGTAATGATAAATCAATTTATCTAAATGAATCGTAAGCATCGCATATAAATCATTGAATCTTGATCATTCTTGTTGCTATATTATATATTTGTAAAAGCCTGACTATGATATTGGAACCGAAAATGATATCAATTTTTTTTGGAAAACCATGTGTTGTGAAATGCTAGGAATATGGAACAATGTCATGATAGAGAGGATAAATTTCATGAACAATAAGACTTAATAGAGTGGTCTACTGGTGTAAAACTCATTTGGCGTAAAATAAATTTTTAAGACAAAAAAAAAGTCACCATACATTATTGACATGTACAAAGTTTGGCTCGCAAAAAAATCATTTCCCAGGGTCCAAAAAAAGAATTTGGGCATGTTTTGATGGTGTAAGTAGCTTATTGTGTGGTAAACAGTTTAGTATATGTTTAAGATTGTGCAAGGCCTAGCATTGCATTTGTCATGGTAACGTTGACACAATATTAATGGATCCTAACTATAAACCACTTAAAAGATATAAATTGTTAGAGGTTAAGTTGTGTCGAGTCCCACATCAGACTTGAGGTATTCATGTATCTTTATCATTCATTATAAATAAGCATCAAAACCTCCCTTAAAGAGGCATCTTGGGTATTGGATCATTCTCTTCCATTTTAACATGGTATCAAAGGGGATTTAACTTGAAACCCCTCCCTCCCGTATATCTCCTCTCTGCCTAGATCTATTTTTATTCCCCCTTCGGGGGGTCCCATGGATGCGAGCGAGCCCTAATTCACTGGTGTCGCCCCCTCCGCTCCATTGATGTTGCCAACAACATCTTCCTCCTCCTCCATTTCCAAAGGCTCAACCCCATCGGTAACGACTTCGATGGTTCACAAATTCCAACTTTGATGGGTCGCCTCCCCGAATTAACTCACCTCGACATGTCATCCACCTCCTTCTCCGATGAAATTCTGGCATAGGTTTCTGAAATTTCTCGCTTGGTTTCCCTCCGTCTCCATGGGAACCCATCCACTTACCTCGCGGGCCTGACCCTCCGCAACCTGGTTCGAAACCTGAAACACCTGCAGGAGCTTCATCTCAGTAACGTCACCATATCTTCACCCATACCTGATACTCTAGCCAGTCTGGACTCTCTGAGATCTTTGCTCCTCGAGGATTACAGGTTGCACGACGTGTTTTCGCATGAGATTTTCCATTCGACAAACCTCTGCTCGCTCTCAGGTCCTGTAAGGCGCTTTTTGTGCCCTACAATCCGAATTTGAGAGGATCTTTGTTGAAGTTCAGGAAAGGTAGCGCCTTGCAGGACTTGGGAGTCAGATGCTCTGGTTTCTCCGGCAAACTGTCGAGTTGCATCTCTGGCCTCGACTCCCTGGCATGGTTGGACGTGATTCACTGCGATTTCTCGGGCTCAATCCCGAATTCCATTACCAACCTCATGCAACTCGTGTATCTCGACCTCTCATGGCCATTTCTGCCTCCAGCAATCGTCATTGCAATGGCTCGCGAAGCTCTACCACCTCACCCCCTTAGGCGTCATCTGGGGCAACCTGGAGGGGAACATCTCGTCTTCCCTCGAGAACCTAGAGTCTCTGTCTCTCGGGTCGAATTAATTGACAAGTTGAATCCCCTATTGGCTCGCTAACCTGTCTTGCCTTACCTTTCTAGACCTCTCCCATAACAATCTACACGGCGCCACTGACGGTTCCAAATTCTGGTTGTCGAACCTCCGACGAATCTACCTGAGCCACAACCATTTGACCGGCGCCACTAACGGTTCCAAATTCCGGTTGTCAAACCTCCGACAAATCTACCTGAGCCACAACCATTTGATCGGTGCCATGGAGTTCCACTAGTTCGGAAACCTCACGAGGCTCACTCTGTAACGTCCCGACCCGAACAGTCACCTGAACATTGCTAAACGAGTAGAGTGTTACTGACCTTAGGCGCATCTCCCCGAACGCCAAAGGCTGCCGACTAGCAGCGAGGGTGTAAACAGGTATAGTGGGGGAGGTTATACCCTCTCGTGGGAAGATAAGGCGTTGGTGCGAGTATAATAATATAACATGCAGCAAAAATAAATGACTCAACAGACTCGAACCAGACCCGCAGAGCGGAAGCACAACAATATCAAATAAATAGCAGAAGCGATAAATTAACAGAAGTAGCGGAAAGTAAACAGAACAGCATGCCATCAATCACTTGTAGCCACTAAACAAACCAAGCATGATCCATTGCAGGTCATACATGTAAATAAACAAAGGGCGCTCATAGCTAACCGCGGTAGCTATATATAAAAGTAAGCATGCTGATACAGGAAAGAAAGATAAACAAAAATAAAACTCCAGTTAGACATGACCTCAAGGTTCATACCAATCTATGTGCCAAACAATACTACGATCTAGCTCCTAAGGCTGATCTTTTACCTGTACGTAAAACCATAAAGTCTACACGCATCCCAAAGGACCCGTGTAGGGTGTGAGACAAATCCAAGTAGGATACCACCCAATGGTGCGTACTAAGTATATGTGTTTAAGTAGACATGCATCTATAAGGAAAGTAAACAGTACGATGCATAAAGTAAACACAACCTCTACTGGTGCTCAGCAGCCACCGTGGAGTGTCACCTGTTTCGACCAACGCCGGAATCTCAGAAGTAAATAGTTTTTGGCACATGGCCCAAGGTACCCCTGTAATCACAAAGCCCAGGTGAACCCTCGGGTTCCACCTCAGTCACATAACGGCACCATATGTCTCCTGACACTGTGTGTCTCAAGTACCGACATCCCGAAGGCATGCCCAAACAATCGTATCTTGGTCCCATGGACCCCTGCTCGAAAGCTCATGTCTGCCCATGACACGACAACCGGAGGAACAACGATATCTGACCTCAAATAAACATGCTTTCACAAATTAAACTCAGTAGTTTGATCAAAACAATTCATTTTAAATCATCTTGGCATTCCCGGCCAAAATAACCCAAATGAGCAATGACCTCTCGTCCGGCCTCGCTCAAGCATAACAGGTACAGGGCATGCCCACAGCATCCCTCATGGTCTAAGAATCAACTTAATATGTAAAAACAAAGTTCCGCTCAAAAACCCATTGTTGCGCTAAAAGCCGCAACGCCCAAATATCCGCGAAAACACAAAAGGTATGCACCACCTACCTCGTACTCGTAGGATAACCATCGTCCAATACCAGCCTCTAATTCAGTCTAGAACAGGGTAGATCTACACAACGAGTATAAACGTTCAAACTCATATAACTTGGTCGAGAAACGAAATCATGAAGAATGGCTCAAGAGGAATCAAGAGCTTACTGGTGGGGTTCCAATGGATCTGACGATGTTCGAATCTGACTTCGGATGAAGGATTGAGAGCCAAATGAAGTTCAGATGTCTATTTTGCGGAAGTTCTGCCCAGAACCAAAAAAAACAAGGTTGCTGCCCGTTTTAAGTAAAATTTACAAAGTACACGGCGTGTACTTGGGACTACACGTCGTGTGGGTTCTTTTACTGTTCCAAAGACGGTTGAATTTCACTGAACTACTTTTCAGGTCTTGCCAACATGACTACACGGCGTGTACTTGGTTTTTCCTCTCTTCCTCACCGACAACCCCACACACCATGTATGGCCGTTACACGACCAAGACATACACGACGTGTACTCGGAGTGCACGGTGTGTAACCCAAAAATTTCAGTACTTACTCAGTTTTCCCATGTTTTCTCAAAAAACAAACCGGAAACGGAAAAAAAAGCATGTACCTCAAAAGAAGAATCAGGTTCTTAAACACTCACCTCAGCTTGTCGCACAACAGGTTGCAGGTTCTCGCGAACACAAGCCTCTTTTGGTGTTGCTCCTCAGACGTGCGCATCAACCAAACATATGGAGAGACTTTGCACCGCTTCTCTTGGTTGTTGTCCCATCGTTGGTCCAAAAGGCGTGCAACAGTTATTCGGCGCGCCCTGCTGAGTTTTCCCAACAGCCATTGCTGCCTTATGCCTGGATCTCCGTCGAGCTTCTTCACCACTGCCTGGATCTCCAACAGGTTGCCCGGATCACCATCGGGTTCTTCATCAACGCTCAGATCACCGTCAGACTTACCCATTAATGCCCAGATCATCATCAAGTTGTTCGGATCACCGTCAGACTTACCCATCAATGCTCGGATCACCGTCGAGCTGTCCAGATCATCATCAGACTCATTTGTCACTACCCAAATCTCCGTCAGGCCTTTTAGCTAACTAGGCATGTCCAGAGGGGGTGTCATGGATATTTATTTTTATTTTTTTATGTACCTAATCTAGGTACACATGAACTGACGAGGAGTGTTAGAGGTTAAGTTGTGTCGAGCCTCATATCAGACTTTAAGTATCATGTATCTTTATCATTTATTATAAATAAACATCTAGACCTCTCTTAGAGAGGCATCTTGAATATTGGATCCACTCTCGTCCATTTTAGCAAAAATAAAGTAATGAGATGCTTTGAGGGAACAAATGACTACAAACTTGTTAATCAACAACGTGGAAGTTATATGATACTCATGTGAATTTTAATGGTTGTATTGACTCAAGAAAATCAACATACTTCCACGGTTAAAGTTAAGTTCATCTCTACATCAAGTACATATCATGACAATTCAGTTGCTAATGTTATGACTAAGAATAATAAGTGGAAGTAAACATATCAACATTAAACATTTAATAAAAAAAATGATCGATCAACATATTGATATTAAATTGATGATTATAGATCATTTGACTATAGAAATGTCGTCATTCGAATTCAAAATATCATATAGGAAGAATGAGACTAGATTCTAACATGCAATTTCATTGTTTGTAAAAATATTATCTTAAAAACAATATTAAGTAAAATATTTTTCCATTTTCAATTATTGTGTTCATTATCCTATTTGAACCCCTTGCACAAACTAAATGGGCCCAACCATGTCATTAAAGATGAAGTAGTTATTTAAATTCATGTATCATTTCTCAAAATAGAATGCCAAAATGAAACCCAAATACCTTAAAAAACATGCACAAACCTTACATTAAGAATGATCACGGTTAACATGTGCCAATGATTTCATCTGTGGCAAACTTCATTTCCCGGAATCTGTTCTTAGTATCAACGGTTTCAAAAATCAACCAACCAGACTAAAACCAATCTCCATAAGCGCCTGACATGAGAAGGGCAAACCCAAGGCAGTTTCCACCTCAAGGCACCGGATCATGAGGGCTTCCCAGACCAAAGCCCCAACCAAAACCCCACCATCACCAACCCCGCCAAACCCTCTTGACACAACCAGGCATGAATTGCAGAGATGAGCTGCTGGAACTGTAAAAGCCACCCCAGACCTCCCCAAAAGCGCATCCCTGTATGCATGGCTGACAGCAGACACGTACTTACCCACCGGCCAAACGGGTTGGACCACGTCTGACTTCAATGGACGAGCCACTGTGTGATCCGAGTGAAGGTTCACCACCACCGTGCCATGATCAGGGTGGAGCCGGCTGCTAAGTGATTTTAGAAACCGAGAATCCGAGTCCCAAAGCCGGTGGGGGAAGATGTCATCTCCGTCATAAGCATCCACAAAGATCATGTCATAGAGATCAGTGGAGTTGGAGATGAAACTCTCAGCATCTGATTCGTGGAGGAAGAGCCGTTCATGGGTGCCTCCCCATAACACTACATCCATGGGGTCAGGGTTTGCTCTGGCACGTCGCTTGCCGGATGGGCCCATGAGGGAGAAAGCCGGGAAGCCCATTGCTGTCACAGAGGCCCTGATGACGAGTGGGTCAATTTCCACGATGTCAACAATGGCGCCTGTAAAGGGCACATTGAGAGTGAGTCATGACCAAGGATGTAAATGATACAACAATACTTGCATGCAACTCAATCTTGATTTTTGAACAATACTCGAATCTGTCTCATTTTTAGTCAACTCAAGCTTGAGCTTAAGCACCTTGAGCTATACCTCGAATTTAATTCAAGTATTAAAAAAACTTAAGCAAGCAGCACACAAGCTTAATCGGTTATTTTTTTCTTTTATTCTTTTCCAAATCCAGCTTAATTGCGCAAGCTAGGGTTGCTTGATTTAGAAGTTGAGTCATGTTAAAGTTTGAAAATCAATAATTGATCGACTTCAAATGGAGTATAGAGCTCAAGCTTGGGTAGAATATTGCATCAGCTCAAGTAGACTTGATTAGACCACTAGACAAGATCAACCAACGGTCATGGGTTCAAGCAAGAAAGACAGCGCATAACAAGAAAGAAAAAAAAGAAGGTGAAGGCACATAATAATCATGGTTTGCCTTAATAATTAACACACCAGAAACAACAATTGACCAGCTAGAAAACATACCATAACGATGATTTAGAGCAGCGAGAATATCATCGCGGGCATACATCGCATGGGGTGATAACTTGCTTGGAGTTAATGATCACATAAATGCTTAAAACAGAAAAACACTAAAATACTGAGAAAACGGAGTAATGCGACCTTGGATTTTACTGGCCAAAAATAGAGGCAGGCTTCCGCCGCCATGACCAATGCATAAAACACGCATGATTTTTTCACCACGTGCAGCCTTCATGAGATCAAAGGTGCAGGATGCTAATGCTGTGAATCCAGAAGCTACAGCACTCCTCAGATCTGAAAAATGAGGACAGATATTTTCAACTAAATTAAATTGGCATGCAACATTCTAGTGCTTTCTTAAAATATAATCAAAAGAAGGTGGGAAAGAACAATAAAAGCATGGTAACCAAATGCTAGGGTAGCAAACATATCTATGTAACAATAAAGGAGGAAAGGATCTCATCTTAAATGCCATGAATACAAAATATAGAGAATTTTCAACTAAATTAAATTGGCATGCAACTTTCCAGCGCTTTCTTAAAATATAATCAAAACAAGGTGGGAAAGAACAATAAAAGCATGGTAACCAAATGCTAGGGTAGCGAACACATCTACGTAACAAATAGAGAGAGGAGAGGATCTAATCATCTTAAATGCCATGAATTTTCTTTAAACAAAATATAGGGTTTGGTTTGGATGTGGTAAATGATGAAGGATCGGGTATCTTAGACTTCGCCTATAGTTGTGATTTTGGGGTAACAAATACACTTTTCAGGAAACAAAAGGAACATCTTATTACTTATAAAGGCGGAGTCACAAGATCCCAAGTTGATTATTTCTTGATAAAAATGTCAGATATAAGATTTATTAAGGATTGTAAGGTTATACCCGGTGAAAGTCTGACCACCCAACATCTTTTATTAGTTTTAGGCATGCAAGTTAAGAATTACAAGAGAAATATGAAACAATTAAAGAATCAAATGGTCGCACCTAAAGGATAACCTTATAATCAAATTTAAGAACAAACTTTTGAAAGAAGGGGATTGAGAAGTTCAAGGAGCAGCCGACTACATGTGGGATGAGGTGGCTAAAAGTGTTCGCAATACAATTACTTCTATTTTAAGGGCATCAAAAGGGTTTTGTCCAAAAAGAAGAGAATCGTGGTGGTGGAATGAGAATGTCCAACTAAAATTTGAAGTGATACGAGAGTGTTTTAAAGCTGTTCGCCATTGCAGTGATGAAGATAGTTGGGCCCGATAACGCATTTCTCGTAGAGAGGCTAGGAAAGCAGTTAGTGAGCCTAAAACTCAAGTTTTTGAGGAGCTTTACCATTCATTACATACTAAGAAAGATGAAAGAAAAATCTACAATTTAGTTATAGGTATAGAGCGCATAACCAGAGATTTAGATAAAGTTCGATGTATAAAAGATGAAAGACGTTTTCTTTTTAAGGATGGGGAATTAAGAAAGGATAGAGATGCTACATTAATAATTTCTTCAATGGAGATAAAATGTGTGGATTAGATAATCAAAGTATTAGTAAAGGGAAACTCAATTACAGCTATTATCGAAAAGTCCATTCTCTTGAAGTTAAAGATGCTTTAAGAATGATGGAAAATGATAAAGCAGTTGGATCAGATAACACCTTCATTGCAGTGTTGAAATATTCAAGGGAGTTGGGTATTGTAGAATGGTGAATTCCCCTTACCTCAAAGAGGGGTGGAGACATTCTTTTATAGATAGAGGAAAAAATTTACAAGTTGGAATAATCTATTGTGGGACTGGAAAACACCCTTTAACTAGAAATACAATAAACTGGGTTTAACACTCCCCCTCAAGCTAGTACATGATAGCTTGGAAAAGAGTCCCACCAAAAAAAAAACACTTACAGAGACCGTACACACCCCCCCTCAAGCTGGGTCGCTAATGCGATTGATGCTCAACTTGGTACAGAGAGAGTCAAGTCGAGCTCCCGGGAGGTCTTTGCTGAAAATGTCAGCAAGCTGATCAGCCGTCGGAATGTAGTTGAAACTAACATGGTGATGCTCGAAGTGATGGCGAAAAAGTGGCAGTCCACCTCAATATGTTTCGTGCATTCATAGAAGACGGGATTGAAAGCAATTTTCGTGGTTGTCTGATTATCACACCAAATATGAGCAGATGGTTGTGGCGAGAAACCAATCTCATGGAGAAGATGACAAAGCCACGGAATTTTAGTAGTGACTGTGGTCATCGCACAGTATTCTGATTCAGCATTGAACCGGGAGACGACAGTCAGTTTCTTGTTGCGTCGTGAGATTAAGTCCCCTGCCAGAAAAATGGCAAAGCCAGACATCGATTTTTGGGTAGCTAAGCAGCCAGCATAGTCAGCACCACAGAAGGCCTCAATATTAAGATGATCGTGATGTGAATACCGAAGACCATGAGCAGAGTCTTTCTTAATGTATTTGGCAATGCGAAGGACAGCATCCCACTGAGATTTTGTTGGATGTTTCATGAATTGGCTAACCTTGCTAACAGCACAGACAATGTTTGGACGAGTCGTAGTGAGATAATTGAGTTTTCCCACAAAACGACGGTGCCTCTCTGGATGGGAATATGGTTTCGTGCTGTCATAAAGAAATCGTTCCCCAGGCTCAAGAGGAGTGTCAACGGCAGTTGCCAGAGTCAAATCAGAATCCTGCAAGATATCCAAAGCATATTTCCGTTGGCAAAGAAAGATGGTGTCTGGGGAACGGGGGACCTCAATGTCAAGGAAGTGTGTCAGAGGACCCAGATCTTTGATTTGAAATTGTTGTTGAAGATACACCTTTAGATGAGCGATTCCATTTGAGTCGCTCTCAATTATGATGATATCATCAACATAGACACTCAAAGCCGAACGACGTCGTGCGGTAGAAGACATTGTGGTCCTTCATACTCTGAGATAGGCCAAATGTAGTGATGATAGTGCAGAATCTGTCAAACCATGCACAAGGAGACTGAGTTCATATAGAGAGAAACGAAGTCGACATACATTAGAATCGGCTCCTGAGGCATGGAAGCCAGGAGGTTGTTGCAGATACTTTCTCTCTGGTTGCGAAGATGACATCTGTCTGATTATTCATCTCTCTTGCCGCTCATCATCATTGGTCTCTTCGTCAATTTGATGTCAAAAATGTCATTTTACATGGTATCAACGGAAACTTGGTAAAGGTCAGCTTCATGACGGAGTGTACATACATCATTGCATGTCATATATTCCTCGGTTGGTAACACGGGCCTCCAAACCCTTTGATTTAGTTCATTCAGATGTATGGAATCTCTGTGCAATCTTGAGTCAATTAGGGTACCGATATTATGTATCCTTTATTGATGATTTCTCGCATATGACATGGCTTTACCTTCTTCGTGATCGGTCTGAGGTGTTTACTACTTTTCAGACCTTTTATCATTAAATTCATACTCAGTTCTTCACCTCCATTAAATGTCTCCGCTCGGACAATGGACGGGAATATTTATCCACTTCCTTTCAGCAATTTCTCAAGGATAAAGGCATCATTCATTAGACATCCTGCCCTGATACACCTCAGCGGAATGGAGTGGCCGAGCGTAAACATCATCATATTCTGGAGACTACTCGTGCCCTCTTGTTCCACATGCAGGTGTCTCTTCTTTTTTGGGGGATGTCATCCTTACTGCTACATACCTCATAAATCGTCTTCCTTCTTCTATCCTTCAGGGGATACTCCTTTTCGGGTTTTGTTCTCTCTCCCTCCTCACTCACTTTCACTCTGTGTGTTTGGGTGTTTGTGTTATGTCTGTGACACTCGCCACAACCTCTCAAAGTTTTCTCCCAAATCCCTTTGTTGCATCTTCCTCGGATATTTCCGCACTCAGCACGGATACCGATGTTCCTCTCCAAACGTACGGCGGTATATCATCGCTGCTGATGTTTCTTTTGTTGAGGGTTCTCTTTTCTCTCCTCCCTTTTCCCATTCAGACACCACCTTCGATGATTGTCTTCCTCTCATCATCCACCCACCTCTGCCTCAGGTGTCCCACTCTACTGATCACCGGTTTGGCACTGTCTACTCTCGTCGCCAAGCGAATGTGTCCCTCGTCCAGGTCGAGGACATCATCTCCCCAACTTCGTCTGACGCTCCTGCTCGGCAACAGACAACTTGCACATTGCATTGCGAAAAGGTACTCGTACAGGTGGGTCGTTGTAGCGACTCGGGTTTTTGGCCCTGTCAGACTTTGGAATATTTCTATGAATAATTCAAGAGCTAGACGCGAAGACGGCGTGCGATTCCGAGGCCCGGTGTGCCCAGAATAAATTTTATAAAAATATTAAGTATTTTTATACTATGCACGTAGCGGGGGTGTGATATCTCTTAAACGGTAGCTCGGAACGGGAATCTGAGGGCACGGTTGCGTCCGGAACGTGCCGTTTACCCTAGGCGAGGTGTAAACTTTGCGGGCGCGGGCCTGCGGTGGAAAGCGCCACCAGGGGCGTTTTCGTAAATAAGTGGAAAAGTCCATTTACGAGCGTCGGCTTGAATAACTTCTGAACGGAGTCTCAGATCGCAAATCCAAATCCGTCGTTGTGTTCAGAACGGCGCGTTTACCCTAGGGGTGACCTTTACTTTGTCTACGTTGGGCGCGGAATCGGGGCGTTGTTTTAAGTGAATGTTTTTAAATAAAAAAAAAAACAATTTCATTTCATCACCTCCCTCCTCCCTCACGCGCAGCGGAACGGAACCCCTCCTCCCTCCGTTTCTTCGCCAGATCGAGCCAGAATCGTCCGTTTTATGCGTCGTTCGTCAGCAGATCTAGCTTCAGGGCGTCACCGGCGTCGATTTGCACCCGAAGCTTCGGCGTTTCGCCCGCGAGGTAAGCGGTTTGCGTTTTAATCCCTCGATCCCGTTTTTTCTGTGAATTGCTTCGTTTTGAGGTCATTGCAGGGTCGATCGCGTCCCGGGGGTCGCACCGGTGCTTTCGGATCGCAAAACGGACCACCGGGGTGCCCCCGGCGGTCCGCGGAACGTCCGCCGGCGCCGGCGGAGCGCGCCGGCGCGCGGCGGAGGGCCGGCGGCGGCGGCCGGTCCGACCACTTTTGTCATACGGGGGTCTTTAAACCCCCGTATCTTGCAATCCGAGAGTCGGATTCGCGTGCCGTTTACGGCGACGCGACCCTGACAATGAGGCGAACCCTCCGGTGTGGGTTCGAGAGTTTAAGGGTTCGGGATCGTAGCCCGGGAGCTAGAAACGTCGTTTAAAATAATATTATTTTATTATTTTACGACTTCAGGCCGTTGTAACTTCTACCCGGAGCGTCCGAAAGACGTGCCGTCAGTGGCGTTGAGACCCTGATGGTACGGCGGACTTTTTGAGATGGTTTCCAGGTGTTGGGACTGAGAACGGGGTGCAGGCCCCACGAGGCCGGGTTTTGACGTTTGCGGAGAATCGCAGCTTTCGCACCAGGAGTCCGATTTTGACAGATGAATAGTCGATCCTGTGTGTTTTTCTGAAATGATCGCAATGATGCGATCCATTCGATGTGTTTCGGGATCGAGGTGTGGGCCCCACCCGGGCTGGCCTTCGGTGAATAGTGTCTTTTTCACCGGGTGTCCGTTTCGGACGAACGAGTAGTCGATTCCGCTTGTTTTTTCGAGGGGATCGTCGTGGTATCATCCTCTCGATGGGTTTCGGGATCATTGTGTGGGCCCCGCACGAGCTAGCTACGGTGAATAGTGTTTTTTCACCGCTGCTCCGTTTCGGGCGAGTAAACAGCCTATCCTGCATGTTTTTCCGTATAGAACGCGATGGTGGCCTCAGAAGTGGCCTTAGAGGTGCGCAATGTGGCATTGTTGTGGGTCGCTCGGGTTAGCGACGTTTTGGACCAGCAGTGATTGAGGGTACTCCCTTGGTTCGTTCCCACGAGGGTTCGTGTGGCATCACAACCTTCGTATAGGTTTGTGATCCTCTCGATGGGACTTTTAAACTGTTAGAGTTATGGCATCCCTCCGGTGGGCCCGGAGCGGGATCCTCTAGCATCTTTTCCCTTGATCGGGTTCTTGGTATCGCTGTGACCGCTTATTCACGGGCGGCGATCCCCTATCTAGCTGGTTAACCCCGTAGGGTTTGTGGCATCATCAGGAATATGATCCCCTACGCAGTGGGCCGTGCTCAGTAGGGTTGTGGCATCGTCGGGTATACGATCCCCTGCTCAGCATCATGTTTATAGTAGGGTTGCGGTATCGTTGGTTATGCGATCCCCTACTCAGTGCGTGGTTTCGGTAGGGTTGCAGCATCGTCGGTTCGATCTCCTACATCGCGAGTTATACCAGATAGGGTTCTGGTATCGTCGTGACCACCTTTATATGGGCGATGACCCTCTATCTGTGTGACGTGCTTCTGTCTAGCGCCAGATCGGGTTGTGGTATCCCCCAGCGGATCCTAGGTGTGATCCCCTATCTGTGAGAACTACGTATGTCAGATCGGGTCGTGGTATCCCCCAGCAGACCCTAGGAGTGATCCCCTATCTGTGAGCTTCATATACCGGAGTGGGTTCTGGTATCCCCTAGCGGACCCTAGGAGCGATCCCCTATCCGAGGAGTTTGGTGGTTCTGTTGTTTCAGCGAGGTTTACCTCAGTGATGCTATCCGACGAGCGTGATCTCTCGGGTGAGCATCTGAGAGGTTTGTGAGAGACCCGATGGAGTGTATCTCTCGGGCGCGTGTCATCTGGGATGACAGTGATCGTGGAGTGTACTCTCCTGGTTGTGGACAGTTGCTGGTGATGAGGTCGGTACCTCTTGTGGCTTGGTGCGTGAGGTGGGTATATCTAGATTGTTCAAGGTGTATGTTCGGGCATACACCTGAGCTGAGCTGACTAGTTGTGTTTAGCCGAGGATGGTCACGAGATAGAATTTCTCTCTCGTCTGGGTTCCCTCTGACTGGGATGAGCGGACTGTTGTCTTTCAGTTGCTCCCTTTGGTTTTGGGTTTTTGGGGTGCTTACTGAGTATGTTTATACTCACCCCTGCACGGGCTTTGCCCGCACATGTTTCTGTCTTGTGCAGACCACAGGCCTTTCGACGGAGTCCCAGGAGGACCCGGAGCAGGCGGAACTTAGTGAGCGTGTTGACCGGGGTGTTTACCGGAGCTGTGCCGAGGGAGCTTTCCGGCGGGTGTTTGTGGTAGTGTTCCCCTTCTTCAGAGCAGGTTGGACGCGCTTTGTAGTTTTCTTTTGGTGGGCCCTATTTTGCCCTTTTGTACTTTTGTTGTACTCTGGTTGTGGGAAAGTGTATGCATGCATTTTCTTTCCAGTTTTATATATCTTTGCACTGTTGCATGGAGGTGTATGTGGGTGCGTGTGTACAGGTACCTTAGGCTAATGTCTCTCATGTGTGTGATAGCCTACTCGGCGCTGGTCGCCAGCCCCTGGCCTGTTGGAGGCGGGATTGGGGAGTCGCGGCTCGAGCCCCGTTGGGTCGGGTCGTGACAGTCGTCGAGAGGAGCAGCGTTGTTGCGCCGAGTGCAACGGAAGAGCCGCACAGATAGGCCGACAAGAGGGCGCGAGGCAGCCAAAGATGGAGTGCGGGGCTTCCGCACAGGAGGCATCGGTGAGAGGGCGGGGGACATCCACGCAGGAGCCGACAACGGGAGTTACCTTGATAGTCGTACAGGGAGGCGGGGGTCCGTGGGAGGGAGGCGCGGTCGGGATAGCCGCAGCGGGAGGCGGGGACGGGAGTCCCCAGCGGGAGGCAGAGCTGGGAAGCCACGAAGGGAGGCTGGTCAGGAAGCCGCGTAGGGAGGCGGCGGGAGGGTTCCGCCAGGAGGAAGGAACCGTGTTGTGGGCGAAGCACGCAGGGAGGGTTTCGTCGGCGTCAGAGATGAATCTCGCTGGAGGGCAGAGCACAGCGGATGGGAAGGGAAAAAAGAATTATCGGGAGTTGCCCTCTGATACCATGTAGAATGGTGAATTCCCCTTACCTCAAGGAGAGGTGGAGACATTCTTTTATAGATAGAGGAAAAGATTTACAAGTCAGAATAATCCGATGTGGGACTGGGAAACACCCTTTACCCATAAATACAATAAATTGGGTTTAACAGGTATTAATTGACTCACTAGGTTGTTTAATAAAATTATGAAACCTAAGAAAATGTTTGATGAACAGAGCAAGAGTTCTCTAGTATGCATAAAAATAGAGACATTTTAAGCTGTGGAAATTATAAAGGCATTAAGCTTATAATACCATTAAACTTTGGGAGGAAGTGATTAAACAGATGATTCGAAAGGAAACACAGATTCAGATAATCAATTTAGTTTTATGCTTGGACATTCAACTACATAATTTATTTGATTAGAGGTCTGATGGAGTATTATCGATAAAAAGTCTAAGATTTGCATATGGCTTTCATTGGTTTGAAAAAGGCGTATGATAAAGTTCTTGGAGAGGTTTTATAGAAAGTTTTTGAAAGAAAAGGGGTATAGGTGGTGTATATCAAACTCGTCCAAGACATGTATAAAGGGAGTTTAACTCGAGTTAGAACTTCGGCGGTATGTGATACTGCAGACTTCTCAGTCTCGATAGGACTACATCAAGGTTCAGCTTTAAGCCCATGCCTTTTTGCTTTGGCCTTAGATGAACTTACAAAGCATATTCAACATAAAATACTTAATTGCATTCTTTTTGCGGATGATATATAGCTCTCGTTGCAAAATCCAAAGAGACTATAAATTTAAAGTTAAAGTTATGGAAAGAGACTTTAGAATTGAAAGGTTTTATTCTTAACAGGGATAAGATATAATATTTGGAGCATCATTTTAGCAAAGGGTCATATAGTGATGTTATGAATGTGATGTTGGGAGCCCTCGTTATTTCAAAAGATGATTTATTTCGATTTTTAAGCTCATTTCTTCAATGTGATGGAGATATTAATGCAAATATCTCTAATACGATTCAAACAGGATGGATAAAATGGATAAAGGCTTCCGAGATGTTTTGTGATCGTAAAATTCCTTTGAAATTGAAATCACAATTTTATAGGACTTTTATTAGACCAAATATTCTATAAGGTAGTGGGTGTTGGCCTTTGACAGGACATGGTGAACAAAAAAAAAGATAGCGGAGATGAAAATGTTAACACAGACATGTGGGCATGCTAAGATAGATAAGATTAAAAATGAATGTGTTTGAGAGAAAATTGAAGTGGCTCCAATTAACGAGAAGATGACCGATACTAGATTGTGATAATTTGGACATGTTAGAAGAGAAAAAAGATGCACCTGTTACTAGGATAAACTTAATGAAAAATTCACTTGTTAGAAGAAGTAAAGATAGACCTAAAAGGACCCTTGAACAAATCATTCAAGATGAGCTTATTTTAAATAGTTTCGATGAAAATATGGTCTTCAATGAAACTAATTAGCAACGTCTTATTCATGTAGCCAGCCCCATTTAATAGGGTTTATGAATTGTTTGTTGTTATTTGTTGTTGAAAAAAGCTAACAATCAAATTCAAACCCCTCAACAATTCACAAACATGCAAATGAAAAGAAAAAACAAAAACAAAGTAACAAAGAGTCTGTAATATATGGACCACAATTCCAATCACAGAGATGATGATTTGGATTTCAAACCCCTAAACCACCACACAAAAAGCAGACTATCAGGTAAACATACAAAAAAACAAAACTATAATTTCGAATGCAGCTATTTCATAATATCACTACATGAGCTTCAACTGCAGAAGGGTGAAGAGATTACATGGAACTGGTAAACAGTGGGGCTGCTGCATGAGGAAAACAGAACCAGGATCAGAATCCTGACAAGCGGCCATCACCTTAACAGTGCTCTGGTTAGTATTATCGTTAAAGCGAAGCACACGCCATTGATAACCAAGTACCGTTAACCACCCATTCTGCGCGTGACTTGGAAACAACCCTGCATATCTCTCTTGAAGCCATTTCTCAGTTCCTGGCCAATAAACTGCATTCTGCGCCAGATTAGGGTAAGAGCATCATCTATGAATGCAACCAACTGCACAGCAGCAAAATGTGGACTTCAAAAGAGAATCAAAAATTGGAATAACAGAAAATTCATGACCGGCAGGAGAACCGCTAAATTTGCTCCAACAGAAGGGAGGCTTAATTAGATGCAGATGGACTGAACAAACCCAGTGGGCGCGGTTTTGTTGCGAATAATCATGATTTGCGATAAAAATGTAATACGGAAAACGATGGGTAATAGTTTAAAGTCGAGAGGAGAGGAGGCCTCAACTGGTCTGGAGGAAGGGAAGGCGACGACGGAAACAACGCCGTTGCCTCTGTCTGAGGTCGAACGGAAGACGGTGTGCCCTTCACTGTCGGGCAGCCACCACTCGGAAGAGTAACGCCAGTCGCCCTCGTCCTTAACATCGTCTATCGGCGGAAGAGGGTGCGCCTTTTTGGATAGACGCCGGACGGCCCATCTGGAGGTGGAACTCCGCCACAGTGCCATAAACCCTAGCCGCCCTGCCGCACCCTAAAACCCCGACCACGCTCCAAATCCTCAACCGCCACCTGCCGTCGGGATCCCCTCCCGCCCGCGACGGATGCCTTGTTCTACGGTTCGAAGACAGCCAACTACTAAGATGCGAACGGGCAGGTAGTGTAATCGTATCGGATTTTCGTAGATCTGTATGTGTTAGAACCAGTGATCTGTAATTTTTTTTTTGTTTTTTGTTTTTTTACATCCAGTGAACAAAGACACTTCGGGCACATCAACGAATCCAAGCAAACATCAACATCAAACCTCATACCCTCAAAACTAGATCGGCTTCATTGGTATGTTATAAAATGATCATTTTGAATTGTTTTATTAAAAAAATAGTTTCAAGGCTAACGATCTCTCACTTGAAGATTGGTTTGACTTCTTGATTTACCAATCAATTTTTTAACATCCTCTTCCTTCTTCCACTTTTGGTGCAACACCTATGATCCTTCAACCATAACTTTTGTTGTTCAAGCCTCGTTGAGGGACAATACCACCCCAAATTTTTTTGGATTGTGACTTTTTTCACCATATTCACCAAATTTTGACTTTCATCGAACTCCGGATGAAGTGATGCTTCAACTAAATATGTTTCATCCGTGAGTGAAACATTTAATTTTTAGTAGGATGGATTCTACTCTGGGTGTCGCGAAACAATATTTCATTCTTTTACCTCCTAAATTCTTCCAACAAAAGCTTCAGCCATATCGACTTTTTCTTCCATGATCGTCGCATGCTTTGCTTTCCTGGTAGATAGTGCAGCCACTGGTTATAGTCTAGACTTCCAACTCACAATCATACCTCTAAAAGTAAACACGTAGTCAGTGGTACTACTCCATGTGTCTGCATCTCCTCAAAAATCTGCATCCACAAGACTCTGTAACATATCATTTGTTTTGTAACACAAAGATAAGTCTGTGGAATATTTGAGATATCAAGTTATCCACTTCACATTCTATTGGTGTTCCTTCCCCAAATTCAGCACGAATTTGGTGACAACTCTTACTGAAAATAAATGTTTGGCCTTGTACAAACTAAGACGTACAGTAAGGTTACAATCAATGATGCATATAAAACTTTTGTCATGTACTCAGTCCTATCACTCGTTGTTGTTGTCTTCTCTTTGGACAACTTGAAACGTCCAACGGGTCTGTCACAGACTTGGATTCGAACATTTTGAATCCTTCCAGGATCTTTTGAATGTAGTCAGACTAAAACGACATCACCAATGTGTGGGGATTTGTCGCGAATCTCTCCTTGATATTTTTATTTTTCTAAGTATGCATCGTAATTCACACCCTAGGGTCGATCTCAATAAGTACAGTCACGCAAATCGTTTCTCTATATTGTCACTATTTATAAACTAACTAACATACTTACACACACACACACACACACATACACGTTAATATAATGAGAAATTAAAATGCATGTGATAAATATAATATATATATATATATATATAAATGTATTGTCACGACCCGTCCTCCGGGGCCCATGCCGTGACTACCCCAAGTCCGCCTTCCATAGGCCAGGGGCTGACAACTAGCACCGGAAAGACATGTCCCTAAAACCGGGAAGACATTGCCTTTTAACCTGCAAACTCACACAATCCAAGCACACAACAAAATACAAGCACAAAGTAAACTATATAGTAAATAGGGGAGTACAGTAAGTAATGGGGGTCGGAATACAAACCCAACTGGAAAAGTACAAATAAAACTAAAAACAGCTCCTGTGAACACCCGTCAATGATCCTACTTGAAGGGTAGGTACAACTCTTGAACGGTCGTCTCTGCGGTATGCCACGTCTAGTGGTCCACCTCCGAGCAGCCTCCAATCCCGACACCCTCATCCTCGATCAATGTTGTCTGTCGTCTGCACAAAACACAACAAGGTGCGGGCGTAGCCTGTAACGTCCCGGTTCCGGGTGCCACTCAACGCGTGCCCCGAATCCGGTTGGTCACATGACCTCAAGCGCATTTCCCCAAACGCCAGAGGCTGTCGACTAACAGCGAGGGCTCAGGTCTGATAGTGGGGAAACTATGCCCTCATTTATCAGAGTGGCGCAGCGGAAGCATGGTGGGCCCATAACCCACAGGTCGGAGGATCGAAACCTCCATCTGATACCACTTTGTAACGTCCCGGTTCCGGGTGCCACTCAACGGGTGCCCCGAACCCGGTTGATCACATGACCTCAAGCACATTTCCCCAAACGCCAGAGGTTGCCGACTAGCAGCGAGAGCCCAGGTCTGATAGTGGGGAAATTATGCCCTCATTTGTCAAAGTGTAGCGCAGCGGAATAAAATAAAAAACATACAACAACAGCGAAAGTAATAAACCATACACATTTAAAATAAACAACTACAGTAAAAGATAACCAACAGTTGTATAGATAACGATGAAACATGTCTCAAGTTCTAAGAAAACAACCAGAACATGTTACACAACAATACAGTACAGTACAATACAAAGTACAACAAAACAAAACAAAACAGTCGGTAGCATCGCGAGCCTAAGCCCGGTCTCATGCTCCCCTACTCCTCAGCAGTAATCAAGTACCTGTATAAGGACCCTTGCCCTTATCCACACCTGCAGAAATGTAATCTGTTTGGGCCGAAGACATGACCCAAACAGGGTGTGAGAAATAAATCCCAGTAGGCACCCACCAAAGGCCCGTGTTCAACTGTGTGTAAACATGCAACAACAATGTGCAAAAGTAAATGCAATAACAGTACTCAAAAGTAACTAACTTTACCAGTTATATTGTCATTCTTAATATCCATTTAATCATTCATTATAAGGAAACCATCACAATGAATTTCTATGTAAACAGTCAGTGTCCTCAGACACGCAAACCCCTACCTTCAGGTAATCAGAAACGTAACCCGCAGGTAATTTCCCACAGGCATAACAGATATTGCCCTAAGACGTACGAAGTGTCACCCTCAGACACAAAGTCTATTGCCCACAGGCACAGAAGGAGTTGCCCTCAGGCTAAAATAACCACTGCCATCAGGCTAAAGGAAACACTCCCCTCAGGCTAAATAAGTAATCGGGTCATGCCCAACATATAAACAAGCAATTCACATACAATTTTTCTTAAGGCAAAAGTAATGCGCAAAATAAACATGGCATACCCTCGGGTATCCTGGCCAAACAGCTAAATAGAGGAATGCACCCCCGGGGTGGTCCTGGATCCAAGCAGCGATCACAAACAGCAGTTTATTATCACATTTAATTACCTATACAATTTTAGGTATTCAAAACAGCCAAGGCCTCAGCCACACGACACCCCAACATGGGTTCGTTGCTCAACGGTACACAAAAATGCACAGTAGTTGGGATTTAAACACTAAGCCACCTACCTTAAACGCCCCTGAACGGTATACGCGAACGACGATCCTCGAATCGTCCTAGAACGACGTAGATCTGAGGTGAAAGAAATCCACGTTCAAACTCAAATAACTTCCCTTAGAGGAATAATTGGCAAGAACTACGCAAGGAGGAGGAAGAACTCACCTGTGCGGTTCCAGGGAGATCGACGGTGTAGAAAACGGATTCCCGGTACTCGATTTAGAGCTCCTCGAAGGTCTGGCCCTCTCTCCTGACTCCTCCTCTGGTTCTAAGCCAATACCGTGAACAGGGTTGGCTACTGCCCATTTTAAGCGAAAAACAAACAAACTACACGGCGTGTACTTTTCATTTTTTAACTATTCCTTCGGCGGCTTCTCGCCAGTGTGGCACTGTTCATCTGTCGACATGAGTACACGATGTGTGAAACCTGAGTACACGGCGTGTACTGCCGCTCGGCTGGCGGCTGCTTCCACTGCCTTACTATTCACCTTCCAACTGACTGCACGACGTGTAAATACCCACTACACGACGTGTAGTCGGTTTTTACACCCTTCGTCGCCAACATGGTTACACACCCTGTGTACTCATCCCACATGGCCAAAGTACATGGCCAAAGTACACGGCATGTGGAAAAGTACACGGCGTGTAGTCCAAAAATTTAGGATTTTTCTCCATTTTCCTTATTTTCTCCAAAACACTTAAGGAAAAGAGAAAAGAAGAAACCCGTACCTCAAAAATAAGAATCGGGTTCTTACATAGCCCGTGCAGGGGTGAGTATAACAATACTCAGTAGGGACCCTGAGACCCCCGTAAGTCTCCTAGAGTTCCACAAAGGAAAAACCACAAAGCAATACATCAATTCTACTTAGGTATATACCCATATGTATACCTAAGTTGTCAAGATATACTAATCTTATACATGAGGGAAGAATATCACAAAGGTAACACCACGAAGGTAGAAGTACCACACAGGGCACACCATGAAGTTAGAAGTACCACATAGGCAACACCACCAGATAGAAGTACCACACATGTAACACCACAAAGATAGAAGACCCATCTCACAATCAGATATAATTTAAGTGCAGAAGTACATATGATTAGTCGTAAAGCTAGATCATCTTATTCTGTTAAGTATCACTGCTTCTGACCCACACATGATCGATGGGTAACTAACCCCCGCTGACCCACATACGATCGGTATGCGCTGATCCACACATGATCGTTGAACGTTGACCCACACAGGATCGCTGAGCATTGACCCACACAGGATCTGACCCACACAGGATTGGTATGCGCTGACCCACACATGATCGATGAGCGCTGACCCACACATGATCGATGTTCTTTCTTCGCGTTACAGCCAGCCACAGGATTCCTCGCACTCGGTGCGCTCGAGCTTCGTAGAATCTGCCCCTCGAGATACCGGTCGTACCTCGATCGCCACTAAGCTCCACAAAGGAGAAACTCAAAGGACCTCCATGTCGTAAGGGTTCCAACGCAACAGACGGCGCGTCAACTGGACGTTCGGTCTGTAAGTTATAGGCATTTTAGCACCGAGGGCCTGGTTAGATTCGTGTTCAATCCAACCCAGCCATACTTCAAACAACATCAGATAACTAAACGAGTCACACTGTTGCGATCCACATGGAAAAACACACGTGATAGACTACCCATTTGTCTAAAACGGATACCCGGTGAAAAAGTTACATTTCACCGCAACACGCGCGAACCGGGCCTCATGGGGCCTGCGCCTCGACCTCGGCTTAAATATCCAAAATTGGTCTTGAAACATCCGTCGTAATTTCAGGGTCACAACATCACAGACGGTTCGTCATCCCGACACCGTATAAGGGAGATATGTCGGATACAAGATCCCGTAATAATAATAATAATAATAATATTGGGTGTTTCGTGGACCCAAGCCACGAACCAAAATTTAGTATCCAACACTAGACTTGAATCGACTGTATTAATGACAGGATCACATCGCCACTGACGGCAAGTCAATCGGACGTCACACGCAGGAGTTATGGCGGGTCGAAGATTTAATAATAATATTAAATCTATTATTTTCCCAGCGCTTCGGGTACCTGATCCAAAAACCCAAAAAAGACATCCAATATTGGACTCATAATTCTCGTCTCAAAGTCAGGATCGCACTGCTGCTGACGGTTCGTGAAACCGAGGTCACACAGACAAGTTGCAGACGAAACACGGTTTTCCCAACGAAAATAATAATAACATTATTATATTATTATTATTTTTATTCAACTGTTTTTCCCTTCAATCCTAAAACCCACATTCAATTCCCAGTTCACAACCTCCAATTCACTCATTTATCATTTATTTATCTTTTAATTTTTATTTCCTTTTAATTATATTCTCTCTCAAATCTTCCTCTTCTTACACGATACCCATCTTCACGCTGATTTTTCCTGCGCAACCCTAACATCCACCTAACAAACCACTCACCAGACCAAGCCAACTCCACCACGCCGATCCCACTTGGGCCTCCTAGCCGCCTCACCGGCCTGTTGCTGCTCAGGTGACTCTCCTCCGCTGTCGCGCCCTCGCCGAACCGTCGAAGCTGCCTCAGCCTGCCCCCTCCGTGTCGCCTGCTCAAGCCGAAAAACCCTGATGCGCCAGCTCCCGCATCACCGCCTGACTCACCCAGCTGCTCCACATGGACCGCGATAGTACGTCACACCACCTATCCCGCCCAGAGCCGCACCCTGAAGACATGCCGGAATAGGGCCGCCACATCGCCCCTTTCGTGGGCCGCTGCATCTTTGTTCTAATCCTAAAAAAACATGACAATCGCAGATTCACGATCCTCGGGCTGCGTTCGTATGTCGCGCTCAACGAAACATTTTGTTTTTAGCGCGCTTAATTATTTGGCGATGTAGAACGTGCGAAGAACACATGAAGAACGAAATAGAAAAGATCATGGTTTATGTGCAGATTGATGGCCGTGTTTGTTTGACCATCGTCGTTAAGAATCAAGAACAAGAGGAATCAACAAATACATATTTATCATACTTCAAAATAAGCCCCTTACCTTATAAATCCGTTGGAGAACGTTCGCGACTGAAGGTGGGTCGGTGTTCGTCATTCCCGCAACAAGCTTCCAACGATGCTGCTCGAACGACAATCTTCGGTTCTTAATTGTGAGATCTGTTCTTCGTAAATAGCCTCAAGATCCTGCTCCTCCTTTCGCCAACAGAAACAAACACCCAACCCCAAGGAAGAGTTAATATAACTCTTAGTTTAAGTGGTGATTCATTTATTTAGAACTAATGAATCTTATTAATTAAAAGGATTGGTGGTTACACATTTTGTGTAACCAGACATTTAATGCCCAACATTTAAATGTCTGACCACCCTCTTGTGGTCCCCACCACCAAAAATTAAAAGGATAGGTGGGAGGATACTTAAAATAAAATATATTTATTTTATTTAATCCTCCACGAAAAATGCAAAAACCAACTTCTTCTCTCGACCCACTGCGGTCAAGGTTAAACCTTAAGCAAATCCTGACGCTGTGAGTTCAACGGTGCCTTCAGATTTTTAATCCGAGCACCGGTTTGAAAGTTAGAAAATGCCGCTCGTGTGTTTACTGAACGTACCTTAAAGAAATTTCAATAAATTAATAACGTTCACCCTCGACCCGTGCCGGTCGAGGTTAGGCTCCGCCTAAGGAGAACACGCCCCAACAAACCCAACGATACTCTCGGATTTTTAATCCGAGTTACCATTTAGAAGTTATGGATTTTAAGAATAAAATAACTGTCACTTAATTATTTTATTTACGACAAAAAACTAACTTTCACTAGTGCCCCGCGCCGACTAATGTTAGTATCTGTCTAAAGAGAGCACACCCTCACGAGATTAACGGTGGTCTCAGATTTTTAATCCGAGTAACCATTCGTGAGTTATAAGCATTTGAAAAATAAAATAACTTTATTTAATTATTTTATTTATAGTTATGCCATTTTCGGGTTTTCCCACAGGAGGCCCATGCCGACTAAACTTAAGTCGCGCCTAGGGTAAACCCTTCATCCTGAGCACAAAGGTGCCCTCATATTTCTGATCTAGACAACTATTTAAGAGTTATTCCGCTTTTTCAGGAAAACTGCTTACGCGCGTTATTTAAAGTTTAACAAAACTTCGACGGATCATTCCGGGCACTCCGGGCCTCAAAATCACACGCCGTCAGATTTCGCGGTCTCAAAATAATTCTATATAATTAAAAAAAATTATACAGAAATTCTGGGACATTACATGCATATCACAAAGAAGTTAGTAGAAGAAAACAATTGCTCTCAGGAGTTCATGAAAATACAACCATTATTATAAAAATATAGTCTTAATATTATACTTAATGTTGCCTCGCACACCACACCTTCCCTCTTTGAATTGTTATTACCCTACGCTGAGACCACTGCATGTGGAGAAATACTCTTCCTGAAGATGGTTAGGAGACCTCTTAGTTGGCCAACACTTTTCAAGACATACTCCACCGTATGCATGACTTAAACATTAATGGGAGGAATGGTTAACAACAAGAAAGAAGAACTCAATAATAGAGAAAACAAGGTGATCACTTACCACAATCAATTTAATCATGACTAAAATTCTTAGAATAAAACAAAGAAACATCGTTAAAGCATAATAAATCAAGAAAAACCACTCCCTCCACAGAACAACAACGATATTAGTTCTCTATTTTCGTGGAGATGAGAAACACATGGAGGGAGAAAACAAAAGAGGAAACAAAAGTGAAAATGAGAGGAGGGGACTAAAATATTTTAAAAATGTAGGAAATTATTACAGTAGAAAAACCCTACAAAGCTATAGAAAATGACTAACTAAAATGGCCAGAGTTTTTTTAATATACGTTTCTTGGAAAAAAATATTATTTAAATAATGCTAGGTTTAAAATATTTTTAAAACTAAGCAGCAAATGCATTAAAGTCGTTAACGTATTTGGGCTTTTTGGGTGAAGTCGAAAGGCATTAAGGGCCTTAACGCCTTTCGCTTTGCGTAAAGCGAAAGGCGTTGGGCCCCCAAACGCCTTTGTCATATGCTATTTTTTTAAAAAAATTATTTTTTATTTTGTTTTGTCTTGTTTATATATATAACAAATTTTTTTTTAACAAACACTACTATAAATCATAGCTTTTACGCCTGTGGAATCGAGCGACCGCTTTTAGCGGTCGCTATAGGTAAATTTTTTAACGAAATTTTTCCCGCCGCCCCACCTCTACCTTTTCTTCTTCCCGCGTTGTCACGAATCAGCCTGAGTCGACCCTGAACTGGTCACCCAGGCCAGCCCGCGACAAGTCCCGAGAGGCGTTCCCGATCCTCCCGGGATGGTGACAAGCACCAAGGGAATCATTAGAGTACACAAGGGAACAATTTCGCCCATATATAAACAATCAAACAAACAACAGAAATAAACGGACAACCCAAAATGAATTTATATAAAAATTGAACAAAATATTATTTATACAAGAAACTAAAGGTAGAACAAAATCAAAAACTCAAATGAAAAATACCAATGACCAACTAACTCCATGTGACACTTCTGGTCACTCTCCAACACAATGATCAAAAGTCGCCCAAGGTGATCGAACTAAAGGTGAAACCTGCACAAGGGCTAAAAAAAGAAGAAGACTATAGGCGTGAGTATTAAAACTCAGTAGGTTAGCCCGATATTCTATTCCTAATGCACATTCCTTTAAAATAAAAGAAACATCAATTTATAGTTTTAAATTCAATATTTGAAAGTATGTTTTTCAAATGAGGTTCCATGCTATGATAATTATCAGACAAAAACATGCATGTTTAATAAACAAAAATGCAAGTAACAATTCTTTTCAAAGAGGTGAAACTTCAAAATGAAAATAGTTTTCAAGAGGGATAATTTAAAGAATTTTAACATTAAAATAAATAACACATACTACTGAATTTACCAACCAAACACACCATATGCCGACGGTGAGTACAAAATAGCCAATGAGCACTAGTCACGGGAATACCCCTAGGCACTAGTTAGTTGTGAGCCCCAGGTACCTCGTATCTCGGTGAAAGTAACCATAATAAATATCCATTCTCATGCACGAGCCACTAGTAGGGAACATACCCATAACCTAGTGGTCCCCAATCATCATCATCATCATAGTTTAGTTAGTGTTGTCATCGTCAAACTTGCTACGTGAAACAGAGGCCAACCCCCACAGAATCACTAGCATACTAGTACACGTCCGCCCACCTAGATACCCGAGATTCCCTTTAGTGCTCAATCAAGTTACACATATTATCAAATACACATTTCACATCCACATTCCATTCTAAAACCATAAAAACACAAACAACCCATAATATTTCTTCACATTTCTTACACTAATCAACAAACCGCTAAATATTTTGGTAAAACAATTTCATGAAGTGTATTGAGGCTTTGCACATAAAACTCTTTCAAAAAAACTCTTTAAATTATAAAAACACATCATAACAAAACCAAATAATATTTGGCAGCCCAATAAACATTTAATAAAATCATTTAATGGACCATAAAACAATCCCAATTTCACAACTTGTTATATACAAGTAAAACACTCCTTCATTTCTAGGAAATGCCAAACGGGCCTTTAAACATTTTCTCAAAACTAACCTTTGATGAAGGTATGCATTTTAATTTTTATTAAGGATCTGTATAAACATCATTTAAAGAAGCAAACCTCATTCATAAATCTCTTATAATACTCAGGTTACATATTCAAAACACAACCATTTTCATAGAGATGTGAAACGGTCCATTTTTGGGCAACTCGGGCCAAAATATGTTGTAAATCAAAACCCACTTGTTTGTAAAAACAAATCCAAATTGGAAATCAATATAAGTACCCAAAAATACCATTTATAATTCTTCCAATTCCTTTATAAATCCAATCAAATAACTTTTAAATCACACATCATACATAAAAGCCAATCGGGCAATTTACCGAACACATGTCATGCCCTTTTTAAACAAAACAATTTATTTTATGTACATGAAAAGGAATAAAACACCAATTGAATGTCATATTTTCATTCAAGATACTGTAACATGTTAAAAATACCATAAAACAGATTATAAACCTCACAAAATATTTTCAAAAGATAATGGAACATTTAAACAAACACTTGTTGAGCACTTTCATGACAAAACAACACTACCTTTCACATAACAGTGATTAAACAACGACTTTGCACACCAAGAAAATTATAAAAAGGATGAAAAACAATAATAAACATTTATATCAGTATAGGATAATATTAAAATGATGAAACTTCTATGATAAAGGCATGTGTAAGGGATATCCTACCTCAAATCGTCGGCGTAATTGAAACGCACACCCGAAATCACCCGCCGTGAGTTTATAAACCCTAAAAATATAAATACCAGACCTAAACAAACATAAAACCCATAAAAAAACATTTTATAACAAAACCCTAGGTCGATCAAGACTAGGGTACAATATAAAACCATGAAATAATGAAAGGAGGGGGAAGAGGAAGAAGAAAGGAGAATGAATCTCACCTTTCATCCTAGAAAACTCTTCGTCTTCCATTAGATCTGAAGCCCTAGAGAAAAGGGAATGGCTTGAAAATTCTTGGAGGGACTCCTAATGTCTGGCCGAACCAGGGGAAGAATATTGGGGGCTAAAAGAGTACGAATTGATTGATTTATGAATGATAAAAGTTACCTTGGAAAATCTGGGCGATTTGAGGTTTCCTGAGAATTTTCGCCCTAATCCGTGACCCACATGAGCTCCAAAGTGGTAAAATCGATTATTAGGGTTAGTATAGGGTTATTGGATTCGATGGGGAGGTGGAATCACCAAAAAAGAGTAAAACTTGAAAAAGATATAAATGAAATAA
The DNA here is from genome assembly GCA_963277665.1 of Viscum album. NCBI lineage: Eukaryota > Viridiplantae > Streptophyta > Magnoliopsida > Santalales > Viscaceae > Viscum > Viscum album. The sequence goes on from OY728158.1 coordinate 471,112,518, forward strand.
ATTAATTTTTTAAAACAGGAAATGGGCCCATGGGCTGGCCCAATACCTAAATAAGTAACCCAAATTCACCCGGCTTATGAATTTCTAATGGGTCCAAAAGGATAAATAAATTTTAATATATCAGTATAGGACAAGTGGTAAGTTTAATGGGTGAAAAAGGATGAAAAAAAAGAGTTATAAAAGAAACAAATTCAGTTTTTAAAACTGGGAATTGGCTCACGGTTGGCCCAAATCATGAAGTAACCACCCTTTCTTCAAAAACTCCTAAACAAGCAATGGGAATCCCAAATTATGGTGGTTATACATATATGAAACTTCAAAACTCAAGATTCATCTCATAAAATACCCATGAAAAGGATCGGGATTTCTAATGGGCCGGATCAATACAAAGACAGAAAAAAACAGCGTGTGACAATTCTCCCCACCATTAAAGCTTTCCGCCCCCGGAAAGCCATAACACTTTCCAGCTGAAAAAAAACAACACCTAAGGATTCTAGAATGTACTCCCCACCATTAAGAATCAAATAGCACTAGAAATGTTCTTTGGATGAAAATCCAGGAGACCCATGGTGGGTCTCCCCACCATTAGAAGCCAACTAGCAACGAATAGACAAGAATTCACCATGAGCTAGAATTGGGCCTCACTCACACAAGCCCAAAAAAAACCCTCCTACAAAAACCTACTATATCAAGTTAATAGAGTTACAACATGAACATATAAACCACCCACTCTCGAATGGAGGGGACAATAACTTGTTCGACACATTCAGCACAATTCTGGACCCCCGTCACTTGGGGATTGGAGGGAAGGGGACCCAATAATTTGGCCACTGAAACAACAAAAGAAACAAAGAAACTACCCAAAACTCTCCCCCTATGAATAGGTAACACCAAGACTGCACCTGATTTTTACTGGCAGTCCACACAGGGACATTGATTGAAAACCCACATCCATGAAGGAATAACCATAGACACTGTGTGAGGGGTTAAGTCCACCACGCTTGTTGCGACAAAGGGGAATTCACATAAATGAGGAACCAAAACATTGAAATAGAAAATAACTTACCAAAACTGTGGAGGAAGGATCCTAATCAAGCACTCCACACCTCTATCGATTTCCTGACTGCGTGAAAAGCTTCACTCCGAGGCCTATGGCTGGAGCCCTGATTCTTGAAGCATTTGCTGCACCGCAGTTAGGTGATAAGGATCACACCACTCAAAAAAAAACCACACTTGATCACCAAACAAAAACCTTCATCTAAATAGGAACTCATAGATACATATCAAAATTTTATCTCACTCCAAACGAGGGGCAGAATGGACAAGGAATACGACGAAACACATCAACATCACCGAACACAACTGCTCTGTCCAAAAGAATTATCATGACCTAGAAGCACTTTTAATAGATCCCAAACAGCTCTCTATTCCAACAAACAAGTTGAGGAATCATCAAAAGAGGTGGATTTAAAATTTGAAAGGAATCCTTAGGTTGATCAGCAGGAACGATTTCCAACGCAGAACTATCCATGGCCACATCACAACATCAAACACATTTTTAGAAACCCAATGAAAATTACTCTAAAACCGAGCCACCAACAAGATCTCATCACTAGATAGAACAAGAGTATGAATTCCAGATCACATGGAAGCTAACCAAATAAACAACTCTTCTAAGACATAGAAAAATCAAGCCACATAACCATTGGTTTTAAAAAAAGGCCACAATTTTCATCTCAAAACAATTTTGAAAAATCAAACTAACTTGGTGGGTTTCCACATTCACCAATGGTGTTTCATCAAGTCTCACCCACATGCACATTTCCATGCCACCCCTGGAACCCAACCACCATACCATATAGGCCATACTTCTAGATATAAATAAAACCATGCATGTGAGCACCCATGAAAACACCAAAGACTAAAATTAAACATCATAATTAAAAAAACAATTTACCTTCAAAAGAAACACCAACCACCAAGTCAAAAAACATTTTCATATTTCACAAAAAAAAAACCACAATTAATTAAGAACCATTTTCTTAAAAACCTACCCTTTTTCATTTTTAAAAACTTTTTAAATAACCAAGCCACTCCAAACAACCCCTTCCCATTTTTTTTAAAATAAATTTCAGCAAGGTATATTTTCATAATCCGAGGTCCATTGAGACCAATACCGTTTGTAGTAAAACACCAACCGATCAAAACCAATTTCCAAAACTAATTTATCCAATTCAAAAACTTTTTAACATCCTAAAATACCCCATTTAAAAAAAAGATCCAGAATCACTTTAAAATTATTCACAATTTCAAAACATTTTATTTCAACAAACCACATGTTTAGATTATGGATAATCCAATCTCTTTAAATCATTTCTGCTTCCCTCATTTTTTTCACAAAAACACAACCTTCCAAAACCATTCTTATATTTAATTATTGAAAACCCCATTTTTTCACTTTTAAAAATCTAATACTTACATTAAAACCCATTTCCACAATTCTCACACAAGGATTTTAAAACCAAAAATTCAGAATTCAAGAAAGGTTCAAGAGACCCAAAAAAAAGGGAACTAGTGTCGGTGGGCAACTTGACCATATGGTTGGCGGCCATATGCCAAATACAACACCAACACAGAGAGACTTATTAGGACCATTCCCCAGCTCCACATGGCTTGCCAGGCCCTGTGATCTCACGAAGGCCATTGTTCAGACTCCCCTTGTCATATCCCAATACCAAACAATCAACTAGAACAATGGACACTAATAAAACCGGACTTCCATGGAAACCTGAGGATTAAAACAAGAAAGAGTTCGCGACGCTCTTCTTGCACTTACCCCTGAAGTCCCAACAATCATACTCCATCTACCTTGACATCCCCAAAATAACAAGGGCGCTCTAAAAAGAAAGGTCCGCTAATAGCCGACCTCCTCTAATACCATTTTGTCACGAACCAGCCTGAGTCGACCCTGAACCGGTCACCCAGGCCAGCCCGCGACAAGTCCTGAGAGGCGTTCCCGATCCTCCCGGGATGGTGAAAAGAACCAAGGGCATCAATAGAGTACACAAGGGAACGATTTAGCCCATATATAAACAATCAAACAAACAACGGAAATAAACGGACAACCCAAAATGAATTTATATAAAAATTGAACAAAATATTATTTATACAAGAAACTAAAGGTAGAACAAAATCAAAAACTCAAATGAAAAATACCAATGACCAACTAACTCCATGTGACACTTCTGGTTACTCTCCAACACAATGATCAAAAGTCGCCCAAGGTGATCTAACTAAAGATGAAACCTGCACAAGGGCTAAAAAAAGAATAAGACTATAGGTGTGAGTATTAAAACTCAGTAGGTTAGCCCGATATTCTATTCCCAATGCACATTCCTTTAAAATAAAAGAAACATAAATTTATAGTTTTAAATTCAAGATTTGAAAGTATGTTTTTCAAATGAGGTTCCATGCTATAATAATTATCAGAAAAAAACATGCATGTTTAATAAACAAAAATGCAAGTAACAATTCTTTTCAAAGAGGTGAAACTTCAAAATGAAAATAGTTTTCAAGAGGGATAATTTAAAGAATTTTAACATTAAAATAAATAACACATACTACTGAATTTACCAACCAAACACACCATATGACGACGGTGAGTACAAAATAGCCAATGAGCACTAGTCACGGGAATACCCCTAGGCACTAGTTAGTTGTGAGCCCCAGGTACCTCATATCTCGGTGAAAGTAACCATAATAAATATCCATTATCGTGCACGAGCCACTAGTAGGGAACATAACCATAACCTAGTGGTCCCCAATCATCATCATCATCATCATAGTTTAGTTAGTGTTGTCATCGTCAAACTTGCTACGTGAAACAGAGGCCAACCCCCACAGAATCACTTGCATACTAGTACACGTCCGCCCACCTAGATACCCGAGATTCCCTTTAGTGATCAATCAAGTTACACATATTATCAAATACACATTTCACATCCACATTCCATTCCAAAACCATAAAAACACAAACATCCCATAATCTTTCTTCACATTTCTTACACTAATCAACAAACCGCTAAATATTTTGGTAAAACAATTTCATGAAGTGTATTGAGGCTTTGCACATAAAACTCTTTCAAAAACACTCTTTAAATTATAAAAACACATCATAACCAAACCAAATAATATTTTGCAGCCCAATAAACATTTAATAAAATCATTTAATGGACCATAAAACAATCCCAATTTCACAACTTGTTATATACAAGTAAAACACTCCTTCATTTATAGGAAATGCCAAACGAGCCTTTAAACATTTTCTCAAAACTAACCTTTGATGAAGGTATGCATTTTAATTTTTATTAAGGATCTGTATAAACATCATTTAAATAAGCAAACCTCATTCATAAATCTCTTATAATACTCAGGTTACATATTCAAAACACAACCATTTTCATAGAGATGTGAAACGGTCCATTTTTGGGCAACTCGGGCCAAAATATGTTGTAAATCAAAACCCACTTGTTTGTAAAAACAAATACAAATTGTAAATCAATATAAGTACCCAAAAATACCATTTATAATTCTTCCAATTCCTTTATAAATCCAATCAAATAACTTTTAAATCACACATCACACATAAAATCCAATCGGGCAATTTACCGAACACATGTCATGCCCTTTTTAAACAAAACAATTTATTTTATGTACATGAAAAGGAATAAAACACCAATTGAATGTCATATTTTCATTCAAGATACTGTAACATGTTAAAAATACCATAAAACAGATTATAAACCTCACAAAATATTTCAAAAGATAATGGAACATTTAAACAAACACTTGTTGAGCACTTTCATGACAAAACAACACTACCTTTCACATAACAGTGATTAAACAACGACTTTGCACACCAATAAAATTATAAAAAGGATTAAAAACAATAATAAACATTTATATCAGTATAATATAATATTAAAATGATGAAACTTCTATGATAAAGGCATGTGCAAGGGATATCCTACCTCAAATCGTCGGCGTAATTGAAACGCACACCCGAAATCACCCGCCGTGGGTTTATAAACCCTAAAACTATAAATACCAGACCTAAAAAAACATAAAACCCATAAAAAAACATTGTATAACAAAACCCTAGGTCGATCAAGACTAGGGTACAATATAAAACCATGAAATAATGAAAGGATGAGGAAGAGGAAGAAGAAAGGAGAAGGAATCTCACCTTTCATCCTAGAAAACTCTTCGTCTTCCATTAGATCTGAAGCCCTAGAGAAAATGGAATGGCTTGAAAATTCTTGGAGGTACTCCTAATGTCTGGCCGAACCAGGGGAAGAATATTGGGGGCTAAAAGAGTACAAATTGATTGATTTATGAATGATAAAAGTTACCTTGGAAAATCTGGGCGATTTGAGGTTTCCTGAGAATTTTCACCCTAATCCGCGACCCACATGATCTCCAAAGAGGTAAAATCGATTATGAGGGTTAGGATAGGGTTATTGGCTTCGAGGGGGAGGTGGAATCACCGAAAAATAGTAAAAATTGAAAAATATATAAATGAAACAAATTAATTTTTTAAAACGGGAAATGGGCCCATGGGCTGGCCCAATACCTAAATAAGTAACCCAAATTCACCCGGCTTATGAATTTCTAATGGGTCCAAAAGGATAAATAAATTTTAATATATCAGTATAGGACAAGTGGTAAGTTGAATGGGTGAAAAAGGATTAAAAACAAAAGATTTATAAAAGAAACAAATTCAGTTTTTAAAATTGGGAATGGGCTCACGGTTGGCCCAAATCATGAAGTAACCACCCTTTCTTCAAAAAATCCTAAACAAGAAATGGGGATCCCAAATTATGGTGGTTATAAATATATGAAACTTCAAAAATCAAGATTCATCTCATAAAATACCCATGAAAAGGATCGGGATTTCTAATGGGCCGTATCAATACAAAGACAGAAAAAAAACCGTGTGTGACACGCGTTCACCTTTCCCTCTGCAACCCTACATCCTACTCCCCGCCGCACACTGCTGTCCACACACCCCCCACCCCCAATGCTCGTCGTTGTTCCCTCGGTGACCGTGACATCTTCCCACACCCTAGAAACCATCTTGACCAATCCCCATGCCGCCCTGAGACCCCCTGCCATTCGAACCCATTTCTGACCACCGTCGGTTCGCCATGACTGATGACTCCAAGCTCAGGCAGCACCCCAAGCCATTGTGCGACAATCAACCCCCAAAACCATGATTTTGTGGGTTATTTTGGACTGGGCCTTTAGTGGCCACTAAAGGCGGTCGATATAGGTCTTTAATGACCGAGCACAAGTGACCACCAAAAGTGAATGTTGGGCGGTCTCTAGAGACCATTAGCGACCGTCTTTGGCAGTAACTAAATGTGACTTTTCTAGTAGTGAAAATTTAACTGCTATTAAATATTCAGCATGACTGCAATTATTAGTAAGTCTGTGTAACCCTTTGGATTGACATTTTATTATAGTTTTTTTGTTTCAATGTCGTATGACTATGCATTCTTTTTTTGGTTTTTTTGTTTGTTAGCCGCATGCTGAGTTTTTTTATATACGTTTTTTTGTTTATATATATATATACAAATAATTTGTTAATAATACCATTATTATTAATAATTAAATTTTTATATTACTGATTTAATTAAGATTTATTTTAAAATTACACTGTTAACTAGTCTAATAGTTACATTAATAATTATATTATTTACACCATTATTAATATTTATTATTTTAATTATTGTAAATATTTAATAATATAATTAATTTTTATTAATAATGTAATTAATAACATTTAATTATAATAACACAATTAATAATACTTCATAGTAGTATAAATAATAATATATTACTTAATAAGAATTATGTTCATTGATATTTTAAAGTGTAAATGTTTTGGTTTTAAACAATAAAGTTTGTGACATTTAAATTAGCCCTTTTTATTATATTTAGGATTTTTTTTCAATTATGTTTTATATGTTGAGTCAGTTTGTCAAATTTCATTTAGATTGTATTTAAACTTTATAATTTATAAGTTTTTGAAGTCACCTACATGAAACATAATAATGTTTCAAGTATACAACTTTGAAAGTCCATAAATTATAAAGTTTAAATACAATCTAAATGAAATTTGTAACACTTTCTAAAAAAATAAAAAATAATTGAAAATAGTATGCATTTCATAAAAACAATTAATGGAAAGTAATTTTAATGGCATGATATATTATTGTTTTAAAATATTACAATTATATTTATATATTTTTGTACATTACTTTTGTTTTTAATTATTTTTTATATGTTTAGTCATTGTTCTAAATTTCATTTATATTTTAGTTATACTATAATTTATGTGCACATATTTTAAATGTGTAAATATTATGTTTTAATCAATAATATTTGTATCATATAAACCAATTTTGGTTTATTATATTGATGATATTCTTTTAACTTTCAACAAATTTTTAGACGTTTATGCTATATTTTAAGTTTTAATTAGATTGTTTTTATGATTTATATATTATAAGCTTTTAAAGTTACCTACTTGGAATTTAATAATTTTTCTTGGTTTCAAGTAGTCAACTCTGAAAGCTTGTAAAATTTAAACTGTAAGTAAAATATAAATGAAAATTAAAACACTGGCTAAATATGTAAGAAATGGTTGAGAGTAAAAGGAATTTCATCAATTTAATCGACAAACAATAATATAGATGATAAAATACATTTTTTGTTTCAAATTCTTTAAGTCAATAGAAAGCATATAAATAAATGAGTATAATTAGTATCTATAATGAGGCTCCATCCCATAATTCGGTGTGCGAATGAGACACCTGTATCGAGATCGTCGACCTATGTGCTGAGGTGGAGTATGATGAGTTGGAGATGACTCTTCTTCAGGAACTTGAACCTCAAACATCTGATGCTCTGCCTGTGAATCATCGAGAGGAGGTGACATATGGATGTCAACATGTGCACCTGATCCTTCTCCCACTGTGCAAGTGGAGTGACCTACCATCTTCTATTGGGGGAACCATAAGGCCTATGAAGGCTCAGTCATGAAAAGTGGAGGCATGAGAAATGACCCCTGATATAAGCTCAGATCAGATATACTCGGGGAAAACTATGGATATCCTGACAATATAAATGGATTCCATGCCTCTTGGTGCACACCTGCAATCTGCTAAGGCTGGGCTGCTAGAGGTGCTACCTCTGCTTGTGGAATAGGTGAGGCCTCACGTACAACAAAACACAGTCTACATCGTTGATGTCATGGCTCCTCAACATCAATAGCTGCTGGAGGAGGTTCTTGAGTAGGAACCTCCTCTCACTGGATAAGAAAATCATATCCCTGAGGCGGATGATCAAAGATTCTATCATGTAAAACATGATACGCTGGCATCATCTCCTCTGTTGAAACATGGTATGCTGCTTGGATAAAAACCTAACCCTCCTCTGGATCAGACATGCAGATAATATAATGTAGTCAAGTATGTTGTAAAGAGATTCAAAATGAATTTAAAAAGTGAAAAAAACTAATATAAATTTATTGACTTATCCGATCCTGAAGCCCTTTTTTGTGTGGAGTAAGATACAATATATACTTCAGTCTATACCATGATGCATACTCGACCTGTTGTGATAGATGAAATCACATTGTATTCATGCCCTCAATACAAAACGATGCATATCTGTCCTATAGGTCGAGATAATCAACATATCGACAACATCAGTCGACTTACTGCCTCCCCGTCAACTTCATGGAATGAAGCACTGCTAATTGTCTGGGTGGAACTAGAATATGCTAGATAAATATAAATTGAAACATGAATCTATCTGGCTAGTACCACTCAATAATATGAAAGTGAATGAGAGACACTACATTTGTGACATCATAAAACTCAGTGGTATGATATGCAACAAGTTGGTCTAATAGAGCCCAATATAGAATCCATGATATCTGAAATGACATGTGACATTTGTTAACATATTTTGTTACTAATTTCCAAAAATGATAATATTATGAAATTTATTAGTCAAAAAAAGGAGTGTATATACTTATATCAATGGGTAGTAGACTATCTAACATGAGACGATATGCATCCAAATTGTGTATCAGAGTCTTGATAAAGTTGTGTGCCTAAATCCACCTATAATGCACAACATTGAAAGTGATAAATAATAATAAAAATAGATTATAATAACTCAAATTATCATTAAAAAACAATAAATACGAGTGATCATACCAACGTCCATGCAGAGTGTCATGCAACACATCTATACGAAGCTTTAGACCAACAACAATAGGGGAAAGGGGAGGGATGCACTCTCATGCCTGTATCTGAATAAGGATGACACATCACCCGATATCACTACGATCAGATCGACATGTCGTGCATAATTCTCTGTACGTGTATGGAAAACATGAAGATACCCATATGTATCTCCCAACCTGATCAAAGTCCTCACGTAGCCCTAAATACATCATGTGGACATGCATAACAGAGTGATCAGTGCACAATGTCCCTCCAATGAGTTGTAATATATATGCATGCGTGTGATGCATGATAGTTTACTCACCAACATTAGTGGGTAACTATGCGAAGTGCATATCCATCCAACTCATAGATAATGATCTGCAATCGATAACATCATCATCCCCCACAATGTCAGGACTAAGCAATCATTGCACAAGCTCATGTCAATCTCTATAGGCGGGTTTTCAGGACCAATAGGGGCCTATATACCCTGAGAGGGGGGGTGAATCAGGGTATGGATATTCTTTTTCAAAAATCTTCCTGCCCCACTGGATCTTGACCTCTTTATTACAAGGGTCACTTTGTTTGCACTTGTGTGTTTATTATGATCACTTATTTTCTTCTTTATCTGATGATGGTGCTTTAGATGCAATGCAGGGAAGTAAGCAGGTAGACACATAGATTTTTACTTGGTTCACCCTCACTAGGCTACGTCCAAGGAGCATACGCCGACAAGTTTTCGGTCATACCAAATTCCACTATTCTTCACTAGATGTGGATACAATGGTTCGGGAACAGTCACTCTGTCCCAGGACCACTGCCTTTACAAGGTTTAGGGTCAAATCACTGCTTTCCCAAGGGTCACTCCCTGTTTCTCTCTCTCTGGCTCACTGCCGGTGGAGAGGATCACCTTCTTCCTCTTCCTTTTCTCACTGCTCCGGAAAGGATCCACTCATAGTTTATAGACTTGTAGGTCTCTTCATTATCATGAAGGAATGCATCTTCCTTTGTATGTAGATGCTCTGTTGAACCCCAACTTTCACCCATAGATGAATCTCACTTTGCATCAAAGGTATCAGACAATCTTCCAGCTTCCACGTAGCCCGAAAATACGACCGGGGAATCAACCTTACTTGGCGCGCAAGTCTAACTCAGCGCGCAAGTCACAACAGGCACACAAGTTTACCTCAACACTTACGCGGCACAATCTTCTTCAACTCTAAACCTACGCGACTCACTTCCTTTTACGCCCAAATCAACATTGGCGCGCAACTACCAACCGGCGCACAACTTCAAACACCAGTGCGCAAATTCACCTGCACGACCACACACCACTTGCGCGACCACCACACCTGCGCAACGAGAGCTCTTATTTTTCAAAGTGTTGAACTCCGTTCAAAATGAGGAGGGGTGGTCCAGTATTTATAGGCATTTTGAACACCCTACGCGACGACGCGCAACTCTACCCTCGGCACACAAGTCTCGGCGCGCAGGTCTCTTCCCCTGCAAGTCACTTGCACGACCCACTTCCAAACTTGCGCGAACCTCTTTCCTTTGCCATATTTTGAAGTTCTGATCTTGAAAAACAACATGCGCACAAGTTCTCAAGCATTCAAGGCATCGGCGCACAAGTCTCTTCACGGCGCGTAAGTCACCTGCGCGACACCACCAATACCTGCGCGACCCTTATCCCTTTGACATATTTTGATGATCTGATATTGAAAAACATATGGCGCGCAAGTTTCCAAGCCTTCAAGTACACGACGCGCAAGTCCCTTTTCCAAAAACCACTTTTCTTCATTTGTCGATTTTCAGGCCCAAAATTTTGGCAAACACTGGAAAACGGCGACACCTTGTATCTGTTCTTTTTTGTACCACCTCCAGACCATCCATTCCTTTGTCGAAGTTCTTGAATCAAACATTGATCGTTAACTACAACTCTTGAACTCGACATGCCACCATGAAAACCCCTTTGTTAACAAATTTAAATGTCATTGTTCTGCTTTGTCAACAATCACCACATAGATGTCCACTTTTTCAATAAACACAGTCACCTCAAAAATGCTTCAATGATACCTTGAGGGATTTTTTCCCAACATGGGTCCTATAACTGCAACACCCTGGATAGGGAGACCAAACGTAACTACCACATTCTAAAGGGTGGTGGCTATCTCTCCCTCAAGCAAGTGGAATGTGCGAGTCTTTGGTCTTCATCTCTCGATGAGGGCAACGAGGAGGTGATGATCAATGAATGTATAATCAGATATAGTGACGTGATAAGAGCCAACATGACGTAGGTATGGTATAATAGTAGTTGGAGATGGAATGTGATGATAATGGTGCACTCTACACACCCTAATCTGTCGAACCTCACGACATGCGAGCACCTCACATTAAACAAGCCTGTACTGCTGAGTGAGTAGAGTAGTATCCTCCATCTCTGCGTATAAAAATGAAAAATATCTTAAATAACTGTAAAATATAAATATAAAGTTACGGTCAAAATAATGTTATGGCTGGTATAATGTAAGATATAACATGACCATTCTCATTGTTTTATGAATTTTTTCTTACCAAAAGAAAAGGGCATGTATTTATGTTTCTCAAAGCATATTTTTAATGCTTTTATAAAAATATTTTTCACTTATGTCAACATCTACTAGTACAAATATGTCTTTTAACAACGTTAGTAAAATGGCTTTATCAACGCTGATAATGCGAGCGATGTTAAAGGGATGTTTTTAACAAGGTTCGCAAGAAGTGCTGATAAAGACACCCTTTAACAACGTCAAGAAAAGTGTCACTACCACGTATCAATGCTGATACAACACCTACTTTTATTAACGCTAGATAGAAAGCGCTAAAAAAATGGCAACTTTTATCAGTGCTAGCTAAAAATGAAGATAAAGATGTACCCTTTATCAGCACTTTCTTTAGCACTGATAAAGGTTAATCTTTATCAAAACTATTTTTAGCACTGATATTTTTTTAATAAAATTACACTATTTATATTTAAAAAATAATGTTTATTTATATATATATTAATTAAAAAACACATTCTTATAATTAATATAAATATAATATATAAATATATATATTTTTAATAATTCATATAAATATATAATGTTTTCAAAAAAGTATTTATGAAATTATATATATATATATTTAAATAATTAGAAAATTATAATAAATATATTTGATTAATGATTATTTTTATTATAATTGTATATATTTATATATTAATATATATATGTATATAATTATATAAATATATACAATTATATAAATATATATAAATATATAATTATATATAATTATATAAATATATATCAATATATAAATATATATAATTATATAAATATATATAATTATAAAATTATTTAAATTTATATAATTATATAAATATATTTATATTTATATACAAATGTTTATAAATATATTTATTTATAATTAGAATTATATATATATATATTAAAATAATTATATAATTATATAAAAATATTTATAAATATATACAAAAATTTATAAATATATTTATTGATAATTATAATTATAAACAAATAAATATATATTTATATATTTTTAAATAAGATTTATATTACAATAAGTATATATTGATAATTATACCCCCAAACACCTGATATATATATATATATTAAAGTAATATATCAATATGAATAATATAACTTATAATAAAAAAACGAATCTTATTTTCACAATTTTATATATAAATACTATTTAAATATATTTATTTATAATTGTAATTATAAATAACTAAATACATATTTAAATAATTATAAAATCATAATAAATATATTTAAATAATAAACATATATATTATATTTATAATTATATATAAATACCTTTTAAATATATTTATTTATAATTATAAATAGAAATAAAAAAATGTAAATAATTATATAATTATAATAAATATATTTAAATAATAAATATAGTTATTATATATATTAGGTAGTTGGGGATATAACAGAAATGAAACACACAAATGCTGGTGCTCTCACGCTTGAAAAGCTCTCATGAGATCCTATTTCTGCCGCTACTGGTGCTCTCGCTGAAGCTAACCACTATCGTCGATGCCGCTATCGATGAATTGATATTCTCCAAATCCAAGGTATATATGCCGATTTATTTTGTGTTTCATGGATATGTACTGCTCGTTGTATCATTTTGCATTGGTTTCTTGGTTTCCAATTTCGGTGGTGTCGGTTCAGCCTCAACGAGCAGCGGTGTCGGCCTCAACAGGTGACGACCAGTGTGTGTGGTGTGTGTGTTTAATATAATTGTACCCCCAAACACTTAATATATATAAAATATGCTCATATATTAATAAATATATAGAATTATATATAAATATATATTTAAATTATTATAAAATCATAATAAATATATTTAAATAATAAATAAGTATATATATTATACTTATAATAAAATATATTCATATATTAATAAATTTATAGAATTATATATATATATATATATATATAATTATAAAATTATAATAAATATATTTATTATATTTATAATAAAACATATTCATATATTAATAAATTTATAGAATTATAGAATTATATAAATATATTTATAATTATATACAAATATTTATAAATATATATATATTAGGTGTTTGAGGATATAATTGCATTAAACACACAAACACCACACAGTGGTTGAAAAGATAGACCATAGCCTCCCAAGGGATAACCCACCCATTAAGCCTTATTTATTCAGTACATGGTCTGAAAGCTCAGTGAGCTTAAAACCCATTACATGGCCCAAAGGCCCACTAACTACCCCAAATGCCCAGTGCAGCGTCATGCCTGCATCATACTATCCGAATCACCAGGTCTACATCATGCTTGCGTCACCACCTATCTGCGCCATCGTCACCTACAATACTGCAACAATACCTATAAAAATTTACTCCCACCCGAATTTGAACTTGGGTCTGATGCATGATTGCGAGGAGCCTTTACCACTTGGATAAGCCCCAAACTGCTATATTTACTTATAATTAGAATTATATATATATATATATTACGGATTAATTAATATTGAATATCACTCAGTATAATTATTACTAGTTAGTTTTAATCTCTATTAATTAATTACTATTTAATTAATAAACATGAATAATAATTAATATTTAGTTTATTAAAATATAAGTAATTAATATTTAGTAATAATTTGTTATTCAAAAACATTATTAACTAATAATTAATAATAATTAGTAATCATTGATCACAATTAATTATTATTAAGATAATTAAAAATTATTATAACTATTGTAATTAATAATAATTAGGCTTAATTATTAATTTCTTATTTTTTAAACCGATTACTAATTAATATAACATTAGTTAACAATAATTATAACTTATTAGTAATTTCATATTATTTTTTATTAAAAATAATAACAAACTTATTCATTGCTAAATATTTTTTTACCGATCTTTAGTAAACCTTAGAGGGTCATGAAACTAAGATGTAAGTTGAATGAAGGAATATATTAAAAAGTTAATTGATAAAGGGATATCTTACTAAATTAAATGTTAATTTATTTTACTTAAAAAGTTAATTGATAAAGGAATATCTTACTAAATTTTTGAAACAAACATTATTAATGATTCCTAAATTCATGTTAATCTTTCTTAATATATGAAAATAACTAGTAAACTCAAATTCAATTAGATCCTCCATGATCTTTTGTCTAAAATATCAATCATATTTTAAGATTGATAAACCTTTATATTTTTCCTTCACGTTATGACCATCAATCCAAGGTGTGACCGGGTCTTCACCTCAAATATTTAAGGGAATAAACCTTATGCATCTCCCTTGAGTCATGAAAATGAATCTTACGTATCATCCCCTATTAGTGGGAATGGCTCTTATATACCACCCTATGACCTTTATATAAACTCCAAATTAATACTTACATATCCTAGTTTAGTTATATACTTTGCTAATTTTATTCATTTATAAATTTATATACTTTTATAAATTTTACAGTATATCATATTTACCATGGAAAGAGAACGTCACTAACTCCATCCAACCCATAAAATATCCATCATGACCTCACTCTCACAAAAGGTGAATTAATTTTTAACCCATTATAACTCCTAAACCTATTTTGCATCCAACATCACCTGCATGGTTTAAATTAGGGGATTCCTCCACAACTATATCTTCTCTCTGATTTGGTGTTAGCTTCTAAGGGGATGAGTCTCAAGAAATAAAATTCAATAATAACTATCATCCTCATCAAATTCATCTCCCGAAAAGTTATTATTTCATTTTATTACCTGAGACTCATCCCACATATCTTCTCGACATGCACCTATATTGCTTGAACTACTATGAGTAGTAGTCATCCCATACCAGGTATCGATAAACATTGTGGATGAATTCAGAGGTAACACCTACCACCCGTGGAGTAATTCTTTTCTTAAATTCAATTACCCATTTCCTTTAAAGCATGATGAAATTATTTGAAACATTCAAATGTTGGGTTCCCCTTATTTGAAAGGCCACTTTTTGTATATTTTTTTATTAAATATTAATATTATTGAATCAAATTGGATGGATATGAATAAAGAATGGATAGATGCCAATTGTACACTACTGTAAAATAGGGATATTCCCACGCATTTATACCCACGGTTTAGAAAAACCATGGCTATAAGTGATATATTATGGTCTATACCCGTGGTTTTGTTAAAACAGTGGGTATACAATTCCCTGATTTCTCATTTCTATTAGGCTTCTCCTCCCGATTTCTCATTTCCATCGGGCTCTCCCACATGAACCCTCTCCTCACCTCCCCGACCTACACCTCCAGAACCACTCCTCCCCTCCCTGACCTCGACCTCCCAACCTTCACCTACACCTCAAAGTCCTAGCCTCCGCCTCCCTACCCTCAACCCCTCTCAGCTCCCTCTCCTCCAGCAACTTCCCCGGCCGATCCATGAATTGGAGTTCCAAAAGGGATATCTTATCACCGAGTGTCATAGATCATATGTAAGGAGAGGATGAACAACTAATCTATGGTTCCAAAAGGTGACTAAAATTCAAAGGTACTCAAATCCAGATTTGTCAAGCAGTCTACAAGTTGGTTCATGGTGACTGACGATAGTGGGAGGTACTTTTTTAGTTTTTTATGTACATTATTTAGCTTTATTTGATACATGGTCCTATCACTATTTTATATCTGATAAATTGATCTCTATTTTGGGTATGAAAGTATAGATTTCCTCAAAACCTATGAGCCTTGATACTCATCTGGATAAGAGTGTGGAAAGAAGTAGGATGTTTCCATATTGTGACATTGTGGTATGAACTTGTGGGAATATCTTGGATTTAATTACCCTTTATAGGATTTATTTTGATGTTATTCTTGGTATAGATTAATTATATCCTATTTGATCCCATATTTATTTTTATCGAATGTGGGTCACTTTGTCTTCTTGTACTGTTATTTAATATGATATTATCATAGATTTGATTTCCATGATAGTCTATAAGGAACTAATCAAGGGAAGGTGAGTTCTATCGCTACTAAAATGAAATGTTTTACATTTAATGTAATTATATATTAGGAGGAAAAGGTTATACTGTTGGTGGTTTTCCTATATCCTGATGTATTTTTAAAAACATGTTTAAAGATATCCACTAAATGAGATGTGGAGTTCTCTATTAATTTATAACCTCAAATGAAACTGGTTCTCACTCCACTATATCATATTTCCTCAATTAAGATCAATGAATTCAAAGTTAAACTGATAGAGAATTAGGTAAATGAATTTATTATAAATAATACTTCTCCTTGGAATGATCTAGTCCTCTTCACCATGAAAATTGATATAAGTCTATGACTTTTTATACATTAATAAAATTCAAACCACGATTGATGATTTATTTGATCACCAAAAAGGGACTAGGTGGTTTTCAAAAAACAATCTATGTTCAACATATCATTACTATCGAATTAGGGTAGAAGTCATTCGAGAGACATTATTTCAAAGATAGTGAGGCTACTTTTAATATCTAGATATGTTATTCATCTAGATAAATTCCCCAATAGTGTTCATGAATTTAATAAATATGATATTTTGTCAATTATTAGACCCCTTAATCAGGGTAGAAGTCATTTAAGTGACATCCATTTTTATGTTTGTAGTTTGTAGTCATGGGCGATCTTATTCTAATTTTGTCAATTTTTCTTCATTTCTTTCATGTTGTGGTAGTAGGTTGAGATAATTGATCGGTTGTTATTTATAGATTTAGATATGATTATAGAATTTTTCTATCTTATTATTAATTTACTTTTGTTTTAGTGTTTTAATAAATATTTATTCATAACATAGTTTTAATTTTGTTATCTATTTTCTCTAATTTTCATCTACTACTAGTGTCTAGTCCTATTATGTCCACTTTTCAGAAACTGTTAGTGTGTTCTTTGGTAAAACTGAATGTCACCCATTTTCTTCTAGTGCTATTTTTCTGTTTACACTTTCTTGAAACAATATCATCTGTTGCTGCTTAAGTGATCTGCTGCCTTGTTGTATCAAAATCCATCATTCTTTGTCAAATTTCATTCTACTGAACCTTGAAGTAAAGAAATATTGTGCAAAAAAGTTGAGCAGTGATTGGATTCCTTAGGATGTGATTCATTTTGGGGTCTAAGTAGTGTTGAATGAAACAATTTATGATTATTGAAACTTCTTAAGGTGAATTAATCATTCTCCATGGATTATTGGTAGATGATTTAGTGAATTGCTCTTGGATTATAGGTTATCATTAGTTTAAATTAGAGACAATGTTTCATCATTAATTCTTGGATTAAGGAATTAATGATGAGACATTTCAATCTATTTTGAATGGGTGGTATTGAGTTCATTTTAAGATGATGTATCTTTTCAAACTTGATGATTTTGATACTCCTTAATACTTAAAAAATAACCACAACCCTATTTAGTAAGAGGAAAACACCACTTTTTTCCACTTTAGATCCAATTTTTAGTGCTTTACACACCAAACTTGACTAAAGTTCTAGGATTCCCACCTTAATTGAGAGATTTGACCCAGAGAAACACTAATATTATGTTATTAGATTCTTAGGTAAACAATTTTTGTGCATGAAATCTTAATGAAACTTTTTAACACACCAAATTTTTACTAAAGTTTAGGTGAGAGATAGAGATATGCATGTCCGAGAAACTTATTACGACACCAATGTTTTATCTTTCTTCTCCACTTTTGTTCTATTTTCTATTCTTGAATATAATTTTAGGTGTTTAAATGTTTGTATAATGTTGATTAGTTTATAATTTTTAGCCTTAGGTTGTCTTTTTCTACTTTCGTCAATTGTTTTTCATTTCTTTCATACTATAGTAGTAGATTTATATAATTGATTAATTTTTGTTTGTTGATATAGATTTGGTTATAGTATTTTTATCTTATTGTTAAATTGATTTTTTTAGTGTTTTAATACACATTTTTTCTATACTAGAGTTTTAATCTTGTCATCTATTTTGTCTAATTTTCTCTATTACTTGTGTCTAGTCCCGCCATGTCTGTTTTCAGCTGCTATTAGAGTGTTCTTTGGTAAACCTACTATGAATCTCAAACCATTTCCTTATACTATCAATAATATATTTACACTTGCTTGAAACAACACTATTTTTGTTTCTTAAGTGATCTTATTCCATGTTGCATCAAAATACATCATTTTTTTTTGTCAATTTTCATGTTGCTGAACCTTGAAGTAAAGAAATCTAATTTGAAAATGTCAAGAAATGAGTAGATACTTTAGGATGTGATTAATTTTTTGGGTTTGAGTATTATTGAATGTGATTTTAATAATTTATAATTCTTTTAACCTTTTAAGGGTTATTGACCATTTTTTTTCTGATTATTGGAAGATGATTTAGTGAATTGCGCTCAGATTATGGGATATCACTAGTTTGAATTAGAGAGAATGTTTCATCATTGATTCTTGGATTAAATAATTAATAATGAGACACTTTAATATGATTTCTATAAATGGTATTACGTATGTTTTAAGATTAAATGTATTTTCAAACTTGATGATTTTGATACTCCTTACAACTTAAAAATAAATCACAACCTTGATTAGAGTGAGAAAAACACCAATTTTGTGACACTTTTGAAATAAATTTTCCTTATTACAAGTTTAAAAGTGATGTCTTGTAATACTCTTCATATTAATTCCATGTAGCCTACTATTTTATGTTATCATTTTTGGATGTTTCATCATGTTTAAGTCAATTTTTTCAATATTATTTTTTTGCAGGTGGAATTTTTTCTATAATCCTCTTATTTTTTTTTGAATTTTAGGGACACCATGTTATTGGGTGCTCCCATTTTGTTTCCTGATGATAAAATGCTTGAAGAAGTATCGTTTTATTTAGAATGTGTTTTCTTTATTATGGATCGACTTATGTGATATTTTTGGTTTCCTCTTCACTATTCATTTCATTTTAGATCACTACAACTGAATCCCAACTCGTTTTTTAGGTTATTATTTTGGTCGATTCTTGATGTTTAGGGATCTTGGGTCCCATTGAGGATGGTTCTATCCACCTCTATCAAGGGTATTGGGTTCTACATGGGTTTCATGTATGTTTTCTTCCATTTCAATTCTTTGCTTTTTTTAATTTAGGGGTTTTGCTGTTTTGAGTTTTTGATGTTTTTCTAGAGTTTTTTGGACCTGTTGTAGTGGTTTTGGGTAGCCATTGTCAAGGGAGACTAGCAAATGTATTCATAGGTAGGAATACACATATATAATTTTCCCCCATATATATATATATATATATATATATTCACTCATGGTCGTATGAATATATATATTGGGGTTAGGTGTGCTTATGTATATATATGAAAAATGCATATGTGTGTAAGGTAAAGAGGTATATGAAAGTATAAAAATATATGTAAGGATCACCTTTTATATATTTGACCATAAAAATATGCACATAGGGGATAGGTGTCCTTATATATATAAGAAAGTGCATATGCATGCAAGCGGTAAAGGGAAGATTCGAGTTGCCATCGTTATAAGCAGAACACCTTGAGTTTGCGGTAGGTTCCCTTATGCATTGTACTTTAAATTTAAATAATCATTGATTGCTTATATTTCAGGCCATTTTTTCATACTAAATAGTGATATATATTTCTTATAATAATTGTCCTGAACAAACTCGAAGAAAACAAAACTAACCGATATAAAATTGAGCTACATTGAATTATACTAAATTGAATGAATTAGGATATCATATTAGTAGAAAAAACCAAAATAATTTGAATTTTATTAACCTAAAAAGAGTGTTAGGTACTACTACCCAACCAATACCAACTACCCCTCTCACTACATAGATAGCCCCAACAACCCCACATGCCTAACAAAGATTAAAACTGAATATTCCTAAATGAGTCTAGAATAAATTAAATTACCCTATACCAAACAGATTAATTAAAACTAACTAGATATAAAATAAATCATATCATATTGTACCAAAGTGAATCATACATAATAAATATAATCTATTTAGACCTCTCCTAACCTGACTCAATTAGGATTACATCAAACATAATGAACCAAGCTGAATGATAGTAAACCAAACAAAATAAGATTAAGAAGTGTAAACCCAAAACGAGTTGAACTAAATAAAGTAGAAACATACAACCCATAATGGATAGAATAAAACCAAATAAAAAATAGAATAAAACATTAAAAAAACATTAAAAAACTAATCAAACCTTACTGGTATTGTAAATCAAATCAACCAAAATAGATATAGAATGATCAAAATACAGAAAATATAAAAAATATAAAAATTTGGATGAAACTAAATTGGAAAAACTAATATAATTTGAATTAATATTATATTACAAATTATGGATAAAATTGTACCAAATATAATGAATTCAAACCAATACGACTGCAACTGATTTGAACTAAACTGTACTAAACCAAACCGATATGAACCAAATACAATAAAACTGAATCAATTAGAACCCAAATGAATGAAATTTTACAAGATACTATTAAAAAAAACAGGAAAAACTAAATCTAATGAAAATTTACCAAAAAAACTTGTATCGAATAAAATAGACCCAACATTTCCTAGTTTATGATAATTCAATCCAAACTAAAATGAATGGAAAAACCTAAAATGAACCATACATTGAAAATACATAACTGAAACAAAACATGATTGAAATGAACACAATCAATTGTATTTGGCATGAAATAAATAAAACAAAATTTAAGTGTATGAAACTAATTTAATGTGAACCAGGCCAAATAGAAATAACCAGTATCAACCAAATTAAACTATACATAACATAACCAAGAAAAATAGAGCCTCGTTAAACAAAACAAAAAAAATAGATGGAACCACATCCTCTTGAACTAATATAATTTGTTTCCTCCTTGATTTTAGGAAAATGTTTTGACCCATGGTGTGTTGTGGTTCTTATATTGGGGTAGTGACTTGTATAGTCACAAGAGACATGTATGCTTTAGTTTAGTTTTTATTTTATTTTCTTTATCGCATCGGCCACTTAGACCTTTTACTAATTTCTACAGATGGAGGGTAGTCATATTCTGCGAAGGAGTCCATAAGGGCACTAGAGGCGGCTACAAAGTTTTCTTTATAGGGGAGGAAGACTAGGGTAGTGGAGGGATTAATTAGTGTGTTTCATTTTTTTTCTACCTTTGTATTATATTGTTTTTGTTTATTTTATTTTCCTTCGGTGTGGATGCCTGACGTATGGATGATTCATGCCAAAATATTATTTATTTTATACTACTATTTTAATTAATTATTTGTGGGAAAAATTGTTCCTGAGTGGTGATTCCTTGATGCCCGAACACCCATTATATAAGTTTCTTCAAGTTTTCATCTTACACAGATTAAGGAATATTTAGAATATGTTACTTCTGAATCAATAAACTAAACTTCCTCGACTCAGTAGACACTTTGGAAAATATAGGTTAGACTCACTATCTTCTTGTTTCTTAATTGTTATACCCTCAAATTCTTCAAGTACATCAATGTTTGAAACTTAGGTTGGTTGTTTTTAAATATTTATCTTTTATAGTAAGTTCTAGTTCCATAACATCTAGAATTCACACACTGATGATTTGTAACTTGAAGTTATAGACCCTCAAATTCTTCAACCCAAATCATATTTGGATTTCATGGGTCAAAAAATCATACTCCTCTGTATCAAATTGTTTTTTCATATAGATTTCATCATGTAGTTGTCTTCTCAACTATCAATTAAATATATAATGATTGGATTGATAAAAATTTATTTATATACTTGACCCTCCACTGATATCCTTATGATTCTAGAAAACACACCACATTATGTATATTATTGGGTTCACCCAGCATGAGTTCCACACAGTGTGACTCATACGCGACTCTAGCTACATTGGTAATAGAATCCTTACTTTGTTCCAAGAATAACTTTAAAAATCTACAATTCCAATTATAATATTATCTACATTTGGATATATTAACTTCTTCAGGTTTTATTTTCCTTAAAATCCTATCTTCTCAAATTAGAAAAATTATCATCTTGATATCCCTTTCAAGCTCAAATAAATGTTATTCTTTCACAAATATGGATTTTTAAGAGTTATTCCTTCATAACATCTTTTGATATTCAAAATCATGGATACTTATATTGTATTTCTCTATGTATAAAGGAGTATGTTGATAATTCAATCACACATCAAGAAAAAGAAATCTCAAACATTAAATTAACAAAATGGTAGGGCTACCACACCCAATGTACCAGTCTTGTAATTAAAAGCTTTGATTCTTTATAGAAATCAAAATTGTGTGTGGTTTTGGAAAAATTTTTATGTTAAAATTTTCAAAACATTTTCTAACATATCCTCTGATAATATTTAGAAAATAAAAAATATTTCCCAAATACCAAATGCAAGCTAAAGTTAAACTCATGGATTGATATACACTTATTGTCAGCAAATCATTGATGTGGACCATAGGGGGTACTTGGAATATTGAATACCTTTCTTCCTAGAAATGGAACGAGACTCTTCATGAAGAATAGATTCATAATAATTTGATCTTTACTCAAAATATTAATGTCTGATAACAGTACCAAGACCATGGGCAACCACAAGCTCAACAATGTTTATGCCGGTAGGTTGACCAACTACAACATGGGAAGCAGTTGAGGTGGCATCATCACCCATCAGGAACACTAATACAAAATCCATCACTTTTTAATCTATAGATCCAGGTGTCAGATAGGGTCCCTCGACAAAACTGACTTTCCTTGAATATTCCATCAAAACATTAACCTGTTGGACAATAAGGCGTGCCCATAAAAACTTCTTTGCCTCATGGGAATAGGGATAAGGTTTTTCATCTTGATGAGGATTCCCAATTTTGGGACACCTGATGTTGGAAATATTAACACACCACTATGCTAACAGACTTCCAAATGGGATAGAATCATCAGCCATGATGACACAATCTCCACTCACAACCTCAACCACCTTTCCAGAAAAATTCCGATTGTAAATCTCCTTTGAATTGGAAGTTGGTGGTACATAATTTGTCTAAAATCTAAGACAGTTTTTCTTTGCCTATAGTTCAGTATATTTCAATTTCCTGTTTGATTTATCTTCCAACATGTTATCACTCCATTCAATATACTTGAAAAAACCATTTTCTTTAAGCTCTAGCATAAAGTACTTTTCCAATAATTTACCTTATAAATACTTTAATTTTTCTTAACTTTTGATCTCTTAAATTTTAGATACTTATATTATACTCATGAAATTATTCAACATCTAAATTATTCAATAAAACATTCAACACTCAAACAATTTTAGATTTATATCAACTGAAGAAATAAGCATTACTAACTTCCAGTCTTCCACACAAACCTCTTCAATTTCTACTTCATCTTTTGGAATTTCTTTCTAGTACGTGATGCTCTAAGAGAATACTTAACATATATTGTTTTAATTTCTAGATTCACATTCCAAACTCTTTATACCTTGTGTTTTTTGTTCATTTTTAGACTCAAAACATTTAGATACTTCTCCATCAATCATAAAAATAATCCATCTTCCATACTCAACATGAATCATGAACTATTTTCAAACAATCATGATGATTGTTACATTAAATGATCAGTATAGAAGCGTCTTAAGTAAATTCTAGAATATCATTCAAGAAACCTTAAATTATTCCAAATAGATAAACCTAATGTATCACTTTGATTGTAACACATACATATTATCTTTCTATCTATTATGTAAGAAACTATTAATCTTATGTATCACTATGAGAATTAATTCCACATTCTTAATATCTTTTATATTCTAGTAAAGTCATACAAAAATTTTCAAGGTTGTCTCATTTAACTTCCATTGATGACTCTACTTCTAGTGATTGGTACTTTATTTTTTGGGTAAACAATAGCTTTTGTCTATGAATCATCTTTTGAAAATGTATCTGAAATCTTTCTTTACTTCAACATATCTTCCAAATGTACACCTTTATTCATCTATCATCTTCTAGATTCACTACATATTATCATTAATAAATCATCTTTTAACTTTGGGAAAATAAATTCTATAATGATTCATCCTCTATGTAATGTTAATATTCTAGAGACAATGCTTCCAGGCATCATATCTAGATGTTCCTGTATCATCTCCCATACCACGCACTAGGTATATTATGTTTGGTGTGATAATCTATACTCACAGTTTTGTAAAATGTGGTTATAGATATATGCCCACGGTTTAAATAAAACCATGGGTATTATGGAAATATCCATGGATATATCCACAGTTTCTATAAAATCGTGGGTATAGCTCTATACCGATGCCTTGGTAGCCCACAATTTATATAACCATGGGTATAACCTATACCCATGGTTTTAGGGGATATACCCATGGTTTGGAACCATGGGTATAAGTGATTTTTCAAGTAGTGGTATAACAAAAGATTATGAAGATGGGGTGAAATAGTTCGTAAAGTTTACAAAAGATCATGCATATAACCCTTCTCAAATCCTTTGTCTGTGTTTATGTTGTTTTTATTCAAGAGTAATTAGTCCATAGGAGTTGAATGAACACTTTATCTATCAAATAATTGATCGAAGTTATAAATGTTGTAATAAACATATGGAAAATGCGAATGTAGCTAGTAAGTGGGATAACAATGCGTTTTATGGATCATCTGATATGATTACAAGTATAGACAATGAAGAAGACCATACCGAGGATGTGATTACAAGTATGAATTATGATGAAGATAGTATTGAGGGAATTTCAATGATATTTAAAGATAAACTTCGTGATTGTCCAAAATTATTTGAGAAGTTAAAGAGTTATACAAAGATTCCATTGTATGCTCGTTGCACTAAATATCCAACATCTCCAGTCGTACTGAAGTTGTATAATTTAAAATATGGTAGTAGATGGAGTGAAACCAATTTTACTGAACTAATTTTTCTCTTGAATGATATACTCCTAAAAGATAATGAGATCCCTAAATGAACATATGATGCTAAATGAATGTTACATTTTATGGGTATGATCTCTAAAAGAATACATGCTTGTCAAAATGCTTGTATACTATTTCACAAGGATCAAAAATCACTTAAAGAATGCCTAAAGTGTGGTGTTTCTCTATACAAGAAAGATGAATCAGGTCCTATAAAAGTTTTATATAACTTTCCAATCATTCCAATTTTTAGGCTCCTACATGAAAGTGAAGAGACTATAAGATAATTAACACAGCATGAATATACAAGAAATAAAGATGAGAAACTTCATCACCCATCAGACTCTCCTCAGTGGAAGATAATTGATAACGAGTTTCTTGAATTTGGAAATGATCCAAGAAACCTTTGTCTTACATTATCTACAGATGGAGTAAATCCTTTTGGTCTTCAAAGATGCACTCACAGTTTATGACCAATTATGTTGGTAAATTATAACTTGACACTATGATTATGCATGAAATGAAAATACATTATGTTATCTCTTCTTATATCAGGACCAAAATAATTGGATAATGGCATTGATGTTTATTTGGCTCCATTGATCAAAGATTTGAAATTATTATGGGATTCAGGTGTTACATTGTATGATGCTTATAGAAATGAAGATTTTACATTGAGAGACATGCTGTATGGGATGATAAATGGATTTCATACTTATGTAAATTTTTCAGGATATAGCTTTAAAGGAACTCAAGGGTGTCCCATTTGTGAAAAAGGTACACAGTTAATTAGGTTGAAACATTCATCAAATATCGTGTTTCTAGAACATCATAGATTTATACCCCAATGACGTAAATACTAATCTTGGATGATATCATTCGATGGGAGTTAATAAGAATGAAAAACACTGTATCCACTAACAGGTGATCAACGATTTGATAAAGTAAAATACATGGACACTACTTTTGGTAAACCTTTTTAAAAAAACATTGTGAAAATCAATTGGAAAAAGAGATCATTTTTTAAATTTCCATACTAGAATTGTATGTACATCAAACATTTTCTTGATGTTATGCATGTTGAAAAAATGTATGTGATAATGTCATTAACACATTACTAAATACACCCGATAAAAAAATGATGGAATTAAGTCTAGGTTGGACATGATTGACATGAAAATATAGGATGATTTATCACCAGTGAAGGGTGAAAACAAACTTTTCTTCCTCCAGCTACTTACACTTTTTCCAGGAAGAAGAGATATCGGTTTTTCAACTTCTTTAATGGTGTAAAGTTTCTAGAGGGGTATTCATCAAGTATCAAGAATATCATGTTAATGACTGATTTAAATTTAAAGGGTATTAAATCACATGACTTTTATGTTTTGATACAAAATATAATTCTTGCAGCTTTACGTTGCATTTTTTTCACTAATGTTTGTCATACATTATCCAAGATCTATTTCCTTTTCAAATATATATGTAGAAAAGTTATAGACTCAATGAAATTTCCAACTATATGAAAAGAAATTTCTATCATATTATATGAATCAGAAATGTTCTTCCCGCCATCATTCTTTGATATGATGGTTCAATTGGTGAGAGAGATTCGACTATGTGGTCCTATACATTATAGATAAATGTACCCCATTGAATGATATATAAATATTTTGAAAGGGTATGTCAAAAACTAAATTCATCCAAAGGGTTGTATTATAGAGCAATATATTGTTAAGGAAGCTGTTGAATTCTGTAACGACTACTTGTCCAGTGTGGAAAACATTATTCTAGTGAAATCTCATCGCACTAGGTGGATTTTGGGTGAAAGAATTTTTGGAATATATGTCATCCCAATCAATATTACAGATTAGAAGCAGGCCCACCTTTATGTTTTTATAGTAGTTTAGAGGTTGTCACATATTTTGAAACCCAAAAAACAAATTCTTAATCATTTTAATCCATAAAAGGGTTGAAAGATGGATATTAAATGCACATAATCAATAGTTTATAGGATGGTTTCAAGACCATATTTTTAAGGAGTCAGATGAAAATATGGATTCAATTTTAAAATGACTTATATGGCTATCCAAAGGACCAAGTGTGTATGTATTATCTTATAATGGTTATATAATTAATGGTTATACATTCTATAAAAGTGAACATGATGAATGCAATACCATGAAAAATAGCAGTGTTACACTTGTGGCTGAAGAGATGTATGTTTCTGGTACTAAGGAAAGAAATCCAGTTTATATGAATATCTCATAGTTTAGCATCATCAAAAAAAATATGAAAGTTAGATTATAAAACATTCTAAGTACCAATTTTTCAATACAATTGGGTTGATAATAGGAGTGTTATTAAAATAGATGAATTGAGATTCGTGAAAGTGGATTTAAGCAACGAAGGGTAAAAAGATAAACTATTTATAATGGCATCATAGGTAGTACACATATTTTATTTTCTAGATCCCGCAAACCAAAAGTGATCAATTGTTCAGTTATTGACCAAAACCACTGAAGCATCAGATGAAAATTCAAATGAGGAAAAACCTTTTATTGATACATCAAAATCATTTCACAATAGTCCCGATGTAGATGGGTTTTTTTATGTCATAGTAGAACATAATGAAGGGAGTTGGATACTAGATAGAGGGGTAAAATCCTTTCAACCTTTAAAAAAAGAGAGTTCAATAACCAGTTTATATTTTTTTGTATCATACATTGCATCACCACATGTTATTATATGTTTGCTGTTGCATTTATGGAATCTAAATTACTTCTACAGATAATGAATTCTGCACATGTTGATGATACCAATCCTAAGGAACAACAAGTTTTTGAACCTACTGCTACTCTTAGTGTAGAGGAACAACAAACTTCTACACATACCAATGCTACCAATCTATAGAAACAAAATTTTGATGGTGTCGAACTCAAAAAATGGTAGACGATGAAGAGATGATGTTGTAGAAAAAAAACACCATAACACTATGGTGTCAGCAAAAAATATTAAAGTGAAAAGTAAAGGCATCAAATTCAAGTTCAAATGGAATGTGTGCGACTAGCCTGTTAACCCCAATAAGGCCATGTTTAGTAGTTACATTGGTCTCATCACTCGATATTGCATGATGATTGATGAAGATTTGTGGCACCATGTTGTGCACATGCTTAAGACACTGATTTGGGAAGAGATTACGATAAAATTATGATATCCTTTCTTATTTTACTAAAAAATAAAATAATGAAATATTGACTTACTCTTCATCATCCCTTATAGAGTGAATTTATAGTAGACGACTCCCATAATAAATTTGTATTAATTATTGTTGTAAATAATCAAAGATTTTTTCACAAAATTCTAAAAAAAATCAATTGAAAGATGTTGAAGGGAAAATAAACCTGTAACCGCCTCTTATATATGCACAACTAATAATCCAAACAATATGGGATGGGTTTACTAGCCATCATGGGGAGATATCTTTTCAGGTACACTATGTATGATAATGAATTGTTTGATAATATGTGTATTGATCACTTTGATTAAGAATTTTTAATTTATAAAACAACAATTGAGTGCTAAAAATAACGAATGGGAAACAAAACCAACTTACCATTACCGTAAAACAAGGATGAGGTACACTTCACTTGAAAAAAATTGGTACATATTTTAAATCAACCATAATAATTTTATGTGACATGAAACAACAACATAATCACGTTCCTCTATTTATATGAATATTGATGAATCCAAATCCAAAGACACTTCCATATTGCATCATGTTCTATAGAAAGAGGCATGTGTAAATAAATACGTGATACTAATTGATGAAAAAACAAAAAAGTGTGGGAAGCATGTGTAAGTATGGAATAATATTTTTTTTCTTTAAATCTCTATTACATAATAATGATTACTTATTTTACTATATTCGCTATCCAAATTAGTAATAAGAATCATCAACACCTGTACCTGATGAACACCTACTATCGGTGGCCTTGAAGCATCCAAAATAGTATGGCCGAGTCAAATGTGCGGGTTTTGGGGTGACACCCGAAACATATTTTGAGAAAATAAAATAATAGGAGGATAAAGATAAAGAGATGAAAGAGATGAAAGCAAGATTAGCTACCCTTAAAGAAAAATTTCATTGGAAGACTGAGTTTATAGAAAATGTTATGGGGAGAAATAAAGAGAATAAAAAACCCAAGAACAACCACTACATGAATATCTTTCCCCATCCCCACTATCTTTGAGGCGAGTCATTCCACACAAAGAGCTATCTTATATTCACTTAAATATTCTCATAATTGTTTCTGTGAAATGTGAATTAAATAAACATTGATACCTTTCCTGTACTAATATTCTATAGGGTGAAAATGACTATGATTTATATCTATAAACACCCACCCATCACCTTTTTATGAGGGCTACCGTGTTCAATATCTAAGAAGACAGTCTACAGAACAAACCACTTCCAACAGGTCATGTGAAAGTGAGGATTACCATAGCTCATGAGCCAGGCACCGTGTTACTTGTTCCACTTAATGACATAGATATTCATATGGTCGATCAATATATTATAACATTCATATAAAGACCATAATATCTTTAAAAAAACATGTCTACAAGGATGTATTCATTTCAAATTTATTTTTCATGCTAAACCTTTAACAATTAATGGAAAAAGGTCTGAACTGATGAATGTTATTACAAACTGACAAGGGGAAGGGGTGAAATGAAAGGTCGAATCAGATCCATCTAAAGTATCAACCAACCGATCAAAAATATCTTTAGAATGTACCTTTAACCTACCCATTCAATATCCACATTTACTAACATTGAAGGTTCATGCGGATATAAAGTTACAAAGTGGTAGTACTCACATAGTTGATTTTGAAAAACAAATGTAGAGAGAGTACATTATAGACTTCATTTCTCTTAACAATGTAAGTAAAATCCTCAATTATTAATGGATAAGAGTCTTAGTTGTAAATTTATACATAAGGTGTGTTTTCAGGATTTGTTTTTCCAATAACTGATATATTGTGTTAATTATGACTACATACATTTAATATTTTTTTTCAGGTGTATATATGAATACTAAATGAAGGTATTACCCCATGAACAAAAATATGGACTCATTAGTCCTCACATCACATATACAGATAAAAAATAAACAGAATTAAAAAAATGGATAAAATAGTGAAAAAACTAGCCAAATCGTTTGAAATCAAACTTACAGATGATAGAAACTTATTAATACCAATGATACAGGGGTAAAACTCTAAAATTTAATCATATAAAATATATTTTCATTTCTTTCATTACTTATTGTTTTTTTTGTTTTTAGGAAACACTGGATGCTCATTACAGTCAATTTGGATACTCTAAAGATTTATTTTATGGATTCACTACATGGATACCCAAAAAACCGACCACACATAATGACATTTGTCAATTTGTAATACACTACATCCAATGTTTTAGAATTAAAATTCAAGTTATATATTTTATATTATTTTTTAATGATAACTATGTTATGATAGGGTGATGTTTAAATATCTTGAAAATCATGTCATGAGGACAGTCCATGCGCACAAGGAGCCTGACAAGTTCTACAAGTGGACAAGTATCAAGGTATATATAATAATATTTCACTATCCAAACACATATAAAAAAAATCACTTATTTTTATCAATGTTTCTATAGTGTCTGAAACAAACAAATGGAAAATATTGTAGTTATTATATTTGTAAATTTATGAGAGATATCATATACCATCAACCAACTAACACCCTGAATAGGTATTTTTGAAGATAATTACTATTAAATTTAAAATATTTATTAATCCTTTGTGTATTTATATTTTTACATTACTACTATGACTATAAAAAATTATTATATTCAAAAGATGAAATAGATATGTTTAGAAACGAATGGGCAACATACCTGGTGATAGAATGTACACATTTATCATGAATATGTGACTTCATAATTCTTATTTAATTGATTTTATCATCATTTTATTTGCTTTTTTAGTTAATTCAATTAATATTTCTATATAATACTTATTTTTTTTAACTTTCACAGAGATCATAAAGAAATGACCTCGTACGAGGTTGGACTTTGAGGCTACAGCTAAAATAATGACAATAAGGAACTGAGTCAAGAATGTATACAAACATCATTAAAATGTGAATTATTACTATTTATTTAATTAATTTTGTCATCATTTTATCTAATATTTGAAAGGTAATTTCCTTATCATTTTTATCGAATAATTATTTAGTTTTTTTCAGAGAACTTTTAGGAAGTCATATTTTGATTTCAACTATCTATAACAAGGCACAAAAGAGATAACATGTTACTTTCTACCAATGTTACCACACTTTCCATTTCCTTTATTTATTGAACTTCTAGAATTTTATATTGAGTCTATTTTCTTAGTCAAAAAATATTTCTCATTGTTGAAAAATAGAAGAGTATAGGAAGGTTTTTCGACTAAGAACATCGAATCAATATGAAATGTTGACGATTTGACAAAGAAAGGCAATGTAAATCATGGTAAAATTGGAAGTTTATATTGTTTTTATACTTTAGGACAATGATACATAAGTAATTTGATAGGTTTATGAATTATTCACACCTCAATCTGACACACGGTGTGATCAGTACGACCCCAAGTGCATCTTTTTATTTAAAATTGACAATAATTTTAGTAAAAAAGACAACCGACATAATCAAAATTGATAAAATACATTTATATTATTTTGATAATTTAGGAAAATAATTCATAAGTCATTTTTATGTGTAATAATCAACCACACCCACTACTAGATAATTTACCTATATTCACATTTCAAAACCGTGGGTATAGCCCAAAAAACCATGGGTGATCGAGGCGTCAGTATAGACCTATACCCACAGTTTTTCCAAACTGTGGGTATAGACACTTATACCCATGATTCTTAAACTGTTTGGATAAGAAATTTCAATAGAACTACCTATACCCACGGTCTGACCAAAACGTGGGTAGGTTTATACCCACGTTTTGGTCAGACCGTGGGTATAGGTGTTTATTTAAAAAAAGAACTCTGTTGGGATTTGATCCCTACACCTCCAACCTACAGATGAACGACTTTACCACAACCCTGTAACACATTTTATGTTCTTACACACACACATATATATAAATATCTATATGTAGAAAAATTCATTTATATTAATTAATTTATTATTATTATTATTATTATGGAATAATAATGGGCCATCCTATACCCACGATTTTGTCAAACTGTGGGTATAGGTTTTCCTGTGAATTTTTTTCCCACATAATCTATTGACACGGTTTACAAAAAACATGGATATAGGGTTGACCTATACCCATAGTTTTTTGAACTGTTGGTATATGTTCTTCCCACAGAATCCCCCCCACAAAACCAATACCCACAGTTCTCCCAAAACTATGGGTATAGGTCACCCTGAGAAACCTATACCCACGGTTCTACCAAAACCATGGGTATAGGGGTACCTATACTTACAGTTTTGGGAGAACCATGGGTATAGGCGCATCCCGTAAAATTCCCCTCGGTGGATATAAGGGTGACCTATACCCACAATTTTTTCTCAAACCATGGGTATAAGGTCATTTTCCAGTAGTGACCTCAATCCAACACATGGTGTGATCGATATGACTCAAAGTGTATCTTTTTATTTAAAATTGACATTAATTTTAGTAAAAAGAACAAGTGACATACTCAAAATCAAGAAAATGTATTCATATTGTTCTGATACATTATAAAAATGAATCATAAGTCATTTATAACATGTAGGAATCAACCTCACTGTTGGAACCAAAATATTGCACGAAAGGAAGGGACGAAAAAGAAGGCCGACCCGCTGCCTCGCGAAGCACCGACGTGAAGCACCCCGAGCATCGCGGTCCCGTGAAGCTCCAGAGGCGGTAACTCTCTGCGAACGAGTTTGACGTTCGCGATCTCGCAGCGAAGCTCCGGAGGCGGTAACTCTCCGCAAACGAGTTTGACGTTCACAAGCCCGCCGCGAAGCTCCGGAGGTGGTAACTCTCCGCGAACGAGTTTGACGTTTGCGAGCCCTCCACGAAGCTTCAGAGGCGGTACCTCTTCGCGAACGACGTTGACGTTCGCGAGCGCACTGCGAAGCACCTGAGGCGGCGCGCGAGTTCTGCTTCACGACACCCCTTCCCTATAAATACTGGACTCCCCCTGAGTCCCGGGGACGGACAATCCGACCTTTAGGATTCTCCTCTCCCGAATCGCGAAGCACTCTTTGCCCCCGGGAATCATGAGCTCCGCGAGGTACTTCTACTTCGCGTGACGCCTTCGCTTTGTCTCATTTTGAGCCCCTCTTCTGAGAGGGATGCCCTTCACCAAGCTCAAGGGAATTCGCGAAGGAAGGGGATTCCCAAGGGAACCCGGGCAGCCGCGGAGCATTTATGCTTCGCGAAACACCCAACCTGTACTAGTGATCCCTATGCTAAGGCAGGATCGCTACACATCGTGAAGCACACTGCTTCGCAGCACCCTGCTTCGCGAGGCACCTCTTCTTCGCGAGGAAGTGCTCCGCGAATACTGTTCCGCTTCGCGAAGCACCCTCCACTCACACCTATTCCCCATGCTAAGGCCAAGGCACTCCGCTTCGCGAAGCACACTCCTTTGCTTGGAAATTCCGCTTCCCGTGCGACCCTCTAGGTATGCACGATGTGATTTCAAAGTCCCACGGACAATACCACTCGTAGCGTTGCTTCACCTAATGCTTCTTCGCATAGGCACGCTAACGACTATTACTTCTTCGCATAGCCACGCTAACGTGGACCCCTCGCTGGTTCACTCCACAAACCCCCTTGACCATGGCCTTACTGGTACCTTCCCTCCCCCAAGGAGCAAAGGGTACCAGTTATGTAAGTACTAGGGGTGTGGAGTGAACCCACCTCATCCGCGCTGCAGGACGTTAAACTGCCAAGCACCACGTCCTCAACACATGACGTTAAACTGTGACCCGACCTCGTGCCTCTCACGAAGGGTCCCCCCAGCTCGAACATTTTTTACACCACTCGTCTCCACAGGAGTGGAATCACCCATCCACAAGGGATGATATACTCCTTATTGGAGTGGCGTATGTTCTCAGGAGAAGGGCGACCCTAGTTCCCCAAAGGATGATTGCACCCCTGCATCTCCGTACTTCCCCACTACCAAGGTCAGTGGAGGGCGTGATAGGGAACGAGGCACCTCCCATCATTGGTCCCAAATCCCTCTTTTGCTGCGCTTTGTCGCACTCCGGGCCTCCATCCTGGAGTAAGTCCCAGCACCATGGGCCGCCTAATGCATAAGCCCCTCTTCGCTTCACGCGGACGCACCCTTCGCGGCGTGATCGTCAGGTCCTTGCTGTCTCTTGTTTCTCACACCGAGCATGACTCACGTGGTCTTAGAGTTGACATTGGCCATGACAATACCTCATCCAGCATGATGTTAAACTACATACCCTCGTCCAGCATGACATTAAACTGCATGCCATCGTCCAGCATGACGTTAAACTGCATGCCCTCGTCCAGAATGACGTTAAACTGTATGCCCTTGTCTCGCATGACATTAAACTGCACACCCATTTGAACTACGAGTTCTTTGATCCATGTCAAGGCATGGTACGTAGGAATCCTCCCCGAGGTTCAAGCCCATTTCTCATTGGACCAAGGTCCACCCGTCACCCAATTCACGTCGAGTTCTACCTACGTCCATCACGACGTTAAACTGCGTTCCAGTCCGACGGCAAGCCGTTGTGACCACCCTACGAACTACGAGGTCTTTGATCCATGTCAAGGCATGGTACGTAGGAAGCCTCCCAGAGGTTCAAGCCCATCTCCCATCGGACTAAGGTCCATCATTTATGTTGGTTCGCCGACACCCACCGCCATCCCGAACTACGGGGACTTTGATCCATGTCAAGACATGGTACGTAGGAAGCCTCCACGAGGTTCAAGCCCACCGCCCGTCGTTTATTCACTTCAGGGTTCACTACCGTCCTGCATGACGTTAAACTGTATTCCATCAATCCTTTGAACTACGAGGACTTTGATCCATGTCAAGGCATGGTACGTAGGAAACCTTCCCAAGGTTCAAGCCCACCACTAGTGGACCCCCAGGTCTACTTTCACGTCGGTTCCCCGATGAAACCCTTTGAACTACGAGGTCTTTGATCCATGTCAAGACATGGTACGTAGGAAGCCTCCCCGAGGTTCAAGCCCATCTCTCATTGGACCAAGGTTCACTTTCACATCGGTTCACTGATGAATCCCGTCCTTTGAACTACGAGGTCTTTGATCCATGTCAAGGCATGGTACGTAGGAAGCCTCCCCGAGGTTCAAGCCCACCACCCGTCGGACCAAGGTCCACCTTCACGTCGGTTCACCGACGAAGCCCCTCTGAACTACATGGTCTTTGATCTATGTCACGAAATGGTATGTAGGAATCTTCCATGAGGTCCAAGACCACCACCACTAAGACCCTCCTGGTCCTCCCCATTCACGTCAGTTCGCTGATGATGCCCATCGGACCAAGGTCCATCCTCATGCCGGTTCACCGACACTATCCCAAACTACGCGGACTTTGATTCCCTGCCACGGGGATACGTAAGAAGCCCCTTCAAGGCTCAATCCCAACTTCACCGTTTCCCTTGCGATAGTCCCTTTCCATTTCCCCCTCCACTTCATTCGTCTATCCATCATCCACCCTAATTCTTGCTCGGACCGTCATATCCCGGTGAGACCATGTCGGTACGCTCCTCTTCACAGCCGTCCATGGGCTGGTCCTGGTATCGGCACCCCTTCAAGGGAAATCCCTCAATCCGATCCATTCTAGCTAATGCTCTGATCGGGATGATCCGTCTCCGCTGGACGTTAAACTCGCGGCGTACCCTGTGTTAAACATGGGAAGCTGAGGAAAACCTCAGATATGTGTCTATGGAATATAATTTCCCGCGCTCGATGTGGGATGCTTAGGGCTTCCATGCCATCGAGAAGCCCTATGACCAGAGATAATAGACAGACATGCCGGTTCCCCAGCATCCAGACACACTACTGATGTCTCAACATGACTACTCCCCCGACTGAAGGTTGCTGCCCTGACCGGACCCTTTAGAATGTCCCGACAGAAGTAGTGTAATTAACTGGTGTCCATAGAAACATGGCACTGGGAAGAGTTTCACGAACAACGTATTAAATCTATGAGGGAGACCCGGACTAGGTGACGAGTTCTGAGGAGGAATCCACAAAAGGAAGAACTGACATCCCATCATCCCGCTTTGATCAAGGAGTAGACGTCCATGAATAAGGAGCGAATGCCGCCTGCCTTTGGAAAGCAGGAATGCGGGGCAACAGTGCAGCGCGTCCTCCTCCGCGGACAGACAGATGCACGCGCCCCGACAAAAGCGTCGGAAACACTCACCTCAATCCTGCACACGGTGTGACTGGTATGACTCCAACTGTGTCTTTTTATTTAAAATTGACATTAATTTTAGTAAAAAGAACAAGCGACATACTGAAAACTGAGTAAACACATTTGGATTATTTTGATATTTTAGAAATTTATCCATAAGTCATTTATGATGAGTAGGAATCAACCACACCTCAATCCAACACATGGTGCGGCTGATATGACTCAAAGTGTCTGTTATCCATTTAAAATTTTCATTTTAGTTTAAAACATTCTACTCACTAAAAACAAACCAAACTCCCTCTGATTGTCTTGAAATTTATTAAAATGATTCATATGCCAATTTTGAAGTGTAGGAAGTAGTCTCATGTTAAATTGGCACATGATGTGACAAGTATGACTCAAAGTGCGTTTTTCCAGTTTCAAATGACATTTTAGTAAAAAGAAGAAGTGACATACTAAAAACCAATAAAACACATTCAGATTGTTTTAATACTTTAGTAAAAGTATCCATAAGTCATTTATAACATTTAGGAATCAACCCCACCTCAATTTGACACATGGAATGACCAATATAATTCCAAGTGTGTCATTTTATTTAAAATTGACATTAATTTAAAAAAAAAAAAACAAACAAATGACATACTAAAAACTAATTAAACACATTCTGATTATTTTTATACTTTATTAAAATGATCCATAAGTAATTTTTGATGTGTAGGAATCAACCTCACCTCAATATGACTCATGGTGTGACCAACATGACTCAAAATGTCTGTTATCAATTTAAAATTGACATTTTAGTTCAAAACATTTCACTCACCAAAACTAAGAAAATGAACTCTAATTTTCTTTATAATTTATTAAAACGATTCATAATTTAGTTTTTATGTGTAGGAATCAGTCTCACATCCAATCTATACTCGATGCGATCGGTATGACTCAAAGTGCACATTTCTAGTTTCAAATGGAATTTTAATAAAAAACATAAGTGACATACTAAAAACTAAGAAAAAACAATTGGATTGTTTTGATACTTTATAAAATGATCCATAAGTCATTTTTTATATATAGGAATCAGCTTCACCTTAATCCGACGTACGATGTTACTAGTATAATTCCAAGTGTGTCTATTTATTTAAAATTAACATTAATTTTAGTAAAAAGAACAAATGACATACTTAAAACCAAGAAAACACATTCATATTATTTTGATAATTTAGGAAAATAATCCATATGTAATTTTTGATGTGTAAGAATAAACCTCACCTCAATTCGATGCATGGTGTGACCAATGTGACTCAAACAACCTATTATCAGTTTAAAATTACTATTTTAGTTCAAAACGTGTTACTCAATGAAAACCAACTAAACATGCTCCGATTGTCTTGATAATTTAGGGAAAATATTTATAAGTCATTTTTGATGTGTGGGAAGTGGTATCACATCAAAAATGACACACAATGTGATTGGTATGACTCATAGTGTGTGTTTCCAGTTTAAAATGACATTTTAGTAAAAAGAAGAAGTGACATACTAAAAACTGAAAAAACACATTTACATTGTTTTGATACTTTAGAAAAATAATCCATAAGTCATTTATAACATTTAGGAATCAACCCCACCTCACTTTGACATACGATGTGACCAGTATAACTCTAAGTGTGTCTTTTTATTTAAAATTGATATTAATTTTAGTAAAAAGAACAAGTGACATAATGATAACTGAGAAAAAACATTATGATTGTTTTGATACTTTAGTACAATGATAAATAAGTAATTTTTGACATTTAAGAATCAACCAAATCTCAATCCAATGCATGGTGTGACTGGTATGACTCAAAATGTCCGCTATCAGTTTAAAGTTGACATTTTAGTTCAAAATGTGTCACTCAATGAAAGCCAATCAAATGCACTATGATTTTATTGATAATTTAGGACAATGATTCATAAGTTAGTTATGATGTATAGGAAGTAGTCTCACATCCAACTAACACATGATGTGACTGGTATGACTCAAAGTGTGTGTTTCCAATTTCAAATGACATTTTAATAAAAAACAAAAGTGGCATAATCAAAACCAAGAAAACACATTAATATTATTTTGATACTTTAGTACAATGATCCATAAGTAGTTTGTGACGTGTAAGAATTAGATTCACCTCAATCCGACTCATGGTGTGACCAATATCAATCAAAGTGTGTCTTTTTATTTAAAATTAACATTAATTTTAGTAAAATGAACAAGTGACAAACTCAAAACTGAGAAAACACATTCAAATTGTTTTGATAATTTAGGAAAATGATACATAAATAAATTGTGATGTGTAGGAATCAACTACACCTCAATACGATGCATGGTGTGATCACTATAACTAAAAGTGCGTCTTTTTATTTAAAATCAACATTTTATTAATGTATTTTTTTTATATAAATGTTTAATTTATTTCTTTATAGTATTAATAACATAATATTTGTTTTTCTTATATAGGTGAATTATTTTTCTTGGGTTGAGGTTATTTGTTCGGTAATTGATACCATGGGTAGAATTTTTTGAGAGGGGATCGCAGATGCCAAAGACAATGAAACATTAATGTTTTTAAATGTTTGTGGATGGTAATTGTGAATGTAATTATACAAAAAAATGTTTTAAATATATATAGTAGTGCTCCTTTTATTCATTATGTAAAATTTATTTCAATTAAATTATATATTTTCATACAGGTTATAGGTATTTGTTGCGATGTGCTGTTATTTAAACAACACACTGCAACAGGGTGGGCCTTTATCAACGCTAGAAATAGCGCTAATAAAGGGGGGCCTTTATTAGAACTATTGAAAGCTTTGATAAAGGGGGGAATTTATCAGTGCTAATGAAAGCACTTATAAAGGGAAACCTTTATCTGTTCTAAACTGGCACTAATAAAGGGGACCCCCCTTAATGATGCTAATGACAAAAGCACCTTTTTAGCACTGTTAAAGTTCATTTTGC
The DNA here is from genome assembly GCA_963277665.1 of Viscum album. Taxonomy (NCBI): domain Eukaryota; kingdom Viridiplantae; phylum Streptophyta; class Magnoliopsida; order Santalales; family Viscaceae; genus Viscum; species Viscum album. The sequence continues at coordinate 471,152,830 of OY728158.1, forward strand.
ACACTATTAAAGGGAATATCTATAGTAGTGTTATAATAAAGGGGGACTTTATCACTGCTTTTTTAGCACTATTAAATTCCACCTTTATCAGTGCTTTTATCAGCACTGTTAAAGGACCCCTTTATCAGTGCTAAAACAAGCACTGATAAAGGGGGCTTTTATCAACACTTTTTTTAAGTGTTGATAAAGGGGGATAAAATTATTTTGTCTGGAACTTTTACCGCCCCAACTTTTATCCGTGATTCCCACCCCCTTTATTAGCGCTTGTAACCCAATCACCCAACTACTTCCCCCGCCCCACCTTTATTGGTGCTTTACGTAATTCTAGCCTCCCACACACGCATAGATTTGATCCGTGTACCTCTCATTTTTAACAAAAATGCATTTACCACTATAACATGTTGTTTTATTGTCTATTTTATGATATTTATATTTTATATATATATATACATATATATTTTTATTAATATATTTATATAATTATTTTTAAATACATCTATAAAATATATGTTTGTGTGTGTATGTGTGATATATATACTTATATTTATTTAAATATATTATATATTAATATTAATTTACATATACTATAATTTTATATAAATATATATCCATTTATTAATACACACACATTAACACACACAAGTATAAATTTATATTTCTCACATACACATACAAATATTTACATAATATGTATTTATTTATATATATTAGAATATACATATAAATATATATTTGTTTATTGACACAAACATGTTTATATATAAACATTACTTGTATAGGTATAAATATACATATTAATGCATTTTTATAATGTAAATAAAATGGATTTTTTTAAATGAAATGAACAATAAATAATTATTTTATATATTTAAAAATATATTTTTATTTAAATATGTTTAAATATGTATTTATAAAATCGATTAATTATAATTAAATATAAGAAAATATGCATACATTTAATTATAAATAAAACTACATTGTAAAAAATGATAAAATTTCAAAACCATAATGTTGAATTCCTTATTTTAATGATAAAAAAATCATGTTTCTAATGATATTAATGAATTTCATGTTTTATCTAAGTATTTCATAATCTAAGATAGGTGATAAAATTGAAAAAGTATGAGTCACCACCAGTCACTGCTAAGGATGAGACATCATTGAGACTGACATCGCTAAGATCGAGATTTTTCTAAGTATGAGTCACCATTGTCCATGATGCACCATCAATATGGAAATGATGCCAAGTATGAGACACCATCAGATGAAACACCACCAGAGTGTAATTTTGGTAAAGTATGACTCACAACTAGCCAGAAATACCATCAGAAGACACACTGCCAATGAAGTAAAATTTTGGCTAAGTACAAGACACCGCCAGACATGAGACACCACCGGCTAGAAAACACCGGTATTGAGTCACCATTGCAGGACTCACCTCCACTGTCTCTAAACTTAAAATTTTTATTTAAATATTTTCTAATGACTATATTATTGAAGTTAATTCTGATTCATATTTTAATGATTGTCTTATAAATGATCGACAGAACGTATTGAAAAGGATGTCATACATGTAGTACAAGGAAGTATAGAGGATCCAAATATTCCTACTACTTCTAATAAAAAGAGAAGAAGACTCCCTCATAAAAGTTAAGAAGAAGTGAATTCTCATGTGAAGTATAAAGATAGCAAGCTGATAGCTCGCACTTATAGAACACACACATAGAGTTGAAGAGATGGACTGTTACATCCTGAAATCACATGACTAAGGAAGCCAAAAGATCAAATACATCTGATGCTTTCCTCCAATCAAGAACAAGAGTTTCTGACACTCTATTATCCTGAATATTTCAAGAGAACCCGACTCAAGATTTACTGTTAATCAAATCAAGGAGTCAAGAGTTGCACTGCAACATACCAAGAATTTATATCCCTATACTTTTAGATTGCTCAGTTCTATTTATTTATTCTTATATATTGAGCAGTGTGTGTGCATACTCTATTTTATCACACACACACTATCTCGTATGATGAACTGGAAGATACTTGATATCTTCTCTTAAATCTTTTTTATTTGTATTCCCATGAATAACTGTAGTAGAGGTACCTATATGAACTTTTTGTTTATAATCCCACGTATAACCGTGGAAGAGGTCGCATGTGACTTGGATAGTTTGTAAACTGTTGTAAAACCTGATCTGGGTTGTGGATCAAATTATTTATTTTATATAAACTACTTGGTGGTATGTGTTCACCAAGTGGAGAGGAATAAGTCTCATCTTGAGACTGAACCTATTATTTCAAATTTCTATTGTGTGTTTTTTTTAAATTATTTCCAATTTTAAAACAGAAACTATTTTAACCAAATAAAAACTAATACTTTGATAGTTAATCCCTTTTAGTGTTTTTATAATATTTTAATTAAGTAAATTTGTCACAAACTGAATCTGGTCGCCGCCAAAACTGGCACCAAACCTAGCCCGTGACAAGGCCCAAAGGGTGGTCCTTATCCCCATGGGCTGACACAAGTGCCCTGGTATCATTTATCTTGGTTTGGGAACTATTTACCTGAATATGTATACATAAAACACCAAAAATATTTGATAAAATGAATCTGAAAAATTCATACCAACAAGGTTTATACAAAAATCCAGAACTAAATACATAATTTCAAATGCAATACAAAAGGTCCAAATAAACAATGAAACAAAAACAAAACATCCCCATGGACTCCTCATGACAAGGGTTCATCACCCCCAATCCGTCTCCACAACTCTGCCCCAAGAATGGGGACTAACACCCTGAACCACCATCACCCTTAGCCTTTCCTTTACCTGAGTCAAACATAACCAAGTCTACTTACACCCAAGGGGTGTAAGTATGGTGTGATACTAAGACCAATAGGATACCACCCAATTATTCCAAAGAGCATGCAATACAATGTTAAAAAACAAGAAGTTTTAATATGCAAAGAAAAGTAGTGATAAAATCAAAGAAACACAACTTTCAATTGAAAAAATTTTTCAAGCTAAAATTTTCAGAATGTTCACAAATTTAAATAGAAATGTTATCTACTATAAAGTAATTCTAAATACACCCAAATAAAATGAAAAATATGACAAATCCAATGATCAAAAAAATCGGGAACACCCCTAGGCACTAGATAGTCTCGGGCCCCATGTACCTCGTACCTCAGTGTAATGTAACCATAGTAAAATCCATTCTCATGCATGATCCACTAGTATGGAAAATACCCATAACCTAGTGGTCCCAAATAATAATCCATATATTTTAGTTAGAGTTGTCCTTAACCAAATTCTAAGTGAAACAGGGACAAAACCCATCCGGTCCACTAGCCGTACTAGTACACATCCGCCCCACCTAGGTACCCGGGCTTCCCCCTCTGTGCTCAAACAATTTCAGCGTGCTATATAAATCCATTTTAATATAAAACACCATTAATAGTCACATTAAAATAGTACATTAGCTACACACTATTTATACCACTTAAAACACACAACAAAACACTTTGATTTTCCATAAAGCAATTTCTCAAAAACCCACATTATTTTGTACCCAAAACTCATTGAAAACCCCAAATTTCACACTATGTGCACACTAAAATTTACCAAAACAGAATTAACAGGGCCCAAAACATTTCTATAAACCTATTACATGTGTTATAAAACAACCCCATTAGGAAAACATCAAATATTCATGTAAACCACCAATTTAGCACCAAAATGGTGCCAAAAAATCCTTCACTTATCAAACGTCACCAAAATAAGATTTTATAGAAGAAAACAAGGGATATAAAAATTCAAAACATAATTATAAGACCAAATAAATTTCAATAAAATCAACCAAGTAGTTATAGGGCATCCTCAAATAAACTCATAAAACATTTCTATGAAAAACCCCAAATTTCACATAAAATTGGCATTTAAAATTAATTTGCAATACAAACACCTCTAAAAATAATTTTTTCAGCAATAATAAAATGATATAAACTTGAAAATATGATAAATAGATCATTATAAGACACAAATATTTCATAAACGTGGAATCACCTACCAAATAAATGAAAACCCATGAATCAACGTGCGAAAATCAAGTCGCACCACCACCACACTAAGAGGGACTTAGAACAAACATAAAACCAAAAAATTGGACCAAGAAAACCCAAGGTTAAACCCTAGGTTCGAAACCCTACCTCATGGTAATTTGGTACTTCAAGGAAAAGGGAAGAAACCCCAAGAAAATAGAATGAAACCCTAAGCAATTTGAAAGAGGAATGAAAGAGACTCATTTACTTGAGGGATCTTGAAGAATCGCCCCTAATACACCAGAAGATGAAATTTAAAATAGTAAAAACTTCAAGGGAGGTTATAAGAAGGATGAGGAGGTAATTTAGGAACTAGAATGGAGTAAAAAGAGTAATAATTGAGAGAGTTATGATGGAAATAACTTATCTCCTCAAATCTGCCCGATTTTAGAAACCCTAAGAAGTTCAGCACTCAATCGCGATGAAGAAGAAATCCAAAGAGGGGAAAGAGAGTTTCGGAATGCGTCTGGGTTCAATGGGCTTGTGTGAGTCTTAGAATCACTGAAAAATCCTTAAAATTGAATAAGTTATTAATTAATAAATTTTAATTTTTAAAACTAGAATTGAGCTTTCGGGCAGACCCAATCTCTTAAATAAAAACCCATATACACATTGGTTATGGATTTATAAAGGATCAAAACTACAATGGTGGTGTTAATATGTCAGGGGAGACCATTTTGGAATTATAATGGGTAAAAAATATTAAAAAAAAAGTTATAAAAGAAACAAAATTTATTTTTAAATTTGGAATTGGGCTCACGGTTTGGCCCAATTCATGAAAACTCACCCATTCCACCATAAAAGCTTGAGAAACCCAAAAAACAAATCATAAATTGAAATTAAATGAAATTTAACTTTAAAATAAGTCATGTATTTGACAATTCTCCCCACCATGAAAACTTTCTGTCCCCAGAAAGCTACAACAAGGCCAGATACCAAAACCAAACCCAACCGATAAACCAAGATGTACTTCTTTGCCAAGCTTCTCCCCCAAGGGACAAAACACCTCCAGTGATCAATTAAGGAATGATTAATCTCACAAAACAAACTTACACCACTTTTCCTGAAATGATCAATCACAATCATACTTTATCCCAAAATAAAACTCCTCAAACACTATCCGTACAAGACTCATGCAATTCACCCAAACGAACAACAACTTCGAACAAGGTTACACTTACCTTACATTAACTAAACCATTGGGAGCTCTCCAATCCCAATGTTTACTCAAGGAAGATGTTGGTATCTAGAAATCTCCGAACGAGAATACCTAACACCAAGCCAAGACCATGGATAAATCTGAACTATTGGTATGGGGGACACAAATAGGCACCCCACCATAAGAGGAAACCTATATTATTTTCCGAGACAGAATCAAGACACTAATAGGGGGAGGCCTGAACGAACTCCCTAGTACAAAGGGTACAATTCCATTCACAGTTTATGAAAGAACATACATGATAATCCTAGTGGGTCTCCCCACCATAAGAACCAACCATATTAACCGACCAGCATGGGCCAACACAGAAAGACCCATTTTTTTAATGATTTGGGAAGGGCGTAGGGTGAGTTCACACGGTTTTGGAAATTATGCACTAACTGTGCAAATCATTCTTTTCACATGGATTCCTGGAACAAGGTAACTACTAATCATACACAAATTGTGTCCTCATCACCTCTATCCAAATTTCCAACCATTCTCTAATGACTCGATGGAAACCAAAGGGGGAGGGAATGACATTAGGTGATGACATAGGTACAAGGCCCTCAACCTATTTACACTGAATGGGAACAACAGAAGAAAGATGATGAAACTAACAGTTTAAAATCTTACTATCTTTCATACTGAGGATAAGACATTGTACATGGTTTTAAACAACCCTGGGTTTTCCCCTGACTATGAGTCAGCTTCTCTCCGAGACCTATGGCTGGAGCTCAAATGATTGAAGCATCTTCGACCTCAAAGTTAGGCTTTGGAAACCCCCCTAAATGAGAATTATTCTTTCGGTGCCACTAACAACTATAATGAAATCCCTGATAAGATTTCCAAGACATAACACATTCAAAACTCACTTTACCCTAACTCGATATTTCACTGAAACAAGGGCTTAGAAAATGAACACACATCACACCTTGTTTCTTCGAGTGAGAAACTATACAAGTAAATAAAACCTATAATCACCTTCCTCTAAAATGGAAGATTTTGTATATTTTCCAAGGGAGACATTCTCCTAACATAAAGAGACTCTCAGAGGATTGCAAAACTTTCTCCTTTAAAGTCAATCGAGTGCACGGAATCACAAGGATTCACCGAACAAGACCATTGTGACTGATATAAACAATGCATGGAGTGGGACCTTATACAACATCCCCAAACAACACACAATTCTAGAAAGTGGCCAAAATATCCTCTTGTGACCAGATTTCCCACACTGGTAGTTTATTATGAAATCCTTCTTTGAAGAGACTACGAAGGACCGAGGGGACCTCTTAGACACCATCTAGATACTCATCCATGCTAACAACCCCAGACCACTTCCACCTTCGGAAAATCAGTAAACTTAAGAGGCTAAGGTCTCTTTCAACCTTCCATGATCACTCTACCACTATAAGAGGATACACAAAACCAAGAAAGGAAAGGGTGTAGACTCAATCTAAAAATCTCAAGAAAAAGATTCCTTATATTGATCAACTGGAGGGTCTTCGAATGGAGAAACAATCCGGGTTGCACTTCAGTTGTGCACTAACCCTTAATGGGGCGTACCTTATCCAATGATTAAACCTAAGGACCTAACAAATATGGTCCATTGGTCAAGATATACCACAAACCAGATCCAAACACATGAAAGGAAACACCGTAAAATCATGCCAAAACATTTATCAGAAGAGACCAATAACCGTCCCTTTAACACAACTTACCGACCAAACACAAACCCAAAACAAAATACAAACAAGAGGGGTTCTTGGACTCAAAACATCCCACAATATCAACATTAAAAAAAAACACATAGTAAACACCATCCCAAACTAGTCATAAATACATCAAGTTTCTCATTTAAAACCATCTTTTTGAAAATAAATGATTCACAGGTTAGCGTATCCACCAATGGTACCCCATGGGCCTTAAACATGCATGTTTCTATGCCATAATGGGAACCCTCCTCATATCCATCCCAGAACTCATCCATCTATTCCATTAACCATCCATCATCTCATATAACCCCATGCATGTGGTCTCTCATGGAAATACCAAAGGTTAAAATAAAAAAAATTCTTTCCACTTCTCAAATCCAAAACAGTCAACCAATACCTCCTTTTTCTCAAAACCTCTAACCACGAAATCAAACCCAAATTACATCTTACCACAATTTTCAGAAAGGAACAATCATTTAAATGAAAACTCACTTTCAATTCATACACATTAATTTCAAAACATCTCATCCCATTAAAACACCTTTCAATAGTTTAGAAAACTCTATTGGAAACACTTTTTCCAAACCAACATTTACATAGTTCATGCTTTCAGAAGAGGAGCAAACACACTATTTTCCATTCCAATATAATTCTGAAAATTCACTTCTCAATTTTCAAAAATCTAACCATTCAATCTTTATTAGATAATCATTTCACAAAAACTTTACGGTTCTTAAAACAAAGTCACATTAAAACCAAAGATCCAAGATTTCAAAACTAAAGAATACACGATAATGCGAGAGGAAACTAGTTTCAGTGGGTGACTTGGACATATGGTTGGAATCCATATTCCAATAACTTCACCATCACAGAGAGTGTACTAGGTAAATATCCCCAGCTCCACATGGCTTGCCAGACCCTGCGAGCTCATCGAGACCAGTAACCCAACTCTCTTTTCATTTCCCCTAATCATCATCAATTAACGATATCCAAAGGACTCATATAAATCCCGACGTCCCCTGGTGACTTGAATCCCATAATGAGGTGTGGTGATCAGGAACATTACTCATAACTAGAATTCCAAGTCCCAACAATCCTAACTCTAGAATATCCTGACTGTTCCCCAAATAACGTGACCCAACGAGAGCGAACCTCCTTTGATACCATTTTGTCATGAACCGAATCTGGTCGCCGCTAAAACCAGCACCAAACCCAGCCCGTGACAAGGCACGAAGGGCATTCCCTATCCCCACGGGCTAGCACAAGTTCCCAGGTATCATTTATCTTGGTTTGGGAATGATTTACCAGAATATGTATACATAAAACACCAAAAATATTTGATAAAATGAATCTGAAAAATTCATACCAACAAGGTTAATACAAAAATCCAGAACTGAATACATAAGTTCAAATGCAATAAAAAAGGTCCAAATAAACAATTAAACAACAAAAAAATATCACCATGGACTCCACATGACAAGGGGTCATCACCCCCAAGCCATCTCCACAACTCCGCCCCAAGGATGGGGACTAACACCCTGAACCGCCATCACCCTTAGCCTTTCCTTTACCTGAGTCAAACATAACCAAGTCTAATTACACCCAAGGGGTGTAAGTAGGGTGTGAGACTAATACAAATAGGATACCACCCAATGATTCCAAAGATCATGCAATACAATGTGAAAAGGAAAGCAGTTTTAATACGCAAAGAAAAGGAGTGATAAAATCCAAGAAATGCAACTTTCAATTGAAAACATTTTTCAAGATAATGTTTTCAGAATGTTCAAAATTTTAAATAGACATGTTATATACTGTAAATTTATACCAAATAAATCCAAATAAAAGGGAAAATACCACAAATCCAATGAGCAACAAAATCAGGAACACCCCTAGGCACTAGATAATCTCGGGCCCCATGTACCTAGTACCTCAGTGTAATGTAACCATAGTAAAATCCATTCTTGTGAACAAGCCACTAGTAGATAACATACACATAACCAAGTGTTCCCCAATAATAATCCATATAGTTTAGTTAGATTTTTCGTTATCAAAATTCTAAGTGAAATAGGGACAAAACCCATCCGATCCACTAGCCGTACTAGTACACATCCGCCCCACCTAGGTACCTGGGATTCCCCCTTTGTGCTCAAAAAATTTCAGCATGATACATAAATACATTTTAATATAAAACAACACTACTGGTAACATTCAAATAGTACATTATCTAAACACTATTTATACCACTTAAAACACCCAACAAAACACTTTGATTTTCCATAAAGCAATTTCTCAAAAAGCCGCATTATTTTGCACCCAAAACTCCTTGAAAACCACACATTTAACACTATGTTCACACTAAAATTTACCAAAAAAAGAATTAATAGTGCCCAAAACATTTCTATAAACCTATTACATGTGTTATAAAACAACCCCATTAGGCAAAACATCAAATAGTCATGTAAAACAACCAATTTAGCACCAAAATGGTGCCAAAAAATCCTTCACTTATCAAACGTCACCAAAATAAGATTTTTTAGAAGCAAACAAGGAATATAAACATTCAAAACATAATTATAATCCCTAATAAATTTCAATAAAATCAACCAAGTAGTTATAGGGCATCCTTAAATAAACTCATAAAACATTTCTATGAAAAAAGCCCAATTTCACATAAAATTGGCATTTAAAATTCATCTGCAATACAAACACCTCTAAAAATAATTTTTTCAGCAATAATAAAATGATATAAACCTGAAAATATGATAAATAGAGCATGATAAGACACAAATATTTCATAAACATGGAATCACCTACCAAAGAAATGAAAACCATTGAATCAACGTGTGAAAATCAAGTCGCACCACCACCGCACCAAGAAAGACTTAGAAAAAACATAAAACCTCAAAATTGGACCAAGAAAACCCAAGGTTAAAACCTAGGTTCGAAACCCTAACTCCTGGTCATTTTTTAATTCAAAGAAAATGGAAGAAACCCCAAGAAAATAGAATGAAACCCTAAGCAATTTGAAATAGGAATAAAAGAGACTCACTTACTTGAGGAATTTTGAATAATCGCCCCTAATAAATGAGTAGATAAAATTTAAAATAGTAAAAAATTAAAAGGAGATTCGAAGAAGGATGAGGTGGTCATTTAGGAACTGGAATGGAGGAAAAAGAGTAATAATTGAGAGAGTTATGATGGAAAAACTTACCTCCTCAAATTTTCCCGATTTTAGAAACCCTAAGAAGTTAATCACTCAATCACGATTAAGAAGAGCTCCAAAGAGTAGAGATAGAGATTGGACGCGTGGCTGGGTTCAATGGGATTGTGTGAGTCTTGGACTCACCAAAAAAACCTTAAAATTGAATAAGTTATTAATTAATCAAATTTCATTTTTAAAATTGGAATTGGGCTTTCGGGCATGCCCAATCCCTTAAATAAAAACCCATATATACCTTGGTTATGGATTTATAAAGGCTAAAAAATACAATGGTGGTGTTAATATGTCAGGGTAGACCATTTAGGAATTGGAATGGGAGAAAAATATTAAAAAATTAAAAAGTTACAAAAGAAACAAAAGTTATTTTTAAATTTGGAATTGGGCTCACGGTTTGGCCCAATTTATGAAAACTCACCCATTCCACCATAAAAGCTTGAGAAGCCCCAAAAACAAGGCATAAATTGAAATTTAACTTTAAAATAAGTCATTTATTTGAAAATTCTCCCCACCATAAAAACTTTCCATCCCCGAAAAGCTACAGCAAGACCAGATACCAAAACCAAACCCAACCGATAAACCAAGATGTACTTCTTTGACAAGCTTCGCCCCCAAGGGCCAAAACAACCCCAATGATCAATTAAGGAATGATTAATCTCACAAACCAAACTTAAACCACTTTCCTAAAATGATAAATCACAATCATACTTTATCCAAAAATAAAACTCCTCAAACACTATCCGTACAAGACTCATGCAATTCACCCAAACAAACAACAACTTCGAACAAGGTTACACTTACCTTACATTAACTAAACCATTGGGAGCTCTCCAATCCCAACGTTTACTCAAGGAAGATTTTGGTATCTATAAATCTCCTAATGAGACTACCTACCACCAATCTAGGACCATGGATAAATCTGAGCTATTGGTATGGGGGGACACAAATAGGCACCCCACCATAAGAGGCAACCTATATTATTTTCCGAGATAGAATCAAGAAAATAACAGGAGGAGGCCTAAACGAACTCCCTAGTACAAAGGGTGGAATTCCATTCATAGTTTACAAAGGAACGTACATGATAATCCTAGTGGGTCTCCCCACCATAAGAACCAACCATCTTAACTGACTAGCATGGGTCGACATGGAAAGACCCAATTTTTTTTAATGATTTGGGAAGGGCGCAGGGTCAGTCTGCACGGTTTGGGAAATTCTGCACTAACTATGCAGATCATTATTTTCGCATGGCTTATTGGAACAAGGTCACTACTAATCATACACAAACTGTTTCCTCAACATGTCTATCCAAATTTCCAACCATTCTCTAATGACTCGATGGAATCCAAAGGGGGAGGGAATGACATTAGGTGATGACATGGGTACAAGGCCCTCAACCTATTTACACCAAATGGGAACAACGGAAGAAAGATGATGAAAATAGAGGTTTAAAATCTTACTATATTTCATACTGAGGATAATACATTGTACATGGGTTTAAACAACCCTGGGATTTCCCCTGACTATGAGTGAGCTTCTCTCCGATACTTATGGATAGAGCTCAAATGATTGAAGCATCTTCAACCCTGTAGTTAGGATTTGGAAACCCCCCTGAATGAGAATTCATCTTTAAGTGCCACTAAAAACTATACTAAAATCCTCGATAATATTTCCAAGACATAACACATTCCAAACTCACTTTACCCTAACTCAATATTTCACTGAAACAAGGGCTTATAAAATGAACACACATCACACCTTGTTTCTTCGAGTGAGAAACTATACAAATAAATAACACCTATAATCACCTTCCTCTAAAATAGAAGATTTTGAAGATTTTACAAGGGAGAAATTCTCCCAACATAAAGAGACTCTCAGAGGATTGCACGACTTTCTCCTTTAAAGTCAATCGAGTGCACAAAATCACAAGGCTTCACCGAACAAGACCATTGTGACTGATATAAACAATGCATAGAGTGGGACCTTATACAACATCCCCAAAGAACACACAATTCTAGAAAGTGGCCACAATATCCTCTCATGACCAGATTTCCCACACTGGTAGTTTATTGTGAACTCCTTCTTCAAAGAGACTATGAATGACTGAGAGGACCTCTTAGACACCATCCAGATACTCATCCATTCTAACAACCCCAGACCACTTCCACCTTCGGCAAATCAGGAAACTTAAGAGGCTAAGGTCTCTTTCAACCTTCCATTATCACTCTCCCACTACAAGAGGATACAAAAAACCAAGAAAGGAAAGGGTGTAGGCTCAATCTAAAAATCTCAAGAAAAATATTCCATATATTGATCAACTGAAGGGTCTTCAAATGGAGAAAAAATATGGGTTACACTTCAGTTTTTCACTAACCCTTAATGGGACATACCTTATCCAATGATAAAACCTAAGGACCCAACAAAGATGGTCCATTGGTCAAGATATACCACAAAATAGATCCAAACACATGAAAGGAAACACCATAAAATCATGCCAAAACATTTATCAGAAGAGACCACTAACCGACCCTTTAACAAAACTTACCGACCAAACACAAACCCAAAACACAATACAAATAGGAGGGGTTCTTAGACTCAAAACATCCCACAACATCAGCATTTAAAAAAACACATAATACACACCATACCAAACTAGTCATAAATACATAAAGTTCCTCATTTAAATTCATATTTTTGAAAATAAACGATTCAACAGTTAGCGTATCCACCAATGGTACCCCATGGGCCTTACACATGCATGTTTCTGTGCCATAATGGGCACCCTCCTCATATCCATCCCAGAACTCATCCAACCATTCCATTAACTATCCATCATCTCATAAAACCCCATGCATGTGGTCGATCATGGAAATACTAAAGGTTAAAATAAAAAAAAATTCTTTCCACTTTTCAAAAACCAAAATTGTCAACCAATACCTCCTTTTTCTAAATACCTCTAACCACGAAATCAAACCCAAATTACATCTTACCACAATTTTCAGTAAGGAACAATCATTTAAATTAAAACTCACTTTCAATTAATACACATTAATTTCAAAACATATCATCCCATTAAAACACCTTTCAATAGTTTAGAAAACTCTATTGGAAACACTTTTTCCAAACCAAAATTTACATAGTTCATGCTTTCAAAAGAGGTGCAAAACTACTATTTTACATTCCAATAAAATTCTGAAAATCCAGTTCTCCATTTTCAAAAATCTAACCATTCCCTCTTTATTAGATAACCATTTCACAGAAACTTTACGCTTCTTAAAACCAAGTCACTTTAAAACCAAAGATCCAAGATTTCAAAACTAAAGAATACAAGAAAATTCGAGAGGAAACTAGTTTCAGTGGGTGACTTGAACATATGATTGGTATCCATATTCCAATCACTTCACTATCACATATAGTGTTCTAGGTAAATATCCCTGGCTCCATAAGGCTTTCCAGACCCTACGAGCTCACCGAGACCAGTAACCCAACTCTCTTTTCATTTCCCATAATCATCATTAATCCAAGGAATCCAAAGGAATCATATAAATCCTGACATCCCCTGGTGACTTGAATCCCATAATGAGGTGTGTTGATCATCCACATTACTCATAACTAGAATTCCAAGTCCAGACAATCCTAACTCCATACTATCCTGACTGTTCCCCAAATAACGTGACCCAAAGAGAGCAAACCTCCTTTGATACCATTTTGTCACGAATCGAATCTGGTCGCCGCCAAAACTGTCACCAAAACCAGCCCGTGACAAGGCTCGAAGGGAGTTACCTATCCCCATGGGATGGAACAAATGCCTGGGTATCATTTATCTTGGTTTGGGAACGATTTACCCGAATATGTATACATAAAACACCAAAAATATTTGATAAAATAAATCTGAAAAATTCATACCAACAAGGTTTATACAAAAATACAGAACTGAATACATAAGTTCAAATGCAATACAAAAGGTCCAAAGAAACAATTAAACAACAAAAAAACAACCCCATTGACTCCACATGACAAGGGGTCATCACCCCCAAGCCGTCTCCACAACTCCGCCCCAAGGATGGGGACTAACACCCTGAACCGCCATCACCCTTAGCATTTCCTTTACCTGAGTCAAACATAACCAATCCTACTTACACCAAAGTGGTGTAAGTATGGTGTGATCCTAATCCCAATGTTATACCACCCAATTATTCCAAAGAGAATGCAATATAATGTGAAAAATCAAGCAGTTTTAATACGCAAAGAAAAGCAGTGATAAAATCCAAGAAATGCAACTTTCAATTGAAAACATTTTTCAAGCTCAAGTTTTCAGAATGATCACACATTTAAATAGATATGTTAGATATTTTAAATTAATTCCAAAGACACCCAAATACAAGTGAAAATACCACAAATCCAATGAGCAACAAAATTGGGAACACCCCTAGGCACGTGATAGTCTCGAGCCCCATGTACCTCGTACCTCAGTGTAATGTAACCATAGTAAAATTCGTTCTCATGCATGATACACTAGTAGAAAACATACCCATAACATATTGTTCCCCAATAATATTCCATATAGTTTAGTTAGAGTTGTCTTTATCCAAATTCTAAGTGAAACAGGGACAAAACCCATCCAGTCCACTAGCCGTACTAGTACACATCCGCCCCACCTAGGTACCCGGGCTTCCCCCTTTGTGCTCAAACAATTTCAGCATGATAAATAAATCCATTTTAATATAAAACACCACTAATGGTCACATTAAAATATTACATTATCTATAAACTATTTATACCACTTAAAACACACAACAAAACACTTTGATTTTCCATAAAGCAATTTCTCAAAAACCCGCATTATTTTGCACCCAAAACTACTTGAAAACCCCACATTTCACACTATGTGCACACTCAAATTTACCAAAACAAAATTCACAGTGCCCAAAAAATTTATATAAACCTATTAAATGTGTTATAAAACAACCCCATTAGGAAAAACATCAAATAGTCATGTAAAACAACCAATTTAGCACCAAAATGGTGCCAAAAAATCCTTCACTTATCAAACGTCACCAAAATAAGATTTTGTAGAAGAAAAAAAGGGGTAAAAACATTAAAAACATAATTATAAGCCCTAATAAATTTTAATAAAATCAACCAAGTAGTTATAGGTTATCCCCAAATAAACTCATAAAACATTTCTATGAAAAACCCCCAATTTCACATAAAATTGGCATTTAAAATTCATTTGCAATACAAACACCTATAAAACTAATTATTGAAGCAATAATAAAATGAGATAAATCTGAAAATATGATAAATACATCATTCTAAGCCACAAATATTTCATAAAAATGGAATCACCTACCAAAGAAATGAAGACCCTTGAATCAACATGCGAAAATCAAATCACACCACCACCGCACCAAGAGGGACTTAGAACAAACATAAAACCACAAAATTGAACCAAGAAAACCCAAGTTTAAACCCTAGGTTAAAAACCCTACCTCCTGTTCATTTGGTACTTCAATGAAAAGGGAATAAAACCCAAGAAAATAGAATGAAACCCTAATCAATTTGAAAGAGGAATGAAAGAGACTCACTTAATTGATGGATTTTGAATAATCGCCCCTAATACACCAGTAGATGAAATTTAAAACAGTAAAAACTTCAAGGGAGGTTCTAAGAAGGATGAGGAGGTCATTTAAGAACTGGAATTGAGGAAAAAGAGTAATAATTGAGAGATTTATGATGGAAAGAACTTACCTACTCAAATCTTCCTGATTTTAGAAACCCTAAAAAGTTCAGCACAAAATTGCGATGATGAAGAGATCCAAAGAGGGGAGAGAGAGGTTGGGAGTGCGGCTGAGTTCAATGGTCTTGTGTGAGGGTTGTAATCACCAAAAAAGACTTAAAATTTAATAATTTATTAATTAATCAAATTTAATTTTTAAAACTGGAATTGGGCTTTTGGGCAGGCCCAATCCCTTAAATAAAAACCCATATACACCTTGGTTATGGATTTATAAAGGCTCAAAACTACAATTGTGGTTTTAATATGTTAGGGGAGACTATTTAGTAATTGTAATGGGTGAAAAATATTAAAAAAGGAAAAAGTTATAAAAGAAAAAAAATTTATTTTTAAATCTGGAATTGAGCTCACGGTTTGGCCCAATTCACGAAAACTCACCCATTCCACCATAAAAGATTGAGAAACCCAAAAAAAAAAGCATAAATTGAAATTAAATGAAATTTAACTTTAAAATAATTCATGTATTTGACAAAATTGATTTCAAAGGACTAAGTAATATTCTATATTTCTTACCCAAGAACTAATTAATCTTTAAGAAACATTTTGAAATATTATAACTTATAACGATATGTTATATTGATTAACTGGGCCATTTTAAATTAATTGGTGGATTTTAAATTAATCCATTTTGAACAAAATTTTTTATTGGGTAATCAATTTACCCCCCTCTCAAGATACTCACTCTGACCAACATTTGGTATCAAAGGAATTATTTCTTTGGTATTAAAGTTTTAAAATATTTTCAACTGTGATTTTAGTTAATATTTAAAGATCTTAAATTTATATTATTTCTAAATTTAGTGCTTTAAATGGATTCTAGACAAGAAGGTTTTTCAACAAACATACCTCCTTTTTTTAATGGTAACAACTATGCTCAATGGTAAATTAAAATGATAATGTACATAGAAATCATGGGTTTTGACATTTGGTATGCTATTGAAGATCAATATGTTATTCCTAATACTACTAGAAAAGATTGGGATGAACCTACTAAGATTTCTTAAAATAAAAATTGTAAAGCTATGAATTCCATTTACAGTGGACTAGGATATGAAGAGTTTAATAGAATTTCTGCATGAAAAACTGCTTATGAAATTTGGGATACTTTATCTATCTCACATGAGGTAACTTCTAATGTTAATAAGATGAGACTTAACAATTATACTATTAAATATGATAAATTTAGAATAAAGAATGATGAAACTATTTATGACATGTACCTCAGGTTCAATGAAGTTTTCAACACAATGTGATCACTTGGAAATCCTATTTCTGCTAAGGACCAGGTTATGCGACTGTTAAGATGTCTACTTGAAAGATGGAGAGGCACGTATGTCTCCATCAGAGAGTCTTGTGATATTAGAAAACTGCAAGTCAACAAGATTATTGATAATATTATGATGTATGAAGAAAATCTAAAGGTAAACCATGAAGAATATAAAGATCCCAAAAGAATATCATTACCCTTCAAGACTACTACATCTAAAGAGAAGGAAAAAGAAAAGTAAAAGGAAAAAGTTCATGTTTCTAGCTCAAGTGATAGTGAATCTCCATCAGATAGTGATGAGGAGATAACTCATATAGCTAGAAGATTTAAGAAATTTTATAGGAAAAATAATTTTTTCAAGAATACAAACTACAAAGGGAAATATGATTCCAGAGGAAGCAAGAAGAAAGAATGGAAGAGGGATGATGATCCAAAAGAAGTTGTCTTCTATGAATATAAAAGTAAAGTACATATAAAATCAGAACATCAAAAAATGAAGTATAAAAAGAAATATGAGAATAAATATAGATGATACAAAAAATGCTATGAAATACACAAGGAGTGATTCTAAAGGAAGCTTTGGTGATTCAGATACATCATATGTAGAAAATCCTGATTGAGAAAATATGTTCTTTATGAAAAAAGTAAATGAGGTACCTACTGTATTTAGTATTTTATATGTTCATAATGATAATATTTCTGAAAAATAAAATAATGATGATGATATGTATTAATAATATATGTTTGAATATTTTATGATGATGGAATAAACCTTTAATGAGATTAAGGATAAATAAAAAGTTCTCAAAAGACAACATGCTCTAACTATAAATAGTAAATATGAAATTTCTGTTGAAAAGGAGAAAAATTATCGACTGTTGAAAAAAAATATAGAACTTAAACTTTAAAATGAACAGTTAAATAAAGACCTAGAAAATTTTATAAATGGAAGATAAAATATTTCTCATATTTTAGGTAATCAAGTTGTACCTAAGTATGTTATTGGTATTGGATACCAACCTGGTCAGAGGAGAGTAACACAAAACACTTTTATACCTAAGTCGAGACCTGAAATTTCAACTATAAATTATTTATCTAAGAGACCTAATAAAGTTTTTATTTCAAAAAGCCTTAAATCTGTTTATAGGAAACCCATTAAAAAAATATATGTCCCCAAATATTTTATTTACTAACATTTCTAGACCCAAAAAGATCTGGGTACCAAATTTATTTCTTGCATAAATTTTGTTTTGTAGGAAAATTATTTGAAGACCTCTAGTAGAAGTATATGGTACTTAGACAATGGATGTTAAATACATATTAAAAGAGATTATTCATACTTCAAGATACTTATTAAGGTTTATGGTGGTCATGTCACCTTTGGTGATAACGCAAAAGGGAAAATCATTGGCCTTGGACAAATCGGTAACAAAAATTCAATTTTGATTTCTAAAGTATTATTTGCTGATGGTTTGAAATATAACCTGCTTATAATCTCACAATTATGTGATGATGGATTTCATATTAAATTTAAAAATAATGCTTGCAATGTTTATGATTCTAAAAATAATTTAATTTTTACTACCTTGAGAAATGATAATGCTTATGAAGTTGATTTAAATTCTTTAGTGTCTCAAAATGTTTCATGCTTAAGTGCCTTTCACAAAGAATCTTGGATTTGGTATAAGAGACTAGTCCATTGTAATATACAATCACTTAGGAAGCTTATTAGGAAAGGTTTAGTTAGGGATCTACCTAAGCTTGAGTTCCCAACTGATAAAGTCTGTAACCCCTGCCAAAAATAGAAGCAACATAAAGTTTCTTTTAAATCAAAGAAAGAAGGTCAAATTATCAACCTCTTGAGTTGGTTCACATGGATTTGTTTGGACATTCTAGAGTTTCTAGCTTAAATGGAAAGCACTATATTTATGTTCTTGTAGATGATTTCTCCAAGTATACTTGAGTATACTTTTTATCTCACAAAAATGAATCTTTCTCTTACTTTACCAAGTATGATAATTTTGTATAAAATCTTAGTGGAATTAAACTTAAGACCTTAAGAAGTGATCATGTCCATGAGTTTAAAAATCAAGATTTTGAATCTTTTTGCTCATATAATGGCTACACTCATAAATTCTTTGATCCTAGGACCCCACAACAGAATGGAGTTATTGAGAGGAGAAATAGAACCTTACAAGAGATAGATCAAACCATGTTAAATGAGTATGACCTAACTATTTATTTTTGGGTAGAAGCTATCGATAAAACCTGCTATATTACCAGTAGGGTCTTGATCAGACCTATCCTAAAGAAGAACCCTTATGAACTCTAAAAAAATAGGAAACCTAAGATTAATTACTTTAGAGTTTTTGGTTTCAAAGTATTTATTATTAATACTAAGTATAATTTGGAAAAATTTGCCTCCAAAAGTTATGAATGAATTTTCCTTGGTTATTCAATCTCCAGAAAAGACTATAGAGTTTTTAATAAGATAACCAAATGTATAGAAGAATTAGTTCATGTAAAATTTGACGAGACTGATCCATATGAGCCTAATACCTCCCTAAAAAACCTTGAGGATGATTTTCTTCTCAAAATCTAAATTCTAAACCTTTTGACTTTGTTGTCAAATAGTTGTAAAAATCAACCAATTCTAAATAATTTCCAGAACTTCCAGAACCAGAACCTATAGAACCAAAAGTGACTATCCCTTATTTCTTTAGAGATATTAAAACTCTTAAGTATCACCCCTTATATGTTGTTATAGAAGACCTAGATAGAGGTACACAAACTAGAGTTTCTATTATAAATTGAGTTGAACATCAAACTTTCTTGTCTCATCTTGAACCTAAGAACATCAATGAAGCTATTAATGAATTATTCTGGGTGATGGAAATGAAAGAAGAATTAAATTAGTTTTAAAGAAACAAATCTTAGGAAATTTTAGATATGCACAAGGACACATTGACTATTAGAACTAAATGGGTTTTCAGGAACAAAGTTCATGAGTCAAGAACTATAGTTAGAAACAAGGATATACTTGTTGCACTATCTTATGATCAAGAATAAGGAATAGGCTATGAGGAAAACTTCACACCTGTAGCCAGACTTGATTCTATAAAATCCTGATTGTCCATGCAATAAATTTAGATTTAAAACTTTATCAAATAGATGTCAAGAGTGAATTTATGAATGGTTTTATAGTTGAGGATATTTTTACTGAAAACACCCCTATTTTTCAAAATCCCCATTTTCCAAATCAAGTTTTAAAATTAACTAAAGCTTTATATGGTTTGAAAGAGTCTCCTAGATCTTTATATTATAGGCTCATCAATTTTCTTAGTTCAAAATAATTTCCAAAAGGTATATCTGACCCTACTATTTTCATAAAATGAATTTAAATAGATGTTTTAGTAGTAAAGATCTATGTTGATGATATTATTTTTGGATCTTCAAGAAATTATATATGTACTGAATTTTCTAAAATGATGCAAAATGAGTTTTAAATGAGTTTAATGGGTGAACTCAAATTCTTTATTGTATTTTAGATCTTTCAAAATAATGAAGGAATTATTTTTAATCGAAGTAAATATACAAAAGATATTTTAAAATTATTTAACTTGGATAACACTAAGAGTAGTGATAGTCCTATGAGTACCACCTATAAGATGGATCTTCATGAAGCTGGGAAACCAGTGGATCAAACCAATTGAAGATGTATGATTGGAAGTATTCTCTACTTGATTGTTATATAATTAGATATAATGTTTAGTGTGTGTATATGTGCTCACTTTCAAGCTAATCCAAAAGAGTCACACTTAAATGTTGTTAAAATAATTTTCAAATACCTCAAGTATACAACCAATTTAGGACTATTTTACCCTAGAGGACAAGCATTTGATCTAGTTAGTTATTTTGATGCTGATTTTGGTGGATGTAAGTTAGATAAAAAAAGAACCTATGGAACATGTCACTTCTTGGGAAATTCTCTAGTTTCATGGTGTAGTAATAAACAAAATTCTATTGCATTGTTCACTACTAATTCTAAATACATACCTACAGGCAGTTACTGTGCACAAATTTTGTGGATGAAACACACTTTACTAGACTATGAATATCAATTTCGGTATGTCCCCATAAATTTTGAAAATATAAGTTCAATAAATATTTATAATAATCTTATATCTCATTCTATAATAAATCACATTGATATAATACATCAATTTTTGAGAGAGCATTTCCAAAAGGGTGGTATCACTCTTAAGTTTATTAGCACATAACATCAATTAGCTAATATTTTACTAATACTTTTAATTATAAGATAATAAAATATATCAAACATGAACTAGAAATGATTAATTTTGATTAATTATAATTTTTGGGTGACATACCATTGGGTTAAACACCATTGGGTAATATACCATTGGGTATGAATCACCGTTGGATTGTCTCACTGTTGTGGTTGACACAATGTTGGTTTGTCACACCATTAGTTTGCAATTTTTCCCCTATTCTAATGTTTTTGAACTATCGATTTATTTTCTTCAGGTTTATGTTATTTTGTAACACTATACATATATTTTATTGGATTCTAAATTCGATTTAAAGTAGTATTTTAATTTCAATTTTAGAATACCAAAAATACCAAATGATAAAAACAATGATTTTTCTATTTCTAACACACCTCTACTCTCCCAAATTTCTCCCTCAAGCCCAGTGTAACCCTTCACCTTCCAAAACTTTCAACCTTAACCCTCTATCAAGATTTCCAAACCGATCTACATGCTAAGAATGAAGCGTGATTTAGTTTATTTGTCAGATGGATTGAGACCAACTAAGAAACAGAAGAGCAAGTCAAGTGTGTCGACTACTATAGAACCTATTAACCTTATGCTTTAAAACTGAGTTGTAGTAGCTGAAAGGGAAGTTTAAGAAAAATGGTTGTTGTTAAGAAATTCTCTAGTGCTCAAAGTTCTTCAAGAACAAGGTTAGTTAGAGTGTTTCTCTTAGAATAAGTGACCTTTTTACCTGAGACTGATACATCAGTTTTTCCAATATGTCAAGTTTTGTTTTAATGATGAGGAAGAATATTGGATGAGATCAAGATTTAATGGTCATATAATATTATTTTCCTCAAAATAGTGGGCCAAATACTTGGTAGTTACTCATGAAGGTGTTTATGATGAATACTATAGATCTATTACCGAGGAAAGTGTATTCTTTATATATGAATATGCTTTGATAGAACTGAAAGGTGATGGTATCACTAGAAGTCCTGTTGCATATGAGTTTTTTGGAGAGTGCAGTCTGTTGTTCAAATTTATTTATCACATGCATTGCCCCAGGAAAGGTGATTTTCCACCTTGAGATATCAAGATGTATACTTTATTAGTCTTATGAAAAGAGGGATTAAGATCAATCTGTGTAGGTATCTTATGGTTCATTTGTAAAAAATTATAAAGCCTTCATCTAGATCCAATTCCATGATTTATCTGAAGATGATATCTTTGATGTTAAAGGATAAATTCCATGTCTCAGATGATGAGGAAACAATTGTTTACTGTGGTGGTTTTTTATTTCAAAATCAATCTGTTCAAGGATGAAGATCATTTGGAACCCATAGAAGAAGCAGTGGGTAGCTGATAATGAAAAGATGTATGCTGGTTTCAACCCAGTGGACCATCCAATAAGACTGAGTGATATTGTTGAACCTGGTCTAGAACCAGATGATATTGTTGTATATTTAGATGAGAAAGAGGGTGACACCTCAAAAGAAGAATAAGAGTATCTTGTTGATGTGGGTAGTGACCCCGAATTATCTCCAAAATCTTCTCCCATTACTTATGGAGCTCCTAGACCACTTAAGAGACTTTCAAAAAGAGAAAAGTTGGTAAAAAGTGATGAATAAGAGATATAAGTATTAGGATAGGATCAAATTAAAAGTAGTTCAACAATTGATGATGAAGAAGATAATGGTGATGATGAAGAAGAGGAAGAAGAAAATGTAAATGAAGATGAAAGTGGTAATGATAATAGAGATGATAGAAATGATAGTGAAGCTAATGATGATGATTCTGATATTGGTGATTCAGTTGAAAAAATTAGAATAAGATATGTAGATATGCCCCCAAAACTTCTTACTTCACCTGGTAAACATATAGAGAAACTAGATATTGCTATAGAAGTAGAGCCAAATATCAACGAGAAAGATGCACTTGTTGAGGGGGAGAAATGCCCATCTTTGTAATTTATTCAATAGAATAAGGTTATTGATTAAACTGAAGTGAGTTTACTTGGTGATGGATAGACAGTTTCTGACTCTGCTATGGTTGAGTATATGAGTGTTATAGTTTCTGTTGAGAAACATGTAGCTGAACAGAAGAAAAAGGATCTTGTTGAGGAAGAAGATGATAATGAATATTTAGTTGTTATAGATGATCATGAACATCCTATGGATAGTAACGTGGAAGGTGAATCCATTTTTGTTATTCAAAAAGAGGATTTTTAGATACTAGATTCACCTACTATTGGTAAACATATAGAAGTCGAGCCTTCTAGTGCTGTTGTACAGAGCTCAAATTCTCAGAAATCAGATGATATCTCTGCTACTATTTCACAGACTGTAGCTGCTTAGAATATTGAATTGTCAGCTATTTTACCAGCCACAGTTGTTCCTAATATTGTACCTATTGGTGCTAAAACCTCTATTGCTAAAGCCTTAGATAGTTGGTTTGATCCCATGCTTGAAGAGTGTGATAAATTATCCAGAAAAGTAGGAAGTCCACCAAAGGATGGTGGACCTAAGGTTCAAAATGAAGAAGATCCTAAGGGATCTATGATAGCTCAAGTTAATTTTAATGGGTTGTTAGAACTATTTGCATCATTTAGACCTCCTACATCTAAACCTACTGCTTCTATTCCTTCTATTCCAGCTGATGTAGTCATAAGGAGTGACTTATATGCTTTTGGTAAAAAGTTACTTTCATATTTTTATATGTGTTTAAAGAATAAAGATCCCCTCCTAACCAAGATTCATGAAAATTATTCCATATATCTCTTTGAATTGGTGATTCATCATATACAACCTAATATGATGCATCACATCCAATAAGTTGAGATTGAAAATAAAAGGATAAGCAATGATCTTGAGTATGTCAAGTCTTTAATTAAGGAGATTGAATATGCTTTCAAAGCTTCTTTGGATGGGATTCTTAAGAGTCTTGAAGATGTAACTTCTAATAATTATATTTCTTCTCCCCCTCCTCTAATGTTTGATGCTGAGGTGATTAGATATTCTATCAAAGAAGAGTTGAGAACTACCTCATCCAGTGCTTCAAGTGTTATTCTCGATCATCCTCAAGAAACTTTGAGTCGAATAAGATAAAACAGTGACCATGTTCTTAAGTTGATTACCTCATATACTCCGAATATGAAATATGACTGAGAGGCAATAACTAAAGATATCAAATAATATCTCTCTAGGATTTATATGAAACATGAAATGGACGAAAACTTCAATTTTTTGGCTGAAAATATACAGATTCCCCCTATGAATCAATCCTTTAAAGAGAGAGTAAGATAGTTGAAGGAGATAACTTCAATGTTGAAAATATTTATGGAGGAAAAAGATGACTTCTTTAGTGAAATATAAAGAGGTAGACATATCATTATGGATTTCATAAACCCAATAAAGCAATTTCTTCATGTTCATGGTACTGCTGTTGGCTCAGAAATCCATTCCTATTACTCCTTAGCTATCTTTCAGATCAGGAGTGACCAGAGATCCTCATGTACCTTTTCCTTCCCAATTCCAACCTTTTCCTATGACTACTGTACAAGATATAAAGAATATCAGGACAATTATTATTATAGAGGATCCTCCTCCTCGAGCCATAGCTAGACTACCCACCGGTGTTCCCTCTACTTTTCCTATAGTACCTTTATATCTTGTTATCTCATATCCAAATCGATCCAAAGATAAGGGAAAATCACCAATATATACTTATTCCCAACCTTGAGACTATTGGAGTAGACATTATGTTTTGATTGGATATTGTTTTTGTAATAAATTTTTAATCAAACCTTTATCCATTATCTTT
This sequence comes from Viscum album, assembly GCA_963277665.1. Taxonomy (NCBI): domain Eukaryota; kingdom Viridiplantae; phylum Streptophyta; class Magnoliopsida; order Santalales; family Viscaceae; genus Viscum; species Viscum album. The sequence continues at coordinate 471,178,225 of OY728158.1, forward strand.
GATTAACTTTACTCATGAATATTTCTCTATTATTCCTATTTTATTCTGCATTTCATGTTTTATTGTGCTTATGATTACCTTTTTGATAATCCCAAAAGGGGGAGAATTATTCTAGAATATTTATTTATTTTTGAGAATATAATTTCCTTTATTTTATTATTATTTATCTTTGATACCATCTTCACATACTATGAATGATATTTTATGATTTTCATTTCTGACCTTACCTTTGATGTCCTATTTTATATTTGTGATACCTTTTATTCCATGATTTGTGATCATTAAAAGGGATAAATTTTTGACCTCCTTATTTTAATGATAAAAAATCATGTTTCTAATGATATTAATGAATTTCATGTTTTTTGAAAGTATTTCATAATCTGATACAAATGATGAAATTGAAAAAGTATGAGTCACCACTAGTCATTTCTAAGGACGAGACATCGTTGAGACTGACACCGTTGAGATCACGATTTTTCTAAGCATGAGTTGCCATTGTCCATGACTCACCGTCAGTATAAAAATGACACCAAGTCTGAGAAACCATTAGATGAAACATCACCCGAGTGTAATTTAGGTAAAGTATGACTCACCACTATCCAGACCTACCATCAAAAGACACACCACCAGTGAAGTAAAATTTTGGCTAAATATAAGACACCGCCAGACATGGGACACCATCAGCCAGACACTGCCGGTATTGAGTCACCATTCCAGGACTCACCACCACTATTTCTAAACTTAACATTTTTATTTAAATATTTTCTAATGGATATGTTATTGATGTTAATTATGATTCAAATTTTAATGATTATCTCTTAAATTATTGACATAACACATTGAAGAGGATGTCAGACATGCAGTATGAGGAAGCAGAGAGGATCCAGATATTCATTCTATTTCTAATAAAAAGATAAGTATATGGCCTCATGAAAGACAAGAATAATTGAATGATCATGTGAAGTAGATAGATAGAAATCTGAGAGCTCGTGCTTACAAAAAACACACATAGAGCTGAAGAGATGAACTGTTACATCCTATAATCACTCAAATGTGGAAGCCAAAATCTCAAACGCATCTGTTGCTTTCCTCCAGTCAAGAAAAATATCCCTCAACACTCTATTCTTATAAATATTTCAAGATAATATGACTTAAGATTTATTGTTAATCATATCAAGGAGTTATGAGCTGCAATGCAACAAACCGAACATTTCTATCCCTACACTTTTAGATTTCTTAGTTATATTTATTTATTCTTACATATTGAGCAGTGTGTGTGCATAATCTGTTTTATCATACACACATTGTCTCCTGTACTGAACTGAAAGATACTTGAAATCTTCTCTTAACTATTTTTTTTATTTTTACTCCCATGAATAACTGTGGTAGAGGTTCCTGTTTTTTATACTCCGACGTATAACTACGGAAGAGGTCTTGTATGACCTGAATAGTTTGTAAACTATTGTAAAACCTGATCCAAGTTATGGATCAACTTGTTTATTTTATATAAATTTCTTGGTGGTAGGTGATCACCAAGTAGATAGGACTAAGTCTTATCTTCTGACTGAACCTATTATTTCAAATTTTTATTGTGTGTTTTTGTTTACTTTATTTTAGATTTTAAAATTGAAACTGTTTTAACCAAATAAAAACTAATACTTCGATAGTTAATCTTTATTAGTGTTTTTATAAGATTTTAATTAATTAAATTGATTTCAAAGGACTAAGTAATATTGTATATTTCTTACCTGAGAACTAATCAGTCTTTAAGAAACCTTTTAAAAGATTAAAACTTATAATGATATGCTATATTGATTAACTTGGCCATTTTAAATTAATAGGGGGATTTAAAATTAATCCATTTTGAGCAGAAATTTTTGTTTGGTACTCAATTCACCCACCTTTTGAGATAATCACTCTGACAAACACATGATAACAATATGAATATAATCCATAGGAATAAATTTATTCTCCACCGAAAAATATAATAAGACCCCCTTAAATGAGGCTGAAATTCTACCGAATGTTAAAAAAATTGGATACACTAACTAAAATCTCAGTTTTGGAGGCCTTCTGGGCCTTTTTAGCCTAAAAAAATGTGATCAGGTAAATCTTTTTGATATCTTCTATTTAATATATGGTAGAGCTCAAATAGTCACCCAAATCAAAAGTTATAACCATTTGAAGTTTTAGTCAAGTTTTTAACTTATTTTATAGAATTTATTAATTTTATGATTTTTCAATATTCAAATTGTTATTAAATGACTATTACTCAATAATAATTAGAAAATTATTAATTAATATTATTTTTTAAATTATTTTATAATCCATTTTTACTAAATATATCATATATTAAGTGTAAATTCATATTTATCCTTATATGAATCATATTTAATAAAGTATATTATATATATAAATATATATATATTTTTTGTTAATTTATTATTTTTAATGATTTATAATTTTTTATGAAATATACCCTTTATCAGCACCAGTAAAAAAGCGCTGATAAAGACCCCCTTTATCAGTGATTTTTTACTAGCACTGATAAATACCCCTTTTATCAGTTCTTTTTTGATAACACTCATAAAGGTCCTCCCTTTATAAGTGATTTTTTATTAGTGTTGATAAAGTGAACCTCTTTATGAGCACTTTTTTACTAGTGCTGATAAAGACCCCCTTTATCATCACTTTTTTATTAATGATAATAAAGGGACCCCTTTATCGGTGCCTTTTTATTAGTGTTGATAAATATACCTCTATATCCGTTCTTTTTTTTCCCAGCGTCAATAAAGAATCCCCTTTATCAGTGCTTTTAGCTAGCACTGATAAATCCAAGAATTTTTTAAATCCAATTTTTTAGTAGTGATCCTTTGATGATTTTCATCTTTCCTGATCTATGTTTTTGAAGAATATTGGTTTTTCCTCCATTATCATTGGAATAGAGTCATGTTTTTAAAGGGGTTTTACTTTAAAAATAGATTTGTGGACACATTGGTTATATCGGTTGGATCTACCTTATGGATTGATTCTTTCTTTCATGTCTAGCACATATACCAATATGTTAGAGCCTAAATGGTGTGCGCTTTCATTTATGCATGACTTCTCATATGGTGGTATATTTCATTGTTATTTTCTCATATGCTTTCTTTATGGTGTATCCATGGATAGTTTGATTATGCTTTTATGTAATCTCACATGTACTTTTCATATTCCTTGTAATGAGAATACAAGAGGATTATTATGAAAACCAAAGTATAATTTACAAAATGGTTTTATCATGTGAAAAATCTTTTCAAAGGGAAGGGCATTATGTTAAAGAAAGTTTTATTTATTGAAATGATGTAACATTTAGGAATGTTTATCTTGTTTGTGATTTTTTTAAATGGTTTTTTAATTTATCTACTGTTTATTATTTTATAGTAAAAGTATTAAAAAATTTCACAAAATTCAAAAAATAAAGGAGTTTATATTAATAATATGTAATTGAAACAAACACCCTGAATGTAGGTGAAATGGTTACTGATACATGCTAAAAACCAACTTCATGATTTGTAATTTTACTTCTCCACAATGGAAAATAAAAGCAGTACAGGTGAATGGTTTCCATCTTGGGATTTCATAATAAAAAATATGCCTATTTATTTTCCATATAGAAATGTCCCTTCAATTTGTATGAACTATTTGCAGAAATGTAATACAGTAATACATGGAAGGAATGCCCATAAAAACTGATGAAATTTGAAATTAGATGGATCAAGTTGTCTATCTTGAGAAACATTTTCATTTTTATTGATATGGAAGAAAACTTGGTCATTGTGTCTTAGTATGGATAATAATTTTAGAAACATTTGATATGAGTCATCCCAATCATCGTAGACCTTGAAAATTTCCTTCCATTTCGCCATCCATGCCTTTTTATAGGAAATCTTATAACCAAATTTTTTTGTATCCTCTCCTATACAAGAACTACAAAAACAACTTAGAAGGTCCTGATCATCTCAACAATAGTAGATAATACAAATTTAGCATCCAATGATGCATGATCTTATGTCAAGTTTGGATGAATGTAAGTATAAGCTGACTCAATCTTATAAATTCTCTAACATCTAAATTCAATGTCACCAATCTCCCTCAAGATGAATCTACAATAATCCCCATATTTTTAACAGCATATTATTTATTTTTTATAGCTTGAATCCTAAACTAAATATCTACAATTTATCTCAATATAAAATCTTTTTAGTATGTTTTTCATGGAATATTTTCTTGGAAAATATATTCCAATATATAATTTTTTGTCCATTTCACTAAATCTACCCTCTACAACTTTATGAAACTTTGTTGATGGTGTAATAACATTCCAGTAAAATTCAGGAAAACATTCCATTACTTCTGACCGAAACACAAAGAGGGGTGAATGATTTATTTTATATCAAGGCTATTGTACAACTATTGAATTTCTAGAAACTTCCTCCCCAAATTCTATAGCTTCCTCCTCCTCATCATTATTTTCTCCATCTATTCCATCATTTAAAATTTTCTCATCATAAAAAATATCTCATTACAGATCTAGTTCATCAGTTTGGTTATCTTTTTACGCATCATAGGGAATAACCTCATTTTCTTGGGATGGACCTTTTTCAACCACTCTTATATTCCTATGTCATCTTATAATTGGATGTTTCTGTTGTACACTAGAAACATCAACATATAACTCCATAATGGCACCATATGACCATTGGAAAAATAATTTTGTTTCTTGGACCCAATTGTAAGGACCCGACCCAATTACCCAGAGTCGGTGCCTTATTTGATTACATTGGCATACAAACAAGGAATAAGCATCCTGAAGTACTGAGTATTTTAGTATTATTGGAAACAAGATTCATACATAAGTTAAACATTACAACTTGAAAATAAATACAATATAGAAACTCCTTAGAAAACATCCATAACTCCTAGGTTATTTCAACATGTCATTCATAATAAACTTCTTCATGTCCTGAGAAAATGAAACATAATAAAGGGGTGATCTCAAATGCTCAGTAAGGTTAAGAAATACAGTGGAAGATAACATAAACATTATACATGGTGAATAATTGAAAACACATGCCTCTAAAAATAACCTTGAACATAATATGGAAGAAAAATGAGCTGAGTAAATATTTCCATAACATAACATAATCATGGGTATTCTACTATTCAAATAACCACATGAACCATCAATACTATTTTCATAATGAGGGAATTCATAATGCGGGACAACATAACCATACCTTCAAGGCCTCGCGCCAAGACCATAAGTAATCATTTTGTCAAGGCCTTGTGCCATGACCATAATTTGTCTCATGAGACATACCGATGCACCGATGGCCTATAGAGGGACCCACCCAATAATTACTATGTCCAATTCATTCCTCATATGAACAAGGATAAACCTAAACAACATACACATTCATATTGAAACTAATATATGAAAAGTCAATAGCTTTCCCTGAACATTAAGCAAAAACACTAACCATTCAAAGTAAACTGATGAATGGTTTTAAGATAACACATCAATAGAAAAAATAATCATAAAACATTAAATTAAATATATTAGATTATAACATGGAATACTAATCACAATAATACATAATAATCAACAAGAGTATTGAAATAGATGAAGATACTCTTTTAAAATCTTCGGGTAAATCTTGAGATAAATACTCTTTTACTTTGAAAAGAAGAGTTCTTTTGGAAAAATATTTGTATAAAACCAGAAGTGAAGTAAGGCAGTATTTTAATAATAAAATGAGTAATTTTATAAATATAATGGTTTCCAAAAATAGATTATAGAGTTCCCCTTAAAATAGGTAAGAATTAGAGAAATTCCCTTGGATCGGGCTTGTATTTTGGAAACAATTTTGAAAGTTCCTTTTAAAACGTGTAACTATCCAGAAAATAAGGAAGGGTTATGGTTGGTAAATATATGTATAACACTCACACAGATTTTATGAGGATTAAGTAATAATATAACAGAATTTAATTGAGGTAATTAGATAATAAAAGTAACCCGAATGAAAATGGAAGTTCGGGTGGAAAAACCCTTACCTTAAATCCAAACGTGTTCCACTCTTGAACTTAAGATCTTGGAATATGAAATTATACTTATTAATAACCTATTTAATAACCTATTATACATGTATTCAGTTTATCATAATTCTATTTAGTTTATTTATTCCCTTATTGATAAGTTATTATATTGAATTTTGTCATTCCGCAGTGTTCGTTTTCTTTATTTTCATAATTGGTTCACTTGTTCTTAAGTAATGGAGTTCATGTGGAATGGATGTAAATATCCATAATTGGATTTGAATATTATTTATGATCATACATAGGTGTTAGTGTTCATTTATATAACTTGTTTACATGGAATGAGGAAGAATTATTATATAGAACTTTAATGATAACTGTTTCGGTTAATTTGTGGGTTTTGATTACAACAAACTCATTTTTCATTATAACTTAATACCATTTGTACAAAGGGATTACATAACCTTAAATAGGGTATATTAAATATATAATAATCTTGTTCAACCATAACAATAATGGTTTTATTACCAGAATTGAGAATGATAATAGAAATCGAAAGCTCATCGTCCTTGAATGTGGTAAATTGACACATCTCGGATGATGTTCTTGCTACTAGTATAAAAGAAGGTAAAAGGAAGAGATGATGATAAATTATTCCACTATCATGAAAAATTAAAGTACTTTTAAGGTACTAGAGTCATCACAACATTTGGATAATGATATCTAATAAAAGAAAAATAAAACAAATGAACTTGAAAGGAAAAACAAAGAATTGAAAAGAGGAATTTACCTCTTGAACCAAACTTCATTGAGAGCCTCCTTAAGGGAGAGGTTTTGGTCTTTTTGTGAGAAAAAGGCTTTCTAGATGTGTGAGATGAGGTTGGGAAGATATTTGGATAGAATTTGGATAAGGCACAAGGCTTGAGAGGAGTGAAGAGAAGAGGGAGTGATGTGGGGGTTTTATAGTGAAGGGGAGAGGAGATTTCTCAATTTTATATTCATTAATTTATTATTTATCCAAAAGAAAAGGAATAGTGAGTCTTCCATGACAAAGAATAGAAATTTTATCATGTGAATCCGAATCAATTGGGCTTACATCAGCAGAACATCATACATGACTCTATAATTAGTGTATTTAGTTTATTTTGTAAATTATGGTATTTCACTATTCATAAAAAATTCAAGTATTTCAAAAAAATACCAAAAATTCACCCCAACCATTTTTTAAAGTGTAGAATCCAAAAGTGAAGGGAATTTTTCATAAATAATTTTCTAAATACGATTAATTTAATATTTAATTAAAATAATAATCTATTTAAAAAAAATAGTTTTAAAACATTTATTTACTTATTCCAAAACATAGGTATATCGTGCTTCAACTTGAATATTATTTATATACTATCATAGGTAAGGTTAATATTCATTAGGGTATATCACTATTCATAAGGGTATGTTACTATTCATAAGGGTAGGTTACTATTCACCAAAAATTAAGTTTTTCTTTTCAGGCTCCAAATAACTTGCTGATCACAATTGTGCATGTCATATTTTCAAAATTCACATCAAAGAAGTGACAAACTTATGTTTAAAGGTCACATAGCACTTAATAGTTCATTATTTTGTGATGTTATGTGATTATGACATATTTATAAGAAAGGAATTTACATTGAAAAATATTGGGTCATTACATTCTCCCCTCCTTACAAAAATTTCATCCTTGAAATTCAAAAAATGTTACCTAAAAAGATTCAGGTATGTCTTCAACATAAGCTCCTCAGGCTCCCATGTTGCCTCTTCCATTTTATGGTTCCTCCAAATAACCTTTACCAGATGAGTTGTTCGATTTCTCAATACTTTTTCTCTGGTATCAATAATCTTGATAGGCTCTTCACAATAAGACAGATCAGACTCAAGTTCTATTTCTTCATAGGTGAGTACATGTGTTGGTTCTGGTATGTATTTACTTAACATTGACACGTGGAACACATTGTGAACTTTGTAGAGACTTGGTGGTATTGCCAAATGGTAAGCTATGACTCCAATTCGATCTAGAATTTCAAAAGGTCTATTGTACCTGGGACTTGATTTTCCCTTCTTACTGAATCGTATAATACCCTTCCATAGAGATACCTTTAAGAAAACATGATCCCCTACTTCAAATTCCAAATCCTTCCTTCGGTTTTCAGCATATCTCTTTTGCCTACTTTGAGCTATTCTGATATGGGCTTGGATAATCTTTACCTTTTTTGTTGTTTCCTCAACAAGTTTTGGGCCTACGAGCTTTCTTTCACCAACATCATCCCAACAAGTTGGTGTACGACATCTATTTCCATACAATGCTTCATATGATGCCATTTGAATACCTGAATAGAAGCTATTGTTATAGGAAAATTCTATGAGAGGTAAATATTGATCTCACATGCCTTGAAAGTCAAGTGATCAAGACCTCAACATGTCTTCCAAAGTTTGAATAGTCTGTTATGATTGTCCATCAGTTTGTGGGTGGTAGGCTGTTCTCAAACAAAGATCAGTATCTAGGGCCTTCTAAATACTTTTCTAGAATTGTGATCTAAAACAGGGATCACAATCTGAAACAATTGATAAGGGCACACCATTTAGTCTTACAACTTCATTAATATATAGTCTTTCTAAACGTTTAAGTGGAAAATCTTCTCTTATAACAAGAAAATGTGTTGATTTTGTAAGACGGTCAACAATGAACCATATCACATCATTCTTTCTTGGAGTCTTTGGTAGTACCATGAAAAATTCCATTGTAATATCATCCCATTTCCACATAGGAATATGAAGGGGTTGTATGAATCCTATAGGATGTTGTCTTACATCCTTCACCTGTTGACACACCAAACATCTCAACACATAATCATCAATCTCCCTCTTCATGTTTTACTACCAAAAATGCTCCTTTAGATCTCTATACATATTTGTGTTACCAGGGTGTATAGAGAAATTAGAGCTATGAGCATCCTCCAATAGTTACCTCTTTAGATCAGGAATAGCGGGAACACAAATCCTCTTTTCGAATTTCAAAATGCCACCTTCATATACCAAGTTAGTAAACTTCCCATCATTTATAGATTTAATTTTCTTTTGAAACTCCTCATCATCAGCTTGAGAACATTTTATCCTTTCCACTAAAGAAGGTTTGGAAACCATTTGAAAAAGTTGTGATGTGTTACCTTCCTTGATAATTCCTATATCCATCTTTACTAGATCCATAAACAAAGGATCCCTTTCAACTCTCATCTTGTTCAGAACTCCATGATCCTTTCTTCTCAAAGAATCTGCTACCTTATTTGCCTTCCTCGGGTGGTAGTGTATTGTGAAATCATAATCTTTTAGTATCTCAATCAATCTCCTTTGTCTCATGTTGAGTTCTTTATGTGAGAATATATATTTCAAACTCTTATAATCTGTATATATCTCAAATTTTTCTCCATAGAGGTAATGTATCCAAATATTCAGAGCAAAGATTACCATTTCTAACTTAAGATCATGAGTTGGATAGTTTTGTTCATGAATTTTTATCTTCATAGATGCATAGGAAATCACTCGATCATTCTGCATAAGGAGACAACCAAATCCTTTCTTTTATGCATCACTATAGATAACAAACCCATCATTCCCTGATGGTAGGGTCAGGATCATAGAATTCACTAATCTCCTATTCAATTCTTCAAAACATTCTTCACATTCCTTTTTCCATATGAAATTAACCCCTTTTTGTGTGATCTTGGTCATTGGGTTGGCTAAATGGGAAAAGTTCTGAACGAAACACCGATAATAACCTGCTAAACCAATAAAACTACGTACCTCAGTTACATTCGTTGGAGTAGTTCATTCTTTCAAAAACTTTGTCTTCATAGGATCTACCAATATTCCATACTTAGAGACAATGTGTCCTAGAAAGGAAACTGATTGGAGCCAAAAATCACACTTAATAAACTTCCCATATAATTTATTTCTTCTAAGTGTCTTCAGAATAGTGCACAAGTGATTTTCATGATCTTCATGGATTTTAGAGTATACCAGGATATCATCAATAAACACCACCACAAATTCATCAAGATATTCCTTGAAAACTCTATTCATTAGATCAATAAAAATAGATGGTGTATTAGTTAGTTCAAAAGGCATTACGTTAAACTCGTAATGCCCATACCAGGTTCGAAATTATGTGTTTAGAATGTCTTCCTTCCTCACAAGCAACTGATGATATCCAGATCAAAGATCAATCTTTGAAAAATATTGGTCTCCATGAATTTAATCAAATAAATCATCAATTTGTGGTATATGATACTTATTATTTATTGTAATATCATTGATTTCCCTATAATCAATGCACAACCTCATGGATCCATCTTTCTTCTAAATGAAGAGGAAATGGGCTCTCCATGGAGAAACACTGGGTTGAATAAATCATTTATAACTCAATTCCTCTAGTTGTTTATTTAGTTCCACTAACTCCACAGTGGAAATTCTATAATGAGTCTTTGATATGGGCCTTGAACTAGGAATTAAGTCAATGGAAAACTCAATTTCCCGCTCTGGAGGATGTCCATGTAAATCCTCTGGAAAGACATCAACATATTCTTATACAATAGGTACATCCTCTATCTATACATTCATCTCCTCACCCATATTTATTTCATTCCCTCCCCCCCCAATAATTGAATTTAGTAGAGCTACTAGGGGTGGATCTAGATAATAATCAAATGGAGAGGTTTCTGCTCTAAAAATAAGGGATTCTACACCATTCTCAAAAATTATAAATTCCTTATTCTTGCAATAGATATTCACATCATAATTTGATATCCAATTAATACCGAGAATTATATCATAGTAAACCATTAGTATGATGATAAGGTTAAAAACTAAAGCACTTTTATGTGACATGAGAGGGACTAATAGACATGCCTTTGCTGCAATGATACATCCATTAGGGGTTTTGACTGATAACTCCTTTATTAAATCAAATTCGACATATCTAATTTTCTTGGAAAACTGGGAAGATATAAATGAATGCGACGATCCAGAATCAAATAAAGTATTGGATAAGTTGGATGAAATGATCAATGTACCTGCCACTACTTTTTTAGGAACTTCAACCTCCGCGGTTGTGACCATATAAGCTTGGCCTTGCTCCCTTGGCCTTCTTTGGGGAACATTTACCTGATGCTTAGGAAATTCATGTTCATAATGTCCCATCTCCCTGCAATTTTATCACAAAACATTAGTAGCTTCTTTCTTCCCCTTACAATCTCGAGATATGTGGCCTTTTTCTCCACACTTTTAATAGACTCCAATTCCCTTCGGGCAAGTGCCAGGGTGTTTCTTCCCATAATTATTGCATGATGGAAATTCAACTCTTCCCTTCTTCCCCATTTCCTTATTTTCTTTCTCAGAGTTTTCAACAGCCCTCTTCTTCTCTTTCTTTCCCTTAAATTCATAATACTTAGAGAATTACTTTTCCATCTTGATAGCACATGAAACTATGTCTTCATATGATGAGAAATTCTAGGAGACTAGAGCCCTTAGAAGGAATGGTTTCAAACCATTAAAGAATCGATCAATTTTGCTCCTTGGATTACGTATGTAGTCCGCAACATGCCTTGCCAGCCTTGTAAAGTTGACTTTATACTTGACAACATTTTCATCCTATTTCTACCTCAGATTTAAGAATTTCCTCTCCATATCTACTCACTGTTCACGAGGGAAATATTTTTCTAAGAAGATTTCCTTAAAATCCCTCCATTCCATCTCTTCCATTTATTTCTCCTCATTTTTGTTTTGGATTAATGATCACCACTGATTTGCATCTCCTGTTAGACGATAAACTTCCATGATAACCTTCTCCGTTTTGTTACATCCCAAAGAGAGAAATATCTTCTCTAGGGAACATATCCACTGCTTTTCTACAAACGGGTTTGTAGTCCCATTGAATGATAGAGGCTATTGTCGCATAAAGTGATCTAACATAGATCCTCCACGTGGTGGATCTGGATGCTCCATACGAGTAAGGTTATTATTCATAACCTGAGTAAGTTATCCTAGTATAGTTAAAAGTTGTTCAGCACTAGTCACAACACCAAATCCAACATCATTATCTTGTATCAGTGGGAAATCCCTATATGGGACACGCGCGTTCATGTGGTTTCCATTACTTCCTCTAGGCGCCATTTCTAAATAATTTCATACACTATATTAGGGTATGAATCATAATGTATTATCTCAATGTAGAAAAATAATTACCAGAAATTAAATTTCTACGCATAGCTAATTTCTTAATCATAAACATGGTATCTTTGAGGAAAAATTTACATTTAAAACCTCATAATGGCTTGTAAAGAAAATGTGAATTATCCTAAGCATATCCCCTGGGAGTGTCGTAACCAAGAGTGTAGAAAGGCCCATTGTCATGTACCAGGATACCCCAAGTCAAGCCCAAATTTCCTTGTCGGAGCTTTCACTCCTAGGTACATCTGTGCCAGAGCCACCTCTACCTACTCATATCTAGACAGGGATGTATTTCTTAAAAGATCCAAATAATCTATTCCTTACCAAAATACTAGGATGTTCTTGTATGTTTATCCTAAAAAACTATCTTAGGTAATCTTCCATAATCTACGTTTTCTAAATCTAGTTTCCAAGTTTTCTACTAAACTTTCTCTGATACCAACTGTAAGGACCTAACCCCAGTTACCCAGAGCTAGTTCCTTATTTGATTACATTGGAATACAAAAAATGAATAATAATCTCGAAGGACCGAGTAGTTTAGAATTATTGGAAACAAGATTTATACATAAGTTAAACATTACAACTTGAAAAGAAATACAACATAGAAACTCCTTAGACAACATCCATAACTCCTAGGTTATTTCAGAATGTCATTCATAATAAACTTCTTCTTGTACAAAGAAAATGAAACATAATAAAGGGGTGAGCTCAAATTCTCAGTAAGGGTAAGAAATAAAGTAAAAGATAACATAAACATTAGACATGGTGAATAATAGAAAACACATGCCTCTAAAAATAACCTTGAACATAATATGGTAGAAAAATGAGTTGAGTAAATATTTCCATAACATAACATAATCATGGGCATTCTACTATTAGAATAACCACATGAACCATCAATACTATTTTTATAATTATGGAATTCATAATGCGAGACAACATAACCATACCGTTAAGGCCTCGTGCCAAGACTATAAGTAATCATTTTTTCAAGGACTTGTGCCATGACCGTAGTTTGTCTCATGAGACCTAATGATGCACCGAGGGGCTATAGATGGCCCCACCCAACACTTTCTATATCAAATGAATTCCTCACATGAATGGTTATAAACATAAACAACATACACATTCATATTGAAACTAATATATGAAATGTAAATAGCTTTCCCCGAACATTAAGCAAAAACACCAACCATTCGAAGTAAAATGATGAATGGTTTTAAGATAGCACATCAATAGAAAAAATAATCATAAAATATTAAATTAAATATGGTATATGATAACATGGAATAATAATCAAAATAATACATAATAATCAATAAGAGTTTTTAAATAAAAGAATATACTCTTATAAAATCTTCGGGTAAATCTTGAGATAAATAATCTTTTACTTTGAAAAGAAGAGTTATTTTGGAAAAATATTTGTATAAAACCAGAAGTGAAGTAAGTTAGTATTTTTATAATAAAATGAGTGATTTTATAAAGATAATGGTTTCCAAAAACAGATTATAGATTTCCCCTTAAAATAGGTAAGAATTAGAGAAATTCTCTCGAATCGGTCTTGTATTTTAGAAACAATTTTGAAAGTTCCTTTTAAAATGTGTAAATATCCACAAAATAAGGAAGGGTTATGGTTGGTAAACATATATATAACACTAAAACATATTTTATGAGGATTACATAATAATATACCAGAATTTCATTGAGGTAATTAGACAATAAAAGTAACCCGAATGAAAATGGAAGTTCGGGTAGAAAAACCCTTACCTTAAATCTGAACATGTTCCGCTCTTGAACTTAAGCTCATGAAATATGAAATTATACTTATTAATAACCTATTTCAGAACCTATAAGACATGTATTTATTTTATCATAATTATGTTTAGTTCATTTATTCCCTTATTAATAAGTTATTATATTGAATTTTGTCCTTCCACAATGTTTTTTTTCTTTATTTTCATAATTGGTTCACTTATTCTTAAGTAATGGAGTTCATGTGGAATGGATGTAAATATACAAAATTGTATTTGAATATTATTTATGATAATCCATAGGTGTTATTGGTAATTTATATAACTTGGTTACATGGAATGAGGATGAATTATTATATATAAATTTAATGATAATTGTTTCGGTTAATTTGTGGGTTTTGATTACAACAAACTCATTTTTCTTTATAACTTAATAAAATTTGTAAAAAGGGATTAAAAAACCTTAAATAGGGTATATTACATATATAATAATCTATTTCAAACATAAAAATAATGGTTTTATGACCAAAATTGAGAATGATAATAGAAATCGGAAGCCCATCGTCCTTGAATGTGGTAAATTGACACATCTCAGATGGTGTTCTTGCTACTAGTATAAAAGAAGGTAAAAGGAAGAGATGATGATAACTTATTACAATATCATGAAAAAATTACATTACATGTAAGTTACTGGAGTCATCACAACATTTGGATAGGGATATGTAATAATAGAAAAAGAAAACAAATTAACTTGAAAGGAAAAACAAAGAATTGAAAAGAGGAATTTACCTCTTGAACCAAAATTCCTTGAGAGCCTCCTTAAGGGGGAGGTTTTGGTATTTTTGTGAGACCAAGGCTTTATGGACATGGTAGAGGATGTTAGGAAGATATTTTTATATAATTTGGAGAAGGAACAAGGCTTGATAGGAGTGAAGAGAAGAGGGAGTGATGGGGGGTTTTTATAGTGGAGGGGAGAGGGACTTTCTCAATTTTATATTCATTAATTTATTATTTCTCCACAAGAAAAGGAATAGTGAGTCTTCCATGACCAATAATAGTAATTTTATCATGTGAATCCCAATCAATTGGGATTACATCAGCATAAAATCATACACGACTCTATAATTAATGTATTTAGCTTATTTTGTAAATTATGGTATTTCACTATTCATAAAAAATTCAAGTATTTCAAAAAAATCCCAAAAATTTATCCCAACCATTTTTCGATGTGTAGAATCCAAAAATGAAGTCCATTTTTCAGAAATAATTTTCTAAATATGATTAGTTTAATATTTAATTAAAATCATAATTTATTCTAAAAAAACAGTTTTGAAACATTTATTTACTTATTCCAAAACATAGGTATATCGTACTTCAACTTGAATATTATTTATATGCTATCATAGGTAAGGTTACCATTCATTAGGTTATATCACTATTCATAAGGGTATGTTACTATTCATAAGGGTAGGTTACTATTCACAAAAAATTAAGTTTTTCTTATCGGACTCCAAATAACTTACTGATCGCAACCATGTGTATGTCAGATTTTCGAAATTCACATCACAGAAGTGACAAAATTAATTTTTAAAGGTCACATAGAACTTATTAGTTCATTATGTTGTGATTTAGTATGATTATGACAAGTTTATAAGAAAGTAATTTCCATTTAAAAATATTGGTTCGTTACACCAATCCTCATCAGCAACCAATGGACAAGCTAGATGCTATAGAGTAGTTGAGAATTACAAATGTCTATAGCTAATAGAATGGATATCTTGATCAAGTCATAGATTTAAAGGACCATGAATTTTTTCCTAAAGTTCTTTTAGGGTTACACAATCATATGTCCTAAACATTTTTTCTAGTTGTTTACTATAAGAAGCTCCTTTATCGGTTTGAATAACCTCCCCATATCAGTAGACACATGCAAACATGATTATCTATGTGAAAAATTATTTTTGATCAAGATTCTAATAGTGTAAATAATATTGAAAATGAGGAATAATCATGAAGTGTTGACCACACAATCTTTACTTTATCAAAATTTTAGAATGCATTCTTATATCCTTAAAGACGATCTTAACGCTTCATTGTAGAATTTTTAATATTCTTTAAGGTATGTTTAGTAGTTTATAAAGAGAATGTGCAACATATAAATCATATCCCTTAGGAGTTTCAAACCAGGTGTGCATCATGACCCATTATCATGCTCTAGTTTTTTATTAAGTCTAGATTAATATGGTGTTTTTGGGATTTTTACCTATAGGTACATCTGTTCCAGAGCCACACTTGTAGTATCTAGACAAGGATTTAATTTCTTATATAACCACATAATATTTACTTTACTAAAATTTTATAATGTTTTATTATATCCTCAAATATGACACTAATGTTTCATAGTACATTTTTTAATGTTTCTAAAGGTATGTTCAGAATTTTATAAAAAGAATGTGACTCATCTAAAGCATATACCACATGAGTGTCAAACCAGATGTGCAATAAGACCCATTATCATGCATCAATTCATGATTGAGTCTAGATCAATATGGTGTTTTTGGGGTTTTTACCCCTAGGTACATCTATTCCAAATCCACATCTACTTATAGTATCCAGAAATAAATTTCATTTTTTAGATAACCACATAATCTTTACTTTACTAGAAGTTTAGAACATCTTTTTATATCCTAAAATATGACACTAATGTTTTATAGTAAAATTTTTAATCTTTCTAAAGGTATGTTAAGTAGTTTATAAAGAGAATGATAATTATCTAAAACATATCCAACAAGAGTGTCAAAGTAGGTGTGCAACAAGGTATGAATCATCTAAATCACAAGAGTAACAAATCAGGTGTGTAGTTAAGCCTCTTTGTTATTCAATTATCCCTCTTTTATCCTATGTTAATTCTATGTTAATCTGAATTTAACCAATAACTAATCATTATTTAATCCTAAGTTAATCATTAGTTAACCATTATGTAGTCATAATTTAAACATTCATTAATTAATAGTTATTAAGTAGTCAGTTTAAATTTAAATAATAATTAATCATTAATTAATCCTAAGTGATTAGCCACTAAATGAGGATAATATTCATTTTTAATACATATAATATTCATTTGATTTATTATTCATAAACACCATTTTAGTGCATTTTACACTTTGAACGTCATTTCACATAATGATTGTAATACCTTCTTAAAATGCACTATTATGTGGTACATTTTTGAACACCATTTAAAGTACCCAATGATTAAGCTGATTTTAAGGAATCTAATTATAAATATTTTAATTTTATATTTTGGGAAATTGATCTAAACTTCAATATGAACATGTTTGATTCAGGGATCAAGGGAGAATTCATGGAAGAAGATGGGGATATTTTGTGATGAAAGGAAGCAATTCTAGAGAAGGCATATTGGACACCAGCCCACTGATGAGAATGTGGGACCCACATTACAAACCCAATGAATCCCAAATTTAGTGGGACACTATAAGAAATGTATAGGAACAAATCACTCTTTAGGTTACAATGCTAATTCGGCCTCCATGGTGGTAATTTAGGCGGCCCAGTTTAGAGATAAAATTCTGGGCCAGATTCTGCGGCCCAGAAAAACATCCCACTAATCTAATCATATATATGAATATAAAACTAAAAATGGGCCCATATTTTACAGTAGTTTAGGATACATCCAGGGATCCATTTTCTTCTTCTATGACCCACTCTGATTCGTCCATCTAGAAGGACTTCCAAGCGCGTCTGTTCGGTGGTTGCAAGCTGGATGCCACCTCGGGTCAAGTGTGGAAAAGTCCAAGTTCTACAAGATTTCCACCACCCTAGGCCTACCATAATCAAGTGGGATGATTTTTACTATTTGAGTCTCGACCCAAGGCTCCAAAAATTCCTATTTAAGGTAGTGGTGTTGAAGGAGTTTTTCATCTTGGGTGCTTTGTTCAATTGTAATGTTATGCTGCGATTTTGTTGTCTCAAGTTTGTCTTTCACATGTAAGTTGTTCAATTCACTTTAGTTTCTTAATAAAATCACTTATTTTCCTCTTATTATGTTGTTATTCATATCACTTTGATACCGTTGGTTCAAGGTATGAATTTATTCACACTAAACCTTGTGAAATTATTCACACAACGGTGGAGTGATCATTTTTTTATTGTTTTCTTTACTTCTTCAATTCCCCCCTCATGAGTCTACTTCCCACTTCCATTGAAACCATAGAATAAATGGAGGTATAACCCAATTATGGGTTGATCCAATGGAGTATAAAGGGGCTGGATTTAATGTTATTTATCACCCCATTAATATATAATCACTTCTTTAATTGAGATTTTTATTTGATGATTTTTAAACTCCATTGTCCTTATTGAATTTAAGGCCACACACTTCATGTGATAATACGAACCTTTACCTTGAAGTGCTCAAAACTTTGATCCTTAAAGTGTATAAGTGATTATTATTAAAGGGTGTAGGAATTAAACCACTAAGTGATGATGTTGTTTTATCTTCTTAAATGAACCCATCTCAAATATAAGAAATTGAAATCATTGAAAAAGAAATACGTCCAATCCACCCCAAGTGATAACCTAGGATCAACTCACTCTTTTAAATTGAATTCACTTAAATATTTTAGTTATCCTTTAAAACCATATAAAATTAAGCCAAGTTGGCCACTTCATATCCAAAAACAGTCCATAGAATGTACGTGTCTATAGGTTTCTTCTTAGGTCTCTGAGGATTCGATAACCCAAGATAAAGTACAAGGACCGTTCTACCTTCATCTCTTGGGTAACTTTGAGCGAGAATCAAATTTTGGCACCGTTTCCGGGGACCTAAGTAAGTTATCTTAGACACTAACATCCTTTTCTCACCCCACTTTTCTATTCTCATCACCTATTTCACTCCAATGGAAATCCCTTTTGAACAAACCCAAACATGGGGAACCTCTCCATACTTTGACTACCCACACCATGTGTGATGTACAATGACCATCCTAATTTCAACATGTGGGATCATCAAAAACCTAATGAACCACAATGTTTTTACTCCTAGGATCCACAAAACATCCCAATATATAATGAGTTTCAATCCCCACAAAGTGAATCTAAACACCATCCTGTGCAATTCCAACAACTTAATTATCCACCTAGAATATACCATCTTTCTCAACCCCTTTCCCATCATGATCCACAACCATTACTTGAAAAATTGTGTCAACAAATGGAGAAAATTAATTTTGAGGTTTCATCATTGAGGTTAGAAATACAAAGCATTAAAACTTGTGAGTAACCCATCCCTACAAAAACTGTCCCTTCCATAACCTTATGTGAAGTGCCTTGTTTCCCACAAACCTCTCATGAATTTACTGAAGAGAAAACCTTTGGATTTGGGGAAGATGAAAAGGTTCAAGGAATTGTTGATGGGTTTTTAAATCAAGAGGAAACTGATTTTTTGTATTCATAAGTGGGAAATTTGACATCATAGATTGAGTCTCATGAATATAACTCCATTGATGATTTTTTAAAAACAAAAATCACTGAACTATTAAGAGAAATCACAAACTTTGAGTCCATACCCATTCTTGAAACTGATCTTTCTAATTTGGTGGTTGAATCTTCTATTCAAAAGGAACCAATTTTGTTGAGAAATTTGGAAAATGAAATTGTGTTGGATTCAAAATATCAACTTGTGTCTAAATGTCCTATCCAACCTGAGCTCAAAATTATTGTACTTCCCTCCCCTCTAAAGAATACCTTCATAAGTTATAATCATGAACTTTCAATTGGAATTCATTCTTCTCTTGAAACCAAAAAAGTTGGAATGATCATTGATGTCTTAGGAAAGACTAAAGAGGAAACTGGATCAACCATTTCTGATATTCCTTTGATTTTACCATTCATTTTAGAACATAGGTTTGTGCATGAAACAAATTATAAACATAGAATCAATCTCAAACTAGTAGAATTGGTGAAACATGTGGTCCTTAAAACGTTGAAAGTTGGTATTGGGTAAGTTGTGGGGTTCAAGTTGAGCTAGCGACATTAAACCAAAGCGCTGCACGGGAGGCAACCCGTGGTTTTCATCTTTGCGAATCATTTTTCTTCTTCAAATAGTATTAATTAATCATTTTTATTTTTTTAAAAAAATAGATTATTGATCTGTTCTTCTATTATGAGTATGGATGGGTATGAAAGGGGAGCACCATATTCATCCGTGTCACATAGTGTGATCCTTGAGTAATACCTTACCCACAAATTTAAAAAGAAGACAATGTATCATCAGTTTGTTTTATTTTAATGTGTTTGTAGGATTAAAATAAAAATACAAAATAAAAATAAAAATATAATAATAATAATAAAAAGGTACATGTCTTGGGTCGTGGGTCAAACCCCGTCATAATCGGCGAAGCCACGGGGATTCGAACCCGGGACCGAAGGGAGACAGGGGCGCCCACTTACCACTGACCTACGACCTTTTGTGATTCCTTATTCTATAATTTTTATATATATACTTATATTATACTTTCTTTATTATATAAATATATATATATGTATGTATTGTTTTATTTTTCTTTGTTTGTTTTGTTTTTCCTTTTTCTACTAGGGAACTCTTCAAGTGACATGGATATCAAAGGATTAAAAGGGAGCGTCAAGTATTTCAATTTCAACCACCAGGTGACTTAATTCCATGACCCACATTTTTAATTTCCTTTTTGAACTTTCATTCTCTACCTCCACCCCCTTCTAAATTTTCTTTTCTTTAAACACTGGGGACAGTGTTATTTTAAGTTGGTGGGGAGAGATAAAATAAGAAATGATTTTGTGTAAAAAAAAAGAATGATTTGAAAAAAAATTGTGTAAATGGAAGGAAAAATTCCTTTAACTTTGAACATAGTAATACACATTGCACACTTTGAAACTGAATATCAAATAATTTAGCATGCCTTGATTCTGATTTTAATCCTTGTATAATTTCACGAGCATAGATTTTGGAAAGTGTGGCTGTCCAATGTGATATTTCATCCTTTATATTTTCATCCAAATAAAAAAAGAATCACAATGAACACCCTTTGGATAATGGAGTATTAGTTTGAGTTCATGGGGTCCCCCAAATAAATAGCATAGGTTTGGTTATCATTTTAGTTTTAATATGGGTATTCAATAAAAAATATAATAAAAATAAAAATAAAAAATAAAAATAAATTTTCACGTAGAGAAATGAAATGACCTAATGCGTGGCTTTCGGCACTTGGGGATCATGACTCCATAGTTGTCTGACCCATAATTAGTAATTTTATATCTATTTTTGGTAATTTGAATTTGTTTTTGTCTAAGTTAACTCGAGATGATGCCTGAGTATATGGGATTCACTTAGTTCCCTAAGGTCTTTGAGCCTGGGAGTCATAGGAAAAGTCTCGCTACAGGGGTTGACTCTTTTGAGTGCAATTTCACTTACCATGGAAAAATTGCAAATATATATATATATATATATAGATATAAAAAATAATACAATAAAAAAAATTTGAATACTCATATTAATATTGAAATGTGATTCCACCTAGCGCTTCCATAATTTCCCCCTTTAATAAAGATGAACCCCCATGTTTATTGTGATGCACAACACATCCCCTCATACTTAATTGATATTGGATGAAATATGACAATGAATTTGAACAAAGGAGTGGGCTTGAGATTGGGATATTCTTATGAAACTATCTTGTATTAAAATATTTTTATGGGTTTTATGATTGTTTGGTATAATTGTTTTTGGTGATCATTGTGTATTAAAATGTTTTTGGAAAAGGGAATTTGAATTTCATATTGTTGAGATATATTTTTCTTGGGACTAGAAAAACTCAAGTTGGGGGGTGTGATTAGCCACTAAATGAGGCTAATATTCATTGTTAATATATATAATATTCATGTGATTTATTATTCATAAACACCATTTTAGTTCATTTTACACTTTGAACATCATTTCACATAATGATTGTAATACCTTCTTAAAATGCACTATTATGTGGTACATTTTTGAACATCATTTAAAGTACCCAATGATTAAGCTGATTTTAAGGAATATAATTATAAATATTTTAATTTTATATTTTGGTAAATTGATATAAACTTAAATATTAACATGTTTGATTCAGGGATCAATGGAGAATTCATGGAAGAATATGGGGATATTTTGTGATGAAAGGAAGAAATTCTAGAGAAGGCAGACTGGACACCAGCCCAATGATGAGAATGTGGGACCCACATTACAAACCTAATGAATCCCAAATTTAATGGGAATCTATAAGAAATGTATAGGAATAAATCACTCTTCAGGTTCCAATGATAATTAGGCCTCCATGGTGGTCATTTAGGCAACCCAAGTTGGAGATAAAATTCTGGGCCAGATTCTGCGACCCAGAAAAACATCCCACTAATATAATCCTATATACGACTATAAAACTCCAAATGGGCCCAAATTTTATAGCTATTTAGGAGACATACAGGGATCCATTTTCTTATTCTATTTCCCACTATGATTCGGCCATCTAGAAGGTCTTACAAGCGCGTCTGTTCGGTGGTTGCAAGCTGTCTTCCACCTCGGGTCAAGTGTGGAAAAGTCTAAGTTCTACATGCTTTCCACCACCGTAGGCCTACCATAATCAAGTGGGTTGCTTTGTACTGTTGGAGGCTCGACCCAAGGCTCCCAAAATTCCTATTTAAGGCAGTGGTGGTGAAGGAGTTTTTCATCTTGGGTGCTTTGTTCAATTGTAATGTTATGCTGCGATTTTGTTGTCTCAAGTTTGTCTTTCACATGTAAGTTGTTCAATTCACTTTAGTTTCTTAATAAAATCTATTTTTTACTCTTATTATATTGTTTTTCATATCACTTTGACACCGTTGGTTCAAGGTGTGAATTTATTCACACTAAACCTTGTGAAATTATTCACACAACGGTGGAGTGATCATTTTCTTTTTATTGTTTTCTTTACTTATTCAATTCCTCCCCCATGAGTCTACTTCCCGCTTCCATTGAAACCATAACATCAATGGAGGGATAAAACACTTATGTGTTGATCCAAGGGAGTAGAAAGGGGCTGGATTGAATGTTATTTATCACCCCATTAATGTATAATCACTTCTTTAATTGAGATTTTTATTTTATGATTTTTAAACTCCATCGTCCTTGTTGAATTTAAGGCCACACACTTCATGTGCTAATACGAACCTTTACCTTGAAGTGCTCAAAACTTTGATCCTTCAAGTGTATAGGTGATTAGTATTAAAGGGTGTAGGCATTAAACATGTAAGTGATGATGTTGTTTTATCTTCTTAAATGAACCCATCTCAAATATAATAAATTGAAATCATTGAAAAGGAAATACGTCCAATCCACCCCAAGTGATAAACTAGGATAAACTCACTCTTTTAAATTGAATTCACTTAAATATTTTAGTTATCCTTTAAAACCATATAAAATAAACCCAAGTTGGCCACTTCATATCCAAAAACAGTCCATAGAATGTACGTGTCTATAGGTTTCTTCTTAGGTCTCTGAGGATTCGATAACCCAAGCTAAACTACAAGGAACATTCTACCTTCATCTCTTGGGTAAATTTGAGTGAGAATCAAATTTTGGCGCCGTTGTTGGGGACCTAAGTAAGTTATCTTAGACACTAAAATCCTTTTCTCACCCCACTTTTCTATTCTCATCCCCTATTTCACTCCAATGGAAATCCCTTTTGAACAAACCCAAACATGGGGAACCTATCCCTACTTTGACTACCCCACACCATGTGTGATGTACAATGACCATCCTAATTTCAACATGTGGGATCATCAACAACCTAATGAACCAAAATTTTTTTAGTCCTATGATCCAAAAAACATCCCAACATATAATGAGTTTCAATCCCCACAAATCCAATCTAAACACCATCCTGTGAAATTCCAACAACTTAATTATCCACCTAGAATAGACCATATTTCTCAACCCCTTCCCCATCACGATCCACAACCATTACTTGAAAAATTGTGTGAACAAATGGAGAAAATTAATTTTGAGGTTTCATCATTGAGGTTAGAAATACAAAGCATTAAAAATTGTAAGGAACCCATCCCTACACAAACTGTTCCTTACATAACCTTATGTGAAGTGTCTAGTTTCCCACAAACCTCTCATGAATTTTCTGAAGAGAAAACCTTTGGATTTGGGGAATATGAAGAGGTTCAAGGAACTTTTGATGGGTTTTTAAATCAAGAGGAAACTGATTTTTTTTATTCAAAAGAGGGAAATTTGACATCATGGATTGAGTCTCATGAATATAACTCCATTTATGATTTCTCAAAAACAAAAATCACTAAACCATTAAGAGAAATCACAAACTTTGAGTCCATACCCATTCCTGAAACTGATCTTTCTAATTTGGTGGTTTAATCTTCTATTCAAAAGGAACCAATTTTGTTGAGAAATTTGGAAAATGAAACTGTGTTGGATTCAAAATATCAAATTGTGTCTAAATTTCCTATCCAACCTGAGCTCAAAATTATTGTCCTTCCCTCCCCTCTAAATAATACCTTAATAAGTTATAATCATGACCTTTCAATTGGAATTCATTCTTCTCTTGAAACTAAAAAAGTTGGAATGATCATTGATGTATTTTGAAAGACTAAAGAGGAAACTGGATCAACCATTTCTGATATTCCTTTGATTTTACCATTCATTTTAGAATATAGGTTTGTTCATGAAACAAATTATAAACATAGAATAAATCTCAACCTAGTAGAATTGGTGAAACATGTGGTCCTTAAAATGTTTAAAGTTGGTATTGGGTAAGTTGTGGGGTTCAAGTCGAGCTAGCGACATTAAACCAAAGCGCTGCACGGGAGGCAACCTGTGGTTTTTATCTTTTTGAATAATTTTTTTTCTTAAAATAGGATTAATTAATCATTTTGATATTTAAAAATAAAAAAATAGATTGTTGATCTGTTCTTCTATTATTAGTATGGATGGGTATGAAAGGGGAGCACCATATTCATCTGTGTCACGTGGTGTGATCCTTGAGTAATACCTTACCCAGAAATTTAAAAAGAAGACAACGTATCATCAGTTTGTTTTATTTTAATGTGTTTGTAGGATTAAAAAAAATACAAAAAATAAAATAAAAATATAATAATAATAATAAAAAGGGACATGTTGTGGGTCTTGGGTCAAACCCCGTCACAACCAGCGAAGCCGCGGGGATTCGAACCCGGGACCGAAGGGAGACAGGGGTGCACACTTACCACTGACCTACGACCTTTTATGCTTCCTTATTCTATAATTTTTATATATATACTTATATTATACTTTCTTTATTATATAAATATATATATATATGTATGTATTGTTTTGTTTTGATTTTTTTGTTTTGTTTTTCCTTTTTCTACTAGGGAACTCTACAAGTGACATGGATATCAAAGGATTAAAAGGGAGTATCAAGAATTTCAACTTCAACTATGAGGTGACTTAATTCCATGACCCTCATTTTCAATTTCCTTTTTGAACTTTCATTATCTACCTCTACCCCCTTCTAAATTTTCTTTTCTTTAAACACTGGGGACAATGTTATTTTAAGTTGGGGGGGAGAGATAAAATAAAAAATGCTTTCATGTAAAAAAATGAATGATTTGAAAAAACAATTATGTAAATGGAAGGAAAAATTACTTTAACTTTGAACATGGTAATACACATTGTACACTTTGAAACTGAATATCAAATAATTTTTCATGCCTTGATTCTGATTTTAATCCTTGTATAATTTCATGAGCATAGATTTTGGAAAGTGTGGCCATCCAATGTGATATTTTATCATTTATATTTTCATCTAAATAAAAAAGAATCACAATGCACGTCCTTTGGATAGTGGGGTATTAGTTTTAGTTCATGGGGTCCCCCAAATAAATAGCATAGGTTTAATGATAATTTTAGTTTTAATATGAGTATTCAATAAAAAAAATAATAAAAAAAAATAAAAAAAAAAATAAATTTGCACGTAGAGCAATGAAATGACCTAATGCGTGGCTTTCGGCACTTGGAGATCGTGACTCCATAGTTGTCTGGCCCAGAGTTAGTAATTTTATCTCTATTTTTGGTAATTTGAATTTTTTTTGATTGAGTTAAATCGAGATGATGCTCAAGTATATAGGATTCACTTGGTGCCCTAAGGTCTTTGAGCCTGGGAGTCATCAGAAAAGTCTCACTACAGGGGTTGACTCTTTTGAGTTCAATTTCAGTTACCATGGAAAAATTGCAAAAAAAAAAACAAATATATATATATATATATATATAAAATAATACAAAAAAAAAAATTAATACTCATCTTAATATTGAAATGTGATTCCACCTAGCACTTTCGTAATTTCCCCCTTGAATAAAGATGAACCCCCATGTCTTTTGTGATGCACAACACATCCTCATACTTAATTGATATTGGATGAAATATGACAATGAATTTGAACAAAGGAGTGGGCTTGGGATTGAGATATTATTATTAAACTATCTTGTATTAAAATATTTTTATGGGTTTTATGATTGTTTGGTATAATTGTTTTTTGTGATCATTGTGTATTAAAATGTTTTTGGAAAAGGGAATTCGAATTTCATATTATTGAGATATATTTTGCTCGGGACTAGAAAAACTCAAGTTGGGGGGTGTGATTAGCCACTAAATGAGGCTAATATTCATTTTTAATATATATAATATTCATGTGATTTATTGTTCATAAACACCATTTTAGTGCATTTTACACTTTGAACATCATTTCACATTATGATTGTAATACATTCTTAAAATGCACTATTATGTGGTACATTTTTGAACATCATTTAAAGTACCCAATGATTAAGATGATTTTAAGGAATCTAATTATACATATTTTAATTTTATATTTTGGGAAATTTATCTAAACTTCAATATGAACATGTTTTATTCAGGGATCAGTGGGGAATTCATGGAAGAAGATGGGGATATTTTGTGATGAAAGGAAGCAATTCTAGAGAAGGCAGATTGGACACCAGCCCACTGATAAGAATTTGGGACCCACATTATAAACCTAATGAAGCCCAAATTTAGTGGGAAGCTATAATACATGTAGAGGAACAAATCAATCTTCAGGTTCCAATGCTAATTCGACATCCATGGTGGTCATTTAGGCGGCCCGAGTTAGAGATAAAATTCTGGGCCAGATTCTGTAGCCCAAAAAAACATCCCACTAATCTAATCATATCTCCAAATATACAACTCCAAATGGGCCCCAAATATACATCCGTTTAGGATACATCCGGGGGTCCATTTTCGTTTTCTATGGTCCACTCTGATTCTGCCATCTAGATGGTCTTCCAAGCACGTCTATTCGGTGGTTTCAAGCTGGCTGCCACCTCGGGTCAAGTGTGGAAAAGTCCAAGTTCCACAAGATTTACACCACCTTAGGCCTACCATAATCAAGTGGGATACTTTGTACTATTGGAGTCTCGACCCAAGGCTCCCAAAATTCCTATTTAAGGTAGTGGTGGTGAAAGAGTTTTTCATCTTGGGTGCTTTGTTCAATTGTAATGTTATGCTGTGATTTTGTTGTCTCAAGTTTGTCTTTCACATGTAAGTTGTTCAATTCACTTTATTTTCTTAATAAAATATCTTCTTTTCCTATTATTCTGTTGTTATTTATATCACTTTGATACCGTTGGTTCAAGGTGTGAATTTATTCACACTAAACCTTGTGAAATTATTCACACAATGGTGGAGTGATCATTTTCTTTTTATTGTTTTCTTTACTTCTTCAATTCCTCCCTCATGAGTCTACTTCCCGCTTCCATTGAAACCATAACATCAATGGAGGGATAACCTACTTATGGGTTGATCCAAGGGAGTAGAAAGGGGCTGGATTAGATATTATTTATCACCCCATTAATGTATAATCACTTCTTTAATTGAGATTTTTATTTGATGATTTTTAAACTCCATCGTCCTTGTTGAATTTAAGGCCACACACTTCATGTGCTAATACGAACCTTTACCTTGAAGTGATCAAAACTTTGATCCTTCAAGTGTATAGGTGATTAGTATTAAAAGGTGTAGGCATTAAACCAGTAAGTGATGATGTTGTTTTATCTTCTTAAATGAACCCATCTCAAATATAAGAAATTGAAATCATTGAAAAGGAAATACATCCAATCCACCCCAAGTGATAACCTAGGATCTGTTGGAGTTGGTGGTCTAGAACCAACAAATTTGTACTTTATTCATTAATAAAAGCCTTATCACATCTTGATTGTTCTTCTGCGTGACAATGCATGTGATAATGTCCTAAGGACAACTGTTGCATTAATGGGTCATAGCGGATCCCTGCTATGATGAGAACCCAGAAGTGCCATAACACTGTTCTTGAATATATGTTCTATGACCGGATGATATTATTTGAGGGATACAAATAATACAGGTCATTAGGGGTGAGGACTCATAAAACTTTGAGGCACCTTCTCATGGTGTGCGCCCTTGGTAATATCCAGGAGGATATTATGAGAATGAGACCCGCCAGTAGGAAATCCACATTTCGTAGTGTCATTGGATGTTCCTATCTGCAGACGTCTGTATTGGTCCTTAGACTTTAAGATTATTATTAATGGGTATTACAACTCGTGCACTTAGATTTATTGACGAAAACTGTGACGACACACTGGTTGCAGCGAGGTAGGATACGTTGGGTGCGTCACGAGTAATACTGTATTAATAGATAATGCGAGAAAGGATTTGTCCCTTCTGTTCCATAACAGAAGTAGATATATCAGGCCCTTTTATGGAATTGATATAGCCTAAATAAATCCATGGCCATGGTAAGGTATGGGCGAGTTAAATTCCAGGAAGTCAAAGAAAGAATAATCGAGCACATGGGTTGATGAAACTAGCATGCAACCCACTTGATTGGAGATATCGAGACAAAGGGATTATATTACATGGTAAGCATTCGTAGGAGGTGACACGTCATTGCGGCGTTAACTTCTTTTTCTATGGGTGCCTTGGCGTGTTGCTAGACTCTAACCTTGGACTTTAGGCAGGCTCCGCCTAATGCTACTGAGAAAGAGGCCTAGAGGGCCACACACTAAGTGTGTCCATGTATCTGAGTTAAATATTAATTTAATAAGTTAAATAAATATTATTCCCAACTTTGGTTTAATAATTATTTAAGGATGCCTAATCGCATTTATTTCGACATTAGTTATTCGAGATAATATATTGTGGGCGAAATAATATATATTTATTAGTGAGTAATGCAGTTACATTTATTTAAGAAATAAATAGCCATTAATCAAGGTATAATAAATATGGTGGAGGAAATAAATAAAATGAAAATAAAAGTACACGCCGTGTATATTTATATACACACCGTGTAGTTTGTTTTTCGGGATTCATCAGAAAATATTGTTTATTTAATTAAATGATATTAAATGTAATACGTTGGGTGCATGTCAAGTAATAATGATGGTCAACTGTCATTATTAAGACATGGGGTATTACTAAGAATTAAATGAAATAATTAAATGCTTTCGGGAAATTAATTCATTTTATTATTCTTAGTATTATAATCCCAATTAAATTATTCTCATAGAAAGAGAGCCATTTTTGTGCACAATGGATTGAGAAATACTCTCAAGCCAAGATAGAATTCCTTTTCCACCAAGAACACTTTCAAGTTACGAGAGCGAGATCCTCCACCGGATCAAGGCGGTAGAAGGTGAACATCACAAGCAAAGGTTATTCTGCGCTAGCACCTGGAGATCCCTTCGGAAACATCCAGAGATACATGGAGCACGTGTAGATCACCTCTAAAGGAATATTGTACTTGGATTATACGACGCAATGACGGTTCAAAAGATCGTGACCGGAGACTCCAATGAAGAAAGAATTTCATCGAGGTCATTCTTATGAATTAATTAAATTAATTATAACCAACATATGATGATCCTATCTCAAGGGTTCCGGGACTCTTCTTTTCTTTTCCGTTCTTCGTTCTATTCCAAAGATTCGACATTTTAAATCGTGACGGATCTCGGATTGAATGTTGTTTAACGTTAAAATTAAAGTTGGTCAAACCCACCAACGCGCTTCCGCTGCGCCCGGAACCTACAAGTGGTATCAGATGGGTCATATCATTGATTATAATTATTTAGTTTTTTGTTGGTAATTTACGCATTTAATAATTTAGTTATTTCAATTCAAGTTTAATCGTTCTGGAAATCTGAATATCAAGATTTGTTCCTCCTCCCTTGTTTCTCGTTCACCTCACAGAAACAAATTTTTCTTTTAATTTTGATTAAAATAAAATAGAGGAACTCATCTGGAGGAGCCAAACGTTTCTGGACATACAACACCAGAGTACATGGTGTGTATTCGGAAGTACACGTCGTGTAGTCTAGGTTCAATCCATTGACTGATCCGCCAAATCAGGCCGTGTATTGGATTATTTCTAATAATTTAAGACACCGTGTGTTGACTATAAATAGGTGGCACACGGTTTCCGGATTACACACCGTGTGGTCCAATGAACACGGTGTGTAGTCCCTTTGGTTTAGGGTTGGGCCGTGTACCCCGTACACGGATTGCCCAGTTGGAAACTGTTTAACACGGAAACTACATGGCATGTGTCCCACAGAACACGCCATGTACTCTGAAAATTTCCGAAGTACATAAACACACCATGTCCCCGGGCGTGTACTTCAGATGGACGGTGAAGAAAAGTACACGCCGTGTAGTCGGAACTACACGCCGTGTACTCACCCAAATTATGCAAAATTATTAAAATTTATTATTATATTATACAAACCCTTGAGATGTGTACCATGGTGCAGGCATAAATCTGAGGCACAACATGTGATAGGTGTTTTATATATATGTGTTTAATTTAACATCTGCGTAATAAATGAGAATTCACCGGGTTGCCTCCAAGGTACAAGTTACGTACAAGGATAATTTTAAATGAATTTATTTGTTTAAAATTATGATGGATGAGAATCTCAAGGAAATTCAGAAAAAGGATTTAAGATAAAAGGATTGATTAATTAAAGATAATTAATTGATTCGAGTGTGATTTATCTTAAACAAGAATGATTAAAGAATTAAATGCTAGTTTTATTTATGCGTAAATATCATTGCATGTATGGATGATCATGAGCTAGACCAAGACCTTTGTATGTGAATGGTTTCTTTTAATTTATTTATTTAAATTAAATTTGTTGGCCTGCGAGCCATCTCCTCATTAATATGTAGGGTCTGCGCACCCAATGATTCTTTTTGTAAAAACCCCTTTTTACCCCTCACCTCCGTGTGAGATAAATTCATATGTAATGGATGGAGCTCCCAAGCTAGTGGAGGCGGCTCAAGTCAGGAGCCAAGGTGAAACCAATCCAAGGAGATACAAAGGTGGACATGTGGAAAGCTGTAAACACGAACCCAAAAGGTTCAAGGTGTTTCTACACTAGGTCTTGGGTTATTTTATCAACCGCTAGATAAACTAATCAATAGAAAATCTCATGATCATACCATTTATTTTATTTCTGTCAGTTGCATGGTTTATTTATTGTGGGTGTGTTATCATGATCACACAATTAATGAATTAAACGAGCATGCAAGATGGAACTAAAATAAAACCGGCTTATACGTAAATATTATCTTAGACATGGTTAATCACTTAATTATATCCCACTTAATATTAACAAGCATGTAATCAAAGATAATAAAATGTCAATTTACGTATAAGGATAAAATCCATCAAAAGAAATATTAAGTCGGCATAGCCTTCCATAATCTTGGTTAGAATCAAACCATAGTTCAAAGTGCTTGACCAACCCTAGTTGGGGTGCTTTAAATTATCGAGGAATTATAATTCAAGGTTTTGGGTTGACTTGACTTGGTTCGCATCAAGGGTTGACTGCCACAATAGGACTTGGTGTGACCAAGAGGCAAAGGTTGAGGAAATCCAAAAAGGATTTCAGGATTGGGGAGTCCACTCAGCGGATCAAGGAGATGCGAGTTAATGCAGTTGGCATTTGGAATGCCTACCTAAAACCCTTCAAATTGCTTGACCAACCCTAGTTGGGGTAATGCGAAGGGCAATATGGATCCTTACCACTAGAATATTCATGCAACAGAATATTCCGAAGTCAATGGTGAGGGATATTGGATTTCGATAAAATAGTGGGAGACTAATAAATATTAATTAATTTATTTGTCTCATTTTTTGTAATAAATTACTAAACCTTTGCTAATCTTAATTTTTAGAAATGACAAGAAAATGAATTCAAACATATCATTGCGCACCATACTCGAAAAAGAAAACCTTCTCACCAACACCAATTTCCAAGAGTGGAAGAGGCGTTTACGCGTCGTCCTTCGCCACGAAAGGAAATTGTATGTGCTGGAAGATCCTATTCCAGTTGTGCCTGGGAAAGAGGCTAGTGATGAGGAATTATCTCTCTACATGAAACACATGGATGATGCCACAGATGTCCAGTGTTTCATGCTATCAGGCATGTCTAATGAGCTCTTGAAGCAACATGAAAACATGGACGCGTATAGAATGATGTCTCACCTTAAAGATCTCTACCAATAGAATGCGAGACAGGAGAGGTATGAGATCTACAATGCTTTGTTTACCATGAAGCTTGGAGAGTCTGCGCCAGCTAGGCCTCATGTAGTCAAGCGTATTGGATACATTGAACACTTGGACATCTTAGGGATTAAATTCCCAGATGAGTTGCATACAGATCTCATCCTATCATCACTACCCAAGACCTTCTCTAGCTTCATTGTCAACTATAACATGAGCGGCAATGAGAAGAGTTTGTTAGAGCTTCTGACC
The DNA here is from genome assembly GCA_963277665.1 of Viscum album. Taxonomy (NCBI): domain Eukaryota; kingdom Viridiplantae; phylum Streptophyta; class Magnoliopsida; order Santalales; family Viscaceae; genus Viscum; species Viscum album. The sequence continues at coordinate 471,211,212 of OY728158.1, forward strand.
TTGATTTTCCAGGTAGACAAGGACATGGGGCGTGACAAACCCACAATACTTATGGTGAACAAGAAAAGGAAGGACAAGTCAAAGGGTCCAAAGACTTATAAACGGTCTGAAGCCCCCGAGCACCGTCCCTCCAAGAAGGGGAAGATCTAGAGGCAGGGCAAGGAATGGGAGGCGGTGTGTTTTTCATGTGGCAAGCAGGGCCACTGGAAGAGGAACCATACCCAGAAGCGTGGGGACACTAAATGTGCATTCGTTGTTGAGTGTAATCTTTCTATTTCTACACATTGGGTATTAGATACAGCTTGTGGGGCTCACATATGTATTCAAATGCAGGAACCAAGTAGATTTAGAAAGATCGCTATAGGAGAGGTGGATCTTCGAGCTGCCAATGGCGCAAGGCTGGCTGCGTTGGCTATTGGCGACTATCACCTCTCAATGCCAACTGGCATGATTTTGGTTTTACAAAACTGTTATTTTGTGCCTAGTGTTACCAAGAACATAATTTCTGTATCTTGTTTAGATATGGATGGATTTATTTTCAAGTTCGGAAATAAGGGTTTTTTATTTTATAAGAACAACATATGTTATGGTATGGAACATTTTAATAATGGTTTGTATGTACTAAATTACGAAAACCAAGTATTGGAAATCGATAACGAAACAAACTCACATGACTCATACATCACCCAGTTGTGGCATCACTGCCTTGGTCATGTGAATGAGAAGCGCTTGACAAAGCTCTGCCAAGATGGATATTTAGACTCTACTAATCTAAAACCACTTGATAGATGTCACGCTTGTTTACAAGGTAAAATGTCCAAGATGCCTTTTGGTAGACAAGGTGAAAGGGCCACAAAGCTTCTAGGATTGGTACACACGGATGTGTGTGGACCATTTCCAGTAGAAGCTAGGGGTGGATACTCTTACTTCATTACTTTTACTGATGATTTGAGTAGATATGGCTATGTCTACTTAATGAGGTATAAGTCAGAGTCCTTAGAGAAATATAAGGAATTCAAGAATGAAGTAGAGAATCAGCTTGGTAAGAAGATAAATAAGCTTCGATCGGATCGAGGTGGAGAATATCTGAACCAAGAGTTCATCGATCTTCTACAGGAGTCTGGGATTCTATCTCAGCTCACTCCTCCTTATACACCACAGTGGAATGGTGTTAGTGAAAGGAGGAAATGCACCTTTTTGGACATGGTGAGGTCGATGATGAGTCATGCAGATCTTCCATTATCCTTTTGGGGATATGTATTACAAACTTCAGCATACACATTAAACCGAGTACCAACTAAGGCGGAAAATGGAATTCCATCTGAGTTATGGAATGAAAGGAAACCCACTTTTTCGCACACATGTGTATGGGGATGCGATGTGTTTGTTAAGGCCTTATCAGGAAACAACCTAGCACCCTGGGGCACGAAGTGTATCTTTATAGGATATCCCAAGGAAACGAAAGGATATTACCTATATAACCCTCAAGACAAGAAAGTGACTGTCGCCAAACAAGCCGTCTTTCTTGAGAGGGAGAACATCCTCAAGAAGGATAGTGGGAGCAAGATTGAATTCGACGAATTTGATGCTCAAGATACACAGGAGTTGGTACAGGAAAAAGTTCCACAGGTCCCTGTGGAATAGGTTCCAGAAACACAAGTACTGCTTAGGAGATCAAGAGAGGTAAGGGAACCAGAGAGATTTGGTTTCCTAGTCACCGAGGATGGTGAATAATTATTGTTAGACAATGATGAATCTCTCTCCTACAAGGAAGCAGTAGAAAGATCAGAAGCTGCAAGATGGCTAGAAGCTATGAATTCTGAGATGGATTCCATGTATCAGAACCAAGTTTGGGTTCTGGTCGATGAGCCAGTTGATGTAAATCCTGTTGGATGCAAATGGGTATTCAAAAGAAAGCTGGACATGGAAGGTCAAGTTAGAACCTATAAAGCAAGGCTAGTGGCTAAAGGATTCAGACAGCGTCAAGGAATTGACTATGATGAAACCTTCTCCCCAGTTTCCATGTTTAAATCCATAAGAATAATACTTTCCATAGCAGCTTACCATGACTATGAGATTTGGAAGATGTATGTCAAAACAATATTCCTTTACTGGAACCTTCAGGAAGATTTCTATATGACATAACCAGAAGGGTTTGTGACACCAGGTGAAGCCAAATGGATTTGAAAGTTGTATAAATATATCTATGGATTGAATCAAGCATCCAGGTCATGGAACATTCGATTTGATGAAGCCATAAAGGAATTTGGTTTCATTAAGAACGAATGTGAGCCATGTATTTATAAGCGGTTTAATGGGAATGCGGTCATCATCCTAGTGGTATATGTTGATGACATATTGCTTATTGGAAATGACGTACCAGCCTTACAGTCAGTTAAGGACTAATTGAACAGGTGTTTCTCCATGAAGGACTTAGGAGAAGAAACCTACATTCTAGGGATCAAGATCATTCGTGATAGATCCAAGAGGCTGCTTGGACTAAGTCAGGGTACATACATTGACCAAATACTAAAGAGATTTAGTATGGAAAAATCCAAGAGGGAATTGGTTCTAGTGTCACATGGATTACATATTTATAAGAAAATGTGTCCCGAGACACAACATGATAAATATAGGATAAGTAATATCCCATACGCTTCGGCTATAGGATCCATCATGTATTCCATGTTATGTACCAGGATTGATGTTGTCTATGCACTGAGCATGGTAGGAAGATATCAAGAAGATCCAATAGACCAACATTGGACTGCTGTTAAGACTATCCTTAAGTATCTGAGAAGAACTAAGGATATGTTCCTGGTGTATAGAGGAGACGAGGAGCTTTTCATCAGAGGGTATGCTGATGCTGGTTTTCAGACAGATCAGAATGATCTGAATTCACAATCTGGATATGTTTTCTGTCTCAATGGAGGATCTGTGAGCTGGAAGAGTTCAAAGCAGCCAGTTTTCGCTGATTCTACAGTGGAGTCCGAGTATATAGCGGCTTCTGATGTAGCCAAGGAAGCCATATGGATTTGGAACTTTGTCCAGGAGCTTCATGTGGTGCCTAGTGGTAAAGATCCCATTACATTGTATTGTGATAATACTACAGCGGTGGCTCTTGCAAAAGAACCAAGGTCACATCAACGGAAAAACACATACTCCAGAAGTATCACCTCTTGAGGGATTTATATCAAAGGGGTGAAGTTGTAGTGAACAGAGTGTCCACAGAAGAGAACGTGGAGGACCCCATGACTAAAGGTCTATCTCAGCAGAAACATGAATATCATGTGAGAGATAGTGGGTTAAAGGTTATTAGAAGTTGGCTCTAGTCCAAGTGAGAGTCTTTTGGAGTTGGTGGTCTAGAACTAACTACTTTGTACTTTATTCATTAATAAAAGCCTTATCACATCTTGATTGTTCTTCTGCGTGACAATGCATGTGATAATGTCCTAAGGGAAACTGTTGCATTAATGGGTCATAACGGATCCCTGCTATGATGAGAACCCAGAAGTGCCATAACACTGTTCTTGAATATATGTTCTATGGCCGGATGATATTATTTGAGGGACAAAAATAATACAGGTCATTAGGGGTGAGGACTCATAAAAATTTGAGGAACCTTATCGTGGTGTGCGCCCTTGGTAATATCCAGAAGGATATTATGAGAACGAGACCCGCCAGTAGGAAATCCACATTTCATAGTGTCATTGGATGTTCCTATCTGAGGATGTGTGTATTGGTCCTTAGACTTTAAGATTATTATTAATGGGTATTACAAATCGCGCACTTAGATGTATTGACGAAAACTGTGATGACACATTGTTCGTAGTGAGGTAGGATACATTGGGTGTGTCACAAGTAATACTTCATTAATAGATAATGGGAGAAAGGATTTTTCCCTCCTGTTCCATAACGAAAGTAGATATATTAGGACCTTTTATAGAATTGATATAGCCTAAATAAACCCATGTCCATGGTAAGGTATGGGTGAGTTAAATTCTGGGAAGTCAAAGAAAGAATAATCGAGCACATGGGTTGATGAAACTAGCATGAAACCCGCTTGATTGGAGATATCGAGACAAATGGATTATATTACATGGTAAGCGTTCATAGGAGGTGACACATCATTGAGGCATTAACTTCTTTTTCTATGGGTGCCTTGGCATGTTGCTAGATGCTAACCTTGGACTTTAGGCAGGCTCCGCCTAATTCCACTGAGAAAGAGGCCTAGAGGGTCACACACTAAGTGTGTCCATGTATCTCAGTTAAATATTAATTTAACAAGTTAAATAAATATTATTCCTGAATGTGGTTTAATAATTATTTAAGGATGCCTAATCGCATTTATTTCGACACTAGTTATTTGAGAGAATATATTGTGGGTGAAATAATATATATTTATTTGCGAGTAATGCAGTTACATTTATTTAATAAATAAATAGCCATTACTCAAGGTCTAATAAATATGGTGGAGGAAATAAATAAAATGAAAATAAAAGTACATGTCATGTATATTTATATACAAGCCGTGTAGTTTGTTTTTTGGGATTCTTCAGAAAATATTGTTTATTTAATTAAATGATATTAAATGTAATACGTTGGGTGCATGTCAAGTAATAATGATGGTCAACTGTCATTATTAAGACATGGGGTATTACTAAGAATTAAATGAAATAATTAAATGCTTTCAGGCAATTAATTAATTTTATTATTCTAAGTATTATAATCCCAATTACATTATTCTCATAGAAAGAGAGCCATTATTATGCACAATGGATTGGGAAATACTCTCAAGCCAAGAGATAATTCCTTTTCCACCAAGAACGCTTTCAAGTTAAGAGAGCGAGATCCTCCACCGGATCAAGGTGGTAGAAGGTGGACATCGCAAGCGAAGGTTCTTCCACGCTAGCACCCGGATATCCCTTCGGTGACGTCCAGAGTTACGTGGAGCACGTGTGGATCACCACTAGAGGAATCCTGTACTTGGATTCTACGACACAACGACGGATCACAAGATCGTGACCAGAGACTCCAATGAAGAAATAATTCCATCAAGGTAATTCTTATGAATTAATTAAATTAATTATAACCAACATATGATGATCCTATATCAAGGGTTCCGAGACACTTCTTTTCTTTTTCATTCTTCGTTCTATTCCAAAGATTCGACGTTTTAAATCGTGATGGATCTCGGATTGAACATTGTTTAACATTAAAATTAAAGTTGGGAAAACCCACCAACGCGCTTTCGCTGCACCCAGAACCTACAAGATCAACTCACTCTTTTAAATTGAACTCACTTAAATATTTTAGTTATCCTTTAAAACCATATAAAATCAACCCAAGTTGTCCACTTTATATCCAAAAATAGTCCATATAATGTATGTGTCTATAGGTTTCTTCTTAGGTCTCTGATGATTCGATAACCCAAGCTAAACTACAAGGACCATTCTACCTTCATCTCTTGGGTAAATTTGAGCGAGAATAAAATTTTGGCGCCATTTCTGGGGACCTAATTAAGTTATCTTAGACACTAACATCCTTTTCAAACCCCACTTTTTTATTCTCATCCCCTATTTCACTCCAATGGAAATCCCTTTTGAACAAACCCAAACATGAGGAACCTCTCCCTACTTTGACTACCCCACACCATGTGTGATGTAAAATGACCATACTAATTTCAACATGTGGGATCATCAACAACCTAATTAGCCACAATGTTTTTACTCCTATGATCCACAAAACATCCCAATAAATAATGAGTTTCAATCCCCAAAAATCCAATCTAAACACCATCCTGTGAAATTCCACAAACTTAATTATCCACCTAGAATAGACCATCTTTCTCAACCCCTTTACCATCATGATCTACAACCATTACTTGAAAAATTGTATCAAAAATGGAGAAAATTAATTTTGAGGTTTCATCATTGAGGTTAGAAATACAAAGCATTAAAACTTGTGAGAAACCCATCCCTACACAAACTGTTCCTTCCATAACCCTATGTGAAGTGTCTAGTTTCCCAAAAACCTCTCATGAATTTACTGAAGATAATACCTTTGGATTTGGAGAAGATGAAGAGGTTCAAGGAATTGTTGATGAGTTTTTAAATCAAGAGGAAACTGATTTTTTGTATTCACAAGAGGGAAATTTGAAATCATGGATTGATTCTCATGAATATAACTCCATTGATGATTTTTCAAAAACACAAATCACTGAACCATTAAGAGAAATCACAAACTTTGAGTCCATACCCATTCCTGAAACTGATATTTCTAATTTGGTGGTTGAATCTTCTATTTAAAAGGAACCAATTTTGTTGAGAAATTTGGAAAATGAAACTGTGTTGGATTCAAAATATCAACTTGTTTCTAAATGTCCTATCCAACCTGAGCTCAAAATTATTTTCCTCCCCTACCCTATAAATAATCCCTTCATAAGTTATAATCATGACCTTTCAATTGGAATTCATTCTTCTCTTGAAACCAAAAAAGTTGGAATGATCATTGATGTCTTAGGAAAGACTACAGAGGAAACTGGATCAACCATTTCTGATATTCCTTTGATTTTACCATTCATTTTAGAACATAGGTTTGTGCATGAAACAAATTATAAACATAGAATCAATATCAACCTAGTAGAATTAGTGAAACATGTGGTCCTTAAAACATTGAAAGTTGGTATTGGGTAAGTTGTGGGGTTCAAGTCGAGCTAGCGACATTAAACCAAAGCGCTTCACGGGAGGCAACCCATGGTTTTCATCTTTGCGAATCATTTTTTTCTTCAAATGGGATTAATTAATCATTTTTATATTTAAAAATAAAAAATATATTGTTGATCTGTTCTTCTATTATGAGTATGGATGGGTATGAAAGGGGAGCACCATATTCATCCGTGTCACGTGGTGTGATCCTTGAGTAATACATTACCCAGAAATTTAAAAAGAAGACAATGTATCATCAGTTTATTTTATTTTAATGTATTTGTAGGATTAAAATAAAAATACCAAATAAAAATAAAAATATAATAATAATAATAAAAAGGGATACGTTGTGGGTCGTGGGTCAAACCCCGTCACAACCGGCGAAGCCGCAAGGATTCGAACCCGGGACTGAAGGGAGACATGGGCGCGCGCTTACCACTGACCTACGGCCTTTTGTGATTCCTTATTCTATAATTTTTATATATATACTTATATTATACTTTCTTTATTATATAAATATATATATATGTATGTATTGTTTTGTTTTGCTTTGTTTGTTTTTTTTCCTTTTTCTACTAGGGAACTCTGTAAGTGACATGGATATCAAAGGATTAAAAGGGAGCATCAAGAATTTCAACTTCAACCACCAGATGACTTAATTCCATAACCCCCACTTTAAATTTCCTTTTTGAACTTTCATTCTCTACCTCTACCCCCTTCTAAATTTTATTTTATTTAAACACTGGGGACAATGTTATTTTAAGTTGGGGGGGAGAGATAAAATAAAAAATGCTTTTGTGTCAAAAAAAAGAATGATTTAAAAAAAAATATGTAAATGGATGGAAAAATTCCTTTAACTTTGAACATGGTAATACACATTGCACACTTTGAAACTGAATATCAAATAATTTAGCATGACTTGATTCTGATTTTAATCCTTGTATAATTTCATGAGAATATATTTTGGAAAGTGTGGCTGTCCAATGTGATATTTTGATAGAGCGCTGTCATGGGCGCCCTCAAATGATTAGTGTGATTTGGGGTACTTAGGTGCAGCAGAGTGGCTGACCAAGGTCGTCTCTCAAAGGAGGAAGTGAATTTAACAACTTATTAGAGGTATTCTAAAAAAAATAAAATAAAATAGAATAGAATAAAAAAACTACTTTAAAGGATTGGGGTTTTTTGTAGTTTATGAATCTAGAAGAAGTTTTCTGGAAGAAGATTGTATAATTTCTTTTTTTGTTTTTAGTTTTGAAATGAATTTCGATTAAAATGACACAACAAGAAGATGTTTTTTTAGAAATCTATTTAAAAGGCGTAATCGATCTAACTCTACCTCTTCACTTTATTATTAATCATTATCATTTAAATTAACATTCACTTAATTATGATCCCTTAATTTTTTAAATCTCGAACCCTACGAGAATTAACTTTACCACGAAGATGATGTGAATTTAACCCTAGGCTAACTTCAGAACATGCAATCGCATCACCCTGCTTTGATTGATGTTCTAATATTAGCTTATGGTCAGTGGTAAATTAAGGCACATATCCATTCTTTAAATGAGGATGAATTTTGTTTAGAGATTATATTTGAACTCTAAAAATTTATCCCGTGTGGTCTTGTATTACCGATTAAGATCGCGCTCTCACAATTTACACAAAATCCCGACCTCGCGTGTTTTTGTGTTAATTGTTCAATTGCTTTCTTAGTTTCTTACAATTTAAAAACACAATTAATGGATCATATTAAGTGAATTATAGTATCTCAATGATTCAAAATAATTAAATGAAGAGGGTAGAATATAGATCGATTACTAAAAAACTACTATTCCATGGGTGGCGTAATCATCGTAGAAGCGTTTTGCATGTGCAAAGGTTTATAATGGGTATAACCCAATAACGCTTCTACTAAAGAATTCCAGAACAAATAGGAATATTAATAGAAGAATAAATTTAAACAAAACATAAGAAAAAATAAGAAATAAAATAAGAACAAAGAAGTTTATTACACAAATGAAAACATTACAAAATGAAGAAGAGAAGGAGGCTTCGATGAGGGGATCCTTGCTTCAAGAGCTACCCCTCTTACAATGGTTGGAGAATTTGGGTGAAACAAATTATTCTCTGCCTCCAATATCCCAATGCACGTCCCAAACCATAAAAATGAGAAAAACTCCAATTTATAGAGGGGAGGGGAGGATATGTTACAAGTGGTTTCAAGTGTGAATGTGGAAATTCGGCCAAATATTTTATTCCAAATTGTACCGACCATTTGACCACCAAAACGCGTGAATTGGCCGGACTTCCAGAAGGATAAAATGTGAGGATATGGGTATTCTATCTCCTCTCCAAATTTGGGCTCAATACAGGCCCATATGAAGGAGTTATGGCCGAAATACATAATCTTTTCCATTCTGGAGAGCCCATCCCAACTTTGACTTCATGGCCAAATTGGAATAACTAAATGAACTCTTTAGCTCTAGTGTCCTGAATAAAAGTTGTAGATAATGAAGTTATGAACACTGTTACAAAATTTCAAATTCAAATAATAATTATGAAAATATATATCTTCGAAATACTACAGTAAACTATAAAGGGTAAAACGGGAATTTTCATCAAATATTCAAATGAATGATCTAATCCCAAATACTTTCTAATTAAACATATTTAACACAATGTGAGGAAATTATATCATTTATTATCAATAAAATATTCAATAAAATAGTGTTTTATCAACTCCCCCACACTTACCCTTTTGCACTCTTGGGCAAAACCTCATGTCAAGTAAACATCAATATCAAATCAAAACCAATTTTAAAACACATATCCTTGAGATCAATCAATTTCCCACCAAGAATAAAAAGATATCATGCCTCATTAAAAACATTATTTCAAGTTCTCCATTTTTATCATTCAATATATTTCCACTTAATTTATCCTTCCATGCACAAAACACTTACCTCGCTTGAATTTTCTCTCATCACTCAAATATCAATTTTTTTTTGCAATGTATTTCTCATCCAAACTCATACAAGGGTCACCATAGGCTTGTTAGATTTCTACATCGCTACCCGATGTGAGTCAAGGACATATATTTATCATGAGTACTTTTCAGGGTTGTTCTGTGGCTTTCGGTTGGTAGGATTAAGATGTGAAAAACTCTGAGGCTGAATGAGGAGGGCTTGACTCTTTTGAAGCAAAATTGCATTAATCTAATTTTCACTTAAATATGGTCTTCTCTTCAATCCCCATAGTATCAATTAAGCTCCATCATCATGAAAAGTCATGAAAGGTTTACACCATTCATCATTTCATCATAAAAAATGTCAATCTTCTCAAACATGATTTTCTTGAAAGCTCCAGATGGGCACAACTTTCCACCTCAATTAGAAGCTCCAGAAAAGGCACAACTTCACTTGTCATGAAAGCTCCAGAAAAGGCACAACTTTCAATATAATGACTTTCTTTAGCAGAAAACACATCTCTTCAGAATTTAATTTTCCACCCAAAGTATCACATAATGTGGTGGCACAACACAAGACAGATTCCCCCACACTTAAGCTCAACTAGATTATGCAATTTCACTTCAAGAGTTGGTTGGATAGGGAAAATTGGCTTGTAATGTGGCTTAACCTAACAGGCTGTGCATGGATTCTAAGGGCTACAAGGATTAAATATTCAAGGTAGGCCATTATAAAAAAGGATTCTTTGAAATATGGGCTTTAATACCAAACAAATGCCTCAATCATTTAAACATAGGTACCTCAAACCCTCAAGTTTTGACAGGAATAGATCAAATTCTGGTTAAATCAAGCATGGTTTGGTTCTCTCAAGAAGTGAGGTGAATGTAAAGAATATGAAAATAATGGTTCAGAAGCCTCACAGGAAAGTGATTTCAAATATAAAGACAGTGAGATTGGCATGGGATTCAAAATTCAGCGTACTTTTCATGAAATTACTAAATATTTGAACTTGAAACAAAGTCATTTCAGTATTCATTTAAGCTTAGTTTCAAAGGGTAAATTGTTTCAATTATTTATATGGATTTAAAAATGGTGATGAGAATCATTTCAGCCCAAAAGTTTCAAAAACACACAAAAAATTGTAAAATAAACACACAAATTTTGAAAAACACACATTTTTTGGGTTTTTTTTTGAACAGGAAAGCAATTGAAATTACTAAACTAAAAGGTTTCCTCCCCCACACTTAAAATATTTCATTGTCCTCAATGTGAACCTATGAGATGATATATGCACATGAAATGCAGAATTTTTAAATAGGACAAATAATATAAAAGTGAAAGGGTTAGGAACAGCCTGATGTGCTCAAGTGATGATGGGGTCATGCAGTGTGATAAAATCCACTGCATCAGTAGGAAGTCCCTCAATGTATCTCTTCAAACGTTGCCCATTGACTGTAAAGCTCCTTCCAGTGTCCTCTTGTGTGATATCCACTGCACCATAAGGAAAAACATTAGTCACAACATAAGGACCTAACCATCTAGAATGCAACTTACCAGGCATCAGCTTCAGTCGTGAACTGTAGAGAAGGACTTTCTATCCAACATGAAACTCCCTTTGTTGGATCATTTTGTCATGAGCTGCTTTTGATCTTTCCTTGTAGAGCCTTGAGTTCTCATATTATGATAATCTAATCTCCTCAAGCTCTTTAATTTGTAGCTTCCTTTGGATTCCATCTTGGGCCAAATCCATGTTGCATTTCTTTATAGCCCAATAAGCCCGATGCTCAACTTCCATGGGGAGATGACACGCTTTCCCAAAAACAATCCGAAATGGGGACATACCAATGGGGGTCTTGTATGCTGTCCTATAAGCCCACAATGCATCATCCAAGCGCTTGCTCCAATCCTTCCTATTTGGCTGCACAGTTTTCTCCAAGATTTATTTCAACTCACGATTTAAAACCTCAGCCTGGCCATTTGTTTGGGGGTGGTATGGTGTTGATGTTTTGTGTGTCACCCCATACTTCTGAAGGAGGGAAGCAAAATTCCTATTGAAAAAGTGTGTCCCTTGGTCACTGATGATGGCCTTTGGTACTCCAAACCTGCAAAAAATCTGTGCTTTGACAAAGTCCACAACAACATGAGAATCGTCAGTCCTGGTGGCCTTGGCCTCCACCAATTTACTCACATAATCAACAACAACCAAAATATACAAGAAACCATATGAACTTGGAAAAGGACCCATAAAATTAATTCCCCATACATCAAAAATCTCACAGAATAGTATGGGTTGTTGGGGCATCTCATGTCTCTTAGAAATGTTCCCAGTGTGTTGGTAACGAGAGCATGACTTACAAAACACATGGGCATCATGGAATAATCTAGGCCAATATAATCTAGATTCCAAAACCTTCCTAGCTATCCGTTGGGGTCCAAAGTGTCCACCACAAGCAAGTGTATAACAGAAATGCAAAACAGACTCAAACTCATGATCGAGAACACACCTCCTAATGACTTGGTCACTACACATGCGCCATAAGTATGGATCATCCCAAACATAAAATCTTGACTCACTCTTTAATTTTTGGACTTGATGTTTCTTTAAATTTGCAGGGATTTTAGAAGCAACAAGGTAGTTAACTAAATCAGCATACCAAGGATGCGTACCTGAGATGGTATATAGATGCTCATCAGGGAAAGTGTCCTGAAGTGGTACTTGATCCAAGGTGTCATCCTCTAGTGTGTGAGTAAGCCTACTCATGTGGTCCGCCACCAAGTTTTCTGACCCCTTTTTGTCCTTTATCTCAATATCAAATTCCTGAAGAAGGAGCATCCAACGGATAAGTCATGGATTTGCATCTGGCTTCTTTAGGAGGTACCTCAAAGCTACATGGTCAGAAAAAACAACTACTTTAGAGCCCAATAAATATGAATGGAATTTATCTAAAGCAAATATGACAGAAAGAAACTCCTTTTCTATGGTTGTGTAATTTGATTGGGCTGAATCCACTGTCCTTGATGCATAGGCGATCACATGTGAACGCCCCTCCACCCTCTGAGATAAGCCAACTCCAACCGCGAAGTTGGAGGCGTCACACATAAGCTCAAAAGGAATCTCCCACCTTGGGGGCTGTATGATAGGTGGAGTGGCCAGACGTTGTTTTAGCTCATCGAATGAATTCCTGCAAGAAACATCAAACACAAAATCAGAATCCTTTTGAATTAATCTTGACATAGGAAAAGAAATCTTACTAAAATCTTTGATGAAGCGCCGATAAAATCCTGCATGACCTAGGAAAGATCTAACATCACGCACACATGAAGGATATGGTAAGGATGAAATAATATCTACCTTTGATCTATCAACCTCTATCCCATGTTTTGACACTACATGCCCTAAGACAATGCCATGCTCTACCATGAAATGACACTTTTCAAAGTTCAAGACCAGATTCTTCTCAATACAACGATTCAACACCTTTCCCAAACTAATTAGACATTCATCAAATGAAGACCCATACACTGTAAAATCATCCATAAATACCTCCATGCAGGTCTCAACAAAATCAGAAAAAATACTCACCATACATCTCTGGAAGGTACCTGGGGCGTTGCAAAGTCCAAATGGCATCCTCCGGTAGGCAAATGTGCCAAAGGGACAGGTGAATGTAGTCTTCTCTTGATCCTCTAGAGCTATAGGAACCTGAAAATATCCAGAAAATCCATCCAAGAAACAATAGTGTGTCTTCCCAGCTAGTCTCTCGAGCATTTGATCAATAAATGGGAGGGGGAAATGGTCCTTGCGAGTGGTCTGATTTAGTTTCCTATAATCAATACACACACGCCAACTATTTTTCACCCTCATTGGAACTAAATCATCTTTCTCATTTTTAACAACAGTAAAACCAGTTTTCTTAGGCACAACCTGAATTGGACTTACCCACTGTGAATCTGAAATGGGAAAGATTATACCTGCCTCGAGCAATTTCTCAACTTCTTTTTTAACAACTTCCAGGAGGGTGGGATTGAGTCTCCTTTGTGGTTGTCTCACCGGTTTAGCCCCATCCTCCAAGAGAATCCTATGCATGCAAATGGAGGAGCTAATACCTGATATGTCATCCAAGGTCCACCCAATCGCCCTGATGTTCTCCCTTAAAATATTCAAAAGCTTTTCTTCATGTTCAAAAGGGAGATTGTTAGCAATGATAACAGGTAATCTCTCACCACTCAACAAGTATGAGTATTTCAAATTTGGTGGCAATGGCTTGAGTTCTAATGAAGGAGGGTGTAGTATTGATGGAGATATTGAATGAACTGAAATATGTGCACAAAGAGCATCAGTATCAGAATAGAAATCATCAAAATCAGAGAATAAAGCATCAAATCCATCAGCATACTCAACAACCATTTCATAATCAGAGTGAACATGATCAAAATCAGAATATGATTCCATTTCAAAATCAAATCTTAGAGAGTCTTGTTCCTTCGAAACGGGTGTGGAAGTACTCTTAGACATCAAACTAGAACCAATACTCAGAATCTCCCTAAGCATAGGACAATCCAATTCCATGATGTTTTTACTTGGTGGTTCAAAATGGGAGATAAAAAAAGCAGAATGGTCCTCTGAGGGGTACTTCATGGAATCCATAACATTAAATATCACAACTTCATCTCCAAACTCCATGGAAAGTGTACCCTCGTTGACATTTATGATAGTTTTTGCAGTTTTGAGGAAGGGTCTACCTAAGATAATGGGGGCATGAGAACTTACCTGATCATCCTCCATGTTAAGCACATAGAAGTCTGCTGGAAAGATCATGTCTCTTACCCGAACAAGTACATCCTCAAGAAATCCCGCTGGATATGCCGTAGCTCTATTCGCCAATTGCACCACTACTCTTGTGGGCTTCAACTCACCAACCTGCAAGTAAGATAATACAGAGTGAGGCATCACATTTATTGAAGCTCCTAAATCACAAAGAGCATCAGAGAAGTGCAACTCCCCTATGGTACATGGGATGGTGAATGTCCCGGGATCCTTGCAATTTGTTGGCATTGCTAGAGTTGGTGTAATGAGTGCTGATACATTCCTTCCAAGGTTGATCCTCTCATTTCCCTTGAGCCCTCTTCGATTGGTACAAAGTTATTTTAAGAATTTCGCATACCTTGGAATTTGCTTAATGGATTCAAGTAGAGGAATGTTGATCTCCACACGCTTGAATGTGTCCAAAACCTCCTTTTGCATTGATTATTCAGCCATCTTCTTGGTTTGAACAACCCTGTTTGGAAAAGGAAGGGGTTTAGGAGGTACATCATCAATCTTTTTCTTACCTTTATCTTTCTCCTTGGATTTCTCATCAGTTGGTATGGAATGTGGCTTCTCTAGAGTAGAGGTGAATCCTGGTGGAATGGTAGGTCCAGATGTATCATTCATTTGCTTCCCACTTCTCAATGTGATGGCACTAACATTCCCCTTTGGATTTGGAGTGGGTTGGGAAGGTAGATTTCCATAATTCTTACTCACAAGTTCATGGAGGGCGGTGGCAATCTGACTCATTTTAGTCTTCAACTCTCTCAGCTCCGAACCTTGACTCTTCAGCTCATTCTGTTGATTAAGAACAATTTGTTTCAAAAGATCATCAGTGTTAGAGTATACCTTGTGTTGGATATTCCCTTGTTGCTGACTCGTTGATGTTTGAGCTTCGAATCTCCTTTGGGGTTGTTGGAAACCCTGTTGGTAAGGTGGAGGCTGCTGGAAGTTTGGTTGAAAAGGGGGCCTTTGTTGTTGTCCAGAGCCATACCTCATGTCTGACTGATATTTACACCCTTGGTTGTATACTGTATCAAACTTCTTTTGGGGATATGGTTGTTGTTGTTGCTGCTGAAATGGTCTCCCAGGGAACACTGCTGCACAATCTTCTGTCTCTTGTAGTTGTGGGCAACAGTCAGTTGGGTGGCTTGTCTCAGTGAAAATGCCACATGGCCTTGAAGGAGGGGGTTGGGATGTCTTTTGAGCCAATGCAATCTGCCTCACCATAGTTGTCAATTATTCTAACTTAGTATCAATCAAATGACTTTCAAGAGAAGAAGGACTTACTTGATGTACTCCTCGAACATGTGGCGTACCTCTATCACCGAATTGTTGAGAGTTTTGGGCCATTTTGTCGATCAATGCTCGTGCAGCTACTGGTGTCTTTTCCACCAATTCTCCTCCAGCTGCAGCATCCACCATGCTCCTCTCCATAGGTGTGAGTCCTTCATAGAAGTACTGAATGAGGAGTTTCTCACTGATTTGGTGATGTGGACAGCTTGCACACAGCTTCTTGAATCTCTCCCAATACTCATACATTGACTCCCCTTGTGCTTGTTTGATCCCCGAAATCTCCTTTCGAATGAATGTGGTCCTTGATGCTGGAAAAAATCTCTGCAATAAAAGACGTTTCAAATCGTTCCAACAAGTTACATCTTCGGGTTGTAAATAATACATCCAGTCTTTTGCAGCTCCATCAACTGAGAATGGGAATACTCTTAATTTGATTTGATCTTCAGAAACATTTCTTGGTTTAAGGGTTGAGAAAACCACATTAAATTCTTTCAAATTTTTATTAGGATCCTCACCAGAGAGGCCATGAAACTTTGGAAGTAAGTGAATTAACCCAGATTTTAGTTCAAAGTCCGATTCGAGATTTGGGTACGCAATACAATTTGGTTGATAGTTAATAGCAGGTGCAGCCAATTCTTGAATGGTTCTATTAAGTTCATTTCCATTATTTTCAGCCATTGGTTCCTCTTTTATGTTTGAATTTGAATAGCTTCCAATTTCAATGTTTCCAGAAGATAGGAATTCACCAACTGGTTGAATATTGAAACTTCCCGTAGACTGAGAATTTCTGATTCGAGCCCTAAGGCTACGTTCAATATCAGGGTCAAGATCTAAGAGATCTTCGGGATTAGTTCATGTCATAGATCAAATAAAAATGAAAAGAAATAAAGTGGACCATAGTAAAATAAAAATGAGAAGTTTGAGTTGATGGTCCAAAAAGAAGTAGAAGAAAATAAAAGAAGAAGAAGAAAAATCAAATAGGGTAAAGAAGGAAGAAAGAAGAGAGGAAGAGAATAAAATGTAAAATAAAATAAATACCTCTAATTGGTTGAAATAATTACTTGCCTCCCCGGCAACGGCGCCAATTTGATAGAGCGCTGTCGTGGGCACCCTCAAATGATTAGTGTGATTTGGGGTACTTAGGTGCAACATAGTGGCTGACCAAGGTCATCTCTCAAAGGAGGAAGTGAATTTAACAACTTATTAGAGGTATTCTAAAAAAAATAAAATAAAATAGAATAGAATAAAAACACTACTTTAAAGTATTGGGGTTTGTTGTAGTTTATGAATCTAGAAGAAGTTTGCTGGATGAAGATTGTATAATTTCTTTTTTTGTTTTTAGTTTTGAAATGAATTTCGATTAAAATGACACAACAAGAAGATGTTTTTTTAGAAATATATTTAAAAGACGTAATCGATCTAACTCTACCTCTTCACTTTATTATTAATCATTATCATTTAAATTAATATTCACTTAATTATGATCCCTTAATTTGTTAAATCCCGAACCCTACAAGAATTAACTTTACCACGAAGATGATGTGAATTTAACCCTAGGCTAACTTCAGAACATGCAATCGCAGCACCCTGCTTTGATTGATGTTATAAGATTAGCTTATGGTCAGTGGTAAATTAAGGCACATATCCATTCTGTAAATGAGGATGAATTTTGTTTATAGATTATATTTGAACTCTACAAATTTATCCCGTGTGGTCTTGTATTACCGATTAAGATCGCGCTCTCACAATTTACACAAAATCCCGACCTCGCGTGTTTTTGTGTTAATTGTTCAATTTCTTGCTTAGTTTCTTACAATTTAAAAACACAATTCATGGATCATATTAAGTGAATTACAATATCTCAATGATTCAAAATAATTAAATGAAGAGGGTAGAATATAGATCGATTACTAAAATCTACTCTTCCATGGGTGGGGTAATCATCGTAGAAGCGTTTTGCATGTGCAAAGGTTTATAATGGGTATAACCCAATAACGATTCTACTCAAGAATTTCAGCCCAAATAAGAAGATTAATAGAAGAAGAAATTTAAAAAAAACATAAGAAAAGAGAAAAAATAAAAGAAGAACAAAGAAGTTTATTACACAAATGAAAACATTACAAAATGAAGAAGAGAAGGAGGCTTCGATGAGGGGATCCTTGCTTCAAGAGCTACCCATCTTACAATGGTTGAAGAATTTGGGTGAAACAAATTCTCTTCTACCTCAAATCTCCCAATTCACGTCCCAACCCCTCCAAATGAGAAAAACTCCAATTTATAGAGGGGAGGGGAGGAGAGGTTACAAGTGGTTTCAAGTGTGAATGTGGAAATTCGGACAAATATTTTATGCCAACTTGCACCGCCCATTTGACCACCAAAACACGTGAATTGGCCGGCCTTCTAGAAGGATAAAATGTGAGGATATGGGTCTTCTAGCTCCTCTACAAATTTGGGCTCAATACATTCCCATATGAAGGAGTTATGGCATAAATACAGAAGCTTCTCCATTCTGGCGAGCCCAGCCCAACTTTGACTTCATGGCCCAATTTGAACAACCGAATGAACTCTTTAGCTCTCGTATCCTGAATAAAAGTTGTATATAATTAAGTTAGTAACACTGTTACAGAATTTAAAATTCAAATAATAATTATAAAAATATTTATCTTTGAAATACTACAGTAAACTATGAAGGGTAAAACTGGAATTTTCATCAAATATTCAAATGAATGATCTAATCCCAAATACTTTCTAATTAAACATATTTAACACAATGTGAGGAAATTATATCATTTATTATCAATAAAATATTCAATAAAATAGTGTTTTATCATATTTCATCGTTTATATTTTCATCCAAATAAAAAAAGAATCACAATTCACGCCCTTTGGATAGTGGGGTATTAGTTTGAGTTCACGGGGTCCCCCAAATAAATATCAAAGGTTTGGTGATCATTTTAGTTTTAATATGAGTATTAAATAAAAAAAATAAATAAAAAAAATAAATAATAATAATAAATTTGCACGTAGAGAAATGAAATGACCTAATGCATGGCTTTCGGCACTTGGGGATCGTGACTCCATAGTTGTCTGGCCCAGAGTTATTAATTTTATCTCTATTTTTGGTAATTTGAATTTTTTTTGACTGAGTTAAATCGATATGATGCCCGAGTATGTGGGATTCACTTGTTTCCCTAAGGTCTTTGAGCTTGGGAGTCATCGGCAAAGTCTCTCTACAGGAGTTGACTCTATTGAGTGTAATTTCAATTACCATGGCAAAATTGAAAAAAATAAAATAATATATATATATAAAATAATATAATAAAAGAAATTGAATACTCATCTTAATATTGAAATGTGATTCCACATAGTGCTTCCATAATTTCCCCTTTGAATAAAGGTGAACCCCCATGTCTATTGTGATGCACAACACATCTTCATACTTAATTGATATTGGATGAAATATGACAATGAATTTGAACAAAGGAGTGGGATTGGGATTGGGATCTGCTTATGAAACTATCTTTTATTAAAATATTTTGATGGGTTTCATGATTGTTTGGTATAATAGTTTTTGGTGATCATTTGTATTAACATTTTTTTGGAAAAGGGAATTCAAATTTCATATTGTTGAGATATATTTTGCTCGGGACTAGCAAAACTCAAGTTGGGGGGTGTGATTAGCCACTAAATGAGGATAATATTTATTGTTAATATATATAATATTCATGTGATTTATTATTCATAAACACCATTTTAGTACATTTTATACTTTGAACATCATTTCACATTATGATTGTAATACCTTCTTAAAATGTACTATTACGTGGTATATTTTTGAACATCATTTAAAGTACCCAATGATTAAGTTGATATTAAGGAATATAATTATAAATATTTTAATTTTATATTTTGGGAAATTTATCTAAACTTTAATATGAACATGTTTTATTCAGGGATCAATGGAGAATTCATGGAAGAATATGGGGATATTTTGTGATGAAAGGAAGCAATTCTAGAGAAGGCAGATTGGACACTAGCGCACTGATGAGAATGTGAGACCCAAATTACAAACCCAATGAATCCCAAATTTAGTGGGACTATATAAGACATGTAGAGGAACAAATCACTCTTCAGGTTCCAATGCTAATTCGGCCTCCATGGTGGTCATTTAGGCGGCCCAAGTTAGAGATAAAATTATGGGCTAGATTATGCGGCCTAGAAAAACATCCCACTAATATAATCATATCTCCGAATATAAAACTCCAAATGGGCCCAAATTTTATAGGAGTTTAGGAGACATCCGGGTATACATTTTCTTATACTATGACCCACTCTGATTCGTCCATATAGAAGGTCTTCCAAGTGCGTCTGTTCGGTGGTTGCAAGCTAGCTGCCACCTCGGATCAAGTGTGGAAAAGTCCAAGTTCCACAAGCTTTCCACCACCCTAGGCATATCATAATCAAGTGGGATGATTTGTACTGTTGGAGGCTCGACCCAAGGCTCCCAAAATTCCTATTTAATGTAGTGGTGGTGAAGGATTTTTTCATCTTGGGTGCTTTGTTCAATTGTAATATTATGCTGCGATTTTGTTGTCTCAAGTTTGTCTTTCACATGTAAGTTATTCAATTAACTTTCTTAATAAAATATCTTTTTTACATCTTATTCTGTTGTTCTTAATATCACTTTGATACCGTTGGTTCAAGGTGTGAATTTATTCACACTAAAACTTGTGAAATTATTCACACAACGGTGGAGTGATCATTTTCTTTTTATTGTTTTCTTTACTTCTTCAATTCCTCCCTCATGAGTCTACTTCCCGCTTCCATTGAAACCATAGCATCAATGGAGGGATAACCCACTTATGGGTTGATCCAAGGGAGTAGAAAGGGGCTGGATTGGATGTTATTTATCACCCCATTAATGTATAATCACTTCTTTAATTGAGATTTTTATTTGATGATTTTTAAACTCCATCATCCTTGTTGAATTTAAGGCCACACACTTCGTGTGCTAATACGAACCTTTACCTTGAAGTACTCAAAAATTTGATCCATCAAGTGTATAGGTGATTAGTATTAAAGGGTGTAGGTATTAAACCAGTAAGTGATGATGTTGTTTTATCTTCTTAAATGAACCCATCTCAAATATAAGAAATTGAAATCATTGAAAAGGAAATACGTCCAATCCACCCTAAGTGATAACCTAAGATCAACTCACTCTTTTAAATTGAATTCACTTAAATCTTTTAGTTTTACTTTAAAAACATATAAAATCAACCCAATTTGGCCACTTCATATCCAAAAATAGTTCATAGAATGTACGTCTCTATAGGTTTCTTCTTAGGTCTCT
Organism: Viscum album; assembly: GCA_963277665.1. Lineage (NCBI taxonomy): Eukaryota > Viridiplantae > Streptophyta > Magnoliopsida > Santalales > Viscaceae > Viscum > Viscum album. The sequence goes on from OY728158.1 coordinate 471,232,338, forward strand.
GAGGATTCGATAACCCAAGCTAAACTACAAGGACCGTTCTACCTTCATCTCTTGGGTAAATTTGAGCGAGAATCAATAAGTTAAGCATTACTTAATTCTAAATTATGCATTACTTATTCCTAAGTTAATAATTCCTTAATAATTCATTAATGAATTGTTAATCACTCATTAATAATTTGTTAAGAATTCGTTAATTAATAGTTATTATGTAGTTAGTTTAAAGTTAATTAACAGTTAATCATTAAATAATTATTTTTTGATAATTACTTCATCATTAATTATTTCTAAGTTAATAATTACTTAATCATTCAATAATAATTATTTAATCTTTGATTATTAATTAGTTAATCATTATTTATTCTTTCATTAATCATTAGTTAATCATTACTTAATCATCTATTAAGGAATAGTTAATACTAATTTAATTATGCCTTAAACATTTATTAGTCACTATTTAATCATTCCTTAATTAATAGTTATTAAGTAGTTATTTTAAAGTTAATTATTAATTCATTACTATTTAATCATTATTTAAGTAGTAGTTTATAGTTAATTGACATTTAATCACCAATTAATCATTGGTTATTCATTACTTCATCATTAATTAATCATATATTAATCACTACATAATTAATAGTTATTAAGTACTTAATTTATATTTATTTATGGGTTAATTAATAATTCATCATTATTTAATTATTAGTTAATCATTAATTAACCATTAATTAATCTTTCGTTAATCATTGGTTAATCATTAATTAACCATTCATTAATCCCAAGTCAACTACGCCTTAATCATTTGTTAATCAATTTTTAATAATTACTTAAATAATAGTTATTAAGTAGTTACTTTAAAGTTAATTATTATTTAATCATTATTTAAGTAGTTAATTTATAGTTAATTTATAGTCAATCATTAACTAATTATTGGTTAATCATTACTTCATCATCAGTTAATCCTATGTTAAAAATTCCTTAATCACTGATTAACCATTCTTTAACCACTCATTAATAATTATTTTATCATTCGTTAATCATTAACTAATAATTAGTTAATAATTATGTAATCATTTATTAAGCACTAGTATAACATCCCACCCTGGAATCCACTTATCAGTGCCTCGAGATGGTTGGCCACAAGACCTCAAGTGTGCCTCCCCGTATGCCAAAGGTTGTCAACTAGCATCGAGGGCCTAGGGTGTGTTTGTGGGGAGACTATTCCCTCAAGATTAAAAGTGTATCACAATGATAAACAATATAGATAAGCAGTGGAAATAGATAAGAACATGCAATAGTATAATAATAAATAATAAACATCTAAGAATAATAAATAGGTAGAAGCCAAATCATAAATAGATACAAAATGGTGATGATGATCATGTCATATATCTATAAAAATAAGGTACATGGGATATAGGGAAACAAGAGTATACCACAATCTAAAAAATACAAAAATTAAAAAAAAGATGCCTCTACTAGTATCACGAGCATAGGCTCAGTCCTCTGCTCCTATACTCTATCCTAGAACACAGAATCAAGAATCAGAAGCTGGACGCTTACCTTTAACTACACCCGCAATCATGAAGTCTGCTTGGGTACCATGGGAGGTCCAAACAGGGTGTGAGATATACTCATTAGGCCACAACCAAAGATGTATAGATCAATCCAGTCTGTGCATATAAAATTATAAGTGTTCCAATAATAATAAATGAAAGGCAATAAATAAATAAAATACATTGGACTGGGTTCCTCTTGGGATACCTATCTGACTCTACCTGCTTTGGCCTAAGTCAGACATCTATGAACCGAGGTGACCTATGAAATTATGGTATAAAGTAAAAATATATGATATAAATAAGGTATCAAGATATGAACCGTGCCCAAGCATGTGATTTGGTTTGGCAGATGCGTCACTTAATTGATAGAATTAACAGTCTTGGATTTATATGAAAATTCATCTCTTGAATTTAAGTAAGTATCATCCTAGGATCATCCAAGGTGAACCATATCAAAGAACCCAAGTATCACACTGAGAGTATAATAATACTCAACACCATAAGAGTTCATCCAAGGTGACCCATAAATAGAATCTGAAGTGTCACTCCCAGCATGGGTGAAATCATCCCTTTGAGTCCATCCCTAGTATCTCATGCAGTAGACCAAATATCACTCATGACCTGGTATAACCATCTAGCCATCAAGCCCATCCACAGTGTCTCCCCCAGGGAACCGGTATCACTCACATGGAGGTAAGGTAAATGCATAGCGAGCCCATCCCAAGTATACCTAATATTTCTCTCGATGTATATACAAACCATTTACAAATTCTAATTATAAATCTCGATAATACCATCAAAGGCATCCCATAAGGATCCAAGTATCACTTTCTGCTTGGATATTAGGTAAGTATTAGCTATCATGTTTCATTAAATTTAGCACTACATTGCATTTATAACATTTTAATCAAGTTGGCCAAGAAATTTAATTATGAAATTCAAATAGGCATAGGGAATATGGCCTAACTCCTGGAAAAAATCATTCTTAGTTCAATTCATACTCTCAAAAGAATTTATTACATGATAACACACCAATCAAGTATGGTCTAACAATTTAAGACAAATGGAAATTTGGCTATCAAGGAAAGGCACACCCCTAGGGGTGGCCCATGTTAAGGCAAACACCATAGTATGTGATTTACTATTAGATATGGTCACATCAAGCATTAGGAACCATTAAAATTAATTTACTAAGCATTTTGGAAGTGTCTCTAGATAAGTAAGACACATGGAACAACGAATCATAAAATAAAAGCAACTAAACTTGAGGGAAAGAAACTAGACCACCTACCTTAGGTTTGTAGCACCCTCCTTATCCAGTGCCGACCCTTGAATTGAGTTATAATGAGAGAAAATAGAAGAATCATAAAATTACATGAAAATGGGGAAAATGAGATTGCACCTAAATAACACAAGATATGGAAAAAGAAACTTGTAATAGAAGGGAGATGGGTGTAGAGATTACCAAGTGGGATTCAAGTCACCTGATGATAAAGGAAACAAAGATTGTACAAGGAAGCAATGAAAAATTCTAGTTTGGCTTGAGGGAGGTTCTTCATGAGAGAGATAGAGGGGATTCTATGTGGGAGAAATTAGGGACGAAGAAAGGTTAGGGATTAAAAACATTTCAGGGGAAAAAAATATAAATTCATCCTAAAATAAGGGACCACATAATTTGACTACTCGATTAGCCAAACCATGCATCAACCATGCACCAACCCCTGCCCAAGAACACCCCTCACATGAGATAGGTGCACAGTTTGACTAAAAATGCATCACCCATGAAAAAAGACACTATTAAGGATGTCTATAATCTTGCACGACCATGTGACCTAACTTGCATGGTTGTAGACAAACTGTGTAGCCTCCCCTGTGCACTGGGTTCCTCACATGGTTGAGTCTCACAGTTAGCACTAACTATGCACTAACTATGCAGCTAAGTACGCCTTCTTAAATTTTGGAGCTCTAGGCTTCGAACGAGCCCTCGGTTCTCCCAAACCACTCCTCAGCCTCTTAATCACCTTATTAACATAAAATTATAGGTTTTGAATAGTAAATTAAAATTCCACACCAGTCCAAAAAGTCGAGATGTTATAATTAGTTAATCCTAAATTAAGAATGAATTAATAATTCATTAATCATTACTTAATTAATATATATTAAGTAGTTATTTTATAGTTTTTTATTAGTTAATTAATAGTTAATCATTAAGTAATTATTGTTTAATCATTTTTAATCACTATTTATTCATTTTTATTCATTAGTTAATTATCACTTAAACATTAGTTAATCCTAAGATAATTATTCCTTACTCATTTGTTAATCACTCATTAATAATTACTTAATTAATAGTTATTAAGTAATTACTTTATATTTTGTTATTTTCTATTTAATACTTCATCATTATTTAATTATTAGTTAATCATTAATTAATCATCATTTGAGCCTAAGTTAGTCCTAAGTCAATCCTAGGTTATTCCTTATACAATCATTCATTAATCCTAAGTTATTCTTTATTATTCATTAGTTAATCAATACTTAATCATTACTTTAACATTAGTTAATCATTAGTTATTTAATAGTTAATTATTAGTGAATAATTATTTTACTAATATTTATTAACCATTTAGTTAATATTAATTCTTAATTATGACATTAATATTTAAAACTACTAAGTTATACTAAATAATAATCTTATTATAATAATAAATCTATTACTAAGACTAATTATAAATTATTTAATCAAAAGTAATTATTAAATAATAATATTTTACTTACTAATATTAACTATTATTTATAAATTATATCTAACTAACTAAAAAATTAAGTAAATAACATATTTAAAACTTTCTAAAAACTAAAAAACTAAAAAATAATTGACTTTAAAATAAATAAGAAAAAATACCTATATATGATGCTTTAAAAATTCCGCACTTTAAAAATTTGACACTCATTTTAGGCCACCAAGAATGCCGCACACAAGTGAGAAAACATCAGACAAATTTGAGAGAGAGAGGGAGTGGAACTATAGAGAGGTGGGCTAACTTGAGTTAAGAGAAGGGGGAGGAGTGGGTGACTATTTATAGGGGGATAGGGCAAAGGCATTATCAGAAAAAATGCCTTTAGACTTAATTTAGGTGAAAGACATTAATTCACAAAAAATCTTTCACTTAAATTAAGGGAAAATAATTTTTTTATGTTATCACCTTTTGCCTCCCTTTCCGTGTCATCGATCTGGGTTGATGAAAGGAAAAAGTGGCATCAGCCTCAACACATTTCGACTTAAACTGAATGGAAGAAAGGTAGTTGCCGCATTTCTATATCACTTTTAAGAATACTTTTAACCTAGTTTTAATTTAATATATTTTTTAAAATTTATATTAAAAAAAGTCAAAATGGCCAACTCCTTGGATGGAAGAGGAGGTGTAAATTTATTGGCTAGAGGGGTGTAATATCTTGTCTCTAAATCTATCCATTAAATTTTTGTTCATGTTTTTCCTAGTAAATAGAAAAATCATGTAAATTGTTTTATTGAAATTTATTTACCTATTCATTTTTCATACTCCCTAAAAAAATCATCCTTTTTGGACAAGTGAACAAAAAGTTATGACTAAATTACTCAGTAATTTTTTTTATATTAGAGACTATTCGTATTCCAAGTTGCTAAATTCCCATGCATTAATGACCTTGAAAGATCCAGAATATAGAGTGTAAAGAGTTGAAAAAAATATTAACTATAATTTTCTCTATCTCCTTGTGAAATTTATGCTCAATCGGTTTGTTAATTCATGATATACAATCCCATATTTTAAATACACCAGAACCCTGCACATATTTTGAGGTTGAACTTGTGAGTTTCATTTGGTTCTAAATTAGTTGGATTCAGCCCTTGATACTATTTTATGAAATATATCCCATCAGGTATTTAAGAGTAAAAAAAATAATTTTACATTTTTTATAAGTGTATAATTTTGTTGGGTCAAAATATGAAACTAATTTAAAATCCTTAAAGTTCTAAAATTAAACGATTTTCATAATTAAGATTTATTACTAAAACCTAAAAATGTGATAATTTCACATAAAATAACACTTTGGTGTGATTAAAAATGTTTAATTATAGAATAAAATATGTGAAATTATGATTTTCATCATTCCCCCACACTTAACCATTTCACTTTTGGGAAATCACGAAATATCCAAATCAAAATCCATACTATATTCAAAAGTGAGAAAATTTCCAGGACCATTTCTAAAATAGAATTCCATCATGTCTCATATATGAAAAACAATCCCCTTTAATTTTAATATCACACATTTAAATTCATTCAACCTCAAAAATCCATCCATATCCTAATCACAACTAACCTCACATGTAATTTTATATCACTATTATCTTAAGAGAAATTAAATATGGAGTTATGATCATACTTACAAATTGCATGCATCGCCATGTGATTCAAAAAATTATAATCTATCTATATATCAAGGCATAAAAATATTTTCAATCATGATAATTTTCAAGGTTATTTGGGGGATAAGGGTTGGTGCGGATAAGATACATGTGATATACTTATCCATAAGGATGAATGACATGCGATGTATTCATCGATCAGATCAGTCTACACTCTCAGAATCGAGAAAAAATGAGTTGGATATATTGGATTGAAATTATCTTTGTCCTGTGATCACTCAATGTCTTGGAAAAAAGGAAAATATGAGAATTCACATTTTCATATGATGCAGACTAGTAGACACAGGTATAGAGATACACATGTTTGATGGATATCATGTCAGATCCATTTATAGCTTGAGTAGTGTTGATTATTTTCTAGAGGCCAAACTTTTCTTACAAATATGGATCCTAAGTTTATTTTTTTCAATGATATAAAGGCCTATGGGGTCACACTTTGCGTTTAATCGAATGAGGATTGATTTTGTCTCATAGAGATACTCTAAAATTGGTTTAGAGTTAATCAAAAAGTGTTTTGGATGAGTATTCATAAGGTATTGAATATGATGTGATACATGGTGAAGTTAATAATATATTTCAAAAAGTCTTTCGAAAGATATACAGATTTTTTGTATATAGTTTCACAATTTATTTTATATGATACATTATAAGGTTAAATGACACAAAGTCTATTAGGTTTAAGTGCAAGTGGTACATTGAAGGAAATATGCCATAAATCTATATTTATATATGATATATTTATGGGTTTTATTTTGGATTGCATGTAAAATATGATTTACATTCATTGGGTATATTATTTCATGTGTTCTAGATACCCAAACCATTTCACCTATGTAATCTATCATTAAATATATTTTTTCATATTTATATGAAATGAATAAGGAGTAAATGAATACAATTCATGAACTAACCATGAAATTTATACATGTTTTTAATGCATGAGTTAATGAATAAAACACCTTTGGATCATCCTTGGGTGTTATATAAATCACTTCCATGTGATGGAAGTGTGTGGTGTGTGGATATTCAGCCAGTGACTCATAGGAATCCAAATATCTCTTCATATTTCTCTATTTCCATGCATGATTTTATAAAACTAAACATGGATCCCTATGATACCACCGTTAGGTTTTGTATGAATCTAATAACACTTATTATATTCAAAAAAAGAAATTTGAGACCAAATCATAGGATCTCTATGAAATATAATATGAAACTATGTAAAATACTAAAACGAATAAATATTGTAAATATGGTATACCTTACACCGAATACTATCTACAACCTTTTGATCTTTGTATGACGAGTTTGATAAAGATCATCAAATTAGAAAACATAAGCACCCAACTTCTTAGGTATCCATAGGCCGATCTAAATCATACATTATATGGATAAGATCCATGATATCTCCACAACATGTTAGTGCCTGAAGCAAAAACGAGAAGTATAAAGAGAGATTCGGGTTCCTAGGAGTCACTGATCGAATATCTACACACCACGCACTGCCATCACATGGAAGTAATTTATATAACACCTGATGAATCTACAAATGTGTTTTCCGCATTAACTAATGTTTTAAAATGAATTTATAAATTTCATGACTGGTTCATGCATCGTATGAATTTACTCAATGTATGTTACATATAAATATGAAAAAATTTAATTTAATGAAAATATATGTGGGTGAAATGGATTGAGTATCCATAACACATGAAATAATATACCAATTGTAAGAAAATATTAATTTCATGCAATTCAAAATACAACCCCTAAATATATCATATATAAATATGGATTTAGGACATATCTCCTTCAGGAAGATCCCCTACCAATAACAAGCATGACGCTGGTCACCTATCACTATACAGAAAACAAGAATTGGTATTGGTTATTTTATGATTACAAAAAATTACCATTTTTAATAAATATATGATGCTTCTAAAAACTAGTGTTGACTATTAATTAGTGGTATTTTTTTTAAAACTCATAGAAACTATGAAAAACCATTGTGAATTTGTAATTAGTGGAGGTTTTTAAAGAACCACATTTTTATAACAATGGTTTATGAATAAGTTTTTTTTCATAACACAGAGGAAGTTTGAACTATTTCTAATTTAATCATGGCTTATTGTTAGAAAATGATTTCATATTTATTGTAGATGGTGATTATTTAAACCCTTACTTATTTATTAGCTTCATTCACATAATTTTTGTTTCAGTTTAAATCATTGCTAATCACTGTGATAAATCCCAAACCATAAACTTGGAAATTGAATAATCTACTACATTCCTTATAAAAATACATACAAATTGGAAGTGCACAATTTAATTATTTTAATAGTCAATAAAAAACATAAAAAATAAGGAATGGAAATTATAAATACCATAGAATATTATTAATTAAACATTTAAAAGTATTTGTTGAAGTGTATTTTTCCAAAGGCAGACTATAAGTTTATCCTCATAGACCATATAAATACAATATATAAGGGGATCCATTAGCAGCCCTACTTTGTTATGTCATACTATTTATGTTCCCAATTTCCCACATGGTACTTAACTCTGATTCTAGTATTAAATATGATTTTGAATATGAATTAGTTTCATTTTGATATTATGCATATAAAAAAATAATTATCATAACAATGTAAACTTAGTTGAATAAATATAACTAATTCACTACCTATGGAGTTTGGCATATCAAGGATGCAATTTCCAAAAAAATTATCCCTATTGATACCTATATTTTTCTAACTAATTCACCCCATCACTAAAAACTGCTCATTCTGAGCTATCATTATTAACTCCCACTCATGTATTATAATCTCTAGAATCACAATTTTACTTTGTGGATCAATATCCTAAATAGTAACAATATTGAGACTTATGTAAGGAGGTAGTGCAATGAATTAATATGAACATCTCCTAACGAATCATGATAAGGATGTTCCAAAACCAAGCCTTCACACATGACCAACATGATCCTTTACCAAAACTTGGTCAATAACATCACCCTAGGAAACTGATTATGACTATGATGGATTTACATCTCATGTGTGTGCAGGTGGAATATAATTTAATAAAACATATTTCCTTGAAAAAAAAATCAAATTATAATTTAGATTTCTTACCCTAGTGTTTTTAATAGGTTCAGTTATATAATTTTCATGAGCTTTATTTTTCACATCGAACTATATCTGAATTCGACCAACCACATGATCGACCTCTTTCACCTATATCATAAAAAAACCAACTATGAAAATTTAATTCCTTAAGATTCAATATATATATATATATATATATATATATTTAATAATAGTTAAATGATTTTCTGGCTCAACCTTCTCCTAAAAAACTATTATAGTTAGTTATGTGTGGAATGACTTGTTTCTCCCTACTTGATGTGTTTTTTATGAAGATTCATGAAAAAAATTAATATTACTAAAAAATGTATTATTTTTAAGAAATTAATTTTGATTTACTAAGACACTATCAAATTCCTTATGTTATATAGTATGATTCATATCAATAAATGACTTCTAATGATTATAAGGTATCCCTTTAGGTGACTTTTTATACATCTGATAAACAATCAAAGAGGTTCCATTAAACTCAAACCACAACCTTTACTTGAAGTTATTTCATTTTTTACCCAAACTTTTCAATGTCCATTGATGCACAAACACATCATGTATATCAAAATGGAAATGCACATAAAAATAAGATATGTTGAAATAATTAGATTAATACATCTGGTAAGAATATTATATAAAATAAACTATAAACATTTATTTTTAATTACCTTCAATTGTTTATTAAATATATTATTCTTCCGACCAATAGGAATATATCTCCAATCATGTTACATGAAAGGAAGGAAAATTATCTAACATGTTAAATGACTTAATATCTACCTGTATAAGCCTCAGATATCATTTTTAGGCACCCTATACATATCAAATGGCACAACCACTATTAAAATTTTCAACCTCCAAACATATGATGTATTCATGTTTGTTTCTCTACTATTATTATATTCACAAATTCAATAAATATATTCAAAAATTAGTATAAATATTTAATAAATTATTTTTCTATTTTGAAAAGTTCATACCGGAAATAGTCACCCTTTGATACCACTATGATGGTAACAATATTAACACATGCTCAGATGACACCTGATGATAAATTGGTTGATTTTATCCCCCACTATCCATATATGATGGTATTCCTAAAGAAAAAGGGGGTAAAATGGAGGTAATGATCATACCTTATGAATATGGGGATATAGATATCCCCTAAAACCTCATGCATATGTTTTATGTTTTCTATATTGTATGTGACGATATAGGATATCACATGAGATGTTTCACATGCATACTATATACTGTTAGGTCATATCATTATTTATGATATATTGATATCGTAGCTATTTCCATGGCAAGTTGTGTTATATGTAATAGTATATCATAGTGCACTGGTTTATATCTTAAGATACTCAAGGCAGTCTATGATTGTGTATGGAATTTGAATTTTAATAGTTAATGTTAAATAATCTTCCAATAACTATCATTGATCAAAACATTTCATAAGATGAAACATTGGAGAGATTTATGAATTCATGCAATGAATGCATAAATGGTTGAATTACATTTACTCATGTGTTAAAATTCATGAGTAAATGCAAGTAACTCAAGGATCATCCTTTAGGCCTTTATAAGGGGGACACTACCATGTTATGGGGGTGCGGGTGATCTTGGTTGATTGTCTTCCATTCTCATAGCTATGTTACTTCCTCTCCCCTTTACCATCATGGGACACTAGAATGTCATGGGAGATGGGAGGATCTCAATTGAGCATCAAATGATTCATTTCATCCTATATATATACCATGGATGAGGGAGTCCTTTGATTGTCTCTAATGTATTTTCATCAAGCATATAGATAAATAAGTAGAAACAAAAAAATTGGTATAAGGTGTTAGGTTCTGGGGCCCGCAGCGGAAGCCAGTGGGCTGTGGATTTTAAAATTTTCATCAGTAGGATGAAGAAACTTGTCATCGCCGATGATCCAAGCCCCAGATAGGTCTGAGGATCTCACATAAATTATAAGGAGCACAAAATAAAAATTAAAGCGTACCGTTTCAAATCTAAAGCCGCGGTCGACTACAACTAGTCGATGGTGATTTCCGCTTGAAGGATCCAAAGCAGTAACCCTCTAGATCGTCCACATGCACTTCAGAAAACCCACAGTAGCATCAATTTTCAAATTAAGGGCGCTATCGCGGAGATCCGATGATGCTTTCGACGTCCCGACAATTACCTCATCGAGATGCCTTCGATGTTGAAGAGAGATCTTGATCCGGGATTCTTGGATCTAGAGATTCTCTCTCTAGAGAGAGGGAGGAGAGAGATTCTCTAGATTTAATTCCATAGAATGAATGAATAATGAATTTCACAACATAAGAGAGATCCTGTCTTATATTTATAGTGGGGTTGCAAAATACCCGGTTGGGTTCCCCGACCCCCATTTATTTCAACATCCACTAAATAAATAATTTCAATAAACTAAACTATGTAAATATTGTTTATTATTTTATCACATACTTGTAATATATATAAAATATATTACATGATAAAATCCGAGCCATTTAACTCGACTCGCTATCCTTCTTAATATTAAACGAACCTTGAATATTAAAATAATATTCGTTCGATTAATATTTCCCGTATTTACGAAACTTGTAAATACATTAAATAAATTCAATCCCAAATATTCACAACTTGAATATTAATGAATTTATTTAATTCTTTTGGCGATCGACAACTTGGACAATACTCAGACCCCGTGGTGGGTCCCACCATGTCCATATACCTATTCAACTGCATAGGAAAGATTCTTAAATATGCTATTGTGTGTTACCATCTAGACCCTTATCTTGATAATAGTGAATAAAATCCATAGACCAAGAGTGGAGTCTAGCAACCCATCATGTCCCCTAAATAGATAAGGATTTTCATAGCAATGACAACCATCCTACGAACACTGACTGTGTACTATAATCTCTTTTTCATTAAATATCTCATAAAGAAGGATGCACACTAGTGTCATCACCATTTTTTTGCTTTATTATTTGTTGATCTTACCAGATGGATTTACCTTTGTACTGCTTTGGACAAAGACTTATAAATCCAACACCATCCCAATCAACCAGGCCTGAGATATGAAACTTTCTAAACTTGGAAGAAACAAATCCTTTCTTGACCATTCATCCAATGTCATACCACCAACGACACACCCAAAACAAGCTACCTCACCACAATTTCAATACCATGATTTTTCCTTGCAACAAAGAACGTAATAAAATGGTACACATTGGCAATGGTCTCAAGTCAGGAGACCAATACACATGTCCATAGATAGGAACAACCAATGACACCCAAAACATGTGGTGTTCCTATTGGCTGGTCTGTCCTCATGATCTCACTACTAGAGATCACCAAGTGTGAACTTCATGAGAAGAAGTCTCAATTCTTATGATCCCCATCACATGATAGTCAGACATTTACTGTGTCCAGTCAGTAAGATGTATCTAGACTGTAGAACATATATTTAAGATTAATGTCATAGTATCTCGAGGTTCTCATTATAGCCTGGGATCTACAATAACCTCTTGACATGACAATTAATCTTTGTACATTACCATTATAATAGTGGACATAGAAAATTATATAATATAATGGTAATATGGAATCATGAATAACTAACTATACACATGATATGGTAATAAAAAGTACTGCATAGTTGGGTCTAGGGAACCCACTATTTCAACACTCCCACTTGCACTAGATCCAACTTGCTAACAAAACTTGTTAGCTACTAACATGATAAATATTGTGCTTCTGTTGAGTAATGGATTTAACTACTGGGCCTTCTACATTTCCACGTGGCATATCTACTATATGAGACCTCATCTGCTTGAGTAAAACTTCTCAAGATAAGGTATCCCCAAGTATATCACTTTTCTCCATTGTCATAACTTGACAAATCAACTAGTAAGAATATCATATTATGATAATACTTTTCTCACTAGGTGAGATTCCAAGAACTGGAAAAAATTGTTGCATTTAACTACTTCTTAGCTTCCTTAAAAGCTGCAACATACTCGATATTTATAGTTATGGCTACCACTAGATTTTATGAGCTTGACTCGCTCATCACCTTTTCCTAACTTTGATACTAGATCAAATTGATCTAAGGATTACTAGTGTGTGTATCCCATAACTAGTATACCTTATTCTACATATTCCAGGCACATATCATTTGTACTCACTGAAGTACAAGATGATAGCTCTGACTGCATCACTTGCAGTGCTCCTGGAAAAAATTGATATCTGCCTACAATAAAGTAGATCCTGGAAATATCAATTATTGTACATAACATGGAATATGTGATTGATCCATAACTAAAGTGTATGGTATCAATTCACAACATTAATCTATTCCCATGATCCGAACATGTTAACCTAGAGAGATTAAGCCTTGTGACATTGACAATAATTCTGAACTTTAATTCTTCCAACTTGTATTTTTCAATACAATGTCACTTTATATATGATTGACTAGGTCCAAACAACCATTAGATCTATCTAGATAGATCCAGTTCCCTAGAATTTAGGTTGATACTTTTAGTCAATCACTATAGAATTGATTTTAACCTGGTCTTATCTAACTGTAAGACCAAGATATGTTTTCCATATGTTGCCGAACATATTTCACTTGAAAAAATTTGGCGCTCCCACTAACCTTTGGTAGACACAAGGCAAAGATTCATTTATAATTAATGCTCTAAATCTTGTTGCTTACTTTAATCCAGAATTGGATTTCAGTAACTTGCAACCTTTATTGGAATTTTATGGTGTCATCATCCATTTCTGGTTGCGTCGAATAGACACCTTCCATGAAATATGATCTTGACATCCAATGACCAATAGAACGATCTTAGAAGTAAGCTATAATAAGTAAAATTATAATATATTTAGGCATACCGACTTGGTATAACCAATCGAGCCTTATTGGTACTAGGCTCATACCATCCATGTATCTTTTCATATGAATACCCACCACATTATTCAATTTATAATCCCCTTTTCAATTTGATACATGGAATCCATTATTGAATTTTAATTGATCTTGTCAATCTTAGCTAATTTCCATATACTTCTTACTGGTAGGATTTATTATTATTAATGAATAATTTATCACCGACCATGGTGAATATAAAACCATCACCATGGTTTCATCCTTCCTACACTGTATGTGTCTCTGGAACATTCCTATTCTGCATGAACTTGTGAAACTAGTTCCTATGTCAACCATTTGTGCATCTAGAGAATTGACTAAGTCCAAGTCAATTTAGCTCCCACTACCTCTAATAGAGATGTGCATCCTTATATAGAAATGTATTATAATGTTTGACTACACATTTTGTATCTTAGGGATTTATGTAATATCCTAAGCAACTTCTTAGATAATTACTTAGATTCACTATGTGTTCATCTTGATGCATGTTTGTTTATATTTTAACAAACTCTTTGCATCCTAACACATGATCTATGACATAATGTATTTTCATCATACTATGAATCATATGATATCCATTTATCATTTATTTGTTGGCATATTAGTTATGGGTTTACACCATTATTTGTAAAGCACATTTTTTGAAATATAATGGAAGTTTCCACAAGTTGAAACATTGATACAACTTACATCATAACTTTGATGTATAAAATGCATGTTTAGGAATTTCTCCAAGCTATATTTTGTTGATCAATGTAAACATGTAATACTTTATCATCAATCCTCCTTATTAACATCAATACGGTGATGTAGATAAGGTAACATGTGTTTAGGAATTACTCCAAACTACATTATCATGATCGATAATTTCATAGTCAAGATATTCTTTGGTATGCTAATTTGAAGCAACTCATATCTTCTAACCATGCATATACTTCACTATTAAATTCCTTAATAACTTAAAGGAATCTTATGAATTATCTTTACCCCTAGATTTATTTTGGAATAGTTCACACTCTCTTGTTGAACTAATCCTAGAAGCTTTGTGGCATACCTTTATCTCTAAAGGTTTCTTTGTCTAAACTAAGGATATAAATAATAGAAAAAGTGTTTAGATGTGCTGAGCCTAAATACCATACTGTTTATATTATTGACACCCACTTTTAGTTTTACTTGACAAAGAAATATATTACCACAACTGGGTAGGTCTTATATTTTATATTCATCATGTATTGCCTTTGATTCAAGTAGTAGTGAACTATTTGTTGAGTATGTTACCACAAACAACAATCATTCCAAAAACCTGGAATAATGTCTCATTATGACCAAATGGGCACATGAGATAAATGTTTTGGTTATACTCAATAACTTTTTCAATTTGAATTAATCACTTGGAAATTATAAGTTATGTGTTTCTCATCACTGACTTAGGAATCACCCTTTCTCAACTTCTTGGAGAAGACACCTTACTCCTAGTAATGTTTCTCTACTTACTTGGTTACTATATTTCAATACATATATATGAAAAGTATATTGTATTTAATACCCAAGAAGTATGTGAGAAAAAAATACTTTTATTTGATGGATACAAACTGAACGAGAAGTGGGTACTTGCTTCTTGTATTTCAGTTCATTGCATTTTTAAACTTCCATAAATTTATTTCAATATGTGATTCAAATAACCTTCTATTAAATAACCAACCACCTTTATTTTAAGGACATGAGGAAGGTTACTTTGGCGTAACTTTCCACAGGACTTTCATCCTTGTCTTTTAATATATTCATCATAAGAACAAAAGGTTATTCTACCTTTAATATTCTTATCTCTTGGAAAATTTTATCTTAAAGGTAATGAAGCTCTTACTCTATACCGTTCATTTTTATCCTTAAACGAAACTAGAGTAATTGGGTGAAAAAGGTATAATAATGGGATGAAATGAAATATTGTGAACTTCCTTTCACTTTACACAATCTGAGTGTAATCATCACATTCAAATCTTGCTTCACTTTCTCCTTTGAAACTTCTTGGATATGAGACTACATGTACCATCATCCATGTCATGATGTATAAACCTTAACTAACATCAGATGTTTAAGATAAAATTTTGAAAGAACCATCATATGCTTAATTCATGAGTCTCCTGTAAGCATTTATACCCTCTCTTGATGAGGTGTCTAAACAGGTTGGGACACAAGCACCTTGAATTTCCATTATGGTAGTAATGTGTGCAAGTGCCTATACTGCACTTGGAATTTAATGCTTGTTTGGACATTAACTTTGTCCAATATTTATCAAAGTTTTATTGTGGTATTATTTTTCATTCTCTACAAATAATCTTTAGCAGATTGTACTTTTATTTTTGATTACCAAATGTGACATTACTGATTAATTTAATCATTAAATTTCTCCCACTAATTTTTCTAATTCTAGGAACCCTCTATACTAGAATCGGAATACTCTTGAGTATTCTAGTGGAAAGGATCCCCAAACCTCCCTCATAGTCTACAAGCTATGGCTATGACACTACTAGGAGGGTCCAAGGTAGGCTTTTGGCTAGCCAACCACATTAACTTGCGATTCCTTGATTTATTGAGTGAAGTCACAGCTTCTGAAATCGTCACTTTATTTACTCAACACTTGCCTCTAAAATTACAACAAGCTAGATATGGATATTTCTTTTCTACAATTTTAGTTAAGTCAACCCACCACCCTAATAAGAACTCTCCAGTAGTAAGAGGCACCTTCATCTATGGCACGACCGACACCTTGAACACCCAGTTTTGTTCAAACTTGATTGATGGAAGGCTGTTGTGACTTACTATTTTCTTTGAGGGTTTTATTGATTTCTCTCTCAACGAATGTGATCTATTTCTATTAAACTTGTTCATTTATGTTGTCACACTCACAACTGAACTTTAATAGAAAAACATACGCCACTTATTTATGCATTTTATTATCTATTAATTTATATATTTTCCTTCTGTTCTAAAATGCATAAAATAATAAATAAATGCATAAAGGTTAAACTACTACCTGACTGGTCTTGAGCATCTAAACGACCTAAGGGCATCGTACCTGAGTCGAAACTTGAATCTTGATGCATGTTGCCTCTGTCTTGTTTGTCCACTTCTCTTCTAGAGCATTGCCTTGTCTTGGAGGGGTCCACGTCACGTCTTGGAGTATCGCTTTGTCTTAGTGGGATCCACATCACGCCTCACATCATCTTTGTCCGAAGTACAATAATACTCACGCGTAGGCGGGGGGGGGGGGGGGGCTAGTGGGATAAATGTACATTAGGTAAAAATTCGGCATACATGACCTTATACATTTTAACTAAAAAAGAAAGACGATGCGCAAACCATCTATTTAATTAATTACAATCATCGTACACAATTAAAATAATTAAATAAATAAATGCAATATACACGAGTCGATGCTCAAGACCAGTAGATGGGTAAATGATGCGCGATAAACTTAAAATGCATTAAATATGTATGAGGGTTTATTTAATTAAATTAAATGAATTAATAAATTCAAATAATTTAATTAATTATCGATCCTCTAATTAATTTAATTTTAATTCTAAAATTAAATTAATTAATTAATTTAATTAAATTGTAAAATTAAATTAATTTATATGCTCGAGTATTAAAATAATTAACCAAAAATAATTTTAATTAATTTAATTTTAAAAAATAAAATAAAATAATTTAATTAATCTTGATTAATTTAAATTGGATGGTCCCTGAAACGTCACTATAGGGCCTGTGCGAGTGGGGCCAAACCCGTGTAGGGCCCTGCCAGGCCGTGTAGGGCCAAACTAGGCTGGACCGATCCACCCAAACCTGTTCCGGGTTGGGCAGGTCCGCCTGGACCACTTCAGATCCAATTTTACCCTGTGTAAATATAACTTGCAGGAAAACTAAAGGAGTACCTCCTCGACCGGTGCAACTCTACTGGGCTGCACGACCCTGAATGACGGCGAGGCCGACGGCCTACGTAGGTCCAGTTGAGAGTGGACGAGCCATTGGTCCTCCGCAGTGGTATTGGGTTGCTAGCTGCCTCACAGAAAACCCCTGTTCTGGGCGGTGAGGCCTGCTACGCTGAGAAGGAGATATGTCACCGGGATTGGCGAGCTGGGTGCTTACGGGGTGAGGGCCTGGTTGCAGGCTAGAAGGATATGGTGCCAGGTCGTTGCGGAGAGAAGGAGGTAGGACGATCCTGTGTGCAGGCTAGGAGAAGGAGGCCTGTCCTTGCTTGTTCTGGGCAGCGGAGCGGCACTATGGGAGGCAGGGCAGTTGGGCGCTGCGTGGGAGCGATGGGAGGCAAAGCCCCGAGGCGGTTGCTAGGTGTGCTGGCACTACGGGTCGCGGCTCCTCTGCAAGTGCGGAGGAAGCCGGTGGAGGGGGTCTGCGTGGACCCCCTATTCCTCCCATTCATTTTTTTTTTGTTTTTTTAATAAGACTTATTTTGAAGTCTTATTCCCCTTCCTTTATTATTCCACTCTCCCTCTTTTTTTTTGAGTAAAAGTCTCCCACAATTATTTATTGTGTGTGTTTTTCCACACATAAATGTTTCTAAAGGCTACTTAGCCTTTTGTTATAATAATAAAAAATTATTATTATGAAATAATAATTTATTATTATTATATTATAATAATAATAAAATAAATAATATTATTATAATAATAAAATAATTATGAAAATTACTAAAATGTAAAATTTATAATTTTTCATATAATTTTAATCATATTCGATGAACGATATAAACTTGATCGGTTCTTTGGAATGAATAAAATTTAATACTCCTGATCAAACCACAAAAGCGATCCAATCTAAAAAATTAAAATGGCCATAACTTGGAAGTTCGGGATCGGATCAACGTACAATTTGAACCGTTGAGACCATTTTTGAACCCTCTACTTAATTTTATGAAAATTAATTTTATTTGGCTCAGAAAATTTATGCGATACCTCTGATACAACTATTAGGTTCTAGGGCTCACAGAAGAAGACAGTGAGCTAGGGATTTTAAAATTTTCATTGGTGGGATGATGGAAATTGTCATCACCAACAATCTGAGCCCCAAATAGGTCCTAGGATCTCGTGTAAATTATAAAGAGCACAAAATAAAAATGAAAGCATACCCCTTTCAAATCTGAAGCCGCAGTCAATTGCAACTAGTCGATGATGATCATCGCTTGAAGGATCCAAAGCAGGAACCCTCTAGATCGTCCAAACGCGCTTCAAAAAACTCGCGGTATCATCGATTGTCGAATACCAGGTGCTATCGTGGAGATCCGATGATGTTTTCGATGCCTCGATGATCACCGCATCGAGATTCCTTCGATTCTTAAGAGAGATCTTGATTTGGGCTTCTTGGATTGAGAGATTCTCTCTCTAGAGAGTGAGAGGAGAGAGATTCTCTGGATTTCATTCCATGGAATGAATGAATAGTTAATTTCCCAACATAAGAGAGAGGCTCCTCCAATTTTTATAGTGTCATTTCAAAATACCTAGTTGGGTTCCCCGACCCTTGTTTATTTCAACATCCACTAAATAAATAATTTCAATGAACTAAACTGCGTCAATATTATTTATTATTTTATCACATACTTGTAATATATATAAAATATATTACGTGATAAAATATGAGCCATTTAACTCAACTCTCTATCCCGCTTAATATTAAATGAACCTTGAATATTAAAATAATATTATTTTGATTAATATTTTCCCATATTTACTAAAATTGTAAATACATTAAATAAATTAAATCCCAAATATTCATAACTTGAATATTAATGAATTTATTTAATTCTTTTGGTGATCTAAAACATGGAAAATACTCAGACCCCATGGTGGGGCCCACCATGTCCATATACCTATTCAACTGCATAGGGAAGATTCCTGAATAAGCTATTGTGTGTGACCCTATAGGCCCTTATCTCGATAGCAGTGAATAAAATCCAAAGACTAAGAGCAGAGTCTAGCAACCCATCATGGCCCATAAGGAGATAAGGATTGTCATAACAATGACAATCATACTACGAACACTGAATGTGTACTATAATCTATTTGTCATTAAATATATCATAAAGCAGGACGCACACTAGTTTCATCTCCCTTTTCTTTCTTTATTATTTGTTGATATTACCAGATGGATTTACCTTTGTACTGCTTTTGCCAAAGACTTACGAAGGCAGTACCATCCTGATCAAATAGGCTTGAGATATACAACTTTCTAAACGTGGAAGCAACAAATCCTTTCTTGACCATTCATCTAATGTCATACCACCAACGACGCACCCAACACAAGATACCTTTCCACGATTTCAATACCATGGTTTTCACCTTACATCAAAGTACATAATCAAATGGTACACATTGGTAATGGTCTCAAGTCAGGAGACCAATACACATGTCCATAGATAGGAACAACCAATGACACCCAAAACATGTGGTGTTCTTATTGGCGGGTCTATCCTCATGATCTCACTACTAAAGATCACTAAGTGCAAACTTCATAAGAAGAAGTCTTAATGCTTATGAGACCCAACACCCAATAGTCAGAAATTTATTGTGTCCAGTCAGTAAGATGTATCTAGACTATAGAACATATATTTAAGATTAATGTGATAGTATCTTGAGGTTCTCATTATAGACTGGGATCTGTTATAACCTCTCGACACAAAAAGTAATCTTTGGACATTACCATTATAATAGTGGATGCAAAAAATTCTATAATATAATGGTAAGATAGAATCATGAATAACTAACTGTACACATGATATGATAATCAAAAGTATTGAATAGTTGGGTCTAGGGCACCCACTATTTCAACATAAGGTACACACATTTTGTTCATTTTTCTATATTCATGGTTTCAAGTTTCATTGATGATTGATCTTGGGTTTAAAGGGTTTCTATATGTGTTCTCTATCTAAAATAAGTGTTATTATATCCATATAAACCCATTAGTGGTATCACAGATTTACCATGGATTCAAATTCTTGAATCATGTTAAAAATGATGATTAATGCATATCATATACATGTTGTATTGCCTATCGTAGATGGGAAACAAAACAAATCCTTTAGTTTTAAATATATCATAACATATGATATAGGGGGTCATAATAGGCAATGGGGCCTATTTTAGTTTTAAAAACAAAGAATCATTTCATAGAGATGACACCAATTCTTATTATAGAATATAACCCCCAACCTCAAAGGATATTTCATAACTAAAGGGTTTAATCTTAAACAAGCTATATTGTAAGTTAGTGCTAGATTAATCTTACACAAGGACTGATTAGTCCTATTCAAGAAAAATTTCATAATCCATGATAGCTTGACCCATGGTGTTATTCTTATGTAGGCACAAAAATGTCAGGTTACTTCTATACATGGATTATTGTAATCCATGATCGCTAATCCCAATCTCTTATTCTTACATAGGCTCAAGTTCTATGAGTTAATACTATAAAAGTTACTAAAGCGATCATTAATATTACATGGTTCTATGTCATTGACTAGGATCATTGTAGTTACAAGTTAATATCATGAAAGGCCCATACATTGGATTTAATGCTACACAACATTCATCATAAGTATCAATTACAAGGCGTTGCATATTATTTCTACACATGCACCACTGCATACTACAGACAACAACTATCAATCATAAAATACGTTTGAAAACATTTAAATTGCTTAAGTGATGTGAATTATATATATATATATATATATATATATATATATGCTTATATTGTTAAATATGATATATATGTTTTTTTATTTTTCATATTTCAATTATGAAACGATTTTAATAATTTATAAATTATTTATAAATTATAATAAAAGTTATTATGTGATATTTATTAATTTATAATTATGTTTATAAATAAATTAATTATAAATTGTTTATGATAAATTAATAAATATGTAGGAAACATTTATTAAATAAATATTACATAATATTAAAACTTGATATTGAAACACCATTTTTAAATTATATGGCATAACTTATAATTTGGATATAAATTATTTCTATGGAAATTATAATTATAATTTATAAAATGTTTAAAAATTATAAAATAATGGAAAGTATAAAAGAGTTTATACTAAAATTATGAATTTATCATAATTATTAAATTTTAATTGTTCAAATTAAGGGCCTTATTTGACAAAAATATTTAAACCATATCAAAATGAGTTTTGATAATTGATTTAATCAAGGTTTAATGATATTAAATATTTGATAATTAGATTATGTAAATTTTTTACATAATATAATTAGAATATAAATTGTTTATATTTCATATCACATATTTAAAGTAATGTTACATATAATGAATAATATGAAATAGTTCATATTGGAAAATAAATATGAAATGTTTATATTTATTTAATTATATAATGTCCATAATTTGTGGTTAAATTATAAAGTATTAATAATTTTCTTGTCTATGAATTGTTTATAGACAGTTTATCTCATATTTAAATATTCAAATTATTCATTCATTTATTTATTCCATTCCTTATTCATAGATACAATTTTTATATTATGAATTGTGATGTATGATTTATTTTAAAGAGTTAAACTACTTATATAAATTATCATACATGCATATATGGTGGTACATGCTATGTATGATAATGGATTTAGTTTTCTTCTACTGTGACTATGACTTGTATTAGGTTATGAGATTAAATTAAAAATTTAATTATAGTTTATACATA
Organism: Viscum album; assembly: GCA_963277665.1. Taxonomy (NCBI): domain Eukaryota; kingdom Viridiplantae; phylum Streptophyta; class Magnoliopsida; order Santalales; family Viscaceae; genus Viscum; species Viscum album. The sequence continues at coordinate 471,255,190 of OY728158.1, forward strand.
TTAGGTGTTATAATTGTGTAGGAATTTATGTCTCTCTTGAGTAAAGTATCCTTAGGTAGTGGGACTTTGGGTCAGACTACTCACTGTCCTAGAGGATTATGCCATGTTTAGAAAAGTGGAGGTTTTATATCTACCGCTCCAAGCTTAATCTTGTGGGGATTGTTGATTTCATATGATTATAAGTCTTTACATGAAAGGATTTCATGGAACTTATACATAAGATGCATTTAGATATATATGAATGTAGTTTACTTTTAATTTGGGTTAATAACATAAGCTAAAAGTTATGTAACTAGTTACACATCAATATAGCGTGAACATATTGATTTTTTGGAAGGAATACAATTCCAAAATAAATCATTAGAGGAATGAATATATATCAAGGTAAATAATGAGATAAGATGATGGTATTAAATACCCATTAAAATAATAAGTGTTATATTCCTTACAAATAAAGCACATGTTAAGGCCTCAATCATTCAAATAGGTAGGTTCTGCCAAAGTAGGGTGCCCATGGATTATCTTATGTAAGGTATAGTGGAAATGACTATCCCTAAGTGTTATTTAACCAAATCCTATTGTTATATTTAGGTTAAAATTAGTTGGGAATCCCTAAGAGTTTAGATACTAGAGGAATGATGTTGAGTTTATCCAAATGATAGATTAGACAAAGAGTTATCTACTCAACCATACAAGAGTCACATATGATCTAATTTCAATGAAACCCTACCTAAATAACTAAGTGGTGATTGAAATTCTAGAGAGGACTCATTTCTTAGTGAAATATGGATATTGGACCACTAGTGTATATGGTGTGTTTAAAAGTAAAAATCATTTTAGCATAAGAGTATTTAATTAAAGTCCTTATTAAATGAATATAAAACATGATACTCATCTAATAAAAGTTTTTTTGTAGATAAGTAAAATCATTATCATCAAAATTAACTTTGATTTCAATCCTTAAAAATGAGAATATTAATGTAAGAAACTAATAAGACTGATAAATTACAAAAATTTCTCAAGTAATATAAATTATATATGTTAGAGAAACACCTTCCAACTATAGAAGTTTTTCAATAAGTGAATCTAGATTCTTATGATAAGTATAGAATGATTCACTCAAGGTTTCATAAATATTTTATGGAAATTAAATTTCATTCAATTATCATTGTTCGAAATGTTCTAACAATGTGAATGAGTTTAAGAAATGTTTACTTGATTTTCTCAAAGTGTCGAGGATAAATGAACTTGGGTATATGATGTATAGGTTTTAGTGTTGTATAGATAATACAAGTGGGTAAAAGTTAAAAATAAAATAAGATAAGTTATTTTGAAATTCCAATAATGATTCTTCAAGTATCCATTCATGGTCATTGAAACCTAGAGTTGTTAAGAAGGAGGACTAATGATTTTATAAAATGAAATTATTTAGAATACCCTAAGGAGTTTGAGAAACTCCATAGAATTTTCATGTCAGATATTGATATTATAGAAATAAATTATTTTATTTTTAAAGGTATATAATACAAACTAAATGTCTTACAAGTGTTGTAAATATACATAAATTAAAAAAAGGGAAGAATTGATATTTTTTGTAGTTTGTATTCAAATGATAAAGAAAAGGGTTTTCAAATCTTGGATTTGAATACAAAATAATATTATCAATCTCAGATGGATCTATATTAAGGATGAGTATTTTTTATCTTATTTATCCTATATGATAATAGAGATTAAGTTTATACACATGGTTTATGATTCATTGGACTCTATAACATGTTTTGAGAAGAAGAAGAGGGTAAAATATTTTATCCAAGATTTTTATTAAAGTATGAGGGATATGATCCCACCACTCTTTAGTATCATATTTTAAAGAACAATATTATTTTCAAAAAAAACCCTAGACACATATAATATAATATTCAGGAGAAAAATAATATCATGTTTGTTAAATATTCCCACTAAAGGAAATAAGAGTCATTTCCTTAACACAAAAGATTTTGTGTGTCTTAGAAAGATATTCTAAAGGTAATATATTGTCTAAGAGGCTAGTAAGAGTATGTTTGGACTTTGATAAGTTCAAAGTTAACAAATAAAGGATTATTCTAGTAAAATTACAAAGTGAATATTACTTTCAAGGAAAATTTTTATGGAAAGGGTTCTAAGAATAATGATTATAAGCTTAGAGTGAGTTCTAAGTAGACAACTAAAGTTATTAACATCATAATATTAGATATTGTGAAGTTAATAAAATTGAATATGTATAAGGAATTGAGTGTTATAAAAATTATTCCTAAGTATATCCATTATTCAAACTATAATGATTTATAGATGTTACTCACTAAAGAGTTTAGTGGGAGAGTTTTATTAGATGGTCATATAGTGATGTGGAAGAACTATTTGGGGTAGGACAATGCATGACAGATATGGCACAAATGTGAATGAGAAGAGATCACAATCCTCTAAGATTTGGAAACCGATTCACCCTTACCTAGAGGTATTGTATTAGTACTCTAGGTGGATGGTTGGAAGTGGTGATATTTATTTCTGGATGCAAGATTGGGGGATTGGTAGGTTGTGGTTTCTAGGATTCCCCACACTGAATATATCGTTTCTTGAGGCTAGCGGTCATTCTGGTTTTATTCAATCCATTTTGGATGATAGTCAACGATCTGTTTTCAATAGAATTGTTATCAATGATGAGCATGATAATCTTATTTTTACAGGCTGTTCGTCTGGTGTGTTATATTTAAAGGACTTTTCTTGGGTGAGGAGGGATTAACATGATGATGATACTTGGGGGGAGACTATGTGGTGAAAATAGGTCCCCTCAAAATTTAATTTCCTAGTGTGGAGGGTAAGGAACAGAGCTTTGCCTACTGATGATAACATTCAGCATATGGGTGTCAGCTTTGCCTCCAGGTGTTGGTGTTGCCGTGATCCCAAAACAGAATCACTGGGGCATTTTTTTTGATAGTGAATAGGCTAGATGGATATGGCCGGTGTTCAGTGCTTTCACTGGGTGGAACAGATAGGGAGGGATAATGGAATTTTTTTTAAGTGCATGGTTTCAAGGAGCGGGCAGTCATGGACCTGAAAGGAAGGCACTGGGTATTCTGATATTAGCAGGATACTGGACCCTTTGGAGCACAAGAAACAATGCGTGACAAAAAAATATAAGAGGTACACAGGACAATATTATTTTTAAAATGAAGAACTCTTTTCAGGACTTGGTCCGGGTGTGTACGGGTTGCCAGGATGCGCCATCAGTGAAAGCCTTTATACCCAGTTGTTTTATTTCCAGCTGAAGTAGGGAGTTGGGTCATGGGCACTGGGTATGTTGGCATCCACTTCACTTTGGAATAAAAATTAACATGGATGGATCAATTGTAGGGGGAGATGAGAGGTGTAGGGGTTATTCGGAACTAGTCAGGGTCTGTTGTAGCACCATTTTCTACTTTCTATGGCAGGGGAAACGTTTTCCAGGCTGAAGCGCAGGCTATGCTCACGGGTTTGGAGATGTGTGGGCAGCGGGATATCACTCTTAAAGCGGTGGAAATAGATTCTCTAATTATCTTCAAATAATTAGAAGGTACAAGTTGGGTTCCATGGAATAACATTTATATCATCAGAAAGTGAAAGAAGATTTTGGGTAATCGTATTGATATCACTCACACATGGCGGGAAGGGAACTAGGTGGCAGATTTCTTGGCGTCTAGAGCTTCACCCAACCAAAATATGTCTATTTTCCTTAATATAGGTTCTTTTCCTAGTGAGGGGATGAAGTTTGTGATTAATGATGCTTTGGGATTACACTTTTTTCGACCTCCGTGATTTTCTTGTATCAGCATTTCTTTCAAAGTCAATAAAAATGTTAGTTTTCAGTCATATAGTGATGTGGTATGAATTACATAGAGATTTAACGAGTTTAACAATACCCTTGAAAGTATAGTAAACACAAGGTTGATTTAGTAGTATACCATATGTGATATTCTAGACAAGATCTTATGTATGGTTTTGTTAAGTATTCATAAATAATTTTAAGAATATAAAATGTATCATGTTATACTAAAGGAAATCTTCACTTTATCATTCTTTCACATTGTATGCACACACACACATATCATGAAGTGAAATGATAATTGACCACTCAAATTAAAAATTTGAGTTATCCCTAACTGATGTACATCATGGAGTATTATAAGTTGTAACAAATTTTAAGGTTAGCATGAGTAAGATTCATGTATTGAGATATGGAATATTCTTATGAGGAACAACATGAGTTTTGTGCATTGTATAACCAACAAAGTATACCATATGGAGTTCCATACACTATATATTTTGTTTACTAGGGGTTAATGATTCATATTTGGAATCCCCACTACATGATTTTGGGTAGATACTAATACACCCATCATAAGGCATGCAAAACAATATTTATTTTCCTAGAGCAACACAATGGCCGATATGGGTTATTTCTCTTGAGGAGCCTTTGGATTTCAAGTCAATAACTAAATATTCCAATCACTTATTTTATTTTTATAATTTTTATATGTTATGAAAGAAATAAGAATGGGGTTTGAATATGGATTTAAATAAATCATAAAATTAAACATACAATTTAAAATACAGACAAAATGAACGAGGTTAAAAGAAAGGAAATACTCCAAAGATAATTTTCCTAAGTGAACCTTAGTTGTCTCATTACCAATATTATACATACTTAATAAACATAATCCATCGTATGTGTGGTAATAACATTCTTCCATAGTTGTTAATATACAATGTACCTAAAAATCACTAAGTACACTACACATCCATCTCCTCCTTGGTTAGTAAGCTAGAGAGCTCCTCAATCAAGATCACCCTCTATCCTACCTTCTTAGTATGAAATCACAACCATTAAACATTTAATCATTAAGGTTCCATCATATACCTTTATGATTGAGTTAAGGGAGGGATAATAGTGAGTAAAAATAAGTTAAACCTAATATAATGGTAGTTAATACACATTGTCACCTTTCCCCACTACTTATTATCCTTAGAATAATAAAAAGTAGATAAGAAAAATTCAAGCATGAATGAGATGGGTCTCAAGCTCATCATTGGATTCTTCCCCCAGGAGATCCTTCTGGTTAGTTCTCCACTATCGTGAAAATTATATATCATAATAAGAAAAATTAGTAAAATGATATAGATGAGAGTGAGAAATAAAAAAAACTTTAATTAAAACATGTGGAATAATATTATAGTAAAAAATAGTAAAGTAAAATCCTAATCTACTTCATAAGGCTGAAGTACAAGTTATGAACTAGGGAAGGAGAGAGAGAGAGAGATTCTATTTTACAATAGAGGAAAAATAATTTAAATGGACATAAAAAATGGCCTTTAGCGTGTATGGTAATAGAAATCATACACACATAGATCGAGAAATAATATTCTTCTATATAGTAACAACTTTTACTATACTTTGAATTCTTTCCATGATCTTTGGTTTTAGTTACCTTAAACCTTCCATGTGATCATGTTCCCTTATTATTATTTGAATTTAATTCATGTGGTCAAAAGAATATTTGGATATATTTAAATTTCCAAAAGTGTTAGGATTCTTACCATGGAGTAACAAATTTCTTCAAAATGTGGAACTTTGGTTCTTCTAATTTCATAAAGGATGAGACCTTCACATATACAAGGATTAAATTTAATTACACGGTCTTATTCTCTTTTGAAAATTAAATAACACTTACACATGAAGCTTGGATGAATTTTCTCTAAGTACATATCCATCACGCATCCTTGGTATAACCTTAACATATTGAGTAAAGACTCTCACATGCTCTGGGATTTGGATGAAATCATCCTAGTGGAAAAATATTTTACTTTAATGTATTAGGGGTGAGTTGTTGGTTATTCTTACATACTAGATAAAGTTACTTTTATACATCCTCTAATTCAATTTTATGTATCAGTCAGTGAACTTTACACATCTCCAAACTTTATCGAAATCTCTTTATCTATGGATCATAAGGGGTCTTGTGTATGTGTATATGACTCATGGGTATCAAAATGAGACTTTTATGTATCATATTATTTTTCCACATTTATTCTTTATTTCTTAATCTAACTTTTATATATCAAGGGTTAAAATAAAATTAATCTTATGCAACTCATCCCTTTGTGAAATTCATCCCATGTTAGCTATCATCAGGATGTTAAAATTTCTTGCTTATGAGTCCTTTAAAAAACTTATGAAATTTATCTTTTTAATCCAATATAATTTTTGAATCTTTCTAATTACTTATTAAAATAAAAAATCACCAGAAATTAAATAATATCCATGAAAATTAACAATAGATCAGTAATAAAATACCTAAAAATATGGATTTAGTCTATTTTCACAATAAAGTCCAATATGCTCTTATAAACTCAATATATGATAATTACCCATAAAATATTAAAATGGTGGGAATTAAATCATTTAATTACAAAGTAAAATATATGAAAATATAAGCTATCTAAATTCCACCATACTTAAAAATTTCACTCATGGGAAATCATCTAATATCCGCATCAAATACACATAAAGATCAATAATGAGAGAATTTTCCAAAATATAATTCATCACATCTCATTTATAAAAAATAGGGTCCTTTAATTTTCTTCACTCACATTGAGATTTTCTCAACCTAAAAGATCTACCAACAATCCAATAAAAACCTACCTCACATAAAAATTCATGTCTCAATTCACTTGATGGAAATTTTATCTAGAGTTATGATCATACTTGGAAAATTCATGTGTCACCATAGAATTGTAAAAACTCTCATTCATAATCACCATGAGACATAAAACTATTTTCAATCATGTGTTATTTTCAATGTAATTTGTTAACCTAGTGTTGGTGGGTGACATCATTTAAAAATTCAAGCTCTAAAATATGAGGTTTAAATATTAAATACAATTTAATGAATATTAAAGTAAAACCACATAAAATATACCTCACTAAATTCCCATTTCAATATTCAAACCATACTTTCCCTTTGAATAGCATGGGTCACGAGTCACTCAATAAATTCAATGGAAGACCTCATCATAATTATCCTTTTTTTTATATTTTTTTTCAAGGAAGATGGCATGAATAAGAAATGTAATTAATGGATTAAAATTCATTCCATTTTTATTTTTGAGAGGTTAATGAGTCATATGAGTGAACACAATGGATAATTCAATATCATCTATATTTTTTCCTTTTTATTTTTTAGGAGAAAAGTATGATATAAATAAATAAAAAATGACGATAATGACTCATGCCCATATCTATCTATGCACTTCCTAGAAGAGTGAAACACACCTCACACACCCATAAATGGTATGTTTCCCAAATAATATACATTAAAGTCTCTTCCCCTATAATCAAACTTGAAACAAGCATGTAAATATATTAAGAGTGAAGGTAGGTAAAGATGAATCATCTTGTAATGTGGGTTAAACCTATAAGATAATTCATGGATTCTAAGGGATAAAAATGATTATTGTAAAGTGTAGGTATCAAGTTAAAAATATTGATTACTAAAGAAGCGACTCAATCATGTCAAAAAAATTTCATGAACTCAAAATATTTAAAATATAAATAATCATAGTTCTATTTCATATACAAGTACCAAGTTTCTCTAAAGAAAGTGATGATATTTAGAATAATATGTCAAAAAGGGTTTAGAATAACTCATGGAAATAGAAAAATAATATTGGTCAGTGTTTCATATACATGTATTTCATAATTTTTTCAAACTCATATTAAAAAAAAATTCAGATAAAATTTCCATATCAACAATCATTTAATTTTTTTTTTCAAAAATCAATTTAACTCTCTCAAAATCAATTCAATATTGAAAAATTATAATGAATATTCATTAAAACTTAATTTTTAAAAATATTAACAACAAAATATCCTAATAATATTTAAACTTCCCCACGAGATGCTAACAAGATCACCGATGGACTTTCCAACATAGGTGTTTCTCATGAGATGCATTGGAGTGATGTTCTCCCTCCAGAGTTAATCCCGCTCTATGTCAGGGATGTTATCAAAATTCCTTATTTCAGACTTGTGCAACTTTTTTTTCTTTTCAATAAAAATTTAGTGTTTTGGTCTTTGACCAGAACACAAATTCTCTCAAAAAAAAAATTATACACATAAAATACAGGGCATGAATCAAATAAGAAGGAGAAATAAAACCTAGTTTATTTTTCATTTGGTGGATTTGAGTTTAGCTCCTAATTCCTACCTTATAAAACCTAAAAAATAAAATATAATAATTTACAATTATTTAAAAATTGAATAAATTAGTAAATATAAAAAGTAAATATAAACATGGGTTAACCTCCAAGAGGTGTTGTGTTTATACTACTTATATCCAAGCAGTCTTGTGGTCAACCCCAATCTATAAGAGGATGGGGTTTCTTTGATAGTAACAAAAACCAATTTTTTCTTCCAGTTTTCATACAAAAACACTGGTTGCAAATAACCTTATGGTTGGAATGCTGTAGATATTATCATTTATCCATGATGTATAACTTTCATGGCAGGGGTAAAAAAATATAAGATTCCTCTACTACTTTAACCACTACTTATATGGATGCATCCTCTAGTGGATGCTCTATCAATGTTGGTTTAATGTGGGTAAATAGGGATAAATAAATAAAAATTTCAAGTTGAATGAAATAAATAAAGGTTAAATTTAATTATAAATCTTCTACCTTAATCAAGGTAACTTGTAATTTATTTCTTTCATGAAAATCCACTAGGGATTCCTCCTCATTTAATTCTAGAACCACCCTTTCTTCAAAGGTGGCTATATTTTTATTTCCTTCACTTTCTTGGGATATGTAAAACTCATATTGATATGAAATTTTAGAATATAAGGAGTTATAAGGTGATTCCAGTGAATAAAAATAAAGTAAAATAGAATCTAAAGAATGTTTGACTCCCTTAGATATCTTATAATCAATATTTGTATACCTTTATCTACTAAATTCAATTTGAAATTTGTATGTAGGAGAGGGTAGTGGGTACATCATTTTTCTTCAAATACCACTATCTCATTTTCTTATTATCTATTCATGGAATACTCTAAGAGTGATGAATTATCATTATCAAAACTAAGTGGATAAGTTTTCAAGTAAATTTGAGAGAAAGTAATGACTAGTAAATATAGAGTCATGTCACCCCTAAAAAATTTCATTTGGATCGTCTTGGTATTCATAGAGAAGATAAGTTAGGTAGTTGAAATAGTTGGGTAGTGGGTAATCATTTAGTGTAATCTCATCCAATTAAATATTTTCTTATAATATGTGATGTAATGGAATAATCTATTTTGGTTCCTAGACCACTTATTAATACAACTTTGTAAAGTAGCAGGAGAAATTAGTTAGTTATTTAGCCAAGTTTTCTAGAATTGGGTATTTAAGGTCCTCGTTAAGATCCTTTATTATCTATACAAACAAATCCTATTTAAAATTTGAGGTTTGGACTCCCATCACCCATTTAGGAAAAAATAAATTAATTTCTATTATTAACGAGGGTGAGTCAATATAAGGTTCCATTTTTTAGTTTTTTATGATAGAAAATTGAAATATTTACAAAATTTGAAAGGGATAAAGAGTGATTGACTAAATGGATTATCAATAACAATGCCATATTTTTGAAACACCTATCACAAGGTGTGAAAAAATAATATTTATTTTTATAGTGAATCACAATGGGTGACTATGGTTATATCTCTTATAGAGCCTTTGGATTCCAAGTAAATCACTAAATATTCCAATCACTTATGATATTTTTTGTGTTTTTATATTTTTTAAAAGAAATAAAAATGGATTCTGAAGATGGAATATTGTAAAACATAAAATTAAACATGCAATATAAAATGAAGACATAATGAATGAGGTTAGAAGAAAGGAAATACTCCTAGGAGGATTGTACTAAGTGAACCTCCATCATCTCATTGCTAATATTATACCTAATTAATGAACACACTCCATTATATGTGTGGTCATCCTGTTCTACCTTGCTTGTGAATATACATTGTACATAACAATCACCAAGTACATTGCACATCCAACTCCTCCTCCTTTGTTAACAAGATATAGAGCTCCTTAGTTAATATCACCCTCCATCATACATTTAGGATATGTAATTGAACCCATTTAAACCTTAACCAATGAGACTATAACATCCTGACCCAGGTTCCACACACTGGTGCCCCAAATCGGTCGGTCACATGACCTCAGGTGAGCCTCACTGTATTCTAGAGGTTGCTAAATCGAAATGAGGGTCTAATATTGATCACGGGGAGACTATACCCTCTTTAAAAAAGTAGAAAAAAGGTGAAATAGATAAGAATAACCAAATTATACAACCAAACCAAACTAGTATCACATGATGACCAAAATAGTAAATATAATACCCAAAGCTAAATAATAGATATCTCATGCCAAATACGTTCCAAGAGTCAATATGAAAAACCCAAAATAAATAAATACACATAAAAACTCCTAAGTGGTTCCTGAATCATATCCAGTTCCCTCATCCATGCTTCATCCCAAATCATCCATCTAACATGGGGATGTTTCCTTTATCCCATCCTACAAACATTAAGTTTATTCAGGTACTGATTAGGTAGCTCGAGTAGGGTATGAGTACAACTCAGTAGGCCACCACCAAAGGCATCTACAAAAATATCTATTAAATAAAAGTTTATGTAGTTTCATAAAGAATAAAATAAAAGCAATAAAGTAAACAATTTACATATATTCAATTATTCTTTATTTAACTACATAAACCCCTAGGTTCCTGAGGACACCCGAACCACAATACCTACTTCGAACCTTGTTGGAGTCTGAACCATATAGAAAGTCCATGGTTATCAATGATTAATTCATTTCAATTCATATTATGGACAATTGAAACCATATTACAATTCCAACATTTTGGGCCTAGAATATCACCCCATGGGTATTTGAAGTAGTAGTCCATGACCACAACTCATTTATCAAACAATCACACAAGTGGGATTTTGAAGCTGTAGTATATGTCCCACACTCATTTATCACTATAGGATTTTGAAGCTGCGGTCCAGGTCCTACAAATGCATATCAGTTTATCAATATGGGATTTTGAAGCCAATGAGCCTATACCCAAGTGGTAAAGGCTCCTTCTTGGAATCTAAGAGACCCATGTTCAAATTTAGGTGGGGGTAAATTTCTGGGTTTCTGTAGTAGTACTATAAAAAGAACTGTTTGGTACCACAACATCAGGAACTATTAATCCAATTTGGGCCTATGGGTATCAGGACCTTCGGACCAACAAAGGCCTTCATGTCACAGGGCCTTCGGGATACCAATGGCCTTCAGGCCACAATGATTTCAGGACATAGAAAAGACCAAGAAGCACTGGGAAGACCACATAGAAGTAAGCCCAAATGAGGTTTCAGAGCAAAATACCAACCACCAGAGCAGAGCTAACTGGATTGGAAGGATGATAGGGTATGAAAACTTCCATTGGGACCAGCCATCATGCATCTCTGCATGGGGAAATTCTAGCTGACCAGCCATGCGAGGTGGGGATCTAGGTGCCTTCAAGATGTAGATGTTGGGGAGGGGCTATTTCAAGTGTGTTAAGTCTTGGGCCTTTAAGGTCATGTATTGGGTCATGTATGGGCCTTGTGCCTTGGACCTATGGGTCATGTAAGTATTCCCTTTAAACCCTTAAAAGGGTTATTATCCAAAAATAAATAAACAATTCCTTAGGGCTATTCGAGCACTATGGGATTTTGAAGCAGTAGTCCATGCCCCATACATGTTTATCAATCAATCACACAATTAAATATATCACATCAATCAAGATTAATAAACATTAATCATTTTACCAACATTTCACATCATGGTACCATTAAAATTTATCACAACAACATGGTTCTTCAATTTAATCACATGGAAAAAATGAACTATTCATTATTAACCCAATTTTCATTATTTAAACCATATAACCCATTAACCTATTAAGGTTAATCCACCCATATCATAACTTCCCAATTGTTAATTAATTCATATAACATTAATTGAATAATTAAAAAAAATAAAAATTTCCCATTAATTCAACCACCACAATATTCCATTAATTAATTCAAAAATTAATTAATCCAATTCCATAATCCCAATATCACATTAATTAATTCACCAATTAATTAATCCAATTCCATAATTCTATAAATTAGTTAATCAATTAATTTATTCAATTCAAGTTTCAATTGTCAAATGTTCCAATTGAAATTTTAAAACACATACATATAATTGGAATTCAAGACTATGGTATTTGAATTTAGACCACCTACCTCAAGATTGAAGATGAACACTCACAAAAAAAAAACCCTATTGATGTGGAATCATCAAGATCACAACAAAGAATGAGATCTAGATCTGAAACCTAGATCTAAGATAAGAAAAATCAAGATCCAACAAAACTAGATTTAGATCCATCACAAATATAGGAAAACATCCCTTCAAAGGATGAGAGAAAGATAAGAGAGCAAAAGGAAACTGTATGGGATGAGAATATCTTACTAGGAGAGGTGAATATCTTTAATCTAGGATTTGATTATCCAAGAATGAAGTTCAGAGGCCTTGGAATCCATTTAGGAGCCTAAAAAAAGATAAATTTCTTAGGATCTAGTTTGGTTCTATTTAGGTGAATTTCAGGGGTTCCAATATTTTTAATGTAATTTTTGTGGGATTTAATTTCTTCACACATAGTTTCCTGGGAAGGGGTTCATGGTTTGCCAAACCGTATGAATTAACCATTCACCTCTTCTAGGGGGGATAACGGTTTGAAAAACCATGTACCAAACATGAAAATCCTAACTATTTGGGTTTTCAAGGTTGACTGGGATGGGCACACGATTTTGGAAAACCATGGACCAACTGTGTACTGCCCCTATTCCTTCCAAAATTTTCAAATTTCACCAAATAAATTCTAAAGGTAAAACCCAAAAAAGATATACTCAAAAAGGGAAAAGAGTACCTATAAACGCACTCAAGATATCTCTAAAAAAGTTCAAGATCTTACAATCTCCCTACTCTGTAACTGCTCATCCTCGATTTTTACTTCCAAGAATCTTTCAGAATTAGTGGTATAAATATCGGGCCATTGAGCCCATATATCATGTTCTCTCTCCCATGTTTCCTCCTAAACATGACCATGTTTCCACAATATATGAACTATTGACATGGTCTTTCCCCGCAAAAATTTCTCACTACGATATAACACATGTATCAGATGATCCTCAAAGGATGCATCAATCTCAAGATAAACATCATCCACATAGATCACACGAGAAGGTCTAGGTGATACCACCGAAGTTGAGACACATGAAAAATGTTGCACATAACTTTGTACCTCTATGGAAGAGACAATCAGTATACCACTGGCCCAATCCTCTCTATAGCCTTAAATGGTCCAATAAACCTGGGCGCCAACTTGCCCTGTCTCCGTATCCTGTAGTGACCCAATCTAGGTGACACCCAAAGAAACACATGATCACCCTATGTAAAATATAGGGGTTGTCGACTTATATCATCATATGACTTCTATATACTCTGCTCTATATCCATATGTTTCTAAATTAGATGAAACTACTTTGACATCTCCTGCATGAGACTCAGTCCCAATAGCTCTAACTCACTTACCTCTATCCAGTATAGTGGTGATCTGCATGACTTACCATAAAGTGCCTCATATGGCACCATCTTAACAGTTTCTTAATAGTTTTTTATAGGAGAACTCCACCAAAGCTAGGGGATTATTCCAAGAACCACCAAAGTCTAGGACACACGCTTATAGCATGTTATTGAGAACCTGTATAGTATGTTCTGACTGCCCATCTATATGTGGGTGGAACGCCATACTCAGTAAAACCTGTGTACCAAGTGCCTTCTACAAGACCTTATAGAAGTTAAAAGTAAAGCACAAGTCATGGTTTGAAATAATAATCCAAGTAACTCTATACATATGGATTATCTCCCATACACAAATATCTCCCAATTGTTCCACTGAGAAAGTCTCCCATATAGGAAATAGATGTGTTACTTTCATCAGTCATTCCACAACCACCCAAATAAAATCATTATTCCAAGACATCCTCAAGAGACCCACCACAAAGTCCATGGTAATCTCATCCCACTTCCATTTAGGAATGGTAAATGGATGTAGTAAACCTCAAGGTTATTTATGCTTATCCTTCACCCGTTGACAGGTGTAGCATAGCACTACAAAACCTGCTATATACTTTTTTATACCTGGACACCAAAACTCTTCTCGTAGGTTATGGTAAATTTTGGTCACACTTGGATGCACCATCCACTTAAAGGAATGAAACTCATGCAGAAACTCCTCCTGTATGCTCATATGCACAACAACTCAGTTCTCAACATAGATGATATCATCCTTATCTATGGTCTAGTATGAAGGTGAGTCCGCACCTTCAAGGCTTTAACTTAGAGCCAAATATTCCAGATCATCATAATTTCTTTCCCTGATCTAACTCAAAAGTGTGTAATACACTAAAACTAATATGAGATTCATCTAATCTTGACTCTCCAAAACGGAAACATGCATCTCAGCCAGGAAATTCATCATTTTTTCACTCAACATTTGACTCCCAAATTCACGAGTCTGAGTTTTCCTTTCTTAAATAATTAGAAACATTATTTCCCTTCCCGGGCATATATGCTAGATCAAAATAAAATGACTACATATAATCAACCCAACTCCGCTAACATAGATTCAAATCTTACTATGAAAAGATATACTTTAAGATCTTACAATCAGTATACACAACAAACTTTTCTCCCATCAGATAATGCTGCCAACAATTCAAACCATAAACCACTGTAGCTAATTTGAGATCATCTATAGGGAATTTCTGTTCATATGGACTCAACTATCATGACTCATACACCAAAACTTGATCTCCCTACATTAACATTGCTCCAATCCCAATCCTATAAGCATCACAAAACACTGTATACTCCCCACCAAGCTCGGGTAAGATCAATATCAGTGCCGTAGTCAAATGTTTCTTCAGCTCCTTGAAAGAATTCTCACATTCTCCAGAACAAAAAAACTTTACCCCATTCTTGGTCAAGCAAGAAAGTGGCACTACCAAATAGGAAAAGTCATGAATTAACCTTCAATAATAACCTACCTACCCCAAAAAGGTATGTATATAAAAAAAACTCTTGGGTTTTTACTAAGAAACAATTTCTTGAACTTTATATGAATCCACTGACACACCTTCCTATGAGATTATGTGACCCAATAAGTGTACCTGATCAATTCAGAATTTACACTTAGATAGATTGGTGTATAACTAATGCTCTCTCAGTGTACTCAAGATGATTTCAAGATGTTGGTCATGATCATCATGAGTCTTGGAGTACACCAAGATGTCATCCACAAACACAACCATAAAATGATCCAGGTATGGGTGGAAGATTCAGTTCATTAAGTCCATAAACAAAATAGAAGCATTCATTTACCCAAATGACATTACAATAAAATCATAAAGGACATACCTACTTATAAAAGTAGTCTAAGGTATATCAGAAGGTAGAAATCTCAACTAATGATACCCTAATCTCAAGTCAATATTGGAGAAAACAAAAGATCCCCTCAATTAGTTAAAAAGGTCATCGATACATGAAAGAGGATACAAGTTCTTCACTATCATATGATTAAGCTTTCTATAATCAACACATAAGAATAGATTCCCATAATACTTCTTAGGAAACAAGATTGGATAACCCCAAGGTGACATACTCAGATAGATAAACCCCATATCCATCAAATCTTATAGTTGAGTCTTTAGCTCTTGAAGCTCCATTGGTTCAATTCTATATGGTGGACTAGAAATTGGATCAACCCCCTACATGAGATCAATTTTAAATTTCAAATCCCTCTCAAGTGGAGTCCATGATAAGTATTTAGGAAATAAATCATAAAACCGGTCCACTACAGGTGGAAAGAAATCCAGATTTAAACCTCTATCATCTAGAAAAAGACTAGAAACCTGGGAAATGAGCTCCCCCAGTCGCTGATGAACCAGACCATCACAACTAACCTAAATATCCCACTCTACATACTGAATATATTTTTCACCCTTAGGAGACGTAAAAGTCACTCTACTTAGTTAACAATCAATGTGAGATTAATATGATACTAACCAGTCCATACCCATAATTAGGTCAAATTATGACATGTCAAAGATGTAAATATCCCTACTGAAATGATACTCCCCAACCTTGAGAGAACACCCCTTGCACAAATAGATGTGTATCAACCATACTCCCAATGGTGTATCTATCATTATAACCCTACTAATGAACTCCACCACCAGGATAAAACCATTCACAAGTTTGAAATATGTAAAATAATAAGTGTCACCAATATCAAATAAGGCACTAACTATGGTATAAGCTATAAGAATAGTACCTCTAACTGTCGATGGTCCATCCTTGCTATCCACCAGTGTAGGATAAACAACATGAAACTATCCTACCCCTATTACCTATGATGCTATTTGAGTACTATGAGATTTACCACTCTATTGACATGGGCGCTCCTACTTAGAAGCACCTCGTACACTACCTCTACTTCCATGGCTAGTAGAAATCTAGCTACCAGAACAATACAGTGTAGAATATCCACTTCCAACACTCTAATTCCACCTAGATACTCTATCATTACTCATATGCCATGGGTTCTTGAAGAACCTATATAGGTGTCCCATACTACTGAAAGCTCCAAACTCTATAGGTGGTTAGGGGAACTGCCAACAAAAGTGACCCGACATACCGCATTGGTGAAATATCACTCAGGTAAGGTCTTGTATAACTAATCCTTACCCCTTTTCACTCTACTTTTAACTACTATAGTCAATGTTCTAATAACAATGCTTCCTAATCTTTGAATTTGTACCTCCAAACCATATAGATGAATCTACCTATCTTCCACCAGAATCCTCCTTCAGGTTACCCTCAGAAATTAGAGTCTGATTCACCACTTCAAAAAACTTATTTAGCCTGAAGATATTCATCTGGGACTTAATTTCACATTTAATACCATATTGAAACAACTTTTACATAGTCACCTCATATCCTTCCAATTATGGAATAAAGCACTGCAAATCTATAAAGAGAACTGTATAGTCCACAATGGACATACTCCCTTGTGTCAACCTCATAAACCCAATTGCTCTCTCTTGTATCAGTGTCTCTAGATAAAAGTGCTTTAAGAACCTCTCCTGAAAGTCCTTATACTCCATATCCTTCATCTATCCATCCCAAGTATGGATGTATCACCAATGATTTTCTTGAACACGTAACATATAAGAATCCAATTTTATTCTCTTCTCAGTAGGAGTCTCTAAGTGGTCAAGTATAGTCTAGATAGAATCAATCCAAAACTTATCTGTCTTAGGTCTACCTTCTCTAGTGAAAGTTGGAGGGTGCTACAATTGAAACTCCCATTTCATATTAGAAATACTCTTCATAACCTTCCTTGGGTCTCTTTCCATGATCTTCATGAAGTGGAAAAAGTTATCTCAGAAATGATCTCTAACTTCCTCACCCGACACTATTAGTGCCTCAGGTTCCATTATTAGAGGAACGTTTCCAGCCATAACCTCCTATCATCCCCTCAATAAGAATCATCATAGAGGTATATATCTATAATTACAAAAACACATATTATGACACATTACAAAACTTAAAACACATTTTACAAGAGGGTTTTAGAATAATCCATAATAAGTCATTCCCCTATTTTCCTCACCACACAGTCAAAAATGAGGCACTATCACCACCCTTAACCATCCTAAATATGGGTTATGGTAAAAAGGGTAAACACATTCTAATTATTCAATTTTATTATTGAAAACAATATTATTAACATTTTTCATCATTTTACAACTTTTAATTTATATTAGGATCCATTTTTATTTTAATTACACAAGCAAGGAAAACATTTCAAAACCAACAAGTTTCTCAAAAACTTGTTTTTCCTCATGCATGCCTAAATACAATGCATGCCACATAATAGCCCTGAGTGCCTAGAATGATGAATTCCTACTCAAATATCATTCCATTTCATGCCACGATTCAAATCTAAAAAAATATAAAAAACAATAATCACATCACACAATAAGTGCATCACTTGAGGTGAAATAACATCTAGCTATAATAGAATACAAAAATAACAAGAATCCCACTCTGGGTACTTGGATTTTACCCTTGTACATGGTTTAAATACTCCCATACATTAGCTCTTAACCAAGGACTGACTCATCCTATTCTTCTATCTACCTTTCCCAAATATAAATGAAAAATAAGATAAAAGAAAACTACCCTCTGATACCACTTTGTAATGTCCCGACCTAGGTTCCACACACCGGTGCTCCGAGATGGTTGGTTACATGACCTCAAGCATGCCTCCCCATACCCTAGAGGCTACTGACTAGCAGTGAGGGTCTAATATCGATCATGGGGAGACTATACCCTCTTTATACAAGTAAAAAAATAACAAAAATGAATAAGAATAACCAAATTATACAACCAAACCAAACAAGTATCACATGATGAACAAAACAGGAAATACAATATCCAAAACTAAATAGTAGATATGTTATTACAAATACATTCCAAGTGTCAATATGAAAAACCAAAAATAAATAAATACACATAAAACTCCCAAACAAGTCCCGAATCATGTCATGTTCCCTTATCCATGATCCATCCTAACTCAACCATCTAACATGGGGCTCTTGCCCATATCTTGTCCTACAAACATGAATTATATTCAGGTACTGATAAGGTATCCTGAGTAGGGTGCGAGTACTACTCATACTTATACCACCAATGATGTCTAAAACAATATCCAGTCAATAATAGTCTATGTAGTTGTATAAAGAATAAAATACAAGTAATAAATTAATAGTTTACATATATTTAATTATTATTTATTTAACCGTATAAAACCCTGGGTTCCTATGGACACCTGAACCATAATACTTTCTTTGTCCCATTCTAGAGTATGAACCATATAAAAAATCCATGGTTATCAATGATCAATGCATTTCAATTCATATTATAGACAATTGTAACTGTAGTACAATGCTAAAATTTTGGGCCTAGAACACCATGTCTAGCACCCCATGAGTATTTGAAGTAGGATTCCATGGCTGAAAACTTATTTGGGCCTAGAACACCATGTATAACACTCCCAATTTTCAATTAATTCATATCACATTAATTAACCAATTACTCAATCAAAATTTCCACTTAATTACACAATCAAAATATCACATTAATTAATTCACTAATTAATTAATCCAATTTTACAATCCCAATATATTATTAATTAATTCACTAATTAATTAATCCAATTAAACAATTCCATAAATTAATTAATAAATTAATTTATTCAATTCAAGTTTCAATTTTCAAATGTGGAAATTGAAATTTAACAACACATACATGCAATTGGAATTCAATACCATGGAATTTGAATTTAGGCCACCTACCTTAATACTGAAGATGAACACTCGCCAACAGAAATACCCTACTGATGCAGAATGATCAAGATCACAAAGAAGAATGAGATCTATATCCAAAATCTAGATCCAAGATAAAAAAATAAAGATCCAATAAACTTAGATCTAGATCCATTAAAAACATAGGAAAACATCCCTTCAAAGGATGAGAGAAATAAGAGAGAGGGGAAGGAAACCATACAAGATGAGAATCTCTTATTGGGATAGGTAAAAATCTTCAATCCGAGATTTGATTAACCAAGAATGGAGGTTGGGAGGCCTTGGAATCCATCCAGAATCCTCAAAAAATGAGAGAAATTTATTAGGATCGATTTGTGGTCAATTTAGTGTGAATTCTAGGTGTTTATGTATTTTTAATCTAATTTCTGATGGATTTATTTTCTATGCACACAGTTTCCTGGGTAAGGGTGCACAGTTTTTCAAACTGTGTGCCTAAACCATGAGCCTCTTCTAGGGGGGGGGGGGGGGGTGCATAATTACTCATAAGAGGGAACAAAGTTTAACAAACTATGCACCATCTGTGTGAATCTCCTCTATTTGGGTTCACATGGTTTTCTAGGTTGGATGTACGGTTTGGGAAAACTATACACCAACCGTGAACTGCCCCTCTTGCTTCCAAATTTTTCCAATTTTACCCAAAAAATCCTCAAGGTAAAACCCAAACAAGATATAATAAAAATAAAATAAAAAATAGTACCTGTAAACTCACTCTATATATCTCTAGAAAAGGTTGGGATCTTACAGAGGCTCCATCGTATGCACTGATGATCAAGTAAAGGGAGGTAGAATAGTGAATAATAAGAAGTTAAAATTAATACAATTTCAGTGATGGAACACTATCACATTTAATCACTATTTATTACCCTTGTAATAACCCAAATTAAACAAGAAGCATTTAAATATGAATTATCAGGGAATCAGGTTCATCATCAGGTCCATTCCTCAGAAGATTCCTTTGGTTAGCTTTTCACCATCACAAAGATTATAGATCAAAATGAGAAACATGAATAAAACAATTGATAACAGAGAGATAAATGGAGAATAATTTTATTAAACATGTAGAATATTATTACAGTATAAAATAGTAAAGTAAAAACCTAATATACTTCACAAGGGAAAAGGAAAAGTTGTGAACCAGGGGGGATAGAGATAGAGATTCTATAGTAAAATAGAGGGAAACTCATTAAATAAAAAACAATAAGGGTTTTATAGTATTCATGGGAATAGTGATCATGTATGCATATCATGGGTAGTAGTATTCTTTAACACAACAACAAATTTTATTATCATTTAAATTCTTCCATGATCTTTGGTTTTAGTTCCCTTGACTATTCCACATGATCATGCTCCCTCATTCTCATTTAAATTTAATTCACATGGTTAACAAATATTTAGAAGTATTTAAATGGATGAAAGTGTCAGGATTCTTTCCATGATGTAATAACATTCTTCATAGTGTGGGGATTTGGTTTTCAAAGTTGATGATACCTTCACTTATACAAGAATGAACTTTTTTTATATGGGATTATTATTCTTGTAAAAGTAAATAACCCTTATGCATGAGGAAAGACTGAATTTTCTCTAAGTGAATGGACCTTATGCATATTTGGGGTGACCCTTATATATTGATCAAAATCTATTACGTACTCCATAACTTTATCAAAATCCTCCCAGTAGTAAAGGATTTTACTTTAACATATCAGGGTGAGACACTAGTTTCTCTCAAATAATAGCTAAATTTATTTTTATGCAACCTCCAATTTACTTTTACGTATCAGTTAGTGAACTTTAAACATCTTTGGACCTAGCCAAATTTTCTTATTTATGATTTTGAAGGACTCTAATGTTTGAGTATATGACTCATACATATCAAAATATGATTTTTACATACCAGATTCCTTTTATATATTTATTATTTATTTATTCAACTAACTTTTATGTATCATGATATGTAGTGAAATAGATCTTATACAACTCATCACTTTTTGAAATTCATCCCATGTCAACCATCTTCCAAAAGTTAAACTTTCTTACTTTAAAACTCTTTAAAAGACTTCCAAAATTTATCTATTGAAGCCAAAATAAATTTTAAACCTAGTTTATTCCTTATTAAAACAAAAAAACATTATAAATTAAATTATGACCATAATTCCCCACCGTTGGTGGTGGGGTGGTAAGGGCTTGTGGGGTGAGGGACAGGTCGCGGGGTCAAGTCTCTGGGCTTGCGATTTATATGTAATTTTCTTCTTTGTGTGTGTGCCTCTTTCGCGGTTGTACCCAATTTTTAAAGTATGACCATAATAATTAACAATTGATTAATAATAAAAACACTAATAGTATGGATTTAGTCCATTTTTATAATAAAGTCCAAAATGTTATTATAAACTAAATATGTGATAATTAACCTTAAAATATTTAAATGGTTGGAATTCAATAATTTAATTACAAAGTAAAATGTATGAAACTATAAGATTTATTAGATACCTAACATGGTAGCCATCATACTTTGAAACTTTTCTTATACAAGACATTAGTCTTAGATAATCAGGGGATGGTAGGGTATGTTGTTGTTCATGTCATCGGTTGGGGTTGAACCAAAATGTGAATTTTCCTCTCATATGATGATTATTACATCTAGGAACTTAACTGAGATAGAATTTGGAAGTATAAATCCATACCTAGATAACACATATGATGTTTTTATCTATCTGATGAGAGGTATGTGATTTTGTCATCTATAAAGGTGAATGAAATGTGATGCATTCATCAACTTGGTCAGTTTATACTCAAAGAATAGAGAATGTATGAGGATGTTATATGGTATTGACATAATATTTATTCCATGGATAATCAATGTCTTAGAAAAAGGGATCAAATGAAAATTCATGCTTTCATATGATTCAAATAATGTATATAGGAATAAAGATACATGTTTTTGATGGAGATCATTCCTAATCTCTTTATATAATGAGTAACATTGATTCTTTACTAGAGGAAATAATTTTCTTACATTTATGAATTTTATAACTTATATTTTTTTTCAATGCTACAAATTCCCTTGGGTTCAAACTTTGTGGTTGACTAAATAAGGATTGATTTTAACTTAAGCAGTTTCTCTAAAAATATTTTAGAGTTAATCCAAAAGAAGTTTTAGATGGGTACTCACAAGGTATTTCATATAATGTGATACATGGTGAAGTTAATTATAGATTCTTAATTTTTTTTTGAAGATATCCAAAATTATTTTTGGATATGTTTTCACAAGTTGTTGTGTATGATACAATATTAGGTGAAATGACACAAATTCTATGAGGATTTAGTATAAGTGAGATATTGATAAAAATATTCCCTAAACCCTATTGTATATGATGTATGGTGTCCATATCATATATGATGATATGAGATATCATATGTAATGACATGAGATATCATATGACATGTTTTACATGAATACTATGTATTTTTTTGGTTATATTGTTATTTAGGATGTATGAATATCATAGATACTTCCATGAATATTCATGTTATACAACATGGAATATCACAGTGCACAGGTTTGTATCATATAACACTCAATACACTCTAAAATTATGTATAACATTCAAATGTTAAGAGTTAAGATTAAATAATATTCCAATAACTATTATTGATTGAAACATTTCATAATATAAAATATTGGGGCAGTTAATAAATTCATACGATGAATGTATAAATGACTAAATGCCATTTTTTGGATCTACCAAGTTAAATACCTTGGGGGGGGGGGGTGAATCAGGACATGCAAGTTTAAAATAATCCACCATTTAGATCTTGTTTATTTTTTAAATAAAACTTTCTTCTATCTCATTCCTATAACTATTTATGAGCGTAAAAGAAAACATGCATGAGACATAATAATTTTAATTGGTTCACCCTTAACTAAGATATCCTAAGAATCTTACAAAGGAAATGTGACAATGCACTAAATATACTAAAGTAAACCACTATTAAAAAGTTTTGAGTGGACTCAATATCCCTCTGAGTTCACTACCAATCACACTTTTAAATCTCACTTCTCTCTTAATTAAAGTGTACACACTGATCTTTTAGAATATTATTCTATTGATTACTTAAAAAATTATTTTTTATACCCATCTCAGTGTATCATAAAGATAAACTTTCATCTATATGATGAATATCAATTTTCCACATAATTTCTGGGAAATTAATTATAGTTCCTTAAAATTTCATTTTCATGAAACTTTTGATTGAATTTCGCACAACTTTCACTACTCACATGCAACTTTTTTGGTTTATAAAAAAAACTCCCAACTTTTACGCACCTTTTCATTTGTTGTGGAACTCTCAACTTTCATGAATTTTTTATTGTTGCATAACTCACTTGGTCAAATAGACACAAGTCCCTTTTTAGTATGTAATTGATGTTTGAGTCTCTATGTTTTGGAAGAAATTACTCCATGAAACTCTTACATGATTTTAAAATCCTTGATATTCTCTAGGGTTTGGAAACAAAAAATGAGGGGGGTAGTGGCCTATTTATAGACACGACTGACCCTTCATGCAATTTCCTTGTGAAACACTGACCTTGCACATAAATTTCCTCATTCACTAAACTTCAATGATTTAATATTATCATTACTGAACAACTCAACATTATCACAAAACTCCATTTGTATTTCATAGGTTCACATACTTCTGATTTCATCACAAAAATTTAACTTCTATGAAACTCTAGATATTTTATGAAACACTTTCCTTTTATTTATTTTGTTGAAGTGGCCATGAATATTCAATTTCATTCAACTTCTCAAAACCCTTTAAACCTTTTATGAAAATTTTTCATTTTCACAAAAAACATTCCTTTGATTTAAAAGAAACATTCCACTTTCATCTAATTTTTGGACCTAAAAATTTGGAAAACACTGGTAAATGGCACCACCTTATACACACAACTTTCTATAAATCATCTAGAGCTCACATACCACTATCTGAAATATTTGTAAACGTACTTTGTCCATAATCACATTGTAAATTCACCACTGACCTTGTCCAATGTATTTTTCAACAAGAACAACCAACCCAAAAATATTACAATGTCACGTTGATAGATTTCCCCCAACAATATCCCCTTTGGGTTTGTTGAAAACTCTTCACCCTTTGAAACCACTTTAATCCTTTTATTTCTAGCATATTGACATACCTTTTCACACTTCTTTCTTGAATCATAAATCATATCCCATGAATCTAGATTATGATCATAGATTTACCGAACATATACATTAAGAACACATGATCCATGTTCAACTTGAAAAATAATAATAATATGAAATGTTCATCAATGAATCACTTCATTATAGACACCAAGTTTCATAGATATTAGAGTTTTAAATAGAACCATTTCATCATCTCTTGATAATAATGATGGAACTCTATCATTATAACCGAATCATTCAAGTATATAAAAATAAATATGACACTCATGAAGACCAATTCTTTAACTCCACTGGGTAACTACTTTCATCATGAACCAAAAATTCTAAAACATAATGATACATAAACTTATAATGATCATCTTAAATATCTCCATATTTAAAAATACCCCTATTTCCATGCCCCCCCTATTACCACCTCCCAATTTCATGAATAAGTCTTCTACCCCTTTGTCAATAAAACCAAATGTCACTCCTTTGTGGTCCGTAATAAGGTAAATGATACATATCAACACATGAGTAAAAAAACATACCTTAGGAAGTAGGGGTTCTAATCCACACTGTTTAAGTGTGAGAATTCAATTAGACTCCAAAATCCTTTTGACGTCTTTCAAATTATCCTTTGGGTAAGGCCTTTGTTAGAATTTATGCAACCTAAAGTTCCATAGGAACATACTCCAACCTTAATAACACATGATACACCTTCTCCTTGATAAAAAGACACTTGATTTTAATGTGATTTTTCCATGAGCAATGGATGATATTTTTTATAAGACTTATATCAGTTTAATTATCACAATTGATTCTAATCATAAATTACACTTTAACTTCCATATCTTCAAGCTAAAAATTCATCCATAGTAATTGCATGAAAGATTAAGTGGATACAATATATTCAGATCATGGTGATAAAATAAATGGAATATTGTTTCTTTCTTATCTAAGAGGTATACAATCCAATAAGATAGAATGCACCACCTGACATTGACTTTCTATCATATATTGAACTGGCCCAATCTGCAACTGTATAATCTAATAACTCTTGATGAGATTTGTTATTGTATAAAAAATAAAAATCCTCTATTATTTTGATATAATAAAGTAATATTTTTATTGAAAGTAATTGGATTTACTTAGGATTACCTTGATACCATGCCACCTGGAATGTGTAAAATATAATGTCAGGTCATATCACTATTAAGTAAAACAAACTCCCAATGACCTTTCTATATTCTAAGAAATTGATTTATTTTCCTTCATCATCTCATGATAGCTTTATCCGGGCTGTGACTAGAGTTTTCATCCCATTGGAATTATAAATTTAAAATCTTCTCAAAATCTCCTTGGAATATTTATGTTGAAATAAAAATTTTCCATGCATTCCTTGTGTAACCTGTAAACCATAGAAATATGTTATATCTCCAATAATTAATATTTTGAACACACATTTCATGAATTATTCAAACTATTTTTAGTATGATTTATTCAATCCACTAAAGGTTTATTTGGACTACATCCACAAACACCATCATTTAATGATTTTTTTTATTTTTGACATAGATATTGTAATCAACTCCACCATGCTGGAAACTGAGATTCTTTAAATACTGACCATGTCATGAATACCACACTCTCAGTACCTGATTCAACCCATAAAGATATTTCTTCAATCCATATACTTTATTCTCATCATCATGAAAAAAACCATCTAGATTTTCAATGAAAACTTCTTCCTATATAACTCTATTTAGAAATTTAGATTTGACATCCATATGAAAAAATTTGAACTTTCTTTTCACTATTATGGATAAGAATAGGTGAATAGTTTCTAACCTTAAAGCATGTGAAAATGTATCATCTACATAGATTCCATTTATATGAGAGTATCCATTTCACACTAATAATTATTTGTTTTGAATAACCATTTCATCATCATTCAGTGTGTTATAGAAGACCTATTTATCCCCGATGACATTCTTGACTGTCGACCTTGAAACAATCTCCCATGTCTAATTCTTATTGATTTGGTCAATATCTTCATTCATAGTCTATACCCAATTTTCATCTACATATACTTCTTAAAACATTTAATATCTAACTAATATATAAAATATTTTTTCTATAAAGACTTAATTCTCCTTTTTTGTACTCGTTCCTTCTGATCATTGATGATGTTTTTTCTAGTTAATTTCATCCCAGCTCTTTGGCTTCTATTTAGAAACATATCTGACTTAATCCTTCTCATCATCGGTGTCTTCTTATGAATTAATATTTCCCACTTCTTCTATCCTTGAGTTTTCTACCTCCTTATCACTATCATCGGGAGTCTATTCACATTGTTTTGAAGATTCTATTCATTTTCTGCAATAGTGACATCATTACATTTAACCACTTTTTCTAAACTCTTGTTGAAGTATTTATATACTTTTATTTTTTCTGAGCATCCAAGAATATCCCCTCATCTATATGGTATTAAAACCTCTCATGTTTCTCCTTATTTAGAATAAAACAATTATTTGAAAGTATTTCAATGTTGGATTCTTTTTGTACCATAGTTCGTATGAATTCTTTTCTTATTTTGGACACAATAAAGCTCTATTTGAAATGTAGACTTATGTTAATACTTCTTGTAATGACTTGGATTTTCTATTTATTATTTTTGGTTATTATATGGATTATTTTTGAGACCATGAACTTAGAATGCTTGTGATTCTAATGTCCAGTGTTACATAAATAAATGTTTGAAATATATTAAATATATTAAATAGAACGCACACACAGTTTTCATGAAAAAGTGAAATAACTCCTGAATGGGGGACCAGATCAGAAATCTGAGATCACTATTGAGTTTATAACATGGGTTTTACCCTAGGAATGGAATAATCCTTTTTAGTGTAGACTATTTGTGAAAAATTAATCGTAGGAGTAAATGAATAAAATAAAGGAATTTATTAATTTGTTTTTTTTTGACATAGCAACCAAATTCTCATATATGTATATGGTTGTGGGATTTTTACAGGGTTGGGCACTCAATACTTGGATATCTAGATGACCATTGGAGATCTTTATTGGTGAATGATGACAGATCAATACGGGATCATAGATCATTGTGACTTTAGAGTTCATGGATCTCATCAATGATGAAAACACACTAACTTTCTTCATCAATGATCTATAGAAACTTTAGTTAGGATGTTAATTTGTTTTTTATATCATGTTTCTTAATCCTAAATGAATGTAGATCAATTCAATGAATATAATTGATATGCACATAATCAGTATATTTAAATTTATGGAATTATATTTTTCTTATTGTGTTTATTCCTATTTTATTTTATTTTCTATGAGAATGAATCAAGGCTGAATGAAAAATGCCAAGGTTAATTCCTCACATTTTTTGGCTTTTGGATTTCTTCCCCAGTTCTTTGCCCATTCATCATGGGAATTTATTTTGGTACATGGTTTGACAAATACCTAGTATTCTATCTTTACATGACTATTTTTAGGTATAATAGATCAATACCATGGGTGAAATTTGTGATTGATGGTGTTATTGAGGTGTGACGATGGCAGTGGATGATCAAAGTTAGATCAGATGGATTTGTAGTTCCATTCTTTCCAGTTTGACACACGATGATGGATGGATTGATGGATTATTTTCTAAGAATATCTAAACCTGAATTTCTACCAATGACGATGGTGAGGCTTAGACAACCCCATGTCTACAAGTTTCGATAAGGGCGGTGGCTTCGGTGATGCATAGGACAACATAAAGGAAGATTCAATGGATTTGGAAAATCCCAATCAAAATGGTGTGTACTTCAGGATTATACACCGTGTGGGACCCCTAGCTGTGGAACTAGGGTTTTAGTTGGATTTAAGTATCACACACCTTGTGACATGGTCACATTCCATGTGACCCCTCTGTGACAGATCGGTGTGTACTTTGAAAAGTACACATGTAGGGACCCGCTGTGTACTCTGACACGGACATGGACAGGTGTACATGGGCCAGTACATGGACACGACTAGTGGTACATGGACATGAACAGGTGACACAAGAAGGTGTCGGGAAACCTACACACTATGTTTACCTTACCTAAATTCCAAGTATATAAATATTTACATGTCATGTGAAACTTTTCCACATGAGTAGACTTGGAGATATATAGACACACTGTGTACCCCTAGTACACACTATATACCCACTCAAAGGGTGTTTATAGACCTTCATTTTTTTATTATATACCATTCTTGTTTGATTGTGTTCCCTTGGTCCATTCCCTAAATGGTATAGTGCGATATTGAATCCAAATAATAGGATTGTGATCCCCTCTGGAAGATGAGTCTTAGACAGAGTTTGTGGTGACCCACTGTGAGACCGAAGTGTGATTTTCTATCTTCTTTATACCCTAGGTGGGTATTGTGGAATCAATATGAAATCCTCAAGCAGGGTGTTTATCCTCTATCTAGTAGTCCGTATTGGTAGGTTTTGTGGAATTGTTTTCATAGAATTCCCTACACAGTGAGTTGATCTTGATTGGATTCGTAGTGCCCCCTAGCAGTCCTAGGAGTGACCCCCTATCTGAGTATCAGGGTTTTCTAAGACTAGTTATCTTTATTGGGTAGGGACCTATGATCTAAACATCTACAATGAGACTCTCCAGTGATAAAATGGATTGTGGAGTGGATTATCTAGGAACGAGCCTTGCTTTGAGTAGAATCATGTGGCCGACAGTTGGTTGTGAGTGCCCGGTGGCATTGCAATTCCCGATTATATATGGGTGTTTTATTTTTTAAAGTGATTTTAATATCCTTTTATTTATATGACTATACTTTATGATTTGTGTTTAGTGTTTTCGGGGTATCCTACTAGGTATTGTTATACTTAGCCTTTCATGGGCTCTACCCGCACATGTCATGTCTTATACAGATGATGACCCTTTAGATGGTTTCCTTGGAGGACGCAGTGATGGTGGAGCATATATTGAGTTTTTTAGACTGAGGTATTTTTCGGAGCTTGTATTTGATCTTAGCCCTCTCCATTGGAGCAGGTTGGTCTCTTTATAGTTTTTAATTGGGCCTATATTTAACCCCTTTTTTCGATTTCAATACTTTACTATCGTACTCTGGTTGTGAGATTATAGATGTATACATACATTTGTTTAGTTGTTTTATATTTCATCATTGTGTAAGATTGGAGATGTGTGTATGTTTATAGGTACATTAGGACAATTACCCCATCTATGGGATATGCCTAGTCGGTTCTTATTTCCATCCCCTGGCCTATTGGTGGTGAGCTTAAGGTAGTTATGGGTCAGACCTTGGTGGGCCGGGTTATGAAAGAGTGGTACTAGAGCAGCCAGTTCTAACTTAGTATTGGAGTTGATGATATTGGTTTGGGGCAATAATGTTTTGTTTTTTGAGTTCGTATTTTAAGATTAGGATTCTAATGTTGGTGTAGTGGCCACTATATCTGTACACTAGGCCTTTTATCACCCGCTTTTTGACTCGGTACATGTAGACATTGTTTGTGGGGAAAAATTTTGGTACTTTCATCATATATGAATGAGTTTTTTTTTCTATTTCCTTATTTAGTTAGTTCCCTAGATATACTCTTTGAATGTGTTATATCTTGTTTATTTCAGGATGGATCTGCACAACTAGCCAGTTAGGATTCCACTATGTGATCACGTGGATGATCTATTGAGCGTTGAGGCTTTATTACAGGGGATTGTACCAGATATATAACCTATGGGTGATTTACTAACTATACCACCACCTGTTAAGTAGTATCCAACACCGGTAGTTCCAGTAGAGGATGCATGTAGGTTGAGTGTGCTACACAAATTTTAGAGGTAGAGACCTCCCAGGTTTCAAGGTGATCCAGACCCCTAGGTGGTTGAGGACTAGATATAGGCAGTTACTCACATTTTCTTCCTTGTGAGGATGCCTGTAGATTAGATGAAAGTCCTTGTGGAAAGTCTTCTATAGAAATTTTCTAGGCGATAATGGAGTTTAGTGACTCAGTCACATGAAGAAGAAAATATATCTTTGTTATACTTTGAGTATATATTCATGGAGGAGTTGTATCTTTCCATGTTTTGATCGATGCGTATATAGGTGCTTCTGCATCTACAATAGGGTAGTTTGAACATGGTGTTGTATTCAATGAGTTTTACTGATCTTTCACATTACTTTAGGCATATGGTTTGGAATCTGTTATTTAGAACACAGACCTTTGATCATGGATTACACTGATACATTAGGGATTAATTTATATCTATTTTTATTCCCACATATGATGGGGTGCTTTAGAGGACCTTAGTGGTGGAGAGCTTCCTGGAATAGTAGGAACCAACTGTGGGTGTTAGTAGTAGGAACCCAGGATATGTGACCTCGACAACAGGTAGATGACATGAGTCTCAGGGATTCAAGAATGTCGATCACTTTAGGAGGCAATCCCAGGACATTATGTTAGTGGTGCAGGGCTCTTAGGATAGTTCTAATTAGCCGAGAGAGAGGTAGTGCTTCTTTGACGATGTCCAGGGACATCTGGCTCAAAATTGTTTGACCTACCGTACATCTTATTGTGATGTGGTTGAGGGAATTTTGAGGAAGAGATAGAGGCAGAAGTAGGGTGGTCCACAAGGTGGTGAATGTGGAAGAGGGGTTGATAGAGCATCATGAGGTAGTCAGAGGTTTGGCCTATTACACCCACCACCCCAGGTGGTCTATGCCGGGCTCATGATATTGACAATTAGGGATGAGGATAGTTGTAGGCTACAGATGCCTATGACCCTGAGGATCCAGGGATTATAAAAGGTATTATCTTTGTCTTTTCTACTTTAGTTGTAGTACCAATAGACACATGTGCAATTTATTACTTCCTTGAAACTTCTTTGGTTTGATAATTAGAGATTCCAGTTGAGCCATTGACTTTACCCTTGCGGTTGGAGACTCTGATAGGCGGTGAATCAATGATTATGCACTTATTCCAATAGTGTGATCTAATTCTTGAAGGTGAGGGTTATGTATGAGATCTCTTTATATCAGTGATGAGTCCTTACGACGTCATCTAAGGTATGGTCTGGTTATCCATACTTCATACCTAGATTAACTATTTTAGATGGAGGATGTGGTGTTTCCACATAGATGGGACTGAGTTTTCCTTTGTGGGTGAAAAAGAAACCTTAACAGAGAAAAATGGGCTCAAGCATAGAAGAGTGTAGCCAATTATTCACTAGTTGACTAGAATGAATCTTGGATTAGTGGATGCTTTAAGATTTTAGTTTCCTATGATGGTGGAAGAGTATGAGGACATATTTCCCAAGGACGTACCGGGTCTACCTCCCCACTAAGAGCTTGACTTCTGTATTTGGTTTCATCCCTAGATGGCCTCGATATCTACACCATCATATAGGATGGATCCCATAGAGCTTCATGATCTGAGTGTACAGTTGGAATACTTATAGGGGAAGGTCTTTGTGGGACCCAACATTTTCCCCTGGGCAGCCCCAATGTTGTTTGTCAAGAAGGAAGACATGAGTTTGAGGTTATGTGTGGACTATCAGTGCTTGAACTAGGTGACCGTGAAGAATAAGTATCCACTATTGAGTATTTAAGAACTCTTTGATCAGTTGAGAGGGACATGATGATTCTTAAAGATTGACCTCATATTAGGCTATCACCAGCTACGAGTACGGGATGAGGATATACCGAAGACGACATTAAAATGTCTCTATGGTCACTATGAGAACTTGGTGATGTCATTTGGAGTAACGAATGACTTAACAGTGTTCATGGGACTCATGAACTAGATCTTTCATCCTTTCTTATACCAGTTTGTTGTGGTCTTCATCGATGAAATCCTAGTATATTAGGTGCCTAAGGAGGAGCACAAAAGACACTTGAGGATGGTTCTGGACACACTTCAAGAGCACCGGCTTTATAGGAAGATCTCAAAGTGTTAATTCTAGATTTTAGAGGTCTACTTTATAGTACATGTCATCTCAGAGGAAGGAGTAGAAGTGGACCCAGAAAAGTTTGAGTCAGTTCTTAATTAAGATCCATCAAATGATGTTACCAAGGTGTGAAGTTTCCTTGGGTCGATAGGGAACTATCAGAGGTTTTTACCCTATTTCGCTAGAGTGGCAGCACCCTTGATAGATTTGAAATAGAGGGGAAAAAATTTCATGTAGTTGGAAAGGTTCAAGTAGTTCTTTAAAGAGATGGAGCAGATGTTGATGAGCACCCCCATATCAATATTTATAGAAGAGGGAATCAAGTATTTAGTGTTCTATGATGCATCAGGGACCAGTTTGGGTTGTGTTATAATACAAAGGCAAGTGGTTATTGCATATGGTTCGCATAATTTAAGACTACATGAGTAGAACTACATGAACCATGATCTAGAGATAGTAGCTACAGTATTTACACTTAATATGTGGCAACATTACCTGATGGGTGGGTGGTTTATCATATAATTTGACCATAATAGACTTAAGTATATATTCTTATAGAAGGATCTTAACTTGAGATAGAGGTGATGGATAAAGTTTCTCTAGGACCACTAATTTGAGATTATATATACTACTAGGAATGGAAATGTGGTGAAAGATGATCTTATCAAGATATATTGTTCTCAGTTATTGGACAAGGTATCGAAGTAGTTAGCCTCGTTGTAGTTGTCCTTTGTGGATAAGGATGAAGATTAATGTCTTTAGTTGATGGTTGTTACCCCACCACTTTTACATAATTTCAGGGATAATTAGCATTGAGATATTGACTATGAGACCTTACGTAATCATATATCCACTGGACATTCTCCTAATTTTTATTCTGAAGGTGGATATAATTCTATCCTTTTTAGAGGAAAGATGATGGTAACTTTGACGTTTTGGGAGGAGGTGATGTGAGATTTTCATAAATCCCCTTTAGTGGTACATACAGGTGTGGAAAATATGTAATATGACCTTTGATGTCAGTTTTGGTGGCAAGGAAGCATTATGTTGTAGAGTTTGTCTCTTGATGCCTCACTTTTCAATAGTTGAAGGATAAGAACCATGTTTTAGCATGTTTATCTCAACCCCTTGAGGTTCCATAGTGGAAGTGGGATGAGATATACATTGAATTAATATTGGTATTACCATGAACTTCCATGGGACACGATGCCATCTAAGTGATCATATATCGACTCACCAAGTTGGACCACTTCTTAGCTATTCAAGATTAGAGTTTAGTAGAGATCTTGAGATGCCTCTACAAGCAGAAGATAGTTTGACTCCATGGAGTTACCTTGAAGATAATTTTAGATTGTGAAACTTTCTTCACATCACAACTATGTAGATGACTGTACGAGGCCTTTGGGACCCAATTATGCTTGAGAACAATGTTTCATCCCCTGACCGATGACCAGAACGAGCAGCCATTTAGGTTTTAGAAGACATGCTATGGTATTTCATGTTGGACTTTGGACATATTTGGGAGGATCATCTACCTTTGGTGGAATTTGTGTAAAAAAACAACAACTATTCCACTATTGGTATGGAATCATTCAATGTTTTATATGGGTGACCCTACAGGTCACCACTTTATTGGACTAATCCATGTGAGTCAACACTCATGGGCTTGGAGTTGGTATGAGCTACTACATAGAAGGTTAAGACTATCCAGAAGCATATGAGGACTACAAAAATCCATTATAAGTCGTATGAAGACTGACCATTAAGACCTCTATAGTTTGATGAGGGATACCATGTGTTTTTAAGAGTCTCACCTCAACATGGATTGAGGATATTTGGTCAGGGTGACATGTTATCTTAGTGATTCATTGGTCCCATCCAGATACTATGTATAGTTGGTGAGGTGGCATATCGCTTAGCTCTACCACCATAGTTGGATCTGGTACATGATGTCTTCCACATGTCATAGCTAAGGAGGTACATGAACGACCCATCACAAGTTATCGACTGGGGAAAGCTGGACATCGAGGATGAAACTACCTTTAAAGAGTACATGATGAAGATCAAGGATCGGCATGAGATGATCCTTTGTAGGTGATCAATTTACCTAGTGCATACCCAGTGGCAGCATGAGAATCTTCAAAAGAGCACCTAGGATAGGGATAACCAAATGTGAGCCTAGTACCCTCATATTTTTGAGTATCTTTTTCTATTTTCTAGATGAAAATCCCTAAGGTGGGTATAATGTAATGAATTAGATTTTCCATGTATTATTTTTAGATATTATATGAATTATTTTCGAGAACAAGTACTGAGATAGAGTGCAATTACAAGGCCATGTGTTCCCAAAATAAATGTTTGAAATATATTAAATATATTTAATAGCACACGTGGATAGTTTTTTTTGAAAAAGTAGAATAACTCCTGAATAGGGGCCCATATCAAAAATCTGAGGGAACATTTGAGTTTAGAACATGAGTTTTCCCTAGGAACAATATAATCTTTTTCGGTGCGGTCCATTTATGAAAAATTATTCATGGGAGCAAATTAATAAAATTACTTTGTTTTATTTATTTTTTACGTAGTGACCAAATTATCCTATAAGTATATAGTTATGGGATTTCCTTTGGGATGTATTCTCAAACAATGTAGATCTAGACAAATTTTGGAGAGATTTCTTGATTAATGATGATGAATTGAGTACAGATCAGA
This sequence comes from Viscum album, assembly GCA_963277665.1. Taxonomy (NCBI): domain Eukaryota; kingdom Viridiplantae; phylum Streptophyta; class Magnoliopsida; order Santalales; family Viscaceae; genus Viscum; species Viscum album. The sequence goes on from OY728158.1 coordinate 471,290,737, forward strand.
GATCTTTGAGCCAACGACGTTCACAGATCCCATAAACAACAAAAACACACCACTGTTATTCATCAATGATTGATCCAAACTATAGGTAGGATGTTGATTCATTTTTTCCATCCTGTTTTTTAATCCTAGATGAATGCGAATCAATTCAAAAAATAGAATTGATACGAGCATCATTGGTAGATTTAAATTGATAGAATTATATTTTTTTCATTGTGTTTATTCCTCTTTGATTTTATTTTTCTATGAAAATGGATTGAGGCTGAATTAATAAAGGTTTATGTTTGTTCCTTACATTTTTTTCTTTTAGATTTCATCCCCATTCTTCACATGTTTATCATAGGGGTTTCTTTTGGAATATGGTTCAATGAATACCTAATATTCTATCATTTAGAAACCATTGTTCAATTCGAAAGATCAATAACATGGGTGAGGTTCATGATTGAGTGTGTTATCAAGGTGAGATGATAGAGGTGGATGATTAGAGGTGGATCAGATAGATTTGTGGTTCAGTTATTCCCAATTTTGACACATGACAACAGATTGCTCGACAGATTTTTTTCAGAGTAGAGATGAACCTGTATTTTGGCTAGAAAAGATGGTAATAATTAGATGACCCATGATATATAAGTTCTATTAGGGCAGTAGGCTCTGATGATGCAGAAGATTATGAGGATAAATATCTGATAGATTTGGAAAATCCCTATCAATACGATGCATACTTCGGGATTACACACAGTGTGGGAACCCCCGAGCTGAGACACTAGCGTTTGGCTGGAGTTAAGTATCACACATTGTCTGACATAGATACACTATGTGTGACCCCTATTTAATGGATAAACATATACTTTATAAGGTACATATACATGACTAGGATTACATGGGTAGGGACACATGATGTACTCTAACATGGACATAGCTAGGTGTACACATATTGGTACACAAACACAACTAGTGGTATACAGACATGACCAGGAAATGTGGTAAAGTTCTAGGAAACATCTAAATTCCTTTTACCATACCTACACACTATTTATATTAATATTTACATGCCTTTTGAATGTTTTTCACATGGTAATACTTGGGGATAACTGGACACGCCATGTACCCCTAGTACACGCTGTGTACCCCTTAAAAGGTTGTTTGTATCCCTTCATTTATTTAGTATGGACCATTATTGGCTGAGAATGTTCCCTTGGTCCATTACCTTGAGTTAATAGTGCATAATTGCATCCACATCATAGGATTGTGATCCCCTTTGGAGGATGTGTGTCAAATAGAGTTTTTGGTGTCCCTCTGTGAGACTAGAGTGTGACCCTGTATCTTTTTTATACCCTAGGTGGGGTTTTTGGAATCAACATGACCTCCTTGATCAGGGTTTTTATCCTCCATCTAGTAGGCCTTATTAGTATGGTTTTTGGTATTATTTTCAAATAATCCCCTATGTAGTGGGTTGATCAATATTGGGTTTGTGGTGTCCCCCATCGATCCTGAGCATGACCCCCTATCTGAGTTTTAGGGTCTTCTGAGACTAGTGAACTTTCTTGGGTGGGTCCTAATGATCTATAACTCTTTGATTCAATTATCTAGTGATAACATGGTTCATTTAGTTGATTATATGGGAATGAGAGTTTCTTCGAGAAAAATCCCATGGCAGGTAGTTGGTTGTGAGCACATAGTGGCGTGGTGTCCCTACTAAGTATATCTGGGCGTTTTATGTTATAAATTGATTTTCATATCCTTTTATTGAGATGAATATACTCTATAATTTGTTTTTAGTGTTTTTGGGATGTCCTAAAAGGTATTTTTATACCCACCCTTGCATGATATCTACCCGCACATGTCATGTCTTATGCAGACGAAAAACCTTTAGACGATGTCCTTGGAGGACACAGAGCTAGTGGAGCATAGCTCGATCTTTTCAGACCGAGATGTTTTACAAGAGATTAAATTTGATATCAATACTCACCCTTAGAGTATGTTGGAATATTTACAATTTTTTGTTGGCCTTGTATTTGAATCCATTTTCCACTTTCAGTACTTTTCTATCATACTCTGGTTGTGGGATTATAGATGTATGCATGCATCTATTCAGTTGTTTTACATTTTAGCATTTCATGGGCTTGGATATGTGTATGTGTGTACAAGTAAAATTGGATAATGCCTCCCATATGTGGGATATTTCTACTTTGTGCTGGTTTCTATCCCTTGGCTTATTGGAGGTAGGCTTTGGGTAATCAAGGGTCGGACCCCAGTGGGTCGAGTCATGACCCTACTTCCATCCAAAATTTCTCTGATAGATCCTTTATAATAATAATTGTTTTATCTAATTTATTTTTATCCTATTTCTCATATCAAATGATTTATTTTTATGAGGATTTATCATTTTAAAAACTTAGTTCCTTATCCAATTGTTTGAGATAATCCTCCACTTAGATGTTTGTGAATTTTGTACCATTGTGTGTTCAAAACTTAATAATCACCTATCCAAGAATTCTTTCATATTCTCTATGATACTGTGTTATGTAATTGAAAACCTTATACTAATGGGAAATGATAAATATCCAAGCCATACTACTTATATCATTAATAAAAAAATATAACATATCTACCCATCAATAGATCTTGGTGAGATGGGTCCACACACATTAGCATGAACCAATTAAATCACTCTTGTTTAATTATATTCTTTTTCCATATATATATTTTGAACGATCTTACCCTATTTAAAAACATCACATGTGTGGGTATGATCATGCGATAACTTAGGGAGATCGTGATATGCGTAACATTTCACTAGATCTTCCAAGGATAGTTGGCACAGATAGCCAATCCATTTATGCCACAACCTATTTTCTTACTCCTTAGATAGAAATATCATATATTCTTCTATAATCAAAAGGCAGAGATTTCCCTTCATAAATTTTCCCTATAAAAAAACTTCGCAATCTTTTCCTTTTATGATACACAGATTCTTGGTAAAACTTATAGCATGATCTAAGTCACACAGGTGACTAACACTTAAAAATTTGTGTCTTAGATCTTAAATAACCAAGACATTAGTATATCTCATATGTTCCCCCCCAAACTTGGATTTTAATCAGCCAATAATGTCCAAGCCTTCATCATTTCCAAATCTGATGAAACCTTCCTTGTCGTACTTGATTCCTATTACCAGATCCTTATTTCCTATCATATATAAGGTGAATCGACTATCAATGATCCATATTCCAATACAATATAATGATTTAAAGGAAATATTTGCAACCACTTCCTACTCAACTCTTTTATTTTTGATTTATGTATTTGGATTTATTCTTAATATTGAATGTACTTATTGATATTACTCAGAGTATGAAGGAAAAAATTCATCTTGAAAAGTTACAAATCTATTTTTGTGATTTTAGATCATTCGATGATTCCTTTAGCTGCTATTTACAACCACTTTTGGTCTGCTTTAGAATATTAATCTACATTATTGATGAGAAATATATGGAAATGTGTCCAAATCATATACACTAGAAACAATAACCATCAAAATAATTCCTGGAATATTGATCTCTGCATGGCCACCATTGTTAATATTATACCCTTTAGTACCTATGGATAAGGAACAAACATTCTAAGAATTTATCATATTTCTATATTAATACACCTGATACGAGGTGCATTACTATCTGGCATTTCTATAGGACCAGTTTCTCCTTAGGTTATCTGAACCTTTTGATTTTGATTCATACCCAAATTAATTTTTAGCCTCAAAGTGGGTTCTTGTGGTCTATAATAAATCATCAAAACTTTCAATTTATGATTAAGCCCCATACCAACTATGTCATTATGATGTGTAGTTTTCTTCTCCTGACAATTATTTGACTATTTTTCTGGACCTTCATCCTCTAACTTCCCTTTTTATATCACCTTTATGACCTGATTTACCATTGTCATAATTAGAATCAAGAGTCTCTCATGACCTTCTACTTTTATTTATAGGCTGAAAACTTCCTCTTAATTTTCTTCAATACATTTAACTCATTCTTTCACTATGTTAGTAAAACCATCAATAACCCTAGTATGTTATTAAACTTTGTGCTTGTACTCAAATTCTTTTTTTGAGTTCTATTTCATAACATACTTAAGATTTTCAATTTCTTCCTTTAGATTTGACTTATCTTATTCCTATTGCTTCATATAGAGTTTTTCATAATGAATCACTTTGTTGGATCTATTCATTCCGAATCTATAAATATCTATCTCCTCAAGAGAAGCCTCAAATTTAGTTTAGAGATAAACTCTTCCTTCCAATTATCCTTATTTATTTTCTCTCTTCCCTTGTATGATAATTTCAAAAAAATGTTACCATATAATTTTACATTTGGTATTTATAGTCTTCAATTTATTCCACTTAAGTCTATTTAGAACTATCATTCTATTACTAAAGAAGGTGCTTCTTATTGAAGAAGTTTTTCTTAGTGCTTTTCATACCTTTCACATTGGATAAAGACTTCTTTTGGATAATTTCATCACCATCCTCATCATAATATTGAAACTTCTTGGAGAACCTTTCTACAAGATGTCCAACCTTTCCACATCAAAAGTATGTGAGTGGAAGTTTCCATTTAAACTTTCCTTTCCCCCTTTTAAGATTTGAGGAATAGAATGGCATGGATTCATCCACCTATTATTCTTCCTATCCATCCTCTATGGTGAGATTATTAATTTCCTTGATTTAACCCTATTTGTATTTCCCTTATCCCACAACCTCATTTTCATCATTTCTCATCTCATACGTGACAAGAGTACCATGTAAAGTATCCAATTTTAGCTCCTTTGGATCTTTATTCTCAAGTATAGAGAATTTCATATTGAATCGATGTGGTAATATTATTAGGATTAACTTGATGATATTTATATCATTAAGGATTTATCTGAGACCACATATATCCACCACAACAACATTTACATAGTCAAATAATGAATTAATTAACTCATTAGAGTTCATTATTAGGTCCTCATAATTGTTCCATAGAACCTTCAATTTAGTTTCTTGGAATTTTGAATCAACCTTATAGATATTTAGTAACTTTTAACACATGGAATGTGATGACTTACATGAAATAATATTCATGTATATTGTGTTGGATAATTATTCCCCTAAATAATTAATTCATCTAGAATCAATATCCAATTATCTTCAGTTTTCTTCTCATAAAGCTCCACTGTCCATACTGGATGAAATACCATGTATCATAGCTGTAAAAACAACTATAACTAATGATTGAAAGTAGTAATACATTCTATTATTTAATAATTTAAAATTGTTTCCATCAAAGATCAGAATCCATTTATGATTAGAAACCTCCTTTCTTCTATTAATAGAAAACACTAATTTTAACCTTTATCTTTGATACCAATTATTGTCTCTACCAGGTTAAATACCCTAAGAGGGGGGTGAATCAAGTCATGATAGATTAAATCACATTCTTATTTAGATCTTTTTTCATAATTAAACACAACACTATTATCTCTACTTCCCATATAAATGTATGAGTAGAAATAAAAACACACAAGAAACATTCAAATTTTACTTGGTTCACTCTTAACTGGGCCAATACAAGGAGAATAGAAAGACAATGTGTTGATGTAAAAAATCAATTAAATCAAACTATTGTTACATATTTTTTTTGTGGAATCACTATTCTTATTGGTTCCCTACCACCCACAATTTAAAATAACTCTTCTCCCTCAACTGAAGTGTGCTCACTACTCCTTCAGATTATTCTTCTATTGATTACTTAAATAATTTTTTTATACCTAGTTTGGTATGTCATGAAGCTCAAATTTCATCCACATGATGAATATAAATTTATAATATAATTTTTGGGAAATTCCTTTTGGTTCATACAAAATTTACTCATTCATAAACTTTTTATGCATTTCACGCAAATTCCATTACTTTCACAATTTTTTTTGGTTTTCTATGAAACTACCAATTTTCATTACCCTTTTCATTTGTTGCAAAACTCTAAAATTTCATGTAAATTTTCATTTATCATGGAACTCTCAAATCTCATGTAAATTTCATTTTTCACAAAAATCACTTGGTCAAATAGATTAAATTCTATTATATATATTTAAAAGATGTTTGATTTTCCGTGTCATGTGAGAAATTAATTTTCACAACTCTTGTATGATTTTCAGAGCCCTAATATTCTCTAAGGGCTGGATACACAAAAATTGGGGTGGGGAGGGTGATGACCTATTTATAGATGTATCCAAGCCTTCATAAAACTTCCTTGCATAACACTAAACTTGTATGAAACTTCCCTAATTCCTTGAGCTTCAATGATTTTACATCACCTTTAGCATGAAACTCACCATCATCTTAGAACTTCATCAATATTTCATAGGTTCATGTAACTCTGATCATGTTTCATAACTTTGACTTTCATGAAAATTCATATCTTTCACAAAAAAAATTCCTTTGATATATTTTTTAAAGCATCCATGATTCTTCACTTCCATAAAAATTTATGAATCTCTTTCACCATTTTTCACAACTTTTTCATTTTCATGAAAAAATGTCCTTTTCTTTAAAAAAACTTTCCCCTCTACTCAAAATTTTAGACCCAAAAATTGGTAAGCACTAGGAAATGACACCAACTTATATGAATAACTTTATATATACCTTATAGAGCTTCCATACCTCTGTCTGAAAGCTTCGTCAACATACTTTTTCAACCATCATGCTAGAACTTCACCACTGATCTTATCAACTGGCTTTATTAATAAAAAAACTAAACTATAAATACTGCAATGCCAAATTGAGTTATTTTTTACCAACACATTTACTCATGAGTTTTAATGTATGAGTAAATGCATGGAACTCAAGTAACATCCTTGATACTTTTATAAGGGGTATATTACCATGTGATGGGGTTGGGGGTGATCCTGATTGATTCTCTTTTGCTATCATATCTCTCTTCCTTCCTTCTCCATTTACCATCATGTGGAAATAACATGTCACAAGAGATAGGAGGACCCTACTTGAATTTCAAGTGATTCATTTTAACTCATGGATACCTTATAGAGGAGGATTCCTTCATCTACCTATAAGGTGTGTTCATTATGAATATGGATGGATAAGTAGTAGCAACAACATTAGTGTAAGGTATACACAGTTTATTCATATTTTTTATATTCATGGTTCTAGGTTTTATGCATGGTTAATCTTATGTTTAAAGTGGTTTTATATGTTTCTACTATGTTGAATAAGTTTTATTCTATGAAACATACATTCCATTTATATTAGGTATGATCTAAACCTTTTCAGGGTTTTTTCTTTTCATTAACTGGGTAGGGTTGAGAAGGAATCTAGAGGATATCTATAATGGTGAAGTCAGGTATTTGTTGGAGATTCTAGAATAAAGTTAGCTAAATATGTAGCCTACTGAGGAGTTTCATGATGTGTAATAGAGTCAGATGATGTGTAACTCATAAATGAAATTAAATCCCATTTTTATTAAAAAGCAATTGGTTTCTCAACATTTGTGAGACTTAACAGTTTCACGACATGTAACTGGGTTACACGTCATTTAATACCCTGATGTTTGTTTTTAAATGGGAATATCACATGGAATTTCTTTTTTTATTCATCTAATATTCCTTTCTCTTGACCAAGAGACCTTCTTAGGTGATTTTGGAGCCCTCCAACCCTTCCAGGTATGTTCATTTGGTGGTTGATCATCATTGTGCTTACAGTGTGAATTCCTGGGTAAGCGTTCTCCCCTTTTATTTTCCTATTTATATTTCTCCTCATTGGGGTTATATAGATCATTTTGAAATTTATGTATTTATACTCTTTTTTTGGATATCATTTCTAGTTTGAGTTTTGAGGTCTTCTACGCCTTCGTTCTCATTGGAGGGTTTCATTACAGGCGTTGAGTTTTGGAAAAAACGTAGGTGATTTCACCCCATTTGGCCAAATTGATTAACCTTGAATTTTTTGATTTATTTCAATTTTTTATTTAAATTAAATTTCTCAAACTTTCTTTCAATTGATTTAATAAAACCCAATTCTAGTGAATTAGGAGATTTAAAATGGGTTTGGCATGAAAATTGGGAAAACCCCCAATTCCATTGAATTGGGGTGTGTTTATGGAATTGATAAATGAATTGTGAAATTGATGGAATTAGTTTTGAATTGATTTCAAACTTCTGAAAATATCTTAAAAAATTATTATGATAGAAACTGAGTGGTTTTATCTTGGTGAAAATCATTTTTTGATTAAAAAATTGTTTTGGTTTTTAAATGGAAAATTGGAATTTGAAATGGGGAAATGAGATTTAAATTGTATTTTAGGTAGTCTTAAAATAAATTTCCTATCAAAGATTGTGTAAGATCACATTCTATACTTAGGTAGATTGTGAGTTATTTGGACACACTCTACGATTATACAATATTCTAAAACATAAATTCAGTAGATCACACCCCTTAGTGATGGTGATGAGTCATCTCTAAATAGTGTCCAGTGGACGTATGTGCACACATATTTCCATGATCACTTAGAGAGTGAAAAGTCCTATAGCCAAGAACTTTATTACCTATTTGGAAGATAACCATGTTTCTCCCTTATTTATATTTGAGAAATAAAAATATTCCAATGTTGTTAAACTACTTTACACGCCTTATGAATTTATATAATAAATTTTATATAAAATGTTTTGTTTGAGAAATAATTTTAGAAATATTCCATCACTTGTAAAGTCTTTTCTTACAGTGTTTTCCATCATTTGAGTTGTTTAACATGATTTGTTTAATCATGATTTAAAATGAAAAACTTGTTTATATTAAAATTGAAATCATTAATTTGGTTAATATATTATTGGAATCTATTATGGAATCCTTGGTGAGACCCTACTGGGATTTTTATCTCACACCCTACTTATGCCTTTGGGTGTTTGTAGATTATCTCCTTCCAGGTTTGAGCAAGGGGAAGGGATCTCTTGGAGTTGGATCCAGCTATTGAACCTTGGTTTTGATGATTTGTGTCCTTAGCGAAGTGGGCTATTTCCAATATTTTGGTACTTGGGTTATAGTACTTTGGGCTTGTTTATGACCTATTGAATTTTGGTACAATACTCCTAGTGGAGATTCTTTTGATATGCATATTATCTTGCCTCTTTACTTCTCCATTGTTAGTGGAAAAATTGTTACCACTTTCAGTTTGTATCATTCTAGGTGATATTCACCAGCTTGTGGGGATCGAGAACATCCTTTGGTATATGTTAGGACTGACTCGGTTATCGGGTTACCAGGGTACCTAGGCTGGTTCATGATGAAGTGGTATTAGAGATCTAGGTTGACATCTTGTCTTGAGTCAGTATGCACTTGTGAAATCTTGTTGGGACATAAGAGGTAGTTGAGATTGAGTGCCTAACTAGCTCTCACCATAATGAACCTTAAGTTTCCAGGGGTGATTAGGGAAAGACATCTTGTGGATTATTTCTAGTATTTTCCATATTTTGGTTTGGATAGAGTGAAATTAAAATATTTTTTTTTCTTTTGGTTGAGATCATGTTTACCTCATTGCTCTACTTGAGAATTATCTAATGCCTTTCTTTTTGTATGCTGATATTGTGTATCATCATGCATATGAGAATAAGTGCGAATCAGATCCAGGAAGAGGGCACCTTTGAACCTCAGTGAGCGAATCCTATTGTATATCTGAATCTAGTTGAGGTGATCGCGTGTACTATCCAAGATTTGGGACATGCACCACCTCTAGTCCCCATTGAGGCTCTAGATGTGAAACCTCAGAGAGATTTTCCTTGAAATCATTCTCAAGAGTTCCTTCATCAGAATCCACCCATTTTAAAAGGCTTCACTGATCCTCAACATAATGAGGAATGGTTGGGAAGAATTGAACATATTTTTGAGTTCTTGGAGACACCAAATGAGATCATGGTGAAGTGTTCCACCTTCAAACTAGAGGGACTGAGTAGGAGATTACAGGACATGATGGTGAAAGTGAAGAAACATGAGGGATTAGAGTGGAAAGACATCAAGGTTCTTTTCACTAACCAGTTATATCTAGAGTCAATGATGTTGGCCTAGGCTATGGAATTTTTCAATCTTGGGAAGACTGAGAGAACCATGATTGAGTACTCAAATCTATCTTCTAATCTTATGCATTTTTCACCTAAGATTATATATAATGAGAGAATTAAGGCTTGAAGGTTTGAGTTTTTACTTCAATCAGATATCCATTCTCAGGTTTTATTACTAAATCTGACCACTTATGATGATGTTATGGATAGGGAGATGATGGTTGAGATGGACCTAGCTGGTAAGTTAGGGTTGATGGGAGTTACTTTTTATCCTGGTGGTAGTGTGAGTTCATATAAGGAAAAGAGTAAGAATGATGATTCTTGTGGTGGTTCTCAGCAGTAGGGTCATTCTATACCTCCTACAACATCAGGAGAAAGTCATTTGATTTTCTATCAGCATGGAAAGCCAAGAAATTATAAGAGGGTTTGCATTGAGGAACCTAACTATGGATCCTATAGATGTTCGGGGCACTTGAAGAAGTTCTGCCACAAAATTTTCACTATGCACAGTGTCATAGGTCATCAACACCTCTAAAAACTGTGGGGAAATCAGATTCTTCAGGTAAAAAAGGTTTCTAACCACATTAATCTAGAATGAATATTATTAATTCAATGGAAGAGACTCTAGAGTTAGAAGATATGGGTCCAATGACTGTGAGAGGTACCATCACTATAATTTCATCATTAGTGACTACTCTATTTGATACTGGTGAATCACACTCATTTATTTCAACCTTTATTGTGAATCTTCTTAATATTTCTATGGAGATTTTATCTTGTGCAATGGATATTACTAAACCCCTTAGTATGAATAAAGAGTAGGGTCTCTGTAGCCCCTCTTGTGTTTTCTCTATATCTGATGTCAAGATTTCTTAGAGATTTCTGTTTCTTGACATGAATACTCTTTACATCATTTTTAGGATGGATTTGATCATTTCCAATAAATCTTGGATCGAATGTTATCTTTGATGCATCTCCTTTACTACCCCCAATGGTGTGTCTCTTGTCTTCCAAGTAGAATGGTACCCAAGATCGAGTAGGGATGGACCTTATTATCCAGAGTTGGGAAAATTGATATCTATGTTTTCCTTTAATCTGGAGTGGGAATCTTTGAGTGGTGATCTACCTCTAGTTATTACGGAGTTTCTCGATGTGTTTCCTTTTGACTTCTTTAGTTTTCCACTGGTAAGGGAGGTTGATTTTTTCATTAACTTAATGTCCGAAACTCAACCAGTTTCTATTCCCTCCTAATGCATGGAACTAGCTAAACTGAAAGATCCAAAGTCCTAGTTGGATGATCTTTTATAGAAAGGATTCATATGACCGAGTGTGTCACCTTGGGCGGTGTTAATTCTCTTTGCTAAGAAAGTTGATGGTTCACTCCACCTATGTGTTGATTACCAAAATATCAATTGATTAATGGTAAAGAACAAGTATCCATTTCTATATATTGATGATCTCTTTGATTAGTTAAAGGGGGAAAAGTGGTTCTCAAAGATCGACCTTCGATTTGGTTACCATCAGTTGGGTATAAAAAAATATGACATTCATAAAACTGATTTTTAGAGAAGGTATGATCATTATGAGTACCTTTTTATTCCTTTGGTATAAAAAATGATACTGTAATTTTCATGGATTTAATGAACAAGATTTTCCATGAGGGTCTAGATACTTTATTCATTGTCTTTTTAGATTAAATCCTTGTCTACTCTAAGTCTGAGGAGGTTCATGTGCATCATCTAAAACCAATTATGAGTTTTCTAAGAAATCACTGAATTTATTCCAAGCTTTAGAAATGTTATTTTTGGATTTGAGAAGTGAAATTATTGGGACACATGGTGTCAGAATAAGGAATATTAGTTGATCCTGAGAAGGTGAAGGCTGTTACGACTTGGGATAAACCATGAAATGTCTTCGATATTCTGAGCTTCCTGGGCTTGGATAGATATTATCGCTAGTTTTTAAAGAAGTTCTCAAAGTGGGATTTTACAACTACCACTCTAAATAGAAAGGGAGTGAATTTTTCTTTGGATGAAAAGTGTTAGAGTTATTTCATTGAGTTGAAGTGTCTTCTAATTACTGCACCAGTGTTAACTCTTCCAGAGGATGGGCAGGGCTATGTGATATTTTGTGATGCGTCAGTTTCAGGATTGGGATATGTTGTTATGAAAGGTAATCACATCATTACATATGTATCTCATCAACTTAGGCCTTACAATAATAATTATCCTACCCATGACCTTAAACTTGCACATATGATGCACGCGCTTAAGATTTGGTGGCATTACCTTTACATATAAAGTTTTAATGTGTGTTCAAACCACAATTACTTGAGTTATATATTCTCTAAAAAATATTTTAATATTCACTAGAGGAGTTGGGTGGAATACCTAAAGTATTTTTATTTTGACATCACCTATACCCCGAGGAAAGGGAATGTCATTATATATACTTTGAGCAGAAAACTTCCAACCCAGGTAGTGAAGGAATATTCAGAAGAGTGGAATTTTATGGATCTCTTTACAAAATTTCATATTGGAGTCTAGGAATTAGGGGTTGAGGTTTTTTATCCATTATTCAGTTTAAATATTATCTTCTCAAGATGATTCTTCAGGATCAACATCTTGATAATGAATTCCGTAGCATTAGAGACTCTCTTTATAGTGGGGAGATAGTTGAACAACAGTCATTCTCTAAAGTGTATGTTCTATGTTGTTGGAATCACTTTGTTGTTCCATTAGTGGAAAGGAATGATATGATGGGGTATTTTATAATTCCTAGTTGTCTGTGCACCCAAGAACCACTAAGATGTTCTATGACATGCGGTGGAAGTTCTGGTGGCAAGGTATGGGACAAGATGTTTCTGAGTTCATTTCTCATTATTATTGATTCCAATAGGTCAAGGCTGATCATCATAAACCTTTGGGTTTACTTCAGATACTTATAATCCCTACTTGGAAGTTTGATGATATCTCCATGGACTTTGTGGTTGGGTTTCCTTGTACCTATAGAGGGAAGAATGCGATATGGGTTGTGATTGATAGGCTGGCCAAGTCAGCTCATTTCATACCCATTCATGATACAACCAAATTTTAGGAGTTTCAAAATATCTACATGAAATATATTTTTTGTGTTCATGGAGTTACATATGCAATAGTTTATAATAGGGATCCTCATTTCACTTGTTGGTTTTGGAGAGGCCTTCAAGAGGCATTGAGATCTCAGGTCTGTTTGAGCGTGGCCTACCATCCACAATCAGATGGACATATAGAAAGAACCATACAAATTTTTGAGGATATTCTTTGTGATTGTGTTCTTGATTTTAGTGGGTATTAGGATGATAATTTGAGTCTAGTTGAGTTTTCTTATAACAATAGTTACCCATCCTCAATCAGAATGAATCCTTTTGAGGTCTTGTATGGACATCCTTGTAAATATCTATTATGTTGGTCAGAGATTAGTGAAAGTTCCTTGGTGAGACCCAATTTGGTGCAAGAGAAGACACAAAATATTTAGTTTATTCATAAAAGAATTTTGATAGCATATATCATATATAAGTCTTATATTTATCGTCACCATAGACCATTGGAATTTTCAGTTGGTGGTCAGGTGTTCTTGAAAGTTTCACCAAGGTTGGGTCATCGATGGTTTGGGAGGAAAGGGAAGCTTAATCCTTATTTTGTGGGTCCTTTTAGATGGTTGATAAGGTAGAGAAAGTGGATTATTTTTTAGAGCTTCCACCATAGCTAACGTCGATACATATTGTGTTTCCTCTATCTCAACTCTAAAAGTATCTTTCTAATTCATCTCACGTTTTGAGATAGAGTGATCATGAAGTTAAAATTGATTTATCTATAACTGAATCACCAATTAGGATAGTTGATTATGAGACCAAGGTACTTAATTGGGGGATTATACATTTGGTTTTCATTATTTGGCGGCATGGTTCTGATAGTTATGAGATGTGTAAATGCAAGGCATTGATGAGAGAATAATTTCCACATATTTTTGGCATGGAAGTTTCCTCATAGGCTTAATGGGAATAAAAAATTTCTATAGTATGGAGTTTTCAACATCCCATTACCTTTATACCAGGTATTATCTAAACCTTTTCATGTTTTTTCTTTTTCATTAACTGGGTAGGTTTTAGAAGGAATCGAGAGGATACCTATAATGGTGAATTCAGTTATTTGTTGGAGCTTCTAGCATGAAGTCAACTAAATAGACTACTGAGGATTTTCATAATGTGAAATGGTGTTACATTATTTTTAACTCACAAATGAAATTAAATACGTTTTTATTAAAAACAAATGAGTTTCTTGATGTTTGTGAGACTTAATAGTTTCACAACTTGTAACTGGGTTACATGTCGTGTAATAACCCGATGTTTGTTTTTAAACTAGAATCTTTGATGGAATTTCTTTTTTTATTCCTCTAGTATCCCTTTATCTAAATCAAGATCCATTCCTAGGTGGTTTTGGAGCCCTCTAACCCTTTTGGGTTTGTTCGTTCAGTGGATGATCTTCGTTTCACTTGTAGTGTGAATTCTCGGGAAATCGTTCTCCCATTTTCTTCATCTCTTTCTCTTTATCCTCCTTAGGGTTTAATAGATCATCCTAAAATTGATGGATCTATAATCCATGTTGTTGAATATAATTTATAGTTTTAGTTTTTAGGTCTTCTAAACCTTCGTTCCCATTGGTGGGTTTCATTGCGGGCATTGAGTTTTGGGAAAAAGGTAGGTGATTCCATCCCATTTGGCCAAATTAATTAACCTTGAATTGCTTGATTTATTTCAATTTTTTATTTAAATTAAATTACTACAACATTTCTTCAATTGATTTAATAAAATCAAATTCCAATTTATTGGGATATTTAAAATGGTTTTGGCATGAAAATTGGGAAAACCCCTAATTCCATTGAATTCAGGTGTGTTTATAGAAATTGGTTGATTTAAATTGTTTAATTTAAATTATAGATTTTATGGAAACTATTTCAATTAAATTATTGAATTTAATTGTGGAAATGAATTATAAAATTTATGTAATTGGTTTTTAATCGATTTTAAACTTATGAAATGGGCTTTAAAATGACTTTAATAGAAACACAATGATTTTATCTCGGTGAAAAGGCATATTTTGATTATTTTTTTTGGTTTTTAAATGGAAAATTAGAATTTGAAATGGGGTAATGGGATTTAAATTTTATTTTAATAATTATTAAAATAAATTTCCCATCATTTATTGTGTAAGAGAACATGCAAGCCTTAGGTTGATTGTGAGTTATTTTGACACACTCTGTGATTATACAATTTTCTAAAATATAAATGCAGCATTTCACATCCCTTAGGTGATGGTGATCATTCCTCTCTGAACAATGTTTAGAGGAAATGTGTTTACAAATATTTCCATGATCACTTTGATAGTATGGAGTCCTATAGCCTAGAACTTTCGTACCTATTTGGAAGATGACCATGTTGCTCGCTTATTTATATTTGAGATATAAAAGTATTCCAATGTTGTTAAACTGATTTACATGACTTCTAAATTTATATAAACCATTTTATATATTTTTTTTGTTTAATACATTGTTTTATAAATATCCCACCACTTGTAATGCCTTTGCTTAATTTTTTTTCCATTATTTGAACTGTGTATCATGATTTGTTTAAATATGTTTTAAAATGCCAGACCTGTTTATTTTAAAATTAAAATAATTCCTTTTTCTAATCTATTATTTCTCATATGTTATGGAATCATTGGCGAGACACTACTGTTATTGTTATCTCACATCATACTTTTTCTTTCAGGTGTTTTTTGATTTTCTCCTTTCAGGTTCTAGTAAGGGAGAGCAATCTCTTAGAGGTGGATCCATCTATTGAACCTTGGTTTTGGTGAGTTGTGTCCTTAGGGGCTTGGGAAATTTCTATAATTTGGTACTTGGGTTTTAGTAATTTGGGCTTGTTTATTCCCTATTGACTTATGGTACACTAATCCCAGTGGATTTTCTTTTGATATACATACTATCTTTCTTATTTAGTTCTACATTGTTAGTGGAAGAATCATTTCCACTTTCAGTTTGGATGCTACCATGTTCTAGTCACCAAACCATGGAGATCAGGAACTCCCTTTGGGATATGTCAGGATCAGCTCAGTTATTGGGTTACTAGGGTACCCAAGCTAGTTTGTGACATTTTATCCATAGAAATACATAATATGAGACCATATCCGATGGAATTACTAAAGAAGAAATGTACATATCAAAAGTAGGGAGCTTACTTGATAAAGTTAAGAGCATATCATATGGGTAATCTGATTAAATATGAGTTGAATAAGACAAACTCATATATTTAAATCATTTCTATTTATACATTCTTACATTAAAAAAAATTATGTAACAAGTTTGATCATGATATATGATACAAATCAATCAATTGTTTTAAAAATATTGAAGATATATTACTTTTATTAATGTATTCTAAATTAAACATTGAAATTAATTAGTAAATAATTTAAAAAAGGTTTATAAATAAAATCAATAAATTAATCATTAAGAATATTATTACCTTTATCCAACATTAACATGATTTCATCATCTTCACACTCCCCTATAAGACTGAATATTTCAACATCATCATGGATAAATAGATCAATATTTTTTTGTTGATGAGGTTCACTATTAAAAAAAATTCTCTAACTACATCACCCATATCATACAAAACTTTTAGTTTCAAATAGACTACAACACTCCACTCTTCATTAACCCCATCATCCACATAATACACCATTTTATCCCATGAATCCAAAATATATAGGCCACATACTTCACACTCACTAATATTAATCAACTAATATAAGTTAACATAGGTAAATTGTAATGAACATTTATTTATTACCTTGGAAATATTAACCCACTTTTATTTTAATAACATCACTAAAAACTATCCATGATAATTTAATTTGTTTATGTAAATAAAAAATACATAGTATCCCAACTCTATGAATTTTGTGAATATGCCACTATTTTTCAGTTTTAGACCTTCTTTATTCAAAACTATATGAAACTTGAATAACTTTATATTATATGGATTTAATCTCCCAGACCTATTCAAAGTAACTTAAGAAAAATATTTAAAATAATGTTACAGTCAAACTTGATTACCAACATTCATGATCTATATGAATGAATATAAAGTACTGTTAGTTATTGAAGATAATAATTTCAATATACTATATATATGAAATAGGTTAAGATCTTACTTAACATGCAAACCAATAAATAATATATTTGTTAATATCTTTTGTTATGTCTTCATCATTTTGAGTTAGACTATGGATTAATATCTTTATTTTCATCTTCAATTATTTAATAAAAGGATATGTATTATCATTATTGAGTATCACATATCTACATGCTTGTATTAACTCTGTTTATGTAAATTTAATTGAGGATATTTTCCCAAGTTGATGACCTAATATTGGAATGTTTACTAATTTAACATAGTACTATAACTTATTTATGTTATCATTAACATTTCCAACTTAACTAAATTATGTTTTTATCCTCTCTAAGTACCTTGAATAAAATGTGAGACACTATTTGACCATATATCCTTAAAAAATAGAGATTTCTAGCTGATATTTGTTTCTCACATAAGACTTAAAATGACATATATAATTAATGAAAGTAACATATAAAAATTAACCATTTATGTAATGAGTTTTAAAAATTAGATTTAATAATGAGATAAAAATAAGATTCCAATAATTCTATTTAAGATAAATCCTTCTATAAAGTATGTACCCTCTAACTTTAACTTACTTGGTTAAATGTATCGTCAAATGAACCATCAAAGTGAAAAATAATGTGTGAAATATTATAGAAAAATTAAAATTTTATTTATAATTCTTTCCCAAAGTTTTTTAAGATCAATGAGTTTTAAATTTTTCTCACAAATCTATTTAAATAATGTAAAAAACTGAGTACAACTATAGTTATTTTATCAAGTAACAATTTATACAATGAAAAAGGTATAAATTTCTCCATAAAAATATGCATGTCATGTATTTTAATACCATTTATCATTTGACATTTTAAGTCAACACTTTTTGAAATGATAATTTAATATCCATCAGGCACTTTCACTTTTTCCAATTTTTGAAGGAAAATATCTTTTTCTTGATTTTTTTGTGAAACAATTTCTATAGGATACTTTATACTATAATTTTCCCATAGATAATGGTTTATATTCATTTATTTTAATTCCTTATTAAAATTAATATGATCTTTTGGTTTCCCCTTCTCATTAAATACTGCAAAAACTATATTACCACGTATATTCTTTTTAATGTGCGTAACATCAAGATTATGATGGAATAACTAAAATTCCTAGTATTTAGCTTTGAAAAAATTCTATGTTTGTTATATTATTATATTCCAAATTTATTTTAAGAAGTTAATATTATTTTCCCATAAATGTTTAAAGAATATTATTTCTCAAAATGTGCATCAATAGTTAATATTTTTTACAAGATTTCTGAACCTAATAATTTTTTTTGGTGGAATCTTGAAATCATTTAATCCATCAAATAACAACTTTTTAAACAAAAATCTATGAGAAGAATCTAAAAATTTCCATTTAAACATGAAACAATTTTTTTTATAAACTGGTAATCTAGACTAGATGTAAAAGTTATAAACTAGACATGTCTAGATAGCGTGAGTATTCCAACCAGTCAAGTTTCCTAGTCTAGGAAATTCACTAATAGTCCAAATTTTAGCACCATGCATTTTGAACATTTTTTCATCAATTCATCATATGTATTAAAATAATTGTGTCATAAACTTTGTAACTCTTATATAATAGGTTATAGGTATACATTAATGTCTTTTCTAGGAATTTTCTTTCTTGTAATGATCCTATAAATAATGAAAGAATTTTTTTTTGCATACAGATCCCTAAAAATAGATTGTTAGGGATCAAAATAATTTTCTTTATGCTATACATTACAACTGGAGTCTTGAATGGGTAAAATCTATTAATATCTAATCCCAAATGCACATTCTTAGGATTTGAATAGAAATTTGGATATAAATAATCAAATGATTTTCATGCTTTCGAATCTCTTGGAAGATGTATAAACCTGTAATTATTATTTTCCATAGCATGCCACTTCATTTTCTCTACCATGTTAGATGAAATGAATACTATTTTTAATCATGGTTTCAATGGAAAGTAATGTAAAAACTTTACAATAGTTTTATTTTATCTCCTCTTATTTCTAAATGTTCATTCATACTTTCATCATTATTCATCAATTTCCATTTAGAAGTTTGATATCTCTTGCACATTTATTTTTTTGAATATTCTCCCAATACAACATATAGTTATTGTGATATACATGTATCTTTGTATAATTGAGGTTGATATTATTAAAAAATTTCTTTATCTTATAAAATATTTTAGGGATCTTAGAATGCATCATGAAACAACTCTAATATTATCGACATTTCTTTATCTATAATTCCACACTAGCACTTGATATGAAAAAATTTCGGTAGAAAGGAAAATTTTATATAGTTACTACATTCTTTGTAAAAAAATTTATTTCTCTCTTCCACTAATTCATAAAATTCGTGTGATTTTTCATTTAGTTTATGTCTTGTATTATTATCCTCAAAATTTGGAAAATATTCCACCTATATGTTGCGGTCTTCATGATGTCGTAATTTAGTATCGAAAGCATTATTAATTAAGTTATAAATTTCATTCTCCACTATTAAGGTGGTTACTCATTCATTATGATGATTTCCATATCATGATTTTTTTTTCATTATTCGATTCCCTATGAAAAATATATATCACATATCCAATGGGAAATTGTTTTAATATCAAGTTCTCATAAACTTAATATCTTATTAACCATCATTTAAAATTAAAATTCAAATATGAACATTTTATTCTTCCATCTACAAATATATTTTCAATTGAAAAATATAAAAACATCTCCAACCCCTTATCATATTGAGTTACATTACATGGTAAAGTAATCTAACAATAATAAATTTTTATTATATTGATAAATATGTTTATAAAAAACATAACATGTACTAGTTAAATATAATAATGTTGAAATTATTAAAATCATATTAAATAAAATCCCAACTAAAAATAAATAGTTAAATAAAATAATGTTAAATAAAATCCCAAAGTTTAAATATTTAAAATAAAACACAATCAAATAATATATTCTAAATTAAAATATTAAAATGAAAATAATTTAAGAATAAATTCACAATAAATAATTGATAAAAATAATAACTGTAATTCATTAATCATATATTTAGTTAGAAAAATAATACAAAAAACATAGATCATTATTATATATATAAATTAACACTTAAAAAATAACCATGACAATAATAAAAAAACCACATATGGAATATTTAAAAATGGAATACTTACAAATATATTAAAAAATGAAAATAATAACCAATAACATGAATTATTAAAAAAAAACAGAATCATAAATAAAAAACTAACATAAAAAAACATCCTTATTTAATCAATAAAAAATAAATTTAAAAATAAACATGACATTTTATAATCAGTAAAATGAAAATTAAATTAAAAAGTATAACCAAATACCAGATCAGGTGGATATTTATACAATATCTATCTATAAAGATAAACATAGTCAAACACTAGGACACTAGAGTCATATAATAGGGTGTTGGAGAGGGACATATGGTTTTTTGAGATGGATAAATGGTGATTGGAGATGGAATCGATTTAGAGAAGGGACTGGAGCTATGGGAGACATGGGGAGCAATTGAGGGTGACCTAGGGGGGAGTGAATTAGAGAGGATAAGGAAAAATGGGATCTTTTAAAAAGAAAAGTATGATTTTATTATAATCATTTATTCAAAAACCATATCTAATTAAGAGTTAAGAGTTAGGTTCAGTAATCGCCACTAATAAAAACACATAAATAAATAATTCCCATAATTAGTAATTTGTGATGTTTTTTAGATATTACCAATAATAAACTATCATTAAATATACTTTTTTATAATGTATACCCCTAAAAAATTCCATCCTGATAACAAGCTTAAATACAAATCCCGTATAGCCCTAAAAGTCCTCAGCATGATAGAAGGCTCAATTTGAATCACATATAGACCCAAAATATCCCCTCCTAATAATTGGCATATACACTATAGTAAGGTTAATCAAAATCACAACCCAATCATAACCATCAACCCACCAAAAACTTATCCATTGACTATATCCCATTACACCTTTTGTGGTTTGTACCTTGACACAATCTAATCTATCCCTTAGTAAACCTCTTTAATTGCAACACATGTGTTGCTACTCGATGCACCCAGTTTATCCAACCACCTCATCCTTAGACCCATAATATAGACAGTCACATCAATTTTAATGCATTCCCCTAGTCCATAAACCAAAATCATTATGTTTTTTTGGTCATGATACAATCATATCATCTCTTAATAACACAACACTCTACCCTTGATAGGCTATTCATCAAAGTAATGAAAAACCCTACTACTTTATTTCATCAATCCATCCCAAATTCAGTAGTCACCCCTCACTTAGAGACATATTCAAAATGGCTCATTACTAGCCTACATTGAATACCAACCCTTAAGATGAATCACTTGATGTGTAATTAACTCACTAATCCACCTTAGGTGGATTTACCTTCACTTTATCACCATATATCTCAAGGAATTTCTCAAAAATCATATCCACATACCAAAGGTTACCCCTATTAGTAATTAAAGGTCCCATTTTATGTATTTAAGGGTTATATTTGATGTGTTTTAGAGTTTTGGAGGTTTAAAGGTGAAATTTGGTAAATTTAGAGTCATTTTGGGGGTTACATGAGTAACATGGATAGTCCTTAGGACTATATAATAGTACATAAAATTAAGAAGTTTTGTTTATATTAAGCTGCATGAGTGACATGCATAGTCTCATAGACCGTTTAGTTAGACCATGAATTCACTTAAAAACTCTTTAGTAATTTCCTTTTAAGTTAAATATTGAGGATTCTATCTATATTTTCCCATATCACTCAACTCTATATCCTTACAGTGATTTTGGGTGATCTCTATCCTAAAAATATCATATAATCTAATTTTTTTTGGATTTAGTGTTTGTATTGAAGGTAAGGCCCCCAAGATCCTCTCATTACCTCTTATTCTCCATTTCGCATAGTAGAAACGCTAACCAAGTAGGGTTTGGCCAATTTTTAAGAGAAATATTGGGATTTAATTAGGGATTTTGATATTAGGGTATTGAGAAGCTTAAGTGGATCTAGGATATTTTTTTAGTGGAACAACTTCACGATTTCACTAGATTTAAGGTAGGTGGCTTCTCATGTATGCTAAGTGCGTAGATACCCTAGGGATTTAGTGTGGATTTTATTTGGTTACTTTTATGTGCTTATAATGGTTGGTTTATGGAATGGGTATGGTTTGAGAAAATAAAATGTTTTGGTGTTCATGTTTTTGAGTGAACACAAAATTGTGGCTTTCTAGGTGCTTGCATGTATTTTGGAAAATTAATTTGTATTTTTGAATTTCTTCAAAAGTTGAATCATGGAATTGGGTTTCCAAGTGGGTTGATTATGTTTGATGTTATTGGTGGAATTGAGTTTCAAGTGTTGGGTTGTGATTTATATTGTTTTTTAATGGTTGAGATTGGTTTTCTAATTGGTTTTTTGAGGGATTAGGCATACGTATTGAAAACTACCACTTGGGGGTGGGGACCTTTCCAAAAATACTAAGGTGACGTGGTGGAAACTCACAATTGGATGAAAGGAATTTTTCGACACAACAAGGTGAGGTTTGGGGGTATTTGATCCTCTCATGAGTAGGTGATACCCACTCTTAGTTGGTTACTCTTGGTATATGTCTCCCATATGATTTATTATTAACACGGGTGTGTGAGTTAGTTTTTGATCATGATAGTTATGGTTTGTGTGGGTTGTGATATCTGGGGAACTAAACCATTATTGTTACTTTTATTACCTACTATGGTTCGGTTTATTGAAATTTACTTATATGATCCATGTTTTTATTGATTATGGAGTTTTTATAAAATATCATTTTTTGGCACATGTTTTATAAAAATTCATTGAATATTGATGGATTTTCACATTTTGGGGTGCATGGGGAGCATTGTAGAAATACTATTGGGTCTAGTAATCACCCCATATTTTCCTACTCAATTGGATGGGTATATTTTATAAAATATAACACAGTTAAGGGTAATTGATCCTTTTTTATAGCGATGGTACATATCCATGGAATAGGAGCTATGAAAGAGGATGATTTCTGATTGGAAGTATGACTCAAAGAGTTTTTGGGGAGGATTAGTAGAGTCATTGATGTTATTTTTTGGGTTGTTTCATATTTATGGATTGATAAGCCTTACTTTTGAGTTTCATTTCAATTTTATTTCACCGGGTTATTGAAATTCATATTTTGGTAAAATTTTTAGCATACATTATGTGATCCTAGTTGTATATTCTTTCACTATGTTGTATTTTACCTATAGGTTTGGTATGTATGAGTTGAAAAAACCTCATACTAAAATGTTAGTAATGGTTAGAATGTGAAGGGTGTAGCTTAAGGGTAAACTATCCTCAAAAACATTGTTTAAACCCTTTCCATTTATTTCTAGCCTTTGATGATCATAGAGATGAAACTAAGGCTTAATATCACTGTAACTTGATATGGGTGAGGTTGAGGGGGTGAAAATTCAGGTTAGGTTATTATAAATGGTATTAGTTTTCATATTTTTTGTTGTGCATAGTGGATCATGCAGACACACCTTGGGGGGGGGGGGGGGGTAAATTAGATGTGGTTGAATTTTTACCAAATTCCAAAATATTCTTTTTTTACTTACCCAATTTGGTATCTAAACCCCTATTAAATGTTAATCTATAAATAGAAATTTTAAATTTTACCAAACATAATACAACCAAATGTAAAGTAAAACTGTAAACAAGTGATCAACTCACTCTATTTTTATAAGGTTCAACCCCGATGTAGGAACCCTACTTGTTTCCATGCTCAAATCCCATTAATAAATTAATTATCCACTATAATAGTTCACAAAATATAGTGAGTGTCTAGGGATTATCCTATAACCAAGTTCAAAAAATATTACACATGTGTGGTTAACTATATTGCACAAGTGAACTGGTCTTCCCCATAGGTTCTTTATACCCAGACCCCACAATTTCTTCAATAAATTCCTCCTCTTAAAGTAGATATTCACTATGCACTAAGTGAAACTGCACCAACAATATTAGATCTTCTTCCTCAATTCCAAGTGATTTTTACTGCCAAATATATTTAAGAAATCATGTATGCAACTCAACCTTTCTTCAACTTACTTCTCAATCACTAGAAGGATCAACACCAAGTATCATAACATGCACAATTGGTCAATATCTAGACAGTTATTCTTTCTTATCCTCTCAATAATGTAATATCAAGCAGAAAAATAATCAAATGCACAAAAAATAGAATTTATTTTCTCAGTTTTCTTTTTATATCTTTGAGACCCAGTAGTTTGTAAAGGCTCAAATCACTCTTATTTTTGTTCAATAAAAGTTTCAATGACTCCTTATTTTATTCAAGAGATTTATTTCTCTTGGAAACAGAAAATTCTATACACCCATGGTAGCAACAAATCCTACCTCATTTTCTATTTCATACTACTTTAACTACTTATCATATCATAGGCATGGGTGACAACATTAAATGAATCCTTTCATTTTCAATTACCATAAATGGATTTTCAAGGGGATACAAGAGTTTTTGGTGAAAAATTAACATTAAAGAATAACCATTTGTGAATTATAATGATTTTCCTCATAATGCTCTTTCAACTCAAATTCCATTCCATAAATAACCTCATTTAATGAATCTCATTAGATGATTTTATTTTTATTTTATTTTTCTATAGGTTTGACTTTATATTTTTATTCAAATCAAAATATACCATTGTTAAAATCCATACTTTAATCTCTATAGCTGTATAAAAATAATACAAAAAAACATTTCTTATGATGTGGAACTATTTCTTGTATCATGAGATCATAACATTAAATTCTATACAAAATTTGGGTTGAGTTTGTAAAAAAATCAAAAACTCATCACTCTTATTTATTTTTTTGTTCTCAATCAAATTTATTTATAAATGAATTAATATATAAAGAATACTTAGAGCTTTTATGGGTGTTTATTTTCATTATTCTTGAAAATATGATAAATTCATTTCAAAACCTTTGATATTTTAGACATTATCTTAATCTTTGATCTTAATATCCTTAAGAATAAAGATCAACATATCATTATTTTATTTCTTGAATCACATTTAATTTGTGTTTTTTATCTTGTAGGATTAACCCAAGAATCATTCAAAATATATTCTCTATAATATAAAATTTTAGAAATCTCAATTTTTAGTCTGCTAAGATCTCTAAAAATTCTCTAAGTCAATTCTCATATGACCGGATGGTAATTTTACACATAATTGAATTTACTTATGTAGGAAACCATTATCCTACTTGTAATAAATCTACTTGGCCAAATATATAGTGATATAACTAGAACTTATTTCACATAAATGAATTATCCTATGATGGTCTCCCACATAGATGAATTATCTTATATGCTCAGTATTTTACTTTTTCATGGATGAATTGCCTCTGTCAATTTCTAAATAGCCTAAAAATAACTCGATTTACTTATGAGGTATCAGATTTACTTTCACATAAATGAATTCTCTTACATGATGACTACGAATATGAATCCCCTTTTCCCATTTTCCATCTTCTCTATATTAGATGATTTTGTAAACGTAAATATAATATGCTCTTAGAAAATATATTCCATGTAGATGAATTATCTTATGTTCTTATTGTGTATGATAATTCCCTTTATTGTTTTTCATTCCCCATCACAATAATTATATATTTATCTAAATAGGATAAGGGAAAATTTTACAATTCTCAAGAATGATCAAAACTCTTCAAATCACATCATAAAATCTTCAAATAATTATTAGAATTATTAAAATAATTCTAAACTCCTACAGACAAATTTACAAGGTGTCTTGACATATAAAACAATAAAATTAGAGTATTTCAATGAAATATTCTACTAGATAATGTTAAACCTTACTCAAACCAATCCTAATCAATATTAATTCAGATCATACTTCATACAAGAGTGTTTCCCAATAATTTTAGAAACAAAAATGAAAGGTACTCAAAATATTGATTCTCAAAATCTTCAACATATAAAGTGAGTATTTAATATAGCGCTTCTCCAAGAATTCTAACTTATCTTTTCAAGATGATCATATCAACAATTGTTAAGTTTATTCCTTTTCATTCTCTCATTATGCTAGAAACTCATTCGATGAAACATGTATTGGACAGTGATTCCATCTCTAATAACACATGTTTATTATCTCCTTGATGATAAATGAAAAAATAATCTAATGTATTGGTCCAAGGAATCTATCCAACCAAATTTTACAAGGTCTTTTATTTTTCTTTTCTATGAATACAAAATGGTAGAAACTTTACCTTCTTTCATGGGTGGATACTCACTTCATTACCCAAAACCTTATCATTTAATTAATATTTAATAAAAAATACAAAAAATACAACATATAGATATAATAATCTACCCCTTTATGTTTATTGTTAAAAAAAACTTCATACCATAGTCTATGATATTATTCTCCCCCTTTTTGACCATAAATGAAAAGGGAGGAAATGTATTCTCCCCATTAATTGATGCAATAGGGAAGGAAAAAAAACATTTGATCCTCCCCCTAATTGATATTATGGTAAGGGTATAAAAATTATTATCATAAAAAAATATCTTTTCCACCTTCATTCTATAAGAGAAATAAATATGTAAGAATCATTGATCTCTAATTGCATGTGTTATGAGAACTTTCTCTAAAAAAATCATCACCATAATTAAGGTAGAGTCACATTCTCTTAGAAATGGGATATAAACTAATAAAATCTCAGACTAAGTGGGATATCCCTTTATATAAAACAAGAAATACAAGTTTATATAATAAATGTTTCCATAAAGTACCCATAATGTGATACCAAATTTGGTATTTTAAATATTGGGGGTAGTTTGCACAGTTTTTTAGGAAAGTTTAGGAACCCATACTCACTTGAATATACACATCAAAAACATTCATATGCAAGGAATTTATTCTATACTTGGTTAGATAATAAATACCTATTAACTAATAATACTTATAATTAGTAAAAGTAGAATTAGAAGAATGAAAATCATATCTCTTCCTTTAATTTCATCAATGTTGTCCAAAATTACTGATTTGGTAGAAATGTATAAATCTACAGAATCTTAGTCTCTTTAATAGATCAATATAAAGGTATTATCTCCACACTTATTCACCTCAAATTCCCAATAATTAATCACATATATATATAAATGAGAATAATGTGTACTTATCAATGTATTTTAGTTATATAAGTAGGGTTGAGACATTTCTCTCAACCCAATAGCTCCTTTCCATGAAGTTCTATAAGGTCTAGAACTATTCATGATTTCTTCCCCATTTGGATTTTATTATCTAAAATTTATTTACCATCATAGTTTTCCCTTCATTTTTATCTCTCTTATTAGTTGGAATGGACTTCTTAACTTGAGAAAATAGAGTATAAGCTTTCTTTTTTAGATTATTCAAATTTCCCAGACAACTCCAACTAATCTGTCCATACAATAAGAAACCTTTGGGAATATGATCAAAATTTTATTTGTGTATTGGATCCTTATTCTAAAAATTCTTATTGAAATTAAGATTCATTGGTTCTTTACCCTTTTTCTTCATTTTAACCGACAACATTTTCCTACATTTTATAGAAATTTGAACTACCCTCTTTCACCTTGCACACACATCTTCACCAAATTTTACCTTAACTTTCTTAGGAAGATTATCATCTTCATCAAAAGGAGTGTAAAAATACTAATCTAATCCTATAATATCTCTCTTGGATTTATTATCTTCTATAATCCAAATTACCCCCATTTACTTTGAAATTCATGGCTATATTGTAATGGTTCATGATGTATCCTCTCTTACTATAATAATAGTACTTATTTCCAGTAGGTTTTACAAATTAGTTAGATTTATTCATTTCCTTCTTGAGTGTATTCTTATTCACTAATTTATTTTGATTTTACCTTGTGGTAGTCTTACTTATTATTTACCTACATCTCAGTCTATAGCGGTTTTATCTTATCTTTAGTGAATTTTTGATACTCGATAGGGTTGTAATTGAATTTAACATAGGATTTACCACCAATATTTCACAACTCAAAGAAATTAACAAGTGATTCAAATATTCTATTCATGGATATATCATTCCTTTTATGTATATTTTTTCTCTTTAAAAAGTTTCCCCTGACTTTCAATTTTACTCCCACTTGCTTCAGGCCTTCTTGAACTTGTATACACTGAAATATTATGCCATAAATCAATAGATCTATGATAAAAATTCCAAAATCACAAATATCTTCAAATAATTCTACTTATTTTTACTATTCACATAGTCTATCCAGATGTACATGCTTTCTATTTTTGGGTTGGAACACTAGATTTTTGTGATCCTTTTAGGGGGAAATTTTCTTGGACTTTTACAAATACATCCTTGAATTTTTTGTGGATTTTAAAATATTTTTATCCCACTAGATTTGTAAAATTTTTAAATTCAAATCTATACTTACAATTAAAACAAATTTATCTTTAATAAATTCAACTAATTTTTGGGATACCTTTTTGTATGAGATAGAGGCGAATGCTTCTCTATATGATCTCTATTTCTTTTTCCTACCATTTAGAGTTCCTTTTGAATGTAGACACTCATTTGGGTTATGTGTGGTAGTTATTATTATCTCAATTATTTAGGGAGTTCTAGATCTTTCCTCTTCTAGATTTTTAAGCTTCACTTATTTCTCAATACATTTTATGTTGATAGAATACTTCTCATTCTCAACTGATCTCAAGCTATCTTCCCAATTCTTCTTAATCCTTTTAATTTTGAATTTATGCATTTTATTTGGATTAAATAGATAATTATCCATCTTTTTCACACTTTTTTATTTAACTTCTAGATGGGAATACTTGACATCCATGTAGATCTTATAAAGCTTCTCTAATTCATAGAACATCTCCTTGAAATACTTTTCAAAAACTTTATTATTACATAAATATATTTTAAATTATTTATCAATTTGAGATAATCATTCATTATAAAGTGTGTAAAATTATTCCTTGGATTTCAAAATCTTTTTGAGGGTGTTGTATCTACTCAACTTCTTTAACAATGCTTCTTCCATGCCATGAACCTCCAACTATAGATATTAATTTTCATGAATGAGTCCCTTGATATATATAGATATGTATAATAAAAATTTAATTGGAACCTTATTCAAATTTTCCTTAATCAAAAGGTATATGTTCTTGAAAAATTCAATTGAATAACTGCCACAAATTGAATTTGAATCATTATAGGAATAAAAATAAATAGATTTATTAATATATATACCACTTTAAATGCCATATTCTATTGGTAGTTCCTATTCATTTTAATTTTTTCTAATATTATTATCCTATTTTTTTGGTCTATTTATCATGGTATTTTCCAATAAATCCGAATTAATTCTCACTAGGATGGAATCTAAATTTTCCATATAAAGTGATTCTTTAAATAATTGAAATATGCACTTCATGTATATCATATAGAAGAAATGGAATTTTTTTAAATACAATAAGATATTTCCTTTTCTTTGATATATGTCATGATATTCTAAAATATAAAATAAGAGGTAACCTCTCTCTAATATCAACTATTGTTCCAAATGGATTGTTCAGGCACACCTGATAGGGGGTGAATCATTTGTGGTTACGTTTTTACCAAATTTCAAATATTCTTTTAATTTAGACACTTTAGTATTTAAACACCTAAAACTATTAGTCTACAAATAGATCTTTTATGTTTTAACCAATAGGACACAACCACATGCAATGAAGAAATGTAAAAAAGAGATCAACATGCAGTATTTTTACAAGGCTCAACCTTGATTTGGAAAACCTAATCATTTTCCTATTCAAATATCATTGATACATAGATTGTCTACTATAATTGAATAAAAAATTGTAGTGGGTGTCAAAGTATTATCTTGTAACCATTTTCATGAAATATTACACATGTGAGGTTCACTATATTACATAAGTGAATTGGTATGATTCCATAAGATCTTTATGCTTATATCCCATGCGTTATTCAAAGATTTTATTATATTGAATTATATCTTCACTATAAACTATGTGGCACTACACCAAAAATATCTAATCTACTTCCTCAACTTAGAGTGAATTCAACTGCCAGAATATCTTTAAAAAATCATACATGCAACTTGATCTCTGTTAAAATCACTTATCAATCACTAGAATTCTTGACACCAAGTATTAGAATGTGAATATCATGTTGGTATCTCCATAGTTATTATAATTTATTATTGTCTCAACACTATAAGTCTAATAAAAAATAATAATTAAATAGACACAATCCCAACTTCATTTTCTTCATATTTTTATTCAATCTTTGAGAAAAATTAGGTTGAATAGGATCAAATAACCCTTATTCTTATTCTTCTCTATAGGTTGTAGTGGATCCTCCTCATTTTATTCAATATCTCTAGTTATATAAAAAACACACAATTATATACAGTTATGGCATCATTGGAACCTACTTCCTTTTGTCCTCTTTGAAATATTAATCATCTCACATGCAAGTGTGGAAAAATTAATGGATCATTTCATTTTCAATCTAAATATATAGTGTTTGAAGGATAAAAAGAAGACTCTAGTGAAAAAAAAAACATTAAATAATAACCATTTTTAAATTCTCATGATTTTCCTCATATTTATTTTTCAAATCAAATGTTATTCCATAAATTCCCTCATTTAATGCATCTCATTAGATAGTTTTATTTTTATTTTATTTTTATACACGCTCATCTTCATCATCATCTTCAACTCAAAATATACTAGTATTGAATTCCACATTTTAATCTCTATAACTGTATGCAAATAATACAACACAACATTTCTTACGGAATAAAAATCTTTATTATAGTACAAAACATGGATTTATTTTTTATACAATAATAAAAACTCAAAACTCTTTTTTCTTTATTTTTTTAATAAAATTGATTCATAAATGAATTAATCTCTGAAGAATTGGTCAATCTTCAATGGATCTTCATCTTTATTATTCTTGAAAATATGATAAATTCATTTTATAACCTTTAATATTGTAAAAATTCTCTCAATCTTTGATATTTATCACTTTTGTGTTGAAGATAAACATCTCATTATTTTATTACCTAAAACAAATTTAATTTGTTATATTTTTTCTTTAAGTATTGATCCAAAAATAATCCCAAATATATTCTCTAAAATCTCACAATTCTAAAAATATTGATTTTTAGTCTGCTGAGATCTTAAAAAATTCTCCAAGTTAATTATCATATGAATAATCTATTATCTTTCATGTAAATTAATTTAATTACATGGGACACCATTATCTTTTGTGGTTTGAGTTTATTTATCCAAATACATCACGGTCTCTCTAGAATTTCTTCCATGTAAATAAATTATATTATAGAAGACTCTCGTGTAGATGAACTCCCTTACACACATGCTATTTCACATTCAAAAATATGAATTTCCCTTTTCAATTTACTAGTAGCCTATGTGTAACTCAATTTACCTATGTAGTCTCAAATTTACTTCTATGTAAATAAATTCTCTTATGTTGTGACCATGTGGATTAATTCCCTTTAACCATTTTTAGCTTGTCTACACTAGATGATTTTAAAAATTCAAATATGATACACACTTAACAAATCTATTCTATATAGATTGTTTCCGACGCTTTTCACCGGGGCACACGCGCATCCGTCCATCTGTGGGGGAGGACGCGCGACATTGTTGCCCCGCATTCCCTCTTTCCAAAGGCGGGTGACATTCACTCCTTATTCAGGGACTTCTGCTCCTTGATCGAAACGGGATGATGGGGTGTCGGTTCTTCCTTATGTGGATTCCTCCTCAGAACTCGTCACCTAGTCCAGGTCTCCCTCATAGATTTAATACGTTGTTCGTGAAACTCTTCCCAGTGCCATGTTTCCATGGACGCCGGTTAATTACACTAGTTCTGTCAGGACATTCCAAAGGGTCCGGTCAGGGCAGCAACCTTCTGTCGGGGGAGTAGTCATGTCGAGGCATCAGTAGCGTGTCTGGATGATGGGGAACTGGCATGTCTGTCTTTTATCCCTTTTCATAGGGCTTCTCGAGGGCGTGGAAACCCGAGGCATCCCACATCGAGTGTGGGGAATTATATACCATAGACGTATATCTGAGGTTTTCCTCAGCTTCCTGTGTTTTAACACAGGGTATGCCGCAGGTTTAACGTCTAGCGGAGACGAATCAGCCCGATCAGAGCATTAGCTGGAATGGATCAGATTGAGGAACTTACCTTGAAGGGGTGCCGATACCGGGACCAGCCCATGGGTGGCTGTGAAGAGGAGTGGAATGGGATGATCTCGCTGGGATATGGCAGTCCGGGTGAGAATCAGGATGGGTGATGGATGGATGAATGAAGTGGAGGGGGAGTGAAATGGGACCATCGTGGGGTGACAGTGAAGTTGGGCTTGAGCCTCGAAGAGACCTCCTACGTATCCCCATGGCAGGGAATCAAAGTCCTCATAGTTCGGGTTGGTGTCGGCGAGCTGACATGAATGTAAACCTTGGTCCGATGGACATCGTCAGCGAACCGACATGAATGTAGACCTTGGTCCGATGGACATCGTCAGCGAACCGACGTGAATGTAGACCCGGGGGTCCACTGGTGGTGGGCTTGAACCTCGTGAAGGCTTCCTATGTACCATGCCTTGACATGGATCAAAGACCTCATAGTTTAGGTGTGGACGCCAGAAGGCCGACATGAGGAGGGGACCTTGGTCCGATGGGAGATGGGCTTGAACCTCAGGGAGGCTTCCTACGTACCATGTCTTGACATGGATCAAAGACCTCGTAGTTCAGGTGTGGACGCCAGAAGGCCGACGTGAGGAGGGGACCTTGGTCCGATGGGATATGGGCTTGAACCTCAGGGAGGCTTCCTATGTACCATGTCTTGACATGGATCAAATACCTCGTAGTTCAGGTGTGGACGCCGGAAGGCTGACGTGAGGAGGGGACCTTGGTCCGATGGGAGATGGGCTAGAACCTCAGGGAGGCTTCCTACGTACCATGTCTTGACATGGATCAAAGACCTCGTAGTTCAGAAGGGGATTCGTCAGCGAACCTACATGGAGGTGGACCTTGGTCCGATGGTGGGTGTCGGTGAACTGACGTGAAGAAGGGACCTTGGTCCGATGGGTGGTGGGCTTGAACCTAGTGAAGGCTTCCTACGTACCATGCCTTGACATGGATCAAATTCCTCATAGTTTGGGTTGGACACAACGGCTTACCACTGGGCCGAAATGCAGTTTAATGTCATGTGGGAAGAGGAGTGAACCCTGACGTGAATAAACGACGGGAGGTGGGCTTGGACCTCGTGGAGGCTTCCTACGTACCATGCCTTGACATGGATCAAAGTCCACGTAGTTCATAATGGGTGTACAGTTTAATGTTATGTGGGACAAGGGAATACAGTTTAACGTCATGCTGGATGAGGGTGGGACTCGACGTGAATGGACGACTGAGTGGTGGGCTTGAACCTCGTAGAGGCTTCCTACGTACCATGCCTTGACATGGATCAAAGTCCTCGTAGTTCTGTTGGGGTGGGGGTCAGGGTCAGTGCTCACTCTAATCCCATGTGAGTCATGCTCGGTGTGAGAAACAAGAGGTTACAGGGACCTGGCGACCATGTCATAAAGGATGCGTCCGTGAGAAACAAAGATGGGCTTACGTGTTAGGCGGCCCATGGTGCTGGGACTTACTCCAGGATGGAGGCCTGAAGTGCGGCAAAGCGTGGAGAGAGAGGGATTTGGGACCAATGATTGGAGGTGCCTCATTCCCTACCATGCCCTCCACTGACCTTGGTAGTGGGGAAGTACGGAGATGCAGGGGTGAAACCCTCTACAAGAGGGGCTAGGGGCTTACACCAAGGTGGTTTCCCTTCTCCCTTGGAAATACGCTACTCCGAGAAGGAGGATATCATCCCTTGTGGAGGGGGTGACCCCGTCCCTGTGGAGACGGGTGGCGTAAAAAATGTCCGAGCTAGGGGGACCCTGCGTGCGAAGCACGGGGACAGATCACAGTTTAACATCATGTGTTGAGGACGAGGTGCTTGTCAGTTTAACATCCTGCAGCTCGGACGAAGTGGGTTTACTCCACACCCCTAGGACTTACATAACCGGTACCCTTCACTCCTTGGGGAAGGGAAGGTACCAGTAAGGCCGTGGTCAATGGGGGTCGTAGAGTGAACCATCGAGGGGTCCACGTTAGCGTGTCTATGTGAAGAAGCAATAGCCGTTAGCGTGCTTATGCGAAGAAGCATTAGGCGAAGCAACGCTACGAGTGGTATTGTCCGTGGGACTTTGAAATCACATCGTGCAAACCTGGAGGGTCACACGGGAAGAGGAATTTCCAAGCAGAGGAGTGTGCTTCGCGAAGTGGAGTGCCTTGGCCTTAGCATGGGGCAGAGGTGTGGATGGGGGGTGCTTCGCGAAGTGGAATAGTATTCTCAGAGCACTGCCTCGTGAAGCAAGGTGCCACGAGGCAGTGTGCTTCGCGATGTGTAGCAATACTGCCTTAGCATGGAGATCACTAGTACAACATGGGTGTTTCGCGAAGCATAAACGCTCCACGGCTGCTCGGGTTCCCTTGGGAATCCCCCTCCTTCGCGAATGCCCTTGAGCTTCACGAAGGGAATCCCTCTCGGAAGAGGGGCTCAAAACGAGACAAAGCGAAGGCGTCACGCGAAGTAGAAGTACCTCGCGGAGCTCATGATTCCCGGGGCGAAGGGTGCTTCACGATTCGGGAGAGGAGAAGCCGAAAGGTCAGATCGTCCGTCCCCTGGGCTCAGGGGGAACCCAGTATTTATAGGCAAGGGGCGCCGCGAAGCAGAACTCACGTGGCGCAAAGGGGTGGTGGTTGCTCCGCGGCGGGCTCGCGAACGTCAGGCCATTCGCGGAGAGGTACCGCCTCCCATGCTTCGCGGCGGGCTCACAAACATCAGGCTGCTCGCGGAGAGGTACCGCCTCCCATACTTCACGGCGGGTTTGAAAATGTCAGGCCGCTCGCGAAGAGGTACTACCTCCCGTGCTTCGCGGAGGGATCGTGAACGTTAGGCTGCTCGGAGAGAGGTACCGCCTCCCGTGCTTCGCAGAGGGATCGCGAACGTCAGGCCGCTCTTGGAGAGGTACCGCCTCCCGTGCTTCGCAGAGGGCTCGCGAACGTTAGGCCGATCGCAGAGAGGTACTGCCTCCCGTGCTTCGCGGAGGGCTCGCGAACGTCAGGACGCTCGCGGAGAGGTACCTACTCTCGTGCTTCGCGGAGGGCTCGCGAACGTCAGGCCGCTCACGGAGAGGTGCTGCCTCCAGTTCTTCGTGGGGGGCTCGCGAATGTCAGGCCACTCGAGGAGAGGTCCTGCCTCCCGTGCTTCACAGAGGGCTCGCGAACATCAGGCCTCTCACGGAGAGGTGCCGCCTCCAGTGCTTCGCGGGGCCGCGATGCTCGGGGGTGCTGCACGTCGGTGCTTCACGAGGCAGTGTGCGAGGCTTCTTTTTTGCTCCTTCCTTTCCTGCAATATTTTGGCGCCAAAAAATGCCCCCCCTCAGACTTGGAGCCGCGGAGGGATAAAGGGTCGAAGTCTGAGGGAAAATCGTCAAAATTATCAGTGGTTCGCGATGCGACTTCGCGAAGGGGTCCGCGGTGCGGACCGCGACCACAGGATCCGGACGCGCCGCGATGCTCCGCGCGGGTGGGGCGCGCCGCGAATCTCCGGGGTTGCCGCCTATAAATAGGGGGATGACCTCTTTTGTCCTCACAAAACTTTCTTGTCCTTTTGCGCTCTCAATTTCACGAAGCTCCGCGTACTTCGCGCCTGCTCTCCCTGAATCGAACTTTGTGGCGAACCACGAGTCTCCGACTCCGCGACCGCGCTAAGAGAACTCATGTTTGCCGGCCTAAGTCCAACTCCGCGGCTTGGTTTTGCAACCAACCTTCATGTGAGATCTTCGCGAGCCAGCTTCGCGACCTAGCTTCACGATCCTTTCTGAAAAAATTCTTTTCTGAGTGTTGGAACCGAAATGGCCCATCGAGAAGTTGTACTGGGGGTGCTTGCAGATGCCGCCCAGAGGGATGAGATGTCCAACCATCTGGGCCTTGGGGAGATGGTCCGAAGCCACTCGTACCATACATCTTTGACAGAACTGCTATCAGAGGGTCAGAAGAACTATCCGCAGTGCAAGAAATTTCCCTTGTATGGCTTCAGGATGAGGGATGACGTCTTCATCCCTGAGGCGAGTAGGGATGAACCAGCTTGCTGGCTGAGGAGCATGGCATGTCAGCACCAATGGTTCAGGGTAGCCGATGGTCATGCATGGGAGGACTTCACACCCATCACCGCCAACTTTCTCTACAACCATGTGAACAATATCGACGGGAAGCCACTGCAACTGGAGACATCCCCTCCTCTGTACCGTACCATGCTGAAGGCGGCGTTGCAGAATCCGAATAAGGGGTGGTCCGATGAGTGGGACCTGCGCCAGGGCGTCAACTTTACTGATGACTGGGCCTGGGCCTACTGGGTAGGCACCTCATGCGAGGAGTTTGGGGCCGAGCTGAGAAGAGTGGGTTTATATGAGGCGACATGGGCCTCCCAATTCCACATTTACCAACCAAAATAACTGATGCCAGAATTTCTGAGCAGATGGTCGTCTAGGACCAATACTTTTCACCTGCACCACGGGGAGGTGGGCATTAGCCTATGGGATGTTTACCAGATTTCAGGGGTCCCGATCTTGGGGGCCATGTATGATGAGTTCCTCCCCGTTATGAGCGCGTGGTAGGATACAAAGAAAATGCCGTGACTGGCATCAGCGCTGATGATACTCGTCCCTAGAAAGGACACGGAGGCAGTGAGGGATGTCCACTTTAAGAAGTGGTTCAAGCGCTTCCTGAATTTCCCAGAAAATAGAGAGTTCCCTCCGAGGCCTTGAACTTGTCCGAGGGAGGCCCAACGGGGTAAGGAGCACTTGTATTGGCGGGTCTTGGAGGACATCCAATGGAAGACATGGGGTTTCAGTGTCAGTATTGAACAACAGCCGATAGTCAGGCTGGCGGTGTTCATTGCAGCTCTCATCTGCGGTTGGATCTTACCAGTGAGGGATACCAGCATCGGGGTGCGGCCTAGCTCGTTTATCATGGCGTCCATGCTGGCCATGGGGCAGCAAGTCAATCTGGGGATCCCCATGCTCTCCAAGCTATACAAAATGCTGCGGCACATTAGCGAGGGCAAGAAGCCTCCAAGGATATGCGGGCCCTTCCACCTCCTGTATGGGTGGGTTGTGGCACACATCAGGGGGATCTATAAATATCCAAACCCTATCTCGCTGCCGGGATCAGACTTCCGCCCCTCCATCCTGAATGCGGCCGGGAGCTTCCCGTTCAAACTAACCGTGCCGATGGTGCTGAACCGGGTGTGGAGGGTGGATGAGTTTAATTTCCACCCCTTCCCATTGCTGACGAGGATACTCACTAACGACAGGCGGGGAACGGAAGAGCACCGGGCTTACCTCCTGGCCTTTC
This sequence comes from Viscum album, assembly GCA_963277665.1. NCBI lineage: Eukaryota > Viridiplantae > Streptophyta > Magnoliopsida > Santalales > Viscaceae > Viscum > Viscum album. The sequence goes on from OY728158.1 coordinate 471,328,766, forward strand.
GAGGCGGAGTTTTGGTGGCACGAGTGGATCGTGAGCCACTCTGCGAACCGTACACCTTGCATCGGTTTGCGAGGCAGTTCCGGTGCCTCCAGCGGATGACCCCACAAGTCTACTGGGAGGTGCGTCACGAGGAGCACCCGTGTGTGATGAAGCAGCTGTGGATCATGTTCACGCAGGAAGACGAAAAAATGCGAATCACATTGCCTCCACCCACCGCCGCTTTTGGATTGGTAAGGGAGTACACCATTAGATGGGAGGCCGCTTACCCAGGGGAGATGCTAAAGCAGCCAACTGTTCAGGTTGGAGACGGTGGGCCTCCTCTATCCCGAGGTCGGGGTCGAAGGGAAGATAGGGCCTCTTGCAGTGGCGGGGCTACCGTGGCGGCGAGACCCGCACCGGCCGAGGATGTGGAGGCATCGGAGGATCCGGTGATTCCGGAAGAGCAGGGCCATCCGGAGGGGCGACCACCGAGGGGATTTCGTAGGATATCCACTCAGGTTCTGGGGAAGAGACTGCGTCATATCGACATGGCAGAGGATGCCGTATTCCTGGAGGCCTGGAACATTTGGGACATCAACTGACAATTCCTCAGTCCACCCGAGATATGGGCGCACTTGAATCACCTAGGGATGGAATTACCGGGCATAGGCCCAGTCCGGGCTGGTTTCATGGCATATCCGGCAGAGGCAGAGCAATACTTGGATGAGCTAGAGGATTACGTCCACTCCAGTGGTGTCCCTCGCCCAATGACAGACCGAGTGAGGGTACTGCTGGATCGAACGGTCCCCCCATAGTTGTCAGCTGTCGATATGAGTGAGCGCTTCCCCCTTCCGGAAGAATCAGAGGACTCCTCGCAGGAGGTTGAGGCTGGAGGAGGGAGCCCATTGGAGGAGGGCGAGGTCGGAGATCAAGGTTCAGCTTCTGACGATTTCGCGGAGGCTCTTGAGGTAGCATTCCGAACTTCTTTCCTTATGGTCCGCTCTTGGGCCATTATGGACTTCTCACCGATGTTTGGGCCATGCAGGAGGAACTTGTACACAAGACTCGTTCTCTCCCCTCGACGGGTGATGATGCAAGACCTTTAGAACTCGCGCCTATGGCTGCATCCAGTTCCGCGTCTGGTGGGACCAGAGCACCCGAGGTGGCTCCTCCGGAATCTCCAGAATTTCCAATAGTATAAGGAGGGCCTCGCCTCAGGGTCCTGTCAGTATCGGCTCAAGAGCAGCACCAGGAGGTCGATATCTGTAAGTTTCCTCTACCGGTTTCCTTTTCGTCATATGTAGACTATGCCAACTAACGTTTATGTCCCTCTCTGTCGTACAGTTCTCCGACTGGCGTGGGCTGCTACGACAAGGATAGTCGGGATGTCTGGTGGCATCCCTCCTAGGGGAATGCCGGTGATGGTGGTGATAGTCCCCCCATATCCCCTAGATGCAACAAACATCATCACTGGTGGGGCCACCAGCAGGGTTGTGCCTGAGGTCATTGAGGTAGACTCTGATGAAGAGGATCGACCGGCCGGTCCTAGTCCTGTTGCGCCTTCTTCGGCGCCAGATGTCGCGCCGGATTCGACGCCAGATGCAGATCCTACCGAGGACTTTCTGCAGGCGTATCCTGCGTACGAGCCTGCCAATCGCGCAGACTGGGACGAAACGGCCTCCGATGAGGAATAAAACAGCATAGTCCACTGCCGATCATGGAAGTTGATCACATGCTTCATCAAGGATACCCCCCAAGCGCTATGGATGGACGAAATGGACAGACTTAGCTCGCGGCTGTGCGAATTGTGCACTGGGGGAGTGGATGCCCAATGCCCTCATGCGCTCATCTGAGATCTTATGACTGAGAAGATCCGGGAGCATGATCGTGGACTCAGCGTGGGTTGGCAGCGGAGGAAGGCGACAAACATCAAGAATCTCCAGGAGGCTGAAAGCGAGGTTCAACAGCTGCAAACCTGGGAAGATGAGCACTCAGCCTCTCTTAATGCACAATATGAGATGATCTCATGGTTGAAGGCCCAGATATCAGAGGCAGAGGAGCATATGAGGCAGGCTTCTGGAAAGATGGCTTCCATTAAGGCTGGGGTAGAGAGGGCCAGAGCCAAAGCTGACGAACTGCGCCCCGCCGCTGCTGAGGAGGAGTGGGAGCTGAGTCAGCGGCAGCAAGTCTTGGATGCTATAAGCCAAAGGGTGGAGGAGCTGCAACGCTCTTTTGACGGGGTAAACCCGTCCAAGGGGGGAGTCGACCCTCGGGTACTGTAACAAACTAAAAACTTTTATTGGTACTCTCGCGCTCCAATTTCTTCCTTCTTTGTTTTGAATGCCGTAGCATGCACAATTTACACTATTTGAATCGGTTCGTTACATCCCTACAATGTTTGCGGGACGTTCGACAATAATTCCCCACGCTCACGTGGGTCAAGCCCGATGTGAGAAACATGAGATATTTGCCTCATCGTCCCACCTAACATAGGAGTGGAGACCAAGCTTCGGGCATCCGAGGTTTGGATAACCAGTCCGGATTTCCAGAAGATGGGAGTGTCCTGGCCGGGGAAGGAGGTTCTCAACACATCCGAATTACCATTTCTTTAGCGTGCCCTCATACATGAACGGTGCAACGCCAGGGGCATTGAAATCGGTCCGAACAGATGGAAACAGGAAGCGTGAATTACGATTCCCAAGATTCGGAGCACTGAGGGGATGGCGTGACAATAAAGGACAACTGTTAACCATGGAGGAGAAGCGGTACCCTTACTTCGTTAGCCTGAAATGGGGACAAAAATGAGGGTCGATCGTTGACCATGTTTGAAACATGGGACCATGTCACAAATGTTGTTGGTCAATCTTTCGGGACGTTAGCCCAGGACATTAGGAGGACCCTAGGTCAAGCATCCATACTGTTAGGGGGTCCTTCCAAACATGACCAGTCTTCTGGGACATTGGCCCAGGACGGTAGGTGAGCCGATGCATCATGAGACCAGGCCGTTAGGGGGTCTCTTTAGACATGGAAGGGGGCGAGGGTCCGAATAAGGGGCACATAAAGTGTGGAATATGGAGTGATGGTTTGTCTGAACAGAATCCAACACTCATGTAATTACACCACCGTGGTGGGAGTACGCCATATGGGTGCATTGTTTTGATCATGGATCATTCCTTCTTTAGGAAAGGGCCTCTCTGGCGAGGGGGTCTGTCACTTCCCAATGGGATCTTGGGGCATCCTGAACTTGTTCAGGGAAAAATTGTAGCTACATAGTTCCCCCCGAGGGGTCAGGCCAGAGGGCCGAAAATGGGGAGGAACAAGATTTTGCGATTCCTGGGGATGGACCCTAGGTGAAATTCCTGGGTGTCTCTACGTATCCCATAAGGATGGGAATCAATCCATACGTAGTTATTGAAAGCGTCTTAGTTTAAGGTCTTAGAGCTTGGACCGTGAATGGGTAAGGGGAGAAAGGGACACATGGAAAGGCGGTTACAAAACCTGACGTGAATGAGGACCTAAGCCCTACTTACCATGTGTTCTCTGGGGAAATGCTCGAGTCGAGGGATCGAACACGAAGGTTGGGTTGGGCCTGCGGGGAAGTTCCCGGGTGCTCCTACGTATCTCATGAGGATGAGAATCAAGCCATACGTAGTTCTTAAGGGTGACATGGTAAGATACCAGAGCCAGGGGAAAAAGGGAAGTGCAGGCGTGGCCCTTGCACTGAAAGAAGCGGAATTTGATAAATCTTGTTTTTCCTTTAAGGTGAGTGTTTTTTCTGTGAAGCGACAGGCATAGGGTAGCAGGCCCTAGTGTCGCCAAAAGAATCAAGCCGTGATAGGCGTTGACAAATGGCATGGCACGTGACCAATACCCAACGTGATGTCCTCTACAACGAGGTCATCATAATGCAGTGCCGTTTTTCGTCATGCGGGCAGGACGATAATGTCACAGTTTAGGGTCGTATGATAGGACCAAGCATGCATTTTAACGTCATGCAGCGCAGACGTAGTAGGGACGATGCTAGGCGGGGAATGCGTATGGTGTCGTGCGACATAACCGACGTGGATGGGGACATGACCCCTCATCACACCATACATAGTCCCGAGAGAGGAACCTCAGGCCGAGGGGCCCACATGGAGGTGAGAGGTGAAGGGGGAGAGATTAGCTCCCAAATGAAATGGACCTAAAAACGAGACGTTTGGGTGGTCCTACGTATCCCATGAGAATGAGAATCAAGCTGAACGTAGTTCTGAGGAGATCTTAGTTTATGGTCTTAGAGCTCGGACCGTGGGAGCCCCTAAGGGCGCCGTATTACAGCTTTGTCCCCCTGACATGAAAAGGTGAACTGAGGGATAGCGCCAAAAGTGTCGAGATTCCACCTGGACATGATGGGGTGGAAAATGATGTGAATCATGCAACGAACATTCGAGGACTGAAGGGGCTGGAATGATGACAGAGGATTACTGTTGACCATGTTCGAAACACAACATCCTGTCACGTTAGCCTGAAATGGGGACAAACAAATGAGCATCGACCGCTGACCATGTTCGCAACACGGGATTTTTATCAATTTGTTGTCTGAAAACCCTCGGGGGCGTTGGCCCGTAATGGTAGGAGATCCCTTGGGCATAGTATCTAGGCTGTTCTTGGGGGTCCCTCTGGGTGTGAAAGATAATGGAAGCCCTGATGAAGGGAAACACGAAGCTTGGAAAGTGGAAGGAACTTGACCAAGTCGAATATGACACTCTTGGTCCTAGACCAGAGTACTCTTAACACATAGGCGAACCACTGCAAGGGGTCGAGGGACTCAACTTGAGGGCGGCCAAGAGATGGAGGATTCCTGGGAAAAGGGGGCATAGTACCAAAAACCCTGTATCATACCTTTATATCCCCCTCCTAGAGAGGGACAAGCCAAGGGGCCTAGGTGACCGGGAGATCGGGAGATCTCTAAGAGGTGGGGATGGACCCGAAGTCTATACATTCAGGTGGTCCTACGTATCCCATGAGGATGGGAATCAAGCCACACATAGTTCTGAAGGGTGCCTTTTAATGTCATGCGGGACAAGGAATAGGAGGGATAACTCTTAGAACGGGGTGCGTGTGGTGCAGCTATTGCAAACCCGATGTGAATGAGGACATAATCCCACACTACGCCACACAGTCCCATATTCGGGGTCCCGAAGGTAGGATTAGAGAGGCGGATTAGCTAAAATCAAGCCAGACCAAAAGACAGGAGGTCTGGGTGTTCCTATGTATCCCATTAGGATGGGAATCAAGCTGAACGTAGTTCTGAGAGGATCTTAGTTTATGGTCATAGAGCTCAGACCATGGGCGGTGACAACTTCACGAGTAAGTGCAGACGTCAACCTGATCCCTAATCCCACGTGAGTTAAACTCGGTGTGGGAAACAAGGGGGGGAATCCTTATCACAATACATGGGGCGTCCACCAAAGGGGAGTCAGCAGAGAGCCCCGAAGGACACCTTTTACGCGGCTTGTTCCCCCAACGCGCAGATGTGCACATAGGAATAGTACCAAGAGTTCCGAGACTCTACTTGGAAATGATGAGAATGGAGAAGGATGTGAATCATGTAACCGACATTTTGGGCTTAATGGGGTTGGCGTGGAGATAGAGGAAAACTGTTAACCATGGAGGAAAAAACAGTCTCCATATCGCTTTAGCCTGAGGTGGGAACAAAAAACGAGCATCGACCGCTGAACATATTCGCAACGTGATATTTTATCGATTTTTTATCCGAAACCCTCGGGGGCGTTGGCCCGTAACGGTAGGAGAGCCCTTGGGTGTAGTATCCAGGACGTTCTTGGCAGTCCCTCCAGGTGTGAAAGATGACGGAAGCCCCGATGAAGGGATACACAAAGCCTGGAAGGCGGGTGCGGACGTGTCCGAGTAAAGTTTGGCATTCCAGGTAACAAACCGGAGTACCCTTAGGCACATTGGTGAACCGCTAAAAGGGGTCGACGGAACAACTCGGGAGGGAGAGGTACATGGAACAGTCATTACAAGACCGACGTGAACGAGGACATAATCCCACATCACACCACATAATCCCCTCATGGAGGAAGGGTAGGCCAAGGAGCCAATATGGGATGAAGATTCCCGAGAGATGGGGTTGGACCCGAATCTTAGACATTCAGGTGATCCTACGTATCCCATGAGGATGGGAATCAAGCCACACGTAGTTCTCTAGATGTAGTTTAATGTCATGCGGGATGAGGAGGGGAGTAATATACCCCCAAAAAAGGGAGGTGTATGGTACAAAAAATAAACCAACGTGAATGAGGACATAATCCCACACCACACCATACACTCCTACAAGAGAGGACCTGGGCCGGGGGGCCCGAAAAGGCCAAGGGGCCTGATGGTTAGGCATCAGTCAGGAAGGCCTGACCTGCTTGTAGTTTAACGTCTTGCAGTAAAGACGAGGGCCAGGGGCCCAAGGAGGCCAAGGGGCATGAGGATGGTCCTCGGTCATGAAGGCCTGACCTCCTTGTATTTTAACGTCTTGCAGTAAGAACAAGGGCCAGGGGCCCAAGGAGGCCAAGGGGCCTGAGGCTGGGCCTCGGTGAGGGAGGCATGAGGCTGGGCCTCGGTCAGGATGGCCTGACTAACTTGCAGTTTAACGTCTTGAAGCAAGGATAGGGAAAGAGATAATTGTATCTCATCTGGGGATGTGTACGACATGGAAAGTAACCTGACGTGAAAGAGGACGTAATCCTATACCACACCATACACTCCTATAAGAGAATTGGGGCCGTGGGCCCGACCGCTGGCACCACACGGAGGGAATTTTTTCGCTTCAGGATGGGGCATAACGAGTTACCGCACTTGATGTTTGGGCCATCTCGGGGTGAACCCGAGGATCCAGGACACTGTTGACCATGTTCGAAATGCAGCGTTCCTATGGTGACCTGATATGGGAGCAAAAAATGAGCGTCGACCTTTGACCAAATTCGCAACATGGGACTTGTATCGGCTTGTTGCTCAGAAACCCTCGGGGGCGTTGGCCCGTATTGGTAGGAGAGCCCTTGGGCATTGTATCCAGGCCGTTCTTGGGGGTCCCTCCGGGTGTGAAAAATGATGGAATCCCAATCAAGGAGTGGGTGAAGCATAGCTATATCCATCCACGAAAGAGGCAAACATCTCCAAGGGGTGACGTGCAGCCGGGTCGAGGCTTGCTCATTGTGAGTTGAGGAAAAAGTGTGCACCCTGCCATATGTCTTGACCTGAGGGGAAGATTTTGGCTTTTGGGCTGGGCCAATGGACGAAATGCCCGAGCGTTCCTACGTATCCCATTAAGATGGGAATCAAGCCATATGTAGTTCTTGAAGTCCATGTAGTTTAACGTCATGCGGTGAGGACGAGGGAGGATAGAATAACGGGAGTGGGCACATAGGGCAACCCTTACAATCCTTGTATGATCGGGGCTGAGAAATCCTACTCCTCGCTACGCAAGGACCCTCCAAGGAAACTATTCCCAAGGGGGGAATAGTGGGAGAGAAGAGCTTGGGGATGGGCTCAAGACAAGGCGTCCGAGCGTTCCTACGTATCCCATTAAGATGGGAATCAAGCCACACGTAGTTCTTAAAGAGAAGTTTAACGTTGTTCTGGACGAGAAATGTGTCTCAACTGGGTATATGTATGGTACGGTAGGTAACCCGATGTGAATGCAGATGTAATCCCACACCACACCGTACAATACCATAAGAGAGTCCGAGTCAACGAAGGCCAAGGGGCCCGAGGCTGCGCATGAGTCAGGAAGGCCTGACTGGATTGTAGTTTAACGTCTTGCAGTAAGGACGAGGGCCAGGGGCCCGAGGAGGCCAAGGGGCCTGAGGCTGAGCCTCGGTCAGGAAGTTCTGACCTGATTGCAGTTTAACGTCTTGCAGTAAGGATGAGGGGAGATCTTAGTTTAAGGTCATAGATCTCGGACCATTTTTCAGTTTATCGTCCTGCAGGACAGCGATGCAGTTTAAGGTCGTGCATGACCATAGAGTTTAAGGTCGTGTTGGACCTGAAAAGGGGGACTCAGGCGAAGTACTGCTTGAGGAACCTAGCATTGGTGGGAGGAGTTACGCGCTCACCATCCATGGTCACCAAGGAGTACGCCCCGTTGGGATAAACCTTATGGATGATATAAGGACCTTCCCATTTGGGTTCTAGCTTGGGCGGTTTCCTACCGGGGATCATTGGCGCTCGAAGGGCTAGCACTAGGTCGCCCTGTAGAAAAGAACAAAGGAAAACCTTCTTGTTGAAGGCCCTCACTACCTTATTCTTATGCCTTTCCAGATTGTGCAGGGCACGAAGCCGGTTCTCGTCCAGTGCTTCTAATTCAGCTAGACGGATTTCGGCCACCTCATCTGGCACCTGCTGGTCATAGACTACAATGCGCAGTGATGGCAGCTGGATCTCAATGGGTTGGACAGCCTCATCCCCATATACCAGGGAATATGGGGTCATCTGGGTAGAGTTGTGAGTCGTCTTCCGATAATCCCAGAGGGCATTGGGGAGCTTGTCTGGCCAACTTTTCTTGTTCTGACCAACCATCTTTTGCAGAATGTTAGAGAGGGTTTTGTTGAACGCCTCGATCTGTCCGTTTTCCTGCGCGTGATAGCGGGAGATATGGTTCGAACGGATATCGTACTTGGTGTGCAATTTCTTCAGCTCAGCCGCTCGGAAGTTGGTGCCGTTATCGGTGAGCATGGCGTGAGGGACCCCAAACTGGTGGATAATATTGGAGATCACAAAGTCGACGATGGAATGGGACTTGACCTCTTTGAGTGGAACTGCCTCTGCCCACTTGGAAAAAAAATCTGTAGTAGTCAGGATGAACCTACACTGGCGAGCTGTTGCCGGTGGATATGGTCCCACTACATCAAGCCCCCATACCGCAAATGGCCAAGAGTACTTCGTGGGGTGGAGAGGCTCCGGCGGCCGATGCAGGAAGTTGGCGTGTACTTGGAACGCATGGCATCTCTTGGCATACCCGATACAATTGTGGATCATAGAGGGCCAGAATTACCCCAACCTCCGGATTTGATGGGACAGTTTCAGCCCAGCTTGATGGGAATCACAGGAACCGGCGTGAACCTCTTGCATAACTTGAGGGTTCTCTGGTCCTTGAATGTAACGGAGGAGAATGCCATTGAAGCTCCACTTATAAAGGATCTGTTCAAGACTGGGGCTGCTCTAGAGGGTAAATTGCAGTGCGCGGCATCGAATTCGCTCGCGCTCGGCCCAATCATCCGAGAGGCGACCGTTTTGAAGATATTCGACAAAAGGTTCCCTCCAGTCAGGAGTGGATTCAACCACTATGTCTGACGAACCCGAGACCCCTGACGTAGAGGGCCCAGCTATGAGATGACTTATCCGCAGGCCATCATTGTCCTCTTGGGTGATGGGGGCAATGACTCTCCAGTGTGCCACATGTATGATCAAATCATCTTGCTCGGGTTCTGCGAGTGACGCAGCTAAGCCAACCAACGCGTCAGCTCGACCATTCTGTGACCGAGGGACATGGGTGACCTCTGGCCGAGAGGGGAACTGGGCCATTAGGCGGAGGGTAGACTCCAACAATGGCACAAGCTCCGACTTCCTAATGACATAATCTCCATTGACCTTCTTGATGACCAGCTTGGAATCTCCTTTCACATGTAGATGGGGCACGTCGATCTCAAGGCCCAACTCGAGGCCAGTGATGAGAGCCTGGTACTCTGCCTCATTGTTGGTACAACCTTATGACAACAGGAATGAGTATGGTAGGATGGCTTGCACCGGGGTAATAAAGACGATACCTAGGCCCACTCTGTTGAGCTTAGGATCGTTGAGCCTCCTACCAGTGGGGCTCCGGGAGGCACCGTCGAAGTGAATTTGCCAACATGGGATGACATGATCGACTAAGAGGATCACCTCATCAGGAAAATCCAGGTCCGAGGACTGATCCGTAGAGGTTGGGTGGGCGGCTAAAAATTCTGCCAATACATGTCCCTTAATGGCCTTCTAAGGTATGAACCTGATATCAAACTGCTGGAGAATCACTTCCCACCGCGCTAGTCGGCCGATCAACATGGGGCGGTTTAGGATGTACTTCAGTGGGTCTACCCGAGAGACCAATTGTACCTCATGGTGCTGTAGGTAATTCCGAAACTTCTGTATGGAAAAGATGAGTGCAAGGCAGCTCTTTTCGATAGGGGAGTATCTGACCTCCGTATCGAGAAGCATGCGACTGAGATAGTAGAGACTGTTCTCAGTACCCTCGTTATTCTTCTGGGCGAGAAGTGCGCCGAAGGACCATTCTAGGGCAGTCACGTAAAGGACCAATGGCTTTCTAGAGATGGGTGGCATCAAAACCGGAGGTTGGAGTAGATACTGCTTGATTTCTTCGAAGGCGGTCCGATACTCTTCATCCCATTCGTAAGCGGTGCCTTTCTTCATGAGCTGGGAAAAGGGATTACACTTGCTGGCCAGATTCGCGATGAATTGGCGTATATAGGCTAAGTGGACTTAGAGACCTCTAAGTTCCCGAATATTTCTCGGGGGAGGCATTTGGCTGATAGCCTTGATCTTCTCTGGGTCGATCTCAATGCCTCGGTATCTAACAAAAAATCCTAGAAACTTCCCAGAGGTGACCCCGAAGGCACAATTGAACGGGTTCATCTTCAGGTGACGGGAACAGAGGAAACCGAACACTTTACCAAGGTCTTTGAGATGGTCCTGGCGCTGGCGTTATTTTACCACTAGGTCATCTACGTAGCATTCCACCAGCGTCCCAAGAATCGGCTTGAATATGCGATGCATGACCCTCTGATAAGTGGCACCCGCATTTTTCAAGCCGAAGGGCATAACCTGGTAGCAAAAGGTACCTTGGGGAGCCTTGAAGGCAGTGGAATCCTTGTCCTCATGGGCCATACGGATCTGGTTGTACCCGGAATACCCATCCATGAAAGAAAGAGTTTGGAACCCGGCCGTGGCATCAATCAATAACTCAGTCACCGGGAGTGGGAAGTCATCCTTTGGGCAGTGGCGATTAAGATTGCGAAAGTCGATGTAGACTCTGATCTGCCCATTCTTCTTCCTAACTGGCACAATTTTGGCAATCCACTTGGGGTACTAGAGTTCCTTAACAAAGTTGGCTTTGATAACCTTGTCAACTTCTGCCTCAACCATAGCACCATGAGAAGGGTGCATCTTCCTGGGAGGCTGCTTAAACCCACGATGGTTTGCCGGGAGGCCCAGACGGTGAATGGATACCTAGGGATCTAGTCCTGGCATCTCGTTGTAACTCCATGAAAACACGTCACGGTGTTGTTTGAGAAAGTCTATGTACCGCTGTCGCTCCTCGGGGGGAATGGCTGCACTGATCAATGTGGGTCTCGGATCTGCCTCGTTACCAAGGTTCACTTTTACCAGTTCATCAACCGTGGTAGAGACTCCTTCCTCAAAGGAGGGGGCTGCATCCTCCAGGTCTTCCTCTCCACCCGTGGGGGGATTTCCTGCAACGGGAGATACTTCTGGGCTATCAAAACCTGAGGGGAAGCTGGTTCCGGCTTGGGCAGCAGTGGTCATTATATCAGGAGACTCACTCGCCATTGAGACCATAGCAATGAAGGCAGTCGATCCTATCCCATCTGGCCTTTGGCCTAAGGGGCCACATTTTATGATATCAAAGAAGTGGTGACGCGTCGGCCTGAGTCGGTTGATTCCAACCCGACGGAAGAGACACGTATGACGTACTACCGTTGTCATAAGCTTGACATCCTGGTACTGCACAGGGGTAGGAGGCTCTGGGATCACCTGAGCCTAGTTGGTGTAGGAGTATGATGTGATTTCCCACCGTCGCTTGGACATGGGAACATGCCTTCCTTTCATACTTGAAACAAAAAAACATTGCCCCATGTCGGGGGTCGTGGCCTCCAATCGGTGGATCGGGAGGATGTAGGCGTCATCCATGCCTGCCCAGGGATCACTTGTGACCGGGGCTGGTTCATCCTTGCTTACAAGGATTTTCTTATCCTTACTATTGTAATAATCAGCATCCAAATAGCGGGCCTCACAAGAGGCGAAAGGAGACACACCTCCTTGGAGCACGCCTACTCGACCCTTGAGGGAGTATTTGAGGCACTGGGGATACGACGAAGGGACTGCTGTGTGCAGATGGATCCAGGGCCTACCCATCAACGCGTTGTAGGAGGTGTCCTGAGAGACGACCATGAACTCGGTGCTGGAAATTAGGCCACCAAACTGAGTCTTCAGGTGGATCTTTTTGACTTGGGTTTGCTCGGTCCTGTCATATCCCTGGATTCTTAGGTTAGAAGGAGTTAAATCATCTTCAAACAGACCCAACTTTCACAGTGTCCGAGTTGGAATCAGGTTGATTCCGAAACCCGTGTCAACAAGGCAACGGCGGAACTCCACACCATTGAAGTGGCCAATGATGTACAATGGGTGAATATGTCCCTGTATAGGAGGGTCCTCATCTTCACCGGAGAACGAGATAACCACCTGAAATTCGGCATTCTCAATTGTCTCAGCGTTGAAGGCTTCCACAGCTGCTACCTCCGTCTCAAACTGGAGGGGGATCCTTAGGGCCTTGGCAAGTGCTTCACGCATTTCAGATGATAGGCGAAAGGCCTCAAGGATAGAAAGACTTGCCGGAATGCCGTCCATGTGCTTCAGGACATCATACTTTTGTTCCAAACGCGAGCCTCTGCTTATAGGAGGTCGTTCTGCAGTTGGAGGCATAGTGGGTCTTGCCGGTTGAACCAGCGGTTCTCTAGTGCTGGGAACATCCCGTTGCCTACTATTTGAAGTCTGGAGAGTAGTTTCTGGACTAAGATCGGATAGAGGAGACTGGCCCTTAGCTGGGAAAGATTGACTGTGATACGAACGAGGCATCTCTTCCTGATCTAGTAGCACAAACGACAGTGGAGGTAGAGCTGAAGGCGTCAAATGGGATTGCGCGTGCTGAGCTCTGCGCTGAGCCTGCTGTATGGTCTCAGTAGCGTGCACGGCCTGGCTGACAGTGCCTACTAACGTGCCTTGATGACCAACTTGGTTGTGGTTCTGCTGACGTTGACGTAGGCTGGAAACGTTAGGGGGGTTCACCTGGCGTTCCCCCTTGTCGGGGGTCATATAGGGATTTACCAGCTCCACGGTGTTAACCGAAGCGTACCCCTGGCTGTCGCTCGACGATTCATCCACTATCGGGTGGATTCTGGGAGGAATCCCCATTTCAGGGGTCATAAAGTCACCAAGAGTGAGGGACGATGACGACACCGGAGGAGCGCGTTGTTTTTTCTTGCGTCATCGCTGCTTTCCCTTTTGGGAAGAGGTCGACTGTGAAGGCGGTGCAGAGGTATTGGCTACTTCTTCTGAAGATTCCGGCTGCTTCAGGCGTGCCCGGATGATACCATGGGCACAAACGACGGTTTTTCAAGCCATCCAGTCATCGTGTCTTTGGGTCCCACGGCTGGGAACCTGCTGCCACTCGCCTTCACTGTCGCTACCGATCTCTGACCCTGCAAAGACACCCGCCACTTGTGTTGGTGTTGGGACAAACCTGACTATGTTGTTATTGACCTGTTCTTAAAGCCAGTTTTTAAACACAAATCATTGCTTGAGGGTGTGCCCCAGAATCCAATGATAAGGGCAGTAGTTGGGGTGATCGATGAGATTCGCCTCTGCCGGCCTTCTGCACTCGGGTAGGCGCACAATCCCTTGCTCTAGAGCACTTCAAAAGTAGTCAGGGACCTGATTTTCGATGAACGAATAGGTCTGGTGCCTTCTTTCTGGATAGGGGGCCCTGGGGGCCTGGCCCTGACGAGGGGCCAGAGGGGCCTGCCAAGGAGGCGGTGCCTGATTGTCTCTCCTAGGTGGAGGTGACGCATTGCGCGGGGGAACCTGTCGATTCTGAGGCGATCACTGCTGGGCAAGAGCCTGCGCTTGAGGTGGAGGACCTCTGCGGGGTTGCATGGCTGGTGGTGCTGGCAGTAATTCCAGCTGCCTGGGAGCTTCTATTTGGGCCACCGCTGCGGGTTCGTCTCTGGAAGTCCTCCTGGCTGGGATCATAGGGGGCAACGAACGTGCCTGACTAGCCTGTTGCAGAGCCTCCTCAAGGCGCTGATCCTTATCTGAGAAATCCCGGAACCCTCCAGGGTAGTTTTGGGTAATCAGGGAAGGTACCAGATCCTTTTTAACGTTCCCTACACACATTGTCAGTAATTTCTCCTGAGTCAGTGGCATATCGAGGGAGTAAGTAAGTCCCTTCCACCGGGCGATGAAATCTGCGACTCGCTCATCAGGCCTTTGCTTGCACCTGAAGAGGTCTGCAATGCTGGTCTTCCGCGTGGTGGAGCTGAACTGGTATAGGAACTGCGGGTGGAGATCATCCCAACCGGTCATCGATCCGATAGGGAGCTGGCTGTACCAGATAAATGCGGGACCTTCCAATGTCGGCACGAAACATCGGAGCTTTGCGGCCTCTTGCTGGCCCGGAGTCCCCAGCATGGGGCCACACCTGGAAGAAGAATGGGTCAAATGCTGTGGCGGGTACCCTGTCCCATTGAAGGGTGAGAAAGTGGGATTCCCAAAACCCGGGGGTGCGGGCATATCATCCCCCCACGCGGGATACAGCTTGCCATCCGGTGGGACTTCCACCTGCCGCGTTTCCAACGCTTCGAGGTGGGCGATGAGTGCCGCTATAAGATCATCCGAGTGGGGGTACCTGTCTTGATGGGGATCCCTAATCAAAAGTGCGTTTCCAGGTTCTTCGACATGATAGATGGCTTTGGCGGCTCATGGGGCGACTGGCGGAACGGCCTGTGGGGCGACTGGGGGAACCCAGACTGGATTCTTCAGATTGCCTCGTCGTTCAGGAGGGTTCGGCGAGACGTATCGCGCCCTCTTGCCGTAAGTTCCGGCTTCTACCCTATCAGCGGAAGTAGCATGATCAGGGTTTCCCAGAGGCATCTCACCGGGGGGAAATTGTTCCTGCCCCTGCTGCCCCGTCTTGGGATTACCATAGTCGGGCCACCGCTCTACAGCACGCTCGGCCAAGAGTTCTTCAACTAGCCTCTTCTGCTCAGCAAGCTGCTGGCGTAACGTGGCCTTCTCGGGATCTTCGTCCATCTTCTATACAGAGGTGGACGGTCTGGAGTGCTTGACAGTTCTGACGTGCTCCTTAACCTTATCGGAATTTCGACTGAGTACCAGCGACTCGGTGGGTACAGGGAGGCCTAGAAGGTTCCTCTGCTGACGGGTAACCCTCTATGATGGGTCCAGAAGTGGCGGTACGCCCTCCGGGGGTAAGTCTCCATCGAGAAATTCAAGCTCGTCTTCCTTGTCCACTACGTCAGCCATGTGGACTGTGACCCCTCTCGAGGGCATGTCCTCAATGTCGCATAACGAATTGGGATGCCGTTGGATAGGGATGAAGAGGAGAGCGGCATAGTTTCCCCATCCATGAACATGCACATGGGGGGTAGATTCCCTGATGACTCTGCGGAGTACTTTGAAACTTTGAACACATTTCCGTTGAAGGGTGCTCTGACGGCCTGGTGACTCAGGGTGCTGGCCCACAGGGAGTGCGGCCAAATCGATCAGGCGGCATTGCTCACCAATTTCTTCAAAGTGCTCTCGACTTCTGGGGTACATCACCCTCTCATAACGAAGGTGGAAGTGTGTTTCCCATAGGCTTCGAAAAAAGCACCCCACTTCTTCTGGGGTAAGGGACTCTAGTGCGTGAAAGTTCGGCGTCGCTGTCGGCTAGAACTCCTCCGGGAAGTGATCCTCTACGAGAAGGCTCCAGAAGGTCCTGGGTTCGAATTCGGGGTCTGGCCCTGTATTTCCCCACTCATCAACTGGGGGTGGATGAGGGACCGGTAGCGGTACTGAGGCGGACTGCTGGGACAGTAAACATGGCAGCGGAGAATACGACGAACGAGCTGACTGGCCGCCGAATTCCGGGCCATCCTCTGAAGAGTGAGGTGAACTGACCACGATATCATGATACGATGGGATGATAGCCACAACCTCAGGCGCAAGAGTCGCGGTCACCAGCGATGGGTTACGCCGTTTCTCTGCCGTCGTTGTTCCCCAAAACAGCTCCCCATAATCTCTGGTAGAGGTAGAGGGCGCTTCTGGTGACAACGGTGGTGATTGCACGGTCGGGACCTGCGGAATTTCCACGATTTCTTCCTCCTAGATGTACCTGTGGAGAGAGGTGGGAATCCGGTGGACCTCGCATTCTGGGAGAATGAGGCTGACGCGCCTGGTTCCTGCCCCAGTCTTTGATGCGGAGGACCGGGGAGAAGGTTCCATCGCTGAGTTGCATTCCGCTTCAGAATCTGAGAAACGGGCAGGTCTGATCTCCACCCGGGCATTCCCATGACTCTTCTTGTGGTGGCGACAACCCGCCCTTTTACCCCAGGGTGGCTCCTCAGGATAGGGTTGATTCCCAATTTGTAGTCTTGGGGTGGCGCTGGCGCCGTGGCGGAGAGGGCTCCCGCTCGAGGTGGATGGGGTGCGAGGGGCACCAGGGAAAATTTCGAAGGGTACATGGGGAGGACCTCCATGGACAGAACCCATGTGGGCAGAGCCTCTGTTGGAATCGGTAGGAGCATGGGGAAGACCTCCATGGTCGATGCGGGCGGAGCGAGGATGACATTCACTCCTCGAGTTGTTGGGGCGAGGAGGACCTTCTCCCATTTCAGAGAGGATTTAGGGAGGACCCCCACATTGGAGAAGGACCGGATGGATAGTGCCTTCAGATCGGTAGTCGGGGGCAGGAGGAGGGACTCCCTACCCTGTATAGTGGGCGCAAGAGAGGTTTTCGCGCCGAGCGTCACCGCCACGGGGCGGGTCTTCCTTCGGGACGGGGGTAGCACGAGGCATACCTCCAGGATGAGCTTCGGAGCGGGGAAATACCACACTCTGTGGAATGGTGGTACGGAGAGGACCTCCGTATGGAGTGACGTTACAGCGGATTGGTTCGCGGCAATCATCGCACGGGCCTGCGACCCCAAGAGTCAACCCAGCCTGCCCGTGGGGCGGCTGAGGCCTCAATCCCAGTCAGGTGAAGGAGTGCCCCTGCCCAGTGTATGCAGGAACTCCATGATGTACATCGGCGGTGGCTTGGGCCACAATAGTTGTTGACGTCGACATATCTTGGTGAGCGTCCTCAGCCCGGGCCCGACGCTGACGTCGGGTCAGATGAGCTGGCGCATGTGGTGCAGGGGCATAGCCTGCCTGCTCTTCCTACAGAGTCGGACGACGGGGTTGACGCGGCAGAATGGGATCCCTTGCCTGGAGACCTTGGATCGGGACTCTGAGCGGGCCGAGCCGGACATCACCCGTCTCATCAGCATAAGGCGAGGCGTCATCGAGGCGTTCCGGGGACTGGCTCCCGAAATGATTGAACGTTTGGGTGGGGAGCAAGGGCTCCCTGTGCGGCTTGTTAGGGCGGCATTGACGGTGGGGCCTGGATGCCTCCAGGTCCAGGAGGTCCATATCCCGAGTTGGGATGACCCCTTCCTCCTCGTACCTGCGTACAAGGTTGTTGATCACCCTTCGCTGGATGATCTCTGATGGGGACAGGGGACGTGGGCGCCCCGTATTCACGGATGTAGAGGCCTTCGTGGCAGTAGAGGATCCACGTGGGGCGGCTGTGCCGGTATTTCCCATGCCCCTACGTAGGCGAGCGAGCGGTGATCGTGTCTCCATAGCAGAAACCTGGTTCCTAGGAAACGGAGAGATCAACTCATCAGCACTGCGAGGAAAAGGGTTGACAACCAGTGCCCCAACGTCATTCCATTCTCCACATCTGTAAGAAGTATCCATGCCAACACATTGAAAAATGGGATTCCCCACATTCTACTGCCCCGATTTCCGGTGAGTTTCATGCCAGGCCCGCTATTTACTTTGCGGGACCTGGTGCCGGATATCTGGATCCGGTGACATGTCAATATACTGGTGTCTCGAACCCTACTAATCTCAATATTGAGGAGAAGACATTCACGTCGGGTTCACCATTTCTGTTTCCGACGCTTTTCGCCGGGGCGCGCGTGCATCCGTCCGTCTGCAGGGGAGGACGCGCGGCATTGTTTCCCCACATTCCTGCTTTCCAAAGGCGGGAAACATTCGCTCCTTATTCAGGGACGTCTTCTCCTTGATCAAAACAGGATGATGGAGTGTCGGTTCTTCCTTCTATGGATTCCTCCTCAGAACTCGTCACCTAGTCCAGGTCTCCCTGATAGATTTAATACGTTGTTCGTGAAAGTCTTCCCAGTGCCATGTTTCCATGGACGTCAGTTAATTACACTGCTTTTGTCAGGACATTCCAAAGGGTCCGGTCAGGGCAGCAACCTTCAGTCAGGGGAGTAGTCACGTCGAGGCATCAGTAGCGTGTCTGGATGCTGGGGAACTGGCATATCTGTCTTTTATCCCTTGTCATAGGGCTTCTCGAGGGCGTGGAAACCCGAGGCACCCCACATCGAGCGCGGGGAATTATATACCATAGACGTATATCTGAGGTTTTCCTCAGCTTCCTGTGTTTTAACACAGAGTATGCCGCAGGTTTAACGTCCAGCGGAGACGGATCAGCCCGATCAGATAATTAGCTGGAATGGATCAGATTGACGAACTTCCCTTGAAGGGGTGCCGATACCGGGACCAGCCCATGGGCGGCTGCAAAGAGGAGCGGAAAGGCATGATCTCAGTGGGATATGGTAGTCTGGGTGAGAATTAGGATTGGTGATGGATGGATGAATGAAGTGGAGGGGGAGTGAAATGGGACCATCGCAGGGCGACAGTGAAGTTGGTCTTGAGCCTCGAAGAGACCTCCTACGTATCCCCGTGGTAGGGAATCAAAGTCCTCGTAGTTCGGGTTGGTGTCAGCGAGTTGACGTGAATGTAAACCTTGGTCCGATGGACATCGTCAGCGAACTGACGTGAATGTAGACCTTGGTCCAATGGACATCGTCAGTGAACCGACGTGAATGTAGACCCGGGGGTCCACTGGTGGTGGGCTTGAACCTCGTGAAGGCTTCCTACGTACCATGCCTTGACATGGATCAAAGACCTCATAGTTCAGGTGTGGATGTCGGAAGGCCGACATGAGGAGGGGACCTTGGTCCGATGGGAGATGGGCTTGAACCTCAGGGAGGATTCCTACGTACCATTTCTTGACATGGATCAAAGACCTCGTAGTTCAGGTGTGGACGCCGAAATGCCATCGTGAGGAGGGGACCTTGGTCCGATGGGAGATGGGCTTGAACCTCAGGGAGGCTTCCTACGTACCATGTCTTGACATGGATCAAAGACCTCGTAGTTCAGGTGTAGACGCCAGAAGGCCGACGTGAGGAGGGGACCATGGTCCGATGGGAGATGGGCTTGAACCTCAGGGAGGCTTCCTACGTACCATGTCTTGACATGGATCAAAGATCTCATAGTTCAGGAGGGGCTTTGTCAGCGAACCAACGTAGAGGTGGACCTTGGTCCGATGGTGGGTTTCGGTGAACCGATGTGAAGAAGGGACCTTGGTCCGATGGGTGGTGGGCTTGAACCTCATGAAGGCTTCCTACGTACCATGCATTGACATGGATCAAAGTCCTCGTAGTTCGGGTTGGACACAACGACTTACCGCTGGGCCTAAATGCAGTTTAACGTCATGCGGGACGAGGAGTGAACCCTGACGTGAATAAATGATGGGCGGTGGGCTTGGACTTCGTGGAGGCTTCCTACGTACCATGCCTTGACATGGATCAAAGTCCACGTAGTTCATAATGGGTGTACAGTTTAATGTCATGCGGGACAAGGGAATACAGTTTAACGTCATGCTGGACGAGGGTGGGACTCGACGTGAATGGATGACAGAGTGGTGGGCTTGAACCTCGTAGAGTCTTCCTACGTACCATGCCTTGACATGGATCAAAGTCCTCATAGTTCTGTTGGGGTGGGGGTCAGGGTCGGTTCTCACTCTAAGCCCACGTGAGTCATGCTCGGTGTGAGAAACAAGAGGTTGTAGGGACCTGACGATCACGTCGCGAAGGATGCGTCCGTGAGAAGCGAAGAGGGTCTTACGCGTTAGGCGGACCATGGTGCTGGGACTTACTCCAGGATGGAGGCCCGAAGTGCGGAAAAGCGCGTCGAGAGAGGGATTTAGGACTAATGATGGGAGGTTCCTCGTTCCCTATCACGCCCTCCACTAACCTTGGTAGTGGGGAAGTACGGAGATGAAGGGGTGCAGCCCTCCGCAAGAGGGGCTAGGGGATTAGACCAAGGTGGTTTCCATTCTCCCATGGACATACACTACTATGAGAAGGAGGATATCATCCCTTGTGGAGGGGGTGACCCCGTCCCTGTGGAGATGGGTGGCGTAAAAAATGTCCGAGTTGGGGGGACCCTGCGTGCGAAGCACGGGGCCAGATCACAGTTTAACGTCATGTGTTGAGGACGAGGTGCTTGGCAGTTTAACGTCCTGCAACTCGGACGAAGTGGGTTTACTTCACACCCCTAGGACTTATATAACTGGTACCCTTCACTCCTTGGGGAAGGGAAGGTACCAATAAGGCCGTGGTCAAGGGGGGTCGTAGAGCGAACCATCGAGGGGTCCACGTTAGCATGGCTATGCGAAGAAGCAACAGCTGTTAGCATGCCTATGCGAAGAAGCATTAGGCGAAGCAACACTACGAGTGGTATTGTCCGTGGGACTTTGAAATCACATCATGCAAACCTGGAGGGTCGCACGGGAAGAATAATTTCCAAGCATAGGAGTGTGCTTAACGAAGTGGAGTGCCTTGGCCTTATCATGGGGTAGAGGTGTGGATGGGGGGTTCTTCGCGAAGTGGAATAGTATTCGTGGAGCACTGCCTCACGAAGAAAGGTGCCTCGAGGTAGTGTGCTTCGCGATGTGTAGCAATCCTTCCTTAGCATGGGGATCACTAGTACATGATGGGTGTTTCGCGAAGAATAAACGCTCAGCGGCTGCCCGGGTTCCCTTGGGAATCCCCTTCCTTCACGAATTCCCTTGAGCTTCACGAAGGGCATCCCTCTCGGAAGAGGGGCTCAAAACGAGACAAAGAGAAGGTGTCACATGAAGTAGAAGTACCTCGCAGAGCTCATGATACCCGGGGCGAAGGGTGCTTCACGATTCGGGAGAGGAGAAGCCGAAAGGTCGGATCGTCCATCCCCTGGGCTCAGGGGGAAGCCAATATTTATAGGCAAGGGGCGCCGTGAAGCGGAAATCACGCGGTGCGAAGGGGAGGTGGTTTCTCCGCGGCGGGCTCGCGAATGTCAGGCCGTTTACGGAGAGGTACCACCTCCCGTGCTTTGCGGAGGGCTCTCGAACGTCAGGCCGCTCGCGGAGAGGTACTGCCTCCCGTGCTTCGCGGTGGGCTCGCGAACGTCAGGCCGCTGGCGGAGAGGTACCGCCTCCCGTGCTTTGCAGAGGGCTTGCGAACATCAGGCCGCTCGCGGAGAGGTACCGCCTTGCGTGCTTCGCGGAGGGCTCGTGAACATCAGGCCGCTCATAGAGAGGTACCGCCTCCTGTGCTTCGCGGAGGGCTCGCGAATGTTAGGCCGCTCGCGGAGAGGTACCGCCTCCCGTGCTTCGTGGAGGTCTCGCAAACGTCAGGCCGCTCGCGGAGAGGTGCCAGCTCTAGTGCTTCGCGGGGGGCTCGCAAACGTCAGGCCGCTCGTGGAGAGGTGCCGCCTCCAGTGCTTCGCGGGGCCGCGATGCTCGGGGGTGCTGCACGTCGGTGCTTTGCGAGGCAGCGTGCGTGGCTTCTTTTTCGCTCCTTCCTTTCGTGCAATATTTTGGCGCCAACATAGATGAATTCTATAATGTGATTATTTCATAGGATAATCTACTTTATCATTTTTATCACTCCAATACAAGAATTCTAGATTTATTTTAATAGGATCAAGGAGACTTCAATACTTATCTGGCCTTCTTAAACCTCTTTAAATCATCTCATAACATCTTCAAATAATTATATTAATTATTAAAACAATTCCATACTCCTTCAATCATATTCCGATGGTGTTGGAGTATATAAAATAGTCAAATTAGAGTATTTTAATAAACTCTTCTAACATATCAAGTTCAACATTACTAAAATCAATCCCAATCTATCTCAATTAAAATAATCCTTCATCCAAGAGTTTCACTCACTAATTTTAGTAACCAAAATGTAAGGTACTTGAAGGATTGATTCTCCAGCCCTTCAACTTTAGAAGTAACTATTGTATTCATTTCTTATACAAGATTTTTCACTTTTCTCAACATGATGGTTATCTAAAAAATCTTTAAGTTTGTTCCTTTCCATTATTCTATAATGGAAGTAACTCATTCCATGTTACATGTAGTGAACAATGCTTCCATATCAAAAAATAAATGTCTATTATAACCTTGAATATCAGCACAAAAATCATATGATGTATTGGTATAGGGAATATATCCTACTATATATTCCAATGACCTTTGTTTTTATTTTATATACAAACAAGATGGTAACACCATTATATCCTTTCATGGGTGTATCCTCAATTAATCACCCAAGACCTTATCATTGACTTGATCTCCTATCATTGGATTTATCATTGATAATAAATTCAATAAATACAACCTATAGCCACAATATTTTGGGTGTTAGGTGTGTATATAGGTAAATTTAGGACTCATGAAATAGTTATAAAAATGAATAAATAATATATTTATAGTTATCCATGTGTTAGTGGGATGTGAACGTAGTTTAAGTGGTCCATGAATCACTCGTATATTAGTTGGAGTTGTTATGGTTGGGTTTCCTGGGTCACACACAAGGATGGTCTTTATGAATCATATATTAATTCATGGATAATAAATTATTTATGGTTTCATTGTTTTTAGAAAATATTATATTGTGATTAGAAAAGGTATTTCAAAATGGGTTTTTTGGAAATGTGATTTTCAAAATTACTTTTTTAGGAAGAGTTGTTTTCAAAGAGGGTTTAAAAATGAATTTCTTTATGATAAGCCTAATTTATTTGATTTTTATTATTATTATTCAAAATGGTATATTGAGTGCTACTAGGTAGTCCCTTACAATATGGATGTATTACTAAAGTGTGTTGGGTGTAATGGTAGCTTGAATAATATTAGATGAACCCATTAGGGAGGGGTGATTTGGTGGTATATCGTTGTGGTTACTTCTAGTACACTTTTTTAGTAAAGTATTATAACACTTATGTGAATATGGGTGGATAATCAGTTAAGTTGTGTAATAGTTTTTTTTAAAGTGGAGGTTCTTGGGTGAAAAGGGATGGGGTTCATGTAGAGTTTTTAGATAAATGGATAATTATTTGGAGTTTGTGGTTTATGGTTTTTTACTTAGGCATATGAAAATTTATCTCTAGGGGGACCTTTTTTTGAATCAATTCAAGTGATTTTTATAGAAGGTGGTTCATAAGGGTCTATGTTTGATGAATTGGATATAATCCTAATGAATGGTTGGATGATGATGATATTATTAGGAAGATTTGAGATATAATTCTAGTGTGGTGTCAGTCTATCTGATCTCTAGAGGTGCATGATTTTTAGACTAGGTTGGGAATACTAGCAGTGATGAGATATGACTTAGGAAAGTAGTTAATTGAGTGTGTATGTCAGGAAGTTGGGTGGTTTTACCATTTTTGTTTGAGGTTAGATATGAATGGGAAGATCATTCATAACATATGAATTCCCTTAGGGATGGGAAGTATGGTTTGATAATTCCTATATATGACATGAAACTTGGGAAATGTGTGATCATGGTGTGAGATTAGGCCGATGGGTTTCCTAAGGCAGGTAAAAAATTGGAATGTTTCTGACACTTGTGTGAAATATGTGATTGACATAAAATTGTGTATGGTAGTACAGGGAGGCATGTGATCCTAGAATTTTTAGGGTATACCTCATAGAATAATGAGTTGAGTTGGATAATGGGGTTGTGTTGGGGATTATACCTATTTGGGATTGAAAATTTATATCTAATAACATTGTCGAAATAGAATTTTTGAAATGGTTCTTACACACTCTCTTATTGAGGAAGAAAAGGGACTTGATTTTAGTATTTCATATGTTGAATATGGTATAAAATGGAAAAAATATTGGTCTTATAATGGTATTATCAGTTATGTATGAGCACTTTGTGGTAGCATGTGTGGAATGGTTCTTGGAATGGGATGATGATTCCCATGGGAAATGATATTTTTCTAGAGTTGGATACCCTTTAGTTGACTTGATTATTAAGAGTAATGTTGTTGGATTTCAATGAAATCCCAGAAATGATAACACATAAGTGGTGATAAAGGAAGGAAAAAACTTGGTAGATTTACATGGGAGTGTATAAATAATTCCCTATGATGTTAGTTTTTATGTGAGTAAAAGTTAATGCTTCTCCAGTAATGGTTAGACATGGATTGGTTAATTGAGAATTGTGTGCTAAGGTAAGGTCAATATGATTGGATTAATCTTTATAATATGCTGATCATGATTAATGGGATTATTGAAATTTTGGTGAAATAAAGATGGTCTCTTGGGTGTTTGTCATGATGGAATTTTTAGTCAATTGTGGTTGGGAGTTATCCAATACATAGGTTGGTAGATTCTTTAGGATACATTTGGGTTGAATGGATTGAAACATGTATCAAGAGATTTAAAGAGTTTCATAACTATAGTGATATCAACATTAGTGGATACCAGGGAGTTGGTAGTGGAATGTCATAGAATAGTATCCTAAAGTGATTCCTATGTTAGATGGAATGAGGCGGTGTTGCTGACATGGGATATGTTCTTTCAAGATTAGAGGATATGGTTATGGATTATGTATGCAATGGTAAATTTAGTGTGTTTAATTATTTATTCTATTCAAACTCTAGATCAATGATTATATAGAGGATTTACTAGGATTTAATGAGGGTGATCCATCGATAGGGATTCCCAAGTTGTAATGGAATATAGAAAGGATGAAATTTCTTAGTTGTGGATATGGTGAGATCACATGGTGAGGAGCACACTGATAGATGTTTAAGGTAAGGATTATTTTTTAGTCAATCTAGAAATAAAGTCCAAGAGTGATGTGGGTGGTATATTGGAACCAAATTTAGTTTAGGTCTTGTATTTTAACTGAGAGGGGAATGTTTAGGATGTGTTGATAAGAAGGAAGTGTGATACAATGGGTATTAGTTTGAGGTGATCTATTAAGGATGACACCTTGGATACTTCACTAGGAGTAGTAAGTGTTATGGTATAACCACCAACTTTTAGGGAAGCTATTATTAATGAACTTGACTTTTGGAATAGAGTAATGGATACTCGATACTCATATTCTAAATGTTCAACTGTGAGGAATTACCTAAATAGAGGGAACACATCCAATCAATGACTAATAAATTATAATTCATGAAGTATTGTCACAACCATTTGAGTTTTTGTTCCTCAATAAAGAGGAGGTGTTTGGTTAATTTCTCCATTCATGTGGGGGTGATTCACACCATGTTAAAATATAAATGTGAATAGTTAAAAATTAGTGGTTTTATAGTTGAGTAAGTAGATTTATGTTGTGTATTATATAGAAAATGACTTATATGTTAATAGTAAATAATATATAATATAAGGATCCACAAAAGGCTATAATAGTTCCTTATTTTAAGTTGTGGATGGGACTAAGTGCTTATAGATTTATTCATAAGGTTACCAATGAGTTTGAAAAAGAAGGTTTCATAAATCATATTAAAATATGTTTGATAATTTAATGGATTAGCACTTTGGGATCAAGTAGAGTTTAAAATGGGTGTGGGTTTGGTTCTAGTACATATAGACAATACAAATGGTAGGTAGTAGGTAATGTAGAAAATAAATATTCAATTAATATGTAGCATGGGTTGTATGAGTATTCCAATATATTGAGATAGTAATGGTTGACCTCAAATGGGTCTAAAGGTTAAGGAACATATATATGAAATAATATTTATATTCTTAGGATTATAGATGGTATTTTGAATGATACTTATCAAAATTAATAGTTTTTAGAATTTTTATGGTGAGAACTTCAAGTGACCACATTTAGTTCTGGGGATTTTGGTGTATTGCATGACATAATGAAATGGTGATATGTTGTAAGAATTTATTTTAGTTCATTTATCCTTGTTTATGTGAGAAACATGGTTACAATTTAATGTTAATAATGTTATTTTTGTATCACTTTTAGATTATACTGGGTATTGGAGGAGTTGGTGAGTTGGTTTGATGCCTAGAAACATGATTTCGTGATGATATTATGAGAAAACACCATGGTATATTATAAATCAAGGATATTATAGGTAGTAATTTTAAATAAAAATTTAGATCTTGTGGAATATTTTGTAGGAGACTAATAAATTGTGGTTTGCTAAGGGATAAGAAGAAAATGATTACTTGGTGAGATCAAGTATCACATAAGTAGTAATAAGGTAGATTCCATATGTTTGGAAACTAATGCTATAGTTTTGAGTCTGTAAATTCATTTAGTGATTCTTAATGGTATCTTTTGGACTTCTGTGTTATTGTTGTGAAATTTTGAGGTTGTTTCCATGGAGAAATAATGGATCTCTCCTGTCTCAAGGAAGGGAATCTTAAACATAGGTTTATTTAAAGTTTATTTGGTTTATTAGTGATATAAAATACTAGTTACCATAATAACATGGATGATGTGATTTATATATCCTAGTTGGGTATATACATATATGGTTCTTTGTATGCTTGTAGTTTGGATTAGATCAAGTTAAATCCACACGCGACTTCAGTTTAGAAGCTCGTTTTTATTGTGGTTCACCGAGAGAAGGTGTGGTTAGGTATATTTATCCCATTAGTGTGTGTATTTTGGTACCAAGGTATAGTACATGAGGATATAAGGGAGAGGGAGGCCTTAATTCATTAATAATGTTCTGAACTATTAACCAATAAGGACACAATCTAGCTTCCTAAGGATGAAAATTTCCATGACGGGGAGTATTATAGGGCCCCGTTTTAGGCATGTAATAGTTATATTTAATGTGTTTTAGAGTTTAGAAGATTTGAGGATAGAATTGGGTAAATTTGGAGGTATTTTGGGGGTTCATGGTTGAAATTCATGGTTGTTGGGACCATGAAGTGATCTATGAAATTGGTAACTTTTGGGGATAGTGAGTTTCATGAGAGACATGTAAGGTCACTGGGAATGTGCAGTCAGGTCATGCATGCTCTTAAAAACTCTCAAAAAATTTAATTTTAAGTATGATTTGGGGCTTACACCTCCTCTTCACCCCTCATTAAACTCTCTCTATCCCTAGGGTGATTTTGGGTGATCTCTATCCTCTTAATATCATCTCCATCAATTCTTGGAGTATTTGGTGTTCATATAAAAGGTAAGACCCTCATGACCATATTTTCTACACTTTTTCTTAATTTATCTTGCTATAAACCCTAAATATATTGGTTTTGGGTGATTTTTGTGGAAAATGTTGGGATTAAATTTAGGAGTAGTATGTTAGGGGATTAAATAACCTAAGTAGAAAGCTTGAATATTTTTTCATGGTGTAGATTCATGATTTCACTAGATTTGAGGTTGGTGGCTTCTCATGTATGATAGATATGTAAAAACCTTATGGATTTAGTGTGTATTTGATTTGGTTTATTTTATGTGATTAAAATGGTAGGTTTATGGCATGAATTTAATTTTTAAAAATAAAAGGATTTGGTGTGTATGTTTTTGAGTAAACATGAAATAGAGTTTTTATGGGTGCATGAGTGTTTTTTTGGAAAATGAGTTTATAGTGTTGGATTGTTTCAAATATTGATCCATGAATTTTTCTTACCAATTGGGTTTATTTTATTTAATATAATTGGTACAATTGAGTTTCTGGTGTTGGGTTGTGATTTATGTTAGTGGGTAATGGTTGAGATTTTTTTTAATAATCGGTCTACTATTTTAGGGATTAGGCATGAGTCTTGGAAACTACCACTTGAGTGTGGGGAACTTGCGAGTAATGGAAAAGTGATGTGGTGGAGAATCCCACTTGGGTATGGTGACCATGTTACATATAATAAAGCAGGGTTTGGGGAAGTCAAAATTTTCATGAGTAGGTGATACACAATCTTAGTTGGTTACTCATGGACTAGGTCTCCCTGAGGTTTGGTTAATGAAATGGGTGCATGAGTTGTATTTTTATCATGGTGGCTATAGTTTGTGTGGGTTGTTATATTTGGTGAATTTAATGTTGTTGTTTCTATTATTATTTTTTATGGTTTAGTTTATTGAAATTTACTTATATGATCAATTTTTTCATTTATTATAGAGTTTTTATAAAATTTTATTTAGGTTGGGTAATATTTTATAAATACTCATTAAATCTCATTAGATTTTTACATGTTGGGATTCATGGTAAGTATTAGGGAAATCCTACTGGGTCAATTATTCAACCCCTATTCGCCCACTCCAGTGGAATAGTAGATTGTATACAATGTGATATAGGTATGGGAAATGTATCCTCATTTTATATTAGTGGTACAAAGATATGGAATGGGAGATATGATGGGGGAGGAGTTTTGGTTGGAGGGATAACTCATGAAGTTTCTATAGAGGCTTTGTGGAGTCAATGATATTCTTTTTGTGGGTTTTTATCTTAATGTTCCAATAGAACTTACATTTTAGTTTTATTTCACTTGTTTTTTTTGGATTTATAAATTTCTTATGTTGGTAAAATGGTTTAGCATACATCATATTATTATTGTTATATTTACTCTACTGTGTTTTATTTTGCCTATAGGTTTGGAATTTTTGAGTTACAAGCACCTCATGCTGAAATTTTGGTAATGGTCAACATGGGGAGGGTGTGGCTTGATGTTAAACTGTAACACCCTAAGATCTTGTGATTTTTTTAATTAATTTAATCTTTTCTATATTTTTCAACACTGAATATAGCTTTTTTTATATGAAAACACTAAGTTTGGCTTACGTTTTACACAACACCAATTTAATCTTGCACTACGCGCAATACTTCAATTAGATTTTGGTATACACAACACTATATTTGGAATGTATTACACACAATATCGAGTCCCTTCGATAGCACATGTTTCAATCAAGGCAAAGTTTTATCGAACTAAAATAAATTACTATTATTAATATTAAAATATTATTATAACTATCACCTAGCCATTAGAATGGAAGATATGAATGAGATTAATTAAATTATGAAAATATGGTTTATACATGTATATAAAATGAATCCTTTGGTTATAAATTAGTTAGAAATGAAAGTAAGAACTATTTTATAATAAAGAAATTCATTTTCTAAGAAAACTATTTTTTTTACATACAAACACCATTTTATCTCAATAAAATTAAACAAACCACTTTTGATGAATGTTTTCAATAAAATTTATATATTATATATTCAATCAATATTTTTTATACTCATCCAATAGATTTTATAGGCATAAGATAATAATAAATCTAATTATATGAATAAAAGGGGTATTTTTCTAAAAGGCAATTTTATCATCTTTTAAAAACGAACCTATCTTAAATCCAATTTTGACACTTTTATAATTTTTTATTAGAAAAAATAAAAATTATTTTTTAAATCATAATATAAAAATTTACTTTGGGTGATTTTTTTGTATTTTTCTAAGAAGTTTCATTTTTTGATGAATAATGAAAAACATCGAATTTTAATTCAAAACTTATTTTTAATCTAATTTATTTATATAGTTAAATTATATTTTAATTTTGGTTCTAAAGTATAATTAGACCAATTATACACCAATTAATATAATGTAGGTCATTGTAACCAATTTCACATTGAAATTGGATATATAAACATTTCAAACATTTAGAATTTTTCTCTTTAAAAATCCATCGCCTCATTCCATCTGCAGGATTAGTTTTAATTTAATTTATTCCACTTCATCAGTATAATTTATAATGTATAATAAGGTCAAATTATTTTTTAACTAAAAATATTAGCGAAGATAATTAAAATTAATTACAGTGATTAAGGAAAAAACGAGCTTAATTAATGACTAAACTTGAAAAAACAAGGTGTAAAAAATGACCCTACACATGTATAAAAATTATTTTCTAGACATAGTTTGACCATTCCACCTATATGAATCTAGAATGATCCATTTGGAACCCTTTTGGGACAAGTAAAACATGGGGAACACACAATTAGTTTCAAGAATACCCAATGTGTCATTTTCCCCACTTATAAAACACTACTATAAAACAAGTCTTTAACAGTGCTGACCTTTATCAGCACTAGTAGAAGGCACTGATAAAGGAAACCTTTATCAATGCTTAAAAAACGTTGATAAATTGTACCCTTTATCAGAGTTTTTTTATCATTGATAATATGCACACTTTATCAGCGTTTTTAGCACTAATAAAGGGTACCCTTTTTCAGCGCTTTATTTTTAGTACTGATAAATGGTATCGTTTATCAGTGATTTATTTTTAGCACTGATAAAGAATACCCTTTATCGGCACTTTATTTTATTTCTCATAAATGGATCCTTTATAAATTATTTTTAGCACTGATAAAGGTCTGAATAAAATGAAATAATTAAATAAATAAAAAATAAAAATGAGTTTATTAAAAAAATATTAATTTTTTATTAGTTAAATAAATATTAAAAAATGAATAAATTGATTATACTATACATAAATTATAAATACTTATAAATACTATATATTAAATATATAGATATATGCAAAATGAAAAATAAAAAAATAAAAAATAAAAATAAGTAAATTGAGAAAAATAATAAACATTTTATTAATTAGATAATTATTCATAATGTTAATAAATAATATATATTAAATATATATATAAATATATATAAATATATATAAATATGATTTATATAATACAAAATATTTATGATTTACATTAAAAAGTCATATATTTAGTGAATAATGGTTTATAATTAAAAATTTATATGAATTAAAAATACTAACTAATTGCATAGAGTAATGGACACAATCGAATGTTCGATTTTTCAATTTAACATTGATCAAATGTGTGTTACATTGATTTCACACATGCATAATTAATGCATTTTTATAGACAACACACACACACACACACACCTTATCTATTTTTTTCAATATTATCTGTGTACTTAATTTTAATTTATTCAAATTCACTCATTTTTAACATGCATGCACTTAAGATTAAATATTCATTAATAATGTTAAAAATATATTTGAAAAAAATATTCTTAAATAAATATATTTATAAATGTACATTTACTATATTCATACATTTATATATTTATAATTATAAATAAATAAATATTATATTTTTAAAATTATTTATATAGTTATAAATAAATAAATATATATTTAAATAATTATTAAATTTATAATAAATTTATTTAAATAATGAATATATTTACTGCATTTATATATATATTATATATATATATAATAATATAAATATTATTTTTTAAAAATATTTATATAATTATAAATAAGTAATTATATATTTAAATAATTATAAAATTATAATAAATATATTGAAATAAATAATATATTTACTATATTTATATTTATATATATTGATTAAATATATATATAATTATATATATATATTTATAAATTTTTTTATTTATAATTATAATTATAAATCCTTTATCAGTGCTTAAGTAATAAGCACTGATAAAATCCATATTTATCAATAGTAAAACTTTAGCACCGATAAAGATGCCTTTTATCGGTGCTTATTACTTAAGCACTGATAAATGGTATCTTTATTAGTGTTTTTTTGGAAGCGCTGATAAAAGTGTCCCGATCTATTTAAAAAACCCTAACCAGTCGCGAACCCTTTGAGATATCTAAAGATTTTCATGAAATCCACCCTCTGCTGGTGCTCCTCCTCGGTGAATCAAAGCTCGAATCAAGGCTCGGACAAATCCAAGGCTCAAATCCAAGGCTCGAATGATTCAAGGTTCGAATGAATACAAGGATTGAATTTAAGTCTTTATCTACTTTATCTCAAACATAAGTCTTTCTCTAATTTCTATTGGGGAACTCAGGGTGTAAAACATCAATGGTTCTAGCCATGGTGCAGGATTTTTTGCAACTTTGTGTGTGGTGAGTTATCCATTTTAGAGATTTTGCTGTGGAGATCATCCATTTTGATGGTTGTAATTTTTAGAGTGTGAAAGACCTATACTATGATCCTTCCCTAATTTTTTCCTAGTCTATACGAGCATATCCTTCCTTATCAATTGCAGATATGAATTAATGTAGTGGATTTATGAGTAACTCTTTTATTTACGTGAAAGTGCAGATGAATCATGATTTATTTTCATTGGATAAATAGTTGAATTAACCCTATTGTAGAAGTCCCATCCCATTTTACATCATCTATATAATTTTGTTATTATCAATTTCCATGATGGTGGTTGGGTAGCCTATGAGACTGCTTCCTGGCATATTAAACTGACTAGTTATTTTTGTATTTGTGTGTTAGAGAATTTAGATGGGGAGTCATGTTTTATAGATCTGTTAATTTTGTGATTTGACTTAGATTTATTATTTAATTAAGATTAGTCCACTTAAAAAATGTGACCTCATGGGAGTCATTCCATCTTAGTAGAGGCTAGTGTATATTGGATAGATATTGCAAAGGTTGGTGTGTTTTTGTACCTTGTTTGTGATATATCTTGTTGATGTGTATTATTACTTTATGAAAAATTCTTTATGGATCTATCTAGAATCTCAAGGATGGGTCAATATGTATTAGATGTCCTCCACAGAATCCTTCATATGGGTAGATATGGTGTGATGACCACCCTAGAATCCTTGGTATGGGTCGGTGTGGAGATATGACAACCCAAGAGTCTTGAGATGTTTTCAAATATTTGATATACCATTAATATTAAATGTAATAATTCCTTAGGTTGTAACATCACTTATTCCAAAAATTAGAATTTAGGCTATCAAATTTTATATATTTGAAATTATTTTTAGGTATTCATTATTTTAGGTCTGCATTATTGGTTCCACCCCTAGGAATCTATGATTACTATCTATGTATATGAAATAACTCTTTATTTATTAAAATGTTTTATCAATACATTTTTATATATTCTAGTTGATTGAATAAGAGTTTATTATTATTATTTATCATATCTAGGTTTATTATTACTCCATAATTTTCTATATTATATATTCATTTGTTTAGGGGATTGAAGAAAGACTTAATGCGTTTTAAACAACAGTTAATATTTCAATTTGTTGCTTGAAACCGATCCTCCATCTCTTTTATAGGAAACTATCATTCTCATCGGGTTCATCTCATGAATAGTTAATCCATTTTTTTTCTTGAGACTCATCCCCTATATATTTTATGTTTCTTGTACTACAATGAGCAGTATTCATCCCATGAATGACTACCACTTAGATTATTTCAAGCAACATAGGTACATGTCCACAAGAGATGGAGGGTGTGTGTCAATCAACAAAATACATTATAAATGTTTGGGAGATGAGTTGATGAGCATGAAAATTATCTAACTTTCACTTTTGAATGAATTTATAGGATAAAACCTACCATAATAGAGAAATTATTTTCTTAAATTCAATTACCCATTTTCTTCAAAGCATACTAAAATTATTTGAAATAATCAAATGTTGGGTTTCCCTTATTAGAATTGTCTATAAATTTCACCTTTGATAATGAATATCTTATGTGTATTTATTTATTTATTGTAAAAAATTAATATTTTATGAACACAATAGGATGGATATGAATAGAAAATAGATGGACACTAATAATTTGACAAAAGAGTATGAATATAGAGTTAAAGAGTTTATAAAGTTTTAAAGAGAACATTCATACAAACTTTATCAAATCCTTTGTCCATGTTTAAATTGTTTTTATTCAAGAAAAATTAGTACTAAAGAGTTAGAAGAACATTCTATTTGTCACTGAATATATTAGAGCTATAAATTCTATACTAAACATGAGTAAAAACTAATCTAGCACACTGATTGGGATGATACTACGGTTTATGGATAATTTGATATGAATACTAGTGTAAATGATGATGGAGATCACTTGGAAGAAATTATAATGGAAATTAAAGATGACCTTCATGATTGTCCAAAGTTGTTTGAGAAGTTAAAAAGCTATTCCAAGAGACCATTGTATACCGAGTTTACAAAATACACAACATTGTCAGCTGTATTGAAGTTACATAATTTGAAAGATAGCGGTGGATGGAGTGACACAAACTTTACAGAACTACATGGTCTCTTGAATGATATGCTACCAGAAGAAAATGAACTACCATGTTGAACATATGATGCTAAAAAAATTCTATGTTCAATGGGAGTGATCTCTAAAAAAATACATGCTTGTCCAGATGATTTCATATTATTTTTCTAGGACCATGAATCACTCATAAAATTCCCAAAGTGTGGTGTAGATCAAGACAAGAAAAATGAATCAAGTCCTTCAAAATATGTATAGTAATTTCATATCATTCCATGGTTTAGATGACTATATGAATGTTAGGAAACCGAGATACAATTGACATGGCATGTAGATACAATAATTAAAGATGGGAACTATGCCATCCAGAAAATTATCCTCAGTGGATGAAAATTGATTACAAGTATCCTAAATTTGGAAATGAGCTGAGAAAATATCATATTGCATTATCCATAAATGGAATAAATACTTTTTGTGTATAGAGTATTACTCACAGGATATGACCCATCATGTTGGTAAATTATAACTTGCCACCATGGTTATTCATGAAGCGCAAATACATTTTGTTGTCTTTAATTATATCTAGACCAAAGAAACCTATTAATGATATTGATGTCTATTGGGATCCATTGATAAAATATCTGAAATTGATGTGGGATATGGGTGTTACAATGTATGATACTCATAGAAGTGAAGAATCAACATTAAAATCCATGTTGTATGAGATAATATATGACTTACCTACTTATATAAATTTATCAGGATATAACATTAAAGTAATGTTGGGGTGTCCCATTTGTGAAAAACACACATACTCAGTTCGGTTGAAACATTCCTCAAAGATTATGTTTTTAGGACATTGGAAATTTTTACCTCGATGACATAAATACTGATCCAAGATGACAACATTTAGTGGGAATATCGAAAAAGGTACAACACCATCTCCAATAATGGGTGATCAACTATACAATAAAGTAAAAATATATTGACACTATTTTTGGTAAACCATTTTCAAAAAACCCTTCAAAATCATGTGGTAAAAAGAGATCAATTTTATTTGAATTACTGTATTGGAATTGTTTGTATGTTAGGAATTTTCTTGATGTCATTCATGTAAAAATATATATTTGATAATTTTATTTTCATGTTACTAAATGTTCCTAAAAAATGAAATATGAAATCAAAGCTAGGTTATACTTGATTGAATTGGGGATAAGGGAAGATTTGGCACCGGTGAAGGGTAAAAATTGTACTTTTCTTCCCCCAGCAACTTACACTCTATCCAGATAAGAAACATTGGAATTTTTTCTTTTCCTTAATAGTGTAAAAGTTCCATATGGTTATTCATCAAATATAAATAATGTCATGTAAATAACTAATTTGAAGTTACAAGGACTAAAATCACCTGATTGTCATATTTTTATGCAAGATTTGATGCCGGTTTCTTTCCCTTGAATTCTTCCTCAAAATGCAGGACATATATTAACCAAAATATTCTTATTTTTCAAAGCCATATTTAATAAATTTATAGACCTGATGAAGTTTAAAATCATGAATAAGGTGGTTTTAGTAATATAATGTGAATTAGAGATATTATTCTCACCACCATTCTTTGATATAATGTCCCACCTGATGGTTCAATTGGTTAGAGAGGTTCAACTATGTGGTCCTATCCATTATAGATGGATGTACTACATTGAATGATATATGAATATTTTGAAAGGTTATGTCAAGACTCAAAGTCAGACGAAAGGTTGTATTTCATAACGATATATTGTTGAATAAGATCTGGAATTATGTATCGATTAACTATCAGATGTTGACAATATCGATCTCCAAAATTATTATCACAAAGAACACCTTATGGGTGAAGGTATTTCTAGAAGAGATGTTGTTATAATTACCTTGATAGAGCAGGAGCAGGAACACCTTTACATTTTATATAATAATGAAGATGTTGATCCATACATTGAATCCCACAAATAAATTCTTAGAGATTTGAATCCATCAAGGGTTGAAGGATGGATATCAAATACACATAATCAATAATTTATATAATGGTTATGATATCAAATTTATAAGGAGTTATCTAAAAATAAGAGTTAATTTCCGAATGACTTCAATGGATAACCATGGGACTGAATGAAAATGTTATATCTTACACTGGTTTTGTAATCAATAATTATACATTCTATAAAAAATAACACGATGACTACAGTACGATGTAAAGTAGTGGTGTTAATCTTGTGGGTAAAGTGATGCACATATCTGGTTATAAGGATAGAAATCCAATTTTATAAAATATTTTATATTTTGGTATTATTGAACAGATATATGATTTGGATTATACGACATTTCGAGTGACAATTTTCTGTTGCAAATGGGTTGAAAATATGAGTGCAGTGAAAGTTTATGAAATGAGATTTGTGAAGGAGAATTTTAGTGTGGATGGGGAAAAGGATGAGACATTCATAATGACATCACAATAAATTCAAGTATTTTGTGTCTTAGATCCAGCAAACAAGAATTGGTCGATTTTCTTACCAGTGACTAAAACAAAAATCAGGTCAAATGAAAATTCTATCGAGGATGACCCTTTCATTAGGAAATCACAATCAGTTAATGGTGGTACCAATGTAGACAATGTCTTATACATTAGAGGGGACTAAAAAGAGGGGATTTTTATTCTTTATATATGAACCAAATCCCTAAAACATTTAAAAAAAATAAAGAGAGTTCAATGAGAAGGTAAAAGTGTTTTTTAATATACTATGTTTTTTCTCATAATATTATATATTCTCTACTACATTAACATAATCTATATTAAATGTTTGACTACTATGAAAAAAATGTATTCTACACATGATGATGTTTCCAATCCCTCAGAAGAAAAAACTATAACAAAGGAAACCCTTTAGGAAGATGTAAACATAATGTTATGACATACTTTATCTATTTTAATGAAAAACTATATAATGGAATATTGATTTAATTTTCATTATTCCTTGAAGATTTAATTTATTTTTAGAATATTTATGTCCATATTTAATTCTTTTGCAGGAAGAGAAATGATGCTGTATCTGCTCAATCACATAGGTAATCTTGATGTTTTCACAGTAAAATCATTTTCCATAGAATTAATGTATTGTTTCATATTTATATTTATTTATTTATTTTTAGTATTACTCATATAATAATTATTTTTTTATATAGGTGGATTCTTTTTTTCGAGTTGGGGTGGTTTGTTTAAAGCTGCTTATGCTCATGAGAGATTGGACTTTAAGCCTGTAACTGAGATAATGAATATAAGGAACTACATCAAGAATTCATACAACTATCATGAAAAGGTGAATCCTTGCTACTTATTTAATTAATTTTTTCATCATTTTATCTACTATTTATAAGTTAATTTACTTATCATTTTTATCTAATACTTATTTAGTTTTTTTGATAGATATTTTTAGAGGTTAGATTGATTCAATGTTCTTAGATGAAAACCATTCTCATTGAAATATAGAAGAGTATAGTAATTTCATGTGGTCATTGTGGTGACTTATCATGATATAATGGGCACTCGAGCTTCCTCTAATCTTCTAGATTTCAACAATGAGAAAGTTTTTTTGGCTAACAACATCGATTCAATATATAGTGTTAGTGGTTTGACAAATAAATTTAATAGAAATCATTATAACATTTTTAGTTATGATTTTTTGAGACTTTGGGATGTGTAGGAGTCACCCTCACCTCAATCCGGCACACAGTGTAACTCGTATGACTCCATGAGATTATTTTTATTTAAAATTGACATTAATTTTAGTAAAAAGGAAAATTGAAATACTAAAAACCATGAAAACATATTCATATTGTCTTTATACTTTAGGAAAATGACCCATAAGTCATTTTTGGCATGTAAGAATCAGCCACACCTCAATCCAATACATGATGTGCCTGATATGACTCAAAGTGTCTGTTATTAGTTTAAAATCAACATTTTATTTCAAAAAGTTTCACTCACTGAAAACAAATAAAACATGCTTATATTTTATTGATAATTTAGGAAAATCATTAATAATTCACTTTTGATGTGTAGGAATCAGTCTCACATCAAACTGATACATGATGTGATTGGTATGAGTCTAAGTGTGTGTTTCGAGTTTAAAATAACATTTTAGTAAAAAAGAAAAGTGACATACTCAAAACTAATAAAACACATTAAATTTTTTTTGATACATTATTACAATGATCCATAAGTCATTTTAGACATGTAGGAATCAACCTCACCTTAATCTGACGCACAGTGTGACCGATATGACTCAAAGTGCGTCTTTTTATTAAAAATTGACACCAATTTTAGTAAAATGGACAACTAAATTACTCAAAACTAATAGAAAACTTTATTATTGTTTTTATACTTCACTAAAATTATCCATAAGTCATTTTTATGCATAGGAATTATCCGCACTTCAATCCAATACATGATGTGTCTGGTATGACTCAAAGTGTCCATTATCTGTTAAAAATTAGCATTTTAGTTCAAAAATTTCCACTCACTGAAAACCAATAAAACACACTCATATTTTTTTTATAATTTAGTAAACTTATTCATAATTTATTTGTGACATTTAGGAATCAGTTTCACATCAAGCCGATACATGATGTGATTGGTATGAGTCAAAATGCGTGTTTCTAATTTAAAATGATATTTTAGTAAAAAAGAAAAGTGACATACTCAAAACCAAGAAAAAACATTCATATTGTTTTTATAATTTAATAAAAATATCTATATGTCATTTGAGACATGTATGGATCAGCCTCACCTTAATCTGATGCACGGTGTGACCGGTATGACTCCAAGTGCATCTTTTTATTTAAAATTGACATCAATTTTAGTAAAATGGACAACTGAATTACTCAAAATCAAGAAAACAAATTCATATTGTTTTTATACTTTACATAAATTATCCATAAGTAATTTTTGACATGTATTAATCAACCTAACCTAAATCTGATACATGATGTGTTTGGTATGACTCAAAGTGTTCGTTATCAGTTTAAAATAGATATTTTAGTTCAAAAAGTGTCACTCATTAAAAAACAATAAAAAACACTTTAATTTTCTTGATAATATAGGAAAAATTATTCATAATTAATTTTTGATGTTTAAAAATTGGTCTTACATCAAACTGATACATGATGTGATCGATATGATTCAAAGTGCATGTTTCCAGTTTAAAATGACATTTTAGTAAAAAAGACAAGTGACATACTCAAAAATGATAAAACACATTAAAATTGTTTTAATACTTTATAAAAATTATCCATATATCATTTGAGACATGTTGGAATCATCCAAACCTCAATCTGATGCACGGTGTGACCGATATGTCTCCCAGTGCTCCTTTTTATTTAAAATTGACATCAATTTTAGTAAAATGGTCAACCGACCTACTCAAAACCAATAAAATGAATTAATATTGTTTTTATACTTTATGGAAATGATCCATAAGTCATTTATTATGTGTTGGAATCTTAAAAACCTCATTTCAATACACGATGTTCCCGATATGATGTAAAGTGTCCGTTTTTAGTTTTAAATCGATATTTTAGTTAAAAAAGTGCCACTCACTGAAAACCAATAAAATGAAATCATATTTTATTATTAATTTAGGAAAATGATTCATAATTTATTTGTGACATATAAAAATCTATCTCATGTCAAACTGATACCTGATGTGATCAGTATGAGTCGAAGTGTGTGTTTCCATTTTAAAATGACATTTTAGTAAAAAAGACAAGTGACATACTCCAAAATGAGGAAACACATTCTGATTATTTTGATACTTTAGGAAAATGATCCATAAATCATTTTATATGTGTAGGAATTAGCCTCACCTTAATCTGACACATGGTGTGACATTATGACTCCAAGTGCGTTATTTATTTAAAATTGACCTCAATTTTAGTAAAATGGACCACTAACCTACTTAAAAATGAGAAAACACATTTTTATTGTTGTAATAATTTAGGTAAACTATCCATAAATCATTTGTGACATGTAGGAATCAGCTGAACCTCAATCTGATACACGATATACCCAGTATGACCCAACGTGTTTGTTATCAGTTTAAAATAAACATTTCAGTTCAAAATGTGTCACCCACTAAAAACCAATCAAACATGCTCATATTTTCTTAATAATTTAGGAAAATTATTAATAGATAATTTTTAATGTTTATGAATTATTATCACATAAAACCGAGACATGATGCGATCAGTATGAGTTAAATTGCATGTTTCCAGTTTAAAATGACATTTTAGTAAAAAGGAAAGTGACATACTCAAAACTAATAAAACACATTTAGATTGTTTTGATACTTTATTAAAATGATCCATAAATAATTTGAGACATGTAGAAATTATCCACACCTCAATCCGATGCATGGTGTCATAGGTATGACTTAAAGTGCATCTTTTTATTTAAAATTAACATCAATTTTTGTAAAAAGGACAACTGAACTACTCAAAACTGAGAAAAAGTATTTGGATTGTTTTTATACTTTAGGAAAACGATTCATAAGTCATTTGGGACACTTAGGAATTATCCAAACCTCAATATGACACACAGTATGACCGATATGACTCTAAGTGTCTCTTATCAGTTTAAAAATGAGATTTCAGTTCAAAAAGTGTCACTCGGTGAAAACTGATAAGATGAGATTGGATTTTATTTATAATTTAGGAAATAAATTCATAAATCATTTGTGATTTTTTAATCAGTATCACATCAAAATTACACACGATGTGATCGATATGATTCAAAGTGTGTGTTTTTAATTTAAAATTCCATTTTAGTAAAAAAGACAAGTGATGTAATCAAAACCAAGAAAAAACATTTGGATTATTTTTATACTTTAATATAATGATCCATAAGTCATTTGAGACATGTATGAATAAGCCTCAACTCAGTCTAATGCACAATGTGACCGATATGAATCCAAGTGTGGCTTTTCAATATATAAGTGTCAGGCATCACATCAGCAAACACCACCACATGATGAAACCATTAGACTACACCTGTGGGGATATATATTATACTTATTTAATTAATTTTCATAGAGATAATTCTTGAAAACAAACAATAAATGGTTTGACATGTAAGAATTAACTACAACTCAATCTAATACACAATTTTACTGGTATGACTCAAAGTTTAGTTTAAAATTAACAATTTATTTTAATTTATTTCTTTATATTATTACTAACATAAGAATTGTATTCTTATACAGGTGTGTTCTTTTTCTTGAGCAGGGGTGGTTTGTTCAACAATATCATGAGTTGGGGTTAAGATCAAAATACAAAGGAACATTAATGTTTTTGAATGTATGTAATAATTTGTACCTATGTAATTGTATAAAAAATATTTTAAATGTCTATAATATAGTTTTTTTATTTTATTTATGTTTTAAAATTCATTTCATTTAAATTTTGTATTGATACTTGATTTTTTTGATATCTGGTGGTGTTTCTAGTGTTGCGGTGTGCTGTTATAGTAAATTGGACAAGTGATGTAGTGTGCTGTTACAACACACTACAGTATTCCCATTTATCAATGATTTTGAAAGTGCTGATAAATAGGACCTTTATCATCACTTTTGAAAAAACTAATAAATTTTTCCTTTATCATATCTTTTGAAAGTGCTGATAAATATTTCCTTTATGAACACTTTTAAAAACACTGATAAAGGTACCATTTATCAGTGCTAAATAAAAGTGCTCATAAAGGAACCATTTATCAGTTCTTTTAAAAGTACTGATAAAGGAACCCTTTATCAACACTTTTTATCACTGATAAAAAGAAATGTATTTTAATCCTGCTCTGGTAGTCAGTGCTTCTCTAGCACCGATAAAGGCAATTTTTAGCATTGTCAAAGGTCTATTTTGTAGTAGTAAAATGCCTCCTCTCCCCCTCTCTTTACACCTATCAATCCATTTTTTCTCATACAAAACCTAACCAAATATCCTCTCAACTCCCCTACCTTAATCCTATAAGACTTTATTTTTGTACAACTCCAACCAAGGAATCCCTTTGGTGCAAATCAAAAGGAGTTACCTTAAAAAGAGGTAACATCCTTCCACAAGATATTTTTTATTATTTTCATTATCCAACCCATAAAATATTATTATTAAATGATTATATAATAAAATAAGTGTCCTTATATTGATATGTTTTTATTCTAATTTTTTTATGTAAACTTACGCACACTTCCATCTAATGGGTAACAAACTTACCATTCTTATGTACAGAGAACTACCGCCTCACGAAATGATGTTGTTCATTTTTCTTTTACCACATATCATGGTTGGGAAATATGATGAAAAATCAATTTTTATATGATATATATTATATTTATAATGTATTTATGCTTCTATAATTATTACATAAAACATACTTTCATGCTTTCCATTTTATGTAAATACGATAACTTTGTTTGTGGACTTGTGGATTACCACCTCCTCAAAGCAATGTGATTCGTTCACATGTACATATAATGTATTAAGGATGAGTTTAATAAAAGTACATGAAATATATTAAATAATAATTCTAATTTAATTATAATATATATAAATATATTTCATTTACTTTATTTCTTTCAACACAATAATAAAATGGAAACCTCGTTCTTGAGTATGTAAGGTCTACCATCTCCATGAACGATGTATTCCAGTTGATACTTATATATTTAATAGATTATTATAAATATGTATATAATGAATATATATGATATTTATATCATTTTTTAAATTCTTTAAATAAGTAAATAATTATCTAATTAATAGGATCAAGAATAAAAAGTCAAAACATATACAAAAAATAAAGCGGATATTACCCAAAACAAGACATTAACATGGAATTGTTAATAAATAGGTAATATAAAGTCATAAAAAATAGTATATGGTATTAAATATAATAATATGATTATGTTTTAGATTTATAATAAACTTATATCTCTTATACAGGAGGTTTGAATGTATGAAAATAAAGTCAAGACTTAAGGTAATGGGTTTCTTATCTCACTTTTATTTCTGTGAGACTTATGCCTTACTCACCACTCATTTATTTTTTGTGGTTTATATAATACCTATGAATTATTTATATTATTATTATAATTTAATTTATGGGTATTTACATATCCATTTTATGATATTTATTTTATGGGGTTTATGGTTCAAAAGTTACTAAATCGGTAAAGTAATTTTGTCTCAAATTTCCTTCTTTGAGATACATGCCATGTTATGCACCTATATTTTTTATGGTGTGTATATACTTCCCATTGATATGATTTATCATGAATCTACTTCCTTTAATGATATTTTAATCTTCATTTAATTTTATTCTTTCATGGGGATTATGATTTAAAGTTACCAAAGTGGTAAGAGCTTATTGCTACAATCTCATCGTTTATCGGGATTGTTTACGATTATGCTTTCATTGATGAAATATCATAATACATATATTAATAACTCTCATTAATTTTATTATACACTAGTTATAAATGTTATATAGAAGTAATGGTGCCATTTTTACACTCTTTAGTACTTAAGATAATTAAGAAAATGTTTTTAAAAATATCCGATTTTATTTCTCCTTTCGGTCAGAAATCTGTGTTCTTTCAAAATCGTATTTTATAAAAATGTTTTCAATTTTTTTTAATATTACACTATGATGTTTAAAGGAAATTTTTACCCATGTTTTAACTTTTTAGTTTTTTTTAAAAGTAATATCCTTTTCATTTTCTGATCAAGGCACTTTTCTAAACTTTTTAAGGGGAAAAAGGAATGTTCGGCATGTACGGACTTACACACCGTCATAATTGTCACTTCCTTTAAGATTAATATGTATGTTAACAACCTAATTTTTAAATAATATTTTTCTTAATATTCTATAATTTTTTTAATTTTATTTTGGTTTTTAAAATAAAAAGGTTTTCAAAAATGTTTTATGTTTAAAAGGCCTTTTAAATGATTTTCAAAGCTTCCTTTATTTATTTTCAAAAAGTTATTTTCAAAGAAAAGTATTTTAATGATTTCAAGATTTATTTATAATTTTTCAGTTACATTTTCATATAAAAGAGTTTAAAAAATGATTTCAATAATTCTTTTAAGTTTTCAAATTATTTTCAAAGAAAAATCTTTTCAAAAAGTTTTCAAGCATTCTTTATGAATTTTCAAGTTGTTTTCAAAGAAAAAGGCTTTAAAAATATTTTCAAGATTCCATTATAAGTTTCAAAGATATTTTAAAATAAAAATATTTTCAAAATGATTTATGTTTAAAAAGATTTTTTATAGCATAAATTATATTTTTCTAAAGAAATGTTTTGAATGAAATTGTAAATCCTTATTTATAAGAAAATGATTTTTGAAATGGTTTTATGAAATAGATTTTCAAATAAAGGCTATTTTCCTTAAGAAATATTCCATGTGTACTTTAGAAATAATTATATATATAACATGGAAACCTTTTTTATATTTTTTTATTTACTGGGGGTATGATACAAGAA
Source organism: Viscum album (assembly GCA_963277665.1). Classification (NCBI taxonomy): domain Eukaryota; kingdom Viridiplantae; phylum Streptophyta; class Magnoliopsida; order Santalales; family Viscaceae; genus Viscum; species Viscum album. The sequence goes on from OY728158.1 coordinate 471,373,582, forward strand.
TACCATTCATAATATTTCTTGAAAGGTTTATGTTTTGATGGAATGATGTTTATGAAACCTGTTTCTCTTCCATGGGTTATATGATTTTGAACCCGCTTATTTTCAAATGTTATTATTTGATGAAATGATTATGATACCTATCTATTTTCCATAGGTAATGATATGATGAAATTTTTATGACACCCATTTCCTTTCATTGGTTATAATATGATGTTTACGAAACCCATATCTTTTTATGGGTCATGATATGATGCAAGTTTTGTTATATTGGGGAACATGTATGTATGATTTTATTATGTGATGGGTGGGACCTATATCTACCTCCACTTCATTTTGTAAAGATTTATATCTCATCAGAAAAGTATAGGAACCAATTCGACGAGCTTGATCCACAATGGAAGATGGGGAAACCTGATCCATGATGAAATATGGGGAAACCCGATCCATTATGGAAGATAGGGAAACCCAATCCACTATGGGAAGATGGGGAAACCCTATACATTATGGAAAGATAGAAAAAAATGATACCTTATAAGGAAAGGACTGTGACTTGGGATAGTAGTGTGTCTCACCCAGTAGGTGTAGTCCCTATGAAGTTCCCTGATAAGTTTCTAGAAATGATCCTTGACTTATAGGGAATGATATTACATGCTTATGCCACAATTCCATGTATTATTCCAATGTTATTATTTAATGGATTATGTTATTGATTCCCTTATGATTCATGTCTTATGAACTTCCAATATTTATGCCATGACTCTTGATTATAATCTTTGATATGAAGGGTATGATCTTTTAATGTTATCATCATGTTCTCATAACGTTATTCTCATGTTATGCTTACATATTTACCTTGTTTACCCTTAATGAGCATATGAGCTCACCCATTTCTTATGTTTCCTTTCCCTATGTTATAAATAAAGGTTTTTGGTTAGATTAATATAGGGAAATATCTTTAAGGGATATATTAAAGATCTCTCTCCAAGTTAGAATATTATGTTTCCAAGTTTCCAAATACACTAAATTATTATGGTTTGTGGCAGCTTCTTCGGTGGTGTCTCCCTTGATGCGGTGGATTTGTGCCGTGGCTTCCAGTATGTAGGGATCTCGATGCTCTGGTCATGCGTGGCTTTGGTCACTGGTCTGGCGGTTTGGCGATTCAGTTCGGTGGCCATTGACATTTCAGATCTGTCTCAAATCTGGTGTTTCATCTTGCTTCAACATATCTAGATCCTCCCCCCCATGACGTCTCCGACCCCCATGGAATTTGGTGTCTCCATCTTTAGATATGTTTTAGATCTGGTTTTTTCAGCTCAGTTTGGTCGGGATCTCGACAGTGGCATCTTGTTCGTAGTCCGGTGTTGGTTCCCTACTGGCGACGACGGTGGGATTCGTGCGTTGGGGCTGGAAGGGTGACGATGTTTTGAAGGACGACCAGTGGGTGCGCATCGGAAAACAAGGGCGGTTCTCAGGGATGATGCTTCTGGGTGACATCTCAGGTAGTACGGTTTCAGCGGGCGGTACACTTGGCCTGGGCGCGATGGCGTTGTTGACTGCGGGGAGTCTGTTTAGTTCAGCTCTGGACCTTTGGGTCTTTTGATTCCATGGGCTTTTGTGCCCTTTATTCTAAAGGCTACGTGCCTTGGACTTAGGCGTGTAATTGCTCCCCTCTTACCCAATTTAAAAGAGGTCTCTATTTTTCTTTTCTTCAATAAAAGGTCTAGTCCCAATCTGTTTAAAAAAATATAAAAAGATGTAATATCCATGTATGTTAAGCCTGGGTCATTATAATTGGTATCAAAAGGAAGGTTTAGTCAACCTTTGGAAACTAAGATGAGAAAACTTTAGTGAGATACCTAGGGATATTTCTAAGGATATTTTTACTGATGTCTCTAACAATAAGCCTAAGGTGTATTATATTTAAAATGAGGTATCATAATTTAAACACACTACAAGTGATTTGTCATGATTATGTGGTTTTCCACTATGATAAGTTTTTATCACACTATGTTTTCTAGTTTTAGTCAATGGTGAGAAACAGAAAGAACTGGGTTAACATTGAATGTGATAGACAATTTACTGATGAGTAGTAAAATGAGATGGTCACTGGAGTGAAGAATGTCATGATCATGCCTAATCAGTTTTCACAAAACATGATTAATAATGTGTACCTTAAAAACTCTCAGAATAACAAAAGAATAGAAGAAAATAGTTTGCTGAGGGTTTGGGTAATGGAGACCATGGAGGAAAGAAGATTTAGTTTCCTTTTTGTCAAGAATGTGGAAAGAATCACCCAAGAGAATGTATTAAAGGAACAAGAAGATGTTTTGACTATAGAAAATAAGGACACAAAGAAAGTAATTGAAAAGGAAAAATAAAGGGTTCTGTTAAATCAATGTATGGGAATATTTTCCTCCCTAAGACATCATAAAAGGTTAAATGATTTAAGTGTGGAATAAGTGGTCATTATGCAAATTGATGTCTCAAATGGAAAGCTCATGAAGAGAACCAGCAAGGTGGTATGAGTAATGGTTACATTGCTGATGATGAGGAGACTATAGGTGAAATATGAAATGAAATATGTATTAAGTAATAGGATAAGGTGGTCTTGTTAAAGGATTAAGGATGCATTATAATAATTGAAGTGTTTATGCATTTGGATTCAAGAATTATGAATTGAGAAATATATAAGGTTTGTTAAGTTTATGTTTTCCACTAAGGATTTACAAGAATATATTGAATGGTTCCTATGGACTAGAAAATTCCTCTAATAAAAAGGTTATATTCGTGGTAAACACTTGATTAAGGTAAATATAACCCTTAATATGTTCCCAATGTTGAGATAATGATGTTTCGATAAAGATATGTTAGATATGAATAAATAAATTGGACGATACTTATTCATATGGAAATGATTAAGGATTTGATGAAAAAGTGGTCTATGTTATCATGGATGAAGTTTACAACATTTTTTTAAGGAATATATCAAATAAACATTGGAATAAGGAAACATGCATGTTTTCAATGAGGATTTATGGTAATTTAGGTTATTATCATGTTTCAAGAGAATAAATGATGAAGGTATTCACATGTTTGATATAAAACAACCAAGAGATACTTTATGATATATGGGGGATCAATGCTAAGTTGTCTTTGAGAACTTTAGTGACCTTATTTATAAATTTTTATACTTTCATATTTCAAAAGGGTTACATGGTTAACCATTTATGGAATGGTTTATGTTAAAATTCAGATGAATTTTTAGAGATTAAAGTATTATCTCACCATATGAGGGTTTATTCATATTGGATAACCTATGCTAACGATTTTAGTGTGATGATAACTAAAGAAATATGAAATAAATTGTCATACTTTATGGATTTTATGATCTGTTAGTGCTTCAGGTATGAAAAGTTCATATTCATTTCTTAGAGTAAGAAATGAAGTGTAAATTGATCAAGTCATAACCAAATGGTGAGATTTTGATTATGAAAGGGAATGAAATCAAGTAATTATATCTTCCTATGAAAAATTATTCAAATTTTGGAAGAGGGTCTTGAAATAAAATTTCATCCTATTATCATCATTTTTATGATATCAATAACCTCTTTCACACTTCTTCAATTTTTGGTTTTATGATTGTTAAATTTCTCTCGATCACCTAGTTTCTTGTGATCAGTGATATTTATCAATATCTATGATTATTTACACATTTCTTCAATCTCCATGTTTTCACTTTCCACCTATATTATCCTATGTGGAAACCTAGTTATGAGTCACATTGGGTAACCATTATGTTTTTAACTTTTCCTTTTAAAGGAAGTTTTAATATTCATTTTTATAATGTGGATTTCTATAAAAGAAACTTCAAGTACTAAACCATTGATAACCTAGAATAATTTTGAGGGAGAAATTCGTTTTAAGGGTTGGTAGAATGTAACACCCTGAGATTTTGTGTTTTTTTTCAAATTAATTTAATCTTTTTGATATTTTTCAACACTAAATATAACTTTTGTTATATGAAAACACTATGTTTGGAATGTGTTATTCATAAAAACAATTTAATATTGCACTACATGCAACAATTAAGTTAGATTACGGTACATGAAACAACATGTTTGTCTTGTGTTACAGAAAATACTGAGTCCCTTCAATAGATTATTTTACATGCAAGAAAAAGTTTTATTGAACTAAAATATATTATTATTATTATTATTATTATTAAAATATTATTATAATTATCACCTAGCTGTTAGAATGGAAGATATGAATGAGATTGAATAAATTATGAAACTATGGTTTATAAATTTATATAAAATGAATCCTTTTTTTTATCAATTAGTTATAAATTAAAGTAAGAACTATTTGAGAATAAAGAAATTCCTTTTTTACGAAAACTATTTTTCTATATACAAACACCATTTTATCTCAATAAAATTAAAAAAGTAAATTTTAATGAATGTTTTAAATAAATTTTATATATTATATATTCAAACAATATTTTTTATACTCATACAATATATTTTATAGGCATATGATAGGAATAAATCCAATTATATGAATAAAAAGAGGTATTTTAAAAAAAGGTAATTTTACCTCCTTTTTAGGGAGAAGCTATTATATATATAATTTTTAATGATTATAATTTTTTATTTTAAAAAATATACTTCATTTTTTAAATAATAATATCAAAATTTAATTTGGGTGAATTTTTTGTTTTTTTTGAGAAGTTTTAGTTTTTTGTTGAATAGTGAAAAACACCGAATTTTAATTCAAAATTGCTTTTTCGTCTAATTTATTTATATAGTTAAATTATATTTCAATTTGGTTTTAAAGTATAATTATAACAATTATTCATAAATTAATACAATTTAGGTTATTAGAACCAATTTTACGAGGAAAAATTGGATATAAAAACATTTCCAAATTTTGGATCTTTTCACTTTAAAAACTCGTCGTCTCGTTCTATTTGCAAGATCAATTTTAATTTAATTTCTTCCACTTATGTATTTAGAATTTTGAAAAATGGATCCCACATTTGGAATCAGTATAATTTATAATTTATAATAAGGTCAACTTAATTTTTTTGACTAAAAATAATATTGAATCTAATTAAAATTAATTACAGGGATTAGGGTAAAAATGAGATTAATTAATAATTAAACTTAGAAAATAAGGGGTAAAAATGACCCAAAACTTTTCTAAAAATTATTTATAGAAATTCTTTAACCATGAAACCTATAATAATCTATAATTATCTATTTTTAACCCTTTGGGGACAAGTAAAACATTGGGAACACACAATTCTTTTCAATAATACCTAATGCGTTCTTTTACCAACTAATAAAAGGAATCCTATACCCCCTCTCTTTACACCTCTCAATACCTTTTGGATTGGAAAAAACTTGACCAAAACTCCTCCAAAATACACTAAATTTATACTATAATAATAATTTTGGGTACAAATCCTAACAAGGAATCCCTTTGGTGCAAACCAAAAGGAGTTACACAAAAAAGAGGTAACATCCTTTCACAAGCTCTTTTGTTTTATTTTTATTATCCAACCCACAAAATTTTATTATTAAATGTATATATAATAACCTAATAATCCTAAATATAATTATATTTTTTTATTATAATTTTTAAAACTACACTTACACACACTTCCATATAATGGGCAATGAACTTACCGTTCTTATGTACAACGAACTACAGCCTCATGAAACGATGTTGTTCGTTTTTCCTTCACCACCTATCATGGCTAGGTATTATATTGGAAAATATATTTTTATATTATATATATTGTATTTATGATATATTTATTATTCTATTATTATTAAATAAAACATAACTTCATGATTTATATTTTTTTAAAATATGATAACTTTGTTTGTGGACGTGTGGACTACCGCCTGCTCAAAGCGATGTGATTCGTTCACACTTTACATGGAATGTATTAAAGATGATTTTAGTAAAAGTATAAGATATATATGAAATAAAAATTCTAATTTAATGATAATATATATATATATATACATATATGTCATTTTCTTTCTTTCTTTCAAAACGATAATAAAACGGAAACAACATTCATACCTACGTACGACCTACCGTCTCCATAAATGGTGTATTCAATTTAACACTTATATATTTAATATATTAATATAAATATGTATACAATGAATATATATGATATTTATATTATGTTTTACATTCTTTAAATAATTAAATAATGATTTAAGTAATAGGATCAAGAATGACAAGTCAAAACATATATGAAAAATAAAGCGGATATTACCTAAAACGTAATATTGACATGAATTGTTAATAAAAGGGTAATATAAATTCATTACAAAATAATATATGATATTATATATAATAATATTATTATTTTATAGATTTATAATAAACTTATATCCATTATACAAGTGGTTTGAACATGTATAAATAAATTCAAGACTTAAGGTAAGGGTTTTCTCGTCTCACTTTTATTTATGTGAGACTTATGCCTTATTCACCACTCATTTATTTTGTGTGATTTATATAATTAACTTTAATTATTTATATGATTATTATACATAAAATTATGTGTATTTACATTTCCATTTTATGATCTTTCTTTCATGGGGTTTATGGTTCAAAAGTAACAAAATCTATAAAGTAATTTTGTCTCAATTGGCCTTCTTTGAAATACATGTCATGTTATACACCTATATTTTTTATGGGGTGTATATATTACCATTTTAAATGTTATATCATGAATATATTTACTTTAACGATATTTTAAGCTTCATTTAATGTTATTATTTCACGGGTATTATAACTTAAAGTTACCAAAGTGGTAAGAGTTTATTGGTGCAATCTCATCATTTATCAGGATTGGTTACAATTATGCTTCCATTTATGAAATATCATAATACATATCTTAATAAATCTCATAAAGTTTCTTATTCTCTAGTTATATATGTTATATCTAAGTAATGGTACCATTTTTCTACTATCGGGTACTTAATATAATTAAGAATTTTTTTTAAGAATATCCAACTTTATTTCTCCTTTCGGTCAGAAATTTGTGTTCTTTCAAAACTATTTTTTCTAAAAATGTTTTTAAAAATGTTTTATTATTACCCTATAATCTTTAAAGGAATTTTTACCCATGTTTTAATTTAAATAAAATGGTTTTAAAAGGAATCTTATTGCTGTTTTTTGATCAATGCACTTTTCTAAAAATTTTAAGCTTAAAAATGAATGTTCGGCATGTATGGACTTACCCATGGTCATAGATGATATTTCTTTGAATCTTAATTTATAAGTTTACAAGTTTATTTTTAAAGAAATATTTTTTCTAATATTCTTATTTTTTTGGTTTTAAAGTGGCTTTCAAAGACAAAGTTTTTCAAAAATGTTTTATGTTTGAAAAGTGTTTTAAATGATTTTCAAATCTTCCTTTACATGCTTTCAAAAAGTTAGTTTAAAAGAAAAGGATTTTAATGATTTCAAGCTTTCTTTATAAATTTTCAAAGAAATTTTGAAATGAAAGGGTTTTCAAAATGATTTCAAGCCTTATTTTAAATTTTCAAAGTATTTTCAAAGAAAAAGGTTTTAAAAAGGTTTTAAATCTTTCTTTATAAATTTTAAAGGTGTTTTAAAATAAAAAAGTTTTAAAAGTATTTTAATTTTTACTTTTTAAGTTTCAAATATTTTTTAAAATAAAAAGGTTTTAAAAATACTTTATGTTTAAAAATAATTTTTCATAACAGAAATGATACTTTCCTCAAGAAATGTTTTGAACCAAATGGTAAAGCCTTCTTTATAAGAAGAGGGTTTTTGAAACGTTTTTATGAAAATGTTTTTCAAATAAAGGATATTTTCTTTAATAAATGTTTCTTGTGACCTTTAAAAATACTTCTATATATAAGATGAAATATTTTTTATAGTTTAAAATTTACCGAGGATATGATCCAAGAATAATATTCATAATATTTCTTGGAAGGTATATGTTTTTATGGAATGATGTTTATGACACTAGTTTCTATTCCATGGGTTATATGATTTTGAAACCCACTTCTTTTCATGGGTTATGCTTTGTTGAAATGATTATGATAACTATATCTTTTACATATGTAATGATATTATGTAATGTTTATGATACCCATTTCATTTCATGGGTTATGATATGATTTTATGAAACCCATCTATTTTTGTGGGTCATGATATGATAAAATTTTTATTAAATTGTGGCACTAATATGTATGATTTTATAATGTGATGGGTGAGACCTATATCTCCTTCCAATTAATTAGGTAAATATTTATATATCATGAAATAATGATGATAATCATGTTGGCAAGATTGATTCTCTATAGAAGATGGGGAAACTTGATATACTTTAGAATATGGGGAAACCCGGTTCCCTATGGAAGATGGGGAAACCTGATCCAATATAGGAATATGGTGAAACCCAATCCACTATGGGAATATTGGGAACCCTGATTCATTATGGGAAAATGTGGAAAACTGATCCCTTATAAGGAAAGGACTACAACTAGGGTTGGTGGTGTGTCCCGACCAGTAGGTGTAGTCCTCATGAAGTGCCTTGATAAGTTTTTGGAAATGAGTCTTGAATTATATGGAATGATATTATATGTTTATCCCACACTTACATATATTATTCCTATGTTATTCTTTCATGGAGTACTCTCTTAATTCACTTATGATTGATGTCTTATGAACTGCCAATATTTATGCCATGACTCTTGATTATGATCTTTGATATACAGGGTATTTTATTCTAATGTTATGATCATGTTCTCATACCCTTATTATCATGTTATACTTATATATCTCCCTTTTTTACCATTATTGAGAATCTTATCTCACCCCTTTCTTATGTTTCCTTTCCCTAGGTTATAAAGAAAGGTTTTAAGAAGGGGTATTAAAGGGAAATATTTTTAAGGGAGATGTTGAAGATATTTCACCAAGTTAGAATATTATTTTTTTAAGTTTACAAAGACACTAAACTATTATGATCCGCATGCATATATTGTTTAATGTGATGAATATTATTCTAAATTATTGTAATATCCGTGTATGTTAAGATTGGGTCATTATATAAACCATACCACAATAGTATTGTCTAAAACTTCTACATTTATTTCTAGACTTTGGTGATTGTGGGGAAAAACTTAAGGTCTAGTATCACTACAACTTGATCTAGGTGAGGTTGAGGGGTGACAGGTTAGGCTAGGATATTACAATAATGTAAACCTCAAGCAGCCTCTCAAATAACCAACCTAATAGACTCAAACCTGGCCCATCACTCAAGGGAAAAGTTATACTCTATCACATTGGACTACTCTAGGTCAATAACAACTTATATTAGGGTTGAGAACCTCATCTAGTAATACTTTTACTCTATATAATTCTCTCACATAGGTATCATAACCATAATGACTATGCGATCAAGCATAATACATAAAGGGACTGCTGTGAGCTTAACAGTGATCACTATCCTCAATCCACATAAGTCAATCCACATATGATTACATATTGGGTTGATCTCTCATATTTAAACCCTTATAGTTCAAAAAATATATTTAATCACATATAAAGCATAAATATTAGACACCGAACACCTCAACATAGATTTTACCCTTTTTTAAGTGATTTCCACTTTACTTTATCCAATCCCGACTGCCACATCCAATACCCTACTAGAAACTGACCATTTCTATAAATTCATAAATGAAACCAAGGGCTCCAAAAGTAATTATAAAACATTTATAATTAATTTCAAATTAAATAATATAATTAAAAATAATTATTGAAAAATCATAGAATAGTGACTACACATCGAAACCCTAAAAAAATGTGCAGACCACCCCCCAACATGCCTATAGACCTATAAAAAAAATACTAAAATTAAAATACTGAAAAACTCATTAATTTTCTTATAATTTGATGAAAATATAATAATAATTATGGTCATGTCTTACCTCTTCCAAAATGATGTGAAACCTTTTATGTTCATCATTCCCAAGATTCCTATAGGAATCCTGGATGAAATCCTTATCACATAATCATGATTTTATCAATATCTGGTGGAATGATGATAAAATACCTATTTATAGTTTGTCTAAATTAGATAATAAGGTATGGAGGAAGAACAAACAGAGATATTGGGAAGAAACATACCTTAAATCACCCTCAAAACCCATCTGAATCAACCCCCATCAAAGGGGAGCCATGGGATGGAGATAGGGGGAGAGTTGAATGAATGACATCCCAAAAATAACCCCTCACTAATTTATTTTAGATGGGGTAGAATGTAAAATTATGGTTGTTCCCCTCTTTTTAAAAAGAGTAACTTGGCCTACTGGGTACCTAGTAGAATTCCACCAGATATCTAGTATCCCATCAAGTACCAAAAGGAAGACCACTAGCCACCTAATGGAAAAAATCATGAGGAAGCCCCATTGGTTTATCCATTAGATATATAGTGGTATTTAATTTGGTAACCAATGGATATTGTAACCACCCCAACCTCTTTGAATTTATTAAATACTTGAAAATATATCTTGAGTATTTTTCACCTAATTTTCCACCATAAAATATCATTTTAATCATTCAAAACATGTCAAAGGATCACATTTCTAACAAAGATAAAAATTTAAAATTTCATTGGGCTCCAATTCAACCAAATTCTATATTTTCATTGGTTCCACCAACCTATTGTGAAATGAACTATTAAAAATTCCCCACCACAGGGATTCTTATCCTCAAGAATCCTTCTCCTGCATCTCACATGATTCTTGCTGGTCAGTGAGACTCGATACAAATTCTAATCTTCAACATAACACTAGTTATGACATACAACACTATAACCAAACCATAAAATCTATCTATTCCTTGGATAACTCGTTCTATTATCCATCATGTATATTGTTCACCCCTTGAACGATGAGTCAAAATCAATATTTACTATATCATCATCGTTCATGTGTGAACATTCCAACTAGTAACCTAAAACACTGTATATCTACAAAAACTTAATGTAAATCGCACCAAAACACTGACTAAATTCATAAAATGAATGAAAATGTTCAAATCCTGATGAAATTCACTTATTTCCCAATCAGCAACATCAAACTCCCTTGGGTAACATTGCTAGTCTGTAGCAGAGCTTCACTCATTTAGTATGTAATCATGTACCCTATCATCCCATATGTCTTGAATTTTTAGTCTAACACTCAAGACTTACTCTTACTCATAAAGCCTATATCTTTTAATGTAATACCAAAGGATTTACTGTAACAAGTAAACACTACACTCCAATACTATTACACAATGTGCACTCTACCACAACAGAAAGATCCTTAATTAGGATTATATTTAAAAGTGAAATTTCTAAATTTGATAATTTATATATGATAAATAGGAAATAATTTTTGGATCTATAATGATAATATTATCTTATGATGAATTTTTGATATTTTTTGGAATGATTTATTTTTTGGTTGAATAATAAAAAATACTATTTTTACAAATACCATGATTTTTATGACATAATTAGGATATAAGAATGAATTAAAAAATTATGAAAACTTTATCCTAATAAAATATTTATTCAATATGTAAAATTATAAATTAAAAATATTGAATTTAATTTAGAAACCTATGATTAATATTTTTCAACCTAAGTAATATTATTTCTAAAAACTATTTTTATGCGTTATAAATTTATTATTTTAGAATTAATTTCTATCAATTGTAGGGATTTAATATTATAAAATGATTTTAATATTTGTATTAATAATATCCAATTTATTAAATTAGTATAATTTTATTTTTGGTTATAAAAATAATGTTGGACTCATGTTTTAATCATGTTTTAATGATCACAAAACCTATTAATCCTATTTAATCTATCTCAAATCATGTGTAGAGATGGTTGGTTTCTTTATGCTTTAAATAAAATTCCACTAGATCCTAATTACTATAAATCATCTTTGATTATTTTAAACTATATTTAATTTTTTTCTATAATGATTTCTTATATGAATGATTAAGTCTAATTCATTCTCTGAATATTACTATATAAGACTATTTGCACATATTTGGATAAGTCTGAGAAACTCGGAGTCTGCCACCAGTTCTAGTTTTCTAGAAAAGGATCCAAACACCATGACCCAGACACCGTGACCCAAACACTGTGACCCAGACACCATGACCCATACACCATAACCCAGACACCGTAACCTAGACACCGTAACCCATACACCGTGATCCAGACACTATCACCCGGACACCGTAACCCATACACCGTGACCCAGACACCGTGACCCAGACACTGCAACCAAGAAACTGTTCAAAGTCTGGAAAAGGACCAGACATCATGATCTTAAAACCGCATCTATGATACCGGTTACTAAGCTTAATGAAACTATAACATCATGACTATCTCATCACTCAAAGGCAAAGAAGAAGACACCATTTCGTGGTGACACAATTTCCAAGTGATACCTTTCACGAAAAAATGTGACACCATTCTTTAATCTGTTTTTCATTTTCAATTTAATTTCTAACTATCAAATTTGAGTCATTTAAAGCCAGTGAAATAATTAATGTTTCTTTGTAGACATGTCACTTGACAGTATGAGGTACGAAGTGCAGAATACATGCATACTATCAGTTCCAATGTGTGAACCTACAATTAAAAAGGAAGATAATACAGGTTGAAAGAAGGATATAGAAGTAGTGCGATCATTTAAAAAGAGAACTGATACATGAAACAAGAAATAACTAAAGAACATAAGAAGAACTGATTCTCGATTTACAAAAGACTAGAATACCATCGATCAGATCCAAAACCATCTTTGCAGTACCAAATCTATAAAGAATACAAGTTAGATCTTCGACTGGAAACCTGGGAACCAAACTTGCGATACTCTATTTTTCACAAGAGGACTTGATACTTGCATCTGACTCATGATACAAGTCCATAACTACATAGAATAACACTCAGAGCACTTCTAACCCTTTCTCATCTTCCTTGCTCTGTTGTGTACTATTTTTAGCTTTCGATCAGTGTGTGTATGTCTGTATTAAAACACACACTATCTCCTATATTAAACTGAAGGATACAAGATATCCTTCCTCTCATTACTTCTTACATCTATTTACTCCCTTGTATAAGTGTGGAAGAGGTCGTTGTGTGACCTAGAAGTTTATACCCACAAAGAACAGTGGAAGATGTCATGTGACCTGGACAGTCCTGTGTACTATTGTTTACCCCGATCCAGGGTGTGAATCAAGTTTATTAATATAAATTTCTTGGTGGTAGGTGATCACCAAGTGTAGTGGATTAGGTCTCAACTTGAGACTGAACCACTTGTTTTACCCATTGTGTCTTTTAATTTAGGTTTTCTCTTCTTTACTGTATATTTTAGAAAACACTAGATTTTACTTTAATAGTTAGTCTTGGACAGAAGTTATAACTGTTTTGACTCATTATAATAGCTTAAAAAGTTGTATCAATAATTCACATTGATATTACTGAGAACTAATCAATCTTCTGAGAAGTTATATGAAAATTCAAACTATTATAACAGTATTACCTTGATTAATTAGGCTATATTAATTTTTATTGGGGAATTTTTTTAAGTGAAATTTTTAAATTTTTTTATAGATACTCAATTCACCCCCCTCTTGAGTAATATACTCTGACCAATATTTGGTATAAGAGGATTTTATTCTTATAAAGAGTCTGTTTTTAAATTTGTTCAACTGTGATTTTAGTTGTACTTTAAATATCTGTAAATTTCTATTAATTATAAATTTATAGATTTTAAAAGTATTTATTTATTATGGATAATAAACTCTAAGGTGTTACAAAAAACATACCACCATTATTTAATTGAACTAATTATTCCTAATGGATAATTAAAATGAAAATGCATTTAGAAAGTATGGGTTTTGAAATTTGGTCTTCAATTGTGCTACTAATAGAATTACTTGTGATGAACCAACCAAGACATCTTATAATAATAATTACAAAGCTATGAATGCCTTGTATTTCTCTTTAAGAGATGAGGAATTCAACAGAATATCTGCATGTAAAACTGTCCATGAAATTTGGGATACTTTGTCTATTTCACATGGAGGAACTTGTAATGTGAAATAAATGAGACTCAATACTTATAATATTAAATATGATAACTTTTAAATGAATCCTGATGAGCCTATTTCTGACATGTATCTTAGGTTCAACAAAATTTTTAACATAATGATCTCTCTTGGAAGAGAAGTTACATACAAAGAACAAATTATGAGGATTCTCAGATGCCTACCTGATAGATGGAGAGGAACCACTGTCTCAATTAGAGAGTCATGTGAAATTATAAAATTACCTATAAAATAACTAATTGAGAAACTAATGATGTATTAAGAGGATCTTAAAGTCAACAAAAAAGAGGAGGATGAACCCAAAATAAAATCTATGGCATTCAAGACCACCACCTCTAAACACAAAGAAAAGGAGAAACTGCAAGTTTCTATAAAAATTTCTAACAGTGAACAATATTTACCTGATAGTGATGAGGAGATGGCTCAATTAGCCAATAGATTTAAGAAATTTTAAAAAAGGAAGAAAATTTTCAGAAATCCTAACTTCAAAGGAAGATATGATCAAAAGGGAAGCTGGAAGAAAGATTGGAAAAGAAATGACTATTCTGATGATATAGTATGTTTTGAATGTAAGTGAAAGGGACATGTAAAGGCATACTTTCCAAAGATCAAATATAAAAATAAATATGAGGAAAAATATAGAAAGTATAAAAAGGAAATGAAATAAACTTGGAGTGCTTTTGAGGACAGTTCAAGTGACTCAGAGTCTTTACATGATGAACATGCTAACAAAGCCAATATGTGTTTCATGAAAAACACATCTGAGGTAACCCTATAATCTCTTGTAAAAAATTCCTATTATTTTAGAGATTAAAGTGACTTTGAAAATTTGTCTAAATATGCTTGAAGAGACATGTAATGAACTAAAAGATAAATACAAGTTTTTAAGAAACAATATGCTCTTACCTCAACTGTTAAATCTGAACTTACTATAGAAAGATAGAAAAATGTTCAATTACTCAAAGAGAATAATGACTTAATGATATCTAATGAGCAATTGAAAAAGGACATTGAAAGGGTTACTAATGGTAAAGATACCTTGGTACAAATTATAGGTAAAAATATTACCCGAAAATGTATTATTGGTATTGGCTATAAACCTGGTAAAAGAAATTTTGGAAAAACCAATTTTGTTTATAAATCTAGAACATACACCTGTACTCCTAGTTTAAGAAAACATTCTACTAGTTCAAATTATGATACAATCTACAATTTTTTGAGTTTTTTTTGGACCAAATAGAGTTTATTTCTCAAATACTTTACATAATTCTTGTAGGAAACCTATGAGTCAGATGTGGGTTCCTAAATCACTAGTTACTAATATTACTATACCCAAACAAATATGGGTACAAAAGTCTATTTTTATTTGACTATTTTTTAGGAAAATTATTTAAAGAGCTCCTGTAAAATCTTATGGTACTTCGACACTAGGTGTCAGGACACATGATAAGATACTATTCATGCATCAAGAACTTAATAAAAATTGATGGTGGACATGTCACATTTGGTGAAAATTCCAAAGGAAAAATAATTGGCCTTGGACAAATCTGTAACTATAACTCAATTTTAATTTCCAAAGTAATTTTTGTTGATGGACTGAAATATAATTTGTTTAGTATTTCAAAACTATGTGATGATGGATTTCATGTTAAATTTTAAAATTATGCTTGAAATGTTTTTAATTCTAAAAATGAATTAGTATTTTCTACATTAAGAAATGAAAATGTATATTCTGTTAACTTAGATTCTTTAGTTTCTCAAAATGATTCATGTTTAAGTGTATTTTACAAAGATTCTTGGCTTTAGCATAGATAACTAGGACACTATAATATTCACTCTCTTAGAAAGATAACTAGAAAAAGTTTAGTCAAAGATCTACCCAAACTTGAGTTTCCAAACGACAAAGTGTGTAATCCTTGTCAGAATGGAAAGAAACAAAAAATTTCCATCAAAACAAAGAAAGAAGTTTCAACTTCTCAACCTCTCAAGTTGGTTTACATGGCTTTTTTGGACCATCTAGATTTTCTAGTTTAAATGGTAAGCACTATGTTTATGTTCTTGTAGATGAATTTTCTAGATATACTTGGACCTTCAATTTGTCTCACAAAAGTGAATCTTGCTCTCATTTCACAAAATACTCTAAAATTGTAGAAAATCTTAGTGGACTTAGAATTAAGTCTTTAAAAATTGATCATGACCATGAGTTTGAAAATCAAGAGTTTGAATCCTTTTGTTCACAGAAATGTCTATAATCATAATTTCTCTTCCCCTAGAACACCTAAAAAAATGGAGTTATAGAAAGATGAAATAGGACCTTGAAAGAAATTTCTAGAACTATGCTCAGTGAATATTAATTACTTATTTATTTCTGGGATGAAGCTATAAATAGAGCATGCTATATTATTAAAATAGTGTTGATTAGACCTATTCTTAAAATAACTCTATATGAGTTATGTAAAAATAGAATACCCAAAGTAAGACACTTCAAAGTCTTTGGTTGCAAAGTTTATATCCTTAATACTAAGGATAATCTTGAAAAGTTTGCATCCAAGAGTGATGAAGGAATATTTCTAGGATAATCAATATATAGTAAATCCTATAGAGTTTTTAACAAAAGAACTAAATGTGTGGAAGAATATGTCCATGTCAAGTTTGATGAGACAAATCCACATGAGCCTAATACCTCTCTAGGGAATCTTGAGGATGATATGTCAAATCTGAACATCAATGCTAAACCCTCTAACTATCCTGTAAAGGAATCTGTAAAAACTTCCAGTTCTAGAAATTCTACAGATTCAAGTCATAATGAACTTAAACCTATTGAAGAATCTGAAATCACTAGCCCCTCTTTTTCTAGATCTTTTAGAACCCTTAAGAACTATAGTTTTGATGCTTTTATAAGATATTTAGAAAAAGGAACTCAAATTAGGGATTCTATTAGAAATCAGGTTGAACATCAAGTTTTATTATCACAAATTGAACCTTAAAACATTAATTATTCTATCAATGATGAATTTTTGGTGATGGATATGCAAGAAGAACTTAATTAGTTTGAAAGAAAAAAAGTTTGGAAACTTGTTGACAAACCCAAAGACATATTTACCATAGGCACTAAGTGGGTGTTTATAAATATGATAGAAGAATCTAGTAATATAGTTAGAAATAAGGCTAGATTGGTTGCATAAGGATATAGTCAAGAAGAAAGAATTGACTATGAGGAGACCTTTTCACCTGTTTCTAGACTTGAATCCATCAGAATACTACTTGATTATGCTGTGCAACTGAATTTCAAAATATATCAAATGGATGTTAGGAGTGCATTACTAAATGGGTATATATATGGGGATGTCTTTGTTGAACAACCCCCTGGTTTCACAAATCCTCACTTTCCAAATCATGTTTTCAAATTATCAAAATATATGTATGATTTAAAACAATCTTCAAGAGATTGGTATGATAGATTAAGTACTTTTCTTATTTCTAAAGGTTTTACAAAAGGTATAGCTGATCCTACTCTTTTTATAAATCGAAATTACAATGATGTTTTAGTAGTTCAAATTTTTATAGATGATATTATTTTTGGATTTTCAAAAAATTCTTTATGTATTGAGTTTTCTAAAATGATGAAAAATGAATTTGAAATGAGTTTAATGGGTGAACTAAAATTATTTCTCGGATTTAAAATATTTCAAAATAAATATGGTATTATTTTAAATCAAAGAAAATATACTAAAGATATTGTAAAAAGTTTTGGCTTGGATAGCACTAAAAGTAGTGACACTCCAATGAGTACTATTTGTGAGTTGGATATTGATGAAGATGTAATTTTTTTTGATCAAAACACTTATAGAGGAATTATTGGAAGCTTACTTTAGTTAACTACTAGCCAACCTGACATTATGTTTAGTGTATGTATGTGTGCTCTTTTTCAAGCAAACCCCAAGGAATCTCATTTAAATGCTGTTAAAATGATTTTTAAATACCTCAAACATACACCCAATCTAGGACCGTTCTATCCTAGAGGACAATAATTTGAGTTAGTTAGATATTTTGATGTTGATTTTGGTAGTTGTAAGTTAGATAGAAAAATAACCTCTGGAACATATTACTTTTTAGGAAATTCTCTAGTATCATGGTGTAGTAAGAAACAAAACTCTGTTTCATTGTCTACTACCGAAGCTGAATACATAGCTGCTGGTAGTTGTTGTGCACAAATTTTGTGGATGAAACACACATTACTAGATTATAGATATCAATTCAGAAATGTACCCATAAATTGTGACAATACTAGTGCTATTAACATTTCAAAAAATCCTGTTTCACACTATAGGACAAAACATATTGATGTAAGACATCACTTTTTGAGAGACCATTATTAAAAAAGTGGCATCACTTTTCCATGGAACTAAATATCATCTTCATAATATATTCACCAAAACATTAAATTCTGAAAGGATAGATTACATCATACACGAATTAGGAATGATAAATCTCAAGTAGAAAATTTACTGTCTTAAAAAACTTACTGTTTCACAGCTTACTATTTCACAGTTTATGGTTTCATGATTTACAGTTTCACAAGTCACTATCTTAGAATTACTTTACCACTCTCATAGATCTACTGGTTACTATCTTGAAGTTACTATTTCATGTTTACAGTCTCACAGTTACCATCTCTCGGTTACTATCTAAAATGATGTGATCGCACCGTTTAGAGACACCGTAAAGATGACACCGTGAAAATATGTTTCGGTCTCACTACAATGACAATTTTTTGTTTTTTTTTGTATTTTATTACCCGTATCGCTACGTTGATTATTTTATTGTTTTTATCCCGTGAATTTGAATTTTTGATGCTTGAAATCCCTAAATGATAAAAAAGAAATATCTTTCACTCTTTTCTTCACTCAATCTATTTTCTCTCGAAACTGAAACCCCTCTCTTTTTCAAATTGTAAGTCCTCATTCAACCCTTCATCTCTCTCTCGAACCCTCATTGAATGCCTATAATGAAGCACCCATCTTCATTAAATCCTAATAAAAGCAGATCTAAGAAGAAAGTGAAAAGGGAACCGAAGGTAGCACCCAAAGGACCGTTGAACCCGAATCTTGTTGATAAAATGATAGTACCAGAAAAGGAAATCTATCCTAAGTGGTTGTTTTCAAGTAAGTATTTAGTTTGGAAAGTACCATAAGAGAAGGGATGGCTGAAACGGTTCAAAAAAGAGGCAAGGCCTATTTATCCAAAACTTGTTTCTCAGTTTTATCAGTTTGTTCAGTTTTCATTCAATACTGAAGATGCTTTTGTTGTAAGAAGATGGATTAATGTTCAAATATATACCTTTTACTTGAGGATATGGGATGTATGCTTTGGGATACATTAGGAATGAATTTTTGAGGACTACTAGAGAGGTCCTCCTCCTATTAGTGATGTTTTTGTCTCATAAGAGGCCTTGGGAAGCTTGACTGGAAATAACAAGAAAAGAAGAGAAATTTCTGCATAGTTGGATGGTGAATAAAGATTGCTATTTAAGTTTATTCAGAATTTTATTAGTCCAAGGAAAATATATTTTTCTACCCTCAAGTATCAAGATGTATTATTTATACATCTTAGGAAAAATGGGCACAAGATTAACCTTTGTAAGTATATTATACTTAAAATATGTGATTTGATTAAGACAACTTCAAAGTCTACCTATTTGTTCTATTCAATGTTAATCTCTGCAATGTTGTATGCTAAAGGAGTGGTTGGACCAAATGAAGAAGTCATTAAAGACTATGAGTTCTGTATCTCAATGGTTATAGTCAAAAGGATGAAAATAAGTCAGAATCCTTGGAAAAAAAGCTTGGGTGGAGGATAATGAAAGGATATATGAAAAGTTTAATCTGGTTGAACATCCTTCAAGACTTAAGAACATGTCTGATCCTATTTTGGAACCAGATGAAATTGTTTACTATTCTGTTGAAGAAGAAGAATGGGTAGTTTAATCACCTATGGAAGAAATTGTCTTAGGAAAATAAGACAATGGTCTACCTATTACACAAAATATGGTTGAGAAAGAAGAAACTGTCACTAAAGAAAATGCTAATTTAGAAGAAGAACCTACTTCTGGAAAATAATCTTCTATTAGTGTAAAAGAAAATGTTGTACCTAAGGAGCATCTAGAAGAAGAACTTTCTATTCAGAAATAGGTTGCGGTTTAGGAACATTTAAAGGAACAAGATGATCCTAAAACTATCCTATCTATTGAGGAAAGAATGTAACAATCCTTCCAGCTGGCTAGAAAATAAATAGATGAGGTTATTAGAGATGAAATTTTAAAAACAGATTAAGGGACCGAATCTCTTAGTCCAGAAAGAGATTCACTTATTAAGGGGGAGAAACACTCCAGTATAGAAAGTATTGAAGTTCCTAATCCAATTGATCAAAGCACTGTAGATACCTTGAATAAGTTTACCAGCTACTTTGATGTGGATAATGCCCATCAAGCCTCGGTTAAAGGCATAGACCTGTCTACTATGTTTCAATTGAAATCATTTTTTTCTCTAGAAGTAATCTCTGCAAAGGAGCCTAAGCTTTTCTAGCTCCTGTTCATGAACCTTCTCAATAACATTATACTTCTATCATTCACAGTGATTTGAAAGCCTTTGGAGCTACTTTATTAGCTAGATTTGAAAATATAATGAACACACAACCTTCTCCTGTGATAAATCTTAGTGAAAGAGATGATGCCTTTCTTTTAGAGAAAATCGTATGGTAGATTCAACCAAAAATGCTTCATGAAATAAAAGAGGTTAGAATTAAAAACAAACAATTGAGTAATGAGGTGAAGTCTCTCCAATATATGGTTAAATATATGAAAAAAGTGTTATAATCAGGATAAGATCCTGTAGCTTATTCTGTTGAGGATGTTAGCTGTCAGATTCCATAGAAAGTTTCCTCTCTGATTCAACCAAACTTGACTTCAATATTTGACAAAGTGGCTGAGAGAAACATCCATATATTCAATGAGATGCATGAGATTGTTGTTGGTCTCAACAAACTTACTGATGAGTACAAGGGATATATACAGAAAGTTCTCAATTAACTCAAGTACCTCACTTTATCTGTTACTTCCTCTACTGCATTTGGATAGTCATCTCAACCCATTGACTATGATCTTCTTAGAACTGTTGTTAAGGAGAAACTTTAGTCAGTGTTTAGTGGTTTTGACAAGGAAATTTTATCTACAGTTGTCAAGTATAGTTAAAGTATCCTTGAATTAATGAGGATTCATTCAAAGATTTCAAATGATGATCAGGAATAAATTACTAAGAAATTGGATTTATACTTTAATAAGATTTTCTCTAAGCATGATATGACCAATAATTTCAAATATATTGTAGAGAACTTGAAAATTACTCCTGTCACTCAAGCCTTCAAGACTCAAGTCCAAAGGCTGAAAGATTTCAATCCTCTATTGGAAAAGTTCATAGAGAAAAAATATGATTTTGAGAAAGCAATATAGTATGGTGGTGATATCATTATTGATTTCATTCAGTTGTTGATGCCTTATCTTCATGTGAAGAGAAATGTTATTGTGGCTCCTGAAACTGCACCTTTGTGGTTTGGTTTAGCTTCTTCCTCATACACTATTTTTCCTCTACCTCAATGTCTGTATCTTAGGATCTGAGCCAGATCAGACCTATTATCCTTGACAAAAACTTTCCCCAGTCTTCCACCAAACCCACTTTGGCACCTTCTATTTTTGAAGGGCCACCTCTTCCTTCTCTGATAGTTGGCTCACTCCCTTCTTCCACCTCTACTTCTAGTCAAGTGGATCCTTCTGATGCTATTTCCAAGGGAAAATAAAAGATATCTAGAGCTGAAGAAAAGTGAAACCTATATCTTGATAGGGATGTTTTTTAATTTTTCCCTACTACTTTTCATGACACATATATTTCTATGTAATGGAATGTGCACTGTTGTTGTCTATTCTCTTCTTTAATGTCCTTATTTTTTCTTTCTTTTTCCTATAATATTTTTGATAATCCCAAAAGGGGGAGAAAGCACACTAAGAACATAAATCCAACTCTTATGATTTTTGATCATAAAAAAGGGGAGATTTTTGGACATCTCATGTTTTAATCATTTTTTAATGATCAAAAATCCTGTTAATCCTATTTAATCTATCTCAAATCATGTGTAGAGATGGACAATTTCTTTATTCTTTATATAAACTTCCACTAGATCCCGATTCCTATAAATCATGTTTGATTATTGTAAACTATATTTAATTTTTTTCTATAATTATTTCTTATATGAACGATTAAGTATAATTAATTCTATGAATATTACTGCTTAAGACTGTTTATATATATTTGGCTAAGTCTGAGAAATCGTGAGTCTTCCATCGGTTCTAGTTTTCTGGAAAAGGATCCAGACACCATGAACCAAACACCGTGACCTAGACACTATAACCTAGACACCGTGACCCATACACCATAACCCAAAAACTATAACCCAGACACCGTGACCCAGACTCCGTAACCCAAACACCATAACCCAGAAACTGTGACCCCGACATCGTGACCTGGACACCGTGACCCAAACACCGTGAACCAGACGTCGTGACAAAGACACCGTTTAAAGTTTGGAAAAGGACCTGACACCATGATCCTAAGACCAAATCTGTGCTATGAGTTACTAAGATCAATGCAACTGTAGAATCATGACTATCTCACCGCTAAAAGGAAAAGAAGAAGACACCTTTTTGTGGTGACACCATTTCCAAGTGATACCGTTTCAAGACAAACTGTGAAACTGTTCTTTAATCTATTTTGTCGTTTTCAATTTAATTTCTAACAGTCATATTTGAGTCATTTAAAGGAACTGACGTAATTAATGTTTCTTTATAGATATGTCACCTAGAAGTATGAGGTACGATGTGAAGAATAGAAACATCATGTCAGTTCCAACATGTGCACCCACAATTAAAAAGTAAGATAAGCTAGGATACAAAAAGGATATAGAAGTAGAGCGAACGTTTAAAAAGAAAACTCATACATGAAACAAGACATAACTGAAGAACACACAAAGCACTGACTCTTAATTTACAAAAGACTGGACTACCATAGATCAGAGCCAAAACCATCTTCATAGTACCAACTCTAAGAAGAACACAAGCTATATCTTTGAATAGAAACCAGAGCACCAGACTTGCAATACTTTGTTTTTCACAACAGGAATCGATACTTTCATCTGCTTCATCATACAAGTCTAGAGATGAATAGAATAACACTCAGAGTACTTCTAACCATTTTTCATCATCCTTGATCTATTGTGTACTATTTTTATCTTTTGAGTAGTGTGCATATATCTGTATTAAAACACACATTGTCTCCTATATTAAACTGAAGGATACAATATATCCTTCCATTCATAAATTCTTATGTCTGTTTACTCCCATAGATAAGTGTAGAAGAGGTCCTTGTGTGGCCTCGTAGTTTATACCCACGAAGAACAGTGGAAGAGGTCGTGTGACCTGGATAGTTCTGTGTACTGTTGTTTACCCTGATCCAGGGTGTGGATCAAGTTTATTAATATAAACTGCTTTGTGGTAGGTGATCACCAAGTGGAGTGGATTAGGTTTCGACTTGAGACTGAACCACTTGTTTTATCCACTATGTCTTTAAATTTAGTTTTTCTATGCTTTACTGTATATTTCAGAAAACACTAGATTTTACTTTGATAGTTAGTCTTGGATATAAGTTATAACTGTGTTACCTCATTAGAATAACTTCAAAAGTTATATCAGTAACTCACATTAATATTTCTGAGAATTAATCAATCTTCTGAGAAGTTATTCAAACAGTCAAACTATTATAACCGTATTACCTTGACTAATTATATTGTAATCATTTTTATTGGGTAAGCTTTTTTAGTAAACTGTTTAACATAAATTTTTATAGATACTCAATTCACCCCCTCTTGAATAATCTAATCTAACTAATAAATAAGTTACCAAGCTTAAAAATTGGGTTACCATGGTAAAAGTAAATTATGATAGAAAGTTAAATTAAGGATAAAATGCATAAATATCTCAAAAACTTATCCCTTATTTGTATTTATGAGAGGTGGATCAACCAAGAATCACCCCTCTCTATTATTTTCCACTTTTGGAGCCACTTTATTTTGAAAGTTACATGACTTTATAAAATGGTATTAAAAAATGTAAAGGGTGTTTCTTCTCTTTTCTCCATGTAAATTTTTAATATTCTTTTAAATATGTTTTTTATCTATGTAAACATCATTTAAAGCTTCTTATTTTTTCTCTAAGTATATTCTATAATGATACCATACACCTTCTTTCTATGGATGAATTATGATCAGGTTATTCTATTTATTGACTTGAGAAATTATTGGAATTTCGTATGTTTATTATTCCATTACAAATATTTATTGATTGCTAAGGAAATTTGATTATTAATTGTAATATTTTTTTTCATATAGTTAATGTTTTGGACTTAATTAAGTGAAAGGTGGAGACCAAGATTATATAGTTTCCTGATGCACTGGTGGGTCTCATGAGACAAAAGTTTTGGGTATTTTGTGTATGCCTACCCATTTATTAATAATATCTTGGTTGTGGCGTTGACGATAAGTGCGATGTTTGGGATGATGCCTGTATGGTAAGTATAATGCTTTGTCTAAGGCCTTAATGGTAAATATGATATATTTTCTAAGGCCTTGATGACAAGAATGATTATGTATTCTATCACTAAGAAATAATTTATTTTTATCCATGTGATTATTTACATTTCTATGTTATCCATGGATATATTATAGGCTCAAATTATTGATTATATGAAACATTTATTGATTATTAACTCTTCCATATTATTTATACATTTTGTATCCCTAGTATCTTCCATTATAAATCTCCCCTTACCAAAAATCTATGCTCACCCTTTTATTTTTCTTCCTTTCCCCAATTTATCAAGAAGGGATCTTCACATGAGTCTAAGGATATACTAAAAATAAAACAGGAGTTTTAAAGAAGTATTTAATATTGCGTTTTAATGTTTCCTATATAATATAGTAAACATGTATGTATACAGTATCCAAATAATACTAAACTATGTGATCATTTGTGATGATATCTCTTGTATCTTGTACCAATGTAAAGTAGTAACCATCGAATCTAGGTTATTAGATAAAGGGTTGTTACAGTTGGTATCAAGGAAAGTTTAGTAGAAACCTTATGAACTAGATTTAGTTAAAAATGTATTAGAGAACATAAACCTATGATAGACTCTAGGTATAAGTTTAAGTATAGGAAAACAACATAAAATTTTGGTAAATTATAAAGTGGGGTTTCCTAGTAATAACATCCCTATATAGAAATAAACAAGTGGATGTAGGCTCTAGTATAGATGCACCAAGGGGTAGAAGCCCTAGAAAAGGTTGGTTGGGTATGAACCCAATCTTCATCTAATGCACAAAAAGTAAGCCTAACTTCACAAATGGTTTGAAACTCCTAGGGGATATTTTTTGGTTGATTTAGAAGATATTTGTGAACCATTATGAAGGATTTGAAAATATTTTTATGATTTAAAGATATTACCAAAGACACCAAACTTATGATTTTGGTATTGGATATTTCATAAATTTTCCATTTATGTTAAGTGTTACACTAGATTGAGAATTATATATTATGATTTAAAATTAATAGTTTTATTAATGATCTAATTAAGAGTGTTCCATTGTTTAGATATGTATCATAGTAGAAGAAATGAAAAATGAATCAACAACTGTAATCAATGTAGGCATTTTCTTCTAGATAAAGTCAACAAGACTCATGTTGGAATTGAGTTTACTATGGATATATTATAAAATTGACTCAAGTTATGGATAATAAACTCAACCATATTGAGAAAATTAATAATCTAAAATAGAGTAAAATAATGTTAGTCCACTTTATGTAATAAAAACCTTCATCATTCAATGGGACTACTGATCTATTGGTAACTGAAGAGTGGATCAATTCCCTAGAGAGGTGATTTATCACTTTGGGAAGTAGTTAAAGGGAGAAATTTTTCATGGAGGTTTATAATTTAAGGGGATATGCTACAAATGGTGTTTATTGATTAAAAATACCAAGGAGGAGGAGGATATAGAGAGCATAAAATGAAATAATTTTAATGTGATATTATTTGAGAAATACTTTCCTCAAGATAAATGAGTTGATATGGAAAAGAAATTTATTAATTTAAAGTACAAGGAAGAGAGATTATTACTGAGTATGAGGAGAATTTTAAAATATTATTAAGTAATGATGTAGACTATGTACATAAAATGTAAATTAATATTAGACATTTCTTTAATGGGATTAAAACAAGCCTCTGAAAGGAACTAGTGCCTCAAATGTTTTCATTATATATTGATATAGAATCAAGTTCCATTAAGGTAGAGAGATATGATTCTCCAAATATTATATTTTCAAAAGGAAATGAATATAAGAACTAGATAAATGATTAACAAGGAAAAAAGAAATTCAGTGAAGAAGAATAAGGGATGGGTGGAAATTTCAACATGTGATAGTTGTGGAAGAAAACAACATGGTAGTTGATTAAACAAAATGTGAGTTTGTTATATTTTTTGAGAAAAGGGTTATCTCAATCATGATTACAATGGGAGGAAATAATCTTCTAATATCTAGGGATTCAACTATATCTAGATGTGTCATTATTCAAACCAATTCCCCAAGATTCAAGGGAATCCACCTCATAAGATACCTAGGGGACAAGGACAAACTTATAAAATTACCATAACTAAAGTTGAAGTTTCTAAATATTTGATAGTTGGTAAATTTATTATAAAATCAAATCCATATAATTATTTTTCTGATTTTATATCTTTTAACTCGTTTATATCATGGTTATTTATTGATAATGTTAAAACATCCCCCAGCACCCTAAGAAAGGATTTTTCAATAAAGATACCCAATAAAAATATTATTTCAACAAGGATATGTTAGTAATTACCTATTATGATGCATTAATAAACCTTAATTAAAAACTTGATTATCATAAATATGTTTGAACTTGAAATAATCCTGGGTATGGATTTCATTTCAAAGTATAGTGAAAAAAAATTATTTTTAAGAGAAGGATATTATGATTTGGGAGGGAGGTATGTAATTATTTATCTTTATAGGGGAGAATTAATTAAATGATTCATATATAGATCCACCTTTAGTATATCACCTTAATTAAATTATAGAATAAGAGGAGAAGAAACAACCTATGTATGAAAAAAATAGTCTAAGAACAAATGATGCACCTATTTTATAGGAATACATTTTTGTGTTTCTTAAAGAATTTCCTGAAAATTCAACTGATCCTAAATATTAGTTTTCTATTGAACTCATACCTAATTAAAAATATATATATAATAATTCCTATAGAATAAACCAAGTAAAATTAGTGGAGATGAAGAAAAAACGATTTTTTTGATAAGGTATTCATTCACCCTAATGTTTCATCTTGGCGATACCATATTCTTTTAGTAAAGAATAAGGATGAATCTATGTTATTGTGCATTAATTATAGGGATATAATTTCCATTAATATAAAGAATAATTTTCCTTAACACACATTTATGACCTATTTGATCAAATTTAGGCAACTCAATATTTTTCAAATATAGATCTCTACTCTAGATATCATCAATTAAGGGTGAAGAAGGATGATATACTAAATATGAAATTTATTACGAGGTATAGAAATTATGAGTTTATAGTAATTATATTTGGATTAACTAATGCACCCAATGTGTTTATGGATATGATGAATAAATTATTAAAGAATTATTTTGATAATTTCATGGTAGTATTCATTTATGATATCTAGATATAACCTAAAAGATATTAGGAGTATTATAATCATTTCTAAATCATTCTTGAAACCCTAAGAGAAAAGTAATTATATGGGAAATTCAATTAGTGTGAATTTTATCTATAGGTTGTTTATTTTCATGGCCATATTAAATCTAAGTATGGAATGTCTATTAATACTTCAAAGATAAAGGTAATTAAAGAGTGACCCATATCAAAGAATATAACTAAGATACATATTTTCCTTGTATTAACATGTTACTATCAATGATTTGTTCAAAATTTTGCTCGATTGGCCAACCTGTTAACTAAATTGACATGTAAAGGTGTAAAATTCTCATGTTAAAAGGAATATGAGGAAAGTTTATAGAAGATAAAGACGATATTAGTCAATGTATCAATATCTACTCTATCATAAAGAAAGTAAGGGTTTGTAATATATAGTGATACAACAAAGAAAGGATTGGGTTGCATCGTTATGAAAAATGATAGAGTGGTTTCTTATACATCAAGGTAATTAAAGATCCATGAACAAAAATAACCAACTCTTGATATTATGTCAGTATATGTAATATTTGTTTTTAATATATAGAGTAACTATCTCTATGGTGAGAGGTGTGAGATATATACAAACTAAAAAATGTTTGTGGAACATATTCTCTCAGAAATACCACAACATGAGGAAACAGAGATGGATAAAACTACTCAAGGAATAAAATTACTTGATAAACTAATACCCTGGGAAGGAAAACAAGGTAGATAATTCATTGAGTAATAATGAACATGTATTTATGACCATAATTAGGGTAAAAAAGGATCACATATTCATGGATTTAGTAAATTTATATATGGTAATTTTTAGGCAAGAGGAAATGTTATTAATTTTCTAATAAATTTCTAAAACGTATTTACTAGAGAACATAAAGAATTAATAATAGGAATATAAGGTTTTATGACCATAATGAGGGTAAAAAAAGATCATATATTCATGGATTTAGTAAAATTGGATATGATAATTTTTAGGCAATAGGAAATTTCATTCCTTTTCTAATAAATTTCTAAACCATCTTTATTGGAGAATATAAAGAAGTCCCAAAAGGAATATCAGGTTTTATGTAAGAGGATAAAATCCATGAATAATGGGATATTGTCAAACTTCATCTATGAAGATGGTGTGTTAAAGTTTTTAAAGATTCTATGTGTTCCATCTATTCCTGAGCTGAAAAGGTAATTAAAAAATGAAGAACATATCTCAAATTTCATTATAAAAACTAGTTGTATAAATATGATCATGGATTTAAGAGAACATTTTTAATGAGATGATATAAAGTTGTAAACTACAGAGTATGTGTCTAGATTATTTGTATTCCAGTAGGTAAAGGCTAAAAGATAACATACTAAATAAGTAACACAACATCTACCTATACTAATGTACAAGTGGGTAAATATTACAATGGAAGTTTTCATTATGATTATGAAAACTTGTAGGAGGAATAATGTTATTGGGTCATTATGGACCTCCTTAAAAAATCTATACATTTCATAGAAATAAGGTAGGATATAACAATTGAATGTCTTTAATGACTCTATATTAACTAAGTAGTGGGACTTCTTGATTCACCAATATCAATTGTATATGATCATGACCCTCAGTTCACAACAAAATTTTAGAGAAGTCTTCAGGAGGTTCTCAACACTGATATATATTTGAGTACCACCTATAATCCTCAAACTAATGGTCAATATGAAAGGAATATTTAGAAATTATAATACATGCTAAGTCTATTCTCACTTGACCTTAAATATATTTCATACTTCATCTTATTGAGATGGGGTTTACGAAAGAAATATATTAATCCCAGAACTTGTTAAGGAGACAATGAAGAAAGTGAGAACTATTTAGAATCATATTAAGATAGATCAAAGTAGATAAAATATCTATGCTGATAATTATAGAAATGATTTGGAATTTAAAGGGGGGAATAGTTTTTCTTAAATTTATCTATATGCAATGGATTTTAAGGTTTGATAAGAAGGGAAATAAATTACTAGGTACATCGGTCCTTTTGAAATTTTTCAGAGAATTGGAGTTGTGGGTTACCATCGGGCTATGCCACCCAACCTCTCTAGAGTGCATGATATATTCCATGTTTTTTATTTATGAAGTACATATTAGACCCAAAAAATGTTTTCATTACTAAATAAATAGTGTTATAACTTGACTTGTCTTAAAATAAAGTTCCAGTCCATATTCTTGACACTAGAGAGCAAGTGTTGGGGAATCAGATAGCTTGACCAGTGAAAGTACTTAGAGGAATCATAAGATAAGGGAAACAAAATGAGAACATGAAGAATAAATGATGAAGAATTACCCAAATTTTTTTATAAGCTTACTTATATAAAAATATTAGGATAAAATTATTCAAATGGGGGAGATTATAATACCCAAGTCTCTATTATAGTGGTAAACACTATACACAAAAGCTATTTTATAATGATAAATCTATCATAATAAAAAGAGAATTTATTCATGATTATATTTAAATGTTAAAATATGGATTCTGGAATTTAAATTTTATAAATATGATGTCATTTTTTTATTCAATATAATAATATTATCTTAGGATGAATTTTTGTGATTTTTTTGGAAAGGATATTTTTTTGTTGAATAGTATAAAATACCATTTTTACAAATATCATGAATTTAATGATTCATTAGGATATATTATTGAATTAAAAAAAATTTGAAACATTTTTACTAATAAAATGTTTATTTAATAAGTAAAATTATACATTTAAAATATTAAGTTTAAATTTAAAATCTATGATTAACATTTTTCAACCTAAGGAATATTTTTTATAAAAACTATTTTTATGATTTATACACTTATTATTTCTAAATTATTTTTATCACTTTTATAAATTTAATATTATAAAATAGTTTTATTTTTTTTGAAAATATAAAAATTATTTAATAAGGATGATTTTTTAGTCATAAAAATAAGTTACTGATGCTAAAAAACGATTTACCGTGGTAAAAGAAAATTATGAAAAAAGTTATATTAAGGGAAAAAGGACTAAATATATCAAAAAATAATCCATTATTTTTTTATATGAGACATGTATTGAACAATAATAATCCCATATCTATTATTTTCCACTTTTGAAGCCACTTTATTTGAAAATAACATGCCTTTAATATAAAGTTATGAATATTTACAAAAGTACCACTTCTTTCACTTATAAAAGGATCCCTTCACCACCCCACTTATCCTCACAAAAAAATCATTTTGGATTGAATTTTTTTTTCCAAAATATCTCCCCAAAATTTTCTATCAGGTTCTAGAGGTTTTATTCTCACCAAAATACTAATTTAATAAGGCTTAAGGAGTTGTACTGAGGAGTAAGGTGAAAAATCCTAATCAATTTTTTTTTTATTTTTTTTATTTCCATTCTTCTTCTACCTCGAAAAATATATTATACCCATACTAAAATAATTAAATCATAATAATTAGTATAATTAAATTTTATTTTTTTATACAAAAATAATTTTCTACCTTCCTCCTAAACATTCAAAAAATGAAAATGTTGCACGCACATACGTGTGAACTACGACCTCTATGGACAACATGTTTCATTTTTCATCACTGGATTAAATGGGTGAATATAATAATTTATTTAATTAATAAATATTATATTTATTAAATAATTATGATTATATAAATATAAATAATTATCAACCTTACCTTATTTCTATCTGTTAATAAATGAAAACGTTAGTCATGCGTATTTGTAGACTACCACCTTCATGGTCGATGTGTTTAGTTTTTCATCACTACCTTACATGGATAGTTATAAAAATATGTACTATGAATATAAATGATATAAATGATTAATATATTTTATTAATAAGATAATGTGAGTATAAAATAAGAATTAACGATCATTATAAATTAACCCATTGATATCAACAAATTACATGAAATAAGCTCATCCTGGATTCCATTTTCACAAACCATACCCATGAATTTTATAGAATGAAAATGGGAAATAATAAATCATTGAAACAAAAATATTCTAATATATTTAATAATATTTGAATGATTAAATTTTTATGAATAAATAATAACCAACATCACCATTATAAAACTAAAGTTAAATAAATGAAATTATTAACATCCAACGGTAAAAATAAACTATAGCTAACTAATATTTGTGTAGAGAATGATTATATATGGAGAATTTAAAAGTGAGTAAATATAAATAAGGTTATAAAATAATTTACTGATATGGTTATGTTTATTATACATAAGGTTAAATATCTTTCATGAAATTCGGGAGTAAAAGGTAAAAGTTTTCTCATCTTTATTTTCATTTATTAAGATATGTTCTATATTCACCACCTTATTTATTTATGTGGTTAATATAATTCCCCATGACTATATTTTACTATATAATTCATGTTAATGATAGTTAAATACCATGTTATTTCTTTGAAAGGTTTCTAATTTAAATGTTTTCAAATCGGTAAGGGTTCTTTGTCTCAAATTACCTTCTCTGAGACATGTTTTATATTATGCACCTATTTTCATGTATATAGTGTATATAATTACCCTTTTACATATTTTACCCTGAATATATTTATTAATGGTATTTAAATTTATACTTAAAGTTTTATCTTTTATGTTATTTTGATTCAAAAGTTACCAAAGTCGTAAGAGTTTCTTTTCCAATCTCGCTTCTTTTTGGTTGGGAATATTTATCCTTCATATATATATTTTTATACCCACCAATATTATCCTTTATTATTTATTATTATATTCATATTTATCTCTAAATTTTTTAAAAAGGAATTCATATTAATCTTTTCATGATGTGGGTTTTAATCAGCATATTTTCAAATAATATTTGGTTTGTATCTTTTACCTTCCACTCTAATTTTTTTGGACTTAACCTTTATTTATTTTCAAAATCCCATTTTTAAATATTTATATTTTGAAATAATGTTTTACATTTTTTTTATATTAATCTTATGTAAAATTATATTTAAAAGTCACTTGCTACTTTATTTTCAATTAACTTAGACTTTCTTTATAAAATATGAAAGAAATATTCTTTTAAATTTTTTTGTACTAACACATTTTATCATTAACTTCATTGATTTTTTTAAGAAACTTATTATCCAAGTTTTAATTTTTTTCAAAGAAATTTCTATTCCAATTTATTTATAAATTTTTTTATAAAAATGTTATAAAAAATTCCAAGGGTATATTTTCTTCTTTATTTAAGAAATTTTTTAATTCTCTTCTGAAGGAGTTTTTCATCTATGTCAACATCCTTTAAAGTTATTTATGTTTCACTAAGAATATTATATAATGATACCATCAAAATTATTTCTCTAGATGTATTTTGATCATTTTATTCCATTACTTTATCAGAGAAAGTATTGATATCCCATATGTATGTTATTATAATAATAATGTTTATTGATTATTATTGAATGTTGATTATGCATTGTATTGTTATTCATTTATTTCATATGGTGAATTCATTTAACATAATTAAATTATTGGTGTATCCCAAAATTATATAGCTCCTAAATCCATCTATATGTATCACGAGACAAAAGGTTTGGGTATTTTTTGTATTACTGCCCATTTATTAATAATATCTTGGTTGTTTCCTTGATGGTAAGAATGATGTCTTGACAGAGGCATAGATAGTAAAAGCAATGTCTTGGATGAGGCCTTAATGATAAGTATGATGTATTGGTTGAGGACATTATGACAGGATTAATATGCCTGAAATTTTGAATTCCATAACTATGAAATCATTTATTTTTCACCATGTGATTATTTATATTGTTATGTTATCTATGGATATATTTCATGCTCAAGTTATTGATTATATGGAAAAATTTATTCACTCAACCATATTTATTGTAAATTTTGTATCTATGATATATTCCATTATAAACTTACCATTACTAATCATCAAATATCACCCTCTTATTTTGTTTCCTTTCCCTAGGGTAACAATGTAACATCTTGGGTTTTTGAATTAGGTTAAAAACCTCTCCCGTTTTGAATTTTTGAATTAGTGGGTATGCTAATTTCTTTTTCCATCATCAGAACCTAATTATAAGTATTAATTCACTGTAATACATTTTTTGGTTATGTTTGAAGACTTTTTAAGTTTCATAGGTGTTCGGATGGGTTTTGGGAATATCAGAGGCCTGAAGGGATAGTTTTGGAGTTGCAGGTCAAGGCACACAGTTTAGGGTAAGACATGCAGCCTCTTATAGCTAATCGTGCACCCTGTTTTTTTACTTAGCATAGTTTGGGTAAACCATGTGGGGAAATTTGAATGACCATGTGAGAACCTTTTTAGTTTTTATATATGTATTCCACACATTTTGAACATAGTTTGGGACAATAGTGCGCAAGCCATATGAGTAGTGCCATATAGGTAGTACCCTCGCACTATAGCTCGCATGGATACCACACGGTTAGGAAAATCATGTGAGCTAACGAAGTGGCCCTTTAAATAGAAAATTTTACTGTTTTAACTTATATTTATTTTACTTTTCCTTCTTCCTTTTTTCCTTATTCTTCCATGGGTCACGCACAGTAGGAGGGTTTCCTCCATTTTTTCCTCCC
The DNA here is from genome assembly GCA_963277665.1 of Viscum album. Lineage (NCBI taxonomy): Eukaryota > Viridiplantae > Streptophyta > Magnoliopsida > Santalales > Viscaceae > Viscum > Viscum album. The sequence goes on from OY728158.1 coordinate 471,408,301, forward strand.
CTTATTTTGGACCATCTCCTCTATCGATGATCCATTCTTAAAGACGTTCGGTGATATAGAAATATATTGGGAAGGTTTATCACAATCATACCTCTTCTCTTCCTTGATCTCACCTCACTAAGTGTTAAATCCATTTGATCCATTTTCCCATATTTTCTGGGTGTTTGATGGAATTTTAAATTTCTTCCAAACTGCTTCAAGTTAGAGGTTGATATTGGATGTACCTACTTCTACGACTCCAAGGTAGGTGTTTCATACCTTTATTCTTGTTTTAATAATTGATTTGGAGGTTTAGATTTTAGCACATCGATGTGTTTTCAAGAAATTCCCAATTAAATTGATTCCATGATGTTAAATTGATCATTTGACCTAGTGGGATGCCTTTGGGAATTCCCTAGCCAAATTCATTTATGTGATACTGGGTTAGAGACCATCGAATACCTTGGGCAGTTAGGCCAGGGTGTGTTATTTATTTAATTAGAATTGTTTTGTTTAATTGAAATTGTAAAATTCAATTAGGTTGAATTTCCCTAATTTGAAAGTGAAGTGAATTATATATATATATATATTTGATTTTTATATGCTAATGTGATCCTTTAGATTGTGACAAGCTCATCCTAAGTAATTGAGATGGGATGAACATCGGGATTGAGGTGATGTGGTCATCTAGTTAGGCTTGGCCTGAATATATTGAGTGATGTTGATCATAGGATTGGATGACTCAGTCATCAATTTGAGGTAGTGAGGCCACCAGGTTAAGGGAATGGACCATGATATTGGATGAAAAGGCCATCGGTTTTGATATACATGGTCTTAGGTGAACAATATTCTAGGGTTGGATGTGGCTTATTTACTATTTTGGTGATTACCACTCACCCATGATGGCCAAGGCGCCAATTGGAGTCATGTTCAGATAGATTTACATAATGATAAGGTGGGTTTGACCACTTGTGTGGGTAGAGGCCCCTGTTAGTGTGACTTATGAATTTTTATTGGGGGTGATTTATATAAAAATCTATAGGGAATGTGAGGATCCTTTAGATGACGGCGTTGAGGCAGTCGGTTGGGGGTTAAGGCTCGCTGTGCTTGGGGAATTTTGGATAGGATGATTTTGGGAGGACGTATATCACTATTACTTAGGATGTCATGCTATGAGATGATAGTGATTTTTATTTGAGGATAGGTATCATTATGAATTTGGATATCGAGCTTCGAGCCAATTGGTGCTTTCAAATATGGGTCTAAGGGACCAAGGTTCTATTTTCTTGGGCATGACTTTCAGACCTTAGTGACTTTATTTGGGACATGAGGTGTTTGTTGGAATGAGGTTATGAGTTACTTATTTGGATGTGGAACCTAAGGGTTCACCTGGTATATTGACATAAAAAAATATCTTAGGAAATTTTCCAAGGATCCTCTCCTCTTCAGTGATTACAATATTGGACGTGGTAGGTGATATCTTCTAGATGGTTATTGAGCCCTGGGGAAGAATTTGTTTAATTAAATTGAATTGTTCTATTTTATTTATTATTAGTTCAAAATTTCATAAAAACTTATGTTCGTTATGAACACGTGGGTGGTATCCTAAGAGACTCATTCTCATACCCTGCACAGGCCCTATGGGATGCATATAGACTTTATGTTATTGTGTTCAAGTAATGGTTTGGCCTCAGGAGACTGATCATAGTGGCTATTTTGCATGGGATGTTGGCATCAGACCTTGAGGTATTACACCTTAACTGCTAGTTAGTAGCCTTTGATGTTCAGGGAGGTTAGCCTAAGGCTGGTGACACCTAGCCCTATAACACTGTTTGGGTGACTAATCAGGTCGGGGGCGCTACAAGTGGTATTAGAGAAGTTCTTGATTGGGATTTAGTAGCAATGTAAGGATGGATACTAATGATGTAAATATTTATTTTTCACTTTCCTTTTTTCTGGTCATACTATTTGGGTTATGGTAGATCAGAGACTAGGTATTGTTGGAACTGGATTCATAACTCATACTTGGGTGGCTGCAGCCCCAAAGACGAGGGACATACCAAGTTTCTAGGGGTGGGATTTGTAGTTCTGTCATTGCTCCATTTATAGTTTGTATGATTTCCACATTGAGTGGTATTCATGGAATGTGATTTTATTCAGTTATAATATGTGACCTTGTCCAGTTATGGAAAGGTATTATTGGACCCTTGTCTTGGTAAGGTAAGGGGTGTATGCTTGTTTTTCTTTTGTCTAGGCATATGATAGGATGTTTTAGTCATTTATAATCATGAACCTATGAAACATTTCTATTGAAATGTGAAATGAATCTATATATATATGTATATATATATATATTGTGATATATATATAAATTTTATGTGATATGTGATATGGGCCTAGTTATTATACGAACAGGAAGGTATGGTTACACGGGGTGATGCTGATCACCTAGTTGGGGGACATGGTCATCAGTTTGAGGTGACGTAGTTCATTAGGACAAGCAATGGACTGGGGTATAATTGATAACTGGATTTGTTGAGGGTGGGTAAGGAGATTATGAGGTTGGGATTCCATGAGGCATGGTTGTGATAGGAAAGGGTAAGGGTAGTGAGGATGCACTACCTATTACTACTTTCCCTATCCGCGTGATATATATGTATGTTATTGGGCTGTCTAACCATGTTGATGGTATTTAGAGGGTTCATCTTAGACAACTTAGATGAAGAGTTAGGTAGGCGAGGACAAGGTGTTGCTAGAGAATGAGAAATTTGATACCCCTGAGGGTATGTAAGAGTAGGTACATGTTAAGGGGAAGGTTCAGTCATAAGTTCTAGGGAAAGCAGGGTAGCCGCTAGAGTTGACTGCTTTTGGGCTGTGGCTTGATGAGCATATCAAAGAGATCCTGGTGCGAGTTAACCAGGGAATCAATAAGGGATATTAGGTTGTAGAGACGTATATGGAATATCTGACTCAAGATTTGAAATCAAAGAACATGCCAATGTTTTAGGGTGAGGGTGGTCCTTAGTCGGCTGAGAACTATATTGAGGTTGTGCAGATGATTTTTGAGCAGTTAGAGATGCCTCCAGGGTGGAGGGTAAAGGTGGAGATCTATATGCTCAAAGATCTAACTAAGCACTAGTGGGAAGTGCGGGTGTAGGAATATAGACATAGGGGACTGTCTTGTAAGAAATTTTATGCTAGGTTATTTGATCACTTCTTCCTAGAGATGTTGAGGGTGGAGAGAGATCGGGGGTTCTAGAGCCTTCAGTAGGGTGACATGTCTGTCATGGACTATGCATTAGTGTTCACCGAATTGTCTCTCTTTGCACCTAGTATGCTGAGATAAAACCCCTCAAGGTTGAGGCACTTTGAGGATGGTTTAAGATACAACATTTGGGTGCAAGTAAACATCTTTAGGTTGACCAAATTATAAAAGGTGGTGAACTAGCCACTCAAAATCAAGGGAAATTTTACAGATAGTTCGTACTTGAGATAGGAAGTAGAATTAGGTGAATTCAATGGTGATGCTTAATATGGTAGTAAGTGAGGTTGGGATGAGTTCCAATAGGGTATTTAGGCCAAGGACTCGAGAAGACCACTTCAAAATGGGTTGTAGATGTTTTTCATTCAGTGTGGGAAGCCAGGACATGTACAGTCTTAGTGTGAGTGACCTCTAAAGGAGTTCCAGGCATGTGGGAAAGTCAGAAATCTCAAGAGGTTTTGTAGGAAACCTTCTCAGATAGCTGACATTCAGGGGTCTGGATAGACTTAGGGTTTTGAGATCGGACTGGGAGAGGTACCATGTGATGGTAGTTGAGATTCAGTTTCATGTGGAGGTCATGGAAGCTAGCAGTGGGGTCAGTGGTTAGTGGCTAGTGAAACACTACAAGGAGGTTATGTTTCAGGTAATCGGGATTCAAGATAGGTGCATGCTGTGGAGCTATGAGGGGATGATCAGTCTGGTGAGCTGACTATGTTGAAAGGTACACTGTGGGTGTAGTTTTTTATTTTGAATTTCTTGGCATGGACTTTTTAGGCATGTTCATTTTGGGTACACGTGGTGCATGAGATACGTAAATAGACTAACCAGATGCTTGTTAATAGGTTGGAACCATCTCAAGTGCATGATATACATACATACATATATACAGACACAGACACACACACAGACACACACATGCACAGATATATATATATATATCTATGATGTGCGTAGCACCAGGTTTTATATGCGAGCATCGTCAGGTGCGTGATTATTGAGGTTATTGGCATCAGGGAATCAAGGAGATGTGGTTACCTGAGGTGCATTGGAATATGGGTATCAATGTGATGTAGTAATCGATTTAGGTGTGAGGAACTAGGACTTTTGAGCATCTGTTAAGATACAGGACCTTGTTGGCGCTATGTGTGACATGGGCATGATGTGGGAACAAATGCAATGCATGATGCTAATTGGTTTATGATATGGTGCGGCCTCTTCTAGATAATCATGCACTCTATTTTTGTACTAATCATGGTTTGGGTATTAAAAGTGGGAAAAGGTTCACGAATTATTAGGAACTCTTATAATTTTTACAAAGGGAATCCGCACATTTTGCACATGGTTAGGGAAAACCGTGCGTAAGTCGTACAGGTTGTTCCATATAGGTAGTACCCTCACATTCTATCCTACACGGTTGCCACAAAGTTAGGAAAAATCTGAGAGATAACATTGAGTCCCTTTAAAGAGGTGATTTTATGGTTTCAAAATTCTTTATTTTCCTGCCCCCCTTCATTTTTCCTCCTTCTCCCATGGGTTGCTCACAGTAGTAGGGTTTCCAATATTTTTCCTCCTCCTCTTCTTTTGGCCCATATCCTCCATCAGTGCTCTATTATTCAATATGTGAGGTGTGATAGAACCATATTGATAATTCTTATCACACCCATGAATATTCTCTTCCTTGATCTCAACTCACAGAGTTCTAAATCCATTTGAACCATTTTGACCTATTTTTTAGGGTGTTTGATGGAATCATCAATTTATTCCAAACCACTTCAAGTTATAAGATGATATCGGACATGCATACATATATGAATTCAAGGTAGGTGGTTAATACCTTTATTCATGTTTTTGAAGGTCAATTTAGGGGGGGGGGGTAAATTTTAGTGTGCCATTGGGTTTTTGAGTGAGACCATATTAAATTGATACCGTGATGTTAAATTGTTCATGTGAACTTATGGTATGACTTTGGGAATGCGCTATCCAAATTTATATGTGTGAGGAAGGGTTATAGGCCATCAACCACCTTGGGTAGTTAGGAAAAATTGTGTTATTTATTTAATTTGAATCATTTTCTTTAATTGAAATTTTAAAATTCAATTTGGTTTAATTGTTATGAGTTGAAAGTGAAGTGAATTATATATATGTGGGATTTATAGTGATATTCTACTATGATACTTTGGATCATGATAGGATCATATGAGGAATCAGGATGAAATGACCAATGGGATTGAGGTAATGTGGTCGTCTGGTTAGGATTGAACTCGACACATTGAGTGACATTGATCATTGGATTGAATGACTTGGTAATAGGTTTAAGGTAGAAAGGACATTAGGTTGAGGTCATAGACCATGATATTGGATGGAAATACAATCAGTTTTGAGAAACATGGTCATAAGAGAATGAGTTTCTAGAGTTGTATGTGGCTTAGGTACTATTTTGGTGATTTTCGCCCACCCATTATGATCAAGGCACTGATAGGAGTCATTTGAACATAGGTTGACTCAACGATGAGGTGTTTTTTACCACTCATGTGGGTAGAGACCCCTAGTAGTGTAGATTAGGAATTTGTGTTAGAGGTTCTTTCCGTAGAAAGCTATGGGGAAGGTGAGGAGACTTTGGATGACAGTGTTGAGGCTGTTGGTTGGGGGATGATGCTCTCCATGCTTATAGACTTTAGGCTAGGATTATTTTTGGAGGGTGGATATTTCAATTCCTTAGGACATAGTTATATGATCTGATAATGATTTTTATTTGAGGACATGTATTGGTGTGCCTTCATATGTCAAAATTTTATCCGATGAGTGATTTTGAATAAAGGTATGAGGGACCAAGGTTCTATTTGCTTGAGCATGCCTTTGGAACATTGATGAATTGATTTGGAACAAAATTTGTTAGTTGGAATAAGGTTTTGAGTTACTTATTTGGAGGTGGAACCTGGGGGTTCTCCTGGGATATTGAAATTAAGAGATGCCTTGGGGCATGGGCCAAGGATCCTCTCCTCTTTAGTGCTTCTATTGTTGGCCAAAGTAGGTGATAAATTCCTGGTGGCTGATGAGCCCTAGGGAAGCTTTTGTTTAATTAAATTATATTTTGATATTTTGTTTATTCTTAGTTAAAACATGCATAAACACTTATGTTGGGTATGCACATGTGGGTTGTATCCTACCAAGACTCATTTTCACACCCTAAAAGGGCCCTTCGAGATGCATTTAGAATTTATGTTGTTGTATTCAGGTAATTGTTTGGCCTTAAGAGCTTGACTGTAGTGGCTGTTTGGCATGGGATGTTGGCATGGGAACTTGAGGTATTTCCTCAGTTAGAGTTTTTTGTTTACTTTTTGTTTTTTTTATTTCAACATGCTTATGATATATGTATATGTACCATGGTTATCAAATGGAGACCCCTTATGGATATTAGTATGTATGAAGGTATCGAACATGTAGCGGAAGCCCCAATAATGGGATTTTAATATTTTCACCAATGAGAGACATAAACTCATCAACATTGGAAAATTCCTGCCCAGTTTAATATGAGGATCTCACATGAAGAGTTTAAGTACAAAATTAAAACCATAAAATACCTAGTTTAGATCCGAAGCTGCACTCAATGTCTTCACATCATTGGTGATCACTACTCTAATATTCTGAATCCATATTATTCTAAATCATCAACACGTGCTTTAATAATTCACAAGAGTATCGATTGTTGAAATCTGGATGCTAGTTCAGAGTTTTTAAGACACCTTCAACGTTCAAATGATCACCGTATCACCTTTCTTGTAATGCAAGATAGGGAACTTGATCCAAACTCCTTGAATCTAGAGACTCTCTCTCTAGAACATGAGAGAGTGAAGAATAGAGAAAATATCATGAATAGTTCTTGGCATGTGCCTCTCTTATTCTATTTATAGAGTGCTAGAAAATTATCTGATATTCCCTCTTTGACCCCCGAATAATTAACACTCTATAGAAATGATATTATGACTACTATAATGATCCATAAATATCATTAATTATTATTATCACTCTCCTGTAATATAATAAATATATTACATGATAATAATTGATTCGTTAACTTGACTCATCATTCCCACAAGTATTAAATGAACCTTGAATATTTTAAACTAATATTCTTTCAATTAATATTTTCATGTATTTACTTTAAAATTTATAAATAAATTTATTAAATAAATTTAATGCCCATTATTCTTAACTTAAATAATATGAATTTATTTTTTTCATTGGTGATCATATCTCCTTGGACAAATCCCGGACCCCAATGGTGGGACCCACCATATCCAATATAACTATTCAACTGAATATGGAAGATTCTTGAATATGCTATTGTGTGTGACCCTATAGGCCCTTATCTCGGTAGTAGTGAATACTATTCATAGACAAAGAGAGGGATCTAGAAACCCATCATATCCCTTAAAGAGATAAGGATTGTCATAGCAGTGACAACCAACGTACGAACACACACATTGTAATATAATCTCTTTGTCCTTAATATCTCATAAAGAAGGATGCACACCCATGTCATCATCGTTTTCTTGATTTATTATTTATTGATCTAACTAGAAAGATTTAACTTGGACTACCATGGCCATGGAATTATCAAGGTACTACCATCCTAATCAATATGGATGAAGGTATATAAATTCCTTAACCTGGAAGCGCCAAATCCTTTCTTAACCATTCAACCAATGCCATGCCACCAAAGAGGCACCCAACAGAAACTACCTCACCATGATTTAATTATCATGGTTTTTCCTTGCATCAAAATATGCGATAAAATATAACACATTGGCAATGATCTCAATTTAGAAGACCATTACACTTTTCCGTAGATAAGAATAACCTAAAACACCCAAAACATGTGGTGTTCCTATTGGAATGTCTATCCTCATGATCTCACTACTAGAGATAACTAAGTGAAAACTTCATGAGAAGAACTCTCAATGATTATAATCCCCCATCACCTGATAGTCAAACATCCACTATATCTAGTTAGTACGATATATTTAGAAGATAAGACTTTTTTTAAGATTAATATCATAGTATCTTGAGATTATCATTATAGCCTAATATCTTCTATATCCTTTTGATATGATAATTAATATATGGACATTACCATTAAATAGTGGACATAGAAAAGTATACACTATAATAGTAAGGATACATTATGTATAACTAACTGTATACATGATATGGTAATCAAAATCACTTTATAGTTGGGTATAGGGAACCCACTATTACAAAAATCCCACTTGAACTGGAGACAACTTACTAACCAATATTGTTAGCTATCACATGATCAAAATCATGTTTCTAATGAGTTATGGCTTTAGTTATTGGGTCTTCCATGATTTTTCCACATGGATCTTCTGTTTTATGTGACCTCATCTCATTGAGTAAAACTTCTCATGAGATGGTATTCCCAAGTATATCCCTTTGTCCACTGTCATAACTTGAAATCTTGGCTAGTAAGAGTATCGTTATTTACGTTATTATAATCCTATATTTACTAGGTGTGATTCCAAGAACTGGAACAAATTGTTGCATTTACCTACTTCTTAGTTGCCTCAGAAGCTGCAACATACTCAGTATTTGTAGGTATGGCTACCACTAGCTTATACGAGATTGTATTTCGCATCACCTTAGACTAACTGTGATATTATATCACGTTGATATATGGAATACTAGTTTGTGTCCCCTAAAAACTAGTATAATTTTTCTCCACTTACCAACTATGTATCTTTTTTACTTTTCAAAGTACAATTAGAAAGTTCTAACTGTTTCACTTGCAGTGATCCTAGATATAATTTATATCTTCCTACTATAAAGCATATCCTGGAAATATAAATTCTTGTACATATCATGACATGTGTGATTAATCTATCACTTGAGCATATGGATTTAACTCACCAAGTTAATATCCTCCCATTTCCTGAACATGTCAACCTGGAGAGATACATATCATGTGACATTAGTAAAAATTCTCTTCTTGAATTGTTCCAACTTGTATTTTTCAATATAGTGCCACTATATGTATGATTTAATAGGTCCAAGAAACCATTATATATACCTCAACAGATCATGTTCCCTAGAAATTAAGTTTATAATTTATGTTAATCACTAGAGAATAAATTTCATCCCAATCTTAACTAACTTGAAGACCAATATTTATTTTCCATATGCTATTGAATATATTTTACCTAGAAAACAATGGAGCTCCTAGAAACTTCTAGTAAAAACGTGGATAAAATTCATTCCAAATGAATATTATATGATCTTATTACTTACTTCATTCCTAAACCATATTTTCGTAGCTTTCAACCTTTATTATCATTTTGTGACATGGACATCCCTTTCTGGTTACGTTGTATAAAAACCTTCCATAATTGGTGGTCATTACATCTAATACTCAATATAATGATCATAGAAATTATCTATGACAATTAAAATTATAACAGTTTTAAGAAAAATGAATTGGTATAACCAATCAAGCCTTATTGGTACTACGCTTGTACCATCCTTGTATTATCTCACTTGAATACCCATCAAAGTATTCATTATAATTATCCTTTTTTTTTCACTTTGATACATGGAATACATTTATTGAATTTTAATTAGCCTTGTAAATATTATCTAATTACCAAATACTACTTAACTATAGAAAATATTATTCATAATAAATAATAGATCTCAAACCGTGGTGAATACAAAACCAACAGCATGATTTTAACCTTTCTACGTAGTATGTGTTTATGAAATATTCCTGTTCCACATGCGCTTGTGGAACTAGTTCCTATGAAAACTATTTATGAATCTCTAGCATTAACTAAACCCAAGTAAATATGGATCCCACTATCTAAAAAGATATGTTCACCATTTTATATAAATGTATTCCATAACTTAACTACAACTTTATATATTAGGAATTTAGGCAATATCCTAAACAACCATTAGGATATTTACTTAGATGCACAATGTGTTTATCTTGATGCAAGTTTTGTTATATCCTAATAAAACTATTTGTATCTAAAAAAATTTCTTTATGACTTATTATATATTCATCGTAATAAAAATGTTATGATATCCATTATTCATTATAGTTGGCATATTTTATGGGATATCGCCGCTATTTTCAAATCACGCCATGAAATATAATGGAAGTTTCTGCTAGTTGCACCATTGATACCACTTACATCATAACTCTGATGTATAAAATATGCATTTAGGAATTAATCGACACTAAATTTTTTTGATCAATGTTGACATGTAATACTTCATCATCGATCCTCATTAGAAACATCAACTTTGTGATGTAGATAAGGTAATGTGCATTTAGGAATATCTCCACACTACATTATCATGACCGATGATTGCTTGGTCAAGATATTCTTTATCATGCTGGACTAAATAAAATCATATCTTCTAAAGATGAATATATATAATACTTAACTTTAAAATTCCTTAATGAATTAAAGTAATCTTATAAAGTATATTTATACCTCCATATTACCCTTGGAATAGTTCATGCTCTTTAACAGAACTAATTCTGAAATCTTTGTGGCATACCTTTATTTACAAAGGTTTCTTTTTCCAAATTTAAGACATTGATAATACCAATGGTGTTTAGATTTATCAAGACTAAATACCAAACTAGGTATAATATTAAATTCCACTTTTAGTTTGGATTATCAAATATTTATCTTACCACAACTGGGTAAATGAGTCTTACATTTATATTCATCACATATTTCCCATGATTCATGTATCACTTGAATTATTACTTGTGTATTGAACACCACAAACAACATTAATTCATAAACAAATAATAATGAATATTTATGTCTAAATAACATATGAGATAAATGTTTTGGTCATAATCAATAAGAGTTCTACAAGAATCATTCACTTGGCAATATAGAAGTCGTGTACTTCTCACCGCTGAATTTGGAATCACCCTTTCTCAGCTGCTTAGAGAATACACATGACTTATAGAAACATTTCTATAATTACATGGTTACTATATTTCAACACACATATGTGATAGGAATATAGTATTAAATACCCATGAAGTAAAACTGAAATATTTCATTTTACTTTGATGAATAAACCTGAAGAATCAGTGGTAACTTGATTATTTAATTCAGTTAATTTAATTTAAACTTCCATTGTTTTATTTTATGATGTGAAAAGAAAATAACCACTATTAATACATATTTCATTGAAGTACAATGAATTTTTTTTGTTGGCGTTACTTACCATCGGCCTTTTTCCCTTCCTTTCAATTTATTCTCCATAAGAATTAAAGATTAATCTTTATTTTATATTATTTTTTACTTGGAGATCCTTACCAAAATAGGTAATGAAGCATTCACTCAATATTAGTCATTTTGTAACCTAAAACAAAACTTGAGTAAATAGATGAAAATGATATGATAAATAGATCCATTAAAATATCATGATCCATATTTCAATTTTGACAGGCCAGTGTAATAATTACCTTATTCATATTTTTCTTCACTTTCTCCTTAAAGAATTCTTAGAGATGAGACTACATGTTATATCATCAATGTCCAATGTAGTGAACACAACTAGAATCAGATTCTAATGATTACATAATGACATAACCATCATTTTCATTGTATATTAGTCTCCTATAATCAATTTTTATACAACAACTTCCTGATATAGTTTAATAGGTTTTTGGACACAAGCACCTTGAATTTATCATACCATAGTATTGTGTAAAATCACATATAATACGATTGAAAACTCATGCCAGTGTAGACATTTACTTTGTCTAGTATTTATCATAGTATTTATTTATGGTATAACTTTCCACTTGTACAAAAATATAATTTGGAAAATTAGTACTTTTATCATGATTACCAATTTAGATTTTTTTATTAATTACTTAAATTATTAAATGTATCCCACTATTTTATCGAATTCTAGGAACCCTATGTGCTAGAATCAGAATAATCTATATCTTGAGTATTCTAGTGGAAAGCATCTCTGAACCTCCCCTCATAGTCTACAAGATATGGCTACACCACTACTCGGAGGGTTCAAGGTATATGTTAGACTAACCAACCACATTAACTCATGGTCCCTTGATCTGTTGAGTGAGGTACCGTCTTCTAAAATCATAACTTAATTTACTAAACACTTGCCTCTAAAAAATAGCAAGTTATCTATGGATAATAATTTCTAACACTTTATTTAAGTCAACCCACCACTCTCATAAGAACTCCCCGGTAGTAAGTGACACCCTCAGCTATGACACAATGAGAACCCCAAACACCCAGTTTTGTTCAAATTTGAATGATTGAAGGTGGTAATGACTTAATATATATTTTTGGGTTTTTTGTATTTTAATGTGCTGAAAGAAATCATTTCTATTTTATAAGAATTTATTATGTGATCACACTCACAACTAACCATGTAATAAATAGAAAACATCCATTGCATCACACGTTCATTTTATCTTTTCATGCCTTTTGATTATTTCTATGTGATCGCGCATAAACTAGAAATTCCCAAAAATAATGTACCATGTAAAAATAAAATGAATACCTAATCATGATATGATTATAATGGTTAATCCATTGAGTGAATAATGGATCAACATAAACCCTACAGAATATACCTTGATTCATGTCCCTTGAGACTCGAGTTGCAGCACCTGCCAATCCAATGCATCCAACTCCTATCTCGTGCGTCACCATCACTCGGCATGATGTGAGTCACTCCTCATCTTTTTATTATACAACAGTACTCACTCACTGGTGAAGGGAACTAGGAAGTATAAAATATAACTCTGAATTAGAAATTCAGAACCTCATATATATATACACTGAGATGACATGAAGATCACCTTTTAATTAAACTACTTATTAACAACCATTGCAATAAATAATTAAATAAATAAAACCACACTAAATATGCATTAGTGAGAGTGCTAGTTGTTTGAGAAAGAATTCCACTTTACATGGAAGGTCGAAACATATTGATGTTCAATATCATTGGATCTGAAATGTCCCTGATTCAAGACAATTAGAGCTTGAGAAGATCCACACTGATGACAACGGGTCAGACATGTTGACCAAGAGTTTACCTAGAGGAAAATTTGAGACTTTCTGACAGATTGCAGGGTTGGAAATAATCCCCACTTGAGTCAGAGGGGGAGTTTTTTTGACACCTTCCTGGTTGGCGCACCGCATAACGCCTCCTCAAATGGTACCCACATGATTTCTTCTTTAATGGGGTGTTTTTATTGTGGGCGAAGACCGCATGAATTAATTCACGCGGTGACACACTTTTGGCGTGGCGAAATTATTTGACACTAATTCTTATTCCTATATAATGAGGGAAAGACAAGACATTTCAACATCACTGGCAGCAACAACACTGAGAGAAAATCCCATTTGGTGATTGCCTTTATTCGACGATCATCTTTCTTTCTCTCCACCTTTTGATCCACACTTTTATTCTTGAGTATTACTTTTGAGATCCCTTCAATTTTGGGGAGTCTATACCGTATAACACTTGATTTTTGTGGATATCTCTTTCTAGACTAGGTCCCATGGTTTTCCCTTTCGGGTTTTCCATGTAAAAATTTCCGGTGTCAACTTTATTTTTCTGCACACTTAATTTTGTCGCTGTCCATACACTATTTGGGGGGAAAGATTTAATTTCCACTGCAAATTCACCTTTTTCTATTGTTTTCATGTTTTTCGCTTCCCGTATTTACCAACAGTTTTGGCTAGTGTAACTTCTCCAATGCAGGGTGTCAGCGGGTGCAGATATGGCTACAGATAGTCCACTAGGGTAGATCCAATTGGTAGAAAAGGTTGTTCTTGCAAAAACCGAAAGGGAGGGCCAAGTGTGGGTGGATGAAAGCTTAACCATAAGGAGTGAAATGGGGGTTCAACTGTGGAAAGGGGGAGGTGACCCATGGTGCTTCAAGGCAGCTGGAAGGCCCCTAACTTTGGTCCACGGTGGCATTTTTGGTGGAGGTGAGTTGCTGGAGGACTGTCAGCCTTTGAGAAAAGGCGGATGGCCAGGTGATGCACCATGATGGGGTGCCACCGGAAGTTGATCCTTAGATCTGGACATCAAGGGGAATTTCATAAGAAGGGCCAAAACTGAGGTGCCAGATGATGGGATTGTATTGGACCAGGATATGGCCGGACGACTGGAGGAGCATGGAGAAACCGCGACCGGAGGGCTGGGGCGTTGCGGTCCATGGATGAGAAAGGTGGGATGGAGTTGTAAGGTTAGCTCAATGTATAGAAGGGGACCACTTCTTTAGGGATATGGGAAAGTTGACCTATGTAAAAGGGGAGAATAACCCCCCCTTTTTTACTTTCCTTATTTAGGAGTTTAGTTGACCCATTTTGTTTTTTCCTTTCTGAAAAACTTACACCATCTCAAACCTTATAAACCCTAATATATCATGTTTAAAAAATAATAATATTATAACAATAAAATTATTATTATAATAAATATCATATTATTTTATGAAATTGATTTCAACACTAAAATCATTTTTTGGTGAGTATTCTGATCATGGGATCACCGACCATAATACAACAGATCACTGAAATTTGAAATCATAGACGGTTTCAGGTATAAATTGACATATATAAAAAATTATAGTCTCTTCGATTTAAAACAAGAAAAACAAAATTTCAATATGTATTAAAAACTTTGTATGGTCATAACTTGTCCATCTGAGATTATATTGGAATTCTATTTGCTGTGTTGGGACTGTAATGATGCCCTTTATGATATTTAATGAAAATTTAATTTTCATTTGGATTAAAAATTTCACACGTTGATTTGATATCAATTGAAGGTACCAAAAATGTAGCAGAATCACCAATAATTATATTTTAAAATTTTCACCAATGAGCGACATGAGATCATCGACGTAGGTGAATCACTACCTGATTTAAGTTAAGGATCCCATGTGAAGAGTTTTAAGCATAAAATTAAAATCATAAAATACCTAGTTTAGATATGAAGCTTCACCTGACGTCTGATATTTGTTGGTGATCACTTATTGAAGAATCCAAAGTTGAATTCATCTATATCACCCAAACACACTTTAGGAATCTGTGGGAGTGTCAATCATCAAAATTTTGGTGCTAGTGCAGAGTTACGATGATGCCTTCAACATTCTAATGATCACCAAATCGCCTTTCTTGATATGTAAGAGAGAAAAATCGATATGAACTCCTTGAATAAAGAGCCTCTCTCTCTAGAACATGGGATAGATAAGTTTTAGATTTGGTTTCCTGAGAACCAACTATTTATACTTTTATTACATGAATGTACACTTATTATATATTGTTCACTGTTCTGCATGACTATAAGATAATAATGTCCTGGAATATTTGTTACATTAATAAGGTCATGGAAGATCCCCGCTATGATGAGAACCTTGAAATGATATAACAATATTCTTAAATAAAGTTCTATAGTTGGATGACATACTATTATAGGACACATAGTATACAAATCTTCATGTGTGAGTACTCGTAAGAAGACGAGAGTCTCTCTCATGGAGTTTACACTTGGTAATATCCAAGATGGGAGATTATGAGAATAGACCTACCAGTAGTAATTCCACATGTTTTGGTGTCATTGGACATTTATATCTATGAGCGTGTGTAATGTTCCTTATACTGGAAGATTTTCATTCACTCATGTCATGACTCGCACACTTATATTTGCTGATGAAAACCGTCACAAAGACAGTTGGCGGGAAGTAGGGTACCTTGGGTGCGTCACGAATGACATGTTGTTAATGGATAATCCGAGGAAGGATTTGTCCCATACATATTTATGGAAGTAGATATATCAGGCCCTTTGATTGAAATAGAACTGTCTCCCAAATTCCATGGTCATGGTGTCATGACGAGTTTATTTCTGGAAGTCAAAGAATGACGGATCAAGCATATAAGTTTATGACAGTGCCATGAAACCCGCTTGATGAGATATTGAGACCAAGGGATTAAATTATACGGTAAGAATTCGTATGAGGTGACACGTCAATGTAGAGTCAACTTCTTTCTCTTGGGTTCCTTGACCCGTTGCTAGAAAGTAATCTTGGACTTTAGGCAAGCCCGCCTAATGCCAATGATAAAGAGGCCTAGAGGGTCACACACTAAGTGTATCCAAGTATGTAAAGTAGAATAAAGATTATTCCCATATGTGGTTTAATAATTATTCAAGGAAGCCTATATAATTTTAATGTTGGAGGAAGAATAAAATCAAAACAAGATATACACACTGTGTACATTGAATGTACACGCTGTGTAGTTTTCATTTTGGAAAGGAAATGAAAAATGAGTACACGCTGTGTATTAATGATTATACGCCGTGTAGTTTTTCCAGTCGGGATTTTGAGGAAATAATATAATTTTATTACATGATATTTATTATAATCAGTGTGTCCTCATTTCAAGGAATTAATGATTCGACATGGGGGTTTTCAATAAGAGTTAATGAAATAAATAAAATTTGTAACGCATTTACTTATTGTCATAACTCTATAACCTCAAACCTGATTATAAATATCCTCACAACCCCACCACTTTTCCCTAATCGTTGTGTACAAAAATTATAGAGAATTATCTCAAGGCCGAAAGAACTCCTTCCTCCAAGAATGTTCTCAAGACCAAGAGAGATCCTCCTCCATTGGATCAAGGAGATCTAAGGAAGACAATGCAAGCAAAGTATTTTCCATTCTAGCACCTGGAGATTCCTTTGGTGACGTCCAGAGATACGTGGTGCATGTGTGGATCACCACTAGAGGAAGTCTACACTTGGCTTCTGCGATGCAATGATGAATCACATCAGAACGTGATCAGAAATATCAACAAAGAAAGAACACCATAAAAGGTAATTCTTGTCAATTAATTAAATTAATTATAATCAACCTATGGTGATCCTCTTTTGTGGTTCTAGGACTATTCTTCTTCTTTGTATATTTCTATGATTTGATCCGTGGATTCTAGAGTTTATTGTCGTATTGATCCCAGAATGATCATTGATAATGACAAAAAGTCAAGTGGGAACATCCACCCACGAGCTTCCGATGCGCTTAGGACGTTCAAGTGGTATCAGAGGGTCACAACGTTGATTATAGTTATTTAATTTTCATTGATAATTTAAGCATTTATATTTGATTCAATTCTAGATAAATCATTCTATAAAATTGAATGAATGAGATCTGTTCTTCCTCCTTCATTTCTCGATTCACATCACAGAAAAAAACTTTTAATTATAATTTTGATTAAAATAAAAACGAGGAACTCATTTGGAGGAGACACTCATTCTGTCTGTACAACACAGGAATACATGGCGTGTAGTGAAATCTACACACCGTGTACTTAGGTTCAACGAACTGGTACTGGTCCTCCAAACCACACCGTGTGAATTGAGCATACCAAAGTTTTTAAATACACCATGTTGACCTGAACTTAACGACGCGTTGAAACTGGAATACACAGCGTGTATATTGAATCAACACGCTATGTAGTCTGATCCGGCCCAGGTGAAACCATGTACAAGTAGAATCCGTGTAACCACGTACACGGTATTTCCAGGCCGGTAACCACGTAACAAGTAAGTACATGACATGTTAGATTAATCTACATTCCATGTACTCTAAAATTTAAAAAGTACATAAAACATGCCAAATCCCGCGGCATGTAATTTGGATAAAGGGTGAAAGAAAATACACGCCGTGTAATATAGCCTACCTACCATGTACTTTCCAGAAATGTAATTTCACCAGGTTTACTCCAAAGTACAAAGACCCATACAAGGAATATGGATGGGAATAATATCAAGGAAATTCAGAATGGAATTTAAGATAAAGAATTGATTAATTATAATATTATAATTAATTGAATTCAAGTGAGACTTATATTGAATAAAATAACGATTAAAATAATTTGAATACTAAATATGAGTAAATGTCTTACATGATATGGATGATCATGAGCTAGACCAAAGACCCTTTATGTGTATATGGTTTTAGTTAAATTTATTTAATTTAAACACATTGTTCTGTGAGTCTTCTTCTAATAAAATGTAGGGCCTTCATGCCCATGGTTTCTTTAATGTAAAACCTATGCAATGGAGGATCCCCCAAGCCAGAGGATACAGTTCAAAATCTGAAGCTGAGGTGAAACCAACCCAAGAAGATACAATGGTGGACATGTGGGAGCTGCAAAACATGAACCTTTGGGTTCAAGGTGTTTTTCCCTAGGTCAGGGTTAGCTTATCAAAACCACTAGATATGATAACCAATAGAATCTCATGATCATGCCATATTATTTTATTTCTATCTGATTTCATGGTTAATTTATTATGTAAGTGTGGTCACAATCACATAGTTAATGAAATAAATAAGCATGCAAAGATGGAATAAAATAAAAACCAGACTATGTGTAAACATTATTAGAACATGATTAATCACTTAAGCATGCATCACTTAATATTAACAATCATGTGATAATGTGAAACTACTCATAAAAAATTGAAATCCCTCAAATACCATATTAAGTCAGACCAATCCTTTTGTTACTTGATTAAGGGAAAGACTCAATAAAACTATGTGTTTGACTAACCCTTGTTGGGAAACTTACTTTTATAAAGGAAGCTCTTATGAAAGTTTTAGGTTGACTTACACATTTTAAATCAAGAGGAGTATACCTTGATAGACTTGTTGTAAAATGGAGGCAAGTGTTGAGGAAATCCAAGTCAGGATTTCAGGATTAGGGAGTTCACTCAACAGAGCATGGAACTGTAAGCTCAAAGTTGGTAAAGACCTGCCTACCTAAATACCTTTAAATAGCTTGACCAACCCTTGTTGGGGTTATGAAAAGGAGTATATGGATCCTTTCCAATATAATTTCACTACAAATAGACATTCCAAGTTTAATGGTGGGGGTCGTTGGGACATGAAAAAATAGTGCGAGAATTAATAATTTAATTTATTATTTTTCATAAAATGTAATCCAAAGACACTAATAAATCTACAATTTTAATTTGTAGAATCAATATGAAAAACTCGTCAACCACATTTTCTCTATGATTAATTATGGATAAAGACAATATCCTCACCGGAAGTAACTTTTAGGAATGGTTTAGGTGCCTTCGGGTTATCCTATGCCATAAACAAAAGTTTTATGTGCTGAAGTCCTCACTTCCTGATTCGCCTACCCAAGGGGCGAGTGATAAATATTTCATAGTATATGATCAACATTTGAACGATGCACTCAAAATTCAATGTTTGATGCTATCATCAATGTCTAGTGAGCTCATGAAGTCTCATGAAGACATTTATTCCTATATCATGCTTGAGCACCTCTATGGTCTATACCAGGAGAGAGAAAGATAGGACAAGTTTGAGATCTCCAAGGCTCTATTTTAGAGGAATCTTGGAGAGGGTGCCCCGGTTGGGCCTCATGTAGTCAAGCTCATTGGATACATTGAGGGCTTGGAGGTTCTATGGTTTAAAATCCATGAATAACTAGGTACCTATCTCATTCTTGCATCACTCCCCCAGAGCTTCTCTAACTTTTTTGTAAATTTCTACATGAACAACATTGAGAAGTCTCTATCTGATCTTCTTATCCTCATTCACCAAGTGAAAAATGATATTAAGCATGAAAACAATTTTGTCCTTATGGTGAATAAAAGGAAATAGAAGGAGAATAGATTTAAGCCAAAAGTTTCTTCAAGGCCTTCCAAGAAAAGGAAGATCAAAGGGGAGGCAAGATAATATGATACTGTTTGTTTTGCATGTGGCAAGAAGGGCCACTGGAAGAAAAATTGCACCCAGCCAAATAAGAAAGGGGAAGATTCAGGTGAATTTGTTATTAAATGAAATCTATCTATTTATACCAATTGTGTATTAGATACTACTTGTGGTTCTCACATATATATCCAAATACAGGAACCCAATAGATTCAGAAAGATTGACCGAGGTGAGGTGGATCTACGAGCAACCAATAGAGCCAGACTCGCTGCTGTAGCTGTCGAAGACTATCACCTCACATTGCCTACTGGGATGGTCTTGGTATTAAAAGGATGTTATTATGTACCCTCTGTAACCAAAAAAATTATTTCAGTATCCATATTAGATACTGATGTATTAATCTTCAAGTTTGGGAATGAATGTTTCTACTTTTATAAAGATAACATTTGTTTTGGTAGGGCACATTTATATAACAACCTTTATGTGTTAGAATACACAAACCAAGTAATGGAAATCGATGAAAAAGTTAATTCACATGACTCATACCACACCCAAATTTGGCATCACTGGCTAGGTCTTGTCAATGAGAAACATTTGACAAAATTACATCAAGGTGGGTATTTAGATTCTTTCGAACTAAAACCACATGGTGTATCTCATGCATGTCTACAAAGAAAAATGACCAAAGCCCCATTTAGTGGGAAAGGTGAAAAGGATAAAGAGATTCTAGAATTTGTTCAAACAGATGTGTGTGGACCATTTCCAGTTGAAGAAAGGGGTGGGTTCTTGTAAATTTATAAAAAATGAATCCTTTTGTAAATTTATATAAAATGAATCCTTTTATTATAATTATCACCTAGCTGTTAGAATGGAAGATATGAATGAGATTGAATAAATTATGAAACTATGGTTTATAAATTTATATAAAATGAATCCTTTTGTTATCAATTAGTTATAAATGAAATTAAGAACTATTTGAGAATAAAGAAATTCCTTTTCTACGAAAACTATTTTTCTATATACAATCACCATTTTATCTCAATAAAATTAAAAAAGTAAATTTTAATGAATGTTTTAAATAAATTTTATATATTATATATTAAAACAAAATTTTTTATACTCATACAATATATTTTATAGTCATAAGATATGAATAAATCCAATTATATGAATAAAAAGAGGTATTTTTCTAAAAGGTAATTTTACCGCCTTTTAAGGGAGAACCTATTTTAAATATAATTTTATATGATTATAATTTTTTATTTTAAAAAATAAACTTCATTTTTTAAATCATAATATCAAAATTTAATTTGGGTGAATTTTTGGTTTTTTCTGAGACGTTTTAGTTTTTGATGAATAGTGAAAAACACCGAATTTTAATTAATAATTTCCTTTTCGTCTAATTTATTTATATAGTTAAATTATATTTTAATTTGGTTTTAAAGTATAATTAGACCAGTTATTCATAAATTAATACAATTTAGGTTATTAGAACCAATTTTACATGAAAAAATTGGATATAAAAACATTTCAAACTTTTGGATCTTTTCACTTTAAAAACCCGTCGTCTCGTCCGATTTGAGAGATTAGTTTTAATTTCATTTCTTACAATTATGTATTTAGAATTTTGAAAAATGGATCCCACATTTAGAATTATTATAATTTATAATTTATAATACAGTCAACTTAATTTTTTTACTAAAAATAATATTGAATCTAATTAAAATTAATTACAGTGATTAAGGTAAAAATGAGATTAATTAATGATTAAACTTAAAAAATAAGGTGTAAAAATGACCCAAAAAATTTCTAAAAATTATTTTATAGAAATTTTTTAACCATTAAACCTCTATGAATCCATAACGATCCATTTTAACCCTTTGGGGACAAGTAAAACATTGGGAATACAATTCTTTTCAATAATACCTAATGTGTCCTTTTACCAACTTATAAAAGGCATCCTATCCCCCCTCTCTTTACACCTCTAAATACCTTTTGGATCATAAAAAAACTGACCAAATATCCTCTCAAATCCAATAAATTTATACTATAAGCATCCTTTTGGGTACAATTCCTACCAAGGAATTCCTTTGGTGCAAACCAAAAGGAGTTACACAAAAAAGAGGTAACATCCTTTCACAAGATCTTTTGTTTTATTTTCATTATCCACCCAAAAATTTTTTAATGTTAAATGTTTATATAATAACCTAATTATCCTAAATATAATGATATGTTGTTATTATATTTTTTAAAACTACACTTACACACACTTCCATCTAATGGGTAATGAACTTACCGTTCTTATGTACAACAAACTACAGCCTCATGAAACGATGTTGTTCTTTTTTTCATTACCACCTATCATAGATAGGTATTACATTGGAAAATATATTTTTATATGATATATATTATATTTATGATATATTTATTATTCTATAATTATTAAATAAAACATAACTTCATGCTTTATATTTTTTGTAAATACGATATCTTTGTTTGTGGACGTGTGGACTACCGCCTGCTCAAAGCGATGTGATTTGTTCACACTTTACATGGAATGTATTAAAGATGATTTTAGTAAAAGTATAAGATATATATGAAATAAAATTTATAATTTAATGATAATATATATATATATATACATATATTCCATTTTCTTTCTTTCTTTCAACACGATAATAAAACGGAAACAACATTCATACGTACGTACGACCTGCCGTCTCCATAAATGGTGTATTCAATTTAACACTTATATATTTAATATATTATTATAAATATGTATAAAATGAATATATATGATATTTATATTATTTTTTAAATTCTTTAAATAAGTAAATAATTATTTAAGTAATAGGATCAAGAATAACAAGTCAAAACATATACGAAAAATAAAGCAGATATTACCTAAAACTTAATATTGAAATGGATTGTTAATAAAAGGGTAATATAAATTAATTAAAAAATAATATATGATATTATATATAATAATAATATTATGTTTTATATTTATAATAAACATATATTCGTTATACAAGTGTTTTGAACATGTATAAATAAATTCAGGACTTAAGGTAAGGGTTTTCTCGTCTCACTTTTATTTCTGTGAGACTTATGACTTATTCACCACTCATTTATTTTGTGTGATTTATATTATTAACTTTAATGATTTATATGATTATTATACTTAAATTTATGGGTATTTACATATCCATTTTATGATATTTCTTTCATGGGGTTTATGGTTCAAAAAAGTAACAAAATCTATAAAGTAATTTTGTCTCAATTGGCCTTCTTTGAAATACATGCCATGTTATACACCTATATTTTTTACAAGGTGTATATATTATAATTTTAAATGTTATATAATGAATATAATTAATTTAATGATATTTTAAGCTTCATTTAATGTTATTATTTCATGGGTATTATGACTTAAAGTTACCAAAGTGGTAAGAGTTTATTGGTGCAATCTCTTCATTTATCAAGATTGTTTACAATTATGATTACATTGATGAAATATCATAATAAATATCTTAATAAATCTCATAAATTTTCTTATTCTCTAGTTATACATGTTATATCTAAGTAATGGTACCATTTTTCCACTCTGGGGTACTTAATATAATTAAGAATTATTTTTTAAGAATATCCAACTTTATTTCTCCTTTCGGTTAGAAATTTGTGTTCTTTCAAAACTATTTTTTTCTAAAAATGTTTTTAAAAATGTTTTAATATTACCCTATAATGTTTAAAGGAATTTTTTATCCATGTTTTCATTTAAATTAAATGGTTTTAAAAGGAATATTCTTGCTGTTTTCTAATCAATGCACTTTTCTAAAAAAATTAAGCTATAAAAGGAATGTTTGGCATATATGGACTTACCCACGGTCATAGACGATATTTCTTTGAAGATTAATTTATAAGTTTTTTTTAATGAAATTTTTTTCTAATATTCTTGTTTTTTTTGTTTTAAAGTGTCTTTCAAAGAAATTTTTTTTCAAAAATGTTTTATGTTTAAAAAGTGTTTTAAAT
The DNA here is from genome assembly GCA_963277665.1 of Viscum album. Classification (NCBI taxonomy): domain Eukaryota; kingdom Viridiplantae; phylum Streptophyta; class Magnoliopsida; order Santalales; family Viscaceae; genus Viscum; species Viscum album. The sequence goes on from OY728158.1 coordinate 471,432,369, forward strand.
GATTTTTAAATCTTCCTTTACATGAATTAAAAAAGTTAGTTTAAAAGAAAAGGATTTCAATGATTTCAAGATTTATTTATAAATTTTCAAATAAATTTTGAAATAAAAGGGTTTCCAAAATGATTTCAGTCCTTATTTTAAATTTTCAAAGTATTTTCAAAGAAAAAGGTTTTCAAAAGGTTTTGAATCTTTCTTTATGAATTTTAAAGGTGTTTTAAAATAAAAAATTTGTAAAAATATTTTCATTTTTCCTTTATAAGTTTCAAATATATTTTAAAGAAAAAAGGTTTTAAAAATATTTTATGTTTAAAAATAATTTTTCATATCAGAAATGATACTTTCCTCAAGAAATGTTTTGAAATAAATGGTAAAGCCTTATTTATAAGAAAAGGGTTTTTGAAATATTTTTATGAAAATTATTTTCAAATAAAGGCTATTTTCTTTAAGAAATGTTTCATGTGACCTTTAAAAATCTTTTTATATATAAGATGAAATATTTTTTATAGTTTAAAATTTTCTGGGGATATGATCCAATAATAATATTAATAATATTTCTTGGAAGTTCTATGTTTTGATGGAATGATGTTTATAAAACTAGTTTCTATTACATGGGTTATATGATTTTGAAACCCACTTCTTTTCATGGGTTATGCTTTGTTGAAATGATTATGAGAACTATATATTTTACATATGTAATGATATTATGTAATGTTTATGATACCCATTTCATTTCATGGGTTATGATATAATTTTAAGAAACCCATATATTTTTGTAGGTCATAATATGATACAAGTTTTATTATATTGTGGCAATAATATGTATGATTTTATAATGTGATGGGTGAGACCTATATATCCCTCCAATGCATTAGGTAAATATTTATATCTCAAGAAATAATGATGAGAATCAAGTTGGAAAGATTGATTCACTATGGAAGATGGGGAAACCAGATATAATTTAGAATATGTGGAAACCCAGTTCACTATAAAAGATGGGGAAACCTGATCTAATATGGGAATATAGTGAAACCCAATCCACTATGGGAATATTGGGAACCCCGATTCATTATGGGAATATGTGGAAAACTGATCCCGTATAAGGAAATTAATACAAATTGGGATGGTGGTGTGTCCCACCCAATAGGTGTATTCCTCATGAAGTGCCTTGATAAGTTTTTAGAAATGAGTATTGAATTATATGGAATGATATTACATGTTTATCCCACAATTAAATATATTATTCCTTTGTTATGATTTCATGGAATATTCTATTAATTCACTTATGATTGATGTCTTATGAACTGCCAATATTTATGCCATGACTCTTGATTATGATCTATGATATGCAGGGTTTGCTCTTATAATGTTATGATCATGTTATGATACCCTTATTATCATGTTATACTTATATATATCCCTTTTTTACCCTTACTGAGAATCTGATCTCACCCCTTTATTATGTTTCCTTTCCCTAGGTTATAAAGAATGGTTTTAAGAAGGATTACTAAAGGGAAAGATTTTTATGGGAGATTTTGAAGATATTTCACCAAGTTAGAATATTATGCTTCCAAGTTTCCAAAGACACTAAACTATTATGATCCGAATGCATATATTTTTTAAGGTGATTAATATTCTTCTAAATTTATGTAATATCCATGTATGTTAAGATTGGGTCATTATATAAACCATCCCATAATAGTATTGTCTAAAACCTCTACATTTGTTTCTAGCCTTTGGTGACTGTGGGTACAAAATTAAGGTCTAGTATCATGAAAACTTGATCTAGGTGAGGTTGAGGGGTGACAAGTTAGGCTAGGATGTTACAATAATGTAAACCTCAAGCATTCTATCAAATAACCAACCCACTAGACTCAAACCTAGCCCATCGCTCAAGGGAAAAGTTATACTCTATCACATTAGACCACTCTAGGTCACTAGAAACTTATATTAGGTTTGAAAACCTCCTATAGTACTACTTTTACTCTACATAATTCTCTCACATAGGTATCATAACCATAATGACTATGTGATCAAGCATAATACATAGGGGGACTGCTATGTGCTTAACAGTGATCGCTAGCCTCAATCCACATAAGTTAATCCACATATGATTCCATATTGGGTCGATCTATTATATTTAACCCCTTATAGTTAAAAAATATATTTAATCACATATAAAGCATAAATATTAGGCACCGAACACCTCAACATAGAGTTAACCCATTTTTAAGTGATGCCCACTTTACTTTATCCAATCTCGATTGCCACATCCAATACCCCACTAAAAACTAACCATTTCTATAATCCCCTAAATGAAACCAAGGGATCCAAAAGTAATTATAAAAAATTTATAATTAATTTAAAATTAAATCATTCAATTAAAAATAATTGTTGAAAATATTGTAGAATAGTGACTACACATAGAAACCCTAAAAAACAATGTGGAGACCACCCCCAACATGCCTATAGACCTATAAAAAATAAAATACTAAAATTACAATACTGAAGCACTCGTTAATTTCATTCTAATTTGATGAAAATATAATAATAATTATGGTCATGGATTAACTCTTCCAAAATGATGTGAAACCTTTTACGTTCATCATTCCCAAGCTTCCTATATGAATCCTGGATGAAATCCTCATCACATAATCATGATTTTATCATGATCTGGTGGAATGATGATAAAATCCCTAATTATAGTTTTTTTAAATTAGATAATAAGGGAAGGGGGAAGAACAAAGAGATATATAGGGAAGAAACATACCTTAAATCACCCTCAAAACCCATCTGAATCGACCCCCACCAAAGGGGAACCATGGGATGGAGCTAGGGGGAGATTTGAATGAATGATATCCCCAAAATCCCCCCTCAATAATTTATTTTAGAGGGGGTAGAATGTAAAATTATGGTTGTGCCCCTCTTTTTAAAAAGAGTAACTTGGCCTACTGGGCACCTTGTAGAATTCCACCAGATATCTAGTATCCCATCAAGTACCAAAAAGAAGACCACTAGCCACCTAATGGAAAAAATCATGAGGAATACCCATTGGTTTCCCCATTAGGTATATGGTGGTATTGAACTAGGTAACCAATGGATATTATAACCACCCCAACCCCGTTGAATTTATTAAATACTTGAAAATATACCTCGAGTATTTTTCAACTAAATTTCCACCATAACAAATCATTTTAAGCATTCAAAACATGTCAAAGGATCACATTTTTAACAATGCTTGGTCTTATGAATTAGATTGCTCCAACATCATAAAAATTGTTGGGAGTCTATGAACCATCACAAAGACACTTTTGCCTACATTACTAAATTAAAGCACCTCAAACAATTCCTTAAGGGTTGGTGCAACACAAAATACAAGAAAATGGACAATGACATATCTATCCTTGAAAAGGAGCTATCCCAAATTCAGAAAAACTCTACGTGCTCTAGTTTTTCTACTGACCCTCAAGATGAAGTCAACACTGCTCTCAAACTAAACTCTCTCCTTGTTTTAAAAGACAACATTAGTAAACAAATTTTTAAAGAAAAATGTCTTTTAGATGGTGAGAGAAATACTAAATTTTATAACTCTCTTAAAATAATGAGGAAAGTTTTTCATCCCCTTTCCTTCCTTAAAGATAATGACAACCTTCTTGAAACAGAGGAGGCCATTACTACCCATGTGGTTAGCTAATTTGAAAACATTTTTCATAGACCAAATATTAAGAAAAAACCTTTGCCCTGAGTTCATTCCGATCCTGGTGAATGAAGAAGATAACCTCTCTCTTCTAAGCATCTCTCTTAAACAAGAAATCAAAGACACCGTCTTCAGCCTTAACCCTGATAGTGCTCCGGGCCCCTATGGTTTTAATAATGGTTTTTTTCAACATCATTGGGATGTCATTACTATGGATGTTTTCAAACTTGTAAAATACTTCTTTTCTATTGGGGTTCTCCCTCATGGTCTTAATGCTCAATTCCTTACTTTAATCCTTAAAGTTGACAATACTTCTGAAATCCATCTTTTCCGGCCCATAGCGCTTATTAACTATCTCTATAAAATTATCACTAAATTGCCTGCCAAAAGACTTTATTTTCTTTGCTAAAAAATTATTTCATGGAATCAATTTGGTTTTATAAAAGGAAGGAACACCCAAGATTGCATTTGTCTTTCCTCATAATGCACCAACACTCTGAACAAAGCTAACAGAGGAGGTAATGTTTCCATTAAACTTGATATTAAGAAAACCTTTGAAACCATTGACTGGTGCTTTATATTTAAAGTTTTGTAATCCTTTGGTTTTGGTGATATTTTTATCAGTAGAATCAATTCCTTATTCAATTCGGCCTTTATTTCTGTTCTTGTGAATGGATCTCCTAAGGTATATTTCAAATGTACCAAGGGCGTCAGACAAGGTGATTCTTTATCTGCGCTCATTTTTTATAGCCGAATATTATCTTAGTAGGCTTCTCACCAACCTGGTTAATCAAAAAAAACTTAAACCTATTCAGGCGGCTAGAAATTTAAGTGTTCCTACTTATCTTTTTTATGCCGATGATATCATTCTTTTCTTAAAAAGAGATAAAAAAATATTCAAAATATTAAAAATGCCTTGACCCATTATGAAGATCTCTCTAGTCAATCTATTAGCTAGGGGAAATATTTTGTCTTCTTTGGGAAATTTTTTCCCCTAATAGAAAAAATGACATCGCCAATTGTCTTAATATCAAGGAAAGAGCCTTACCGTTTAACTACCTTGGGGTGCCTATTTTTTGGGGAAGGCCTAAAACTATCTTTTTTTCCACCACTGTTGACCAAGTGGTCAACAAGATCTCCTCCTGCAAGGGTAAATCCCACTCCATGGTAGGAAGGATCTGTTTAGTGAAATCTACTATTGTGTCAAAGTTGGTATACTCTCTGATGATTTATAAATGGCCAATTGGTCTTCTTAAAAAAATTAATGTATACATCAAGAATTTTATTTGGACTGGTATCATTATTTAAAGGAAACTTGTGACCATCCCGTGGGCTACTTGTTGCAAGCCGTTGGATAAAGGTGGTATTGGTATTAAAAATCTTCATCACTTTAATGATGCTCTTCAAGCTAGGCTCACCTAGAGATTGATTAATAACAACTCTGATTCCATCACTTTCCTTAAAAACAGATTTAATGAAAAACTTAGGAAAGGAAATTTGAACTATGTTCAATCGTCCATCTGGTCCTCCATTAAACATTCCTTTTCTCACATTATGGCTAACTCTAGGTGGATGGTTAGTGTTGAATATTCCATAAATTTTTGGTTGGATAACTGGATTGGAGCTCCTCTCATCACTAAGTTACCTGCTAACTCCAATATGGTAAACATGAATTGTACAGTCAAAGATATCATGATATCTGGTGGATACGACCTAACTGATAACATCATTCATATTATTGATAATTATCCCTATTCTAATGATGATTTTCTTATTTGGGAACCTGCTCCAAATGGGATCCTTGAATCAATTTTTTTTACAATCATAACATTACTAATCTGGATCACATATTTTTTTGGTTAAACTACTTTAATAAGAACTGGATTAAGCCCTCGATACTTAATCTTGTCTATCATATTTCCCATAATCGCGTTCCCATGGAAGTATGTCTTCAATATTTTAGGATACAAATTTTTTCTAAGTGTCATTTCTTCCATCAGCACAGGGAAGATTCTAACCATCTATTTTTGTCTTGTGCTACAGCTTCAGCTCTTTGGAATTATATTACAGACTTGTTTGTCTATAGATGGTTACATTCATACTCAATTAGTACTCAAATAAAGTACTGTGTGGAGCTAAATTCTTCACAGCAAATCAAAAATCTCTTCTTAGCAGCGGTGGTAGAGCTCCTATACATGATCTGGTATGATTGGAATGCTATTATTCACAAAAAATACTCATTCAACCTTAATGCAGGTCGTACTTGAATTAGAATGGCCATCAAGGATGCTTATTCTATTCAAAAATCTTATTGTGACAACTCGGTTGGTGATTTCGAGATCCTTCTTCCACTCAGAGTTGATGGTATCTATAGGAAACTGAAGCGCAACTTTGATGTTTTCTGGAAAAATCCACTTCCAGGCTGGATTAAAGTGAATGTTTATGGTGCTTCCAAAGGAAATCCTGGACCTTCAGGTTATGGAGCGATATTCTGGGATTCTAATGGGAGATGCCATGGATGCTTCTTTAGTAATTGTGGTATAACCTCGTCCTTGTAGGCGGAAGTGATGGGTGTGATTCACGTTGTGGGATTCATCATGTAAAATGGATGGAACAACATCTGGATTAAGAGTGGCTCATCCACTGTTGTTCAAGCTATATGGAATGAGGAATTACATCTATCCTGGCCTATCACTACTCTCTAGATGAGATGCCTGACCTCCCTCATGGATATCAACTACATTGCCACACACACCTTTTGTGAGGCAAATAAGGTTGTCGACAGTCTGGCTAACATGGGTATCAACCAGGATCTTACTTGGAAGGAGGATTTGCCTGTGGAACTTCTTCCTCTTTATGAAAGGGATTGTAAAAAAGTCCCTTATTTCAGAATCATGTAACCCCCCTTTTAATTGTTTTAGTATTGATCTTTAGATTAAAATTTCAACAGAAAAAAAAACTAGTTATGACATACAACACTATAACCAAACCATAAAATCTATCTAATCCTTGGATAACTCATTCTATTTTCCATCATTTATATTATTCACCCCTTGAACGATGAGTCCAAATCAATATTTACTATATCATCATCGTTCATGTGTGAACTATCCAACTAGTACCCTAAAACACTATATATCTACAAAAAATTAATGTAAATCACACCAAAACACTGAATAAATTCATAAAATCAATGAAAATGTTCAAATCTTGATGAAATTCACTTATTTCCCAATCGACAGCATCAAACTTCCTTGGTTAACATTGATAGTCTATAACAGAGCTTCACTCATTTGGCATGTAATCATGTACCCTATCATCCCATATGTCTTGAATTTTTAGTCTAACACTCAAGACTTACTCTTACTCATAAAGCCTATATCTTTTAATATAATACCAAAGGATTTACTCTGACAAGTAAACACTACACTCCAAAACTATTACACATGTGCACTCTACCACATAGAAAGATCCTTAATTAGGATTATATTTAAAAGTGAAATTTATAAATTTGATAATTTATATATTATAAAAAGGAAATAATTTTTGGATCTATAATGATAATATTATCTTAGGATAGATTTTTTGATATTTTTTTGGGAATGATTTATTTTTTGGGTGAATAATAAAAAATACCATTTTTACAAATACCATGATTTTTATGAAATAATTAGGATATAAGAATGAATTAAAAAATTATGAAAACTTTTTCCTAATCAAATATGTATTCAATATATAAAATTATAAATTATAAATATTAATTTTAATTTAGAAACCTATGAATAATATTTTTCAACCTAAGTAATATTATTTCTAAAAACTATTTTTATGCATTATAAATTTATTGTTTTAGAATTAATTTTTATCAATTTTGGGGATTTAATATTATAAAATGATTTTAATATTTTGATTAATAATATCCAATTTATTAAATTAGGATAATTTTATTTTTGGTTATAAAAATAATGTTGGAATCATGTTTGAATCATGTTTTAATGATAACAAATCCAATTAATTCTATTTAATCTATCTCAAATCATGTGTAGAGATGGTTGGTTTCTTTATGCTTTAAATAAAATTCCACTAGATCCTAATTCCTATAAATAATGTTTGATTATTTTAAACTATATTTAATTTTTTTCTATAATTATTTCTTATATGAATGATTAAGTCTAATTCATTCTCTGAATATTACTACATAAGACTGTTTACACATATTTGGCTAAGTCTGAGAAACTCTGAGTCTGCCACTAGTTTTGGTTTTCTGGAAAAGCATCCAAACACCGTGACCCATACAACATGACCCAGACACCGTGACCCAGACACCATAACCCAGACACTGTAACCCAGACACCGTGAGCCAGACACCGTAACCCGGACACCGTAACTCGGACACCGTAACCCAGACACCGTAACCCAGACACCGTGACCAAGACACCGTGACCCAGACACTGTGACCAAGACACTGTTCAAAGTCTAGAAAGGACCAGACATTGTGACCTTAACACCGCATCTATGATACCGGTTACTAAGCTCAATGAAACTATAACACCATGACTATCTCACTACTCAAAGGCAAAGAAGAAAATACCATTTCGTGGTGACACCGTTTCCAAGAGATACCGTTTCAAGAAAAAATGTGTCACCATTATTTAATCAGTTTTTCATTTTTGATTTAATTTATAACTTTCATATTTGAGTCATTTAAAGGCAGTGAAATAATTAATGTCTATTTGTAGACATGTCACCTGACAGTACGAGGTACGAGGTACAGAATACATGCATATTATCAGTTCCAACGTGTTCTCCTGAAATTAAAAAGGAAGATAATACAGATTGAAAGAAGGATATAGAAGTAGTGTGATCATTTAAAAAGTGAACTGATACATGAAACAAGAAATAACTAAATAACCCAAGAAGAACTAACTCTCGATTTCCAAAAGACTAGAATACCATAGATCAGATCCAAAACCATCTTCATAGTACCAACTCTAAGAAGAACACGAGTTAGATATTTGACTGGAAACCAGAGCACTAAACTTGAGATACTCTATTTTTCACAAGAGGACTCGATACTTGCATCTGACTCATCCTACAAGTCCATAACTGCATATAATAACACTCAGATCACTTCTAACCCTTTCTCATCATCCTTCCTCTGTTGTGTACTATTTTTAGCTTTCAAGTAGTGTGTGTTTGTCTGTATTAAAACACACACTGTATCCTGTATTAAACTGAAGGATACAAGATATCCTTCATCTCATTACTTCTTATATCTGTTTAATCCCATGGATAAGTGTGGAAGAGGTCCTTGTGTGACCTGGAAGTTTATACCCACGAAGAATAGTGGAAGAGTTCATGTGACCTAGACAGTCCTGTGTACTGTTGTTTACCCCGATCCAGGGTGTGGATCAAGTTTATTAATATAAATTACTTGGTGGAAGGTGATCACCAAGTGTATTGGATTAAGTCTCAACTTGAGACTGAACCACTTGTTTTATCCATTGTGTCTTTTAATTTTGGTTTTCTCTGCTTTACTGTATATTTCAGAAAACACTAGATTTTACTTTGATAGTTAGTCTTGGATAGAAGTTATAACTATTTTGCCTCATTATAATAGCTTCAAAACTTGTATCAATAACTCACATTGATATTACTGAGAAGTAATCAATCTTCTGAGAAGTTATTTTAATTGTCAAAATATTATAATAGTATTACATTGATTAACTAGGTTGTATTCATTTTTATTGGGGAAGTTTTTTAAGTGAACTTTTTAATAGAAATTTTTATAGATACTCAATTCATCCCCCTCTTGAGTAATCTACTCTGACCAACATTTGGTATCAGAGGATTTTATTCTTATAAAGACTCTATTTTTAAATTTGTTCAACTATGATTTTAGTTGTACTTTAAATATCTATAAATTTTTATTAATTCTAAATTTATAGCTTTTTAAAATTATTTATTTATTATGGATAATATACTTGAAGGTGTTACAAAAAAATACCACCATTCTTTAATGGAACTAATTATGCCCAATGAAAAATTAAAATGAAAATGCATTTATAAAGTATGGGTTTTGAAATTTGGTCTTCAATTATAGATGAGTATAAGATTCCTGCTACTGATAGAATTACTTGAGATGAACCAACCAAGACTGCTTATAACAATAATTTCAAATCTATGAATGCCTTATATTTCTATTTAGGAGATGAGAAATTTAACAGAATATATGCATGTAAAACTGCCCATGAAATTTGGGATAATTTTTCTGTTTCACATGGAGGAACTTCTAGTGTGAAAGAAATGAGACTCAATACTTATAATATTAAATATGATAACTTTAAAATGAATCATGATGATCCTATTTCTGACATGTATCTTAGCTTCAACAAAATTTTTAACATAATGATCTCTCTTGGAAGATAAGTTACAACCAAAGAACAAATTTGAGGATTCTCAGATGCCTATTTGATAGTTGGAGAGGAACCACTGTCTCAATTAGAGAGTCATGTGACATCAGAAAATTACCTATAAAATAACTCATTGGGAAACTAATGATATATTAAGAGGATCTTAAAGTCAACAAAAAATAGGAGGATGAACCCAAAATACAATCTATGGAATTCAAGACCACCACCTCTCAACACAAAGAAAAGAAGAAACTGCAAGTTTCTATAAAAAGTTCAAGAAGTGAAAAATATTTACCTGAAAATGATGAGGATATGGTCTAATTAGCCAGAAGATTTAAGAAATTTTACAAAAGGAAGAAATTTTTCTGAAAGCCTAACTTCAAAGGAAGATATGATCAAACAAGAAGCTAGAAGAAAGATTGGAAAAGAAATGACAAGTTTGAGGAGATAATATGTTATGAATGTAAGTGAAAGGGACATGTAAAGGAAGACTATACCAAGATAAAATATTAAAAGAAATATGAGGACAAAGATAGAAAGTATAAAAAGGCAATGAAATAAACTTCGAGTGCTTCTGAGGATAGTTCATGTGACTTAGAGTCTTTACATGATGAACATGCTAACAAAGCCAATATGTGTTTCATGGAAAACACATCTGAGGTAACCCTAGAATCTCTTATAAAAAATTCCTATTATTATGGAGATGAAAGTGATTTTGAAAATATGTCTAAAGAAGAAATGTTTTAGTATTGAAATAATATTGAAGAGACATATAATGAACTAAAATATAAATAAAAGTTTTTAAGAAACAATATGCTCTTACCTCAACTATTAAATCTGAACTTACTGTAGAAAGAGAGAAAAATGGTCAATTACTCAAAGAAAATAATGACTTAATGCTATCTAATGAGAAATTGAAAAAGGAACTTTAAAGGTTTAATAATGGTAAAGATACCTTGGTACAAATTATAGGTAAAAATATTACCCCCCAAATGTACTACTGGTATTGGTTATCAACCTGGTAAAATAAATTTTGGAAAAACCAATTTTGTTTCTAAATCTAGAACATACAGCTGTACTCCTAGTTTAGGAAAACATTCTACTAGTTCAAATTATGATACACTCTATAATTTTTTGAGTTTTTTTGGACCAAATATAGTTTATTTCTCAAATACTTTACATAATTCTTATTGGAAACCTATGTGGAAGATGTGGGTTCCTAAATCACTAGTTACTAATATTACTGGGCCCAAACAAATATGGGTAAAAAAGTCTGTTTTTATTTGACAATTTTGTAGGAAAATTATTTAAAGAGCTCCAGTAAAATCTTATGGTACATGGACAATAGGTGTCAGGACACATGACGGGAGACTATTCATGCTTCAAGAACTTAATAAAAAATGATGGTGGATATGTCACCTTTGGTGACAATTCCAAAGGAAAAATAATTGGCCTTGTCCAAATCTGTAACTCTAACTCAATTTTAATGTCCAAATTACTTTTTGTTGATGGACATAATATAATTTTTTCAGTATTTCACAACTATGTGATGATGGATTTCATGTCAAATTTGAAAATGATGCTTGAAATATTTTTAATTCTAAAAAAGAATTAGTATTTTCTGCATTAAGAAACGAAAATGTATATTATGTTAACTTAGATTCTTTAGTTTCTAAAAATGCTTCATGTTTAAGTTTATTTTACAAAGAGTCTTGGCTTTGGAATAGAAGATTAGGACACTGTAATATTCACTCTCTTAGAAATATAACTATAAAAAGTTTAGTCAAATATCTACCCAAACTTGAGTTTCCAAATGACAAAGTGTGTAATACTTATCAAAAGGGAAGGAAACACAAAATTTCCTTCAAACCAAAGAAATAAGTTTCAACTTCTCAACCTCTCAAGTTGGTTTACATGGATTTTTTTGGAGCATCTAGAGTTTCTATTTTAAATGGGAAGCACTATGTTTATGTTCTTATTGATGAATTTTCTAGATATACTTGGACCTTCTTTTTGGCTCACAAAATTAAATCTTTCTCTTACTTCACCAAATATTATAAAACTGTATAAAATATTAGTGGACTTAGAATTAAATCTTTAAAAAGTGATCATGGCGATGAGTTTGAAAATCAAGAGTTTGAATCCTTTTGCTCAAAAAAATGGCTATAGTCATAATTCTTATGCCCCTAGAACACCTAAAAAAATGGAGTTGTAGAAAGAAGAAATAGGAACTTGCAAGAAATTTCTAGAACTATGCTCAGTGAATATGAATTACTTATTTATTTCTGGGCTAAATATATAAATACATCATTCTATATTATTAATAGAGTTTTGATTAGACCTATTCTTAAAATAACTCTATATGATTTATGGAACAATATAATACCAAAATTAAGACACTTCAAAGTCTTTTATTGAAAAGTTTATATCCTTAATACTAAGGAAAACCTTGAAAAGTTTTCATCCAAGAGTGATGAAGGAATATTTATAGGATACTCAATCTATAGTAAAACCTATAGAGTTTTTAACAAAAGAACTAAATGTATGGAAGAATATGTCCATGTCAAGTTTGATGAGACAAATCCACATGAACCTAAAACCTCTCTAGGGAATCCTGAGGATGATATTTCAAATCTGGACATCAATTCTAAATCCTCTAACTATCTTGTAAAGGAATCTATAAAAACTTCCAGTTCTAGAAATTCTCCAGATTCAAGTCATAATGAACCCGAACCTATTGAAGAATCTAAGATCACTAGCCCCTCTTTTTCTAGAGCTGTTAGAGCCCTAAAGAAATATAATTTTGATACTTTTTTAGGAGATTTATATAAAGGAACTAAAATTATAGATTCTCCTAGAAATCATGTTGAACATCAAGTTTTATTTTCACAACTTGAACATAAAAACATTAATGATGCTATAAATGATGAATTTTGGGTGATGGCTATTTAAGAAGTACTTATTATTTTGAAAGGGAAAAAGTTTTGAAACTTGTTGACAAACCCAAAGACATATTTACCATAGGCACTAAGTGGGAGTTTAGAAATAAGGTAGAAGAATCTAGTAATATAGTTATAAATAAGGCTAGATTGGTTGCATAAGGCTATAGTCAAGAAGAAAGAATTGACTATGAGGAGACCTTTACACGTGTTTCTAGACATGAAGCCATCACAATCCTACTTGCTTATACTGCACAATTGAATTTAAAACTATATCAAATGGATGTCAAGAGTCCATTACTTAATGGGTATATAGATGAGGATGTCTTTGTTGAACAACCCCCTGGTTTCACAAATCCTCACTTTCGAAATCATGTTTTCAAATTATCAAAATCTTTGTATGGTTTAAAACAAGCTTCAAGAGTTTGGTAAGATATCTTAATTACTTTTCTTATTTCCAAAGGTTTTACAAAAGGTATATCTAATCCTACTCTTTTTATAAAAAAAATTCACAATGATGTTTTAGTAGTTCAAATTTATGTAGATGATATTATTTTTGGATTTTCAAAAAATTCTTTATGTATTGATTTTTCTAAAATGATTCAAAATGAATTTGAAATGAGTTTAATGGGTGAACTAAAATTATTTCTTGGATTTCAAGTCTTTCAAAATAAATATGGTATTATTTTAAATCAAAGAAAATATACTAAAGATATTCTAAAAAGTTTTGTCTTGGATAACACTAAAAGTTGTGATACTCCAATGAGTACTATTTGTAAGTTGGATCTTGATGAAGATGTAAAATACATTGATCAAACCACTTATAGAGGAATGATTGAAAGCTTACCCTACTTAACTACTTGCCAACGTGACTTTATGTTTAGTGTATGTATGTGTTTTTTTTTTCAATCAAATCCTAAGGAATCTCATTTAAATTCTATTAAAAGGATTTTTAAATACCTTAAACATACACCCAATCTAGAATTATTTTATCCTAGAGGACAATCATTTGAGTTAGTTAGCTATTCTGATGCGGATTTTGGTAGTTGTAAGTTAGATAGAAAAAGAACCTCTAGAACATGTCACTTTTTAGGAAAGTCTCTAGTATCATGTTGTAGTGAGAAACAAAACTTTGTTGCATTGTCTACTACCAAAGCTGAATACATAGCTGCTAGTAGTTGTTGTGCACAAATTTTGTGGATGAAACACACATTACTAGATTATAGATATCAATTCAGAAATGTACCCATAAATTGTGACAATACTAGTGCTATTAACATTTCAAAAAACCATGTTTCACACTATTGGACAAAACATATTGATGTAAGACATCAATTTTTGAGAGACCATTATCAAAAAGGTGGTATCACTTTGGAATTAATTTGAACTAAATATCATCTTGCTGATATATTCAGCAAAACATTAAATTCTGAAAGGTTAGATTACATCATACATGAATTAGGAATGATAAATCTCAAGTAGAAAATTTGCTATCTTCAAAAACTTACTGTTTCACAGCTTACTATTTAAAAGTTTACGGTTTCTTGATTTACGGTTTCAAAGTCACTATATTATAATAACTGTCCCACTCTCATAGTTATATAGGTTACTATCTTGAAGTTACTGTTTCAAGTTTACAGTCTCACAATTACTATCTCTCGATTACTATCTTAAATGGTGTGGTTACACCGTTTGGAGATACACCGTAAAGATGACACCATGAAAATATGTTCCAGTCTCACTGCAATGACACTTTTTTGTTTTATTTGTATTTTATTACCCATATCGCTATGCTGATTATTTTATTGTTTTTATTCCGTGATTTTGAATTCGTGATTCTTGAAATCCCTAAATTATAAAAAAGAAATATCTTTCACTCTTTTCTTCACTCAATCTCTTTTCTCTCGAAACAAAAACCCCTCTATTTTTCAAACTGTAAGTCATCCTTCTACCCTTCATCTCTCTCTAGAACCCTCATTGAATTCCCATAATTAATCACCCATCTTCATTAACTCCTAAGAAAATAAGATCTAAGAATAAAGTGAAAAGGGCACTGAAGGTAGCGCCCGAAGGACCGTTGAACCCGAATCTTGTTGAAATAATAGTAGTACCAGAAAAGGAAATCTATCCTAAGTGGTTGTTTTCAAGAAAGTATTTAGTTTTGAAAGTACCAGAAGATAAGGGATGGCTGAACTGGTTCAAAAAATAGGCAAGGCCTATTTATCAAAAACTTGTTTATCAGTTTGTTCATTTTTCATTCAATACTGAAGATGGTTTTGTTGTAAGAAGCTAGATTAATGGTTAAAGAAATACCTTTTCCTTGAGTTTATGGGATGTATTCCAAGGTATACTGAAAGAGGACTGTCGTGGGCACCCTCAAATGATTAGTGTGATTTTGGGGTACTTAGGTGCAGTAGAGTGGCTGACCAATGTCGTCTCCCAAAGGAGGAAGTAAATTAAAAAAACTTCTAAAAGATATTCTAAAAAGAGAATATAATTAAAAAACTACTTAAAAGTATGGGGGTTGTTTATAGTTTATAAATCTAGAAGAATATTTCTGGAAGAATATTGCATTTTTTTTTGTTTTTAGTTTTAAAATGAAGTTCGATTAAAATGACACAATAAAAAGATGTTTTTAGGAAATATTTAAAAGGATTAATCGATCTAACTCAGCCTCTTCATTTAATTATTAATAATTATAATTTAAATCAATATACACTTAATTATGATCCCCTAATTTGTTAACCCTCGAAACCTACAAGAGTTAACTTAACCACAAAGATGGAATTACTTAAACCCTAGGCTAGCTTCGGAACACGCAATCTCAACACCCTGCTTTGATTGTTGTTCTAAGGTTATCTTATGGTCAGTGATTAATTAGTGCACATATCCATTCTGGAAATGAGGATGAATTGTGTTTAGGGATTATATTTGAACTCTACAAATTTATCCCATGTGGTTTTTCATTACCGATTAAGATCGCGCTCTCACAATTTACACAAAATCTCGACCTCGCGTGTTTTTGTGTTAATTATTAAATTGATTTCTTAGTTTATTACAATTTAAAAACACAATTCATGGATCATATTAAGTGAATTAAATTATCTCAATTATTCAAAATAATTAAATTAATAGGGTAGAAGATAGATCGATTAATAAAAGACTACTCTTCTATGGGTGGTGTAATCATCGTAGAAGCGTTTTGCATTTGCAATGGTTTATAATGGGTATAACCCAATAACGCTTCTACTCAAGAATTCCAGACCAAATAGGAAGATTAATATAAGAATAAATTTAAACAAAACCAAAGAAAATAGAAGAAATAAAATAATAACAAAGAAGTTTATTACACAAACAAAAGCATTACAACACGAAGGAGGAGAAGAAGGCTTCGTCGAAGGGATCCTTGCTTCAAGAGCTACCCTTATTGAAATGGTTGGATAATTGTAGTGGATTCACTTCTACTCTTACCTAAACTTCCCAATTCATGTAAAAACACCAAAAAATGAGAAAAACACCAATTTATAGAGTGGTGGGGATGCTAGGTTCAAAGTGGTTTCAAGTGTGAATGGGGAATCTCGTCCAAATATTTTATTCCAACTTGAACCGCCCATTTGACCACCAAAAATCGTGAATTGGCCGGCCTTCCAGAAGGATAATATGTGTGGATATGGGTCCTATATAACCTCTCAAAATTTGGGCTCAATATAGGCATAAATTGAGGATTTATGGCCGAAATATATAAGCTTCTTCATTCTGGAATGTCCAGACCACCTTTGCCTTTATGGCCCAATTACACCATCCAAATGCATTCTTTTTATCTAGTGTACTGAATAAAATTTGTATCCCATGAAGGAAGGAACACAGTTACAAAATATTAAGTTCAAATAATTAAAATAAAAATATTTATGATTGAAATACTACAGTGATTTTGAAAGGGTAAAACTGGAATTTTCGTCAAAAATTCAAATGAATGATCTAATCCCAAATACTTTCTAATTAAACATATTTAACACAATGTGAGGGAATTATATAATTTATTATCAATAAAATATTCAATAAAATATTTTTTTATCAACTCCCCCACACTTACCCATTTTCACTCCTGAGCAAAACCTCATATCAAGTAAACATCAATATCAAATCAAAACCAATTTTAAAACACATATCCTTGAGATAAAACAATTACACACCAAGAAGCAAAAGATATCATGTATCATAAAAAATCATTATTTCAAGTTCTACATTTATATCATTCAATATATTTCTACTTCATTTATCTTCCCATGTACAAAACACTTACCTCGCTTGAATTTTCTCTTATCACACAAATATCAATTTGTTTTGCAATGTCTTTGTCATCCAAACTCATACAAGGGTCACCATAGGCTTGATAAATTCCTAAATCTCCACCCGATGTGGGTCAAAGATATATGTTTATCATGAGTACTTTTCAAGGTTGTTCTGTGTCTTTCGGTTGATAGGATTAAGGTGTGAAAAATTCTGAGGCTGAATGAGGAGGGATTTACTCTTTTTGAAACAAAATTGCATTAGTCTAATTTTCACTTAAATATGGTCTTCTCATCAATAACCATAGTATCAATTCATCTCCATCATCATGAAAAGTCATGTAAAGTTTACACCATTCATCATTTCAGCATAAAAAAATGTCAATCTTCTCAAACATGATTTTCTTGAAAGCTCCAGATATGCACAACTTTCCCCCCTCTGTTAGAAGCTCCAAAAAGGCACAACTTCTTTTATCATGAAAGCTCCAAAAAAGGAACAACCTTCAATATAATGATTTTCTTCAGCAGAAAACACATCTCTTTAGAATTTAATTTTCCACCCAAAGTATCACATAATGTGGTAGCACAACACAAGATAGCTTCCCCCACACTTAAGCTAAACTAGATTATGCAATTTCACTTCAAGAGTTGGTTGGATAGGGAAACATGGCTTGTAATGTGGCTAACCTAATAGGATGTGCATGGATTATAAGGGATATAAGGATTAAATGTTCATGTTAGGCCATTATAAAAAAAGATTCTTTGAAATAGGGGCTTTAATACCAATCAAATGCCTCAGTCATTTAAATATACGTACCTCAAACCCTCAAGTTTTTGACAGAAATAAATCAAATTATGGTTAAATCAAGCATGGTTTGGTTATATAAAGAAGTGAGGTGAATGTAAAGATTATTAAAATAATGTTTTAGAAGCCTTACAGGAATGTGTTTTCAAATATAAAGACAGTGATATGTGGCATGGGATTCAAAATTCAATGTACTTTTCATGAAATTACTAAATATTTGAACTTGAAAAAAAGCCATTTTTAGCATTAATTTAAGCTCAGTTTCATGGGATAAATTGTTTCACTCATTGATATGAATTTCAAAATTGTGATGAGAATCATTTCAGATCAAAAATTTCAAAAACACAAATAAAATTGAAAAATAAAAACACAAAATTTGAAAAACACACAAATTTTTTTGTTTTGTTTTTTTTAAACAGGAAAAAAATTGAAATTACTAAACTAAAAGGATCCCTCCCCCACACTTAAAATATTACATTTTCCTCAATGTGAACCCATGAGATGATATATGCACATGAAATGCAGAATTTTTAAATAGGACAAATAATATAAAAGTGAAAGGGTTAGGAATAGCCTGATGTGCTCAAGTGATGATGGGGTCATGCAGTGTGATAAAATCCACTGCATCAGTAGGAAATCCCTCAATGTATATCTTCAAACGTTTCCCATTAACTGTAAATATCCTTCCAGTGTCCTCTTGTGTGATCTACACTGCACCATAAGGAAAAACATTAGATACAATACATGGACCTAACCATCTAGAATGCAACTTACCAGATATCAGCTTCAGTCATGAACTGTAGAGAAGGACTTTGTCTACAACATGAAACTCCTTTTGTTGGATCATTCTATCATGAGCTGCTTTTGATTTTTCCTTATAGAGCCTTGAGTTCTCATATGAGGACAATCGAATCTCCTCAAGATCTTTAATTTGCAGCTTCCTTTGGATTCCAGCTTGGGCCAAATCCATGTTGCAATTCTTTATAGCCCAATAAGCCTAATGATAAACCTCCATAGAAAGATGACATGCCTTCCCAAAAACAATCCGAAATGGGGACATACCAATGGGTGTCTTGTATGCTGTCCTATAAGCCCACAATGCATCATCCAAGTGCTTGCTCCAATCCTTCCTATTTGGATGCACAATTTTCTCCAAAATTTGTTTTAATTCCCTATTTGAAACATCATCCTGGCCATTTTTTTGAGGGTGGTATGGTGTTGATGTTTTGTGTGTCACCCCATAATTTTGAAGAAGGGAAGAAAAATTCAGATTGTAGAAGTGTGTCCCTTTGTCACTGATGATGGCCTTTGGTACTCCAAACCTGCAAAAAATATGTGCTTTGACAAAGTCCACAACAACATGAGAATCATCAGTCCTGGTGGCCTTAGCCTCCACCCATTTACTCACATAATCAACAAAAACGAAAATATATAAAAATCCAATTGAACTAGGAAAAGGACCCTTAAAATCGATGCTCCATACATAAAAAATATCATAGAATAGTATGGGATGTTGGGGCATCTCATGTCTCCTAGAAATGTTCCCAATGTGCTGGCAACGGGAGCATGACTTACAAAACACATGGGCATTATGGAATAAGCTAGGCCAATATAATCCAGAGTCCAAGACTTTCCTGGCTATCTATTGGGGTCCAAAGTATACACCACAAGCAAGTGTATGACAAAAATGTAAAATAGACTCCAACTCATGATCAGGAACACACCTCCTAATAACTTGATCACTACACATGCGCTAGAGTTATGGATCATCCCAAAAATAATACCGAGACTCACTTTTTAATTTTTGGACTTGATGTTTCTTTAAATTTGCAGGGATTTCAGAGGAAACAAGGTAGTTAACTAAATCTTCATACCAAGGATGCATACCTGAGATGGAATAAAGATGCTCATTGAGGAAAGTGTCCCGAAGTGGTACCTGGTTCAAGGTGTCATCCTCTAGTGTGTGAGTAATCCTACTCTTGTGGTCTGCCACCAAATTCTCTGACCCCTTCTTGTCCTTTATCTCAATGTCAAACTCTTGAAGAATGATCATCTAATGGATAAGTTGTCTATTTGCATTTGGATTCTTCAGGAGGTACCTCAAAGCTGCATGGTCAGAAAAAAAAACTACTTTAGATCCCAATAAATATGAACAAAATTTATCTAAAGCAAATATAACAGCAAGAAACTCCTTTTCTGTTGTGGTGTAGTTTTATTGGGCATAATGCAATGTCCTCAATGCATACAAAATCACATGTGAACGTCCCTCCGGACTTTGAGATAAGACAGCTCCAACTGCGAAGTTGGACGCATCACACATAAGCTCAAATGGAAGGTACCACCACGGGGGTTGTATGATCGGTGGAGTGGTCAGACACTTCTTTAGCTCATCAAATGATACCCTGCATGAATCATCAAAATTGAAGTCAATATCTTTTTGAAGCAATCGAGATAAGGGTAGAGCGATCTTACTAAAATCTCCGATGAAGTGTCGATAAAATCCATCATGTCCAAGGAATGATCGAACATCATGCACACATGTAGGATATGGAAGGGATGAAATAATTTCTACCTTAGATTTATCAAATTCAATGCCATGTTGTGAGACTATATGACCTAAGACAATTCCCTTTTCGACCATGAAATGACATTTTTCAAAATTTAAGACCAAATTATTCTCAATACAATGATGCAACACATCACCCAAACTAGATATACATTCATCAAATGAGGATCCATAAACTGTAAAATCATCCATAAATACCTCCATGCAGGTCTCAATGAAATCTGAGAAAATACTGACCATGCATCTCTGGAAGGTACCTGGGGCATTGCAAAGTCCAAATGGCATCCTTCGGTAAGGAAAGGTACTGAATGGGCAGGTGAATGTTGTCTTCTCCTGGTCCTCTGCTACAATGGGAACCTGAAAATAGCCATAAAATCCATCTAAGAAACAATAGTGTGTCTTCCCAGCTATTCTCTCAAGAATCTAACCAATAAATGGGAGGGGGAAATGGTCTTTGTGAGTGGAATGATTTAGTTTCCTATAATCAATACACACATGCCAACTATTTTGTGCCCTCATTGGAACTAACTCATCTTTCTCATTTTTAACAACAAAAACACCACTTTTCTTAGGCACTACCTGAATAGGACTTACCCACTGAGAATCTGAAATGGGATAGATTATACCTTCCTCGAGAAAATTTTCAACCTTTTTTTTAACAACCTCTAGAAGGGTTGGATTGAGTCTCCTTTGTGGTTACCTCACCGGTTTAGCCTCATCCTTAAAAAGAATCCTATGCATGCAAATGGAGGGGCTAATACCTGATATGTCAGACAAGGTCCACCCGATTTCCCTAATGTTCTCCCTTAAAAGATTCAAAAGTTTTTCTTCATGTTCAAAAGGGAGATTGTTAGAAATGATTACAGGTAATTTCTCACCACTTAACAAGTATGAGTATTTGATATTTGGTGTCAATGGCTTGAGTTCTAGTGTAGGGGGGTGGTGTATGGATGGGGTCAAAGAAGGAACTGAAATATGTGCACAAAGAGCATCATTATCAGAATATACATTATCAAAATCAGAGAACAAAGCATCAAATCTATCAGCATACTCAACAGCTATGTCATAATTAGAGTTCACATGATCAAAATCAGAATATGATTCCATTTCAAAATCAAATCTTAGAGAGTCTTGTTCCTTAGAAACGGGTGTGGAAGTACTCTTAGACATCAAACTAGAACCAATACTCATAATCTCCCTAAGCATAGGACAATCCAATTCCATGGTGTTTTTACTTAGTGGTTCAAAATGGGAGAAAAAAATGCAGAATGATCCTCTGAGGGGTACTTCATGGAATCCATAACATTAAATATCACAACTTCATCCCCAAATTCCATGGAAAGTGTACCCTCATTGACATTTATGATAGTTTTTGAAGTTTTGAGGAAGGGCCTACCTAAGATAATGGGGGAATAAGAACTTACCTAATCATCATCCATTTTGAGCACATAGAAGTCTGCTGGAAAGAGCATGTCTCTTACCCAGACAAGTACATCCTTAAGGACTCTCGCTGGATATGACGTATCTCTATTCGCCAATTGCACCACTACTCCCATCGGCTTCAACTCACAAACTTGTAAAGAAGAGAATACAGATTGAGACATCACATTTATGGAAGCTCCCAAATCACAAAGTGCATCAGAAAAGTGAAACTCCCCTATAGTGCATGGGATGGTGAATGTCCCTGGATCCTTGCACTTTTTCGGAATTGCTAGAGTTTGTGTAATGAGTGCTGATACATTCCTTACAAGGTTGATCCTCTCATTTCCCTTGAGCCATCTTCAATTGGTGCAGAGTTATTTTAAGAATTTAGCATACCTTGGGATTTTTTTGATGGATTCAAGTAGAGAGATGTTGATCGCAACACACTTGAAGGTGTCTAAAACCTCTTTTTGCATCTCCTCTTCAGCCATATTCTTGGTTTGAACAACCCTGTTTGGAAAAGGAAGGGGTTTAGGAGGAACATCATCAATCTTTTTCTTACCTTTATCTTTATCCTTGGACTTCTCATCAGTTGGTATGGAATTGGGATTTTTTGGAGTTGAGGTGAATCCCGGTGGAATGGTAGGTGGTGATGTATCATTTGTTTACTTCACACTTCTCAATGTTATGGCACTGACATTCCCCTTGGGATTTGGAGTAGGTTGGGATGGTATATTTCCAGATTTCTTACTTACAAGTTCATGGAGGGTGGTGGAAATCTGGCTCATTTGAGTCTCCAACTCCCTCAGCTTCGAACCTTGACTTTTCAGCTCATTCTGTTGATTAAGAACAATTTGCTTCAAAAGGTCATCAGTGTTAGAATCTACCTTGGGTGGTGGATTCCCTTGTTGTTTTCTTGTTGATGTTTGGGCTTCAAATCTCCTTTGGGGTTGCTTGGAAACCATGCTGGTAAGGTGGAGGCTGCTGAAAGTTGTGTTGAAAGGGGGGCCTTTGTTGTTGTCCAGAGCTATACCTCATGTCCGGTTGATCTTTCCACCCTTGGTTGCATGTTGGATAAAACTTCTTTTGGGGATATGGTTGTTGTTTTTGTTGCTGATATGATCTCCCAGGGAACACTTCTGCACAATCTTCTGTTTCTTGGAGTTGTGGGAAACAATCAGTTGGGTGGCTTGTCTCAGTGAAAATACCACAAGGCCTTGAGGAAGGGGGTTGGGATGTCTTTCGAGCCAAATAAATATGCCTCACCATAGTGGTAAATTCTTCCAACTTGGTATCAATCAAATGACTTTCAAGAGAATATGGACTTACCTGATGTACTCCCTTGACATGTGGTGTACCTCGATCACCAAATTTTTGGAAGTTTTGGGCCATTTTGTAAATCAACGCACGTGCAACTACTGGTGTCTTTTCCACCAATGCTCCTCCAGCTGAAGAATCTACCATGCTTCTCTCTATAGGTGTGAGTCCTTCATAAAAGTATTGGATGAGGAGTTTCTAACTGATTTGGTGATGTGGGTAGCTTGCACACAACTTCTTTAATCACTCCCAATACTCATACATTGACTCCCCTTGTGCTTTCTTGATCCATGAGATCTACTTACGAATAGAAGTGGTCCTCGATGATGGAAAAAATATCTGCAAGAAAAGACGTTTCAAATCGTTCCAACATGTTACATCTTCAGGTTGTAAAGAGTACATCCAATCCTTTGCAGCTCCATCAAGTGAAAATGGAAATGCTCTTAATTTAATTTGATCTTCAGAGACATTTCAAGGTTTTAGGGTTGATCAAATATTAAGTTCATTTCCATTATTTTCATCCATTGGTTCTTGTTTTATGGTTGAATTTTAATTTCTTCCAATTTCAATGTTCTGATATTGGAGTAATTCTCCAACTGGTTGAATGTTGAAACTTCCCGTAGACTGAGAATGTCTGATTCGAGCTCGAAGGCTACATTCAATCTCAGGGTCAAGATCTAAGAGATACTTGGGATTAGTTCGTGTCATAAATCAATGAATGATGAAAATAAAGAAATTGGACCATATTAAAATAAAAATTAGAAGTTTTAGTTGATGGTCCAAAAATAAGTAGAAGAAAATAAAAGAAGAAGAAGAAAAAAGAAACCAGATTGGGTAAAGAAGGAAGAAAGAAGGGAGGAAGAGAATAAAATGTGAAATAAAATAAATTACTCTAATTGGTTGAAATAATTACTTACCTCCCCATAAATGGAACAAATTTGAAAGAGCTCTGTCGTGGGCTCCCTCAAATGATTAGTGTGATTTTGGGGTACTTAGGTGCAGCAGAGTGGCTGACCAAGGTTGTCTCTCAAAGGAGGAAGTAAATTAAAACAACTTCTAAAAGATATTCTAAAAATAGAATATAATTAAAACACTACTTAAAAGGACGGGGTTTGTTTATAGTTTATAAATCTAGAATAAGTTTGCTGGAAGAAGGTTTCATTTTTTAGTTTTTAGTTTTAAAATGAAGTTCGATTAAAATGACACAATAAAAAGATGTTTTTTAGTAAATATTTAAAAGGAGTAATCGATCTAACACTACCTATTCATTTAATTATTAATTATTATAATTTAAATCAATATCCACTTAATTATGATCCCCTAATTTGTTAACCCTTGAACCCTACAAGAGTTAACTTAACCACAAAGATGAAATTACTTAAACCCTAGGCTAGCTTCGGAACACGCAATCGCAGCACCCTGCTTTGATTGTTGTTCTATGGTTAGCTTATGATAAGTGGTTAATTAGAGAATATATCCATTCTAGAAATTAGTATGAATTGTGTTTAGGTATTATATTTGAACTCTACAAATTTATCTCGTGTGGTCTTGCATTACCGATTAAGATCGCGCTCTCACAATTTACACAAAATCTCGACCTCACACGTTTTTGTGTTAATTATTAGATTTATTTCTTAGTTTCTTACAATTTAAAAACAAAATTCATGGATCATATTAAGTTAATTATAGTGTTTCAATGATTCAAAATAATTAAATGACTAGGATAGAAGATAGATTGATTACTAAAAGACTACTCTTCCATGGGTGGTGTAATCATCGTAGAAGCGTTTTGCATGTGAAATGGTTTATAATGGGTATAACCCAATAACGCTTCTACCAAGAATTCAAGCCCAAAGAGGAAGATTAAGAGAAGAATAATTTTAAACAAAATAGAAGAAAAGAGAAGAAATAAAAGAATAAAAAATAAGTTTATTACACAAACAAAAACATTACAATACGAAGGAGAAGAAGAAGGCTTCGTCGAAGGGATCTTTCCTTCAAGAGATACCCTTATTGAAATGGTTTGAGAATTGGAGTGGATCCACTTATCCTTTTCCCTAAAAATCCCAAGTCACATCACAATTCCACCAAATGAGAAAAACACCAATTTATAGAGTGGTGGGGAGGCTAGGTTCAAAGTGGTTTCAAGTGTGCATGGGTAATCTCGCACAAGTATTTTATTCCAACTTACGCTACCAATTTGACCACCAAAAAGCGCGAATTGGACGGCCTTCCAGAAGGATCATATGTGTGGATATGGGTTCTATATCACCTCTCAAAATTTGGGCTCCATCTAGGCCCATATTAAGGATTTATGGCTGACAAATATAAGCTTCTCCATTCTGGCGTGTCCAGCCCACCTTTGATTTTATGTCCCAATTACTCTATCCAAATGCATTCTTTTTATCTAGTGTCCTAAATAAAAGTTGTATCCCATTAGTTAATAAACATAGTTACAAAATATTAAGTTTAAATAATACAAATAAAAATATTTATGATTGAAATACTACAGTGATTTTGGAAGGGTAAAACTGGAATTTTCATCAAATATTCAAATGAATGATCTAATCCCAAATAATTTCTAATTAAACATATTTAACACAATGTGATGGAATTATATCATTTATTATCAATTAAATATTCAATAAAATAGTTTTTTATCAGATACCTCATGAAGGAATTTTTTAGGACTACCAGAGAGGTCCCCCTCCTCCTAGTGATGTTTTTTTCTTAGAAGAGGCCTTGGGAAGATTGACTGGAAATAAAAGGAAATGAAGAAAAATTTCTGCATAGTTGGATGGTGAATCGAGATTGCTATTTATGTTTATCCAGAATCTAATTAGTCCAAGGAAAATATATTTTTCTACCCTCATGTATCAAGATGTATTATTGATACATCTTATTAAAAATGGGCACAAGATTAGCCCATGTAAGTATATTATACTTCACATGTGTGATTTGATTAAGACAACTTAAAAGTATACCTATTTATTCTATTCAATGTTAATCTCTGCAATGCTGTATGCTAAAGGAGTGGTTGGATCAAATGAATAAGTCATCAAAGACTATGAGTTCTATATCTCAAAGGTTACAGTCAAAAGGATGAAAATAAGTTAGAATCCTTGGAAAAAGGCTTGGGTGGAGGATAATGAAAGGATATATGAAAAGTGTAATTTGGTTGAACATCCTTCAAGACTTAAGAACATATCTGATCCTTGTTTGGAACCAGATGAAATTGTTTACTATCCTATTGAAGAAGAAGAAGAGGTAGTTGATGCACATATGGAAGAAATTGTCTTGGGAAAAGAAGACAATGGTCTACCTATTCCACAAAATATGGTTGAGAAAGAAGCACCTGTCACTAAAGAAAATGATGATTTAGAAGAAAAACCAACTTCTAGAAAAGAATCTGCTATTAGTGTAAAACAAAATGTTGTACCTAAGGAGAATCTAGAAGAATAACTTTCTATTGAGAAAGAGGCTGCGGTTGAGGAACATTTAAAGGAACAAGATGATCCTAAAAATATCCTATCTACTAAGGAAAGAATGTAACAAGCCTTCAAGCTGGATAGAAAATAAATGGATGAGGTTATTAGAGATGAAATTTTAAAAAAAGATCAAGGGAATGAATCTCTTAGTCCAGAAAGAGATTCACTTGTTGAGGGGGAGAAACACTTCAGTATAGAAAGTATTGAAGTTCCTGATCCAATTGATCAAAGAACTGTGGATACCTAGTATAATTTTACTAGATAATTTGATGTGGATAATTCCTAGGAGGCCTCAGTTAATGGCATAAACCTATCTACTATGTTTCAATTGAAACCAGTTTTTGCTCTAGAAGTAATCTCTGCAAAGGAACCTAAGCTTGTCTCAGCTCCTGTTCCTGAACCTTCTCAAGAACCTTCTGCTTCTATGAGTCACAGTGATTTGAAAGCCTTTAGACCTACTTTATTAGCTGTATTTGAAAATATAATGAACACACAATCTTCTCCTGTGATAAATCTTAGTGAAAGAGATGCTACCTTACTTTTTGAGAAAATAATATGGTAGATTGAACCAAAAATGCTTCATGAAATAAAAGAGGATCAAATTAAAAACAAATAATTGAGTAATGAGGTGATGTCTATATGATCTATGGTTAAATATATGCGAAAAGGGTTATAATTAGGACAAGATCCTATAGCTTATTCTGTTGAGGATGTTAGCAGTCAGATTCCATAGAAAGTTGCCTCTCTGATTCAATCAAACTTGACTTCAATATTTGACAAAGTGGCTGAGAGAAACATCCAGATATTCAATGAGATACATGAGCTTGTTGTTGGTATCAAAAAACTAACTGATGAGTACAAGTGATGTCTATAGAACATTCTCAATCAGTTCAAGTCCCTCACTTTATCTGTTACTGCCTCTACTACATCTGGATAGTCATCTCAACCCATTGACAGTAATCTTCTCAGAACTGTTGTTAAGGAGGAACTTCAGTCAGTGTTCAGTGGTTTTGATAAGGAAAGTTTATCTATGGTTGTCAAGTATAGTGAAATATTCCTTAAATTAGTGAGGATTCATTCAAGGATTTAAAATAATGCTCAAGAATAAATTACTAAGAAAGTGGATTTATACTTTAATAAGATTTTCTCTAATCATGATATGACCAATAATTTCAAATATATTGTAGATAACTTGAAAATTCCTCCTGTCAATCAAGCCTTCAAGACTCAAGTCCAAAATCTGAAATATTTCACTCCTCTATTGGACAATTTCATAGAGAACAAATATGATTTTGAGAAATAAATGCAGTATGGTGGTGATATCATTATTGATTTCATTCAGTTGTTGAAGCCTTATCTTCATGTGAAGTGCACTTCTATTGTGGCTCCTGCAGCTGCACCATTGTGGTCTGGTTTAACTTCTTCCTCATCCATTATTTTTCCTCTACCTCAATGTCTGTATCTTAGGCTATGAGCCAGATCAGACCTATTATCCTTGACCAAAATTTGCCTCAGTCTTCCACCAAACCCACTTTGGCACCTTCTGTTTTTGAAGGGCCACCTCTTCCTTCTCTGATAGTTGGCTCACTCACTTCTTCCACCTCTACTTCTTCTCAAGTGGATCCTTATGATGTTATTTCCAAGGGAAAATATAAGATATATAGAGTTGAAGAAAATTGAAACCTATATCTTGATAGGGAAGTTTTTTAATTTTTTCCTACCGCTTTTCATGACACATATCTTTCTATATAATGAAATGTGCACTGTTGTTGTCTATTCTATTATTTACTGTCCTTATTTTTTCTTTCTTTTTCCTCTAATCTTTTTGATAATACCAAAAGGGGTATAAATCACACCAAGAATAGAAATCCAACTCTTATGATTTGTGATCATTAGAAAAGGGTATATTTTTGGACATATCATGTTTTAATCATGTTTTAATGATCACAAATCCTGTTAATCCTATTTAATCTATCTCAAATCATGTGTAGAGATGGTTGGTTTCTTTATTCTTTAAATAAACTTCCACTAGATCCTGATTCCTATAAATCATGTTTGATTATTGTAAACTATATTTAATTTTTTTCTATAATGATTTCTTATATGAACGATTAAGTCTAATTAATTCTATGAATATTACTGCTTAAGACTGTTTATAGATATTTGGATAATTCTGAGAAACTGTGAGTCTTCCATCGGTTCTAGTTTTCTGGAAAAGGATCTAGACACCGTGACCCAAACACCGTGACCCATACACTATAACCTAGACACCATGACCCATACACCGTAACCCAAAACTTTAACCCAGACACCGTGACCCAGACACTATAACCCAAACACCATAACCCAGACACCATGACCTAGACATCGGGACCCGGACACCGTGACCCAGACACCGTGACCCAGACGTCATGACAAAGACACCGTTCAAATTTTGGAAAAGGACCTGACACCATGATCCTAAGACCATATTTGTGCTACCAGTTACTAAGATCAATGCAATTGTAGCATCAGGAATATCTCACCGCTCAAAGGAAAAGAAGAAGACACCATTTTGTGGTGACACTATTTCCACGTGATACCATTTCAAGACAAACTGTGACACTGTTCTTTAATCTCTTTTTTCATTTTCAATTTAATTTTTAACAGTCATATTTGAGTCATTTAAAGGCATTGAAATAATTAATGTTTCTTTGTATACATGTCACCTAGAGGTACAAGGTACGAGGTGAAGAATACATGCATCCTGTTGGTTCCAACGTGTGCACCCACAATTAAAAAGGAAGATAATTGAGGCTGCAAAAAGGATACCGAAGAAGAGCAAAAGTTTAAAAAGAAAACTGATACACGGAACAAGACATAACTGAAGAACACACAAAGTACTGAATCTCGATTTCCAAAAGACTAGACTAACGTATATCAGATCCAAAACCATCTTCACAGTACCAACTCTAAGAAGAACACGAGCTAGATCTTTGACTGGAAACCAGAGCACCATACTTGCGATACTCTATTTTTTACAAGAGGACTCGATACTTGCAGCTGCTTCATCCTACAAGTCTAGAGATGTATAGAATAACACTCAGAGTACTTATAACCATTTTTCATCATCCTTACTCGATTGTGTACTATTTTTATCTTTCGAGCAGTGTGTGTATATCTATATTAAAACACACTCTGTCTCCTGTATTAAACTGAAGGATACAAGATATCCTTCCTCTTATCAATTCTTACGTCTGCTTACTCCCACAGATAAGTGTAGAAGAGGTCCTTGTGTGACCTGGTAGTGTATACCCATGAAGAATAGTGGAAGAGGTCGTGTGACCTGGACAATCCTGTGTACTGTTGTTTACCCTGTTCCAGGGTGTGGATCAAGTTTATTAATATAAACTTCTTGGTGGGAGGTTATCACCAAGTGGAGTGGATTAGGTCTCGTCTTGAGACTGAACCACTTGTTTTATCCACTACGTCTTTAAATTTATTTTTTCTCTTCTTTACTGTATATTTCAGAAAACACTAGATTTTACTTTGATAGTTAGTCTTGGATAGAAGTTATAACTGATTTACCTCATTAGAATAGCTTCAAAAGTTATATAAAAAACTCACATTGATATTACTGAGAATTAATCAATCTTCTAAGAAGTTATTCAAATAGTCAAACTATTATAACAGTATTACCTTGATTAATTAGGCTGTATTCATTTTTATTGGGTAAGATTTTTAAGTCAACTTTTTAACATAAATTTTTATAGATACTCAATTCACCCCCCTCTTAAGTAATCTACTCTGACTAAAAAATAAGTTACCAAGATTAAAAATTGAGTTACCATGGTAAAAGTAAATTATTATAGAAAGTTAAATTAAGGAGAAAATGCATAAATATCTCAAAAACTTATCCGTTATTTGTATTTATGAGAGGTGGATCAACCAAGAATCACCCCTCTCTATTATTTTCCACTTTTGAAGAGACTTTATTTTGAAAGTTACATGCCTTTCAAAAAGGGTATAAAAAATGTAAAGGGTGTTTCTTCTCTTTTCTCCATGTAAATTTTTAATATTCTTTGAAATATGTTTTTTATCTATGTAAACATCATTTAAAGCCTCATATTTTTTTCTCTAAGTATATTAATGATACCATACACCTTCTTTATATGGATGAATTATGATCATGTTATTCCATTTATTGACTTGGGAAATTATTGGAATTACATATGTTTATTATTCCATTACAAATATTTATTGATTACTAAGGAAATTTGATTATTAATTGTAACATTTTTTTATATAGTTAATGTTTTGGACTTAATTAAGTGATAGGTGGGGACCATGATTATATAGTTTCCCGATGCATTGGTGGGTCTCATGAGAAAAAAGTTTTGGGAATTTTTTTATGCCTATATACTTATTAATAATATCTTATTTGTGGCATTGATGGTAAGTGTGATGTTTTGGATGATGCATGGATGGTAAGTATAATGATTTGTCTAAGGCCCCGGTGGTAAATATGATATCTTTTCTGAGGCCTTGATGAAAAGACTGATTATGTATTCTATCACTATGAAATAATTTATTTTTATCCATGTAATTATTTACATTTATATGTTATCCATGGATATATTACAAGCTCAAATTATTGATTATATGACACATTTATTGATTATTAACTCTTCCATATTATTTATACATTTTGTATCCCTGATATCTTCCATTATATATCTCCCCTTACCAAGAATCTATGCTCACCCTTTTATTTTGCTTCCTTTCCCCAAATTATCAAGAAGGGATCTTAAAATGAGTCTAAGGATATACTAAAAAGAAAACGAGAGTTTTAAAGAAGTTTTTAATATTGCGTTTTAATGTTTCCAATATAATACAGTAAACATGTTTGTATCTAGTATCCAAATAATACTAAACTATGTGATCCTTTGGGATGATATATCTTGTATCTTGTACCAATGTAAAGTAGTAACCATCGAATCTAGGTTATTAGAGCAAGGGTTGTTACACTTGGTATCAAAGAATGTTTAGTAGAAACCTTATGAACTAGATTTAGTTAAACATGTATTATAGAACATAAACCTATGATAGACTCTAGGAATAAGTCTAAGTATAGTAAAACAACATAAAATTTTGGTAAAGTATATAGTGGGGTTTCCTAGTAATAACATCCCTATCTAGAAATAAACAAGTGGATGTAGGCTCTAGTATAGATTCACCTAGGGGTAGAATCCCTGGAAAAGGTTGGTTGGGTATGAACCCAATCTTCATCTAATGCACAACAAGTAAGCCTAACTTCAAAAATGGTTTGAAACTCCTAGGGGATATTTTTTGGTTGATTTACAAGATATTTCTGAACCATTATGAAGGATTTGAAAATATTTTTATGATTTAAAGATATTAGCAAAGACACCAAACTTATGATTATGGTATTGGATATTTCATAAATTTTCCATTTATGTTAAGTGTTTCACTAGATTTAGAATTATATATTATTATTTAAAATTAATAGGGTTATTCATGATCTAATTAAGAGTGTTCTGTTATTTAGAGATGGATCCTAGTAGAATAAATGAAAAATGATTCAACAATTGTAATCAATGTAGGAATTTTCTTCTAGATAAAGTCAACAAGACTCATGTTGGAATTGAGTTGACTATGGATATATTATAAAATTGACTCAAGTTGTGGCTAATAAACTCGACCATATTGAGACACATAAAAAAATAAAATAGATTAAAATATTGTTAGACCACTTTATGTGATAAAAACCTTCATCATTCAATGGGACTACTAATCTATTGGTAACTGAAGAGTGGATCAATTCCCTAGAGAGGTAATTTCTCACTTTGGGAAGTAGTTAAAGGGAGAAATTTTTCATGGAGGTTTATCATTTAAGGGGATATGATACAAATTATGGTTATTGATTAAAAATACTAAGGGGGAGGAGTATATATAGATCATAAAATAAAATAATTTTAATGTAATATTATTTGAGAAGTACTTTCCTCAAAAGAAATGAGCTGATATGGAAAAGAAATTTATTAATTTAAAGTACAAGGAAGAGAGAGTATTACTGATTATGAGGCCAATTTTAAAATATTTTTAAGGAATGATGTAGTATATTTACATAAAATGTAAATTAGTATTAGACATTTATTTAATGGGCTTAAAACAAGCCTCTGAAAGGCACTAGTCTCTAAAATGTTTTCATTATATATTGATATAGAATAAAGTTCCATAAAGGCAGAGAGATAAGATTCTACAAATATTATATTTTAAAAGGGAAATCAAGATAAGAACTAGATAAATTATCACCAATGAAAAAATAAATGCGGTGAAGAAGAATAAGGGAAGGGTGGAAATTCCAACATGTGACAGTTGTGGAAGAAAACAACATGGTAGTTGATTAAATGGAATGTGATTTTGTCATATTTTTTGAGAAAAGGGTTATCTCAATCATGAATACAAGGGAAGGAAATAATATTCTAATATCTAGGGATTCAACTATACTGAGATGGGTCATTATTCAAACCAATTCCCCAAGATTCAAGGGAATCCACCTCATAAGATTCCTAGGGGACAAGGACAAGCTTATAAAATCACCATAGCTAAAGTTGAGGTTTCTAAATATATGATAGTAGGTACATTTATTATAAACTCAAATCCATATAATTATTATTTTGATTTTATATCTTTTAACTCGTTTATATCTTAGTTATTTATTGATAATATTAAAACATCCCCGAACACCCTGAGAAAGGATTTTTCAATAAAGATACCCGATAGAAATATTATTTCAACAAGGATATGTTTGTAATTACCTATTATGATGCATTAATAAACCTTACATAAAAACTTGATTATCATACATATGTTTGAATTTGAAATAATCCTGGGTATGGATTTCATTTCAAAGTATAGTACAAAAAATTTATTTCTAAGAGAAGGATATTATGATTTGTGAGGGAGGTATGTAATTATTTATCTTTAGAGGGGAGAATTAATTATCTGATTCAATTGTAGATCCACCTCTAGTATCTCACCTTAATTAAATTATAGAATAAGAGGAGAAGAAACAACCTATGGATGAAAAAATAGTCTAAGAATAAAGGATTCACCTATTTTATAGGAATACATTTTTGTGTTTCCTAAATAATTTCCGGGAAATTCAATTGAGCAAAAATATTATTTTTCTATTGAACTTATACATAACTAAAAATATATATATAATAATTCCTATAGAATAACCCAAGTATAATTAGTGGAGATTAAGGAAAAACGATTTTTTATAAGGTATTCATTCACCCTAATGTTTCATCTTGGTGATACCATATTCTTTTAGTAAAGAAGAAGGATGAATCTATGTTATTGTTCATTAATTATAGGGAGATAAATTCCATTAATATAAAGAATAAGTATCCTTACCACACATTTATGACCTATTTGATCAAATTTAGGCAACTCAATATTTTTCAAATATCAATATATACTCTAGTTGTCATCAATTAAGGGTTAAGAAGGATGATATACTAAATATGACATTTATTACAAGGTATAGAATTTATGAGTTTATAGTAATTCCATTTGGATTAACTAATGCACCCGATGTGTTTATGGATATGATGATTAAATTATTAAAGGAATATTTTTATAATTTCATGGTAGTATTCATTTATGATATCTAGATATAACCTAAAAGATATTAGGAGTATTATAACCATTTTTGAATCATTCTTGAAACCCTAAGAGAAAATTAATTATATGGGAAATTCAGTTAGTGCAAATTTTATCTCTAGGTTGTTTCTTTTCATGGACAAATTATATCTAATTATGTAATATATATTAATAACTCAAATATAAAGGTAATTAAAGAGTGACCCATATCAAAAAATATAACTAAGATACATAGTTTTCTTGGATTAACTTGTTACTATCGATGATTTGTTTAAAATTTTGCTTGATTGGCCAACCCGTTAACTAAATTGACATGTAAAGGGGTAAAATTCACATGTTAAAAGGAATATGAGGAAATTTTATAGAAGATAAAGATGATATTAGTCAATGTATCAATATATACTCTATCATCAAGAAATTAAGGATTTTTAATATATAGTGATACATCAAAGAAAGGATTGGGTTGCGTCCTTATGAAAAATGATAGAGTGGTTTCTTATAAATAAAGGTAATTAAAGATCCATGAATAAAACTAACAAACTCTTGATATTATGTAGGTATATGTAATATTTTTTTGAATATATAGAGTAACTATCACTATGGTGAGAGGTGTGAGATATATACAAACTAAAAAAAGTTTGTTGAATATATTCTCTCAGAAATACCACAACATGAGGAAAAAGAGATGCTTAAAACTACTCAAGGACTATAATTACTCGATAAAATACTACCCTAGGAAGGAAAACAAGGTAGATAATGCATTGAGTAAGAATGAACATGTATTTATGACCATAATGAGGGTAAAAAGGATCACATATTTATGGATTTAGTAAATTTGGATATGGTAATTTTTAGGCAAGAGGAAATGTCATTACTTTTATAATAAATTTCTAAACCATAATTACTAGATAACATAAGGTAACAATAGGAATATAAGGTTTTATGACCATAATGAGGGTAAAAAAAGATCATATATTCATGTATTTAGTAAAATTGGATATGATAATTTTTAGGAAAGAGGAAATGTCATTCCTTTTCTAATAAATTTCTAAACCATCTTTACTGGAGAACATAAAGAAGTCCAAATAGGAATATAAGGTTTTATGTAAAAGGATCAAATACATGAATTATGGGATATTGTCAAACTTAATCTATGAAGATGGTGTGTTAAAGTTTTGAAAGATTCTATGTGTTCCATCTATACCTGAGTTGAAATGGGAATTACAAAATGAAGAACATAGCTCAAATTTATTTATAAACCCTAGTAGCATAGAGATGAACATGGATTTAAGAGAACATTTTTGATGAGATGATATGAATTAGGAAACTACATACTATGTGTCTAGATTATTGGTATTCCAGTAGGTAAAGGCTAAAAGATAACATCCTAAATAATTAACACAACATCTACCTATAATAATTTATAAGTGGGTAAATATTACAATGGAATTCTTCATTGTGATTCTAAAGACTTGTAGGAGGAATAATGTTATTGGGTAATTATGGACCACCTTAACAAATATATACATTTCATAGAAATAAGGGAGGATCTAACCATTTAATGTCTTACATGAATCAATATTAATTAATTAGTGGGACTTATTGATTCACCTATATCAATTGTATATGATCATGAACCTCAGTTCGCAACAAAATTTTAGAGAAGTCTTCAGGAGGTTCTCAACACTGATATATATCTGAGTGCCACCTATAATCCTCAGACTAATGGTCAATATGAAAGGACTATTTAGACATTATAATACATTATAAGTCTATTCTCACTTGACTTTCAAGATATTTCATACTTCATATTATTGGGATGTTGTTTAAGAAAGAAAGATATTAATCTTAGAACTTGTTAAAGAGACAATGAAGAAAGTGAGAACTATTCAGAATCATATTAAGATAGCTCAAAGTAGATAATATATCTATGATGATAATTAGAGAAATGATTTGGAATTTCAAGGGGGAATAGTTTTCTTAAAGGTATCTATATGGAATGGATTTATAAGGTTTGATAAGAAGGGAAATAAAGTACTAGGTACATCGGTCCTTTTGAAATTTTTGAGAGAATTGGAGCTGTGTCTTACCATCTGGATATTCCACCCATCCTATCTAGAGTTCATGATATATTCCATGTTTTTTATTGATGAAGTACATAATAGACCCAAAAAATGTTTTCATTACTAAATAAATAGAGTTATAACTTGACTTGTCTTGTAATAAAGGGCCAGTCTATATTCTTGACACTATAGAGCAAGTGTTGGAGAATCAAATAGCTTGACCAATGAAAGTACTGAGAGGAATCATAATATAAGGGAAAAAAATGAGAACATGAAGAATAAATGATGAAGACTTACCCACATTTTTTTTATAAGATGACGTATATCAAAATTTTAGGATAAAATTATTTAAATGGGGGAGATTATAATACCCAAGGCTCTATTATATTGGAAAACACTATACCCAACAACTATTTTATAATGATAAATCTATCATAATAAAAAGAGAATTTATTCATGATTATATTTAAATATTAAAATATCGATTTTTGAATTTAAATTTTATAAATATGATCTCATTTTTTTATTCAATATAATAATATTATCTTAGGATGAATTTTTGTGATTTTTTTGGAAAGACTATTTTTTGGTGAATAGTATAAAATACATGTTTTACAAATATCATGAATTTAATGACTCATTAGGATATAATATTGAATTAAAAAAATTTTGAAACCTTTTTCCTAATTAAATGTGTATTTAATAAGTAAAATTATACATTTAAAATATTAAGTTTAAATTTAAAACCTATGATTAACATTTTTCAACCGAAGGAATATTTTTTATAAAAACTATTTTTATGATCTATACACTTATTATTTCAAAATTATTTTTATTACTTTTATAAATTTAATATTATAAAATGGTTTTATTTTTTTATTTACAATATAAAAAATATTTAATAAGGATAATTTTTTAAGTCATAAAAATAAGTTACTGATGCTAAAAAATGATTTACCGTGGTAAAAGAAAATTATGAAAAAATTTATATTAAGGGGAAAAGGACTAAATATCTCAAAAAATAATCCCTTATTTTTTATATGAGAAATGGATTGAACAATAACAATCCCATCTCCATTATTTTCCACTTTTGGTGTAACATCCCAAGTAAGTAATGAATAATAGATATTTTTATTTATGTCTATTAATGAATTAGATAGTGTTTTAGAGGGTTAAAATGAGAATAAATCCAATCTTAAGCATGGAATACACTAATATTTTTAAAAGATTGTTTTACTGCCTTTTGATGGCAAACCATTTTTAAATCAATATTTTGACAATTTTATAAGCTCTATTTTTCAAAATAAACTTATTATTTATGATTGGGACATTGAAATTTACATTGGATAATTTTTTGGTATTTTTCTGACAATGTTCATTTTTTTAATGAATAGTGAAAAATACTGCATTTTACATCAAAAATACTTTTTCATCTAATTTAATTATATGGTTAGATTATCTTTTTAATTGGTTTTACAGTTCAATTATAATATATTTTTACCATTTAATCCAATAGTGGTCGTTGGAATTAATTTCACTTTGAAATTGGACTTTAACTAGTGTCAATCTTTTGATACTTATTGTTTCATAAAAACATGCTATTTGCTCAGACAACGAGAATTAATTATTAAAATTAATTTATGTAACTTATATGTTTTTAATTTTGTAAAATAGACATCATTTTTGAATTTGGAATATCAAATATATCTTAGGGTGAAGTTTTGGTATTTTTCTGAAAAACTTCAATTTCTGATGAATAGTGAAACCACTAAGTGGTACTTAAAAAACTGATTTTTCGTTTAAATGAAACTTTACCACTTCTGTTTTTTGAATTTCAAAAATCCAACATAAATGGTTGTAATTAAGAAGTAAAATGTGGTTCAATGTGATTAAAATAATATTTTGGTGAATAGTACCTTTTATGTTTTTAATCGCGATTTGAGGTAATTAGTGTAATTTAAGGTAAGAATAATGTTTTAATAATATGAGATGAGCTTGAAACATGTCCTAAACTTATTGGATGTGTCATGGCCGACCATAAAAATCCATGTGTCAACTTGGGGACCCCATGGAGCCACTTTGGTAGGAAAATGAAATCAATATCTTTTTATTTAATGTTAAAATAAAAATGAGACAAACATGAGTTGTTTTACTAAAACAATTTTTACACGGGGTTATACAAGTCAGATTTTTGACTATAAATATTAATTGGAAATCTAAAAAGATTTAATACATCATATTTTTTTTTTATAGTTTTTAAAAATTAAATAAATAAAATTATTTATGACACCATGATGATGCAGCGATTACCTCATTATTTAACGATTTAAATAAAATGAAAAGATAATGTAAAATATATGACCTACACATGTCCAAAACCTATTGTATGGGTGGATTTATAACCCTTATCACCTTATCCTAGAATTATATCAATGTGGGACCTTTTAAATCCGAAACTCATTTTAAAATAATGTAACATTTCTTTACTTTCCAAGAGTGCCCCTCCTCTCCTCTTATAAAAGGCCCCCACCTCTACCTCCTTACCCACACTTCCAAAGCCTTTGGATCGGCCAAAACCTGACAATTTTGTCTCTTAACATCCCTCTATAACTCCTATAAGCCTCAATTTTGGAAGAAGGCTTCCCAAGGAAGCCTTTGAGCTCAAATCAAAAAGAGTTACCCGATTTAAAGGTAGTGTCTTCTCTTGTGTTATTATGTTTTATTTTGCTTTCCAACCCCCTAAAATCTTTTTATTCATGTCTTTTGTAACAACACCAGTATCTTATATATACTAGGTTGTTGTTATAAGAAGTATTCGAGCTACACTTACACACACCTACATCTAATGGTTAAAGAACATACCGTTTCCGTGGATGGCGAATTTCTGGCTCACGAAACGATGATTGTTCAACACTCATATATCACCTTAAAAGGTGGCCATTAAGATGTCACTATATTTATATATTATATATAATATGTCTATGTTTTACTTAATCTTCTGTATTTTTCATTTATGGCATATCTTTATGGTTACCATTATGAGTAAACGCGATATCTTCATTTTAGGAAGTGCGGACTACCGCCCCCTCAATGTGATTTGATTCGTTAATACCATATGTGGTACGTATAAAGGATATATTTAATGATATTATATATGATACCATACTGGAATTAAAATAATATTATGTATCATTATGTTTTAATTCCATAAAATATGAAATAGAAATGAAAGTAGCGTTCATGCGTACGTACGACTTACCGTCTCCATGAACGGTGGATTTCATTTATTACCTCTAAACGTTGTGTAATATTATAAATGCATGTATATATTGGATATATATGATATATATGATATATAAATCATGATTATAACTCTTGATATAATGGATATATGAACAACTTGTAATTATAAAGAGCATATTTTGACTCAAGTACCAAGGATCGTTAAAACGACCGTTATTAACTAAAATAATTACATAGTGTTCATGACATGGTAATAAGTGATATAAAAGGAACAATGAACTTGAAAAATGTTCTTAAGCAAGTATAAATTAACTCAAGTTTATTATTCATGAGATTAAAGAATGATCGAGTCAAGTCGGACCCGAGGTAAGGGAACTTCTTAACCCAATTTCCGTTCTTTGGGTTAATATCCTATTTTCAAATTATGTCATGATATTATTGTGTCCTATCTTGTATTTATACTCTATTTATGTGTACATATAGTGAATCTATTTTATTTAAAAATAATCTTTGTATGGGACTTCGTCTCAATCTCCTTTCATTGAGGCATATTTTGTTTTATACACAACCTTCTTTTATACGGTGTATAAACCCCTTTGACTTTTGAGTTTATTCAAAAGGAATATTTTTTATACAAATCGTTTACTAAACGACAAAAGGGAATGTTTTTTTTGTCATACGTATGCGGAGACAATGACTTCTTCGCCGCCGTGACCATTATTTGAGTTTCGGCTTCCTCTACAAGCCATACTTTTTTTCAAAAGAAAAATAAATACCATGATTTACTTTTCTTTTATTTTGGTATTGAAAATGGTTTTAATAATGTTTTTATATCAATGTGTTGTATTGATATCTTGTGATTGAAAGGTGGAAATGTTATTTTTCCTTTATGCATATTTTATGTGATATGATTATGTTGTGGTTCTTGGGTATTATTATGAAGATGGGTGGTTCCGTGATAAACTAAGGACGGGTGAGCCCGATATAGCTCTCCAATGCATTGGGTAACGTGAAGGAGTGAAACTTTAAGGTTTATCTGAAGATATTTAGGGAATATACTGTGATGGGTATTCCAAACGTAACCAATAGGGTTACTCCCTATGTAAGAATGTTATGAATGCCTCAAGTTACCTTTATGTCTTATGATTTCTATGATTTATTCCTGATTTGATGAGGTATGTTAAAGTGCCTATGTTTTATGGGTAAAGTATGATTTCATTCTTATGTATATATGAACTCATGTTTCCTTTCCATATTTTTATAACCCTTACTGAGCTTTTTATGCTCATCCCAAGTTTTTGAAATATTTTGTACAGGTCAAGGGAAAGGTACATGATATGATGATAGTGTCAAGGAAGTGTCAAGAAAGAATACATGTTTTATTTTAAATATGTTTCCGTTGATGGGAAAAATGAATACTATCTTTTATGTAACCAATTTTCTTAAATGTGGAATGTAATACATGTTTTATGATCTATTTCTCTAAAACTCTAAACCTGAAAAGATTCTCAATGTGAATTATTCATTTAATTCAATATTAAGTAAGGTTTAAGGCCGGGGCCTTATAGTTGGTATCAGAGGTCGGTTTAGATAACTTTAGGAGCTAGAATTTTATTAAATGATTATCCAAAAAAATTTTATGGTCAAATTGAAATGATATAGCATTTGAAGATTACCATGTTGCTTCATCTAAGACATATTTGTTCAGAATGGTTTTCCGCAGAGGAAACAGGGAAGCAGTGCTAGGAAGGCATACAGAAAGAAATAACCTTCTGAATCAGCATCCTGAGATGGTCGAAATTGGAACTGAACAGTTTGTTGCAGTGATGGAATAGTTGAATCAAGCGACAAATGGTAGTGGTATCCATGAACGAGATCATCCAGATCAACCGCAGAGGAACATGTCAGTGGTGGAACATTTCATGAGGCAACATCCCCCATCATTCAGAGGATCATCTGACCATGTGCTAGCTAAAGGGTAGATTAAAGCACTAGAGAAGATTTTATATGTCATAGGGTGTTTAGAAAATCAAAAGATTAGTCTTTCTATTTACCGTTTGGATTGTGAAGCAGATCAGTGGCGGTCGATAGTTAAAAATATCAGGGATGCTGATGAGATTGATGCTCTCGACTGGTATGAATTCAAAGGTATGTTTCTTGAGAAGTATTTTCCTAAGGCTGTTCGAATTAGGATGGAAAAACAATTCCAGGAATTGAGGAAAGAGGAAGACTCAGTGGTTGCCTATGAAGAAAGGTTCACTCGATTGGCAAGGTATGCTCCAAATTTTATCTGAGACCTTGATAGTAAAATCAATCGTTTTTACTCAGGATTAAATCCAAAATATCGAAGGGCTTTAGCTTCTTGTGAGTTCAAAAGTTACGAAAATCTTGTTCGATGTGCTGAGAAGGTGAAAATGGAGTTTTCCGATGATCAAGTGTTCTATAACAACCAGCAGAAGAAGATACCGAGGTGGCAGGAGAAATAGAAGAATTCTTCAAAAAGGTCTAACGGTAAGAAAAATAAGTTTCCAATTTGTGATAAATGTGGGAAAAGGCATGCTAGGGAATGTCTTCTGAATTCTGGAAAGTGCTACCGATGCGGTAAGATGGGACATAAGGCTCGTGATTGCACTGAAAAAGATCAGGGTGATGGTAATACCAAATTTGATTTACAGTTAGTGAAATGTTTTAAGTGCAATGAGATGGGTCACTATGCAAACGAGTGTCCGACAAAGAGCTTGAGTGATGGGAAGCAGTTAGACTACAAGCAGAAAGGGGTGGTGAAATCCTTTGCAACTACTTCAATAGATGTTGGGCCATCAAATGAAGTTGTATCAGGTACTTTGTTTGTTTTTTTCAGATTATGCCAGTGTGTTGTTTGATTCGAGGTATACACATTCTTTCATCTCTGAAACCTTTTTTAGTAAAATTG
Organism: Viscum album; assembly: GCA_963277665.1. Lineage (NCBI taxonomy): Eukaryota > Viridiplantae > Streptophyta > Magnoliopsida > Santalales > Viscaceae > Viscum > Viscum album. Next base: position 471,475,214 of record OY728158.1, read on the forward strand.
GAATACCATCTCAAGAAATGACTCCTGAACTTGTGGTAAAAACACCTGGGGGAAATGTTGAGGCAAAAAGAATTTATAAGAATCTTCATATCCTTATCTGTGGAAAGAACCTACTTGCGAACCTTATTGTTTTACCTCTAGTAGAGTTTGATGTTATCTTGGGTATGGATTGTCTCTCTATTTACCATGCTAAGATTGATTTTAGAGCTAAAGAAGTTTCTTTCATAAAGACTTTCAGTTTGTGTACAAGAATGAACCCTTACTGTTGATAAAATATCAAGAGGCTGAGAAACTTATAAAAGATGGAAATGAATGTTACCTTGCACATATTGTTGAAAACAAGGGAACTTTTTAGATTAATGATGTTCCAGTGGTAAATGAGTATCCTGATGTTTTTCCTGATGAGTTGCCTGGAATAATACTAGATCGGGAAGTTGAGTTTACTGTTGACTTAGTTCCTGATGCTAAGCCAATTTCAAAACCCCCTTATCGAATGGATCAAATTAAACTTTTAGAGTTGAAGGAGCAATTGAAAGATTTATTAGAGAAATGTTTCATTTGACCTAGCACATCACCATGGGGTGCTTCTATTTTATTTTTCAAAAAGAAAGATGTTTCTATGAGACTTTTCATTGATTATAGAGCCTTGAATAACATCACTATTAAGAACAAATATCCTTTGCCTCATATCGATGATTTGTTTGATCAGCTCCAGGGAGCTCAGTATTTTTCAAAGATTGACCTGAGATCGGGGTACCATCAGCTGAAGGTAAAGGAAGCAGATGTTCCGAAGACTGCGTTTTGTACAAGATATGGCCATTATGAATTTGTAGTAATACCTTTTGGGATAACCAATTCACCTGCTGTATTCATGGACTTAATGAATAGAATTTTCCATGAGTTCTTGGATAAGTTTGTGGTTGTTTTCATTGATGATATTTTGGTATTTTCTAAAAGTAAATAAGAGCATGAAATAAATTTAAGGGTTATTTTGAAAACCTTGAAAGAAAAGAAATTTTATGGGAAATTCAGCAAGTGTGAGTTTTGGTTGCAACAAATTTCTTTCCTTGTTCATATTGTTTCTAAATATGGGATAACTGTTGATCCTGTAAAAAAAAAGGTTGTTGAAGAATGGACAAGACCCACAAATTTAACCGAGATTCGTAGCTTCATTCGTTTGGCAGGCTATTACATAAGGTTTGTTAGAAATTTTTCATTGTTATCTAGTGCAATGATGAAGCTAACTCGGAAGGGTGTTAAGTTTATCTGGACAAAAGAATGTGATGATTGTTTTCAGGAACTGAAAAGAAGATTGGTGAATGCTCCAGTTTTGGCACTGCCTTCTAGGAATGGTGAGTTTGTTATATACAGTGATGCTTCATTGAAAGGACTTGGTTGCATCCTAATGATCAGGTAATTGCTTATGCTTCACGACAGTTGAAAACTCATGAGGTAAATTACCCTACACATGATTTGGAATTAGTTGCTGTTGTTTTCGCTTTAAAAATTTGGAGGCATCATTTGTATGGAGTAAAGTGTGAAATATATACTGATCACAAAAGTTTAAAGTATATATTCACTCAGAAAGAGTTGAACATGAGACATAGGAGATGGCTGGAATTAATCAAGGATTACGATTTTACGATTCATTACCATCCGGGAAAAGGAAATAAAGTGGCTGATGCTTTGAGTCGGAAAAGTAATGCTTCATTAACCATGCTACGTTTGGAACGAGATCCTTTGGTTTTTGATTAGATGAACTTTGAAATAGAAGTTGTTGGTGCAGGATGTTCTTCTGTTTTGTTTCAGGTATTATTGAGATCATATCTATCAGACAGAATCAAGCAAGCACAGAAGCAAGACAGTGAGTTACAGAAAAAGGTAGAGCTGGTTCAGAAGGGTAAGTTTCCTGAATTCAACATTGATAATGATTGTGTTTTGAGATTTGGGAAGAGATTGTGTGTGCCTTGTGATTCATAGTTGAAGAGAGAGTTGTTATGTGAAGCTCATAGTTCTCCGTTTTCAGTTCATCCTGACAGTACTAAGATGTATAGAGATCTTCAAGAGTATTACTGGTGGGAAGGAATGAAAAGAGATATTGCTTATTTTACTGTGAAGTGTTTGACTTGTCAACAGGTTAAAGAAGAGCAACAGTTACCTAAAGGGATGCTTCAGCCTTTACCAGTGCCAGAGTGTAAATGAGAGAATATATCCATGGACTTTGTTGTGGGATTACCGAAGACATCTCGAGGTAATAATGCAATTTGGGTTATTGTTGATCTCTTGGCCAAATCTGCTCATTTCTTTGCTATATGAGATAATTTTTACCTAGATCAACTTTCCCGTTTGTATCTTAAAGAGATAGTCAGGTTACATGGAGTTCCTCTCTCCATTGTATCTGACCGTGATCCCAGATTCACTTATAACTTTTGGAAAGGGCTTTAGAAGTCATTGGGTATTGAATTAAATTTTAGTACAGCTTTTCATCCTCAATATGATGGGCAGTCAAAACGAACGATCTGGAATTTGGAGGATATGCTAGGTGCTTGTTCGATGGATTATCAGGGAAGTTGGGACCAACATCTTTCTTTGGATGAATTTTCTTATAATAACAGTTTTCATTCCAGTATACAGATGGCACCATTTTAGGCATTATATGGGAAGTGGTGTCGAACTCCAGCTTTCTGGGATGAAGTGGGTGAAAGGAAGTTGATGGGACCATAATTGGTAGAAGAGTTGGCAGAAAAAGTTCAGCTGATATAGAAACACATGAGAATAGCTCAGAGCAGGCAGAAGAGTTATGCAGACAATAGGAGGAAGGATCTCTCTTTTGAGGTAGGTGATCATTTTTTTCTCAAAGTATCACCATGGAAAAGTGTGATGTGATTTGGTAAGAAAGGAAATATGAGTCCAAGGTTCATTAGACCATATGAAATTCTAGAGAGAGTTGGATCAGTTTCTTACCGAGTGGCTTTACCTCTGAGTTTATCTCAGGTACACAGTGTTTTTCATGTTTCGATGTTGAGAAAGTATATGCCAGATCCATCTCATGTTTTGAGCCCAGAGGTAGTTCAGTTGGAAGAGAATATCTCTTATGAAGAACAACCAATCCAGATTCTTGACCACAGGGAGAAAGTGTTACGAAATAAGGTGATTCATCAGGTAAAGGTTTTGTGAAAAAACCAAATGATTGAAGAGGCAATATGGGAATCTGAAAATGCAATGAGGGCTAAATACCCCCACTTATTCGATAAGTAAATAAATTGCGGGGACGAAATTTTCAAAAGGGGGGAAGGATGTAACATCCCAAGTAAGTAATGAATAATAGATATTTTTATTTACGTCTATTAATGAATTAGATAGTGTTTTAGAGGGTTAAAATGAGAATAAATCCAATCTTAAGCATGAAATACACTAATATTTTTAAAATATTGTTTTACTGTCTTTTGATGGAAAACCATTTTTAAATGAATCTTTTGAAAATTTTATAAGCACTATTTTTCAAAATAAACTTATTATTTATGATTGGGACATTGAAATTTACATTGGATAATGTTTTGGTATTTTTCTGACAATGTTCATTTTTTAATGAATAGTGAAAAATACTGCATTTTACATCAAAACTATTTTTTCATCTAATTTAATTATATGGTTAGATTATCTTTTGAATTGATTTTAAAGTTCAATTAGAATATATTTTTACCATTTAATCCAATAGTGGTTTTTGGAATTAATTTCACTTTGAAATTGGACTTAAACTAGTGTCAATCTTTTGATACTTATTGTTTCATAAAAACATGCTATTTGCTCAGACAGCGGGAATTAATTATTAAAATTAATTAATGTAAATTATATGTTTTTAATTTTGTAAAATAGACATATTTTTTGAATTCGGAATATCAAATATATCTTAGGGTGAAGTTTTGGTATTTTTCTGAAAAAACTTCAATTTTTGATGAATAGTGAAACCACTAAGTGGTACTTAAAAACTGATTTTTCGTTTAAATGAAACTTTACCACTTCTGTGTTTTGAATTTCAAAAATCCAACATACATGGTTTTCATTAAGAAGTAAAATGTGGTTCAATGGGATTAAAATAATATTTTGGTGAATAGTAACTTTTATGTTTTTAATCGCAATTAGAGGTAATTAGTGTAATTTAAGGTAAAAATAATGTTTTAATAATATGAGATGATCTTGACACATGTCCTAACATTATTATATGTGTCATGGAAGACCAAGAAAATCCATGGGTCAACTTGGGGACCCCATGGATCCACTTTGGTAGGAAAATGAAATTAATATCTTTTTATTTAATGTTAAAATAAAAATGACACAAACATGAGTTGTTTTACTAAAACATTTTTTACAAGGGGTTATACAAGTCATATTTTTGACTATAAATAGTAATTGGAAAGATAAAAATATTTCCTACATCATAGTATTTTTTTTATAATTTTTATAAATTAAATAAATTAAATTATTTATGACACCATGATGATGCAACGATTACCTTATTATTTAACGATTTAAATAAAATGAAAAGATAATGTAAAATCTATGACCTACACATGTCCAAAACCTATTGGATGGGTGTATTTCGAACACTTATCACCTTATCCTCGAATTATATCAATGTGGGACCTTTTAAATCCTAAACTCATTTTAAAATAAAGTAACATTTCTTTACTTTCCAAGAGTGCCCCTCCTCTCCTCTTATAAAAGGCCCCCACCTCTACCTCCTTACCCACACATCCAAAGCCTTTGGCATGGCCGAACCCTGACCATTTTGTCTCTCCACATCCCTCTCTAACTCCTAGAAGCCTCACTTTGGGCAGAAGGCTTCTCAAGGAAGTCTTTGAGCTCAAATCAAAAAGAGTTACCCGATTTAAAGGTAGTGTCTTTCTTGTGTTCTTATGTTTTATTTTGCTTCTCCAACCCCCTAAAATCTTTTTATTCATGTATTTTGTAACAACACCAGTATCTTCCATATACTAGGATGTTTTTATAATAAGTATTCGAGCTACACTTACACACAGCTACATCTAATGGTTAAAGAACATACTGTTTCCGTGGATAGCGAATTTCTGCCTCACGAAACAATGATTGTTCAACACTCATATATCAACTTCAAAGGTGGCCATTAAGATGTCACTATATTTATATATTATATATAATATGTTTATGTTTTACTTAAGCTTCTGTATTTTTCATTTATGGAATATCTTTATGGTTACCATTATGAGTAAACGTGATATCTTCATTTTAAGAAGTGCGGACTACCACGCCCTCAATCTGATTTGATTCGTTAATACCATATGTGGTATGTATAAAGGATATATTTAATGATATTATATATGATACCATACTGGAATTAAAATACTATTATGTATCATTATGTTTTAATTCCATAAAATACGAAATAGAAATGAAAGTAGCGTTCATGCGTACGTACGACTTACCGTCTCCAGGAATGGTGCATTTCATTTCTTACCTCTAAACGTTGTGTAATATTATAAATGCATGTATATACTGGATATATATGATATATATGATATATAAATCATGAGTACAACTCTGGATATAATGGATACATGAACAACTTGTAATTATAAAGAGCATATTTTGACTCAAGTACCAATGATCGTTAAAACGACCGTTATTAACTAAAATAATTACACAGTATTCATGACATGGTAATAAGTGATATAAAAGGAATAATGAACTTGAAAAAGGTTCTTAAGCAAGTAGAAATTAACTCAAGTTTATTATTCAGGAGATTAAAGAACGATCGAGTCAAGTCGGACCCGAGGTAAGAGAACTTCTTAACCCAATTTCCATTCTTTGGGTTAATCTCCTATTTTCAAATTATATAATGATATTATTATTTCCTATCATGTATTTATACTCTCTTTTTGTGTACATATAGTGAATATATTTTATTTAAAAATGATCTTTGTATGGGACTTCGTCTCAATATCCTTTCATTGAGGCATATTTTGTTTTATACACAACCTTATTTTATGCGGTGTATAAACCCCTTTGACTTTTACGTTTATTAAAAAGGAATATTTTTTATACGAAGCATTTAATAAACGACAAAAGGGAATGTTTTTTGTCGTACGTATGCGGCGACAACGAATTCTCCTCCGCCGTGACCATTGTTTGAGTTTCGGCTTCCTCTACAAGCCATACTTTTTTTAAAAGAAAAATAAATACCATGTTTTAATTTTCTTTTATTTTGGTATTGAAAATAGTTTTCATAATGTTTTTATATCAATGTGTTGTATTGATATCTTGTGATTTAAAGGTGGAAATGTTATGTTTCCTTTATGCATGTTTTATGTGATACGATTATGTTGTGGTTCTTGGGCATTATTATGAAGACGGGTGGTTCCGTGATAAACTATGGGCGGGTGAGCCCGATATAGCTCTCCAATGCATTAGGTAACACGAAGGAGTGAAATGTTAAGGTTTCTCCGAAGAGATTTAGGGAATATACTGTGATGGGTATTCCAAACGTAACCAAGAGGGTTACTCCCTACGTAAGAATGTTATGAATGCCTCAAGTTACCTTTATGTCTTATGATTTCTATGATTTATTCATGATTTGATGAGGTATGTTAAAGTGCCTATGTTTTATGGGTAAAGTATGATTTCATTCTTATGTATATATGAACTCATGTTTCCTTTCCATATTTTTATAACCCTTACTGAGCTTTTTATGCTCATCCCAAGTTTTTGAAATGTTTTTCACAGGTCAAGGGAAAGGTACATGATATGATGATAATGTTAAGGAAGTGTCATGAAAGAATCCATGTTTTATTTTAAATATGTTTCCGTTGATGGGAAAAATGAATACTATCTTTTATGTAACCACTTTTCTTAAATGTGGAATGTAATACATGTTTTATGATATAATTCTATAAAACTATAAACCTGAAAAGATCCTCAATGTTAATTATTCATTTAATTCAATATTAAGTAAGGTTTAAGGCCAGGGCCTTATATTTGGAGCCACTTTATTTGAAAATTACATGCCTTTAATATAAAGTTATGGATATTTACAAAAGTGCCACCTCTTTCACTTATAAAAGGATCCCTTCACCACCCCACTTATCCTCACAACAAAAGCATTTTGGATTGAAAAAAATATACCAAAATATATCCCTAACATTTTATATCAGGTTCTAGAGGTCTTATTCTCACAAAAATACTAATATAATAAGGCTTAAGGAGTTGTACCGAGGAGTAAGGTGAAAACTCCTAATCACTTTTTTTATTTATTTTATTTCCATTCTTCTTCTACCTCAAAAAAAAATATATTATACCCATAATAAAATAATTAAATCAGAATAATTAGTATAATTAAATTTTATTATTTTTATACAACAATAATTTTCTAACTTCATCCTAAACATGCAAAAAATGAAAACGTTGCACGCACATACGTGTGAACTACCGCCTCTATGGACAACATGATTCATTTTTCATCACTAGATTAAATGGGTGAATATAATAATTTGTTTAATTAATAAATATTATATTTATTAAATAATTATGATTATATAAATATAAATCATTATCAACCTTACCTTATTTCTATTTGTTAATAAATGAAAATGTTTCTCATGCGTATTTGTAGACTACCCCCTTCATGGTCGATGTGTTTAGTTTTTCATCACCACCTTACATGGATAGTTATATAAATATGTATTATGAATATATATGATATAAATGATTAATATATTTCATTAATAAGATAATGTGAGTATAAAATAAGAATTAATGGTCATTATAAATTAACCCATTGATATCAAGAAATTACATGAAATAAGCTCGTCATGGATTCCATTTTCACAAACCATACCCATGACTTTTATAGAATGAAAATGGAAAATAATAAATCATTGAAACAAAAATATTCTAATATATTTAATAATATTTTAATGATTAACTTTGTATCAATAAATAATAACCAACATCACCATTATAAAGCTCAAGTTAAATAAATGAAATTATTAACATCCAATGATAAAAATAAACTATAGCTAACTAATATTTGTGTATAGAGTGATTATATATGGAGAATTTAAAAGTGAGTAAATATAAATAAGGTTATAAAATAATTTACTAATATGGTTATGTTTATTATACATAAGGTTAAATATCTTTCATGAAATTCTGGAGTAAAAGGTAAACATTTTCTCATCTTTATATTCATTTATTAAGATATGTTCTATATTCACCACCTTATTTATTTATGTGGTTAATATAATTCCACATGACTATATTTTACTATATAATTCATGTTAATTATATTTAAATACCACATTATTTCTTTGAAAGGTTTCTAATTTAAATGTTTTCCAAGCAGTAAGGGTTCTTTGTCTCAAATTACCTTCTTTGAGACATGTTTTATATTATGCACCTATTTTCATTTATATAGTGTATATAATTACCCTTTTACATATTTTACCATGAATATATTTATTCATGGTATTTAAATTTCTACTTAAAGTTTTATCTTTTATGTTAATTTGATTCAAAAGTTACAAAAGTCGTAAGATTTTCTTTTCCAATCTCGCTTCTTTTTGGTTGGGAATATTTATCCTTCATGTCTATATTCTTATACCCACCAATATTATCCTTAATTATTTCTTATTATATTCATATTTATCTATAAATTTTTTAAAAATGAAGTCATATTACTCTTTTCATGATGTGGGTTTTAATTAATATATTTTCAAATAATATTTGGTTTGTATCTTTTACCTTCCACTCTAATTTTTTTGGACTTAACCTTTATTTATTTTTAAAATTACATTTGTAAATATTTATATTTTGAAACAATGTTTTACATTTTTTTATATTAATATTATGTAAAATTATATTTAAAAGTCAATTGTTAGTTTATTTTCAATCAACTTAGACTTTCTTTATAAAATATGAAAGAAATATTCTTGTAAACATTTTTCATACTAACACATTTTATCATTAACTTCATTGATTTTCTTTAAGAAACTTATTATCCAAGTTTTAATTTTTTCAAATAAATTTATATTCCTATTTATTTAAAAAAAAATTCTAAAAATGTTATAAAAAATTCAAAGGGTATATATTCTTCTTTATTTAAGAAAATTTTTAATTCTCTTCGGAAGGAGTTTTTCATCTATGTCAATATCCTTTAAAGTTATTTATGTTTCACTAAGGATATTCTATAATGATACCATCCAAATTATTTCTCTAGATGTATTTTGATCATGTTATTCCATTACTTTATCAGAGAAAGTATTGATATCCCATATGTATGTTATTCTAATAATAATGTTTATTGATTATTATTGAATGTTGATTATGCATTGTATTGTTATTAATTTATTTCATATGGTGAATGCATTTAAAATAATTAAATTATTAGTGTAGCCCAAAATTATATAGCTCCCCTATCAATCTATATGTATCATGAGATAAAAGGTTTGGGTATTTTTTGTATTACTACCCATTTATTTATAATTTCTTGGTTGTGTCCTTGACGGTAAAGATGATGTCTTAACAGAGGCATAGATAGTAAAAGTAATGTCTTGGATGAGGCCTTAATGATAAGTATGATGTATTGGTTGAGGCCATTGTAGTAGGATTAATATGCATGAAATTTTGATTCTATGAAATCATTTATTCTTCTCCATGTGATTATTTATATTGTTATGTTATCTATGGATATATTTCATGATCAAGTTATTGATTATATGGAAAAATTTATTCACTCAACCATATTCTTTGTAACTTTTTTATCTATGATATATTACATTATAAACTTACCATTACTAATCATCAAAGATCACCCTCTTATTTTGTTTCCTTTCCCCAGGGTAACAATGTAACATCGCGGGTTTTTGAATCAGGTCAAAAACCTCTCCCGTTTTGAATTTTTGAATTGGTGGGTATGCCAATTTATTTTTCCATCATTAGAACCTAATTCTAAGTCTTATTTCACCCTAATACAAATTTTGGGCATGTTTGAAGACTTTTTAAGTTTCATATGTGTTCGGAAGGGTTTTTGGAATATCGGAGGCCTGAAGGGATAGTTTTGGAGTTACAGGTCAAGGCGCATAGTTTAGTGTAAGACATGCAGCCTCTTCTAGATAATTGTACAACCTGTTTTTGTACTTAGAATAGTTTGGGTAAAACATGTGGGGAAAGGTTAATGACCATGTGAGAACCTTTTTATTTTTTATAGATGTATTCCACACATTTTGAACATAGTTTGGGAAAACAGTGTGCAAGACATACGGGTAGTGCCATATAGGTAGTACCCTCACACTGTAGCTCGCATGGCTACCACACGGTTAGGAAAATCATGTGAGCTAACCAAGTGTCCCTTTAAAGAGGTGATTTTATGGTTTTACCTTATCTTTATTTTAATTTTCCTCCTTCCTTTTTTCCTTCTTCTTCTATGGGTCACACACAGTAGGAGGGTTTCCTCCATTTTTTCTCCTCCCCTTATTTTGGCCCATTTGCTCTGTCGATGCTCTATTATTAAAGACGTTAGGTGAGATAGAACCATATTGGTAAGGTTTATCACAAACATACCTCTTCTCTTACTTGATCTCACCTCACGAAGTGTTAAATCCATTTGATCCATTTTCCCATATTTTTTGAGTGTTTGATAGAATTGTAAATTTCTTCCAAAATGCTTCAAGTTATAGGTCGATATTGGATGTTCCTACTTCTATGACTCCAAGGTAGGTATTTCATACCATTATTCTTGTTTTCATGATTGATTTGGGGGTTTATATTTTAGCACATCGATGGGTTTTCAAGCAATTCCCAATTAAATTGATTCCTTGATGTTAAATTGATCATTGGACCTAGTGGGATGCCTTTGGGAATGCCCTAGCCAAATTCATTGATGTGAGACTGGGTTAGAGACCATCAAACACCTTGGGTAGTTAGGCCAGGGTGTGTTATTTATTTAATTATAATTGTTTTGTTTAATTGAAATTGTAAAATTCAATTAGGTTGAATTTTCCTACCTTGAAAGTGAAGTGAATTATATATATACGTTTTATTTTTATATGATAATGTGATCCTTTAGATTGTGATGATCGCATCCTGAGTAATTGGGGTGGCATGAAAATCATGATTGAGGTGATGTGGTCATCTAGTTAGGCTTGGCCTGAATATATTGAGTGATGTTGGTCATAGGATTGGATGTCTTAGTCATCAATTTGAGGTGGTGAGGCCATCAGGTTAAGGGAATGGACCATGATATTGGATGAAAAGGCCATTAGTTTTGAGATACATGGTCTTAGTGGAACAAGATTCTAGAGTTGGATGTGGATTAGGTACTATTTTTGTGATTACCAATCACCCATGATGGCCAAGGCGCCAATTGGAGTCGTGTTCAGATAGATTTACATAATGATAAGATGGTTTTGACCACTTGTGTGGGTATAAGCCCCTGTTAGTGTGACTTATGAATTTGTGTTGTGGGTGATTTCTATAAAAATCTATAGGGAAGGTGGGGAGCCTTCAGATGACGGCGTTGAGGCAGTCAGTTGGGGGTTAAGGATCGATGTGCTTGGGGAATTTGGGATAGGATGATTTTGGGAGGATGAATATCACCATTACTCAGGATGTCATGCTATGAGATTATGGTGATTTTTATTTGAGGACAGGTATCATTATGACTTTAGATATCGAGCTTCAAGCCAATGGGTGCTTTCAAACAGGGGTCTGAGGGACCAAGGTTCTATTTTCTTGAGCATGACTTTAGGACCTTAGTGACTTTATTTGGGACAGGAGGTGTTAGTTGGAATGAGGTTATGAGTTACTTATTTAGATGTGGAACCTAAGGGTTCACCTGGTATATTGACATAACAAGATATCTTAGGACATGTGCCAATAGTCCTCTCCTCTTCAGTGATTTTGACATTGGCTGAGGTAGGTGATATCTTCCTGATGGTTATTGAGCCCTGGGGAAGAATTTGTTTAATTAAATTTAATTGTGCTATTTTATTTATTATTAGTTACTAATTTCAGAAAAACTTATGTTGGGTATGAACACGTGGGTTGTATTCTATAAAGACTCATTCTCATACCCTGCACAGGCCCTTTGGGATGCATGTAGACTTTATGTTATGGTGTTCAGGTAATGGTTTGGCCTCATGAGCTTGATCATAGTGGCTATTGTTCATGGGATGTTGGCATGGGACCTTGAGTTCTTACCTTATTTGGAGTTTTCTATTTAGTTTTCCTTTTTTATTTCAACATACTTATGATATATGTATATGTACCATGATCATCTAATAGAGACCTTTTCTGGATATTGATATGTATGACCTGATATGTATGCATGATCTGTTTTAAATTTCATTAAGTGGTATGTTTGTTTCCTTATATTTTTACACTTTTTGTTGATTATGCTTCCACTATTTACTATTATTGACTGTGCTTCCTTCATTGGTGGGTCTAGTTGGAGTCTTCTGAGTCTTTATTCTTCCGCTATATGTTATATGTGTACTTAGACCATTATTATATCATCACTTGATGGTATAGACTCAAAAATATCCCTATTTACACATTCAATGCTAGTTAGTAGCCTTTTATGTTCAGGGAGGTGCACCTAAGGCCGGTGGCACCTAGCCCTATGACACTGTTTGGGTGACTAATCAGGTCAGGGGCACTACAAGTGGTATCATAGAAGTTCTTGATTGGGATTTAGTAGCAATGTAAGGATGACTACTAATGATGTCAAGATTTATTTTTCACTTTTCTTTTTGCTGGTAATACTATTTTTTTCATGGTAGATCATAGACTAGGTGTTTTTGGAACTGGATTCATAACTCATACTTGGGTACCTGCAGCCCCAAGTACGTGGGACAGACCAAGTTTCCAGGGGTGGGATTTGTAGTTCTGTCATTGCTCCATTTATAGTTTGTATGATTTCCACATTGAGTGGTATTCATGGAATGTGATTTTATTCAGTTATAATATGTGACCTTGGCCAGTTATGGAAAGTTATTATTGGACCCTTGTCTCGGTAAGGTAAGGGGTGTATGCTTGTTTTTCTTTTATGTAGGCATATGATAGGATGTTTTAGTCATTTATAATCATGCACCTATGAAAAATTTCTTTTGAAATGTGAAATGAATATATATATGTATATATTGTGATATATATAAAAATTTCATGTGATATGTGATATGGGCCAAGTTATTATACGAGCGGGAAGGTATGGTTACACGGGGTGATGCTGATCACCTAGTTGGGCGACATGGTCATCAGTTTTAGGTGATGTAGTTCATTAGGAAGAGCATGGACTGGGGTATAATTGATACCTGAATATGTTAAGGGTGGGTAAGGAGATGATGAGGTTGGGATTCCATGAGGCATGATTGTGATAGGAAAGGGTAAGGGTAGTGAGGATGCACTACCTATTACTACTTTCCCTATCTACGTGATATATATGTATGTTATTAGGTTGTCTGACCATGTTGATGGTATTTAGCGGGTTCCTCTTAGACAAATTAGATGAAGAGTCAGGTAGGCAAGGACAAGGTTTTTCTAGAGAATGAGAAAGTTGATACCCCTGAGGGTCTATAAGAGTAGGTACATGTTAAGGGGCAGGTTCAGGCATAAGTTCCAAGGCAAGCAGGGCAGCCGCTAGAGTTGACTGCTTTTGGGTTGTGGCTTGATGAGCATATCAGGGTGATATTGGTACAAGTTATCTAGGACATCAATAGGGGATATTAGGGGTAGAGACTTATATGGAATATATGACTCAATATTTCCAGTCACAGAACATGCCACTGTTTTAGGGTGAGGGTGGTCCTTAGTCGGTTGAGAACTATATTGAGGCTATGCAGATGATTTTCGAGAAGCTAGAGATGACTCCAGGGTGGAGGGTAAAGCTGGAGACCTATATACTCAGAGATATAACTAAGAACTGGTGGGAAGTGTGGGTGTAGGAAAATAGACATAGGGGACTGTCCTGTAAGGAATTTGAGGCTAGGTTCTTTGATCACTTCTTCCTAGAGACGTTGAGGGTGGAGAGAGCTCGGGGGTTCTAGAGCCTTCAGTAGGGTGACATTCCTGTCATGGACTATGAATTAGTGTTCAATGAATTGTCTCTCTTTGCACCTATTATGGTGAGATACAACCCCTCAAGGTTGAGGCACTTTGAGGATGGTTTACGACACAACATTTGGGTGCAAGTAAACATCTTTAGGTTGACCAAATTATAAAAGGTGGTGAACTAGGTGCTCAAAACCAAGGGACATTTTACAGATAGTTCGTACTTGAGCTAGGAAATCTAATTATGTGAATTAAATGGTGATTATTAATATGGTAGTTAGTGAAGTTGGGATGAGTTCCAATAGGTTATTTAGGCCAAGGACTCGAGAAGACCACTTCACAATGGGTTTTAGATGTTTTTCATTCAGCGTGGGAAGACATGGCATGTACAGACTCAGTGTGAGTGAACTCTAAAGGATTTCCAGGCATGTGGGAAAGTTAGAAATCTCAAGAGGTTTTGTAGGAAGCCTTCTTAGATAGCTGACATTCAGGGGTCTGGATAGACTTGGGGTTTTGAGATCAGACTGGGAGAGGTACCAGGTGAAGGTAGTCGAGCTTCAGTTTCACTTGGAGGTCATGGAAGCTAGCAGTGGGGTCAGTGGTCAGTGGCTAGTGAAACACTACAAGAAGGTTAGGCTTCAGGAAGTCAGGCTTCAAGATAGGTGCTTTCCGTGGAGCTGTGAGGGAATGAGCAGTCTAGTGAGCTGACTACGTTCAAATGTACACCATGGGTGTAGTTGTTTCTTTTTAATTTCTTGGCATAGAATTTTTAGGCATGTTCATTTTGGGTGCATGAGGTGCACGAGATATGTAAATAGACTAACCGGATTCTTGTTATTAGGTTGTAACTATCTCAAGTGCATGATATATATACATACATATATAGATATATATATATGATGTGCGTAGAATCGGGTTTTATATGCGAGCATCGTCAGACGCATGATTATTGAGGTTATTGGCATTAGGGCATCGAGGATATGTGGTTACTTGAGGTGTGTTGGAATATGGGTATCAATGTGATGTAGTAATCGATTGAGGTGTGAGGAACTATGACTTTTGAGCATCTGTTAAGATACATGACCATGTTGGCTCTATGTGTGACATGGGCATGAGGTGGGAACAAATGCAATGCATGATGAAAATTGGTTTATGACATGGAATGGGAGAACCTGATTAGGTGATAGAGTGATGATTCATCAAAGAATGACTTTTGAGTTAAGAAATTGTTTTATAGACCATTTATTGATTTGATTTTTGTTCAAGATGTGATCGGGGTAGGTAACTCCTGAGGTGAGGATCCCCTTGAAGTAGTTGACCTGTACCCTTTTTGACTGGAGTTGTCCAGATTATTTTTACCGGGATATTTATGTTTGATACTATATCTGGGTTTTATATTATAGCTCACATATGAGCTAGGTTAAGGTGGGGAGATTGTAACATCTCGTGTTTTTGAATCGTTTTGAAAACCTCTCCCATTTTGAATTCTTGAATTGGTGGGTATGCTAATTTATTTTTTTGATCATATAAACCTAATTCTTAGTCTTCCATAACCCCAATACCTTTATTTTTTTCATTTTTGAATACATAAAAAGTTTTATGGGTGTTTAAAAGGGTTTCATGAGAATTAGAGGCCCGAAGGCCTAGTTTTGGAGTTGCAAGTTAAGGCGCATAGTTTGGGGTAAATCATGTGACCTCTTCTAGATAATCATGCACTCTATTTTTGTACTGATCATGGTTTGGATAAAGAAAGTGGGGAAAGTTGAACAAATGATTAGGAACCCCTATAATTTTTACAAAGGGCATCCGTACAGTTTTCACATGGTTAGGGAAAACCGTACGTAAGCTGCATGAGTAGTTTCATATAGGAAGTACCCTCACATTGTAGCCTACACAGTTGCCACATAGTTAGGAAAAACATGCGAGATAACCTTTATTCCCTTTAAAGAGGTGATTTTATGGTTTCACTAATCTTTTTTTTCCTTCCCCCCTTTAATTTCCCCCCTTCTCCCATGGGTTTCTCATAGTAGGAGGGTTTCCTATATTTATCCTCCCCTTATTTTGGACCATTTCCTCTATCGGTGCTCCATTCTTCAAGATGCGAGGTGTGATATAACCATATTGATAATTATTATCACACCCATGAATATTATCTTCCTTGATCTCAAATCATAGAGTTTTAAATCCATTTAAACCATTTTGACCAATTTTTCAGGGTGTTTGATGGAATCGTCAATTTATTCCAAACTGCGCCGAGTTAGAGGATGATGTCGGACATGCCTACATCTATGAATTAAAGGTAGGTGGTTAATACCTTTATTCATGTTTTTGAAGGTCCATTTAGGGGTGTAGATTTTAGTGTGCCATTGGGTTTTTGAGGGAGACCATATTAAATTGATACCGTGATGTTAAATTGTTCATGTGACCTTATGGGATGCCTTTGGGCATGCACTATCCAAATTTATATGCACGAGGTTGGGTTATAGGCCATTAACCACCTTGGGTAGTTAGGATAGAGTGTGTTATTTATTTAATTTGAATCATTTTCTTTAATTGAAATTGAAAAATTCAATTTGGTTGAATTGTTATGATTTGAAAGTGAAGTGAATTATATATGTGTGTGTTTTATTGTGATATTCTACTATGATCCTTTGGATCATGATAGGATCTACTGAGGAATTAGGATGGAATGATCATCAGAATTGAGGCAATGTGGTCGTCTGGTTAGGATTGAACTCGAGACATTGAGTTATGTTGATCATAGGATTGAATGACTTGGTAATAGGTTTGAGGTAGAAAGGACATTAGGTTGAGGTCATAGACCATGATATTAGATGGAAATATAATAATTTTGAGCAAAATGTTCATAAGAGAATGAGTTTCCTGATTTGGATGTGGCTTAGGTACTATTTTGGCGATTTTCGCTCACCCATGATGATCAAGGCGCTGATAGGAGTCATGTGAACATAGGTTGGCTCAACGATGAGGTGTTTTTGACCACTCATGTGGGTAGAGGCCCCTGATAGTGTGGATATGGAATTTGTGTTGGATGTTCTTTCCATAGAAAGTTATGGGAAAGGCGAGAAGACTTTGGATGACAGTGTTGAGGCAGTCGGTTGGGGGATGATGCTCGCCATGCTTATAGACTTTAGGCTAGGATTATTTTGGGAGGATGGAGATTTCCATTCCTTAGGACATCATTATATGATCTGATAATTATTTTTATTAGAGGAAATGTATTGGTGTGCCTTTATATGTCAAACTTTGATCAGATGAGTCATTTTGAGTAGAGGTCCGAGGGACCATGGTTCTATTTGCTTGGGCATGCCTTTGGGACATTGATGAATTAATTTGGTAATATAGCAGCTGGAACTATTCACCCGATTTGGGCCTTCGGGCCACTGGTTTGGGCCTACGGGTCTCCAGGGCCTTTGGGTCATCAAAGGCCTTCGGGACACAGGGCCTTCGGGTCACGTAGACCATGGAGTAGCCCAGTCCACATAGAACATTCCCTAGAAGAGGATCAGAGCAACAGGAGTAGCAGCCACCAAATGCAGAGGTAACCGGATTGGAAGAATGAGAGGGTATGGAAGCCGCCATCAGGACCAGGCACCATGCAACTTTTTACGGGGCAATGCTAGCCGATCAACAATGAAAGGTGGGGAGCTAGGTGTTCAATGATATATAAATCTAGGGAGGGGCAATTCAAGTGCGCTGGGCCTACGGGTCATGTATTGGGCATGGTATGCCTCTGTGCCTTCAGGTCATGTAGTACGGGTTTGTCGGGCCTTGTGCCTTGGACCTACAGGTCATGTACGGGTTCCCCTTAAACCCTTAAAAGGGGGATTATCCATAATAAAATAAAAAGTAAGGCCTTCGGGCCATTCAGGCAGGAGGTGGAACCTGAGGGTTCTCTTGGGATATTGACATTAAGAGATACCTTGGGCCATGGGCCAAGGATCCTATCCTCTTTAGTGATTCTATTGTTGGCCAAAGTAGGTGATAAATTATTGGTGGCTGATGAGCCCTAGGGAAGCTTTTGATTAATTAAATTATATTTTGATATTTTATTTATTCTTAGTTAAAACCTACATAAACACTTATGTTGGGTATGCACATATGGGTGGTATCCTACCAAGACTCATTTTCACACCCTACATGGGCCCATCGAGATGCATGTAGACTTTATGTTATTGCATTTAGGTAAGGTTTTGGCCTTAAGAGCTTGAATATAGTGACTATTTGGAATGGGATGTTGGCATGGGAAGTTGAGGTATTTCTTTAGTTATATTTTTCTGTTTAATTTTCATTTTTTGTTTCAACATGCTTATGATATATGTATATGTACCATGTTTATCAAATGGAGAACCCTTATGGATATTGGTATGTATGAAGGTACCGAGCATGTAGCAGAAGCCCCAATAATGGGATTTTAAAATTTTCACCAATGAGTGACATAAATTCATCAACGTTGGAAAATTGTTGCCCAGTTTAATATTAGGATCTCACATGAAAAGTTTAAGTACAAAATTAAAGCCATAAAATACCTAGTTTAGATCCGAAGCTGCACTCGATGTCTTCAAATCGTTGGCGATCATTGCTCTAATAATCTGAATCCAAATTCTTCTAAATCATAAACACGTGCTTCAAGAATCCACAAGAGTATCAATTTTTGAAATCCAGATGCTAGTTTAGAGTTTTGAAGACACCTTCAACGTTCAAATGATCACCGTGTCACCTTTCTTATGATGTAAGAGAGGGAACTTGATCTGAACTCCTTGAATCTAGAGACTCTCTCTCTAAAACACGAGAGAGAGAAGAAGAGATAGGAATATCATGAATAGTTCTTGGCATGTTCCTCTCTTATTCTATTTATAGAGTGCTAGAAAATTATCCGATATTCCCACATTGACCCCCGAATAATTAACACTCGATAGAAATGATATTAAGACTACTATAATGATCCATAAATAGCATTCATTATTATTATCACTCTCCTGTAATATAATAAATATATTAAATGATAATAATTGATTCGTTAACTCGAATCATCATTCCCACAAGTATTAAATGAACCTTGAATATTTTAAACTAATATTCTTTCAATTAATATTTTCATGTATTTACTTTAAAACTTATAAATAAATTTAATAAATAAATTTAATGCCCATTATTCTTAACTTAAATAATATGAATTTATTTGTTTCATTGGTGATCATATCTCCTTGGAAAAATCCCTAACCCCGTTGGTGGGACCCACCATATCAAATATACCTATTCAACTGAATAGGGAAGATTCTTGAATATGCTATTGTGTGTGACCCTATAGGCCCTTATCTCAGTGGCAGTGAATACTATTCACAGACAGAGAGAGGGATCTAGAAACTCATCATGTCCCTTAAAGAGATAAGGATTTTCATAGCATTGACAACCAACGTATGAACACACACAGTGTAATATAATCTCTTTGTCCTTAATATCTCGTAAAGAAGGATGCACACCCATGTCATCATCATTTTCTTGCTTTATTATTCGTTGATCTAACTTGACAGATTTAACTTGTACTACCATGGCCATGGACATATCAAGGTACTACCATCCTAATCAATATGGCTCAAGATATATAACTTCCTTAACATGGAAGCACCAAATCCTTTCTTGACCATTCAACCAATTCCATGCCAACAAAGACACACCCAACAGAAACTATCTCACCATGATTTAATTATCCTGATTTTTTCCTTACATCAAAGTATGCGATCAAATAGAACACATTGGAGATGATCTCAAGTTATAAGACCATTACACTTGTCCATAGATAGAAATAACCTAAGACACCCAAAACATGTGTTGTTACATTTGGAAGGTCTATCCTCATGATCTCACTACTAAAGATCAACAAGTGAAAATTTCACGAGAAGAAGTCTCAATGATTATAATACCCCATAACCTGATAGTCAAACATCCACTATATCCAGATACTAAGATATATTTAGAAGATATGAATTTTGTTTAAGATTAATATCATAGTATCTTGAGATTATCCTTATATACTAAGATCTTCTATAACCTTTTGATATGATAATTAATATATGGACACTACCGTTAAATAGTGGAAACATAAAAGTATACACTATAATGGTAAGGATACATTATGTATAACTAACTATATAAATGATATGCTAATCAAAATCACTTTATAGTTGGGTCTAGGGAACCCACTATTAAAACAATCCCACTTGAACTAGAGACAACTTACTAACCAATATTGTTAGCTATCACATGTTCAAAATCATGTTTCTAATTAGTCATAGATTTAGTTATTGCATCTTCCATGATTCTGCCACATATATCTTCTCTTATATGCGACCTCATCTCATTGAGTAAAACTTCTCATGAGATGGTATTCCCAAGTATATCCCTTTTTTCCACTGTCATAAATTTAAATCTTGGCTAGTAAGAGTATCATTATTTACATTATGATAATCCTATATTTACTAGGTGCAATTACAAGAACTGGAACAAATTTTTGCATTTACCTACTTCTTAGTTGCCTC